>OU862902.1:15287370-20287370 GCA_917880725.1 Selenia dentaria | reverse complement strand
CCAGGTCTCGAAAATTAAAGTTGTTCGCGATTTCTCGAAACGTATTAATCAACACTGTATTAGACAGTTCCTCGGGTTGTGTAGTTTTAGAAGATTAATCAAAGATTTTTCAATGATTGCTAAACCGTGGACGAGTCTAATAAGGAGGTATGCTAAGTGGTTATGGAGTGCAGAGCAGGCGTTAATAGAAGCCCTCTTGCAAAAACTTGTCTTGGCACTATACGATCCGAATAGTAGTACCGAATTGTACACTTTGTTACAATTGTACACACAGATACCTGCAAATTAGGCGTAGCTGGCATGGTAATGTAAATAATTAAGAACAATGTTTTAAAACCCAAGGCATATTACAGCAGGCAAACAACTGTTGATAAGCAACACAACTCCATACGAGGTCGAGACACTTACTCTTGTAGCATCCTTGCAGGGTTTTCGAGTGTATTCGATAAGAACTGAGTTTAAAGCTTTTAGCGCTCCGGGGCATGTTCCTAAAAGAGATAGGATCCTAAGTTCCTAGAAGAGAGGATTCCCTATAGACAATGTTGGTCCATTGACCAAGAGCTCGAAGGGGAATACCCACTTGATAGTGATTATCGACGCATACACAAAATTCATAATTTTGAAACATGTCCGAATTACAAAGGCATCTATATTCATTGATTAGTTTAGATAATACTTCAGTATCTTTGGCGTTCCTGAAAGGGTTACCTCAGACAGTGGTTCATCGTTCACCAGTACAAGTTCGTAGAATTTTTAAGTGGGTAAGGTATTAAACGTTTCCTCCATGAACTGGCTACACCGCGTGCAAACAAACAGGTTGAACGGTATAATCGTATTGCTTGATGCCTCTCTCTGCTCTCTGCCAAATGCACGGTAAAAGATGAAAACAAATAGATTTCCATATACCTGATGTACAGTGGGGCCTCAATAATACACACAACAAAGGTATTGGTCGATCACCTTCCGAAGCTCTTTTCGGTACGTCCTTATCAGGAACTGCTGAGAGTAGAATAAGAACTTCGCTAGATCAAAACCATAGCGTTACCAATGACTCAGTAGTAGAAATTTGCAATAAAATGAATGATTATATTACAAAATATCAAGAAAAACAGAAAGCTCAATATGATAAAAACTCTGCTGAGCTAAAAATATTTAAGGTGGCTGATTTAGTAAGTATTGAGATAAATATCCCATTGTCAGGACAGAATCATAAATTGGTACCGAAGTATCAGGGACCTTATCGTGTATACTGTGTAACTGCTGTCTTTGATAATGACGGATGCCAAATCGAAGATAACGTGTAAAAGTGGTCTAAAAAAAATATGTTTGTTGTTGTAGCTGATAAAATAAACCTTGGATTACCTTCGACAGATCAGATTCGGCATATAGTAGCGCATATAGCAATGCCGGAGCCATTGGTTGTGAGTACAAGTAAATCATTGAATTATAAATCTTGCTGACTTTTGTAAATCTTCTACTATGGTATATTATTTAAATGATACAATTTTGAGAGCAACAAAGCCAACTTATCATGAATTTAATATTGAGAACCCTGCTGGTTCACTATAAAGTGGGAGTCAGTGCAGACGTAGCCTGTAACCACATGTATTTTATAAAAAGGCAGAATCAGCCTGATTAGGATAGTGTGCAGTGCAAGACTCCGCCTGTTACTATCATTTTGTAATCGTAAAGTGAGTCAGTGCAGATGTAGCCTGTAACCACATGTATTTTATAAAAAGGCAGAAGCAGCCTGATTAGGATAGTGTGCAGTGCAAGACTCCGCCTGTTACTATCATTTTGTAATCGTAAAGTGAGTCAGTGCAGATGTAGCCTGTAACCACATGTATTTTATAAAAAGGCAGAAGCAGCCTGATTAGGATAGTGTGCAGTGCAAGACTCCGCCTGTTACTATCATTTTGTAATCGTAAAGTGAGTCAGTGCAGATGTAGCCTGTAACCACATGTATTTTATAAAAAGGCAGAATCAGCCTGATTAGGATAGTGTGCAGTGCAAGACTCCGCCTGTTACTATCCTTTTGTAATCGTAAAGTGAGTCAGTGCAGATGTAGCCTGTAACCACATGTATTTTATAAAAAGGCAGAATCAGCCTGATTAGGATAGTGTGCAGTGCAAGACTCCGCCTGTTACTATCATTTTGTAATCGTAAAGTGAGTCAGTGCAGATGTAGCCTGTAACCACATGTATTTTATAAAAAGGCAGAATCAGCCTGATTAGGATAGTGTGCAGTGCAAGACTCCGCCTGTTACTATCATTTTGTAATCGTAAAGTGAGTCAGTGCAGATGTAGCCTGTAACCACATGTATTTTATAAAAAGGCAGAATCAGCCTGATTAGGATAGTGTGCAGTGCAAGACTCCGCCTGTTACTATCATTTTGTAATCGTAAAGTGGGAGTCAGTGCAGACGAAGCCTGTAACCACATGTATTTTATAAAAAGGCAGAATCAGCCTGATTAGGATAGTGTGCAGTGCAAGACTCCGCCTGTTACTATCATTTTGTAATCGTAAAGTGAGTCAGTGCAGATGTAGCCTGTAACCACATGTATTTTATAAAAAGGCAGAAGCAGCCTGATTAGGATAGTGTGCAGTGCAAGACTCCGCCTGTTACTATCATTTTGTAATCGTAAAGTGAGTCAGTGCAGATGTAGCCTGTAACCACATGTATTTTATAAAAAGGCAGAAGCAGCCTGATTAGGATAGTGTGCAGTGCAAGACTCCGCCTGTTACTATCATTTTGTAATCGTAAAGTGAGTCAGTGCAGATGTAGCCTGTAACCACATGTATTTTATAAAAAGGCAGAAGCAGCCTGATTAGGATAGTGTGCAGTGCAAGACTACGCCTGTTACTATCATTTTGTAATCGTAAAGTGAGTCAGTGCAGATGTAGCCTGTAACCACATGTATTTTATAAAAAGGCAGAAGCAGCCTGATTAGGATAGTGTGCAGTGCAAGACTACGCCTGTTACTATCCTTTTGTAATCGCAAGTAGCCTCGGTCAAGTACTATCATATGTGGTATCCAGCGCAGAAGCGGCCTGTTACCACAGTTGACAAAGGCAGATCAGCCTTAGTCCGATATATGATAAAGTGGTATTCAGAGCAGATGCATACTGTGCCATCGTTGACAGAAGCAGATGAAAGCGACTGTTTGTATAATATGTATATTATTTGTATGTATAAAATCATGAATCAATCATATGATAAGATATAAAACTTAACGTGGTTATACCTAATCTTTATATAAATATGTATACGTCAATTAACAGAGAACATATTAATATATTTTTTATTGTATAAAACCATACTGATTACACGAGGACGTGAAATTTAAGTCGGAAGGCCGAATGTAAACAATACATTATTTATGTAATTACTAGGTAGTATGTTCTTGTATTGGCTATTAAAAGAAGATTGTTGAATTGCGTGACTTCCGGGACAAAGCATCACAAAGTGGTAAAGACTCATAAGATATGACGTCAGTGGCGAGTACTGCTTTACCCCGGAAGTCAGAGAGTTTATGTATACTTAACCAAGTTAATAATAGTTTAATAATTATGTTAATAATAATAATAATTGATGTTTATAATAAAATTGATATGTAATTAGTGTCATAATAATTCTGTATTCAATTTGTAAAATAAATGTGACTTCCGAGATAAAGCAGTATAGACAGTGCTAATGATTCGTAAAAGATGGCGCCAGTGGCGCCTACTGCTTTACCCTAGAAGTCAACGAGGTTAAGCTAGCGAGCTCTGAGGCTCGGTCAGTCTTCGTCTACCATTGGAGAAAGATCGCTAATTACAAGTAATGTTTAGTTGGATTGGACATTTGCTTTGTTTTATTTGCCCTTGTAAGCCAACAATAGACGTTTTGATGACTTATTATCAAATAATGCACTCAATTCGCGAACTGTGCAACTGTGTTAGTGTTCTATTCGGGTTGGGCACAGGGCCGTCTTTATCAGGGGGTGCAAGGGGTGTGGTGCACCCGGGCGCGGAGCGCCCGGGGGCCCCTGTCAAGCGCTGAATTTTTGGTATTTCATTGAACTTAACGCCATTGCACAGTTTTAAATACTTGTTACTTACGACAAATATGTAAGCGCAAGCAAAACAAAAAAGTCATCAACAATAATATATTTTTTACTTTTATTACGCTTTCGGCGCTTGTCATGCCGCATTACTACATAACATACACAAATAACAATTTTATTTAATACAACACGCACGCGGCTAATTCTCTAATCCAAAGAGAGTGTACTGTGTATGTATGTACGTTTGACACGTTGCCGCTCGGTCGCCCGCACTTGAAGCATGCAAAATAATCTCTAAGTCAATAGAGTGTAAGTTCATTTGAAATGGGCGCGCGGCGCGACACCGGTACTTCTGTTGCGTCCTTTGACATAGCCGCCCGGGCGCTCGCACTTAAAGAGAAATGATCTCTAAGTCAATAGAGTGTAAGTTCATTTGAAATGGGCGCGCGGCGCGGCACCTGTACGTCTGTTGCGTCCTTTGACATAGCCGCCCGGGCGCTCGCACTTAAAGAGAAATGATCTCTAAACCACTACAATTAGGTGTAAGTTCATTTGAATTTACAGTGCGGCGCGTGGCGCCTATGTAAGTGTCGGTCAGTGATTGATCTGATTTCTTCTTTTAAGTAATTGAATTCGTTAGCTCATTTCATTTGCGACAACCGGCGAATTAGCACGGAAGTTCTTAGAGAAAAAATTTAAAGGTAAGTCAATTTTATTTGTTAAGTGTTGGTGTTAGGTACATTGCAATCATTATCATCACATCATCATCATCACATCATTTGTTTGTTTATGAGAGAGAGTCATGACTGTTTTTATTTTTTATTTTTATTTTATTTTATTTTTATTTAATTGGACGAACAAACAGCCAAATTATATATAACTATGTAGAGGAGACCATCAACACCTGGCCTTACTGTTCATCACTTCTAAAAACACAGTTATTTTGTACATAAACAAATTTAGAATACCTACATACCAAGTTAAAACAATACACTTTATACTTAATTAAAATTATAAAAATATCTAAAACAATCAATCAATCAAAGCCATATGAGTAAATTTTTTAGAAAAAGTTTTTATTAATGATTGAATAAAAATAATTTTGCCTCATGTTGAATATGTCGACAAGTTTTGTATAATTCTTATTGAAATAATGAATTGTGCGTGGAATGTACGAATTCTGTCTGTAATCGGTGCGACAGCAGGGAACAGAGAAGTATAAGTGGTTTCTCCTGGGACACGAGCAAAACGGAGTGACAAGTTTAAATTCAGACAGTAAAGAGGAACAATCTACCTTACTCGAGAGGATGAATTACTACTACTATTGTGCATGAATGTTAGGTCAGCAGCCTCTCTTCTCATATGTAGGGGTAATAAGTGGTGATGTTTGCAGGTAGCTTCGTAATCAAAGTTTGCGTTTGAGATTCTCGCTTTGTAGTTAATAAACCGAAGGAATTTGCGTTGCGGTTTTTCGAGTAGTGTGATGTATTCATTATATCTCGGGTTCCAGACTTGAGAGCAGTACTCCAGTTGGCTACGGACCAACGAACAGAAGAGAATCTTTAGGGTTTTAATTATCTTAAATTCTTTTGATACTCTTATCAAGAACCCGAGTGTTCTCAAAGATTTAGCTACTATGATCTGTATGTGTTTATCGAATAGTAGTTTCGAATCCAAGGTGACACCAAGATCAACGACCAAATGAACTTTGTTAAGTACTAGCCCGTTTATCGAGTAGTCATTTTTCAGGGTCCTGGTGGATCTACTGAAAGTGATGCAGCAGCATTTGCTAATGTTAAGGTCAAGCTTGTTACGAACACAATAACTGTGGAGGTTGTCAAGATCAGATTGTAGAAGCATGAGATCATCTTCATTATTTATGATTTTGAAGATTTTCATGTCGTCAGCGAAAAGATTGGCAGTGGAGTGCTGAAAGCATTGACCGATATCGTTGATAAATATGTTAAATAGGAGAGGACCTAAGTTTTGGAGGCTCATGTCTAACAGTGGACTGGACTGTCTGTACTTATTATCTGAACTTATATGGCTTGTGTGTATGTGATTTGTTTTTGGGGATTATGAATTATGTTTTTTCATGAAGTAGCCGCAGGCGAGATCCGCCAATCGCAACTAAAGTATTTTAATTTCTTACTTTAGTAAGAGCATAGAGCGTGCGTAAGCGCCTCGGCAATTCCACACTGAGCGCGCTCGCCCGGACTAACGGTTTAGAATATGCCCGATTGCCCGCCATAACTTTAAGGCGCTGTTTTTAATGTCCTAAAATATTATTGCGTGGCACTGTTACCACACTTGGTTACACAAATTGTTGACTATCTTGTGTTTTTTTAGGTACATCTTCGTCAACATCCACCCTACAGTTAGAAGAGACAGTCAACTTGGAAAAGAAAACTTCTACGAGTATTTCACAAGTTCCAGCTCATACTAGTACCAGTACCTCGCCTGGCTCGCTTACTCCAAGTGAACCAATTCCAATTGTTAACCAATCAGCAACAGAACCAGATGTACGATTCTGTGAAAATGTCGCGAATGATCCTGCTCTCTGGCCGCAAGTAATACCCGATAATTTAAGATTATTTTTAACAGAACGTGGACCGATTCAGATTAAAAAAAACAACTATCCTTCAGATAGTAACATGAGGTCGTTTTCAGATACATATTACAGTAAAAAGTTACAAAACAACGAAATTATTCACCGAGTTTGGCTTGTATATTCCACATCTACTGATTCTGTATTTTGTTTTCACTGTAAGCTATTTAATAATAATGTCACTGCATTTAATGCCTCCACTGGTTACAAAGACTGGGGGCATTTGTCGAGAAATATAGAACGACATAAAAAAGTTCAGGGCACATATGTTCTTTAAAAAAATATTTGGATCTAAAAAATGACTTATTGAAAGGGCAAACAGTAGACTCGGTAAATCAAACTGAAGTAGACCGCGAAAGAAAAAGGTGGACGGCAGTTTTGGAAAGGATAATCGAAATTATAAAATTTTTGGCAGGTCAAAATATAGCATTTAGGGGCACAACCGAGAAGTTGTATGACCCAAATAATGGTATTTTTTTAAAGTTGGTGGAGAGTATATCTAATTTTGATAGTACACTATCAGAACACATTGCTCGAATTCAAAGAGCTCAGCATCGCATGCCACATTATCTTGGTCATAACATTCAAAATGAACTGATTAGTATAATTGCTGAAAAAATTAAAACGACTAGGTATAATTAGTCTTCTGAAGCAATGTAAATACTACTCTGTAATTCTAGATTGCACACCTGATATTTCACACTAAGAACAACTTACTGTTATTGTGAGGTTTATTTATTTAAATCCATCGACAAAACGCGCTGAGGTACGAGAACATTTTTCAGGTTTTTTACCTGTAACTGATACTACCGGACAAGGGTTGGCGACATATTTGTTAGATTTCTTAAAATCATGCGATATTGAATTAGATGATTTGAGAGGCCAAGGTTATGATAATGGGGCCAATATGAGGGGGAAAAATATAGGCCTCCAAAAAAAAATATTGGACATGAATCCTCGTGCTTTTTACGTACCGTGTGCTGCTCACTCCCTCACTCCCTTAATTTAGTAGTAAATGACGCCGCTAAAAGCTCATTGGAAATTACAAACTTTTTCTGTATTGTCTAAGAAATCTATGTATTTTTTTCAGCATCCACATCACGCTGGGATGTAATTATGAAACAGATACCTACTTTGACATTAAAACCTCTTTCAAATACGCGTTGGGAAAGTAGATTTGATGCTCTTAGAGAACTCCGTTTTAACATGGATAAAATTTACTATGCATTATACTATATTTTTACAAATAACAAGTATGACAGCGACACAAACAACATAGCGAGTTCAATAATAGCCAAATTAAAGTCTTATAGATTTATATGTTCAGTAGTTATATGGTACAATATTTTACTAAAGATTAATATTGTAAGCAAAAATTTGCAAAAATCGGACGTAATTATTTCAGAAGCTACCAAAATGAATAATCTGGTTAAAAAAGATTTGGAGAAATACCGCACCGATAGCGCGTTTGAACAGTTGTTATCTGATGCAAAATTAATTGCTGAAGAATTAGAATGCGAAACAGAATTTAAAGAAACTGCTCGTCCACGTCCCCGAAAAAGACATTTTGATTACGAGGCTGCAGATGAGCCCATTTTAGACCCAACCAACAAATTTAAAGTATGTTTTTATTTTACTGGACACTGCTATCTCGAAATTAAATGAGAGATTCGATTTGCTGACGGAACACAATTCAGTTTTTTCACTCTTCCAAAACATAGAATGCTGGAATAAATTAGAGATGCAAGAAAAAAAATCTCAGTGTTATCGGCTCCAAGAAAAACTAACATTTAAAAATAGATTTGATATTGACGGGGAGGGTTTATATAATGAATTAGAATTGTTGCCAATATTTTTTCCCAATGCATCAACAAGTACTCCCACTGATATTTTAAGCTATATAAATTCTAATAATTTAATTTCCTCATTTCCCAATATCTCAACAGCTCTGCGTATATATTTAACACTGCCTGTAACAGTAGCAGAAGGTGAAAGATCCTTTTCAAAATTAAAATTAATAAAAAATTATCTTCGTTCAACCATGACCCAAGACAGACTGACAAACTTAGCTATTATAAGTATAGAATCCAAAATTGTTATAAAAATAAATAATTTAATTAAAATCTTTGCCAACTCAAAAGCAAGAAAAATTGAGTTTGTTTGATGTATGTGTATGTACATGTAATAAATATATATTTAGTAATCGAAGTTTTAAGTTAATTTTGTTTTTTAGAGTAATAAATAAATAAATAATCAAAATTACGTGTATTGTGTTTTCTTGGTTGACTAGGACCCTTTCATACTGCAGTGTGTCGTCGGTCGCGTGCCACGCTGCAGTGTAAAAAAAACGAGGGCGCAGGCTGAGTCCCGCACCCCGGCGCAGAATAGACTTAAGACGGCCCTGGTTGGGCATTATAGGTATTGATCCTGGAACGCACCATTAGATCGATTTTGGCTAAAAAGGAACACGCTGTAAATAGTATTGAAGAAATATGTTCGACCGTTTTGTGTCGGTGGGAGTACGATAGCAAGTATTATTATTGTAAGCTTGTTACAAAACGCTCCTGATATATAATAGCTTCGTAAAAGGTGGGAGTAGGCCCCCTGCTCGTCCTCAGTTACGATGTTATTAGATGGATAAGCAATCGTTTATCCAGCAAGTCCAACCGAAACGTATGCGGGCCGATGGTACCTAATGTCAAAGAAAGCGATAAGGAGGCAGCGAAGTCAGGCAACTCTCAAACGCAAGCTAAGCACAGAGTTAATTTTAACATACGTACCTATATAACATAATCATTACATACACACCTACATATTACAAAGATTTAAAAACCAAATCATAAATTGTCTCGTCTCGTCAGATATGCGGCTTTTAGCTCGTTATATACCTATATATCTTAATAATTATAACAAACTAGGATTAAGGAAAACAGTACAATTTGAATAGTTTGAAACCGACTTCCATTCTATTACTTTATACTCCAACAAAGAATTTTGCGAATCGGTTTTGTCGACACACAGTCGACGAGTGATGAGGTAACGAGTATAAAAATACAGTCGAATTATTGAGAACCTCCTCCTTTCTTGGAAGTCGGTTGAAAAGAAGGCATGCTTACTAAATGAAGAAACGGATCATATTTTTATAAAGCGATTAAAACACTTACTGTTAAAAATTCTACAAAAACTTAGATGAATTCATGAACTGACTAATTAATGTTAACGTGTTTAATTAAATAACGTGTGTCTAATATTCCTGTACCCTAATAGGGTCAGATGGTTCCTACGATAACTTTCAGATCTTTACATGGAGCTACGATTGCAATAAGTGATTGTCTATGAGTACCTATGGCAAAGTATAGTTTTGGTTTCCATTGAAGTATGCGCCTTAATACTGAATAAGGATATTTAGACATTAGCTAATTAACAGAACAATTAGCCGACATGCTCTGTACATCATCAGTTCTGCCGCTATTCAAGACGACGCGCGACGAACCGCACTGCCGCGAACATTTACTTAACAATCAATTTTATACGGATATAGAATTGTGGCGGTATATAACGCCGGAGTTTCCATCAACTGGATCAGTCCTGAACGGCCCGCTGCATCAGTCCTGTACAACCCGCTGGATCAGTCCTGAACAAGCTGACAACATGAAGACCACGTCCGTGATGGTGAGTGGTAACTACATGGTATATCGTTAGTTAATAAGTAAATGGTTGCAAACATAGCTCATAGACAAGAACTTGTACATTTTGTGAACCACTTTCTGTTGTTTAATTTCGTTTTAAATTTATTGCCCACATTATTAATATTAATGACTCGTGGCGATCCCTCGGGAGACAACTGTTGAAGTGGAATTGATGCACCTACCTACGTGCTAGCCCAGGGTATACTTATGTTATCACCGATTTCAAATCAGTAGAGCTGTTTTAGCGTAAAGGAGTAACAAAAATACCACTCACATCCTCACTCTGTTCAATAGATGTCGCTTCGTCTCCATACGACGGTTAAAGTCAAATAAGAGTTAAAATTCGATGGTTGGACGGTATGCCTCGGTGACCTATCGGTCATGGCGTCTGACGCGGTTTGTTGAACGAATGGGTTCGAATCCCGTCCCGGTTTTAATAAAAATTGAATAATAATAATATGTCTTTATTTACGAAACTTGGCAAAAATTATTATGACAAACGATGGCACCCGCGGGATTTTAGGAGATAAACTGTGTTGCGGATACCAACGCTCTCCTCCTATATTTCTATAGTACAGTCAAATCCTAAAATTTATCTAACAAATTTTTAAATCTAAAGAAATTTGTATTTTTATGTATAAATTTTAAATGTGTGGGTGTGAAAGAGAGGGTTTTATAAACTGGGAGCCGTAAGAGAATGCTTGCGTTTAACTATCTGCGGTATGAACAGCTGTCGAGTGCGTGCGAGGAGCTGACAGATCGAGTAGAGTTCAGTTGTGCTCTAGCATACTTGTTTTGAAGGATGCTCCCAACGAAGTAATGCAATGGATCGGTGTCCTGTAGTCCTGCAGCCAGATATCGATGCTATGTTTGCTCGAAAATGTAGAATAACTTAAGTACTACATAATAATGTGTGGATCTTTAGTACTTACTAAAACCTGTCAGTACGAGAAACGTTATAGAATAAATACTCATCTAGCCAATGAGATTAACTATAGAGATGTTTTACTCCTTGAATATGAAGTTTAAACGTGGCAAATTTTATACTATAGGTACCTATCTATAGATATAGTACACAACTCGCACAACGACATTAACTACACTGACAAGATTAAACGAACACGAAGATATATGTTCATACAATTATTGATTTTCCATTTTTATAGATGAACTAGAAAAACAATACTTACTCGTACAAACGAAAAGATACATCATTCTTGTTTTTTTTACACTCGTCCCAGTATATGTTCAGCAGTTTCTGAACACACAAGGCATTTTGTCCGAAAATGTTGAATACGCGCTGCGTCGTTGCCAGACAGGCTGGAACTAAGTTGACTCAAGACAACTAGCTTGTGTTGATATCGCCAAGCCGAGCGCAGTAAGGCGTATCTACCTCCGTTTATATATAACATCAATGCATATATCTACCTGGACGGCGTAACGCCAAGTACCAAATGCTACTGCCGACACAATAACCACTCGAACTGGATTATGGCTTGGATTCGGTTTGATTTTGTTTCGATTCCGTTTTGATTCATTTGGTACAACTGGACATATTCCACGTAGGTATTCCACGCATACCTACTGGGGTATGTGGGTGGTCGGACTCATCACCACGCCAACTGCACCCACAGCAGCCAGCTAGACTAGACATGCCGACTAACCCACCACACGGTGTTCCTCCGAGCGCGATATTGTCTGTTGTGGTTAAACAGTTGTTTACAAATTGCATGAACTAAAGTTTAGGTTCTATCAAAGAGTACCGAATATTATGTGTTTTTTCTCGAGATAAACAACGAACGAAATAAAACACTACCCATTACAATATTATGACTGGTGAGTTGGAGTTCAGTTCGATGTCAACTCGTATAAAGTAAGTTCCCAAACCAAACTTACTATTGTGGTTGCGTTTGCAATTCTTTTTAGATGGCTTCTGTGACTGTCACAATTCTGCCAGAGTTTGTACGTGCTAGTGTCATGAACCGTGATGAGTTTGTCAGTTGAAAGCTAAGAATGTGATCGGTGAGAATTCAAACTGGCGTATAAAATATATAAAGTGACCATCTTAAACAAAGGACAACACAAAAATATTATTTATACCTTATAATCTAACACAAATGTAAAAGAACACAATTATGAAACTGTTTTAGTATGCATAAGTACTATAACACATTAACAGTTTTATTTTATATTATTTTGTTTATAGCCACAAATTCACAAGCAATATAGTATAATTATATTGTACAAACTTACTATTCTGAAGGCGCATAAAAACGAATGACTGATCTAATAAACAGTGTCAAATACATAAATAACTTAATTTTGTACAGCGTTTGTTTCTAAAAAGGTTTAAAAATTAATAAACAATTTTCCTAAACATAAATCGTAAATCTGTTTATGATCTATAAAAACTTATTATGAAACGCAAATTTTTTTCTTCCAGAAAATATAACCGACTTCAACACCAAAAAGCATGAAATAGCTTGTTGAAGTCGGTACCATAATAGATCAAAAGTACCTATTATCACAATATTGTGCGCGTGGTACCGAAGTTAAATAGTAGTTTATGCAACTGTCATATAATAGAGGGTATTAAAACATGAGTGTAGTTTCCAAATAAGATTACACGAGTGTTTTAATACCTAATTATATGCAGTTGCATGCACTACTTTATTTGATCTCATGACATTTTTGCTACTAAAGTTTTATCCAACAAAATATTACTCAAATCCGTATGTACGAAATAGCACCAAAATGGAAAAAGTCTTCTTCTTCTTGTTGTTTGTATGGCTTGTGCGGCGTAACCACAATTTTGCCAATATCAGTGGAAAAAGTCTGTTATTGGTCTATTGGCTCGGAACCAGCGCGATACGCTCACCACAGATAATGTGTACTTAAATTGAATTGAAACCTCCTTGGTCGGGATACATTGTACTTTAATAATTAAAAAAAATGTTTAAAGCATTGTTTTGTTAGGAGAGTAATGCTTTAATTTAATTTTTTAATTTTCTTAAAGAAGTATGTATATAAAATATGCAAATAAAAGTCTTTATTTCATCTCATAATTAGAATATTACCGAATGAGATTATATAAAAGTTATTTTACAATTTTAAGCGTGGGATTCGGTTTAATATTTAAAAAACAAAACCACCCTCTTTAGTGACCCTTGCTACTTACATGATCGATTGTTATTCACAGTCACTAAAGATACCATCATATGTGGAACACTTCAGTTATTGTAGTGTAACTCAACAACTGCTGCATCGAACTTGATGCAATTGAACCACCATTTGGGACCACCTCTACAGTCCTCTTACAACTAAAAAAGGTCATCTGATCTGATGTACAGAAAACTAATTACTAGTAGTTTTGCGAACAGTAGGCCTCGCGAGTACATATTGTTATCAGAGGCAATTTGTTGCAGTACTTCACTACCTATCATCTCGGAAACCACTTGACCAATTACGATCATATTCAAAATTCCACTTTAAAGTTAGGTATTTAATGTGTACCAAACTTTATGGAAATTTGTGAGTAAATAGCTTCGCAGCAAACTTTCCCTCCTTTTAGGAAAAGTAACCCTCTCACACAAAATCGCCGACGACAAATAAATTACATCAATAATGGAACATGCTTAGCAAGTTTCGTCAAGATTAGTTAAAATGCGTCTGTACAGGACCAACATACAACCTAACAAACATATGGACAGATGAAAGTCAATTTGGTCGCTCGCTCGTCAGATATAAGTTTGGATCGTTGTTTCAGATTGTATGCGTATTGCTCCTGACGCTGGCGTGGAGCAAACCATCCGCGGCGGAGGAGACAGTATTAACAGCCGCAGCCACGACCGCTGCTTCTGTCGACAAAGACAGCTCTGCCGCTGCTAATAGTACTTCCTCGACGGGTAACAATGCTGGTGGAACTAGTGGTGCGGAAGCAGGGGCTGCCGCCGGAGCGGATGGCGCTGCAGGGGCTGGCGCCGCTGCCGCTCCCGTTGCCCCAGCTCCACCCGCACCCCCAGTGGTTCCCTAAAGGATTCCTGAGGCAGTGTAAGCACAGCTGGGCAGTGCTACTAGCGCAACTGTTAACGCGTCTTATAAATGTAGTGTTATGGCAGATTCCGATTCAAATTGTTTTATTCCTTTTCCACTTGAATAACACTTGTTACGCCACGAGCCGACTGTCGCTGGGAGGGATACCTTTTATTTAGTCTTGTAATAGTTTTGACAACACCCACATGCGGTGTTTACTCGTAGCTCAATTGTAACGAGTAACTTGGCATAGCCTGTACTATAGTAACCTAAGGCCGATATACATATACACCCAGATACAGGTCAAACAGACTTGTTCATGCGCAGTGGTACTTCAAGCATACGCGGTACAATACGATCGTAAGTTATCTAGTTCTAGTAAGTACTATTACTAGTAACGAATCTAGTTTTGACTGTTGTCTGCAACAATCAACATTTTGACAGTTATAACTTCCTTTCAGTTTTTTTCCACTCCGGGTAATCGCTTTTTACTTCACACTTCACACGTTGCAGTTCCTGGAAAAGTAGGTTGGCTTTATTGTTCACAAAAACATAACAATATGAAAACTTAAATGTAATAATTACAAAAATTGTGTCACAATGGGTGGCCTTATTGCTAAAAGCAATCTCTTCCAGGCAACCTCAGTATGGAATGTATATTTAAAATTCATCGACATGGGCGCGTTTTTAAAACATAAGTAAACATGGATATAAAAAACAATGGAAAAATAACAATAACATAGCGAGATAATACAAAAAGGATATAACAATACGTACTCATGTAATATCATATTATTACCATGTACCTTGTCGAAAAGTGTCATACCCAACAAGAAAAATACGTAACCAATAGGTATAAATACTTTTTAATTTGATCTTTAAAAATGTTTATGTTTATAGATGTTGCACGTCTGATTGAAATAGGTAAGGTATTCCACAGGCTTGGATAGTAAATGAACCATTATATAAAAAACTTGAATGTGGAGGAATCGCAAGAACACGTTCTTTGAGATAGCGCGGATATGAAGGATTAAACAAAATATTGTATAGAAGGCAAAGAATGTGGGTATTCCGGCGAAGACGTATGGGGAGCCACTTGAGCTTATTACGGAATTGAGAGACATGATCATATTTGCGCAAACCAAATATGAATCTAATACAGAACTTTTGAAATCGATCAAGCTTATTAAGTTGTTCCTCCGTTATATCTAGGTAGCAGGTGTCAGCATAGTCAGGAATGGGTAGTAACAGGGATTGAGCTAGTGAAATTTTATTGGTAGTAGGAAGGAAGTTACGCAACCTTTTTAATGATGCAGCAGACGCAAACAGTTTGCAACTTGTTACCTGCAACTGTAGATCCCACTCCATACAGCAATCCAAAGTTAGCCCCAAACTTTTCACAGACTTACTAAAAGGAATGGCAACTCCACCAAAAATAACCCCCGGAAGCGTTGCCCGTTATACCTTAGATCTTGAACTTCCAATGATGATCGACTGCGTTTTTACAGCATTTATTTTTAATCCAATGGATTTGCTCCACTCAGATATTCGATCAAGGTCATTATTTGTGGTTTGAATAGCTTCCGGTAATTTATCCAATGTGGCCTGGGAATATATTTGTAGATCATCTGATTGAGGAGATCATTATTGCAGAGGAACTTGTTAAATTGGTTGTGAATAAGACGCTCGAGAACTTTAGGGAGAAACGGGTGTGTAGTGGTAATAGGGCGGTAATCAGAGTGACATTTAGGATTAAGTTTTTTTATGAAGAGGTATGATATGGGCGTCTTTCCAAACAGAAAGAAAGACTCCAGTGGTGATAGAATTATTGAAAATACAACAGAGGATGGGTATAACCATATTACGGCTAATACAGTCATGGCCAATTGCACTAGATGTGATAGACATAATGCTCTTCTTAACATCACAAGCAGATAATTAATTTAAAATAAACGGGGAGTAGGCAGGAGTTGGCAAAGTTGAAAGATAATGCAGTGTATTATTTTTATCTATGTCGCTAAGATCAGACGGAGACTTTCAGATTTTGGATTTTCAGACTTTGGAGGTGTCCTTATTATCAACAGATTTATGAACGACGTAACGCATCCCTACACACCATGTTGCAGACATTTCAGTCCTTGACATACGCTGCTTTGATTGGTTGGTTGATATTTATATTTATACTTCGCAAGAACCTTTTTATGAATCATAATTTTAATGTCGTCAGAAAGCCAAGGGTCGGGAAGGTGTTTAAGTTTTATAGCACGCAAGGGGGCATGCTTGTTGTATAGTTGCGTTATGATAAAATTAAAAATAGAATAGCAACTTGGTCGTTCACAGTCTCGGCATTAATTACAGGAGACCAATCAATCTTCTGAGCATCCTGAAGGAATGCTTCCTTGTCCATACCACTAAATTACGCTGAAGAATGACTTTAGGCTTTGATTTCGGATGACAAACTTTGTATGACAGATAGATTAAGTCGTGATACGAGAAAGCATCAGCTGAGCATTGACCGTGCTTTGCAACATGCTGGGAGGATGATACAATGACTAGATCAAGAAGCGAAGGAGAGTAGTTTGGAGAGTGGTGAGTGGCATTAAGCGGGAGAATATGCATGTTGCACGAATTAATAATGGATTCAAGTGAAGATGAACGTTTGTCATGCTTGAGAAGACATGTGTTGAAATTACCCATAAATCGTATGATTGTATGAGGAAATATGATCTAAGATCTTTTCAAACTCAGAGAAGTAAAAGATGTGGGATGAGGGGATATAATAGGCTCCGAGTAATATTTTATTATGAGGTAAGAGTATCTCCACAAATAGGTGCTCGCCTGCATTAGAAAGCGGTGGCTGATATTAGGTGCTAATTACAGAGAAAGAAATATGTGACCGAAGATAAATAGCTATCCCACCCCAACCCTATCAACGCGATCGTCGATGAGATTAAAACCAGGCAGAAAATAGGAGATGGAAGGTAGGCATGGTTTGAGCCATGTCTTTGAGACCACAATAGCATGAATATTTTTACACTCAAAGAAAACCTGCATTTCTAGGTAATGAGCCGGAATACTCTCCGCATTTATGTGAATTACGTTACTTCTTCGGTACATCAGAAAATTGTGTGTCGAGCGTTTTATAAAGTGATGGAATACTAATTAAACTGTCATCACTACTTGTAGAAGATTCAGAAGGTACAGAAAAATACTGCTCAGTATCACTGCTATTACCGTTATCAAAAATGATCAACATAATAATACAATATATAAATACTTAAATATTTAAAATATATATCTATTTATATAATATACCTAATCAACAATAGTAAGATGTTTACACTTACTAAATTAAAAACTAACTTATCACCTGCCAGTTGTGTATAGATGAAAACAATATACCTAATGATTAACCTCTACCTTAATATAATCTATTGTAATCTATTGTATTATTGGCCAAATATGGCGAATCGGGAGTCAACGGGTTAACACTTCCGTTGGGCAAATGCCTGTAGCGGAGTTGCAGTGTGCACCGTCGCTCAGGCAGTCCCGTTATACCGCTCGACGAGTCAACATCGTCCTGCCTGAGGACGTACATGTAGACTCGAAACACGTGTCGAACATCATACCGGCAGGCGCTCCCCCAGCTTCATCCAAGATGAAGAGGGTTCACAACGAGACGCGTCGACGCAGCATAGTGCATCCCGCCCCCCGCACCAACCTGTGACATCACAGGCGCTACGAACGAGCGGCCGCACGCAGTGCTAAGCTAAACGTCATCGACGCGCGCATCCCGAACACTCCTTGAAAAATACCACCGAATGTGGTCAAAACTATAGTCGGACCTATCCGATAAATATTACGTGAGTAATCCCTTATTTCTAAGTAAAAACGTGTCGAACAGTGTCTGGTTGCGCGAGTTTCCGATGTGTGTTTATTCTGTATACTTGCTGCATGCATGGGGCATGTCATGCGGGAGGGAGCGCGGTGCACACTGCATCTCTAATATTCATGCTATATTAGTCTCCGAATCCTGGCTTAAGCCTTGTCTCTCTTCAGTCTTATATCCACTACCTGGTTTCCGTTTAATTAGAAATGATCGTACCAATGCCCCTGGTGGTGGAGTAGCTATCTATCTGCGTGCTCATATTCCCTTCTCAGTAGTAAGCACCTCAGCTCAACCTCCACCCCCAAATAGCGGCGAACATGTTTTTATTGAAGTCCTCCTCTCCCACACCAAAATTCTTCTCGGAGTCTATTATAGCCATTCCTCACGTGTAAACTACTTTGACTCTTTTGAAATGATGTTACATGATCTCACTCCTTTATACAGTCACACAATTATCATGGGTGATTTCAATACATGTCTTATTCAAAATGACTATCGTTCCACCAGACTTAGATCCATAATTGATTCAAGCAACATGCACATCCTCCCTTCCACAGCTACTCACTTCTTCCCTAACTGTTCTCCTTCGCTACTTGATCTTCTTATTGTATCATCAATACAGCATGTTGCTAAGCACGGTCAAATGTCTGCCGATGCGTTTTCTTACCATGATTTGATATTTTTGTCATACAAAATTCGTCCTCCTAAACCTAGGCCTACTATTATTCTGCAACGCAACTTTGGTGGCATTAATGAAGAACACTTCCTTGCTGACGCAAAGAAGATTGATTGGTCTCCTGTTATGGACGCTGAATCCACTGATGAACAATTATATATATTTAATACTATAATAACGGGACTCTATGATATCCATGCTCCACTCCGACGTATTAAAATAAAACATCAACCAGCGCCGTGGCTAACTACTGATATCAAATCACTCATGCACAAAAAAATCGTTGCTAAATTAAAGTACAAGTTGTATCCCGATGATTCCCATTAAGAAAATTATGCTCATTCACGGAATCGCTGCAATAGGGTGTGTAGAGATGCACAACGTCGCCATATTCATGAGTCCGTAGAGAATGAAGATCCAGCTAAAGTCTGGAAGTTCCTCAGGTCGCTTGGAGTCGGTAAATCACGCCAAAATTCTACTCCTAATAATTTAGATATTGATTCCTTGAATAAACACTTCTCTTCATCTTCCAATATAATGGATTTAGATAAAAATATAACGTTACAACGTCTTTCTACCATTTCAACTCCTGACCATCAACCATTTTTCTTTAGTCACTTTTCCGCTTGTGATGTGAAGAGGAGCATATTGTCTATCACTTCTAATGCAGTTGGAACAGATGGCATTAGTCGAAACATGATAGTTCCTATCCTTGATATTATACTCCCTATCCTTTGTCATATCCTAAACAATTCTATATCATATGCTACAGTTCCTTCAATATGGAAGGAAGCACAAATTATTCCCTTACCGAAGAAACTCAATCCTCAATCATTTTCTGAATACCGTCCAATATCCATACTTCCTTTTCTGTCCAAAGTCCTTGAGCGTCTAGTTCATCAACAATTACACTCATTCCTCATTCGTCATCAACTCCTTAACCCTTTCCAATCTGGTTTTCGACCTGGGCATAGTACAACAACGGCTCTAGTAAAAATTACAGAAGACATTCGTTTTGGAATGGAAAACAGAGAGTTAACTTTGCTGACTTTGCTTGACTTCAGCAACGCATTTAACACCGTTGACTTTGATATCCTTCTCGCTCTACTTCGCTCCATTAACATATCTCCAACGGTGATTGACTTGGTTTCGCAGTTATCTGTCTGGTCGCCGACAGCGGATTCGCCTTGATGAGTCTGTGTCCTCTTGGTGTGACATTACTGTCCGTGTGCCTCAAGGCGGCGTATTATCTCCTCTTCTTTTCGCAATTTTTATAAACTCTATATCTCAACGTCTTTCTTCTTCCTACCACCTCTATGCAGACGATCTTCAAATTTACTCCCAAGCCCTACTTAGCCGTTTAGTTGAAGCAATTAATATGGTAAATAATGGTTTATGTTACATTTCGGACTGGAGCAAATCATACGGCTTACGAGTAAATCCACTCAAAACCCAAGTTATAATTTTGGGCAGTTCACGGACTATTTGTAATATAGATTGGGACAGTTTACCAAATATTTTCTTTGAGGGTGTGAAAATTCCATACAGCAAAACTGTAAAAAATCTTGGGATTATTTTTGATGAATGCCTAACCTGGATCCCACAATTGGAAACCGTTAGCCGTAAAACGTTTGCTGCCGCAGGTTCACTCAGAAGACTGAGAAACTTTTTGCCAACAGCCACTAAAGTTGCGCTTGCACAGTCTCTTCTGTTACCGATTCTTGATTACGCAGATTATATGCTATTTAGACCTTACGGAGGACCAGCTTAACAAACTTGAGCGTCTTCAAAACTTTTCAATAAGGTTCATATTTGGCTTGCGCAAATATGACCACGTTTCTGAATTTCGCACTAAGCTCAAGTGGCTTCCTATACGACATCGCCGGAATGCTCACATCCTATCTCTTCTCTACAATATTTTATTCAACCCTTCTTCACCCCAGTACCTTAAAGAGCGTTTCGAATATCTTAATGCCTCTAATTCTCTTTGCTTACGGTCATCAGAGAATCTTATGCTTAAATTCCCTCCACACACTACCTCGTTTTATGACCGATCGTTTTCGGTCGAACCCGTCAGACTCTGGAATGCATTGCCACTTGATACCAAGCGAGCTCCATCCTTAAATGTTTTTAAAGACAAAGTTAAGGATCATTACCTGTCGTGCTAGTATAAGCTCCATACGTGTAAACATCGTATTTATATGTTTATATATATTTATATATATAAGTATATATGTATGTATTTTTGTATGTATATATTGTGTAAGAACATATTTATTATCTATATTGTATATAATATTGTAGATATTTATAAATATAATTACTATGAACTATATTGTACACCGCCATCCCTTGTCAAAACTTTCTCCTCTCCATCCAAAGGTTGTCTGGAAGAGATCGCTTTGAGCGATAAGGCCGCCTATTGTTCACTAATATAAGCTAAATATTTTTAATTTTGTTTTAGTTTAAGGTGTTCAATAAAGAGTTTATCTATCTATCTATCTATCAATCTCTGTCATAAACATTTCCCCAGTGAAAGTATTACTGAGCACTTCCTTTTTAGGGTTCCGTACCCAAAGGGTAAAACGGGACCCCATTACTAAAACTTCGTTGTCCGTCTGTCCGTCTGTCTCCAGGCTGTATCTCATAAACCATGATAGTTACGAAGTTGAAATTTTTACAGATCTGTTGCCGCTATAACAACAAATAGTAAAAACAGACCAAATACGAGTTGGAGTTCGCACGAAAGGTTAAATACATAAAAATACAGCAAAATTAGAGATTTATATATGTAGATAATGATACAGAACCCTTCGTGCGCGAGCCCGTCACGCACTCCACACATTAATTTATCTATAATATGTATGTATTTAGAAATATATAAGTATGTTTATCAGTTGTCTAGTACCCATAACACAAGCTCTGCTTAGCTTGGGACTAGATGGCGTTGTGTGATAGTTGTGGAATATTTATTTATTTATTTATTGTGCCACCAACCTATGGCGCTATAGTGCGAGCACAGAATAACAAATAGTAACACGTGTTACAGAGCACAAAGACCTTGCGATTCGTAGGCCGCAATATAAATAGAAGTATATGTTCGTAGGTACCTATGTCACAGAATGTGACCATCTCGCGCTCCAAACGTAACAAAACCACGCCATTGTCCATTTTCTACTTCGTCTTCAATACAAAAATAGAACCTGACATCTCGGAACAAATTATTGGACACGCGTCGAAAATCAGCAGCAAAGTTGTCTGTCTACGCGGCCATGCGATTAGAATCGCACTAATTATTTATACATACCTATACATATATTATACAACCATATATATCTAGTAACCTAAAAACAATAGCTCAAATAGATGATAGATATTAATGCTATAAACAATAATTCAAACTCTTCTTAGTTACACCGCGTTTATCACTTAAAAGAACGGCTAGACAGCATAAATAGAACAAAAATTTGCTTAATTACGTGTAAAATAATTTACGTGAGCTAGGTTTTTGAGGTCTCGTGCCACAGAATAAATAGCACATACTTATTATATAAATATTATACAATAATCCAACTAATATTATAAACGCGAAAGTTTGTATGTATGGATGTTTGTTACTCTTGCACGCAAAATCTACTAAATGGACTTTAATGAAATTTGGTGGACGTTGACATGGTGTTGTGGAGCTATCGGTTGTACTTGCAAAACTCGTGTGTGCGGCCAAAAAAATGACGAACGTGTTAAAGTGTAATGAATATAATATCGTCATTGATGAATTATTAGCATATATGCAAAACAAATTATCAGTGATCGATGAGGAAACACTAGTAAGATTGTGTACGTCGTCGTTTTCAAGCGATGAAATCAAGAACTCGAAGTCATTACTATTTGACTCTGTCCCTTCGGATTATGGCGAAGTATTGCGGAAGAACAAGGGCAAGGAGAATAGAGATTTGGCCGACATTATCAACTTGTTAAAATCAGTTGAACCCGATATAATACCAGTGTTTACGGCGCGGCAACTAGAGGAATTACCCGCGCTAACAGGAAACAATTTGGACTGTACGAAGGTTTTGATAGACCTAATACGACTGCGAACAGAACTCGATGAAGTTAAAGAGACTTATGCCACAACTGAACAATTACAGGATTTGAAAAAGGATTTGCTGAAATTGAAACACGCTTCACTACCTCCTCCTCACCCCACTTCAGTACGTAATGTAAATGTACGTAGGGGGGCCTGGGTAATGGATGACGGCTCAGTGAAAATTTCACATTGCCATGATTGTTCGGTAAATGATTTATACGGTAGCAAGAAATCACCTGATTGCGTAAATAACAGTCATGTTTTCAATCATGAAATGAGGGTAGTTTTAAAACAAACCGCCGGTGAATCAACACCGATACAACGTTCGAACGCTCCGGCTGTGCCTACGGTAGCCAGCGGTGAGACATCCGATACCGGTTCCGCGCCTCGGGTGACGTCACCCATTCAACACTCGCCCGCTCGGAATGTGACTCAGTCACAGCCGGCTGATAGTGATAACAGCGGTAGTGTTATAGCGCAGGATGTAATGAAGTAACGGAAGAGGCCGTAATGAAACCACAGTCGGGTCATGTCGGGTGACGATGATGATAAGAGCCCATGGATCTCTGTTACTAATCGCAGAAGAGTAAATATTGCAAAAATTTTTACAATACTACATTAGAGATCCGAATAAAACATTTTACAGTTCCGTAAGAAATTTACGTAAATAAAATACATACAAAAATTTTACGTGATTAACATGAAAAAACATCTGTTAGCTGTTGTGAATCAGCACTCATATATAATTTAGACATGCTACTTAATTAGGTTACATAATATGTTATTTAGAATTGGACTAATTATTTACATTTAAATTAGGGTACCGAGCACGAATTTAAATATGTTTTACCTAACGAAATTACAGATTAAAATTAATTAATTAAGTAATTAAACCCTCAGCTCACATAAGGTTTGGTACACGCGTTATTTAGTTAGGTGTTATTTTAACCGACTTCCGAAAAAGAAGGTGCGGAATTTCACCTGCGATTAGATATTTTTATCTTTTTTTTGTTTTTTTTTAACGATGCCTTCAAAATCACAGGCAGCTCGTTTTAGGGAGAGACAAAGAGTCTCGTTGCTCTTGCGGAAATAGCGGCGTCGTTGCGAGATGGCAAATCAAAATATACCAACGCGGATTTTAACGCCAAAGTTGCTGACGTAAGGGTGATGCGTGATAGACTCGACGCCGTGTATTATGAAATCCTAGACACCAACGATTTATCAGACGCCCAGGAAAAATTCTACCTGGAACAGTATGAAAGGGCAATAGAAGCCTATGACGCGATTCTCGTTGCCCACGTAGACATAAATATATTGCCATCAGCTCACAGTGACGATGTATCATCAGCACAAAAACAGGCGAACGTGACAGCGCCATCTATGGTAAACTCGGTTTTGCCCCAAATTGAGTTACCCAAGTTTACCTCGCGACTCGAGGACTGGCCCTCCTTTACATCAATATTTAAGAGTTTGACCAACAACATGGCCAACCTTACGGGTGCAGTAAAACTGCACTACCTACTGTCCTGCCTAGCTGGGGAATTGCGATCGCTCATCGCGCACCTGACGATCACGAATGAAAATTACTTCGTAGCCCTGGACATCCTGACACGAAGATACGAAAATCGACGGCTGCTCATCGATCGTTTCGTGGATATAATTTTCGATCTGCCCACTATATCATCGTGTTCGGAAATCAAGAGGCAGTTCCTAACTCCACTCATATCAGCACAATCCGCGTTCACCAATCTGAAGCTATCTACTACTGGAGATAGTGGATACATTTTCGTGTCGATCGTAGCATGAAAACTCAAGGGGGAACTTAGGCCCTTCTTTGAGCGTCAATACGGACCCTAGCCGACCTCGTCCGTTTCCTTGAGCATCACGCACGCTGTAACGAGGTCAGCTTATCAATCTCAAAGGATATGCGGATCTCCACCGCTCAGCCCACGCCAACCGAGCGTCATCGTCCGGGCCACAACGCGCGCGCACGTACTACCCTGAGTACGCGCAGACTCGAAGGGTATATACCGCAAGCGCCTCTCCGGCGCAATCCGAGGATTTGAACCCGCGACCTTAGCGTTATGCGCAGGCGTTAACCTCACGACCCGCGCGCTTCTCGCCCCCACCTCGGCAGGTCTCGAACCGCAACCATTCAGCTCAGCGCCTAGACCCAAGCAGGGATCGAACGCGCAAAGATTCACGCGCTTCAAAGACAACCTTTACTGCCCATGGTGTAATGTCCAGGGTCACAAGCTTCGGGTATGTACCCAATACAACAAACAACCAGTGCAGGGCCGCTGGGATTTTATCTACGCGCGCACCGGTGCGCCAAATGTCTAGGCCCGCATTATGACAATGAGTGCTCGTCAACGGGCCAATTGCAGGACCTGTGGCAGTGCCAATCACCACACAACCCTGCACAGGTTGGGTTGTACCTCCCCAACGCACAACTCTGCGCATTTGCTACCCGTACAACAGCGCAAGGTACCACGCCGCCGTCCCTCACCTGATACGGGCCGGATGGTGTCCTTCCGACGTACTCCACCGCACACTATCTCGCGTTCTCCACCGCTGCCTAGGCAATGACTAGGGCGGCACATTCAGCACATATCCACTCAGCCCACAAATATTCAGCACATACCTTCTCAGCCCACAAACATTCAGCACATATCCGCTCAGCCTACAACTAATCAGCACACATCTTATCAGCCCAAAACAAATCAGCACACGCACACATCACGACGACAAAATTTCGTCGCAAACACCTTGAGTCATCCTACTGACATCTCAACGCCAGACAGTGTTGACGATAGACCTGTACTGCTACCTACAGTCTCACTAGAGATTGCAAAGGCAATTTTCACCAAGCACGAGCGTTATTAGACTGTGGCTCTATGATAACACTAATAGATAAAAACGACTATGTTTACCTACTCAGCATACTCAATTAAAAATAAAAGGTATAGGTGATCAGCACTCAGAAAAATCTTCGTCATATGTCGACATTACTTTTCGAACTGTACATACGGACAGGCCCGTAATAAGGACAAAGGCATATGTTCTTAAAAACGTAATGGGAGTTTTACCGCATACTAAATTGCCTAGTTTGGATGAAAGTGCTAATTACGTTCCACTCGCAGATTTTTCATTTAACATACCTGCACCGATTGACCTTTTGTTAGGGTTAGACATATTGGGTAGTATCTTAGACGGTACTAAAATTTTTCTCGGGCCCGGCAGACCCATAGCCTTCGGCACGATATTTAACTTCACGTTATTAGACCCGGTATCACGAGATACGGGCACTCAGCCTCAGGTCAACTCAGCTCAAATTGACCATACTGACTTGGCACAACAGTCAAGCCAAGATATCCATTCAGCTCTAGAGAGATTCTGGGAAGTAGAAGAAGTCAGAAATACCATTACCGATGGTACATCAGCTCACGAAGAGTGCGAAAAAATATACCAGTCCACCACCACGAGGGACCAGTCTGGTAAATATATAGTCGCGCTACCGTTTGTTACGGATGCCCCCGAACTAGGGGCTACGCACGCTATAGCACTTCGGCGGTTTCTCAACCTCGAGAAGAAACTCCAACGAAACCCCGAACTCCGCTCAAAATATGTAGCGTTTATGCAGGAGTACCTAGATAAAGGTCACATGAACCCCTGCCATCCAAATACGTTCCGCAATCAGCCCCATTGCTACATACCGCACCATGGCATTTATAAGACCAATTCAGACAAGCTACGTACAGTCTTTGACGCTAGTTGTAAAAGCGCAAATGGCACTAGCCTCAACGACACCTTACATACGGGACCGGCCCTGCAGCGAGATATCACGGATATCATCTTAAACTTCCGAACACACAAGGTCGTTTTCAGCACAGACATACAACAGATGTTCAGAAACATCATGGTTCAGCCCGACCACAGACGGTTTCAGCTCATTCTCTGGCGTTTATCACCAGATCAGCCTTTGTTAACGTATGTATTGTCCATCGTGACTTACGGATTACGCTCCAGCCCATTCTTAGCGAACCGTACCATCCAGCAGTTGATCGCGGATGAAGGTCAACGCTATCCCAGAGCCGCTCAGGTGCTCTTTAGGTCAATATTTGTTGACGACGTGCTCACCGGACATGATACTGTCGGTGAAGCCATGACCTTACAAACCGAGTTGATTAGCTTACTCGCACTGGGGGATTTCAAACTGCGTAAGTGGACATCCAACTCCCGTCGGTTCCCAGATGACCAGTGCGATATGCCGAAAGATTTTGACGTCAGCCCAGATGATAACTCCATCAAGGTTCTTGGTATACAGTGGATACCACAAACTGACGAATTTACCTATAGTGTCTCAGTACCTACTGCAGATGGTTTAACCAAGAGGTCAATACTCGGCACTATAGCACGTCTGTACGACCCATGCGGTTGGATCAGCCCCGTCATCTTCCGCGCTATAACCTTGATTCAAAAGTTGTGGACCTTAAAACTCGATTGGGACGAACGAGTACCCAGTGACGTCGTTCTTGAGTGTCAGAATATCTATCGTGATCTACCACGTCTCTCAGCGCTCAGGTTTCCAAGAAACGTCTGCTCAAACAAGGCAGCCACACACACCCTTCAGGGATACGCGGATGCCTTGGGAACTCGGCTACGCCGCGGTTATATACCTCCACGAAACTACACCTGAAGGACAGGTACATGTGCACCTGCTCATGTCCAAGTCAAAGGTAGCTCCTATTAAAAACCGCCAAACTATTCCTAAACTGGAGCTATCAGCAGCTCACTTGTTGGCTAAGCTCATGGCCCATGTCTAGGCCCAGTTATCAGCTCACATCACCATTCATCAGAACATATGTTGGTCAGACAGTACCATAGTACTGGCCTGGCTGAACACGCCTGTACAATCGCTTCAGACATTTGAAGCCAACAGAGTCTCCTCAATCAAGGCAAATACATGCAATCTCACGTGGAGACATGTACCCTCCGCCCTTAATCCTGCTGACTGCGCCAGCAGGTGAATGTCAGCTCAAGATCTCTTGAAGCATGACATGTGGTGGTCACCGCCCTGGCTCAAGGACCCACCACCAACATGGCCAGCCCTTTCGCCCGCGTTGGGTCATCACGCCCTACCAGGCCTCAAGCCAAAAAGGGCCGTTGCCCACATAGCGGTACCTGACCTCGACGAGACTCTGCTCACACGATTCAGCTCACTGGATAAACTGATAGGCGTAACGGCGTGTATAAAGCGATTCATACACAATTGCAGACAGAGCCGCTCTGCGCGTGTCGCTGGGCCCATTACGGTCAGCGAAAGAAAGGAAGCCCTTTTACATTGGGTTCGCTCAGTACAACACAATTGCTTTGCTGAAGACATACATCGCTTACGACACAACAAAGAATGCACGATACGCGTATAACGCCTGACACCATTCTTAAAGAACGACCTACTGAAAGTGAGTGGTCGAATCACCCAGTCTGCACTGCGTTACGACGCTCAGCTCCCATTGATATTACCCAGCTCAAGTCCACTAGTTGATCTCATTATCGACCACTATCATAAAATTTACTGTCTTCCAGGCGCTGACACTCTGCACTCACTCTTACGCCAGCAATTCTGAATATTATCAGCTCGTCGCATAATTCGACATCGAGTATACAAATGTATGCAATGTTTTCGTTTCCGCGCTAAACCAAAGGCCCCGTACATGGCCGACTTACCCGCCGACCGCGTAAACGTTCAGCTCGTATTCAGCAAAGTCACGACGGGCTTTGCTGGACCCTTTTTGATAAAATCCAGTACACTTAGAAACGCCAAGCTATTAAAAGGCTACTTCTGCGTTATAACATGTCTCGCCACGAAGCGGTCCATCTCGAACCGGTATCTGAGTTATCCACGGAAGCGTTCCTTGCGGCATTACAGCGTTTTGTTTCTAGGCGCGGTGTACCGACGTTGATTAGGTCTGATTGCGGTACAAATTATGTAGGCGCTAGGAATGAACTTAGGGAAATACAGGACTTTCTCGCAGCCAATAATGACAATATCGAACATACGCTTTATTAACAGCACATAACGTGGTGCTAAATCCCCCAAAGGCAGTTTGTTGCTTTGGTGCACTTCATGAAACAGCGGTAAAGTCAGCTAAGCAATTACTGTACCGTGTGGTCGGTGAACAAGGTCTCACATTTGAGGAATTTTCAACTCTATTAGCGCGCATTGAAGCCGTGCTCAATTCACGCCCTCTCAGCCCCCTCTCTTCTGACCCTGCGGATCTTGAAGTACTCACCGCGGGTCATTTCCTTATTGGCCGTCCGCTCACCGCCTGAAGGCCGAGCCATTTCAGCACTAAAAAGGTTCAAGCTCGTCCAATCCTTATACCAACACTTTTGGCGATCCTGGTCCAAATCCTACCTGCACACCCTCCAAACCCGCTCCAAATGGACTTCCCGATCCAGCCCACCTCAAGTTTGGGAACTGGTCCTGATAGTGGACGACCAGGTGCCGCCTCTACACTGGCGCATGGGCTGCATCACCAAGACGCTCCCAGGAAGGGATGGCGTCACCCGAGTGGTGGAACTCAAGACGACCTTGGGCATCTTGACGCGACCTGTCCTCGAGATCGCCCGCCTGCCTATCGATTGAGCACCACAACAGATGAATGCGGACCCCCGCGCGCACAATAAATATTTTTTGAGGTTGGCCATCCTGCCAGATCTGACAATATTACAAAACAATACTTATGGTTTCATCGTTCCATAGGAAATCTTTTACCCGAATCATCGGTTAATTAAAATATGAACGGATTGGGTGGTTTTCTCAACAAAACTATCGAATTTAATGTTAATACATTTGAGTGTTGTGTGGCGTTAGTGAACATTAACATTGCATAGCTGTAGCTTCTGTATCTTGTATGTGTGTTGGTATTTGTTATTCCTTCACGCTAAAGGGATTTGCATGTTTTGAACAATATTTGCCGATACTTTGAAGATATGGGGGTTCGCAGTGGTGAATACAGATACCATAGATAAACACTTATGCTCCTTCATCCTTCATCATCATTATAATTACCATTCATTACACAATCGTGGGGTATATAGTATTCTATTAAAACCACTTTATTGACCCTAGAAAGATAACCTACGCTTCAGAGGCGCCCGCACGAATTAAATAGTACTATATCTTTTAATACGAAACCCGTGTATATCTGTGCTTCTCAGCCAACTCAGACGTCGGTCAACCGCGTCGAGGGCCAGCTGTTTTTGTGCGGTAAGTATTATTCTTTTGGAGTTATGACGAGTTGAACGAGTTGATGCGCTCCTGAGGCGTATGGTTATCTTCAAGATCGACGTATGTATGACTGTCGAAAAAAAAAATTATAAGGTACTGGTTAGCTTTCCTAGACTTTATACTTATATTTGACTTATACTATACATATTAATAGTAAAATACAATATTTTATGATAGTTAAGCGATATTCGTGATTTTTGTTAGTTTTTTAGAGGTCTACTCATTTGGTTTCAATTATTAATAATAAACAAATATAAAGTACAATATTTTTCGTTTATAAAAATGTGTCACCTATAATACCATTTAAATTGTCAAATCAAATCACACAAATCTTGCTAAATAATTTAAATATAAGCATTTGAATACCGTGGCGCCTCCGAAGCGCATGGTTATCTTTTATGTAAGATAGAATATGGTTGTCTTTCTAGGGTTAAGAACTAGAAGAACGCGGTTACACCCCCATACTTATGCATGATGATGATGATGATGAAAAGTATCCTATATATATCCAGCGCCTCATCTGCCTCCATATCAAATTTCATACGGAGTACCACAAGGGGCAATCTTAGTCCTGTTTTGTATTTGACTTCATCTTGTCAACCCATTTATAAATTGAGTGGATAAAAGTTGGTTTTACAATCATCTGTAAACGAACTTTTATCCCTGTATTGGTCTTGTAACCCAGTCAAAAGTCTAATAAAATCCGATTAGGAGTCGAAATTTTAAAATAAAAATAATTATCACGGCTGAGTGTTTTAAGGCTATTTGATCAGAAAAGATCGAAATAGCCTTAATGATATGCAACAGACTATACAATAAGTTTAACAAGTTTTACAAGTTTCAGAGTAGGTATTTTTTTATTAATTATATAAAACTGAGTGAATTTTCTTCTAACCACTTCTTTTGTAAAACCGTCTATTTCCACTTTTTTCTGCGAACATGTTTTGATTTTTCGATGATATGAAAATTTCGTTAATACGATAATTTCTCTTGTACAATTCTACATACAGTCTTTTACAATTGTCCAGCAACTTGTGCTTCGTTTTTGTTTAAATTTATGTATTGTAGATATTCAATAGAATTTGGGCCCCGTTGCTTTTTCGAAAATATTCGTATAAGTTAAAATTCATATTCTTGCACTGACTATTAACTTTATCTCCGAATATCTATCGATTAGTTTTGAAAATGTAATCTCATAATTATATATCTCTCACAAAGCGTCCGCGACAATGAACACGTGCGATCGCTGCCAACATATAGTGTTTATCTATGGCTGCCCGCGTAGCGATCGAAACGAGCTAAAACAAAAATGCACCCACCGCCCGCACCTCTCTCAGTCCCTTTTGTTGCCAAACCCCCCGCGCCCCTGTACTGTGCAGGCGAGGACTAGGATGAACAGTCAACCTACAGATGAGACCTTCTAGTTAGATAGTTATTATCTAGGGTAATTCCTAAGAATGTTGTTTTACCAGTCTCAGAAATCTCTTTATCCATCTATTTAATGTTAAGTTCTCTATGTCGGCTACCGTATGCACTGAAATAAATAAACTTTGTCTTCAGCAAATTAACCTTAAGATTGAACGCGTTAAGCTATAAAATGCAGTAGTCACCTGCAAGGTGAGGGAAATGGAAATTGAGGTCATTATTGAAAAATAATAACAAAAGTGGAGCTGAGGAACACCGCCCTTGTTTTCTTCAAATTTTGTTAAAATTCGATCTGTAGGATCTTCATCTATATTAAGATTTTTCCACGAATTGTTTTTTCCTTTTAGGTAAGTTTTTGTTGGTAGCAGATTGGCACATCTGTTTTCTGTTATTTAGATTAAATACCAATGTATTGATCTGGGGATAAGTTTCTGTTTGGTTTGTAGATAAAGAAAACAGCTGTGTACGTGTTTACTCTATGCCGGTTTATTGCAACTAACTAGACTACCGTCGTGTTGACGTATATAAACAATAATTGAATGCAACACAAAACAAGTGGTACCCGCAATGCCACTTCGATCGGAACTAAAAAATATGCACAACATGCCGCCCACCAAAAGGACTATAAGGTCCTTTTAAAATCATTCTATAAATAACAAAATTGAACTCAATTTACAAGTACTGGCAGAATCGAAATATTGATTATACAAAGTGGCCAAGTAATTAATAAACACATAATGCTAAAACTACAACTAATAACAGTACTTAAGTATATTATGTTTTAATTAGTGTCAATAGGGAGGGGACATAGTTTGGAAATTGACCTTTTCACTATACTGTTACCACTTTTTACACTATAAACTCTTGTATGAGAATCATCTCCAGGATGTTTATCCACGATTCGGCCCAAAGACCACTTTCCAGGAGGCAAGCCATCGGTTTTTATTAACACGATATCACCAATTTTGAATTCTTCTTTCTTTTTTAACCAGATTGGACGTTGTTGTAGCCTTGTCAGATATTCTTGTTGCCAACGACGCCAGAAGTCGCCAACAAGTTTTTGTGTGTATTGCCAACGGGATAGTCTGCTTATGTTCACATCTTGAAAATTTGGCGATGGGACCACTATCGGGGTTTCTCCTATCAAGAAGTGTCCTGGTGTTAGGGGTTCCATTGAGTCTGGATCAGTGTCATCAATGGGACATAAAGGCCTGGAATTTAGACAAGCTTCGATCTGACACAACACTGTTGTCATCTCTTCAAAATTAAGATTTGTGGTCAGAATGCGCCTCAAATGGTGTTTCAGGGATTTTACTCCTATTTCCCATAGAGTTCCGAAATTTGGTGAATATGCCGGGATAAAATGACATTGGGTGCCGTCTAATGCCAAAGTATTGGATATTCGTCCATCAAACTCCAATTTTGCCTCTTCCCATGCATCTCTCAACTGTTTGTCAGCACCAACAAAATTTCTTCCTTGATCACTCCATAAATCGCTACATCTTCCTCTTCGAGAAACAAATCGTTTAAACGCTCCAATGAAAGCTTCCGATGTTAAATTGCCAACTAGTTCCAAATGGATGGCCTTGGTTGCCATACAGACAAATAACGAAACATATGCCTTCTGAGTTCTTATACCTCGGCCTCTTGCTATGCTTATCTGGAAAGGCCCTGCGAAGTCCACTCCACTATGTAAGAAGGCTCGTGTTGGAGTTACCCTCTGTTTAGGCAGGTCTCCCATGATCTGTGTTCTGGCTGTAGCTCTATGTTTTGCACATATGAGGCATTTGTGAATGCAAGCTTTTACCATTCCCTTTGCTCTTATGATCCAATATTTAGTACGTAAATAACACAACATCAACTGAACTCCACCATGCAGTGTTTGAACGTGAGCATCAGCGACAATCAGAGGTACTAAATTGTTTTTGTTTCCCAGAATTATAGGATGTTTGGTATTCTCGTCAAGATTTGCATGCCGTAAGCGACCGCCCACCTTGAGGACACCAGCTTCGTTAAGGTAAGGATTTAATGATTTTAACTTGCTATCTCCTTTCATAGGTTTGTTCCTTTTAATTCTGTCTATTTCTTCAATATATTCTTCTTCTTGGACTAACTTAATGCATGCTATGAGCGAGTTTTCTAATTCTTCTGTTGTAAAGTTACCTTCTATATTGAAGATCTTTTTAAAATTTAAAAATCTCTTGCTGTAGGCTATGACTTTTATCAATTCTCTTAAATTTTCGAATTGGTCAAATTGTGACGTTAAACTTTGATGACTGGTTTCCCCTTGTAATGTAAATTTAACGTGTATTTTCTCTTTCTTCCTTTCTAAATCTGTACTTTCAACTTCTGTATGTGTAAATTTGATTTCCCTTTCAGATAGCCATGCCGGGCCTGTCCACCACAGCTTTGAATTCTTCAGATTTTCTAGTAACATGCTCTTTGTTGGAATGTCTGCTGGGTTCTCTGAAGATTTAACGTGAAACCATCGACTGTAGGGTATATTTTCATTTACTTCTACAACCCGGTTTGCTACGAAAGGTTTCCATCTGTGAGGTTCACTGGACAACCATGCTATCACAATAGTGGAATCACTCCAAGCATACATTTGCGTTGCAGGTATTTTTATAGCTTGTTCTATTTGTTTTAGTAGCCTCGAGAGCAATAGTGCCCCTGACAATTCTAAGCGTGGCAAGGAGATGGTGCGAAGAGGTGCCACCCTAGTTCTTGAAGCTATGATTCTGGTGATGACTGTACCATCTTGGTTCTCCACCCTTAAATAGGCCACGGCAGAGAAAGCCAGCATCGATGCGTCACTGAATCCATGGACTTGCACCCTTTCCATAGCTGTGCTTATGGTCCCAAGCCAACGATCGATGCGAATATCAGCTACGTTCTTGAAATCTGACCGAATAATCTGCCATTCGTCTTCTAGCTCTTGACTTATTGGGTCATCCCAGCCGATCTTAGCTAACCAAATCTTTTGCAGTAAGATCTTTGCCATTGTCAGACTTGGTGAAATCCATCCAAGAGGATCAAAAAGCTTCTGAACATCTGACAAGATTGTTCTTTTTGATACATTGGTTGAGACTGTGGGTAGATTCAATTTGTATTGAAATTGATCGGTTTCCAAATTCCAAATCAATCCCAATGCTTTTACAGTTCCATCCAACTTGAGATCTAACTGTGCATTAGTACTTCTTTCGCTGGTTTCAATAGATCTCATAAACTCAGGGCAGTTGGATGACCAATACGACAGCGTGAAGCCACCCTTTTTCAATATGCTTGAAACTGCCTGTGCTGTATCTATGGCTTCTTTGGTAGTGTCATTACCTGACATCATATCATCAATATAAAAATCTTCTTTTATTATCTTCGCAGCAGTTGTGTGATTTTGACCTTCGTCATCGGCAACTTGGTGAAGAGTTTTTACTGCAAGATATGGTGCTGGTGCCGTGCCAAAGGTGACGCGTAGCATACGGTATTCTTTTATACTTTCAGAATCGTTCTCACGCCATAAAATACGTTGGTAAGTATCAGCATCTTCTTTGTGAACCAGAATCTGTCTGTACATCATCTTAATGTCACTGGCATAGCAGATGCGCTTTAACCGCCATCTCATAATCAAGTTTCTTAGGTCGTCTTGAAGCTGAGGACCAACCAGCAATTCGTCATTAAGTGATATTTGATTCGAGCCCTTTGCAGAAGCATCAAATACGACACGCGTCTTGGACGTTACCTTATCCTCACGAATGACAGCGTGGTGAGGTAAGTATACTGCCTTTTCCTTTTTTGCTTCACTTTCTGGTATTTCTTCCATATGTCCCAGCGTTATATATTCCTGCATAACCCTTGTGTAATCTTCTTTTAATTTAGGTGTTCTTTTAAATCTTCTTTCTAGCTGCAGTAGTCTTTTTCGTGCTATATCCTTGGTATTTCCTTCCGGTGATTTTGGGGTTTCTATTTTAAAAGGTAATTTTACCACGTATCTTCCTTCTCCAGTTCTCATATGTGTTTCTTCGTAGATTTTTTCGCATAATTTTTCATTTTTAGTTAGCTTTCTATTATAATCTGTGTCTATTTCCCACAGTGATTTCAGCATATCATCCATGTCTACTTGATGATGAAGGACCAGAAAAGATTTCTCTTTCAAGCTCGGCGAATTGATTTCTCCGAACAAAATCCATCCAAGGTGTGTTTTTTGTCCGCATGGGGAACCCGGAGGACCTTTAATAAGTGATTGTTGCACTATTTGTGCGTATTCTCTGACGCCTAGAAGCAAATCGATTGGCCCTGGGGTATGATAGTTTGGATCTGCCAGATTGAGACCTTCTAGGTGTGTCCATAGATTTCTGTCGACAATTACAGCTTTAGAGGGCAGGTTCGTGGTAAGTTGTTTGCTCATCACATAAGCAGTTAGATCTATCTTAAAGTTTGCATCCCATCGGGAACCAACTTGAAGTCTTACCACGTGATCAACGTTCATTCTTGAAGATCCTACTCCAATTATGCTTCCTCTAGCTGACAGTTTGGTAAGATTGAGCATTTGAGCTGCCTTTTCGCTCAAAAACGCTGCTTGTGACCCTTGATCGACGAGCGCACGGAGAACAATGGTGTGGTTATGTTCATTTGTAACAGTCACCATTGCCGTCGCTAGTAGCGCCGTGGATGCGCCTTGTTTAACATTGTTGTGTGACGCAATCATTGTGTTAACTTGTTCTACTAACTCTTCTGCACTGTGGTGTGATGCCTTCGGTTGAGTGGTGCTTACAGTTTCCGAAGTATCTGGATTCTTGTTTTGGTGTAGGAGAGTATGATCGCGCCGTTTGCATAAACGACAGGACATTTGCAGTCTACATTGGTGAGCAGAATGCCCTGGTGCAAAACAGTTAAAGCATAGGTTATTTTTCTTAACATATTCTGTTCGTTCCATAGGTTGCAGCGTAGTGAATTCCTTACAATGGCATAAAGTGTGGTTATCTTTGCATAATACACATGTCTTCTTTGCAGATAGTGACGGCGAAGTTGCTGTTGATGAAGTAGGTGAAGTAGTAGTGGCGACGTGGAAAGAACGTTCCTTCATAGGTTTATCACGGGGGCCCGATGATGTGACAAGTTCCAGTGTTCTATATTTTGATTGCAAATAATTCTTTAACTCATCCCAGGTGGGTAACGAATCTGTATCTTTTTTGTATGAATATTCTTCCCAATCTTTATGTGTCTCAGGGTCTAACTTTTGTACGACAAGAAAAATTATGATAGGATCCCATGTCTCAGTTGAGATATTAAGATTGTGTAAATTATGTAGGCAGTCTGACGTCACGTCGAGCAAACACTTGATTTGTGTAGCAGATTGGCTTGACATCTTTTTTTGATTAAATAATTTTTTCATATATGTATTCAAAATTAGTCTTTTATTACCATACCTTGTTTTTAGAATATCCCACGCTATTTCGTAATTTTGATGAGTTACTTGAACGTGCTTCAATAACGTCTGAGCTTCACCTGTCACACTAGTCTTTAAATAATGTAACTTTTGCACATCACTAATTGTTTTGTTATCGTGCACTAGCGAAATAAACAGATCTTGAAATGTAGGCCAATCTTCATAATTTCCGCTAAATTTTGTTAACTCAATTCTCGGAAGGCGCGCGAGTTGATTTGTTGACTCGGCGGTGGGTCCCGATGATGATAATGATGAGGGCGTCAGACTTGCTAATAAGTCCCTGAGGTCAGCAAGTACACATATGTATGCTTCTTCATAGCTATCATATTCATCATTATTAAAATACGACATCAAAGTTCGTTTTTCTTGAGGTGTTATTTTAACTAGATTTTGATGCGCATTTTTGAAAGTTTCCCAATATTCTTCGACCGTTTTTATACGAATTTGCACATAACTTTGTGTCAATCTTGCCTTCGAACATTTCTTCACATTAGCTTGCGTTTTTTGTATTAAACACGCTGTCTTTTCGGGTTGGCTATAGCCGTCCGGTACCTGATTTTGATGAAGGTGCGAGTTTAGGGGTATCATTGGGGTCCACCTGAAGCCCTTCCAGCAATTTTTTTTTGCCGGAAACGTAGTTTAAATTAATTATGATTAAATTAAAATTTGATAAAAAAAAGTGAAATGGAACGCAATGTTGAGAAAATGGTACAATATTAAGTTGTCAAATTAAGTTGTCAAACTGAGTTAAACGAAACGTATCGTTATCGTTAAACGTAAGAAAAAAAAAAGGCGCCATTTTGTCTTACTGACAGATGGACTGTCATCCATTCATTCCGTTTCTCTCGTAGTTTCGTGAATGTGTGCTCTCTTGTTTTTCGATTTTTATTACGACTTTGGCTTTTTCCCTGGACTTCCTTCGATTGCGCGACGACTTGAAACTTGGCTTGCTTACCGGATTTGTTTGGATTGCTCTACGACTTGAACTTGGCTTGAAAACTGGACTGCACTTGGCTGTAATGGAGTATTACAGTACAATACCCGAAGCGGACGCGGTTTCGGCTCCTGATCTGCCCGTCGAACCTGTTGCCGGACCTTCGTCGGCTCCTGATCTGCCCGTCGAGCCTGTAGCCGGACCTTCTTCGGCTCCTGATCTGCCCGTTGAACCTGTCGCCGGACCTTCTTCGAGTAATGACGACGACGACAACGAGCTTATAACCAAACGAAAACTTTGCGTCACTGAAGTGATTGATCATTGGAATTTAACTGACGTTGTGCGAAAATTGGGCACTAAAGACCAATGCATCAAATATAGTGAAGACCAAAGTCTCATACCAACTGAGAAACGGTGTCGAACCCACAGGACATCCATGAAAGTGTCATACTCATGCGGATGCACAAGTTTTGGTACATTTGTGTGCTCAAAAAGATCATGCAAATCTAAATCGGGCAGCGGTGCCAAGATCTCTCGCAGAATTGGCACATTTTTCGAAAATATTGCTATCGACATAATGCATGTTTACTATCTTATATATGCATACTCACAAGGATGGACCTACGACCAAACAATTCACGAAGACCCTTATAAAAAAGAAAGGAAGCAATGTTTAACCCCAAATACTATAGCCGATTGGTTTAATTACTGCAGAGAAGTAGTTGTGATATTTTATTTGGAAAAACAAAATCTTTACAGCGGTAAAATTGGAGGCTGTGGGAAAATAGTGCAAATAGACGAAAGTAAATTTGGAAAAAGGAAATATAACAAAGGACGTCACATTGAAGGCCACTGGGTGCTGGGATTAATAGAAGATGGGTCTGAAGACTTAAGATTGGAAGTATGCCCGGACAATAAAAGAGATGCTGATACTCTCATACCTTTAATTCAAAAGCATGTTTTACCTGGAACAACAATCCACACCGATTGTTGGCGGGCATACGATTGTCTGTCTGAATATGGATACATACACAAAAAAGTGAATCATTCAGACCCAGAGAACCCATGGGTAAAGATGGAATCCACACCCAAAGAATAGAATCCCAGTGGCGAGCAGTGAAGAGGTTTTTCAAAAAACAAAATTATAACAACCCAGAAAACTTTAGTGATATAATTGTTGAATATTTGTGGCGAAGAGACGTGTATAAATATAAAAGAGACTCTTTTGTACATTTAATGAAAGCAATTAAACATGTTTATGAAATAAACAAGTAATGTATTAAAATGTTTGTTTAATTGTGTCTCTCCTAGCCCTTTAACATTAAGTTTTTCTCATCTATCAACATAACTCTGAGACGGACTGGATATGTTATTGTTATTATATAATACAATGTTAAGTGAACCGCCTTGATAGATTAGGTGTGAAACAAAAAATAGGTTAGGTTAGGTTAGAACATGACAAACAACGCACGAGCCGAGCGAGCGAAGCGAGCGTGCCGCGGCAGCGGCCGGCGAAGTGTCAGAAGCGAACCGCCTTAATAAGTTAGGTGTGAAACAAAAAATAGGTTAGGTTAGGTTAGAACATGACAAACAACGCACGAGCCGAGCGAGCGAAGCGAGCGTGCCGCGGTAGCGGCCGGCGAAGTGCCAGAAGCGAACCGCCTTAATAAGTTAGGTGTGAAACAAAAAATAGGTTAGGTTAGGTTAGAACATGACAAACAACGCACGAGCCGAGCGAGCGAAGCGAGCGTGCCGCGGCAGCGGCCGGCGAAGTGCCAGAAGCGAACCGCCTTAATAAGTTAGGTGTGAAACAAAAAATAGGTTAGGTTAGGTTAGAACATGACAAACAACGCACGAGCCGAGCGAGCGAAGCGAGCGTGCCGCGGCAGCGGCCGGCGAAGTGCCAGAAGCGAACCGCCTTAATAGATTAGGTGTGAAACAAAAAATAGGTAAAAAATACTGATATAGCCGAAAGTGAGGTTAAGTACTAAAAAAATTATTACTCAAAAACTAAAGGCCTCCGGCGGGGGGGAGATGCAGGGGGGGCTTCACCCCCTCCCCCTCCCCCCCCCCTCCGCCCCCCTCCCCCCTCCCCGCGGGTACCGGGCGACTATAGTTTAACCGTGTTTTCCAGTAAGTTGAGTAATTCCGTAACTGTAGTCATCGCGCTAAAAATAGATCCTTATCGCTCAGGAATGCGGGCTTCTAATATTCTCGCCGGCCGGCTGACTCGCAGCGATCACTCCGATAGCTCCTTAACAATCCGCTCGAATTTGACCATGTATTGATCTGGGGATAAGTTTCTGTTTGGTTTGTAGATAAAGAAAACAGCTGTGTACGTGTTTACTCTATGCCGGTTTATTGCAACTAACTAGACTACCGTCGTGTTGACGTATATAAACAATAATTGAATGCAACACAAAACAAGTGGTACCCGCAATGCCACTTCGATCGGAACTAAAAAATATGCACAACAACCAATAATTTAAATTAAATAGCGCGATATAATAAATTGTTAACTGTTTGTGTAAATTTTGCATCGCTAATGTAATTTCGTGTTCAGAGTCACCGAAAATGTTACAGAAGGCTTACAGTGAATTTCAAAAACACGTGTTTATGATTGGTACAACGCGTTCAAAAACGGTCGAAACGAGATGTGATTGAATACTTGCCTTGCTCTGGCAGGCCTTCAACGTCTTCAACTGTAGTTAACATCGCAAAAGTGGAGGTAATAGTGAATGAAAATATTCATTCAAGTTTGAGAGAGATACCGCTGAATATTCTGGGTCATAGAGTCGATCCGTACCATTTTAAATAATCGCTTGGGTATGAAACATGTCGCCGCTCGGCTAGTACCAAAATACCTGAATTTTCTCCAACAACTCAATCGCATTAGAGTCGCTGAGGGCATGCTAGAACGAGTCAATACTGACCCAACACTCGTGTAACGCATTCTTACTGGTGACGAGACGTGGGTTTACCAGTTTGACATGCAAGCTAGTCAACGAGCTGCGCCTGCGGAGTGGTGCCTTCCAACTGAACCAAAACCGAAAAAAACATGCCAAAGTCGATATAAAGTCAAAGTCGTGTTGTTTTCTTTGACCATCGCGGTGTTGTGCTCTCAAAAGTCTTGCTGGAAGGGCAAACGGTAAATAAATAATATTATTTGAGCGTTATGCGGCGTTTAGGAAAACAAAACTCGACAAAAACGTCTAGATTTGTAGAAAGGAAATGTTTGGATTTTGCACCACGATATAATATTACGGAACTTCTTTTGACTCAAGTGCGCTCGAAACTTGTACCATAGATAAATAATTGAACGACAAAATGAAACAGTCTGTAATCATTCGTTGACTCGACCATTTGAATTTAGCAATGAGATAGATAATATCCTGTTGAAGGACAAAGTATGACTTTCATCGTCATCAGCATCTATCACCTCGCGGGTGTGACCGCGGGCGCAGATACTTTTCCATAAAGGGATCGTTACGTGTGAAGGTTAATGATTTTGAAAACAGGAAAAGCAGTACCAATAGAGGAATCCCTTGTTAGTTTGCTATTCAATATAGATTCTATATATTATTATATAGTTAGAGAAGGCCCTTCTAACATACAATAACCATTTCTAAATAGTTTTTGTCGTATTCAACTTCTTTGCTAGTAGCAGTTGTAAATCTCACAGAGGGCGCCGCGTACCTATATTTTAACATTTTAGAACACTTAAATAAAAATTGTATGTATTTAGTTATAGTCAATGATGTTAATATAAACTGAGGTAGATACGCCTTACTGCGCTCGGCTTGGCGACATCAACACGAGCTACGTGTCTTGAGTCAACTTAGTTCCAGCCTGTCTGGCAACCATAAACTGGCAACGACGCAACACGTGTACTACATTTAGGAAAAAATGCCTTTTTATGTGTTAGAAACTGCAGATATACTGGAACAATTGTAAAATACAAGAATGATGTATCTTTTCATTTGTAAGTATTGTTTTTCTATGTTATTTATCAAAAATGGAAAATCAAAAATTTTATTTTAATTTAAAATAACTCCTGCGACGTTGCCGCTTCGCCAACCGGGAGAACGAGACAAGTAGCGAGCGACAGAGAGAACGAGTCTGCCATTGGCGGTCGAATGGTCGGCCACAGGCGAACGTCGTTAATAATATATTGATCTGTTTCTAACAACTAGGATTCATATATCTTCGTGCTCTTTTAATCTTGTCAATGTAGTTAATGTCGTTGTGCGAGTTGTGTACTTCAGCTATAGGTAGGTATAGCACAAAATTTGCCATGTTTATACTTCATATTCAAGGAGTAAAACGCCTCTATTAGTCAATCTCATACATGTTTTTGACGTGATTAACGTCATATAAAATGATTAACGCGGCTGCACGCGAAAAAGTATGAGTCATTGTCACGTTCCGCCTGAACCGAGCGTGCAAGCGAGAGCGCGGAACAAGCGATAGAGAGGCACGATCGGCCTAAGCGTTCGGCTTGTCTTGTGATGTTCATCATAAAATTATCGTCCGTAAATGGATTTAACAGACAATGTTTTTAATATGTTCTTGTATTTATTGGAGTATTTATCGAATGATTGCAATGCGGTTGTGGATGTTATGTATCCGTATCTAATGTATGGTTAGCAACATGCTCATTATCTGTGACATTGTCGGCAGCTCACGCGAGCTGTATGCAGGTATATGCTGCGGCAGGTGTCACCTGTGCCGCCCTATTCGCCCTGGGGGCTTCGTGTGCAGCATATGCAGGTATGTAAATATATGTTTGTATAAACTACAAAGTTATACATATATAAATATTTTTACTCTAATGTATTAAAGTATTTGATGAAATAAATAAAAATCTTTTTACCAAAAAAATTTAACCAACTTCGACACCAAAATGTGTGAAATAACTCGGTACCATGATACTTCAAAAGTAGGTACTACTTACCTATTATCACAATATTATGCGCATGGCACCGACACAGTTCGTCTACGGAACTCTTCATTTCTGATTCGATCACGTAGAGAAACCCCGAGTATAGCCCACTCCTTATGATCTGTGTTAATTCTTTGTATTTGTTGATTTTTTCATGAAGCAATAAATCAATTTCTTAAAAATGTATACATATATATGGGACCCCCTCTAAAATATGACCTACCAAACAAAACGAAACAACAAAATCAACTCGTAATCGGGGGATATATGGCGTAACAAATATTCTAAAAATACAAACCCGTCGAATTGAGAATCTCCTCCTTATTTAAGTCAGTTAAAAAATACACGGGTATTGCTTGCTTGCAGGCTGAATAAAGACTTATGTTCAAAAACTGCACACGGGCATGACAGATAATTACCTAGCTCATTTTTTTAGCTAGCTACAATGTCAAGAAAAATATTTATTCCTTCCTCACCATTCCCATCCCGAACTACTCGTTTCAGCCCAGCATTGCATCCATATAGGTACTGTTCAAAGCTTCTTACCACGAACCAAAAAGGTTGGCAGTTTCTACCTGTTTGGTCCCGAACGATGACAATAGATGGCGCCGCTCGTAACTTCTTTTGGATATTGTATTGTTTTGGAACAATTGGGCTGACTGATCTGTAATACTTTTGTGTTGTCTATGACAGCAGATACTTGTATTGTACCAAAGAGTATTGTACTAATACACAAAACGCTTCCCATAGAGAAAATTGTATATACGGAAATAGAGACCTCACTCGGCTGGAAAAAAAGGCAACGCAATTTGAACGCCATCTGAATGCTTTTTATGGAATGAATACGTATATATATATATACATCACGGTATAGTAATTGCGTCCTTACTAAAACACCGACTTATGGCGTCCACCATTTCCACTGTCATTATCACAAAATTTAATGTAAATGTTGACTTCTGTATTATATGCCATATTCGTGTACGTCCTGTATTTATAAAAAGTAAAAAATTGGGGATATTCACACTCCATTTATTCTGCTACATTTGTTACGTCATGTACATTTTCACGTCCTAGCGTATATTTTTTATATATTTTAATCAATACTGATGCTTTTGTTGCGTCTACAGTACATAATATTAATTTCGCGTCCTATTTTGTTCAATTTTTATTTCATACTTGGTTTCTTTTACATATTCACGTTTTACAAAGTTTCACTCTAAACTCTAAAGAGTACGTGGAGTAGTTTGTGGGTAGGTAATATTTGTTGTGCACTCTACCAACTACCTACAAAAATAACCTTACCTAGGGTTGGAGCCATAATCTTTCATTACTTTTTTTTAAATCAATGTGATTCCACACTATTTTATTGGCATAACCGACTTTATACATTGTCTCTACCTGCAAAAAATAATAAAAAGGGTGTTTTCAAGGATAAACGCATCGCCAGAATATTAGAGAGAAAAGACATCATTCAGAAACACACCTTTTAAAATTATTATCACATCACATTTAATTGTTATTACATTTTAGCAACCTATGGGTTATATTATGTATTAATGATTTGTTTGTACATAAAAAATATTTATTAATAAAATTCAAAAATTCAAAATTCAATTCAAAATTCAAAAATTATTTATTCAGTTTAGGCATCATAGACAATCTTATGAACGTCAAAATTTTAAAATTATTCTACCGCTGTCTTCGGAAAAGAACCACCGCCGAGAAGAAGCAGCAAGAAACTCGTGGGCCATTATTTTTTCAAGTCTTTGTACATTGAGGTTACATATGAGTAGTATTAAAATAACAAATTTATTCAATAGTTGGCTATTAGGCAGAAGTGGAAAGCTTCCAGGCATCTTTGTCTTCTAAGTAGTGACTCAATTTATAATAGGCTTTTTTCATTAGTATATTTTTGACACGTAACATGAATTTCCCTTCAGTGAGCTCAGTAATATCTTTCGGGATTTTATTATAGAAACGTACACAATTGCCTAAGAAGGACTTATTTTTAGTTTTCGTGAGTCTAAATTTAGATACAGCTATCCTATCCTTATTTCTAGTATTAATATTATGCATATCACTATTTATTCTAAACTTCTTTATATTTTTACGAACGTACATTATATTTTCTAGGATATACAAAGATGGAAGAGTTAATATATTAATTTCTTTGAACATTTGTCTTAAAGATTCGCGGGGACCCATTTCGTAGATGGCTCTGGCTGGAATAAAGTGAGAAAAAGGGTTTTCATTTCAAACATTTGATAAGTATTGTATGTATAAAAAATAATCGTTTGTCAAACGATAAATTATAAAATGTACAATTTGTAAAGTTATTTTTTTAACAACCTTAGGCGCATTTTGAAATAAACGTCAAGTACTAAAATAAAGTCAAAATTCTTATATTTGGTAAAATAATTCTTGATAAAAACTTTAATACACACATCAACATGGTCTAGGGATATTTCAATTAAACCTAAATAATTGAAATTCTATTAACAACTACACCTTAAAATAAACCTTGTTTAATAGCCTATCTAATCTGACAGTAAACTTTTAGATAAAGACAAATTTAAAAAAAACTTAGAAGAAGAGGAAAAACTCAGACAAAATTTCAATCTTAACTTTATTTTCGAAACATCAAAACCTAAACAAAACAACTATTTTTTTATAAAAATTGTTGAAAACTTAAAATTAATAATCCGTGGATCCACCTTAGACTCTCCTGACAGATTTGCAGCGGTTCTGCATACTCAAACAAGGGTGTCAATATCCTGTTGTGGAATACTGTCCCAAGTCCTGCTAAGATGCAAGAGAAACTGGTTTTCATGCACAATATCTTCAGTGAAATTCCTAAGAGCTCTTCTTTGAAGCATATCCCAGGCATGCTCAATAGGATTTAAGTCAGGGGATTGTGCAGGCCAGTGTAAAGCTTGGATATCATGCTGTTGTAACCAACTTGTAACGATACGCGCCGTATGTGGACGGGCATTGTCGTGCATTAGCTGGAAATTTTGTCCCATTTGCTGTCTGTGGGGCAAGATTACAGGCTCTAGCACCTCATCTCGGTATTTTAGAGCAGTCATATTGCCTTGTATCCAAACGAGGTCCGTTCTACCGCCGAGACGAATTTCTGTCCAAACCATAATCGTGCCACCTTGATATGCATGAACTTGTTGTGGGTGCTGCAGTCGATTCCAACGTCCAGGTTCTATCCAAACGCGTACTCTTCGCGAATCAGCATGAAATCCAAACCTGGATTCATCAGTAAAAAGCACAAGTGACCATTGAGAATGGTTCCAGTTTTCGTGTGCAATAGCCCATCGTAATAGCCCTTTGAACCAATTGCCATTTGGTTGACTTCGTGCAGCATTTACTATGAAGCAGTCCTGTACACGTGTTGTAATGCGTTGAGGTCCTCTGTGCTGTTCCACCACTTCCCCCGTGACACAATAACGTGACCAAAGCCTGGATATAACGCTCTGACTGGTCCTCATGGCCACAGAAACCGCAATTTGGGTAGCTCCAGCTTGAATCATGCCCACTGCTCTTAACATTTCGTTCCTGGTCAAGTGTCTACGTGGCATGATTAAATGAACACCGGAGAAGCGTTTGACAAAGATTTATAGAAATTTGTGGAGTTTTAATTAAGTAAGAAGTTCGTGAAGATTTACTTCTTTAGAAGAAAATCAATGAATGCGAATTTCATCTTAAAACAAAACCTTTTATATACAAATTTGAATTTAAAAAAGGAACTTAATAATGTTTTTATAATCTGTCATCAATAATTTTTTTTGTAACGCCATCACTTTCTAAGTTATTTATAAAAGTTTTATATATCCCTAGACCATGTTGATGTGTGTACCATATACCAGACCATACACCACAAAGAATGCCAAATTAAACACTAAAATTATATAATAGGCATCGTCTAGTACTAAAATACCGTGAGAGTAACTCTAATACTTGATTACTTTTTTGACTATTTGATTCTGGATTAAAAACGGATTTATAATAAAACAAACAATAAAATTGTATAATAGGCAACATCTGGTAGGTACTAAAATAAATTCAAAGTACTTCTAATAATTATTTATGTTTGGTAAAACTACTCTGGATGAAAAAAATAACTTTCAGGCCAAAACCAACAATAAAATTGATACCAATGTTGTTTTGAAAATCGTTCATTCACCAATTTTTTTTTATAGTTAAACGATTTATGCAATACCTACATGTTTCTTTTTTCCTTTCAATTGTGTTGAAAAAATGCGTAAATACTCGTAAGCAACTTGCTTACTAAAAACTCGGCTGATTTACGACCTCGCCTGCGGCTCGGGGTGCAACCCACAGCCTCGTGTCTAATAAGCAACATAGCTCACTTGTATCATAATATACTATAATCACATTCTTTCTTACGGATTACTACAGCGTCCGCAAAGTTCACGAGCCGAATCAAACAATCGTCGCACGCGGCAAATCTCATAGCCTCAACGCACCCAAGCGGCAACGTCGCATTTCATTCCAAGGGCAACTATGGGCACTGTACGAAGTGGCAACGTTGCATTGTCGCATTGGAGGTGGACGCAACATTATCGGCTATATGTACGAAAATATACACCCAAAAAATATACACCGATGCAGCGACTCTAGCGGACAATCGGTGAACTGCATTATACTCGTCCAAATATTCTGGAGGTGAATTTGCGTCCCAACGGTGTTTTTGCTATAGGTACCCAATGCCTATAGCTATGGAATGGTGGTAATTAGAGGTGAAAATAATCTTGCGTCCGTATACCGGACGCAGTAAGTCGGTGGACGCAGTATTACTATGGGATTTTTTGAGGGTGGACGCAAGAGTTATAGCGTGATATATATATATATATCGCTGCATTGCCCATATAGCTACAAACGCATGAATTTAATTTTTAGGGCCTACTAAATCAATAAATTATTAATGGATAGCAATTACCATGTTCTTCCATTATGTAGATACAAAAAACAAGGAAACAGCAAGCTAACAATTAATAATTCATATGCAAAAAAACAAATAATACTATGGATTTAGTTTAATTTAATCATATTTATTAAAATGTTTTGTACTGATTTAAACAAGCAAGTCATAAGTAAGGTGATCTTAAAAGTAGCATTGGTAAGTAATATTATTAACTCTTTTACATAAGAATGTAGCAAAGCAATTCATTTGGAGTCAGTTATCAATGTGATTATGATCTTTTATTCTAGATTTCATATTATTCAAAGTCAAAGGATATTTATTTAATAGGCACTAAAAATGCAGTTTGAAACGTCATACACACATATTACAAATCAATCAATTTACCAATTAATTTATATCACAATCAATTGATTTGTATATAAAAAATGTATCTTTAAATATCATGACTTTGGAATAAGAAGATAACCATCTCCCAGTATGCTGACGATTTCATATTTTACATTAGATATCAGAATATTAAACACTGCGAAAATAGTATACAGATAGCTTTAGATGTTATGACAGCGTTTCTTGATAAGATAGGACTTCTATTCTATTCATCTAGTAAATCATGTGTCTGTATTTTAGTAAAGGTAATAAAAGCAACAATATAAACTTAACAATTCAAAACAATTTGGTCAAAAAAGTTGAATGTGTCAAGTGCCTACCTGACGCTTCCACACTCTACTCCGGTCTGCGGAGCCCTAGCTGAAGTGCGTTCCACACCAAACACTACCTCTGTCGTGTAATTAAATTGTGGAATTCTTTGCCGGCGTACGTATTTCCTTGCAGCTATGACCCTGGGTCTTTCAAGCGGGGCGTGAAAAGGCATCACTCAGGTCATCATAGGGGTGGCGATTAGTGCAGCTTACGGCTGTACTAATGGTCATCGTTTCTTGATTTCGTCTTCACTTTCCATCAGGCGGGATGGAGTCACTTTGATGAACAATTAAAAATGAAAATATAAAAATGAATTATCCCCTTCTTGTTGATATAATAGCTCAACAATTTGAGTCTGGCTACTTCTAGTTTGCAAGATATCTCGTGAGAAAACCGCGGTAGACAACCGCGCACCGGCCGTCACCGACGCCGTCACCGACAACACCACCGTCACCGACACCGGAGCTGCGAAGGACGAACCCATGTACCACACCATCCCCGAGGATGTGCGTGAAGTGTCCAGACCATCTGCACTAAATATGGCGGGTATGTGGGGAGATGGAGATACAATTATAATTCTTTCATAGTTTAAGTGCTTACAGGTGTACAGTTTTTTATTATTGTTTTGGAAGTGAAACCTCCTTTAGGCGCGTTGAGCACTTCTTAGTGAACAAATATCACGGAACTCGCGTCATCGTCACCGAACGCTTTAGATTCTACTTAGTGTTGACTGCTAACGGAAGTCCCCTAAGACAGATTTGGGATTATTTGAGGAAAGTTTTATTAATTGTAGGCAGACCACTTTAATTATGTTATGACCGCGGGGTACAGGAGCACGGGGGCACGGGGGCACGGGGGCACGCGATGAGAGAGATACACATGTGATCACATTCTCAAAATTATTGGAAGAGGGTTTGAATAATGGAACCAAACGACACGTAATGGTTAATTATTCGTCGGACGACCATCGTCTCTAGCTATTCCCATTATACCTAACGATTATTTTGGATCGCGACCCTCATTTCATCGTTTCGCGGCATTTGTGACGACAACAAAAGTATCTTGTCGTCCTATATGTGAACACATCCATTTAAATATAGAAGCCACGACACTTAAAACTACAAGATCATCTGCCTCACAAGGTGGGAACGTGCCCTTAATTCCACAGAGCGCAGCGGAGTATCCAGTCAGAGCAATGATAGGTGCGACGACGAGCGAAGTGAGGAGAAGGGCTATGTTGAATACGCGCGAGCCGAGCGAGCGTAGCGAGCGTGCCGTAGTAGCGGCAGGCAAAGTTCCGGAATCGGGTTAACTTACACCTTGAATATTACTTTCCTTACTTACCTATATAACTCGTGCTGAGTTATATCCTATTCGGCATAAAATTATTATCGAATATAATTGTGTCCTGTCGAAGCAATGACTTGTCGAACTGTTTTTCGAAGTAAGCGACTTGTATAAGTATAGCTTTCTAAACTTACTTGTTCCCTGACTATGCTTTAATTTTGTTAGGCTTTAGAATAGTAGTAGTACTTTATTGATAACAATATTGTTACAGGTCAACAAGAAAACAAAAATAAACATTCAACTTGGAATTAATTTCAGATCGACATCTTAGATTGGTCTCGCTCTCGCTTCGACTAGATACCGCGCTATTCAAAAACAACAGCTCCGTGAATGCGGCAAATAATTATTGTAGTGTGTGTAATGCAAATAGGGAGGATGCTAGTGTGCGTAAGAATTGTGTTGCTAGCTACTAAACTGTTACCCAATTAATGGGAAAAAATATTGTATGTTGTGATTAAGTATGTACGAGTATGTTACTGGTTATAAATGTAGTTCAGAAAAATACATTAACTTCGTGTATAATGAGAAACTTAGCTCACTTATATCATAGTATACTATTAATTAATTATGTACTTATATATCTATATGAGAAGACAAATAACAGAAAGAAGAAAGAAAGAAAGAAAATAAAGTTTATTTGTGACTACAAAATTAACACAAAAAATAAATATATATAACAAGAAACAAGAATATAGCCACAAATGGGCCCCAACTCAGCATGATGCCGGCGGCTAACCAGCGCTGGTCTTCCGTTGGTATTGTCACGATACCGGCACATACACAGCACAACACTACAGAACAAAGTTAACTTAATGCTATCTACTATTACTATAATCTATAATTGACGACACTGGTATTTCTATGCTAAGGTAGTTATTATATTATTTAGTACTTATTTTAAGCTTCCATAATATATCTATATATATCTATATCTAACGCTAATCTATATAATACTCGTATCATGTTTATGAGTTTCCTCTTGAATTTGATGTGCAGTAATAATTATCTTTAGTTTAGATCTAAAAGTTGTAACATTCTGCAGGTTCCTCACCGGTGGTGGGATATTGTTCCAGCATTTACTAGCTGCATACCGGAAACTGCCTCTAAAGGCGGCTGAGCTGTGACGTTGTGTGGATAGGACAGGTGCACATAAACGAGTCTCTTGGGATCTACGACTGGATATCCAATTCAGTTTCTCATAGAGATATGAAGGCTGATTGTATTTAATTACACCAAACAATTAACATGCTAGGTGTAGTTTACGTCGATGTTTCATTTTGAGAATGGAATGTTTGTTGAGGTATGGGGTCACATGAGCTCTTGGCGGAATACCAAAACAAAAACGAGCACAAGCATTTTGGACCCTTTGTATAAGTTTCTGTGTACGCGCTAGTATTCGAGGGCCAAAAACCACGTCCATATAGTTCAATTTGGATAAAACTAGAGACTCCACGAGTTGGATGCGCAAATATTCTTTTATGTAGGGTCTCATCCTATACAAAATTTTTAATTTATAAAAGCAATTTTGTATTGACTTGGCCACATGCTTTTCGTAATGCAAATTGCAATCCATGAGCAAGCCTAAATTACGAGCTTCGTAAACACGTTCTATAGGCTTACCCATAAGCATAACGCTAACTGACGGTTTAATTTGCGCAAGCTGAGGTTTGCTTCCAAATATTATGTACTTAGTTTTAAGGGGATTAAGTAGTAGACAATTTGAATCGGACCAACGGGCTATACTTGCAAGATCTTCATTTAATTTAGCTATGACACTATCGATCTCGGATGGCTTGCATGAAATATATAACTGTGAGTCATCGGCGTAGAAATGAAACTTGCAATGTTTTATACAGTTTCGCATTTCAGCTGAATATAAAATAAAAAGGATCGGTCCTGAAATTGATCCTTGAGGTACTCCTCTTGTCAACGCGATTTTAGTAGATGTTAAATTCGTTCCGTCATTTCGCTTAAGTTTCACATACTGGAAACGATTTGTAAGATAGCTGTTGAACCACTGTACTGCTTCATTGTCAAAACCATAATACCGCAACTTTGACATCAGAAGATCTATATTTAAACTATCGAACGCCCTAGAATAGTCCAGCATTACTAGGATTGTGCACATGCCTGCATCTTGGGCACAAAGTATGTTGTCCGTCACATCAAGCAATGCTGTAACTGTTCCGCGTCCTTTTCTGAACCCAGACTGTTCCTTTGGTAAAATATTGTTTGATTCAAGAAACTCCGTGAGTTGCCAGCATACGGCCTTTTCAAGGATCTTCGACAAACATGGCAGTATACTGATTGGTCTAAGGTCTTTCAGTTCAACTGGATTTAAGATCTTAGGAATGGGTCGCACAATGGCAGACTTCCAAGTTTCAGGAAAAGTAGACGTGTTAATAGAGTGATTTATTATCTCCTTTATTAAATCTAATGAATGTGGAAATGTCATTATTAACATATCCAGGCTAATCGCATCACAACCTTCCGCGTTTGATTTAAGGCTTTTAATTATTCTAATGAGTTTATCTAAACTAACAGTATTTATGTGAAATACTGCATTACCATAACGGTGATGTTCAAAATATGTAAGTTGTGAAATACTTACGCTTGTTGGGCCTGGAACGTTTAAAAAATGCTTATTAATAATTTCCGGGTCATCATAAAAACTGGGTAATTCAAAGCTAGTTTGAGGTAATAGAGTATTTTTAAGGTTTCTCCAAAGTAGCTTAGGGTCGTGTAATTTATTATTAATATTATATTTAAAATAAGCACACTTTTCAAAATATATTGCTTCGTTAACAGAAGTTTTTAAAGATTTGTAGTAATTTCTTTTTGAATCATTTCATGATATACTGAACAAGCTTCATCTCGTAACTTCATCATTGTTTTAATAGTTTCTGTTATCCAGGGATAAGATCTTTCTTTGATAACGACTGTTTTTATGGGTGCATGTAGGTCAAACAAAGATACAATACAGTGATTCAATGCGGTAACCATGACGTTAACGTCATTTGAAGATGATATTAGTTCCCACTTTATATTTGATACATCCATGTCAAAGTTAGCCATGCATATATTTTTAATTGGTCGGTAAGTAATTGTATAAGGTGCCGGTTTTTCGTGTTTGATATTAAAATCGCAAATTAAAAGGCAGTGTCCAAAAAGAGTACCAACGTGCTCCATTGCAATTTTTTTTGAACGTAAATCGGTACACACAACGTCAATAAGAGACTGACTAGTCTCCGTAAAATGCGTTGGCTCGTTGACTAATTGAGATAAATTAAAACATGTCAGAAAGCTGTTAAATTGTAATGTCTTACTATCATCTTTGCATAATAGATTAATATTAAAATCTCCTAAAAGTATTAAATGATCATAGTTGGGAAGGGAGCTTATAGTATCTGACAGTGCATTAAAAAATAAATCAATATTTATCCAGTTTGGGCGATATGCAGTACCTATAGCAACCTTTATTCCATCAAGAGTCATAATGAGCCACATTTGCTCAACATACTTGTGAAGCGGGTCCACCGGGTGAGGCCAGGTGCGAACCCGAACATGCCGCTTCATATAGAAGCCCACTCCACCGCCCCGCGAGCGCTCGCCTCGCGGCCGCGGCGTGTGACGTAAGCGGTACCCGGGCAGCGCAGGGGCACGCCCCTCCTCGCCCGTTCTCAGCCAAGTCTCGTTGATAGCTAATACATCGATTTCATTACGTGTCACCGACGCTATGAAGTTATCATGATTCGTACCGAGGGAACCTGCATTGTACAAACCTATTTTAATACTATTGTTAATCATTATGAAATCCTAAGTAATCGCCGTACAAATATATGACTGCACTTACGACAGTTATTAAATTAAAATGATAATTATATAAATAAAAAAATTGGTCAGATATTAAATTATTACAAACAATGTAGATTCTACATGGTAATAGTATATAGCTTATTTTTAGTTTCTTACAGATTATAATTAAAAGCAAATAAAATAAATTAAATCTAAAAGTGCTGTGCATATTGTGTCGTTTATTTAAATCAAGGTTTAATATTTTAATTAACTGTATACAGAAATATGTTAGCAAATTAAGTCTGATGGCGAAACGATATACTAAGTCCTCAAACAGCATCAACTCCAAAAACCCGACTAAAATCGATCTCCGACCGGATAGGGAACACCGGCTTTCCGTCAGCCTGTCGGGTATATAGCCGGCCTCTCTTCGTCCAACAGTAACGCCACTGCCGCTTGCGACATTCCTCCCGGACTCTGTAAAACAGCTGGCGGTTCGACCTTGTTAGCCGTTCATTGACGTATATGCGCCTCGGTGGTCCAAGTAACCCGATATCCGTCGTGGTGAAATTGCGGCGCACACGCGCGGCTTGCAGCAACTCGTCGCGTATATGACGGCGCGCAAGCCGCACAACAATGCGACGCGCTCCCTTCCCGCACCGCCACCACTGGAGCCGCTCGCCTCGATCGCTCCGACGCGCTCGGCAAACACCACGTCTCGATCGTCCAGTGTGACACCTAACTTTACGGCCAATAGAGTAACGACATGCAACACGTTTTCTCCTTTTTCTTCTGGCAATTGACCGATGTCGAGGTCGGAGAGAAGAGCATCCTGATCTCGGTCATTTAGTTCCGATCTGAGTTGGACCACGGTGTTTTGAAGGTCATTGACCTCGGCACTCGGCACAGATGCTGCCGCCACCTCCATAGTCTCAAGCGCCTCAAGCCTTTTTTCTAGCCCGTTGATTCGGTCCCCCATACTCGCCATGGCTGCTCGTAATTCCTTACGAAATTCCCGCTCTTCCGCCATATACTCGGCAAGCTCAAGTCTCATCGCCTTCACGTCAGGGTCTCCGATGACGACGGGACTTGGTTGCGATTTTGGCTGCAGTGGTGGGCTTGCAACGGAAAGAGGCTCAGATGCCGCCAGCAACGACGGCAGAACGAGAGTGTCGCTGATACCCTTTACGGGAGTGCAACTGTTGTCTCCCTTACGTTGTTTATTCGTACATTCGGGACATTTCCAGGATTTTTTTATTACAGAGTCTTCGGAAATCGCCACACACGCCTTGTGAAACATATTAGGGCAGGTCGAACAGGTGGCGGCCCCTGACGGTGACAAAAATTTTCCGCAAGCCGCACACTTTGCCATTGCTAGTTTGGTGTATATCCGATAAGGTTCGATGTGTAATGCTAACCAATGTTTTTATAGTAGACAAACTAGTACGATCACTACCGTATAGATGGCGCTATCAACAATAGTTTTTATTTTTAGCACAAGTAGTACCCACTTAGCAAAATAATAACGAATGGATAAATCCGATCAAAATAGCTCTGAATCACACTTATCTGCGCGAGTTTCTATATGCAAACACTCACCATAGAAATTTGAGTGCAGAACTTTATATCGCCGAACTTTTCACGTTTTCTTATAGCTTTTAAGTATATTATTTCAATATATATATGGATGTGAACTGTATGCGTGCCGATCGTGACACTACCCCCAAACGTGTCCAAGTAACAAGTATTTAACGTCTTAGGTTAATTTACAATTAATAGCTGGGTAGAAACAAAAAAAAAACAATAATCATATAGGCATAGTTAAACCTACTATTATGTACATGTCAATAGAGAGTCTAAAAATCATTATTATTAATTAAATACCACATTCAACTAACTTGTACTAGTTAACGATACATTTGCCTTTTGGAATTTACACATTTCTGCAAATTTTCTCTATTCTCTCTATCTATCTATACTTCTATCTCTAATATATATAAATCTCTAATAAATAATCTATATCTATAAAAGCGAAAGGTAACTCTCATCATGAAATCTCAGAAACTACAAGTGCTAGGAGTTTAAAATTTTGCATGCTGGTTCTTTTTAGGACTTAGGTGCTCACGAAGACGGGATTTTATGAAATTCAACCCCTAAAGGGTTTCTTTGGGGTTGATAGTTTGTATGAAACTTCGTTACTGCGAGTGCTAAAAGTTTAAAATTTTGCATAGGTGTTCTTTTTAGGACGTAGGTGATCACTAAGACGGGATTTTATGAAATTCTACCCCTAAGGGGTTTCTTTGGGGTTGATAGTTCAATCAATCAATCAATCAAAATCATTTATTGCATTAGAATGTAGGTTTTAACAAGTTCTTATAAGTAAATAATGTGCCATACAATCTACCTCATTTAGAGGTGTGCAACATTCTTAATCTAATATATTATAATGAAATATTAAATATTTATGTCAAGTTAAACATATAAATTGTCAAATTAATAATTGTACATAAAAAATAATAATAATATCTTAACTAAAGTATTAATGATTCATTTAATATAAATGTTTCAATGATGTTAAGGATAATTTACTTATTTGTTTATTACATTATCAAGGAAATACTCATTAACACTGTAAAAACATTTGCTAATAAGCCATGATTTTAGTTTATATTTAAATTTATTACAGGTCAAAGTCTTTATTCCAGTAGGTAGTTTGTTATATATTTTGATCGCCATAAAATAAGAATTTTTCTTAAATATTTCTAACCGACACATTGGTAGGTAAAGTTTGTTTAAACCCCTTGTATTTCTTTGAGTATGAAACTTCGTTACTGCGAGTGCTAAAAGTTTAAAATTTTGCATGGGGGTTCTTTTTAAGACGTAGTTGCTCACTAAGACGGGATTTTATGAAATTCAACCCCTAAGGGTTTTTTTTGGGGTTGATAGTTTGTATGAAACTTCGTTACTGCGAGTGCTAACAGTTTAAAATTTTGCATGGGGGTTCTTTTTTGGATCTAAGAGATGAGTCTATTGCAAACTACGGGGCACTCCTTCAAAATTAATTGGGCAGTAAAATCCAGTAACTGTCCAACCCGGGGATACACCCAGGACCTCGAGGTTCCAAAAACTCTATACCAAGACCAAGCGAGTGAAGCCGCTGGCAGGTCAGCTAGTATTATATACGAGAATAATATCGAAAAGAGAATTTGATTCAGCTAGTGGTTGAGAAGTAAATACTTGGTTAGCCGAATTATTTAATTTTATGTACAGCACCGTTATTTACTCCTCACGTAATTATTTGCAGAAAGAGAGTAAAAGTTTAAAACAGAATTTCTTGAGTTCGTCAGTAAAATATTTCGGTTTCGTATATTTAGTTGTAAAATATAATAACAATAAATTCACATTATAACAATCTTAACCATAGGTACTTGATTCTAATATTATAGGGCAACACTGAATGGCGTTTAAGGTTGATGTTATTTTATGTTGAAATTTCGAAATTATATGGTATTTACTAATGATATATGATCCTAGTGTATTTCTTATTTCTTGTAGTATTATTTTTACACATTTTCACTTTGCAAACAGGCACTTCGGATTACCACCAAAATTTAAAAAAATCACTCGGTACGTTAACACCACGCTGCTTGGGACGTGACTGGCTCGAGTGGGCTCGGGTACGCCGAATTCGGCGTAGTATTTGTTGCCGTATTTTGTAAGTACGCCGGCGGCATCTAGTCGAAGCACGCGCGCGGAGACTAATCAATAATCTAAGATCGACATATATTATATTACTACCGACTGCCGGGACTTCGTTCGCGAAGTAGGCTCGGCTTTGGCCTCTCTATAACCTTTCATCTTTTCTCGAATTTTTGATTGTAAGAGCCTTCTACGACGACGTGTTAGAAAACTTTAAAAAAATATATATAAATCGGTAAAGCCGCTCTCAAGTTATAGCGTGTCCATGATTTCTCCTGGTCACGCTATAACATGACAGCGGCTAGGGTTCATTATTGTACATATACGAGTAGATTACCTACCATCTACTCGAAAGGTGTCATTCCCAACAGTTAAAATACGTAATCAACAATATAAATATACAAAATTAAAGGCCAATTAAAAAGTCCAGTACAGTATAAAATGTATTATAATATATATACATATGTTTATAGATTTTGTAGAATGTTATCATCGTTGAAACATTTCATTACTTAAATATCTATATTATTTTATCGTTTTAAATTATATTTAAACATAACGTCCTTTATAATCATTAATTCTCATTTCTAAGTTTTTCACATATTTGTTTCTATATATTTGTGTTTACCGTTGATTAAATCTGAGCGTGAAAGGAATAAAATTAAAGTGATTTATTTATCAGCAAACGAACTCTATACTAATGTAATGTCAAACTCAAGCCACTCATCGCCATTGGAACTAGATCTCGTTTATGCTAAGCTCCGTTTTATTGAACTAGCTTAACAGTGAAATCGAACCTATATGCATATTATTTACCCTGAGTACTAAGGTTGCATTGCGCGGTGTATACAGGGGGGACATCGGGTGTATCGCAGAGGCCACCGCACCCCTTGCCGGATGAAGCTCTTGAAGGTAATATATAAGGTAATAAAAAGTGTGCGGGGCGCTGCCGTCATTTAAACATCGCCTCTGTGTAAAAAAAATAATATTAATTTCAACATGCAGTGTTTTGCTAAAATTTGTAATGGTTTGTGTTAGTGGTAAATCAAAGACTCAATAATAGTGTTATCTCTGTACAAAGTAATGCAAATTAACTATAAATACTGTTTAAAAATTTAAGTGCAAGACCGTTTGAAAACGTAATTAAAGTGTTTAAATCCTAAGTGATATAAAGAAACAGATAAATTAGATATACAACTGTTAATTATTATTGACATTTTAGTGATGTTAAACAAAATAACGTTACAAATTGTCCCGGAAAATCTAAAATATTAAAGTGACCTAGTGATTTTGTTCCACCTTCATTTTTGTTTCGCTGTGGTTAAGTTGTAAACAGCGAGCCGTAGATCACGTTGTGATACGGAATTTCGACAGTCTGTGTAACGTGACTGTGGCGCAGGGGTAACTCAGTTAGTTTGAGGTCTGGTCTCACATGGTTCAATTCCGCTCGGCCGCAATATATTTTTGACTACAAATTTTTTTAGCACGATTATTATATTTTATAATTGAAATGGATAAAAATACTAATTCAAAATGCTGTTGCAAATGTCGAAAGACTATAAAAACAAGAGAACTGCTATGCTGCGCATCCTGTAAAAAAATATTTGATATTACCTGTGCAGAAGTCTCAAGCACCAGATTTTATCTCATGGAAAAGACAAAAAAAGAAAATTGGAAATGTCGCACCTGTATTGAGAAAAAACCTGACAAGCAGCCGGCTACCTACACACCTTCTACGAATGTTACACAGAGGAAAACTACCCACCGAGCAAAACCAGTCACACCACTACACAAATCTGAAGACAATGAATTATCCAGTGATGAAGACTCCGACCTACATAGTTTGCCAGATTTGTCCACTCACCAAAATGAAAGAGAAGATGAGCTCATCAATGAAGTTTCACTTTTAAAGTTAGAATTAGATAAAGCGCACCAAGAAATAGATAATCTTAACATGGAAAATACAAATTTAAAAAAACTAATAACAGACAAAGATACCTCTATCACTAAATGGAAAAAACTGTTCACGGAAGCTATGAGCACACCTAAGAGGAGAAGTTCATTACCTAGAAGAGACTGTTCAGAAAAAAAATCTCTTAGAAAATATTCTCAAGTGCAGTCATTAGAAATCGATGACACTGATAATAAAGAAACAAAGCAAAAACATAGCTCTAGTGAAGTTATAGAAATACATGAACCCCAACACTATGAATTAGAAACACATAATCTAGGCCCAGAACAAGAATCAGTTGATACAAATTCAAATGAGTTCAAAGGAGACGACAAAATTAAACAGCGAAAAACAACTCAACAAAACATGCCACACAATACCTCGTCAAGAAAAATTTACATAATTGGAGGAATGCAATGTGCTGGTTTATCTAATGATTTAATCATGTCAAGACATAATACTTCATATGAAATTTACAATGTGACATCTTTCATTAAACCAAATACTAATACAGGCGAAATATGCAAAACTTTAGATCTATACGCCATTAATGAAAAAGATAAGATAATCATTTCGGTTGGAGAACATGATGATAACCTAAGAGATGTTTCTAGAGAATTGGAGATTATTTTACAACGTATACACAATATGCATGTAATAGTTCTAAGTATAGCTAAAAATAATTATTTAAAGGAAGAAAAATTAAATAAAACATTGGAATCACTATGTGCTAAATTTCCTAAATGTTCATTTTTAAATATTAATAGAGAATCATTGTCAATAAAGAATAACAGAGTAAAAAGAAGTAGAATTTGTAAAAAAATCAATGCAACTATTGACCAAATAGACTATGACTTTAAATTTTTGAATTTTAAAAATAAAAATAATGTAATAAAAGGCAAAATTCAGTTGAACAATATCGCAAAGCGAGGCACTATAGATTATTATTTAAAAAAAAATAGCACACTTCCACTAAGGCGTACGGGTTCTGTGTGTAATGAGAAACGAAAATTGTGTAAAACTAGCATTAAAGACTATTTTCCCGTAATAAAATGTAATGAGAATAATAAGACATCGAATAACAGCACATCTAGAGATTTAAATAGCAAACAGTTTTTTCGTAAATAAAAATATTACAATTTTTAATCAGAACATAGCAAGTGCTCTAGCCAAACAGGACATGTTAGAATTAACTCTAATAGATTTAAAACAAATGAACAGGGAACCTGACGTCATCTGTCTGTCTGAGACATTTTTGAAGTCAGGATCGCAACATATGTTTAGATTAGTAAACTATGAGCTGGCCACAGACTTTTCAAGGAATTGTAAAAGAGGTGGTGTATGCATTCTAGTCAAGAAAGGTATTCCAAAATCAAATACCATTGACATGGATATTTTCTATCAAAAACTAGATTTGCTATTGTATCGTGTACTCAAAAATAATAAAAATAAATTAATTTTGACTGGAGACTTAAATATCAACATACTAAAATCAAATAACTTTACACAGAATTTAAAAAATATATTTAATAATTACAATATGAAAATACATATAACGGAACCTACCAGACGAAAGGGATGCTTAGATCTTATAATTAGTAATATAGATGATGCAGTTGGAAATGTATATCCTCTCGGCCTTTCGGATCACGAAACAGGACAATTTTTAAGCTTCCAGCAAAATAAAATGATAGAACCAATTAACACATGGTATATTCAGAAGAAAAACTTTTCAAATAGTAACCTCAAAACTTTTAAAAGACTTGTCTGTAGTATATTTATTTGAAGAAATTTTTGAGATAAGAGATCACAATTTAGCATTTAAAACTTTTCAAGAATCGCTAATAGTGTTGATGTCATTATGTTTTCCAACACGTAAAATTAAAATGCAAACTATACAAAAAGTAAAGTGGCTCACAAAAGGTTTAAGAATAAGTTGCAGAAATAAGAGAATGTTACGATTAAAATACTACAAAGATAAATCAACAGAGTCCAAAATTAGGTATAAAAACTATTCAAGCATTTTAAAAAAATGCATATTTTCTGCACAACGAACAAAAAATAATGAAACATTAAAAAAATCCAAAAATGTTTGTAAAACTTCATGGAATTTAATCAAAGGAATCTCTCCATGTCCTCCCCAGCTTATTAAAACGATAAAAACAGATGAACAAATAACATTATCAGAACCGATAGAAATTGCAAACTCTTTTAACAATTATTTTATCGATTACGAGAGTAAAAACAATGATAATGAAATTAGCTGTTATGATATTAAAACGAGGAGTATTTCAGGCTCCATTTTTCTAAGCCCAATATCAGAATCAGAAGTTAAAAAATATCATTACAAGCCTTAGAAACACAAACGCTGTTGGAGAAGATGGTATCACCACCAAATTAATTAAATATTGTAAGGACGAACTCAGTGGAATTCTGACTCATTTAATAAACCTGTCTTTTGAACAAGGATCATTTCCTGATAGCCTGAAAACAACAATCATAAGGCCGGTATATAAAAAGGTGAAAGAGATAATCTAGCAAACTATAGACCAATTGCCCTTATACCCGTACTGTCCAAAGTCTATGAAAAAGCAATGTATAAACAACTATACGACTTCACTTTAAAACACAATATTATCAAACAAGAACAGAATGGGTTTCAAAAAAACAAGTCTACAACACTAGCAGCTTTTAATCTAGTCAATAACATAATTGAAAATATTGACAGAAAACTTATAACGACAGTGTTGTTTTTCGACATGACAAAAGCATTTGACTTTGTCTCACATAGATTGCTATTAAATAAATTATACATGTATGGTATCAGGGGTAAAGCAAATGAATGGATTGAATCATATCTTCAACATAGACAGCAATGTGTCGAAATAATGAGTATAGATTGTAGGAAAACGATTTGCAGTGATAAATCAGAATTTAAAATAAATCAATATGGCGTCCCTCAAGGTAGCGTTTTAGGACCGTTATTATTCTTATTATATATTAATGACATTGCTAGCTATATTTCGTTTAAGTCTGTTTTATTTGCAGATGACATTTCAATAGTAGTTACAACAACCAAAAATTGCAACTTTTTAGATAATCACATACTTGACATTAATAATACAATAAATTCGGTAGTAAGATGGCTTAACATGAATAATTTAAAAATAAATCTTTCGAAAACTAATTTTATGAATTTTAATAATCTTAACTTGCAGATACAATTTAATGGACATAATATTGAAGGGCCTAGTCAGGTTACCTTTTTAGGACTAATTTTAGACAAAAAATTGAATTGGAAAATGCAGATAGAGAAAATATGTAAGAAAACAAACAATTATGTATATGTACTGAAACGTTTACGTAAAACATCCAGCAAAGATACTGCACTAATGGCATATCATGGATATATTGGGTCACTTTTAAGGTATGGATTAATTGTTTGGGGACGCAGTACAAATTTTATAAAGGCGTTTACTGCCCAAAAGAAATGTTTTCGCGCTATTTGTGGCGCAGTACCGTATGAGTCGTGCAGACCGCTCTTTCAGATACTAAAAATATTACCCCTACCATGCCAATACATTTACGAAATATCATGTTTTGTAAGGCAGCACAGCTATATGTTCACAAAAGCGAGAGAAATATTCCCCCGAAACATTAGGAATAGAGACAGGCTAGTAAACAGTTACCTTTCGAGAACAGCACTTTATCAAAAAAGCAGTTATTCGATGTCAATAAAAATTTTCAATAAATTACCTCAGTTCCTAAAGGTATTACCTTTTGCCAAATTTAAGAAAGAGTTACAAGCGTGGTTGTTACAGCATAGTTTTTACTCCTTACAAGATTTTTTTAGCATAGTGGAATAAGGTTTAATTTTTAGTTTTAATTAAGTTTTTGCATGCCGTTAGCTTGGTGAAATGTGTAAGGTCTATTTTGTTTGTTTATCACCTAAAATTTGTGTACTCACATTTCAAGCAAATAAAGAATATTCTATTCTATTCTATTCTATAAAAAAAATTGTGTGCATTGTGCATTGCAAGACGACAGCCCAGCCGTATAGGCCAGTAAAACTACCCGTTTTTGTCAACCTCGCACTAAATTACCATTGATTATCCATGTTACACTTAAAATCCAGGCTTCATTAAATATTTTAATATATTCTTAATATTAACTCTGTTATTTTTTTTGTGTATTTTTACTACACATAAATATTTAGTTTTATTGTATGATTTTTGAGGCACTAACATTTGCTTAGCCTCACATGACTGACGCCTAAATGTATAAATTACTCTTTTTATTCTTCTAGTAGACGTAGTGCGTCCCGGGTTCGACCCCCGGACAGCTCAAACATTTGTGTGCATGAACATGTCTGTTTGATCTGTGTCTGGGTGTGTATATGTATATAAGTATCTAATATCATATATATGTTTGTATATCAGTCATCAGGTTACCATAGTACAGGCTCTGCCTAGTGTGAGACCTGAAGACCTTTGTGTGGATGTTGTCCCATATTATTATTATTATTATTAGTAGTGTATTTCTTTTGTCTCAATTCTCCATTGATAATCAGTTATGTGTCATAACACTTCCCGTAGGTGCTCGTCGTCCAGATATAATGTTTCCAAATAGTTTCCAGAGCTTACAATACTAAAGCGTCCTTGCACTTGTTTCAGAACCCAAACCATTCGTGCTGTACGACACACCGTACGAGTGGCGAATACTCCGGCGAGGCGTGACGCCGCTAGACGACCGTGAGTGATCTGTTAATGAATGGTAAACCGGCAACACTCACGTCTAGCATCTAGTCGTTATACTCCGACCGGTCGGTGCAGTGCAGGCACTGCGCGACTAGCGGCCTTCGCTGTCCATGAGGACGGGCATCTGTGCCTGATGGAGGCTATTTACTACTTGTGTCTCATCTTAGGATACAAACACTATATCCGAAGTGTTCAGTGAACATGTTCACTGGAAACTGATCGAAACGTAGGGATAAAGTAATAAACAATTATGCGCTGTTTAATCCGTTCGAAGTTGTTTCAATTTCAACAGCAATGTGCGGGATATGGAGAGCTACGTGATAGCACGCATAAACGATGGATACTCATACTTATGTACACAAAATGTAAGTTTCTGTTCATTACACTACCTGGGTTACGTATAAGCGGGTGTGTACCTGACAGTTGGATTTCCTCCGCCGTCGGATTTCAAATCGTACGAGGCGAGGAAACCCGACCTACGAGGTGAGCTCTCATGTGCAAGAGGCCGTATTGGTGGGTACCACCGTATTGCCAGATATTCTGCCGCGAAGCAATAGTACGCAAGCATTACTGTGTTGTGTGGGTGTGAAGGGTGCTGTAGCAAGGGGAAGTGTTGGGCGATGAAGGCACATAAATCAATGCTTCAGGGTGACGAGCGCAGTGCAATGCCACGTAGGACTACAGGTTGTGAGTGGCACTGTAATTGCCATGAGCAAGCGCAGTGCAATGCCACGTAGGAGTACAGGTTGTGAGTGGCACTGCAATTGCCATGAGCAAGCGCAGTGCAATGCCACGTAGGACTACAGGTTGTGAGTGGCACTGCAATTGCCATGAGCAAGCGCAGTGCAATGCCACGTAGGACTACAGGTTGTGAGTGGCACTGCAATTGCCATGAGCAAGCGCAGTGCAATGCCACGTAGGAGTACAGGTTGTGAGTGGCACTGCAATTGCCATGAGCAAGCGCAGTGCGTATCAGACGTGCCACTTGCCCGGCTCGTCATGTAATGGCAGCTTGCCTGAGTAGATATAAAAAGAGCCACCGGTAGGGCGCTGCAGTCAGTGGAGACCTGTCTAATATTATCTAAATCTAATCTAATTGTAGATTCATACATACATATATACATATATATATATATATATATATATATATATATATATATGTATATATATGAAGCCCTGTTTCTCCTGGTTACGCTATAACTTGAGAACGGATGGACCATCTCGCTAATTATTTTTGTTGTGTTGATTGTCAGAAGAAGGTTATTAAGGAAAAAAAACCGAGAAAACATGAGAGGTTATGGCGAGGCCGAGCTTACAACACGAACGAAGTCGCGGGCACTCGTTAGTTATTAATAAATTGATTAATGAATTAATTAGATAAATATATATACATAAAACATCCACAAAGCACTTTTGGTTTGACAGGTCTCCGTTGATCGCAGCGCCTTCAAGCGTGATAAATGGCAAACAGTCATGCCATTGCAGAAAATAAAATATTATCAAATACTCGTACCTATATAGGGAGTTTTCACACATTATAGTATTTAGTATTGCCACGGAGCTGTTAGTACAGCTGTTATACAGTTTGGGAGCTTAATATACTTTATTTTATTGTAAAAGAATTACCTACTCAAAGTTGTAAAAGTGACGATTGTGTCTCTGCCCATACGCTTACTGAGCAGCCCAGTGCGCGATGTCTTCAGCTCGTGACGTTTGCGTTGCAGGCGGCAGTTGGCGCAACTACAAAGAGAGGCAGTTGAAGGGAAAGTCTCGTCCAAACTAAAGCTTGGAGCACACCAACTGCTCGTGACTACCTCGTGACTACCTCGCGACTACCTCGTGACTACCTCGTGACTACCTCGTGACTACTAATTTGCGACTACCTCGCGACTACCTCGTGACTACCTCGCGACTACCTCGTGACTACCTCGTGACTACCTCGCGACTACCTCGTGACTACCTCGTGACTACCTCGTGACTACCTCGTGACTACTAATTTGCGACTACCTCGCGACTACCTCGTAACTACCTCGCGACTACCTCGCGACTACCTCGCGACTACCTCGTGACTACCTCGCGACTACCTCGTGACTACCTCGTGACTACCTCGATAGATCGAATACAGATTCTACGTAAATTGTCATTAAGTTACTACATATTAAGATTAGTGTTGCGATTACTTATTATATTTGTTTGCGTTACTTACGTATTACCATAAAATTGTTTTTTCTTCATCTTTCCAAAACATCTTCCATCCAAACTTTCTTATAATTATTCTCTTTATTTCATTTCTTTCAACTTTACAAAGGCGTAAACAAATGAAATCAAAAATCAATTATTTTTTCAAGGCAATGTTACAAAAATTATATAAATGTTAAAAAACTAAACTTACTTAACTTAACCTTGTTCCTAAACTAGGCTCATAAAAGCATGTGTGATAGGATCCAGGCCTCTCTCGTCGGTGAACCTATAAATCATTGCCATTCAATCTATACACTTATAAAATAAAAATTAAAACCAACATTAAAATTAAATTTAATCTAAATAGAAAATTAAAATTAGTATAAGAAATAAAAATATCATTAAACTTAGAATTAAAATTAGATTTAAATTTAGAATTCAGATTAGAACTAATATTAACATTTAAATTTAAGTAAAAATCAGATTAATAATAAGATCAAAACCACAATCAAAATCAAATATTAACAAACATTGCATTCCATTAAAAGTAATATTCAGTTTGCAGATGGCGCTGCACGTAGCAACATCAAATTCAAAATTTGTTTGTTTGGACAACTATTTGGATCCATATTAGGTTAGTGTAAACGCAATTAAACTTAAAATTAATGTTAGTACTAATTAAGCTAAGTAATTAATTGTTATAAAATTTTATAAATTAAATTAAGGCGTCCGCCCAGCCAAGGATAGAACGAGCCACAATCTCACTCGACCATCACCGTGACGAAATGCCTCCACACAGGTGCCCGTAAGTTGTTGCTGTTGTGACTTCCTCGCACCCTCCTCATTAATAACGTGACTTTCTTGCGAATGACGGCATGGAACCCGTCAGTATGCGTCTGCGCAAACATTCCAGAGGCACTGCACCAGCGAGGGAGTCCCAACATCATCCTGAAGATGTTATTATACTGTACACGTAGGGTATTCAGCGACTTTTTGGTGTAACTGGCCCACAGACCTCTCGTGTACATTCCCTGACAGTACGCCTAACATCGTCTCTGTATATTTAATTTCAATAAAAATGGTTAAGGCTCGGTCCAATCCTAATTTTAAAACAATTTACGATGCTTTACATAAGTTTAAGAATTGCTTACCAGAATGGACGATGTAATGCGGAAACTCAATTCAAAAACGAAAACAAAAGCACGTATTCAGTGCTAATACTTTTTATATTTATTTCGTACAATCAAATGATTAAATTTTAATGATAAAGGAGTCCATAGTTCACTAGTAAATTTCATTGGGAATTTGAATATGATACATTCATTAAAATATATTTGCCCATAATTGAATAAAAATGATTTTTGCCACGAAGCACGTAAGAAAAAATTCAAAATTTAGGTAATGTTGCCGTTTTTTTTCTATCGAGCCAAGTTTGCTCAATCGTGTATTGACTCCCATACTTCATAAGGACGAATATTCAATTTACACTACGTTTTTTTTGAACTTCGGTTATTAGGTTTAAGCGTCGAAAACTGAGTTTTTAGTTTTCGCGAAGTCGAATCATGAAATTTGGAACTCATTTCGCCTTAATGTGATCTATTCTCATTATATTATATCGTACAGTGTTAATAGTCGTCCGTTTAGCGAGTGGTAGTGTTATCAAAACGACGACGAAACTAATATAACATTATATGTGAAATGGTTTGCAGCTAACTGAAGATCCAAATTATTATAAAAGCAAAAGTTTATTTCCATATAATATTAACTATGGCAATATCCACAAACATTGAAAATTAGTTTATTTTTAGTTAGTGGATAAATCACAATTTTAAATTATCCTATGAGTTCGACGGTTGAAACGGCTGCGTCTTGTTTGTATTCAATTGACCTTTGGACTTAGTAGCTGCTCGCGTTCGGTTCTGTTCGGCAAACACTCGGATTCATGAGTACGGAACAAACACCAAACAGATCTGGGGCAGTACCAGATTTTCGATCAAACTAGAAACAACATCGTGGCAAAGTGGAGTAAACTTTGAATGCGCACACACAGTTCTTGGAGGGTAACCAAGTTCGATTCTACGTGAACATTGACATAGATTAATTACTTTTTGCAAAATTTTTCCCTTTGGTGCTTCAATGAACAATATATAAATAGTATTCATTGTATATATATATTTTTGGGGAATACTACAATAATACTCGATTATAAATTGTATACATACTAAAATAATATTAAGAAAATGGAAAATAACTATAATAACTATGTGACAAATCGAAGACGACTGCGCCCATGCAGCTCTGTATCGGACCTATCCAAAGATTCCTCTTTGTTTGATTCGACTATGATGAGCTTGCCCAATACGTCCTTGAATGAAAATGAATAATTGTCGAATTAAATGAAAAAAATAATAAATTAACAATAACCTTGCAATCCGCCAACTCCGAAATAGACAATTTAATCAGTGAAAATAATATGTTAAAGTCAGAATTAGAAAAGCGAGACAAAACAATAGAATTAAACAAGAAAGTTGGTCAGTTCGAAGGTTGGAGTGTGACATCAAGTCGTGGTGTAATACCTAAATCGGGGAAAAAGAAAAAAAGACAGAAAATGTCAAAGTCAAAGTCAAAGTCAAAATCATTTATTCAATTTAGGCATCAAAGACGCACTTATGAACGTCAATTTTTCATTAAAATGTACTTTAAAGCCTACCGCCGCGTTCCAAAATACATAGAGCCAACCGAGAAGAAGCGGCAAGAAACTCGGGGCCATTCTTTTTATATAGATGTTTTTACAATGTTTTTACTTAGGTACTACAAATATTAGCTCCAGTGTGTTGCCTTACAAAAGAGAACATAATAATGGTATCAGTAGGGCAAGACACGCTACACTTTGACATCTTAGTACACGAGTAGATAGATCCTGGAGTGATCAGTCCCAAGCTGTTTTATCCTCCAAGTAATCCGAAATTTTGTAATAACCTTTTTGACAGAGTTTAGTTTTAATAGCAATTTTAAACTTATTAATAGGCAAATCTCGGATAACATTGGGAACTTTATTATAAAATCGTATACATTGTCCCATAAAAGAATGACTTATTCTGTGGAGACGCGTTACATGTACGGATAGCTTGTGCTTATTTCGCGTGTTGATGGAATGAGCATCACTCCTTTTATCAAAACTGCTAATGTTTTTCTTTACATACATTAGATTTTCATAGATAAACTGAGAGACAACAGTTAGAATGTTTATGTCTTTAAATTTCTGTCTAAGGGAAACTCTGGGAGCCAAACTGTAGATTGCTCGTATAGCCCTTTTTTGCAGTATAAAAATAGAATTAATATCTGCAGAACATCCCCAGAGCAGTATGCCATAAGTCATAACGCTATGGAAATAACTAAAATAAACTATTCTAGCTGTGTCTACATCAGTTAATAGTCTAATTTTTTAAACAGCATAAGCTGCGTAGAGAAACCCCGAGCATAGCCCTCTCCATAGCTCGTTGTGCGACTTTGAGCTTTTCTATGAGGCCCATAGTAAGAGACTACGTTTCAGTGCCATAAGTCATCACTGGTAACACACATTGGTCGAAGACTCTTGTCTTGAGGCACTGAGGTATTTTTGACGAGAAGACTTCGCGAAGTTTCCGGAACGCTGCCCAGCCGAGTTGGATTCGACGATTGACCTTTTTCTCGAAATTAGACCTGCCTAGTTTGACTGTCTGTCCCAGGTAGATGTACTCGTCAACAACTTCGAGAACTGAGTTCCCAACTGATATTGGGGTAGGTACAACATGGGCATTAGACATAATTTTCGTCTTATCCATGTTCATCTTAAGACCTACCCGTTGGGAAACTCGATAGAGGCCTTCGAGCATTGTACTAAGGTCTTCCATGGATTCTGCCATGACTACAATATCGTCGGCAAATCGAAGGTGAGTGATGTATTCGCCGTTAATATTAATGCCGAGTCCCTGCCATTCCAGAAGCTTGAAGGCGTCTTCCAATGTAGCGGTGAACAGTTTCGGAGATATAACGTCTCCCTGTCTCACGCCTCTTTGCAATGGAATTGCCTTCGAACTCTGCTCCTGTACTCGGACTGACATGTAGGCGTTTTTGTACAAACACTTCAGCACTTCAATATACCGATAGTCAATACGGCACCGCTGGAGAGACTCAAGCACTGCCCACGTCTCGATCGAATCAAAGGCTTTCTCATAGTCCACAAACGCTAAACAAAGAGGCAAGTTATACTCTTCGGTCTTCTGTATAACTTGCCGTAGCGTGTGGATGTGGTCTATGGTACTATACCCTTTTCGGAAACCGGCTTGTTCCGGAGGCTGGAATTCATCAAACCTGCGACTGAGACGGTTCGTTATGACCTTCGAAAACAGCTTATAAACTCAAAATGGCTCAAAAGCGAGATGGGTCTAATTGGTGGTGTAATTTTTAAGTAAAGTGTTGTCACCTTTCTTGAAGAACAGCACCACCACGCTTTTGTTCCATGCTTCTGGCGTTGAACCGAGTCGAGTAAGACGGTATTAAAGAACTTTAAGTATCTGAAGGACTTTAAGTACCGGTGTTCCACCCGCTTTCAGAAGCTCAGATGTGATACCGTCAACACCAGGTGCCTTGTTGTTCTTAAGCTGTTTCAAGGGCATTCTAATCTCGTACAGGCTGATGTCCGGGATATCTTCGGTATAATGTCGGGTCAGCTTGGCTCTTGGGTCTTTGGCCGAGCTGCTAACAGGTTTAGCGACCGAGGTGTATAGCTGTCCGTAGAAACTCTCTACCTCTCCTAATACTTCTGCTTTGGTCGACGCTACACTGCCGTCTTCTCTCTTCAGCTTCGTCAACTGGCTTTGCCCAATAGACATGTCTCTTGCAAACACTTTGGAACCTTTTTTCCGCTCTATCGTCTCTTTAATACAGTTTGTATTAAAGATCCGGATGTCGTGTCGCAAGGACTTCCATATTCGTCTATTGAGCAGCCTATATGCTTCAGCATCATGCGAAGACTGCATTTTCAGTGAGCGTCGTTCAGCCATGAGGTTGAGGGTATCGTTGGAGAGTTTCTGTGGCCTATCTGTACGGTGGGGTTTAAAGTACTTGGAACCCACTGTATGGACAGTTTCTACTAACCTGTTATTGATCTCGTCCACTGAAGCGATGTTCTCAAGGCAATCGAAGCGATTGGATAGCTCAAGTTGAAAGCTCTCGGGGTCTTGTATATGGGCACGAGTGGGTCGGAGCGTAGACTTCATCAGACGAGACCTCTCCAGTTTGACATTAATATTCACCATGCCTCTTACCATTCGGTGAACACTACCGGTTTAACCCTGTTGATCACGGAGACATCAGTGAATATTTGCCTTTTGGTGGTCATAATGAAGTCAATCTCATTTCTCGTAGAACCATCGGGACTCAGCCAGGTCCATTTCCTGTGAGGTGGCTTCTGAAAAAAAGAGTTAATCATAAAGAGTCCCTCTTTTTCTAGGAAGTCGGCCAACCTCTGTCCCCTACGGTTCCGTTGTCCATATCCAAATTGCCCCACTTTCAACTCATCCTCGCTTCTCTTACCCAACTTCGCGTTGAAGTCCCCCATAACAACTAGAAAGTGCGTTTCAGAGGTATGTATGGCCCGACTAATGTCCTCATACATATCCTCCACCTCATCATCCGGGTGCGACTTCGTCGGTGCGTATACCTGAATGACCTTCAGCAAATATCGTTTGGATACTCTGAGTATTAGGTATACGACCCTATTGGAAACGCTATCGATCTTAACTATGTTGTTAGTAAGGGACTTGTGGACGAGAAAACCGGCACCACCTTGGGACTGTTGGTCGCCCTCCCGGTAGTAGAGTAAGTTACCTGATTTTAGGATTATCGTGTCCTCACCCGCTCTACGGACTTCAGATAGCCCCACAATGTCCCAGTGTAACTTACTCATTTCTTCTTCCAGCTCATATATCTTCTCGTCTATCCTCATCGTGCGTATGTTGTGTGTCACCAGGGCCAGTCGTCGTCGTTGGGGGTGGTAGCCGGGCGTCTGCCGGGAATTCTTAGCACCCCCTGCCCCACCGTTACCGTGGCCGCTACCGTAGCCAGGAATAGCGGGGCTGCCGGGGACTGGGGGCCTGGTTCCTAATGTGTCTGTCATTTGGGGGGATTTTGCCAATACTCGCCACGCTTGGCAGGCGGGTTGGCGAGCGCAGTTTTGAGGTTTTAATACTGGGAAGGTGCTGCTGCCCACCTTCCGATTGTCATCCCTTAGCAAATTTTTACGCACCCACGGGTAGAGTTGGGGGGGGTACTATTCTAAGCCGGTACCCCACGGCGTTTATTTATAGGTGGTCTATATAAAATATAGACCACCTATAAATAAAAAAAAATATTAAACATATTTATTCAAAATTTTGAGGCTCTTTTAGCTAAATATTGTTTTAAGAAGAAGAGGGTTATAGTTTGTGGTGATTTCAATATAGATATATTGAAGAACAATATTACTACAACTACTTTCATAAACATAATTAAGAGTTGCAATTTAGAAATATCTAGCAATGAACCAACTCGGCTCGCTAAGAACATCTGTATCGATATTTTTATGCACAACGTTCGAAATTCTTCTAATGAAATAGTTGAACTTGCTTTGTCAGACCACACAGCACAATATTTTACTTGTCCAGTTAAAGAATATTATCCTAGTAAATGGTATCATTTTAGACGCGATTATTGTAAAGAGAATTTGGACAAATTTAAGGAACATTTAAATAGTTTATCTTTTAGTGAAGTGCTGGATAGTTCTAATCCAAATGACGCTTTTAACTACTTTCATGAATTATTCAAATTGATGTATGATCTTTGTTTCCCACTGATAAGAATTAAACATTATATTAATAAAAAATCTAAATGGATATCCAAGGGTATAAAATTATGTACAAGGCGAAAAAGGCAGATGCTATGGGTATACCGAAAGCAACCAAGCTCAAAGAATTACGTAAATTTCGGACCTATGCAAAACGTTTAAAGCAGATATTGAAACTAACACAGAAGGCACGTAACAATAACACTATTAAAACTGCAGTAAACAAATCAAAAGCCACGTGGAATATTATAAATAGTTCTTTGGAACTATTTATAATAATTTTTTTTTTGAGCGTTTTCTGTCTTAGGGAGTCTTGCCAGAGCAAGAAGCAAATTAAATTAAATAACCAACTAATAACAGATCCACGTGATATTGCCTCCGCGTTTAATAATTTCTATGTTAATCAAGTTTAGCACAAAGTTACTAATAATAATAATTGTCTTAAATTAATTACGAATAATCCAAATTCAATGTTTTTGAGGCCATCAACTCCTGAGGGTATATTAAGCAGCATCAGATCATTAAAAAACACTCAGAGCACAGGCTATGATGAAATAAATACAAAGTCATAAAAAGTGTGGCTGTTATTATATCACCTATTTTTAGCTATATTACTAACATATGTATTGATAATAGTGTTTTTCCGGATAAACTTAAAATGACAATAGTAAAACCACTTTTCAAAAAACAGGACAGAGAAAACATGACAAACTACAGGCCAGTTGCGTTAATCACCGTTTACTCTAAAAAAATTGAAAAATATATTCATAGTAATTTATACTCATACTTAGAAAAATATAATATTATATTTGACCAACAAGTTGGTTTTCGGAAAGGTAAATCTATTAATTTAGCCATACATAATCTTTTGAACTTAGTCATTTCCAGCTACGACAAGAAGTTACCTGTATGTTCTATGTTTATAGATTTAACAAAAGCATTTGACTACGTAGACCATAATCTGCTCATTAATAAACTTCAAACTTATGGAGTGAGAGGCAATGTTCTCGACTTAATCAAATCCTATAATTTCTAATAGATTGCAAGTTACTCAAGTTACTAAACTTTGCCCACTTACAAAAATTAAACAGAAATATACATCTGATGCTAGCTTGGTGAAATATGGTGTTCTCCAAGGCAGCGTCCTTGGTCCTCTTCTTTTTATCATTTATATAAATGAGTTGCCTAGTGCTATTGACCATCCAATGGTACTTTTTGCTGATGACATCACTGTCACATTCATTGGTGAAAATGAAGAAGCTATTGAACTGGAAATTAATACTACATTAACTAATATCATTACTTGGCTGAAATGTAACAATTTAATACTGAATTTTGATAAAACTAATATAATGAAATTTATTAAAAATACAAATTTAATATAATATTAATAATTAGTATAATTCTATATATAATAATAATAATAATAATTTTAATATAAAATAATAATTCTAATAGTAACATTAAGGAAATAACAGACACGAAATTCCTAGGACTTTATGTGCAATCAGACCTCAAATGGAAAAAGCAAGCTGAACTAATATGCGCAAAATTAAGTAGTTTTTCTTACGCTTTATTTATGCTTTCTAAAGTTGTAGAACAATCGGCAGTACTGACATCTTACCACGCATATGTTACCTCATTGCTACGTTATGGCATAATATTCTGGGGAAATTGTACCGAGAGAGAAAACGTCTTCAAAGCGCAAAAAAAGTGTTTGAGATCAGTATGTCATTTACAAATGAGAGATTCATGTAAGCCGCATTTTAAACGCCTGAATATTTTGACATTCCACTGTTTGTATATATATGAAATAGCATTATTTACAAGGAACAATTTAAATTTATTTACATTTCTTAAAAGTAAATGACATAATACGGTCATTAGTGTGCAGCCACGCAGAACTGCACTTAATGTTAAAAGCGTTTTAGGTATGGCCCCGAAGATATATAATCACTTACCACGTTTAATATTAGACTCAGATTGTAGTAATACATTTAAACAAAGATTATTTACATTTCTTATAGATAAGGGTTACTATTCTATAAACGACTATATTAATGACATGGTATTATAATTTTATAATAATTCAAATAAAATTCATATTTTAATTTAATAATATCAATGTATTGTAATGGCACTATTTTAAATTTGACATATTGGATTAAATTGCAATGTTAGGTTTTTATCATGCATTGAATAATTGTAGATAATAATAATAATTATTGTCAGTATATTTACGATTTTTAAATTTTTACGATAGTGTAGGTGAATTGGGTTGTTAGGTAGGTACTTACCTAAAATATGTTGATACACTGCTATATTTAATTTTATATATAATTTTAATTGTCTATTATGTTTCTATTCCCTAACATGATACAATTGTGACAGTCATTGTTTGATAAGAGTGTTGTTATATTAATTAGAGTGTATTAGTCAGTATTTAATTACTACTTTAATTTAATTTACTTTATTTAATAATTGATTGTTTTAATTTAGTTTTGTTTGTACACGCCTTAAAAGGTAGAACATGGAGTACCAATGTATTGCGATACCAACTGCAACTAAAATAACCTATGTTCTTGCAAATACATTGATTTGATTTGATTTGATTTGATTTGAATATTAGACAAAATATTTAATTCCAATAAAAATAATACTAATAACAACACCAAACTGTAGTATAAAGTAATATTATACCAAGAGTTGATAAAATATAAGTAAAATAATTAACACGTTATATGTTATTTAAAATACAAACATTATGGAGCTATATGAGCAAGGAACGTGTGTGTGCGATTTTATCAGATTTAATAGCAAGTGTCTGTGAGGGTAATTTGACTAGTGTGCAGGTAACTGAGGCTCGTAACTGAGGGAAATATACTCCGGTATATATTCCTCGGCTCCCAGTATAAAGTCCCTGCGCCTCGAGAGCTACACGGGAGCGAAAATCCCCAAATCCCTTCCAAACACCCTCTTCCTGGTCCACACTCAGGAGGAAAAGGAGACGGGCGAAGGATCACGCACCCTTACCATTCACGAGGCGCAGGGACTGACGTACGAGTCAGTCGCGGTGATTAAAACTAAAGGCAAAATGAAGCTGCACGAGAGCGTCCCGCACGCAGTCGTTGCGGTTTCCCGGCACACGAGGACCTTTGTCTACTACGCCGATGACGAGGATGATGCCATCGGACGGTTTGTGAGGCAAGCGACGGTTGCGAGCGAGCAAACTATCTACGGCTATAACCTGAAGATGGCAATCAGGGATCGAAACAGCGTGGTAATGGAGGCCCATTGCTTGCCCATGCTTCAGCGCAAAGTGGGCAACGTGGGCTCACAATAAATGTACTAATCCATTTGCTGTAATATATGTAGTTTTCGAATTGTATGTAAGCTAGCGTTAAGAAATTATAACTGACAAAGAGATGGTGCGGGCATCCAGAGCAGACATGCTTACGGAAATGTGTTTGCAAGCGGTGGCGTGTGTGGCGGGTCGCCATCTTCCCTCAGAAATGGTTGAGGAAGGCGATGGCTGGCACATGCGTCAACTCGTGAACGGGTGCTGTTTGCGGGCACTGGTCTGCTGTGAATGCTTGCACCAACTCAGAATAAAATGTATCAATAACTTTAAGTGTATTATGTTATATGTATGTTGTAAGAGTTAAATTAAAAAAAAAATGATATGTTCCTCATGTATGTATTTTATTGTATGTTATAAATTTATAAGTAGGTTGTCAAAAATCTGCAAGTTAAAAAAAGGCCTGGACCCTGGAGTCTGTGGAGCGTAGTTTTATTAATAAAAAAAAAACCTCGTAACTTGAAATAGAATGCAAGATTTTATATTTTTTATTGATTTGGTTGTACATAATATATGGACCAAGGAAATGTATGAATTTAGTAGCAAAAGTAGTATTAACGTTAGGTATAATAAAAACATTGTGTATGACTCGTCTTTGTAATGCTATGGGATCGTATGAGCTTGATATATGCTGAAAGAGAACTGCTTGTTGTATATAAAGTTGTCTAACTGTATGGAGTTGGCATTCTCTATGAAGGTCTACTGTGGGATATCTAAAAGGGCGTTTGGTGCTACATTTTAATAGACCTCTTTAGGCTCTTTCTAGTGGCAGCAGCGTGGTTTTGTAAGTACCACCCCACAAAGTGATGCAATAAGTTATGATAGATTAGCAGAAAGCAAAGTAAAGAGAAAGTAAAGAGTTTTATTATTTCCCAACCTGCACAGTCTCTGATAGATTTGAAAACTGCTGTAAGTTTTCGAACCCTTTTCGTCACTTGGCTTATGTGAGGTGTAAAGGTCATATTCTCATCAATTGTGACTCCGAGGTATTTTATGGTGCTTACACGTTCAGAAATAGGATAGTTACATTCAGGTTGTGATAAGTGTAAACAAGAGGAGTTTTTATGTACCATAAGCGAAAAAGATTCTTTGGGTTGTGATGCTCTCAAAGTAAAAGTGATATATTTTGTTTTTTCAACATTAAGCGATAGGACGTATGTTTTGATCCAGGAAGAGATCCTATCCATCGCTAGCTGAGCAGATCGGAGCACCTCCTCCCAACTATCTCCCTGGAGAATAATGGCTGTATCGTCCGCATAGGTAATTATATTACCGTGGGCAATACTTATCTTACACAGGTCATTTATATACGCCAGGAAGAGTGTTGGACCGAGTATACTTCCTTGCGGAATGCCAAAATTCACAGGTAAAGGTTCACTAATGCATTCAGCTATTTTAACACTCTGTGTCCTTTACTGCTTATAGTCACTTAGAAGTTTATATTGCGTTCCTCTAATACAAATTACTTTGAGTTTATTTAATAGTAAAGGTATTGACACACTATTAAAAGCCTTAGCCAGGTCGATGAATATAGCTATAGTTTTTTTTTTGCGTGTCAAGATTTTTTATTATAATGTCTGTAAGTTTCAAAACTGCATCTGATGTTGATTTATTTCTTCGGAATCCGTTGGTCGAATTGGTTTTTTGACAGTAAATTATAACTTTCTAAGTATTCTATAAGACGTTTGTTTATAATGCGTTCAAATATTTTAGTCAGTAGCAACGTTACAGTCATCTGAAGACATTATTTTTGAAAAGTCTAAATTTTAAGAGGTTACTAAACTGAAGTTGGTTAATTTTGGAGGTTGTTGTGGGGGAATTTACGCTATTTTGTTTCGTATTTATTAGTAAATTTAAGGTGAGATGATCCGTAAGGGTATTGTTTATTACTAATGTTTGACAGCCAAACGATGATCTCAACATGATATGGTTTAAACAGCAACTAAAATCCGTACATCTAGCAAATGGAACAGGAAAATCAATAAATCGTAATTTTACACGACATTCACTCTCATATATGTATATCGACCTGTTCATCTATCAAAAAACGATATAAAAAAATATTTAGTGACACTTCCGCTGAAAAAAAAATTATTTTGTCCCATTTGGGGGTGTGCACCACCCTCCCTCCCGCATATACTGCTAATAGGAAGAATACTAAATAAAAAACACACAGAAACCCAAATAGACCAGAAACGATTCGACACGTGTTTCGCCTCTACACGAGGCATCCTCAGGAGATGTTGACTCGTCGAGCGCTAGACCGACAGTGAGAGAACAACGCTTTTTTTTTTTTTTTTTTTTAAGGAGGACATTGAGCTTTTTGCCACTACGGGCATTAAAAGCGACACAGGACTGTTGGTGAGTGCACGCAGCACTCAACCGAGGGACAACAAGGGCGCATAAAGCGCTAGACAACGACAAGGGCGAACCCTTGCCTAGTAGGGAATAGAGGTCCGGTAGCCGCCAGCACTGTCTGAAAGGAAACAAAACACAGGTTAATGAAATAAAACACAGGTTAATATTGATGATACTTATAAACTTTCAATCGAAAATCGATACGTTACCTTTACCTTAATACACATTACCAAAATATAATACAGATTACCTTGTGTCTGATTTAGGATTATTTCGAAGTCGCTTACGACGACCTCGATGTCTAACTGTGAAGACTGGAAATCCAAAATCAGACATATTACCTCTCGTGGCTCGGCGAGTAGACCCTGAAATACCTGAAATGCCAATATTACCAGGAGGCTGACTGATCGACGCCAGAGCTGTCGTGATGGGGTCGTCCGGGTCATCCAGGAGGTGTCGTGGGCGGCGGCGTGGCGGGATGAAGTATGGATCTGATGTGTGTGTTGAGTAGTTAGCGGTTTGCACCACTAGTGGGTTGGGATGGTGTGGGGCCGCATCGAAGTAGCGGCGAGAACAGTCTTTCATGAACTTTACGATAGAGGGGAGTTCTAGGTCGCAGTGGAGGTCAGCGTTCCGTAAGTACCACGGTGCGCCTACTGCCTTGCGGGTAAAGCGATTTTGAATCACTTGAAGTCTATGAATGTGCCTATCTGAAGCATGACCGAACGTTACAGACGCGTAGGTCATGATCGGACGAATGCAAGTTTTGTAAAGTGTCACCTTATTTCTAAGGGACATTTTACTACTCTTGCATATAAGGGAATTGAGGCGACCTAGGATAAAAGCTGCCCTATTGCGAACACTTTCAATGTGTTTGGCGAAGGTGAGTCGCCTGTCAAGGATTACGCCTAGATATTTGGCGGACGTAGCCCATGGTATTGGTTCGCCAAAATACATAATGGGATCTGGCGGTTGAGAACAACGCAAAATCGCCCGCTTTTACAACATGTAGACTCCGCCCCTTAACCTTGTGACTCACTGCACGCGCGCCGCCGCTGCTATATTATTGTTGGTGACAAATTTGAGGTGAATATACGTAATAATGGAGATGAAACCAAGTTGGTTTGGTCATTCAATAGTGTAAGGTTATTATTATTATTATGTTTTATAATCTCTAATTGTTCCAACTCACTTAACCGAAAGGTTTCTTCACAAACATGTAAAATCTTAAAAGTGTTGTTGTTGCGCAACGAATGACCGGTATCGAGTAAATGTTTAGCGAAATGAGACTGGTCAGGGTGGACATTCCTGTAAGCTGAAACATTTTCTTTAAATCTAATATCAAAATTACGGCCTGTCTGACCCACATAAACACCGTTACAATCGTCACAGGCCAGTTTATAAACACCCGACTTTTTCCATCCTCAAGATGTGATTATTCCGAGCGGGCGAGTGTTGAATGGGTGACGTCACCCGAGGCGATGAACCAGTATCGGATGTCTCACTGCTGGCTACCGTAGGCACAGCCGAAGCGTTCGCACGTTGTATCGGTGTTGATTCACCGGCGGTTTGTTTTAAAACTACCCTCATTTCATGATTGAAGACATGACAGTTATTTACGCAATCAGGTGATTTCTTGCTACCGTATGAATCATTTACCGGACAATCATGGCAATGTGAAATTTCCACAGAGCCCTTATCGTCACTGTAGTTGGAAAACTAAATAACTGACAAAAACAAAATCACGAGAAAAACGCGAATTACAATTTTTTTGCGTTAAAAATGGTGATATCTTTGTTTTTATTTACAATTTTCCCGTGCAAGTTTTAAAATTTTGTAGATTGATGTTGTGTCTATTTTTGCATGAAAGGCATTATATATTTTGGTTCATTAGTTTTTATTTCTATAAAGTTAGTAAGAATGTATTTAAAAATAAAACAACCAAATAATAATAATTTCGTTTTAAAAGAGTGTGAAAGCAAAATAAGAAAACAAAGGTATCAATTACAAAAAAGTAGGTATTTCCATTCCAATTAAATAAAATTATAACTGTTCAAATATTTAATTCAGTCTTTATTTTCGTAAAATTAAATTCCTCCATTGAGATCGGTTCAATCGAACTATCTTAATATTAATAATAACTATAAGCATGCTAAATATAAACTATGCCTGCAAAAGAGAGCCTATTCATTATCTTACACTCTATGTAGCTTTACCCTTCAAGGGTCGATGTCATTATAACAATGAAATTTCTATTGTGTCTGGCCGTGCGACATTTGATGCATTAAGCAGTATCTAATTATTCAACCTGTCTGGATCATCAGACATCTGAGCTATATGAAATTACTTAATTCAGAATCATTACCGGATTGCAAATCGTCAATAGCTGTGTTTGACAAAGGCAAAGTTGCATACCAAGTGTGTAATTCAGCAGGTTTTATGTTATTTCTGCAAAGATTCAGCAGGCCTTTTTTATTGGCTTCCGCAACCGGAAGGGGGTCTCGTATGCAATTATAATTACCTTTCGGGCAATGTCTGTCAAAAATGTCAAAGAAACTTGTCTCTTTGTTTAGCGTTTGTTGAGATTGAGAAGGCTTTTGATTCAATCGAGACGTGGGCAGTGCTTGAGTCTCTCCAGCGGTGCCGTATTGACTATCGGTATATCGAAGTGTTGAAGTGCTTGTACAATAACGCCAACATGTCAGTCCGAGTACAGGAGCAGAGTTCAAAGGAAATTCCATTGCAAACAGGCGTGAGACAGGGAGATGTAATGTCTCCGAAAATGATCACGACTGCATTGGAACTTTCACGCTTTCAAGCTTCTGGATTGGCAAGGACTCGGCATCAACATCAACGGCGAATACGTCACTCACCTTCGATTTGCCGACGATATTGTAGTCATGGCAGAATCCATGGAAAACCTCAGTACAATCCTCAAAGGTCTCCATCGAGTTTCCCAACGGGTAGGCTTTAAGATGACCATAGAATAAACAAAAATTATGTCTAATGCCCATGTTGTGCCTTTTTTTTTTTACCCGGGGCAATCCTTTATGGATATCACCTACCACGGGGAGGTAGGTGGTTATGTGGGAGTCCGTATACCCACCAAAACCCCGGGGTGTTCCGTCACTGCCGCCCTCGGCGGGAACGCGGGACAGATTTTCCACACGACCGCGAACCCGCCGTGGCTGTCCGTTGCCGGACCCTTCTCTTCGCGGCACGCCAGAACACATGGCATGCCGCAACTACCTCGGAGACTAAACCCGCCAACAATGAGCGCCAGACTTCCCCGTGTCTGGACGCCCGTGGTGGTCTCCATGCGGTGGGTCGGATACGTAGCCCCACCGCTTGCTACGTCAGCCACAGGGGATAATCTCCAGCGACCCCACCTCCTCGAGTCTGCGCCGAGCGCCCGGACCCCACCTCCGCGAGTCTTCGCCAAAGCGCCCGGACCTCGCCACTCCTATGTGGACTTGGCGGCCAAAGCCCATAGGAGCGGCCCCGCCTGAGCCGGCCAGCGCACCCCAACGCCGGCGCGGCCCCTGGGTTCCTCTTGGCTTCACCGTGGTGATCCAAGCCACGGCTACTGAGCCCCCCCGCCACGTCAATGCGGGAACCCTTCGGGGGGGGGGGGGCATGTTGTGTCTACCTCAACATCAGTTGAGAACTCAGTTCTCGAAGTTGTTGACGAATATATCTACCTAGGACAGACAGTCAAACTAGGGAGGTCCACCTTTGAGAAAGAGGTCAATCGTCGAATCCAACGCGGCTGGGCAGCGTTTCGGAAACTACGCGAAGTATTCTCGTCAAAATACGTCAGTGCCACAAGACAAGAGTCTTTGATCAATGCGTGTTACCAGTGATGACTTATGGCACTGAAACGAGGTCTCTTTTTATGGGCCTCATAAGCAAGCTCAAAGTTGCACAACGAGCTATGGAAAGGGCTATGCTTGGGGTTTCTCAACATGAACGAATCAGAAATGAGGAGATTTGTAGACGAACTAAAGTCACCGACATAGCCCAGAAGATAAGCCAGTTGAAGTGGCAGTGGGCAGGCCACATAGTACGCAGAACAAATGCCGATGGGGCCTCAAGGTTCTAGAGTGGAGACCACGGATTGGCAAGCGCAGTGTAGTTCGTCCACCGACAAGGTGGACTGACGACCTGATAAATATAATATGTAATAATAATAATAATATTAATATGGGACAACAGCGATAAAGGTAGAAGGACGACGTTGGATGCAGGCCGCTTCCAACCAGTCCTTTTGGAAATTTGTTGGGGAGGTGATGATGATGATGAATGTCAATGTCCCCGGGCGTTATCCTCCTTGTCGCTGGTCCAGTAGAGCAAGACGTGCGAATCGACATGTATGGTCCATAATAACAATAGGTAACACAATTGAATGATGCTTGGCAACTGTTTCTCAAATCGCAAACAATTCATTTTTAGCCAGTTGACTTTTTTCCCTTGGGTACAGATGTTCGGAGTTTTTATTATTTTGGCAGCCAGTGATTTAACATCTATCATGTCTTTATAGCTAAATTCACTCACATTGTATGGGCAGATATTTGTGTTATGCCATTTTGTTTGCTTTTTATTTATTATGCCTTTCCAGTCTATAAAAGAGTAGGTAATCTGTGTATCACTTTTCTTTTTTCATGGAGCATGCATGGAATCTACCTTCATAAAACCAACATTCGTGCCACTTTCGAGATATTTTTGCTCAACTTCACACAATTTTGGGTTACTCTGTACAAGATGTAGCAAATAAGCAGACATGTATTTGTTACGATTCTGCCCAGAGCATGTATCTGAATATAATGTAACATGAGTCACTTCTTCTGGGCTTATATTTATCCATGCATTAACTGCAGAAGCAACTTCTATACTGCCCCTTTTCTCATTAATCTTCTTCCATATTAGACAATGCGCATTGTTCATAACAACACAAATTAAAATGTGCGCTTTAGTTGCTTCGATAATGTTGAACAAAATCTCTTATTTAATTTTCTTCTTGACCTGAATTCGTAACCAATCAGAGAGTTTTAGTGGATAATTGAATAAATGAACTTATTCAATTTGAATAGTAATTATAGTAGGTCACAATTATGACACACGCAAAATTAAATTACTGATTTTAATTATTTTTTCTGAACTGCATTATTCCTGTTGAGGAGATACTGTGCCGAGGAAAACTGATTAAACAACGGTATTCCCTTTTTTCGCTCTTGGAATGACGCATGGGTCCACTTATGTATTTATTGCCGAGTTAACTACTTTTGCTTCACTACTTTTATTCTCATCCTTCAAGTTTTATTTTTCCATCTTGCAAGGTTCAGTTTCGTTTAACTTTTTGATACATTATGATATCAAAATTTCAGCTAAACAGAAAAATGCGGCTTAAATTAGACTTTATAGATATCCTATAAAGTCATTTTCACAAAATGTGTTAGTTATTTAGTTTTCCAACTACAGCGACGTTATCCATTATCCAGGCCCCCCTACGTACATTTACATTACGTACTGAAGTGGGGTGAGGAGGAGGTAGTGAATCGTGTTTCAATTTCAGCAAATCCTTTTTCAAATCCTGTAATTGTTCAGTTGTGGCATAAGTCTCTTTAACTTCATCGAGTTCTGTTCGCAGTCGTATTAGGTCTTTCAAAACCTTCGTACAGTCCAAATTGTTTCCTGTTAGCGCGGGTAATTCCTCTAGTTGCCGCGCCGTAAACACTGATATTATATCGGGTTCAACTGATTTTAACAAGTTGATAATGTCGGCCAAATCTCTATTCTCCTTGCCCTTGTTCTTCCGCAATACTTCGCCATAATCCGAAGGGACAGAGTCAAATAGTAATGACTTCGAGTTCTTGATTTCATCGCTTGAAAACGACGACGTACACAATCTTACTAGTGTTTCCTCATCGATCACTGATAATTTGTTTTGCATATATGCTAATAATTCATCAATGACGATAATACATTCATTACACTTTAACACGTTCGTCATTTTTTTGGCCGCACGCACGAGTTTTGCAAGTACAACCGATAGCTCCACAACACCATGTCAACGTCCACAACGGCTGGCCGCACGCACGAGTTTTACAAGTACAACCGATAGCTCCACAACACCATGTCAACGTCCACAACGACTGGCCGCACGCACGAGTTTTGCAAAAACACCCGATAGCTCCACAACACCATGTCAACGTCCACAACGGCTGGCCGCACGCACGAGTTTTGCAAGTACAACCGATAGCTCCACAACACCATGTCAACGTCCACAACGGCTGGCCGCACGCACGAGTTTTGCAAGTACAACCGATAGCTCCACAACACCATGTCAACGTCCACAACGGCTGGCCGCACGCACGAGTTTTGCAAGTACAACCGATAGCTCCACAACACCATGTCAACGTCCACAACGGCTGGCCGCACGCACGAGTTTTGCAAGTACAACCGATAGCTCCACAACACCATGTCAACGTCCACAACGGCTGGCCGCACGCACGAATTTTGCAAGTACAACCGATAGCTCCACAACACCATGTCAACGTCCACAACGGCTGGCCGCACGCACGAGTTTTGCAAGTACAACCGATAGCTCCACAACACCATGTCAACGTCCACAACGACTGGCCGCACGCACGAGTTTTGCAAGTACAACCGATAGCTCCACAACACCATGTCAACGTCCACAACGGCTGGCTGCACGCGCGACAAAAAAAAACAGAATATTTTTTCCTTATTTTTCACTTTTTCTTGAGAAACACATTCATTGTTAGTTTTACCATTATTTCACGTTATTTATTTAATTTATTTTAGTTTTATTTATTTGAACAAAAGAATAGCTATCCTTTATTCTGGAGTTTAGTCTGATAAATGGGCTTTATAGAAATATATAAATGTTGTATGTTACTTTTTATACATTTTGAGTAATTTGAGTAAATCCAAAATATCCCTAGACAGTGTCGATGTGAGTTTACATACCAAATTTCATTAAAGTCAATTCAGTAGTTTGTGCGTGGAAGAGTAACAAACATCAATACACACAAACTTTCGTGTTTATAATATTAGTTGGATTGGTCTATTAATATTTATAAAACAAGTATCTGCTATTTATTCTGTGGCACGAGACCTCAAACCTATACTTACATAAATTAGCAGAAGATTTTTGTAACTATTTATTATGTCTAGCCGTTCTCTTAAGTGATAATCGCGGTGTAACTCGGAAGAGTTTGCATTATTGTTTATAGCATTAGTATCTATTATCTATTTGAGCTATTGATTTTAGCTTACTAGATATATATATGGTTATATATAGAATAGTATATTAGCGCGATTCGAATCGTATGGCCGCGTAGGCAGACAACTTTGACGCGGGTCCAATAATTTGTTCTGAGATGTCAGGTTCTATTTGTGTATTGAAGACGATGTAGAAAATGGACAATCGCGTGGTTTTGTTACGTTTGGAGCGCGAGATGGTCACATTCTGTGACATAGGTACCTACGAACATATACTTCTATTTATATTGCGGCCTACGAATCGCAAGGTCTTTGTGCTCTGTAACACGCGTTACTATTCGTTATTCTGTGCTCGCACTATAGCGCCATAGGTTGGTGGCACAATGTGTGAAGTGCGTGACGGGCTCGCGCACGAAGGGTTCTGTATAATTATCTACATATATAAATCTCCCATAGGTTCAGCAGACATGATATTTTTGCTGTATTTTTATATGTATTTTTATGTATGAAACCTTTCGTGCGAACTCCAACTCGTATTTGGTCTGTTTTTACTATTTGTTGTTATAGCGACAACAGATCTGTATAATTTCAACTTTGTAACTATCACGGTTTATGAGATAGGTTCAGCCTGGAGACAGACGGACGGACAGACAGACAGACGGACAACGAAGTTTTAGTAATGGGGTCCCGTTTTAGCCTTTGGGTACGGAACCCTAAAAATGAAGTGCTCAGTAATACTTTCACCGGGGAAATGTTTATGACAGAGATGCAGTGTGCACCGCGCTCCCTCCCGCATGACATGCCCCATGCATGCAGCAAGTATGCAGAATAAACACACATCGGAAACTCGCGCAACCAGACACTGTTCGACACGTTTTTACTTAGAAATACGGGATTACTCACGTAATATTTATCGGATAGCTCCGACTGTAGTTTCGACCACATTCGGTGGTCTTTCTCGAGGAGTGTTCGGGACGCGCGCGTCGATGACGTTTAGCTAAGCACTGCGGGCGGCCGCTCGTTCGTAGCGCCCGTGATGCCACAGGTTGGTGCGGGGGGCGGGATGCACTATGCTGCGTCGGTGCGTCTCGGTGTGAACCCTCTTCATCTTGGATGAAGCTGGGGGAGCGCCTGCCGGTATGATGTTCGACACGTGTTTCGACTCTACACGTCCGTCCTCAGGCAGGACGATGTTGACTCGTCAAGCGCTAGAACGGAACTGCCTGAGCAACGGTGCATACTACAACTCCGCTATAGGCATTTGTCCAACGGAAGTGTTAACCCGTTGACACGCGATTCGCCATATTTGGCCAATAATACAATAGATTTCGCAGAAATCAACCTACTCTTCCTGGAACTGCAACGTATGAAGTTAATAAAAAGCGAAAAATAACTGAAAGGAAGTTATAACTGTCAAAATGTTGATTGTTGCAGACAACAGTCAAAACTAGATTCGTTACTAGTAATAGTACTTACTAGAACTAGATAACTTACGATCGTATTGTACCGCGTATGCTTGAAGTACCACTGCGCATGAACAAGTCTGTTTGACCTGTATCTGGGTGTATATGTATATCGGCCTTAGGTTACTATAGTACAGGCTATGCCAAGTTACTCGTTACAATTGAGCTATTCCAAATGTGTTTTTTTTTTAATTTATTTGTTTAGAAAACAAACAGTGTACAAAACTAACAATATAACAATATAAAATACGAATTACCATTAACATGTTTTCGCATATAGGAATAAGAAAAGTACTTGTTTGTCTAAATTACTTATAAAAGAAGTATATACTATAAGTATTTATGAAACTAAACAATTATGACGGAAAATAAACATTATAAGTCTTTATAACGATTAACAGTCAATAACTCGATTCAAACCAGGAGTCAGAAAGGACGCGCTTAAAATCGGAAGGTTTTAAGTCGAATAAGTCGAATTCGGGAAAGTCAACCAGTTTATTGTAGCTCGCTGCTGATCTATTGAAAAAGGATTTTTTTCTATACTTTGTGGCACTATGCGGAACGTGAAGCGAGAGAAAAGGTGCTCTCATAGATCTACTAGGGACACATAAACATACCTTGGCAAGGAGATGTGGGGAGTCAATAAGAGATTGAGCTATTCTGACTGCGGTACAGACATCAGATATCTTTCTCCTTTCATGGAGTGGTAGCATATGCTGCCTTCTACATAGTTTAGATCGTAGCTTTTGCACTTGTACTGAAGAAATCTCATCATCCATCATCTCAGCTTACGTTGTACTCATTCGATTCTATCTATATGAATGTCATATTGTGGGTTCCAGAGTTGTGAACCATATTCTAATATGCTACGTACATACGAACAATATAGAATTTTAACAATTTTGATATTAGAGAATTGAGAACAGGATCTTTTTTATAAATCCCAAGGCTTTGTTGGCTTTTTAACTATATAATCAACATGATTCTCGTATGAAACAGAGTCATGGATTATCCCAAGGTCTCGTATTTCATTCAACCGCTTTAATTCGGATCCTTTAAGAATGTATTTATATTCAAATATGTTAGTTTTACGAGTAAAGGTTATCAAATTACATTTAGATACATTAAGATCGAGATTATTAGATTCACAATAATCTTCAAATCTCTTAAGGTTTTCTTGCAATAGAACAGAATCATTAATTGTTTTAATCTGTTTAAAATTTTTTAGAAGTTTAGTCAGCGCTCGCGCGTCATTGCGTGCGGTCGATGTGAACGGGATAATCATGTGTAAGAATGGCGATTGTGCATCTAGAAAAATGAACTGTTAAGTGACTAAATGCAACCATTGTAAAATGAGTTGTTGGCTTTTATTCAAAATAAAGCGGACATTCTCGATGAAGAAAGCATTGTACGCCTTTGTATCGAGGCGTTTTCGTCCGAGGAAATTGAAACGGCCAAAAATCTGTTGTTCGATTCCATTACGACGTCGAAACGGAAAATAACAAGAAAAAAGGGTGGCAAATCAGAACGGGATCTGTACGATATTATATCCTAATTCAAGGAAACGGACAGGGAGTTCACACCATTGTTTGTCGCTCGCGACCTAGGTCGTCTGCCGCCTCTGACGTTTCAAATTGCTGATACAACAAAATTTTTTAAGGATATGATAGTGCTAAAAAATGAGGTAAAACGTATAAAAGATGGCTATCTAACTGTTGATCAATTCAATGAATTCAAGAACCACTTATTAATGGAAAAATCGCCCTCAATTTCGGGCACGCGTAATGTAAATATGAATCGTGGCGCTTGTTCAAGGGATAGCTATTATAAACCTGTGACACTGATAAATCATTGACCTTATCGGCAGAAAATGGCGCCGAGTCAGCTGATATGTGCACAAACACAATGCCTCGATGTTGTGAGTCATCGTCACCGCTACAAGACAGAAAGAAGAGTTTTGCAGGATTCAAAGGGGATGCTGTGACAGAACCAGAAAGTAATTTCAAGGCTGCAGATACTAGGGTCCCCCTATTTATTTGCAATGTAAATAAAAATACATTAGCTTCAGATATTAGTTCTTACTTAATAAGCAAGACAGGAGTGCATGTTGAAATGGAGCAATTTACTATGAAAACAGTAAAAGAGTACAATTCTTTTAAGGTACTCGTTCCAAGACAAAAACTTGATTTTTATGGATTCGAAGCTGTGGCCTGATGGTGTTTCTTTTCGACGTTTCGTTGATTTTCGAAAAAATACCAAGTCTAATGAGAGAAATAAGTTGAAGAAAATGAGATTGTTATTATATAATAAATTTCCAATAAGTTTAATTGAAATAGACAACATTGACATTTTCAAATTTAGACTTAAGAAATACCTGATTGAGAAGACATATTACAGTATAGATGAATATTTAAATAATAATGACATATAATCTAACAATAATAATGTTAACATGTAATTGTGTGTATGAATTGTGAATGTTAGTTATCTCGTCATATTTGTGTATGTAATATATTATTGTAACAAAATTTTGCATGCCAAAGCGGCTAAAACCTGGCGATCTAATATGCTATTATATTAATAACCCTACATTTAATGTCACTACCTATGTTTTGCAAAATAAATTATTTGAATTTGAATTTGAAAGAATAATAACAACAGTAATGGATAAAAGTTGCATTCTCATGAGCTTTAATTGCAAGTCAGTAACTAGGTCTATTGATTGCATAAAATCTCTATGTAGCAAGGCTGATATTGTTGCACTTCAGGAAACATGGCTACTACCTGATAATGTGTCTTTCTTAGGTACCATTGACCATGAATTTGGATACACTGGAAAGTCAGCCATGGACTTGTCAGCTGGACCACTCCTGGGAAGGCCTTATGGTGGTGTGGCTTTTTAATGGAGGAAGAGCATATTTCAAGATGTTTCGGTGATACCCTGAAGTAGTGTTCGCCTTTCGGCAGTAAAAATCTCACTACCCGATCAAATATCTATAGTTGTATTTTCTGTATATATGCCTTGTGATTGTACTGTTAATCTAGTTGAGTTTACAGAATGTCTCGGTGAAATAAGTGCGATTATTGAGAGTGCAGAGGCAGAGTATGTGTACATGCTTGGGGATTTTAACGCACATCCTGTCAAGTGCTTCGGTAAGCAACTTTTATGAGTTTTGTAGTGATCAAGATTGGGTGTGTGTAGACTACGAGAGACTCGGCCCCTTATCAGGTACCTATAACTTTGTTGGTGAAGCGAGCGGCAGTAGGAGTTGGCTAGACCATTGCGTAGTAACTAGAGCGGCATTAAATACAGTCACAGACATAAGTGTATACAGCGATGTATTCTGGTCGGATCACATTCCACTTGTAGTTGCATGCAATATTGGTTTGATCGAACCTAAAATAGTGGTCAATAGATATATATGTAATAAAGTTATATGGGGACATCGTGAGTCATCTCAAATATGCCAATATTACGAAATATGCAACTTATTATTGAAAAGCGTTGATTTCCCCAGTGAATTAGAAAAATGCTGTGATAAAATGTGTAATGATTATGATCACTATTGATTATGAAGACTATTATAAATATAATGTATGACAATATTATTGAAATTTTAAGACATGCTTCAATCTTGAGTTATGGTGAAAAGCAAAGAGTTAGGTCAATTCGGGTGGTTGGTTGGAATAGACACGTCAGACATGTACACCAGGAGGCTCGTCTTGCTTTCCAGATGTGGGTACTGCACGGTAAGCCCACAATGGGCATACACTATCGAAACATGAATGAAACACGCAAAGTTTTTAAGAGGGCGCTAAAATGGTGTGAAAATAATCAAGACCGAATAAAAATGGATATATTGGACACACAACATACCTCTAAAGATTTCGGTAGTTTCTGGAAACACACTAAAAAGCTCAGTACGGTTGATAGTCTGCCTGTTAGCATGAATGGCGTGTCTGACTCGGGGGCCATTGCTAATTTACTTAAAGAACAGTTCCAGGTCGAGCCCATAACATGTAATAAACAGTTTGAGCCCTGTACTGAGTTCCATCGTGTTGATAACACCATTAGGCACGAAAATGTTCTGGCAAAAGACGCTGCAACAGTTATAAAGAAAATGAAGCGGGGAAAATCACCAGGGCACGATGGGCTCAGTATAGAGCATATATTGTATGCTGGGAATCACCTGCCCAGGGTTTTAGCTATGTTGTTTAACTTCTGTATCGGACATTCATACTTGCCTCGAAATTTGATAAAAACTATTGTAGTACCTATCATAAAGAATAGAACCAGCGATGCTTCCGACAGGTCCAACTACAGACCTATTTCGCTAGCTACAGTCTGTTAACAATATATAATTATTTCAGTATAATAGAAACATACATTATAGACAAACTATTTACAGTAGGTTAAAATTAGCATAATTGTTGTATTATAAGATAAATGGAATGTATTTGACTCGTAGATGTTTTCTGAATTCACCGCAAGGTGGCATTGTTGACGATCATGGAGGGGGAGTTGTTCTACCACCAAAATAATGTTATAAAAGTAGTAAGCGTGGCGGATACGGGCCAGTCTGTTCTCACTAGCCGAGGTGAACACTAGGAAACGTTGACCGTCGACTTTATGTCGGCACAACTATAAAAACTAAGCACATGTTGACTAAAATCTTTATTTAAAAGGATATGTATTTATACTTTAATAAATAAATTGAATAATGTATACTTGTGGTTTAACATTGTTAAACAGAGATAAATAGTATTAAATGCGAAGTATAGTGATTAGTGAATTATTGAATAAAATGTAAAGTACCAAGTGATTGCTCTGTCTTATTTAAAATATCATATTAAGGAGTACATTCCTTATCAAGTATGCATATTACAGCGATAATAGTAATGAAATGTTACAAGTCAGAATCGGGATTACTCACGTAAAGCTGTTTAAATTAAAAAAAAATATATTTAACTATTCACAAACTGTATTTCATTAAGATGTTAGTTGCGCTCTGAAAGTTTTTTTCAGATTGATACTGATATAGTGGTAATGTGAAATAGAAACGAGATATATCGCCCAATTTGCAAAAAAGCGTGCCATCACAAGGATCTTGGGGGCTCTGACGTGCGATGTACGAGCAGCGAGGGCTCCGCCATGCGACGTAGGAGCCGCAGAGGCTCCGCCATGCGACTTAGGAGCCGCAAAGGCTCCGCCATGCGACGTAGGAGCCGCAAAGGCTCCGACATGCGACGTACGAGAAACGAGAGCTCCGCCATATGTCGTACGAGACATGAGGGCTCCGCCGTGCGACGTACGAGATGCGAGAGATCTGTTGTGCAACGTACGAGACGTGAGGGCTCCGTTGTGCGACGTACGAGACATGAAGGCTCCGCCGTGCGACGTACGAGACGCGAGGGATCCGCCATGCGACGTACGACCACCAAGGGCTCCGACATGCGACTTACGAGAAGCGAGAGCTCCACCATGCGACGTACGAGACGCGAGGTATCCGCCATGCGACGTACGACCACCAAGGGCTCCGACATGCGACTTACGAGAAGCGAGAAATCCGCCATGCGATTTACGGGACACGAGGGCTCCACCATGCGAGGTACGAGACGCGAGATATCTGTTGTGAAACATACGAGATGCGAGGCTCCGTTGTGAGTGAGACACGTGAGAGCTTCGATGTGCGACGTAAGTGTGCAGTAATTAATTTAGAAGAGATTACTCCAGCAGTGAGTTGTTATTTAATATTACGAATGTTTTAAGTAAAGCCAGTTCTGATAATCATGAAAATTTGCTAATATCAACGTTGTGCCAGAGTTTAATCCGTCATACAAAAACTAAAGTATAGCACATGGGTGCATCAAATCAATGAAATTCGGCTACTTTATAAATGGTCAGAGAAACAGACAAATCGTTCAAAATATCCTATAGTCCAATGCACTAGGTTTTTTTTGTATATTGCTGACAATAACTCCTCAAACTACTTTGCAAAACGTTGTGAAAACCGGTGGTAATTTATATATCTACGTATGGGTATGCGGCAGAATTCTGAAGAATTTTGGTGCCGAAAAGACAGAAACTAAAAAGAAACTATTTTGTGTCCTAACTTTTTCGGGAAACATTCCTCCGTATTGTTTATAATTATTCATTTCTTAATGTCACACGTTGCAGTTCCTGGAAAAGTGGGTTGATTTCTGCGAAGTCTATTGTATTATTGGCCAAATATGGCGAATCGCGAGTCGACGGGCTATCTCTTTACCTCCACATCGCACCCTAACACTTCATTCCTCCAGCGATTCAATTGTTGTACGATTATTTTAGTACTTTGTGTAAGAACTTCTTAACAGATTATGGCTATCTATAAATCTATGATAGATATTGAAACCTTGCTTTACAATCAGTTACATACGCTGTTCTTACGTCATTTAATATTATGTGTTATTTTACCCGCTTGTCTGTACTCTCGATTAAGATCTTTATTCGAGCAAAGGATTGCGCTGAAAACCAGCCTTGCGTTAGCGAAATGCTAACACAGTTCAGTGCTGAGCGTACTCCTATTGCCATAAAACAGGTTATTTACCATTATTAAGGTTAAATCCTGATGTTTTAATTGTGTTTTTTGTTTGTTACCATGTTTTTTTGGCAATAAATATTTTCTTTCTTTCTTTCTTCTTCTTTCTTTTTTTATACTCAAGTCTAGTAACACTATGTATATTGAAATAGGCAAGACCAAATGGCAGGCAGACCTCTCATAAATTAGTTTATCAGTGAAGTTTCCAAAAAGTATCTCTATTCTTCCCCCATATATATCAGCCATGTTCAGTTTCAAAAATATCATTCAAAATTGAAATGTAAACATAATAAATACAAAAATATACTCTAGAGATTCGAACTCTCGACTCCTTAGGATGTTCGTGGCTACGAGTCAGACGCCATATCACCGTACTATTCTGACTCATGACAAATGACGAACCAAACATCATTTTGAGATTTTCAAGGTATTATAAATGTCTTACTCCCTGGTAGCGGTGTGGCATTACACGCACACCAAATAGGTACGTTTATTCAAAAATAACCTTAGTTTACCAAAGTGCATGTGGTATGGTTTTCTTATATCATTCAATAAAAACAAATTACTATATGATATAAAAAATCTGTCTTATCTGCGGGCACTGCAAGCATTCAATTATTAAATTGGGAAAGAGCAACTTTCCGTAAGTTCCGTAAGGAAGTTATTTGAGAAAAAAATACCATCACCCGTGGCGTGTGGATGTGATCTATGGCACCACAGTCCCGTATGTTGCTTGTACCCAACAAGACCGTTTCGGAGGGTGGATGTCATCAAACCCACCATTAGTACAGTTTGTGATGATCTTCAAAAGCAGCTCGTATACCATACCTAACTGCTGTATATAAACACATTGCATCTTACAAACTTGATGTATGTATTGTATCGAGTGAAAAAAGCACGACAGTTATATTATCCTCTTTTTGATAATTGTACAAAGCGATAACTCGATATCATATAGAAAATTAAAATACACAAAATAATTGAAGTTATATTGAACCTCATAGCTCTTTATTTTTTTTAATGAAAATTTAGCATCACAGAAAATCGCACTCACAAGATAAAACCTACATACAGAGGCTGCAAACTTGGATCCTGAATCGTACAAACGGACCTGATTGGTAACTTTGCAGGTAGTTCTCGCCGAATTGCTGTCAGGCTTGTACATCACACAGTCGTGAAACAAAGAATGGGAAAGTATTACATAGTTCAATACGTTCATAATAAGTATACATACGAGTAATTAAAGTTTTAATCCTGTATTATAAGTTTCAACCGACTCTCAAAAAGGAGGGTCTTAATTCGTAGGTAAATAATTATTTTGATGTGTAACATCTCATAACTTTTTGTAAACCGAGTTGTTTTTTTTTTTGATTTAACTATTTATGATCAGCACCAGGTACAATGGAATGGACTTTCATTATCCAACGGATTTCATTTTTTTTAAATAAACCCGGGGTCTATAAAACCAGTTGCAGCTGCGGAAGCTCATATATTGGACAAACGAGACGGACTGTCTCCTGCCGCATCACAGAGCATATCAAAGCTGTGAAAAACAATGATGATGATAAATCTGCCATAGCTGAACATCTGCTGGAATCGGGCCCAAACCATTGGATTGAGTTTTATAAGCCGCGTATCCTATCGACAGAGCGCCATTACATTCCAAGGTTGGTCAAAGAAGCGATTGAAATCACTGAACACAGTAATTTTAATCGTGAAGATGGTTTTAGATTGTCAAGCGCATGGAACCCCGAGTTAAACTTAATAAAGAACAATAAACGGCCTAATATGGACTCGGAAAACGTACTGATACAGTGAGCGTGTTCTGTGGTGTATTACGATAGAGTTCAAAAAGTGCGCGTAGCAAAAGACAGAGAAATAGGGTAGACAGATATGTCTGAAAATGAGTAGTCATATATGTAATTGTTATCTGTGCGGTCTAAGAATACAAGTAACACCATTATAAATGTGTCTGAACTATTTTGCTGTGCTTAGTGTACCATATAGAGTTATCTAGTAGACTCTGTTCAGCGGCTTATGAGGTTGAAAAAAAAAATTGTTTATTAACTGATGTAGACACCGCTAGAATAATTTATTTTAGTTATTTCCGTAGCGTAATGACTTATGGCATACTGCTCTGAGGATTTTCTGCAGATCTTAGTTCTATTTTCATACTGCTCAAAAGGGCTAAGTATACGAGCTATCTACAGTTTAGCTACCAGAGTTTCCATTTGACAAAAGTTTAAATATATAAACATGCTAATTGTTCTCTCAGTTTATCTATGATAATCTAATGTATGTTAAGAAAAATGTTAACAGTTTTGATAAAAGGAGTGATGCTCATTCCATCAACACGCGGAATAAGCTCAAGCTATCCGAACATGTGACGCGTCGTCACAGAATAAGTCATTATTTTATGGGACAATGTATACGATTCTATAATAAACTTCCCAATGCTATCCGAGATTTGCATATTAATAAGTTTAAAGTTACTATTAAAACTAAACTCTATCAAAATGGTTATCACAAATTTTCGGATTACTTGGAGGGTAAAACAGCTTGGTACTGATCACTCCAGGATCGGAATAAAGGGTTCCCCCCCGAAGGGTTCTCGCATTGACGTGGCGGGGGGGCTCAGTAACCGTGGCTAGGTAAACCACGGTGAAGCCAAGAGGAACCCAGGGGCCGCGCCGGCGTAGGGGTGCGCTGGCCGGCTCAGGCGGGCCGCTCCTATGGGCTTTGGCCGCCAAGTCCACATAGGAGTGGCGGGGTCCGGGCGCTTTGGCGCAGACTCGAGGAGGTGGGGCCCGGGCGCTTTGGCGCAGGCTCGAGGAGGTGGGGCCCGGGCGCTTTGGCGCAGGCTCGAGTAGGTGGGGCCCGGGCGCTTTGGCGCAGGCTCGAGGAGGGGGGCCCGGGCACTTTGGTGCAGGCTCGAGGAGGTGGGGTCCGGGCGCTCGGCGCAGACTCGAGGAGGTGGGGTCGCGGGGGGGCTATCCCTTGTGGCTGACGTAGCAGGCGGTGGGGCTACATATCCGACCCACCGCAGGGAGACCTAGGGCGTCCAGACACGGGGAAGTCTGGCGCCCATTGTTGGCGAGGTTGGTCTCCGAGGCAGTTGCGGCGCGCCATGTGTTCTGGCGTGCCGCGAAGAGAAGGGTCCGGCAACGGACAGCCACGGCGGGTTCGCGGTCGTGTGGAAAATCTGTCCCGCGTTCCCGCCGAAGACGGCAGTGACTGAACACCCCGGGGTTTTGGTGGGTATACGGACTCCCACATAACCACCTCCCTCCCCGTGGTAGGTGGTATCCATAAAGGATTTCCCCGGGACAAAAAAAAAAAAAAAAAAAAAAAAAAAAGGATCGGAATAAACGAACATTTGTTAAATTTTGGCATATAAAAAATGTACAAAGACAAGCCCGCTGAGTTTCTTGCCAGATCTTCTCAGTCGTGGTCGCGTTCCGATCTGAATGTAGATTTAAGAAAAAATAAATATAAGATAACAATAAGTAAGTGCCCTGTAGGACTTTACAGAATAAATGACTGTATTTTGATTTTGAGAGTAGTATCATGGTATAAAACATGTACTTAACGCTGTTACCACACCACTGGCAAATAAAAAGATTTAATCGCATGAAGTCGAAAAGTTTGGGGTTGCCCAGAAAGGAATGGAGAGAGCTATGCTTTGTATCGCCTTGCGCGACCGGAAACGAAATGGAACGGATAAGAAGCAGAAGCATAACTAGAGTGGGTGACAAGATGGTCGCAATAGCGAAGAAAAAGTGGACATGGGCAGGACACATGGTGAGAACGGATACGAGTCTATGGATGAGGCTAGTTCTTGAGCAAAGACACAGGGCCGACACAAGAAGACGAGGCCGCCCACTGCAGCGCTGGGTTGACGACACGCAGGCTGGGACTGGATTCACCAGGCACAAGATCGACAGGAATGGAAAAAAAAGCAAAAGGTTTACAAATACAAATAATTTATTACCAAGAAAAGTTACATTAACACAAATATAAGAAAAAACATAGTACTTAAGCTAAGGTTTATCTTAAATCTATGTAAAAAAGAAGTTACTGGTGATCCCCGCACTAGGCCAGGCCTGTATCGCGGGAGATCGACTCGGGATGTGGTTACCAGAACAAGGGTATGTGTACACTAACATAAAAGTAAGTAAAGATACAAAAGATAAAACTAACTCCAGATCAGACAAACTGCATAAAGTAAATATAACAAAAAGTGCTTGCCAATTTAGTTAAGGGGGGGGGGGGGGGGGGGGGGGGTTACATTAAAACAAAAGGATTAATAAAGATACTCAATGTTGTCAAACTAAGCAATGGTTGCCAGGAGACTCTCGGTGTTGTCGTAGTCCAAGGTCAGCAGCCACCTTCGTATATTCTCTTTGACACCGTAGAGAGAGCACGTTAGTTCACAGTGTTTGCTTGCACAGCGGTATATGAATGGGTATGAGTGATATTTGAATCGTTTTGCAAATTTTGTCTTAACGGAAGGAACTTTTACTTTGAGACGGCGGCTTGAACTAGGTGGGGCTGACGAGGACTGGAGACGATAAGTCTGGTGGTAGGCGGTTATCACCCGATGTACGTAAAGCTGCCGGACAGTAAGAATTTGTGTAGAGGCGTAAAGAGCAGTCGTTGGAAATCTAAAAGGGAGCCGACACATGACTTTAAGGACTGAGCGTTGAGCTCTCTCTACTGTTATCATGTGTGTCTTCGCGGCTCCACCCCAGACAGTGATGCAGTAACCCAATATAGACTGACACAACGCAGTGAAAACAAGCTTGAGTGTCTCTATGTCAGATCCTTCCCGGAGCAGCTTCATTATGTGAATCATTTTTCTGACCCTGCCAGCTAGCTCACTAATGTGAGACTTAAAATTTAAATTCTCGTCTAGTAGGAGACCTAGATAGCGAATAGTGGCAGAGCGTTCTATTAGCGGGCACGAGCACCCAGATGGACAAGTAGCGCTGGGAGGAGACTTGTGAATCTGTAAAGAGTTCAGGTTGGAGGGAGCAGACACTCGCGTTTTATGAAAACACAAAAATTTGGTTTTGCTGGAGTTGAGAGTGAGAAGGTTTGCATTCAACCACTCCGAGACCAGGGCAAGACCCTTCTCCGCGCGTTGGGAGGCTTCTGCCCATGTCTCTCCCATGAAAATAATTGCAGTATCATCAGCGTAACAGACAATCTTCGTAGAGACCGAGTCTTTAAAAATCCCAATAAGGTCGTTAATATAAATAGTGAATAGGGTTGGACCCAAGATGCTTCCTTGCGGAACGCCAAAGCGGATGTTGAGGAATTCACTTCTTTGCCCATCGACAGACACACATTGACTTCTTTGCGACAAGTAGCTATTAAACCAGTCAAGAGCAACGCCCCTGATGCCAAGACATTCGAGCTTCCTTAATAGAATTTTGGGAGATACAGTATCGAAAGCCTTTGCTAGATCCAAGAAGACGCCGATACATTTTTTGCCACAATCTAGAGCGGAGACTGCTCCTTCGAGTAGAGTGTGTACAGCGTCTTCAGTGGACCTAGCCCTTCTAAAACCGAACTGACAAGGAGATAAGACTTTATACTGTTCAAGGTATTTCGTCACTCTTGAATTAACCAATTTTTCAAGTAACTTTGAAAATACCGAGAGCAAAGAGATGGGGCGATAGTTGGACGGTAGTGTTTTGGAGCCAGCTTTGTGAATTGGGATGACCAGCGCCGCTTTCCAACAAAGAGGGAAAACGCCAGAGGACAAGCTAAGATTCATCACGTGAGTCAAAGGTTCAATGAACAGGTGCGAGTGGGTTTTTAAGAGATTGTTTGTGATACCGTCAATACCCGGGGCACAACTATTTCTAAGGTCTTTGATGAGACACAAGATTTCAGAGCTATTAGTGGGAGACATAAAAAAAGAAGAGGATGACTGGAAAGGGATTGACACTAATGCGGCTAGGTCTTCTTCGGTGGAGCGGATGCCGTTCAGAATGTTGCTCGCAAGATTTGAGCCCACTTGAACAAAGTATTCATTACAAAAGTTAAGAGACTCCTTAATAGTTGGTTTCGATTGTAATAAAGAAGAGCTGGCGTCTTTACTCTTATTTAGTTCACAGATTTTCTTGATAGATTTCCACATTTTAGAAGGGTTGTTTTTATTGCTATTTAATAATTCTTTATTGTATTGTTTTTTAGCAATATTCCGTAGTACATTAAAATTGTTCTGATGCGTTTTGTACTTAGTCTGCAACGCAACATTAAATGGCTGCTTTTTGGCTTCAAGGTGGAGAAAGTCCCTGCGCTTCATAGACTTTACTAAATCAGTCGTGACCCAATCCTTCTGAACTGTTCTACGTCGACTCAAACGCACTTGTCTTGTGTTACGGGTAACTGTATCACCAACTTTAGTTGAGAACAAATCGGCAGCTGACGAGGCATCCTCGGACGACAATACACTAGACCAGTCTTCACTAGTTAACTCATGGAGAATAGAGTTAAAATCAGTCTTAGACACCATGTTAAGCCTAGTGCTGATTTGGGGGGTGCCTATGCCTGCCAAGACGGGAAAATGATCTGTAATACCAGATTTGCAGACAACACTCACTGCTTTAGACTTTAAACCCACAACAATGTGATCTAGGCATGATTCACTCCTGGTTGGGACACTGGTGATGTTTTTAAGTCCAAGTTCAGCCAGAAAACACAAATAGTCATCATATTGCGGATGAGGAGAAGGCGAGTCAGGTAGAGTGTTAATATTTATATCACCCAGCATAATAAGGTCGGACTTCACCTTGGGATTTTCTCTAAAGAAATCATCGAGATACGCAATAAACGGACTGATATTAGAAAATGAGGGGGACCTGTAAAGTCCAAGGATCTGCGATGAGTATGGAAGTTCAATTAACAAGGAGTCAGTTTCCAATAGGGATGGTTCGGTTACATTTACGCTCCAATCCGCGCGGATATAAGCAACCACGCCACCTGCCTTGATCTTCACATGTTTGGAGCTGAAATGGGAGTAGCCGGGAAGTGATCTTATCAGGGAACATGATCCAAGGTGACACTCAGTCAGTACTATAACATCTAATGGAACAGAAAACCTTTTCAGAAGTATCGTGAACTCATCAAAGTTTTTTTGCAGACTCCTGATGTTATATGTGAGCAATCTAAGATTGAACTGATTTGTTATAATGTATTTGCACGATTCGGGAGTATCGCAAAGGCGGCAGTCAACATCAAGAGCTTCGTCAAAATCAGTCAGTAGCTCTACTAAGGAGGCCATGGTGAATAATTACTGGAGTCAATAAAAAGTGAAAGGTGAATTAATGTTATATAATACTCTCATTGCAATAAGTCCGAGGTACAGAAGAAGACAGTGATGAATCAGCAAAACATTGAATCATACTGAAAATAAGGTATCTTATAATTAATGTGACACAAGGAAGGTGTTTGTCTGAATAGCGCAACTGATTGCAGATAGATTTGAAAGTGAACATGCAACTTAACAATAAAAAATCTAGTAGAAACTTGTGACAACACTGTAGAGTAAGCACTGGCAATATCAAATTATGCGATGCTTGGACCGAGGCGTTCCTCCAAGTCGACGAGGTTCCAGATGCGTATTGGTGGACTGCCTTCCTGTTTCCGCACGAAGATGCTCCCGTTTGTGGTCCAGCAAAATTTGTACCCAGCGCCGGCAGCCCGAGAGCGAGTCTCTCGAAATAAATGTCGATTTTCACGAGTCAGACGCTCGTTGAAGTAGATCCTTCTTATGGGCCCGTCCACTCCGAGATCCTGAGTTGTAATGGATTTGCGGGTCTTCACGCACTTCAGAAAGTTGTCTCGCTTCACACGACGAAGGAGCCGGATAACAACAGGTCTGCTGAAAGCAGCGGTAGAGGCGGATTCGGATGCTGCGGGGCCTCGTTTAGGACCAGCACGTAGCACCCAATCAATGTCTTCTTCTTTAAGCTCCACACCAAGCCTCTGTGCCGCAACGAGCGCCAAGTGGTGAAGATTCTCATTCGGACGTTCGGGGATGCCTATGACTTCTACTTCGTTCCTTAAATAAGCCTGCGCCTGGGAGTTAAGCTGGTTTTCCAGTTTTTGGACGCAACTCTTGAGCATCGCTGTTTCAGCTTGGTAACGCTCTTCCAGCTGGTCGACTTTCTCATCTGAAGTTGTAACGCGGGCAACCAAGTGATGCATCTGCTCGTGAAGACCAGCCATGGCAGAGGAAACATTCTCGAGTTTCGCGTTGAAGGTGGACACCTCCTCGCGCAATAGTCTAATCTCGCTAGTAAGCGCCTGCAGGTCCTGTGATGGCAAACGGGGGGATACTGCGTCCGAGACTGGAGGGTTTATTTTTGTAGGCGCGTTCATTGTCGCAGGCCTTTTCATGTTCCGCACCGTTACATTTACATCGGGGGATGCGTGTTGGGAGGCACCTCTGACCGGTGTGGAAGAGTTATCTCCTCCTCGTTTGGCTTCACACCTACATTGCGGGCAGATCCACTTGGGTAAATCCTCGAGCCGCGGTGCAGACCCGCCAATACAGATCTCTTTGTGAAATCTTTTTTCACATTTAGGAAGGGTGCACGCAATGGTTACATCCAAGAACGGAGTACAACGAAACCACGAATTAATGAAGATGACTAAATTATGGTATAAATTAAGACATACACTTATAACATGGAAAAGGACTAGCCTTATATGTGCCATTATTAACGTAGATAAAACCCATCCGTAGCTTGGTTTTAGATCTACTAGGTACTGACATTGAGTTCCTCTGATAAGCGATTTTATTCAAGAATAAAATGGCTTAAGACAGGGTATCATTATATAAAATTATGTCTGCTAGTTGAATAATGATCGTTAAAATATAATAATACAATTATAACACATAATTAAATAATGATGTTTATATACGGCTAATTAGGGTTAGTGTCGTTTTCGTCCATTACTTTACTTCATCTATTACTTTAGCACGAGGACGTGCTGGTTATGTCAGGATGGACGAATGTTAACAATATATAATTATTTCACTATAATAGAAACATACATTATAGACAAACTATTTACAGTAGGTTAAAATTAGCATTATTGTTGTATTATTAGATAAATGGAATGTATTTGACTCGTAGATGTTTTCTGAATTCACCGCAAGGTGGCATTGTTGACGATCATGGAGGGGGAGTTGTTCTACCACCAAAATAATGTTATAAAAGTAGTAAGCGTGGCGGATACGGGCCAGTCTGTTCTCACTAGCCGAGGTGAACACTAGGAAACGTTGACCGTCGAATTTATGTCGGCACAACTATAAAAACTAAGCACATGTTGACTAAAATCTTTATTTAAAAGGATATGTATTTATACTTTAATAAATAAATTGAATAATGTATACTTGTGGTTTAACATTGTTAAACAGAGATAAATAGTATTAAATGCGAAGTATAGTGATTAGTGAATTATTGAATAAAATGTAAAGTACCAAGTGATTGCTCTGTCTTATTTAAAATATCATATTAAGGAGTACATTCCTTATCAAGTATGCATATTACAGCGATAATGGTAATGCAATGTTACAAGTCATTGCCAAAGTGTTGGACAGCATGCTTAATAGACAACTATGTAAACACTTAGATCTTCATGAGGCACAGCTTGGATTTCAACCCAAGCTTTCTACTGAATCTGCGATTGCGTGTCTGAAACATGCTGTCCAATACTATACTAATAGAAAGACACCAGTCTATGCCTGTTTTTTGGACTTGTCGAAAGCATTTGATTTGGTTTCATATGACACCTTCTGGCGTAAGCTTGAAACAGACACCACATTACCTAAAGAGTTGGTAAACGTTTTTAAATTTTGGTATGAAAATCAACAGAATACAGTTAGATGGGCAGGATCATACTCTGAGGAGTATCAATTGAAGTGTGGGGTAAGGCAGGGCGGTATAACCTCACCAAAGTTGTTTAACTTGTATATCAACAGGTTGATCGTTGAACTCAGTGAAACCAAAATCGGTTGCTCAATTCATGGCGTAAGTGTCAATAACATCAGTTACGCGGACGATATGGTTCTGCTGACTCCATCGATTAACGCCCTCAGGCGCCTTTTAACTATTTGTGAGACATATGCGGCAGGCCATGGGCTCAGGTACAATGTCAAGAAGAGTGAACTCATGCAGTTTAAAGTGGGTCGGAAAAGCTACTCTGTTCCGACGGTAGAGCTTGATGGAGCTCCCCTTACCTGGGCAAACCTTTCCAGTACCTGGGCCACTGGCTCACTGATGATATGTCAGATGACATGGACATGGAAAGGGAACGTAGGGCGTTGTCGGTTAGGTGCAATATGTTGGCTCGCAGATTTGCTCGATGTACAGCGCCAGTAAAGATAACATTATTTAAAGCGTACTGTACATCGTTTTACACTTGTAGCCTGTGGGCTAAATATAGGCAAAAATCTTACCAGCGTCCATTCCTGACGTAGTAAAGTCTATAAATGACAAGAGATTATACGTAGTTGATCTGTTTTTAAGAAACCCGTGTTGTTCTGCTATGAAACTATTGGATAAAGAGCTGTAGACTTGTGTGTAAACGAGGCGTTCAAGTATTTTTGCGAAGATACATAATTTGGAAATAGGTCTGTAGTTCTTGACTTCTCCTTTATCACCACTTTTGTGCACTGGGGTAATAAATGCGGATTTCCATAAGCCAGGTACGATACCTTCTTTAATAGAGCGCTGATACAATATAGTAAGTGGTTTAGTTAAATTTTGTGCACAGTTTACGATAAATATAGGTGGGATACTAGCAGGGCCAGCTCCTTTATGTAAGTCTAATGATTTTAGAAGTCTTAGCAAGGAATCAGGTTAAATTTCTATATCACATAAGGTGTTTGTGTAGTTTATAGCGAGATCATCTTTAGTTGAAACATTGTCAGGTTGTTGGGTAGATGGTAAGAGAAAAGTTCATTGGAAATTCATGGCGAAATTATTGCATATAGTTTCACCAGTACTAGCTAACTTTCTTTTGTAAGATAACGTCGATGGAAGGGCATTAATGCCTTTTTTATTCGATTTTATATAGGTCCAAAACATTTTAGGGTTTCGGACAATAGTGTCTTCAGTTTTTTTCATATACGCTCGGTAGCTCTCTTCTTCAACAACCTTAGCTCTTTTACGAAGCATAGTAAAACTTATATAGTCTGAGGTGTTTCCGTAGGTATGGTACTTTTTAAAATATTTATGCTTTCTCTTTAAGAATTTTTTTCAGGCAGGTCTTGTACCACGGCGGGAACGATGATGAGTGAACTAACTTGCTAGGTATATATTTTTGTGTTAAATCATTTAAACAGTAATAAAAATATTGTACAGCATCTTCTAGTGAGTTATTTAACAGACAATTATCCCATACAGTCTGATCAAGTGACGATTTTATTTTGTCATAGTCTGCAGATTCGTAAAATATTTTTTTCCGAACTTTCATATTTAATGGCTTAGTACAAGTACACTGAAGCTGAACATTAATATATTTATGGTGAACATTCTCTGGTACCAATGGGTCTCCACAAGAGGATATGTATAATTTCTTGTTACATAATGCTAAATCCAAAATTCTTTGTGTTGCAACATTACGTCATGAATTGTATTGATTTAAATTACATTCTGATAGAACGTCAAAGAAATATATTTGAGTTTCACCTGTGTGTGTGACACCTGTGGGCTGAAGGGAGTTCCCATCGTCAATATATTTGAGTTTCACCTGTGTGTGTGACACCTGTGGGCTGTAGGGAGTTCCCATCGTCAATCCAGTCGATGTTTGGCATATTAAAATCCCCCAATATTACAAAAGTGTCATCGGGATTAGAATTCATTAATATCGGCAAATTATCTGCAAAGTTACATAACTGAGCGTTATAAGAGTTACCAAGCTTTTCAGCACAGAGATAAAGAGTACATATATGTAGTTTGCATGAAGTTTACGATTTCTATTTATATAATTAATTGTGACCCATATGTCCTCTGCTAAGGAGGACCATTCAGGTCGGCCTACAGATGACAGTTCACGCCGTACTGCTAAAAGTACCCCGCCACCTTTAATTTGTTCTGTTTTTGAGTAATCTCTGTCCCGACGCCAAACTATATACCTAGCCTGCCATCAAACATTTCACCGTCGCTAATTATATGAATTTAAAAGTAAATTACTCTTAAAAATATGTGTCTTCGTACGTAACACTTGTGCATTTTGATAATAAATATTAAATGTAGCCATTTTTATTATCTTTACAATAGCTTAGATACAACTCATTTAGTAATACATAGCAATTTTTATAGTTACAATACCACACATAAATACAAAATTCCTTCGTAGTAATAAATATGTACGCATGAATATTTATTATTATCCGATTTCGTAGTACAAGTGCAAAATCATTTATTATCAATCTACAACTTATTAATAATGTACCTATATGCAAAAAATGTGAGCATGAGGTAGCCTGCCAATAAGACAATAATCTGCCAATACTCAAGTAAAAAGTCAAGGAAGTATTTTTTAAAGAATAAAGTATGTATATTTGCAAAGCACCGTAACAAAATTAAGCGTTCCATTGGTAAACCACTCAAATCATAACAAGCGCAAGCGATATTGTTCATTACCTGAACTATAGCATGCGTGCATTCGGGTGGGAATCGTTTGAACGGTGCCCGAAAGCTTACTTTCGGGCACCTTGTTCAACGAGTAACTGATTGACTTTCTCGCTATGCGTCACACGACAGCCCGAGAAACAAAAGACTCCTGAGTTCAACTCGGCCATTAGACTGTTTACAAAACAAATATGAAGTGCGATAACAAAAGTAATTATGTTGTAATTTTTAACAAATCGTTTTCGCTTCTGATAAAAAATATGGGCGCTGTGTCCGATTTCCTGGCCATAATTTTGCAGTGTTTCACCCATATATATTGGATTTTTTTTTGTGATCTGATCACCGCAAGTGGGTGTTGTCAAAACTATTACAAGACTAAATAAAAGGTATCTCTCCCAGCGACAGTCGGCTCGTGGCGTTACAAGTGTTATTCAAGTGGAAAAGGAATAAAACAAATTGTATCGGAATCTGCCACAACACTACATTTATTAGACGCGTTAACAGTTGCGCTAGTCTACATCTGGGCTCACAAAGAAGCCCCAGTCGATTTTCCTACCAGCATTGTTACCCGAGCTGTCTTTGCCGCCAGAAGCAGCGGTCGTGGCTGCGGCTGTTAATACTGTCTCCTCCGCCGCGGATGGTTTGCTCCACGCCAGCGTCAGGAGCAATACGCATACAATCTGAAACAACGATCCAAACTTATATCTGACGAGCGAGCGAAGCGTCTCTGCGTTCACGGACCAAATTAAGTTTCATCTGTCCGTATGTTTGTTAGGTTGTATGTTGGTCCTGTACAGGCGCATTTTAACTAATCTTGCTAAGCATGTTCCATTATTGTTGTAATTTATCTACAGCCGACGCAACCGACTTGGTGTCACGTACAAAATTATGTTATTTATGTATTTGACACTATTTATTTATTAGATCAGTCATTCGTTTTTATGCGCCTTCAGAATAGTAAGTTTGTACAATATGATTATACTATATTGCTTGTAAATTTGTGGCTATAAACAAAATAATATAAAATAAAACTGTTAATGTTTTATAGTACTTATGCATACTGAAACAGTTTCATAATTGTGTTCTTTTACATTTGTGTTAGATTATAAGGTATAAAATAATATTTTTTCTGTTGTCCTTTGTTTAAGATGGTCACTTTATATATTTTATAAGCCAGTTTGAATTCTCACCGAACACATTCTTAGCTTTCAACTGACAAACTCATCACGGGTCATGACACTAGCACGTACAAACTCTGGCAGAATTGTGACAGTCACAGAAGCCATCTAAAAAGAATTGCAAACGCAACCACAATAGTAAGTTTGGTTTGGGAACTTACTTTATACGAGTTGACATCGAACTGAACTCGAACTCACCAGTCATATTACTGTAATGGGTAGTGTTTTATTTCGTTCGTTGTTTATCTCGAGAAAAAACACATAATATTCGGTACTCTTTGATAGAACCTAAACTTTAGTTCTTGCAATTTGTAAACAACTGTTTAACCACAACAGACAATATCGCGCTCGGAGGAACACCGTGTGGTGGGTTAGTCGGCATGTCTAGTCTAGCTGGCTGCTGTGGGTGCAGTTGGCGTGATGATGAGTCCGACCACCCACATACCCCAGTAGGTATGCGTGGAATACCTACGTGGAATATGTCCAGTTGTACCAAATGAATCAAAACGGAATCGAAACTAAATCAAACCGAATCCAAGCCATAATCCAGTTCCAGTGGTTATTGTGTCGGCAGTAGCAGTTGGTAGTTGTATATGTGTTATATGTTAGTGTTGTTGCATAATATATTATGTGGAATCCTAGTAGGTAGTCAGAAATCGAACACGAAGGTATATCTTCGTGTTCGTTTAATCTTGTCAGTGTAGTTAATGTCGTTGTGCGAGTTGTGTACTATATCTATAGATAGGTACCTATAGCATAAAATTTGCCACGTTTAATCTTCATATTCAAGGAGTAAAACGTCTCTATAGTTAATCTCATTGGCTAGATGAGTATTTATTCTATAACGTTTCTCGTACTGACAGGTTTTAGTAAGTACTAAAGATCCACACATTATTATGTAGTACTTAAGTTATTCTACATTTTCGAGCAAACATAGCATCGATATCCGGCTGCAGGACTACAGGACACCGATCCATTGCATTACTTCGTTGGGAGCATCCTTCAAAACAAGTATGCTAGAGCACAACTGAACTCTACTCGATCTGTCAGCTCCTCGCACGCACTCGACAGCTGTTCATACCGCAGATAGTTAAACGCAAGCATTCTCTTACGGCTCCCAGTTTATAAAACCCTCTCTTTCACACACACATTTAAAATTTATACATAAAAATTTATTAGATAAATTTTAGGATTTGACTGTACTATAAAAATATAGGAGGAGGGCGTTGGTATCCGCAACACAGTTTATCTCCTAAAATCCCGCGGGTGCCATCGTTTGTCATAATAATTTTTGCCAAGTTTCGTAAATAAAGACATATTATTATTATTCAATTTTTATTAAAACCGGGACGGGATTCGAACCCATTCGTTCAACAAACCGCGTCAGACGCCATGACCGATAGGTCACCGAGGCATACCGTCCAACCATCGAATTTTAACTCTTATTTGACTTTAACCGTCGTATGGAGACGAAGCGACATCTATTGAACAGAGTGAGGATGTGAGTGTTATTTTTGTTACTCCTTTACGCTAAAACAGCTCTACTGATTTGAAATCGGTGATAACATAAGTATACCCTGGGCTAGCACGTAGGTAGGTGCATCAATTCCACTTCAACAGTTGTCTCCCGAGGGATCGCCACAAGTCATTAATATTAATAATGTGGGAAATAAATTTAAAACGAAATTAAACAACAGAAAATGGTTCACAAAATCTACAAGTTCTTGTCTATGAGCTATGTTTGCAACCATTTACTTATTAACTAACGATATACCATGTACGTAGTTATCACTCACCATCACGGACGTGGTCTTCATGTTGTCAGCTTGTTCAGGACTGATCCAGCGGGTTGTACAGGACTGATGCAGCGGGCCGTTCAGGACTGATCCAGTTGATGGAAACTCCGGCGTTATATACCGCCACAATTCTATATCCGTATAAAATTGATTGTTAAGTAAATGTTCGCGGCAGTGCGGTTCGTCGCGCGTCGCCTTGAATAGCGACAGAACTGATGATGTACAGAGCATGTCGGCTAATTGTTCTGTTAATTAGCTAATGTCTAAATATCCTTATTCAGTATTAAGGAGCATACTTCAATGGAAACCAAAACTATACTTTGCCATAGGTACTCATAGACAATCACTTATTGCAATCATAGCTCCATGTAAATATCTGAAAGTTATCGTAGGAACCATCTGACCCTATTAGGGTACAGGAATATTAGACACAATAATGTTAGCGGGCCGATTCATTCATATAACTCTGAATTAATTAGTCAGTTCATGAATTAATCCAAGTTTTAGTAGAATTTTTAACAGTAAGTGTTTTAATCGCTTTATAAAAATATGATCCGTTTCTTCATTTAGTAAGTGTTATATATTGAAGTCGGCCTTCTGTATCCGTAGGATTAATTAACACTCGGAACTTAAGAACTCACTTATTTATTTAATATATACAGAAAACTGAGAGAACCATGTTAGCGGCCATCGCCATTACAAGAAAGAGAGCGAACCTGACACAGACAATAAATATATATACTACATACACAGATCAGAATATATGAAGATACTACACTCTTCCCACCACTAAAAAGAGTTTTTAATTATGTGAAAAACCCGCACAAGTCATAGTTATCTCTTATAACTGAGATTTTTATAAGAGAGGAGGTTATACATTTAATAAGTTTGTATATTATATTTTATAACTAAGTTTAACTATATTATTATTATATCTATCATGTACAATACAATGATTTATTTCTACTTAAGTGATTATTATTTGATTGACATGCCTTTTCCACTTCATACCATTGACATCAATATAATATGTAGCTCCAGATATGGATTCTTCAATTACAATACCTTCAGTCCATGGTTTCTGACCCTTTCTGTAATCCCGGGTCATGACCTTTTGCCCTACCTTAAAGTGAACATTCCTGGAGCCGCCATGAGATTCTACTACCTTGTTTTGTTTTAATAAAATATCTTGAAAAATAGGGGTTGGTCTGAATAAGGAAAAGTGGTTTCTAATTTCTCTCCCCAGCATAAGTCGGGCTGGTGATACCCCTGTGGATTTATGTGGAGTTACTCTATAATCAGCAAGAAATATGCGAGTAGCATATTTAAGTGACTTGCCACTCTCAACTATTTTGGTAATATTTGATTTGAATGTCTCCACAAATCTTTCCGCCGCACCATTTGTGGCGGGGTGGTGGGGGGGTGTAAATGTATGGTTGATACCCATAGCCACACAAAAAGTCTTAAAGTCATGACTAGTGAATGAAGTCCCATTATCAGTCACAAGGTGAATAGGAAATCCAAATCTTAGAAATATTTCCTTAAATTTTTCAATAGTAAGACTGCTTCCAGTATTTGCCATTTGAAATACCTCTGGCCATTTGCTGAAACTGTCTATAACAATTAAGAACATCTTGCCATATAAAGGACCCAAATAATCAGCATGTATGCGATACCATGGTGATGGTGGTATTGGCCATGGTTTTAATTTGGTTTTAGTAGGAGTATTCCTATAAGATACATAATTACACATTTTTACTCCGCATGACTGCGGAGACAAACTGGACCCCGTTGTCGGAAATTATACGACGAGGCAAACCAAAAAGCAAAAAGTAGTTTTCAATGAGGACACGGGCGCAGGCTTCAGCTGTAGCTTCTTGGAGGGCGGACAATTCTACCCACCTCGTAGCTGTATCTTCGATGACAAAAATCCAACGCTCCCCCTGGTCTCCTTCTGGTAGAGGACCGAAAAGATCTATAGCAAGTACCTCATTCCGTTGGTTCATTACCGGAGTTTGTAGAAGACCAGTAGGCTTGGTATTTGAGGCTTTATACCTTTGACAGTAATAATAATAATAAACCCGCAGGGGCGGCTTTGTGGCGAGCCGTCCGTCTCCGTCGGTGAGTGGCGACACCGCGGACCCTGATTCTCCCTGGGGCTAAATGAGACCCCAGACCCCCGGCTTGCCTTAATTGGCCGTCTGAGGTTGGAGACGCAAGAGCAAGTAACAAAAAGTTCCAAGGGTGGAAGTGTTAAAGGGCATAACGCCGGTAGTAGCGCTCTAGTGAAACCGCAGCACACCTCTCAACACCCTTTAGCTATCCACACCAACGTTGCCCCTTTTGTCACCACTGACCGTTATGGGGGGCCCGTTTAGTGGATGGCAAGTCACCACCTGCCCAAAAATTTTAAAATGAGACTGAAATTGGCAGGTTTTTGTTTTGAATTAAAGAAATAATAATAACAATAATTATTTATTTGTTCATAAATGTAAGAAACAGTGTTTCGTATATCTAAATAAACAAGCTTCTTTAGATCTAAGTACATAAACTTAAAATAGATAAAAGACCTGATTATAAAGATCTAGTATTATATCATCTTCATGTGTGAATCTCTGTACCCCGTACTAGTATAAACTGTGTTACAGGGCTACAGGACCTTCCCGTGAATGATGACATGTAAAAATTTAGACTAAAGTACAATAATAATGAATGATTAATAACTGTTTAAACGAAACAATCGTGACGTGAGTATTGAATCTCTCTCTGTGTGTGTGTGTGTGTGTGTGTATGTATGTGTGTGTGTGTGTGTGTGTGTGTGTGTGTGTGTGTGTGTGTGTGTGTGTGTGTGCGTGTGTGTGTGTGTTGTGTGTGGGGGGGGGAGTTCTAAGAGTGTGTGAAAGTGTAGGGTGTGTTAAGATGTAAAAGTGAAAGTGCGTTTATATAAGTAAAAAAAAAGACAGAAAAAAACAAGCTTCAATGTATTATGTAAGTCCGAACGTGCATTTCCGCGAGTATTTACGTTTAGTAATGTCAATATCAAACTTTAGTACCACAAATAAGTTATCTGTGTCTTTATAGGATAATTCCCGAAGCCAGGCCTGAACAGCACGTTTGCACTCTCTTTTTGATAAGGGATAAATGTCAGCGTATTTACTAATATGGTTGTATAGTCGAGGACCCAAAATATAAAAATGTCGCCCAGCAACTTGTGTTCTATGAGAAACAATTTTACATATTTTGTCTTTGCGACGTTTCAGTTGACGTTTTTCAGGGTCAAAAGATAAACATGCGTGCTGTCGTAAGATGGTATTTAGGACAAACAATTGTCTTACTGTTAGTACTTCAGTCAATTTATATAGATCGCCAGTAGAGAACAGGAAAGGTTTTTTGTACATTACCTTCAAGACCGCTCTTTGCGATCTTTCTACTTTTAGCATGCTAGTAGAGATTGTACCACCCCAAGCACCAATGCAATATGTTAATATAGATTGACCCAATGCGTAATATACTAACTTAAGAGTTTGCAAATATGCAGATGACCTGAGTTTTTTAAAGATAAATATTAATTTCCGGACACGTCCACTAACAACATCTATTTGTTTTTTGCCAAGTCAGCATATTATCGACGTAGATACCTAGATACTTAATATACGATACTCTTTCTAAAGTAAAACAATTACAATTTGATGAAGGATACAAATTACATTGGTGTGCTTTGACTGAGTAAGATGGAGGCGGTTTTGATGAAAAGCACGGAGAAAAAGTTAAAAGTTTAGTTTTCTGGACATTTAATGTCAGAAGACTTAGGTTTAGCCAGGTCATAACACGCTCTAAGGCAATCTCCGCATTTTTACGTGCAGCGTCCCAGTGTTTTCCTTCTACCAAGAGTGCAGTATCATCTGCATATGTGACAATTTTACAATTCGGGATTTGTAATTTACATAGGTTGTTGACATAAATTAAAAAGAGGGTTGGACCTAGTACGCTCCCTTGAGGCACACCAAAATCGCCAATATGTTCAGCGTCACTTATAAAAGATTGAAATTTAACAGTTTGGGTACGATTTGTGAGATAATTCTGGAATATTTCTAAAGTTGGACCTCGGATACCAATCCTTTCCATACCTTCCAGAAGAAGTGGGACAGAGACAGTATCGAATGCTTTTGACAGATCTAAGAATATGCCTATTACTTTTGTTTTTTTATCTATTTTATTTACTATTAAATTGCTAAGCTCCATTACAGCATCTTCAGTTGACTTTCCTTTTCTGAACCAGAACTGATTAGGTGCTAGTATGTTATTCTTTTCCAAATAGCTTAACAACATAGAGTTAAAAAAAATTTCGAAGATTTTTGAGAAAGTTGTTAGCACTGAGATTGGTCTATAATTGGTCACACTGCCTCTGTCCCCACTCTTAAAAACAGGATGCACCAAAGCCTTCTTTAGCGCATCAGGAAAAATGCCTTCTGCAAGACATAGATTTGTTATGTGTTTAAGAGGAGGAACTATCGATGGTCTACATGCTTTGACAATTGAACTGGGAATTCCGTCCCATCCTACTGCGCAACTATTTCGAAATTTCATAATAGTGGCGTCTATTTCTTTCTCATCAACACTAAGTAGCACCATGGAGTTGCCCATTGGATTAGTAATACTAGAAGTGGGAAGAACTGTGTTTATATTTCCGGTACTACGGGTTTGGACCTTGGAGGCTAGATCTTTACCAATGTTTGCAAAAAAGTGGTTAACATAATCTACGGACATCTTTTCAGTGTGGGATAATTTTAATAATTCATTAGCGGGGGAAGATGCATCGTTAAGGTTGGTTATTTCTTTTATAACCTTCCATTTCTTCTTTGGATTGTTTTTGGTTTTTTCAAGTTCATTTTTCTCATAACTACATTTTAGTTTTTTTTAACAAATTGTTGCAGTAATTGCGGTAGCGTTTGTACGTAACTTGTATTATCACATTTTTAGGATAAGTTACGGTTTAAGATATTTATTTCTCTAAAGAATATTAATTCACTTCACAGAGAAATACAAGCATCCTTAAATGTAGGTAGGTATACATTGTGATTGCGAACATAGGATTAAAACAAACATAATGAGATAATTATTTGTAGGAACATAAACAAAGCAGTATTGGATTATAAAACGCGATTGCAAATTATCAGGTAGGTAAGTACCTTCAAACAACATAAAAAAGGCGAACTCTTTGAGTAGGTCGGTACAAATTAATTACTTGTAAGTAAGCACATAGAAAAATTAACAAAACTTTAAATTCAACGTTCAACAACTGAGCTAAACAAACAAAATAACATACTTATATCTAAATTAAAGTGTAACATATAAATCAATGCCTTTAACAATTGCTATAAGTAGGTAGGTTAGGTAGCTACGAGTAACTAATTCATGTTTCATGTTTGGCCGGTACGGTAGACATATTGTTAAATAGTTACGTCGAAATTTCAAAACTATTGCATACAATAAAACTTGCAATTATCTGATAAGTAGGGTAGGTGTACCATCTAGTAAGATGATATTCAAATTGTGTTGTGTGTGTGTGTTACATTATCGGTAGGAAAGATAGTCTATGTGTGAGTAAACAAGCCGGGTGGGTTGCTATTACGTGTAACAAATTCCTCTTTATATGTTAGCAATAGTGATGATATTATAATATTATAATGTTTCTGATGTTTCCGTTATTTTGGTTAATCAAACATAGTTTGTAGATAGGTTTAGTATCAAATTAATAGGTACTAAATTTAGATTTTTAAGTAAAACACATACTATGTGTGTTAACTGTGGTTACTCGTTATTGTATCCGATATTGAAATTGATTCGTTTTTTTTAAATTATGAGTAGTAATTAAATTATATTAACTCGGAAAACCTAATGTAAATACCATGTATGTAATGTCATAGTGTAATGTGTTATTTTAGTAATATAAATGCAATAAATAGAAATTCATAAATGTGTCCATATTTTTAAGGAGTAAAAAAAAACTTACGTTGACATAACTTTTTTACGTATAAAATGTTCTAAATTTTTTTTGAACAACAGCAATGATTTTATATCTTTAATATCTTTTGGCAGCTTATTGTATATTTGAGCTCCTTCATGCATAATGCTTTTCAAGCCATAATTTTTAGTTCTTGGTGTTTTTGATAAGCAAATATTGTTGGGGTATCTTGAAGATCTTGTTTGAACTTGGGATTTTAAAGTAAAAGTTATAGATGTATGTATGTCTTTTTTTAAGATTTTTCATACTATCAGACAAGTGTTATAGTGATATAATTGTCTCAATGTCATTAGTTTCGTTTTATCATAAACTGTAGCTGTTGGTGTTAGATAATTTAGGTGAAAGATTAGCTTTACAATTTTGTTTTGGGTTCTTTGCAGTTTTTCTAAATTAGCTTTAGCAGCCGATCCCCATACTTCTATTAGATATTTCAAATGAGATTTTACGAAAGAATTATAAATAAGGTATCGCACTGGTTTAGGGTAGCAACGAATATTATTCTTTAATGCCCCAAGTAAGGCAGATAATTTTGATCGTACTCGCTTAATATGCGGTTTCCAGGTAAGTTCGGTATCAAGAGTAAGACCGAGGTATTTTTCTGAATCTACTTTATTTAATTGTTCATTATTTATGTATAGTGGTATGGACGGTGTTTTTTTTTGTTTTAACCTTAAAAATCATGTAATTAGTCTTAGATACATTAATAGTCAACAAATTGTGCTTAAACCAGGTGTTTAAGGAATAAGATCCAATTGAGCCTGTGTAATCACTGTTTGTATATCCTTAGCAAAATAAAATAAACAGGTATCGTTAGCATATAGAGTTGTATCACCGGTCAAGTTAAGTTCTTTAATATTATTAATGTAAATCAAGAAAGTAGTGGTCCCAGAATCGAACCCTGTGGTACTCCGTAGGTTATTAATTTTGGCTTGCTGGTCGTGTCACCAATTTTTACTATCTGATATCTATTTGAGAGGTAAGACTTCATAAGTTTTAGTGCTGTTTTTTTGATACCTATAGTGTAAAGCTTGTGTAGAAGCAATTTGTGACTGATTGTATCGAAAGCTTTTTTTAAATCGATAAATATGCCAAGTGCTACTTGCTTATTGTCTATTTTTGTTTTTAGTTTTGTAATAAGGTCCATACAAGCGGAGAGTGTATTTGATTTCGATCGAAAGCCGTATTGTTTTTCATACAAAAAGTTAATTGATTTTAGGTACTGGTCTAAACGGTTGTAGATGATTCTTTCAAAAATTTTAGATATAATTGGTAGAACTGAGATCGGTCGGTAATTTCCAGGATCAGTTTCTTTACCAGATTTGAAAATGGGAGTCACTTTAGCTACTTTTAGTGATTCTGGAAAGTCACCACGTTCTTGGCAAATATTTATAGTAGCAGTTAACTGTTCAAGGATTAAGTTTTTAACACATTTCAAAGCTTTACAAGATATTCCATCTAGACCCGTGCTGGTGTTTGTGTTAAGTTGGTCAATTATTTTACTTACTTCGTCTAACGAAGCAGGCGTAAAATTGAGTAACTCCGCAGACTCAGTTTTTTTAAGATATAAGGTGTCGTAAGCTTTAATGTCATGGAATGGTAAGGGTATTTGGTTAGCTAGCATAGAACCAATGGCAGCGAAAAAGTCATTGAACCAATTACATATGTCAGGGGCTGCTGTGTAAATGCCTGATTGTGTTTCGAGCTTCGAAAGAGAGTTTTTAGTTCTTACTTTGTTACTACTTAAAGAATTAATTAGCTGCCACATTTTAAGTGGCTTTTTCTTACACTTTTCAAAAGCTTTTAAATAATATGTTCTTTTTGCTTCTTGCATTTTATCTCTTACGTCTCTTCTTGCTATCAGTATTTTTTCTTCAATCAATTCGTCTTCTTGATTGCATATTGTAATAGTCTTCGTATTCATGTTGCGAATTTCATTCCTACGTTTAATCGCATTTAAGATGTCTTTATTGACCCAATCTGACCTTGGCGGATTCAGGATCTTAACTTTTTTTATCTTATTATCTTTATGGCAGTTATTAGTTTAGTCTCTAGTTTTTCATAGCTTTGCTCCCAGTGCGGTATGGTGTCAAGGGCAATCGTTTTATATAATTTGTCATAGTCTATGGCTTCGTATATGATGCTTTGGTTCTTTTCTTGTTTGTACTTGTGAATTTCCAGGTATAAATGTTTATGGTCGGACATTGCTGAATTCACAACTGATAGATGAAACTTATTGTTTGTTAGATTGGTGCATATATGATCTAAGGTAGTTTGAGTACTGGATGTTTGCCTAGTGCAGTAGGTGCGATCAATTTTGTTCAGTATCAGATATCCACTTTCGTGCAGAGTCCTTTTATATTCTCTAGTAGGTTTGTTGTTCTTTAGTAAATCGTAATTGAAGTCCCCAAATACAATTACTCGCTTTCTTTTTTCAAATTGTTCAGTATAAGTTTGGAGAAAGTTGGTATCGTTAGTCCTCTCCGGCTTATAAATGCCACCAATATCTAAACAGAATTTGTTAAGGTGTATCCACAAATAGTGGTTGTCATTTTCACATTTTTTAGTGTTCACAAGTTCTACTTTGCAACTGTAGTCTATCACGTATTTTCATACATTTTAGTAAGCCATTTGTGATCCAAGGCTTTCTGATTCGTTTTCTGCACGAGACTCGAGTAATTTTGGTATGCTTTCTTATTATATTCATAATCATATTTACAAATATATTGGTGGCATGATTGGGATCAAGGCAATTTAAGAGATTGGTGAAGCTCATGGAACTAATTTCTGAGATTATACGAGGCATCTCAATTCGCTCTACTGTAATTTAAGGTGTATCGAATGACGACTTACGGGAAATTTCTGTACGGAAAAGAATAGGTGCATGATTCGTGATGATGGAGTCAAAGACAATTGTTTTTGTGATTTTGTTTATTTTCAGCAAGACATGATCCAAACAATTACCTTGTCTTGTGGGATATAAATGCGCAGGTAGAAGACCGTGAAAAGCACACATTGTCAAATAACTTTCTGAATTTGGATCACAGTCTGTTGGTAAAATATTTATGTTCAAGTCACTGATTACAGCTAAAGTACCATAAGATGCAAGTGATGTTAATATTTTATCAAGACTTTTCACAAACTCATTTAGTTTCCGAAAGGAAGGAGGCCGATAACAAGCTCTTATAGCAACTTCATGACCACACTTCACAATCAATCAGACAGTTCACTTCCTTACAATCAGGTTTAACAACACTACATTCTAACTCTTGTCTCACATAAATAACCACTCCATCATTTTGGGAATTATGCTTTGATTTGTGTGAATTATAATATTGAAAAAATGGTGGAGCATCCGGAACCTTGCTTAGCCAGCACTCTGTAAGAATATTTAGGTCACACTGGAAACCTAGTCGCTGTAAGAACACGCGCAGTTGGTCAAAGTTACAGTTTATGCTGCGTATATTTACATGCAGAACTGATATAGACTTTCTGTAATTTGTTGGATTGCAAAGGTACATGGAACAATTTTCCGGCGAAGTGATATAAGAATTGGAGACTTCCAGTGTTTCCAATTCATTATTTATTTTAATTATGTTATCCATTATACATTTTATCAATATTTAGGCCATCTTTTTGTATTATGTAAAAGTATATTATAAAACTGAGGTCTGTTTGATTTAGAACGCTTAGATAAAAAAAAAATAGTTTCATACATCAAATAAGTAGCTATATGGATCAGAGTTGCTTTGACGATGCAGTACACTGAAAGTGTTTTTTGGGTAAAAGTGTGATCAACAGGTGTAAGGGCTTGAAGTTCAGAATTTGAATTGTGTACATTGAAAAGTAAAAACCAAAATGAAAATTGAATAATACGAGCAAACCACCAAAAACCGATTCACTACAACTAGTCAGGTTGCTCCAATATCTTCTGGAAATCAGCCTCCGTAGTAATACGCATAGAAGGATTTCCTTCCTTCCTGCGCAGGTAGACTTGACTGTACGCCACCCAACAGGACGTGTATCCATTTGTTTTGGCAAACTCACGGGCCATCGCAAACAGTTTTTTAGTTTTTAGGGATAGACTCTCCGAGACGTAAACTGGTTTAGCAGGCCCTTCTATATGCAGGTGAGATGTGTTTAGACGTGCATCTCTTCGCTCTCTATTCAGTATCTTGATAGATTTCAGAAACCTCTCCTTTTTGATGGTAGAAAAATATCCACTATGATGGGTTTATTAGATGCATTTTTAGTGTTTGTGCGGAAGATATCGCGTATGTCAGAGGTTTGAATAGGTTCTTTGATGGCCTATCCAATGTTAACAATTTATTCCGAGAGCTCTTCTTTGGTCTCAGTTTTTAGATGTGGTACATTCCTAATTTCTAGTCCACTAGATCGTGATTTTTTCTCGAGTATGGCAACTTTGTCCTCCAGCACCTGGATATATGCTCTATCCTTTCGTTTCTCTCCCTGAACACGTTTAAATTGCTCCTTAAGTTCATCAAATTCTTTAGATAAAAAATCTATAGTATTTTGACATTGTTTATTTTCTTGTTGAACCTCATTCAGCTTCTGCGTCAGCGTGCTTAGTTTGGCCTACTGTTGCTTTTTGTAACTGTCAAAACAGCCTTTAGGTCTTCTATCTCGTCTCTGTTTGGGCTTTTCACTAAATCAGGCTTTCTTTTATGCGTAGGTGTTTCACTCTTGTCGCAATAATTATCACTCGAATCTGACGTTTGTCTATTATCTGAAGAGCGCGCTGTTTTCTTTACTGGTGGAGATCTTTAAAGCGGCATAGTAAGGTCGCAAGCAACCCTTATACTTTAAATACAACACCGCAATACTACAAAACGTTTGCAATAATAGATTACCACTACAGTTTGAGAGCTCAAGCTGGGTGGTCGTGGATCTACAGCCTTATATAAAATCGCTATCCGTCCAGATAAGCGAGACCTCCGAGATGATAGTTATTTAATACGACACTCACGTGGGTGGTGATACAGTCAACGGTACACACATATAATATGTGCATGTGTGCAGTACGGCTGATATTAACCTCTCAAGCTTGCTGGGCTCTTGGTAACCGGGTAATTAGGTTAAATTTAAATTTGTTAAATAAATGTGAAAAAAAAAACTGCTTTAGAACACGTCTGATCTACTCAGAGGTCCGGAGGGAAGGGGCAGTGAATGCAGGCTGCAACATAACCGGTGATTATCCTCCGCATTCCTGTGAAGTAATATAGTTGGGCTACCTTTTGATAGGTGCGATCGATTCCTGGGTGGCCTGCTAAAGAGGAGTTATGCAATTCTTTACGTATACTTACCACTTGATCAGCAGGAATGACAAGTTGAGGGGATTCGCTTTCCGAATCTGGGTTATATCTGTACAGAACACCTTGGTTCATAATATATCCACGATCATACCATCTCTAGGAAGCTACCTCATCTGTGCCTTCAAGATCTTTGATGATCTTCGTCAGCTCGGGATCAGATAACTGCTCTTGTCGTAACTGGTCTGGAGACTTCGTGGGCAGATCGCAAATAATTGAGCAAACACCGCAATCTTTAACGGCATCGTTTGAACAGATTGGTCTGCTCAGTGTGTCTGCTACGACGTTTGCTTTTCCCGGAGTGTACGTAAACTTAATGTCGAAGGACTAGAGCTTTAAAGCCTATCGGACCAACCTACCTGTTGGCGATTTTAAAGAGAGCAGCCAACGCAGGGGTTGGTGGTCACTTCCAATTATTACTGGCTGGCCATCGAGATATGACCGAAAACGTACTAATAATAATAATAATAATAATAATGTACTAATAATAGTAATAATGTAGCTATTAATTGTTTAAACTTTTAAACAAGACAACAGAGAAGTGTGCTGACATCTTATCGCTATTTTATCAAAATATTAACCGCTTCTCTGGCAAAATATTAGACATTGAACTTTTATTAGATAAACATAGATTTGATGTATTAGGCTTTACAGAAACGTGGCTAAAACCAGATAAAATGTTATTTAATGTTACACATTTTGAGGTAGCCAGTGCGTTCAACAGAATATCTGCTGAAGGGGGAGGGTGTATTATTCTTTGTAAAAGAAACATAAAATTTAAGGAACGGTCTGACATAGTAGGTTTTTCTGTTGAACGTGTCTGCGAAATTGCTTGTGCAGAACTGGAAAGTCATATATTATTGTGTGTATATCGGCCACCAGCATCTAATTTCTGTAATTTTATGTCCATAATGGAATGTGTACTCAAGAGATTAACTAAAAGCAATAAATCAATCATTGTATGCGGTGACTTCAATATTGATATTTTGGTAGATTCAACTGATAAAACTAATCTTATCTCTTTGTTTAAATCTTTTAATTTGAATTATTTGTTCAGTGAGCCAACTAGAGTAACCGACTCTTCATCCACCTGCATTGATAATATTTTTTCAAACTGTAAGACTACAGAAAAATCAGTAATGGTGGGAGTTAGATCAGACCACAATGGCCTCGCTATCAAATTCGAAATCGGGAGAACTAAGAAAAATACCATTATCGAACATAGGCCGCTAACAAAAGGTAAACTAGAAAAGCTTAAACAAAATATAGAGTTGAAACTTAGTCTGGTGGAATTCACTTCTGAAGATCCACATGACATTTATAGTACATTATTTTCATTAGTAAGTACAGAATTTAATGAAATCTGTCCGAAGAAAAAACTGCAGCTCAACGGTAGGTTACAATTTGGTGACTGGTCAACTAGAGGTAATCGAAAAAGTAGAGACATAATGTTTGAGTTATATCACAAAAAATCTTTAACTTCTAGTAAAGATTTTCATGATTATGTAAGAAATTACTCAAAAGTTTTTAAGTCAGTATGCAAACGCGCAAAAGCTTTGTTTATAAGGGATAAAATTCGAAAATCTAATGACAAAATTAAAACAGTTTGGAAAACTATTAATACAGAGACCGGCAAAAGTAAATCTTTTAATTCAGAATATGTGCTAGAAATAGATAACCAAAAAGTTTCAGACCCAAGTCATGTTGCGAATTCATTTGAAAATTTCTTTTCCAATATACCACTAGAAGTCACCAAATCTCTTGATTCTTGCCCTTGTGTTGCAGTGGGCTTTCTGAAAGACAACTTCCCGCTCCAAATTCCTGAGTTTAGGTTCCGACATATATCTACTTTTGAAATAATAAAAACATTTAAAAGTTTAAACGTTAAAGCAAAAGAGGATTTATGGGGATTATCCGTAAAAATGCTAGAGTCAATAATAGAAGTTATAGCGCCACATTTGATGATCATATTTAATTTATGTATTGATAGAGGTACATTTCCTGACCTAATGAAAATGAGTAAAATCACCCCTATTTTTAAATCAGGTAGTAAGGCCGACCCCTCAAATTATAGACCGGTCTCTGTGCTTCCGGCTTTGAGCAAAATATTCGAAAAGATAATGCTTCAACAACTCTTGTCTCATTTTAATGAACCTAGGATTTTACACGAAAATCAGTTCGGTTTCACGAAAAGCAGATCAACAACAGATGCAGGAGTCCAGTTAGTCAAGCATGTGCTGGAGGCTTGGGAGAGCTCACAGGATGCCATTGGCGTATTTTGTGATCTCTCCAAAGCTTTCGACTGTGTAGAGCACCGCACTCTAATTTATAAGCTACACCACTATGGAATTCGTGGAGCTGCTCTGAATCTTGTAGAATCATACTTATCCGATAGACAGCAAAAAGTTGGCATTAATGGCGTGACATCTTCTGGATCTTTGGTCGGAATGGGGGTTCCACAGGGGTCGATCTTGGGTCCGTTCTTATTCTTAGCGTATATCAATGACTTACCACATATGGTTGAGGGCCTTGCTGACATAGTTCTTTTTGCGGATGATACTTCTCTGATTTTTAAAGTAGATAGGAAAGATAGAGAACTAGTTCGAGTCAACAACGCGTTAACTATTGTTTCAAATTGGTTCGCCGCAAACAACCTGCTTCTCAACGCAAAGAAAACGAAATGTTTAAAATTTTCCATTCCTAATGTAAGACATATAGAGCCAAACGTATTACTCGACGGAAATAAATTGAAAATTGACAAGGCAATAGTCTTTCTAGGTATTAACATAGACTCTAAATTACAATGGGGTCCTCATATTGATGCACTATCTGGAAGACTGAGCTCAGCTGCATATGCGGTTCATAAAATTAGGCAATTGACAGATATAGCTACTGCTCGACTGGTCTACTTTGCTTACTTCCACAGCATAATGTCATATGGTATCCTGCTGTGGGGGTCAGCGGCGGACATAGAGACAGTTTTTATATTGCAAAAGCGGGCAGTTCAAGCCATCTACGAAATGGGTCCCCGCGAATCCTTAAGACAAATGTTCAAAGAAATTAATATATTAACTCTTCCATCTTTGTATATCCTAGAAAATATAATGTACGTTCGTAAAAATATAAAGAAGTTTAGAATAAATAGTGATATGCATAATATTAATACTAGAAATAAGGATAGGATAGCTGTATCTAATTTTAGACTCACGAAAACTAAAAATAAGTCCTTCTTAGGCAATTGTGTACGTTTCTATAATAAAATCCCGAAAGACATTACTGAGCTCACTGAAGGGAAATTCAAGTTACGTGTCAAAAATATACTAATGAAAAAAGCCTATTATAAATTGAGTCACTACTTAGAAGACAAAAATGCCTGGAAGCTTTCTACTTCTGCCTAATAGCCAACTATTGAATAAATTTGTTATTTTAATACTACTCATATGTAACCTCAATGTACAAAGACTTGAAAATATAATGGCCCACGAGTTTCTTGCTGCTTCTTTTCGGCGGTGGTTCTTTTCCGAAGACAGCGGTAGAATCATTTAAAAATTTTGACGTTCATAAGAGTGTCTATGATGCCTAAACTGAATAAATAATTTTTGAATTTTGAATTTTGAAACGTTCGACTGCCCAAACTACTGCGAGCGCCTACCGTTCCATTGTAGAGTAGTTCCGCTCTGCATTGCTTAGGAGTCGACTGGCATACTCGATAGGGCGTTCCTGATTACCTTCACCCTGTAACAGAACTGCGCCTACTGCGTAGTTGCTTGCGTTAGTACGCAGGATGAAGGGGCTTTCGAAGTCAGGTTGAACCAGTATCGGTGCAGAAGTGAGTAACTTTTTGAGCTCTTTAAAAGCTTGAGATTGTTCCAAGCCCCAGGTCCAGACTTGGGTTTTTTTTTGTCAAACGCGTCAATGGCTCCGCAACTTTGGAAAAGTTCGGTATAAACTTTCTGAACCAAGAGCACGTTTGAAGGAAGGTTCGCAAATGTTTTAAATTAGCGGTCTTTCTCATTTCGAGCACTGCACTAACTTTTTGGGGGTCAGCGGCGATAGCCTCTTGGGTGATGACGTGTCCAAGATACCTTACACACTCTCTTGCAAAAGCACTTTTTTCGATTTACATAAAGATTAAACTCTTCAAGCCGTCTGATCACCAGCTCCAGGTCTTCCAGAGGTTTTTCTAAAACCGTTCAGAGATGACTAAAATATCATCAAGATATGCTAATATAGTTACCTCTTTCAGAGCTGCACATGAACGGCGCTAATCGATCAAACGCTGAAAAGTGGCCGGCGCGTTCTTGAGACCAAATGGCATCCTCATGAAACCAAAAGTGCCAAGAGGAGATATGAAGGCTGTCTTGTCTCTATCGGACTCCCGTCCGCTTACCTGATGATAGCTAGATCGCAGGTTTAAGGAACTCATAAAACAGTTTCTTTTCGTCGATTGTTTTCGTCGAGTTTATGTTTGATGTGGTTATTATTTATATTATATTAACGGGGCTTAATCGCGTTAGTAATAGTATTTATTTACCTCGACGTTTCGATCAAGTTGCATTGATCGTGGTCACGAGCGGACTGAAGAGGCGGGTGTCACTGTCTTGAAGTATGGAGATACTTTTTAATATACCCCCAACAGTTGTTATAAAAAGTCATTGTCCCGACACACAACACTAACGATATCGACAGATTTTTCTGAGGATAAATCGCGACGGGAACACTTTTTAATCACTGGATTCCATGTTGCCGCCAGTTTGGAACCATCCACCCGGTTGAAGTTACGGTGTTTTTTAATCTCAACCGCTTCACGTACCATTCTCGAGTAATAGTGACGCTCCGTAGAGAGGATTTTGGGGTCGTGAAGTTCAATCCAGTGATTAAGTCCTGACTCGAGCAGATGTTCAGCGATCGCAGATTTATTTATTTGGCGGTTCTTTACAGCTGCAATATGCTCTTTGACTCGTTCAGCAATGGTTCGCTTAGTTTGTCCAATATACCTTGGCAGGATGTGTCAGGTCACGTGTGTGTGTTAAGATTCGGTAGGTATAGTAAGCAGAGTCTTCCACCTGGACAACCTGGTTATGAATCTTAATCTGCCCGCGATACGCGGGGCTGAAATGACGTAAATACAATCAAACTTACGTTGGTTCGGTCTTCTTCCTTCGACGACTCCACCCTAGCGATTGCCTACCTAATGTTAGGTTGGCCAACACAAGTATTAGATAAGTACTTACGCTTGGGGTATGGCCGAGGGGGCCGGGTCCAGTTCTTGTGACTCTCCAACGTTCCCAATTTGGTAATAGTTCAAACAGTACACATAAACTTTCAAGTGTCTTTTATATATATATAGACAACACGCGCGGATCACAAAAAGGCGGCTATATCAAAACATCGCCTCTGACGCGTACGTTTCGCACATTAAATTTAATAGCGGAGCAAATAGATATATTTGCCTCTACTCTGAATGAATTTACAAGAGTTACTTTATATATTTTGTGTTACCATATAAGATAATGTAAATAGTATTATATACATATAACTAAACTATCGCATTAGTATCTCACTGTAATGATAGTCTAAGTTTTGGATAATAAATAAATAAAATAAAATAAAAATAAATTTTACACGAGGCTCAAAAAGCAACATTTTTTTTTCAATCCAAAAAGTCCATAGACAAGTGTAGACTGCCTACGCTAGGGATGCGTTCCGAACAATGCCCGCTAAAGGAACGTTCCGAACATCTACCCGCCACGGACCGGGATACCGGTCCGCTAATCTATTGGCAATCGTGCCAAAGTTGCCACCGCTCTCTTCAGCACCGAATCGTCCACCAAGACCTCAGCAAATCGGGGGACACCATCACTACCGGATACAAGATTGAGAATGCGCCCCCTGCGCCACATGAGTGACGGAAGGTTAGGATCCTTAATCAAAACGAAGTCTCCAATTTTGGGTGGATCGGTTTTGTCAGTCCACTTGACGCGTTGCTGGAGAATGTGCAAATATTCCAAGTTCCAGTGTTTCCAAAAGCTCTGAGTCAATTGGCGAACCAATTCAAACCGCGAGAGACGATTAGGTCTCACATCAACATAAGGGTACTCAGGCAAGGCAACAAGTGGCTGACCAATCGAAAAATGGCCCGGCGTAAGGGCTTCCAAGTCATTAGGGTCTGAAGAGATCGGGCACAACGGTCTAGAGTTTAACATAGCTTCAATCTTACAAAACAAAGTCGCTAGCTCTTCAAATGTGAGAATAGTATTTCCAATAACTCGTCGCAAGTGTGTTTTGGCAGATTTTACAGCAGCTTCAAATATACCGCCCCAATGGGGACAAATCGGGGGCGAGAACAACCAAGTTATGCCCCGTTGCGAGAGTTTACATCCAATTTCAATATGCTTATCAGCTAGGAAGGCGTTAACGTCGTTTAAATAGTGGTTTGTACCCTTAAAATTGGTGCCGCAATCTGACCGAATTATAGAAGGCAGTCCGCGCCGTGAAACAAATCTGTCTAGTGTGGCCACAAAAGCCTCCGTTGTGAGCGAGGATACCACCTCCAGATGGACTGCCTTGGTCGCGAGGCAAACCAGGACGCACAAGTACGCTTTGACGGTTTTACTGTTGCGAAGAGTTGACGTTTTGATCAAAAAGGGACCCGTAAAGTCCGTACCAACTCCTGCAAACGTCCTAATCTCGGTGACGCGATCCGCACCTGCCTGGTGCTGGAAGCGGCCTTGAGCCGATAACAAGGCATGCAGCGGAAGACTATACTGCGAATCGTTATTCGGGCCGACAAAATCCAAAATTCTCGCTGCAAGATGGCCAACAGGGCATTACAGCTGGCGTGCGAGTTTTTGATGTGACGATCAGTCACCAACAATTTAACAAAATGGCCTTCCTTGGGCAACAAGAGGGGGTGGCAAGCCCCGTAGGAAAGGTTGGCGTTGCGAAGACGCCCTCCAACACGCAAAAGGCCCGAACTGTCCAAAAAGAGGCTCAGTTCGCTAATAGCTCCCGTTAATTTAGATTTCGCCCGTTTCAAAGTGTCAATTTCCTTTTCAAAGTACACCGATTGCCCAGAACGAACTCAAAAAAGTAAGGCTTCCTGCCTCTCATCAGGTGAGAGAATCGGTGACGAACGTTTCTGAGTTGGGTGCCCACAATTATACGCGAAGCGCTTAATCCAAGCGGTGACACCAATCAATTTGTCAAGGGAGCTGTAACGGTTCAACAAGAATTCAGGGTCAAAGGGAACTTCTTCCTTCTCAACAGCGAGCGTACGTAAGCCCGGCAAGGAAAAAGTGTCCAAAGCTGGTGTCCGAGGCCAATCAACATCAGGACGAGTCAACCATTGCGGTTCCCACCATAGTAGATGCCCAACTAGCTGAGGAGCCACACATCCGCGTGAAGCGCAATCAGCTAGGTTAACCTCACCTGGCACGTGTCTCCAAGTGAGCTGTATCTCAGATTTCTGAATCTGGGATACGCGATTAGCCACAAAGACCTCCAAAGTGTGAACAGGCGCCCGCAACCAACAAAGAACAATTTGGCTGTCTGTCCAGGCGTAGGTCGCGCTAATGTGTACGGATTTACCAAGCGTACTAGACACGTGATCCAATAAGTGCATAAGAAGAGCTGCCCCTGATAGCTCCAATTTCGGAATGGTAAGCGAAGTCCGAAGAGAGGCCACCTTGCTCTTAGCCATGACTAGAGAAACCGTCACATGGCCCGAGGTACTGACGGTACGGAGGTAAACTACAGCGGCATGGTCGCACTCCGAAGCGTCACAAAACCCGTGTAGGGTGGCCTTATACTTCCCTGGAGGGAGCATGGCACGAGGCAATGAGACCTCATTGACCGCCGGAAGAGAGGATACAAAGGATATCCAATCCTCAGCAAGAGTTCCACGGAGAGGTTCATCCCATCCAAGTCCTGCCATCAAAGTTTCTGTAAGAAACATTTTGCCCAAAATATGACAGGACATATCCAACCGTTTGGATCAAAAGTCCTCGCGACAGTAATAATAATAATAATAATAATAAAACCGCAGGGGCGGCTTTGTGGCGAGCCGTCGGTGAGTGGCGACACCGTGGACTCTGATTCTCACTGGGGCTAAATGAGACCCCTCACCCCCGGCTTGTCTTAATTGGCCGTCTGGGGGTGGAGACGCAAGAGCAAGTAACAAAAAGCTCCAAGGGTGGAAGTGTTAAAGGGCATAACGCCGGTAGTAGCGCTTCAGTGAAACAGCAGCACACCTCTCGACACCCTTTAGCCAGCCACACCAACGTTGCCCTTTCTGTCACCATTAATGGTGGCCTTTATGGGGGGCCCGTTTAGTGGGTGGCAAGTCACCACCTGCCCAAAAATTTTAAAATGAGACTGAATTTGGCAGGTGCCGTAGTCTCTTCCATAGCCCACTAACTTTTTATCACTAATAAAATCATTTCAATAGCCTTGTCATTTTACCCATTTTTATAATAGATATACCATGTCACCATCCATACAAAAATTTCTGGTTTTTTTTTATACTACATTGTATTTTTTATACCAAACAGGCCTCTAAGTGTTGGCTACAGCCCCACTTATGCCTTTGTAAAGGACCGGATGAAATCCGTGATTTATGTTGAATAAAAGGAATAATAATAATAATAATCTTTATTGCCACAAAATATTTACACAAATAATGAATTTATGTCTGCAAAAGACGATACACATTCGATTGATATTGCTTAAGTGTAGAACCTCAGATGCCTAAGCTAGGCTTAGTCAACCTGTAATATAGGCATCTGCGCTTCCCGCGTTTCATGTTTATTATTTGTCCGTAAGTAATTTTTGCATTATTTTATCAATATTATATATAAATATATATACACATTAAATTAATTACCTAAATTAACATTATATTTTTATACCAACATTATTATATGTCAACACTTTAGACATGAACGTATATTAACATTTTATTACAGATTTGTCGGCTAAATTATAAAAGAAAATGAAGAGTTTGATAATTTATTTTAGGCGCGCGTGAGTATGTGTGTGTGTGTGTGTGTGTGTGTTTGTGTGTATGTGTTTGTGTGTATGTGTTTGTGTGTACGTGTGTGTGTATTATAAAATTATCTCATTACCTTAAGAAGGCGTTCCGTTTTGTCGTAATTGTAAGAAAGTAACAAATTCGTAAGTGACTTTTTTAGTTGAATAGAGTTAAACTTTTGCAAGGGAATTTCTTTTGAAATTTTTTTATATATAAATCTAGCTAGAAAACCTGGAAATTTCTGGGCATAGAACGTCTTACATCTTGGCGTTATAAATATTTTATCATTTCGACGTTTGCTCTTTCGCTGCAACTCATTCAGAGGTCGGACCTTATGTTGCCTTAAAATAAGCCTCAAGATAAACAGTTGCCTCACTGTCAATACTTTAGCTTGCTTATATAATGTCTCCGTTGAAAATCTAAAAGGCAGGAAATTCATCACCTTGAGGACTACGTGCTGTGCACGCTCTAGGCGAATTGATGTAGTTTTGGCACAGCCACCCCATGTATCCACACAATACACAAGAAGAGATTGGCAAACAGCAAAATATATAGACTTGGTTACACCATGGTCTGCTACATGGCGAATGCTCCTAAAAATTGCAATAAGCTTTCTGATTTTGGAAACCAGAACCTTTACATGTGGTTCAAAACTTAAATTGCTGTCAATCATTATACCCAAGTATCTTATTGAATTAGTTCTTTCTAGCCTAGGGCATTCACATTTTCCAGTTGAGCACATATTTGGAATATTATTGTGTCTATGAGAAATTATATTGAATTTGGTAAATGGTGGCTGGGACGGTTAAAATTGAGAAAGTCATTATTTTGGTTTTCTCAGAATTAAGACTTAAAAGGTTTTGCGTCAGCCAATTCGATACTCTGTTAAATCCTTCTTGTGCATCTTGGAATACTTGTTCCCAACTCTCTCCGCGAAATACAAGTACAGTGTCATCTGCAAAAGTAAAAATGTTTCCGTTATGTATATTGAGATTACATAGATCGTTTATATACACTAAAAAGAGAGTTGGGCCCAGTATGCTGCCTTGGGGAACACCATATATGACACCTCTAGGTTCACTCTTGGTACCAGCCAAATTTACACGCTGTGTTCTATTTTCAAGGTAACTAGTTATAAGTTCAAGCTGAAGGCCTCGCACGCCTATAATTTCCAACTTTTTAAGAAGGATAGGCACCGACACGGTGTCAAATGCCTTCGCAAGGTCTAGAAATATTGCTAGGTACTTATGACCAGAATCCATTGCATTAACAACGTAATTGGTCAAATCAGAAACAGCATCAGACGTAGATCTATTTTTACGGAGACCATATTTTGTTGTTGCTAGAGATAATGTTTGTCTTTTCCAAATAATCCGTGTAACATTTCATTACCATTTTCGCTGTAATATGCATACTTGATAAGGAATGTACTCCTTAATATGATATTTTAAATAAGACAGAGCAATCACTTGGTACTTTACATTTTATTCAATAATTCACTAATCACTATACTTCGCATTTAATACTATTCATCTCTGTTTAACAATGTTAAACTACAAGTATAATTTATTCAAATTATTTATTTAAAGTATAACAACATATCCCTTTAAATAAAGTTATATATTTATAGTTGTTCCGACATAAATTCGACGCTCAACGATTCCTAGTGTTCACCTCGGCTAATGAGAACAGACTGGCCACTATCCGCCACGCTTACTACTTTTATAATATTTTGGCGGTAGAACAACTCCCCCTCCATGATCGTCAACAATGCCACCTTGCGGTGAATTCAGAAAACATCTACGAGTCAAATACATTCCATTTATCTAATAATACAACAATTATGCTAATTTTAACCTACTGTAAATAGTTTGTCTATAATGTATGTTTCTATTATAGTGAAATAATTATATATTGTTAACATTCGTCCATCCTGACATAACCAGCACGTCCTCGTGCTAAAGTAATAGACGAAGTAAAGTAATGGACGAAAAGGACACTCACCCTAATTAGCCATATATACACATCATTATTGAATTATTTGTTATAATTGTATTATTATATTTTAACGATCATTATTCAACGAGTAGACATAATTTCATATAAGGTCATTATAATAATAGATTTTATATAATGATACCCTCTCAAGCCATTTTATTCATGAATAAAATGGCTTATCAGAGGAACTTAATGTCAGTACCTAGTAGATCTAAAACCAAGCTACGGATGGGTTTTATCTACGTTCATAATGGCACATATAAGGCTAGTCCTTTTCCATGTTATAAGCGTATGTCTTACTTTATACCATAATTTAGTCATCTTCATCAATTCGTGGTTTGGTTGTACTCCGTTCTTGGATGTAAACCTCTTCCTTTTTTTCCATTCCTGTCGATCTTGTGCCTGGTGAATCCAGTCCCAGCCTGCGTGTCGCCTAATGTCGTCAACCCAGCGCTGCAGTGGGCGGCCTCGTCTTCTTGTGTCGGCCCTGTGTCTTCGCTCAAGAACTCGCCTCATCCATAGACTCGTATCCGTTCTCACCATGTGTCCTGCCCATGTCCACTTTTTCTTCGCTATTGCGACCATCTTGTCACCCACTCTAGTTATGCTTCTGCTTCTTATCCGTTCCATTTCGTTTCCGGTCGCGCAAGGCGATACAAAGCATAGCTCTCTCCATTCCTTTCTGGGCAACCCCAAACTTCTCGACTTCTTGCGATTAAATCTTTTTCTTTGTCAGTGGTGTGGTAACAGCGTTAAGTACATGTTTTCTACCATGATACTACTCTCAAAATCAAAATACCGTCATTTATTCTGTAAAGTCCTACGGGGCACTTACTTATTGTTATCTTAGATTTATTTTTTCTTAAATCTACATTCAGATCGGAACGCGACCACGACTGAGAAGATCTGGCAAGAAACTCAAAGGGCTTGTCTTTGTACATATTTTTTTATGCCAATTACCTAATGTATTTAACAAATGTTCGTTTATTCCGATCCTGGAGCGATCAGTACCAAGCCGTTCTACCCTCCAAGCAATCCGAAAATTTGCGATAACCATTTTGACAGAGTTTAGTCCCAATAGCAATTTTAAACTTATTAATATGCAAATCTCGGATAACATTGGGAAGTCCATTATAGAATCGCACACATTGTCCCATAAAACAATGACTCACTCTGTGAAGACGCGTCACATGATCGGACAGCCCGAACTTATTCCGCGTGCCGATGGAACGAGCATCACTCCCTTTATCAAAACTGCCAACGTTTCTCCTAACATACATCAGACTTTCATAGACAAACTGAGAGAACAATTAGCATGTTTATATATTTTAACTTTTGTCTGATGGAAACTCTGGTAGCCAAACTGTAGATAGTGTACTTAGCCCCTTTTAGCAGTATGAAAATAGAACCAAAATCTGCAGAAAATTCCCAGAGCAGCATGCCACAAGTCACTACGCTACGGAAATAACCAAAACAAACCACCCCAGGGGTGTCTACATCAGTCAATAATTATTTTTTTTCAACATCATAAGCCGCCGAACCGAGTCTACTAGATAACTTTATATGGTACACTAAGCACAGCAAAATAGTTGAGATACATTAATAATGGTGTAACTTGTATTCTTAGACCGCACAGATAACAATTACATATATGACTACTCATTTTCAGACATATCTGTCTACCCTATTTCTCTGTCTTTTGCTACGCGCACTTTTGGAACTCTATCGTAATTCTCGACAGAACACGCTCACTATATCAGTACGTTTTCCGAGTCCATATTAGGCCGTTTATTATCCTTTATTAAGTTTAACTCGGGGTTCCATGTGCTTGACAATCTAAAACCATCTTCACGATTAAAATTACTGTGTTCAGTGATTTCAATCGCTTCTTTGACCAACCTTGGAATGTAATGGCGCTCTGTCGATAGGATACGCAGCTTATAAAACTCAATCCAATGGTTTGGGCCCGATTCCAGCAGATGTTCGGCTATGGCAGATTTATCATCATCATTGTTTTTCACAGCTTTGATATGCTCTGTGATGCGGCAGGAGACAGTTCGTCTCGTTTGTCCAATATATGAGCTTCCGCAGCTGCAACTGATTTTATAGACCCCCGGGATTATTTAAAAAAAAAAATGAAAACCGTTAGATAATGAAAGTCCATTCCATTATACCTGGTGCTGATGATAAATAGTTAATTTAAAAAAAACAACTCAGTTTACCAAAAGTTATGAGATGACACACATAAAAATAATAATTTACCTACGAATTAAGACCCCCCTTTTTTGAGAGTCGGTTGAAAACTAATAATACAGGATTCAAATTTTAATTACTCGTATGTATACTTATTATGAACGTATTGAACATAAATAATCTATGTAATACTTTCCCATTCTTTGTTTCACGACCGTGTGACGTACAAGCCTGACCAATCAGGTCCGTTTGTACGATTCAGGATCCAAGTTTGCAGCCTCTGTATGTAGGTTTTATCTTGTGAGTGCGATTTTCTGTGATGCTAAATTTTCATTAAAAAAAATAAAGAGCTATGATATTCAATATAACTTCAATTATTTTGTGTATTTTAATTTTCTATCTCTTCGGTCGTATCTAATTATGCTCAAGTCTAGTAACACTATGTATATTGAAATGGGCAAGACCAAATGGCAGGCAGACCTCTCATAAATTAGTTTATCAGTGAAGTTTCCAAAAAGTATCTATTCTTCTTCCATATATTTATCAGCCATGTTCAGTTTCAAAAATATCATTCAAAATTGAAATGTATACATAATAAATACAAAAATATACTCTAGAGATTCGAACTCTTGACTCCTTAGGATGTTCGTGGCTACGAGTCAGACGCCATATCACCGTACTATTCTGACTCATGACAAATGACGAACCAAATATCATTTTGAGATTTTCAAGGTATTATACATGTCTTACTCCCTGGTAGCGGTGTGGCATTACACGCACCCCAAATAGGTACGTTTATTAAAATAACCTTAGTTTACCAAAGTGCATGTGGTATGGTTTTCTTATATCATTCAATAAAAACAAATTATTATGTGATACAAAAAAATCTGTCTTATCTACGGGCACTGCAAGCATTCAATTATTAAATTGGGAAAGAACAACTTTCCGTAAGTTCCGTAAGCAAGTTATTTGTGAAAAAAAAAACCATAAGCCGTGGCGTATGGATGTGATCTATGGTCACACCACCCACCACCACCACCACACACCACAGTGTGGACCATAGTCCCGTATGTGTCTTGTACCCAACAAGACCGTTTCGGAGGGTGGATGTCATCAAACCCACTATTAGTACAGTTTGTGATGATCTTCAAAAGCAGCTCGTATACCATATTTAACTGCTGTATATAAACACATTGCATCCTACAAACACAAATGTATGTATGTATTGTATCGAGTGAACAATAGCACGACAGTTATATTATCCGCTTTTTGATAATTGTACAAAGCGATAACCCGATAGCATTTAACCCGTCGACTCGCGATTCGCCATATTTGGCCAATAATACAATAGACTTCGCAGAAATCAACCCACTTTTCCAGGAACTGCAACGTGTGACGTTAAAAACTGAATAATTATAAACAATAATGAGGAATGTTTTCCGGAAAAAAACACAAATAATAGTTTCTTTTTAGTTTCTGTTTTTTCGGCACCAAAACACTTCAGAATTCTGCCGCATACCCATAATATAGATTACGACCATAGATATATAAATTACCACCGTATAGCGAAAGAATGTCGGACGGAGGAATCTTCCACCAAAAGCTAGAAGCGGCTTTCGCAAAGTTTTGCAAAGTAGTTTGAGGAGTTATTGTCAGCAATATACAAAAAAATCCTAGTGCATTGGACTATAGGATATTTTGAACGATTTGTCTGGCCATTTATAAAGTAGCTGAATTTCATTGATTTGATGCACCCATGTGCTATACTTTAGTTTTTGTATGACGGATTAAACTCTGGCACAACGTTAATATTAGCAAATTTTCATGATTATCAGAACTGGCTTTACTTAAAACATTCGTAATATTAAATAACAACTCACTGCTGGAGTAATCTCTTCTCAATCCACGACAGAGCACTCGCGTCTGCGGTGACTCACCTCAGAAAGCTCATGATTGCACTTACTGCACACTTACGTCGCACATCGAAGCTCTCACGTGTCTCACTCACAACGGAGCCTCGCGTCTCGTATGTTGCCAACAGATATCTCGCGTCTCGTACCTCACATGGTGGAGCCCTCGTGTCCCGTAAGTCGCATGGCGGAGCTCTCGCTTCTCGTAAGTCGCATGTCGGAGCCCTTGGTGGTCGTACGTCGCATGGTGGAGCCCTCGTGTCCCGTAAGTCGCATGTTGGAGCCCTTGGTGGTCGTACTGTTATGAGACTTCGGGGTTGAGCCTTTTTAAAAAAGGAAAATAGATTTTAAGACAACCGTCGGATTTGGAAGTTGGAAGAAGACTAACTGGATGGATGGGTGTCTGAGGCAATACGACATACGAAATGATGATTAGGCGGAAAAAGGAGGGAGTAAGCAGAAAGGGGTGCATATAGTATATATAACACCTCCCTGGGGTAGACTAAACTTCGGGGTTGAAATTTCGAAGTTTGGGAAAACAACATCGATTGGGTTATATGTTTCTTCTAGTACTGGGAGATGGCATATCATCTGGAGTCTGTTGACGTTTATTGATTTTGACAGGAATGACAGGATCGAGATTTAGCGGCTGCTCTACAGGTGGGTTGACAGGGACTGATCGGGAAAACTTAGGGAAGCGATAAGGAAGACGGTTGTGCGATTTAATATACAAACACAATTTAATTATACAATATAATAAAATAATACAAGTTATTAAAATTAATAGAATTGAGTAATGAGTCTCGTATTTAATTATTTGATGTTGATTAATAATTTTATCCGCTTCAGCTGAAATTGACTTTAATTTCGATTTTGTTTCCGGAGTAAAAATGTCCAAATCTATGTTTTGCAATTTTATACGAGGGTCACTACTAATCTCCTTTTTAAACTTATCTAAGTTACAGCAAGAATCGTTAATTATATTGAAATCAGGTCGAGTGATAGTTACATTTATTTTTAAGTTACTTAATTTAGGTATTAATTTGGTACTTTTGCAGTACGCGTAACAATTATACGGAATGTTTATAATTCCCGTCCCGATTATATTTATTTCAACACTTTTCTGCATAGGACACTCTATATATAATTTATTGTTCTGGGACTGTACATAAATCCAGTTATTATTGCAAAGTGGTTTCCATATATCTATATGTCCATATATGAAGTCGGTTTGGCACTGCACTGGTAGGGCACTTACAACGGTTGAGAGAAGTTCACTTTCGCAACTGGGATTCGCACTGGTCGGGTATACAGTCATGACGTCACAGATAAACTCGCGAGAGCTTATCACTCTGCATTCATTAAGTGATTCAAGGATTCTAATTTATCCTTGGTTATTGCGATGTATTTACTGCTAGGTATTATAAAACTAAATGAGTGTGGTTTTACACTGTCATGTGGGGTCGGTAGTGCTATATTATGGTATAAACTATAGGTCTTAGAAGATACCAAAGGTATTCTTAAAATAAAAACAATCTTATTGTTCAGACTATAACATAGTACACTAGATATGTTCATTAAAATATACATATGACTTAGTTCTAAAGCAACGGGTAATTTCAATTCTGCAGGTAAGTACCTATAGTTATCGACAAGCTCTTTGTATAATTGTGTGGGAGGTAACACAGCTGGGTGCAGTATGTTTTGACTGCTAAATATAATAGCGGTGATTATGTCCTCCAGTTGAAACGATAAGGTGAGGACAGCGGCTTCCAAACTGTTTAATATTGAATTAATATTTGACTTTATATTTAGATCGTCGGTAATTTGCGATGTGTTTTTTAGTTTTAACGAGAGGTTGTCGATACCTTCATTAAGCCTGGCTTCATTAATTTTTATTGTATGCAAAGTATCATTAAATTTAGACAAAGCAGAAGATGTGACCAATATATTTTCTTTAATTAATGAAACCATTCTTTTCTCATTGTCCTGTAAACTCTGTATGGCGTTGTCATATTTAACAGCATCGTCCTCGTTTAGAGTCCCAAAAATCGTTTTGGATAATGTACCTATAGCACCTATCCACGCACTACGCCTCAATCTATTATTGCTGGTAAGGTGAGCGATGGAGGAATACTCGGAAATGATATCGTTGTATCTTATAGTGAGCGGTTCTAATATGTTATGACATTCTAAGTTGCTTATGGTTTCAATCTGAAATTGATTGCATAAGAAACGTACTGTACCTAAAATAGAGTTAATATTTTGAATATGCGGACTTATGTAAGATATATCAAACGGAGTAACTACGTCTAAGTGACCAACATTTGTTTTGAGTTCACCAATTGGATCGAAATAAATGCCGGAGCTCGAGTTGATTGGTTGGACATACTCTTGGTGACCTTGGGCCAGTACGCTGTAATGAAAAGAGATGTCGAAGTTACTAACAATTAAACTTAACTAATTTTAACTTTATTACCTAACTACAACTATTTTATCTAATTAATAATATGCATTATTAAATGCTGAATTAAGCTTATACTACTCGTAGTATAATATATATATATATATATATATATATAATATAATTATTTAATGCGTTAATTGTAACGCTTATTAATTAATTATAAGTATTGAGTATTACGTGGATCCATCATGGCCTTCCACGTGTTTGACTTCATCATAGTGATGTTTCACATGACGTCTATTTATTAAAAGTGATAAAGTATGGTTGCCATGAATCTTTACAATTTTATATGGACCTTTCCATATAGGCGATAGGGCTTTTCGCATCCTAAGGTGATTCTTTAGAAGAACGTATTCACCAATTTTATACTCGACAGGTCGAGTTCGCGTGTCATAGTAATTTTTTGAATTTTCTTTTGATTTGTGAATATATTCTAAAGCTTTATCACGCGCGTGCTTCATGCGATGTTGCAAGAGCTTTACGTATTCAGGATAGGTAGTATTAGAATTGTCACTGTATACTGAGTCAGGGATGAGGGGCTTATGCCCAAACAACAGTTCGTATGGTGAGTAGTGTGTAGTTGAGTGAACGGCGGTATTGTATGCCAACATAGACGTATATACATACTGGGGCCAGTTATCTTGGTTTTCATTCACATAAGATTTAAGATACTCTTTGAGAGTGGAATGCGATCTTTCCAAAGCACCTTGCGTCTGCGGATGGTAGGGTGATGACCACAACTGTTTAATTTTTAGGAAATGGCATGTTTTCTTAAAAAGGTCTGCTGTAAAGTTAGTACCCTGATCGGTGAGTATGTATTTAGGAATTCCGAATAGTGATATGAAATGGAGGAGGCAGTCGCTCGCTTCTGCTGCTGTGTTACTACGAAGAGGATATGCTAATGAAAATTTTGTTAAGTCGTCTTGCATAGTCAGGATATATTTGAGTTTAGCTGAGCCAGATTCAGGCAAAGGGCCTACAATATCAAAGGCTAGCCTCTCGAATGGGGATGTAGAAGTGGATGTTATTACCATTGGAGCTGTATTTATTTTACGCAACGCTTTGTTAGTTTGGCATGACTGACATTTCTTAACATAGTTCTCAATATCACTGCGCATATTTTTCCATGAGAATCTTTCTTTTATGCGGCTTAGCATTTTCGCGGATCCAAGATGTCCTGCGATTGGGATGTCGTGATTATCTTTTAAGATTGTGGGAATTTCGCTAAGTGCTGGGTAAATAATATTATTATGGTAGATGTGAATATTTATATTGGTGCCGTCAAATAAATATGCCAACATGTTATAGATTTTAGCAAAGGAGTGTCTGTCAAAAGGATTTCTAAAATCTGATATGCTTATTTCATTTACTGTAGGATAAGACATGATTATTTCGTCGCGAGCATATTTAAGACTTTTAAATATATCGGGATACGAGCAGTCGTCAAAATGGTGCACTTTCGTGAATATGAACAGGTAGGTTTTGTTTTCTACTGTAAGCGGTAAAAAGGTATGTAAAGATCTTTCTGTTTTCAGGAATTCATCACGTTGGAGGCTCGGACAGTTGCTGAGGATTTCTTCGACATAAGGTACGGATTCGTCCATGTCTATTGAGGTAGGTATAATTACTAGCTTTTGTATGCCTTTCAGAAGATCTTCGTTATGTTCTGTTATGTGAGTATTATACAACTTTGTTGATGATTTTAAAAATTTGTTATAGGTTTCGTCAGATAAAGGTAAGTTTTCAGATGCTGAAGAAGGAGTTCCAGGGTCGCGGTATGCTGATATCGATGCAGGTAAGGTTTCAGGGTTTTGCCAACTTGTCGAGGGTTGAGGAGCTGATTCGGTTTCAGGAGGAGTATTTGCAATACTATGAGGAGCTACGAGAGGAGAAGGATCTGCGGATAAAGGAGGGTCTGCGGGATTAGGAGAAGCTACGACAACGGGCGGATCTTCGGGTACAAGAGGTTCTGCGGAAATAGGAGGATACAGGGGACTGAAATCATAGTCCCTCACATCAACTGGGCTAAAGTCTGTTGTAATTAGATCATCAAGAGTTTCTTGGTGAATTTCAGGAATTTGTAATTTTGGTGAAATATCAACAAGAGGGCTCAGGTGAGTTTCGTTAGTCGGTGATGGATTTAAGTTACTTTTATTTTCAGGAAAGATAGGGTTGACAGGATATCTTGATAGAGCGTCGGCTGCAGAATTCAATTTACCCTTGCGATATATGATTTCGTATTCATATTCTTCTAGTTTTAGTCGCCAACGTTGTAGTTTGCTGCTGGGGTCTTTATGATTAAAAAGCCATTTTAATGGTCTATGGTCGGTTATGATTAGGAATTTATTCCCGTAAAGGTAGGGACGGAATGTTTTACAGCCGTAAAGGATTGCTAGCAACTCCTTTTCAGTAGTGCTATAATTAGATTCGCTTTTATTGAGGGTACGTGATGCGAAGGCTACAGGTTGATCTTTACCAATTGGGCCTTGGGAGAGAACAGCACCTACGGCGTAGTTAGATGCGTCGCAGGTAAGTATGAAAGGTTTGGAGAAGTCAGGATAAATGAGTAGGGGTGCGGTTGTCAGTTTACCTTTTAAAGTGTCAAAGGCAAATTGTTGTTGATTTTCCCATATGAAGAGGGTTTCTTTTTTAAGGAGACTGGTACTTAAGCAGTTTTGGAAAAGTCAGGAATGAAACGGCGGTAGTAGAAAACAAGACCAAGAAATGATTTGATATCTTTTGCAGATTTTGGTACTGGAAATTCGACAACGGCTTTAATTTTGTCGGGATTTGGCTTGACGCCTTGTTCAGTGATAACATGACCAAGGTAACAGACTTCTCGTCGTAGAAACTCACACTTATCAGGTTGTAATTTTAGTTCAAAGTCTCGCATTCTTTGAAAGATGGATCTAAGGTTTAAGATGTGAGACCGGATATCATATGCATAACAGACAATGTCATCTAGATACACGAAACATCGAATGCCTTGGAGCCCTGATAAGGCGGAATTCATTAATCTCTGAAAGGTGGAAGGGGCGTTTTTAAGTCCAAAAGGCATTCGCAAGAATGGGAAATGTCCCTCTGGGACGGTGAATGCTGTTTTAGCTTTGTCAGCTTCATTTAGCAATATCTGATGGAAACCAGATGCGAGGTCTAAGGTAGAGAAATATTTACTATTGCCAAGTTGATCTAAGATCTCTGTGATCTGTGGTATAGGGTAAGTATCACCAATTGTGACGTCGTTAAGCTTCCTGTAGTCTATTACTACTCGCCACTTTTGTGTATTGGAAGCGTCGAGTTTTTTAGGAACAACCCAAATTGGTGATGACCAAGGAGAATCGGAAGGCTCTATAATATTTTGCTTCAGCATTTTATCAACTTGATTTCGTACTTCGGTTTTGTGAATTTCTGGGAATCGGTAAGTTTTCGTGTGAATTGGTATTTCAGTTGTTGTTTTTATATCGTGTTTTAAGGCATTTGTATAAGACAAATCTTCTCCAGGAAGATGGAAAATATCAGAAAACTCGGAACACAATTGAAAGAGAGCTTCCTTTTCTTCACTATTTAGATGAGAGACGCGCAATTGTTTTAGTACTTCTTCTGTTCGTGTGGCGCAGTCGATTGAAGGATATATATGGTTTACGGAAGCGTCCGGATGTTCTTCGAATTTGAAGGTGTTAATTGGGGTAAGTGTTAGGTTAAGATTTGATTTTAGTGTTACAGGTTCTTTAGAGGTATTTACCACGGATATATTTATTCTGTTATTTTCTTTAACTCGAACTACGCAATTTGCAACCAAAAGGGTTTTAGAGAGTTTCTGATCAAGAACTATTCCTTCTTTTATTTCAGGGTTCTGGACTGAACATTCAATAATAGTTTCTGTTCTTGCAGGTATTAAGTATGCAGGGTCATGGAAATGCAATTTCAGGGATGATTTCCCAATATGGAGAGAGTTATTAGTATAATCGATGTTGCAGCTATGCGCGTTGAGCATGTCAGAGCCTATAATGCCGTCATATGGTAAGTGTATTTTGTCGATAACGTGAAATTGATGTAATATACTGGATTTAGGTAATCGTATTTTAAGTTGAAAGTGACCACGGGTTTGAATAGATTCTTCTGATGAATCAATGCCTTTTAATTGTATTTTTTCTTTTACTAACTTAGGATGTTTTGTTATACAAGCATATTTTAACAGACTTACTGAGGATCCTGAGTCTACAAGAAGGGATAATGGAATATCTGACACGGTAGATTCAACGAGTACATGAGGTAATAACATTATTGCAGGGTTATTCGTGATCTCGAATACACTAACCTCAGAGGATTTGAGCAGCTTGGAGCTCTGCGCGGATACAGTGTGTTTTGGCAAGTTGGTGCTATGCACGGATACAGTGGGTTTTGGCAGGTTGGCGCTCTGCACGGATACAGTGGGTTTTGGCAGATTGGCGCTCTGCACGGATACAGTGGTTTTTGGCAGATTGGCACTCTGCACGGATACAGTGGATTTTGGCAGGTTGGCGCTCTGCACGGATACAGTGGATTTTGGCATAGTCAAAGAATAATTTCCATGTAGCGGAGTTATTTTGGATTTAGGAAAAGGACTTATAGTGTTTTTTATTCTGAATTTTTAAGTCCCGTACGACACCGGGACGAGACGATTACTCGTTTTTTGATACAGTATCAACGGTATCGTAGTCCTCTACTTGATCAGCTGAACATTGATCTTCAGGGGTATCGGAGACGAAATGGATACGTTGGGGTAGCCTCGTTTGATTTTGGTCCAATTTAAATCGGTTGTTGTTGTATTCCCGTTTGCGACATTGTTCCAAGGTGTGACCTGGTGCTTTACAATATCTGCAGAATAGGGTAGCGGAGTTGTTGTTGTTATTAGGACGGTTAGGGTAAAAGTTCGACTTGGATTGATTTAAGGTTTGGGGTAGGTTTGTAGGAGATCGCTGATTTTGATCACGACGCGGGGCTTGAAAATTTTGTCTTTGGAAATTAGGCTTTTCCTGTCGTGAATTATTAGGACTCTGCTTAAATAAATATTGTTGGATTTTCTCCTCGGATATCGCTATATTTACAGCTTCGTTGAGCGTTTTCGGAGATTTACATCTAACAATGTTAGATATGCGGGCCATCAGTCCCATCTGGAAATGATGGAGGGCTAATTCTTCCATGGCTGCTGTACGTCCTATCATTTCTCTACTTTTATGGCCGTGTGAAATTGATATTTCCGTGAGTAACTGAGAAAGACATGTTTCTATTCTTAGAGCGTACTGGCTCACGGATTCATTAATTTGTTGTTTACACTCTTGAAGGTCTGTGAGCAAATGAGTATAGTGTTTCCTTTCACTAAACTGGGTTTTGAGAAATTCTTTTAGTTGCAACCAATTGGCAAACTCTTTAACAGAACAGGCGGTTTGTGCCTTGCCCTGCAATTGACATAGAATATATTTGAACAGGATATCTTTTTGAGACTCTGATGCTAGTTCGTAGGCGTTGTTGCAGTTTACCAAAAAGGAGTTCAATGTGTCCCTAGACCCGTCAAAAGGCTTTATAAATTTAAGTAATGTAGAAAGGTCTAGTTCTAGTTTATTTACTGAATTATTTTTCTTTTTAGATCTTGTAGTAGGGCCAGAAGGAGGGCAAAAACCATCGTCCTCCGTGTCGGTAACTGCTATTTCCGGTTTTTCAAATTTCGGACTTGGAGCTCTACTCTCAGACATTTTACGTTAGTTTAATCAAATTCTAAAAATAAAATAGTACACAACAATAATAATACACGACAATAATAGTACACGACAGTAATAGTACACGGCAATAATAGTACACTGCAATTACAATACACACAATAAACAAATAATAATTAACAATAGCTAAAACAATAAAAGGTTAAAGTATCTTAAGAGCAGTAAAAAGTTTGATATTCGCAATAACCAAGAATCACTCACATGAATACGGACAGAGCGATAAGGAACGTGATCATTTCTTCAAGGTTCTCGTTCGGTAGGTGAGATGTAGCCACGCCGGATGTAGATAAGAGTCGTGCGGTCGGGCCGTCGATTCGGATGGGGCTCGTTGCTCGTCGGGTGGTCTATACCGGTCACAGCACTAAGTTGTGCGTGACAGTGGGTATGACTAGTTGTTCCGGAAGAAGACCGGCTACAGCACGGACAGTGCGCAGCAGTGGGCCTTACACGGAACTGGGATGTAGGTAGATGAGCCGGGCCAATACTCGGCACACTATATTTGTATTATCCGGGTATGCACAGTAGAGTTTATCACTTCCACGCACACACGACACACAGATTTCACTCGCGTAATACTTGAAACGGACGGAGACGGTACCGGGGACTTTTTTAAAATCCCTTTACGCTGCCACCAAATGTTATGAGACTTCGGGGTTGAGCCTTTTTTAAAAAAGTAATAAAATACAAAATAGATTTTAAGACAACCGTCGGATTTGGAAGTTGGAAGAAGACTGACTGGATGGATGGGTGTCTGAGGCAATACGACATACGAAATGATGATTAGGCGGAAAAAGGAGGGAGTAAGCAGAAAGGGGTGCATATAGTATATATAACAGTACGTCGCATGGCGGATCCCTCGCGTCTCGTAAGTCGCATGTCGGAGCCCTTGGTGGTCGTACGTCGCATGGCGGATCCGTCGCGTCTCGTACGTCGCACGGCGGAGCCTTCATGTCTCGTACGTCGCACAACGGAGCCCTCACGTCTCGTACGTTGCACAACAGATCTCTCGCATCTCGTACGTCGCACGGCGGAGCCCTCATGTCTCATACGTCATATAGCGGAGCTCTCGTTTCTCGTACGTCGCATATCAGAGCCTTTGCGGCTCCTACGTCGCATGGCGGAGCCCTCGCTGTTCGTACATCGCACGCCAGAGCCCCCAAGATCCTTGTGATGGCACGTTTTTTTGCAAATTGGGCGACATATCTCGTTTCTATTTCACATTACCACTGGTATCAATCTGAAAAAAAATCTTTCAGAGCGCAACTAACATCTTAATGAAATACAGTTTGTGAATAGTTAAATATTTTTTTTTTAAATTTAAACAGCTTTACGTGAGTAATCCCGATCCTGATTTGTAACATTTTATTACCATTATCGCTGTAATATGCATACTTGATAAGGAATGTACTCCTTAATATGATATTTTAAATAAGACAGAGCAATCACTTGGTACTTTACATTTTATTCAATAATTCACTAATCACTATACTTCGCATTTAATACTATTCATCTCTGTTTAACAATGTTAAACTACAAGTATAATTTATTCAAATTATTTATTTAAAGTATAACAACATATCCCTTTAAATAAAGTTATATATTTATAGTTGTTCCGACATAAATTCGACGCTCAACGATTCCTAGTGTTCACCTCGGCTAACGAGAACAGACTGGCCACTATCCGCCACGCTTACTACTTTTATAATATTTTGGCGGTAGAACAACTCCCCCTCCATGATCGTCAACAATGCCACCTTGCGGTGAATTCAGAAAACATCTACGAGTCAAATACATTCCATTTATCTAATAATACAACAATTATGCTAATTTTAACCTACTGTAAATAGTTTGTCTATAATGTATGTTTCTATTATAGTGAAATAATTATATATTGTTAACATCCGTAAGCCTTTTATTAACTATACGCTCTAATATTTTTGAAAAAGAAGGTAAAATAGATATTGGCCTATAATTGCTTACTAAGTGTTTTTCACCGCCCTTAAATATCGGCACTATCAGAGAATCTTTAAAAGCAGTAGGAAAATAACCAGCAGAAAGTGCTAAATTGCAAATGTAAGCTATTAGCCCCGCCAGAACAGGTTTATTATCCTTAATAACTTTCATTGGAACACCATCAGAACCCGCAGAGCAGTTACTTTTAAGTGAATTTATTATAGAAACAACCTCAGATATGTCCGTTGGTAATAACCCAAAAGAGTTGCACTGTAAAAACATGCCATCCGTCGAAAAGATCCCCTTCATGGAGTTTCGAGTGGCTAAAATCTTAAGAGTTGTTTCACCAATACCGGCAAAGTAGTTATTGACCATATTTGCTGATTCTGTAGGAGATACACATAAGGATAACAATTCTCGAGACTGTGCCTTTCGGGGTTCTAAATGTGTAATTTTGTTTATAACTTGCCATAAATATTTTGTGGTTTTTGCATTTTGTAGTTGAGAGCGTTCGTATTGCTGTTTTAATTTCTTTAACAAGTGGGATAAATAGTTACGATATCTGCAATACGTAAGTTTTAATATCTCATTATGTGGGAACTTTTTAAGCTTACGATGCATTCTATCTCTATTCCTCATGCAGCGAATGAGTCCTGAAGTCACCCATGGTTTAATCGGTCTTTTGCGTCGTGGTACGTAAATATATTTTGTGTGCCTCTGTATAATTTCCGTAATTCTGTGAATAAGGAAGTCAGTAGCCAAATTACAATCTTGGATAGAAAAAAGTGGTTGAAAATCTACAGTATTAATATCTTTATTAACGTCCTGTTACAACCCTAATATCTGCCGATCTTGCAATCGACAACACTCGCATTCTAGCGATTGACGTCAATGCATTTCAACAAGTCAGCAATATTGTTTTGTATATAAACCCATAATTTTTGGATATTATTGTCATTCATTGTTATTCAATTTTACAAGGTTACTCTGCCTCTCATCAGTTATAGTAGTGCGCGATTATTTAAAACCCGAGTGATCCAACAAAGAGTAAATAAGTGAAAAGTGTAAATAATAGTATTAAAGTGTTAATAAATCTCTGTTTCCATAAATCTTGTTTTTTTTTTAAAACAAGTCGGGAACCTAGTCTAACATTTTTGGTGTCAGAACAAAAGGGATAATTACTGTCCCCTGGTCGCCCCTACCTGACGAGGGTCCTCCTGCACTTTCACGACGTTTGGTCTCATCGCATATGGCTCTAAGTTGGCCATTGCACGCTACTGCCTACCGCCAGCTTGTTTACGCCACTGCATCGCCGCTACCGAGCCCGTCAGCCTAGCTCCACTGTGTATTTACATCACACCGAGCTACCCCTGCTGACCCTTGGCTCGAAAACTATACGTGGCTCCACTGTGTTGTGGGTCACCTACCCTTACACAGAGTCACCCTGCTGATTGGGACTTCAAGAGTAACCAGCCACCCTACTCTACTCTTCCCTTGGGACGCCTGCCAAGCTCCAAGCCATCCACGAGGCTCTGAGGGAATCCATTATCACGCGCATACTGCCCGTGATCACCGAGGTCATCGCACCGGCGCCTTGTATTGTGTAACACGATACACTCCACCTGGTCAACCGACGCGACGGCTCGTGCCGTAACCCGACTCCGCATAGCTAACTCCAATGACGTCTCTACTATTCATCGTTCTGTAAGTGATTTTACAATAATTGTTTTCTGTTTTGTCTGATTACTTTGTGATTGCTTTTTCTACTTTTTAATATTTATTTAACAATGGTTAACGAGAGTCTTAAAGGTGATAAAAAAATGTCTTCCAGCAGTTCCTTAGTACCTTAAGAGGAAAATATTAATTTCGGGGTCCTTACTAAATTCATTAAACCTTTCGATGGTGATAAAAATAAATTAACTTCGTTTTTGCGTAATTGCGAAAGTGCATTGTCGTTAGCTTCAATTGCACAAAAGGACATTCTATTTAAATACATATTGTCACAATTCGAAGGCAAAGCGGAATCCACTTGTGCATTAAAAATATTCGAAAATTGGTCTGAATTGAAATCGTTTCTAAAATCCACTTTTGGCGAAACCAAACATAGAGATCATTTATTTTTAGATCTACAACAGTGTAAACAAAAATATAACGAATCTGTCAGTCAGTATAGTTTACGATTAGAGACATGTTTAACACGATTACAGACTGACATCACACACTCTACGAGAGATCCTTCCGAATTAAAAGGCCGTATTGCAAATACCGAGGACTTAGCGCTTCATACTTTCTTGTTAGGGTTACCGAGTCATATATCTACAATCCTTAGGTGTAGAAATCCCTCGAACCTAAACGAAGCGGTTAACCTTGCCATTCAAGAAGAGAAGCTGCATAATTATGCCCTACAAACTCAAACGGCTAACCAATTAAGACCAAAGTGCAAAATCTGTGGCAAAACAGGGCATCTTGATCGAAACTGCTTTAATCGCGAGCGTCCAATTTCCTTTCGTGAGCGCCCTGTGCACAACGTCAATAATAACATTCCTCAACATCCTTCTACATCAGCCACTGTACACCAAAACCCAGTGAAAGTATGCAGATACTGTAAAAACCTGGGTCACGAGATTCACGAATGTCGTAAGAGACAATTCAATAATTCACGTCACCAGCATACCAAATCTACAAAACAGATTCATAATCTGTTTTCCCACAATGAGGATGATCGCAGCATCCGGGAAGATTCTTTTGATTCTGATTCACGCTCTGATTTAAACTGACTATGATTCCGGTCCCGCGTCGTACGGAATCCGCAACTCAAACCGACGCTGACGGGATGAACTCTTTATTTGATAATTTATCTATGAAGACTATCATTCCAACTAAATCTACAAAATCTACCAATTCTACTAAATTTACCAACCCTACTATATCTACTAAATCTATTAAGCCTACTAAATCTACTAAATCTATTAAACCTACTAATCCTACTATATCTACTATGTCTACTATATCTACTAAATCTACTATGTCTACTAAATCTAGCAAATCTACTAGTCCTACCAATTCTACCAGTTCTAATATATGTTCTAACTCTACAAATTTTACGATGCCTACTAAATCTGCAAAAATTACCAAGTACAATAAAACTACTAAATTCTGCAAATCTACTGAACCTTTTATATTCACTGTACCCAAACGCATTGATTCTATTTCCAAACATACTAGTTCAAAAGTTCTTACTCAACCCACGAGTAGTAAATTTACTATCTCTCCTAATTTAAATAAGCTTACCAAACCTACTAGATCTCGTACACTTCCCACTGCATCTAATAAATCCGTTCCTAACTCAAGAGATGAATGTGAGGCTAGTTATGAGGTAAACATAAATTATAAAACTCACCTACCTCACATATACGTTACAAGCCAATATTCTAGTAAACCGCTAGTATTCTTAGTCGATTCTGGTTCCACTGTTTCATTTGTTAAGAAATCAGCCCTTGAAATCCAACTTGTTCTTGATCCTGCAGTCATTAAATTCAAAGGTATCGATAGCGACGCCAATTATTCATCCACTCTTGGCAATTTTAAACTTGACCTCAAAGTCTCCAAGAGCGAAACGATCTACAGCACTTTTCACCTTATATCGGATAAAGTTGACATTCATTTTGATGGCATTGTAGGAAATGATCTGCTGAAGCTCTATAATTGTAACGTAGATTACAAAAGCAACACTCTGACTATTGGAAAATATCAGCTCAACCTTCACTTTACAAAGCCTCGATACACTATTCCAGCTCGTTCAGAGATGGTCATTGAATGTGCTATCTCAAACCCAGAGATCACATATGGTTTTGTGCAAAAATCTGAAATCCAAAATGGTGTTTATCTAGCCAGCTGTTTAACTAGAGTGAAACCTAATAAACATGCAAATGTATCTATTTTAAACACCACACATCGCGATGTCATTATTCAATCTCTCAATGTTGAAATTCACCCTTGTCATACTCTCGAAGACATTAGAAATCAAATACACTCAGTAAACACAGTAACACAGACCGTTTCAGCTAACTCCCGCGATCGGATTAAAAATGTACAAAATCAAGTCAGATCCTCCCATCTCAATGACGAAGAGTCAAAAGCCCTTTTACAGCTATGCTCTGATTATTCTGATTTGTTTCATTTAGAAGGTGAAATCCTTACTTGCACGGATACCCTTACACATGAAATCAAAACCACTGATTCCCAACCTATCCATGCAAAAACCTATCGGTATCCCGAGATCCATAAACAAGAAGTCAACAAACAAATTCAAAAGATGCTAGACCAGAAAATCATCAGACCCTCCGATTCTCCTTGGTCTTCTCCTATATGGATTGTCCCCAAAAAGCAAGATGCTTCCGGCGAAAAGAAATGGCGCATCGTAGTTGACTATCGTAAATTAAACGATGTTACCATAGGTGACGCTTATCCTATTCCAAACATCACCGATATTCTTGACCAGTTAGGACATAGCAAATACTTTACAACGTTAGATCTGGCGTCTGGCTTCCATCAGATCCGAGTCAAGGATGCTGATGCTCCTAAAACTGCATTTTCAGTTCCCAATGGGCATTTTGAGTATACTCGAATGCCTTTTGGTCTAAAAAATGCTCCAGCGACGTTTCAGAGGTTGATGAACACTGTCCTTTCAGGCCTACAAGGCATACACTGCTTCATCTATCTCGATGACGTCATAATCTACTCCCATGACTTACACTCGCATATTCAAAAGCTCAAACTTGTTTTCGATGCCCTAAGAAAACACAACCTCAAACTCCAACCAGATAAGTGCGAATTCCTTAGAAAGGAAGTCGCTTATCTTGGTCACATCATCACCGATAAAGGTGTCTCACCAAACCCCGACAAAGTTAAAGCTGTTCTTGATTATCCAACTCCCAAAAACCCTAAACATATAAAGAGCTTTCTTGGCCTGGTTGGTTATTATCGTAAATTTATAAAAGACTTTGCTAAAATCACTAAACCTTTAACATCACTACTTCGTAAAGACACTGAATTCATTTGGGGTGATTCTCAAAATCATTCATTCATTACGCTTAAAAACTTGCTCACCAATGCTCCAATTCTGCAGTATCCAGATTTCAGCAAAACATTTGTACTAACCACAGACGCTTCTAACTATGCATTAGGTGCTGTCCTTTCCCAGTGTGAAGATGGAAATGATCTTCCCATCGCCTATGCTTCTAGAACGCTTAATAGTGCAGAAGGTAATTATAGCACTACGGAAAAGGAACTTTTAGCAATCATCTTTGGAACTCAAACTTTCAGACCTTACCTCTACGGTAGGAAATTCAAGATCGTTACTGATCATCGTCCTTTAATCTGGCTCATGAACTGCAAAGACCCCAGCAGCAAACTTGTTCGCTGGAGATTAAAACTCGAAGAATTCGACTACCAAATTAGCTACAAGCAAGGTAGAATTAATTCAAACGCCGATGGACTCTCTCGTCCTCCCATTAATGCTATCAATGATTTTGACATAGACCTAACAGATAACCTAAATTACGAATCATTCTTAAAATCACGTTCAAGCCCTACCAACTACGATACTCAAGTTTTTGAATACAACCAAAATCTTTTAAAGACGTCATGCCCTATAATTGCCTATCCGACTTCAATTGATCTTGATGAATCCAACTTATACTGTAAAGATATTCTTGACCTTCTTGAAGATAAAGAAGACTTCATAAAATCTGAAAAGGAACTACATCACGTAAAAATTTCTACAGTCAATAATAAGACTTTCTTCCATCTCTTCACTAAAGTACACCACTTTGAGTCAGCCACTTATAAAGACTTATTTAATGTCCTGAAAGAATTACGAAACCACCTTGTCATATTTCATTCCGAAGTCAAAGAAATCGCTTTATCGGACTTTGCCAACCCTTTCGATAAGTTGAAATTCCTCCTCATCTATGAGATGATAGCTTATATCTTTCACGGAACTCAAATCAAAGTAAATGTTTACCATAACACAGTTCGATATGCTACCCCAAGCGAAGTCCCTATCATCCTGAACGAAAATCACGATTCTCCTATCGGTGGTCATATAGGTTCAAACCGAATGTATAATAAATTAAAGGATACCTTTTATTGGAAAGGTATGAAAAGCGAAATAGAGAGATATGTTCGAAACTGCACATCCTGTCAACAAAACAAAGCACTTCGAAAAACCAACAAAGCTCCCATGGAGATCACTACCACATCTTCTGAGCCTCTGCAACGAATCTGCACCGATATAGTTGGTCCACTTCCTGAGTCTGGTTCTGAAGGGTACAGGTACATCGTCACGTTTCAAGATGATTTAACTAAATATTCCATGGCCTATCCTATCGTTGAATCTACAGCAGAACAGACATCTCAATGTCTCATTAAATTCATTAGCCATTACGGGATTCCAAAAACCATTCTTTCAGATCAAGGTGTTCATTTCATTGCCGATGTATACAAACAAGTTGCCACTTTCTTCAAAATCAAACATTTATTCTCATCGCCATACCATCCTCAGACAAACGGTGCTCTTGAGAGAAGTCATGCTACTCTAAAGGAATACCTTAAGTCCTATGTCAATGAAAATCAAAACGACTGGCATAAATTCATACCTACTGCTATCATTTCATATAACTCATGTGTGCATTCATCTACTAACTTTACACCTCATGAATTATTATTTGGTTGCAAGCCTAACATTCCCAGCTCCATCTATGATATTGATCCTACAGCTACTTATCCTGACTACATTAAAACTTTAAAACAAAAGTTAATCAACTCTAGAAACATAGCTCGCGAAAACATCCTTCGAAACAAAGAAAGATCAAAAGCATATTATGACAAACATGCTAAAGACGTTACCTACAATGTCGGAGACATGGTCTACCTTAAACAACACCATAGATTACGCAAAGCACTGTCCTCAATATGGAAAGGTCCTTTTCGAGTCCTTAAGGTCCATAATAATAACAATGTCACACTTCTTGTTAATCGTAGGCATATACGTTATCATTTCGATCAAATCAAGTTAGCTCATGAAAATCCTCTTCCAGGGCCATCACGCCAGGAGTCGTCTCCGTCTCCAACTCCAATCTAACGTCGCCTATCGTCAACAGTCCCGGTCTTTACTTTGACCCTCTAGGTACTCTAAGATATTATAATAACTATTGGAATGTTTTAACGTTTACTGATATTTCTTACTTTAAGCCTCATCTAGAAACTATTAATAAAATGTTAGCGAGTTCTAAACGTATTTGCTATTCTTATCCTGATATTAAGATAGATTGCTCTAATGTTCTTAGTCCTTTAGAAACCTTATATTATAGTGTTAATTCTAATTATAATTCTCTATCTCATCTTATTACTAATAATACTAGCTCTAGACTTAGACGATCCGCTTGGTTTGGTATAGGCGGTCCTATCCTTAAACAGCTATTCGGTTCTCTCGATGAAGACGATGCCAAAGCTTTCACTGACGCCATTAACGCGGTCCAAGATGATCAACGTCACTTAGCTTCCTTAATGAAACAGAACATCCATATTATTTCATCTACTATTTCATCTTTTAATAATACGATTCAAAGGTTAAACCATAACGAAGTCGCACTTAACGAAAACATGGTTAAACTTGACTCAATTCTAGAAACGATTTCAACCAGCACCAATAAACTCGAAGTTACCTCGCATCTCGCAATGACGTTCAGTGCATTAGAAAGCTCTCTCATGATTCTTAATTTTAAACTGAAAGATCTTATAGATTCTATACTTTTCGGTAAACAAAATGTAGTACACCCTTCTATACTAAGTCCCATGCAATTGCTTAACTAGTTAAATTCAAGAAACAACGATCTAATTCGCAACTTTCCAATCGAGCTAACTCTAGATAACATTTATATTCTCATAGATATAGCAGATGTATCTTCTTTCGTTAGCGATAGTAAATTAGTATTCGTAGTAAAAATACCCTTAGCTTTGCTCGTAGATTATAATCTCTATCACATTTATGCTCTCCCTACACCTCATGATATTCATAAACCAAACTCTTTTGCTTTAATAAGCCCATCCACAAAGTACTTAGCAATAACTGAAGACAAATTGACGTATTCTGCAATGGACGACCTAAGTGAGTGTAAATTAATGGAGAATAACTATTATTTGTGTAAATTAGCTAATGTACAATCTAGTGTTTCAAATCCTATCTGTGAAGTGCTTATTTTAAGTGAATTTCTAAGTGATATCCCAGACTCTTGCAGTTACAAACTAATGTACGGTAATGTCGATATCGGCAAAAACTAATGAACAATAAGTGGATTTACGTTCAGTCAGATATCGCAAGGCTATCTCTTAATTGCAATGGTAATATTGTCGATCATGACGTAGTCGGAACAGGAATATTAACTGTTCCTAAAAATTGTAAAGCATATCACAAACTAATGCAGTTTGTTCCCAGTAATGAATACGAAACAAAAATTTATATACCATCACCTAACTTTAACATCATCAACGATGATTGTTGTTCTAAAATAAAAATTAATAATAGTATTCCATATTTAACTCCAATAAGATTGTCTCATATAAATCTGGACTCCTTACAATACGCGACTCATAAACTAAACCAATTCAATGACGAGTTGACAGAGATCGAAAATCAGCCTTATCACATTAAATATGGATACTATTTCAGCATCTTGACAACATTGTTATCCTTATCTGTTTTTTCATTTTTGTCTTATAAACTATATTTGTGTATTTGCCCTAAACGCAGAGCTACTACTTCCGGATGTTGTGTTAAAATATTTAATAAATGCTATTCAAAGCCTCAGTCTCATATTCATTCTAGGTCAAATATTGAGATGACCACTATTGGACACAACTCTGAAACTTCTAGTTCTGACTCTAATTCTATGTTTAGTGTTTCTATGTCATCTCCAAGAAGGAATCTTGAAATATAATTAAATTTTTGTCTGGTACTTTTCTTATCCTATTGCTAAACCGTTATGTTTACAATGTTAATTTTAATTGTCCTAGTTCATTGCTACTATCTACTTAATTGTTAGTTTTACTTTTTAATTAATTTCTACTATCTAATCGTTAATCTTATTTTTCTATTTTTCATTGCAACTTTCTAATTGTTTACTACCTTATTGTTATTTTTAATTAATTACTATTCCATTATGTCTCTTAGTCCTGTATTTCATTGTCTCAATCTTGTAATCTCTGTTGGATCAATCCTTACTCACATACTATCCGTTTAGTATGTTCCGTCTTAAAGGGGGGAAATGTTACAACCCTAATATCTGCCGATCTTGCAATCGACAACACTCGCATTCTAGCGATTGACGTCAATGCATTTCAACAAGTCAGCAATATTGTTTTGTATATAAACCCATAATTTTTGGATATTATTGTCATTCATTGTTATTCAATTTTACAAGGTTACTCTGCCTCTCATCAGTTATAGTAGTGCGCGATTATTTAAAACCCGAGTGATCCAACAAAGAGTAAATAAGTGAAAAGTGTAAATAATAGTATTAAAGTGTTAATAAATCTCTGTTTCCATAAATCTTGTTTTTTTTTAAAACAAGTCGGGAACCTAGTCTAACAGTCCTCATAATTTATTTTAATTATTTTTGTTTTTCCGGAAACGTTTGAATTTAATTTCAAATCTAGTGACAGCAATACAGTATAATGGTCTGTTATGGTACTCTCTATCACCAAAGTGGTCGAGTTCAATTTTGATTTTAACAATACGTGATCCAAACAATTATTTTTACGCGTTTTTAGAGTATGTGCAGGTAAAAGCCCATGCGATGCTACAAGATCTAAATAAATTGACGCATGTCGGTCTAAAGAGTCTGTCTTTATATCTATATTTATGTCACCAACAATTACTATACAAGAAAATGCCAACAATGAAGTAAGCACCATATCCAAAGAGTTAATAAAATTGACAATATTTGTAAAAGCTGGTGGTCTATATATTGAAACTATTGCAACACTATTATTTACTGTACACACAAAACAATTGGCATCAGCGAAATTTGGCTCATAAGTGTGGAAATTGTGACACATTTTGGTATATAGCACCACGCCATCATTTTGATTGTATAGCCTACTTGATGCATGAACATTATAATTTGGCAGTTGGGGAATAATGGGATTACAAGATAACCAACACTCCGAAAGGACAATAATGTCAGGTTCAACAGTCATTCTAGTTAATAATACACAAAAATCATCCATATTATGAGAAATACTGCGAATATTTTGTGACAAAATTGAGATCTTTGAGTTTGTACAATTTGATAAGTAATTGGGGCACTCTTCTGGTTTGAAAGTATACGAAACTGATACATTAATATTATCAAGTTCTTCAAAAATATTATCTATTAAATTATTCATTACATATCTGCGAAACAAAGCAGAGACCCAAAGTACATGCACTACAAAAGATATAATATTCACGACTGTTTGGTTCAGTGATGTATCGCTTCACGAACAATTGCAACTCTAGTTGCATTACAGTAAATGGAGAATATAATATTTTACCTGTCATATCTACTATAAAGTGGTAGCAGTTTTCAGTTTTTATAAGTAATGAGAATGTAAATTTATAAGAGCAGTTTTTGAGTGTGTGTTTGTGTGTGATTTGAAGAATAAGTGTATGACATCCTATACGAGGTATATAAAAAAATATAAAAATTGCATAAAAACTTAACAATGATACAATTATGGAGTTCTTTACTAGTCACAGAACCTTTAGCTTTACAAGGTCTACTTCTTCGTTGATTCGAAAAAACGGAGTATTGTCTTTTTTGCGCAAATATACGACTCCATTTGAAGTCCAGCAATACGAAAATCCGTGTGACTTTGCAAAGTCTCGTGCTAAGTAAAACAATCTCTTTGATTTAAAAGTGAGACTCTCCGAGATATAAATTGGCTTCTCAACTCCTTTCCCGTTAAAATGCCGTGTGTTTAATTTATCCTCTCGTTTCTTTCTTTTATTGAACTTTCTGCAAAAGTTTAACAGCTTTTCTTTTACAATAGCAGAATTGAATTCGACGACTATAGGTTTAGCGACATTTTTCTTAGCTGGATCTCTATAAATATCTTTAATGTCAGTTTTTTCTATTTTCACTTGAACACTCTGACCCAAGCCGATCACGAGGTCGGAGAGATGTGATTTTGTCTCCATACATAACGTGTGCATATTACGTACCTCTATACAAGAGTTACGTGATTTCCGCTCGATAGCCTCTATTTTGTCCTCCAAAGTTTTAATATATAATTTGTCTTCCAAACGCTCTGATTCCAACTTTGCAAATTTCTGAACGAACTCTTCGTTTCTTTGTGTCATATAATATACTATCTGACAATTCGGTCAGTTTCAAAACTAAAGTCTCGAAGGCGGTATTCAAGGTGTTAAATTTTTTTTTCTGATCCGAGCTAAATTATTGAACAGGATACGCATTTCTGATATTACTGACTGCGTAGCACCATCGTCCTTGCCTTCATATTTTCGTTTAAGTTTCGAGCCTCCTTTCATTTTTTTATTTTGTACTCGAGATTCAGAGAGACTTTGTTGTAAGGGGTCCGTTCCAGTCTGCACTAAAAGTCCAGGTTCAGGCGTAGTAGGTGGTGTCCGTCTGAGTGGCATTTTGGTTGAGAACAACAATCAGCGATTATCTCAATGAACAACAAAAAATTGTATCAAAATTATTCGTTGTCAGATTGCTATTTTAAAAGATCAGGCATTGATTATTTCTGAACGGAATACGTATAATTGCTCAGCATAGAATAGTACTGGCCGATCTTTGTTATGCTAATTGAGGGTAGACGTACTCTTTACATTCAATGTCGTTTTCGTGGTGAAATTTTATATCTGCATATTTGTACCATAAAACACTCACGTTTTCAAGTTGATTATATTCGATGACTTAGCTAGCATAACAACGATTGATTAACACTTGTTTCACGTGTGAAAAATATGATATTGCACTATTTTTTATTAATTCGTTCGAGCAACTTGTAACATGTTTCACTTGTATGACAGCCGGGTGGGAAGAGACAGTGGACAGCACCAGTCGTTTTGTCCAGATAAGATGTAATTCCAAGTCAACACCATATGTAAAGATGTCCTGGACTGGTTTGTACTGAATGCCGAGGACAGCTATCATCGCAGGATTGTCAACATTCTCAAACAAATGAGGGTCCTGTTGATGGTCTTCTGGTAGGACCTCAAGCAGTGCTGGTGAGTTGGAGATCCATTTGCGCAACTCGTACCCAGCGGAGGCCAATATTCCAATCAATTCGTCACGAAAAAGGATCGCTTCCTTCTCCGTTGACGCCCCGGTACAAATGTCATCGACGTACAGGTCGTCTTTCAAAATGGCGGACGCCCGAGGGAATTTCAAACTCTCTCGGTCCGCGAGCTCCCAAAGAGAATGAATAGCCAAACACGGAGAAGAACGGTAAGTATTCGTATTGAGCTCATAAACAACAATAGGATCCCGTGGGTCTTCGCGCCACAGGATTAATTGAAAACGCCTGTCATCGGGATGTATAATAGTTTGCCGAAACATCATTTTAATATCGGCCACAAAAACAAATTGATGACGTCGGAAATTTGTGATGACTGTAATGTACCCACGTATCTTTTATTAATATTCTAGGGTAGTTCATACATAGACAAGCTTCGGCCAGTCGATTGATTACATTTGAATAGCACAGCCGTGTTTTATTACCGCTCCGATAACAATAACATATTAGAAGGTTACTCCCGAACTTTTCAGTGGCGACGAGGATATTACGTGACCTACGTGCGTGCATTAGAAGAAAGTGAATACTTAAAACAAACAATGTCTGTAAGCGTTGCGCAAATCGGACCGTTCAATGTCACGAAGGACAATTGGGAATCGTACGTAGATCGGTTAGAGCAATATTATATTGTAAACGATATTAAACCGGAGATGAGAGTAGCTATATTGATAACCGTTATAGGAAGTGAAGCTTATGAGCTATTAGTTAATTTGTGTACGCCAGACAAACCGTCAACAAAGTCGTTTGAAGATCTAGTGAAGGTCATGAAAGGTCATCTTCAACCAGGTCGAAGTCTTCTGTCGGAACGATTTAAGTTTCGACAACAGCTACAAAAGCACGCAGAAAGTATCGCGGATTATGTAGCTAGACTGAAGGAATCGTCGAAATATTGTAATTTTACGGCGGATACTCTAAAAGAAAACTTACGTGACCAGTTTGTTTGTGATTTAATGAGTGAGCATATCAGACAGAGGCTGTTCGCGGAAGATGATATCACATTCGACAAAGCGTTAAAGCTGGCGAGTTCGATGGAGGCTGCAGAGGCGAATGCAGCATTGGTGGAAGACTGTACCCGCGGGAGGGGAGACAGAGCATCATTGCAGGCGGGCGTCAATCAGCTCATACTTCCAGCAACACGGAGGCGGATCGGGCAACAATCGGAGTTATCCTACAAAACCTATGCCTCTGGCGGCAGCAAACAAACCGGACCGGTAGGCAGTGGCGGTGGTCCAAGTGGCACAAGCGGAGCGGGTAGAGAAAAGCGGCGTGATGTAGTTCGAAGTCTCAACAAGGATGGAGGAGTATATAAATTATGTAAAGTCTGTGGTAGTGGACATGCGAGTGAGACCTGTAAGTACAAATTATACGTGTGCAGAATTTGTAATAGAGAAGGACATTTGAAAAAGATGTGTCCTAATGGGCAAAGAAGTGCATCACTTCACAACGTAGTCGAAAACAAGCATATGCACATGGACCATACAAGCAGCGACAGTGACGAGGTAAACAACTTTTCTATCAACACAAATAAAGTGAAATTGTTTGGACCATACACTATAGAGGTGTGTGTTGAGAACATTCCGCTTAATATGGAAATTGATACCGGCAGTGCAATATCATGCATTAGTTATGATTGTTATTTAAAAAACTTTGTTAGCTGTCAAATTAGTAAAAGCGATTTAGTTTTACGCTATTATACGGGAGAAATCGTTACACCGAAGGGTAAAATTAGCCCATTAGTGAGTTACCACAATGTTAGTAAATACTTAGATTTGTATATTATCGATAGTGCGAAAACCAGTTTGTTAGGCCGGCAGTGGTTACATGAATTACAAATGAATTTATCTTCGGCAAGTTGTTATTATGTAAAGAATCCGAACGTGACATTTAATATTGACGAATTCAGTTCCAGATACTCTAAGGTGTTTGAGGACGGCTTGGGGAAGTTCACCGGTGGGAAAGTTGGTTTTAGTCTACGGGAGGGAGCGAAACCGGTGTTTTTGCGAGCGTGGCCGCTGCCGTATGCGCTGCGCGAGCCGGTGGGGGCGGCGCTCGAGCAGCTGGTAGCAGACGGAGTGCTGACGCCTGTCTCCTCGTCCGACTGGGCCACTCCTATTGTACCGGTGATGAAGAAAGACGGGTCCATTAGGGTATGTGCCGACTATAAATTAACATTAAATACAGTTTTGGAAGTTGATCGTTTTCCCTTGCTGCGAGTAGATGACTTGTTAGCTAAGCTGCATGGAGGGGAGAAATTTACAAAGCTAGATTTATCCCAGGCCTATGCACAATTCGAGCTGGATGACTCTAAGAAATTCACCGTTATCAACACAAGCAAAGGGCTATATATGTATAATAGATTAATTATGGGCTGGCTTCGAGTCCTGGAATATTTCAGAGGAAATTAGAGGAGCTTTTTGCCGATATACCGAGGGTAGGAATTTTCTTAGATGATCTAATTATTACAGGGGAAAATGATATAAGCCATTTGGAAACCCTTCACAAAGTTTTTGACAGATTACTCAAGTATGGCTTAAAAATAAAACGAGAAAAGTGCATTTTTTTCGCAGAGTCAGTAACGTACTTGTGGTATGTTATTTATAGACATGGTATTCACACTTGCCCGGATAAAATAAAAGCAATAAAGGAGGTAAAAACACCAAGTAATGTATCAGAATTACGCTCATTCTTAGGGTTAGTTATGTACTATGCAAGGTATGTGCCCGACATCAGTACCGTATTATCACCCTTGTATTACCTATTGAAAAAAGATGTAAAGTTTGAATGGCAGGAGCAACACGAGAAAGCATTTAATAATATTAAAAACTATTAATTTCCAGTGGAATACTGGCTCATTACTCAGGCGAATTGCCACTGGTGCTCACGACTGATGCGAGCAGTGTGGGAGTGGGCGCAGTCATTTCGCACATCATGCCGGATAGAAGCGAGCGACTAATTGCATACGCGTCTCGTGTCCTTACCTCTGCAGAGGAGGGCTATTCCCAGATCGAAAGAGAAGCTCTGGCGATCATTTACGGAGTGAGAAAATTCCACCAATATTTATACGGTCGGCGTTTTATATTAAGAGCTGACCATAAGCCTCTCGTTAGTATTTTTGGAGAAAAATCTGGCATACCGGTGATGGCCGCTAGTAGGATGCAGCGTTGGGCAGTTATATTAGCCGGCTATTCATATGATATAGAATACGTACGAAGTGGTAATAATGCCGCTGATGCATTATCTCGTTTGCCAATCAGCATAGAATCAGAAAAACCAAAGAAGCCTGAGGTAACCTATTTAAATTTTATTCAAAAGTTTCTTGCCGATCACCTGTAAAACCGTACAAGAGTGTACGGCTAAAGATGAATTACTCAGAAAAGTGTTGATGAGTTTGAAATTTGGCTGGCCTAGTTATTGTAAAGATAAAGAATTGCTGCCATATTTCAATAAGCGAAATGAGTTATACTTAGTGCACCGCCCCAGCCCTGGCCGTACATACCGGAACCGTGGTCTCGTCTGCACCTAGACTTCTTAGGGCCAATTCATGGTAAAACTTTTTTAATATTAATAGATTCGACGACTAAGTGGATCGAGGCATTTCACATGCAAGGGACGACTGCCAGTGCAGTTATAAAAGTATTGAGGGAAACATTTGCCCGATTTGGCCTTCCAAGGGAAGTGGTCTCGGACAATGGACCGCCATTTTCTAGCAAGGAAATGGCTGATTTCATGAAGAACAATGGTATCAAAATGTCATTTTCACCTATATATCACCCATCATCAAACGGGGCGGGGGAAGGTGCGGTCAAACTATGTAAAAGGGCCGTAAAAAAATTAACTACGAGATGGATGCGAAGTGGATGCTGCACTACAGTCTTACTTAATGGCTTATAGAAATGTCGATCACAGCACTACCGGTACTTCCCCAGCTATGTTACTGCAACGTAGACCATTACGTTCTAGGCTCGATTTGCTGAGAGGTGACCTCGTACAGCAGGTAAAAGATAAGGTCCGTGAAAAACAAAGGAAACAAGTCGAATACGCAAGGGGTAGCGTGCGGCCGATAGAGGTAGGTGAGCGTGTGTGGGCCCGTAATTATACGGGAGGAAAGAAATGGTTAGCTGGACAGGTAGAAAGCAAAGAATGTTCGCAACTTTTAACTGTCGGTAGCGAAGACGGGCCCCCCTTAAAACGTCATGTCGATCAAGTTAGGAAAAGGTTATCGAGTACTTTGTGTTTACCTTCTTCAGTATCCGGTACAAATAACGAGGACGATCACAGGAGTGGACGAGAAGATCAGCAAGGCATTTCACCCGTTGTTCAAAGTGGTACTAACACTGGGCTTGATGATATCACAAACATACCCAACAGTTCCCCACCGGTGGAATTACCCAAGCGTGTTAGAAAAACAATTAGAAGATATGGCTTAGAATGTGATTAGTTAGTATGCAACTTTGTTGATATTATTTAGTTATGAAACTAGTAAGTAAGCTACTATTGTAAAAGTAATACTTGTGTCAATAATATGTGTCATTACCTCCTACGTCAAGGTCATATTGTGCATATAATTGTTAAATAAGGGTGGAGGTGTAATGTACCCACGCATCTTTTATTAATATTCTAGGGTAGTTCATACATAGACAAGCTTCGGCCAGTCGATTGATTACATTTGAATAGCACAGCTGTGTTTTATTACCGCTCCGATAACATATTAGAAGGTTACTCCCGAACTTTTCAATGACGTCACCAAGGTCCTTCAACAATTTGGGACCGGAATGCAAACATTGGTTCAAAGATATGCCAGTGGAAGTCTGCGCAGAACCATCAAATACCGTGCGCAGCTTGCCAGTAGAGGGCTTGAGTACCGCATGATGCGGAAGGAAATAATGCTCCACTGAACGCCAATCCAAATCGGACACAGACATATGTCCCAACTGTTCATACTCTCTCATGAACTCTATATACTTCTGTCGGAGCTCCGGATCTCGACTCATACGACGCTTGCTACACGCTCTGTTGAGGTGCGCACATTCTGGTCGGCCGGCTAGCCTATTGTTGAGCAGTGGGTCGGTTCGCTGGGGATGTCACTCACTGGTGTATCTAGCATTGGGGTGTGGTGTTTTCTACAAGGGCGCCACCAGCACTTTGCGCTGGAAAGTTGATGTGGTCAAACTAAAATAATATACATGAAATAAAAAGACACTTCACCTTAACAGAATTATAATGTCATGGTATATGGACAATATTCTTTCTTAACAATTTCTATTTCTATACAAATAAGTTATACAAAGCTTAACTTAAATCTAAAAACTGTATTTAGTTCTATTACATTATTTCTTCAGGTTATAATAAAATTCCAAACATTTTGTTGTTGTTCTAGGTTCTAGCAAATAGTTATAGAATGGTCAAAACACAATTCTTGAAATTAATCTAGGTACATTGTCTAGGTCAGTTCTCATTACATGTAGACGGGCCCTTCTACATGTAATATCCTAGGCCTTATTACTAGGGATATCAAGTTTTAAGTTGCAGACATAAAGAGACACCGTGGGGGGACATCCGTGAACTTCTACACGTCGTTCGACAGCATAGCAACATGTGACGGTGGTCGCTTACGCATGGTGGGTCATACCTCCATGTATGTCAAGGTAAAAAAAAAAAAAAAAAAAGACAAATAGGTGAAGATGGGTATTACCAGGCCATCCTATAGGTTTGGTTCCCGGCGCTTCACACAATTCGCATTTGCCAAAATCGGTAATTTGCCAAGGTTAACTCGAGAGAGTGCCAATCAAATATCCGTATGGGAAAACAAGACACAACGAAGGTTTTCTATATGAAACGGTGAATCTTGAGTTTTCTGAAACAAATACGAGTAAGTGACAAAACTTGTTTTGAGCGACCCATATTAAATTTGGGAAAGTCGGTGTTGATTCATCCGGTGGCCGATCTCCATCGAAGAAGTGTAATATTTTTGACACAATTGCACAGGCAAGACTTCCTCATTATCGGTTGGTGTTTGTACACTCTGTGTCACTTTAGGTCTGGTGTATGTAAACAAAAGGAATATTTGGAGTTTCTCTAAATGGCTTTATTGTGATTGTGAAAGACTTTGAAGTCAATATTGAGAATGGTGCGAGACCACTGGTCTGAATCTGCTATATGCGTATGCCTGTTATGTGGTAATTCGATGGTTTCTAAATGAAAATGGAGTGGGTTTCCAACACACCGTGCATCGAATGTACTCAACAAAAACGTATCCCATCAGTCCCACAACCAGTGCTTGTGCTTCATCACTGTCCCGAAGGATTGTGCTACATGGGACAAGCAAGGTGCATCCTCTACTAACACTATTTCTGAATAAAAACATTCTGTGAAATGACATGCAACACGCTCCATAGCCAACAATCTCTTTTCTGCCACGGGTCTGGACTCATCAAGAGGAGGACGTAGCGACAGAAAAGGTAGTCGTGTAATGATCCGGCCAGAATGAAGGCGGCCTGTGTTGTTCTGATAGAACAACTCGCACTCTTCATGAACTGGGTCCGAACGAGAAGCTTGAGCGGGCTCTTCGTCTTCCCAAAACCTCTGAACTGCATCAGAGAGAGCCGAGCCTACTGTCAAAATATCAAGTTCCAGTGGAGGGGGTACCTTCAAAGCAGGTCCCATCAAAGCAAAACCAAAGATGGTCGGGATAGCGACCAAGCCACCTGGCTGTATGATCCGTTTATTACCTAATAAAACCTTACCCAGGACATCTGAACCTATCAGCAAATAAACATGTCCCGGTAAGTCAAACTTGGGGTCAGCCAGGTTCAAACTTGAAGTCAAATTTACCACAGAAGTGGACAATTGTTTCTGTGGATGCCTACCCAAAATATTCTCCATAACAATAGCCGAAGTAAATATCCTCGGGGATGGAAAATCAACAGGGGCGAACAATAACATTATTTACAGCTGAGTTACCTACTCCCCGGATAACATCGGAATATTTTCTCAAGTTTAGGCCTACCTGCCCTACCAATCTAGTAGAAATTATGCAACCTTGAGAGCCAGTGTCCAGAATAGCACGGACCACAAAAGTGGCTCCCGTTGGGCCCCAGACTTTAGTGGAGGCCGTAGGTAGGAGAACGGTCTCAATCGGGGCTATTGTATCTACTGGGCAGGGGCCAACTTCCTATTGCCTGGGCGGCGAGTGGTCGCCGCAGCCAGGCCTCTGACCTTCAAATCTGGGGTAGCTTACAAACTCCTCAAATGTGCGTGTCCCGTGCCACGCGCCATCTGTGGGGGGTCATAGCGAACTACCCGCCCAAAGCGAGGTGGGCGCAACTCAAGTCGGGGACGCTCCACCAAAGGGGGCGAAGGCCTACGGTGCCGTCCAGGCGATTGTAGGCGCTCAGCAGCCGTACAATCAGTGCCGCGGAGGGGAGGAGACGAACGCGTGTTCTGTCGGTCCCTAACAACAGTGACGTGCAATATAGCGGCTCTATTCCGGAGAGTGAACCGGAGAGGGGGAATGCCGGTCGCCACGGGGGTACCCGCCCACGCGCGGTTCAACCTGGCCAGTCACATGGCCAGTTCTATTTACCCCGTTCTAGTTACCCCGTTTCTATTTAGGCACAACATGCCTAAGTGCTGCCCTGAATAATAAGCGCACGGGTGCGGGTCAGGACAGTCACGTTGAAAGTGCTTGCCTAAACAACTAAAACAAAGCCGGCGCGCATTCGCGATTCTGCGGCGTGATGAGATGTGTAGGTCCAAGAACGACCCACATTTCACAATATTATGTCCCAGGACTCGGCAATAAGCGCACTCGGATGGACTTTGTGCGACGGCAAATCGGGGGGAGGGGCGCCAGTCAAAATCACCATGGGCCAGGGTACGGCCCTGGCCAACGGCCTTAGTGCAGCCCTGCTCCTTGGCCCTGGGCGGCCGATGTGCAGCCGCCGCATCACCAACTGTGTCCACCATACGGCTCTCATCTTCCAAAAACTTCTTCAGGTCCCCAAAGGGGGGCAGATAGGTCGCACAATCGCCACCGTATTTCTGCTCAAAGCGAGCCCTTAAGTCCACAGGTAATTTTTTCAATATAATATGGACCAACAAATATGTCCAATGTTCAACCAGCCTTAAATTAACACTCACTTAACTGTCTTTAAATCTACTCTTATAAAATTTAGAGTCACTAAAAAAAGTTTGACAACACAACAATACATACTTATACTCGGAAAAAAAAATGTCAAGGTCTAGCATCTGAGCAATCATAGCATTGAGCAAATGAATGGCCTGTGCAGTGGGAGCGTACTGTGCCGTTTGTGTGCGCACACCCGGCACCGCCGCAAACACCCGGCGTGCACTGCACGCGCGCGACCCGCGGACCCCGTCCGGCACGACCAGTGACAAGCGACACAGCGCGCTGGGATTGTCGATCAGACCGTTCAACAACTGATAATAATGCAGCAATAAAGTGCACTTACGCCTTACTTCAAGCCTACCATTCCGGATACGAATAGAGACGGATACAAAAATGGATAATATACATACATTTTTTTATACAAATACCGAGCAAATTTCTTTTGAACTTTCTCAATCATGAGCTTATACTTATCTTCGTGCGGGTCCCATACTATGGCATTATACTCAAGTTTACTGCGCACCAAGCAGTAATATAACACAATTATAGCACTTCAATCCTGGAATCTCGCTGTCTGGCGCATAACAAAGCCCAGTGATTTGAATGCTTTATTGCAAATATGCTCAATTGAATTTAAGCTCTCTGTCTAATATCACACCTAAATCTCGGATTTCTGTAAGTCGCTCCAGACTGGCCCCAGACACCTTATAGTCGTATATGATGGGTGTACGCAGTCGTGTGAATGTAATAGTCTTACACTTGAAACTATTAAATTCCAAGTGATTACTCACGCCCCAATCCACCACTCGGTCAATGTCAGCCTGAAGCGCATCACAGTCCTCAACAGTTCGAACACCTAAGTACAGCTTCAGATCGTCGGCGAACATAAGGCACTCAGTCGTTCTAACTACTTTCGGCAGGTCGTTTATCATTAACAAGAACTGGGTCGGTCCTAGGGTACTTCCTTGACTAACGCCAGAACAGGTCATATACCGAGCGGTACCCACATATCTGCACATACTGCAACCGATCCGAAAAATAGCTTGCAATAAGTTGCAGCAGCGGTGGCGTAAATCCAATTGAGGCAAATTTTTTTAAAAGCACGTCATTATTAACACGGTCAAAAGCTTTTTTGAAATCGAAGTATGCTGTATCTACTTGCTTCCTTCGATCCATCTCAGTGACTGCATAGTCCACAAAATTGACCTGGTTAGTGACAGTGGACTTGCCAGCTCTAAAACCGTGCTGGCACTCGGTTAACTGAGTTTGGACCTGCCTGGTGATGTGGCGATTCAGGATTGACTCGAAAACCTTGCCGAAAGCCGATAGAATAGCTATAGGCCTATAGTTCTCAACCAATTGACTAACGCTGCCTTTAGGTATCGGGGTGACTCGCGACGTTTTCCAGATGTCAGGGTAGGTAGCCGATTTTAAAGCCAAATTGTATATGAAGATGAGAGGGGACATGAAAACTGATTCGCAATCTTTCAGCAGAAATGGTGGGATTCCATCAGGTCCTGCAGACGAATGAGTTTTCAGGCGGCGGATAGCCATTGATATATCGGCTGGGGTAATACTCTCAATAGCAATACGGGAAGAGCATTGCGTGGTCGCAGACTCACGCTCGGCGTCAGCTGCTGAAAGCGTAGGTCGTTGAGGCAGAAACACTGAGCTGAAATACGTAGCAAACGCGTTAGCCGCATCTAAATCTGATACAGATTGCCCATTAAAAATAAATTCACTACGTGATTGCCTAGAAACCTGCTGGTCCTTTACAAATGACCAAAAAGTTTTTGGGTCCCTTATTATATTCGTCTCCGTTCGCCGTATGTAATTGGAGTAAGCAACATTAATTAGGTACTTTGCACGGTGCCTATAAAATTTGTACAATTCACTATTAAAATCCAGGCTAAAACATTTATATTTTTTTTAATGGAAATACTTATTATTCAGTGTGCGAATTATTTCTGAATTAAACCAATTCGGATATTGATATTTATAGTTAATATGACTTTTGTTTTTGTGACGGATGTGACGGTCGAAACATTCGCCAAGCTTATCATAAAATTTACTTGTTTATTTATTTACTTGTTTCATATACATGCTCTTGGGTATGCATGACAGTTACCCAATTCGCTTACCCAAGGCTCATAAAAAATACACAAAACTTACTATCTATTCTATAAAAACCCATTTAAATACTAATTAAAAACTAAAAGAGAGATTAAACTAGATACTTTAGTAAAATATTTATACACAAAACAAATACACCTACATACATTTATATTTCCAATCCATGATAAAAAAACTAATTTACAAAACTACATTAAAATAAGGTCCTGTCCAGTAACGAAATCCATTGCCGCTCTGTGAAATTCTCGTGGGCTGCAGTGAAATAGGTCCATGGACTGGTGTCTGCATAAAAGATCAAGTAATCGCAACGCCCGGTACATCGGGGACTGGCGACCAAGCTGTGTATTGGCAATTCAACACGCAAATAAATTGTGCCGTCTGGCTCTAATATACTTTTTGGTACCGCTAAATATATTCGTTCTAATAGAAACGGAATCATTTTACGCCCCAATAAAATATTTAATATGAACTCCATTAGACAAACAACACGCCTTACTTCCAGGGTATTATACCACATCATTCCTAAGATAAAACTACTTGGATATGAAAATGGATATCAAAGTCAAAGTCAAAGTCAAAATCATTTATTCAATTTAGGCATCAAAGACGCACTTATGAACGTCAATTTTTCATTATAATGTACTTTAAAGACTACCACCGCGTTCCAAAATATATAGAGCCTACCGAGAAGAAGCGGCAAGAAACTCGGGGCCATTCTTTTTACATAGATGTTTTTACAATATTTTTACTTAGGTACTACAGATATTAGCTCCAGTGTGTTGCCTTACAAAAGAGAACATAATAATGGTATCAGTAGGGTAAGACACGCTACACTTTGACATCTTAGTACACGAGTAGATAGATCCTTTTTTTTTTTTTTTTTTTTTTTTTTTTTTTTGACGCAGAGTAATCCTTTATGGATACCACCGGCCCCGGGGGGAGCACGGTGGTTATGTGGGAGTCTCTGCCAGAAGGGCAGCATACCCACCAAACCTCTGCGGTGTTCCATCACTGCCGCTTTTGGCGGGAACGCGGGACAGATTTCGCACACGACCGCGAACCCGCCGCGGCTGTCCGTTGCCGGACCCTTCTCTCTTGCAGCACGCCAGAACACTTGGCGTGCCGCAACCGCCACGGGGGACCTAGCCCGCAAAATGGACCCCAGACTCCCCCGAGTCTGGGTGCCCTAAGTCCCCCTACGATGGGTCAGGTGAGTAGCCCCACCGCCTGCTACTTCGGCCGCAGAGGATAGGGACAGCGGCGCCTCTCAATACCGACAGTCCTCTTCCCCTGCGACCCCACCGCGTCCGCCATCTGACGGTGGCGGCCCCGTCAAGGCCGCGGAAGGCAGGGAGAGCGGCTCACCGTAACACCGTCAATCCTCTCCCGCCGCGGCCCCTAACTCTCAGCCGCGGTGCCGCCCATACGACACCGCAGCCCGCCTCAGTTGCAGTGGCGCCCATACACCACCGCAACCTACAGTGACCGCTCCCGTGTGGACTTGGAGGGCAAAGCCCATAGAAGCGGTCCCACCTCGGGCCCGCCAGCTATCGGCTATCACTGGCAGGCCCATTGGTTCCACTTAGCTTCACCGTGGTGACCCAAGCCACGGCTACTGAGCCCCCCCGCCACGGCAAGGCGGGAACTCTCGGGGGGGACGAGTAGATAGATCCTGGAGTGATCAGTCCCAAGCTGTTTTATCCTCCAAGTAATCCGAAATTTTGTAATAACCTTTTTGACAGAGTTTAGTTTTAATAGTAATTTTAAACTTATTAATAGGCAAATCTCGGATAACATTGGGAACTTTATTATAGAATCGTATACATTGTCCCATAAAAGAATGACTTATTCTGTGGAGACGCGTTACATGTACGGATAGCTTGTGCTTATTTCGCGTGTTGATGGAATGAGCATCACTCCTTTTATCAAAACTGCTAATGTTTTTCTTTACATACATTAGATTTTCATAGATAAACTGAGAGACAACAGTTAGAATGTTTATGTCCTTAAACTTCTGTCTAAGGGAAACTCTGGGAGCTAAACTGTAGATCGCTCGTATAGCCCTTTTTTGCAGTATAAAAATGGAATTAATATCTGCAGAACATCCCCAGAGCAGTATGCCATAAGTCATAACGCTATGGAAATAACTAAAATAAACTATTCTAGCTGTGTCTACATCAGTTAATAGTCTAATTTTTTTAACAGCATAAGCCGCTGAACTGAGCCTACTAGACATTTTTTTTATGTGGGGACCCCATTGCAATTTAGCGTCTATAGTAATTCCTAAAAAGACCGTTGACTCCACAAGGTCCAACCCTGTTCCATTCAATTGTATATTGGATTTTACTTGTTTCACATTTGGCGTCGAGAACTTTATACAATTAGTTTTCTTCTCATTGAGGAGAAGATTATTTGTATTGAACCAATTCACAACTTTAGCTAATGCATTGTTAACATCGTCATAGTTTAATAACTGCCTTTTAATTTTAAATAACAGTGAAGTGTTACTGCAAACAATACAATATCGTGATTCTTCTCTACATAATAAGGTAAGTCATTAATATAGATTAAAAACAAGAACGGCCCTAGTATTGAACCTTGTGGAACGCCCATTGAGATTATAGAGCCGGGCGATTTTTTACCATTTATGTCAACCCTTTGAATTCTATCATTTAAATATGAAGTCAAAAGGTTGAGAGCCATGTTCCTAATACCGTAGTGTTGTAATTTCCTGACAAGTATATCATGTCGGACGCAGTCAAATGCCTTAGATAAGTCACAAAAAACACCTAAGGCATCTTGAGAGTTCTCCCAGGCATCAAACACATCTTTTATAAGTTCTATACCTGCGTCTATAGTAGAGCGATTCCTTGTGAACCCAAATTGATTCTTATGGAAAATTTTGTTTGCACTAAAATGAGTTTCTAATTGATGTAATATAATTTTTTCGAAAATCTTACTTAGCGTAGGTAGTACAGAAATAGGCCGAAAATTTGTTGGATCAGTAGTACTACCAGATTTGAATAAAGGAACCACTTTACTGTGCTTCATTAGGTCAGGAAATACACCACTTGCAACACAACTATTAAACACAGCTGCTAGATTGGGTGCAATGACATCTATAATTGAAGAAACGGTCTTCACAGAAAGACCCCATAGGTCTGCCGTTTTTTTTGCATCTAGACTTTTGAAACTGCTTACAATATCTTTGCAATTAACTATTGAAAATTTAAAAGTTGTGTCACATTCAGTTACACTTTGTTTAAGTAAGATCTCAGCAGAGATGGAGGAAGATTTTAGAGTTTTGGTTGTTAAAGAAGGAATATTAGTGAAGAAATTCTCAAACTCGGCCGCTACCTCCAAATCTGCTCTTACATCTTTATTATTAATTTTTAAATGAAAGTCTCGATTACGCACTGTATTCCTACCAGTTTCACTGTTTATAATGTTCCACGTCATTTTTATTTTATTAACAGAATTTTTGATCTTATTTCTTAAATATATAGATTTAGCTGAGGAACAGGCTCGTTTAAATAACTTAGAATAACGTTTGACATATTCCAAAAATACAGGATTATGATTATACGATTTTTCATGGTACAATTCATATAACTTTTGCCTACTTTTATAAATTCCTGGAGTTGCCCATTCACTAAACGTAGCACGATTACCAACAGATATTGTTTTTGGTACAAACACTTTGCCAAATTCATCACTGATAAGATGGAACAGTGAGTTATATGATATATTTGGGTCATTGTGACTGGGCAACTCTGGCACTTTCCGGGATATATTACTTCTTAACAATTTTAGGCGGCTCACATTTATTGGAACAAAGCTAACATATTTGCTTTGGGGTTTGTTAGTTTTTCTTGGAAACACTGCTAGTTGACCACAGTGGTCTGATTCTAGATTATTTATAATGAAATTTTTAATAGGTTTGAGATTAGTAAATATATTGTCTATGCAGGTGGAACTTGTGGCTGTTATTCTAGTAGGTTCCAAGAAAATATTGTACATATTATATGATTTAAACAGTAACAAAAATTTATCCACTACCTGATTATTTTCTAGCAAATTAATATTAAAGTCTCCACAGATAATCATTGATTTATTTGTATTAGATAGCTTAATTAATGTTTCCTCCATGCACTTTTCAAAATCATCATATGGTGAGCATGGTGGTCTGTATACACATAGAACAAGGAACTGCTCAAACTCAATACAGGACATTTCTATTACTCGTTCAACAGATAGGCTCACAATGTCTTTTCGTTCTTTGAGTTTTATATTTTTATTTGTAATAATTAAAGAGCCACCACGTATAGATTTTTCTCTGTTGAAGGAGCTAGCAACTTGATGATTATTAAAATTAAATAAGAGTTGGTTCTTTTTAAGCCAGTGTTCAGTAATACAAAGAATATCTATTTTGCTATCATCTATAAACAATTCCAGTTCCAACTCTTTGCCCATCATACCTTGAATGTTCTGATGAACAATATTGATTGATTTAATGCAAGAGGTTGTCTCTATTGTCTTAGGCACTAATTTAAATTATTTACAATGTCATTAGTAGCCAAGCAATTGGCTGAATTAAAAATGTCAAATTGCTCAATAGAAGCATTGTCAATACTATTGGATTGCTCAATAGAAGCAACCTTGTTAGCCAATTTTTTGGCTGCAATATCAAATAAATATGATAGCGACACAGCTATCTGTCTTCTATAATAATTAGAAAGATAGTAATTATCTTTTGTCAAGTAGAATTTTTTTATATAATTATTAATGTCAATTAAATTGAATTTATTTCCATAAAAATTATTATTACATATAGTGTATAATGTCAAATTAAGCTTATATCTAATATCATTTTCCGCCTGTGGCAAACTATTACTATAGGGAAATGTAAACATTATGACATTATCTACTGTAAGATTAGATAGACGGTTGTTGAAATCAATTATTTGTTTTTTGTTTACATTCCCCCTATTTCCTATTAAAATTAATAATGTTGTGTTGGGGCTAAAGCTATAAGTTAAAATTCTAGTCATAATTTCCTGATATGATAGACCAGGTGTACAGTAATTTATTACATTATGTCCCTTGGATGTATTCAACAATAAGTGACCCATGTCTTTGCCAATTTCATCACTAAATATTACAATTTTTGGTTTCTCTATAGTTGATGGTATACTATTTGTATTTGTATTTTGGGAACCACTTGTTAAAGTTGTATCTTGACATAAATTTTTACATGTTCGCACTATTTTAGAACTACATGATGGCAATGAATGATCCAGTGATAATCGGTTCTTTATGTTATCATTGTATACAGGATTGCCAGTAGAATTAAATTTAATCATTTCATTCATTGCCAATATGTACTCTTTTAGCTGTTTTTCTGAGCGTTCATACTTATTTTTAATTGATTTTAACTTTTCCTCTAGAGAGTCAATCTCACATTTCAGGTTATGTGTGTCACTTTCATATTGCAATGTATTATTTTCTAATTTAGAAGCATACATATCCAACGTATCTAACAGACGAAGACGCTCTCCATTTAATTTCACATTTTTGATGAAAAATTTGTGTTTTTTTACAAGTTTTTGAGTTTTTTTAATATATTTGTTAATTTTTACATATTTTTTTAGTTTGTTTTTGCTGCAGTTAGACTTAGCTATAGTGCTAGGTGTTACTACACTGTCATTGGTTAGGTCAATTGTAACCATTGGTTTAGTATGAACTGTAGCAGAAACCATGCCCGGGGCACTGCACACCAACTCATCGAAATAAACTTTGGTTCAAAGAGGCAGTGATGTTAAGTTTAGCTGTCTCAAAGTTATTGATTATAGTATATGCCTCCTGTAGCTGATGTTCTAGTGAATTAATTCGAGTAAGAGCATTTTCATACTCTAAGCTACAGTTTTTGAACCCGTCCACAACAAGCTGGAGCCTGTCCCGAGCATCAGATACAACCAACAATTGAGTGTGTAACTCAGCCATTTCAATTTTTTGGTTTTTATTTCTACTTATTAATTCAAGAAGTTCCCGTTCATTATCATCTCGTTCCTTATTCATTTCATCACACAACTTTTTCGCAGATTGCAATTCCCTCAAAGCCATTTGGAGTTTGGACGCCTCCTGGCGAGCCAAAGCACTGCGAGAAAATACCCGTTCTGCTTTTGGTAAAGCCATCTCAAAAACTTTCTTTGTATTTTCTCTACCATTTCCACATATTTATGCTCATACGGACACCATACTATTGCACTACATTCTAGCTTGCTCCTGACAAATGCATTATACAGACTCTTTATTGCTGGTATACTGACAAGATGCCGCGACTGTCTAATGATGAAACCTAGATTTCGAAATGCCTGTCCACAAATCTTATAGATATGCAAACGAAATGACATATCTTCACTCATCATCACTCCCAGATCTCTTATGCTATGGACTCTTGGAATCACTTCGGTACCAAGAATATACTGATATGAGATTATATTTTTAAGGCGTCCAAATGTTATTACCGCACATTTCTCCTCATTAAATAGAAGCTTATTTGCCTCACTCCAATGCTTCACATTATCAATATCATCCTGCAACCGATAGCAATCGTCTATATCACGCACCTCAATGAATAGTTTTAGATCATCAGCGAACAACAGGCAACGAGCGGCTTTTATCACTTCCGGCAAATTATTTATCATGATTAAAAATAGTAACGGCCCTAAGTTGCTACTTTGACTCACTCCAGAGTAGGTAAAGTACTGTTCTGACACGTAACCTTTATACTGGACATACTGCCGACGGTTTCGAAGATATGAACAGAAAAACTTCAACAATGGGAGAGTAAATCCTGCCCTAGAGAACTTTTGAATCAATATATCATAGTCCACAGTGTCAAACGCCTTCCTGAAATCGAAATAGGCAGCATCTGATTGAAAACCTAAATCGACTGAATCGATAACATAAGTCCAAAAAGAAAGGAGGTTAGAGGTTGTTGATCGTCCAGTTCTAAACCTATGCTGAGCGTCTGTTAGTTGACTATCGAATTGGCGGCTGATTCGACACTGCAGAATAGATTCCAATACCTTACCAAAAGTTGATAACATCGCCACCGGCCTGTAGTCGCTAATATCTGATCCTGAACTTTTTGGTATAAGCACCACACGAGCCACTTTCCATTCTTCGGGATAAAAAGCTTGCTCTAAACACAAATTATATACATAACGTAGTGGGTTTATTAATACCTCACCACAATCTTTAACTAAGTATGGTGGGATACCATCTGGACCAACTGATCGCTTAGGCTTTAGTGATTTGATTGCTTGCCTAACGTCGCCTTCCAATATCGTGGAAATGTGAATGCGAGCACTTGCATTTTCAAAATTGCCTGCTAAGTCATCTTCGTTTAGTCGGGGTTGTTGTTTTGTATATACGGAATGAAAAAAACTAGCTAAACATTCAGCCGCTTTATCGTCGTTAACCGTTTTACCATTGTAATAAAGTTTCTTGGAATTCCTACCCTTAGACTTCTTTGATGCTACATAACCCCAAAATGTCGATGTATCTCGTTGGATATCAGATTCCATTCTGTGCTTATATGATTGAAAGTCATCTTTCACATTTAACTTCACAATCGCTCTGTACTTCATGAACTCTTGCCTGTTATTTATCGTGCCTCTGATTTTATATAATCGATGATAATATGCTTTGGTGACAATATTAGTAATAGTGCGTTTTGTATACCGCTCCGGATATACATACCTTGACTGCGCTATGATAGTCGATTTTAACGGGACGAACTGGCTAAAAAGATGGTTAATAATATCATACAAATACTTAACAGCCTCCTGAGGGGCACCTATGTCATACAAAGGTTTCCAATCTGTAAGCCTTATAGCATCATACAACTGAATAATATTAGCTTTTTTAAAATTCCATGTAGAATTTCTATTCTTTCTGCCACAATGTTTGTCAGTACCTGAGAAATCAAATCGAACTTGAATGTCTAGTGGCGGATGATAACCGTCAAGTTTTACCAGCAAATCATCCTCACTCTCTACAGTTACTTGATACAATTCTGCACTCACCAAAATCAAGTCCAACATACTATCCGTTTTATTCTTGATATCATTCACTTGAGTAAGTTCACAGAAGGACAATAGATGTTCTAATCTAGATCTAACTATTGGATTAGCAGAGTTCAAATTAAAATCTCCACAAATAATTATTTTGCTATAACCTGCACAAATATTAAATATTTTCTACGATTTCAAAAGCATTAAAATATGTAATTTCTCTAGCCTTAGGTGGTATATATAAACAAACTGTAATAAACAATAAATTATTTCTACAGTAAACTGCAGAACTAGCACATTGAAAAGTTTCACTATCGATTCCTGACACTGGTGGTAAATCAAGTTCTCGAAGTTGGTATCTAGGTGACGTAATTATAGCAGCACCACCACCGCGCTGACTTCATGAAGAAACCAAACAAACTTCTAAAAAATATCGAAGCAGCATTATTTATGTCAGTTGTTTGAAACAATTCGTCCCATTCAATATAATCTAAATCTGCATATAAAGACACGAAATCGGCTTTGTGGAAATTCCACTCGCGGCATGAGTCACCGTCGGGAGCAGCCGGCGGCGGAGGCACGCGCACCGCGCGGCGTCGAGGCGCGCGCACCGTACGCTCACCTCCAGAGGGGGGTGATACGCATCTTCCTTATCTTCTACCATGGGCTCTGTGTCCCGGCGGTAGTGGCCCGGATCCGGCAATTGGGCCTGGAGGTGGCGCTCCACAAATCCGAGGCTATCTGTTGTCCCGGTCGTCGGAGAGCGCCGCCCGCAGGCTGCAATATAATTGTTGGGGGGACCTCTATCGCTGTCAAGTCAACGCTGAGATATCTCGGTGTTGTGCTTGACAGCAGATGGAGATTCAGAGCCCATTTTCAGCAGCTGTCCCCCAGACTCGTGGGTACGGCGGCTGCACTGGGTCGCTTGCTCCCCAATCTCGGGGGTGGAGGAGGTAGCTGCCGCCACCTTTACATGGCGGTGGTGCGCTCCATGGCCCTCTACGGTGCCCCCATATGGGCAGGGTCTCTGAACTCCCAGGAGACCGCCCTGCTCCATAAAGCTCAGAGGGCCATGGCGGTGAGAGTGTGCAGGGGCTATCGCACACTCTCACACGAGGTGGCCTGCGTTCTCGCCGGATCCCTTCCATGGGATCTAGAGGCCGAGGTTCTGTCCTCGGTCTTTTGGCGTAAAACGTGGGCGCGGCAGGAGGGTCTCCACCCTGCCCCTCAGGAGTATAACCAGTGGCGGACGGATGCCAAGGAGGCCGCTTTGGCATCCTGGAGCAGACGCTTGGGCGTAGGTCCGCGGAGGGGAGCCGGAGCAACCCGGTTCCTCGAAGCGGTCCAGCCCATCCTGAAGGAGTGGGTCTATCGAGGGCATGGGTCGCTTACTTTCCGGATGACACAGGTCCTCTCGGGGCACGGGTGCTTCGGGAGGTACTTGTACAACGTTGTCCAGAGGGAGGCGACTCCTGAGTGCCACCAGTGCGGCTGCGCGGAAGAAACCGCGCAGCACGTGCTGGAAGTTTGCCCAGGGGCTGTCGTGGCGCGGCAGTCCCTGATTGCAGTCGTGGGGGCGGACCTCTCTTTGTTGACCATTCTTACAAAGATGGTGGACGATGAGAGGTCGTGGGAGGCGATGGTCTCTTTCTGCGAGGTCGTGATGTTGCAGAGAGAGGCTGAGGAGCGAGAAAGAGAGGTAGATCCCCTCTCTCTCCCGCTCCGGAAAGCGCGGACAAGGAGGCGAGCCGATCGGGCTTACACTCCGTCTCCGCTCAGAGGACCTGGGGTATCGGCTGTGGGGACGGCCGGTGCCCCCCATTAGGATCAGGTCCTCACGAGGAACACGCAGGCCATCCGGCCTGCGTGTTCCGGGGCATCCCTCGAGATGGTAGTGGGGAGGGCTCTCTACACCCTCCCTAGAGGCTGGGCCTGCATAGACGGGCAGCGACGTCGGTGGGGGCTGTGGTGAATACGAATGGGCCCATGGCCCCTGCCACCAGTCGATGGCGATGGAACACCGCAGAGGTTTGGTGGGTATTCTGCCCTTCTGGCGGAGACTCTCACACGCGCACCAGCTCTACCCTGGGCTGGTGATCAGGATATAAAATCTTCCTTAGCGCAAAACAAAAAAAAAATGGGCTCTGTGTCCCCGCTAACGTCAATCCACTCATTGCCAAGACTGCTCAGGACCAAATCCAACATATCACTATACTTATTACAAATCGAATTGTGTTGTTTCAGCTTACAGCATTCTAAAAAACACTTATAGTGCCTAATTACGTTTTGACTGCACGAGTTTAGATGATTTTGTCACCAAAAATTAAAATATCCAGTTTCGAATACTTAGCTACAAGATTTTCGAGAACAGTAAACGTATTGCAGTATTTCACGTCCCCGGAACGAGGAGGAATATAAACAGCACAACAAATAATCTTTTTATATTTTTGCGAAATAATGCCTATTAGTACCTCGACATCAGAATCATACCCGTCTATATCGACTATTTGTTTGACAGTATAGTGATCGCGCACCGCGAGCAAAACGCCTCCCCAGCCGGCGTCGCGGGCACGGTCCCGCCGGAGCACTGTGTATCCCGGGGGAAACAGCTCAGCGTCACTTACACTACTAATCAGAAACGTCTCCGTAAACACAAACACATCTGCCGATTTAGCTAATACGGATGTTTTACACTCGTCAAGTTTATTTATTTATTTATTTGAAACAGCAAACAGCTACATTATAAAAGATACAATAATAGATTCTACACATAACATAGATTTTATAATAACATAGCCCACGACGCTATTCACAAATTACTTAAATAATATTTACTTTGCCACATAGGGCTACTAACCAACAAACAATAATCAGGAGAAGTAGTACAAATTACAAAAGAAATTGATAAACTGCCGTCTTAAATCTATTAGTAGTACAATTAAAAATATCGATTCCAGTGAAATTTTGATTGTAAGAGGCCACCATTCTACGAGAAGGGGTGCGATGCCCAGTGTTTGTTTGGGACTTGCCTACGGCAAATAGTTGGCGAGTGCGCACCTCTCTCGTCAGTATGGTTCTAGGTACAACATAACATAGACTCGACACAAGTTCAGTGCAATCGAATTCATTATTTACAATTTTATGCAATGTAATCGCTTCTAAGTATGTGCGTCTCGACTCTAGTGTGAGCAAGTTATATTTGCTGAGCAATTCAGTATAAGACATGTAATGTTTATAACATCTATAATGCATTGAACGCAAAAAATTAATTTGAACTTTTTCAAGGCTCAATTTATATTTATTGTAATAGGGATTCCAAATTGGTACTGCATATTCTAGTTGTGAACGAACTAAGGTTTTATACAAATACAGATATGTAGAACTACGTTTGAAGTTAGTGCATGATCTCATTACAAATCCGTACATTTTAAATTCTTTGTTAACAATATTATTTATGTGTGTACCAAGGCATAGTTTACTGTCCAAGTTTATTCCTAAGTCTCTTATCGTAGCAACATTCGTTAAGGGAGCGTTACAAAGGGTATATGTAAATTCAATGAGGTTTTTATTTTTAGTATAGTGTATATAGTTACATTTCGGAACACTCAGATGCAGTTTATTATTATAACAGTATGTAGTAAGTCTATTTAAGTCTCGCTGAAATGATATGCAATCATCAATGTTTCTGATTTGTTTGTAAACTTTAAGATCATCTGCGTAGAGCAAAAATTTTGTATTTTGAAAGCATACATTTATGTCATTTATGAAAATATTAAATAGTAAAGGTCCCAAAATTGATCCCTGTGGTACTCCAGAAGATACCAAAATACTGCTTGATTGATAGCCATTGATAACAATTTTTTGCGATCTATTTAGGATATATGACGCAAACCATCGCAATAAATTACCTCGTATACCGTTGCATGCTAGCTTATTTAGTAGTAGTTCGTGGTCCACCTTGTCAAAGGCTTTTTTAAAGTCAGTATACACTGCATCAATTTGTACACGGTTATCCACTTTTTCAAAGAGGTAATTAGTAAATGTGAGTAAATTAGATATGGTAGATCTACATTTCACAAAGCCATGCTGTTCTTCGATAATAGCATTGTGTAAAATTGGATAAATCTGTATGTGCACTAATCTTTCAAAAAGCTTAGACAGGGTGGACAAAATAGATATAGGGCGGTACTGCTCCACATCATGTTTGGATCCGCTCTTGTGCACTGGGGTGATGTAAGCACGCTTCCATATCTCAGGAAAGACTCCCTCCTCCAGACACTTATTATAAATGATGTATAATGGTTTACATATATTAGCTACAGTTTTTATTAAAAACAATGGGGGTAATCCATCTGGTCCGGGACCTTTTGAAGTGTTTAGAAGTTTTATTTGTTTCGTAATTTCATGTTCACTTATTTGTATGTTTGATATTAAAATATCTCTATCTGAGCTGTTTGAAGGTGGTTGCCATTGTGGAAGTGTAGGTGAAGCTGGCTCGAACGCGGATAAAAAAAAACTCAGAGAAAAAATTACAAATAATTTCAGGGTCGTTAGACTTTTTATTGTGATATTGCATGGTAGAGGGAATTTGAGGCTTCATCTTGCGGTTAGATATATAAGTCCAGAAGTGCTTCACATTCTTAACTTTATTATCTTCGACAGTTTCCATGTATTTAAAATAGCATTGTGCACAAACTTCTTTAAAATTACTCCTATGTTGAGAAAATATTTCGTAGTCAGACTGATTATTATATTTTTTTCCATTTAACCCAGGCTTTTTGTTTACTCTTAAATATTTTTATTAATGGGCGTGAAAACCAAACTGGAAACCCGTCTGTTCTAGAGTTGGATAATGGAGCATGCTGTTTAATTATGTTATCTACTGCTTTATAAAACGTATCCAGTGCTAGCTCAGAAGAAAGGTGACCTAATAAATCGACCCAGTCTAAATCCTTAATTTTATTATTAATATGATCATAATCAGCTTTATTTAATAGAAATTATATTTTGTCTTTGGTTTCCTTTTCATAGTTTGGAAGTAGTGAGATACGCTAACATGTGCAATGTAAGGTGGATGGTGGGGGTCAACGCGTACGAGAGGACTAGTAGATGCAGTTATGGTAGTTGGGGTATTAGACAAAAATAAATCTAATATTCTATTATTTTTATTGAGAATATTATTATATTGTGATGCATTTAATGTTGTCAAAAAATTTATTAATATCGAATGCACGCCAGAAGATCCCAGACCATCTAGCCCAACTGGCCGCGTCATGGTGCGGTGTGTTGTGTTTGTAGAGACCGGTAGAACCCATCTAGTGTCCGGGATATTAAAGTCTCCTACTATAAAGATATTGTCTATAGACGGATCGTTAAGGGCATCTTGCAAAAAATCTAAATGATCTTCATATACCTGATTTTTAGACTTAGGTGGAATATATGACGCACCTATGATATGTTTTTGCTTACGATTAATACTAAATATTTCAACAAGTATATAATCGGTGAGAGTTTGCTGTGAAGTATTTACAATGTGTGAGGTATTAAAAAGGGTTGATTTGAATCCTCGTAGTACTGCTATTAACACGCCGCCGCCATCAAGTTTGTTGACAGCTATACGATTGCGGTCGCATCTATACACCACGTACCTTTGGTCTATGAATTCGTTGCTGTCAATGTCAGATGTCAACCATGTCTCAGTAAGCACTATAACATCATAAGTATTTGCCATTATGTTCATATAGAGATCATGCAACTTCGTGCGCGTACCTCTGCAATTCTGCAATTCTGATAATAAATAGAAAGATGATTTATTTGACTTGTGCTATCCATAATCTAACTGTTTAGCAATAAATACGTGTAGAATGTAAAGTTTTTCTAAATAGTCGAATGTTTGAGCGACACAGAAAGATATTATCTAATAAAAATTGAAAAAGTTCAAATTCATAATTATAATATAATTTTTTTTATGTTGGTATTATTACAGTAAATAAGGCAATTGCTCTGTGTACTACGAATGTCTATGTTTTTCAAAGTTAAAGAAAACGCACAAAAAGGTAAAACATAATGTAAGAATAAAGAATACATGTCGCATACGTTTTTACTATTTACTCGTAGTTGAACTATTTCTAAGTCGCTCGAGGTCCCTTTCAGACCTGATAGCGATTGCAGGACTGTCCTCTTTTTCTCTAAGAAGTATCGTCGAATTTTTGATCCATACATATTTGTAGCGGAGGTCTCTTGCGACATCTCGGCACATACGAAATAAATGCTTTTTCTTCAAAGTAAGATGTTCGTTCATGAAGATATTCAAAGATGTTCCGGAGATACCTAGTTGATCAGATTTAATCAATTTTGCCTTACGGAAGGCCGCTAGTATATTGTCACGATGTATACGTGAAGTAAGCTTCACTATAATGTTCTTGGGCCTATCACTTCCTTGCTGAGCGTGCGGTACTCTATGGATAGATATTAAGTCATTTTGTGAGAGCTGAAAACGAATTAGGGATCCGATGGCCTCGATAATACCAGGGAGGTTTTCATTACGCCTCTCAGGCACGTTACAGATCTCCACGTTGCACTGTCTAGCCTGCTGCTCTAGAGAATCAATCTTAGACTCTAAGCTAGAGAAAGCAGCAGAGGTTTGGTCCGAGGTTGACTGTACTAGGCCATCAACACGCTTCTTCAAGCAAGCCTGCTCGTCGGTTTGAAATTGCAAACTATTTTGTAATGATTTAATCTCAGTATTTATATTTGAAATACTATGCTTCATAGTAGTTTGATCTGAGCGCAGTGATTTTATTTCAGACTGTATTTCCAATAAGGTACCCTTAACATCGTCCCTAATATTTTGCATATTCGAGTTCATATCAATACGCAAAGCGTTGATAGTGCGGATTAACTCGCTTAAGTTATTAGCCGAGATAGAGTTAGCTGGCTCTGGTATACAAGAAGAGGACAACTCACTTTTATCCAAAATATCACATGACATATCCATAGAATCCTCCACGAGTTCCACATGAGGTTGACGGACTGGTGTATTCTGGTTTGACCTGTTGCGCCGAGTTATATGCGCGCTGCACGCAGGGCAGTTCCACCTTGCTCGGTACTCTTTTGTGAGAGACTTGAATTCATCAGCCTTCATATTAAGGCACTCATAGTGATAGCTACCTTTGCATGCCTGACATTTAAGACTATTATTAGGTTTTAAAATACCCTTGCATCCGTCGCAATTCATGTTGGTATTTACGATTATTAAGCGCCAATAATATTTCTGCGCACCTGGTGGCAGGTTTTGTAACTAGCCGTGTAAATAATAACTCGCATCAATACTATGTTGTTGGTCGCTATTGCCACCTGTGATCAACGACTCGAACTAAGTTGTGGAATAGAATATACCAATGGTTCGATTCAATTTATTCGACAACTAGCGCCATCTGCTGTACTTTGCGGTGTATACCAATTGTAAACAAACGTTTAATGACTTGCAGTATTTTTACAAGATCGATCGGAAATTATAATAAAACAGTAATAAAGTTTTGATACAGTAGTGATATCTGTGAAAAACCGTGAACTGTGAGTTTTACTGTTCACCATTAGGTTCCTTTTTCGTCATGTAAGTTAATGCAAGTTTCATAACATTGATCAGTGACCTTGTGTGTGTCGAAAACAATTCACTGATTACAATTATGTTGCACCTGTTTAATGTAGCACTTCACTTACACCGATGCACTTATTTCACAAACTGCTGGCTAGTAAAACTTGCTGCAACTATTTTTAATAATTTAATAACTAAGAGCTCAACTAATTACTGTGTTATGAGGTCAGCGCCCTCTGGTGAGAATGATTTAGTCCGTAGACCTCTAACATTTTGATAAAAAAACATATATGTCTTGAATGGATTGGTTCTATTTGTTTGCTTGTTGTTGTGGGCTTCGAAACCCACTACGCCACGGCTTGATGTGGACGTCCTCAGCCCAGCACTCGGGTTTCATATACTTATCGAGGTTCCTACTAGGGACTGTCAACTTAAATGACGCATAATTGCCGCGCGATTTTAATGCTTCGGCTGAACATTTATCACCGGGACAGATAGATTCCAAATAAGTAACTACTTGCTCTGTTGTTGTACCAATCTGGACGAAATACAAATGCAAGTAAGCTTTTCGCTCGGCAGCAGATAAAGGACAAACAGCTGATCCAGGGGCCGCCGTTCCACGAGTTACATTGCTCGGTGCTCGACGCGATCTACGGTTAGTGACTTCGACCCAGTCATTGTTAGATACATTTTGTTGCGCAGGTTGTACGGCAATAATATTTGCATCTGGGACTTGCAGCGATAACGGTGTAACAGCGTACTAGCGGCCGGGGCTGTCAGGGCTGTTGGGGTGGGAGAGGCGCTATGACTCGATGACGTGTTAGGCTTCGCTGCGCAAGCATCCGTTCGTATGGCAGAGCGAGCAGGCGACACTCTGGACACTGCGCCACTTTTTGTCTTCCGAGCACCGGCGCTCAGCGCCGAAACGGCCCGAGCGCGAGCTTCCCGTATTGGTCGTTTACCTGTTTGCGCACTGACATCATCAGATTTAACGTCAACTGCTTCGCTTCGGGACAATTTTGTTGAATCACTACTAACTTCACGATCACAAATGAGGATTTTTATCAACGAATTTTGTTCAAGTACAATCTTCTCAAGTGAAATTATTCTGTTTTCCATAGATTGCACAGTTTTAAGAAGTTCACGGATCACACAATAATCAGATTCTACTGACATTTCAAATATTTATGAGTGTAATTACGCGGAGCAAAACAAACAACGTCCAACCTCGGCAAGAGCGAGAGGTGAAAAAAAAAATGTGTGGCAGCAAGGCATCGTTTATTATTTAACCGCCTGACTAGTAAATCTTTGGTGGTTTCATAATTTGAGTCATCAATTGAGAGATGCTGGACCAATGCCCTAGCCTGACCCTCCAAAACTGATAACAAATATGCTAACTTTTGTGATGGACGCATGTCTGTGCGTGCATCCACTAAGCTAATTATGGGGGAAGCATATGTTCAGCAGTGGACGTCCTACGGCTGAGAGGATGATGACGATGATGATGATGACGCGTTGTGATGAGGCGCCCCTGTGCCCCTGAATCTAAGAGTATCCACCCCAATAGTCCTCCTTTGGATCCCACACCCGTACCATTACGGTGGGTAATAGGACGCTCCGCGGCCCTACTACCCTGTGGGGGTTGACTGTCTATGGACTAGCTGACACCAGCCTCGACATCCGTGGCCAGTAGAGGGGGGAGGGTACATAACGCCCTCTGAGGTGGCGCGTACCCCGCGGCCCTCCCGTATATAAAATGTGGAGGGCGTTACTCCAGCCTCGCACTTTTATTGCCAGGGGTGTCCAGCCTCCCTGGTGACGCGGGTGGTGCTGATTCAGATTGACAGTGACCTTGAATGACCTTAAATGCGCAGAGAGGGGCCGTGCGTAACCCATAGCAAAGCGGCGCACAACAATCATACGTCGTTTAGCACTAAGGGCATTGGTAGCGTTGCTATTGTTGGCTCTTTTGTAAAAGCGTTTATCAAGCTCGATTATGTTGGCAAAAATAACTCTTCTTTAGCTTTTCGAACACTGAACAAAAAGAGCCATAAATGAAATTTTCATCCTTAGATTCCCACGAACGCCCTTGTGAGCATTTTTAGGGTTATTTTCGCCAACTTAGGACTTCGAACGCATTCAAATTAAAAACACAATAACAGGTCGAGCCGGTTGAACCCAGAACCTCGAAATCCTAAAGCGGCTCTCCCACCAAAACACGAAGTCAATAATTGCATTCAATGGATGAGTCATTTATGAGTTTATCTAAGTTATATATAGGAAGTTTTTTAATAGCTTCTAAAATATTATCTAATAAAACCCTCGCTTGTTGCCGTCTTGCCATTTTGTGCCTTTGTAGTTTATTCCAATTCAAATTTTTTTTTTCAAGCTACTAAATATACTAAAGGCTCATATAAAACACCAGTGAGACACAATATACAAAGTAACAGACAACAGAGAATAATAGACAAAATAATAAAATTTTAAATAATCATAACAAATTGGGATAATAATTCATAATTAAAGTGCATAAAATTAAATGCAAATAAAAAAAATAAAATAATAATAATGTAACATATTCAATTTATGGTGGTAATATCAGATTAATAATCAGAAAAAAAAATACCCAAATGCTATATATACCTAATGAATTATCTATAATGGAATGAGGGAGTATGCCTATCACAACAATGTCTAATAAAAGGGCAATTTAGTCTTGCTGCAATCATAATATCAAGGACAATATTATTGCTGGCCCGCACCCTGCGCACTAGAGACGCAGCACAGTTGCGCATGGTCACGTGGAAGCAGTCCACACGAGCGTGCGCAAACATGCCTGAGGCGCTGCAGTAGCGGGGCAGCCTCATCACTGCCCTAAATGCATAATTGAATTGGACTCGAAGTACATTATACGACAAGCGCGTATACCTCGCCCACAGGCTACACGTGTAGAGGGAGGTGCAGAACGCTCGAAACAGCGTAACCTTCACCTCCCCCGAGCAACGTGCAAACCTGCGAGCCAGTATGTTCGCCCACACGGACAATGATCTTCGTTCACGTTCGATATCTGCATTGTCTTTGAGGTCGGCAGTAATGATGTGTTCCAAATACTTAAATTGTTAAACTCTTTCTAGTGGAACACCATTTAAAAATACGGTTGTGCCAGGCGTGCCAGCCTCAAAGTCCACATTCACACTTTTTCGGACATTGTACTTTAGCCCATGAGTCTCAGCATACCCCTTACAGATCCGCAACAATTCTCGTAGTCCACAAACCGACGCGCTCAGCAACACTATATCATCTGCGTAACTTAAATTATTTACACTAATCCCATTAATGTGCTCTAATTTGCATAAATTAGCCGACATGTTTGCTGCTTAGCTCGACGATCAGGGCATGTATATAGAGGTTGAACAGGGAGGGCGAGGTCAACTCCTGCCTCACTCCGCATTCCAGCCGAAACGAATCCGATATTGCATCTGCCGATTTGACGCTATTGACCTGGTTTGTGTACCAGTACCAGTACTTAAAAATACTAGTCAATTCCGGTGGTAAGTTGATGCTCTTAAGCCTATATGTGGGATATCCCACAGTGTGTCATAAGAAACCAGATCAAAGGCCTTAGAGAGGTCGAGAAAGCATGCATGCACAGAGGTACTTCTGTCGGTGTAATGTCAAACGACATGCTTAAAGCTCAGTATTGCACTTTCAGTAGAGAGTTTAGGTCTAAACCCAAACTGGTTATCGTGCAATATAACGAACTTATTTAACTGTGCTTCAAGCAGGCTATCGAACACTTTAGCTATAATTGTCGCTAACGAAATTAGCCTATAGTTGTTTCAGTCAGCTAAGTTGCCCTTTTTATTCTTCACGCCTGGGACAGCAATGGTTTTCATCATGTCCGGCGGTAGGTAAGAGTGGCTCAGGCACAGAGTCTAGAACATTGCCAATACTCACGGTATATACGCGTTCCGGCTTTAATCAAATGTCCGATGCTAAGGCCATCGTGACCACGCGATTTCGCTCTCGATACTAGACTTAATAATTTTAACTACATTACTGGAACTAAACCTGGCCCCGACAACCCCCATCGACATCTCATTATCGAGTACGTCACTCACCGGAGTGAGCGGCGATCGAACCCGAAAGTAGTCACTGAACATAAAATATTAGCAATATTCTTTGGCTCACTCACACCAGCGACGCTCACCGGGAGTCCAGGGGGTCGATTCCCCTAACTAAATTTGTGCTAACTGCATTCGAACCGTAGCTGATTTACACACATTCTTATTCTGCTATTGAAAAACAGTGCAGCTGTGGTTACGTTTTTATTAACGCCAGAGATCGAATAACATTTTATATTATGGCAAGTCGATCGATCATGAACACGAAGCTAACTCATATTAGTGTTTAATATTTAACTATTATACAGTAGCGTTAACGATATGTTTACGTTCCCATTTGTCTACAGAAATAGTAGAATGGCTTTTGGATAACAAGCGAGCGGCAGCCGGAGTCGAACTGCAATTGCAGCGGGGTGGATTGTTGCAAGTTGTGAAATAGTAGAATTGCCCCCCAGGTCAATTGTTTATTTTGTTGGTACTACGCCAGAAGTCATGGAAACGCCCCTCAGAGTGTTTTTCGGCAATTGCGTCCATCCTTATCTAGTCCTGATAGTTTTGACACCATTTAAGACAAGACTTGAATATTTGCCTGCTTCGGCACTTCTCATCATGGATGCACCCTGACCTTGGTCTACCGCAGAGTACCCACTCACGAAACCTCCCCCTATCCTCCAAATGAGCCCCGCTGACATGTATGTTCCAGCTTGCTATGCGTGGGACACGGTCACCCCGCCTCGCCCGCTTGCCTTCTCGACTCACCTTAGCAGCATCATCGCGAAGACTGATGAGACAAGTCATTACAGTAAAAATCCGCACATCTAGCAAATTGAACAGGTAAATCAATAGATCGTAATTTTACACGACATTCACTCTCATATATCTCGACCTGTAAATCTGTCTTTTCTCTCCAGAGAATATCACTATTTAATGCTATTTTGCTATTTAGTTTAGGTGCTAACAAGTCTAAGCTGCACTCAATAATGACAGGAAAATGATCAGACCAAATAGTAACGAGAATTCGTTACTTGCAAAAACATTACAAATAGATTGCTTCGCAGAATCAGTCACTTAACAGTGGGCTAACCAGCTGCACGAACTGTGCGCTTCACTATAAAATGTGTGTGTGTCCGATTGTATACCTAAAACTTCTACGTCTATACACGACCACGGTTGTTCTTTACAAAAGGCTATAAGTTCACTATAGAATAGCTCGTATGGATCCGCATTAAAGTCACCCATAATGTAAACAGATTCAACTCCGCACTCTTCTATTAAAGCACTCACCGCACCGAGACAATCCGTGAATTCAGGTAAGTTTTCTCTTGACATAGTCGGCATGTATATATTTAAAATTACAGTAGGCCGGTTACGTGTCGTAATTTGTATAGTATAGCGCACATACGAGCATTATCGCACTTTAGCACGGACACCTGTGGGAAAACACTGTTCCTCCACAACAGGGCAACACCACATAAAGGCCTACCGCGTAGAATTCCCGCCGATGTGTCTACCGCTGACGTACCCGTGTAACCAAACTCGTGGTCGACCGTACTGAGATACGGATTGTCATCCGGGTAAAGCCAGGTCTCCTGCAGGGCGGGGTGCTACGTCAGGTTACCTCCTCGTGTGCCCGAGTGCTGCTGGTCCCCTTGAATACGGTTTATCCCGGGAGAACAGCAGTATTTCGGGACGGTGCATCCTGGGCAGCGGTCAACAACTTCCCTTTGTGGGATCTTGTTGACCGTTGGCGAAAGATCTGATCATGTCATGTTTTGTGTTTTGTATGTCTTGTGAGTGTCTCCTCAAGTTTCGGTGGTCGGCGATGGGGTTGTTTGGGGTCTCGGGTTCTGTGGCAAGTTGTCGCTCTCACGCCTTGCCTCCGGGCCCGTGGGCTCAAGCATGGTCGTCTCGGCCGTTAGACCACTAAAGGGGGACCGCACCCCCCTTCAAAAAAGGAAAAACCCCATAATGAATATCACGGCGAATGAAAATATTCCCCAGGAGAGCCAATCCCTCAGTGCTCCGGCACTCTGCCCCACCGTATCTGGGGGGGGGGGGCAACATCCACCTCGAGGATCACAACCCTCGCACCAACGACGAATCTGGCAACAAATTGGACACCGATGCACGTGAATTGGCACTGACGTGTGGGGCGCACGTGGTTTTAACCCGTTGCGCCAATATGGACGAAAGAGTAAAGAAGGAAGCACGCAGCGCAAGCCTAGACAGGCACAACTGGACAGGACAGGATGGGCGAAGCGTAAATTTGGAAGTGACGCACCGGACCGGATTGGTACGTAGCGTGAGCTCAGAACAGGTGACCTGCGATGGCGGCCTTTGGGTAGGGTCAAAGACCCTGGACCTGTCAGCGTCTGATTCGGACGTTAGCCTGGAGACGATGACGTCCCGAGCATCATCAGGTGGTCTCTGGCACAAGCGTCGGAGGGATAGTGGTGACACCGGGGACGACGATGTTGTCGTCGCCAAAGGTGGCCCCGTCCCAGCCTACGAGTGGCCGGTCACCTACCACCGGTCACTACATCGGCCTGGCGAAAGCCAAGGCTGACCTGAAAGTGGCTAAGGCTAAGGAGATGCGACTTGAGGCCGAAACTGAGCTTGAGGAAGAGGTGCAAGAGACGCGGAAAGCCACGGCCGCATTTTTCCTCAAATCTCCGAGTAGCAGCGGCCAAATCGGTCGAGGAGGGAAAAGGGACTGCGGCCCTGGAGGGGCTAGTGCAGGATTCTTTGGCGACTATTGAGAAGGTCGCCAAGACATCCGCCAACCTGAAAGGGACGTATGTCAAGTACCTGAGGGAAGCGGCTGAGACCATAAAGGTTTCCGTAGCAGAAATACGGGCACGTACAGTGCCCGAGGAGATGGCGCGTCTAGAGACGGCCAATGTGCGCCTCTCAAGTGAGATGGAGTTGCTGCGAAAGGAGGTGGAAGAGCTACGGGCGGCTCGCGCGCAACCAGCTCTGGCACTAGATGCTGCCCCTGTCCCAAACCCGGGAGCCTGCCCTTGAAGATGTGATGCGTACGGTCATGGTGCAGGTAGGTATCATAATCAGTGCTCGCTTTGAGGGTCTGGAAGAACGGCTGCTTCCTGAGAAGCGCCTCCGGCCTCCACTGGCCGCAGACAGGCGAAGGGAGGAGAAGACAGCGAGTAAAGACAACCTGGGAGAGATCACTCTCCGGGAGCCTTCCCTTCCTCAGGCCCTGGAGCCTAAGTCTAAGCAAGGCAAAGACAAACGCAAAGGCAAGGGCAAGGAGGCCCCAATAAAAAAGACTGCAGCCGTTGAAGTCAGCACTGCTAAGCCGGTCGAGCGCCCTCCAGCTCCCCTGCCTCAACTTCAGCCGTGGACTAAGGTAGTTAGACGAGGAGCTAGGAAAGCGCAGAGAGAGGTAAGGCCAAAAACGACGCCAACCCCTTCTCAAAGGCCGCAAGCTGCGATGCCAGTTTCGCAGGCGCAGCCTCAGAAGGCTACGAAGCGAAAGGCGATAAAACTCCGCCCCCCTCGCACTGCAGCTGTAACTATCACGCTGCTTCCGTCATATATCTATCACTTGTTGTCCGTAACTATCACTTGTGCTCATTCCGTTCGTCATCACATTGTTACTACTGGTCCGCCGGTATGTGCGCGATCAAGGCTACTACCTCCGGATCGCTATTTAAAAGTAAAAAAGGAATTTAAAATAATGCAAGAGTTATGTATATGCAGACCAGGGAAAGGTGAATGGTCTTCAGCGCTTCATGTCGTTCCAAAAAAGGATGGACAGTTACGTCCTTGCGGTGACTATAGAGCCTTAAACGCTATTACGAAACCAGACCGTTACCCTATTCCGAGACTACAAGATTTCACTTACGTGCTACCCAATAAGAAGGTATACTCACGGTTAGACCTAAATAAGGCCTACCATAATATATATATATATATATATATATATAGCAGAAGAAGACATCAAGAAAATGGGAATCGCAACAGTTTTTGGTCTTTGGGAGTTTCCCCGTATGTCTTTTGGATTAAAAGGAGCCGCACAGACCTTCCAGAGGTTCATGGATCATCACGTTTTGAAAGGTATTGAAATTCTTAAGTCTTCGGAAAACTCAGATAATACTGAGTCAGCAGTTTCGTGTTACATAGATGATATCCTGGTTGCATCAGAAAATAGGGAAATCCACGAAAAACACCTTAGGTTAATTTTTGAAAGATTTAGTGACCTTGGCAAAAGTATAAATTTAATCAAATGTATTTTGATTAAAGGAAGACTGAAATTGAATTCTTAGGCTATACAGTATCAGAAAACGGAATCAGCCCGTTGTTGGAAAAAGTAAAGGCAATTGAAGAATATCCAAGACCAGAAACGGTAGAACAGCTGAGACGTTTCTTGGGTATGGTAAACTTTTATAGATCTCATCTTCCAAACGCAGCGAGGTACCAGGCAGAACTCAACAAGTTCTTGCATAACTCAAAAAAGAAAGACAAGACTAAAATCGACTGGGACGAGAGTAGCATTGGAGCATTCGAGCAGTGTAAGGTAAGCCTTAAAAGCGCCGCTACATTGTCTCATCCTAGCGTAGACGCTCCATTATCTCTCATGACAGACGCATCGGACACCTGCGTAGGTGGCGTATTGCAACATAAGCTAAAAGGTAAATGGGTACCGTTAGGTTATTTTTCCAAAAAACTATCCGAATCTCAGCGGAAATATTGTACTTATGATAAAGAGTTAACCGCTATTTATATGTCTATATTACATTTTCAGAACATGATTGAAGGACGACAGCTTATCATTTTTACAGACCATAAGCCATTGATATATGCTTTTACAAAGGTAATAGGTAAAGACAAAGAAATTCCTAGGAGAGCACGACAGTTAATGTTTATAAGCGAATTCACGAGCGAAATAAAACATATAGATGGTTCTCAGAATACTGTAGCTGACGCCTTATCACGTGTTGAAACTATTACTTGCCCAACAGCCATAGATTTCAACGAATTAGCGCAGGCACAGGAAAGCGAAGATCAAATTACGCCTGAGTCAAACAGTAAGTTGTTATTCAAGCACGTTATGATACCTAACACGAATGAACGGATATACTGTGAGGTTTCAACTGACAATGCAAGACCATACCTACCGATAAAGTTTAGAAGGATAGCATTTGACAGTTCATAATATTAGCCACCCCGGTATTCGCGTTACTAGAAAACTCATTTCGCAAAAGTTTTTTTGACCTAACATGAATAAAGACATAAACGCATGGGCAAAAGCTTGTATAGCGTGTCGGAAATCTAAAGTTAACCGACACACAGTTTCAGGCCTATCCGCTTTTCCACCAAGTACGAGATTCAGTCATGTGCATTCTGACATAATTGGTCCTTTGCCTACGTCACGACAAGGATATCGTTATTGCGTTACGATTATCGACCGTTCGTTAGACATATCAGCTGTACGGTTGCTAGAGCAATATACGATCATTGGATTTGTAGATTCGGAGTACCACTTAGAATATCGACCGACCAAGGAAGACAATAATGAGAGCGATCTTTTTGCTTCCTTATTGAAATTATTAGGTGTACAACGAATACGTACTACCCCGTATCACCCACAAAGTAATGGGATAATAGAACGATTTCATCGCTCCATGAAAAGCGCTATCACAGCACGATTATCGGCTTCGGAAGACGTAGATTGGGCCGAACAGCTAACAACAGTTATGTTAGGTTTGAGAGCCGTAAGTAAAACAGATACAGGATATAGTTCAGCAGAGATGGTCTATGGTGATACTATTCGACTACCAGGTGATTTTTTTTCCGAAAATGATCGACGGATAAGTGATGAGCATGCTTTTATAAGAGACGTACGTCAGACGATCAGCAGGTTAAGAGCACAATCACGAGCAGTAAGTGAATCGCGTAAAATTTTTGTTAGTAAAGATTTGAAATCCTGTTCCCACGTATTCATTAGAAACGATGTAGTAAAAAAAATATTAAGTCCTACATACGATGGCCCTTACCGCGTCATAAGTAGGGATAATAAAGTATTTAGAATTAGTTTACCTAACAGAGCCATAAATGTATCGATTGACAGGTTAAAACCAGCATATATTTTAAACGAGAACATTAATTTTAGAGATTTAGGTTGTGAAAGTACAGAAATGCTACGCGATAATATTAATGTAGAATATAATGAAAGCGATTCGATGAAATCGCTACCGCTTGTAACACGGACCACACGCAGTGGCAGGCAGGTCAAGCCGACAGTGCGATTTTTACTGTAGGTGTTGTACATTGTAATTGTATGCTTAGGTAGGTGATAAGTAGAATAAATCTAGGGCATAGATTATTGTGAAACGTGTTTTAATAAGTTGTTTTTATTGGCACTCAAGCGAAGCTTTCCATACGGACTTCAACAGTCATTAGCATAACATAGTGTTTACTTAATATTAAAATTTTTTTGTTATAATTTTATGCCGATAATGGGCAAATATTATTCAAAAAACGAAGAGATCGTTATCGCTCAACAAGGAGCAGACGACGCTGATATAGATAGACGGAGATATAGAAAGAAAGTTAGAACATTTCGGGATCGTCGTCATCGTACTAGCCTTTATCATCATAACTTTGTGTATATGCATTTGTGGAAGACGATGCCTCAGTAGTACTAAAACGTGGCTGATAAATGAGCTAGCATCGTTGTGGCCAGGAGGAGCATCAACCCAAGCTGCCTCACGATCCTAGTATATTAAGTATGTATGCATACGACGGCGGGTCAGACGCAAGCATGTTGCCAAAATCCATGTTAATAAAAACAACACGAAACAGTAAGTCTAGAATTAATTGTGTAAGCGTTGAGACATAATTATATGTAAGCATGTACTTAGATAAGAAATACATTGGAAGCATCGAGTGACCACACTGTTAATAGATTCTATGTGAAACTTCTAAAGTAGTATAGTAGTGCCTACCCTTAGCATGTATTATGTAGTAGAAATAAGTAAATCACTATCCAGTCTATACGAGCATAGAGTAGGTACCTGAATTTTATTTTATATCTGTATTTAGATATAATGATTTACAAAATCCTAGTAACCTGTTGTATTTCGAAAGTACTTACCAATATCCTATTAATCATAATAATTTGTGTATACTTACCTTAACATACTCAAGTACTTATCAGTTTAAAAAGTTTTCGATATGTTATGTTTTCATCTCATGTTTGTAAAATTTAGAGGAAATGTGTTTAACAGAATAAATAAATTTGCTAGTTTAAATGTATAAATAAACTATGTATACTTCGTTATTTTAGCGCTCATAAATTTCAATCGTACATTACCTCTCAATATTTATAAACTGTTTCAAAGTAAATAATGTTCTCTGTGTAGCAACAATGTCGTTATATAATATACCGATGTCACATGTACTTTGGCCCGGGTGATCATACGTCGGCTGGCTTTGCAACCAAGCACACTCCTGTGTGCCTCGATGTAATGTTCGACTTGTATGTTTTAATTTGTATAACTTACTCGACTGTAAAAAAGGAGGTTGATTTTTTGTTTCACGTGTACCTACTTATTTTTTTTAAGAAGGGGATGATTGTAGGGACTGTGGCAAAGCTTAAATGGCTATGTAAGCGAATGATACGAATGGCCCCGCGCCCGGCACTAGCCTCGCCAGTCGTCTCCACACCTCCGTAAATAATTGTACTCGCGTATAGCACTAAATGGTTTTCTGTGACGTTACGTACGTATACACGTATATGTTTCATAGGTATTATAACTGAAGTACGAATAGACTTGTATAGTGAACCGGTGTTTTATTATTTACGTCCAAACCAGGAATATAGACAATTCGATAGTATATCTACAGACCTTCATCTACGATCTTACATGCAACAATGAACTCAACACACTGTTCCTCCACAACAGGGCAATACCACCAAAAGTCCTACCGCGTAGAATTCCCGCCGATGTGTCTACCGCTGACGTACCCGTGTAACCAAACTCGCGGTTGACCGTACTGAGATACGGAATGTCATCCGGGTAAAGCCAGGTCACCTGCAGGGCAATTAGGCTACAAGACTGACACAGCTCCCTAACATTATCCAAGGATCGCTTTCATCATCATCATCATCTCAGCCGTAGAACGTCCACTGCTGAACATAGGCCTCCCCCATGATTTTCCAAAAGGACCGGTTGGAAGCGGCCTGCATCCAACGTCGTCCTGCGACCTTCATCAGGTCGTCTGTCCACCGTGTCGGTGGACGACCTACGCTGCGCTTGCCGGTCCGTGGTCTCCACTCCAGAACCTTTCGGCCCCATCGGCCATCTGTTCTGCGTGCTATGTGCCCTGCCCACTGCCACTTCAACTGGCTAATCATCTGGGCGTTGTCGGTGACTTTCGTTCTTCTACGGATCTCCTCATTTCTGATTCGATCACGTAGAGAAACCCCGAGCATAGCTCTCTCCAAAGCTCGTTGTGCGACTTTGAGCTTTTCTATGAGGCCCATAGTAAGAGACCACGTTTCAGTGCCATAAGTCATCACTGGTAACACACATTGGTCGAAGACTCTAGTCTTGAGGCACTGAGGTATTTTTGACGAGAAGACTTCGTGAAGTGGAACGCTGCCCAGCCGAGTTGGATTCGACGATTGACCTCTTTCTCGAAGTTGGACCTGCCTAGTTTGACTGTCTGTCCCAGGTCGATTCGGGGGGTTCCCACATCAATGCGGGAACCCCCCCAAGGGTTCCCGCATTGACGTGGCGGGGGGGCTCAGTAGCCGTGGCTTGGATCACCACGGTGAAGCCAAGAGGAACCCAGGGGCCGCGCCGGCGTTGGGGTGCGCTGGCTGGCTCAGGCGGGGCCGCTCCTATGGGCTTTGGCCGCCAAGTCCACATAGGAGTGGCGGGGTCCAGGTGCTTTGGCGCAGACTCGAGGAGGGGGGCCCGGGCACTTTGGTGCAGGCTCGAGGAGGTGGGGCCTGGGCACTATGGTGCAGGCTCGAGGAGGTGGGGTCCGGGCGCTCGGCGCAGACTCGAGGAGGTGGGGTCGCTGGGGATTATCCCCTGTGGCTGACGTAGCAGGCGGTGGGGCTACGTATCCGACCCACCGCGGGGAGACCACGGGCGACCAGACACGGGGAAGTCTGGCGCCCATTGTTGGCGAGTTTGGTCTCCGAGGCAGTTGCGGCGCGCCATGTGTTCTGGCGTGCCGCGAAGAGAAGGGTCCGGCAACGGACAGCCACGGCGGGTTCGCGGTCGTGTGGAAAATCTGTCCCGCGTTCCCGCCGAGGGCGGCAGTGACGGAACACCCCGGGGTTTTGGTGGGTATACGGACTCCCACATAACCACCTACCTCCCCGTGGTAGGTGATATCCATAAAGGATTTCCCCGGGTAAAAAAAAAAAGGCACAACATGGGCATTAGACATAATTTTTGTTTTTTCTATGGTCATCTTAAAGCCTACCCGTTGGGAAACTCGATGAAGGCCTTTGAGGATTGTATTAAATCTGATAAAATCGCACACACACGTTCCTTGCTCATATAGCTCCATAATGTTTGTATTTTAAATAACATATAACGTGTTAATTATTTTACTTATAATTTATCAACTCTTGGTATAATATTACTTTATACTACAGTTTGGTTTTGTTATTAATATTATTTTTATTGGAATTAAATATTTTGTCTAATATTCAAATGAAATGAAATCAAATCAAATCAAATCAAATCAAATCAAATCAAATCAAATCAATGTATTTGCAAGAACATAGGTTATTTTAGTTGCAGTTGGTATCGCAATACATTGGTACTCCATGTTCTGCCTTTTAAGGCGTGCAAAAACAAAACTAAATTAAAACAATCAATTATTAAATAAAGTAAATTAAATTAAAGTAGTAATTAAATACTGACTAGTACACTCTAATTAATATAACAACACTCTTATCAAACAATGACTGTCACAATTGTATCATGTTAGGGAATAGAAACATAATAGACAATTAAAATTATATATAAAATTAAATATAGCAGTGCATCCACATATTTTAGGTAAGTACCTACCTAACAACCCAATTCACCTACACTATCGTTAATATTTAAAAATCGTAAATATACTGACAATAATTATTATCTACAATTATTCAATGCATGATACAAACCTAACATTACAATTTAATCCAATATGTCAAATTTTAAATAGTGCCTTTACAATACATTGATAGTATTAAATTAAAAATATGAATTTGAATTATTATAAAATTAAAATACCATGTCATTAATATAGTCGTTTATAGAATAGTAACCCTTATCTATAAGAAATATAATTTATTTTTGAAATGTATTACTACAATCTGAGTCCAATATTAAACGTGGTAAGTGATTATATATCTTCGGGGCCATACCTAAAACGCTTTTAACATTAAGTGCAGTTCTGCGTGGCTGCACACTAATGACCGTATTATGTCATTTACTTTTAAGAAATGTAAATAAATTTAAATTGTTCCTTGTAAATAATGCTATTTCATATATATATACAAACATGGGAATGTCAAAATGTTCAGGCGTTTAAAATGCGGCTTACATGAATCTCTCATTTGTAAATGACATACTGATCTCAAACACTTTTTTTGCGCTTTGAAGATGTTTTCTCTCTCGGTACAATTTCCCCAGAATATTATGCCATAACGTAGCAATGAGGTAACATATGCGTGGTAAGATGTCAGTACTGCCGATTGTTCTACAACTTTAGAAAGCATGAATAAAGCGTAAGAAAAACTACTTAATTTTGCGCATATTAGTTCAGCTTGCTTTTTCCATTTGAGGTCTGATTGCACATAAAGTCCTAGGAATTTCGTGTCTGTTATTTCCTTAATGTTACTATTAGAATTATTATTTTAAATTAGAATTATTATTATTATTATATATAGAATTATACTAATTATTAATATTATATCAAATTTCAGAGCAAGACAGTCCATACAGTGGGTTCCAAGTACTTTAAACCCCACCGTACAGATAGGCCACAGAAACTCTCCAACGATACCCTCAACCTCATGGCTGAACGACGCTCACTGAAAATGCAGTCTTCGCATGATGCTGAAGCATATAGGCTGCTCAATAGACGAATATGGAAGTCCTTGCGACACGACATTCGGATCTTTAATACAAACCGTATTAAAGAGACGATAGAGCGGAAAAAAGGCTCCAAAGTGTTTGCAAGAGACATGTCTATTGGGCAAAGCCAGTTGACGAAGCTGAAGAGAGAAGACGGCAGTGTATCGTCGACCAAAGCAGAAGTATTAGGAGAGGTAGAGAGTTTCTACGGACAGCTATACACCTCGGTCGCTAAACCTGTTAGCAGCTCGGCCAAAGACCCAAGAGCCAAGCTGACCCGACATTATACCGAAGATATCCCGGACATCAGCCTGTACGAGATTAGAATGGCCTTGAAACAGCTTAAGAACAACAAGGCGCCTGGTGTTGACGGTATCACATCTGAGCTTCTGAAAGCAGGTGGAACACCGGTACTTAAAGTCCTTCAGAAGCTCTTTAATACCGTCTTACTCGAAGGTTCAACGCCAGAAGCATGGAACAAAAGCGTGGTGCTGCTGTTCTTCAAGAAAGGTGACAACACTTTACTTAAAAATTACAGACCCATCTCGCTTTTGAGCCATGTTTATAAGCTGTTTTCGAAGGTCATAACGAACCGTCTCAGTCGCAGGTTTGATGAATTCCAGCCTCCGGAACAAGCCGGTTTCCGAAAAGGGTATAGTACCATAGACCACATCCACACGCTACGGCAAGTTATACAGAAGACCGAAGAGTATAACTTGCCTCTTTGTTTAGCGTTTGTGGACTATGAGAAAGCCTTTGATTCGATCGAGACGTGGGCAGTGCTTGAGTCTCTCCAGCGGTGCCGTATTGACTATCGGTATATTGAAGTGCTGAAGTGTTTGTACAAAAACGCCTACATGTCAGTCCGAGTACAGGAGCAGAGTTCGAAGGCAATTCCATTGCAAAGAGGCGTGAGACAGGGAGACGTTATATCTCCGAAACTGTTCACCGCCACATTGGAAGACGCCTTCAAGCTTCTGGAATGGCAGGGACTCGGCATTAATATTAACGGCGAATACATCACTCACCTTCGATTTGCCGACGATATTGTAGTCATGGCAGAATCCATGGAAGACCTTAGTACAATGCTCGAAGGCCTCCATAGAGTTTCCCAACGGGTAGGTCTTAAGATGAACATGGATAAGACGAAAATTATGTCTAATGCCCATGTTGTACCTACCCCAATATCAGTTGGGAACTCAGTTCTCGAAGTTGTTGACGAGTACATCTACCTGGGACAGACAGTCAAACTAGGCAGGTCCAACTTCGAGAAAGAGGTCAATCGTCGAATCCAACTCGGCTGGGCAGCGTTCCGGAAACTTCGCGAAGTCTTCTCGTCAAAAATACCTCAGTGCCTCAAGACAAGAGTCTTCGACCAATGTGTGTTACCAGTGATGACTTATGGCACTGAAACGTGGTCTCTTACTATGGGCCTCATAGAAAAGCTCAAAGTCGCACAACGAGCTATGGAGAGGGCTATGCTCGGGGTTTCTCTACGTGATCGAATCAGAAATGAGGAGATCCGTAGAAGAACGAAAGTCACCGACATAGCCCAGAAGATTAGCCAGTTGAAGTAGCAGTGGGCAGGGCACATAGCACGCAGAACAGATGGCCGATGGGGCCGAAAGGTTCTGGAGTGGAGACCACGGACCGGCAAGCGCAGCGTAGGTCGTCCACCGACACGGTGGACAGACGACCTAATGAAGGTCGCAGGACGACGTTGGATGCAGGCCGCTTCCAACCGGTCCTTTTGGAAAATCATGGAGGAGGCGTATGTTCAGCAGTGGACGTCCTACGGCTGGGATGATGAGATGATGAGATGATGATGATATTCTATATAGTATATAGGTTACCTACCTACTCGTATAGGTACCTATATTCTATATAGGTCTATATACACAAATGACAACAATGTTATGCTCTACAAGTTCTATAGCGCTATTCTATTATACTCTCACAACTAAATTCTCTAGCTTCATTTAGTTCCCTAAATCTATGCATGTTATTTAACAATATGCAGGAGCCACCACTGCGCTTTTTTCTACTGTAACACGCAACGAGGTTAAAATTCAGCATATGTAGCAAATTGGTATCACTGCTGAGCATATTATGTTCCGTTATGCATATGACGTCAACTCTTTTGTTTTTTTGTTTTAATTCCTCTAGATGTACCTCCAACAAATTCGCTTTATTAATCAGGCCGTTAATGTTTTGATGTAAAATATTAATGTGATGATGTAAGAATAAACGCATGCCCTGGAAGTTTGCTTTCTGCAAAGTTTTCACCCAGAGCAATATCACTTATGACTATAGACTCAGTTTGTGTACATTTATTTGCCTTTTCGTATCTCGATGTATTTAACGCTTTTATCTCTTGTAATTTAAATTTATATGCTATTTGGATAATTGCCTTTATAGTTGCTCTACATATGTCCACACAGATATTGTATTTATTTGGAATGTATCTACTATAGCCCATATAGATAAAGGTGACATGGCTGTAACTAGAAGAAATGAATCTCAAATCGTAGTTAAGTTTGTTTTCGTTCAGCGATTTATTATACGGGATCTCCGTGACTATTACATTTGTAAAGCTGAAAAAGTTAATGAAACTTCTAAGAACAAACTTAAATTCACACGGATTAAAGTCATTTATGCCACCCAAAACAATTACATAGTCTTTCTTTGTCAACTGCAACAAGTAATTTTTTCCTGAATTTAAAATATCACCTATTGTGGCATTTGGTTAACAGAAAGATGTGAAAATATACTCGCTCCCTACAAGGCGTTGCAGAGTTTTTCTCAATCCGGTTCCTCGTTGATCTGCCAAGATAATAATTGTTCTTTTTTCTTCATTTTTCTTTTTGATATTTTCTTTAATCTTAGTAATACTATTACGTCAATTATATTCGATGTTATTTTGTTCATTTGTTTCGTGTTGTTCCTTAACTTTATTTTCCTTAGCTTCAATTTCTGCAACAGGTATAGCTTGCAGATTTTGAATTTTTTTAGTATTTTCAGCATCTACATCGTATTAAAATCTGCGTAAGTAGATAGCTGTTGTCTACATGCTGTTTTTCATCATCCCTGTGATCAACGTGACTTACAATTTCTTATTCTCTATTCAATTCTAGTTCAGCTGCTCTAGATGGGGTAGACAAAGACCATTTTCTGTCTTTTTTTCTTTTCCCCCGATTTAGGTATTACACCACGACTTGATGTCACACTCCAACCTTCGAACTGACCAACTTTCTTGTATAATTCTATTGTTTTGTCTCGCTTTTCTAATTCTGACTTTAACATATTATTTTCACTGTTTAAATTGTCTATTTCGGAGTTGGCGGATTGCAAGGTTATTGTTAATTTATTATTTTTTTCATTTAATTCGACAATTATTCATTTTCATTCAAGGACGTATTGGGCAAGCTCATCATAGTCGAATCAAACAAAGAGGAATCTTTGGATAGGTCCGATACAGAGCTGCATGGGCGCAGCCGTCTTCGATTTGTCACATAGTTATTATAGTTATTTTCCATTTTCTTAATATTATTTTAGTATGTATACAATTTATAATCGAGTATTATTGTAGTATTCCCCAAAAATATATATATACAATGAATACTATTTATATATTGTTCATTGAAGCACCAAAGGGAAAAATGTTGCAAAAAGTAATTAATCTAAGTCGATGTTCACGTAGAATCGAACTTGGTTACCCTCCAAGAACTGTGTGTGCGCATTCAAAGTTTACTCCACTTCGCCACGATGTTGTTTCTAGTTTGACCGAAAATCCGGTACTGCCCCAGATCTGTTTGGCGTTTGTTCCGTACTCATGAATCCGAGTGTTTGCCGAACAGAACCGAACGCGAGCAGCTACTAAGTCCAAAGGTCAATTGAATACAAACAAGACGCAGCCGTTTCAACCGTCGAACTCATAGGATAATTTAAAATTGTGATTTATCCACTAACTAAAAATAAACTAATTTTCATTGTTTGTGGATATTGCCATAGTTAATATTATATGGAAATAAACTTTTGCTTTTATAATGATTTGGATGTTCAGTTAGCTGCAAACCATTTCACATATATGTTATATTAGTTTATTACGTTTTGATAACACTACCACTCGCTAAACGGACGACTATTAACACTGTACGATTAAATATAATGAGAATAGATCACATTAAGGCGAAATGAGTTCCAAATTTCATGATTCGACTTCGCGAAAACTAAAAACTCAGTTTTCGACGCTTAAACCTAATAACCGAAGTTCGAAAAAAAACGTAGTGTACATTGAATATTCGTCCTTATGAAGTATGGGAGCCAATACACGATTGAGCAAACTTGGCTCGATAGAAAAAAAACGGCAACATTACCTAAATTATGCATTTTTTCTTACGTGCTTCGTGGCAAAAATCATTTTTATTCAATTATGGGCAAATATATTTTAATGAATGTATCATATTCAAATTCCCAATGAAATTTACTAGTGAACTATGGACTTTTTTATCATTAAAAGTTAATCATTTGATTGTACGAAATAAATATAAAAAGTATTAGCACGTATTCAATTGAGTTTCCGCATTACATCGTCCATTCTGGTAAGCAATTCTTAACCTTATGTAAAGCATCGTAAATTGTTTTAAAATTAGGATTGGACCAAGCCTTAACCATTTTTATTGAAATTAAATATACAGAGACGATGTTAGGCGTACTGTCAGGGAATGTACACGAGAGGTCTGTGGGCCAGTTACACCAAAAAGTCGCTGAATACCCTACGTGTACAGTATAATAACATCTTCAGGATGATGTTGGGACTCCCTCGCTGGTGCAGTGCCTCTGGAATGTTTGCGCAGACGCATACTGACGGGTTCCATGCCGTCATTCGCAAGAAAGTCACGTCATTAATGAGGAGGGTGCGAGGAAGTCACAACAGCAACAACTTACGGGCACCTGTGTGGAGGCATTTCGTCACGGTGATGGTCGAGTGAGATTGTGGCTCGTTCTATCCTTGGCCGGGCGGACGCCTTAATTTAATTTATAAAATTTTATAACAATTAATTACTTAGCTTAATTAGTACTAACATTAATTTTAAGTTTAATTGCGTTTACACTAACCTAATATGGATCCAAATAGTTGTCCAAATAAACAAATTTTGAATTTGATGTTGCTACGTGCAGCGCCATCTGCAAACTGAATATTACTTTTATTGGATTGCAATGTTTGTTAATATTTGATTTTGATTGTGGTTTTGATCTTATTATTAATCTGATTTTTACTTAAATTTAAATGTTAATATTAGTTCTAATCTGAATTCTAAATTTAAATCTAGTTTTAATTCTAAGTTTAATGATATTTTATTTCTTATATGTACTCATTTTAAATTTCTATTTATAATAAATTTAATTTTAATGTTGAATTTAATTTTTATTCTATAAGTGTATAGATTTAATGGCAATGATTTATCGGTTCACTGACGAGAGAGGCCTGGATCCTATCACACATGCTTTTATGAGCCTAGTTTAGGAACAAGGTATTTCATTTATATAATTTTTGTAACATTGCCTTGAACAAATAATTGATTTTTGATTTTGATTTCATTTGTTTTTGTAAAGTTGAAAGAAATGAAATAAAGAGAATAATTATAAGAAAGTTTGGATGGAAGATGTTTTGGAAAGATGAAGAAAAAACAATTTTATGGTAATACGTAAGTAACGCAAACAAATATAATAAGTATACGCGACACTAATCTTAATATGTAGTAACTTAATGACAATTTACGTAGAATCTGTGTTCGATCTATCGAGGTAGTCACGAGGCAGTCACGAGGTAGTCGCGAGGTAGTCACGAGGTAGTCGCGAGGTATTCGCGAGGTAGTCACGAGGTAGTCACGAGGTAGTCGCGAGGTAGTCACGAGGTAGTCACGAGCAGTTGGTGTGCTCCAAGCTTTAGTTTGGACGAGACTTTCCCTTCAACTGCCTCTCTTTGTAGTTGCGCCAACTGCCGCCTGCAACGCAAACATCACGAGCTGAGGACATCGCGCACTGGGCTGCTCAGTAAGCGTATGGGCAGAGACACAATCGTCACTTTTACAACTTTGAGTAATTCTTTTACAATAAAAATAAAGTTTATTAAGCTCCCAAACTGTATAACAGCTGTACTAACAGCTCCGTGGCAATACTAAATACTATAATGTGTGAAAACTCCCTATATAGGTACGTAGTATTTGATAATATTTTATTTTCTGCAATGGCATGACTGTTTGCCATTTATCACGCTTGAAGGCGCTGCGATCAACGGAGACCTGTCAAACCAAAAGTGCTTTGTGGATGTTTTATGTATATATATTTATCTAATTAATTCATTAATCAATTTATTAATAACTAACGAGTGCCCGTGACTTCGTTCGTGTTGTAAGCTCGGCCTCGCCATAACCTCTCATGTTTTCTCGGTTTTTTTCCTTAATAACCTTCTTCTGACAATCAACACAACAAAAATAATTAGCGAGATGGTCTATCCGTTCTCAAGTTATAGCGTAACCAGGAGAAACAGGGCTTCATATATATATATATATATATGTATATATGAATCTACAATTAGATTAAATTTAGATAATATTAGACAGGTCTCCACTGACTGCAGCGCCCTACCGGTGGCTCTTTTTATATCTACGAGACGGACAAGTGGCACGTCTGATACGCACTGCGCTTGCTCATGCCAATTGCAGTGCCACTCACAACCTGTAGTCCTACGTGGCATTGCACTGCGCTCGTCACCCTGAAGCATTGATTTATGTGCCTTCATCGCCCAACACTTCCCCTTGCTACAGCACCCTTCACACCCACACAACACAGTAATGCTTGCGTACTATTGCTTCGCGGCAGAATATCTGGCAATACGGTGGTACCCACCAATACGGCCTCTTGCACATGAGAGCTCACCTCGTAGGTCGGGTTTCCTCGCCTCGTACGATTTGAAATCCGACGGCGGAGGAAATCCAACTGTCAGGTACACACCCGCTTATACGTAACCCAGGTAGTGTAATGAACAGAAACTTACATTTTGTGTACATAAGTATGAGTATCCATCGTTTATGCGTGCTATCACGTAGCTCTCCATATCCCGCACATTGCTGTTGAAATTGAAACAACTTCGAACGGATTAAACAGCGCATAATTGTTTATTACTTTATCCCTACGTTTCGATCAGTTTCCAGTGAACATGTTCACTGAACACTTCGGATATAGTGTTTGTATCCTAAGATGAGACACAAGTAGTAAATAGCCTCCATCAGGCACAGATGCCCGTCCTCATGGACAGCGAAGGCCGCTAGTCGCGCAGTGCCTGCACTGCACCGACCGGTCGGAGTATAACGACTAGATGCTAGACGTGAGTGTTGCCGGTTTACCATTCATTAACAGATCACTCACGGTCGTCTAGCGGCGTCACGCCTCGCCGGAGTATTCGCCACTCGTACGGTGTGTCGTACAGCACGAATGGTTTGGGTTCTGAAACAAGTGCAAGGACGCTTTAGTATTGTAAGCTCTGGAAACTATTTGGAAACATTATATCTGGACGACGAGCACCTACGGGAAGTGTTATGACACATAACTGATTATCAATGGAGAATTGAGACAAAAGAAATACACTACTAATAATAATAATAATAATATGGGACAACATCCACACGCGGTGTTCAGGTCCCAAACTAGGCAGAGCCTGTACTGTGGTAACCTGATGACTGATATACAAACATATATATGATATTAGATACTTATATACATATACACACCCAGACACAGATCAAACAGACATGTTCATGCACACAAATGTTTGAGCTGTCCGGGGGTCGAACCCGGGACGCACTACGTCTACTAGAAGAATAAAAAGAGTAATTTATACATTTAGGCGTCAGTCATGTGAGGCTAAGCAAATGTTAGTGCCTCAAAAATCATACAATAAAACTAAATATTTATGTGTAGTAAAAATACACAAAAAAATAACAGAGTTAATATTAAGAATATATTAAAATATTTAATGAAGCCTGGATTTTAAGTGTAACATGGATAATCAATGGTAATTTAGTGCGAGGATGACAAAAACGGGTATTTTTACTGGCCTATACCGCTGGGCTGTCGTCTTGCAATGCACAATGCACACAATTTTTTTTATATATTACCTTCAAGAGCTTCATCCGGCAAGGGGTGCGGTGGCCTCTGCGATACACCCGATGTCCCCCCTGTAAACACCGCGCAATGCAACCTTAGTACTCAGGGTCAATAATATGCATATAGGTTCGATTTCACTGTTAAGCTAGTTCAATAAAACGGAGCTTAGCATAAACGAGATCTAGTTCCAATGGCGATGAGTGGCTTGAGTTTGACATTACATTAGTATAGAGTTCGTTTGCTGATAAATAAATCACTTTAATTTTGCTCCTTTCACGCTCAGATTTAATCAACGCTAAACACAAATATATAGAAAAAAATATGTGAAAAACATAAAAATGAGAATTAATGATTATAAAGGACGTTATGTTTAAAGATAATTTAAAACGATAAAATAATATAGATATTAATGAATGTTTCAATGATGATAACATTCTACAAAATCTATAAACATATTTATATATATTATAATACATTTTATACTGAACTGGACTTTTTAATTGGCCTTTATTTTTGTATATTTATATTGTTGATTACGTATTTTAACTGTTGACACCTTTCGAGTAGATGGTAGGTAATCTACTCGTATATGTACAATAATGAACCCTAGCCGCTGTCATGTTATAGCGTGACCAGGAGAAATCATGGACACGCTATAACTTGAGAGCGGCTTTACCGATTTATATATATTTTTTTAAAGTTTTCTAACACGTCGTCGTAGAAGGCTCTTACAATCAAAAATTCGAGAAAAGATGAAAGGTTATAGAGAGGCCAAAGCCTCGAAGCCCAAAATTTGAAGAACATTTGCCTAAACTATATATTTTATGCTTGTTGGAATAGTATGCCATATGCCAATAAACAATTATGTCAAAATATTATTATATGACAGTAAAAATCGAAAACAACAGGATTCCATACCAAACACAAAGTCTATGTCGTTTGGTTCCATTATTCAAACCCTCTTTCAATAATTTTGATCCCATGAGTATCTCTCTCATCGCGTGGTGATGTGAGCTGATAACTGAGCCGAGACATGGGCCATGAGCTTAGCCAACAAGTGAGCGGCTGATAGCTCCAGTTTAGGAATGGTTTGGCGGTGTTTAATGGAAGCTACCTTTGACTTGGACATGAGCAGGTGCACATGTACCTGTCCGTCAGCCAAGTTCCGAAGCATCCGCATATCCCTGAAGGGTGTGTGTGGATGCCTTGTTTGAGCAGACGTTTCTTGGAAACCTGAGCGCTGAGAGACGTCGTAGGTCACGATAGATATTCTGACACTCAAGAGCGACGTCACTGGGTACTCGTTCGTCCCAATCGAGTATTAAGGTCCACAACCTTTGAATCAAGGTTTTAGCGCGGAAGATGACGGAGCTGATCCAACCGCATGGGTCGTACAGACGTGCTATAGTGCTGAGTATTGACCTCTTGGTTAAACCATCTGCAGTAGGTACTGAGACACTATAGGTAAATTCGTCAGTTTGTGGTATCCAATATGTACCAAGAACCTTGATGGAGTTATCATCTGGGCTGACGTCAAAATCTTTCGACATCTCGCACTGGTCATCTGGGAACCTTTCTAAAAGCCGACGGGAGTTGGATGTACACTTACGCAGTTGGAAACCCCTCAGTGCGAGTAAGCTCATCAACTCGGTTTGTAAGGTCATGGCTTCACCGACAGTATCATGTCCGGTGAGCACGTCGTCAACAAATATTGACCTAGAGAGCACCTGAGCGGCTTTGGGATAGCGTTGACCTTCATCCGCGATCAACTGCTGGATGGTACGGTTCGCTAAGAATGGGCTGGAGCGTAATCCGTAAGTCACGGTGGACAATGCATAAGTTAATAAAGGCTGATCTGGTGATGAACGCCAGAGAATGAGCTGAAACCGTCTGTGGTCGGGCTGAACCATGATGTTTCTGAACATCTGTTGTATGTCTGTGCTGAAAACGACCTTGTGTGTTCGGAAGTTTAAGATGATATCCGTGATATCTCGCTGCAGGGCCGGTCCCGTATGTAAGGTGTCGTTGAGGCTAGTGCCATTTGCGCTTTTACAACTAGCGTCAAAGACTGTACGTAGCTTGTCTGAATTGGCCTTAAAAATGCCATGGTGCGGTATGTAGCAATAGGGCTGATCGCGGAACGTATTAGGGTGGCAGGGATTCATGTGACCTTTATCTAGGTACTCCTGCATAAACGCTACATATTTTGAGCGGAGTTGGGGGTTTCGTTGGAGTTTCTTCTCGAGGTTGATAAACCGCCGAAGTGCTATAGCGTGCGTAGCTCCTAGTTCGGGGGTTATAGAGAGGTTATAGAGAGGCCAAAGCCTCGAAGCCAAAAATTTGAAGAACATTTGCCTAAACTATATATTTTATGCTTGTTGGAATAGTATGACATATGCCAATAAACAATTATGTCAAAATATTATTATATGACAATAAAAATCGAAAACAAAAGGATTCCATACCAAACAAAAAGTCTATGTCGTTTGGTTCCATTATTCAAACCCTCTTTCAATAATTTTGAGAATGTGATCCCATGAGTATCTCTCTCATCGCGTACCCCCGTGCCCCTGTACCCTGCGGGCATAACCTAATTAAAGTGGTCTGCCTACAATTAATAAAACTTTCCTCATATAATCCCAAATCTGTCTTAGGGGACTTCCGATAGCAGTGAACACTAAGTAGAATCTGAAGCGTTCGGTGACGATGACGCGAGTTACGTGATATTTGTTCACTAAGAAGTGCTCAACGCGCCTAAAGGAGGTTTCACTTCCAAAACAATAATAAAAAACTGTACACCTGTAAGCACTTAAACTATGAAAGAATTATAATTGTATCTCCATCTCCCCACATACCCGCCATATTTAGTGCAGATGGTCTGGACACTTCACGCACATCCTCGGGGATGGTGTGGTACATGGGTTCCTCCTTCGCAGCTCCGGTGTCGGTGACGGTGGTGTTGTCGGTGACGGCGTCGGTGACGGCGTCGGTGACGGCCGGTGCGCGGTTGTCTACCGCGGTTTTCTCACGAGATATCTTGCAAACTAGAAGTAGCCAGACTCAAATTGTTGAGCTATTATATCAACAACAAGGGGATAATTCATTTTTATATTTTCATTTTTAATTGTTCATCAAAGTGACTTCATCCCGCCTGATGGAAAGTGAAGACGAAATCAAGAAACGATGACCATTAGTACAGCCGTAAGCTGCATTAATCGCCACCCCTATGATGACCTGAGTGATCCCTTTTCACGCCCCGCTTGAAAGACCCAGGGTCATAGCTGCAAGGAAATACGGATGCCGGCAAAGAATTCCACAATTTACTTACACGACAGAGGTAGTGTTTGGTGTGGAACGCACTTCAGCTAGGGCTCCGCAGACCGGAGTAGAGTGTGGAAGCGTCAGGTAGGCACTTGACACATTCAACTTTTTTGACCAAATTGTTTTGAATTGTTAAGTTTATATTGTTGCTTTTATTACCTTTACTAAAATACAGACACATGATTTACTAGATGATAATAGAAGTCCTATCCCATCAAGAAACGCTGTCATAACATCTAAAGCTGTCTGTATACTATTTTCGCAGTGTTTAATATTCTGATGTCTAATGTAAAATATGAAATCGTCAGCATACGGTGAGATGGTTATAGTGTCTCTTAGGGAAAAACATGTTATCTTCTTATTCCAAAGTCATGATATTTAAAGATACATTTTTTATATACAAATCAACTGATTGTGATATAAATTAATTGATAAATTGATTGATTTGTAATATATGTGTATGACGTTTAAAACTGCATTTTTAGTGCCTATTAAATAAATTTTCTTTGACTTTGAATAATATGAAATCTAGAATAAAAGATCATAATCACATTGATAACTGACTCCATATGAATTGCATTGCTACATTCTTATGTAAAAGAGTTAATAATATTATTACCAATGCTACTTTTAAGATCACCTTACTTATGACTTGCTTGTTAAAATCAGTACAAAACATTTTAATAAATATGATTAAATCACACTAAATCCATAGTATTATTTGTTTTTTTTGCATATGAATTATGAATTGTTAGCTTGCTGTTTCCTTGTTTTTTGTATCTACATAATGGAAGAAAACATGGTAATTGCTATCCATTAATAATTTATTAATTTAGTAGGCCCTAAAAATTTAATTCATGCGTTTGTAGCTATATGGGCAATGCAGCGATATTATATATATATATACGTATTCATTCCATAAAAAGCATTCAGATGGCGTTCAAATTGCGTTGCCTCTTTTTCCAGCCGAGTGAGGTCTCTATTTCCGTATATACAATTTTCTCTATGGGAAGCGTTTTGTGTATTAGTACAATACTCTTTGGTACAATACAAGTATCTGCTGTCATAGACAACACAAAAGTATTACAGATCAGTCAGCCCAATTGTTCCAAAACAATACAATATCCAAAAGAAGTTACGAGCGGCGCCATCTATTGTCATCGTTCGGGACCAAACAGGTAGAAACTGCCAACCTTTTTGGTTCGTGGTAAGTAGCTTTGAACAGTACCTATATGGATGCAATGCTGGGCTGGAACGAGTAGTTCGGGATGGGAATGGTGAGGAAGGAATAAATATTTTTCTTGATAGTGTAGCTAGCTAAAAAAATGAGCTAGGTAATTATCTGTCATGCCCGTGTGCAGTTTTTGAACATAAGTCTTTATTCAGCCTGCAAGCAAGCAATACCCGTGTATTTTTTAACTGACTTAAATAAGGAGGAGATTCTCAATTCGACGGGTATGTATTTTTAGAATATTTGTTACGCCATTTATCCCCCGATTACGAGTTGATTTTGTTGTTTCGTTTTGTTTGGTAGGTCATATTTTAGAGGGGGTCCCATATATACGAGTATGTATACATTTTTAAGAAATTGATTTATTGCTTCATGAAAAAATCAACAAATACAAAGAATTAACACAGATCATAAGGAGAGGGCTATACTCGGGGTTTCTCTACGTGATCGAATCAGAAATGAGGAGATCCGTAGACGAAATGTGTCGGTGCCATGCGCATAATATTGTGATAATAGGTAAGTAGTACCTACTTTTGAAGTATCATGGAACCGAGTTATTTCACACATTTTGGTGTCGAAGTTGGTTAAATTTTTTTGGTAAAAAGATTTTTATTTATTTCATCAAATACTTTAATACATTAGAGTAAAAATATTTATATATGTATAACTTTGTAGTTTATACAAACATATATTTACATACCTGCATATGCTGCACACGAAGCCCCCAGGGCGAATAGGGCGGCACAGGTGACACCTGCCGCAGCATATACCTGCATACAGCTCGCGTGAGCTGCCGACAATGTCACAGATAATGAGCATGTTGCTAACCATACATTAGATACGGATACATAACATCCACAACCGCATTGCAATCATTCGATAAATACTCCAATAAATACAAGAACATATTAAAAACATTGTAATATGTTCTTGTATATAAGACAAGCCGAACGCTTAGGCCGATCGTGCCTCTCTATCGCTTGTTCCGCGCTCTCGCTTGCACGCTCGGTTCAGGCGGAACGTGACAATGACTCATACTTTTTCGCGTGCAGCCGCGTTAATCATTTTATATGACGTTAATCACGTCAAAAACATGTATGAGATTGACTAATAGAGGCGTTTTACTCCTTGAATATGAAGTATAAACATGGCAAATTTTGTGCTATACCTACCTATAGCTGAAGTACACAACTCGCACAACGACATTAACTACATTGACAAGATTAAAAGAGCACGAAGATATATGAATCCTAGTTGTTAGAAAGAGATCAATATATTATTAACAACGTTCGCCTGTGACCGACCATTCGACCGCCAATGGCAGACTCGTTCTCTCTGTCGCTCGCTACTTGTCTCGTTCTCGTGGGTGTCGAAGCAGCAACGTCGCAGGAGTTATTTTTAATTAAAATAAAATTTTTGATTTTCTATTTTTGATAAATAACATAGAAAAACAATACTTACAAATGAAAAGATACATCATTCTTGTATTTTACAATTGTTCCAGTATATCTGCAGTTTCTAACACATAAAAAGGCATTTTTTCCTAAATGTAGTACACGTGTTGCGTCGTTGCCAGTTTATGGTTGCCAGACAAGCTGGAACTAAGTTGACTCAAGACAACTAGCTTGTGTTGATGTCGTCAAGCCGAGCGCAGTAAGGCGTATCTTTTTTTTTTTTTTTTTTTGACGTGGGGAAATGCTGTTACGCATTGCCGTATGCGGGGGGGCATACGGGGTATGACGGACTCGGCTAAAGGCGCCCATACCGTCTAAATACCCCACGGTGTTCCAGCGTCTTCGACTGATGACGGGGGGCGTGGGACCGAATTATTCTACCACAGCCCCCGTCGACGCCGCTGCCCGCTGTAAAGTGGCGGGCCCTCCTCGGTGAGGGGTGTCAATGGGAACACCCCTCCACCTCGTGTGATGCCCCCCGAACACGGAGGAGGCATCAACATCGCGAAAGGACCTATCTCTGAAGGGTGCCGGATGCCCCCGCATCCGACGGCCCAGGCCCTCTCAGCGTAGACGGAGTGTGGGCTCGGTTAGCCCGCACCCGTGTCCGTGCTCTCCGGAGCGGAAGAGAGAGAGGGTCTCTCTCCCTCTCACGCTCCGCCGCCTCCCTCCGCGAGACAATAATCTCGCAGAAGGAGGCTACTGCCTCCCAACATCTCTCATCGGCGACCATCCTGGCTAGGATGGTCGGCAATGAGAGATCCGTCCCAATGACCGCGACCAGAGTCTGTCGCGGTTCGTCCTCTCCAGGGCACGCCTCCAGCGCGTGCTGGGCAGTGTCTGCTGCACAGCCGCACTGATGGCATGCCGGGGAGGCTTCTCGTCGGGCGATGCGATGCAGGTAACTCCCGAAACAACCATGTCCCGAGAGCACCTGCGTCAGCCTAAACGAGAGCCTCCCATGTCTCCGAGTGATCCACTCGCGGAGAACGGGCTGAATAGCATCGAGGAGCCGTCGACTACTATTCCCCCTTTGAATGGACCCATCAAGAAGTCTTTCCTCCCACCTTGCGAGAGCCAACGCCCTAGCGTTGTTGCGCCAATGCGCTAACTCTCGCGGCGCCGGTCGCTCGTCCCGCTCCCGCGCTCGCACTCTGCGGCGGTAGACCGAGGCCAGCACTTCGGCCTCAAGGTCCCAGGGGAGAAGACCAGTGAGGGCGCATGCCATCTCGTGTGAGAGTGTCCGATACCCCCGGCACACTCTCACAGACATGGTACGTTGGGCTGCAATCAGCAGGGCGGTCTCCCGCCGATCGAGCCCCCCGGACCATATGGGGGCTCCATATAGGGCCATCGAGCTGACCACCGCTGTATAGAGGCGGCGGCAGCTGCCCTCTCCACCCCCAATATTGGGGAGGAGGCGACTCAGTGCGCCGGCTGCCCCCAACAATTTGGGGGACAGCCGCCGCATGTGCGCCTCGAACTTCCACCGGCTATCAAGGACGACGCCGAGATATTTCAACGTCTTCCTGACGGGGATGGAGGTTCCTCCCACCACTATGGATGAGTCTGCAGGTGGCGCCCGCCGGGGACCATGAAAACAAATGGCCTCCGACTTGTGGAGCGCCACCTCCAGACCCAGCATCCTGATCCTGGCCACGACCATCGCGACTCCGGCCGTGGCGAGGATTGCCGCCTCCCTGTAGGTGCCCCCCTTGGTGGTGACCAGCGTGTCGTCAGCGTAACAAACGACGCCGACGCCACGAAGGCCAGCACCCCGGAGGGCCCAGTCATAGCCGACATTCCACAGCAGGGGCCCTAAAACAGATCCCTGAGGGACGCCGCGCGCCATGGGGCTCCGACCCTCCCCATTCGTCGTCGGGAAGACTACCTCTCTATAGGAGAGGTAATCGCCGACGAGTCGGCGCAGGTACGGCGGTACTCGGTGGGTACTCCAGACCACCGAGTATGGTGGTCCAGGGCAGCGTGTTGAAGGCGTTGGCGATGTCTAAAGACACCGCCAACATCACGCCACCACTGGAGCACGCCTCCTCGGAGAGATCGCGGACGCGGGAGATGGCATCCAGCGTCGAGCGACCTCTCCGGAATCCGAACTGGGTGGGCGCCAAGTCCGGTCCCGACGTCTCGAGGTGCTTGACGAGGCGGGCAGCGATCACCCTCTCCAACAGCTTTCCCGCCTCGTCGAGCAGGACAATCGGACGATAGCCTGAAGGCTCGTCCGCAGAACGTCCCTCCTTCCGTATGAGGACGAGTCTGCCCCTCCTCCATCTCCTGGGGAATTTCCCCTCCCGAAGGCACCTGTCAAACAGGGCCCTGAGAGCGGGGGCCAGGTGATCCAAGGAGAGAGCCCACACACGACCCGGTATGCCATCTGGCCCGGGTGCCGTGTTCTTGGCCCTCATCCTGAGCACTGCTGCGCCCAGCTCCCCTTCGGAGACTGGGGCAGGCTCGTCCTCCTCCACCTCGGCGAGGTCAGTCGACGAGGGCACGGCGAAAGGTGGCGAGAAATCGTCTCCCGGAGGACCGGGGAACAGCCCTCCCACCACCCTCTGGAGAACAGCTGGTTGGAGCGAGGCGGTCACGGGGGGGGCCCATGGACGCAGCTTCTGCCGCGCCCATAGGTACGGGCGGCCCCATGGATCGCGCTCTAGCCCTTCCAGCAGCTCCTGCCAGGAGCGCCGTTTCGCCTCGTCAATGGCCACGCGAAGGGTCATCGAAGCCTCTCGGTAGGCGGCATACAGAGACTCGCTCACCTCCGTCTCCTGTCGCCTTCGCCTACGATACCGCTGGTATCGGCGGCGCCTCCTCACGCAGCGTCTTCGGAGTTCGGCAATCTCCTCTGACCACCAGTAGACCTGGCGTCTGGACCGTGGGGCTGCTGCACGCGGCATCGCGGCATCGCAGATACGCGACAACGCCGCACACAGTCCATCCGCCAACGCATCCACGTCTACGGGGTCACCCTCCTGAGGAGTGCCGTTCCACGCTTCGACGAGGGCCGCCTCCTGCAGCAACTCGGCGTCGAGACGCTTCAAGGCCCATCGCGGACCGGTCTCGCCGGTTTCCTCCCTCACCATGTCCGCCGAAGACGGGGAGACGCTAAACCGGATATACCGGTGATCGGAGAGCGTCTCCTCGTCTATCAACACCTGCCAGTCGCGAATTTGGCAGGCGAGGTCTGGGGTGGCAAACGTCACGTCGACGATTGATCCACCCCATTGGCGGACGCAGGTGTTTTCACTCCCCGTATTCACGACGCAGAGGCCCACCTCGGCCAGCCACTCCAACACTGTGACGCCCCGCGGACTGGTCGATGGGGACCCCCACGCCAAGGATTTGGCGTTGAGGTCCCCCATGACGATCACGGGGCGTGGGCGGGTCTGACCTATGAAGGTCCCCACCTCGCCGAGAAGAGCCTCTAGCTCGTGACGGGGCCTGTTCGGGGAGTGATAAACACCCACGATGACGACAGGGCCCACTCCTGCCGCCACGAAACCCCTGCCTCTCGCAACCCCTACGAGAGGGGGGGATGTAATCGGCGACTGGGTGGTGATTGCCACCAAGCCGTCAAGGTCCCCCAACCAGTCACTCCTGGGTGGGACCGTGTACGGTTCGGCAACCACTGCCACCTTGATCGACCGCTCCGCCATGCACTGCAGGAGTAAATCCTGAGCGCGGGCGGAGTGGTTGACATTCGTCTGGAGGAAGGTTAGGGCCATACTAACCTACCTCCATGCTGTCCGCCCTTCCTTCTTTAGAGGGAGACGGTCGCGGCTGGGCCTTGGCCTCAGTCGCGACGGCCTTCCGCCGAGCCCCTGGCTTGAACGGGGGCTTGGCGCATGCCTTGCCCCCGGAGAGGTGGTCCGCTGGCTTACCCGTAGCCGCACAAAGTGAGCAGCGGGGGGCAGCGGAGCAGTCGCGGGCCTTGTGAGCCTTTTGACCGCAGCGGTAACACTCGTCGCTGCGGTCAACCTCGGCGTTGCATTGGGCCGCTACGTGGCCCAACGAAAGGCAGCGGAAGCAGCGACGTGGCCTGGGGTCAAGGATGCCGACTCGCGCCGACACCCAGCCCACCAGAACGCGCCCACTGGCCGCAACCCTTTTCGCTGCGGAGACGGGGCAGCGCACAAACGCCGTCCCCATCCCCGCTGGTCCCCGACGTATCGGGCCGATGGCTACTGACGCCACGGGGCACTCGCCCAGGGACGCCAGCGCATTCGCCAACTCCTCGGAGGAGGCCGAGTCGTCCAGGCCCGTGACCCTCAAGTCAGCGGTGGTGGTTGGCCTGGAAATCTTGACCTCGGCTTGTTCCTTAAACACCTCCTGGAGTCTAACGGCAAGGACATCCGCTTTCGCGGCACTGTCCGCGCCGGGGACCTCCAAGATCCGAGCTCCAGTGGTCGCCGTTCGGATGGTCATCGGCGGCACACCCAGTTCACCCAATTTGATCTTGGTCTTGGCTTCTGCCAAGACTCCAGCATAGGTCAACCCTTTCTCCGCTGCCCCCAGTTGCAGCGTAATAACCACAGCTGCGGTCCGGGGCGAGCGGAGTTTGGCCGTGCCCTTTGTCTTCGGGGCAGGCTTCTTCCTGGTGGGCGGTGGTGGAGGTGGGACCGGTTTCGGTGTCGGAGCCGGACGAGCGGGCCCCTTCTCCTTGGGTTCCGCCCGCACCGCCTCCACTCCCCTGTCCCTCCTTCGTTCCAAGCCGCGCCTGGCCACCACTTGCCACGCCTCAGTCGTGACGACCGCAGGAGCAGGGCCCTTCACAGCCTTGCCTTTGGCCTTCTTCTTTTGCCCCGGGGTGTTCACCGAGGCAGCTCCTTGGCTTGTGGTCGCAACTGGTTGCTCCCCAGAGCCAGGCTTCTTCCTCTGCACCGGGGCGATCGCCGGGGCAGCTCCTCGACTCGTAGACGCTGTCGGTTGCTCCTCAGACACTTCTCGCCGATCTGCAGCGAGAGGGGGTCTGAGGGTCTTCGCCGGCAACAACCGCTCCTGTAAGCCTTCGAAGCGAGCGTTGATCATGGTGCCCACCTGTACCATGACCTTCCGCATCGCCTCGTCACTGACGAGGGGGGTGGGGGCCTGCGCAACTGGCGCCGTAGCCCGGGCTGCCCTCATCTCGTCCATTTGGCGACGGAGCTCCTTTAGCTCCGCCGCCAGCTGCTGATTGGCCTTGACCAGCAAGGCCATCTCTTCGGGCATCGTGCGGGACCGGGATTCCTGGAAGGACGCTTTGATGGTCATCGCAGCGTTCTTCAGGGCCCTCACGCATGTGCCCTTCAGATTTTTGGACTTGGTGGCCACTGTAAGGACAGTGTCCACCGAGTCCAGGAGGATCTCCTCAAGGTGAGCGGCATCGCAGTTGCCCAGCCTCAGGTTGGTAGCCGGAGGCTCCGGTACCCTCAGAAACTGGGCGGCCGTAGATGCCACCCTCTTCCGCTGCAGCTCATCCGCCAGCTCCTTCTCGTCCATGAGCCTCAGCTCCTCCGCACGCGCCCGGTTCAGCTCGGCCTTGGCTTTCGCCAGGCCGACATACTGACCGGTCGTGGGTGGCTTTCCTCTGCCACGTCCTTTGCCGCGTCGCGCGGCTGGGACCTTAGGTGACGGTAAAGGGTCACTTAGGTCCCCTTCGTCCTCCTCCAGTCGTCTTTTCCTCCTCTTTTTGGAGCCGCGCGATGACACGGTCTCCCACGTCATGGCGTCGGACTCCGTCTCCGATAAATTCGGAGACGGGATCCGAAGCACTTTGTGAAGTGGGGTCACTCCTGCGCCTGCTTCGGACGCAGAAGAGACGCTCACTGCCTCCGCCTCGCTCACGTCTATTGACTGAGTGCCTGGTTTGGCGCTGCCCAAGCGCTCCAGGACAACACGTGGTTCCCGTTTTAAAAACGGGACCAGGTCACTGCACCTAGATGGTGCTTCCTTCTCCGAGCAGTCCGTGATCTTGCCTTGTTTGTCAGTGTTTGCAGAATCGGTGTCCGTTATCGTGCCAGTTTCGTTGGTGCGCGGGCCGGAGCCCGCGAAGCGGTTGTTGCCCCCCCCAGATACGGTGGGGCAGCCTTCTTTCGAAGGGTGGGATTTACCCACCTGGGGACTGTTTTCAATCGCTTGCTTGTCCATGTTTTTGTTTTCCTTTTTGAAGGGGTGAGGTCCCCTTGTGGTGCCCTCGTCGCCGGGTTCCCCCCGACTATACATCCCCTGTGCGGGCACCAAACAACGGGATTTGGAGACACATAATGCCCGACAGGGTGGCCGAGTTGACCCTCCCTGCCGCGCCGCGAGCCTTGAAGGCCCGCCATCCCACGACCCGAAGGTCCGCTGCAGTCGCTGTAACGCGACTGCCGTCCGAGTGTGCCCGACAGGGTGGCCGAGTTGACCCTCCCTGCCGCGCCGCCGGCCTTGAAGACCGGCCATCCTACGACCCGAAGGTCCACTGCAACTGTTAGTTAGCCCGACAGGGTGGCCGAGTTGACCCTCCTTGCCGCGCCCACCGTCAAAAGCGACGAAGCTCCTCCTCATGCACGACAGGTAAAACCTGTCGTGCCACCAGCCTTGTAGGCCGGCCATCCTACAACTCTACGGGTCCGCTGTCCCTTCTCGGGACCCCACCTCCGCAGATGAACCGCCTGCTCATCCACTGTGCCCTATGCTAAGTTCATAGGGACACGCGGAGAGCCCTAACAAGCAAAATAATCCTGGCATGTGATTTTATAGTCCTGTTTGGACTTATATGGCTACTATAATGGTTTTAGAATATGCCACCGCACTTATATCAGCATATATTAATCTTGTTTTTACTCAAGTACGCTTACTCTTACAATTTGGACTTATATCGGTATATAGGATCACAATTCATGGCCACTACTGGACTTAACCTCCTATAAGAGCATGTATTAAGATTAATTACTCTCAAGAGGAACTACTCCGACAACCCAGACTTATATGCGCATATAGGATATCGCTTTAAGCGCATTTTAATCTCCAGGCTCCTATATGAGCATATTCGAGGAAAATGTGCACTGAGGAACAATCACTCTTTTTAGTCTTACTTATAGTCTCATATAAGCATTTTTTCTGTGACCAATATAAGTCAATTTAATTTAGACTACTAAAGAGCACTTAGGTTTAAAGATTGTAATTCATATTAATATCAAATGGATTTTATTCCATAGAAAAGATATAATCGAATAAATCTAAAAAACCCTCGTCGGAAATCTTTAAAGGCTACTTTTGATCGAAATAACCTTTATAAGCAAAAGCGAGCTTATGACGGTTTCACAAATCCGGAAAAACTTATATCACGACTCTGTAGGCAAAAACACACTTTATATGGGTTTATCATATGCCGATATAAGCCAAGGTCGATTTGTAGGGGCATTCCACAGTAGCATTATAATCAAAAAAAATCCTGGTTAGAACCCTAATAAGGCCAATTTTGCTTTAAATCACCAATATAAGAAAAAACGAGCTTTAAACGGTATTACGAATCCAGAAAAGCTTATATCAGGACTCGTTAGGCACTTAATGTACTTAATAGGGGTTTGTCATATGCTGATATAAGCCTGGGTAGATTTAAATGGGTATTTCATAGTAGTGTTATCGTCTTAGAAACCTTAAATCAATCCTGGCTAGAACTCTTCAAATTCCTTTTTCTGGAAACAACCGATATAGTCGAAAACACGATTTGAATGGTTTCCCAAATCTTACTGTAGGATTTGTGGCCAGCATGTGGCATTGATCACTCATAATTCACGATTTGTTCTTTGTTGTTCTGAATGATATAAAAATGGATTTAGATCAGTGGAAGCGGTTTAAAAAGAGTGGTTCATATAAACGAAAGGTTAAGAAAACCTACCAGGAAATGTTAACTGGAATGAGCACTGACTTTTCAAATTTATCGGGTAAAGACTGCATCGCAAATTCAGGTGAGGGTTCCGGACAAAATAACTTTAGTAGTACTTCGGATGGAAGGGGTTCGGACTATGAAAGCAATAATGAAAAATCATCAAGCGATTATGAAAGCGATGAAAAGGAGGAAAATCTTTCTGATTACAATAAAAATATCGAATTGCGTTATTCTATGAAAAACTGGGCTTTAAATTACAATATTTCTCATGCTGCTTTGAACTCTTTACTTCAAATTGTAAATATCAGATTAAACGACGTTTTACCTCGAGATGCGCGAACACTTCTAGGCACAAACAGAGAAAACCTACAAATTACCATTTCAGCCCCAGGACACTACTGGCACAATGGCCTGATCAAATGTTTGAAAAGAATTTTCGAAAATGTTTCGTGTCTACCAAATGAAATTTCTCTAAACATAAATATTGATGGACTACCAGTTTTCAATAGTTCGCGATACCAATTTTGGCCCATATTGTGTACCGTCTTCGAGATACCAAATTTGGCTCCGTTTGTTGTTGGTAAGTAACAAAACATCTTTATTAACTTAAAGTAGGTACTTAAAAAGTAGTAGTAGTGTTTTTTTATGATACTTACTTATACTTACCTATTTATTTTTAACAGGTATCTATGCCGGAGATGGAAAACCATCGGACATAGACTCATTTTTGAAGCCTTTCGTGACAGAAATGAAGCAACTTGAAGAAGGATTAATACTTAACACTGCTCATGACTCAAACGAAGAAAAAATTATCCACGTAAAACTGAGAGCTTTTATCTGTGATTCACCAGCTAGAGCAATGATAAAAGGTAGGATATATTTTTTTTAGTTTACAGACAATATTATTATATTGCTTCACCTCCCATCAAACTAAAAGGATTTTAGAATTATCAGGCCAAGCTATCAATAAAGGTACTTACTTACACATTAATTCAGAAAAATCTTTAAGTACCTACCGTCTTCTTTTTCGTACGAGTTACTTACTTCTGCTTACTAAGATGAATTTAATTTAATTGACATTAATAATTATATAAAAAAATTCTTCTTGACAAAAGATAATTACTATCTTTCTAATTATTATAAAAGACAGATAGCTGTGTCGCTATCATATTTATTTGATATTGCAGCCAAAAATTTGGCTAACAAGGTTGCTTCTATTGAGCAATCCAATAGTATTGACAATGCTTCTATTAAGCAATTTGACATTTTTAATTCAGCCAATTGCTTGGCTACTAATGACATTGTACATAATTTAAATTAGTGCCTAAGACAATAGAGACAACCTCTTGCATTAAATCAATCAATATTGTTCATCAGAACATTCAAGGTATGATGGACAAAGAGTTGGAACTGGAATTGTTTATAGATGATAGCAAAATAGATATTCTTTGTATTACTGAACACTGGCTTAAAAAGAACCAACTCTTATTTAATTTTAATAATCATCTAGTTGCTAGCTCCTTCAACAGAGAAAAATCTATACGTGGTGGCTCTTTAATTATTACAAATAAAAATATAAAACTCAAAGAACGAAAAGACATTGTGAGCCTATCTGTTGAACGAGTAATAGAAAGGTCCTGTATTGAGTTTGAGCAGTTCCTTGTTCTATGTGTATACAGACCTCCATGCTCACCATATGATTATTTTGAAAAGTGCATGGAGGAAACATTAATTAAGCTTTCTAATACAAATAAATCAATGATTATCTGTGGAGACTTTAATATTAATTTGCTAGAAAATAATCAGATAGTGGATAAATTTTTGTTACTGTTTAAATCTTATAATATGTACAATATTTTCTTGGAACCAACTAGGATAACAGCCACAAGTTCCACCTGCATAGACAATATATTTACTAATCTAAAACCTATTAAAAATTTCATTATAAATAATCTAGAATCAGACCACTGTGGTCAACTAGCAATGTTTCCAAGAAAAACAAACAAACCCCAAAGCAAATATGTTAGCTTTGTTCCAATAAATGCAAGCCGCCTAGAATTGTTAAGAAGTAATATATCCCAGAAAGTGCCAGAGTTGACCAGTCACAATGACCCAAATATATTATATAACTCACTGTTCCATCTTATCAGTGATGAATTTGGCAAAGTGTTTGTGCCAAAAACAATATCTGTTGGTAATCGTGCTAAGTTTAGTGAATGGGCAACTCCAGGAATTTATAAAAGTAGGCAAAAGTTATATGAATTGTACCATGAAAAATCGCATAATCATAATCCTGTATTTTTGGAATATGTCAAACGTTATTCTAAGTTATTTAAACGAGCCTGTTCCTCAGCAAAATCTATTTATTTAAGAAATAAGATCAAAAATTCTGTTAATAAAATAAAAATGACGTGTAGAATAGTTTATTTTAGTTATTTCCATAGCGTTATGACTTATGGCATACTGCTCTGGGGATGTTCTGCAGATATTAATTCTATTTTTATACTGCAAAAAAGGGCTATACGAGCAATCTACAGTTTGGCTCCCAGAGTTTCCCTTAGACAGAAATTTAAAGACATAAACATTCTAACTGTTGTCTCTCAGTTTATCTATGAAAATCTAATGTATGTAAAGAAAAACATTAACAGTTTTGATAAAAGGAGTGATGCTCATTCCATCAACATGCGAAATAAGCACAAGCTATCCGTACATGTAACGCGTCTCCACAGAATAAGTCATTCTTTTATGGGACAATGTATACGATTCTATAATAAAGTTCCCAATGTTATCCGAGATTTGCCTATTAATAAGTTTAAAATTACTATTAAAACTAAACTCTGTCAAAAAGATTATTACAAAATTTCGGATTACTTGGTGGATAAAACAGCTTGGGACTGATCACTCCAGGATCTATCTACTCGTGTACTAAGATGTCAAAGTGTAGCGTGTCTTGCCCTACTGATACCATTATTATGTTCTCTTTTGTAAGGCAACACACTGGAGCTAATATTTGTAGTACCTAAGTAAAAACATTGTAAAAACATCTATATAAAAAGAATGGCCCCGAGTTTCTTGCCGCTTCTTCTCGGTTGGCTCTATGTATTTTGGAACGCGGCGGTAGGCTTTAAAGTACATTATAATGAAAAATTGACGTTCATAAGTGCGTCTTTGATGCCTAAATTGAATAAATGATTTTGACTTTGACTTTGACTTTGACTTTGACTTTGATGAACACCACAATTTGAAGGTATTTAACCAATTTATACTATTTTATTATAGGTGTTTCAAATTTCAACAGCAAACATGGTTGTCTAAAATGTACAGTCGTCGGAGAATATTCCCATAAATCGAATACTGTGACATTTATTGAGTGTCACAGTTCTAAAAGAATCAACGGTGACTTTCGTGCGAAGAAGTATGGACAACATCACAAGAAAGACTCACCGCTACTTAGCTTAAACATCAACATGATTGAAGATTTTCCAGTATCGGACTCGCTGCACTTGATAGATCTTGGGTTGATGAAGAGGCTTCTGATAGGTGGGAGGGATGGAAATTTCGGGAAATATTTAACAAAATGGAATGCGCAAAATATTGAGAAGGTTAACAGCTTTTTAAAAAGTTGTATTATGCCTAAAGAGATACACCGGTCAGTAAGAACCGTCGATGTTTTAGCTCACTGGAAAGGGTCTGAGTACCGTTGTTTTTTTTACTATCTCAGTTTTATAATACTTCAAGAAGTCCAAAGAGCGGAACCTTATAATCATTTCATGCATTTATTTTGTGCAATCACTATTTGCTCCAATGATAGTTATTTCCATTTACTTCCTATCGCTGAGGAAATGTTAAAACACTTTGTTGAACAATTCAAAACCATTTATGGGAAAGACTATATAACAAGCAACATACATAATCTCTTACATTTGGTTGATGAAGTAAAAAAATTTGGGATTCTCCAAAATTTCAATGCATATTGCTTTGAAAATAAACTTTACTCCATAAAAAAAAATGGTAAGGCAAGGAAATAAAGCACTTCAACAAGTCGCAAACCGAATTAATGAAATGTCGTTAATGGATATAGAAAAACTAAATGAAAACAAGAAATATCCGGCACTAAAGAAAAGAAAATGCAGAAAATCTGGCTTAATATTAGAATTAGGGACGTTTATATTGTCAGCAAAGAAACAAGATAAATGGTTTCTAAGTAAATCAAACCACGTGGTGGAGTTTGTATCGGTTAATTTTAAAAATAATGGGAATCAAGAGCAGGAAATAGAAATACATGGCTATCATATAATAAACACCCAAAATGCCTTTGAAGAACCCTTAAGCTCATCGTTTTTTAACATTTGTAAATGTGATTGCAGAGAAATGATTAAAATAAAAACTGTGTATAAAGTTGCAGACATAAAGTGTAAGTTTGTAAGTGAGTCTAAATATATTCAATAATTGTATATATTTAGTGCCATTACTTCATACTCTGTAGTTTATGGTTTTAATAAATAAGACAAATTTACAAAAATTTAACAGGTATTTTTATTTATCATTCAATCAACAATTTATCAAAGTTTAGTACAATAACATTCAAAAAACGGGAGTAACTAATTTGTACTTTAAATTACATTAACAGAATAGTTACTTTAATCAGTCTGGGTTTATGAGGTATTTATTATCTTTATCTAACACTAAAAGTAAAAACTTTATATAAAACTATGTTAGAGGTATAATAAACTCTTTAGCTACATACTATTTAACCAATCTTTAAATTCACATGCATCTTCACTCGGAATAATACTTAAAAAATACATAAACATTATTAGGTAGGTAATATTAAGGTCAAAAAAATTACGGCACAATAACATACTTAACTTATTCAGGTATTTGTAGCCTAAAGCCTATGATACACAGGAGCGGGAATGCAGGATAGTTACCATGTAGGTCCGTTCCGGGGCGAGACATAGACAGTTACCACACGGACTGTGTGTGAGCCCGGAGCGGTCCCCATTCCTGATCCAGTGTAGCATGAGCCTTACTATAAAAACAAATCAACTTATATACTTACCTATAGTAGGTAGGTACCTAGATTTAAAACTTGTTGTCAAATAAACCACAACGTAGATAATCAATACTCGTGCGTACTTGAAAAAACGAATAATAATTTCAACATAATTTCTTCTTCTTCAAGAACACAATTTTTAGGGCTTCGTAAGAGCCAAAAATTCAAATAAAAAAATAAACACTACATAAATAAAAAAGAACTACAAATATATGTTATCCAAACAGCAAATAGAATTATTGCATGAACTTTCAGTAGCTGTTGACATTAAATTTCTCAAGTTTCTAGAGTGTAGTAGAAATTTTTATGTAGAATACCTAACTGTTTTTTCTTTTTTAACTGGAGAACTATTTCAGTTTCATAGTTACAGCAACTCTAGACAGTTAACGCATTTTTTTGTTACTTATGTAATTAATTTTCCGGCAGCACAGCAGCAGCACTGGGCAGGTTTATCACCTCTACATTCTCAAGTTGATTTTGTTCTGAGGATTCAGGTATTGCTGGAACTGGCTGATCTAGCAAAGGTTCGGGTGGAGGACGAACATTATCTTCTTGAGCTGGCTGTTCTATAGCGCACACAGAAAATGTTGTAGCAGTATCATTTTTAGTTTTTTTCCCCTTAGTACGTTGTCTTGCTGAAGATGCTCTCTTATTGCTCTCACAGCGCTGGTGAGCATTTTTGAGTATAATTTTCAAAAATTTTTCGCAATCTGCTTTGCTAAATGTTTCGTCTGTTTCCTTCACAATATCATGGGAAAAATTAATTGTTCTTTCTCGGGCTTTGAAACAAATCTTTACCGGGTCTTTCTTTGATGAACCAGTCCATGTACAACTTTTCAAAAACTCTCTATCAAATAAATGATCAATGAGGTAGTATGCATTTGAAGTACCCTTTCCAGATCCTCTGCTACATAACCCACGTAATTTTTTTTTATGATCTTCTTTAAATACTGCATCTAACAGGTTTCTTTCAAAGTCATCAAAATCATTTGAAGTTTTTATGGTATTTATACCATCATCCCGATCCTGAGCTGGTAGCTTAGAAGACAGCTTTATGTATTCCTCGAATTGGGTCTGAAATTCTGAATGTTTTAAAAGTAATTTGTTTTGAAGTTCAAACAAAGCATTTTGATTAGTAAGAATTGTTTTGAGATCATGTTTAAGAGCCTGTATATCCTCTTGAATTTGCTGTAGTGGTACATCTTGATTTAATATCAAAATGTTTTGACTTTGGTTGTCTGTGTTTTCACAGCCTAGGTTAATTGTTTCTGGAAAAGAGTTTGGTTCCAGAGTTTCAACAATATTAACGGCAGCATCATAGTTTTCACCCGGTGGTATGTTTTCCTTTTCTAGCATAGCAGCAGCAATATTTTCTTGATGATTCTGTAAAATTTAACTCTTTATTAAAAATTTCAGAAACCCAAGATACAACTCAGGTGCACGTCATCACAAATACGCATATTCCTTTCATTGTGTCCATTACAACAAACACATTATAAGGTTTAATTTGATGAAAAGTTATGTTGACAAATCAAAAATACTCAATTTAAATCGGCTTTTTTCGTCGTAAGATAAAATTGTAATTACCTAGTACGATATTTTACAATAACCTAATCTAATGATATATGCACAGAATATAAATTTTGTTGTATTGAAGAATATGTTATTATTATTATGCGATGACCGGCTTGTATATATACCTACTTCTATAACAATATGTAAGTAAATAAACATACTATTTATAAGACTTTAAAAAAATAGGCTGCACCACTAAAAACTACAATATTTTGTGCATTACTATCGCATAAGTAGTACCTATCTAAAATAACTTTAAAAAATTGGTAAAAATCATCTATTGGAGCAAATAAAAGAAACAGCTGATCCATAGTAATTTTCAATAGTCAACAGGATCAATAATAATAATAACTTTCTTTATTTAGGTACAGACCCATCAAAACACAAGTATACAAATAATAATATAAAAGTAGGTACATATAAAATAATAATTTTTGCCTTCTTCAATTTCAGCTTCTGTGAAGTTAGTCGCACAGATCTGTATAATGACCAACTCATCTAAGATATCCACTTTATTTTGAACAAAGACAAGGAACTCATTTACTAACAAGTTCCCCGCCATCGCTTATACACTTGAACCACACTACATTATATCGGAGCGCATAGGATAATAAGCAAACGCATGAGCGGACCCGAGTTCCGAGCGAGACCGATCAATGAATAAAGAACAACTAATTTTTATTAAGCTGGAAAGTTGCTTCCTTTGTGTGCGGGCGAACCTATGATACGGAATCGAATATCTAAACAAACTGTAAATAATGTTCTTCCATTAAACTTACCTCTACCAACTCCTGCGCCATTTTATGAAAAGAATGAGCCAACGATTCTCTTTGGGTGGTTACAGATAGCGATTTGTTCCGATACTCATTCTCCGTCTCGGTATCGGACCTATCACTCATTGCATCTATTTGATTTTCTGCGTCTTTAAATGATGGTAAATGGCTTCTTTTCAAAATACAATTAAAAGTTCTCCAAGTAGGATCTGGATAACAATTCTCGCGCCTTCTAAGTTTTTCCGCGTTAGTTTTGGGCCAGAACAAAGTACCATTTTTTTCCCACTGCTCTGGGACAGTCGTCAATCGCAGACAGCCTCGTTCCATAGTTTGAATCACTTTGAATGGCATCGTGTTTGTTCATAAACCTGCAAGTAGGTTAAGATAGTGTTAGTCTAGTCTAGTAGGTACGCTTTGACTTAAGATTATTCAAAATTACTCAAACATACAATACAAATATTCTACTACTACACTCTCAGCCTAATATATATATATATATATATATATATTATATATGTATACCTTGAAACTTTCACATTAAAAAACTAATAATATAATTTAACTAAGCGCGAGATAACGTTATCCGTGTACAACTAATTCATTCGAACTGTTCGCTCGCTTGTGTTATCGCGCGAGTCCAGTCGGGGCTTGAAGAGACGCGCGGGGGAGCGCCGGACACGGAGTAGGTACGACGGGAGCGAAGTGCCGAAACGCTGACGCCGCCGCTTATATGAGTAACTAGAGGCCACCTGCGACTTCGTCTGCGTAAAAACAGATCCCGCGGGAATTACGGGATAAAAAGTAGCTACCTACATACCAAATTTCATAGTAATCGGTTCAGTTCAGTAGCTTTTGCGTGAAAGAGTAACAAACATCTATACATGCATACTCACAAAGTATGACAATGTTAATATTAGTATAACATAATTATTCTTAGTTAGATTAGTAAACAAAAATACACAGTTCTACTGAATTTCTTTGAAAGTAAATGAACTTGCGCGTGTGGTGTAGGTATAACGCTTTGAGTCAAACACATAATTTCTCATTCATTCAAGTTGTAAATCTAAGTCCCTTTATATCCGATACCTACCTAATAATAAAGTTTTATTATACCTAAGTAAATAAATAAAATTTAGTAAACATATGCCAGGGTACTTTTTCAATACATTACGTTACATAGTCGTATGCGTGTATATTACGTAAGACCTCATTTTACTCACATGAAACTATGTTAATAAATATTGTGTGGTGCTAGGTACTTAAGTAGTAAGTAGGTACGTATTTAGTTACATACTAGTACTAGCTACAAATTTCACACTCGTCTCTTGGAAAGTGATCATAAACTGCGTAGTTACAATTCTCACACCAAAACCAATCTTGATATAGCAATGATCTGATGTCTTCGTAAATCTTAATAATATGTAAATCTCTAGTGTTAAGTGACACAATGGTGTGACACCCGGGACATGTTTCTGATAGTAAGAAATGTGTAATACTCCAAGGCTAATAAACAAAAATGATTTCCGAAGTCTAAGAGACTTGCAATGGCAAGTCCCTTAGACTTCGGAAATCATTTTTTGTTAAAATTCGGTCTATATCCAGGAACATACCATACTATTATTTGGATTGCTGGTAACCTGAATAAAAAAATCAATTACTTACACACTATTCGTCCAACAAAATCATTTTCAAACTAATGCTTAACTTATTAATACAGTACCCACAGTAAACTGATATGATTTTTCTTTGAAAACTTTCCTAATCTAATCTTTAATCTAAATATTATTGTAAGTACCCGTTTGTAATTAATAATTTTCTAATTTTTGTACAGTTGGCCAAGGCGTTAGCTGAGCCACCTAAACCGCTTGTTTCTCTAAAAACGCGCGGTTAAGGCGGGTCAGCTAACGCCTTGGTCCGCTGTACCCTTAAAACTGAACAACTTTCATTTACATGAACAACTTTATTCATAATTTTTAGCTATGAAAATATCCTCACTACATCCTCACTACCTACTAAATATTTATCATAACAGAATCTACGATTTTCAGTCCCCTGATACGACAGTATATAGGTAAGAATTGCAGAACCCTAATTGTGGAACCCTAATTGGTAACAATATGGCGAATTTGTTTTGGTTTTGACACTTACCATTGTAGAACTAAATTAACTTTTATCAAATCTATAGCATACTTGGATAATGTCACCCAAAAATGGCGACGTTTCCTAACATTTTGTTGATAAATAAATGAATACACAAAGTGTTAATAAGCCATTTTAAAATGGCGCTTTAAAATTTCAATCGAAACCAAGATAAGGTTCACAGAAAATTCACCTTCCCCAGCAAACAGTCATCACAAATACTATGAACAATAGGATATTTTTCTACTATGGTTGACAATATTTTCTAGTTATCATATTAATAAACTGTATTGTACCACTTACCTTTGCACAAACTATTTAATATTTTTCTACACTGCACAAAACCACACATCGAGTTAATCTCACTTTTTACTATAGTGCATTTATATTGGCATTCCCAGGTAATAGTACACTTGCGTAATCCCAATATACGAGCCATATAATCAAAAGTGGGATGGCTGGGGCCTGATATAATCGCGCTGTAAGCAAAGATAGACTTATAAAATGGGCCCTTTTCCGGGTTTATATGCAGATATAAGTCTCATATAATCCTCAAGAAATCATGGTTCTAGGATAGTTAAAGAACCACTTTTTGCTGGTTGTACGTGTCAGAATTTTAGCCAGCAGCCAACAAGATCCCATATAGAGAAGTTATTGACTGCTGCCCAGGGTGCACTGGCCCAAACACTTCTGTACTCCCCGGATAAAAAGTATCCGTAATAGACCAGTAGCATTAAGGCACACGGGGAGGTATTCTGACCAAGCACCCTAAGGCGTATCTACCTCAGTTTATATTAACATCATTGATTATAATTAAATACATACAATCTTTATTTAAGTGTTCTAAAAAGGTTAAAATAGGTACGCGGCGCCCTCTGTGAGATTTACAACTGCTACTAGCAAAGAAGTTGAATACGACTTTTTAGCGATTGTTTTTTATTGAAGCGACTATTTAGAAATGGTTATTGTATGTTAGAAGGGCCTTCTCTAACTATATAACAATATATAGAATCTATATAGAATAGCAAACTAACAAGGGATTCCTCTTTTGGTACTGCTTTTCCTGTTTTCATAATCATTAACCTTCACACGTAACGATCCCTTTATGGAAAAGTATCTGCGCCCCGCGGTCACACCCGCGAGGTGATAGATGCTGATGACGATGAAAGTCATACTTTGTCCTTCAACAGGATATTATCTATCTCATTGCTAAATTCAAATGGTCGAGTCAACGAATGATTACAGACTGTTTCATTTTGTCGTTCAATTATTTATCTATGGTACAAGTTTCGAGCGCACTTGAGTCAAAAGAAGTTCCGTAATATTATATCGTGGTGTAAAATCCAAACATTTTCTTTCTACAAATCTAGACGTTTTTGTCGAGTTTTGTTTTCCTAAACACCGCATAACGCTCAAATAATATTATTTATTTACCGTTTGACCTTCCAGCAAGACTTTTGAGAGCACAACACCGCGATAGTCAAAGAAAACAACACGACTTTGACTTTTTATCGACTTTGGCATGTTTTTTTTCGGTTTTGGTTCAGTTGGAAGGCACCACTCCGCAGGCGCAGCTCGTTGACTAGCTTGCATGTCAAACTGGTAAACCCACGTCTCGTCACCAGTAAGAATGCGTTACACGAGTGTTGGGTCAGTATTGACTCGTTCTAGCATGCCCTCAGTGACTCTAATGCGATTGAGTTGTTGGAGAAAATTCAGGTATTTTGGTACTAGCCGAGCGGCGACATGTTTCATACCCAAGCGATTATTTAAAATGGTACGGATCGACTCTATGACCCAGAATATTCAGCGGTATCTCTCTCAAACTTGAATGAATATTTTCATTCACTATTACCTCCACTTTTGCGATGTTAACTACAGTTGAAGACGTTGAAGGCCTGCCAGAGCAAGGCAAGTATTCAATCACATCTCGTTTCGACCGTTTTTGAACGCGTTGTACCAATCATAAACACGTGTTTTTTGAAATTCACTGTAAGCCTTCTTTAACATTTTCGGTGACTCTGAACACGAAATTACATTAGCGATGCAAAATTTACACAAACAGTATTATATCGCGCTATTTAATTTAAATTATTGGTATTTAATCTAAATAACAGAAAACAGATGTGCCAATCTGCTACCAACAAAAACTTACATAAAAGGAAAAAACAATTCGTGGAAAAATCTTAATATAGATGAAGATCCTACAGATCGAATTTTAACAAAATTTGAAGAAAACAAGGGCTGTGTTCCTCAGGACCACTTTTGTTATTATTTTTCAATAATGACCTCCCATTTCCATTTCCCTCACCTTGCAGGTGACCACTGCATTTTATAGCTTAACGCGTTCAATCTTAAGGTTAATTTGCTGAAGACAAAGTTTATTTATTTCAGTGCATACGGTAGCCGACATAGAGAACTTAACATTAAATAGATGGATAAAGAGATTTCTGAGACTGGTAAAACAACATTCTTAGGAATTACCCTAGATAATAACTATCTAGCTTAAAGGTCTCATCTGTAGGTTGACTGTTCATCCTAGTCCTCGCCTGCGCAGTACAGGGGCGCGGGGGGTTTGGCGACAAAGGGGACTGAGAGAGGTGCGGGCGGTGGGTGCATTTTTGTTTTAGCTCGTTTCGATCGCTACGCGGGCAGCCATAGATAAACACTATATGTTGGCAGCGATCGCACGTGTTCATTGTCGCGGACGCTTTGTGAGAGATATATAATTATGAGATTACATTTTCAAAATTAATCGATAGATATTCGGAGATAAAGTTAATAGTCAGTGCAAGAATATGAATTTTAACTTATACGAATATTTTAGAAAAAGCAACGGGGCCCAAATTCTATTGAATATCTACAATACATAAATTTAACCAAAAAGGAAGCACAAGTTTCTGGACAATTGTAAAAGACTGTATGTAGAATTGTACAAGAGAAATTATCGTATTAACGAAATTTTCATATCATCGAAAAATCAAAACAGGTTTGCAGAAAAAAAGTGGAAATAGACGGTTTTACAAAAGAAGTGGTTAGAAGAAAAGTCACTCAGTTTTATATAATTAATAAAAAAATACCTACTCTGAAACTTGTAAAACTTGTTAAACTTATTGTATAGTCTGTTGCATATCATTAAGGCTATTTCGATCTTTTCTGATCAAATAGCCTTAAAACACTCAGCCGTGATAATTATTTTTATTTTAAAATTTCGACTCCTAATCGGATTTTATTAGACTTTTGACTGGGTTACAAGACCAATACAGGGATAAAAGTTCATTTACAGATGATTGTAAAACCAACTTTTATCCACTCAATTTATAAATGAGTTGACAAGATGAAGTCAAATACAAAACAGGGACTAAGATTGCCCCTTGTGGTACTCCGTATGAAATTTGATATGGAGGCAGATGAGGCGCTGGATATATATAGGATACTTTTCATCATCATCATCATCATGCATAAGTATGGGGGTGTAACCGCGTTCTTCTAGTTCTTAACCCTAGAAAGATAACCATATTCTATCTTACATAAAAGATAACCATGCGCTTCGGAGGCGCCACGGTATTTAAATGATTATATTTAAATTATTTAGCAAGATTTGTGTGATTTGATTTGACAATTTAAATGGTATTATAGGTGACACATTTTTATAAACGAAAAATATTGTACTTTATATTTGTTTATTATTAATAATTGAAATCAAATGAGTAGACCTCTAAAAAACTAACAAAAATCACGAATATCGCTTAACTATCATAAAATATTGTATTTTACTATTAATATGTATAGTATAAGTCAAATATAAGTATGAAGTCTAGGAAAGCTAACCAGTACCTTATAATTTTTTTTTAGACAGTCATACATACGTCGATCTTGAAGATAACCATACGCCTCAGGAGCGCATCAACTCGTTCAACTCGTCATAACTCCAAAAGAATAATACTTACCGCACAAAAACAGCTGGCCCTCGACGCGGTTGACCGATGACTGAGTTGGCTGAGAAGCACAGATATACACGGGTTTCGTATTAAAAGATATAGTACTATTTAATTCGTGCGGGCGCCTCTGAAGCGTAGGTTATCTTTCTAGGGTTAATAAAGTGGTTTTAATAGAATACTATATACCCCACGATTGTGTAATGAATGGTAATTATAATGAAGATGAAAAAAGGAGCATAAGTGTTTATCTATGGTATCTGTATTCACCACTGCGAACCCCCATATCTTCAAAGTATCGGCAAATATTGTTCAAAACATGCAAATCCCTTTAGCGTGAAGGAATAACAAATACCAACACACATACAAGATACAGAAGCTACAGCTATGCAATGTTAATGTTCACTAACGCCACACAACACTCAAATGTATTAACATTAAATTCGATAGTTTTGTTGAGAAAACCACCCAATCCGTTCATATTTTAATTAACCGATGATTCGGGTAAAAGATTTCCTATGGAACGATGGAACCATGGTATTGTTTTGTAATATTGTCAGATCTGGCAGGATGGCCAACCTCAAAAAAATATTTATTGCTTCACTTTTAAATGTCATTTGTATGAAAACTATCCTTCTGGACCTATGTAAATAGGGCGAATTCTGTGTTAGGAACTGTTCGCGCCTGAACCACGACGTCACTACAATGAATGCGGCCCCCCACTCGCCGCCTCCTGCTCGGCGGTCCAACGCCGAGCCAAGAGGCTAATCGGGCAAGCGCCCCCTCAGTCACTTTTCCTTCGCCGGCGCGAGCGCACGGCTCGATCGGCAAACTCGTATCAGCTCCGCGCTGCCGCGTCACGACACGCCAGGATCCGCCCCCTTTTTCGCCGGCGTCGACATACGAGTTCGCAAGTGCGCGACGCCCCTCTGCCCACGGGGCAAATAAACCCAAATTCCTACAAGTCACCATTTTATCGTCACCGAGAACGAACGCTCTTATCATTTCCGCGCTGCCGCGTCACGAAACGCCTGGGAACCGCCCCCTTTTTGCGCCGGCGCAAATAAACGTGTTCGCGAGTGCGCGCGGGGGTCCGCATTCATCTGTTGTGGTGCTCAATCGATAGGCAGGCGGGCGATCTCAAGGACAGGTCGCGTCAAGATGCCCAAGGTCGTCTTGAGTTCCACCACTCGGGTGACGCCATCCCTTCCTGGGAGCGTCTTGGTGATGCGGCCCATGCGCCAGTGTAGAGGCGGCACCTGGTCGTCCACTATCAGGACCAGTTCCAAAACTTGAGGTGGGCTGCATCGGGAAGTCCATTTGGAGCGGGTTTGGAGGGTGTGCAGGTAGGATTTGGACCAGGATCGCCAAAAGTGTTGGGATAAGGATTGGACGAGCTTGAACCTTTTTAGTGCAGAAATGGCTCGGCCTTCAGGCGGTGAGCGGACGGCCAATAAGAAAATGACCCGCGGTGAGTACTTCACACACTACACTTACGCAGGGTCAGAAGAGAGGGGGCTGAGAGGGCGTGAATTGAGCACGGCTTCAATGTGCGCTAATAGAGTTGAAAATTCCTCAAATGTGAGACCTTGTTCACCGACCACACGGTACAGTAATTGCTTAGCTGACTTTACCGCTGTTTCATGAAGTGCACCAAAGCAACAAACCGCCTTTGGTGGATTTAGCCACCACGTTATGTGCTGTTTATAAAGTTTATGTGCGATATTGTCATTATTGGCTGCGAGAAAGTCCTGTATTTCCCTAAGTTCGTTCCTAGCGCCTACATAATTTGTACCGCAATCAGACCTAATCAACGTCGGTACACCGCGCCTAGAAACAAAACGCTGTAATGCCGCAAGGAACGCTTCCGTGGATAACTCAGATACCGGTTCTAGATGGACCGCCTTCGTGGCGAGACATGTTATAACGCAGAAGTAGCCTTTTAATAGCTTGGCGTTTCTAAGTGTACTGGATTTTATCAAAAAGCGTCCAGCAAAGTCCGTCGTGACTTTGCTGAATACGGGCTGAACGTTTACGCGGTCGGCGGGTAAGTCCGCCATGTACGGGGCCTTAGGTCTAGCGCGGAAACGAAAACAATGTATACATTTGTATACTCGATGTCGAATTACGCGACGAGCTGATAATATCCAGAATTGCTGGCGTAAGAGTAAGTGCAGAGTGTCAGCGCCTGGAAGACAGTAAATTTTATGATAGTGGTCGATAATGAGATCAACTAGTGGACTTGAGCTGGGTAATATCAATGGGTGCTGAGCGTCGTAACGCAGTGCAGACTGGGTGATTCGACCACTCACTTTCAGTAGGTCGTTCTTTAAGAATGGTGTCAGGCGTTGTACGCGTATCGTGCATTCTTTGTTGTGTCGTAAGCGATGTATGTCTTCAGCAAAGCAATTGTGTTGTACTGAGCGCACCCAATGTAAAAGGGCTTCCTTTCTTTCGCTGACCGTAATGGGCCCAGCGACACGCGCAGAGCGGCTCTGTCTGCAATTGTGTATGAATCGTTTTATACACGCCGTTACGCCTATAAGTTTATCCAGTGAGCTGAATCGTGTGAGCAGAGTCTCGTCGAGGTCAGGTACCGCTATGTGTGCAACGGCCTTTTTTGGCTTGAGGCCTGGTAAGACGTGATGACCTAATGCGGGCGGAAGGGCTGGGCATGTTTGTGGTGGGTCCTTGAGCCAGGACGGTGACCACCACAGGTCATGCTTCAAGAGATCTTGAGCTGACATTCCCCTGCTGGCGCAGTCTGCAGGATTAAGAGCTGAAGGTTCATGTCTCCACGTGAGATTGCATGTATTTGCCTTGATTGAGGAGACTCTGTTGGCTTCAAATGTCTGAAGCGATTGTACAGGCGTGTTCAGCCAGGCCAGTACTATGGTACTGTCTGACCAACATATGTTCTGATGAATGGTGATGTGAGCTGATAACTGGGCCGAGACATGAGCCATGAGCTTAGCCAACAAGTGAGCGGCTGATAGCTCCAGTTTAGGAATAGTTTGGCGGTTTTTAATAGGAGCTACTTTTGCCTTGGACATGAGCAGGTGCACATGTACCTGTCCTACAGGTGTAGTTTCGTGGAGGTATATAACCGCAGCGTAGCCGAGTTCCGAAGCATCCGCGTATCCCTGAAGGGTGTGTGTGGCTGCCTTGTTTGAGCAGACGTTTCTTGGAAACCTGAGCGCTGAGAGACGTGGTAGGTCACGATAGATATTCTGACACTCAAGAGCGACGTCACTGGGTACTCGTTCGTCCCAATCGAGTTTTAAGGTCCACAACTTTTGAATCAAGGTTTTAGCGCGGAAGATGACGGGGCTGATCCAACCGCATGGGTCGTACAGACGTGCTATAGTGCTGAGTATTGACCTCTTGGTTAAACCATCTGCAGTAGGTACTGAACCACTATAGGTAAATTCGTCAGTTTGTGGTATCCACTATATACCAAGAACCTTGATGGAGTTATCATCTGGGCTGACGTCAAAATCTTTCGACATCTCGCACTGGTCACAAACGGTAGCGCGACTATATATTTACCAGACTGGTCCCTCGTGGTGGTGGACTGGTATATTTTTTCGCACTCTTCGTGAGCTGGTGTACCATCGGTAATGGTATTTCTGACTTCTTCTACTTCCCAGAATCTCTCTAGAGCTGAATGGATATCTTGGCTTGACTGTTGTGCCAAGTCAGTATGGTCAATTTGAGCTGAGTTGACCTGATGCTGAGTGCCCGTATCTCGTGATACCGGGCCTAATAATGTGAAGTTAAATATCGTGCCGAAAGCTATGGGTCTGCCGGGCCCTTTTTTTTTTGTCCCGGGGAAATCCTTTATGGATACCACCCACCACGGGGAGGGAGGTGATTATGTGGGAGTCCATATACCCACCAAAACCCCGGGGTGTTCCGTCACTGCCGCCCTCGGCGTGAACGCGTGACATATTTTCCACACGACCGCGAATCCGCCGTGGCTGTCCCTTCTCTTCGTCCGGGTTCTGCCGGACCCTTCTCTTCGCGGCACGCCAGAACACATGGCGCGCCGCAACTGCCTCGGAGACCAAACTCGCCGACAATGGGCGCCAGACTTCCCCGTGTCTGGTCGCCCGTGGTCTCCCTGCGGTGGGTCGGATACGTAGCCCCACCGCCTGCTACGTCAGCCACAAGGGATAGCCCCCCCCGCGACCCCACCTCCTCGAGTCTGCGCCGAGCGCCCGGACCCCACCTCCTCGAGCCTGCACCAAAGTGCCCGGGCCCCCCTCCTCGAGCCTGCGCCAAAGCGCCCGGGCCCCACCTCCTCGAGCCTGCGCCAAAGCGCCCGGGCCCCACCTCCTCGAGCCTGCGCCAAAGCGCCCGGGCCCCACCTCCTCGAGTCTGCGCCAAAGTGCCCGGACCCCGCCACTCCTATGTGAACTTGGCGGCCAAAGCCCATAGGAGCGGCCCGCCTGAGCCGGCCAGCGCACCCCAACGCCGGCGCGGCCCCTGGGTTCCTCTTGGCTTCACCGTGGTGTACCTAGCCACGGTTACTGAGCCCCCCCGCCACGTCAATGCGAGAACCCTTCGGGGGGGGGGGGGGGGGTCTGCCGGGCCCTAGAAAAATTTTAGTATCGTCTAAGATACTACCCAATATGTCTAACCCTAACAAAAGGTCAATCGGTGCAGGTATGTTAAATGAAAAATCTGCGAGTGGAACGTAAATAGCGCTTTCATCCAAACTAGGCATTTAGTATGCGGTAAAACTCCCATTACGTTTTTAAGAACATATGCCTTTGTCCTTATTACGGGCCTGTCCGTATGTACACTTCGAAAAGTAATGTCGACATATGACGAAGATTTTTCTGAGTGCTGATCACCTATACCTTTTATTTTTAATTGAGTATGCTGAGTAGGTAAACATAGTCGCTTTACTATGTTTTTATCTATTAGTGTTATCATAGAGCCACAGTCTTATAACGCTCGTGCTTGTTGAAAATTGCCTTTGCAGTCTGCTATCTCTAGTGAGACTGTAGGTAGCAGTACAGGTCTATCGTGAACACTGTCTGGCGTTGAGATGTCAGTAGGATGACTCAAGTTGTTTGCGACGACATTTTGTCGTCGTGTTGTGTGCGTGTGTTGTTTTGGGCTGATAACATGTGTGCTGATTAGTTGTGGGCTGAGCGGATATGTGCTGAATGTTTGTGGGCTGAGAAGGTATGTGCTGAATATTTGTGGGCTGAGTGGATATGTGCTGAATGTGCCGCCCTAGTCATTGCCTAGGCGGCGGTGGAAAACGCGAGATAGTGTGCGGTGGAGTACGTCGGAAGGACACCATCCGGCCCGTATCAGGTGAGGGACGGTGGCGTGGTACCTCGCGCTGTTGTACGGGTAGCAAATGCGCAGAGTTGTGCGTTGGGGAGGTACAACCCAACCTGTGCAAGGTTGTGTAGTGATTGGCACTGCCACAGGTCCTGCATTGGCCCGTTGACGAGCACTCATTGTCATAATGCGGGCCTAGACATTGGGCGCACCGGTTGCGCGCGTAGATAAAATCCCAGCGGCCCTGCACTGGTTGTTTGTTGTATTGGGTACATACCCGAAGCTTGTGACCCTGGACATTACACCATGGGCAGTAATGGTTGTCTTTGAAGCGCGTGAATCTTTGCGCGTTCGATCCCTGCTTGGGTCTAGGCGCTGAGCTGAATGGTTGCGGGTTCGATACCTGCCGAGGTGGGGGCGAGAAGCGCGCGGGTCGTGAGGTTAACGCCTGCGCATAACGCTGAGGTCGCGGGTTCAAATCCTCGGATTGCACCGGAGAGGCGCTTGCGGTATATACCCTTCGAGTCTGCGCGTACTCAGGGTAGTACGTGTGCGCACGTTGTGGCCCGGACGGTGACGCTCGGTTGGCGTGGGCTCAGCGGTGGAGATCCGCATATCCTTTGAGATTGATACGTTGACCTCGTTACAGCGTGCGTGATGCTCAAGGAAACGGACGAGGTCGGCTAGGGTCCGTATTGACGCTCAAAGAAAAACACTACCTCCAGTAGTGGATAGCTTCAGATTGGTAAGCGCGGATTGTGCTGATATGAGTGGAGTTAGGAACTGCCTCCTGATTTCCGAACACGATGATATAGTGGGCAGATCGAAAATTATATCCACGAAACGATCGATAAGCAGCCGTCGATTTTCGTATCTTCGTGTCAGGATGTCCAGGGCTACGAAGTAATTCTCATTCGTGATCGTCAGGTGCGCGATGAGCGATCGCAATTCCCCAGCTAGACAGGACAGTAGGTAGTGCAGTTTTACTGCACCCGTAAGGTTGGCCATGTTGTTGGTCAAACTCTTAAATATTGATATAAAGGAGGGCCAGTCCTCGAGTCGCGAGGTAAACTTGGGTAACTCAATTTGGGGCAAAACCGAGTTTACCATAGATGGCGCTGTCACGTTCGCCTGTTTTTGTGCTGATGATACATCGTCACTGTGAGCTGAATGCAATATATTTATGTCTACGTGGGCAACGAGAATCGCGTCATAGGCTTCTATTGCCCTTTCATACTGTTCCAGGTAGAATTTTTCCTGGGCGTCTGATAAATCGTTGGTGTCTAGGATTTCATAATACACGGCGTCGAGTCTATCACGCATCACCCTTACGTCAGCAACTTTGGCGTTAAAATCCGCGTTGGTATATTTCGATTTGCCATCTCGCAACGACGCCGCTATTTCCGCAAGAGCAACGAGAGCTCTTTGTCTCTCCCTAAAACGAGCTGCCTGTGATTTTGAAGACATCGTTAAAAAAAAAACCATAAAACAGATAAATAATCTAATTGCAGGTGAAATTCCGCACCTTCTTTTTCGGAAGTCGGTTAAAATAACACCTAATTAAATAACACGTGTACCAAACCTCATGTGAGCTGAGGGTTTAATTACTTAATTAATTAATTTTAATCTGTAATTTCGTTAGGTACAAAATATTTAAATTCGTGCGCGGTACCCTAATTTAAATGTAAACAATTAATCTAATTCTAAATAACATATGTAACCTAATTAAGTAGCATGTCTAAATTATATATGAGTGCTGATTCACAACAGCTAACAGATGTTATTTCATGTTAATCACGTAAAATTTTTGTTATGTATTTTATTTACGTAAATTTCTTACGGAACTGTAAAATGTTTTATTCGGATCTCTAATGTAGGATATGGTCCTTGAAATAAATTGGGCTGAATTCAAAACGTGCGACCATAGACGAGTTATAATTATTTAATCTCAAGAACACAAGTTTACTTGTGTTCTTGAGATTCGTATATTCTTCCGTAATAGTACTTACTAGTATAACTTAATAAATAAAATTAACCACGTAGGTACTAGTATGTACCTGTTCTAGCTTCTTGATTACAGACTTTCTTGCAAACAATAGTGAATAATCGTATCGGAGCGCATAGCTTAATCACCACGGCTTGCAATTTACCGGCCGTCGGTAATTAGGCACGAATGTCGAAATGCACAACTCGTAAACCAGTTGCCGTAAGGAATTTTTAGAAGTTTCTAGTCACTAGGCGATTTTAGCTCGATAAGCAAATAAATAAATTTAAGTTAAGTAGGTGAGCAAGATTCTGTTACGAGGTAGTTCGAGTAGTGGACTGTATTTAAGGAATTTTAAAATTTAATTTAAAGCTGATAGGAGCTGATAGCACTGGTTCTTTTAATTATCTCGGTTCGATGGACCATAATATGGTGCGGCAACACCATACGGTCGGAGAAAAGTATGGATCAAAGTGCCGAATCAATTATCCGTGCTCGGAGGAAATTATGGCGGGGCTATCGCCATACGTCGAGTGATATTAAAAAGGGAGTAAGGTTAGGTATCAAAGGAAGGGTACTCACAGGAAGTCGGGTGATCCGTAGTTCGTCCTCTGGGTCGTGCGGGCTGATGACCGTACTGAAGGGTTTTTGTATAACTTGTTTACGTTTGTGCACTAGGTTTATGGTTGACGCGCACTCGCGTACACGTGTATAGAGCCGATAACGGATACCAAGTTAGGCGTGCGCGCGCGCTGATTTCAGTCGGATGACTGGGGGAAGGCGCCTGGCGACTGGTTGTGCGCATTAATTTGTTGACTCGTCGCGCGGTCTCGCGCGAACACTTAGTTTCTCCGTGATTGTTAACCGACTAAAAAAAAGGATTATCAGGGTGTTTGGTAGAGGGACCGACAAACCAAATGAGCGTGTTCGGGGGCCCACTTGGAGAATACAAGTTGGCCAAAAAAAATCCCCGACACCCCAATTTTTTTTTGTGTATGTGTATGTTAGCCGATTTCTCCCCTATTCAAAGACCGATTAACAAAATATTTTTTTCGTTTGGTAGAGTATACTTCAGAGGTGGTACCATTTGAATTACATCAAGCAGTTTTTGAGTTACACCACAAAAACTGAAAATTGTTGATTTATCCTGTTGATATCATCATTGACAATCGATCCATAGCAGCAAGTATCACTAACATGCAAAAACTAATTTCAATGTTTTGGTAGTAATTTTGTTTTTATGTGATGTGAGTGTTTGCATTAGCAATGTCTATCGGGTGGGTTGTTTAATGAATTTTATCTTGTAAGGTGACGTTTTGATTTTTTGATTTGTGAGAATCGGTTAGCCGCAATACCTCCAAGGAGTGGATAGACGTCCTCGGCCAATAAAGAACAGTTTGAGCGTCGGTCCAGGCTCCAGGCTCCAGGCGTACACAGACCGAAGGTTCACCGTGCTACCCAAGTCCTTGACACGTGCTTCAAAAGGCGCACAAGAAGAGGGGCCGCTCTTAATTGTATTTATCCATATACCAAATTTCACCGAAATCTGTGCCGTGGTTATTAAGTTATGCGTGAGCATACACACAGATATTATTTTCAAAAACGTCATATTCTTGTTCAGTAGGCAATTTTACGTCACACATTATTTTTATTTTGCATCCAGATACCTGTTTGGCTTCTACTCCTTTATTATAAGTATATAGATTATGATACTCTTGACGTTAGTAATAACTTTAAAAAAATGTGTAACCATATAGTTAAATATGTGAAATTGTAATACATTTGCACGTCGCTGCGCGTATAGCGACATAATATTTACGGTACACATATACATTTACAAATTAAGACAATAAATATTCTAACTATTATTATGATCCGGCAAAATTAAGAGTATTGCATAGCTAGTACCTTCCATACTAAAAGAAAAAAACTCTTTTCTACCTCTTAACATTATCCGATTTCAGTGATTTTTTTTCATGGAATCATCACATTGTTTACTATTGTAACGAACCGAACCTTCGGATGATAGTTTCGCTACGTTCACAAATATAGTTAAATAACTAATCGTTTATTACAAATAAATAAATTAATTAATACCGTTCCTCTAACATCAGGATGTATGAAATATATAAAATAACTGATATCAATTAATAGTATTATTAATAGTACCTAGACGAAATCGGTAGTTCTTTGAAAGTCAAGTTTTATAAGACGAATATTCAAAAGACAGACAAACTGATAAACAGAAATCGTTACGCATGAGTAGACAAGTAGGCATAAACAAATGGTACATAATTACGCTTATCTGTTCTCGGAAATGAGGCACCAAGCGGGCGCGTATCAAAGTACCCTCAAAAATCTAGTCAGAAGGAAAAATAAACTTCATCAAAGTATGTCGACGAAACCAAGTGTTTGTAATGCGTGAAATATCTATTATTTTGATTTAAACTGATTACAGTTGGGAATTAAATAATCATAAAGGAATTATCAAGTATCTGGTGTATGGTTTTCGTAAACTTAGGACGAAAACGACGTTTTGGCTGTCCGCCATTGTAGGCTATGTGCGCTTGACGTCAGTTATCATGGCGGGCAGGAATAAGGAAGTTGATGATTTCAAATGCTGTAAATGCAGAAATAAGATATTCCCGACCGAGTATGAGCAAATTGTAGAAAACATTATTAATTAATATAATTATTTTAGAATTACTTTAGATCGGTGGCATGGATAGTAAATAATTAAACAGTTTCTGTTGGATTTGACAAAGACCGCGTAGTGCGATAGCAGCGCCACGCAGATTTAGAGCAAAACCTGTTCGTAGTGGAAATAAGAACTAACATCGTGTGATAAGACGGATAAAATACGCAAATGAGTTGAGTTCCGAATTGTAAACGTAGATGATTGGCTTAAACGTCCGATTGGTCGAGTGGAGTAATGTTAAGGGAGTTGGTGGGAGCCTACTGAGGTGACATGCGAAACAGGCGGGGAGAAATCGAGATAATTAATTTTCGTACCATCGTTGTAGGAAGACGTGTACCTAGTAAGTTTGTACCATTAGAGTAAAGTTAGTGGGGGGCATTTCTGAGAGTTCTCGGCTTTATTATTGATAATTGGGCATTCCCTGTTATACGTAAAAGGAACTTGAACTATGTTTTTCTATCGCGATTCGGACTATGTCTGGTCGGGGAGAATGACATTGCTCGTTAGAAATGGCGTTTTAGAATCGTGTTAGTTTATAACATAAGTGTGTTTTCGTGAAACGCATAGGCGTTGTGGGATTTGTCGAGCTGGTATCGCATAGCAGCGAGATTCGGTCGAAAGGCCGAGCCAGCAACACTTAGCCATGACAAATCTGTGAATTTCATAAAAACGTACTTCGCGGTAGGTTGTAATATAAGTGTGTTTTCGTGGAACGCATAGGCGTTGTGGTTTACGTCGAGCTGGTATCGCATAGCAGCGAGATTCGGTCGAAAGGCCGAGCCAGCAACACTTAGCCATGACAAATCTGTGAATTTCATAAAAACCTACTTCGCGGTAGGTTGTAATATAAGTGTGTTTTCGTGGAACGCATAGGTGTTGTGGGATTTGTTGAGCTGGTATCGCATAGCAGCGAGATTCGGCCGAGGGGCCGAGCCAGCAACACTTAGTCATGACAAATCTGTGATTTTCATAAAAAACTTACTTCGCGGTAGTTTACATTGTGGGAGGTAGGAGTGTTCGTTATTTTAAAGTTATGATCACTGACCACTGCGATAAAATGACACGCACTAAATTCTTAGCGGGTTTCTAGAGGTTACCAGTTTCATAAACGGGGGGTTGTTGTAAGTAATATGTTATAGAATGGTACAAATTCTTGTTATTCCCAGTGTAGGCAACGACACGGTCCGTGATTAGAGTTTCCGCGAGTTAGGGTTAGGCGGAGTACCGTGGGATCGGCCCGAAGTTGTGTTACCAGCTTAATGGAACAACTCTCGTGCCCTTCTTCCATTGTAACTAGCATAAGAAGGTTTTGGATGTTCAAGGCAAGTGTTCCGATGCCCGTGGCTTCGGCCCAGTGCGCCGAGATACCGTATGTTAGCTGCAGTGGGGGTTGTCTTAATGAAACCGTAGGGCTATTTTGCTCTGTAGTATCCCTTATCGTCGGACTTCGGTCAACCACTGCAGAGTAAAATGTAGGGAGTCTAGGCTAGTATCAGGGTGACGCCTGAACGTTTCCAGATTAGTTAGAAACACCTAGTTGGAGATCCCTGAGCTGAGGCGATTCTCCATGCGCATTTAAATGTGAGATTTATCTCTAGTTCTAACACACCATAGCAGAATAGGAACATTTCAGGGACCGATAGGCTAGGGTTTTGCTGTTAGATATTTCCAGAGTAGTTGAAATATTCGTACTTGTGATTTCCTCGTGCTCAGGTGAAGTCCACATGCGCAATTAAATGTAAATGTGAGATTTATCTCCAGTTTTGCATATATACACACCGCTAGATAAGAAAGCATAGGAAATCTCATTTAGGACTGTAGGCAGGGCAGTAGGACAAATCGAATTAATAACAGTAATAAATAATCAAACAAATCATAAATAATCAAACAAGTAATAAATAATCAAACAAATAATAAATAATCAAACAAATAATAAATAATACACTCGCGGCATAAATTACATAAAACCAAGGTTTAACCTTTGAATTTAGGGCTTACCTAGGCCCGACAATAAAACTAGACGCGACAAGGGTTTAGTTAACTAACGAGTTTGCTAGGACGACTCTTAGCGGATAATCCTTGTGTTAGTGGAGTAAACACATTATTAGACTTTGTGGATTGTTGCGCGCTGTACCGAATGTAACTTAAAAGAGTTAGGAAAAAGGTATCATACAAAATAAACTAAAGTTACTACCAGAATACTTTATCTTGGGGAATTATCGTCACTGCTTGGGCAAGCATAAGCAGTCCCAGTAACTCACCTCTATTACCAATAAGGGTTAGAGACGTTATCTTCTTCAGTTTTGGCTATAATTTTACCTGGACCAAAGCGTTCATAGTACATCTATAACAAGATCTACCAATAAAGGTTAGAGACGTTATCTTCTTCAGTTTGTCTATAATTTTACCTGGACTAAAGCGTTCATAAGTACATTTATAACAAGATCTACCAATAAAGGCTAGAGACGTTATTTTCTTCAGTTTGACTATAATTTTACCTGGACTAAAGCGTTCATAAGTATATTTATAACGAGATCTACCAATAAAGGCTAGAGACGTTATCTTCTTCAGTTTGGCTATAATTTACCACGGACTAAAAGTGTTCCTAGTACAATTATAATGAATCCTTCATTCGGCAAAGATTCATAATTGGTAAAGTAAGAGTAAAATCTTCTTTGGGAACTAAAAGCATTCAGAGGGCAAAACTCGGGATTGTCAGAGTGGGGTAGTCCGGTTTCAAACGTAGTAAGACTCGGCAAAAGTATAAACTAATACGTAATCGAACTAATAATGCATAGCAGGAGACGACCATACCCGTTCCTTTAGAGACGAATTTGTTAGGGCTAATCGAATAAAACATAGTTAGAACTAGTTAATCGGAGGTTAGTCAGGCTAAGTTCAAATAGGCAATACGTTATAGGGCTAGGTAATTAGGTATTCTAGGACCTTATAGAGGCTTTCATATACTAGGTAAATTTAGTATACGGAAGCTTCGCAATGAACTAGATATGATGGATGGAGTGGTTTGCGTCAGAGAGTACCGCGCCTCTTCTGTACCTTAACCAGCGAATGAATGTTGCTTTGAAATTAAGTAAAGTAAACTGCGTGCGAATGTTGGTATAGTCACGAGACCGACTCACTACAGACTTAGGGTTGATAAAAGATTAAGTCCTCTATTCCCTTTTGTGAGACAGAGACTGAACGACTAACTGAACGATTAACGTGAACTATGCAAACGATGGTTAGACATATCTAAATATATAGCGGATATGAGCTCTGCTACGTTCTTAATTTAAATATAACAAATTGCGGGGTTCAGTACAGTTAAAGAAAAGGTCTAGGGAGTTTTGTCAGTACCTAAGCATCAAAGTGAATTGTTAGTTTTTCCATTCATCTACGCTAGATAGACAGGGTGAAATCTGTAGGTATGTTTCGCGTAATCTAGTATAACACTTAGTTCTACGATTAGGAAGATAGGATTAGTTTTAAACGCCTCAAAAGTTCTAGGGTTATTTTACGATCACAACATACGGTCCTACCAGCTACCCTAAACAATCTATTTGGCCATATTCATTCTTCGGATCACAATAATATTACTTATAAGGATTAGATTAAAATGGTGAGAGAGGATTAGGAGTAGGGTCTTTACAATAGTAGTGCCGTGACAAGGATTATAGGGTAGGGGGGCGTTACACTATGCCCGTACGTTTTGATTTTTCAGTATCAAAGTACTATACATTTTTTTAGAACTAAAAAATCTGAATAAATCAAAACGTACGGGCATAGAAAACAATGTGACGATCCCATGAAAAAAAAATCACTGAATTCGGACAATGTTAAGAGGTAGAAAAGAGTTTTTCTTTTAGTATGGAAAGTACTAGCTATGCAATACTCTTAAGGATCGAATACGTCGACCCGGGTTTTGAGCTCCCTGGCGAGCTTGCAGACGCCACTGCGCACTCGCCAAAATCAAAATGAGATGAGCGAAAAAATTTTGATTTCCGATGAGCATCTGACATGTTCGAACCCTGGCGAGACGTATACGATCCCTAACGTGAGTGTTTTGCCGGTTAATAGTAACAGTTAAATATGTGTTAGAATTTCAATACAAAATTAAATATTATATTGTACTCATGTTGTTAGCATGCACTAGGGAAGGATTTTTAGATGTGTTCTCTGCCACGATGATCTTGAAAGAGCGTGGTTGTACGAGTAACTACTCACGACACAGTGGCGCACTCGCGGCTGTTTTTCGCACTAGAGAGCTGAATCGGAGGAAGCAGCGGGCAGGTCAGCTATTTGCTGATATGTGTAAAGTACCTGCTCGTTTTGGGAACTCTGCAGGTTCAGGATTGCGAATCCACTCGACTTCGGTTATTTGTTCCTGATTACGTCCAGCGGCCGCCGGCAGGATGCACTTGATACGAGCGTTGGTTCGTACAGATCTGAGCTTGAATCCTGCTGATAACATGAACTCATGTCTGTGTTCAGCTGCCAGCGCCTTTTCATCGCCCAGCATTTCCACTGCACACGCTAAAATCAATATTACTATTAATAAACTAAGGCCACTTCCTGATTTGGCGGTACGGCATCGGTATGCGGTACTTTATATACCGCGTTACCGTAAGCTTACTAGCGTCAGCCAAATCTCTTCAAAAGGCGGTATATAACGTGACCATACGTCCCGCTTTGGGTGGGATTATCCCGCTTTCATGCTGTCCGTCCCGCTGTTCAAAGAGAACAAAAATGTCCCGCTTTTACGAACAAGCCTTTATACCTACTTAATTACTTGTACCTATATAACGCGAAAGACGGCAGCACACCGACACCGACAGACACTGGTTGACACTCAACAGGCGAGCGACTGACATGCAAAAACGGTACAGACGATAAATGAAGCTGTATTGTATCTCAAAATACATACTAAAGTAGCTCTAATCTTGTTGTTATGTTTCATGCCTAAACCGTTGAACCGATGTTGCCGTAGCAAAGTAGTTTTTGTTGCGAAATTAGTTATAAATATAATTTTTAGGGTAAGTTGATGTAAGAATCAAGATGGCAGTGGGGTTAAGATACCACAATAAATTATTTAGTCAGTTTTTAATTAATTTTTATTTTGCACTTAAATATGACATCTTACACCGACGTACCCTATATATGTATTTATTTATATACATATTCCGTGAGCGTCCCGCTTTGACAGGAAAAAAATGGTCACGTTGGGTATACTGTCAGTAAGGTTTCGGTATAAAACATTGGAATCTTCACATGTTGTTCTCGCATCACAAGCGGTACCGCTCAGTATGCAGGATGTTTACTGCCTGCCCGTACGCCGCGGCGTGCCGCACGCTCACCGTCCCGCTCTCACGCAGCCTACGCCAATCAGAAAGCATGCATTCAAATACTAGAGCTCGGTAACGAATCGGTAAAAAAAAGCGGAGCCTACTTTACTGCACCAATACCGTACCGCTAAATGAAGAAGCGGCCTTACACATCACACATACGTTCTGTTAGACTAGGTTCCCGACTTGTTTTAAAAAAAACAAGATTTATGGAAACACAGATTTATTAACACTTTTATTACTATTATATACACTTTTCACTTATTTATTCCTTGTTGGATCACTCGGGTTTTTAAATAATCGCGCACTACTATTACTGATGAGAGGCAGAGTAACCTTGTAAAATTGAATAACAATGAATGACAATAATATCCAAAAATTATGGGTTTATATACAAAACAATATTGCTGACTTGTTGAAATGCATTGACGTCAATCGCTAGAATGCGAGTGTGGTCGATTGCAAGATCGGCAGATATTAGGGTTGTAACATTTCCCCCCTTTAAGACGGAACATACTAAACGGATAGTATGTGAGTAAGGATTGATCCAACAGAGATTACAAGATTGAGACAATGAAATACAGGACTAAGAGACATAATGGAATAGTAATTAATTAAAAATAACAATAAAGTAGTAAACAATTAGAAAGTTGCAATAAAAAATAGAAAAATAAGATTAACGATTAGATAGTAGAAATTAATTGAAAAGTAAAACTAACAATTAAGTAGATAGTAGCAATGAATTAGGACAATTAAAATTAACATTGTAAACATAACGGTTAAGCAATAGGATAAGAAAAGTACCAGACATAAATTTAATTATATTTCAAGATTCCTTCTTGGAGATGACATAGAAACACTAGACATAGAATTAGAGTCAGAACTAGAAGTTTCAGAGTTGTGTCCAATAGTGGTCATCTCAATATTTGACCTAGAATGAATATGAGACTGAGGTTTTGAATAGCATTTATTAAATATTTTAACACAACATCCGGAAGTAGTAGCTCTGCGTTTAGGGCAAATACACAAATAAAGTTTATAAGACAAAAATAAAAAAAACAGATAAGGATAACAATGTTGTCAAGATGCTGAAGTAGTATCCATATTTAATGTGATAAGGCTGATTTTCGATCTCTGTCAACTCGTCATTGAATTGGTTTAGTTTATGAGTCGCGTATTGTAAGGAGTCCAGATTTATATGAGACAATCTTATTGGAGTTAAATATGGAATACTATTATTAATTTTTATTTTAGAACAACAATCATCGTTGATGATGTTAAAGTTAGGTGATGGTATATAAATTTTTGTTTCGTATTCATTACTGGGAACAAACTGCATTAGTTTGTGATATGCTTTACAATTTTTAGGAACAGTTAATATTCCTGTTCCGACTACGTCATGATCGACAATATTACCATTGCAATTAAGAGATAGCCTTGCGATATCTGACTGAACGTAAATCCACTTATTGTTCATTAGTTTTTGCCAGATATCGACGTTACCGTATATTAGTTTGTAACTGCAAGAGTCTGGGATATCACTTAGAAATTCACTGAAAATAAGCACTTCACAGATAGGATTTGAAACACTAGATTGTACATTAGCTAATTTACACAAATAATAGTTATTCTCCATTAATTTACACTCACTTAGGTCGTCCATTGCAGAATACGTCAATTTGTCTTCAGTTATTGCTAAGTACTTTGTGGATGGGCTTATTAAAGCAAAAGAGTTTATTTTATGAATATCATGAGGTGTACGGAGAGCATAAATGTGATAGAGATTATAATCTACGAGCAAAGCTAAGGGTATTTTTACTACGAATACTAATTTACTATCGCTAACGAAAGAAGATACATCTGCTATATCTATGAGAATATGAATGTTATCTAGAGTTAGCTCGATTGGAAAGTTGCGAATTAGATCGTTGTTTCTTGAATTTAATTCGTTAAGCAATTGCATGGGACTTAGTATAGAAGGATGTACTACATTTTGTTTACCGAAAAGTATAGAATCTATAAGATCTTTCAGTTTAAAATTAAGAATCATGAGAGAGCTTTCTAATGCACTGAACGTCATTGCGAGATGCGAGGTAACTTCGAGTTTATTGGTGCTGGTTGAAATCGTTTCTAGAATTGAGTCAAGTTTAACCATGTTTTCGTTAAGTGCGACTTCGTTATGGTTTAACCTTTGAATCGTATTATTAAAAGATGAAATAGTAGATGAAATAATATGGATGTTCTGTTTCATTAAGGAAGCTAAGTGACGTTGATCATCTTGGACCGCGTTAATGGCGTCAGTGAAAGCTTTGGCATCGTCTTCATCGAGAGAACCGAATAGCTGTTTAAGGATAGGACCGCCTATACCAAACCAAGCGGATCGTCTAAGTCTAGAGCTAGTATTATTATTAATAAGATGAGATAGAGAATTATAATTAGAATTAACACTATAATATAAGGTTTCTAAAGGACTAAGAACATTAGAGCAATCTATCTTAATATCAGGATAAGAATAGCAAATACGTTTAGAACTCGCTAACATTTTATTAATAGTTTCTAGATGAGGCTTAAAGTAAGAAATATCAGTAAACGTTAAAACATTCCAATAGTTATTATAATATCTTAGAGTACCTAGAGGGTCAAAGTAAAGACCGGGACTGTTGACGATAGGCGACGTTAGATTGGAGTTGGAGACGGAGACGACTCCTGGCGTGATGGCCCTGGAAGAGGATTTTCATGAGCTAACTTGATTTGATCGAAATGATAACGTATATGCCTACGATTAACAAGAAGTGTGACATTGTTATTATTATGGACCTTAAGGACTCGAAAAGGACCTTTCCATATTGAGGACAGTGCTTTGCGTAATCTATGGTGTTGTTTAAGGTAGACCATGTCTCCGACATTGTAGGTAACGTCTTTAGCATGTTTGTCATAATATGCTTTTGATCTTTCTTTGTTTCGAAGGATGTTTTCGCGAGCTATGTTTCTAGAGTTGATTAACTTTTGTTTTAAAGTTTTAATGTAGTCAGGATAAGTAGCTGTAGGATCAATATCATAGATGGAGCTGGGAATGTTAGGCTTGCAACCAAATAATAATTCATGAGGTGTAAAGTTAGTAGATGAATGCACACATGAGTTATATGAAATGATAGCAGTAGGTATGAATTTATGCCAGTCGTTTTGATTTTCATTGACATAGGACTTAAGGTATTCCTTTAGAGTAGCATGACTTCTCTCAAGAGCACCGTTTGTCTGAGGATGGTATGGTGATGAGAATAAATGTTTGATTTTGAAGAAAGTGGCAACTTGTTTGTATACATCGGCAATGAAATGAACACCTTGATCTGAAAGAATGGTTTTTGGAATCCCGTAATGGCTAATGAATTTAATGAGACATTGAGATGTCTGTTCTGCTGTAGATTCAACGATAGGATAGGCCATGGAATATTTAGTTAAATCATCTTGAAACGTGACGATGTACCTGTACCCTTCAGAACCAGACTCAGGAAGTGGACCAACTATATCGGTGCAGATTCGTTGCAGAGGCTCAGAAGATGTGGTAGTGATCTCCATGGGAGCTTTGTTGGTTTTTCGAAGTGCTTTGTTTTGTTGACAGGATGTGCAGTTTCGAACATATCTCTCTATTTCGCTTTTCATACCTTTCCAATAAAAGGTATCCTTTAATTTATTATACATTCGGTTTGAACCTATATGACCACCGATAGGAGAATCGTGATTTTCTTTCAGGATGATAGGGACTTCGCTTGGGGTAGGATATCGAACTGTGTTATGGTAAACATTTAATTTGATTTGAGTTCCGTGAAAGATATAAGCTATTATCTCATAGATGAGGAGGAATTTCAACTTATCGAAAGGGTTGGCAAAGTCCGATAAAGCGATTTCTTTGACTTCGGAATGAAATATGACAAGTTGGTTTCGTAATTCTTTCAGGACATTAAATAAGTCTTTATAAGTGGTTGACTCAAAGTGGTGTACTTTAGTGAAGAGATGGAAGAAAGTCTTATTATTGACTGTAGAAGTTTTTACGTGATGTAGTTCCTTTTCAGATTTTATGAAGTCTTCTTTATCTTCAAGAAGGTCAAGAATATCTTTACAGTATAAGTTGGATTCATCAAGATCAATTGAAGTCGGATAGGCAATTATAGGGCATGACGTCTTTAAAAGATTTTGGTTGTATTCAAAAACTTGGGTATCGTAGTTGGAAGGGCTTGAACGTGATTTTAAGAATGATTCGTAATTTAGGTTATCTGTTAGGTCTATGTCAAAATCATTGATAGCATTAATGGGAGGACGAGAGAGTCCATCGGCGTTTGAATTAATTCTACCTTGCTTGTAGCTAATTTGGTAGTCGAATTCTTCGAGTTTTAATCTCCAGCGAACAAGTTTGCTGCTGGGGTCTTTGCAGTTCATGAGCCAGATTAAAGGACGATGATCAGTAACGATCTTGAATTTCCTACCGTAGAGGTAAGGTCTGAAAGTTTGAGTTCCAAAGATGATTGCTAAAAGTTCCTTTTCCGTAGTGCTATAATTACCTTCTGCACTATTAAGCGTTCTAGAAGCATAGGCGATGGGAAGATCATTTCCTTCTTCACACTGGGAAAGGACAGCACCTAATGCATAGTTAGAAGCGTCTGTGGTTAGTATAAATGTTTTGCTGAAATCTGGATACTGCAGAATTGGAGCATTGGTGAGCAAGTTTTTAAGCGTAATGAATGAATGATTTTGAGAATCACCCCAAATGAATTCAGTGTCTTTACGGAGTAGTGATGTTAAAGGTTTAGTGATTTTAGCAAAGTCTTTTATAAATTTACGATAATAACCAACCAGGCCAAGAAAGCTCTTTATATGTTTAGGGTTTTTGGGAGTTGGATAATCAAGAACAGCTTTAACTTTGTCGGGGTTTGGTGAGACACCTTTATCGGTGATGATGTGACCAAGATAAGCGACTTCCTTTCTAAGAAATTCGCACTTATCTGGTTGGAGTTTGAGGTTGTGTTTTCTTAGGGCATCGAAAACAAGTTTGAGCTTTTGAATATGCGAGTTTAAGTCATGGGAGTAGATTATGACGTCATCGAGATAGATGAAGCAGTGTATGCCTTGTAGGCCTGAAAGGACAGTGTTCATCAACCTCTGAAACGTCGCTGGAGCATTTTTTAGACCAAAAGGCATTCGAGTATACTCAAAATGCCCATTGGGAACTGAAAATGCAGTTTTAGGAGCATCAGTATCCTTGACTCGGATCTGATGGAAGCCAGATGCCAGATCTAACGTTGTAAAGTATTTGCTATGTCCTAACTGGTCAAGAATTTCGGTGATGTTTGGAATAGGATAAGCGTCACCTATGGTAACATCGTTTAATTTACGATAGTCAACTACGATGCGCCATTTCTTTTCGCCGGAAGCATCTTGCTTTTTGGGGACAATCCATATAGGAGAAGACCAAGGAGAATCGGAGGGTCTGATGATTTTCTGGTCTAGCATCTTTTGAATTTGTTTGTTGACTTCTTGTTTATGGATCTCGGGATACCGATAGGTTTTTGCATGGATAGGTTGGGAATCAGTGGTTTTGATTTCATGTGTAAGGGTATCCGTGCAAGTAAGGATATCACCTTCTAAATGAAACAGATCAGAATAATCAGAGCATAGCTGTAAAAGGGCTTTTGACTCTTCGTCATTGAGATGGGAGGATCTGACTTGATTTTGTACATTTTTAATCCGATCGCGGGAGTTAGCTGAAACGGTCTGTGTTACTGTGTTTACTGAGTGTATTTGATTTCTAATGTCTTCGAGAGTATGACAAGGGTGAATTTCAACATTGAGAGATTGAATAATGACATCGCGATGTGTGGTATTTAAAATAGATACATTTGCATGTTTATTAGGTTTCACTCTAGTTAAACAGCTGGCTAGATAAACACCATTTTGGATTTCAGATTTTTCCACAAAACCATATGTGATCTCTGGGTTTGAGATAGCACATTCAATGACCATCTCTGAACGAGCTGGAATGGTGTATCGAGGCTTTGTAAAGTGAAGGTTGAGCTGATATTTTCCAATAGTCAGAGTGTTGCTTTTGTAATCTACGTTACAATTATAGAGCTTCAGCAGATCATTTCCTATAATGCCATCAAAATGAATGTCAACTTTATCCGATATAAGGTGAAAAGTGCTGTAGATCGTTTCGCTCTTGGAGACTTTGAGGTCAAGTTTAAAATTGCCAAGAGTGGATGAATAATTGGCGTCGCTATCGATACCTTTGAATTTAATGACTGCAGGATCAAGAACAGGTTGGATTTCAAGGGCTGATTTTTTAACAAATGAAACAGTGGAACCAGAATCGACTAAGAATACTAGCGGTTTACTAGAATATTGGCTTGTAACGTATATGTGAGGTAGGTGAGTTTTATAATTTATGTTTACCTCATAACTAGCCTCACATTCATCTCTTGAGTTAGGAACGGATTTATTAGATGCAGTGGGAAGTGTACGAGATCTAGTAGGTTTGGTAAGCTTATTTAAATCAGGAGAGATAGTAAATTTACTACTCGTGGGTTGAGTAAGAACTTTTGAACTAGTAGGTTTGGAAATAGAATCAATGCGTTTGGGTACAGTGAATATAAAAGGTTCAGTAGATTTGCAGAATTTAGTAGTTTTATTGTACTTGGTAATTTTTGCAGATTTAGTAGGCATCGTAAAATTTGTAGAGTTAGAACATATATTAGAACTGGTAGAATTGGTAGGACTAGTAGATTTGGTAGATTTAGTAGACATAGTAGATTTAGTAGATATAGTAGACATAGTAGATTTAGTAGATATAGTAGAATTAGTAGGTTTAATAGATTTAGTAGATATAGTAGGGTTGGTAGATTTAGTAGAATTGGTAGGTTTTGTAGATTTAGTAGGGTTGGTAGATTTAGTAGAATTGGTAGATTTTGTAGATTTAGTTGGAATGATAGTCTTCATAGATAAATTATCAAATAAAGAGTTCATCCCGTCGGCGTCGGTTTGAGTTGCGGATTCCGTACGACGCGGGACCGGAATCATAGTCAGTTTAAATCAGAGCGTGAATCAGAATCAAAAGAATCTTCCCGGATGCTGCGATCATCCTCATTGTGGGAAAGATTATGAATCTGTTTTGTAGATTTGGTATGCTGGTGACGTGAATTATTGAATTGTCTCTTACGACATTCATGAATCTCGTGACCCAGGTTTTTACAGTATCTGCATACTTTCACTGGGTTTTGGGGTACAGTGGCTGATGTAGAAGGATGTTGAGGAATGTTATTATTGACGTTGTGCACAGGGCGCTCACGAAAGGAAATTGGACGCTCGCGATTAAAGCAGTTTCGATCAAGATGCCCTGTTTTGCCACAGATTTTGCACTTTGGTCTTAATTGGTTAGCCGTTTGAGTTTGTAGGGCATAATTATGCAGCTTCTCTTCTTGAATGGCAAGGTTAACCGCTTCGTTTAGGTTCGAGGGATTTCTACACCTAAGGATTGTAGATATATGACTCGGTAACCCTAACAAGAAAGTATGAAGCGCTAAGTCCTCGGTATTTGCAATACGGCCTTTTAATTCGGAAGGATCTCTCGTAGAGTGTGTGATGTCAGTCTGTAATCGTGTTAAACATGTCTCTAATCGTAAACTATACTGACTGACAGATTCGTTATATTTTTGTTTACACTGTTGTAGATCTAAAAATAAATGATCTCTATGTTTGGTTTCGCCAAAAGTGGTTTTTAGAAACGATTTCAATTCAGACCAATTTTCGAATATTTTTAATGCACAAGTGGATTCCGCTTTGCCTTCGAATTGTGACAATATGTATTTAAATAGAATGTCCTTTTGTGCAATTGAAGCTAACGACAATGCACTTTCGCAATTACGCAAAAACGAAGTTAATTTATTTTTATCACCATCGAAAGGTTTAATGAATTTAGTAAGGACCCCGAAATTAATATTTTCCTCTAAAGGTACTAAGGAACTGCTGGAAAACATTTTTTTATCACCTTTAAGACTCTCGTTAACCATTGTTAAATAAATATTAGAAAGTAGAAAAAACAATCACAAAGTAATCAGACAAAACAGAAAACAATAATTGTAAAATCACTTACAGAACGATGAATAGTAGAGACGTCATTGGAGTTAGCTATGCGGAGTCGGGTTACGGCACGAGCCGTCGCGTCGGTTGACCAGGTGGAGTGTATCGTGTTACACAATACAAGGCGCCGGTGCGATGACCTCGGTGATCACGGGCAGTATGCGCGTGATAATGGATTCCCTCAGAGCCTCGTGGATGGCTTGGAGCTTGGCAGGCGTCCCAAGGGAAGAGTAGAGTAGGGTGGCTGGTTACTCTTGAAGTCCCAATCAGCAGGGTGACTCGGTGTAAGGGTAGGTGACCCACAACACAGTGGAGCCACGTGTAGTTTTCGAGCCAAGGGTCAGCAGGGGTAGCTCGGTGTGATGTGAATACACAGTGGAGCTAGGCTGACGGGCTCGGTAGCGGCGATGCAGTGGCGTAAACAAGCTGGCGGTAGGCAGTAGCGTGCAATGGCCAACTTAGAGCCACATGCGATGAGACCAAACGTCGTGAAAGTGCAGGAGGACCCTCGTCAGGTAGGGGCGACCAGGGGACAGTAATTATCCCTTTTGTTCTGACACCAATAATGTTAGACTAGGTTCCCGACTTGTTTTAAAAAAAACAAGATTTATGGAAACACAGATTTATTAACACTTTTATTACTATTATATACACTTTTCACTTATTTATTCCTTGTTGGATCACTCGGGTTTTTAAATAATCGCGCACTACTATTACTGATGAGAGGCAGAGTAACCTTGTAAAATTGAATAACAATGAATGACAATAATATCCAAAAATTATGGGTTTATATACAAAACAATATTGCTGACTTGTTGAAATGCATTGACGTCAATCGCTAGAATGCGAGTGTGGTCGATTGCAAGATCGGCAGATATTAGGGTTGTAACAGTTCGATAATTTATTTTATTTTATTTTATTTTATTTTATTTTATTTTATTTTATTTTATTTTATTTTATTTTATTTTATTTTATTTTATTTTATTTTATTTTATTTTATTTTATTTTATTTTATTTTATTTTATTTTATTTTATTTTATTTTATTTTATTTTATTTTATTTTATTTTATTTTATTTTATTTTATTTTATTTTATTTTATTTTATTTTATTTTATTTTATTTTATTTTATTTTATTTTATTTTATTTTATTTTATTTTATTTTATTTTATTTTATTTTATTTTATTTTATTTTATTTTATTTTATTTTATTTTATTTTATTTTATTTTATTTTATTTTATTTTATTTTATTTTATTTTATTTTATTTTATTTTATTTTATTTTATTTTATTTTATTTTATTTTATTTTATTTTATTTTATTTTATTTTATTTTATTTTATTTTATTTTATTTTATTTTATTTTATTTTATTTTATTTTATTTTATTTTATTTTATTTTATTTTATTTTAATTTATTTTATTTTATTTTATTTTATTTTATTTTATTTTATTTTATTTTATTTTATTTTATTTTATTTTATTTTATTTTATTTTATTTTATTTTATTTTATTTTATTTTATTTTATTTTATTTTATTTTATTTTATTTTATTTTATTTTATTTTATTTTATTTTATTTTATTTTATTTTATTTTATTTTATTTTATTTTATTTTATTTTATTTTATTTTATTTTATTTTATTTTATTTTATTTTATTTTATTTTATTTTATTTTATTTTATTTTATTTTATTTTATTTTATTTTATTTTATTTTATTTCAATTTTTGCGCATGGAGATGAAAAGAAAGATATTAATTAATATTATGATATAATAAAACCAAAATAGGTATTGTACTTTTTATGCTATGAAACACAAGACAGTCAGGGAGACACACCAAACCAACTTTTACTAATATGTTGTCTAATTGAATTCAAGGATGTATTGAACAAGTCAAAGTCGGGAAAGTCTTCCAGTGTGTTTACGGAGTTAGATGCTCTTAAGAAGAAGGAGTTTTGCCTGTAATTAGTGGCACTAAAGGGGATATTTAAACATTTAGGATGTCTTGCAGATATTCTTGGGACGTTTAAATTAATGTTAGAGAGGAAATGTGGAGAGTCAACATGACTTTGCGCTATTTTAGTTAAAAATAGGATATCAGCTATTTTGCGTCTCTCACGAAGTGGTAGCATGTGATGTCTCCTGCATCTCGTCTCATAATCACTATCGTATTTTTTGCACTTGTACTGAAGATACCTAACAAATCTACGCTGGATTGATTCTAGTCTGTTGATATATATGTCATACTGAGGGTTCCAGATATGTGAACAATACTCGAGTATGCTACGCACATACGTACAATATAGCGTTTTGATAACTTTGATACTAGAGAATTGGGAACAGGATCTTTTGATAAATCCCATAGACTTGTTGGCCCTATTAGCGATATCATCAATGTGTTTATCGTATGTGAGCTTAGAGTCGTGAATTACACCTAGATCGCGAATCTCATTTACGATTTTAAGTGGATGACTTTTAAGTAAATATTTAAATTCGATAGCTTTAGCTTTACGAGTAAAAGTGATAGCATAACATTTCGCAACATTCAGGTCTAGTTTATTGAGGTGACAGTAATTTTCAAATCTACATAGATCCTGCTGTAACAGATGACAATCACCAATATCACATATTTGTTTGAAGATTTTTATATCATCTGCGTACAGCAAGAATTCCGAATGTTGGAAACAGGCAGCTATATCGTAAATAAATAAATTAAACAACAAAGGAGCTAACAAGGAGCCTTGGGGCACCCCAGAAGGTACATAATTCCATTCTGAAGAGTATCCGTTAAGAACTACAGCTTGAGATCTGTTTTCGATGTACGAGGTAAACCACCTATACAAGTTGCCATGGATTCCGGCCGAGAAAAGCTTTTGGAGTAATAATGCGTGATCAATTCGATCAAATGCTTTGCTGTAATCTGTAAAAATGGAGTCCACTTGACCTCCCGAATCCATGCTAGAAGTTGTGTAATTGACGAATGATAATAGATTAGACGTAGTGGAGCGATTTCTAATGAATCCATGCTGTTGGGGGATAAATGAGGCTGACAAACTGTTATAGACTTGGGTGTGAACTAACCGTTCAAGAACTTTGGCAAATATACATAATTTAGAGATCGGCCTATAATTTTTGACATCGTTTCTACTGCCACTTTTGTGTATAGGGGTGATAAAAGCAGACTTCCAGATTTTGGGAACGATACCTTCCGCTAATGAGCGTTTAAATAGTATTGTAAGAGGTTTCGTTAAAACATCTGCGCATTTTGTAATAAATAATGGAGGAATTTGATCAGGCCCTGCTCCCTTTGTGAGGTCTAGTGATTTAAGCAATTGTTTCAGCGTATCAGGTATTATTTCTATTTCATTTATTGAAAAGTTAGAGCCTGGTGAAGTCCCATTCTGAACGTTTTGGCTGGTAGAGGATGAAAGAAACGTTGATTGAAAGTAAACTGAAAAAAGACGACAAACTTCTTCTCCTTTGTCCGCTGATTGGCCTTCATATGAAAGAGAGGAAGGAAGTGTATTGGAGTTATTTTTTGTAGATTTAACAAATGACCAGAATAGTTTAGGGTTCTTTATTATTGATTCTTCGCATCTTTCAATATAGTTTTTATAGCATTGGTCTTCTAAGAGTTTCGCCCTTTTACGGAGCAAAGAGAAAGTATCATAGTCAGATGTATTGCCATATATATTGTATTTCTGTAGAAATTTAAATTTTTTCTTTGAGGACCTTTTTTAAAGGTGCATTGTACCATGATGGGAAGCTAGTAGGGGATGAAAGTTTACGAGGAACGTGCTTAGTAATGGCATCATTTAAGCATCCGTAAAAATAATCTACAGCCTCTTCTATAGGGGTACTTAGCAGATAGTCATCCCAGTTCACCTCACCTAAAATTAATCTAATATTATCGTAATCACCTAGTTCATACATATATTTCTGTCTTTTGTTTTCTTTTAATGGTTCAGTATTCACCAAGCTTAGCATTAAGTTTAAAGATTTATGGTGGGAGTCTTCAGGCACTAAGGGGTCATCACAAGAGGAAACTTTTAGGTAATTATTACATAGTACTAAATCTAAGATTCTGTTGTTGATGTTATAGCACAAGTTATATTGTGTAAGGTTACATTCTAACACGGTGTCAAAAAAATATGTTTGTGCTTCACCTGTAACACCTGAATATTCAGGAAGGTCGTGACAGTTAAGTGACCATTGTATATTACTTAGGTTAAAATCTCCCATTACGACAAATCTATCATTTGGACAAGAGTTAATTATTAGTGATAAACTAGCTGTAAAATTATTAAGTTGTGAGTTGAAAGAATGACCAAGTTTTTCACTACATAGATAAATAGTACAAAAATGAACTTTAGAAGTGACGTTGTTTTTGCTCTTGTGTGTGACAGTGACCCATATGTCTTCTGCTGAGGAACGCCATTCCGGGCGCTCCTCAGCAGTAAACCCGCGTTTTATAGCCAGTAGTACCCCCCCACCATATTTTTCGCGCGTAGCTATATAATTTATGTCCCTTCGAAAAATTATAAATCTTTGATCAAATAGTTCACAATCATTAACGCCGCTGAGCAACCATGTTTCCGTCAATGAGATGACATGATAAGAACTAAGCTGTAAATTCCTTTTAAATAAGTGTGTTTTTGTGCGTAGCCCTCGAGTATTCTGATAATAAACATTAAGACTATTGGACGCCATTATTAACAGCCAATGATAAATAACTTAAGTGAATCAGAATATAGTAATAGTTGCAGCGTAACATGCCATAGTTTACAATGCTAACAACACGTAGAAAACTGTAAATTAACAACCCAATTAGCTCCAGTAGAAGTGCATTAACACGACAAATAAAACTGTTAATGTTTACAACCCGTAATTGTATAACTAAATAGGTAAAATTGTAATTAAACTTTAAAAAATGTAAATATCAGGTAGGAGTTATAATTACGGCGGAAATTATGCCAGACTCCGCAAGGCAAATCAGGCACAGGCGCTTATGGTCCGTGCAAGCTATAATAGACTTTAAAGAACCGCAAGCGTATTTATGTCTGAGCGCTAATCGTATGAACTGGTGCAAACTTACGTGTGTAAACCTAAAATAATGACATACACTTACGAGCATTGATGACAATATTGTGTAAACCCGTTTTAAAAACGTCGTAAACGTGAGATGGCGCTTGGAATAGGTTCCCGAAGAAACCTGTACTACAGTAGGTCCATGTTGCCAACTCATGGTAGAGCTACAGGTCACTAGTGCCCCGCTTCGCGACAAATTTGTGTGGATATATTATGTAAGTATTTTATGTTTGCGTCTAATGGAGAATTATAAATAAAGAACTTTTTTAGAGCTAGCAATCTTAAAAAATACATAAAAAATATAAAAAAGCGCAACGTTTAAGGTCGTCGAAGGCGCCCTCTGCCGCTCCATTTTGTCAACCTCAATTCTCCATTCGCTTTTATCGTTCGGATATCGAAACATCTCGTGTTCTATCTTTTGTCTGGTTATAAGGAATTGTAAGTTTAAAAAGTGTTTTAATCAATTGGTCGACTGGCCGCTTGGCGCAGTGATAGCAACGCTACCTCCAGAGCTGCTGGTCCCGGGTTCAATGCCCGGACAGGTACAACATTTGTGTGCATAAACATATAATATGTTTGAGCTATGTCTGGGTGTGTTTATAAGTAGGTATGTATATCAGTCATAAGTTTACCATATAACGACGCTCTGCTTGGGACCTGAAGACCTTGTGTGGATGTTAACCCATATTATTATTTTTATTAGTTAAGTGAAGTAGGGTGATAATTATTTTATCATGGGAAAGCATAAGCGAACAGATGATAAAATATGAAGAAAATTTCAATGTGAGTTCCAGCGACAGTGAACAATGTGAGTAGTTCCCAGTAGTCAATAACAAAACCTATGTTAATAAACATGAGATGACGATATCTTCCTTTGATATTCATGCACGTGTTATATTCATTAATATTATTTATCATTTAATTAATTATCATTAATATTCATTCATGTGGTGAATAGATGAAAATTACGATGATACCCACATTTATGTTATTAACAATTTTGCATGTCCATTGCACAACATATTGTTATCCTTGCTATTATGGACAATTGTAATTAGGAGCTAATTATTCTGCTGTAAACACAACTCGTTCAGTACTTTCTCTTATACTCAGTGGGCCGAGCACGAAAAATGGCGTAAGTGTAACTTAATCGTATCGTTGACGTATACAGTACAAACTGTTATTTATGCACTTTTTTTAAACTTTCACGGTTGTATTCAATAAACATATTGCTACTTACGGGATGAAAACCGTGGTAATAAACTTAATAAAGGACAATAAACGGCCTAATATGGATTCGGAAAAACGTACTGACACAGGGAGTACTGTACTACACAGTACTGTCGTGAATTACGATCGAGTTCCAAAAGTGCGCGTAGCAAAAGACAGAGAAAGAAGGTAGACAGATATGTCTGCTCTTAATGTTATTTCCTCCACCCGCATTCTCCAGTCGTCCCGCGATCATGGCGCTTGCAACAGTGTCGAAATGTCGGGAGCTCATTAAAATAAATACCAAGGTTTTCATCCCGTAAGTAGCAATATGTAAACTGTTATTTATCTAGTACAACTGTGGCACAGATAACTCATAGTTAGTATGTATACGTCAACGATGCTATCTCGTTACGCTACGTTTTCGTGCTCGGCCCACTGTATACAGATTAGTCCAGTCCTACATGTCAGTGGATTAGTTAGAGGTGTTTACAAGTTTTACTATTTCTTGTTTACATAATTAATCTACCGAAAGCAACCAATCATAAGTGCATTTGAAATAAAACGCAGTTAAGTTGGTGTTGGTATTGTTGACTTACTGTAGCGATACTACAATTGTTGCACCTGTGATGTGACAATAAGGAACCTCTCAATACAGATATGAACACTGCGCTTACTGATGTCATACACTGTAGCGATACTACAATTGTTGCACCTGTGATGTGACAATAAGGAACCTCTCAATACAGATATGAACACTGCGCTTACTGATGTCATACACTGTAGCGATACTACAATTGTTGCACCTGTGATGTGACAATAAGGAACCTCTCAATACAGATATGAACACTGCGCTTACTGATGTCATACACTGTAGCGATACTACAATTGTTGCATCTGTGATGTGACAATAAGGAACCTCTCAATACAGATATGAACACTGCGCTTACTGATGTCATACACTGTAGCGATACTACAATTGTTGCACCTGTGATGTGACAATAAGGAACCTCTCAATACCGATATGAACACTGCGCTTACTGATGTCATACACTGTAGCGATACTACAATTGTTGCACCTGTGATGTGACAATAAGGAACCTCTCAATACAGATATGAACACTGCGCTTACTGATGTCATACACTGTAGCGATACTACAATTGTTGCACCTGTGATGTGACAATAAGGAACCTCTCAATACAGATATGAACACTGTGCTTACTGATGTCATACACTGTAGCGATACTACAATTGTTGCATCTGTGATGTGACAATAAGGAACCTCTCAATACAGATATGAACACTGCGCTTACTGATGTCATACACTGTAGCGATACTACAATTGTTGCACCTGTGATGTGACAATAAGGAACCTCTCAATACAGATATGAACACTGCGCTTACTGATGTCATACACTGTAGCGATACTACAATTGTTGCACCTGTGATGTGACAATAAGGAACCTCTCAATACAGATATGAACACTGCACTTACTGATGTCATACACTGTAGCGATACTACAATTGTTGCACCTGTGATGTGACAATAAGGAACCTCTCAATACAGATATGAACACTGCGCTTACTGATGTCATACACTGTAGCGATACTACAATTGTTGCACCTGTGATGTAACAATAAGGAACCTCTCAATACAGATATGAACACTGCGCTTACTGATGTCATACACTGTAGCGATACTACAATTGTTGCACCTGTGATGTAACAATAAGGAACCTCTCAATACAGATATGAACACTGCGCTTACTGATGTCATACACTGTAGCGATACTACAATTGTTGCACCTGTGATGTGACAATAAGGAACCTCTCAATACAGATATGAACACTGCACTTACTGATGTCATACACTGTAGCGATACTACAATTGTTGCACCTGTGATGTGACAATAAGGAACCTCTCAATACAGATATGAACACTGCGCTTACTGATGTCATACACTGTAGCGATACTACAATTGTTGCACCTGTGATGTGACAATAAGGAACCTCTCAATACAGATATGAACACTGCGCTTACTGATGTCATACACTGTAGCGATACTACAATTGTTGCACCTGTGATGTGACAATAAGGAACCTCTCAATACAGATATGAACACTGCGCTTACTGATGTCATACACTGTAGCGATACTACAATTGTTGCACCTGTGATGTGACAATAAGGAACCTCTCAATACAGATATGAACACTGCGCTTACTGATGTCATACACTGTAGCGATACTACAATTGTTGCACCTGTGATGTGACAATAAGGAACCTCTCAATACAGATATGAACACTGCGCTTACTGATGTCATACACTGTAGCGATACTACAATTGTTGCACCTGTGATGTAACAATAAGGAACCTCTCAATACAGATATGAACACTGCGCTTACTGATGTCATACACTGTAGCGATACTACAATTGTTGCACCTGTGATGTAACAATAAGGAACCTCTCAATACAGATATGAACACTGCGCTTACTGATGTCATACACTGTAGCGATACTAAAATTGTTGCACCTGTGATGTGACAATAAGGAACCTCTCAATACAGATATGAACACTGCGCTTACTGATGTCATACACTGTAGCGATACTACAATTGTTGCACCTGTGATGTAACAATAAGGAATCTCTCAATACAGATATGAACACTGCGCTTACTGATGTCATACACTGTAGCGTTACTACAATTGTTGCACCTGTGATGTGACAATAAGGAATCTCTCAATACAGATATGAACACTGCGCTTACTGATGTCATACACTGTAGCGATACTACAATTGTTGCATCTGTGATGTGACAATAAGGAACCTCTCAATACAGATATGACCACTGCGCTTACTGATGTCATACACTGTAGCGATACTACAATTGTTGCACCTGTGATGTGACAATAAGGAACCTCTCAATACAGATATGAACACTGCGCTTACTGATGTCATACACTGTAGCGATACTACAATTGTTGCACCTGTGATGTGACAATAAGGAACCTCTCAATACAGATATGAACACTGCGCTTACTGATGTCATACACTGTAGCGATACTACAATTGTTGCACCTGTGATGTGACAATAAGGAACCTCTCAATACAGATATGAACACTGCGCTTACTGATGTCATACACTGTAGCGATACTACAATTGTTGCACCTGTGATGTAACAATAAGGAACCTCTCAATACAGATATGAACACTGCGCTTACTGATGTCATACACTGTAGCGATACTACAATTGTTGCACCTGTGATGTAACAATAAGGAACCTCTCAATACAGATATGAACACTGCGCTTACTGATGTCATACACTGTAGCGATACTAAAATTGTTGCACCTGTGATGTAACAATAAGGAACCTCTCAATACAGATATGAACACTGCGCTTACTGATGTCATACACTGTAGCGATACTACAATTGTTGCACCTGTGATGTGACAATAAGGAACCTCTCAATACAGATATGAACACTGCGCTTACTGATGTCATACACTGTAGCGATACTACAATTGTTGCACCTGTGATGTGACAATAAGGAACCTCTCAATACAGATATGAACACTGCGCTTACTGATGTCATACACTGTAGCGATACTACAATTGTTGCACCTGTGATGTAACAATAAGGAACCTCTCAATACAGATACGAACACTGCGCTTACTGATGTCATACACTGTAGCGATACTACAATTGTTGCACCTGTGATGTAACAATAAGGAACCTCTCAATACAGATATGAACACTGCGCTTACTGATGTCATACACTGTAGCGATACTACAATTGTTGCACCTGTGATGTGACAATAAGGAACCTCTCAATACAGATATGAACACTGCGCTTACTGATGTCATACACTGTAGCGATACTACAATTGTTGCACCTGTGATGTAACAATAAGGAACCTCTCAATACAGATATGAACACTGCGCTTACTGATGTCATACACTGTAGCGATACTACAATTGTTGCACCTGTGATGTGACAATAAGGAACCTCTCAATACAGATATGAACACTGCGCTTACTGATGTCATACACTGTAGCGATACTACAATTGTTGCACCTGTGATGTGACAATAAGGAACCTCTCAATACAGATATGAACACTGCGCTTACTGATGTCATACACTGTAGCGATACAACAATTGTTGCACCTGTGATGTGACAATAAGGAACCTCTCAATACAGATATGAACGCTGCGCTTACTGATGTCATACACTGTAGCGATACTACAATTGTTGCACCTGTGATGTGACAATAAGGAACCTCTCAATACAGATATGAACACTGCGCTTACTGATGTCATACACTGTAGCGATACTACAATTGTTGCACCTGTGATGTGACAATAAGGAACCTCTCAATACAGATATGAACACTGCACTTACTGATGTCATACACTGTAGCGATACTACAATTGTTGCACCTGTGATGTGACAATAAGGAACCTCTCAATACAAATATGAACACTGCGCTTACTGATGTCATACACTGTAGCGATACTACAATTGTTGCACCTGTGATGTGACAATAAGGAACCTCTCAATACAGATATGAACATTGCGCTTACTGATGTCATACACTGTAGCGATACTACAATTGTTGCACCTGTGATGTGACAATAAGGAACCTCTCAATACCGATATGAACACTGCGCTTACTGATGTCATACACTGTAGCGATACTACAATTGTTGCACCTGTGATGTGACAATAAGGAATCTCTCAATACAGATATGAACACTGCGCTTACTGATGTCATACACTGTAGCGATACTACAATTGTTGCACCTGTGATGTGACAATAAGGAACCTCTCAATACAGATATGAACACTGCGCTTACTGATGTCATACACTGTAGTGATACTACAATTGTTGCACCTGTGATGTGACAATAAGGAACCTCTCAATACAGATATGAACACTGCGCTTACTGATGTCATACACTGTAGCGATACTACAATTGTTGCACCTGTGATGTGACAATAAGGAACCTCTCAATACAGATATGAACACTGCGCTTACTGATGTCATACACTGTAGCGATACTATAATTGTTGCATCTGTGATGTGACAATAAGGAATCTCTCAATACAGATATGAACACTGCGCTTACTGATGTCATACACTGTAGCGATACTACAATTGTTGCATCTGTGATGTGACAATAAGGAACCTCTCAATACAGATATGAACACTGCGCTTACTGATGTCATACACTGTAGCGATACTACAATTGTTGCACCTGTGATGTGACAATAAGGAATCTCTCAATACAGATATGAACACTGCGCTTACTGATGTCATACACTGTAGCGATACAACAATTGTTGCATCTGTGATGTGACAATAAGGAATCTCTCAATACAGATATGAACACTGCGCTTACTGATGTCATACACTGTAGCGATACTACAATTGTTGCACCTGTGATGTGACAATAAGGAATCTCTCAATACAGATATGAACATTGCGCTTACTGATGTCATACACTGTAGCGATACTACAATTGTTGCACCTGTGATGTGACAATAAGGAATCTCTCAATACAGATATGAACACTGCGCTTACTGATGTCATACACTGTAGCGATACTACAATTGTTGCACCTGTGATGTGACAATAAGGAACCTCTCAATACAGATATGAACACTGCGCTTACTGATGTCATACACTGTAGCGATACTACAATTGTTGCACCTGTGATGTGACAATAAGGAATCTCTCAATACAGATATGAACACTGCGCTTACTGATGTCATACACTGTAGCGATACTACAATTGTTGCACCTGTGATGTGACAATAAGGAATCTCTCAATACAGATATGAACACTGCGCTTACTGATGTCATACACTGTAGCGATACTACAATTTTTGCACCTGTGATGTGACAATAAGGAACCTCTCAATACAGATATGAACACTGCGCTTACTGATATCATACACTGTAGCGATACTACAATTGTTGCACCTGTGATGTGACAATAAGGAACCTCTCAATACAGATATGAACACTGCGCTTACTGATGTCATACACTGTAGCGATACTACAATTGTTGCACCTGTGATGTGACAATAAGGAACCTCTCAATACAGATATGAACACTGCGCTTACTGATGTCATACACTGTAGCGATACTACAATTGTTGCACCTGTGATGTGACAATAAGGAACCTCTCAATACAGATATGAAGACTGCGCTTACTGATGTCATACACTGTAGCGATACTACAATTGTTGCACCTGTGATGTGACAATAAGGAACCTCTCAATACAGATATGAACACTGCGCTTACTGATGTCATACACTGTAGCGATACTACAATTGTTGCACCTGTGATGTGACAATAAGGAATCTCTCAATACAGATATGAACACTGCGCCCACTGATGTCATACACTGTAGCGATACTACAATTGTTGCACCTGTGATGTGACAATAAGGAACCTCTCAATACAGATATGAACACTGCGCTTACTGATGTCATACACTGTAGCGATACTACAATTGTTGCACCTGTGATGTGACAATAAGGAACCTCTCAATACAGATATGAACACTGCGCTTACTGATGTCATACACTGTAGCGATACTACAATTGTTGCACCTGTGATGTGACAATAAGGAACCTCTCAATACAGATATGAACACTGCGCTTACTGATGTCATACACTGTAGCGATACTACAATTGTTGCACCTGTGATGTGACGATAAGGAACCTCTCAATACAGATATGAACACTGCGCTTACTGATGTCATACACTGTAGCGATACTACAATTGTTGCATCTGTGATGTGACAATAAGGAACCTCTCAATACAGATATGAACACTGCGCTTACTGATGTCATACACTGTAGCGATACTACAATTGTTGCACCTGTGATGTGACAATAAGGAACCTCTCAATACAGATATGAACACTGCGCTTACTGATGTCATACACTGTAGCGATACTACAATTGTTGCATCTGTGATGTGACAATAAGGAACCTCTCAATACAGATATGAACACTGCGCTTACTGATGTCATACACTGTAGCGATACTACAATTGTTGCACCTGTGATGTGACAATAAGGAACCTCTCAATACAGATATGAACACTGCGCTTACTGATGTCATACACTGTAGCGATACTACAATTGTTGCACCTGTGATGTGACAATAAGGAACCTCTCAATACAGATATGAACACTGCGCTTACTGATGTCATACACTGTAGCGATACTACAATTGTTGCACCTGTGATGTGACAATAAGGAACCTCTCAATACAGATATGAACACTGCGCTTACTGATGTCATACACTGTAGCGATACTACAATTGTTGCATCTGTGATGTGACAATAAGGAACCTCTCAATACAGATATGAACACTGCGCTTACTGATGTCATACACTGTAGCGATTCTACAATTGTTGCACCTGTGATGTGACAATAAGGAACCTCTCAATACAGATATGAACACTGCGCTTACTGATGTCATACACTGTAGCGATACTACAATTGTTGCATCTGTGATGTGACAATAAGGAACCTCTCAATACAGATTTGAACACTGCGCTTACTGATGTCATACACTGTAGCGATACTACAATTGTTGCACCTGTGATGTGACAATAAGGAACCTCTCAATACAGATATGAACACTGCGCTTACTGATGTCATACACTGTAGCGATACTACAATTGTTACACCTGTGATGTGACAATAAGGAACCTCTCAATACAGATATGAACACTACACTTACTGATGTCATACACTGTAGCGATACTACAATTGTTGCACCTGTGATGTGACAATAAGGAACCTCTCAATACAGATATGAACACTGCGCTTACTGATGTCATACACTGTAGCGATACTACAATTGTTGCACCTGTGATGTGACAATAAGGAACCTCTCAATACAGATATGAACACTGCGCTTACTGATGTCATACACTGTAGCGATACTACAATTGTTGCACCTGTGATGTGACAATAAGGAACCTCTCAATACAGATATGAACACTGCGCTTACTGATGTCATACACTGTAGCGATACTACAATTGTTGCACCTGTGATGTGACAATAAGGAACCTCTCAATACAGATATGAACACTGCGCTTACTGATGTCATACACTGTAGCGATACTACAATTGTTGCACCTGTGATGTGACAATAAGGAACCTCTCAATACAGATATGAACACTGCACTTACTGATGTCATACACTGTAGCGATACTACAATTGTTGCACCTGTGATGTGACAATAAGGAACCTCTCAATACAGATATGAACACTGCGCTTACTGATGTCGTACACTGTAGCGATACTACAATTGTTGCACCTGTGATGTGACAATAAGGAACCTCTCAATACAGATATGAACACTGCGCTTACTGATGTCGTACACTGTAGCGATACTACAATTGTTGCACCTGTGATGTGACAATAAGGAACCTCTCAATACAGATATGAACACTGCGCTTACTGATGTCATACACTGTAGCGATACTACAATTGTTGCACCTGTGATGTGACAATAAGGAACCTCTCAATACAGATATGAACACTGCGCTTACTGATGTCATACACTGTAGCGATACTACAATTGTTGCACCTGTGATGTGACAATAAGGAACCTCTCAATACAGATATGAACACTGCGCTTACTGATGTCATACACTGTAGCGATACTACAATTGTTGCACCTGTGATGTGACAATAAGGAACCTCTCAATACAGATATGAACACTGCGCTTACTGATGTCATACACTGTAGCGATACTACAATTGTTGCACCTGTGATGTGACAATAAGGAACCTCTCAATACAGATATGAACACTGCGCTTACTGATGTCATACACTGTAGCGATACAACAATTGTTGCACCTGTGATGTGACAATAAGGAACCTCTCAATACAGATATGAACACTGCGCTTACTGATGTCATACACTGTAGCGATACTACAATTGTTGCACCTGTGATGTGACAATAAGGAACCTCTCAATACAGATATGAACACTGCGCTTACTGATGTCATACACTGTAGCGATACTAAAATTGTGGCACCTGTGATGTGACAATAAGGAACCTCTCAATACAGATATGAACACTGCACTTACTGATGTCATACACTGTAGCGATACTACAATTGTTGCACCTGTGATGTGACAATAAGGAACCTCTCAATACAGATATGAACACTGCGCTTACTGATGTCATACACTGTAGCGATACTACAATTGTTGCACCTGTGATGTGACAATAAGGAACCTCTCAATACAGATATGAACACTGCGCTTACTGATGTCATACACTGTAGCGATACTACAATTGTTGCACCTGTGATGTGACAATAAGGAACCTCTCAATACAGATATGAACACTGCGCTTACTGATGTCATACACTGTAGCGATACTACAATTGTTGCACCTGTGATGTGACAATAAGGAACCTCTCAATACAGATATGAACACTGCGCTTACTGATGTCATACACTGTAGCGATACTACAATTGTTGCACCTGTGATGTAACAATAAGGAACCTCTCAATACAGATATGAACACTGCGCTTACTGATGTCATACACTGTAGCGATACTACAATTGTTGCACCTGTGATGTGACAATAAGGAACCTCTCAATACAGATATGAACACTGCACTTACTGATGTCATACACTGTAGCGATACTACAATTGTTGCAACTGTGATGTGACAATAAGGAACCTCTCAATACAGATATGAACACTGCGCTTACTGATGTCATACACTGTAGCGATACTACAATTGTTGCACCTGTGATGTAACAATAAGGAACCTCTCAATACAGATATGAACACTGCGCTTACTGATGTCATACACTGTAGCGATACTACAATTGTTGCACCTGTGATGTGACAATAAGGAACCTCTCAATACAGATATGAACACTGCGCTTACTGATGTCATACACTGTAGCGATACTACAATTGTTGCACCTGTGATGTAACAATAAGGAACCTCTCAATACAGATATGAACACTGCGCTTACTGATGTCATACACTGTAGCGATACTACAATTGTTGCACCTGTGATGTGACAATAAGGAACCTCTCAATACAGATATGAACACTGCGCTTACTGATGTCATACACTGTAGCGATACTACAATTGTTGCACCTGTGATGTAACAATAAGGAACCTCTCAATACAGATTTGAACACTGCGCTTACTGATGTCATACACTGTAGCGATACTACAATTGTTGCACCTGTGATGTAACAATAAGGAATCTCTCAATACAGATATGAACACTGCGCTTACTGATGTCATACACTGTAGCGATACTACAATTGTTGCACCTGTGATGTGACAATAAGGAATCTCTCAATACAGATATGAACACTGCGCTTACTGATGTCATACACTGTAGCGATACTACAATTGTTGCATCTGTGATGTGACAATAAGGAACCTCTCAATACAGATATGAACACTGCGCTTACTGATGTCATACACTGTAGCGATACTACAATTGTTGCACCTGTGATGTGACAATAAGGAACCTCTCAATACAGATATGAACACTGCGCTTACTGATGTCATACACTGTAGCGATACTACAATTGTTGCACCTGTGATGTAACAATAAGGAACCTCTCAATACAGATATGAACACTGCGCTTACTGATGTCATACACTGTAGCGATACTACAATTGTTGCACCTGTGATGTAACAATAAGGAACCTCTCAATACAGATATGAACACTGCGCTTACTGATGTCATACACTGTAGCGATACTACAATTGTTGCACCTGTGATGTGACAATAAGGAACCTCTCAATACAGATATGAACACTGCGCTTACTGATGTCATACATTGTAGCGATACTACAATTGTTGCACCTGTGATGTAACAATAAGGAACCTCTCAATACAGATATGAACACTGCGCTTACTGATGTCATACACTGTAGCGATACTACAATTGTTGCACCTGTGATGTAACAATAAGGAACCTCTCAATACAGATATGAACACTGCGCTTACTGATGTCATACACTGTAGCGATACTAAAATTGTTGCACCTGTGATGTAACAATAAGGAACCACTCAATACAGATATGAACACTGCGCTTACTGATGTCATACACTGTAGCGATACTAAAATTGTTGCACCTGTGATGTAACAATAAGGAACCTCTCAATACAGATATGAACACTGCGCTTACTGATGTCATACACTGTAGCGATACTACAATTGTTGCACCTGTGATGTGACAATAAGGAACCTCTCAATACAGATATGAACACTGCGCTTACTGATGTCATACACTGTAGCGATACTACAATTGTTGCACCTGTGATGTAACAATAAGGAACCTCTCAATACAGATATGAACACTGCGCTTACTGATGTCATACACTGTAGCGATACTACAATTGTTGCACCTGTGATGTAACAATAAGGAACCTCTCAATACAGATATGAACACTGCGCTTACTGATGTCATACACTGTAGCGATACTAAAATTGTTGCACCTGTGATGTAACAATAAGGAACCTCTCAATACAGATATGAACACTGCGCTTACTGATGTCATACACTGTAGCGATACTAAAATTGTTGCACCTGTGATGTAACAATAAGGAACCTCTCAATACAGATATGAACACTGCGCTTACTGATGTCATACACTGTAGCGATACTACAATTGTTGCACCTGTGATGTGACAATAAGGAACCTCTCAATACAGATATGAACACTGCGCTTACTGATGTCATACACTGTAGCGATACTACAATTGTTGCACCTGTGATGTGACAATAAGGAACCTCTCAATACAGATATGAACACTGCACTTACTGATGTCATACACTGTAGCGATACTACAATTGTTGCACCTGTGATGTGACAATAAGGAACCTCTCAATACAGATATGAACACTGCACTTACTGATGTCATACACTGTAGCGATACTAAAATTGTTGCACCTGTGATGTGACAATAAGGAACCTCTCAATACAGATATGAACACTGCACTTACTGATGTCATACACTGTAGCGATACTACAATTGTTGCACCTGTGATGTGACAATAAGGAACCTCTCAATACAGATATGAACACTGCGCTTACTGATGTCATACACTGTAGCGATACTACAATTGTTGCACCTGTGATGTGACAATAAGGAACCTCTCAATACAGATATGAACACTGCGCTTACTGATGTCATACACTGTAGCGATACTACAATTGTTGCACCTGTGATGTAACAATAAGGAACCTCTCAATACAGATATGAACACTGCACTTACTGATGTCATACACTGTAGCGATACTAAAATTGTTGCACCTGTGATGTGACAATAAGGAACCTCTCAATACAGATATGAACACTGCACTTACTGATGTCATACACTGTAGCGATACTACAATTGTTGCACCTGTGATGTGACAATAAGGAACCTCTCAATACAGATATGAACACTGCGCTTACTGATGTCATACACTGTAGCGATACTACAATTGTTGCACCTGTGATGTGACAATAAGGAACCTCTCAATACAGATATGAACACTGCGCTTACTGATGTCATACACTGTAGCGATACTACAATTGTTGCACCTGTGATGTAACAATAAGGAACCTCTCAATACAGATATGAACACTGCACTTACTGATGTCATACACTGTAGCGATACTAAAATTGTTGCACCTGTGATGTGACAATAAGGAACCTCTCAATACAGATATGAACACTGCACTTACTGATGTCATACACTGTAGCGATACTACAATTGTTGCACCTGTGATGTGACAATAAGGAACCTCTCAATACAGATATGAACACTGCGCTTACTGATGTCATACACTGTAGCGATACTACAATTGTTGCACCTGTGATGTGACAATAAGGAACCTCTCAATACAGATATGAACACTGCGCTTACTGATGTCATACACTGTAGCGATACTACAATTGTTGCACCTGTGATGTGACAATAAGGAACCTCTCAATACAGATATGAACACTGCACTTACTGATGTCATACACTGTAGCGATACTACAATTGTTGCACCTGTGATGTGACAATAAGGAACCTCTCAATACAGATATGAACACTGCGCTTACTGATGTCATACACTGTAGCGATACTACAATTGTTGCACCTGTGATGTAACAATAAGGAACCTCTCAATACAGATATGAACACTGCGCTTACTGATGTCATACACTGTAGCGATACTACAATTGTTGCACCTGTGATGTAACAATAAGGAACCTCTCAATACAGATATGAACACTGCGCTTACTGATGTCATACACTGTAGCGATACTACAATTGTTGCACCTGTGATGTGACAAAAAGGAACCTCTCAATACAGATATGAACACTGCGCTTACTGATGTCATACACTGTAGCGATACTAAAATTGTTGCACCTGTGATGTGACAATAAGGAACCTCTCAATACAGATATGAACACTGCACTTACTGATGTCATACACTGTAGCGATACTACAATTGTTGCATCTGTGATGTGACAATAAGGAACCTCTCAATACAGATATGAACACTGCGCTTACTGATGTCATACACTGTAGCGATACTACAATTGTTGCATCTGTGATGTGACAATAAGGAACCTCTCAATACAGATATGAACACTGCGCTTACTGATGTCATACACTGTAGCGATACAACAATTGTTGCACCTGTGATGTGACAATAAGGAACCTCTCAATACATATATGAACACTGCGCTTACTGATGTCATACACTGTAGCGATACTACAATTGTTGCACCTGTGATGTAACAATAAGGAACCTCTCAATACAAATATGAACACTGCGCTTACTGATGTCATACACTGTAGCGATACTACAATTGTTGTACCTGTGATGTGACAATAAGGAACCTCTCAATACAGATATGAACACTGCGCTTACTGATGTCATACACTGTAGCGATACTACAATTGTTGCACCTGTGATGTGACAATAAGGAACCTCTCAATACCGATATGAACACTGCGCTTACTGATGTCATACACTGTAGCGATACTACAATTGTTGCACCTGTGATGTGACAATAAGGAACCTCTCAATACAGATATGAACACTGCACTTACTGATGTCATACACTGTAGCGATACTACAATTGTTGCACCTGTGATGTGACAATAAGTAACCTCTCAATACAGATATGAACACTGCGCTTACTGATGTCATACACTGTAGCGATACTACAATTGTTGCACCTGTGATGTGACAATAAGGAACCTCTCAATACAGATATGAACACTGCGCTTACTGATGTCATACACTGTAGCGATACAACAATTGTTGCACCTGTGATGTGACAATAAGGAACCTCTCAATACAGATATGAACACTGCGCTTACTGATGTCATACACTGTAGCGATACTACAATTGTTGCACCTGTGATGTAACAATAAGGAACCTCTCAATACAAATATGAACACTGCGCTTACTGATGTCATACACTGTAGCGATACTACAATTGTTGCACCTGTGATGTGACAATAAGGAACCTCTCAATACAGATATGAACACTGCGCTTACTGATGTCATACACTGTAGCGATACTACAATTGTTGCACCTGTGATGTGACAATAAGGAACCTCTCAATACCGATATGAACACTGCGCTTACTGATGTCATACACTGTAGCGATACTACAATTGTTGCACCTGTGATGTGACAATAAGGAATCTCTCAATACAGATATGAACACTGCGCTTACTGATGTCATACACTGTAGCGGTACTACAATTGTTGCACCTGTGATGTGACAATAAGGAACCTCTCAATACAGATATGAACACTGCGCTTACTGATGTCATACACTGTAGCGATACTACAATTGTTGCACCTGTGATGTGACAATAAGGAACCTCTCAATACAGATATGAACACTGCGCTTACTGATGTCATACACTGTAGCGATACTACAATTGTTGCACCTGTGATGTGACAATAAGGAACCTCTCAATACAGATATGAACACTGCACTTACTGATGTCATACACTGTAGCGATACTACAATTGTTGCACCTGTGATGTAACAATAAGGAACCTCTCAATACAGATATGAACACTGCGCTTACTGATGTCATACACTGTAGCGATACTACAATTGTTGCACCTGTGATGTGACAATAAGGAACCTCTCAATACAGATATGAACACTGCGCTTACTGATGTCATACACTGTAGCGATACTACAATTGTTGCACCTGTGATGTGACAATAAGGAACCTCTCAATACAGATATGAACACTGCGCTTACAGATGTCATACACTGTAGCGATACTACAATTGTTGCACCTGTGATGTGACAATAAGGAACCTCTCAATACAGATATGAACACTGCGCTTACTGATGTCATACACTGTAGCGATACTACAATTGTTGCACCTGTGATGTGACAATAAGGAACCTCTCAATACAGATATGAACACTGCGCTTACTGATGTCATACACTGTAGCGATACTACAATTGTTGCACCTGTGATGTGACAATAAGGAACCTCTCAATACAGATATGAACACTGCGCTTACTGATGTCATACACTGTAGCGATACTACAATTGTTGCACCTGTGATGTGACAATAAGGAACCTCTCAATACAGATATGAACACTGCGCTTACAGATGTCATACACTGTAGCGATACAACAATTGTTGCACCTGTGATGTGACAATAAGGAACCTCTCAATACAGATATGAACACTGCGCTTACTGATGTCATACACTGTAGCGATACTACAATTGTTGCACCTGTGATGTGACAATAAGGAACCTCTCAATACAAATATGAACACTGCGCTTACTGATGTCATACACTGTAGCGATACTACAATTGTTGCACCTGTGATGTGACAATAAGGAACCTCTCAATACAGATATGAACATTGCGCTTACTGATGTCATACACTGTAGCGATACTACAATTGTTGCACCTGTGATGTGACAATAAGGAACCTCTCAATACCGATATGAACACTGCGCTTACTGATGTCATACACTGTAGCGATACTACAATTGTTGCACCTGTGATGTGACAATAAGGAATCTCTCAATACAGATATGAACACTGCGCTTACTGATGTCATACACTGTAGCGATACTACAATTGTTGCACCTGTGATGTGACAATAAGGAACCTCTCAATACAGATATGAACACTGCGCTTACTGATGTCATACACTGTAGTGATACTACAATTGTTGCACCTGTGATGTGACAATAAGGAACCTCTCAATACAGATATGAACACTGCGCTTACTGATGTCATACACTGTAGCGATACTACAATTGTTGCACCTGTGATGTGACAATAAGGAACCTCTCAATACAGATATGAACACTGCGCTTACTGATGTCATACACTGTAGCGATACTATAATTGTTGCATCTGTGATGTGACAATAAGGAATCTCTCAATACAGATATGAACACTGCGCTTACTGATGTCATACACTGTAGCGATACTACAATTGTTGCATCTGTGATGTGACAATAAGGAACCTCTCAATACAGATATGAACACTGCGCTTACTGATGTCATACACTGTAGCGATACTACAATTGTTGCACCTGTGATGTGACAATAAGGAATCTCTCAATACAGATATGAACACTGCGCTTACTGATGTCATACACTGTAGCGATACAACAATTGTTGCATCTGTGATGTGACAATAAGGAATCTCTCAATACAGATATGAACACTGCGCTTACTGATGTCATACACTGTAGCGATACTACAATTGTTGCACCTGTGATGTGACAATAAGGAATCTCTCAATACAGATATGAACATTGCGCTTACTGATGTCATACACTGTAGCGATACTACAATTGTTGCACCTGTGATGTGACAATAAGGAATCTCTCAATACAGATATGAACACTGCGCTTACTGATGTCATACACTGTAGCGATACTACAATTGTTGCACCTGTGATGTGACAATAAGGAACCTCTCAATACAGATATGAACACTGCGCTTACTGATGTCATACACTGTAGCGATACTACAATTGTTGCACCTGTGATGTGACAATAAGGAATCTCTCAATACAGATATGAACACTGCGCTTACTGATGTCATACACTGTAGCGATACTACAATTGTTGCACCTGTGATGTGACAATAAGGAATCTCTCAATACAGATATGAACACTGCGCTTACTGATGTCATACACTGTAGCGATACTACAATTTTTGCACCTGTGATGTGACAATAAGGAACCTCTCAATACAGATATGAACACTGCGCTTACTGATATCATACACTGTAGCGATACTACAATTGTTGCACCTGTGATGTGACAATAAGGAACCTCTCAATACAGATATGAACACTGCGCTTACTGATGTCATACACTGTAGCGATACTACAATTGTTGCACCTGTGATGTGACAATAAGGAACCTCTCAATACAGATATGAACACTGCGCTTACTGATGTCATACACTGTAGCGATACTACAATTGTTGCACCTGTGATGTGACAATAAGGAACCTCTCAATACAGATATGAAGACTGCGCTTACTGATGTCATACACTGTAGCGATACTACAATTGTTGCACCTGTGATGTGACAATAAGGAACCTCTCAATACAGATATGAACACTGCGCTTACTGATGTCATACACTGTAGCGATACTACAATTGTTGCACCTGTGATGTGACAATAAGGAATCTCTCAATACAGATATGAACACTGCGCCCACTGATGTCATACACTGTAGCGATACTACAATTGTTGCACCTGTGATGTGACAATAAGGAACCTCTCAATACAGATATGAACACTGCGCTTACTGATGTCATACACTGTAGCGATACTACAATTGTTGCACCTGTGATGTGACAATAAGGAACCTCTCAATACAGATATGAACACTGCGCTTACTGATGTCATACACTGTAGCGATACTACAATTGTTGCACCTGTGATGTGACAATAAGGAACCTCTCAATACAGATATGAACACTGCGCTTACTGATGTCATACACTGTAGCGATACTACAATTGTTGCACCTGTGATGTGACGATAAGGAACCTCTCAATACAGATATGAACACTGCGCTTACTGATGTCATACACTGTAGCGATACTACAATTGTTGCATCTGTGATGTGACAATAAGGAACCTCTCAATACAGATATGAACACTGCGCTTACTGATGTCATACACTGTAGCGATACTACAATTGTTGCACCTGTGATGTGACAATAAGGAACCTCTCAATACAGATATGAACACTGCGCTTACTGATGTCATACACTGTAGCGATACTACAATTGTTGCATCTGTGATGTGACAATAAGGAACCTCTCAATACAGATATGAACACTGCGCTTACTGATGTCATACACTGTAGCGATACTACAATTGTTGCACCTGTGATGTGACAATAAGGAACCTCTCAATACAGATATGAACACTGCGCTTACTGATGTCATACACTGTAGCGATACTACAATTGTTGCACCTGTGATGTGACAATAAGGAACCTCTCAATACAGATATGAACACTGCGCTTACTGATGTCATACACTGTAGCGATACTACAATTGTTGCACCTGTGATGTGACAATAAGGAACCTCTCAATACAGATATGAACACTGCGCTTACTGATGTCATACACTGTAGCGATACTACAATTGTTGCATCTGTGATGTGACAATAAGGAACCTCTCAATACAGATATGAACACTGCGCTTACTGATGTCATACACTGTAGCGATACTACAATTGTTGCACCTGTGATGTGACAATAAGGAACCTCTCAATACAGATATGAACACTGCGCTTACTGATGTCATACACTGTAGCGATACTACAATTGTTGCATCTGTGATGTGACAATAAGGAACCTCTCAATACAGATATGAACACTGCGCTTACTGATGTCATACACTGTAGCGATACTACAATTGTTGCACCTGTGATGTGACAATAAGGAACCTCTCAATACAGATATGAACACTGCGCTTACTGATGTCATACACTGTAGCGATACTACAATTGTTGCACCTGTGATGTGACAATAAGGAACCTCTCAATACAGATATGAACACTACACTTACTGATGTCATACACTGTAGCGATACTACAATTGTTGCACCTGTGATGTGACAATAAGGAACCTCTCAATACAGATATGAACACTGCGCTTACTGATGTCATACACTGTAGCGATACTACAATTGTTGCACCTGTGATGTGACAATAAGGAACCTCTCAATACAGATATGAACACTGCGCTTACTGATGTCATACACTGTAGCGATACTACAATTGTTGCACCTGTGATGTGACAATAAGGAACCTCTCAATACAGATATGAACACTGCGCTTACTGATGTCATACACTGTAGCGATACTACAATTGTTGCACCTGTGATGTGACAATAAGGAACCTCTCAATACAGATATGAACACTGCGCTTACTGATGTCATACACTGTAGCGATACTACAATTGTTGCACCTGTGATGTGACAATAAGGAACCTCTCAATACAGATATGAACACTGCACTTACTGATGTCATACACTGTAGCGATACTACAATTGTTGCACCTGTGATGTGACAATAAGGAACCTCTCAATACAGATATGAACACTGCGCTTACTGATGTCGTACACTGTAGCGATACTACAATTGTTGCACCTGTGATGTGACAATAAGGAACCTCTCAATACAGATATGAACACTGCGCTTACTGATGTCGTACACTGTAGCGATACTACAATTGTTGCACCTGTGATGTGACAATAAGGAACCTCTCAATACAGATATGAACACTGCGCTTACTGATGTCATACACTGTAGCGATACTACAATTGTTGCACCTGTGATGTGACAATAAGGAACCTCTCAATACAGATATGAACACTGCGCTTACTGATGTCATACACTGTAGCGATACTACAATTGTTGCACCTGTGATGTGACAATAAGGAACCTCTCAATACAGATATGAACACTGCGCTTACTGATGTCATACACTGTAGCGATACTACAATTGTTGCACCTGTGATGTGACAATAAGGAACCTCTCAATACAGATATGAACACTGCGCTTACTGATGTCATACACGGGCTAGATAATACTAACTTAAACTTTAAGCTACAGAAAATAATTCATTCATTTTCGTTCTTAAAATGTTAATCCGTTAGAAATCAAAATAAATTACTATGACGAGTTTATATAACTGATATAACCCCATATTACTTCACGTCATACGTGCTTGTTATAATGTTTAAAATGTCATTGTTTTTTTTATTTATTTATTTTCGATAAACTCGAAAGGGTAATTTTTAAAATTTTTTTTTAGTAAGATTTTAGTCATCGACTCAACAATCATTATTTTAATACCTATGTTTTGTTTTGATTTCACGGTTTAATAAGTTTTTACTTAAGTAATTGCAAGCAACTTTGTTTTGTTTCAATACTTACCTAGACAGGTAGTAACCTGTTTATGATTTTGTTTGGTGGTTTTATGAGTACCTACCTAATCTTTGGCCCTGCGTCGATTCATGGAATGTTCATAGTAGGTAGGTACATATACTAAATAAAATGATCAAATAGTTGTTGTACTCGTCATTACTAATCTACTATGAGCAGCATACCTACCTACGAGTATATAGCTATTGTGCTATTGGATGTATGTTTTTTTTTAGTTTATTATTTTATATGTTATGTCATTTATAGTATTTGAATAATTTAACTACTTACCCCAAAAATTATGTTTTGTATGTGAGCAAAGGAGTATGTTGAAAACCAGCGCTAGGTGGTAGGCAGTTATAACAACTCGTAGCTTAATGCTGAACTTACTCCTTTTGTGCACAATCTAACTTAGACACACATTTAAGAGCTAACATTGTGTAATTTATTGTAAATTTTGGCAATATTTCTATTAAGTTATCTCATGTTTTTGCTATTGAAGTTTGTGTACAATAAACATTTTTCTTTCTTTCTGTAAGATAAAATTTTTGGGAATGTGCATTGACGAACATCTAAACTGCAACAATCATGCACTCGTACCTACTCGTAGATCACGTGTGTGAAAGGCTCTAGAGAACCGCGCTTGCATGAGAAGCCATGCCGCTAGAGAAATAATGTGTCGCATCTTGTCTCTAGCATAGATTTGCCAAAAGCTGTACCGTCTGTCTCTTATTAATAACTAACCCGCCAGCGGCTTTGCTTTCTTTTGGTCTTGGTGTAGTGGTGGGTGGAGCGCTGCTTTGGGATTTAGAGGGTTCAATACCCGGGTCGGATCGTTAATGGGTTTTCTGACAAAGCAATTCTCAATAGCATACTGCAGTATGGAACAGTGCCCCGCAGATGGCAAATGGCTCGCCTCCTATTACCTACATGGGACTAAAAAAATAACGTAGGCGTGACGATTTGTTATGTTGTATTTAAACATAACATGTGTCATTGTGTATAGTGTAAATTAGTAGTACCTATTGCAAAAATAAAAATATCCCACTAATATTATAAATTTGAAAGTTTGGATGAATGGATGAATAGAATATGTTTGTACGCTTAAATACGCTTAAACGGCTGGACCAATATTGATGAAATTTGGTATGGAGGTAGATGAGGCACTGGATTAACACATAATATGATACTTTTCATCATCATCGTCATCCACCACCACGCGGGTGAAACCGCAGGGCGCAGCTAGTGTGTTATATTCTTAATAATAATTATGTATACACCTCTAGGTACGCCTCATAGATAAGCTGAAAGTCGCACAACGAGCTATGGAGAGGGCTATGCTCGGGGTTTCTCTACGTGATCGAATCAGAAATGAGGAGATCCGTAGAAGAACGAAAGTCACCGACATAGCCTAGAAGATTAGCCAGTTAAAGTGGCAGTGGGCAGAACAGATGGCCGATGGGGCCGGAAGGTTCTGGAGTGCAGACCACGGACCAACAAGCGCAGCGTAGGTCGTCCACCGACACGGTGGACAGACGACCTGATAAAGGACGTCGTTGGATGCAGGCCGCTTCCAACCGGTCCTTTTGGAAATTTGTTGGGGAGGACTATGTTCAGCAGTGGACGTACTAAGGCTGACATGATTGTTATACACCTCTGCCTCGGTTTTTAGCCGTAAGTACCATAGCAGTTAATGCGTGCCGTCCAGTCAATCCCCAGTTTTATATGAGACCGTGTAGCATAGAGAGATCAAGCTGCCATCTTGGATTTATGTGACGGATCGAGATAAAAATTTGATAGTTTGGAGCTCCGGGCTCTATTCTGTAAATCTGTGCGGTAGTGTTTAAGTTATGCGTGAACATTCAGACAGACAGACAATTTTTCAAAAACGTGTTATTCTTGTTCAGTAGGTAATTTTACGTGTTCTAACTCATTTATTTATTATTAGTACAAACTTTTTGACTCCTTCATATAATTATATAGATTTCTGTAAAATTAAAAAAAAAACACCTTTTAACATTAGGTACATCCGCGGAGTGCTGCTACGAACATATAACGAACTGACGAATCATATTTCATACTCACGATCGTACTGCCATTGAAGTCCAGAACTGTTCGAGTAACACGTTAGATTGAAATATAACTGATTACTATATTCATAACGTATTACATTCGAAGTATTGCTGGGATACACCGCTGAAATATTGCACATCGGCAGTCCTTCGATAATAGGACCTGAAAAAAACAATGTCGAATTTATCCTACTAAGATTATAAACGCGAAAGTTTGTGAGTATATGAATGTGTGTTTTTCTTTCACGCTCAAACAGCGGGGCCAATATTGATGAAACCTGGTATGGAGGTAGATGAAGCGCTGGGTTAACACAAAGGATACTTTTCATCATCATCATCCATCATCACGCGGGAGAAAAAGCGTTATATTCTTGGGGACAGCATAGACATAATAAGATCTCGCCTACGTCAAGATCGTAATGATGACAGTTCTGTCAAAGTTTGTGTCAGTTTCTGATAGTTTAGTCAAAAGCACGGTTTTATTTTGACAGCTCGATACACTAGACGTGCTCAGCGACCGTTAAGGGTGATGTAGTGTACTGACAGTTTTTCTTATGCTGATTATTTTTATATATGCATGTACGTAAGTACTGTATTTTGTTGATAATATTTACTGATTGATATCCTAAGTATTTAAATGTACTCAAATAATACTATTATAGGTAGCAATTGCGTTTGACCATGTACATATTTTTACGACATTTTAGTATAAAGATAAATAGGCCTTGAACAAGATAATATAAGCTACTCGAAGTACCTACTTATCTTGCGCAGACGTAGACGCGGGCACCAGCTAGTAGGTAAACAATAATTGAATAGTTCAGTTTTCAAACAGGCGAGTTCACTAAAACTACTAACTGTTTTAATCTTTCGCGGTTGTTAACTACATTATAATTAGTACTCACGGGATGTACACCACAATTAGGCGGGTTTTGGAGTTCCCGATATTTCGGCGCAGTTACATGCAACATGTTCACGGGTAGACTGAAGATGCGGGTGGATGTGAAAAAAGTTCTAAGTTGTTAAGAGCATATATAACGGTCTAACCTCCTTCTGTTATGGTGTAAGATACTAGTGGTATCCGTAGTAAAAGAGTGAGAAGGAGGGTACGTGAGTACCTACTAATTATAATGTAAAATTACAAATATTCACAAGGCTGTACGAGAGCATAGTGTTCCGAACGGACATAGTGTGCCCACCTAGCCAGTTCGACAGCTCTGTGGGCATTTCTATGTAGTTGGTTTGCCAAGTTATTAATATAACGTGATCTAAATTGAGGTGTAGATATTGCCAAGGATCATATATACCTTGACATTACAAAGGTGCAGCGATTTCATCGTAAAAAAGAGAATTTATTAATATTTATTAACAAACTTCAAAAAAAGGGAGGACGTTTCTCAATTCGACCGGATATTTTTTACATGTAACAACTGCGGAGGGAAGCATATGGCACTTGCCAAGATCTGCCCAGTTTTTATTAAGGAAAAGAAGGTCCAGGAGCTGATGGCGGAGTACAATTGTTCTTATAAGAGTGCCCTTATTTTGTACACCCCATCACCAGCTCCGTTTGAATATGGAAATATATATTCAAACGGAGTGACAGCAAAAATAAGAAAAGAACCAACAGTACTACCGGCAATACCACAAGAAACCATTACAACGTCATCTTATGCTCTTATGGATCTTATCTTATGGAGAAACTGGATAATACTAACAAATAAAGTAAGCACAAGAAGAAGAAGGAGGACCATTTAAAAACAACTGAGGAAATGGACAAGCAAACAAGAGTCAAGAGGAACCAGCCACTTGGAGAAAAACTAGCGATAAAGAAGTAATATCATGGCATACATTATTAAAAAAAGCTTAAGGCGAAAGTACTTGAAAATAATACCACATGGGAAGAAAAGATTAGTAATTGCATATGTATCGTTTTGGAAGGACTTGTATCTTTTGTTGTTTACCATTTGTCTGATTGGTCTCGTATTCACCTAAACAAGTATGGATAACAACTTGCCACTATCATGTAGCGAACATAATGTGCATTCCACTTTTTTTTTGAGGGGGGAATAGCTGTCCACTTCCCTTCCGCTACGGGGGTAGACGGAAGGAGTATGTGGGGCGCAGACCCACTAAAACCCCCCCGTGAGCAGTCCTCCGCCAGATGGTGCGAGGTTGGGTTGCGTTGGCATTCACAATCTCGCCCCAGCGGTAGGCCCGGATTGATCTTAACCGGGCCTCAGCGCCTGTGAAGGGGTGCCCTTGCTCACCAAGGGCACTCCTCAGACGTGTGGGGTCGTGCAAGCTGACGAAGAGTCCCCCAACTCTTCACCAGTGACCCCACTACGGAGGAGGGAGGAGGCGAGCGAACTGCCTCCTCCGTACTCCCGTTCGTCTGCGCCGGAGTGGGTCAGCTCGAACGACATTCTCCCTAACCCGCTCCGCGGCCTCCTTCTGCGCTATCACTGCCTCGCAGAAGGTGGCCACCGCCTGCCACGATCTCTCGCTGCCGAGCATCGAGTTAACCACGCTCGGCAGCGTTGTGCATTCCACTGTAGTAACTGTAGTTAACATACTGCAGTGGAATGCGCAAAGTCTACGTCCAAAGCGAGCTGAGTTTGAGGCACTATTAAATCAGGAAAAGATTCATGTTGCACTAATTAGTGAAACTGGGTTTAAACCAGATAGTACTTTCAACATAAGTGGTTACAATACATTCAGATCTGACCGCAATGATGGGTATGGCGGTGTAGCTATATTGACGCACTGGTTCATAAAAGCTCAATTTAGCACCTTTAGTACTTCAAACCCACAGATAGAAGCAGTTTATGTTAAACTAGGAAACTGTGACCATTTGGAGAACATTGTCTCTATTTACTGTCCTCAGTCTGCTAGAACTATCACAGGAGAATGGGAACAGATTTTTTCACATTTTGGAAGAAAATCCCTCATAGCCGGAGGTTTGAATGGTCACTACCCCAACTGGTCTTCAAAATTAGATGTAAGAGGGAGACAGACATATTCTACGGGAGTGACATTGTCACTATTGACAAAACTCCTTTATATAATAAAGGAAAAAAAATATTTAGTAAAATTTTAGAAAAAGGCCTCATACAGTTCTTTTTTGTAGAAAGGTGTTAAGTGCTAATTAATAATTTCTTACATTGATGCTATTTATATGTGTATTTTAACGCATGAAGCAGCTCTAATTGCGCCTCAATTAGGCACATAATGACACCTGTAATCAAACTGTGACTTTTTCATTGCTATTATTCGCAAGTGAGTTACAGTTTTTTTTATTTTCTTGGTTGAGTTACTTGGTTCATAAAAATGATCGATACAAAAAAGATCGTGTTCAATAGTACAGATAAGTTAATTTACTCGTATCTACAGATTGCTCATTTCATGCAACTTCGTATTTAAATAGACAATTTCAACTTGTACGTGTTTAATAAATAAAACTTTCACTCAAAAGTAACTCTTGTTTTCTCTGTAATAAAGAAAACTTGAAATCATCTCATTATTGAAATTCCCTATTTTGTAACCTCATTCTTTTAGTCTATGACCGATCGCCATTGTTAGATACGCGAGCATAGGGAAAATGATTTATTTTTCCCGCCATTATGAAACATTTGTCACAACTCGTTTCACTATTGAATTTACAATTATTAATTTAAATGTTTTTTTGAATTATTTTCTTCACAAGTGTGTTGAAAAACGTCGTATGATACACGTGTGTACTCATTATTGCCGTCCTCGGCTCTCTTAAGACCTTAATAACATATCTCAGGTCAGGCAAAGCAAACGTACGTCCAGTATCAAGCAAACAAAACTTACCGTAACCGATAGTTTTCCGGACCATATATAAGGCCCTACGCAATTGCGGTTTTTTGAAACCGATATTCAAAAGACGTAGAGGTTCTGATACCCATATCGAGCAATATAGCAACATTTTTTTCTTAAAATTTGTTGTAACTGTTATGTTTTTGTAGTCGTCCAACACAGCAACGTCTGTTTTACCTGAAAACAAAATACCCAAACTAATAATCATAAATTAGCACCTATAATGTTTACGTAGAGGACTAGCTGCGCCTGCGCCCGATGAAAAGTAACCTATGTCCTTCAGCCGGATATGACGAATCGAAGATCGAAACATCATTAAACTTGAACTCAAGAACTTGAAATGAACTGAATGAATGAATGAACTCATGAAAATTGATTTTTATTTGAGTGTAAGTTAATTACTTACCAAAGTGCAGATAAAATAATTGTTCACGCCAAAGCGTGACGTCACCTCAAGGCGCACCGCGCCCGCGTGCCCCACCGCCGCTTCGCCTGCAGCTGTCATAACTAGAAGAAAGCGGCTGCGAAAGGAAGCGGAAACAGTCACCCTTTTATACTCGCAACCGGCGGACGTGTACCGCTGCGCTCCGCGTAGCGACCACGAGTCACCGCGAATGACTTCGCCGCGAGTGACCTTCAGGGTGTGTTCGGCCCGACCACACACCACTCCTAAATCAGCACGTGTGTACACACGCAATTCAGCCCGCCGCGTAAACGTATAGTGGCAGGAAACTGCGAAACTATATTTTCCTTTGAGCCGGATATCCGGATAACTGGGTACCCGGATAAACCACATTTTCCTACGAGCACGGATATTTAATTACCAATTGGTCCATCGAACCGAGATAATTAAAAGAACCGGCACCTTAATATCTCATTCGACCGAAATATGGTGTAAACAAACTATAATTTCCTTCGAACCGAGATAACGACCCAGTGAATATCCTTCACTTTCAGCTCTTATCAGCTCTTAATTAAATTTTAAGTCCCTTTAATACAGTCCATTGCCCCATAGTCCATTGTCCACTATAAGCCCAATTTAATTCCCAATTTTCATTCTATTGATCTAATTTAAATTCACTCTAAAATTACGTCATACAAATCACTCCGAAGCTTCTAGAAGAGTGAACCGGCAGTGCGATTTGCCAAGCCAAACTAACCCGTCTAGCCACATTTCACGAAGTACGCTTTCATTGTTCGTTCGACACAAGCGCGCCACGGAATACATGAGAGTTGCGAGTTTGACATTACTGAGTCATTAACGGCGCGGCGATTGATAGCCGTGGTGTTTTAGTTGTGTTTTTATTTACGATTGTTATTAGTGTTGCTTGCAAGGAAGATTTGTAATTAAGAATTCTTAAGGCCAGTTACGAAACTTACGACATTAAGTTTAATACTGATTGTACCGAGTACGGTTAAAAAACCTACTTAATTAGGTTACATGTGGTTTAGAATTGGATTAAATATTTATATGTAAATTAGGGTTCCGCGCAGTTACTAAATATTTAGTACCGAACGAATTTACAGGTTTCAATTAATAAAGTAATTAAACCCTCAGCTCATATAAGGTTTGGTACACACGTTATTAATTTAGGCGTTATTTTAACCGACTTCCGAAAAAGGAGGTGCGGAATTTCACCTACGATTAAATACTTTAATATTTTTATTTCCTTTTAATTTTGCTTGCGTCCTTGTGCCTGACTTCGCCTTCGACGATTAACGATGCCTTCTGAATCACAGGTAGCCAGATTTAGAGAGGAACAGATCGCTATTATTAAGCTTAATTTGGAAGCGTTATCATTGAGGTCTAGCAAACCAAGGCGCTATAGCCCAGAGTTCGCTGCCAGAGCAGCCGGCGTAGAATTAACCCGCGATAAATTTGACGCGGCGTATTATATAATATTAGACTCCGTAGGTTTATCAGACGACGAGGAGGAATTCTACAACGAGCAGTATGGAAGGACAATAGACGCCTATTACGTGATTCTCGTTGTAGTATTAGAACAAAAAACATGGTCATTAACTACCAATGACGATGTAATAACTGCGCCCTCCGCGCCTATACCCGCGCGCCCTTCGCAGTCAAATCAGCAGGTATCGAACCCGCAGCCACAGTGCTATGCGCAGGATTCGAACCTGCAACCTCTCAGCTCCGCGCCTATACCAGCGCGCTTCTCATCATCAGCTCCGCAGGTATCGAACCTGCAGCCTCTGTGCTATACGCAGGTTTCGAACCTGCACCCTCTCAGCTCCGCGCCTATACCCGCGCGCCCCTCGCAGTCAACTCAGCAGGTATCGAACCTGCAGCCGCAGTGCTATACGCAGGATTCGAACCTGCACCCTCTCAGCTCAGCGCCTATACCCGCGCGCTTTTCAACATCAGCTCAGCAGGTATCGAACCTGCAGCCTCTGTGCTATACGCAGGTTTCGAACCTGCACCCAATCAGCTCTGCGCCTATACCCGCGCGCTTCTCGTCATCTGCTCAGCAGGTATCGAACCTGCAGCCTCAGTGCTATGCGCAGGATTCGAACCTGCACCCTCTCAGCTCCGCGCCTATACCCGCGTGCTTCTCGCCTCCACTTCAGCAGGTTTCGAACCCGCAACCTCCGCGCTATGCGCAGGGTTCGAACCCAAGACCTTTCAGCTCCGCGCCAAGACCCAAACAGGGATCGAACGCGCAACCTCATTATGGTGACAACCATTGCTACCCATGGAGTAATGTAAAGGGTCACAAGCCTCGGGTATGTACCCGATACTACGCACTACCAGTGCGCTTATTGCCGGTACAACAGCGCGAGGTACCACGGCGCCGTCCCTCACCTGATACGGGCCAGATGGTGTACTCCAGTCGTACTCCACCGCGCACTACCTCGCGTCCTTCACCGCCGCCTAGGCAATGACTAGGACGGCACATCCAGCACATACCGACTCAGCCCACAAAGAATCAGCACACACACACAACACGACGACAAACTGTCATCGCAAACACCTTAAGTCAGTTAGGTGCTGACATTCTGCACTCACCCTTACGCCAGAAATTCTGGACGTTATCAGCTCGCCGCGTAATGCGACATCGAGTATACAAATGTATACAATGTTTACGTTTCCGCGCCCAAACTAAGGCCCCGAACATAGCCGACTCACCCGCCGACCGCGTAAACGTTCAGCCCGTTTTTAGCAAAGTCACGACGGACTTTACTGGACCATTTTTGATAAAATCCAGTACACTTAGAAACGCCAAGCTATTCAAAGGCTACTTCTGTGTTATAACATGCCTAGCCACGAGGGCAGTCCATCTCGAACCGGTATCTGAGTTATCCACGGAAACGTTCCTTGCGGCATTGCAGCGTTTTGTTTCTAGGCGCGGTGTACCGGCGTTAATTAGATATAATTGCGGTACAATTTATGTATGCGCTAGAAATGAACTTAGGGAAATACAAGACTTTCTTGCAACCAACAATAACAATATCGCACCTACACTTTCACCTCTTTTAACGCGCATTGCAGCCATGCTCAATGCACGCCCTCTCAGCCTACTCTCTTTTTGACCCCGCGGAATTTGAATTACTCACCGCGGGTCATGTTCTTTTAAACCGTCAGCTCAATGCCCTACCTGAGTATTCGGTAGGAGGACGAGCCATTTCTGCACACAAAAAGGTTCAAGCTCGTCCTACCCTTATCCCAACACCTTTGGCGATCCTGGTCCAAGTCCTACCTGCACACCCTCCAAACCCGCTCCAAATGGACTTCCCGATCCAGCCCACCTCAAGTCGGGGAACTGGTACTGATAGTGGACGACCAGGTGCCGCCTCTACACTGGCGCATGAGCCACAAGACGAACCCATGAAGGGATGGCGTCACCCGAGTGGTGGAACTCAAGATCGCCCACCTGACTGTCGATTGACCACCACACCACACCTTTGCCGAGTGGAGAATATGTTCACGCCAAAGCGTGACGGCACCTCAAGGCGCACCGCGCCCGCGTGCCCCACCGCCGCTTCGCCTGCAGCTGTCATAACTAGAAGAAAGCGGCTGCGAAAGGAAGCGGAAACAGTCACCCTTTTATACTCGCAACCGGCGGACGTGTACCGCTGCGTTCCGCGTAGCGACCTGTTATACCCCATCAATGCACCCTCTAATGCAGTGACATCCCATATATTGCTTAACATGCAATATAATAGTAAGTTGGAACTTTGCTTGTAGATTAAAGTCAGTCTGTTTTGTACCACAGTCGGGAACGGTTGCCAAAGGGTCCCTTAGAGTAGAATCTCAATAAAGTTAGTGTCCTTCAATATATCCTTTTTTTTTAAAAACCAATCTCTCTGGGATCCTATAACATTTGGTGGCAGCGGTGGGATGCGGAAATCCCCAGTTCGCCAAAATATAAAATCTAAAGCAGACTCTGAGCTACCGCATCTCGTATAAAATATTAGTGTAAACTACTGAATAAAAACTTACCGAAAACCCGGACTGTGCATTACCTGTGAAGTGATAATATCCTGAAACTTACCTGAAAGTGAATATCGTGCATCCTGAGTGTTATGTCATCCCTGAAATTGTAAACTGTACTTACCTGCATACTTACCCTGAGCATCCTGCAAACTTCGACGAGCTGAATTTACCTGAAAATTATCCTGAAAGAAATTATCAACACCGAGATCCCGGATAGATTACTTCATCATCGACGGTGATCATCATCAACATATTTCCTGCTCCTGTGTACCTGCTGTTTCGGCCGAGGTGTAACCTTGGGCCGTGTCACCAGTCGATCGTTGTGTCCGAGGCATCGTCTTATCGCTGCGGAATGCGTCTCCGGCTCCCGCTCATCCTTATCGCCGCCTACGCAGCTTACTTGTAAGTCTCTGGTCATTGTTTTGAAGTAAGAATAAAATTAGGGATCCGTAACTTTATTTAATATCGAACTGGCTAAGTAATATTACTTTATTTTAAAATTGTTGTATCCGTATAGTGTTACATAGTGTTTTGTAATGGACGTATTCTGTGTTGATTCTATAAAATATTTTAAATAGCGAATTTTCTCGTAATGCCTAAAGGAATCAAAGAAGATAATAAATTGACAATTGAACTTCCTGAGTTACCTGTCTCACCTACAGTATCCGAAAAAACGGCACCTTTGTCGCCGAGGCAGACTAGATCAGCAACAGCTTCAGTACTAATAGATATGGATTTAAATACTCTCTTTAAATTTATTAAATCATATGATGGCAGTCGAGAAACAGTGAATTCCTTTATAATAAATTGCAATAATGCGTATGAGCTAGCCACAGAAATACAAAAACCAATTTTATTCAAGTACATCCTAAGCCAATTGCAAGGAAAAGCGGAGCTTGCCTGCTCTATCAAGGATTTCAGTTCGTGGGAACAATTAAAAGATTTTTTAAAAACCCAATTTTCCGAGAGGAAACATTATGCCCACCTACTTACCGACCTACAAGAGAGCAGGCAGGGCCCGCAAGAGAATGTAAATCAGTACTCGTTGCGCGTCGAAACTTGTCTTTCACAGCTTCTCACGGAGATATCTCTCAGTAACACTAGGAAAGGTGAAATTCCTGGGCGCACCGCCGCTATGGAAGACCTAGCCCTTCATCACTTCTTAATGGGCCTTCACCCCCGTCTTTCTAACATAATTAGGTGTCGTAATCCCAAAAATTTGAATGAGGCCACGAATCTTGCAATTTCTGAAGAAAGGATTCAGCAGTCACTTTATAAAAGGAATATCCAACAACCTAGGATTCAAGGCCAAATATCAGTACAAACTTTAATAAGCGTTTTCAACCAAGGTCAGGGCCTTCCAATCCTCAACATCCTCAGCATTCCCAACAATCTAGGAATAATGGACAATTCCAACAACCGAGAAGTTCCCCACAGTCGCCTGGGCTATTTTGCAGATATTGTAAAGCCACAGGCCACGACATAAAAGATTGTAAAAAACGTGAATTTTACAATAATCGTTATCGCAATCAACAACCATCGAGTAGGCCATCAGGGTTGAACCAAAACAATCAATCGTATAAAACGATCAATCACATCCAAGACGTAACCGAAGAAAATGAAGACCAAGGTTATGACGAAGTTGATGATATTGAAAATTCCTTAAAGAATTCTTTAAACGAGTAGGCGTCTCGGCTCGGTGTCGCGCGGGACGGCGCATTGAAGGCGGCACCCACAATACACAAAAATCCGAACGTGTTACACAGCAGGGTAACCAGCCCCAAACCGGAAACACTTCCTTATCCAAATTAAATATTGAACGTGCTATACAACAGGGTAATCAGCCCCAAATTGGAAGCACGTTAATATCTTCCATTAAACGTGTTACACAACAGGGTAACCAGCCCCAAACCGGAAACACTTCCTCATTAAAACTAAAAATCCAACGCGCTACACAGCAGGGTAATAAGCCCCAAATCGGAAGCGCTCTCAAATATCCGTCAAATACAACCCAAGTTAATGACTCTGTCCAAAATCAAAACGTGTACGAAATTAATATAGACACAACTAAGAGAATTTTGCCACACGTTCTCCTCGATTCCCAAGTATCTGATATTCCTTTGACACTTTTAGTAGATTCTGGTTCCGCTATCTGTTTGATCAAACAGTCCTGCATGTTACACAAACCTAACTTAACAAAGGAACCAATAAACATCAAGGGAATAGATCCTGGTGAAGAACCTACCCCAACACTGGGTCATTTCCGATTAAAATTAAAATTATCGCATAACAAAACAATTTCTCACAAGTTTCACGTCATATCAGATATAAACCTACCTTACGATGGCATCATAGGTACCGACCTCCTTACAGCATTTGGTTGTAATATCGACTATAACACTGACACCTTAAAAATAGGAAACCTTAATATAACTCTTCAGTTCTTTGATCCTTTCTACATTATTCCTCCTCGTACGGAGACCGTTATTGAATGTACTGTCCGTAACACTGACCTAAAAGAAGGTGTTATCTTGGATCAACATCTCTCAGACAATCTACTGATATCTAATTGTATAGTTAAAATGAAGGATAATCATCGCGTTAATCTCACAATCGCCAATACTTCCGAATCCTTTGCAACTATCAATCCGAATCTTAAGCTGAAACTCGAGCCTTTACATTCTACATCGCTACAGATTAGACATAATACCCATGAAGCAACCAACAGAACCAACGAAGTCATAGATTTATTGAGAACAGACCATTTAAATCTAGAAGAATCTAATGCTCTTCTTGAACTATGTTCACAATACTCTGATATTTTCCACCTGCCTAATGACCAATTAACTTACACAACTGCTCTAAATCATCAGATTAAGACCAGTAGTGATGTCCCTATCCATACAAAATCGTACAGATTTCCAGAGTGTCATAAAGAAGAAGTGAAAACCCAGATTGACAAAATGCTCTCACAAAACATTATAGAAGCATCGTCTTCTCCTTGGAGCTCGCCCATTTGGGTAGTGCCCAAAAAAGTAGATTCTCAAGGCCGGCGCAAGTGGAGAATAGTCATTGACTACCGCAAGCTTAATGATATCACAATTGGCGAAACTTATCCAATCCCACAAATATCCGAAATCCTGGATCAGTTGGGTAAAAGCAAATACTTTTCAACGCTTGACCTTACTTCCGGTTTCCATCAGCTTTTAATTTCTGCTGACGACGCACCTAAAACAGCCTTCTCTGTGCCTCAAGGGCATTTCCAGTTTAATAGGATGCCATTTGGGCTCAAGAACGCCCCTTCAACCTTCCAAAAATTGATGAATAACTGTCTCTCCGGTCTGCAGGGCACGCGTTGCTTCGTCTATTTAGATGACATTGTAATATACTCGTTTGATCTTATGTCCCACATCGATAACTTGAAAACCGTTTTTGATAGACTCCGCCAATTTAATCTGAAGTTAGAACCAGAAAAATGTGAATTTCTTCGTAAAGAAGTAACTTATCTAGGGCACATCATCAGCGAAAAAGGCGTCCGACCTAATCCCGACAAGACTAAGGCCGTCACCGAGTTTCCTCTCCCTAGGTCTCCAAAAGACATCAAGTCATTTCTGGGATTGGTCTCATATTATAGAAGATTTATACCTGATTTCGCCAGGTTGGCGAAACCACTCACATCCCTTCTAAAAAAGGACATCCTCTTTGAATGGAAAAACGAGCAGCAGCTCGCATTCGAAACCTTAAAGAATAAACTTGTCTCTGCGCCAATACTCGCCTACCCTGATTTTACACAACCGTTTCTTCTTACATGTGATGCCTCTAACTACGCTATATCCGCAATCCTGTCTCAAGGACCTGTCGGTCATGATCGCCCAATTGCTTATGCGTCCCGTACACTCAATAAGGCTGAGTGTAATTATAGTGTCACTGAGAAGGAGTGCCTTGCTATAATATTTGGAACTAAAGTTTTCAGACCATACCTTTATGGTCATCGTTTTAAAATCCTTACTGACCACAAACCATTACAATGGTTGTTCAATTGCAAAGACCCTGGATCAAGGTTGGTTCGTTGGCGCCTAAAATTAGAGGAGTTTGAATATGATATTCAATATAAAAAAGGGAAAATTAATGCCAATGCAGATGCTCTATCTCGTTTCCCTGTAAACCCTATCCAACCCTCATCTCCTGTAACATCAGAGCCTGCAGTCGAAGAAGTCTCGCAAGAACTTGACAGAGACTTAATGAATTTGCTTATCTCTCCACCTTCGTTTAATTTTGACGAAGATATCCTCCCATCGCCACATCCTCTTGAATCAAATGAAGAAATCCTACGTCCTCCCTATATAAACTTACCTTCTAATGCTCCCGATACACTAACGGAAGGAATAGAAAACGAGTTACCTGCTCATCAAACGTCCTCCTTACCTCCTGCTCCTTCTCTGGAATGCAACCCTGACGTACAACTTACCACATTTGAACAATCACCTGCGCAACCAACACTCCCTGATTCACAACCTAGTCCGGATCCCATTCCGTCTACCAGCGCAAACCCGGAAGTGCCTGTGGATGATTACTCAACGTTCCTTAAATCAATGGCTAGTAAAGATAAATCTTTTAACACTGAAATCGAAGAAAACAATGAGAGCCTACTAAAATGTCCTGCAAGCGTCATCCTCATCCCTACATCTATTGATCTAGATGAATCCAATCCCTATATTCAAGAAATCTTGGGCACCCCGGAATTAACCAGCACGGTATCAAACTCTGAAAAAGAACTTTTCTCTTTCCAAAAACTTAATAATAACCATAAGACATTTTTCTTGCTGTTTTTCAAGGTCCATCATTTTGATGAAGCCTCATATCCTGAAATATTTGAAACATTAAAAAATATAAGAAATGAATTATTAATATTCGGGGATGTTAATGAAATTGGTATTTCTGACCTGAAAACCCCTTTTGACAAACACTCCTTTGTCAAAATTTATAATATTCTAACATACCTCTTCCACAACACGGGAATTAAGATTAAAATTTACCACAATAACATCACATATCCAGCTCCCAATGAAATCAACAAAATACTATATGATAACCACAACATCCCTATAGCAGGCCATTTAGGCTCTGTAAGAATGTATAATCGAATTAAACAAACATACTATTGGAAAGGGATGCGTGGAGACATTGAGTCGTATGTAAAACGATGTAAGTCGTGTCAAGAGAATAAAGCACTTAGGAAAATAAATCGTGCACCTATGCAAATTACCAGCACTTCTACTGAACCCGGTCAGCGAATTTCGATGGATATAGTTGGGCCACTTCCTGAAGCAGGTCCTGCAAAATTGAAATTTATTCTAACAATTCAAGACGACCTCACAAAATTTTCCTCGGCCTATCCCATCCGTAGCACCACCGCAGAAGAAACGAGTGAATGTCTTATACATTATATATCGATATTTGGCATTCCAAAAATTATCCTTACAGATCAAGGCACCAATTTCACCGCAGACCTCTTCAAAAAGACATGCGAATTTCTTAAAATCAAAAATCTTTGGGCTTCACCCTATCATCCTCAAACCCAGGGAGCCCTGGAGAGAAGTCACTCAACCCTAAAGGAATACCTTAAATCTTACATCAACGAGGAACAGACAAACTGGCCTCGATTTGTCTATACAGCTATGCTCACGTACAACACAACAGTACACTCTACTACTAACTTCTCACCATACGAGCTGATGTTTGGGAAAAAGCCATACATACCAAATACGGTTTTTGATGAAATTTCTGGAGCAACGTATCCTGAATATGTTCGAATGCTTCAAAACCGTTTGAAGTATTCCCGAGAAAAAGCTATAGATCATATCACAAAATCTAAGCAAAACTCTAAAACATATTATGATTCTCGAACTCGTTCCACGGAGTATAAAACCGGTGACATGGTATATCTAAAGAATCACCTAAGACTGAGGAAAGCCTTATCACCCATTTGGAAGGGACCTTATAAGGTAGTAAAGATACACGGCAACAATACTCTGTCCCTTCTTATCAATCGCCGTCACGTCCGACACCATTACGATGAGGTTAAACATGCAGAAATCCCGGAAGCCCTGTAAAAAGAAAATATATTAGTTATTATTAATCGGAAATATGAACAATAAATTATACTTACCAACACCATTATGATATGAAGTTAAACTCGCAGAAATTTCGTAAATACCCTGAAAAAAAAATACATGTATTAGTTATTGTAAATATGTAATGTAACCAATAGAATTATACTTACCTGAAGTGAAGACACGTGCTATAAAATCTCTTTGATTCTAAATACATAGGAACCTTAATAAGGATAGTCATAAAACTAGATAGGTATAGGTTAAGGAATTAGATTTTAAATATAGTCATTGTTTTCAGCGTAACGGCCGAAGTTCAAGGACAACGAGCACATATACAACAAATTGATTCGAGTCCAGGACTATATTTTGATTACCTTGGGCGCATTAAAATAAGTAATGGCCAACTGAATGTTTTAATCCCACTGGATGTCTCACATTTAAAGCAATATATTGGCAACCTCGAACACGCTCTTAATACAGCCCTGCACTTGTGTACTGAAAGTAAAATAATAGGAACTCTTGAATGCCATAGTATATTACAGCCCTTGATAACTCGTTATCAAGATATTGTTAGAGAATTTACTTCCATATCTGAACTATTCAATGGTAAAACTAAACGCAGTGCCTGGATTGGAGGAATAGGGACTGGCATAAAACACATATTTGGTAATTTAGACGAAGATGATGGTATTAAATACGACGAAGCAATAGAATCAATACAGAATAACCAAAAAGAATTAGCTACATTAATGAAAGAAAATATAATGGTCACTACTTCTGTCATTTCTGCATTCAATAGCACCATAAACAAAGTTAAAATTAATGAAGCTAATTTGAACATAGCCATTGACAAACTAACTATGATTGTAAGAAATATGTCACACGAACAGTACCTTAGATCTTATACAAATCAAATTTTAAACTATTTAGAGACGAGTATATTAACTTTATCTTTTCAACTCGAAGATATAGTAACTTCGATATTGTTCAGTAGTCAAAACTTACTACATCCCGCTATAATAACACCTCACCAGTTATACCAAGAACTAGCTGGCAACATCAGACACCTAAACAGTAACCAAGAATTACCAATCCGATTGGAAACTAATTCGATGCATTTAATTTTGAATGTCTCTACTATAACCTGTTATTATAATAATGAGAGAATCGTGTTTGTTGTGAAAATTCCTTTAGTTTCTCCAATAGAATACAATTTACATCATGTATTAGCCTTACCGACCCCACACATAACTCAAGACCCGAACACCTACAGTATGATAATACCTAGAAATAAGTATATAGCAATGACCAGAGACCAGTCATATTATTGCGTTTTAGACAGTCTAGACGAATGTAAAGTACTATACACACAAACGTTTATCTGTGACATCCCTAACGTGTATTCGAGCAGTGTCAACCCTACATGCGAAATAGAACTAATGACGAAAGTGATAAGTGTTATCCCAGTGCAGTGTGAAACCAAATTTATCTTAGGTAATGTTAGTTTATGGAAACCCCTATCGAACAACAAGTGGATTTACGTTCAGTCAAAACCAACTAAAGTTTCTGTTGATTGTCCCAGCCGGGAACTGTACGATGTGAATGTATTAGGTACAGGCGTACTCAATATTCCCAATGAGTGCACCGCCTTTACTAAAAACATGAAATTTATAACTCGACATGTTGTCGCGAATGTCAGTTCTCCTACTTATAAGTTAGATTTTAACATTTTAAATGATTCATGTTGTAGCTTAGCTAGATTATATAACTTTATAGATACTGTGTCTCCTGCCTCAAACATATTGGAAAATATAGATCTGGACGATCTCAGTATAAAGAATAATGAAAATGTTTTAAAATCTCTTTTAGATAACACTAACAAAATTATAGACAGTCCGCACATAGTTAAGTATGGGACACATTATTCTATAATGACTATTGTAATAATTTTAGCTATATTTTTATATTTTACTTTTAAGATGTATCTTTATTGTAAACCTGGCAGCAACCGCAAACCACTATTAGTTTTACCACAATTATTTTCTAAAAACCCTACGGTCACAGTAGATCATAACGTAAACGACGATGTAGTGATTGAGCTTACACCTCCACCTATCAGACGAAACATTTAACTTTACATCTATTGCAAATAATCTTCGATTTGTTACTCGAAGGTTATTTTCTACCGCGGGGAGGTGTTATACCCCATCAATGCACCCTCTAATGCAGTGACATCCCATATATTGCTTAACATGCAATATAATAGTAAGTTGGAACTTTGCTTGTAGATTACCCCTAGGGACCCCTTAGAGTAGAATCTCAATAAAGTTAGTGTCCTTCAATATATCCTTTTTTTTAAAAACCAATCTCTCTGGGATCCTATAACAGACCGCATGGCACCGCCATTATTATCAGCACGAGTCACCGCGAATGACATCGCCGCGAGTGACCTTCAGGGTGTGTTCGGCCCGACCACACACCACTCCTAAATCAGCACGTGTGTACACACGCAATCAGCCCGCCGCGTAAACCAGTGCACAACCCAAAGGGACAATACAAACATTATAACCAAGTGAACCAAGTTCAGCTCCTTCAGCACGCCGTCGACAGCAAGACGCCTCCACCGAGGACCCACGGTCACCAGCCCTCATCAGACCCAGAGCTCCTCGACACCTCCCACGTAAACCAGGTATTTATCCTCTTATTCCCTACCTATTCTCTGGTTGCAGGAAACTGCTCAACCACACTTACCCCCCCCCCCCCCTATCATCGAGCGTATGGTGGCATATTGCCTCACCAATAATCATCGAAAGATAATCATTTCATATACTCACAAGGTAAATTACCTACGTATGATACATTAATATAAATAACAACAAAATAGATTTATCCTGATAGTACTTACATTCTTCCCTAAAATTAAATAAACAATTAGCATAAATATTCTGCGCCAATATAAAACATACCAAAGCTAACCTTCAACCTAACCTGGTGGTGGTAGTGGCACGCTGTAACCCCACAGTCGAATGGGCCGGCACAACCGGGAAGTACCACCCTCCCTCCCACATAAAATCGATTAAAATATTGTATAGTAATGTAAAACATAGTTTATTCCATCTTTAGCTTTATACTTGGCGTAAAATGAATACGTAGTTTTGAAATAATTATTGGCATTTTTTGAAGTTACTGAGTTTCCTGCCATTTGGCGCCTGAGTTTAGTTAGGTGTAAGAGAGACCAAACCTAAATTGAAAAAAAAGCTATAAGGACTTGGAAAAACTAGGACAAGATATATGTGTGGTGTTTTTATCATAATCAAGTAAAAACTTATGCGATATTACTATTATTATAATATTGCTATGTATACCTACTTAGGACTGACGAATTTATTTTACCGTAGGTACTAGGTACTATTCTTTGTTTTGATATTAGAAGTAATAATACATTAATAATAACGATAAATAATTAAATAATATCTAATTAATAACATTATTGCAGTCAGCATAAAATAATTTTAATTTATGCTGACTATTATGTATGATTGACAAAAATGTATATTATTTTTGAATTGCAACAATGTAACAAATAATTGATAAAATGTGATTGTATCACACTCACTGGCAAATGCGCTTGCAGGGTGCATGTACTTACTTACTCGTACCCTACCATAAGAACTTTGGAAATATGAATGTACTTGTACATGTGTGCTATAAATAAATATTATCTATCTAGTATCTCTAAATGGTTTTCAACTAATAATTTACTTCTGAATTCAAAAAAGTCAAAATGTTTGAAGTTTTTTTTGCCTACTGTTCCATATTTGGAGTCCAACGTTACGCTTGATGGAGTTAAACTCGTAATGGACAAGGCAACAGTCTTCCTAGGCATTAAAATTGGCGCAAAATTACAATGGGGTCCTCATATAAATGCCCTGTCTGGGAGACTCAGTTCTGCTGCATATGCAGTACGTAAAATAAGAGAGCTAACAGACGCTTCTACGGCGCGGTTAGTGTATTTTGCATATTTCCACAGCGTAATGTCATATGGGATATTGCTATGGGGTTCAGCGGCTGATATAGAGACCATCTTTATCCTACAGAAACGTGCTATTTGAGCTATATACGAAATGGGTCCCCGTAAATCTTTGAGAGATTTATTTAAAGAAATCAATATATTAACGTTGCCTTCCTTATATTTATTTGAAAATATAATGTATGTTCGTAAAAATTTACATAAATATAAGTTAAATAGTGATCACCACACTTTATAATTAATTAATACTAGAAATACAAATAGGATAGCTGTACCTAGTTTTAGACTTGCGAAGATAAGTAATTCCTAGGAAAATGTGTGCGTTTTTACAATAAAATCCCAAAACACATATATGAGCTCACAAAGGGCAAATTCAAGTTAAATGTAAATAACGTTTGAATAAAAAAAGCTTACTATAAAGTGTGTCATTATATAGAAGATAAAGATGCTTGGAATACTCCAATTCTGGCAAGCTGTCTCTCTGCCATCCATAAAATGTAATATTTGTAGTACCTAAGTAAAAACATTGTAAACATCTATATAGTCAAAGTCAAAGTCAAAGTCAAAATCATTTATTCAATTTAGGCATCAAAGAAGCACTTATGAACGTCAATTTTTCATTATAATGTACTTTAAAGCCTACCGCCGCGTTCCAAAATACATAGAGCCAACCGAGAAGAAGCGGTAAGAAACTCGGGGCCATTCTTTTTATATAGATGTTTTTACAATGTTTTTACTTAGGTACTACAAATATTAGCTCCAGTGTGTTGCCTTACAAAAAAGAACATAATAATGGTATCAGTAGGGCAAGACACGCTACACTTTGACATCTTAGTACACGAGTAGATAGATCCTGGAGTGATCAGTCCCAAGCTGTTTTATCCTCCAAGTAATCCGAAATTTTGTAATAACGTTTTGACAGAGTTTAGTTTTAATAGTAATTTTAAACTTATTAATAGGCAAATCTCGGATAACATTGGGAACTTTATTATAGAATGGCCCCATGGAAACTTTATTATAGATGGAAATAAAAAGAATGGCCCCGAGTTTCTTCTTCCCGAACATCTTGGTGGGGCGATGTGCCACCATACGATAGTGGAGTAGTAAAGGGTATTAGGGAGATGGGTACTCACAGGAATGCGGGCTGGTCCATGTGAGAATTCCTCTGGATAGGCGTCCGTCTGCTGGAACCCAATTCGGCAAGGTTTGTCCCGTAAGCACTGTGATGACGGGCATTCGCGAACACGTGTTAGACGCGTGCGTAAGGAGGCTTTTCGCGGCGAGCTGATATGTCGACGACGCGGTACAGATAAGCGGCGGGCCGACCGGTCGTGCGCACGTTACGACGTTGTATCTACGACTTACTGTGCTCATTCGCCAAGCAGTCTCGCGCGGCAGCGCATTCCTTTCTATTGTTCGTCGCGCCGGTTCTCGCGCGATCATCTTCCCGGCGCGGCAAAGGTGAAGGTGTGGTGCTCAATTGATGGGCAGGCGGGCGATCTTGAAGACAGGTCGCTTCAAGATGCCCATGGTCGTCTTGAGTTCCACCACTCGGGTGACGCCATCCCTTCCTGAGAGCGTCTTGGTGATGCGGCCCATGCGCCAGTGTAGAGGCGGCACCTCGTCGTCCACTATCAGGACCAGTTCCCCGACTTGAGGTGGGCTGAATCGGGAAGTCCATTTGGAGCGGGTTTGGAGGGTGTGCAGGTAGGATTTGGACCAGGATCGCAAAAAGTATTGGGATAAAGATTGGACGAGCTTAAACCTTTTTAGTGCAGAAATGGCTCGGCCTTCTACCGAATACTCAGGTAAGGCGGTGTGCGGACGGCCTATAAGGAAATGACCCGCGGTGAGTACTTCAAGATCCGCAGGATCAGAAGAGAGGGGGCTGAGAGGGCGTGAATTGAGCACGGCTTCAATGCGCGCTAACAGAGTTGAAAATTCCTCAAATGTGAGACGTTGTTCACCGACCACACGGTACAGTAATTGCTTAGCTGATTTCACTGCTGTTTCATGAAGTGCACCAAACCTACCCTTTGGTGGATTTAGCCACCACGTTATGTGCTGTTTATAAAGCGTATGTGCGATATTGTCATTATTGGCTGCGAGAAAGTCTCGTATTTCCCTAAGTTCATTCCTAGCGCCTACATAATTTGTACCGCAATCAGATCTAATTCACGTAGGTACACCGCGCCTAGAAACGAAACGATGTAATGCCTTAACAAACTCTTCCGTGGATAGCTCCGATACGGGTTCGAGATGGACCGCCTTTGTGGCGAGACATGTTATAACGCAGAAGTATCCTTTCAATAGCCTGGCGTTTCTAAGTGTGCTGGATTTTATCAAAAAGGGCAGCAGAGTCCGAGAGCCCGTATCCAGCAAAGTCCGTTGTGACTTTGCTGAATACGGGCTAAACATTCACGCGGTCGGCGGGTAAGTCGGCCATGTACGGGGCCATAGGTTTAGCGCGGAAACGAAAACAATGCATACATTTGTATACTCGATGTCGAATTACGCGACGAGCTGATAATATCCAGAATTGCTGGCGTAAGAGTGAGTGCAGCCTGGATGACAGTAAATTTTATGATAGTGGTCGATAATAAGTTTAACTAGTGGACTTGAGCTGGGAATATCAATGGGTGCTGAGCGTCGTAACGCAGTGCAGACTGGGTGAGTCAGCCACTCACTTTCAGTAAGTCGTTCTCCAAGATGGTGACAGGCGTTGTATGCGTATCGTGCACTCTTTGTTGTGTCGTAAGCGATGTATGTCTTCAGCAAAGCTATTGTGTTGTACTGAGCGCACCCAATGTAAAAGGGCTTCCTTTCGTTCGCTGACCGTAATGGGCCCAGCGACACGCGCAGAGCGGCTTTGTCTACAATTGTGTATGAATCGTTTTATACACGCCGTTACGCCTATAAGTTTATCCAGTGAGCTGAATCGTGTGAGCAGAGTCTCGTCGAGGTCAGGTACCGCTATGTGTGCAACGGCCTTTTTTGGCTTGAGGCCTGGTAAGGCGTGATGACCCAATGCGGGCGGAAGGGCTGGCCATGTTTGTGGTGAGTCCTTGAGCCTGGACGGTGACCACCACAGGTCATGCTTCAAGAGATCTTGAGCTGACATTCCCCTGCTGGCGCAGTCTGCAGGATTAAAAGCTGAAGGTACATGTCTCCACGTGAGCTTGCATGTATTTGCCTTGATTGAGGAGACTCTGTTGGCTTCAAATGTCTGAAGCGTGTGTACAGGCGTGTTCAGCCAGGCCAGTACTATGGTACTGTCTGACCAACATATGTGCTGATGAATGGTGATGTGAGCTGATAACTGGGCCGAGACATGGGCCATGAGCTAAGCCAACAAGTGAGCGGCTGATAGCTCCAGTTTAGGAATGGTTTGGCGGTGTTTAATGGAAGCTACCTTTGGCTTGGACATGAGCAGGTGCACATGTACCTGTCCGTCAGGTGTAGTTTCGTGGAGGTATATAACCGCGGCATAGCCGAGTTCTGAAGCATCCGCATACCCCTGAAGGGTGTGTGTGGATGCCTTGTTTGAGCAGACGTTTTTGGAAACCTGAGCGCTGAGAGACGTGGTAGGTCACGATAGATATTCTGACACTCAAGAGCAACGTCACTGGGTACTCATTCGTCCCAATCTAGTTTTAAAGTCCACAACCTTTGAATCAAGGTTTTAGCGCAGAAGATGACGGGGCTAATCCAACCGCGTGGATCGTACAGACGTGCTATAGTACTGAGTATTGATCTATTGGTTAAACCATCTACAGTAGGAACTGAGACACTATAGGTAAATTCGTCAGTTTGTGGTATCCAATATGTACCAAGGACCTTGATGGAGTTATCATCTGGACTGACGTCAAAATCTTTCGACATCTCGCACTGGTCATCTGGGAACCTTTCTAAAAGCCGACGGGAGTTGGATGTCCACTTACGCAGTTGGAAACCCCCCAGTGCGAGTAAGTTAATCAACTCGGTTTGTAAGGTCATGGCTTCACCGACAGTATCATGTCCGGTGAGCACGTCGTCAACAAATATTGACCTAGAGAGCACCTGAGCGGCTTTGGGATAGCGTTGACCTTCATCGTCGATTAACTGCTGGATTGTACGGTTGGCTAAGAATGGGCTGGAGCGTAATCCGTAAGTCACGGTGGACAATGCATAAGTTAATAAAGGCTGATCTGGTGATGAACGCCAGAGAATGAGCTGAAACCGTCTGTGGTCGGGCTGAACCATGATGTTTCTGAACATCTGTTGTATGTCTGTGCTGAAAACGACCTTGTGTGTTCGGAAGTTTAAGATGATATCCGTGATATCTCACTGCAGGGCCGGTCCCGTATGTAAGGTGTCGTTGAGGCTAGTGCCATTTGCGCTTTTACAACTAGCGTCAAAGACTGTACGTAGCTTGTCTGAATTGGCCTTAAAAATGCCATGGTGCGGTATGTAGCAATGAGGCTTATCGCGGAACGTATTTGGATGGCAATGTAAAGTTGACGTTCATAAGTGCGTCTTTGATGCCTTAATTGAATAAATGATATTTTTGACTTTGACTTTGAGTGAAAACAAAAATCAACTCAGGGCATCGATTTACCGCCAATTACGATATCATCAATATAAGCAAAATACTTCAGTTATTGGATTGTAACTCAAAAACCGCTTGCACGAAAATAATGAAATTCAAATGGGGAAGTACACTCTACCAAACAAAAAAACATGAAAATTAGTTCAAAAAATATGCATAATCATACATAATAAAAGATATACGCGTTGTCTTGAGAACCACCTCCTTTGTTTTGGAAGTCGGTCGTAAATGAGGCTCTACAACGAGTACAGAGGCAACCGCTTCGGTAGAATGAGTTAACTCAACTGGCAAGGTACTTTACCATTTTGTTGTTGAATGTTGCACACATGAACACCAAACAGTTCTTTTACGTTCTCATCGGAGTTATAAGAACTTGGCGACCAGTGCGCTTCGTTGTGGCAGGGGTCGTCCTGCGCAGGAACTTTATCATCTGGAACATTGAAACGAACTAAATTCAAATTTGTTTGTCTATGTAATAGAGCTGCAAATTGAAGGCCAGACCTCGTCCATCTTCTGACTAGTACGCACGTGCAGAATGCAAAGGAAATTAAGTTTGTTGCGAAAGCTTAGTTTTGGTATAGTAAGTAAAAATCTACAAGTAGAACGTGTCCCTACTAGCGTTGATTGACGCAGGTTTGGCGCGAGACACGTGTAGGGATTTCAACATCGCAATCTACGAACTTATCTTCGATCGAGCTTATTTGTGTGATAGCATACATTCACAACAGGAATCAATGACATTTAAAAATTTATAAACTAGCTGGTTCCCGCGACTTCGTCTGCGCAGGATTAGTACTTCTAGTAGCTTATTATTTCTCCAAGGGCATATCTATATATACCAAAATTACAAAAAATGTGTACATTGTACATGTGTTAGATTTATTATTTGTTACCTACTTTTAATAAATCAATGAATCTGTTTGCTAAAAATTAAAACTGAACTGGCAACACAAATTGGTGGGATCGGGAGAATAAAGTTTGGCGTTGGCATTCTGGTGACAGCTAGCAAAGCAAGCGGTACAGTCGCAATATTATTCGTGGACAGACGGTGTCGAATGAACTGTGTAACAAGGCTGTTTGGCAGAGATACAGACGATCGGAAATTAACTGAGAGATAGGATTGGAAAACGGACGGTTGCGAATTATTGATGTAACAATAAACAGACGATTAGAAAGGAGGAATTATAAATTGTGGAAAGTATTGGTGGAAGGTAATATAGATACATGTAATAAAGGATCATTAAGGTAATCGTACAGTTTTATTATACTTAGTACTAAGAAGACCTGGTTAGGTACTTGTAAGGTAACAACCATGCTGTGAGTTTACATTTCAGAAGTGGGATGAGCTTCATGTCATTGTTTAAGTTTCAGAAAATTGCCACGCAGTGAAGGTACCCCACCTCAGCACCAGCTAGCGACGCCGGACATCCGTGTTGTGCGTCTGAGGGAAGATGCACCTAGGCCCAGTCGGAACCGCAGCCGCCTAGCGAGCCGTGGATATCGGAGTCGCAGCCGCAGCCCCATTCGGCACGCCGAACGCAAGACATCAAGAAGTGAACGTGAGCTCACTCAACAGCGCAACAACTCCAAGCATCGAAGGACAGCTGATCGAACATCATCGAAACCACGGGTAGCGCAGCGACATCGTGACAGAGATGGCAAAAAAAGGCGCAACTTCACTGCGTAGATCAAGGTCACGTAGTTTAACATTTACTTCTTAAGATATAGCTAATATTATAAACTCTTTGAAAACCCAACCGCCGACAGTTTGTGCCTCGTTAATATCACACAATTCGATCCATCATAAAAATATTTTAACGGAATTCAATCCGTCAGTGAAAAATCAACGTACTGACATTTGGATCAACAAAGTTAACGAGTGCGCTACTGTCTACGGATGGGATGAACCCACTATAATTCACTTTGCAATGCAGAAACTCGAAGGGTTGGCCAAAACCTGGTATGAAAGTCAAAAAACAATTTTGTTCAGCTGACATGAGGCAACAGAAAATATTAAGTGTTTTTCCGTGTGAGCAGAATTATGGCCAATCCTTAGAGGAGATGCTGCAAAGAAAAAGTATGAGCCCTTTGACGTGTACTACTACGAATAGATGGCTTTATTGACTCAGTGTGACATTGTAGGTAAGCGTGCGGTAGACTGTTCGATTCATGGGCTAAGCGACAGGACGATGATGTCAAATGCTAATGCACTACGCTGTGACCAACCCGAGCAACTTTTACAGTTTCTTATGTGCAATCAGGATAACTTAAAATCTACTGATCAGTTCCAAAATAGATGTGGGGTTACCACAGAGTTCAACAACCAATCATCCCGCAGGCCCCTTTCTACTCGACAAAGTACGTTGCTGACATGTTTCAACTGTAAAGAAACAGGGCATCCCTGTCGATCGAACTTTATAAAAGATCTGATCGAAATTTATAAAAGATGGAACAATCAACGGAATTGTTGTAAAAAGTTTCGTCGATTTTGGTAGTAATGTGTCACTAATGGGTAAGTCAACGGCAAAATCTCTAGGGTTGGTTTGGACTAACGATTCTTCACCCATAAGGGGGTTCGGAAATGAGGTTATTTGTGCACTCGGTACAGTTGACGTGGATTTATAGGTAGATAACGTTGATGCAAGGGTTACTTGCATGGTTGTGGAGGATAGATTTCTTGATCTACCGTTACTTGTGGGGCAGACGTTCACGGATCAACCCCATATAGAGGTCTTTAAAAATGCTAGTGAGTTGAGGTATTATGATGCAGATGATGATGGTGTCTGTCCGGTGGCTGAGAAACCATAGGATTTGGCCATAACACTACTAGGATGATTTCGAATGTGGCAGTTTCTGGTCCCGTTATGATTCGAGCACATGTGGATCATATCACATATGGTCATATTTTATGAAATAAAGTAATCAGACCGCTCTATCAACAGATAATAGTAAAGGGTGTGTATCAGGTTAGAGATGGCTTGATTAGCATTGGGATTACCCCCTTGTCAAAAGAAACTTTTCTGCATGAGGGCATGGTCATAGCTCGCGCCATTACAAGTAGGGAATCGAATAAAGTTACCAACCACCGATGGCCAAACCTCACACTATGAGGATATAGAAGTTGATAAGGTTCATATTGGTGTAACGGTCGACTATGCTCACAGGCAACAGCTATTGGCATTATTACAAAAGTATAAGCACTGTTTTGCATCGGCTTTAAACCGATTAGGGTGTACAAATGTAGCGGAGATGGATATAGAATTGAGCTGCGATAGGTCCGTAGTATACCGTCCGTATAGACTAACGCACAAGGAACGAGAACATGTCAGGGATATGGTTGCTGAGATTTTAGAAGCGGGAAATGGGAGAGAGTCAACATCTGAGTATGCAAGTCCCATTATACTGGTGCGGAAGAAATATGGTGGTTTAAGATTTTTTATTTTTTTTTATATTTTTTTTGTAATGTGCGTAGATTACCGATTGCTAAATTCATTACCGTCAAAGAGTGGTATCCTATGCGGTTAGACCTAACATCAGGTTATTACCAGGTTGGTACCTGCTATATATATCGGAGAACTCCAAACCGCTCACGTCGTTTGTTTTTTTCACCCCAGATGGCCAATTCGAGTTCAATCGGATGCCGTTCGGTTTGGCAAACGCTCCTGCGGTGTTCCAGCGGATGATTAACAAGGTGCTAGGTTCCGCTAGGATTTCTGAGACGACGGCTTATATAGCTTACGTTTTGATCTATGGAAAGAGTTTTGATGAAAGCTTACAGCGGCTGGAAAAGTGCTGAATCTGATAGAAGACACGAACTTGACTCTGAACTTATGAAAATGTTGTTTTTTTAGAAGATAAGTTACATCGGGTATGAATTTAGTTCAGCGGGTGTTCGCCTAGGTGATATTAAAACTCAAAGCGTAATAGGTTTTCCTTGACCCAGCAATAAGCACGCTGTTCGCCAGTTCTTGGGCCTTGTCGATTACTTCCGAAAGTTTTAAGGAATTTCGTGGCTTTGTCACAAGAAAAAGCTTTTAAGGAACTTAAAGAACGTCTGGTAAATAGACTAATATTAGCGATATACGATCCAGCGGCGCAAACTGAGTTGCACACCTTACTCTTATATATATATATATATAGATGTTCTTTTATCTCGGTTCGGAGGAAATATGATTTGTTTACATCATATTTCAGTCGAATGAGATATTAAGGTGCCGGTTCATTAAATTATCTCGGTTCGATGGACCATAGATGGGAATTAAATATCCGCGCTCGTAGGAAAATTTGGTTGAGCAGGTTGTGTCTGCAACCATACGGTCGTTTGGGAATATTTAAGGTGAGAATAGGTTAAGGTAAGACTGGGAGGTACTTAAAGGATGTCGGGTGACTCTGGATCTGATGGGGGCTGATGACCTTGAGAGTCCTCTGGGTGGGCGTCCTGCCTTGTACTGCGTGCTGAATGGTTGTCACTCGTAGGTATATAGTCTTTGCATTAGTTTATCGCGCACTCACGTACACTGGGGTGACGAGTTAACGCGGAGGTTTTGTGCTGATGCGTAAACGCGGAGGTTTTTGGGTTTTTACGGGTGCCAATTTTGGCGTGCGCGCGCGCTTGCTTCGTTCGGCTGAGTGGTACAGTAATTGTTTAGCTGACTTTACCGCTGTTTCATGAAGTGCACCGAATCAGGGTTCCTTTGGTGGATTTAGCCACCACGTTATTAAACACGGGCTGATTAGCGGTCACTCGCGGCGCGGTTAAGTAGGTGACTCGGGCTGACGCGTAACGCGAAGGGTTTGTGCTGATCACGGGTGCCGGGTAATGGCGGCGGTTCCCATGCGGTCGCAGCGCGGAGGCGGAGCGGTATACGTCCGCTAGCGGCGACTGTAAATTCGTGACTGTTGCGAGGCGGTTAGCGACTCGGCTAACGTTTGACGGCCGCCGTGCAGCGGGCGGCAGGCGCGGGGGGGGGGGGGGGTTTCCTTGAAGTGATGTCGCGCATTGGCGCGAACAATTTATATTATCAAATAAACATTAGACGACGATTATGATTTTGGTTACCAATTATCTAAATTGATGTATTATTGTATTTTATTATCTATTATTATCTATCGTAAATTATTAATTATTTATTGATTTGTTAAGCGAGATTGTATCACAGTAAATCAGAATACTATGTCAATGCGGTGTATTTGAGAAGGGAAGGTTCAAGGCACCGATAGATATAAGTGAGTGGTGTCCATGAGAAAGAAGGGTTCATGGACATCAATATAGTGTCTGTGAGAAGGAAGGGTTCACAGACACATATAGTTATAAGTGATTGGCGTTCATGAGAAGGAAGGGTTCACGGACGCCAAATATGTTGTCTGTGAGAAGGAAGGGTTCACAGACACATATAGTTATAAGTGATTGGCGTTCATGAGAAGGAAGGGTTCACGGACGCCAAATATGTTGTCTGTGAGAAGGAAGGGTTCACAGACACATATAGTTATAAGTGATTGGCGTTCATGAGAAGGAAGGGTTCACGGACGCCAAATATGTTGTTTGTGAGAAGGAAAGATTCACAAACACCATTAGACTGAAACATCTAGATATAATTTACTGTAACCGCGCATTTGTAAATATTACGTACTCGTATAAGGAATGTTATCTGTTACATTGGCGGTGAGAATGGAGGGTGCACTCCAATGGGACAGAGCAACATAAAATGTACTTACTGTTACAAGAAGGAAGGTTTGCAACAGTGGGTACATAGATGATACTATTTGCGAGAATGGAGGGTTCGCAAGAAGGATGGCTTGTTATCTGAGCTATTTCATTTGTTGTGAGAATGGAGGGTTCACTCTAATGAAAGCGCTCATGAATATAGATTGAATTAAAATACATACTCTTGCAAGAAGGAGGGTTTGCAAGTGTAGGTATTTTATTGAAATGATGGAATGTCACACACATGACGAGATTAAAATAAGAAGTTTGTTATAAAACGTTATTTGTTACCTTTTGGTTGTTCGATTTATACTTCATGATATTTTTATACGTAGTAAATGTACCTTTTTCGTTTAAACTTTTGTAATTAGGATGAACTTTTAAGATTTATAAACAACTGTGAATACGACAAAGGCAAATTTTTTTCGTGGGTAGGCATCAAACTTTGCACATAAATAGTAAAAGCTCCTCATAATTTATGTAAATTAAAAATATTAACAGTGTTATTTTACAAGTGAAAGTGACAAATAATTGCAGGACTAATTAGTCTCTATGCAATAGAATAAAAGAGAAGCACCTACCTGCTGACAACAAGCATTTTTGCTATAATTCCACTCACCATTGTATAAAGATGACAAATGTGCAAGAAGTTTTAGATTTTCAGAGGCACATTGAAGGTACCTTGCTTTCTAGGATGGCCGAAATTGAGAAGCAGCTGCAATTGTCGGCAGCACATGATAGCACACCTAACTTGGATAAAGTGACTAAAGAATTCAATGAGTTTAAAAAGTTTGTTTCAACCATGTTTACACTAATGAATTCACAATTTCACTCTCTAACTTCATATGTTGAGAGCTTGGACAACCAACAACGTCGTAATGCTCTGTTGTTCAATGGCAGTGGTATCAGTGAATCTGACAATGAAGACTGTGCTGCAGTTGTATTGGACATAATTACTTCGAGGTTGAAGATTAGAGAGAATAGAAATTCAGGCTTCTTCATTATACGTCTGCCATCGCCTGGGGGCTAAAAAAGACAACGTAAATCACCCCATTCTTGTCCGCTTTACTGATATTCATACGCGAAACTTGGTCTGGAAGTCGAAAAAATTGCTCAAGCCCTCTTCTATAGTAATAAGCGAGTTTCTGACTAGAAGTAGACAGGGAATTTTCACCAAAGCCCGCAAACATTTTGGTGTAACTCGTTGCTGGTCACAAGATGGTAATATTTTTGTAAAGCCGCTCAACAGCGAACGTAAACGAATTACGTCTATGCAAGATTTAGACCAGTTGATTGCTAAATTCCCCATCTTGGACATCACTACAATTCCTCAGAGTGCGACTTCACGATCGGGAAGGGCTAGATCAAGTAGCCGGCCGCCTGCTACGGTCGCAGCTCCCGAGCCTACATTGACTCGCAGGAATGCAGCGGCTAAAGGCAAGACCAGCAAGTATCAATAAGTTGTACCCACGGCTGGCTAGCCCGTGTTGTACAGTTCACATCCGGACTTTGCACCTTCGCTATACATCGTTTTATGTTTATACAGTCAGTGTAATGTAATACTGAATCTCAACAGATTTTGTTGGTAACCAAACCAACCCTCTTTTAATTTGTATACATTCTGTTTTGCTCTTCTTCTTCGTTCAACACATAGTTAATGATCTTCTTCTTCATTTTTTATCTTTGCATGACTGTACTGCCAGTGTCAAGTGTACTGTCAAGTCAATTAAAATTATTAATTTTTTTTTGTTTGGCCGGTTCAGGTTTGTTTTGTAGACCATTTTTATGTCAAGGCTTAGTAATTACCGTTTTTGAAAGTATGTGCGGTGATACCTTTTCGTGTGTAGTCGGGCCGAGCTAGTATATGTTACGATGGATCATTGCAGACCCTTAGATGTGTAATAGGGCGAATTGTGTGTGTTGAACGTATGTGCATTGTATTTTTTAAAATAAGGGTTACCAATATTTTGTAATGTAATTACATTCATAGTTTTGTAGTATTTAAGTTAATATAGTGACGCCAAACTGGGTGTATGTATGCACGAGCATGTGCATGTATATATTCGTTTGGGAATACCATTGATCCAGCCAGTAGGATGTGCTTTCACATTCAGCTTTCTTTGTAACTTAGCGTTTTGTTTATGCTTAAGTATACTTATTTTTATGATTGTTTATCTTATTTTATATATGTCAGTATTGTATGCAATATTTCTTCTAGTGATGTATCTTTTTTATCGGCTTGCTCAAACGATTCACACGAAAGTGCAAATGACACGAGTATGACATTGGGGGAAACACGTAGTAACATTTTTGCTCCAATCTCCAAGAATTTCAACTTATGTTATATTAACGCTCAAAGCATACCTGCTCACCATTCTGATATTCTTGATTCTTTTAGTTCAGATGCAATTCATGCTGTCCTGGTTTCCGAAAGCTGGCTAAAACCAACCCTCCCCTCCACAGCTTGCTCTTTACCAAATTATACACTCTGGTGAGGCAATATGCCACCATACGATAGGTAGGGAAGAATTAATGGTACCTGGGTTCCGTGGGGTATGTCGGGAGACTCTGGAACTGGTGAGAGCTGGTGACCGTGGGTCCTCGTGGAGGCGTCCTGCTGTCGACGGCGTGCTGAATGAGCTGAAGCCGATTGTTCACTTGTTCACTCGTGTTTGTATTGTCAGTGTCCCTTTTATTTGTGCACTCGCGTACGCGTATGTGTCGTCGGTAAAATTATTGGGGGCGTTTCCGACTCGTGGCAAAATGGCGGCGGTGCAGAGCGGATTTCACTACGTTTTGCGTGCGCGCGAGCAGAAGGCGTGTCGCTCAGTCGTGGCGTGCGAGAGCCGCCGCGTTTGACGTTTCCCCTTACCGGCGGGTAGCGGGGGACGCACTGTGGGTGAGGTGACGTCACGCTTTCGCGTGAACATATTCCCCACGCGGCAAAGGTGTGGTGTGGTGCTCAATCGATAGGCAGGCGGGCGATCTTGAGGACAGGTCGCGTCAGTATGCCCAAAGTCGTCTTGAGTTCCACCACTCGGGTGACGCCATCCCTCCCCGGGAGCGTCTTGGTGATGCGGCCCATGCGCCAGTGTAGAGGCGGCACCTGGTCGTCCACTATCAGTACCAGTTCCCCGACTTGAGGTGGGCTGGATCGGGAAGTCCATTTGGAGCGGGTTTGGAGGGTGTGCAGGTAGGACTTGGACCAGGATCGCCAAAAGTGTTGGGATAAGGATTGGACGAGCTTGAACCTTTTTAGTGCAGAAATGGCTCGGCCTTCTACCGAATATTCAGGTAAGGCTGTGAGCGGACGGCCAATAAGGAAATGACCTGCGGTGAGAGCATCAAGATCCGCAGGGTCAGAAGAGAGTGGGCTGAGAGGGCGTGAATTGAGCACGGCTTCAATGCGTGCTAATAGAGTTGAAAACTCTTCAAATGTGAGGCGTTGTTCGCCGACCACACGGTACAGTAATTGTTTAGCTGACTTTACCGCTGTTTCATGAAGTGCACCGAACCAGGGTGCCTTTGGTGGATTTAGCCACCATGTTATGTGCTGTTTATCTTCGCGCTGGGATGTGTGCTGATTAGCTTCGGGCTGATGTGTGTGCTGATGATTAACCGTTAGCTGGGCTGATATGTGCTGATGGTGCCGCCCTAGTCACTGCCTAGGGGGCGGAGGCGAACGCGAGGTAGTGCGCGTTGGAGTACGTCTGAAGGACACCATCCGGTCCGTATCAGGTGAGTGACGGCGGCGTGGTATCTCGCGCTGTTGTGCGGGTAGTAAATGCGCGGAATTGTGCGTAGGTGAGGTACACCCCAACCTGTGCAGGGTCGTGTGGTGGTTTGCACTGCCGCATGTTTTGCATAGGCCCGTTGACGTGCACTCATCGTCATAATGCGGGCCTAGACATTTGGCGCAGCGGTTGCGCGCGTAGATAAAATCCCAGCGACCCTGCACTGGTTGCTTGTTATACTGTGGGCACACCCGTAGCTTGTGGCCCCGGGCATTACACCACGGGCAGTAATGATTACCTCTAGAAAATGTCTGCTGAGGTGGGGGCGAGAAGCGCGCGGGTGATGGTGTCAATGCCTGTGTATAGCGCGGCGGTTGCGGGTTCGATCCCTGCCGAGGTGGGGGCGAGAAGCGCGCGGGTCGTGCGGTTAACGCCTGTGCATAACGCTGAGGTCGCGGGTTCGAATCCTCGGAGTGTGTCGGGGATGTGTTCGCAGTATGTACCCGTCGAGCCTGCGCGTAGTCGTGGTGATACTTGCGCTCGCGTTGTGCCCCGGACGGTGACGCTCGGTTTGCGTTTGGTCCGGGCGTGGGCGGAGCTATGGCGGTCGATACGCTGACCTCGTTGCAGCGTGCGTGATGCTCGAGGAAGGTGACGAGGTCGGCTAGGGTCGGGAGTCGGTCAGATGACCCGTGTTGACGCTCAAAGAAGGACCTAAGTTCCCCCTTGAGTTTTCGTACTACGATCGACACTAAAATATATCCACTATCTCCAGTAGTAGATAAGTTTAAATTGGCAAGCGCGGATTGTGCGGATATGAGCGGAGTTAGGAACTGCCTCCTGATTTCCGAACGCGACGATATGGTGGGCAGATCGAAAATTACGTCCACGAAACGATCGATGAGCAGCCGTCGATTTTCGTATCTTCGAGTCAGGATATCCAAAGCTACTACGTAATTTTCGTTCGTGATCGTTAAGTGTGCAATGAGCGACCGCGATTCCCCCGCCAGACAGGAAAGTAAATAGTGCAGTTTTACTGCACCCGTAAGGTTGGCCATGTTATCGGTCAAGCTCTTAAATACCGATATGAAGGAGGGCCAGTCCTCGAGTCGCGAGGTAAATTTGGGTAACTCGATTTGGGGCAAAACCGAGTTTACCGTGACTGGTGCTGTGACGTTTCCCGGGTTGTGTGCTGATGGTACCTCGTCACTTTGGGCTGATGGCAATATATTAATATCTACATGTGCAACCAGAATCGCGTCATAGGCTTCTATTGCCCGTTCGTATTGCTCCATGTAGAATTTCTCCTGGGCGTCTGACAAATCGTCGGTATCTAATATTTCGTAGTATACGGCGTCGAGTTTATCACGCATGGTTCTCACGTCCGCAACCTTCGCGTTGAAATCTGCGTTCGTATACTTCTGTTTCCCTTCTCGTAACGACGTCGCAATTTCCGAAAGGGCAATTAAAGCGCGTTGTCCCTCTCTAAAACGAGCGGCCTGCGATTTGGAAGGCATCGTAACGTCGACGTCGAAGTCAGACACAAGGAGAGAAAAACAAAAGAAAAAGTAATTAAAATTATTAAATTATTTACTCGTCGGTGAAATTCCGCACCTCCTTTTTCGGAAGTCGGTTAAAATAACGCCTAAATAAACCTTATATGAGCTGATGGTTTAATTACTTAATTAATTATATTCCGTAAATTTCGTTATGTTATTTACGTAAATTCTGTACGGGACCCTAAGACGTTAGAAATGATCGGGTAGGTAAAAGAGGAGGTGGTATTGCCATTTATTTAAGGAGCCATATCCCATTTAAAATTGTACTCCAATCACCTAATTCCGAAACTGAAGCAGAATACTTATTCATCGAGGTTAATCTATTAGGAATCGTCTACTGTCCGTCTAATAATAACTATTTCTCGGTGCTTGAGAAAACGCTAGAGAATTAATGTTCTGACTATACGCGTCTGTTTATAATGGGTGATCTAAACACTTGCTTGGTAAGCCAGGACTATAGGTTACACAGGTCTATAAAATTACGTACTATTATTGAATCTCTTAATTTAAACCTACTTGATTTATCACCCACACATCATACTCACACGAATGATACTTTACTAGATCTAATAATAACATCCCATGAATATCTTGTTGCCACTCATGGACAATTACTCGCACCAGCCTTTTCTCATCACGATTTTATTTACGTCTCGTTGAAAATAAAAATTCCTAAACCTAAGCCAGTTATTTTAAACCAGCGTTGTTTTAGTCGGATAAATACAACTAGCTTAGAATCGGATGCTTCTCTGATAAATTGGATGAATGTGGAAGGTTTCTCGTCGGTTGACAGTAAAGTGGACTTTGTGTGCAAATCTATCCTCAACCTTTTTGACCAGCATGCTCTCATTCGCCCTGTCAAGATGAAACATCGGCCCACTCCGTGGTTTAACGATGGTATTCGCAAAGCAAGAACACGAAGAGACCGGGCTTTCCGAACTTACAAGCGAAACAGGACTGATGAAAACTGGGCAATATATAAAAAATTTAGGAACTGTTGCAACCTTCTTTGCCGCATCGCCAAAAGACAGTACATATCAGAGCAAATTAGAGCGTGTTCTCTAGCTGGGGTATGAAAGTTTTTAAAATCTTTTGGATTAGGTAGCTCTAATGTTCATGACACCAAATACCCCTTGATGCAAATGTACTTAACAAACATTTCACTTCCTATACCAAAATGGACCAAGCTTGCTTAGACCTTACAATAACAGAAATTCAAAACATGCGTTTTTCCGATGATACTGGTCCTTTTGAGTTCGCGTTGGTTAGTGAAGACACCGTTAAAAAAGCAGTTTCATCCCTTAAAACTAAGGCCATAGGTAGTGATGAGGTTGGTCGGGTTATGATCTCGCGTATATTGGTCTACGTCCTTCCTTTTTTTTTTTGACTTGGGTATGTCCTTTATGGATACCACCCACCACGGGGAGGTAGGTGGTTATGTGGGAGTCCGTATACCCACCAAAACCCCGGGGTGTTCCGTCAGTGCCGCTTTTGGCGGGAACGCGGGACAGATTTTGCACACGACCGCGAACCCGCCGCGGCTGTCCGTTGCCGGACCCTTCTCTTCGCGGCGCGCCAGAACACATGGCGCGCCGCAACTGCCTCGGAGACCGAACCCGCCAACAATAGGCGCCAGACTTTCCCGTGTCTGGACGCCCGTGGTCTCCCTGCATCGGATACGTAGCCCCACCGCCTGCTACGTCAGCCACAGGGGATAGCCCCCCCGCAACCCCACCTCCTCGAGTCTGCGCCGAGCGCCCGGACCCCACCTCCTCGAGCCTGCACCAAAGTGCCCGGGCCCCCCTCCTCGAGCCTGCGCCAAAGCGCCCGGGCCCCACCTCCTCGAGTCTGCGCCAAAGCGCCCGGACCCCGCCACTTCTATGTGGACTTGGCAACCAAAGCCCATAGGAACAGCCCCGCCTGAGCCAGCCAGCGCACCCCAACGCCGGCGCGGCCCCTGGGTTCCTCTTGGCTTCACCGTGGTGATCCAAGCCACGGCTACTGAGCCCCCCCGCCACGTCGATGCGAGAACCCTTCTTGGGGTCTACGTCCTTCCTGCCCTAACCCGTATTGTTAATCATTCTTTAGCCTCAGGGCAGTTTCCTGATCAATGGCGTAAAGCTCATGTCATCCCCTACCTAAAGTTTCCAATCCTTTACTTCCTAATCATTTTCGACCAATTTCGATTCTACCATTCCTATCCAAAGTTATTAAAACTATTGTTCATAAACAGACCACTGATTATCTTTCCAAATTTGCTCTCCTTAACCCATTCCAGTCAGGATTCAGACTAGGGCACAGTACCACAACTGCATTGCTCAAAGTTACTGAAGACATTAGGAAGAGTATGGAAAACTCCCAAGTTACCATACTCGTACTAATTGACTTTAGTAATGCGTTCAATGCAGTAAATCATGACTTGTTGCTTGCTGTGATATCACACCTGAATTTTAGCTCAACAGCTATTGCTTGGTTTTCCTCCTACCTAAGGGAACGCCAACAGGCGATTCGAACAGGAGGGAGTCTCTCTGACTGGTGTGAACTGGAAGCTGGTGTCCCTCAAGGTGGAATACTGTCACCCTTACTGTTTTCTATATTTATCAACATTTTGTCCCGTTATCTAAGAAACAGCTATCACTTCTACGCAGATGACTTGCAAATATACTGTCATGCCAGTGTTGACAATCTATCTGCTGCAATATCTTCCATTAATAATGATCTTTCACACCTGCTTTCTTGGTCGAAACGGTATGGAATACTGGTGAACCCCAGTAAATGCCAAGCTATAATCATTGGAAGCAGGCAGCAACTCATCAAAATAGACCATTCTAATTTGCCTCCTTTACGCTTCAATGATTGTACTATCCCTTTTACCGAAACCGTAAAGAACCTTGGTATTTTGATGGACGCTAATCTTAACTGGACTTCTCATGTTACAGAAGTCTCAAGGAATTTTTTTGGGTCTCTACATTCTTTACTACGACTTAAAAACTTCCTACCGATTAAAACAAAAATTTCTTTAGTCAACTCCCTTCTTATGCCAATTCTAGACTACGCCGACATCTGCTGTGTGAATCTTAATGAAGACCTCCTCAACAAGCTTGATCGGTTACTAAATTCTGGTATTCGGTTTATCTATGATCTTAAAAAATATGATCACACTTCCCAGTACAGATTGAAACTTAAATGGCTTCCCATTAGGGAAAGGAGGTATTGCAGGATTCTAGGTCTCTTATACAATATTTTAAATGATCCTTCTTCTCCCTGCTACCTGAAAGAAGAGTTCCACTTCCTGGCAGAGACACATAGCCTGAACCTGCGATCTAAAAAATCTCTAGTACTTGCAACTCCGCTCCACAGAACATCGTTTGTAGATAACTCCTTTGTAGTTACTGCGGTACGTTTGTGGAACGAGCTTCCATCTAACATTAAAAGAGCCCCATCTAAGTTCGCTTTCAAAAAATTAATCCATGCCTTTTATCTTCAAAAAATTGCTAAGCCGTTAACATGAGGGTCACGTTAACATATTGCATTATAGTTTATTATTTAGGACATATGAATATTTATTGGTATCTATTATATATATATATTGTATATCATGATATTTATATATATATATATATATATATATATATATATATATATATATATATATATATATATATATATATATATATATATATATATATATATATATACACGGTGGGTGCAGACATCGTCAGAAAACTGAAAGGGGGTAAAGACCCGATCGTATATCTGCGTATACAACGGCGTTCATCAAAGTACAGGAATTTGTTGAACAAAATTTTAATTTGAAATTTTGTACCGTTATTGCCGCCCAGCAATGTATAACGACCATCGCACACGCGTCGCACCGGCACCTATTCGATAGACAACGATATATCACTAACGAGAGAAATCGCTGAGTCTTCAATCAGTTACGAATATTTTATGTACCTACTTAAATTTAATGAATTTCAATGAATAACGATAAAAGGTAATTGACCTCTTGATCTAGGTACTCACCTAGGTCCTGTGGCGTATAAGAAAGGGCTCAAATTGTGCTCCTCCCAATTCTACACATAGCTCGGCCCTGCGAACTATTTCTTGGTGAATGCTTGCTAACAATTGATCCTCGGCGCTCCTACTGTCCAGCTCCGTAAATACGTTGGGAATCCGCTCCCTCATCTCTTCCGCCGTGTCACATTCTGTGACATAAACTCTGTCCTTCACATAGCCCCATAAAAAAAAGTCCAACGGGGTCAGATCCGGGGAGCGAGGAGGCCACGCGCGAGGTCCGTAGCGACCCATCCATCGGCCGGGGAAGTCGTAGTCCAGTTGCTCTTGGACTGAGCGGACGATATGAGGAGGAGCACCGTCATGCTGGAACCACATATCCCTTTGTAGGGCCAACGGGACATCCTCCAGGTACTCCGCAATTGGGCCTCTTATTAAGTCCAAGTAGGACTCGCCATTCAGGCGTGGTGATAAAAATACAGGCCCGTAGATTTTCCCGCCGTGGATGCCGGCCCACACGTTCACAGACCACCGCACCTGATGCCCAGTCTGCTGTGTTTCTCGAGGGTTCTCTCGTGCCCAAATGTGGGAGTTGCGGCGGTTCCACATGCCGTTCCTCGTGAATGTAGACTCGTCAGTCCACAAAACTTTGGCGGCGAAAGCGGTGGGGTTCGGGTGCCCTAAAAGCCACCTACAAAACTGCACTCGACTCACTTTGTCTGGAGGAAGGAGTGCCTGCACTTTGTGGATGGTGTAGGGGCGCTGTTTGTTCTTTTTCAGAATTTTGTGGACCGTTTTGTGTGACACATTTACCCCATGGGCCCGTATCTGCCGCGCCGCCGTACGAATGCCCAGTCGTGGGTTTCGCCTCATCACATTTAAAACGGACTCCTCCGTCCGGTTGGAAATCTCCTGACCACCTCCGCGCCTTTGAAGCACAATCGGCTGGTTATCCAGAACCCGCTGGTATGCAGCCGTGATGATGCGAGGGTCCGATGGATGATGTTGGTTCGGGTATCGTTGCCGGTAAATGCGTAACGCTCGAGAGGCATTACCACGAGCTTCACCGTAACACATTATCATTTGTCCATATTCCCTTGCACTGAACATGTTGTTTAAACACACACGCCACCAATAAAATAAAAAGCTTGAAAAAACAATGTACTATAAACTATCAAAAATTAATAACACTTAACACTAATTAAAACGAGAAAAACCAAAAGATATCGTGATTTACGATATAATCGTAAATTAGCACGCATCAACTAGCGCATCCGGGTCACGACTAAAGTTAAGTTGTTAGTTCGCCTTTGTCATCACGCCGCTCCGGCGGGCAGTGAGCGGTGTCGGCGTGTACACAGAGGCTTTTGACGGCTGCTGCCTTAGGGTCAGCGCAGACAGAGCGGAGCGCAGCAGAGAGGATTAACCATTGCTCGTTTAATTTATTTTTAATTTATCATGGATTTTTATTACATAAACACAAAAAAATTGTATGTGTAGTATTCAACTACACTTACTTGATCGAAAAATATAAAAAAAATGAAAACATAATCGTCACTTAAGTTTTGCGAAATTTTTTTGTCTGAGTACCCTCTTTCAGTTTTCGGAAGTAGTCTGGTGCCACCCAGTATATATATATATATATATATATATATATATATATATATATATATATATATATATGTAATGTATATCTATATATTTAATTATGTATAGAATACAAAGTATTAGTTTTATTACGACTGTTTTCTTTTTGTTATGTATATTTCATACCTCCCTAATATTACCCCTCATTGATGCACACAACCATTTTCTGTTCCGCTGCTGGATGACTGGTAGATAATGCCCTAGCATTAAGTCCTCCTTTTGTACATTTTACTGTGCAATAAAGAATTAAATAAAATAATAATGTAATAATACTTAAAAGTTAGTACAGTTAGTCTTCGATACATTTATATATACTTTGTTTTATAACTATCATCTGTCCGAATCAGCAAGCCTCATTAGAGGCAAGTTTCGTTCATAAATCTATTGTAATTTTTTGTCCTGATGCGGACAGATTAATTAATAATGGTTTGGTTACCTATGTAATTTATTTAATTTATATAATTTCGTGCTTGCAAGTTGCGATCAGACTGAGCCAAGTGTTAGATATTTTACTTGCACTTGTGCATGAGGACATGCACGTGATTAGGATGGTCGAGTGTTAGATTTATTATTTATTACTTTTAATAAATCAATGAATCTGTTTGCTAAAAATTAATACTGAACTGGCAACACAAATTGGTGGGATCGGGAGAATAAAGTTTGGCGTTGGCATTCTGGTGACAGCTAGCAAAGCAAGCGGTACAGTCGCAATATTATTCGTGGACAGACGGTGTCGAATGAACTGTGTAACAAGGCTGTTTGGCAGAGATACAGACGATCGGAAATTAACTGAGAGATAGGATTGGAAAACGGACGGTTGCGAATTATTGATGTAACAACAAACAGACGATTAGAAAGGAGGAATTATAAATTGTGGAAAGTATTGGTGGAAGCTAATATAGATACATGTAATAAAGGATCATTAAGGTAATCGTACAGTTTTATTATACTTAGTACTAAGAAGACCTGGTTAGGTACTTGTAAGGTAACAACCATGCTGTGAGTTTACACATGGTCAAACGCAATCGCTAGAATAGTTTTATTTGAGTACATTTAAATACTTAGCATATCAATCAGTAAACAATAAAAGGACGTGTGGCACTCGGAGACTGCCGCGGTAAAGCTATTGCATAGCTGTTTTGATCAACTTATTCAATTATAATTATTTAACAAATGCCATCTAGGGGCGAGTTGCTGAACTAAAGAGACAAGCGTGATATTTCCAAAAGTCATTAAATGTTCTGCTATTCATCGATAGATGCCAAATCAACTTATGCAATTATAATTATTTAACCAATGCCACCTAGAGGCGAGTTGCTGAACTAAAGAGACAAGCGTGATATTTCAAAAAGTCATTAAAAGTTCTGCTATTCATCGATAGATGGAGTCGGAGTGGGGGGTGTTAGGTTATTTTCGTTACAGAATTTCTGGATTCTGTCTCCACGCTCAAGGACCGCGATAGAAGCTATGCAATAGCTTAATAATACAAGTACAATTTGAAAAATTTAACACAGACTTCCATTTTGTACAGTTATTGGAGTGTATCTCAAAATCTAGTGGACAGAATTTGATGTAATTTAAATGGGACCACGCGGGAAGTACCAGCTTTCAAGCTGTGAAACGGTTCACTCAGTCGAAAGTTATAAGGTAACAAACATTTTAAAAAATACAGTCGAACTGAGTACCTCCTTCTTTTTTTGGAAGTCGGTAGAAAATTAAATCAATCACCATGGAAAAAACTGTCATTACATCTCATCACCCTCAACGGTTGCCGTACACGTCTAGTGTATCGAGCTGTCGAACGAGAAGAAGACCCGAGTAAATTCTTGAGTCCGGTTACCGCGCTCGCCCGAGACGGTCGCTAGACGCTTGCGCTCGCTGCAGATTCGCGCTCGATGCTTCACCGCCCTAAACCTGTTATCGTTCCTGTTACAGTGTTGTGTTGTGTTGTGCGATTTGGATTGCAGTGATACTCGTATACATGTATCGTATGTGTGTATTCGTACACACACGTTAGGTATACACCCTCCCCGCCTTTGCCCGGCGGGGATTGTCACCCTCTCCCGTTCTCGCATCCTGAGATATCTCTCAGGATGACGTCAGTGAAACGCTTGCCCGACGGCGAAATGGCGCAAGCCTTTCTCAGTTGGGTGATGAAATCCGCTCCCTCAATGTTGTTCAAAAAAAATGTATGTCCCATCAGGACATAAATACGCAGGATACTCTGCTTCCGCCCTCCGGCTCGCTTGCGAATAGCTTGCCGTCTTGCTCTTCGGCCGTGCTCATGCGCGACAACCCCCTCTCCCCTGACCGCCCGCCCGCGCGCTCGCGCTCCCCGCTCCCCCTCCCTACCCCTCTGGTAGCATCCGACTCGGATGATTCAGATATGGAGGTTGAAACTTCTCCCCCCGTCCCCTCCGCTATTCCTAGCGACCACGACGACGGTTTTACTACCGTCACCTCCGGCAAGAGAAAGCACGGTGGAAAGGGGGGTTCCCCCCCCCATCCCACCGCCAAAAGCGGTTTGCACTTCCGCCGGCAAAAAACCGGCTCCTCCCGCACCCGTCTTACCTGCATCTCAGGTAGAAAACCCTACGCAGGGGTCGTCCGCGCCAAGACGCGAAAAGCCTCCGCCACCTCTCTTTATTCAAGAGAAGGCGAAATGGGACCGCATATCCCAGTTACTAACCGAGCGAAAGCTTAACTTCACCAATGCCCGCTCCACGCAACAGGGCATTAGAGTCCAAGTCCCGACCTCCTCTGACCACAGAGGTCTCACAAAGATTCTTCGAGATGCAAAAATTAGCTTTCATACGTATGCTCTCGAGGAGGAAAAACTCCGTGGCGTCCCTAAGGAGGTGTCGACACCGACTTAAAAGCCCAAGGCTTCCCAGTTCGCGATGTTCACCGCATGTACAGCGGGAAAACCAAGTCCCCTTATGACCTAGTATTGGTCATCCTTGACCGCTCTCCCAAGGGCAAAGCCATTTTTAATATAAAGACAATTGTCAATCTGTCGGGTATCACCGTACAGGCCCCCTATCGTAATGGCACCCCTGGACAGTGTCACAACTGTCAATTGTACGGGCATGCCGCTCGCTTTTGTTTCGCCCGTCCCCGGTGCTTTAAATGCCTAGGTGACCACGGCACCTCTAGCTGCTCTCGCACTAGAGACTCGCCGGATCCCCCAAGCTGCGTTCTGTGTGGCAATCAAGGCCACACCGCAAATTATCGCGGCTGCCCTAAGGGGCCCCGTACCGCTAAGGTAACGGGAAAAAGGGCTCCGCTACCTTCTAGCCTAGCGAACCCTTCGCGCACACAAGGTGTCAGCCCTAAGCTGACGCTTACTCCTCCAACTCCGGCAACACCTAACGTGCCTAGCTTTCCCCCCGCACACAGCGCCTGGGCCAAGCCACTGAGCATGGTCCAGAAAAGCACTCCCGCTCGAGTAACAGCCCCCGCTGCCGCTCATCCCCCAACCCCCGCTCCCGCTAAAGCGAGTCTAATTTTAAGAAGAAAAACTGTATTTGAAGAAATAAAACGTATGGAATGTGAAGTTTAAGAAAACCTTTATTGAAGAAACCTTCATGAACCTCATAAACCTCACAACTGTTATACTTAATCATACAGACACTGCAAACGTTTTTGTAGATATGTCCTCTATAAAACTGTAGTCTCTTTTCTACCGACTTCCAAATAGGAGGAGGTACTCAATTCGACTGTATTTTTTTATGTTTGTTACCTCTTAACTTTCGATAGGGTGAACCGATTCTCTAAATTATTTTTTTGTTTGAATGCTGGTGCTTCCCGTTTCATTAAAATTTCATCAAATATGGTCAAGTAGTGTTTGAGTAACACTTCAATAACTGAATAGAATGGAAGTCGGTATTACATTTTTCAAATTGTACTTTTTGTTATATGTAGTTTCCGTAGCGTTTATGGATTTCACAGCGATTAACAGCCACATTTGTTGTTGCCGTATTTGTATGCGAGTACCTATGTTTAATAAAGATCATTGTGAAAAGGTATCTATTTTGACAAAACTTAAATGTCAGACAAATTATCTTCTTCTTCTTCTTCTTTTTGTTTGTATGGCTTGTGCGGCGTAACCACAATTTTGCCAATAACAGTTCGCGCGGATAGGAAGGACAACAAACGATGGAGAACAGACAAATTATGGTATTGCAGACATTTTAGTAGACATTGACGTCTTCTTTAAAAAGGTAGTACATGACTTTGCTCTATGGTCAAGTTTCCGTAGAGTACGCGATATAAGGACTTTTTTGGTATTTTTTCCACACCTTGGGTTACATTATCGAATTTCACCCGAATTTTTCGAAATGGATCCCTAACTGTTTTTAAATATGATACAGCCTATGTTCATCACGGATAATGTAGGATTCTAATGGTAAAAGTGTTGGTCCAGTATTTTTGGAGCCTATTTAATTCAAACAAGCAAATGTTTCTTCTTTATAATATTAGTGTAGACAGGTGTAGATGTAGATATGCTGTTGTTATCGTCTTATTAATCCGTTGCGTTGACGCACACGACGTTTCAACGGATCGAAGGACAAGAGACGAAGCGGGAGGGAGGGTGAGGCGCTGCGCTGTCGAAGCTCCGGTGCGACGACGGACTGCGTTCCACTGCTAGAGGGGCAAACTACTGCTTCTACGTTTGATACGGCAGTGGCGTAATAAAAGGAACAAAAGTACACGTTTGTATCGCTCCATTGCGAAGGCTGAACTGAGAAGATTCGCTGTGACTACGACAGCGTTCTCACCCGCTTGTGTTGCGACGTCGTGCATAGACGCAGCGTAGGTGTAGGATACAATGCGTTGAACTGTTGCGACGATGCGACGCAACGCACTAATGGGCATCACCCCTCGGGGCCGCGCACCGCGCACTCCAACTCATTCGCATGTTTATTCTGTTGCGAGCGGACGCATGTCACTCGTCTCAAGTGATTTTCGAATTTAATTTTAGGATTGGTCTACAGTTGTGAACTTTACTTCCCGCTTCTACTTAGACCTTTTGCACGTCAAGCTCCGTCTCTTGGGCGGCCATTCAGACAATTGACAATTGTCTGAATGGCTGTTAATTGAATCGACACATCCAAATCCACAGCGACAAAGTTCCACCGGTGAGCCATTACACTATAAATTATAAACTTATTAAAGCACTGTCGCTTAACGTATCTTTCGCCTGAAAAACTTGCGCTTTGGCTTTATAAAATACTCAGTGTTTATACAGCACTTACATTATGTCGCTTAATCCATCTATGGCATCTACTTCAGACACGATGTTACATACTTTATCAGATCTAATGCGCCATTACTCGTACAATATGATATAGAAAATGCGATAAAACGTTATAAGCCTGCTTACCCTCAGCACACAACATCCCCGATGCATTCAAGCGAAAATGTTAAAGAGGAATTCCACAACATATGAACGTTATTATTGTCGTTCAAAAATAAACAAACAGCCGTACTTCAAACCTGAAATATCTGACGTTCATAACATAAAACGTATAAACAAGCACAGCCGTGCGATTCTCTGAGTAAACATCGTTGCATCTTTGACGACATCCATGAAACAAATGAAGAGATAACAAGAAACGTTGGAAAAGCAACCTTGTGTACAAGGGCGAAGTATTACACATCGGTGTTCGGTTCGCCGACGAATCATTGCAGAATGGCACAGCAGTTCGCGCTATTAAATAAATTGATAACTGATATGAACGAGTTTAAGTCCCAAAATTGTCAAATACAAAAATCAATGCCGAACTTAGAAAATTGATTGGAACAATTACCCATACTTTAGAGGACATGCAGCTACAAATACTACCCTACATCAGTAAAAGACTGAATTTTCACTTCAATTTTTTTTTAAATACGACAGTTGGAAAATCAGCTTGAGAGTTTAAATCGGTCATCTCGTCCTTCAGCTATTGAGATAAGAAATATACCGCATGGTAAAGATGAGAACCCGGAAGATCTTAAATCTGCTGTTATTAAACTTGGCAAGATTCTTACTGAATGTGCGCAGACTTCGGTTACACGCGATTTTTACCGTCACCCGGGCAGGCCAGGATCAGTGCGCCCAGTCGTTTCCGAATGTACGTCTGTCGCTATAAAATACAAAACGCCGGCAGCAGCCAAGCTGTTCAACAAAGACAAAACTGGTATAGGATAAGCTTAACGTTAGCCACCTAGGCTGGAATGATAACAGCTTTTCGCAAGTATTAGTAACAGAGTAACTGTCTGGACCATCACTAAAACTTTTTCAATCTAATGAATTTTCTAAGGCAAATCATTTTAAGTACTGTTGGTCAAGTAGTGGTAGAATTCTTATACAAAGAGACGCTTACTCCAGGCCTGTGGTAATCGAAAACTAGCAGGCGCTCAGTGATGCAATGGAACACTCATGACTATATGGCCTCATTCGTGCCCGGTTATTACAAACTGTTTTATTATTCATTATTAATTGTTGTACACACTTCTACAATAATTTACATTCATTCATTAATTGTCTACACTTCTACAATATTCTATTTGAACTATATTTCCAATGTATCACACTCAAACTTGAACACTCCGAACAGACACACACATTCATATCCCTTCGCATACCCACACACAACATTATGCAGAAACAGCACTAGTGGACGAGTGATATGTCAGTTGCAAAAATGCCCAAATATGATTTTTATATAAAATTAATCCCAAATGTTGTAGTTATCTGCGCTGGTGTTTTAAAATGCGCGATTCTATTGGTCATGATTGATGTAGAAACTATAAGTATGGGCGTTGATGCAATTGTTCCGTCGTAATCTCATTTTTGTGCTCCAGAAAACTGCAAACAATATATTCACACGAACAGAAGATCACTAAAAATATTTCATCTTAACATTCGTAGTTCGAACTGCAACCACAATAGAATTTAACTTTTCTCTCCGTAATTCGTCCTGAATGCGATATGATTATTTTATCAGTGTTGGCTTCGTTCTGTAATTAACATTAAAGCGTTTAACAGTTTTATACCAATAGCGTACCATTTTTTATTTATTTTTTTTGACTCAGAGTAATCCTTTGATACCACCGGCCCCGGGGGGAGCACGGTGGTTATGTGGGAGTCTCTGCCAGAAGGGCACCATACCCACCAAACCTCTGCGGTGTTCCGTCACTGCCGCTTTTGGCGGGAACGTGGGACAGATTTACGACCGCGAACCCGCCGCGGCTGTCCGTTGCCGGACCCTTCTCTCTTGCAGCACGCCAGAACACTTGGCGTGCCGCAACCGCCACGGGGGACCAAGCCCGCAAATGGACCCCAGACTCCCCCGAGTCTGGGCGCCCTAAGTCCCCCTACGATGGGTCAGGTGAGTAGCCCCACCGCCTGCTACTTCGGCCGCAGAGGATAGAGACAGCGGCGCCTCTCAATACCGACAGTCCTCTTCCCCTGCGACCCCACCGCGTCCGCCATCTAACGGTGGCGGCCCCGTCAAGGCCACGGAAGGCAGGGAGAGCGGCTGACCGTAACACCGTCACTCCTCTCCCACCGCGGCCTCTAACTCTCAGCCGCGGTGCCGCCCATACGACACCGCAGCCCGCCTCAGTTGCAGTGGCGCCCATACACCACCGCTACCTACAGTGACCGCTCCCGTGTGGAGGACTTGGAGGGCAAAGCCCATAGGAGCGGTCCCACCTCGGGCCCGCCAGCTATCGGCTATCACTAGCAGGCCCATTGGTTCCTCTTAGCTTCACCGTGGTGACCCAAGCCACGGCTACTGAGCCCCCCCCGCCACGGCAAGGCAGGAACACTCGGGGGGGACCAATATCGTACCAATACCAATAACCTACAACTCCCAAAACCAACACACACAACGTTACTAAAGGTGTGAATACCCTTAACTGGAACAAATGTAATTCAATATATATCCTTCGAGTTCGGACGATATGCTTGAAATAATCAAGTCTTCGAAACACTTCCCAAGTTCAGTTTGTAATGGAATTATAACCAGGGTGTTCAGTTATTGTTTCATATTACATACTCTTTGAATATTGTTTGTGGTAGGTCGGATAGACATTGTCATGGAAAAAAGATTCATAAATAAATACTTGATAAATACTAGAAAACACAACATGTGAATATTATTTAAACATGTTGACAGCGGTTAAAGCAATTAAAATGTATTAAATTCACTAGAATAATCATTTTACTATAATATAAAAATAAGACATCATGTCGGAAAATTATCTAACTCATTCTCCTCCGGAATTTTCGGGAAATGCTGAAGATTGGAAATCGTTCAGCAAAAGATTTGAATGGTTTCGCCAAGCATCTGGACTAGCCGAACAGACGGATATAAAACAGGTTAGCTCTCTTATGTACATTATTGGAGACAAAGCTGATTATTTGCTGTCGATGTTCAATATAAAACCAGGAGACAAACAATTCACTTACAACAAAATTATAAAAAAAATGGATGAATACTACACAAAAACAAAATACATGCACGTGCGAAATTAAAATAAAATTTATCAAGAAGACAATGATAGGGCAGACGACTTTATAGCGAGAGTGTACGCTGCTGTAGAGTCCTGCCAATATTCATCAAATATAAAATATGAACTTATTCGAGACAGAATAATTGTAGGGTTAAAAGATATAAAAGTATCAAACAAAGTACAATTAGACCCTGAAATTACATTGGGGACAGTAATTATAAAAAGAAAACAAGAAGACGAAGTTTCTAGACAGTGTAAGACCATAAGACCAAGTACTTCTTTTGATGAGGTAAATAACCTCCTGAAATATAAACATCAGAAACCAAATTTGCACGAACATACGAATAAGACAAGTAAGAAAACTTTTTATTCAAACTCGTGTGGAAGATGTGGTACATCTCCGTGGCACACATTTTCAAGTTGGCCAGCAAAAAATAATATATTATGTACTAAATGCCACCGACGGGGACACTGGGCACAAAAATGCAGATCAGTAAAAAAAGTTAATGAAATAGAAGAATGTGACTCCCAAGTAGGCTCCCTGAGGAAGGCGATGGTTGTTTAAATACCATAGAGCAAGCTTTTGAATTTATTAACAATAAAGATCCCTGGAATGCGATTCAAAAAAAATATAAAATAGAGCTTAACTTCAAATTAGATTCTGGTGCTGATGTCTCAGTTATAAGCGAACACGATTTTAAAATGATTAATAATAGCAAAATAATTGAAACAAAGTTAAATCTAAGAGGTGCAGGAAATAAGCCACTTAAAGTGATTGGCAAATTTAATGCTGAAATTATATGGCAAAACAAAATAATGAAAACATGTGTTTATGTCATAAAATATTTAGAAAATTCACTACTTGGGAAACAAGAGATTGAAGCCCTTGGAATAATAACCAAAGTTTTAACGATTGAATAAACACCTAAAACACAACAAACAGATACTGGCATTGATGTCCCGCAGAAAAAAAATCCTTCATTCACTTCTTCTTCTTCTTCTACTTTTTAAAGGGCTTGGAAAACTTAAAGGTGAGTATGAGATTTGTCTTAAACCAGAAGCTAAGCCATACGCAATAGCATATCCGAGACGAGTGGCAATTCCTTTATACGAACCACTAAAAAAGGAATTAAAAAACTACAAGATCAGGATGTAATATTTCCAGTAGATACCCCAACTGATTACTGTGCGGGAATTGCTGTTCGTCCTAAGGAAGATGGAAACATACGACTTTGCGTTGACTATACAGAACTTAATAAAAATGTAAAAAGATCAAGATACCACTTACCATCTGTTGACGAATGCTTGGCACGCATTGGCGAAGCTAGTTTATTTCAAAATTAGATGCTAATAAAGGCTATTTTCAATTACGGCTAAAAAAAGAGTCTAGACTATTGACTACGTTTATAACACCGTTTGGAAGATTTGCTTTTAAAAGAATGCCAATGGGTATAACATGTGCAAGCGAAGTATTTCAGAAAAAAATGCAAAATATTACTGAAGATGCTGTATGCTGTCAAGATGACATTTTAATATTTGCAGATATATTGCAATCTCATGATTCACGACTCTTTAAAGTACTTGAACGAATGGAAGAAGAAGGTATTACTCTAAATAAATCTAAATGTGAATTCAGAGTACACAATTGCACATCCCTTGGACATGTTTTATCGAAAAATAGCATTGAATCTTGTCCTAAGAAAACAGAAGCCGTAATAAAAATGCCTCAACCCGTCGATATTACAACAGTAAGAAGCTTTTTAGGTATGGTTAATTACCAACTAAAGTTCCTACCTATATTGGCTACAATTACTAAGCCCATAAGCGATTTGTTGAAAACAAAAGATCTTTCACTTTCTGACCATACTGTAATATGGACAAAAGAATGCCAAGACGCATTCAAAATTATAAAAGACAACCTTATAAAACCTTGTTCATTGGCTCCATTTGATCCAAAAAAAAATATTTGAGTATCTGCTGATGTAAGCTTTAATGGATTGGGTGCAGTATTAGAACAATTTGAAAATGGAGTAAACATGTGGAAACCAGTCAGTTGCGCATCAAGAAGCCTAACTGCGACAGAAGCAAATTACGCTCAAATTGATAAAGAAGCATTGGCGTTAACCTGGGCATGTGAAAAGTTCTATATGTATCTAATAGGACTGCCTTCATTTGAATTAAGGACAGATCATCAGCCCTTAGTAAAAATTCTTGGAGACAAACCTATCGCTGAATTAACGGCTCGCATGCAAAGATTTTGTCTAAGATTATCTAAATTCTCTTACAATATAGCTCACCTACCTGGAAAGTATATGCATACAGCTGATAATTATGCTCTCACGTTCACCGTTGGAAATATGTTATAACTCAAATTTTTTGAATGAAAGTGAGATAAAGAAAGCAATGATTGATGGTTCCAATCTCGGATAAATTATTACAAGCTATTCAAGAGGCGCAAGAACGAGATGTTATATGCTGTACTTTAAAATAATTTATTCAAAATGGATAGCCACACAAAAATGATATAGACTAAAGTATTAGTATGTTCTACCAATTCAGAGGTGAACTAGGTATTCAAGAAGGGTTATTAATGAGAGTCATAGAATATTTATACCAAAAGAATGGCAAAAAGAGATGCTTATAAAGTTGCATCAAGGCCATCTAGGTGTAGAAAAATGTAGAAGACGTGCGAGAGAGTCAGTGTGGTGGCCTGGTATCTCTAGTAACATTCGAACACTAGTAGAGCAATGTCAAGAATGCATTCAACATAGGATCAACCCAACAGAGCCTCTCATTATAAATGAAACATCTAAATCTCCATGGGAAGTTGTAGCTGTAGACTTATTCGCAGTAAAGGGTAAAGATTATATGGTTATAATTGATTATTTTTCGCGCTTTCCAGAAGTTGGTAATTTGAATTCAACAACATCTAATGCCATTATAGGACATCTTAAGTTCATATTCGCCAGACACGGTATACCGAGTGTGGTAAAATCAGATAATGGACCACAGTTTGCGGCAATGGAATTTAAGAACTTTGCTAAAGCATAGGGTTTTAAACATATCACAAGCAGTCCGCACGCCCCGTGGCGTAACGGAATGGCTGAAGCTGGAGTCAAAATTGTTAAAAATATAATATTAAAGTCAGAAGATACTGCTTTAGGTCTATTGGCATACAGAAGCACCCCTGGAGAAAACGGATATAGTCCAACACAATTACTTTTTGGTAGACGCGTCCGTACAACAGTACCAATGCACAAAGAACTGTTAATACCTGAAAAGCCAGATATGGCAAAAATACACAATCACAGGTGCATTGCACAACAAAAAGTTAAAGAAAACTATGATCGGAGGCATAAAGTAAGGGAGTTGTCTGATCTATCTCCTGGCTCTTATGTTTGGGACACGATCTCAAGAACCTATGGGACAGTCATGAAAAAAAGAGTTGAGCCAAGAAGTTATAATATAAAAACAACGAATGGATATGTTTTCCGTAGAAATCGATACCACCTTATTCCATCACAAAACATGAATATCAAAGAGAGAGGAAAATGATAAGCCAAATAAAGGAGATGGATATAAACATTTAGCAAACCCTGAAGAGCGTCAGCGTCAGCCTCAGTAGTCACCTCAAGATTTGGCCGTGTTATACGACCTCCTAAACGAAGTGACTTATAGTGTTAGTTTTAATTTCTCTTCTGAATAGTTTTAATGTCAATTCAAGTGTAATTTCAGTTAAGTTATATTTCTATATAACGAAAACTGTAGTTATTTTTATTTATGTTTTGTTTGTATGAAAGGGAGGATGTATCGTCATATCGTATTTTCAAATCTTGCCGCTCAATCGTTTCAACCATTAGACTGTGTCACCGAAAGGCAATGGCCAATTACAAGCGCAGTAAAGAGCTGCGCTAACAGGCTTGTAGCAATCTAACACAATCAACTAAAACATCCGCGCCGCGCAAAAAAAAAAAAAAAACAACCTCATCACTAGCACAGCACAGCGCCATTTCTAGTTCGAACTGCGAAAAACATCAAGTGCTCTGACAATAATATTAACATTTACCATCAAAAAGAACCACGTAGTGTGCCGTGTACGAAGGATTATATTGTTTTCCATCAGTGCCAGGACGTCCTGATTTCATCAGCGAGGAAAATCGAGGTAAGCCTGTTCATATTGTTTTTGGTTTGCCTAGTACGAGATTTTCAGTCTAATTAAAAACGTTTGGGAAGACCTCCCATCCCCTGAAGCCCCTTCTTGCTTCATTTTATGGTGCAGAAATCCTCGGGAATAAGTTTCTTAATCACATACAATCGTAATTTGCAAAAAACATTTCATGTGAACTTTGCAAATCTCATGATAATGGCGGTCGCCATATCGAAACTGCATTCCAAACATACTTCATCGAATTGCATCTCGTAAACTATTGAATATTTTCCTATCGTATGTGAACAACAAATTAGTAACAAGTACTGAACACCTTGATGTTAGGTTGCTCAAAAGATCCTAAGGATGCTATACTGAGGCGGTTATTAAATGAAACACCAAGGTGCCACTCTAAACCAATTTAATTCAAATAAACCCGCCAATGGTTAACTTAATCGTGCGGAGAATTTTGTCATCGCGATCTAGGAAAGTATGATGGCGACAAGTAGCGCCATCTAGTTTGCCGAGATAGAACTACAATACACAGAATCAAGGTAGAAAGTAATTGTACAAGTACATAGATCTTATTGGAATACATATTTCTTCATCTGGGCTGCGCAGTCGCATAATTCGAGTGCCTAAATTAAATAGTTTTATTGTCAGATTCAAATTCAGAATTGTTGATTCGGACGATTTAGTACATGTAAATTATCGTTTTAATTTGTTCAGTACATGTGTTAAAGCGTTAAATTTATACGTTACAACAATTAAGCTAGTATTAAGTGATACCTAGCTATTCGCAGTCGCATAATCCGAGTGCCTAAATTAAATAGTTTTATTGTCAGATTCAAATTCAGAATTGTTGATTCGGACGATTTAGTACATGTAAATTATCGTTTTATTTTGTTCAGTACATGTGTTAAAGCGTTAAATTTATACGTTACAACAATTAAGCTAGTATTAAGTGATACCTAGCTATTCGCAGTCGCATAATTCGAGTGCCTAAATTAAATAGTTTTATTGTCAGATTCAAATTCAGAATTGTTGATTCGGACGATTTAGTACATGTAAATTATCGTTTTATTTTGTTCAGTACATGTGTTAAAGCGTTAAATTTATACGTTACAACAATTAAGCTAGTATTAAGTGATACCTAGCTATTCGCAGTCGCATAATTCGAGTGCCTAAATTAAATAGTTTTATTGTCAGATTCAAATTCAGAATTGTTGATTCGGACGATTTAGTACATGTAAATTATCGTTTTATTTTGTTCAGTACATGTGTTAAAGCGTTAAATTTATACGTTACAACAATTAAGCTAGTATTAAGTGATACCTAGCTATTCGCAGTCGCATAATTCGAGTGCCTAAATTAAATAGTTTTATTGTCAGATTCAAATTCAGAATTGTTGATTCGGACGATTTAGTACATGTAAATTATCGTTTTAATTTGTTCAGTACATGTATTAAAGCGTTAAATTTATACGTTACAACAATTAAGCCAGTATTAAGTGATACCTAGCTATTCGAAGTCGCATAATATTCGCAGATATTCGTAAATTCAAATCGTAATCATAGATAGTACCGATTCATCTACCATAATTTATTCAATCGTAACCGTAAATATGTAGGTAGGTTGAACTTGAACAAAATAAGCATGAACTGCAGTACGTAAACAGAACATTTTTCTTATACCATTAGTGATGTTTATTGGATAAGATATTTTTGTTGATAATTTTCTTCGAATAATATTTTATTTTATTATCGTTTCGAATACTTTGCATTGTTAACATGGCTTTGTCTCGATCATTATCTAAAGATACCAGTAACCTTTCAGTGTTCAGTTATTGTTTCATATTACATACTCTTTGAATATTGTTTGTGGTAGGTCGGATAGACATTGTCATGGAAAAAAGATTCATAAATACATATTAATAAATACTTGATAAATACTAGAAAACACAACATGTGAATATCATTTAATATATTATTTAAACATAAAAAAGAAAGAAGGGGTCGTAATATGTCCATTACTTAGTCACATCATGAATCTGTGTATAGTTCTGCTATGCTAAAATATGGCGTTCCGCAGGGCAGTCTATTGGGGTCATAACTTTTTATAATATATATTAGTGAACTCCCTCGAGCCAGTAAACAGCCTTAACAGTGGTACTTTTTGCAGACGACAGGACCGCTATTTTCATGGGTGAAAAGCAAAAAGCTTTCAAGCCTGAAATTGACTTGGCTTTAGGTAATTTAATTTATTGGTTGATATCGAATAATTTTGATAAAACTAAAATTGCCATCTAAAATAACCTATCTGAATAATGCCATTCAAGAAGTAACAAACTAACGCACGAGTACTAACTTATTGTTTAAATACTAAAAATATTAAAAATTGAATAAAATTGGTGCTAATTTAGTTTTACAATTTATCGAGTCGCAACTCACACTTGACAGTTGCGTGGCGGACGTAGTAGCTGGATTGGTACACTGGGTAGCCGTGCGATTCTCTAAGAGCAAACATCGTTTCATCTTTGTCAACCTCCGTGAAACAAATGACGAGATGACAAGGAACGTTGGAAAAAACCCTTATGTACAAGAGCGATATCTTATAAAGTATTTGAAATCTGTGAGCTCGTCGACGAGCGCATCGACGAATTATTAGAGAATCGCTCGGCTGGACTTGGACTGCCAAACAAAATTCACCGTAACACCGCAACGATTGTATTTTGTGCTTAAATTGTTTTTAATTTAAATACGGATACGATGCCGCAATACTCACCAATGTCGTACAGAGTATACAATGTGCAATATCCAAATTTCTCGTCGTCCTTTAAATTTTCTATTGTCAACTTTTTCTCTCCTAAAAATTCGTAAATTGCGAGTTGCTTTCCATTTGAATATTTTGCAGTCACGGTGAAACCATTAACTTTCAAACTAACGCCTGAAAAAAGTTATTTTATACCTCATGAATGAATTTGTATCTTCTATAAACATATATATATACTAGCAACTGCCCGCGACATCATTTGCATAGCGTAGTAGGCTCGCCACAACCTTCCATTTAAGAACCTTCTACAAAGTATTAGAAAACATTTAAAAAAAGATGAATGAAATTGGTTAAGCCGTTCAGAAGTGACCAGGAGACATAGGAGTTCATTTTTATACATATAGATTTTACAACTCCAAACTTTGCGATTCAAATTCAAATTATTTATTGACACAATAACAAATTATCACATAATCAATTAAATCAATTTATACCACATCCACTCAGAAAGTGTCTCATTACTCGTTCATATACGGGTCACAAAGTTCGTCATTTCTCACTTATAAATGTTGCGACAGGAAAAGTTGTACTGATTTTCATTTCTGCCTTCCGTAGCAGGGCCGAAATGTTGTATGAAATTCCATGTCTGCACTGCTCGCGATCTTTTGTTTTTAGCAGCGAACATTAAAAAAATACAAACTTCAAATCTCAATTATAATGAATATTCAAAAGTATTCAATTCAGTATTCAATAATTAGAAAAAAAGAGATGAGAATTATTTTTTTGTACTCGATCTTCAATGTTAGGAGGCTAGCAAGCTTAGAATAACTACATATAGAAGGTAGGTTTCCAAACAACGTCTTATCAAAACGTGCGCTACAAATTCGTTATGTGTACGCAAACGTACATTATCCTCTGGTAAAATGTATTTCCATAAAACTTTAGCGGTTGATTGGTAAAAATGTGCTCCATATATAGATTAAAATGCAAAAAAAAAAAAAGTGTGGCGTAATGAGTGGTCAATAGAGTACCTGCGGGTAGGGGCCATTGTGGCGGTTCAGAAAAATATTTGTTATGCTCAGTAAAAGTGCCTCGGTTTTCGAGATATTCGACATTTTCGAAATTTAAGAAATATTTCACCCTTCGTCACTATTTTTGGCGCAAAGACTGCAAATGATTTTTTTTTCTATATATTTTTTGGATAGTGTTCTTGGATAGATGTGCTATCGAATGGAAACTATTATTTTTATAACACAAGCACAGTTATGTTTTTAAAATAATATTTCACTAAAATTTTACTTGCTTTCGTTTGTTTTCCTGACCTTTACCCTTCTGTGGTGTAAAAAAAATGTATGGTCACTTGAATGCCAAATTTCAAAAAAATTAGCCTATTTCATCGAGATTCCGAAATGGTATATTACATGGTATTTCCACAAGTTGATTCAAAAGTAATTCCTATTAAAATGGGTAGAGCTAATTATTATAAAATTACAAATGGTACTAAAATTTACTTCATTACTTAAAATCACCTAAAAACGTTAGTTTAAAATTCGGTAATGAAATAAAACGAAACAATAAATTTGAAATGCATTTCATTTATTAAATTTACTATCACAAAAGGTGTTCGAAAAGGCCACCACGTGCTCTGATGCATGCTCTGCACCTTTTGATAAAAGATCTTTTAATCCTGTTCGCAATTCTTTGCTCTGTGATTTTCTGAGCAGCTAATCACACGCGCTCCCGTAGCTGGTCCACTGTATTGATTGGGTCTTTATAAACCTTTTCTTTAAGGCATCCCCAGTAAAAAAAGTCCAATGGGTTGAGGTCTGGTGAACGAGGTGGCCACAAAATTGTCCCCAAACGACCGATCCATCGTCGACGATATGTTTCATCGAGTTATTGTCGAACATTTCGGGCGTAATGAGCGGGGCAACCATCGTGCTGCAGCCACATTCTTCTTCTATCTTCTAATGAAACATCTTCTAATAAAAGTGGAAGTTCGTGCCGTAAAAAATGTAAATACGTTTCTGCAGTCAATGTTCTAGACAATTCGAATGGTCCGATGATTTTGCCATTTAGAATTCCAGTCCATAAATTAATTTTGAACTGGTACTGGGACCTGTCTTCTCTGGCCAAATAAGGGTTTGTACGCTGCCAACTGTGCAGATTGTGCATATTAAAATACCTATCTTTAGTGCACGTGGATTCGTCGCTCCACAAAATTTTATCGAAGAAATCGGGATCAGCGTTCATTTTTCTCATCATTGTTTGGCAAAATGCAACTCGTGCAGGGTAATCTCTTGGCTGCAAACATTGCACGCGCTGGTAGTGAAAAGGATGTAATTTTTCTCTTTTTAAAATTCGGTGCACTGTTCTAGCTGACATGCCAGTATTAGAGGCTATTACGCGCACAGATGTGGTCGGATCAGCAGCAATTTCATCAAGTACGTCCTCTTCATTATGTACTTGTGGTCTCCCAGAACTCGTGCCACCGATGCCACTTCCAGGAATTCGACCTTCCATGTAAGCAACCTCCCTCCCCCTTTTCGAGCCCTGAAAGCAATTAAAACATTTAGTAGGCGGTTAAAGGAGCACCTAGCTGCATATACGGGTAATTAGTTACATGTGCATACATATATGTATATGTATATATCGGCGCAACTACAACAGTTCGTCGAGAATAATTAAGTTTAATCATTTGATTGTCCTAAAATTGGTTTATAAATCATCAGTTGATTATTTTTGAGTTGATTACGATGTAAAATTAATGTTATGATTGTAATTTCAATACTTTACCAACAAACTTGTAAACTCGTGCACGTGCGCCGAGTCCTATAAATACGGCCGCACTGTAGGCGCTCGAGGCCCGATGACATACAGACAGTAGAAGACGTGTCAATTGCGATCGAGGCTCTCAGTGACCACCTCCGCACCGCAGTAGGTGAATCCTCAAAGCAGGTCCAAGTGGCGGATGGTCGCCGCTTCGAACTGCCCGAGGGTGCGAGGAGGTTACTGACAGCTAAGAACGCCGCCACTAGGGCGTATGACTCGATGCCAACCCCAGAGAACAAAGCCACCATGCGCTATTTACAGCGTGCTGTAAGGAAACGCATGAGTGAGCTGCGTGATCAAAGGTGGGACGACAAACTGTCAGAGATTGAGCCAACTCACCAGGCATACTGGCAGTTGGCTCGAACTCTGAAATCTGACGGACAACAGACAATGCCTCCACTCATTAGGCCACCTCCCCTCTCCATAGCGTTCCTTGACGAAGACAAAGCCGAGTGTTTAGCTGATAGCCTTGAGGCTCAGTGTACTCTAAATGTAGATCACGTCGACCAGAAACACCTCGATTCGGTGGAATCTGAAGTCGAACGTAAAAGCTCTATGTCCATCTCTGACCTCCCACTCCTCCCACCGGTAAAATCATCCGAGGTTGTGTCTCTGATCAAGAGCCTCAAGACCCGTAAATCCCCTGGGGCTGATGGTATCAGCAACAAGGTGATTAAACACTTCTCAGTCCCACTAGTCCATCTCTTAGTTAGCATCTTCAATGCGGCTATGAGCAACTGCTCCTTCCCAGACACTTGGAAGCATGCCATTGTCATTGGTATTCACAAACCAGGCAAACCGGCAGCCGAGCCCTCCAGCTACCGTCCCATAAGTCTCCTCAGCTCTCTGGGGAAGATTTACGAGCGGCTCATTGTGAACCGACTCTGGTCCCACGTTAGGTCCAATAACCTCCTTCCCGATGAGCAATTTGGTTTTAGAGCCAAACACTCTTGCGTCCAACAAGTGCACCGCGTAACGGAGCACATCCTAGGCGGTTTCAATAAGAAACCAAAGCCCCAAGGGACCATAGCTGTCTTCCTCGACGTAGCGAAAGCGTTCGACAAAGTCTGGCACAACGGCTTGATATTCAAGCTGTACCAACTGGGTGTGCCAGACCGTCTTGTACTCATCTTACAAGACTTTCTCAGGGATCGAACGTTTAGCTATCGCACCGAGGGAACGCTCTCCTCCCCGCATCCCATTCACGCAGGTGTCCCTCAGGGCTCTGTACTCTCACCCATTCTCTTCTCGCTGTACACCAGCGACATCCCACGATCTGAACCTAATGTTCAGATCGCTCAGTTTGCGGATGATACTGCAATCTACTCTACTGGCTGGTTCAAGGTCAGGCAGAGATGCGCCATCCAACGAGCCATCACCGTAATCGGTGCATGGTTTCGTAAATGGCGGATTGCAGTAAATCCTAGCAAAAGTGCAGCAGTGTACTTCACTGAGACCCGGCGGAATCTCATGCCGTCACCCATAGTCCTATTCGGCGAACCCATTCCATGGGCTAAATCTGCCAAATACCTGGGCGTCACTCTTGATCGCCAACTCACTTTCGCGAAACACATTCAGATTGTTCGCAATAGGGCGGCCTTCATTATGGGTCGTCTTAATCCCCTCATAGGCAAAAACAGTAAAATGTCTCTTAGAAATAAGACGACTCTTTACAAACTTTGCATCCGCCCAATCATGACTTACGCATCTGTAGCGTTCGCCCATGCTCAGAAACACGACCTCCACAAACTTCAAGTGATTCAAAATCGCTTTATGCGCAGGGCAGTGGGCGCTCCGTGGTACTTGCGGAACGCCGAACTGCACTGCGATTTCACCCTCCCCTCTATTACGCAGTATATGAAAGACTGCTCCCGCCGCCACTTCGACAAAGCTCCCCACCACTCGAATCCCCTCGTGGTCGAAGCGGCGAACTACTCCACTGACATAACCGATCCCCACTTCCTTCCCCCCCGTCGCCGTCCAAGGCATATTTTGGGTGACCCGGACGACCCCATCGCAGCCGTTACTTCGGCAGCTTTAGCGTCGTCCCAAGGGAACCCCGGTAATGGTTGTAGACCCGACCAGGGCTGTGATCCCGATCGCATTGTAGGCTCCGGCCGAGATCTTCTTCGCAGCCCCAGTCGCAGTCGAGGTAATTCACACACACACGATTGTAGTCCCAGCCACGGTGCGGGTGGGAGTATACACCGCGGCCCCGGTCGCGATGTATCCTCCGGCCCAGCAAATGGCTGCGGACGAGGTAACACTGGTTTTCTATGTAGTCCCAGCCACCATGGCTGTGGGCGAGGTATTACACATTCTTATTGTAGCCCCACCCAAAGTACAGTCATGAGTGCACAACGCGACGATCCTGGTCGCGGTGTGGACCCATGTCGCGGAAATGGGAGGAGGCGAGGTACACAAGGTTATGATTTAGTGGTAAACACAGTCAAACACCGAGCTCGCCGGCGAGCTCGAGGCAAAAGTTATGTCTTGGTTAGATTCTCTCCAAATAGTCGTAGAGTTAAAATTCATAGGGCCCACTTTCAACGGTACACTTATGTACCGGGGCGATTCTCTCCTACTCCCCTCTCTCCTGGCGACGGCCCAAGCCGAGGTCCGTACCCTAGTGGTGCCCTTGAGCAAGTCGCCTACTCCTCTCCTTGCGGCGAAGCGTCTTCAACGCTCGCCTTAGGCGGTGCGCCCTCTGCGCCCGCATCTGGCTGAGTGCCATCTGCGCTCGCCAACCGTCCGGTGACGCTGTAAATGCCGGTAGAGGCAAACAGCATTAGTCCGTTCTAAAAAAAAAAAAAAAAAAAAAGGCGCTCGAGGCAGTCGCTCTCGAGTCGTTGCTGACGTCACACTTTTTAAAAACACTCCGGAGGTGCCTTCTCCGTCATATATAAACACCCAGGGCATGCACACAAATGTGGTATAAATGCTTGTGTGTGTATATACATATACCTATATAGATACATTACTTGGATGTATTCTCTTTTTACATACTTATGGTTGTTTTGTGATGCAGTAATATGTAAGTTCAAAGGCAGTAACTACCGATTACTTATTATTACTAAAGTACCTCTAATACTATATATTGTTTACTTACCAAATGGTACTGCTCAAAATGTTGGCGTATAGACGGTTCCAGATTTGATGATATTGCTTGTTTTTCTCACCACAAAAACACTGTCTACCTGATTCTTATGAAGTGGATAACATTGTATTTAGTAAGTTGTAGATGACGGTTACAAAACCAGTTAATCAATGTTAAATTATCAGTCAACTTGAAATCAATAATAAAAATTATAAATCATTAGTTCTAGCTTTAAAGTATTGTACACAAACTTGTATTATATTATATTCACTTTGTATTTGTAGACTGAGTGACGTACATTACGTAGTACCTATAGTTGTCTGTGGACTACACTACACTACATAGCGGTTGCTTGTAGACGTGGCGGTACGTGGCACGAATTAAGTTCTCCACTGGGACTTTACTCAAAAAAAACTAATTTATTTGAATAACAGAGTAACAGTGTAATCGACAATAAAATAATAATTAAATTAATTTACAAAATTTGGATCTTATATACTAGTAATAATGTAGAGTCAGCATCTCCCCTCCGTATTGATTGACCTACTTGGTTGTTGCTGATGTTGTGCTGTGTTTCTGTTGACGAAGCATATTTGGGTATATTGGGGTTCCTTAACTCCTCCCTCCCCAAGAGAGAAATTATCCGAAGATGACGTAGGCGGCTTCGGAGAATTTTGACAAATAATCTTATATTTAAGTTTAAATATTATAAAAAGTATTCCTACAATTGTTACGATAGCATACAAACAGGGTCCCTATACTTATACTATAAGTCACTACACTTTGTTCTACTTCGTCACTATAACTAAGTTTAGCACTTTGGAGTAGTTCTCTTATGTCACTAAGATCCACGTTTCTTAAATCCATCTTCTTGGTGCTTGTTTTTATGTTTAATTGTAGCTCCGCCGTCTGAATGACTGGCAGTTGCAGACTGGCGTCGGTTGTATTTGTTGATGCGTTTATGTATATATCTCCCATTTGTATTTCGCAATGCTGACTTGGTGTTAAAATGTGTGTGCCTTGAATATTGTGCTTGTAGACTTCGTTATTGCAGTTTTCAGTTATAATCACACTTTCTTCTGAATACACTAGCCAGTTATTGTTAGTGATCTTCTGTATTCTAAGTTTCTCTATATTTACTTGGTTCCTCGCGCATTGGCTATAATTATTTTTTAGTAACATGATCTGTTCGATGCAAGTTTCAGTTGGGTATTGGACTAAGTGGTCTTCGTCGCAGATGAATCTGTTGTCTTCTATCTCGTCACATGCTTTCGCTACGGGCCTGTATTTCAATCTATTCACCATTAGGTAGGGATATTTAGGAATGATGACAAAGGTATTATGGGGTTTGTATATGGGAATGGGGATAACCTTGTAGTAATTATATGTTTCGGTGTCTATCAAAGGGATTTCTAGCACAAAAACTAATCTACTACTATCTATGTATGATTTTAGTACAATACTACGTTCTAATTTAAGCAAGTTTTCTTTTATTACAGGGTAAATAGTTCTAGCATGTTTACTTATTACTACTAAGGAGTTGTATAACTCAGTGCTATTAATAATTGTTTGGTGCAGTACATGTAGCTTACTAAATGCAATTGCTGTCTCTACTTCTTGAATATATTCATGACAAGTACGAAAGTTATTAAGGGTCTGGTATAAGGAATTCATAAAGTGTATTAATTTGTTAAACTTAGACTCGTTTTGTATAATTGTTTCTACTTCATTGGTTTTTAGGTCTAAATTTTTTACGTTGGAATTTATTATATCAGAAGCATTTACTAATTTATCGAAAGCCCTTTCCATTGATGAAACCTTACGTTCGACCAAATGTTCTTTATTTTGTAACATCATTATCTCGTTATTATACTTAATTGCATCTTTCTCATCTAAATTACCTGATATAGCTTTTACTAATGATCCTAAGGGACTAAAAATTGCTCGTTTACTACGGAGCTTAGTGGGTAAGATTTGAAATAACCTTTCCGACGTTGTGTTAACTAAATATTGTATCTGGTTTTCTATTCCTGATAATTCGTAACCTAATTTATTAGCATTAATCAAATCTCTTAGTTTATTAAACTCATCTATGTTATTATTTATTTGTAATTCTATTGATCCTAAATCTAATGTTTTAAATATAGTCCAAAAGCTATTCTTCTTCACTGCTACTCCCATCTTCAGCGAGGCTATCCCTGGGTTCAGACCGAGGTTTTGAAGGTCCAGCGTAGTCACGTGTTTGACTAGTACCAGAAGTACTAGGCATGACCTGTGGAGGACGTCTAGGAGGAGGAAGAATATTACGTTGAATTTCGCCAGTTACTTTAGCCTTTTCGTATCTAGGCTTTTCCTTGGCTTTCCTCGTCCTAGTGTTCTTCATAAAAATCTCATCTCCTGTTTTAATTGTAGGTGGTTCTTCACCGCCTCTCTTATCCTTAACCTTAATCTTATCAATTATTAGTTTTTCTGCAATATATTCATAGAGTATTTTAAGGCGCTTTCTATGGTCTAATAGTAGTTTTTGCATCAGGTTTTTCTCCCTATCTATATTAAAAACGTTACCTGAATCAGTTTGACCAAACACTATTTCGAAGGGTGTATATTCAGTTGCTGAGTGAATCGTATTGTTATACGCCATAATGGCGTATGTCATGACACCGGCTGCGATTGCAAAGTTAGATGCGTCAGTGGTTAAGATGAAACCTTTACTGAAATCGGGGAATTGTAACAAAGGTGCGTTGGTTAAAAGCTTTTTACAAGTTTCGAAGCTTTCCTTGTATTCGTCGTTGATGATTATTTTACGGCCTTTTTTTAAACATGCTGTTAAAGGTCTTGTTATTTTGGCGAAGTCCTTAATGAATTTCCTATAATATCCTATAAGGCCTAAGAAGCTTTTGATCTGCGTTGCCGTTTCTGGTATAGGATATTTTAAGACGGCGTCGATCTTATCATCGTTGGGCTTTAAGCCTTCATTTGTAATTGTGTGGCCAAGGTAAAGTACTTCTTTTCGGAGAAAATGCGATTTGTCCAGTTGGACTTTCAAATTAGTTTGGCGGAAACGATCAAAAACGGCTCTGAGTTTCTCTATGTGATCAGGCAAGTTCTTTGAGAATATTATGACGTCATCAAGATATATTAGGCAATGTAAGCCTTGTAGACCTCTCAGAACGTTATCCATTGCTCGTTGGAACGTCGCTGGTGCCGTTTTTAGCCCAAATGGCATCCTATTGAACTCATAATGTCCAGAGGGAGTAGAAAATGCAGTTTTAGCTCTGTCCTCCTCCTGGACTTCGATTTGGTGGTACCCACTAGCTAAATCAAGGGTTGTGAAATAAGTACTCTTCCCTAGCATGTCAAATAAATCGTTAATATTTGGTAAAGGGTATTTGTCGTCGGTAGTAATGTCGTTTAACCGTCTATAGTCTACGACCATTCTCCACTTTTGTTGTCCCGACGCGTCAGCTTTTTTTTGGAACTAAATGCACAGGGGCACTCCAGGGCGAATGTGATTCCTGGATGATATTATCCTGTAGCATTTTTTCTACTTGATTTCTTATCTCTCTGGATTGTACCGGTGGTAATCTATGGGGCTTTATATTTATTGGGTCCTCGTTCTTTGTCCTTATTGCGTGTTTAACTTGGTTAGTAAAGGATAACGGGACCCCCTCACAGTAAAAAATATCTCTATACTCCTTACAAATTTCTTCGATAGTTTTACGCTCTTCCTGCTTCATATGGTCTAATTTTAGTTTTGATAGGTTCTGGGTTAACAAAGTATCTAGCGTCTTATCATCTTCTGTGAAGTTAACTTTAACTGATGGGTTATGTTGGTACGGCTCTACTTTAAAAGGTGCTGTTACCGTTAAAACTTTATGCTCCTCGGTATAATTTTGAATGACCGTGGAGGCATATCCATTTATGCATAACACTACTGCGGCGGGCATTCGAATCCCTTCCGTAAACACTTTAAAATCTAAAATAGCTTCTCCGTTCAGTAAATTAACTGGAAGTTTTACTCTTAGTTCGCTGCGAGGGGGTAAATTGTATACCTCTCTCGTGGGCGGTGAGTATATTATTGGAATATTTGTAGTTTCCAAATGTAGTATTTGGTGTTCCATATTAATTTTTGCTCGTAATTGTTTAAGCAAATCACTACCTATCAAACCATCGTACCTATCATCTACGCTATACACATAAAATTTATACAGTTCATTGCACATAAAAGACGGTGGTAATGGGATACGTGCCGTTTCATTATGAATACTTGATGCGTGAGTGCTCACTACCTCAAATGGCTCATGCTGTATATAATTTTTAAAATACCTATTTGCAATATGCGGGCTAATGAACGATCTGACACTACCGGTATCTATCATAAAAACTGCATTGAGCTCTGGTATAATAATATGAGGCAAATTCAAACGCTTACTGAAATTAATTTCTATTTTCTCTCTAATGTTGAGGCCCTTATGCAAAAATTTTCGGCCCCAGAATCATCATTATTAAAGTGAGCATTATTATCATAATTATGTAGGTCATCGCGATCCGTGTAATTAATACGGCGTGAACTAGCTGTGCGCATTGTGGCGTCAGTGTTCGAGCCCGAAGGCGCTGGCGCAGCAAAAGGCGGCAGGCGCGGTTCGTTGTTCGCGTAATGCTGACTGTTTTGCGCATGGTACGGTGACCTAGTTACTTGTTGTCGCGGAATATTATTGCTTTGATAATTTGAATTATACGATTGTCGAGAATTTCTAGATTGAAACGAGCTGTTTGGCGTAAACGAGTTATTTGGCGTATTATTCGGTGCAGGTGAACTCGCTATGTTTTGGGGTTGGTACCTTTGATTACTGAAATTGTTAGAGAAGTTCTGTCTAGGAGTTCTATTGAAATTACGGCGGTCGTATGTTCTATTTTTAGCGTCGTAAACTTGTTGGAAGTTCTGCTCTTCTAACACAACTTTTAAAGCATCTTCTAAGGTAGAAATATTTCTTAAACGGACTAATCTCACTAAGTACGCTGGTAAGTTATAGAGAAAGATTTTTAGCGATGTATTATTGTAAATTACTTGTTTTGCCTGTCGTAAGGGTTCACTAGGAATACTTTCTGATAATTTAGCGTATAGTACACTTCTCATATGTTGGAGTCTATGGCAGAACTCTAAGTAACTTTCGTCTTTATTTATTTTAGCTGATTCCAATTCCATTGCCAGGCAGTCTTCTGTGCGCGGGTCGCCAAAGTGTTGGCTTAGTAGGGATTCTAACTCGTCCCAAGAGGCTATGCTATCCCTTTCTCCTACTAAACTGGCTGCTTCCCCGGCTAACCTACTTGTTACTACGTGGAATAGGTATTCATTTTGGGCTGCACTTCCCCTTGAATTGGGATAGTACATATTTACACTTTTTTATAAATAGTGGCAGTATTCTAGTGTCGCCATTGAACACAGGGATAATGTTCACTATTTCCTGTGGTACACGTGTTAAGCTATCCATTTTACACGAAAATTAAATAAAGTGAAGAAAGACAGAAAAAAAAATTCCTATAAATGGTTTAAAAATAACTAAAACTACTATGACTCTATGACTGTGCTTTAAGGCGTTTTCTAATCCCTAGTAATACACACAACATAAAATCAATACAAGGATCGGGCATGAAAAAAAGTTGCAAGGAAGGTGAAAAGATTTACTCACAATTTCGCTGCGATTTCCATGTCCTTTGAATTATTATTCCGATTGTTTGTTCCTGTGTTTGTCCAGAGTGGTCCTTAATACATTTATTTGTTCGTGGCTCCTTGCTAAACCGTTGAAACGGACGTCAATCGCTCCTTTGATGCTGAAAAGTGTAGCGATTGGCTGCAAAGATCCTGTCCTTAGCGCCAATTAAGTTCTCCACTGGGACTTTACTCAAAAAAAACTAATTTATTTGAATAACAGAGTAACAGTGTAATCGACAATAAAATAATAATTAAATTAATTTACAAAATTTGGATCTTATATACTAGTAATAATGTAGAGTCAGCATCTCCCCTCCGTATTGCTTGACCTACTTGGTTGTTGCTGATGTTGTGCTGTGTTTCTGTTGACGAAGCATATTTGGGTATATTGGGGTTCCTTAACTCACGCATAGATAAACTAGAATCCGGTGGTGGCATGGCGCCACGTCATGGTGTTACCATAATAATTATGTGATATTTTTGTTTGTGAAACACGCCAATAGTGCTAATCGACGCTTGGCTGTCGGCAACGCGCGAAGTGTCTCGGAATGCACCATCTTGTTTGTTTTTGTTTTCTTGACTGTAATTATAATTATTATCTTTGTTTTTTAATACTATGTATCTTTGTTTATTTTCTATTGTTTATTTGTTTCTGTTGTGTCACTAGTTACGTTCGTGATGTCAGTGAGGAGCGCCGACTGAAAATCAGTGCTTGGGAAACCCCCTAGCGTATGCTGAGTCGGGGCTCTTTCATGGCATTACGCAACATTATTATTATGATGGTTGTCCTATTTTGTCAGTATTTTTGTATGTTATGTTGTGTGATGTCCTGAATAAATCTATTTTCTTTCTTTCTTTCTTTCTTTCATTGTGTACGCAAATAAACACACGATAATCGGGATGGCGTGCATTGGGAAATCTTTCCCGATACAGTGCTGCTGCTCGATTGGCGTTACCACCATTACTCTCCGTAGATTAAATGCATTTGCGCATATTCAGACGCAGTGAGGCATTGCAATCAATATGCAATACCAAAAAATCCAAGTTACAAAGCAAATCAAGTCCGAGATCACAGCACAAAATCGTTAGGTTCACAAAATTAAGACGTTCAAATCGCTAGGCAAAACAAAGTCCGAAATCACTGCACAAAATCGACGAGTATCAATCCAAAACAGGATAACACGTTGTTGTACGGGAGTAGTATGATAGCACACTGACTCAAAAATCATAAAAATGCGTTACGCGAAACGATAGTTCTTTTTCACTCATAGCATGAAAGAGCAAGATAGACATAGTGTCGATTGCCGCTGGGCCGGGAACCAATCTGTTCCAAGAATTACTAGTAGTTCTGCGAACAGTAGACATTTATTGCTAATAATAGTTAAAAATATTTCTTTAAATTACGCCTTGATAAGTTTGGTAGGAATTAATTTTGAATCAAGTTGTGACAATGATAATATGTAATATACCATTTCGGAATCTCGATGAAATAGGCTAATTTTTTTAAAATTTGGCATTCAAGTGACCATAAATTTTTTTTACACCACAGAAGGGTAAAGGTCAGGAAAACAAACGAAAGCAAGTAAAATTTTATTGAAATCTTATTTTAAAAACATAACTGTGCTTGTGTTATAAAAATAATAGTTTCCATTCGATAGCACATCTATCCAAGAATACTATCCAAAAACAGATAGAAAAAAAAAATTCATTTGCAGTCTTGGCGCCAAAAATAGTGACGAAGGGTGAAATATTTCTTAAATTTCGAAAATGTCGAATATCTCGAAAACCGAGGCACTTTTACTGAGCATATCAAATATTTTTCTGAACCGCCACAATGGCCCCTACCCGCAGGTACCCTATTATCCACTCATTACAACACATCCTGTATATATATATAATAAACCTAAATATATATATACCTTTTTCTGCACTACGAAAAAAAAACATGGCGGCATTTTTTTGTATTATACAATTTAGTTATTTACTGAATTGATAATTTAACAGAAGGTAAGCTTTTAATTATTCTAAGTAATATTCCAAAATGACATTTGATAGTGAAAGTGACTTGTAATAGGTTATGCACTCACGGGTCATGTATTTATGTAATACAAGTTGCACCCCACGAATCACCCGCGTGAACAAGCTCTCAGTATGTGTGAATTATATCTAGCCAAGTCCAAGACTTAAGCCTTTTTAATTCAAAATTAAATTGAAGCTGAAGACTTTTCTTGACTCATTCCTAGAATCAGCCAGCTACTTATAATAAAATTATACCACTCATCTTTTGCGAGCAGTCATCGATAAATATTGTGAAGTCATTACTCACTCAAAACTAACCTGATTATATCGACTGAACCAGAAAAGCTAAACAAAAATAAATTGTTTTTTGGAAGGATAATATTTTCACTAGTTATGGATGAAAAGTATCCTATGTGCTAATACAGCTCCTCAACTACCACGACTAACATAACTAACAAGGAGGTTGGCGATCAGCGTGATACAGTCCTTCTTGATTCTGGTTCGGCGCCTCTGACTCCCCCGACATTCCAGTCCACTCTCGGATACTCCACAACCATGACTTCTTTCTTCTCCCCACCTTACTTTTTCCAGCAATCTTACCCATAATTATCAGAAGGTCATATGACGAGGTAAGAGATTTTACGCAACTTTACCGTAAGCATGAGGTTTCGTTTTTGGCCAATCCATTGAAGAACACGTACATTGGTCACGCTCTGAGCCCAGCTAATAAAACGTCTGATTAACAGTGGTTTATTTAGGCTTAGGTGCAGTCATAAATTAATTAAAAGTATCACCAACTCCTACCTGTCCCTTTCTTTAGTTTTGTTAGTATCTTGAGTTGTGTACTTATAAAGCCAGAAGAGAAGTAACAAGCAACATAACCGCCGTTGTAATCAGCTGTCAACTTTAATTTCATTTCCACCGGACCGTCCACTTGAGTTCCAGTCGTAATCGTTCGTGTACCTAAAAACGATCCAAACTTTACATCTTTACACACCCACTCAGAAAGTGTATCATTATTCGTTCATAAACGGGTTACAAAGTTCGTCATTTCTTCCTTAAAAATGTGACGCGGAAAAAGTTAAATGGAATTTATTTTCTGCCTTCCGTAGCAGAGTAGAGATTTTGTACGAAAATCTATATCTGCTAGCGTTTTTTTTTTGCACCGAACATAAAAATAATATAAACTTAAAATCTCAAAAAGGTTTTGTGTCCAATAACAAGAAAAGAAGTGGGAATTATTTTATTGTACTCGACGGCAATAAACGAACGCTGGCAATCTTTTTCTGCTCTACGAAAAAAAACAAGCGCAGCAATTTGTTTTGTTTTGTTTTGTATAGTATTGTTTTTTACTAAATAAATAATGTATGTAACAGTACGCTTCTAACTATTGTAGGTTAATATTTTTTCAAAATGTCATCTGAAAGTGAAAGCGATTTTACAATGATGACGTCCACCAGAAATATAAAAATAACAGCTCCAGAACTCAAGATGTCATAGATTTCTTACAAAATGCTCCAGACAACAGTTACTTACTAATAAAGGTAACTTTTTTATTTTCCTTGTAGGTGCGGTATATATATATATATATATATATATATAAGTGATACATAGTACGGTAAAGCACTATGTATCACATAGGAGAAAGTTCTATTTCTTTAGAAATAGATCGTTTTCCGAACTTCCCTCGGTGTACCTTGTTGTGTACATGTATCTTCTTTAAATAAATAAAAATATCCACCAGCATTATATGCAAACACCGGCCAAGTGCGAGTAGGACTCCCAACAGAACAGAGAGCAGTTCCTCAAAAAGTAACAAATGACCGCCATATTTTTTCGTAAAACAGAAAGAGGTTGCTAGCCTCCTTTTATTGAAAATCGAGTATAATAAAATAATTCCCACCACTTTTTTCTAATAATCAGATATAAAACCTTTTTGAGATTTGACCTTTGTATATTTTTTATGTACGCTGCTAAAAACAAAAGAACGCCACCAGGGTAGAAATGGAAAAACAAAAGAACGCCACCAGGGTAGAAATGGAAAAACAAAAGAACGCTACCAGGCAAGAAATGGAAAAACAAAATAACGCTACCAGGACAGAAATTAAATTCCATATAACTTTGCCCGCCGCACATTTATAAGAGAGAATTGACGAACTTTCTAACCAGTTTATGAATGAGTAATGAGACACTTTGTGCCGATCCGATCCACGACATGCCCATTTGGTCACTTAATAATATAATACAGCATAACAACACTGACCTTCAACACGTGATGAGTTTGTTGCAGCTGACAGCTGTATGAAAAGGCTTCCATTTATACGAGTATTTCTGGCACAAGAAATGGTCACCAGTTCCCCTTCGTAGAAATGGTAAACGGCAAGATTGTCCTTCGAATGCACAGAACTGCCGAAATTCATCTCCTTGTCGTTGATGTACATTAACCCCATGTCTTCCATCACTATTTCTAAAACAATAAACATTTATTATAATCTAAATCTATTATAAATTGTAGTGACGTCAAAACGAAAGTTTAAGTACCTATTTCTAAAAATGCTTCTTTCGGTTGGGTAGTTCTGTCAAAGACAATTCAATAGATGTCGCTTCGCCTTTGTAAGACTAAATACTTGTAAGTTAAATCAGATAGAGAGTTAAAATTCTATGCTCGGACCTCGAGCCTCGGTGGCCTACATGGTCATGGCATCTGACACGGAGAGTCAGAAGACGAGGGTTTGAAATCCGTCCGGGATGAGATATTTTTTCTCTATAAATTTCAATAAAAATCTAGTTAATTTTTGTTACGGTTTTTAGTTTTAATTTTCGTTTTTTTTAGTTCTTATGGGTTTTGTCAGTTCTATAATATGGACGAGAAATAAAATTAAACGGTTTCGACAAATCTCTAGATGAGGGATATAGATAACAAGCTGGGCTCCGCGGTTTCGCCCGCGTGGTGCTGGATGATGATGATGAATCAAACATAGCGTACGTTACTCAGACATAATGTAGGTTTATACTCGTGAAAAAATATTGTTTGATTCGGTAAGGTAATTTTACGTGTATCCATTTCAAACAAACAAACAATCATATACCTTTCTGTTTCCTTTATATTGCGCACTCGCCCTGAAGACGAGCATCGGACATGCTCGATACCCGGCGACACGTATTCGATCCCTAACGTGAGTGTTTTGCCGGGAAATAGTAACAGTTTAACTGTATAATTCCTCAATTTAAAACAAAATAGGTACTTCACCTGAACAACTGCAGTAGAAAATAAACCATGTCAATAACAATAATACTTTAAACCGCGTGTTAGTGTACATCTGTACGAGTACGTGTAACCATAACACAAACACGATAATGTTCGGATCCACTCTACTTGTGCCAACACTCTGTAACCTGTTGAATTATCTGTGTAGTTTTATTATTTATCACGACAAACAGTCGTTTTCCTCAAATGTAACTTATTAGGCCTATATTTCATTTTTAAACATAATCATTGTCGCGATACTTTGCAGGTCTTCTAACTATACGGACCGCAATGTCGCACTTTTAAAAAAAATAATACCGACTTCCATTTTGGTATTAATCAGTTTAGAGTGTAACTCAAAACCGAAACGAATTTGATAAAATTTCCAAAGCATAAAAACACCAGCTTTCAAACAAAAAGAGAACTTTGGAAATCGGTTCACATTGCCTCGAATCAGCGTCATTCGAGATTCAAAATATGTGGTCATGAGCGGATGTTAATGAGAATTTAAAATTAGAATAGGGATTCGCTGGAAGGCAGAGATTGGCTGAGGTGGATCTGAAGTCGTTTTGACGCCGATAGAAAGGGCACTGATTGGATACCTATCGGCGTCACTGTCAAGTTTGAGAAAGTGTATAAGCAGTAGAGGGACCGAGAAAATGCTTATCAAATTCCCGAACTTCCGTAAGGTAATATATTCTGCTACGGACATGGTTCCGGACGTGGGTTGGATACCTCACGGTAACAACTAAGATCCACCTCGATAGGGAACGCCCAATCCTTAGAGTTGGACACTTTTGGGAGCGAGCCAACAATCGCTTTAACCTATTGCAATGGGTACGATTAACTGCTCCTCACTTCGATTGGAAAGAATACTCCAATGGAAGTGTCTTCTATGTATTATATGTATTTATTTCCTCTCATACAAGAACGTCGCTCTGCATCCTTCCATAGCTTCGGCTATAGCGGTATAGACGCGTGACTATTTCCGTGCGTGGAGTTGGACACCCTAGGGGCCATAGGATCGATTCTCGACTTGGCACCGAACTTTAGAGGCCAGTTTGGGATCAAACTTGAGCCTTCCTATCAGGGGGATGAAAGCTCGTGCGCAATTAACTTTGGGGGGATTGCTGGGGACTTACACACACTTTAGCAGACTAGGAATTTATTTAGGACGGAAGTAGGTCTAGGAAATAGTGTTTTTACTTATAGGAATATACATTAACTTCGTGATGGTTCAATCGGGAGCAAATAAGTAAATTCACGCGCTAGTAGTGTCTACCACTGGGGACGCAGGTTTCAATAATGACTTCGTCGAATCAATACAATCTATGAGTATGCTAGCCTTAGAAACTAAAGACTAAGTATGAAATAAAAATGATAGAATAAATTAATTTTTAATCAGTATAAAGTAAGTCATACAGAAATATTTGCCTGCAAAGGAATATAAAAATATTATTTCGAAAGAGACGTTAGGTAATTGTTTCAATAATATATTATATACTTGCTAATTAATCGAATTTGGGCTAGATTGTCTACTCTGATCCTAGCATGAGAATGCGGTAGTAAATTATAGCAATTGGGTTATTTGCTGAAAGTATCAAATGCAATATTTAGAATTAAATGATAATTCGTAATTTAATTAAAGCTTTTCTTTATGATACATAGTAATATTAAGGAGAGATAATATGAAAAGATTTTTAAAACGCATTTAAAGTGAATTTTATTTTAATTTCATATTTATCTTTTAGCAGTTTTCATAAACGAAACAAACAGTACCTATTATGAAGACGACACTTAGTCTTCAAGAGATTATATTAATCTAAAACCTAAAAAGAAAGCTAGATATCGAATTAGCAGGCTTATAACTGTTAATGATAATAACGAAGATCTGTTATTATTTGATGGAGTTGTTTATTATCTCACTAATCAAACTGAATTATTCGATATAACAGGTAGGATTGCAAGCTAATAACAAAATTATATAGTGAAGCTTGCAAATAACCTTCTATTTCTATGTTCTAGAGTTGTGGAGCATAGACCCTGAATTCAAGAACTTATATTGGAGATTAATATCCTCCACGATCAGTTCAGTCAGTCAGTCTGTAGGAATCACTTGTATACAGTACATGCATTTTAGTTGTTCATCATGACTTATCGTCTGCAGCTAGTCATTCAGTTATTGTAATGTAGTAGTAGGATATCATACTTAACATCGGAATACCTAGGCATTGCTGTCGTTTACTCTAGGCATATATAGCTCTGAATAGTTTTCTCTGTATCAATAAATCTTCCCGAAAAGAGCTAAGGTTACAGCAGCGGTTCACAGTGTTAGGGTCCTCCTAGACTAGACGATCATTGGCCAAAACTAATTATTAGCTATAAAATTGTAATATGCTTGCTTTACAGTACATACCAATAGCTTTGCCATTTTACCCATTTTTGTAATGGCTATACCGTGTCACCATCCATCCAAAATGTTTCTGTTTTTATACTACATTGTATTTTTATACCAAACAGGCCTCTAAGTGTTGGCTACAACCCCGTTTATGCCTTTGTAAAGGACCGGATGAAATCCGTGATATAAAAGCAATGAGACAAAAAATAAATAAGTTTATTCTATTCAGATCTCAAAATACATATTTCTTAACTGGTATAGTTAAACTAGCTAAACTTACTTCTAATTAAACTAAGTAAGTAAGTTAGATAATTAACACAAACCTGTGGTAGATACAATTGATATCCATTGAGAACTATGTTAGTCGTACCTGTGATACAGCTGTTAGTGTCTTCCCCCAGAACAGTAACAGTACAAACGTTTATTTTATTTACAAAATTAAACGGCATCTAAATAAAGATAGCCTAGAACAGTGTAACAATAGGCAGCTCAACTTTATATTGCATATTGAATTTCGCGCATATATCTATTACAGCAGTTGCTAGCGAGGTACAGAGGCCTACTCGCATATTTAACGAAACTATCATAAATCAGGAGCGTTATGTAATACGCTTATAATATTCATACTTGCTATCGTACTCCCGCCGACACAAAATGGTTGAACATATTACTACAATTCTATTTACGGCGTGTTCCTTTTTTTGCCGAAATCCATCCATACCTATTCGTTCGATGCGTTCCAGGATCAATACCTATAATGTAATTTCCAACCCGAATAGAACACCAACGCAGTTGCAAAGTACGCGAATTGAGTGCACTATTTGATAATACGTCATCAAAACGTCTACCGTAATCCATTGTTAAATAAGCTTGTTATATTAAGTCATGGTGGTACCAAATGTAATGGTAAGGTTTAAATATGACTATTGACGTGATAAATACTGAATAATTAAACGTTTGCTTTGTATGATTTGATTGTTTGATTTCTTTGTAAAGGACGTATCCAGATAGGTCAGGCCCGGTATTTCTGGCCGGATTGATGTTGCTTGCGGGCCGGATTTTGCAGACTCTTATTTCAGAGGAAGTCTGAGATAACTAACAGCATGAGCTCAATACCGCGGATTCTGCGATAACTAGTACACAATGCCTAAACATTAGTTCTACGCGCTCTAGATCCTGCCTAATGAAATAGGTAATTGGGAGTGTTTATTCAATTTAACTCTATGATAGGTACTATTTATATTATTTTGTGTCGGTTGTTCGTCCCAGACAAATATGTGCGTCACAGACCGAGATGAAGGCATAAGCTTCTTTCAATCCTCAGTGTACATAGGCCGGGCTAAGTGAATTCCTCGGGCGAAACGAATACTTCCCACTACTCCTAAATTATTAGTTTTCATTCAACACGCCACCACTGTTACGTTCGCACGGAGAAAAATGTTGAGTTACAAGACTACCAGAACGTGTCGTAGTTTAAAAATGTATTTCTAACCAACAAATTGTACTATTTAATAAATATTGTGCTTACCATTACAGCAATAATGTTCACTTAACAACATATTCTTGTAATTTACAAAGTACAAGATTTATTATCATTATTGCAATTCCTTTATTAGCAATTACTAGAATCTTACAATAATAATGGTGTGTTTACAATACATTCTCTAGTTATTACTAGACATTTTTGTGACAATTACCACTACTGCGCCATCGGCTACTTCCCGGTCCCCGCCCGCCCACCGCCGACGCGCTCGCGCCATCGTTTTACCGATAATAACCGATTTCGATTGCGCCCTTGCAATCGAAAAACTGCTGCCGCCATTTTTTCATTCTGTCTTTAGAGTTGTGTGCAGTGCGGTTAATAAGTTGTGTTGTGTTGTGAATATTGTGATTTTGTAAAATTTAGAAGGATACAATCAGTGAAATTCAATAGCTAAAATAAGTACCAACGTCTTTGTGTTATTTGTGTCAATGATGAGGATATACGGGCTATAGCCCTGCAATATATTGCAGGCGAGAGGCTTGGCTGCCTAAGTCCTAATACCATTACAATAGGTACCTAGTAGGTAACAACAGAACCTACTCCTAAATAATATATAACGACTTTAGAGTACCTATACACAATATAATTATATTCTAATAGTACCTATCTACAACCGTTGTAGCTTGTGAACCACAGTTCAATTAGGTACCTTCAAAATATTTGTTGTAAGATTTTAGCGTACCTAGGTAGGTAGGTAGGTACCTACATCTAACTCAAAATTAATATTTTAAATGCATTCTTGTATTATCTAAAGTTATTAATTACATACTAAGTAGGTACCTACTTACCCGTGGGTGGGTGATTGTATATTGTTAGTATACATGTTTAGCAGTAATATTAATAATAATAAGTTATTATAACTTGATGACAGGTTTTTATAATATGACTAGCAAACCCTGCGAACTCCGTTTCGCCACCAGATGGCTTCGTTTTATGTAACATTTTGTTTGGCGCCATCTACTTAAAATTTTGGTTTGTAGTACATGCTATGTATCAGAGATGGCGCTGTATGTGAAAAAAGATTTTCCCGCTTTTCTTTTTAAATTTTTCCTGAATTTTCTTTACTATAAATCTCACGGAGCCCGAGACCTTTCCAACGAATGCAAAACCGTGGAAATCGGTTCGTGCGTTCTGGAGTTAAAGCGTCAGGAAGGAAAACCCAACTTATTTTTATATAGTAGATTTTAAAGCTCTAACGCCTCATACGACGCGATGGTTAAAATCATATAAGAGTTAAAATTCGATATCAGGTCGGCGAGCCTCGGTGGCCTAGCGGTCATGGCGTCTGTCACGGGTTCACGGAAGAAGCGGGTCCGAATCCCGTCCGAGGATGTGCATTTTTCGCTCTAAAATTGTAATGTCTAATGACAGGATGTTTGTTAATAAATAGTGAATGATGATGAGTTAACTCATCAGAGATCTCGGTTGTAACTTGGAAACCAAATTCAGTTTAATGTTCTTGCCCTCTTATAATATTTATGTTACCTGAAAATGTAATTTGATGTCATAATTATAAGATATTATAGTCTCACAACATTACGTGTATATTTATTTATTTCAATATTATAAATCTGATCCAAATAAAGTAGGTGAATTATACCAGATGTCCAATGGTTCCTAGGACTTCGCACTAAGGTAAATCAAACCACTTGTTCGGTTTCCTTGTGGATGAATAGGTTAATTTATTCCAAACATCAAAATTACAACCTATGGTTCACGGAAAATCTTGTCACCGCGATTCAGGATTGAGGACAGAGCGACACTCGCGACATCTCGTTTAACTTTAAGGCAACAAGCTAGTTGGTAATAAGCGACATCTAGTGACTTATCGTATAAGTTTTATACAAATGGTTTAAGTCTCAACAAGTATTGTTGACTTACATTATCTTATTGTACATGCATCGCCCATCAAGGGCAAAGTGGACCTTTGTCCTTACAAATATTCACAAAACTAAAATTACAAAAAATTACACAACGTTTCTAATGCTTAGACGTTTTGATCCTACCTAGATAATATGCAGTGACAAGTGAAAGTATCGATAATCAAATTACAAACATATGATAGGTTTTTCAAATATCAACAACATTTATCAGGACTGAATAATTTTGAAACTAACAACTGAATTCGTACATTAAGTATATACACAATGAAATATCGCTAAATTACATGTTACTAATCCTTCGTTACAGGCAAGAAACATAATTTAGATACGGGTCTTTTAAGCGTGCCCGTTTTAGTTTTCAACGTGACCACTCGAGCTATTTCATCTGCACCTGGATGGAGAGCGATCACTCTGCCATAGAGCCAACGACAGGGAGGCAAGTTATCTTCCTTCACTACCACTACATCCCCGATGTTGGGCTGAGGAGTTTGAGTTGACCACTTGTATCTATGCAAAAACTTTGTTAGGTATTGCTGTGACCACTGACGCCAAAAGGTTTGCAACATACGTTGAGCGTGTTGCCACCTCCTCAAGGTGCTGACGTTAAGTTCTTCGAAGTTGTAGTCGGGTGATGTTACAAGTGGCTCACCTATAAGAAAGTGCCCAGGTGTTAAAATGGTATAATTATCTGACTCATCGGTGATAGTTGACATTGGTCGAGAGTTCAGACATGCTTCAACTTGAGCCAGAACTGTAGCCATCTCCTCATACGTTAATGTAGTGTTTGACACAACTCTTTTGAGGTGGTATTTCACTGATTTTACCCCCGCCTCCCATAAGCCACCAAAATTTGGTGAGTGGGGCGGTATGACGTGCCATTCACAACCTTTTATGGCTAGAGCTTCTGCAACTTCACTCATAATGGACCTTTGTTGAGCCATATTGCACCTTTTGAGCTCTGCTGCAGCACCAATGAAATTTGTGCCATTGTCGCTCCAAAGATGCGAACAATGACCGCGTCTGGCCTGAAACCGCTTGAATGCCTGCAGAAACCCTTCTGCTGTTAGATCACTCACGATCTCTAAATGTATTGCTCGTGTGGCCATACACACAAATAAACATATGTATCCTTTGTAAGATTTGTGGCCTCTTCCTTTGGTTGTGCGTATTTGTATAGGGCCCGTGTAATCGACCCCGCTGCAACTAAACGATCGCGAAGGTGTCACTCGAGCCAAAGGTAGTTGACCCATTAACGGGTTCTTAGATGCAGCTGCAACTTTTACACATGTGACACATTTGCGATAATAAGCTTTAACCAGCTGCTTCGCTCCTATAATCCAGTATTTTGACAAAATGTATGCCAACATTAGTTGTGGGCCACCGTGGAGCGTTTGTTTATGAGCGTCTGCGATGATCAGTGTGGTTAGGTGTGACTGTTTCACATTTGCGATAATAAGCTTTAACCAGCTGCTTCGCTCCTATAATCCAGTATTTTGACAAAATGTATGCCAACATTAGTTGTGGGCCACCGTGGAGCGTTTGTTTATGAGCGTCTGCGATGATCAGTGTGGTTAGGTGTGACTGTTTCGGGATTAAAATTGGATGTTTTCTCTCTTCCTTTAGCTGAGAATATTGTAGCCTTCCTCCAACTCGCCATATGTTATTCTTCAAAAATGGGTTTAAAGCTCTTAAGCTGTTGCGTTTTGGTAATTCATTCCCATTTTTCATTATGGCTATCTCCTTGCTGAAGTTATCAGATTGGCACCTTTGTATGCAACACTCCAAAACGTTTTGCATTTCCATTGTTGTTAAAAATCCAACGTGTCTTTCTGGCCTTTTTGTTTTTAGGTTGTAGCTGAATCTCTTACAATACGCTAGCACTCTTACCATTCTGACTAATGAAGAGAACCTTTCCATCAATGACTCATCAATGTTAGAAGTGACAAAATGAGTTTTTATATTTTCTTCTTCTACCTTTGCATACACTTCTTTTGGTTTCGTATATTCGATTGATTCGTTGTGCAGAAACGGTGGTCCATTGAACCAAAGTGCGTTAGCCAACAACTCATACGGACTTTGGCCTCTAGACGCTGCGTCTGCTGGATTGCATTTAGTGGGAACGTGTGACCAATGGTGAGAATCCAGATTGGTTATAATCTCCGAGACGCGATTTGTCACAAAGACCTTCCAGCGACTTGGGTGGCTGTTTAACCAAGCGAGCACTACCGTTGAGTCCGTCCAAGCATGCAGGTGAGATTTGTCGATGTTCATGACTGATGCTATATCCATCATAAGGCGAGTCAGTAGGACCGCACCGCACAATTCAAGTCGTGGAATAGACACTTGTTTGACTGGGGCTACTTTTGTTTTTGCCGATACTAACGAGATATGAATTTTTCCCTGGGAATCGATGACGCGTGAATACACTACGCCAGCGTAAGCATTCTTTGACGCGTCGCTGAATCCGTGCAACTCGATGAAGTCTCCTGATCGAAGACCAATCCAACGAGGTATGGAAACATTACTTAATAACTTCAGTTCAGCTTTGTAAATTTTCCATTCAGTCAATATGTTTGTTGGGACACATTCGTCCCAATCCAAGCCTGCTAACCACAGCTTTTGGATAATCATCTTTGCAATGATTATGCTTGGCCCCACCCATCCAAGAGGGTCATAGAACCGACTAATATCAGAAATTATTGTTCTTTTTGTTGCAGGTTCCTGTACTTCAACCATGTCGACTTGGTAGCGAAATGAGTCTTCGCTACGGTTCCAGGTGAGTCCAACTATCTTCATTACTTCGTCACCTTTTATTTTCAACCCCTCTTCAGTGTCCTTCCCGCTTGTCTGAACCTTTTCCTTTTCTTGCTCGCAAGTTTTCATTTCCTGAAGCAATTTCTCACTATTACTTGTCCATTTTTGTAGACTGAACCCTCCTTTTGCTAAGAGCATGTTCATCTCCTTATACAAATTTTTACCTTCAGCACGATTTTGAACTCCTGTCATTAAATCATCAACGTAGAAATGTTTTAGTGTTTTTTCAGCTGCTGTTGGGAATTCTGCAACGTGATCATGTGCCACCTGTTGGAGCGATTTCACTGCCAGATATGGAGCGGCTGCCGTGCCGAAGGTGACTCGGGTAAGTCTGTAATGTGTGAGTTTTGTTGTTGTTTCATCTGTCCAGAGTATTCTTTGGTAATCTGCGTCCTGCATGTCAATCTTCACTTGGCGATACATTTTTACGACATCAGCTGCGATGCATATTGGTGCCTCTCTCCATTGGGTGATGATGTGTCTTAGATCTGGTTGCATGGTAGGTACGACTTGAAGTTGATCGTTTAATGACTGGTTGTTTTTTCTTTTGCAGGAAGCATCAAAGACCACTCTTACCTTTGTGGTGTCTTTGTCTTGTCTAATCACTGCGTGATGAGGTAGGTAGATTGCTTTTGGATTATTGACCTCATTTTCAGGTACTTCCTCCATATGACCTAGCGCTAGATACTCATTAATGACGTCATGGTAAGTTAGCTTTAGATTTTGGTCTTTATTTAGTCTCAGTTCCAATGACTTTAATCTTTTTTCAGCAATTTCTCTATATCCTGTTACTTCAGGATTGCCGTTCTTGAATGGAAGACGAACCACGTATCTGCCGTCGCAATCTCTCCGAGTCATGTTAGCATAAAGCTCTTCACAGCGCTTTTCGTCTTCCGTAAACATAACTTCACGTGGTTGTTGAATATCCGATTCAAGCTCCCAGAATTTTTTCAGTAGTTCATTGCCGTCATTTGCGCAACAGTGCATAACGGTTATGTGTGAAGATGTCTCTGCTGTTGAATTTGTAATACCTGACAAGATCCAACCTAGGCTGGTAGCCTGTGCTGTGGGTGTACCAAGAGGTCCTCTTTTTACTCCGTTTTGGAGTATTTGAGCGTAAACTTCGGCTCCCAATAGAAAGTCAATTTTATTGGGAACGTAATACTGGGGATCAGCAAGGTCTACGCTGATATCTTTCCATTCGATGACCTCAACTTTTGTCGATGGTAAAAGAGAAGTTATGCTGTTAAGCACATAGGCCTTCACCGGGATTTTCACATTAGAATCAACCCGGGACTGTATGTCGATGGTAACCACCGATTTGGACACAACGCTTTTGTCACTACCCAAGCCTGTTACTTGATTGGTAGTTGGTGATTTTTTCAACCCTAAGTACTGAACTGTGGATTCAGTAATGAACGATCCTTGCGACCCCTGGTCTAGGAGTGCTCGAACCGAGTAACGTTTTCCGTTCTTAGCCATGGCCATAACAACTGCCGTAGCAAGCAAGATTTGCTGCTGGCCCTTTCCAGCGGCAAAACACGAGACCATATCAGACGTTTTTTGATCATCATTCGAATGTGGCGACGCAATAGTAGCACTACTGGAAGAAGTGGCAACTCGCCCACTGTTGTTCGCCTCCGCTGATTTAACATTTATACTTGAACCAGAGCCCTTAGGATGTAGCAGCGAGTGATGGTTTCGTTTGCAAATCCGACATCTTAAAGAAGTGCGGCACTCTTTGGCGGAATGATTGCTGCCCAAGCAATTGAAACACGCTTTATTATCGAAGACGAACTTGCGTCGAGCGTCAATAGATTCTTGGTGAAAACTTTTACATTGACTTAATCTATGACCTTCATTACAAAATGGACACGAAACAGTACTTTCGTTTGTGACGTGAAGTGATTTTACTTTATTTGTTAGGCCTTTATATCCTGTCGTTGATTTGGTATCTAGAAACTCGATTGCGCGGAATCTCTGCGTTAAAAACTCTTGAAACTGATTATATGTAGGCAGTTCATCAGATGAGGTATTTGTAGTTACACTAAACTCCCGTTGTCGTCGAGTTTCAGAATCCAATTTCAACGTCAAGATGTGTATTATCAAAATGTCCCAGCTCGTTACATCGATACCTAAATTCGAGAGGGTGGCCAAACAGTCGTTTGTGGTATCAACCAGATCTTTCAAACCATTTGCAGATTCCACTGTTAAATTCTTTTGACTAAGCAGCCGTTTTAATGCCTGATGTGATATGTATTTTTTATTATTGAACCGTTCTTCCAATAATTGCCAACACCTGTTAAAATTAGCTTCTTGAATGGGTATGTGCCTGAGAAGCTGTTCTGCTTCACCCGTTAGATAGCTTTTCAGGTAATGTAACCTTTGCACGTTATTCAAAGTGTCATTCTTACCTATCAACGCCTGGAATAATTCTCTGAATGTACACCATTCTGAGTATTGGCCTGAGAAATTTGGAATATTAATTTTTGGCAATTTCACATGTGGCGAGCTTAGTAGGTTAACGTTACTTGTAGATGAATCATCTTTTATATTTTGTTGGTTAAATTTAGACAATAACGTTTTTAAATCACATTTGTATTCCATATATACCTCTTCGCACTTATCGTACAGTTCCGACTTAATATAATCAGAAGCATTTAATTCTTTAGGACTGTGGTTTCGCAATGAGTCCTTGTGACCTGACAAAAATTCGAACCAAAGTTGATCCACAGATTCTAACCTTCCATCTAAGTACTCTTTGGTTAACCTTTCTTTAGGCGATTTTTTATAGTTCGCCTTTGCCTTACAAATGCGCGAGTACAAGTCACTTTGAAAGTTACAAAGAGATTCCATTTTGGTATAAAAATCTGTTATCACAAATTAAATGTATATACAAAGTATCAATCAGTAGTACAATATACAAAAATATTATAAGTCAATGGTATAACTTGAGAAAATTTTCTAAGTGTCAATCTGTAGTACAATTTACAAAAATATTACAAGTCGATGGTAGAATGAAGCGAAATTTTCTAAGTGTTCGGAACCTTGTCGCAGTGAATTTTAACAGAATTTGGCCGTAGGTTCCCCGTACTTACGTTTTTAGCCAAATTATTCTGTGTTAATATCCATGCACATAAATTATTTTAAGTTGAAACACAAACGTATTTGTTTTACTGTTACGAACTACTTGTTCAGAAATATTATTCTTCGGCTAAGTCTTTAACTTGATCGAAATGTACTCACAGTTTCACTTCACTTAACCGTATTCTGTGTCGTAGCCTTCACGTTACCTCTCCCTGCCCCGTCTCTGTGACCGACGAACTCCGCCGTGATGACCAGTATTACGTCTCCTGACGTCACCTGGATTGTGGTGCTCCACTCGCACCGGTCGGCGGTCCCTGCAGTGGCTGCAACCTGCTAGCCCTGCTGACTGCGCCTGCTCCTCCCTGCAGTGGCGTCCTGCTGGGTGACTCCGCAACCGCAACCTGCTCCCTGCGCCGACTCCAACTAGGTACCACCTTCTGGATTCACTCCGTAATTCGGCTTCGAAGGACCAATGAATTATACCAGATGTCCAATGGTTCCTAAGGACTTCGCACTAAGGTAAATCAAACCAGTTGTTCGGTTTCCTTGTGGATGAATAGGTTAATTTATTCCAAACATCAAAATTACAACCTATGGTTCACGGAAAATCTTGTCACCGCGATTCAGGATTGAGGACAGAGCGACACTCGCGACATCTCGTTTAACTTTAAGGCAACAAGCTAGTTGGTAATAAGCGACATCTAGTGACTTATCGTATAAGTTTTATACAAATGGTTTAAGTCTCAACAAGTATCGTTGACTTACATTATCTTTGTACAGTAGGTATATTGATTTGATGAAACATAATTAATATTTATATGGATGAAGCTGTGTTTTTGCAGTTATGTACACATATTATTGTGAAAATAAGTAAATATAATATGAGAGCTATATGGCTCCCACATTGACAGAAGATCTGGCTCTTCAATATAAGTAACATAAAAGTGATAAGTTGTATTTTGATTATAATAAGTTATCCAAAACTTTAAGAAAATACATTTCGATACATAATAATTTGTTGTTTTGTATTTCCTATCTGGTACCCACTATTCTATTATAATAGTAGATACTACAACAAGTATGGGAATCTTAAAAACAGGGAATATATTAATCTGCTAGTAGAGTCAAGAACTTCATTGGTTGCGACTTTTGGAAAATCATTTGGATCAACATTGGAACTCCAAATGTCTTTAAAAGCGAAGTTCTTAAGTGTACTAGCAAAATATATTCCCTTTTTAAAGGTTTCCATACTAATTGTAATTACTACTATTATAATGGTAATCATTACAGTAAAGTTTAGTTACAATGACAAGAACATTATATAGTAAACGTTATGTTCTGGCTTGCCTTCCTTTTCCTTCCAACTTTAATCCAAATACCTTAACGTATAAATAAACTCGCGCCACCTAACCAAAGAAAAGTGAAGCATCCGTGCCACCCACAAAATGTAAACAAATGTCAGATACTAACAAATCGTTAGTTCGCTCGCTGCAACCGTTAGTGGCGGATTCAATAAAAGTAAATCGAAGGAAGTTTGTCTTGCGATTTAAGAACTGCGGTTCCGGAGTGTGTTGGGTCGACCCAGGGAAGTGCTGAGTGTTTGTGGAGTGTGTCCTGGAATGGAGACGTGCTCTGATCTCAGAAAGGCCAAGGATTTTCTAGTGGAACGGCGTGACGCGCGCGACTGCCTTCAACCGTGAGTGCATTTTACCCTTCTGTTGCCTCGATAGCTCAGTGGTTGTATTATATTGAAAAAAAAACAAGAAAATTCCCCCAAAAAGATAACTGTTGCCCGCACTCACTGCTTGTAGTAATATGGAAGTTTCAGATGATCCCGGGATTCCAATGGAAATGTTAGTTCCATCCACTTGGTCACACAGATGCACACACAGTATTTTATAGAGTTTTTGTATATGGTTTTACGTAGAATTTTGGAAAATAACAGCCGCCGGCGTTCTCAACTTTTATTTGGCGTGTGTCTCTGCCAGATCGCAGAGGGCGCTTGCGAGCGCACAAGATGGCGGTTTTGGCGGGCAATTTGAACGTACTCGTACGTGTCGTGTCCCTACACCTTCTTTACATTTACCATCCATTCCCGGTGAGCCAGGTACTTTCAGGGTATCCCGGGTCCGGCTTCCACCTTCAAATTCTTTCTGATACATCATAACTTAGTACGGGAGTTCGGGAACATCTCCCTGCATTAATTCCCTCCACATTACAAAAATAAATTGTAATCATTGCAAGAATATAAGGTAATAATAACAAGAATAAGTAATAATCATTACTATACTGTTAGGTTATGGTTACAGTTACCACTTGTTCAGACAACTAGATAATCTGTTTTGTAATCGTTAGGTACTAAATTATTCTCGCTGTCACAAACAGCACGAGCACGAATTACTGTTGGGATAAACAGAATTTCAGTATTGATAACGAGATTTTTTAAGAATGAGGATTTAAGAATTGTACCAGTAAAATCCAATAACACAGTCGTATAATGTAAATAACACTTTAACTATACATTAATATATCAACGCATAATATATATCATGGGTCCAGCGGTCTACAATAAGTTATCCGAAGATATAAACGCAGCTAAAAGTTTGGGTTCGTTCAAATCTAGGTTAAAACGTTGGCTTATCAATCAGGCGTTTTATAGTTATGAAGAGTTTATAAGTATGAAATAAATAGGCACTCGCATATAATGTACATTGCTATTTTTGTCTGCGAGTGTGTAAGTAGAAAATTGATCACATTTAAATTCTTAATTTACATATGTATAACTATTTTTTGACATTTCATTATTATTTTATTATTTTAATTTTGACGTGTATGGATAAATATGAATAAATGAATATGAATATGAATATGAATATGAATAATTCACGAACCTTGTTCCTCACTCGATAGCGTCAGCCCACACGCTGTTCACTTAGAACAAATGACAGAACTGTAGGTTTACCGGGAATTGTAATAGTAATTTCACTTTCAGTTAGATGGCACTAAATACAAGTTCATACATTTTAATATTTTTTTACAATGAAAATATGTTACCAATTATGTTACATTTATTTAATTATTATATCTATTATTAATTTAATGTATTTAGGAAAAATAATATTGTTAGATGCAATGCACTAATTATTGTGTGGTAGCAAGAAAACTTATGCGAGAAACGGAACGTAACCACATGTCAAACATTATTAGTGATCATAGATAATTACGTTAGTGATGTTTCTATGAAGCGTCGTCGTAAGAAAGAATCGATCAAAAATTTGAAGATGTCGGATTTAGTCCACTGAGCAAGGCTAAGTTCATATAAAGTTGCATATGAACTGTTCTAAGTTATGTCTGCAAGTCTGCAACGTCTATGCAACAAAGAAAACAAGTCACAGCGAGCTTGAAAGTACCTGACATTTAAGGATTTACTGAAAAATTACTTTTAGAAGTTGTTATAAGTTATTGTAACTTTTAAGTAAACCATTCATTACCCTTCAATATAACGTTTAAGATATGGTGTTTATGCAACGTTATAGAAATATCCGAGCAAGCTTACAATTGCTCGCACATTAAGATTTTTTTTAAACGTTGCTAAAAACGTTGAAACATAACGTAGATTTTTCAGTTGCACAAACATGTGCAGAAGTGACAGGCTCAAGTAACGCATTTATTCTAAATTCAAGTTGCAGCAATGAGTCTGTAAGATTCATGTTTAGTGGGATGTTTAACAGTACTAAATACCTTTCTGTGACTGGGTATCACCAAAAAGGGTAAACCAAAGATACAGGGCTCACCCAAGAGCCCTAAATGTTGTACCTATCCCTGACGAGTCTGTTACGATTTTCAACGGCTGGCCTGTCTCGCTGCGTGGCAAACGGTGAATTTATTACTAATTTATTTCGTAGGACAACCATAATGAGTATTATGGTTTTCCTACGAAATATGTTAAAAAAATAATACATGCGATATAAGATTTTAATCTGAGTTCGCGATAATGTATTGGTTGTTTGAATTGAAATAATACCGCATATATCACTTCTTTCTAGTTAGTACCTAGTTACTACAGGCATAACCTTGCTGTTAATTAATCCTTATCTAGACTTATAATAAAGAGGAAAGATTTGATTGTTTTTAACGGATAAGCGCGATAACTACATCCGGTTCAAAAATATATTTTACCAGTAGAGAGCTATATTATTATATGATTTATGCCTGAGAAACTACACTATATTTGATTAATCATCCATCACCGCGCGGGTGAACCCGCGGCGCACAGCTAGTCATGCTTGATTTCTGGCTTGGTGTCAAGGTACAACATAAATTAACAAGTCAAAGTACAACAATATAAATCAATTCGTTTACTTCAGGGACACATGTCGACAACAAAACAATGTTTGTGCAGATGTTAAACAAGATTAAGAAGAAAAAGGATACTTATGTAACAAGACTGAAAAAATCTCTAAACCTTTCAAAAAATGGAACTTCAAAATACATTCAGAAAATTTACAAGCCTTGCAGCCCTTTTCATAATGATGCTATTTAGAGAAGTAACAAAAAATAAAATGGGTAGGAGATTCACACAAAAATAAAAAAATATGGCTCTCAGTCTTTACAAGCAGGGACCATAGATGTAGACCATGTTATAGAATGAAGGAAAATTCTAAATGAGCGTCATGGTTTTCATTCAAAACTATTTAAGCCAGGTTTAAGAACTGCACGGAACTTGCATGGATTTTACAAAGCTGATGTAAGAAAAACTTTGATATTCAGGGGGAATATCAAAGTTTTGAGTAGAAATAATAATCCTTTCATTATGGATATATTTAGGTTTAGTAACATTACCTTGTCTATATGTTAATTTTTATGAAAAATAATTATTTACGTTAAACTAACCTTGTAGTTTTAATAAGCCTGTCAATCCCTAATTAACCATAGGCTGGTAACAACTTGGTATTGAAATATTTCTTTATTTTGAACAGTATAGATGTTCAAAATAAAGAAATATTTCATTATATTAATAATTGTATGATATTCATATCAGGTCACGTGATGTGACGTCACGTAAATTAGTTGATTCACTTTGCGTTAGATGACGCTTTGAGCGTTTCTTAAGCTGATGTATCTATCTACATATATATAATTTACTCTATGCGTCAGCCACAAGAATGACGACAAGAAAAATGGCGGATGACCGAATGGAATGAACATCGCAATATTGAACTGAAATACGTCAACTGTCATTCTCGTATGACAGTGACAGTGACAATAGCTACTGAACATATTTGACGTTCCTGTCCGCAATGGGAAGTGTAACTATTGCTATATTATCTGTGCGAGTTGTTACATATAGCATAATAAATGCAGCCCATGGATGTAGCGGTTTACGGCCCACTGAAAACTTACTTTGTTCTCCTTGGTGTATCGATCTATAAATGACACAATAATCAGTTTTGTTTTGCCCGGAGCCGCACGAACTCTAGTTATAAAGTTGATTCGTTCTTTAGTGATTGGATAGTTTATGGCCGAAATGACCTGAGCCACCAGTTCCAGAAGGTTCTCATCACTCTTTATTTGCGTCACAGTGACAGTGCGCTTTTATCTCAGCGTTGTTCAAACGCAGCCATTGATCTCGTTTATTTGAGTCTTGTTCGAGCATTTGTTTCATTTTAATTTCAATTAACGGGTAGTCCGCGTCATGATTATCTAAATGGGTAAGTCGCTGGTCCAGATGGCCTGTTTTCGCCAATAATGATGAACAATCATTTTTAAGCTGAGCAATGGCTTGATCATATGAGGACAGAGCCGCTTTCATCTCCCTTACGTCACTCAACAGATCGGGAAACGGTTGTAACTGTTGGTTTATCGGTCGCATGCCGGCTCGTAACTCCTGGAGCACTTGTTCTATCCCGGCTTGGCGGGACGCTGCAGGCAAGGAGACAATAACCGAATCAGACATATCCTTGTTATTACGGGACTTACAGTTGACACATCGCAAGGCTGCTTGTCTAGTAGATTCGAGCTTTCGATAATTGATTTCCGTGATTTGTGCACATGAAAAACAATAGGTAGCAGAACACTTGTGACATTTTACACCGTAAGTGAAGTTTGAATCACAACTTGGACACTTGAACATCTTGTTAGGAGTCTAAATAGCGAGTGTACGAATTATACAGATAGGTAATTAACGCTTCGCTGGCAGGACTAACACGTGCGCGTATAACACGTGCGACACTCGCGGCGCAGCGCAGGCGAATGACTAATACAACTAACGTGATTCCTACAACTAACGTTGCAAATCCGCATCACTTTACACCCCAGGGAGTTTCATACAAAATCACATCCCCGGGCATATAATGCCTTGCTTTACGTTGATATTGCGTGACATATAACCCCTCACCAGTCGATTGTCAATATAACAATGAAATTTCTATTGTGTCTGGGTCCTTCGACTGATGAAGTAATAATTGGACATTTTCGAGCAGGTGGTATGAAAGATACATTACATTGCCTCTACTTCATTATTATTACATTTGAGATGTAAGCCGGTAACTATACATGTAGGTACATAACATTATGATTGCAATAAATGATTGAGTATGTAAAGTTTTGGTTTCCATCGAAGTATGCGCCTTAATACTGAATAAGGATATTTAGACATTAGCTAATTAACATAACAAATAGCCGACATGCTTTGTACATCATCAGTTCTGTCCCTATTCAAGGTGACGCGTGACGAACCGCACTGCCGCGAACCTTTACTTAACAATAAATTTTATATGGATATAGAATTGTGGCGGTATATAACGCCGGAGTTGCCGGAGAGCCCGCTGGATCAGTCCTGAACAAGCTGACAACATGAAGACCACGTCCGTAATGGTGCGTGTCTATAACTTTTCATATCGTTAAAAATGGTTGCGACCATAACTCAGACAATATAATAGTTGTAAATTTTCTAAGTCATATTCCGTTTTATAATTTCAATTTGTATTTATTTCCCACATTATTATTATTTACTTGTCGCGATCCCTCGAAAGATATCTCTTAAAGTGAAGTGGTGTACTTATGTGCTAATATCTCACGCTCTATAGAAATCGGAGATTACTTAATATTTTTTTTTTATTTATTTATTATCCAAAATTATTACAAAAATCAAATTGTACTTAACATTAAAGACTGCGGAAGCCTGAAGGGCTTATGAGCAGTCAATGAGTTCGGTAACATATAATATTATGTATCTATATATAAATTATAATATAACAATTTACTTACATGAGAAGTAACTATTTAAAGTACATAATCAGAGTTATTTAATAATATAAGTTTCTTTTTAAGTATGTTGAAAGGGCGTGGAGTGTGGAGGTATATGTCCTGTATGTCTTTAGGTAAAGTGTTAATTAATTTAGGTAGAAGGTAATTGTAGGTTCTCTTTCCATATGTGTTATTATATCTAGGTAGCTGAAATGGTTTAGAGTTATTTAGGGTACGTAAGTTGTTAGGTCGCTTATATTTGTTTAGGTTTAAAGTATGGATTTCGTTATATTCTTCTTTAAAAATTTAAAACATTTTTATCATGTTTTGAATGGGCAAAACGTTACAATATTGAAATAAACCTGAATAGTCATCACGGTGTAGCAGCTTAATTTTCCTTGGTACAATGTTTTTTAATATTCGTATCTAAAGCATGTGAATCTTTTCAAGATGCGTCTTATAGGTTCTGCCGTAACTGCTAGGTCCGTTAGCAATCACGGAATCAGCTAAAGCTAGGTACAGCATTCTAAGGATCTGATAGGGTAGCTTATATTTCAGTGTGGCTATTCTACTGAGTATAGACCGTAGATTATTGCATACGTGCGTTATGTGAGGAATCCAGTTGAATCTGCTGTATATTACAAGACCTATGTACGTATGTTCTTTTACAATTTCTATAGGAATACAATCACAAGGACGGCCACTAGCTAAGTGTAGACACGCGTGTTTATGTGCACGGATGACAGGTTGGTATGTTGTGGTGTTATGTGATGAGTGTATGTGCATTACCTTCGTTTTGTCAGCGTTTATTACCAAACCTGCATCGTGCGACCATTTACACAGTGTGTCAAAATGGGTTTGTATATTACGCTCGGCGACGGCGAGTTCCCTGTCGGCGACAACCAGGCAAGTGTCGTCTGCGAACTGGTATACAGAACCCTCCCCCGCGACGTTACACATAGTGTTTACGTAAATCAAGTACTCACTGGGTCCTAAAATTGAGCCCTGTGCGGTGCCTTTAGTCGTCTCTATCATATTGCTATATGAATTTCCGAGCCTAACTGTCGTAAACCTATTACCTACTGTGATAATTTTAAAAAATCATTAAGAAATTTGTTAATTTCGTTGGAAAATTTACATAACAGCTGAGCAGCACTTCTACCTTTTTGAAACCCATATTGTTTTTTATTTATTAGCTCGTTATTTCCTATGAAGTTACTAACTACCTCACCTACGTACCGCTCAACTATTTTGTCAAGACATGATAAAACGGTAATCGGCCTGTAGTTGTTGTATTCCATTTTAGATCCCTTTTTATGAATCGGACCGATAGTACCAATGTTTAGTTGATTCGGGTACCTACAGGTTGCAAGGCTAGTGTTAATAAGATGTGTTATTGCCGGTGTTATTTGTTGGTTAACGTATTTTAAATCAGACGCGCGAATTCCATCATAACCGGGGCTTTTGTTGTGATTTAATTGACTGATTTTTTTGTAGGTTTTATCGTTTGTAATTTTGTTTATTCTTAAGACTACCTCTGGCTCACTGGAGTAGGTTTTAGGATCCAAAATCTTTATGTCACATGGCTGGATTATCGAGTCTACATTGTGTTGGAATTCTTTTGCAAAGTTATCAGCTAACACTTTTTCATGTAGATTAAAGGCACGCAATATGACATCTTCTATTGATTTTGATATATTGCCACGTAATGTATTTTTAGTATTTCTAAAATTTAAATTGATTTTATTTTTATAATATTTATTTTTAACGTAGTTTATATATTTGTTAGTCTTGTTTCGGTATTTATTATAAATAATTCTATTAGCTAAATTAGTTTGATCTTTTTCCAAATATTATAAAGTTTATTCTTTTTTTACACATATGTTTAACTTTATAATTAGCCCATCCACAAACTTTCCTTTTTGATGTTTTCGTCGAGTCAAAAACTTTTTTACATTTGTCATAGACTTGTGGGAATTTATTCACTATAAAGTCTACTATCTCGTCTGGACATTCATATTCTAGCGCTTCATTCCAGTTCACTTCAGCCAAGTGGGTCTGTACGCGCTTGTTATCTAGCGTAGTGATAAGGCGCGGCGGACCGCCGGTGCCAGCGTCCCGTGACGTGGACACCGGCGGCACGCACGCGCACCCTATGATGTAATGATCAGCTGGCGCTGTATTTATCACTGCTGTGTGAACTGGATTTCCAAACGTGCTACGCACAAAAATATGGTCAATACAGGATCTGCAAATCACATTATCTCTCAATTCGACACGTGTGACTTGAGTTATAGAACACATCATACCCAATTCACTCATACTGTTGAGGTATTTATGATAGTTGTTGTTTTCTATTTTTAGATTTATATTTACGTCCCCTATAATAAGGGTATCGGATTTTTCGCAGTTTTTATGTAATGTGTTGTACAGTTCGCTCATAAAAAAATCTTGGTTCGTATCGGGGGGTCTATATACCGCACATAAATATAATTTAAAGTTATAGTCGGTTTCAATGGTGCCTAATACTGATTCGAAATGACGGGTGTTAATAGACGATTTTTCAAAGCAATGTTTGTTTAAAACATACACGATTACACCTCCACCTCTCTTATTTTCTCTTAAATACATACTATATCCAAATATATTATAAAGATTTACGCACTGTTGCTTAATATTTACTTCGGTAAGAACAATCACATCTATAGTACGTGTACTAATTTGTATGATGTATTCTATTTGAGAAAAGTTTAAAGCAATAGATCGAATATTTACATGAAAAGTAATAAGATATTTTTGCTGTGGAGCAAGTGAGTTCATGTACTCATTCCATGTTATAAAATTGCTTTCAATTACGTAATTCCCCTCTTCCATTACTAGGTTTTAGTGATTTCATAGGCTGTAAAATGCGCTATAATAGCTTAAAGAGAAGTAGTAAAAATAGGAGTGACATACCTGTTCAGGTCCTAGTTCTTACCTTGAACCGGTTCAAGGTAAGAACTAGGTCGATGTCAGTAATCGAACGCACAGTGTAAATTTTAGCTGTCTCATTTTCCCTAATGAGTACATTCCCCCGCCTGCACCACACAAATTTGTATAGTTGGTCATTTTTAAGTTAAGTTTTTGCTTTCCATAACAAGAAAGACGTAGCCGGTGTAAGTGCCTCGCGCATGTAAATCTGCTTTGTATCTTGCAGGCCGATATCACTTACTCTGATAGTAGTAGCCTTAGCCGACTCCAGCCAGTTGTCGCGACGCCCTGCCTTCACTGTCACCATGATCGTGGATGAGATTCGCTTTTTAGCGGCCGGCGCACGGCGTTCTTTTCTGTATACGTCTACCACGTCCTTAGGGTCCAAGATTATTTTTTGAGCAATGTCTTCTACTATTTTGGTGATGTTTTCGTTGTCTTTCTTGTCCACACCGCATATTTCAACTTTGTTTACCATTTGACTTTGTTCGGTGGCGTTCATTTTTTGTTCTAAAACATTATGTCTAAGTTGCAGGTTAGAGTATTTATTTTGGAGATCTGTTTGCATATTTCCCAGCGATTTAACTTTCTGTTTAAATTCGTCTACGTCGTTTTGGAAATCGTCAATTTAGTTGGAGTAGTATGCGAGAGTACGTTGCATTTCTTCTTTTATGACCGATCTAATTTCGTTGCGCATGTTCTTCATAAACTCCTCTGTGTCAGTGAATGCATCGTCTTCTGGTTCGGGAATGATCACGGAAACTCGCTTTTGTTTGTACTGTCCACAGCACGCCTTGCGTTTCCAGTCTACGGCGTCCGTGGAGTGCAGGGTATTTAACTGTTGTGTTGTCAGCGGAATACAAGCCGCGTGATACCATTTATTGCACTTTCCGCACTGCAATCCAGGGGTTTTCTTCGAAACAAGTTTCGAGCACATAGCGCATATTTTGTTATTTTTTGTGTAAGAAAAACAGGAGGTAGATATTGGTCGCTTCGTTATTGCGCGCACGCTGTCACGTAGGCACTACGATGAGACGTCCAATCGCGACGCGCGCATCGGCCGAACTGATATACCTTGGGTTTATGTTATCTCCGATTTCAAATTATATTACACGAATACTTACTCACCCACATCCTCACCTGTTCAATAGATGTCGCTCCGTTCCCAAACGACGGTTAAAATAGAATATTATTCGATGCACGCACGGTATGCCTCGGTGGCCTAGCGGTCATGGCGTCTGACGCGGATTGTTGTTATATGCGTTATATGCGTGGTCAATAATAAAACAAGACTCCGTAAAACGCCTACAGATGGCGTGAAACATTCTTGGTAGGTACGTGAAAAATAAAACCAACATAATTATGACATCACCATATGAGATTTGTATAAATAAATGAATGGTTTGATTCCTAAATATATAGCTCTGAGGATATTGGATAAGCGTTTCGTATCTTTTCAGTATTTTAGTATGTATAGGTATTAGTTAATATTTAGTTTATTTCATGTACTTCTCATAACCTGGACATGTTGTATTCCATACTAAAGTCTCCAAATCAGTCAACGCCATCTAGTTTCTATTTCTAGATAGACTTTTTTTAAACTAGTTACGCCTGTCTATGACAATTTGCACTTTGACCCAGCTTTGCCTTTCAACCATACTACAGTAGTGTTTTATACAACCGATTCGAGAACGAGTATCTGGCGCTACGGTGGTACCTACCAAGTTGGACACTAGCAGAAGTGCCTACCTACCACCTGTCCCACTAACACGTACTGAAAATAATAAATACAATTAAAGAGTATGTACAATATAGTAGCATAGAATATAATGAAAGTATTGCACGATAATGCAACAGTTGGGGAAATGCAACCGGGTGGGCTATTATGTATCTCAGTTGCTAACAAATGTGGATTGAAATCTGAAAAAATGGCCGCTCTATGTCACTTTTGTCAGCATCAGTGATCAACTTACTAACATTTTTGCTTACTGGAGTTGACAAAACTGACATAAGGCCGCCATTTTTCAAGATTTCATCAACAATTGTTAGCAACTGAGATACATAATAGCCCTGTGGATGACATTTCATTACTGTCTGATCGGTTATACCACAGTTGGTAGCAACCCTCTCGCTAGTGTCGGTTTCCTGTAGTAGTGTCTGTTTGAGCTGTGGCTGTGTGTATATGTATGGTTATAAGTATTTATATCACAGGCTACTCTCGACTTTGAAAACTGAAGACCGCGTGTGGATGTTGTCTCGTATTATTATTATAAGTTCCTATTGTCGTTTCAGATTGTATGCGTGTTGCTCCTGACACTGGCTTGGAGCAAGCTATCCGTGGCGGAGGAGAGAGGCCTCTATCCTCATGTCCCAGATAGCTCTGCTGACAAGGTGGGTGATGGTACCGCTCGAGCTGATGGTGCGAATACATGGGATGCCAATGGTGGGGTGAGGTTAGGTGAAGAACTATCTAGAGCCTCCGCCATTGCTTTTGCCGGTGGATAAAAGTGCCTACATAAGGTAACCTGACGGCAGTGTAAGCACAGATGGGAAGTGCTACTAGCGTAACTGTAAACGCGTCTAATAAATGTAGTGTTGTGGTACATTCAAATACATTTTGTTTTATTCCTTTTCCACTCCACGCACACCCGAATAACACTTCATATGGCCACGACCCGACTGTCGCTGGGAAAGATACCTTTCATTTAGTATTGTAAAAAATTTTTTGGAGGTTTCAAACTTGACAGAGCCTGTGAGTAGTTAAATATTGGAAAATCTACCCTAGTCCATTCGTTTCACCAGCAATGTGAGTATGGATATTCGATCGATAAATTTACCGAATCGATAAGTTGTTTAAATATATCGAATCATTTCAATAGTTGGTAGCAAGGACCTTATCTCGATACGTTTCTGTCGAGGTCGACAATTTATCGAAATCATATTGATTATAAAATGCAACACGGATAACGACAGAATATAAATAACGCATTTCTATTGACTGACTCCTCGGTCGGTTGTTGTCAAATTTGACATTGTTCGTTCATTGTTTGACGTTTTCAAGAGACGTATACATAAATTTGATATACTCATAGCTATTTTACCGAATTTGCTAACATGAAACTCCGTTTTTTAGTTGTTCCCGATAAATTTTTATAACCTTATCGATTTTTTTAACGGGTTTTCAAAGTTGTTCGATAATTTGCATTTAGAGTGGGTGTAAAAAAGAATAAGGATTTTGGTAGGTTTTACTACTGGAGACTGAAATGAGGGCGCGAGATGCGATGGGAGGACAAACAGGCGGATGCCAATGATTATCTCGACTTGGATATCAGACAGTTTGAAATTATTTTTCGGATCAATATAGATATTATCCTCGCGCTTATTCCTTTGCCTTATTATAAGAGCGTTGATTTTATTTAATTTGCTGAAGTTGCGAGTTTTGACGTGACTACCCACCCACCACCACTACTGGGTGGTGGTGGTTTAATTGTTACTGTGTTTGTAATGGTCTTCAAGTGTTGGCAATTTAAAATACATTTTATTTTTTACACAGTTACTTATTAAACAATTTTGCAACGCCGACAAAAATTCTATCGAAATGAATTGCGGATAAATGTCAATAGCGAGATTAATGCTAGCAAATTCGGTATATTCGATAAGAGTTATCGAATTTGTCGATACATCTTTAAAAAAACGTTCCATGCTACCGATCTCGTTATATCTTTGAAGAAAGTCAAATTTGACAACTAAAATTGGGAAAATTATCTATCGATATATCCATGCGCTCGCACTGCAGCTCTGCTGGCGATAGCCCTTTACTCATTTCGTAGACCAATTCCAAAATTTATTTATTATTATAATATACGATACATACTCTAGTTGCCCCATCCTTTTTTCTTACTAATACCAATGGGCTTGAATAATCAGAATGACTAACCTGTATGATTCCATCTTGTAACCACTCATCCACTTGATTCTCCACAACCTGCAGTTCAGTGATTGACAGCCTTCTAGATCGCTGTGATACTGGATCACTGGTCATCCTTCCTGAGTTGGATTAGTGCCTCTTTGGTTGGTGTAGGTTTGTAGGTACTCTTCAATACATTTTAATATCTACTTCTCTCTTTACAATATGATTAGAAATGTGATCTAATATGACATCAGCACTTTCTGCAAAATAATACATCTTACGCACCCAGCCAGAGCCATCAGGTAAAGATTTTACGGCCCTTTATTCTTCTGGAGAGTTTAACTAGCAGACCCAACGGCTGTTGTAGTACTTAGCAAGGGAATTCGCTAAAACTAACTGTTAAGGAATTGATTTGATATAGAAACCTCCTTTACGTTCTCTATGTAACAAATGTCTGTCTGTCTTCGAACGTCTAATGAAAATAATGTATTGTGTAAATATCCATTTCTAATTAAATATAATATAAATTCACGGATCTCGTTGTTATTTAACACTAACAATTACCTTCATTGTTGGACAGCGCATGCAAGAGTATTCCTTAGGAAAATAGAAGGCGGCAGACATTTTAGAATTGATTGTGAAGCTGATCTTACAAAAACTACTACGGCATGACTATTTGTAACTAGTTATAATTTTGAGTTATTCTTACTTCAACCTTATGTTGTACGATATAATAAAACCAAATCAAACAAACACTGCTCTCAATTTGACGCTCTTTCATCTTCAGACAAATTACAAAGTCTATGCTTTTCGTAACATATTGTAATATACTCAGAATACACTACATTTTGTCGTGTGGAGGATAGGAAGGATGCCCTGTTGTCGTGTGGAGGATAGGAAGGATGCCCTGTTGTCGTGTGGAGGATAGGAAGGATGCCCTGTTGTCGTGTGGAGGATAGGAAGGATGCCCTGTTGTCGTGTGGAGGATAGGAAGGATGCCCTGTTGTCGTGTGGAGGATGGGAAGGATGCCCTGTTGTCGTGGTGAGGTACTGGATTTGGATGAAATTTGGCTCGACCGATTTGATGCGGTTCGCCAAGAATGGCCACTCCTATTCCCTACATGAAAAACTTAGTAACTAAAGGTCTTAAGACTAATGCCGGATAGGTGTCTTAGCCGAGAGGGCACCGGGCTTTGTGACCAGGCCGTCTTGGTGATAGATAGGTATGTGCTCATGGGTGCGTGCGTCAGGAGATGAAATCATAATCAAGACATATGAGGAATTACACAGTTTTATTTGAGTCAGGCATTGTTTTCTTACATCCTAAATTTAGTGTCTGTAATTTTGCAAGTCCTACTGATTCTACACTTCTTAGGAATGTACGCGCGAGCAAGGAAGCGAGATTTGCGCGCACAAGTTCAACGGTTTAAAATATATTGATTGGCGAAAGGTACCTTTCCAGTGTAAGTTGATCTCCTGGTTTGTGGCCTACGGTTTAGCCATCCGTTTATCGTCCTTCATCGGGTCATCTCTCCATTTGGGTTTGGGCCCGCATGGCTTTGGCCATTGTCTCAAGTCCGCATCATGTTGTCGGCCATTTTGCTGAAAATCAAATCCGCTGCGCGTGACGACTGGTCTCGTCGACAGTCACTCAAGGGTTTTTTTTCTTTCAAGCCGGGGCAAGCCTTTAAAGAAGAGAGGTGCGGGTATGGGGGGCAGGTCCGCCGCTGATCACGCCATGTTTGCCTCTCGTTCGCTCATCCTGCTGACTCTCTCCCGCATTTCGTGCTCATGTTTTTACCGCGTGGGGTTATACGATAATTATAGTCCTTCAAATCTAAGAGATACCGTTTGATGTTTCATACTCTTCAAGACGAAATGACTTTGTAACCCACTAAATAGTAACCTCCAATAGGCACCTAACTGTAACCTAAACGCAGGGCCTAATCTACCGTACAGGTAGGAACTCTTGGTTAGCCACAAGGAGTGGCTAAAGTACAGGCGTAACTCACATAATTTCAATAACCTTCACAGTAAAACCATGGAATTATGACCTCGTTTCAAAGTTACGTAGTCTGGTGCTTTTTTTTTGTTTTTTACGTAGTGTTGCGACTCTTCATATTCACTTTTATACGAATAATCGGTAAAAAATTACGAATAATGGAACTTATTGATAACAATTGTGAAAGCCTAAGAAATCATTATTGATAACTAGCTGCTGGGCTCCGCAGTTTCACCCGCGTGGTGATAGATGATGATTATGATAAATCAAATATTATGGCGTACGTTACTCAGACATAATGTACCTTTTTATTCAAGCAAAACATTATTTGAATCGGATAAGTACTTTATGCGTTTATACATTACAAACAAACAAACAATTTTTTTTTATTTATTTCAATCATCAGACAACAAAAATATGGTCCATTAGATATATATATGTCACACTTATATTACACAATAATGTCAAACAATAGATACGATTAAGAATAAATACATTACAATTAATTATACAACAATAACCTTGAACAATATTTAAAATAATCATGACAATACATTTTGAAATTAAGACGTCAATTAACTCATTGTCTGATCTAAAGGCTCTGAATCTGGCAATGCGATGTCTGATCAGTGCATCGAGAGCCGGCACGCGGGCTTCAGCAAACATCGTGGACGCGCAGTAGCGCGGGAGTCCAAACATTATGCGGAACGAGTCGTTATACTGCACCTTTAACGTACGGTAACTTTCCACTTTATACCGAGACCATAATTGTGGTGTATAAAGTGATGTACAGTATGTCAATAATAAAATCTTAGCCTCTCGCGAACATTGGGTAAACCTTCTACCAAGCATATTAGCCCGTACGGCCAAGGAACGTCTTTCTCTGTCAACGTCTTGGTCGTCTCTCAGGTCACTAGATACCATATGTCCCAAATACTTATAAGAAGTAACATACTCCAATTCATTGCCGTCCAGATACAATGGAAGACAAGATTTATCATTGCGAGTGACCCCAAATATCATTGCAACCGACTTTTCCGTATTATAAATTAAATTATGGTTACGCGCATATCTTTCACATGTTTCAAGCAGTTTTCGCATGGCGTTGATCGAGGGTGCTAACAAAACCATATCGTCAGCGTAACTTAAGTTATTCATATATTTCTACCCTTTGGAACAGCCAATACCAGTTCTATTGAGCTCCTAGGTCAGCGCATTAATGTAAAAATTGAGGTGAGGTGAGGTCTCCTTGCCTCACTCCACAAGGCAACACGTACTCGTCCGATAACGCATCACGCCAGTGGACTACGTTTTTCTGCGTGTTGTACCAACATTGAAGTAGGTGGTATGATGTCGTTAGGTACACCCACCTCTCATAGCTTGTCCCACAAGATCTGATAGCCAACTCGATCAAATGCACGACTCAAATCTAAAAGCACGCATAAACTTTCGTGTTTCTAGAAACATAATAATTGACTATTTGCTTTAAACTGAATATAGCCATGTCTGTTGAATTATGCTTCTTGAAACCGAACTGCGAATGGTTAATTTCGATATATTTAGACAAAATATTCAGCATGATCGAATCCAACAAGTTGTAGCAATCGAAATGGGTCGATAATTTGAGCTTAGTGACGCACTCACGGTTTTACTTTTGATGATTGGAAGTAAAACCGATCGGAGAAGCTCTGGAGGGAGGAATGCGTGTCTGATGCAGGCATTCAAAAATACTGAAAGGAATACCACCACCCACGGACCACCAACGCGCAGGTGTTCAACACCAATGTGGCCATGCCCCACGGCTTTTCCCATTGGCATCTTCCAAATGGTATCAAAGACAAGACTCTCATTGATGTGCGTATACGGCTGTAAGACAAGATTGCTTTCAAAAGACAAACCTGCGCGACAGTTATGTTGGTCAGGACCGGAAGCCGCAGCCAGAAATCTTTGTTTGAAGTTTGCTGCAATTTTCTTATTATCATTCTCCCCATCAATTGACGCTGGAGTACCAGTTTTGAAATTGCATAGTTTGGAGGTCTCTTGCCAGAATTTACCGAAATTCTTTTGTGAGCAAGCGTCGCTAACCTTATCAAGTAGAATTTGGTTTTAATTTTTCTGACACCATTTGAGGCGAGCTTTAAAAATTGATCTGCTCTGCTTCATTAGCTGAAAAAGTGGCCCGGAACTTTGAGCTCCAGCGCGAATCCATGCGAGATACTTCACCCTAGCCTCATCGTGCGCAGTTCTTACATGACTGTTCCAACCCGGTACCACTTTACGCCCGCGTCTGTGCACCGTTTGAGTACGGGATGCAACCGCTGCATTCTGTAAGATACCTATAAAGTCCTTATAAAACTTGCATAACAGTCCACTGTGTGTTTCGCTGGTACAGTTAACACACGTACTAAGGTTACGCAACAAGTCCCAGTGTAGAGAGCCTAAGTTGTTGCTACAACGTGACATATAGAAATCAATTTCGTCCCCGTTTCTTTTCCCCCACGCACATTGGTTCACCTGGTTAGAGATAGGATAATCGATTCTATTTATGGATATGTTACCAAAATTCAACTCTACAACCAAAGGCTTGTGATCCGACCAAAATACGTCCTGTATAACGTAAACATTTAAAATCGCTGACCAGGCAAGCCGGGTCGCGATGCAGTGATCTAGCCAGCTCTTTGATCCATGTGCATAACTCATCATATGTGAAAACGTCATCATTATTTCTTAGAAATTCATAGTCAACGTATGTCAGGTCATTGTCATTACAAAATTTCACTAATTCGTTACCAAATAGAGTACCAATGTTGGCGTTATAATCGCCCAATGCTACAGCGACATTCACATTATTGTCTTCAATAACAATAGAAAGAAAAAAAAAATAATAGAAAGGTAACTTGTAAAATCTGGCAAGTTAACAATATTGTTATGCGGCATATAAACTGAAAAATACACGTGGCAATAACCCGCAATATCGGTTCTTATCGCACATACATTAGGTATCGAACATTGAACGACATCAACTGAACGAAAAGCCGAGGTTCTCTACAAGAAGGCCACTCCGCCATAAGGTCTCCCTTTCAAAATGCCAGATAAAGATAAAAGATAAAGATAAAGATCATTTATTGGCCATCAAATAACAATCGTTATCCAGCCGAGGTATCTACTGCAGATGTACCGTTAGCAGAAAAGTCATTATGTATTGTGGATAAGAAAGAGACCTTATGAGGGAGAAGCCAAGTCTCCTGCAAAGCTATTACGTCATACTCATTACACAGTTGTCTAACCTGGTCGGCACTTCTTTTTACAGATTGACAGTTAAAACTAACGAATTTCATTTTAAATAAATTCACAGAAAGGTCACAGAGGTCTAAACCTCTTTTGCCAGAACAATCTGTAGACAATACCTACTGCCCAAAAGTCAGGGTTCATAAACGAGTCGACTAATTTCAAAAGCGGTAATCTGTACTTTTTTCAAAAATGAGTTATTGGCATGGCAATACAGAAAATATTGAATAATAACGTATATTTTCTTAATTATGCAACAAAACTGGCATTCTGTCATATAAAATGCTCATCAAAGTCCGAGGTTGGGATTAAATACGGCATTCTGTCATACTTCATTATCACAGCCGGCAATCTGTAACTATCAACCAATCAGAAGTTCTTAAGCGCGCTGTAACGGTCGGCAGAACATTTTACGCTGCGTATTTTAATGAATAATGAATGTTTCGTTGTCGAAATAAAACAAAATATAGTCAAAAAGTCACCATGGAGTCAAGCTCCAGCGTTTTGACTAATAACTCTACTAGGAAACACAAGAGAATCCCGGAAAATTGGGCGAGAAACCGGGCCAAGACATTGATGTTAGTATAGTAATAGGGTTGTCAAACCAGCATGGCGTTTGCATTTTTAAGATAGCGCGCCAGGTACGCCTATGTTAGTTTTATTATGTATGGACTAGCTTTTTGCCCGCAGCTACCCACGTGTTGGTTCCGTAGGATCGACTGCACCTGAAATTGAAGAAAATTATTGAGAAGAGCCAATGGAAGAGGCCCAGGATCTTCGCATATAATATTTATTTCATTTTAATGTATAATTTTAATTGAATTCGTAAGTGAGAATAAAGGAAAATTTTTACAAAGTACAATTTTTATTACTTTTTTGAATTTTTTGAATGAACTATGTTATACTTTTGAGACAACCTTGAATAAAGTCGTAGATGTTTGAAATTAGAAACGACATTCTACACCTGCATCAGTTTTTAAATCTGGCATTCTACACCTTCATCAGTTTCAAACCCAGTATTCTAAAAAATTTGGCTTCAAAGCCGGCAACCTGTAAAATTAAAATGCGATTTTTGGCTTATAGATAATAAATAAACATAAACATACTATTTCACTGGTTTCTTTAGCAATAAAATATTGTACATAATTTAGCTTTCCTACCCTAAGGACTATAGGAAACAAATTATTAAGTTTTTTTAATTTGCCGAAAATTTACGGAAAGTCAGATTGCCACCTTTGAAATTAGTCGACTCAATTTGTTCTCTGCTATAGAGATCATTCAACCTATCTATCATATACTTAAGAGTATTCATGTTAAACATAAGATGGTGCGTGCTTTTGGCGCGAATAAAACCTAATAAATTTTCTAATCTAAGTAATTCGTCAGACAAATCTTCCACATTGTCTGCTAAAATAATTAAATGCTGCGCTAGATGAGCATATTTAGTCAAGTCACTTTCGCGTTTTATATGGCTTGACAGTAATTCATTAAAGGAATTTTCTAGTTTTTCTTGATTTTGTACTTAATTATTGATTATGTCAGAGTTTTGCGATATGCAATTCTTAATTTATGTGACCATTTTATTCTCATTTTGTTGTAATGTTTTTATGGCATTATCATATTTAAGAGCGTCTGTGTAGTCAAGGTTTCCAGAAATACTTTTGATAACCGAGCCTAAACCATCTATGAGATCTCTCTTAGCACGATTGAGTTCAAATGTTGCTAGTTGTTCTGATAGCTTTGTAAGTTTATTACGTGGATGATCAATATGAGGTTGGTATAACGAAAGGGTTTTATTACTAAATCTAGGAGAGATGTCGGATAGCTGCACTTTAACAATATTAATGTTCTCGGGTAAATCTTCTAAGTTAACTGGTTGGAGAAACGAATGATAATGTGAGACAACTTTGGCTGGTCCAATATGGAATGGTAGTATGCCAGGTCCATTATCTAAGCTAGTCAGGGTTAGTTCTTCCTGGCCACTGCTGCTGTCGCGACAGTCGTGGCCAGAATCCGGAGGCTAGGTTTGGTGGTGGCACTCCATAAGTCCGAGGCCATATATTTTTACGGCCCCCGACGGGCGCCACCGGCAAACTCTGCCATAGTGGTGGGCGGAACCTCCATTCCAGTCAGGACGACGCTGAAATATCTCGGCTTCGTCCTTGACAGCAAGTGGAGGTTCGAGGCGCATTGAGTCGTCTTCTCCCGAACACCAGAGGAGGAGGAAGTAGCTGCCGCCGCCTCTATACAGCGGTGGTTAGCTCCATGGCCCTCTATGGTGCCCCCATATGGGCGGCATCCCTGCGGCGCAATGGGATAGCCGTCCTGCTGGCAGCCCAGAGAGTTATGGCGGTAAGGGTATGTCGGGGATACCGAACATTCTCACATGAGGTGGCATGTGTCCTCGCCGGACTGCTCCCATGGGACCTTGAGGCGGAAGTCCTGGCCTCGGTCTATCAGCGCAGAGCGCAAGCGCGGGAGCGGGACGAGCGACCGGCACCGCGGGAGGTGGCGCATTGGCGTGATCGGGCCAGGGCGTCAGCTCTTGCCACATGGAGAGATAGGCTCGTTGCAGGGCCCACACAGAGGGGGGGCGGCGCTCAACGACTCCTTGAAGCGATCCGGCCTGTACTTGAAGAGTGGGTGCAGAGAAGGCATGGTGGCCTCTCTTTTCGGCTGACACAGGTTCTCTCAGGACATGGTTGTTTTGGGAGATACCTCTGCAACGTCGCACGGAGAGAGCCCACCCCGGCATGCCACCAGTGCGGCTGTGTCGAAGACACCGCCCAGCACGCGCTGGAGTCATGCCCAGGAGGAGCGGAACCGTGGCGATCCCTGATCGCGGTCGTAGGGTCCGACCTCTCCTTATCGGCCATTATTACGAAGATGGTTGGTGACGAGAGATCGTGGGAAGCAGTGGCCTCATTCTGCGAAATTATTGTTTCGCAGAGGGAGGCGGAGGAGCGGGAGAGGGAGAGAAACCCTCTCTCTCATCCGCTCCGGAGGGCGCGGACACGGAGGCGAGCCAATCGAGCTCGCACTCCGTCTCCGCTCCGAGGACCTGGGGCATCGGCTGCGGGGACGGCTGGTGGTTAGGTCCTCTCGAGGTGTGGATGTACCCTATGTTCCGGGGCATCTCACGAGGCGGAAATGGGGTGGGCTCTTTACACCCACCCCAGAGGCTGGGCCTGCGTAGGCGGGCAGCGACGTCGGTGGGGGCTGTGGCTGAATGCAGGAGCGGGCCCGCGCCCCCTGCCACCTGTCGACGACGGAGGAACACCGCAGAGGTTTGGTGGGTAGGTCGCTCTTCTGGCGGAGACTCCCACACGCGCACCAGCTCTCCCCAGAGCTGGTGATCAGGGTATAAAACCTTCCTCTGCGAAAAAAAAAAAAAGGGTTAGTTCTTCCGCTTGTACTAGGCCCAGGATCAGCAGAAGAATCCTGCAACAAGTTCGAGCTATTAGGTACTCTTTTAAGCCTAGATTTGGCCACGGGGTCTCGTTTCTTTTTTGTATAAATATGTATAAGTAGATCAGCTAGTACGGTATCGTGCGTTATCTAGGAGCTTATTTTTGCCGATTTGCCATTGGATTGCGAACAAAAACTTGTTGGTCTGGATAATATTGAATCTCAGGCTCACGGTTCTTATTAATATTTTCCGTTATGTGATTGCGACGATCTAGGGATGTTTCATTCATTGTTTCATAGACTTTTTGCATTCTAGCACGATGTTCTTGCATATACTGTTGAAGTGTATTTTCCGATAGATTTATGTCTACTGGGTCACGGGGATCTAGATGTCCTGTTATAATATCTATGGGCCTGCATTTGGTAAAACTGTGGATAGAGCTGTTGTAGGCTAGTATTGCATATGGCATCAAATTTATTACTGAGTCGCCTTGATGATCTAATTTTAAGAGAGGTAGATGTTCGAGTAACGTAGAGTGTAGTCACTCAACCATGCCGTTTTCATTAGGAACACAAGGTAGTATTTTGTGGTGGTTTATATAGTGTAACTTTGTGAACTCTAGGAATATTTGATTTGTAAATTCAGTACCTCTATCTGTGACAACTGTCATGGGAACTCCATGATGGGTACTGAAGATAAGGAGAGCTTGTACTACGCTAATTGCTGTTGCATCTCTAAGGTGATAAGCCTGGGCGTATTTCGAAAAAGCGTCGATGATAGCGAGATATTTATGGTTAAAAGATCGAGGTGGACTATTTCAAACGGCTTAGTTGGGGGTGGCAATATATGGAATTTTGGATTTATCAGGTTTCGTTCATATTTTGCCCTGCCACATATGCTGCACTCGTTACTATATTTGTCTATGTGATCCTTCATTTTCGGCCAGAAGAATTTGTTAGATAGAGCTAGATATGTTTCATTAATCCCGCGATGATTGGTTTTCCCTTCATGATAGTTTCGAATTATTTCTTGTTGTTTCAAGTAGTATTTTACGTTTTCTAATTCTAATTTAGTCAGAACCAAATCCATTAACGAACTCCTAAACTTGTCTTGAATTGTAGGTATGATTGTATAGGTCGCATGTGCGGGTTTTATATGTATGGCCGTTTTAACTTGACGTAGGCTTTTATAGCTGTAACCACGTCTTGTTCTAGATTAGATTTGCAAAGTTGTATGTTAGTATTAGTATGGTTTTCGAAAGGTTTTGTGATAGAGGGTCTACTTTTTACATCATCGACTATTGTAAAAACAATCTGTCTACTAAACTTATTTAAGGGATAGTCGGAAATGGGGATGTCAAGGATAGGATTTTCTGCATCTACAGATGTACTGTGACGGTATTAGAATCGGAATGCACTGTGAGTGTATCTGAGTTAGCAGTGACGGTATCAGAATTGGCTGTAATTGTACCGGAGTTATCTCCTATTGATGGTGGCCTTTCTGTTGGATTCACTACTATAGAACTCGTTTCTTCATTGTGCAATTCGATACGTGATAAGGCGTCTGCGTTTAAATTTTGTTTGCCCTGTTTATAGACGACTGTGAAATCATACTCGCTAAGATTTAGTCTCCATCTAGTCAGGCGAGAGTTAGGCTCTTTCAGATTCATGACCCATTGCAGTGGTCTGTGATCGGTCATGATCTTAAATTTCCGGCCAAATAGGTAGGGTCGAAAATACTTTGTCGCCCATACTATGGCTAATAACTCTTTTTCGATAGTACTGTAGTTGATTTCACTGCTATTGAGGGTTCTTGACGCATACGCGTGACAAAACTTCCTTTACACGTTCGGGTAACTGTTAAGTTCTCATGCACTCAGTATTGTAAACCTTGGGCGGTCCATAGAGAATATTACATCACTACGGCTTGGATTATGGATTTCTATGATCCCGCGGTTGTCTCTAACTGTGGTTAGGCATTCAGCTATATGGCAGTTTGAAATTGTTTGTTCGGTAACAACTGCCTCGCCGTCGCGAACATTAATCGGCAATTTGACAAGCTTAGTACTACCTGCCGGAATCATTATATCCTCATATAAGTTCGCGTTTCTTAAGTCGTAAAATTTAATACGGTTTGCTGTTACGGTATTGCGCGTGTTCAATGTTTTCGTCTTGAAATCGATCGTGGATTCCCATTTGTCTAAAAGATCTGATCCTATCAACCCGTCGAAGTAGTCGGGAAAACTGTATACGTATAATGTAATTTCGCGTTCGTCTTTAAATTCCGGAAATGTCAGTATTGTAATAGAATAGTCACTTCGACTCACGGCATGAACGTTGCAAACCTCAAAAGGGGTGTAATTCAAGGGAAAATGTCTAAAATACGCCTCAACTACAGAGGGGCTGATAAACGATTGGTTCGCGCCTGTGTCTATCGAATGTTTTAAATATGGTGATCTCTATATAGGGTAGTTGACGCTGGGTCTGTAAGTTAACTTCTTTTTTGATTTTTGTGACTTGGGAACACTCTGAAAATCCTGATTTTCAGACTGTTCAGGGGCTTCTTCTACAACCGGTTCTCGTACATCACCTCAGGATATTGGTGGTAATAGTCCTGCTGTCCGTCGAAGCAGTTATTATATTCAGGATATTCGGTGACGTCATAACCTTGATAATACGAATGGTCATAAGGATCATCGTTCGGTTCATAAAATTCGTTCAAGTTCATCTCCCTAGATTTAAAATAGTTGGTGGGGGGAGGATTCCCGTGTTTTCTCCAATCGTGAGCGTTACCAAAAGGTGCCGTCGGAGGTAAGTTTTTAGGTACGACACCACACATAGGACGCGGCGTTGAGCCAAACCGAGGTGGTACGTTACGTGGGGCTAATCTAGAAGCATTATCTTGGGGGTTGTAATTTGGGGGTGCCGATCGAAATATTTGTTGGGTACGCGATGGGGCTGCCTGATGTTGTTGGTTAAAGTTCGGTCTCCACTGTGGTGTGAATGTGTACGGCTTTGAATAACCAGGCACACTAAAACCTTGAGCTCTATATGAAGGTATAGCGAAGTTTTGTACAGGTGATGGTACTTTAAATTGTATAGGTTGAGGTTTCCTATCAGAAATATGCTCGTTCCGTTGTTGGAGGTACAAAGTACTTTGTTCCTCGTGTTCGTATTCAGGGGCTTTTTCGATAGTTACCGGGCGCATGCACCGAATGCGTGAACCTAGTAAGAAAGAAAGAAAATTTGAAAGAATTTTTTTTTATTGCCACAAAAGATACAATAATAACAAACAATTTACCTAATATTTGAAACAATAAGGGGTATGCTCAGAGCATAGCTGCGTAGACAATTAAGTCTATGCAAGGCTGATTATCAGCATACTCCTTTTCTCGAAGTAAGATGTTGTTCGAGTGCTATTAGAGTTGCGGGTTACCATATACGATATTTAATCATAAAAGCTGTTCCATAGTACGTACATATAAAATACTTTGTATTACAGGTAAATAGAAATTATATTAGACCATGCTTTCAACAACAAGCTGCAGTCAGATTCTGCACTATGTATGTGATACAAATCACAAATAATAAACTATTTATACAAAAAGAAAAGCAAATAAAGATGCATGATCGAACCGTTAGGTTTAATGTAGTAGTACCTATGAGAGAGATGAGATGTGTATTAGTGTGTGTGTGTGTGTGTGTGTGTGTGTGTGTGTGTGTGTGTGTGTGTGTTTGTGTGTGATGGTAAGGCGTTATTTTAATTTAAAAGCTGCTTCAAAGTTCTTATTTTGACGTTCAAGTAGAATTACTTTATATTTTAATTTGAAACTATTGGAACCAATTTTAGTCCTCATAGGAGGTGGAAGATTGTTCCAAATTTTAGATGCGGTATATTTGAAACAACCTTTAAAACTAACGGTCTTGTGATTAGGGAGAAGAAGCAATAACAGTGACCTAGCACGGGTGTTGTAAGTGTGTATGTCCTTTATCCAAACTAGTTTTTCGAACAAGTATTCTGGCCTGGAACTGGAATCTGGAACAAGTTCCAGATCACCTTTTGTATTGTACACGCGAGATGAAGTTCTCTCCTACCTTTCATGTTTATTATATGTTTCTTAACTAAGTATGGAGAGATGTGATCCCTTCTTGGTATGTTGAAACAGAATCTTAGACACGCATTTTGTACTCGTTGAATTGCTTTTTTTCTGTCTCAACATACAATCGTGGCCCATACACTGCACTGCAGTAATTAAATGGCGAAAGAACTAGGTCACACAGCAACATCCTTACCTGTTCCGAAAGATACTGTCGTATGCCATAGAGTACCTTTATTTTATAAAACGCTGTTCTGACTTTTTCGCTAATGTGCTTAACAAATCTCAACTCACTGTCGAAAATAAGGCCTAGATTTCTTGCTTCTGTATCTATTGGTACACCATCGATAAATAATCTGGGATCCTGGCATGTAACATTGTTAATTTGATATCGGTTTCCTATAAGTAGCATTTTTGACTTAGCTGGATTAAGTACTAGTGAATTTTGTGAGGCCCATATGAATATCTTATTTAAACCCTTATTTATCAAAGTCAGGGCTTGTTGAGTTTTGTTAGGTTTAAAAGAAAAATATATTTGAGTATCATCTGCATATAGATGATACTTACAGTTTTCTATTCGTGTAGGTAAATCAGCTGTAAAAATAGAAAACAATATAGGGCTTAATATTGAACCTTGTGGTACCCCTCTATTCAGTGTAGCTACGGTAGATATGAGCTTATTTCCGTTTAAGGATTCTGTTTCTACGTACTGTTCCCTGTTTAGTAAGTATGTTGAAAACCATAAGCATGCTTCTTGAGAGAATCCATAGTACGAAAGCTTTGCTAGCAGCATTTCGGCATGTAGACAATCAAATGCGCGTGAATAATCTAATAGTGTCAGTGCACTGGTTAGTCCTGAGTCTGAAGCAGACACCAAATCATCCATCACATTTAAAAGGGCAGTTTCCGTACCATGTTCTTTTCTGAAACCTGATTGATACCGAGGTATAATATTTTCAGAGCATACGTAATTTTGTTTTTGATTTAATACTACAATTTCTAAAACTTTAGATAATGCAGGCAATACGCTAATAGGGCGTAGATCTTTAAGATGTTCTATTGACTTGGATTTAGGCAAAGGCTTAACTAGGGCACGTTTCCATATGTCAGGAAAGACACTCGTTGCCAGGGATTGGTTGATTATATATGTGATTATAGGTAGTGTTTCAGATAGGGTGAGTTTAATCATGTCGGCGTTAATGTGATCATGTCCTATTGCATTGCTATGCATACTGACGATACTTTTGTATACAATCTCCTCTGTTACTGGAACGAAAGAGAAAGTCGACCTGTAGCTTTGTTTGTTCTAAAAAAGTTAAGCGTCTCCTTATGGATGCTAGCGTCGCCTGGTATAGTTATAATGTCTTGATTAATTAAATTTGGGTGGTTCAAATGTTGAGGAATTAAATTTTTATTTTTATTCAATGTTTTAATTTTCTTAAGGTAGTTCCACATTTTTTTTGGCTGATGTGTGTTTTTATTTACGTAATGGGTAAAAAAGGCACCTTTTTCTCTGTCGACAGAAGCAATGACCAAATTTTTTAGACACTTGTAATACGCCTTAGATGACGGCGTTTTCTATTTCTGCGATTTTATGAGCGCTTTATCTCTCAAAGCCATCATAAACCTAATAGTTTTAGTTATCCAAGGTTAAAGAGAGTCCTTAATTCTAATTCGTTTGAGAGGGGCATGTTTATCGAAATGATGTATGATAAGTTCGTTAAATTTTTTTACCATCAGCTGCACATCAGCCATCTGCAAGATATCCTGCCATGAAGTTGATATTAAGTATTTATTAAAAGAATCACTAGCAATTCTTCTAAATAACCTGGTTTCAATAAACTGAACTATCGGCTTAGGTTTCTTAATATCAAATTCAGCCAGAACAAAGCCGTGATCACTTAAACACCTATTGTGAACTACTATAACTTTTTTGCATCTGTCCGGTACATTAGTAACTATTAGGTCAATTAAACTTTCCGTTTCATCTGTGATTCTGGTTGGTTCATTCACTAACTGTTCAATGTTTAACTGTGAAAAAAACATTGACAACTGTTTAGTGTTTTGATTATCTAACGAGAGCATATTTACGTTTAAATCCGTTAATAAACATATATAGTCATATTTACCACACGCGTTATAAGACTCACTAAGATCGTCAATCGCAGTATCCAGTTTGACGCTTTCGGGCCTGTATGCTGTGCCGACAGCCATACGCGAGCCGGGCAGCGTGACCTCAAGCCATAACTGCTCCAGCTGTGATTGCGGGTGTGCGCGTACGCGAGTACGTAAACCTTCTCTAATATAAAAAGCAACTCCGCCACCTCTTTCATTCAATTTGCGTCCTTTATTCTTAAATATATAGCCGGGGAGAACGGGTGCAATTATGTCTTGTCCTTCCAGAATCCACGTTTCATTCAAAGCTAAAATGTCAGGCTTGTATAAATCAATAGTTGCCTTAAGCTCATCTTTACCCGTGTTGAGTGATCTTACGTTGAGAAGACCAAGTTTAAACATAGATTTCTTTGAATTAGCCATTATCAGTATGGATAATAAGACATGACCCAGAACAAATCATCATTCCTGTTCGAATTTTTGATTGTGAATGTGTAGTGTTAGTGTAGAGTGTAAGTGTATTCATGTAATCATATAAAATAAAACCGATATTTGCATCCAGTTGATAAAATATAATCGAGCATCTTATGTTTATTATCATTACTGTGCTACTTAAATATTCCATTGTTATATAAATACAAGTTATGCAATATATGGCATGCGAATTACTAATAATAATGATCATAAATCCATAAAAAATACTACTTACGAAAAACTTTGTAATAGAAAATGAATATAATAAATTCATCTTTTTAGCAATCCAGATAAATATCCAAACAAATCTTAAACTATAACCCTTTCTCAAACTTTCCATAAACATGACTAATACCACGGGAAATAAATCTGAGTGAAATATTATTACTACTCCTCTATATATTTTTCTTAAAACTAAGGTAAAGATGATGTGAATATCAATCCAGTAATCAATTTTGTCTCTTTTTAAATATAGTCTCCAGGTCAGTCTCGTTGCGCACGCAAAACGCCATTTTTCCATCTACTTCTCTGATTAGAATCCTTCCGTCACGGGTCCACGCGTACTTCCAGCTATGTTGCTTGCATAGTAAGCGGGCCTTCGTAAAGAGCAATCGATTTTCCCTCGTCAGTCTTTCGTTTATATAAATGCGGTGAGCTGTTCCCGCCAACTCGATATCGCCCGATGTGATAGTACGTCGAGCGCGAACTGAGCGCAATACTTGCTCGCGCACCGCTCGCCGCGTCAGTCGCAGTATGATAGGCCGCGGCCGCTGTTTGCTGTCCTGTGTGACTGAGCGAACTGGGCCGACTTGGCAAATGTCCACTACATCCTGCTCGTCTAACTTTACGCCTATTTTATTAATTATGAGGCCTGTAACGTGCGAGATATTCTCGCCACTATTCTCGGTCACTCCACTGATCTCAACGACGTTCTCCAACGCGAGCTGCTCCTTACTATTTAATTCCTGTTTTAAAAGAAAAACTTGCGATTTCAGATCTTGCGATTCTTTAAAGCCGGCCTCAAGCTTTAGTATTCTCGCGTCATATAAATTAAACCGTTCACCGAACTCATTAATTTTGCCGTTACAATCCTGATACATTGCTCGCAGGTCTTTCATTTCGTCGTGAATTTGTTCCCGGAAGCACCCAAACTCCTTCCGGAAGCCGTTCATCTCTGTCCTGAGAGCTCGTATCTCATCGAGTATTATCTTCTGCTCACTACAATCATCAGACTGTAGGGGAGATTCCTCATGTCTATAATCTTCCACTTCTTTGACCGGCGTATCGGTATTGTCCTTCCGGGGTGCACTAATAACACAACCTGGGCATAACCAGTGCTTGGGAGTATGGGTTGAAGTCAGATTTACGCACTGCTTTTGATATAAACCCTTGCATTTGGGACAGGTGGCGCCACCCGTCAAGAACTTACCACACGCACCACACTTATTCATATTGATTATAATTGTTGATAACTATGACCATGTACTTAATAAACGGTTGATTCCACTAACCACCGTATGTTTCTGGGAATATGTGACGTTTCTATGGATTTCTTCTTCCACTAATACATTAAGTATGCACAAAAACTTATTCAAAGTATTTAAGCACTAATTGGGTGTGCCATACATTACTAACACTTTTACTATGATTACACAATACAGTTATCACTTTCCGATATTCAGTTTATCTAATATCACCCTTTTACTATTATTAAAACAAATAATAAACACGGAACAGCCGTTCTAATTGTACGGTCTACCCGCTTTTTTTTTCACTTGAGTTTTTTCACTAGTACCTAGTACCTAGTACCTTTAATCCACGCAGGTACGCTTGTAACGTAAGCTTTCTATAAAGGTCCCTTTTTGCGTCAAGGGTTGTCTGAACACTTTCGTGCAACGATACATACGAGTATGTCATCAATGTGCTAAAAAGATTTTGACATCGCTCGTAGAACTCTTGAGGAGTCCCCTGCCCCTGAGTTAATAATGCCAAATCGTTATACAGAGCGGTCTCATCGCGTTGGTCTGAGAAATTGTTCACAAGAGTATTACGAATACCTAGCCAATCTGACGCAATCCCATTAGAATTAATCAATCGGGCTGTGGGCCCCGAAACTTTATTTAAAATCCCGTTAAGTAAGGCAGCTTCTTTTAGTTTATTCGTAGGGTCCTTAGTTACGAATTCAGTTACTAACTGGTCACACAAATGAATAAATCTGGTAAGCACATTTACGTTGCCCTCAAAATCGGGCACTAACCGAAGCCCTTTAAAATTTGGTCCAAATCCGCCATATCTACTTCCGGTTTCCCTGAATTAACACTATCGTCGTAAACTAGTTGCCTATTCGGATCTTGAAATCTAGATCTATTACTAACACTATCACTAATAGTCAAGTTCCGTGATTTCCGTGGATGGAAAATTTTGGAAGTTTTAACACACAAATTTAAAGGATAAAGGAGAGCAAGACACTAAAAGATTTGAATGTACTCACAATGACTGCATTTCGGCCTCTCTTGATAATAATAAAAATAATAATTTTTATTTTCCATTAACATACCAATAACCTATAATGAAGACTTATATAATGCTTTGTTTGTTGTCTTAAGTAAAATACAAGTTTGGTATACCTACATTAATAAGACCGCAGAACCTACACTAAGAATAAACTTGTGTTGTAGGTTTCTGCTTGCTCTTCGAATTCACAGTTTTAACAGGTAAATTAAACATAGCCAGAAAGATGAATAACATTAGATAGGTAAGGTAAGTACAATTTTTAACTACATTAAATTTCACATTATTAGCTTGTAATGTATGCGTGTGTGTGTGTGTGTGTGTGTATGGAAGTGTGTGTATGTATGTATGTATGTGGAATGTATGGTGTATGTGTGTGTGTGGAAGGGAGGGTGCGTGAGTGTGTGTATGAGATGAAGGTAGAAGTATTTATGTTTTTATCTTTATAAAGTCTTCCGCATTACCAGGGCTAAGATTTTTTAACCAATTGTTGATTTTCTGCTTGAGTTCTCTATTGTTTTTTGTTAGTGTATCTGACTGAATTTTGCAGACTTTATTATAGATATGAGGTCCTAAAAAACCTGCGTGTCGGTGTGCCAGTTTAGAGTTATATAGCGGTTTTTCAAAAACAATATCTTTTCTTCTTTTTTTATTATTTTTGTCCATGTTTCATATATTATGTTTGTCATCTAGGTACTTCTTTATGTTGTTGCAGAATCAGACTGTATAAAAAGTTGCCGCACTGTCAGAACGCTACAATCTTTATAAAGTTCCGCGGTTCGAAAACGGTAGGGCTTGAAGGTTGCAACCTTTAATACCGCTCTCTGCGCTCGTTCTAAATGTAACATATGTGTTGACCCCACCCCAGCTGGTGTTACAGTATGTGAGTAAGGATCTGCACAGTGCTTTATACACGTTTAACACAAGATTTTGATCTGCAACATCTCTAAAATTTTTGAAGATATAAATTAGCTTACGAACTCTAGCGCATAGGGTGTCAATGTGCGGTTTCCAAGTCATTCTGCTGTACAATATGACGCCTAAATATTTAATAATAAAATTAAAATTTAAATAAATATTTAAGCCTAATGATGTATCTATGTCTGGATACTCCTCTCGCTGGATGACTTGTAGATTCGAATCCTCAAACGAGGCTTGAAAACCACCAGAGCAGCTCCCAGGATATGGTCCTCGATGTTAGATGACTCCTAAGCTTCAGGAAATGCTCTCAAGAATCCTACAATGACTGCGCCAGTTAAGTATCGCAGCATGCGAGGACTCAAAAAACCGATTTAATTATATTTAATTTAATTAAATTACAATTATAATTATAATTAGGTACTTAACTACGTTCTGATCGTTCAATGTTAGAACAATAAGTGAAATTATAAATCACACTGCGGATGACGTCGGCTCCTGTCAGGTGTTGTAATACGCTTCTTCAGTATTCTCACGGTGGTAGAATACATACGAACGACATCGGTTCCCGTCAATGTGTCGTAATGCGCTTCTTCAGCAGTCTCACGGTGGCCGGAACGCCCGGGGTGTCGCAATACGGGGAATGAGTAATTGTTATGGTTTGAGGTTCGTGGATTGATGGCTCTTAACACATTTAACATTCGTTAGCCATATGTTTACGTATATTCAATGTAACATACAGTAGACAAAATTCGTGTTATGCTGTCGCCTTGTACAAGCATGGTTTCATATGTTTCACTAAAACTACCATCATAATTCAAGTACACAACTATTATACAACATCATAGAGTAATTATTAAATATTGACATGTTTATTATGGTCAAGTCAGATATTTTTACATTATTATCGTTTTTTTTCCTAGTTTTTGTTCTATCTGGTTGACAAAAAAAGGTTATTCATCAGTGCATGTTGCATCGGAATAATTACTCAATTCACAAAATTAAACCAAAAAAAGTATTTTCACGTGATCTTGGTGATTTTTAGTGGCCCCAAAATTAGGAAAGTTATTATTTCGCTACAACATGAATCATTATCTTCATCTGGTTCATGTTTTGTATCACTACCGTAACGAAAAAGGCTCCTTAGCTATCATCAAAATTACGGCACTGTTATTTTTTTGATAAATATTGTATTAGGTGGTTCATTTCTTGTAACCGTTTCTATCTCTGATTCTTTCTATTATGAATTTTTAATTCTGTTACTAGCCATTTGCGGACCATGACAGCTCATTATGAAAAGCATAACATACAAAACTATCTGAACTAACTTAAGATCTAACAAAATATTATTCTAATTTAAATTTTGTTTTTGGAGGCATAAGGTTAGAAATCTTCATACGTACAAAATCCACATACAAAATTGTTGTTATTACAACAATAAAGTCTTATGATGAAATCAGACCTTACCTATGTCTAAATAGTGGAGAGACATTTTTTCAAGCATTATGTTGTAGTTGAAGATATGCACCATAATTTTAGTGTAAACTGTGTTAAATGCATAAAGGCGTATCTGCTGAAGCGTCCAACTTGCGAGACAAAACATTTAAAATGTATAAAGACCTATGTTGAATTACGGCATATAAAACGATTATTAATTTGGGACATATCGGTGTAACTCAATATAAAATCTTATGGTTCTAAGACATTGCAAAAGTCTGTAGATCCGACTTTATGCATGTGTGTATCTTGGCAACGGTACGAGAAATAAAAATGTCAGATAGTTAAAAGTAAAAAAAACTTAATATGGCTGTATCGAAAAGTAATTTTGGTTGCATCTATACATCCAACCTAATGCCTCTGATGTCGAGAACTATTCTTAGATTAAAGGGCATTGCTCCTTTAATTGCTCTTTAAAACAGAATTGTTCTGTTTATATTGCAGTGATTTTAATTATACAATTTTACTATTATCAGTAACTATAAACTCCACACCAACTAGCTCTTATAGCCAGAGATCAAAATGTAAATGCAGCCACTCAACAGTAGCTGAATTGGTACCTAAGTAAATCCAGCCATTTACATTCTCGTTTCGCAGGATTTGATTGTGCTTAGTTTGGGTTCAGCAATTATGGTCGGAGCAGATTGCCAAGCTCCGCCGCCGATGCGTGGCCAGGCGCCGCCGCTACCAGCGCTACCGGAGAAGGAGGCGGCCGGAGACAGCGGAAACGGAAGCCCTCTATGTGGCCTACAGAGAGGCGACCAAAACCCTCCGCGTGGCCATCAGCGAGGCTAAGGCAGAGGCCTGGCGTGAACTGCTGGAGAACCTGGAACGGGACCCATGGGGGCGCCCTTACAGGTTGGCGAGACAAAAGCTCCGTCCCTGGGCTCCCCCCATCACCAGCACGTTGCAGCCTCCAGTGCTCCGCCGCGTGTTCGAGGGACTGTTCCCCGGTGATTCAGGGCCGGAGTTCACGCCTTCCACCGCGGCGGTGGCCCCAAGAGTGGAAGCAGAGGAGGAGGATATACCCGAGGTCTCAGAAGGAGAGCTGGGTGCGGCCATCTTCAGGATGAGGGCCAAAAACACGGCGCCGGGACCAGATGGTATTCCCGGTCGTGCGTGGGCCCTCGCCTAGGACGCTCTGGAGCCCCGCATACGAGCCCTCTTCGACCACTGCATGCGGGAGGGGAAGTTCCCCACGAGGTGGAAAGAAGGTCGGCTCGTACTCTTGCGAAAAGAGGGGCGTCCTGCGGATGAACCCGCCCGATACCGCCCTATTGTACCTACTGCTTGACGAGGCTGGCAAGCTTCTGGAGCGTGTTGTCGCTGCCCACCTCGTCAGGCATCTCAGGAATGTCGGGTTTCGGAGAGGTCGCTCGACGCTGGACGCTATATCCCGCGTCCACGATCTCTCCGAGATGGCGTGCTCCAACGGCGAGGTCATGTTGGCGGTGTCGCTAGACATCGCAAACGTATTCAATAGCCTGCCGTGGAGCACGATTTTGAGGGGTCTAAGGCATCACGAGGTACCCCAGTACCTCCGCCGTATCGTCAGGGACTACCTCTCAGCAAGAGATGTGGTCTACCCGACAAGTCAGGGCGGAGGCCGAAGCCCAGTGACTCGCGGTGTTCCTCAGGGAACTGTTCTTGGACCACTCCTTTGAAACGTTGGGTATGATTGGGTGCTGCGGGGCGTTAACCTGGATGGTGTTGACGTCATCTGTTACGCCGACGACACCCTGGTTACCGCCCGGGGGAAGACAATCCGGGAAGCGTCCATCCTGGCCACTGCTGCAGATGCGGCGGTAGTGGCCCGGATCCGGCTATTGGGCCTGGAGGTGGCGCTCAACAAATCCGAGGCCATCTGTTTTTCCTGGTCGTCGGAGAGCGCCACCCGCAGGCTGCAACATAATTGTCGGGGGGACATCTATAGCTGTCTAGTCAACGCTGAGATATCTCGGTGTTGTGCTTGACAGCAGATGGAGATTCAGAGCCCATTTTCAGCAGCTGTCCCCCAGACTCGTGGGTACGGCTACTGCACTGGGCCGCTTGCTCCCGAATCTCGGGGGGGGGGGGGGGGGAGAGGTAGCTGCCGCCAACTTTACATGGCGGTGGTGCGCTCTATGGCCCTCTACGGTGCCCCCATATGGGCAGGGCCCCTAAACTCCCAGGAGACCGCCCTGCTCCATAAAGCCCAAAGAGCCATGGCGGTGAGGGTGAGCAGGGGCTATCGCACTCTTTCACACGAGGTGGCCTGCGTTCTCGCCGAATCCCTTCCATGGGATCTAGAGGCCGAGGTTCTGTCCTCGGTCTTTTGGCGTAAAACGTGGGCGCAACAGGAGGGTCTCCACTGCTCCTCAGGAGTATGGCCAGTGGCGTACTGATGCCAAAGAGGCCGCTCTGGCATCCTGGAGCAGACGCTTGGGCGTAGGTCCACGGAGGGGAGCCGGAGCAACCCAGTTCTTTGAAGCGGTCCAGCCCATCCTCAAACAGTGGGTCCATCGAGGGTCCTTACCTTCCGTATCACACAGGTCCTCTCAGGGCACGGGTGCTTCGGGAGGTACTTGTGCAATGTTGTCCGGAGGGATGCGACTCCTGGGTGCCACCAGTGCGGCTGTGCAGAAGAAACCACGCAGCACGTGCTGGAGGTTTGCCCAGGGGCTGTCGAGGCGCGGCAGTCCCTGGTTGCAGTCGTGGAGGCGGACCTCTCCTTGCCGACCATTTTAACGAAGATGGTCGACGATGAGAAGTCATGGCAGGCGATGATCTCTTTCTGCGAGGTTGTGATGTTGCAGAGAGAGGCCGAGGAGCGCGAGAGGGAGATAGATCCCCTCTCTCTCCCGCTCCGGAGAGCGCGGACATGGAGGCGAGCCGATCGTCTCGCACTCCGTCTCCGCTCAGAGAACCTGGGGTATCTATCGGCTGTGGGGACGGCCGGTGCCCCCCATTAGGATTAGGTCCTCACGAGGTGTGGATGGCCTGCGTGTTCCAGGCCATCTCACGAGGAGGTAGTGGGGAGGACTCTTTACACCCTCCCCAGAGGCTGGGCCTGCGCAGGTGGGCAGCGACTTCGGTGGGGGCTGTGGTGAATACGAATGGTCCCACGGCCTCCACCACCTGTCGATGACGATGGAACACCGCAGAGGTTTGGTGGGTATTCTGCCCTTCTGGCGGAGACTCCCACACGCGCACCAGCTCTACCCTGGGCTGGTGATCAGGATATAAAATCTTCCTCTGCGTGAAAAAAAAAAAAAGGGTTCAGCAATTAAACCGTTCTTTCAGACTTTCTTATACCAACTCAGCCAACTCTGTTTCAATTATTAATATTTACTCTACACTACACGGATCGGCTTTTACAGCAAAAAATTAAAACAAAATGCAGCCGCCCAATAGAACTTTGAATTGGCGAGTAAACCCAGGTACTTACATAAATTTTTTTGGAGTTGTACATATAAACATGTAGAGCGGATGTGCAGTTAATCGTGTTATAAGGAAATAGTAGTTTAAACAAAACTGCGCATGACGTCATTGGTGTCATGATCGCTCTTATACACTATATCCGCTTTTGAATTTTAACATTGGCCATGCCCATATTGCCTATAAACAAGGTTCTTAGGTAAAAGTTAGGTAGAAAAATGGCATTGTTCCAAATATCCTCATTGCACTGGTGCGCGTAGTAAAGACTACAAGGGAGTATTCCCCGCTCTGACGCAATGCATGTCGAAGACATAAGTACACCTTGGTCGAAGATATCAATTTTATTCATATGTCAGTGCAAGGAGTAGGGATTTGGACAGATTGTGCTCTGTGCGCGCTAACAACTTCACAAACGCTATTAAGTTTGATTCGGCCTGTACTAGTTTCGTGTCGATAGTTTTATCTATAGGTACGGTGAAATTGATAAATGTAGTTTGGTAGTAACAACACTATGCCGCCATGTTTAGCTGCGTAGGTTTGCACGTTTTTCTCGTAGGTATGGCAATACCATTGGAGACTGTTTTACCCATCGCCTATTGAGTTTCCAGTCTTTACGTAGTACGCGTGCCACAAACTTATCTGGACCGGTGAGAGAGTCGCTGTTATCGCATTCGGTGTTGCCAGAAAAATAAATTTTACAATAAAGTGGTAAACAAAATATTAACCAAGATTCCGTGATTGCAGTTCTAATAATAATACATAGGTTAATTCGAATTAAATTAATAGCCTCCTTTTTTTGAGTTAGAAATGTATGATAAGGTATTTTAGCATTTTTTTAGACTGTTTTAAATCAATCCTAAGGTAGGTCATAATGAACCAGCAGAATTTTTATTTCAGTGAAAAAAAAACTTAAAATTTGATTTTATGTTTTTCATTATTTGTTTCCTTGTGAAAACGGCTCGTGACGTCTCATGGCGTTACGTTCTTAGAACACTTTTTACGAAATCTGCCTTAAACATTCATTTTATATTTTTCTTGCATGGTGTAAAATACCCTATTATGCACACACTACCCATGTATCAGCTGGCAACGTTGGTAAAATGTTAATTAGGTATCTACTTAAAAACAAAACAAATATATTCTTCGAAAATATTTATATTTTAACGCAATAATTATGATCAATTACATATGTATGGCGAGTGTTCTCCAACGGGAATACTCCAGGTATTCCTGAGCCACCAGGGTTATTTGATTCATCAGCACTCACTTCATCATCACAGTCACTACTTTCACTTTCACTGTCCAAATTAATGATGAAAGGCTCGTCTAAGTATGCATCCCCTTTGCTATAGTCGTTTTCTAGTTTTTTCACGTGATTGCAATGCTTTAATAGTTGCAAATATATTGCAATGCTGCAAAATAATGGTCTCACATAAGAAGAAGAAGAAGAAGTATAATGGTCTGTGCTCCCTTTCTTACTTGACATTAGCATGTATGAACACTGGCAGAATTGTGACAATTTATAGTGCGTTCGAATAGGCTATTTATGATCGTTTTTAGAAAAAATAACGCTAAAAACGCTCACAAGGGGCGTTCGAAATGGGAATATGTGGGTGAAAATGACGTTCATGCCTCTTTTTGTTCAGCGTTCGGAAAGATGAAAAAGACGTATTTTTGCCACCAAAAAGTGCAATTTTGATCCACTTCCCGAGCATGGTTGTTTGTGATTGTTGATGTGATTCTTTTGTGCCAGATTATTATTTATAAATTTTGCCGTTTATTTTTATACTTATATCTTGTTAAGAGTAAGGAACTCTTTAGTGCTCGTTAGTGCTTTGTACCAGTTTGACAGATAGTGTAACCATAGTTGCATATATATTGTTTGTCAGTAAAAATCTGTTATATTTTATATTATAGTAAACATATCTCAATTTTTATTTTTTGTTTATTTATTCTACATCAACCTTAACATGGTAGCAGTGCGTGGTTAAAGGATAAAATTAGCGAATTTAGAAGAAAGTCGAGTGTTCAGTAAGAGAAAACATTTTTTCGTCAGCAAGATGGAACAAGCGATCTTCGAAGCTACGAAAATTCAGGTTGGTCTCTTAGAGAAAACGAACTGGGCGACTTAGAGATATAAGATAATGGCAGCAATGAGAGGATTAGGACTGCTTGATATAATTGAAGGAAGGATTAGCAAACCAGTGCTAGTGGATCCTAAACAGACTGAGAAATTTAATGTAGAGTTGCAGAACTACCAGAGGGCCAATAATGCAGCACTACTATTAATTACGACGAATTTATCTGATGAAAATCTTCAAAAGGTAATGCGATATATATACCGTTGCAAGGGAGGTATGGCTTGAATTACACCGACTACATGCAGGTGAGTCACAAGATCGAGCCTATGACCTCTGCATGAATTTTTTTAGCTACAAGAAACAACCTGACCATGATATGTCAACTCATACCTATGTCCCAAATGAAAAATATCTGGTTTGAGCTGACACAGGAGATGAACAAGTCTGAAGTTAAAGGTGAGCTACCAGAAATTTTCCTGATATGCAAAATTTTAGACACCTTACCTGAAGATTATTTTTCATTCAAATCTAGTTGGTTGTTGATATTGAAGTCTGAGAGAACGGTTGAAAACTTGACAAGTCAACTTTGTACGTATGAAAGAGCTTTAACCAGTAGGAATGAAGTAGAAACAGAGGTTCTCAACTTTCGAGGAACGAAAGCTAAACCGAAGAAGATCATTAGAAATGTCAATAAGAGAGGTAAAGAGAAATGTCATTATTGTGGTGTGATCGGACACAGAATAAAGCAATGCCAGAAATGGATATCCGATGAACGCCCACCGAAACCGAAATCGTCAACGTCAAAATGTGTACCAAATACGAGTGTGCATATGAGTCTTATGGCAGTTAATACTAATATAGACGAAGATCACGATTCCTGGTTTGTTGATAATGGTGCTACAAGTCACGTGACAAATAGGTGTGATTTGTTTGAGACGTTCGATTACATTGAAGATTCACACACTGTGACAACAGCAAATGGAGAAGCCATTCAGGCAGTTGGCATGGGAACATTGAAAATTGAAGTAGAAGGTCGCAAGCAAATGATTACGCTAAATGATGTATGGTATGTACCTAGTGTAAAAAAGAACCTATTTTCAGTACTATCAGCTCAAGATAGACTCTCAAATAATACTTTTGTGTCATCAGCTACATCATGTAAGTTGTCAGTGAACGGGATCATTATGATTATTGGGAACAGGCAGAGACAAGGAGATCTATACAAACTACAATTGACCAACATCAAACCTGTTAGACCCGCACAAATAAACACCCTAGCAACAAAAAACTTACTCCAGCTATATCACTAGAGATGGGGACACCAAAGTAAAGTCCATGTACAGAAAGTTATTGAGAGAGAACTTGGGATTAAAGTTAAACTTGACAGCGAAATATGTGAAGGCTGTATCTATGGTAAAACACATAGAACTAAATTTGGTTCAAGAGAAAGGGCAACAAGAGCGGGTGAACTCATACACGCTGACGTATGTGGACCCTTCAGGTACTCTATAGGCAAATGCAAGTACTTTGTTCTCTTCAAGGATGATTTATCGAAATTCCGTTATGTATACTGTCTGAAACAAAAGTCAGAAGTAAGTCAAAAGCTGAAGCAAGTGTTAACTGATATAAAAGCAAATGGACACACAGTAAGAGAGCTTCTGAGTGATAACGGAGGAGAGTTCGATAATAAGGAAGTTAGGAAAATACTCGAAGATTATGGTATTAAACAGAGACTTTCTATGCCACATACTCCACAGCAAAATGGTTGTATAGAAAGAGATAACAGGACAGTTGTCGAAGCCACGAGGGCTATTATGCATGCAAAAGGGCTATCCCAAGGGCTGTGGGCTGAGATAGTTAATGCTACAGTCTACATTCTAAATCGGACTGGGCCTACACCATTGGACATGAGTCCATACGAGATATGGTACAATGAGAAGCCAAGGATCCGACATTTAAGAATAATCGGTAGTACTTGCTATGCACATGTGCCAAAGGTCACTAGGAAAAAATTGGACAAAAAGGCCGTGAAGGGTATATTGATTGGATATGAGAATGATGAAGGTTACAGAGTATGGATAAAAGAAAACAACAAACTAGTACGTTCAAGAGATGTTTTATTTGAAGAGAAGACTCTATTGCCAACGAATGAAGATCCAATACCAATAGAAAATACAAGTCCAATGACTTTTGACGTGCCAATACCTATGTATTACAACAACACACCTATCTCTTTAAATAGAGACATATCAGATAATGTCACGTCAATTCAAGAATCATCAATATCTGCACCAGCTCAGGACTCATCCATATTAAATGAATCTGGAAAATCATCATCATTTACAAGTCATGATATCAAAGACGAACCAGATAACATACAGAATGTTGATGAGCCTGAAACTCAAAGTGATTACGAATCTGTTGATTCAAATGAGGACACAGCTGAATTGATCGAACCTGTACAGGATGGAGTTTTACCTGAATTAGAAATAGAGGAAGAAGGTAGAATGACACTAAGAAACAGGTCGACTATTAGACCTCCAGACAGATTTAAGAAATTTATCATGAGTGCGGTAGAGGATATAAATGAAATCAACGAACCTCAAACTTATCATGAAGCTATCCGCAGTAAAAATAGCAAAAAGTGGAAGATGGCTATGGATGATGAGATTTCATCACTGAATGAAAATAAGACGTGGGTTATGGTACCACTACCAAATAATAAAAAAGCTATTCCATGTAAATGGATATACAAAATGAAGATGAATGCAGATGGTACAGTTGAGCGTTATAAGGCTATACTGGTGATTAAAGGCTATTCGCAGAAAAAGGGCATAGATTTTTATGATACATTCAGCCCCGTTGCTAAATTGAGCACTATCAGAGTGGTTTTGAGTATTGCTGCGAGAGATAATATGTTCTTAGCCCAATTTGATGTGTCTACAGCATTTCTGTATGGAAGCCTGAGTGAGGATATCTATATGAAACCACCCGAAGGTTATAACGATGGCTCTTACAATGTATGCAAATTAAAAAGGAGTCTATATGGATTTAAACAGGCTCCTCGTTGTTGGAATAACTGCATTACAGAGGTTCTGGAAAAGCCTGGATTTCTCGCAAGTGAAGCTGATCCATGTCTATTTATGAGGCAGCGAGGAGAAAGAAGACTCATACTAGTACTTTTCGTTGATGATGGGCTTCTAGCTTCTACCCACCAAGAAGAATTAGACAAAGTTTTAGAGGAGCTTAAAGGACGATTCAAAATTAAATCGAAACCAGCTACCTACTGCTTAGGTCTAGAAATTGGGAGGGAAGTAGATGGCTCTATAAATCTGACACAGACTGCCAATACGAAAAAACTACTGGAAAGATTCTGTATAGAAGGTTGTAAAACAGTAGCGACACCTATCATAAATGATAATACTGCAGGAAAAAGAGAAGATATTTCTGAAATCGAGAAGAAATTTCCATATAGGCAAGCCATGGGTGCCTTAGCATATTTAATGGTTGGTACGAGGCCTGACATAGCTTATTCTGTAGGTGTTGCCATCCAGGCATTTAGAAAACCCAACAGGAGAAGATGTTGTGAAAGTGAAGCGTATACTACGCTACTTAAAAGGAACTTTAAATTGGGGCATACAATACAAAAGAAATTATAATGAACATCTAAAATGCTACAGTGACGCGGATCACGGTCGAGATTTAGAGACAGGACGTTCTGCAACTGGACTGATTTGTATGTTTGCCGGGGGAACTGTATCATGGCGGAGCCACAGACAGACGTCTGTCGCAATTTCCACTACTGAAGCAGAAATAGTAGCCGCAAGTGAGACTGCTAGAGAAATTATTTGGTATCCTCATCAACTTCAACTCATCATTATACTCAAAATCAAAATGGCGGATTTCGCTTTTTTTTCGCAACCACTACAGAAATACCGATTGTTTCAAAACGGTTCATTACTTATATGTGATATAAAAAGAGATAAACAGAATAAACTATGTTTTACATTATTATCCTGCACTATTTGCATGTTTTATAAGATAACATATTGAATTTCTAGCACTAAGTTATGTTTACGAACAAAACCGTTACGTTTCATATTTGAATATAATGTCTGAGAATAAACGAAATTCTTTATAAAAAATATTGAAATTGTAAAAAGTTCATATTTTATAATGATAAAAATAACAATTAGCTAACCTCCTCATTACTTTTCCGCTTCCATTATTTTTTATTCAATTTATGTCAAAATCATCTTCGCACACTGACAAGCTGCACGTACTTAGGTACTCTATAGGCCGACTTGGAACACAAAATTATTAAAATTTTTTCATGGTCCGGTTTGTGATTTTAGATTTTATAGGAAGAACATATATCTAGCTCTCTTCGTCTCATACATTTTACCGATCGAAAAAGCAAGACAACAACAATATAATGCAAAAACGAACCACAAGTCCTCGAGAACAGATCTGTTCACCTTATGAGCTTACTATTACAATGTAAAATTGGACAGTATTGTTGACCTTACATCTCAGGCGGTAGAGACTTGTAAGAAGCATTGATATATCGACTTATGTTCTCCCAGTGTTGTATGTAGACAACGAGTCAGCGATTAAACTTGCACACAATCCTTCATTTGAACTGCATCAGAGAACCAAACATATAAGGATTCGGCATTTCTTTGTAAGGGAGACTGTGGCTGAAGGTACATTATGTGTTAAGAAGGTCTCTACAGAATTTGAGTTAGCCGATATGATGACAAAACCTCTATATAAACCAAGATTGGTTATGCTATGTACAAGAATTGGTATGAGCAACCTGGACAAAGAGAGAAGATGTTAAGAGTAAAGGAACTCTTTAGTGCTCGTTAGTGCTTTGTACCAGTTTGACAGATAGTGTAACCATAGTTGCATATATATTGTTTGTCAGTAAAAGTCTGTTATATTTTATATTATAGTAAACATATCTCAATTTCTATTTCTCGTTTATTTATTCTACATCAACCTTAACATATCTCATCTGACGTGTCGTTGGCAAAAGTGTTCTCAAATAGTTTGCCATTAAATAAAAAGTCTTATGCTCAGTGGACCGTTCGAAGAGGGTGTGGGCAAAAGTAGTAAAAGTAACGTTTTTGAGCTTTGCGAACGCTATAACAAAAGAGCCATCAATGACAATGCCACCAATGCCCTCATAAGCTAAACGAACGCACCTATAGTCACAGAAAGAATTCATTCAATAAAGAAGAAGAAGAACACATTTTGTTTAAATGCCGCGCCGCGAGACGATTGATTAAAATAAATAACAAATTATCAATAAAAATGAATGCAAAATGATTCTATATCGCAGTACTGTTTCTGTGACTGACGTAGCTAAGTGTGTTTATCAAACTAACCGTTGTGAAGCGTAATAATAATGTTTACTATAGCTTGCTGTTTTTCTGGAGCCAGTTCGTGTAAGCTGTACGCTATGAAAACATACCGCCTTACGTGTTAGCAGAGAATTGTTAATTATCTAGAATCCTGCTGTAACTACTGAAGCTCAAAATGAGCCACTGTTCAAGTGTAAGTAAATCTATTATCTGTAGATGTTCTTCCTATTATTTAACCAGAAGTGTAGTTTCGATAGGTACTACCACTCTCGCCTAGTGTTTTGATTCGAAAGACGTTCACCATGAGCCTCCTGTAAAAGTTCCATCTGGGAATGTACCTTATACTTATGCTACCTCAGAGCAGTAGTGTGTAAAAAATACTTAATTTTGCTGACAGGCATTGTAGAAGGTGAACTTGTGAATGTGAATCAACAACTATGGATCTAACCACTAGGATATCCTGGGTGATGTTTAATTATCACCTCTCATCCAGAAATGTTGCCTGCCCTTTAGGTTGAAACTCTTTAACTCATTAAAGGTATACATACATGTAAGACTTCATTTTGTTTACCAGATTTCACAGACAGCAGTATTTTTAAAAGTTGTCTGAGTCACATTCAAGTTTATAGGCACCTGTACTATGGTAACCTGATGTCTGATATACAAACATATATACATATACACACCCAGACGCAGCTCAAACAGACATGTTCATGCACACACATGTTTGACCCGTCCAAGGATTTAACCCGGGGCCAGCAGCTCAGAAGGCAGGGATCTATCAACTGCGCCAACCAGCCTGTCGATACTACCTATTGCAGTCCAATAGACAAGTATTGTTTTTAAAAAAAAGAACTGGCAGACAGACATCAAGACAAAGGTATACCTTGAGGGCAGCATATAGTTCCGTGCAGAAATCTAAAACAGTCTAACATGTAAAGTTTGTACATTCCAGTCAGGATCACCAGAGAGGCAGCAGGACCAAGAGCCAGATCATGATCAAGAGAAGCCGGAGGATGATGATGGGAGTGGATGGGAGGAGGTGGAGCAGGTGGGAGGGAAGGAAAAGAAGAGTTATATGGATTATAAGCGATGGGATGAAAAGTTCCTAGAGAAGCTTGCAACTGTTCTGTTGGAGCATCCATTGTTGCTGCAGGGCAATAGCGGCTCCACGGTAAGAGTGCATACAGTACTACAATAAAAGATATACCCTTGATTGGTTTTCACTCATTGTTTTCAGTTCACCTGTTTGTTTGTTACCTGATCACTCTGTCAATCTTGAATTGTTTTTGAGATTGTTTTATAGTATAGTTAGTTATAATATATATAGGGTTTTGGGATTTACTGAAACGCGACTGAATAACATAAGAGGATAAATCTTGCTCTCTGCTTAAGTACCACCACCCTACATGAACCCTTTATATAGAGTTGTGGTTCTCGGGCAGCCAATCAGAACAGTAAAACAAACGGTTGTTAGAAAAACTTGCACCAGATTAAAGTAGTGGTAAGATAATATATAATAATAATAATAATATTAATTGTTATTAATTGGTTGGATCAAGAGCCAGATACAGAAGGCAGTAATCCTTGACACGGCACATATTGTCAGGAGGTTCCGCAGTCTGCAGCCCTAACCACCGGTAGTTTGGGTCATGCTCCACTGCCGATGGCAATCTAGTGCGGGTAGTAGTCCGGGGATCGAACCTGGGACCAGCGGCTCAGAAGGCAGGGGTGCTACCAACTGAGCCAACCGGCTAGTCTAGATAATTTTATGCAGGATTTATAATAATCTGACGAAATTGACATGAGGAAATTACATAACCAACTTTTGAAATTTGAATATTAAAATAAATAAATAAATATCAGCTTTGTGAACATGATGCAGAAAAATGAAAGGCGCGCGGCGTTGGAGGGGGTGGGGATGCAGATGGCGCCGCTGAGGTTAACCGTCAGCACGACACGCAAGTGGGTGCTCGCCTTCAAGAGATTTTTTTTCAAGACGGTGAGTTATTTTATTTTTTTATAAAAAGATTCTCAAAAGACTTTTACACTATTTCAATAGATACAATAAGTAAATATACTTGAACTATTACACTAGAGCGTGACTTAGACAGGGCAGTGACTTCATGATAGACTTATTTATGTGATTATGATTTGTTTCCTATACACGAATAAAGATCTATTTTGTATATTTACCTAAATAACTTAATGTACAAACTTACGTGTCCATTTATAAAGGATAAATATCGTCAAATGATGTAGTGTTACAACATCGAGCACCGCCGCCAATAAGTCACAATAATATAAACTAACTATGGGTAGAATATAGTTAGATAGTTCAGATAATACTCATCTTCATAATATTTATAATCGCCATATATTTAATTATAATTGTATTTTGGTAAATAAGCTACTTGAGCTACTTATTATATAATATTAATTTATGTGTAATTAATTATTCAGAATGGGTTATTGTTTTTTTGCACTGGCAAACGGTAGCACCGAGCAATCTATGATTGAGTCTGAACGTTGTACTCTGTGGTCGTTGAGACGAGAATGCGGGAATAAAATACATAATTTTATTTTATTTATTTATTTTATTTTTATTTACACGGAAAACAAACAGCTGCTTATTTAATAATGTAGTATAAGGATCTTGTGAATACAAAAGCCTAACAGTTTTCGCTTATGATAACATTGTAAGTGCCCTGAATGCAAATAGGTAACAATAGGTAATCGTGCTTGATTAAAGAACACAAACAGGAAACAAAAAGTATAGTGATGCACACAAATAAGATTCGATTATAAGTTTACAAGCAACATAAAGCCACATAAAACCTGATTTACCAAAAAAGAAACAGATAATTATGAGAGAAAAAAAGAAAAAAACATGCACATTTAGATCAGTCAGTGTAAAAACGCTTGCTTATCAAGAGTATCAATGTATTTTGCTTCATCACAAAGAGATCTATTAATTTGGAATATTTAGAATTAAACATATCAATAGTGCGAGGAAAAAGAGAATTATGACGATAGTTGGAGTGACAGCGAGGAGCATATAACTGTAAATAATTTCGACGACTAAACGTCCTATATGGTGTTATTATTTTAATCTCCGATAGTAGTCTCGAAGAGTCAACTATATTCAGTATTATATTGTGCAAGAAAGTAAGATCTGCTGCTTCCCTTGTTTCATAGAGAGGTAATATGTGGTGACGTCTACAACTGTCCACATAATCAGCACTTTGGACTTTGAGTTTATAGTTAATGATCCTTAACAATTTCTTTTGTAGTTTCTCTAGCATATCTATATTAGCATATTGAGGATTCCACACTTGTGAAGCATATTCAAGTTGACTTCTTACTAAAGAACAATATAAAATTTATATTAGGTATTTTCGTTACGGAATTTCTGGATTCTGTCTCCACGCTCAAGGCCCGCGATAGAAGCTATGCAATAGCTTAAAAATTTCTCTTCATTTCGACGGTTCAACAATGGAACACAGCACTCGTTAGTGTGCTTCATGCGATGCTAATTTTCGAGCGTTTTCACTTTTACAATTTGTTTAAAGTTAATTGAGATTGTTTTGCCACTCACACCGAAGCCTGCTGCTAACTCTGACGTGGTTTGTAATGGATCTGATTCCACGAGCACCTTTTATTCTTCGGTGTCAGCTAGGGTCTTCGGTCCTCCACGAGATTTCTTCTGTAGATCAACATTTCCAGATCGAAAACATTTGGACTAAAAACGTAACGTCTTTCTTTTACACCCTTTGTATATCGTGATAATTAAACTAAAGAATTATGAATGATACTCACGTAAATTTACGTCTCTGGTATGCAAAGGGTTAATCCTTCGAGCTGTTCTGTCTGCTGTCCACAGCGTTGGTGCCAAAGTAGAACTCGTACGTGATATTAAGCGTCACTAAACATTTCTTCTAATATTGTTTTTGATAATGGATTTCCGCAAAGTAACGCCTGAATCAATAAATTGAATTTTATTTATTGATGATATTGATATGTGTGCAAATATCTAATTCATAACAAGTTGCAGATTCTTTGCAAGTTTTAGTTCGGCAATCTAAAACTGCACAGAAGTTTATTTAGTTTCTCAATTTTTGTTGTTAAATGGAAATGGCGCATATACAGGATGGAGAATACAAGTTGGCCAAAAAAAAACCCAGGAAATATCACAAAAAAAAGTTTAAAAAAATTGGGGGGTCTGGGATTTTTTTTGGCCAACTTGTATTCTCCAAGTGGGCCCCCGAACACGCTCATTTGGTATGTCGGTCCCTCTACCAAACACCCTGTATATTTTTGGAAGACCAACAGCTAATACATAATCAATAACAAAACATAAAGCCAATTATAGATCCTCACGGAGCCTTGGAATATTATGACACTTCACGTACTTGTGCGAATACCTACGCATACACACATAGTATCTGAACAGCTAAATTATAGTGAGAAGGTAATTATAACCAAAGAGCAGTTGTTGCCGATGCTCAGAACAGATTAAAAGCTAGGCGCTTACTAAATAAAAAAAATCAAATTGGTCACCCAACAGTCAATCAACAATTTTAAATAAATATTTTTAGAAACATAGGGCCAATTACAGGACAACGCGTATAACAATAGAATAATTTTAACCATGATCACTTAATTATTAGTTAATTAGAACGTACACTATCAACTCCAGATAACAGTTACTCTCAAACTTGTTTACAAGGTATAAAAAATAACAAATTAGAAAAAAATATATAAGATATTAAATCTTTCGCTCGCTTTCGGCAACTATGAGTTCTGTCTATATAGTTGACATTAAGTATCGTTGTATTGTAGATGCGCTTGTGCGCGTGCAGAGCGGCGCAGTTGGACGCGAGCGAGCCGCTGCGTCTGGCGCCGAGCTGGGCGCGCACCGTCGAGCCGCTGATGCGGGACTCGCCGGAGCTGAAGCAGGCCTACGTGAGTACTGTCCCGTTGTATTGTAGATGCGCTTGTGCGCGTGCAGAGCGGCGCAGTTGGGCGTGAGCGAGCCGTTGCGTCTGGCGCCGAGCTGGGCGCGCACCGTCGAGCCGCTGAAACAGGCCTACGTAAGCATCTGATATAATCGAAACTGAGATATATCCAGTGAATAGGTACTACGAATAATAAAACACAGTATCTACTAATAACGTTTCGTATATAACATGAACACGAATATTACTTCGGGTGTGGGTATTTGTAACGCTTTTTCAGATTTTTTCAACTCAAATTACTTACCTTCAACATCTATGCAGACTCCATCCTACGCTTCTCTGAGCTCAGTAATAATGTCTTCCGTAGCTGATATTTGCATCATCGAAATTGAACCATCCAAAGTTTTAAGATTATTAGAGTCTCTAGACTGCAAAAAGTCGGCTGGTCCGGATGAGCTTCACCCACACTTCATCACTAACTGAGCTAAAAGTCTAGTTTCACTATTCTCTTCGAGAGGTTTATTGATGAAGGTATTATGCCTGATATCTGGAAAACTGCATAACACCTATACATAAGAAATGTTCCAAACGGGATGTAGAAAATTATAGACCTATTTCAAAGCTGTGTGTTCTAGCTAAAATTTTTGAAAATTTGGGACGACCAGTTGTATGCTGCTCTTAGACATAGTTTCATACCATAACAGGATGGGTTCTTGAGAGGTAGGTCCACTACAACTATCTCATCACGTTTACAGATTCGGTTACTGCTGGCATGGATTCGGGTGGTCAGGTCGACTCTGTCTTTACCGACTACAGCAAGGCTTTTGATCGTATTGATCATGCTATTCAACTTGCTAAACTGTATGCTGCCGGAATACGGGACAATCTTTACAGGTGGTTTACGTCGTACGTTGCTGATCGATGCCAAACTGTGTTCCTAAATGGATATGCGTCGGCTTCATCTCCAATTCCATCTGGAGTGCCCCAAGGTGAAGAGAAGTGGACCAAGGGTTGATCCTTGGTCCACTTCTCTTTATCCTCTTTGTTAACGTCATAAACTTGTGCTTAGGACACTCCGATTTCCTTTTATTCGCTGATGACATGAACATTTTCAAGGTAATCAATAGTAGTCATGATTTCGATCTTCTTCAACATGATCTTGATAAACTTCTTAAGTACTGTACTTTAAATAAACTTGATCTCAACATTCCTAAATGTTGCTGCATTAGTTTTAGTAGATAAACGAATATCCATCAACATGATTACAAAATCAATCACCAGTCTCTCACTAGGATCAATACTGTGCTTGACTTAGGTGTAACTCTTGACTGCAAACTGCTTTTTAATAAGCACATTAAAAAAGTGTCAGCTAAAGCTATGAAAAGCTTAGGCTTTTTATTTCGAGTTACTCAAGATTTTCAGTCATTGAAAACATTAAACATTCTATTCTGCTCCCTAGTCCGTAGTAATTTGGAATACGCTTCGCAAATATGGAATCCACGCTATGACAAATACATAAACATTTTGGAAAAACCCTAGAAAAAGTTCCTAAACCACATCAACTACAAGCACAGAATAAGCAGCCTCGATTATGTAGATAGTTGTAAACACCATCATCTCCTACCTCTATTTAAAAGAAGAGAAGCTGCTGATCTTACCTTTTTACATAATATTGTTCTGAATTTGTTTGACTCTCCAACTTTACTGTCAAAAATCAAACATACAACAAGCCGGCAAGGGTGACCTGTCGCAGAAATTACATAGAGCTGTACACTCCTCAGTGCTTTTCCAACTACCGTCGAAACTCTTTCTTTATACGGACTGTCAATGTTTATATTATATTTAATACTGATTATTCTGAAAATGTCGATTTGTTTATCTCAAAGCGGAATGTTTTCAAATCTTTTATCAATGACCATGGTTTAGCAGTTTCCTGCTAGCTATACGCTCGATGATAGTGGAGAGGATAAATACCTGCTTTACGTGGGAGGTCTGGGTCTGATGAGTGCTGGTGACCGTGCTTCCTCGTTGTAGGCGTCTTGCTGTCGACGGCGTGCTGAAGGAGCTGAACTTGGTTCACTTGGTTATAATGTCTGTATTGTCCCTTTGGGTTGTGCACTGGTTTACGCGGCGGGCTGATTGCGTGTGTACACACTTTACGCGGCGGGCTGATTGCGTGTGTACACACGTGCTGATTTAGGAGTAGTGTCTGGTCGGGCCGAACACACCCTGAAGGTCACTCGCGGCGAAGTCATTCGCGGTGACTCGTGCTGATATAAAATGGCGGTGCCATGCGGTTGCTGCGCGGAACGCAGCGGTACACGTCCGCCGGTCGCGAGTACAAAAAGGTGACTGTTTCCGCTTCCTTCCGCAGCCGCTTTCTTCTAGTTATGACAGCTGCAGGCGAAGCGGCGGTGGGGCACGCGGGCGCGGTGCGCCTTAAGGTGACGTCACGCTTTGGCGTGAACATATTCCCCACTCGGCAAAGGTGTGGTGTGGTGGTCAATCGACAGTCAGGTGGTCGTTCTTGATTTCCACCACTCGGGTGACGCCATCCCTTCATGGGTTCGTCTTGTGGCTCATGCGCCAGTGTAGAGGCGGCACCTGGTCGTCCACCATCAGTACCAGTTCTCCGACTTGAGGTCGGCTGGATCGGGGAGTCCGTTTGGAGCGTGTTTGGATGGTGTGCAGGTAGGGTTTGGACCAGGATTGCCAAAGGTGTTGGGATAAGGGTAGGACGAGCTTGAACCCTTTTGTGTGCAGAAATGGCTCGTCCTCCTACCGAGTACTCAGGTAGGGCATTGAGCTGACGGTTTAAAAGGACATGACCCGCGGCGAGTAATTCAAATTCCGCGTGGTCAAAAGAGAGTGGGCTGAGAGGGCGTGCATTGAGCATGGCTACAATGCGCGTTAAAAGAGCTGAAAGTGTAGGTGCGTTATTGTTATTATTGGTTGCAAGAAAGTCTTGTATTTCCCTAAGTTCATTTCTAGCGCCTACATAAATTGTACCTAATTATATCTAATTAACGTCGGTACACCGCGCCTAGAAACAAAACGCTGTAATGCCGCTAGGAACGCTTCCGTGGATAACTCAGATACCGGTTCGAGATGGACCGCCTTCGTGGCTAGGCATGTTACAACACAGAGGTAGCCTTTTAATAGCTTGGCGTTTCTCAGTGTACTGGATTTTATCAAAAATGGTCCAGTTAAGTCCGTCGTGACTTTGCTAAATACGGGCTGAACGTTTACGCGGTCGGCGGGTGAGTCGGCCATGTACGGAGCCTTAGTTTGGACGCGGAAACGTAAACATTGTATACATTGGTATACTGATAACGTCCAGAATTGCTGGCGCAAGGGTGAGTGCAGATTGTCAGCACCTAACTGACTTAAGGTGTTTGCGATGACAGTTTGTCGTCGTATTGTGTGTGTGTGCTGATTCTTTGTGGGCTGAGTCGGTATTTGTTGGATGTGCCGTCCTAGTCATTGCCTAGGCGGCGGTGAAGGACGCGAGGTAGTGCGCGTTGGAGTACGACGGTAGTACACCATCTGGCCCGTATCAGGTGTGGGACGGCGCCGTGGTACCTCGCGCTGTTGTACCGGCAATAAGCGCACTGGTAGTGCGTAGTATCGGGTACATACCCGAGGCTTGTGACCCTTTACATTACTACATGGGTAGCAATGGTTGTCACCATAGCGCGGAGGTTGCGGGTTCGATACCTGTTCGGGTCTTGGCGCGGAGCTGAAAGGCCTCGGGTTAGAACCCTGCGCATAGCGCGGAGGTTGCGGGTTCAAAACCTGCTGAAGTGGCGGTGAGAAGCGCGCGGGTATAAGCGCGGAGCTGAGAGGTTGCAGGTTCGAATCCTGCGCATAGCACCGAGGCTGCAGGTTCGATACCTGCTGAGCAGATAGTGAGAAGCGCGCGGGCATAGGCGCGGAGCTGAGAGGGTGCAGGTTCGAAACCTGCAAATAGCACGGAGGCTGCAGGTTCGATACCTGCCGAGCTGATGACGAGAAGCGCGCGGGTATAGGCGTGGAGCTGAGAGGGTGCAGGTTCGAATCCTGCGCACAGCACTGAGGCTGCAGGTTCGATACCTGCTGAGCAGATGACGAGAAGCGCGCGGGTATAGGCGCGGAGCTGAGAGGGTGCAGGTTCGAATCCTGCGCACAGCACTGAGGCTGCAGGTCCGATACCTGCTGAGCTGATGATGAGGAGCGCGCGGGTATAGGCGCGGAGCTGATTGGGTGCAGGTTCGAAACCTGCGCATAGCACTGCGGCTGCAGGTTCGATACCTGCTGAGCAGATATTGAGAAGCGCGCGGGTATAGGCGCTGAGCTGAGAGTGTGCGGGTTCGAATCCTGCGTACAGCACTGAGGCTGCAGGTTCGATACCTGCTGAGCTGATATTGAAAAGCGCGCGGGTATAGGCGCTGAGCTGAGAGGGTGCAGGTTCGAATCCTGCGTATAGCACTGTGGCTGCAGGTTCGATACCTGCTGAGCTGATGGCGAAAAGCGCGCGGTTATAGGCGCTGAGCTGAGAGGGTGCAGGTTCGAATCCTGCGCACAGCACTGAGGCTGCGGGTTCGATACCTGCTGAGCTGGTGACGGAGGGGGCGCTAATGACCATGTTTTTTGTTCCAATTCTACAACGAGAATCTCGTAGTAGGCGTCTATTGTCCTTTCATACTGCTCGTTGTAGAATTCCTCCTCGGAATCTGATAAGCCTACGGTGTCTAATATTATATAATACGCCGCGTCAAATCTATCGCGGGTCAATCTTACGCCCGATGCTCTGGCATCGAACTCGGGGCTATAGCGCCTTGGTTTGCTAGACCTCAATGATAACGCTTCCAAATTAAGCTTAATAATAGCGATTTGTAACTGTCTAAATCTGGCTACCTGTGATTCAGAAGGCATCGTTAATCGTCGTAGGCGAAGTCAGGCACAAGGACGCAAGCAAAATTAAAAGGAAATAAAAATATTAAAGTATTTAATCGTAGGTGAAATTCCGCACCTCCTTTTTCGGAAGTCGGTTAAAATAACGCCTAAATTAATAACGTGTGTACGAAACCTTATGTGAGCTGATGGTTTAATTACTTAATTAATTATATTCCGTAAATTTCGTTATGTTATTTACGTAAATTCTGTACGGGACCCTAAGACGTTTTGTGCTGATCTCTTACATGTAAACAATTAACCTACATTAATTATTTCATGATAATCACGAACACAAGTAAATCTTTTAACAGTACTTAGTATTATTTTATAATTAAAATCAACAAAGTACCTGGCCTTTAGTTCTTAATTACAAGACTTTCTTGCAAGCACCATTAATAATTGACAAGGCAATAGTAATTGACAAGGCAATAGTCTTTCTAGGTATTAGCATAGACTCTAAATTACAATGGGGTCCTCATATTGATGCACTATCTGGAAGACTGAGCTCAGCTGCATATGCGGTTCATAAAATTAGGCAATTGACAGATATAGCTACTGCTCGACTGGTCTACTTTGCTTACTTCCACAGCATAATGTCATATGGTATCCTGCTGTGGGGGTCAGCGGCGGACATAGAGACAGTTTTTATATTGCAAAAGCGGGCAGTTCGAGCCATCTACGAAATGGGTCCCCGCGAATCCTTAAGACAAATGTTCAAAGAAATTAATATATTAACTCTTCCATCTTTGTATATCCTAGAAAATATAATGTACGTTCGTAAAAATATAAAGAAGTTTAGAATAAATAGTGATATGCATAATATTAATACTAGAAATAAGGATAGGATAGCTGTATCTAAATTTAGACTCACGAAAACTAAAAATAAGTCCTTCTTAGGCAATTGTGTACGTTTCTATAATAAAATCCCGAAAGACATTACTGAGCTCACTGAAGGGAAATTCAAGTTACGTGTCAAAAATATACTAATGAAAAAAGCCTATTATAAATTGAGTCACTACTTAGAAGACAAAGATGCCTGGAAGCTTTCCACTTCTGCCTAATAGCCAACTATTGAATAAATTTGTTATTTTAATATTACTCATATTATGTAACCTCAATGTACAAAGACTTGAAAAAATAATGGCCCACGAGTTTCTTGCTGCTTCTTCTCGGCGGTGGTTCTTTTCCGAAGACAGCGGTAGAATCATTTAAAAATTTTTGACGTTCATAAGAGTGTCTATGATGCCTAAACTGAATAAATAATTTTTGAATTTTGAATTTTGAATTTTGAATAACAATCGTAAATAAATACACAGCGTGACTGAGTCAGGAATGTGAGACAACTCTCATTTATTCTGGGGCGCGCTTGTGTCAAACGAACACGATAAGTAAATAGGTAGTTGCCTTGTTGTCAGGTCATTATTCTAGAAGCTTCTAATCGCTAGTCGGGTTTTGTTTGATAAGCAAATACCTGAGTTAATTAGGTGATTTGTATGACGGAAGGGATTTAAATTAAATCAATATCTATAAGAAGTAGTTTGTAAATTAAATAGGGCTGATTTGGGGGGTGGACTGTATTAAAGGGAATTATTATTTTTGACAAGAGGGGATAGCACTGGTTCTTTTATCCGGCAGCGAAAGAAAATATGTTGCCGGATATCCGCGCTCGAAGGAAATATGGTTTAGCAGTTTCCTGCTAGCTATACGCTCGATGATAGTGGAGAGGATAAATACCTGCTTTACGTGGGAGGTCTGGGTCTGATGAGTGCTGGTGACCGTGCTTCCTCGTTGTAGGCGTCTTGCTGTCGACGGCGTGCTGAAGGAGCTGAACTTGGTTCACTTGGTTATAATGTCTGTATTGTCCCTTTGGGTTGTGCACTGGTTTACGCGGCGGGCTGATTGCGTGTGTACACACTTTACGCGGCGGGCTGATTGCGTGTGTACACACGTGCTGATTTAGGAGTAGTGTCTGGTCGGGCCGAACACACCCTGAAGGTCACTCGCGGCGAAGTCATTCGCGGTGACTCGTGCTGATATAAAATGGCGGTGCCATGCGGTTGCTGCGCGGAACGCAGCGGTACACGTCCGCCGGTCGCGAGTACAAAAAGGTGACTGTTTCCGCTTCCTTCCGCAGCCGCTTTCTTCTAGTTATGACAGCTGCAGGCGAAGCGGCGGTGGGGCACGCGGGCGCGGTGCGCCTTAAGGTGACGTCACGCTTTGGCGTGAACAGACCAATTCCTTCACAGTTAGCATTTTAATCTTTTGATCATCATCATCATCATCTCAGCCGTAGGACGTCCACTGCTGAACATAAGCCTCCCCCATAATTTTCCAAAAGGACTGGTTGGAAGCGGCCTGCATCCAACGTCGTCCTGCGACCTTTATCAGGTCGTCTGTCCACCGTGTCTGTAGATGACCTACGCTGCGCTTGCCGGTCCGTGGTCTCCATTCCAGAACCTTCCGGCCCCATCGGCCATCTGTTCTGCGTGCTATGTGCCCTGCCCACTGCCACTTTAACTAGCTAATCTTCTGGGCTATGTTCTCTGAACATTATTTCAATATTTTTTTTATTACCTAATGTGAAAACGTTACTATTCATGGTTTCAGTATTATTAATAACACCATCTAGCATTTTAGAAATTAAAGTTATTTTATTGGACACAATAACCTGATTATCACTTAGTTGTGTAGTAAGTTTATCGTACTTGAGAGCATCGGCATGGTCTAGGTTGCCTGTCACAATTTTAATCAATGATCCTAATTGATTGATTAATCCTGGGCTGAATCGTTGCGGAACGAGCTGTCTATATTTTTCTATAGTAATGAAACGTAAGTATTCTACGTGTGTTTTAAGTGCAACGAATTCTTGTGGATATGTTTTATTTTGTGCCAATAGTTTTGCAAATGTATCATATTCAGATGTAATGAGCTTTACATCTGTATGAAGTGGATCGAGTTTTATTACTTTAATTATACTCGTAGTCCAATTATCAACTTGTAGATATGCATCTCCTTCCTTTACCGGCAGGATCCCCGGATTGCCTTCGAGTGAGCGAAGCTGAAGGGCCTGCAACGGAGTGGATAGTATCAGGAGGCACCACCTGTGGAGGACGTTTTATATTTTTTATTGGTACCTTGGTCTGTCTTTCACCTACTTGAATGGGTACAATATTTTAACTTGTGGGACCACCTACATTAGCTTTTCGATAACGGGTCTTATCTTTACTGTTTCTTGTGTTTACTACTTTCGCAATAATTGTATCTCCTGTACTAAGATTAATATCAGCTTCACCTCCTCTTTTGTTTCTTATCTTTTCTTTAGTGGTTAACATCTTTTCAGCTTTATGATTTTATAGGTATTTCGTTCGTTTTGCATGGTCTTTTACAAGTTGTTGTATATATTTCTTTTCGAATTCCACGTTAAAGGGGCTATCAGAATCAGTATGTCCTAATATTGTTTCAAAGGGTGTAAGGCCTGTAGTTGAGTGAACAGAATGATTGTATGCGATAATGGAATAGGCCATGACCGATGCAGCATCAGTGCACTTCCTTTCATACTTCGCAAGACGTTAAATTTCTATAAGCGTTGAATGAAAGCGCTCAATGAGACCCATTGAGTTTGGATTTCGCGGGGTGCCAATATGAAGGTCAATTTTATGCAGGCTTAAGAATTCTTTTAGCAACTCATTGTTGAATTCCGTGCCAGGGTCGGAACTTATTCTTTTTGGGGTGCCATAAAAGGAAAAGTATTTTGTTAAAGCTCTAACAACCTCAGGGGTTGACCTATTTGAGATTTCGATGGCTTGTCCTAGTTTGATGAAGGCATCTATGATTGTTAGGTAGTATTTACCTTCAATGGTGAAAAGATCTATAAAAAGTTCCTGAAAGGGTACCTCTTGGGTTTGCGTTAACTGTAAAATCGGTTTAATAGGCTTACGGTCATTTCATAGTTTGGCAATTGCATTGATTATGGCTGTTACTGTCTCTTGCATTTTTTCCCAGTATAATTTCTTCGAAGTCTCATTAAAGTCTCCATTATTCTACGGTGGCATTTACCGTCGTGAATTTTCAGGATTATGGCCCTTTGTTCATTTTCATCTTGTACACAAATTACGCGTTGTGTACATTCAATAAGTTTTACTAGGTTTTTCTTGAACAATTCTATTACTACCTTGCCAAACTGTCTTCTATGCTCGCTTTCTTCGAAATATATGAAATATTTAAGCTTAGGAGTGATGTACTCTTTTAAAAACTGTTTAACAAGTTCATTATTACCTATAGGCATAAATACTTCAACATTTTTTTGTTTGTTGCTCGATATATTTTTAACTTGTAATTCATTTTTGAACCAAAAGAACACTCGTATCTGGTTAGGTTTCGTGTCAATTGCTTCATGCAAGATAGGTATCCCAGTGGGTTCTAAATCTGCAGATGAATAAATTGTTTGAGAATTATTAGATTCAGAGGGTGACCTAATCGGGTATTCAGGGGATGATGTATTAGGGTATTCGGCAAGTTTTACTGTGCTTGTAGCTGACAGGGTATCTGACTGTGGGAGTTGCCGTGGCAGATATAGTAATAGTAGAGGAGTCATTACGGGTTCTCTGTTTATTCACAAACTGTTCAATTTCTTTAAAAAGGAGCGGTCTGAGTTACATCATCAGTCTCGTCTTGTTGAGAGCGTTCGGAATAAAGTTCAAAGGGAACTACTTCAGTTATCTCGTCATACTGCTCGTCACAATAGTCAGGATAGTAATAGTTGGGGTCATAACATTCCTCGTCTATGTACTCAGAGTTCAGAGCTAACTCATTATGTTTGAACCCGCTGGGATAATTTTGTTGAAGCGGTGCCGTAGAGACGTCTGTGGACTGATAATGCAGCTTCTGAATATTTGGTCGATAGCCGAATGGTTGAGGTCTATACCCAAACTGTTGCGGGGCTGCAGGAGGACGATAGCCAAATTGTTGTGGGGCCGTTGGAGGCCGATAACCAAATTGTTGAGGGGCCATTGAAGGCCGATAGCCAAATTGACGTGGTTGATACCCAAACTGTTGGTTAGGTTGTTGGCGGAACCCTGAATTTTGTTGAGTTTATTTTTTAATTCTTTATTGCACGGTAAAATGTACAAAAGGAGGACTTAATGCTAGGGCGTTATCTACCAGTCATCCAGCAGCAGAGTTTGTGGGCTTCCAAAACTAAATCTAAATTTTGAATTGTTATTGGCAGGTAATATAGGCCTATAACCAGTAGGGTTCTGTGGCACACTAAAACCGTGTTGTAAAGTTAGCTTAGCTGTTTGAACCGAATTGCCATACATCCGATTACGCAAGGTGTATTGTTCGTGGAAGTTCACTTCCTCGAAAACAATACTTAAGGCGGCTTCTATGCTCGCGGGTGCTTTCAACCTAACTATACGCACCATATTTTCTGGTAAGTTGTAAAGGAATACGTTCAGTGACGTATGGTTGTAAATCTCAAGTTTGGCGATTTTTATCTCGGTGTTACTCAATGCGTTCACCTTGGATATTAAAATTGACCGGACCGTTTGAATACGATTGCAAAACTCTAAATACGTTTCACTGGATTTAATTTTCAAACTCTCTAACTCTATATTTATACATTCCTCACTACGAGGGTCACCGAAATGCTGTTCTATAAGGCCTTAAGTTCAGACCAACTCGCAACATCCTCTCGTTCCAATAATAGGGCAGCTGCGTTATCAGTTAACCGACTCGTAACGGCGTGGTAAACGTATAAGTTTTGCTCCTCGTTGCCACGGTACCTTTCAAGCACATAATCGCATTTACGTAAAAACAAATTAAGTTGTCTATTGTCTCTCCCAAAGAGAGGGATAAATTTTAAGATATCGTTTGGTATAGGTACGATACTTGGTTGTTCTTCCATTTTTGCACAGAGTTATAAAAATTTAGACACACACAAAAATACAATTATAATATAACACAGAAATACACAAAAATAATAAAAGGCACAAACACACACAATTAAAACAGTATAAAAACAGTAAAAGAACAAGTAAAATCAAAATTATATAACACAATTAACAAAAAAAAATATAATTTTTGAAAATTGAAAAATTATTTATCTATATTCGATGAATATACCATAAAAACGTTTAAGTTTTAAATCATCACATGCCTATAAAATATTAGTTAAACACGACTATTATATTAAATGTATGTCAACTCTAAAATTTCGTTACTCTATGTAACTTTCTTTGTAGTAACAATATTTCTTATCGCTTAGTTCTTAGTACTAATAACCAGATAACGTGCTAATGAGAGAAGAGTTATCACATTGAACACTTTAAATTAAAATGGGGATTTTGGGAAGGATGGCAAAAAGTTCATCTTACCAACCGACTGCTACACCCATTGTTGCACACACACACACACCCGAGTTTAGACAAATTTATTTGGTTCGTGGATTTGCTCTACTATTGTCCCACTACCTGCAAATTTGACACCCGTAATAATGTAGGGACGTAGCTTATACGAGCAAATCCTGTCCGCAGCGCCAGTCAAGTTTCGAGTTAGGCGAAATGCGTGTTTAAAAACTAAAATGAAAATTAAACTTATGTGTTGCCGATTCGGAGGCAAGAAATATAATGAATTAAATATTCTAATTATTAATACAGGATGGCCTATATGCTAAATCAGCTTATATCTAGAATGCATCGTTAGCGTCTGGGTGATCATTGTGAGAATGCTCGCTCAGCGCTAATCGAGTACAGAGGGGTGAGGTACACACACATAACGACCTACAATTTATTTATAAAATATTGTACACAACACCGTTATATGTTACAGAAACTAGGGCCCAACATATTCGAACCCTAACGTGAGTGTTTGCCGGTTAGTAATCATGTTTAAATATAATGTGTTTTATATGTTCGATCTTCTATTGCCTCAACCTGACGGAATAAAATATTGATTCTTGTAGGACAGCTGCAATTTCCACTCGATTCTCAACCTAACAGAATAAGATATTACTTCCTTTAGAACGCTGCAAGTTAGACTCGGTAGTCAACCTGACGGAATAAAAATTTTGGTTCCTGCAGACCGCTGCAACTTCCAGTCAAGAGTAAACCTGATGGAATAAATTTATCGGTGACTGCAGGCAGCTAAAAAAATCCTTTCGATAGTCAACCTGACGGAATACATTTATCGGTTCCTGCAAACAGATGGAGCTTCCTTTCGATAGTCAACCTGACGGAATAAATTTATCGATTCCTGCAGACAGCTGGAACTTCCTTTCGATAGTCAACCTGACGGAATAAATTTATCGGTTCCTGCAGACAGCTGGAACTTCCTTTCGATAGTCAACCTGACGGAATAAATTTATCGGTTCCTGCAGACAGCTGGAACTTCCTTTCGATAGTCAACCCGACGGAATAAATTTATCGGTTCCTGCAGACAGCTGGAACTTCCTTTCGATAGTCAACCTGACGGAATAAATTTATCGGTTCCTGCAGACAGCTGGAACTTCCTTTCGATAGTCAACCTGACGGAATAAATTTATCGGTTCCTGCAGACAGCTGGAACTTCCTTTCGATAGTCAACCTGACGGAATAAATTTATCGGTTCCTGCAGACAGCTGGAACTTCCTTTCGATAGTCAACCTGACGGAATAAATTTTTCGGTTCCTGCAGACAGCTGGAACTTCCTTTCGATAGTCAACCTGACAGAATAAATTTTTCGGGTTCTGCAGACAGCTGTAACTTCCATTCGATAATCAATCTGATGGAATAAATCTATCATATGATATAGATTTATTTGTCAATCTATATAATTGCATATGAGCAGTACTCCAAATGAGGTCTGACTTGTAAAGCGCAAGCCGTTGCCGCAGGCTGAATTAGCAGTACTGCTTTGATCGGTTTAGCACACCAAGCAAGTTTGGCTTTGCTCTTCAGGTGACCCCTAAACTGCACGTCATTCGTTATGTCGACGCGATACTGCTATTTTTTTATATTTATTATACATCACCAAGAAATACACATCAGTTTGAATGATACCGTCTTAAAATCTATGTGAAAGATCTTCAAGCGATCCTTGCAACTGTGGCGCAGGGGTGAATGTGTTTTTTTGGCAGAGAGTACACATACTTGGTTTTACATGAACTTAATGATGGAATTACATGGTTAACGCAATGCTCCCACTTATCTGCGGAATATTCACCAAATAATCCCTGTAATATATATTTTTTGGTCTAAATTAGAGTCCACACTTTTTCTTGCTGATTGTCCCATAATATTACCCTAAACCAACTCAATAGGGTTCATGTCTGGATGGTATGAAAGCAAACGCAACACTTCATGTCCGTGTCTTTTCAATAACTCGTCAATTTAGTAAATATCCTCAGTTTCTATCTATTTAATATTTTTTTTAATACAAGTAAGTTGTCCTTTCTAAGCTCATCAACAAAAGCCACGTTATGTCGTCGTAACCACGATTGCATAACTGCCTTGGTAGAAGCCATAGTTGGCTTTTTCTTCTTGAACCGAATGGTAAGCTGCGTTATCCATCACGATGATAGAATTTGGTGGTTTGGGTGTCATTTATCCATTTACTGAAATTCACGAAATTCATAGATTCGTGATTGTCCTGTTTTTACATCTGGATTAAAATATAACAAGTGCTTGCACTGACTATTAACTTTACCTCCGAATATGTTTCGATTCATCTTGAGAATGTATTCTCATTTGTATCTCTCACAAAGCGTCCGCGACGATGAACACGTGTGATCGCTGCCCGCCTATCGATCGAAATGAGCTATAACTTGGTGGTCTATGACATACTCTAGAAAAAGCTGAGTGAGATAGGCATGCCAGTAGAAGGTGTCTCCTTACTAAGGTACTGGTACAATAACCAAGTTGATCAAGTGAGGTGGGGGGCACCTTGTCTGATGAATATAAGTTAAGACTATGGTGTACGTCAAGGTGGCTTAATTTCTCCAAGCTTGCTCAATTTATATGCAAATGAGTTCATTGAGGGACTCGGCAGCATTCATGTCGGATGCTATATAGACGGAACCTGTGTCATCAACTTTAGTTATGCTGATGACATGGTGCTTTTGGCTCCCTTAATTAGGGCCTTGAGGACGCTCGTTAACAGGTGTGAGCGTTTCGCAACTGAGCACGGCCTCAAGTACAGCTCTAAAAAAAACCAAATTACTTATTTTTAAGGCAGGTAAACTTAACCCTACAAATGTGCCTCCAGTAGTACTTGAGGGCACCGCTTAAAGCAGCAGCATTGTAAACAGTTTCAAGTATCTTGGAAACATGTTAACGAAAGATCTGAAAGATGGTCTAGATATAGAAAGAGAGAGAAGGGCGTTACCGGTAAGATCCAATATGCTGGGTCGCAGGTTCGCTCGAAGCACTGTAGATGTAAAATTAACTCGTTTTTGAGCTTACTGATAATCATTTTACTCGGGCAGCCTGTGTGTTCAGCATACGCAGTATACAACGCCCTTAAACTGCAGGATAATAACGCTTTTAGCACTGTTGGGGGACTGCCGTGGCCTCTTAGTGCTTCTGGAATGTTTGTGGAAGCGGGCGTGGATGGCTTCTATGATATTATGAGAAAAAAGGTCGCCTCAATGCTGCACCGTCTACGAGGAAGCTCCAACAGTGTTCTAAAAATTATTCCATCTCTCTATGACTGGGATAGGGCTATCCAAAAATACTGGATAGACATAGTCACAGGCAGGATTGAGTAATTTTCGTGTTTATTATAACAGCGCAGCACAGCTAGTATTAGAATTGCGAAATTGAATCTTTTTGTTACGTTTTCACGCCTAAACGGCTGCACGGATCAATATTAAATTTGGCAAGGATATATATATTACATCCCAGAGAAGGATATAGGATTTTCATCATAATTCCATGACCACGTCGGTGATACTGCGAGGCGCAGCTAGTTTGAAATAAATTAATAATAGTAATATAATTATATTCTAGTGATGTTTAATGTTCCTATGAAAATACTTTATTAGGAGGTGGGTAGGGCCGAGGGCCTCGCCCCAAGTCCGACGTTACGCCCCACCGCCGAGGAGGTTGCCACACTCGCCGTAGAGACGCTAATGGAGAAGCTGACGTCACGCGCGCGGGCGCTGCGCACGCTGGAGCCGTACCTCGTGTGTCGCGACCTCGGCGCCACGCCTGCGTTAGAAGACATCTGGTGAGTCCGCCGCTACTACCGAGAGAGATACCACCAACTCGTACTATGTTCTACGTCCTTTATCAGCGGCTTAGGAATGGAATGCGCTCCTATCTGTGTTTTCGGTTAACTATTACCTGGTTGTCTTCAAATGGATTGAACATCATTACTTTTAAGCAAACATGCTACACCTTCGACCGCATCGTCACTTTCCATTAGGTTAGAACGAGGTCAAACGTTAGCCCAGTCGGTCGGCCAAAAACAGAAGAGTATATAAATCGTACAAATGTGTCATAACTGCTGTAAACATTGGAAAAAATATGCTTAGCACTTATAAACCAGAACATTTTTGGACGTTCATCAAACTAGTGCGTCCAAACAGCAACGACATTCCGGATGCAATGTCTCTCGAGAACGTAAGCGTACAGGATGGTCAACATAATAGCGGATTTATTTGCCAATTTCGCCATATAATTTCACTCTACCTATTAAAGTCCCTTGGTTCGAAGCAGTTCTTGTAATGAGTAAGTACATCACTGAGCTCTTGCAGCATTTCTGTGTTATATGTTCTATCCGCACTCAGATTGATTGACGCTAATAAAGGCCAGGGCCCATACACCATACTTTTTGAAATAATTTTCCTCGAATGTAGAAAACTAATTGAAAACTCAGCTTAACCCTTCATATACCGAAATAATTAAAACAAACGATTTATGAAAAAACGCACGTAAATTTACGTCAACGGTACGCAAAGGGTTAATCGCTCATCCAAAAATAATTTATTTCCACCTTAAAGCGCTGTTTACCCCACTGCAAATAACGTTGATTTTTTTTGAAACGATGTCACGGATGCCTTAACAAACAAACATGCATGGCATCTACACTGATTTTTCAAAGGCGTTTGACGTCGCTGACCACGTAATACTTATACAAAAGCTCGGTCATGCTGGCATTCGTAGCTCTCTACTACGTCGTTGTGAGTCCTATCTTGAGAATCTTTCACAGTTTGTCATGGTTTGTGGTTTTCAATCTCATGCAAAATCAGTACCGTCAGGTATGCCTCAGGGCTCACATCTCGGACCTCTGTTTTTCTTAACGATCTGTCCACCAAAAATTACGTTAGAATTTCAATTATTTGCTGGTGATCTAAAAGTTTACAGAGAAATTAGTCCCTATCAGGATGTGTTACAGCTGCAACTCGACGTAAATACTATTAATGTCTCGTGTGCCGCCAATAAGATGGTGTTAAATTTAGCCAAATGATTTTATTTGTTTTTCTAAAAATATGCATTGCAGGCTTCTTACCACATAAATAATTTCTCACTGACCCAAGCGTTTATTATGCGTGATTTAGGTGTTGTTTTTGAAACCAAACTGGACTTTAGAGAGCACATTGATTATATATCTTTGTCTCCAGACACACTAAGATTATATTATATTATAATTCAGTTCCTTCTTCAACCAAAATATGCTTCTTAATCCACTCCAGTCTGGGTTTCGAACCAGCCATAGCACTGTCTCTGCACTTGTCAAAGTAACTGATGACATCAGACTAGGTATGGATAACAGACAGCTTACCATACTTACCTTACTTGACTTTAGCAATGCTTTTAATTCCGTAGATTTTGACATCCTCCTAGCATTGCTTCGCTCTATAAACATATCTCCATCGGTAATTGACTGGTTTCGCAGCTACCTATTTGGGCGACGCCAACGTATTCGCATTCAGGATACTTTCTCTTCTTGGTGTGAAACGAATGCTGGCGTTCCTCAAGGCGGCGTACTGTCACCTCTTCTTTTTGCCGTATTTATAAACTCTATATCTTTCTTTCTTACTTCTTCCTACCATCTCTATGCAGACGATCTTCAGATATACTCTCAGGCTCCACTAGATCACTTAGCAGATGCTGTTGATGAGGTCAACGGCGATTTACTTCGTATAGCTAACTGGAGTAGATCTCACGGACTTACAATAAACCCAATAAAAACTCAAGTTATAATTGTTGGAAGCTCCAGATTAGTATCGAAGATTGATTTCACAACTCTCCCCGAAATCGTATTTGGTGGTATATGTGTGCCTTATAGCACTCAAGTTAAGAACCTGGGAATAATCATGGATATTTGTATGTCTTGGCAACCACAAATCCAATCTGTAGCACGAAAAATGTTTGCATCAGCAGCCTCCCTTAACAGACTGCGTAACATTTTACCCACTGCTACCAAAGCTGCACTTGCACAATCTCTCCTTTTTCCCATTCTTGACTATGCTGATGCCAGTTACATAGATCTCACAGAGGACCAGCTTAACAGCTGGAGCGTCTACAGAATCTCTGTATTCGGTTTATTTTTGGTCTGCGAAAGTACGACCACGTTACCGAATTTCGCTGTAAACTTAAGTGGCTCCCTATACGCCTTCGCCGGAATTCTCACATCCTCTCTATTCTGTATAACATATTGTTTAATCCTTCTACTCCCTTTTACCTAAAAGAACGATTTAGATTTCTCCAATGCTCTTCTTACTCTCTTAGGTCATCAGAAAACTTACTTCTAACGACTCCTGAACATTGTACTATATTCTACAACTCTTCATTCACAGTCCAAACAACGCGCGCAATCGCTGAATAGCTTCAAAGCTCAAGTAAAAGACTACTATCTCTCTACGTTAAATGTTAATCCCTGACATCATTCATTGATTGATATTATTTTATATTATTGATATTTATGTATGTGTAAGTATATATGTTCATGTATGTTTATAGTATAATATATGTATTATATTATTATTACGTGTAGGTAAGTGTAAGTATTGTTATATTTAAGTGTTTTTTTATTTATTTAAATTTTACCCTTTTATCTAGTATTATCTAGTGTTACATCTGTTTCATGTAATACTAGGTAATAATATATTTCTTCGTGATGTTGCACCACCGTCCATGTCAATCATGTAATCGCTATCCATCCAAAGGTTGTCTGGAAGAGATCGCTTTTAGCGATAAGACCGCCCATTTGTGCCTACTATTTAAGTTGTTTCATTATGTATTATTTACTTTGGTGCAAATAAAGAGTTTTTGTATTGTATTGTATTGTAAGATTTTAAGATTTTTAACTCCCGATTTCAATTGTTTTGTGCCCAGTCTACGGAAGTACTGTAGTCCTGTCTGGAGCCCGTCTCACAAGGAGCACATGCAGAAACTTGTATGCCACCCATTCTACTCAAACAATCTTTGTCGTCAATTAGACTCATATGAGTCCACACTCATTTACCTCCAGTTGTTGTCACTTCAAACCAACCAAATAAAAAATCCTGTAAAATATAGGATTCAATAGCGCAGCTTTTTAATTTGGACTCATGTACAAAAGTGTTCAAATTAGTAAAAATGTGCCGCTCTCTAGGGGTGCTTCATGAAGTGCAATCCAAATAATTTCTTGTTTACTATAGATCTCCTTAGATCGTTAACATTTTATTTGTACATTAGATGGTTCTCCCAATTGGTGTTGCAGCATCGGAGCGGTATAAGTGAAAGCATACAGCTGTGAAAATCTGTGTTCCTTTTTATATTATTCTCTGGTTAAAGAAGTTTATTTTTCTCAAAAGTAATAACATTTCACTGTATGAGAAATACAATTTTAACATTAGCGAATATACAATTCTTTTAGTCTGATAACTCATTGCACGGTGTATTCCATATCTCAAATATAATAATAAATAATATCATTGCTCGTAACGCATATACTGATACCAATATTGGAAATACTATAAATTAAATCCGAGTTCCCTAAAATGTCCGTTACATTCCATACAAACTGAATGGAGTTGATTCATTCAATTGACGAGAAACGTCTTCAAGGGAAGGAGAGAGGCTTTATTGAGAATATTTGCTATTGTTCACGAGAGAAGCGTGACGTCATAAAGCACACAATGCGTGGCCCGCTCCACGGCGACAATAAATTAGCAGCGGGAGCGCCCCCCGCCTCAGTTCGTCAGTGCACCTGACCGCGCAAAACACTTAACGCGCGCATATACGAGTTCCACGGAGTACATCCGTACCGCGCGAGCGCGCTCTAAGACACCGTCGTATAGGGAAGAGTTGTTAAGTTTGTAGCATATTTTGTGTTAATGGTAGGTAAGAAGTTGTTAGTTGGGACATTGCACAGGAAGCGGATGTTGAGCGTGGTGCGGCAGAAGCTGGAGGGGGTGATATCGTGCGGGGACAGCGAGACGGGACAGGCGGCCCGCGGCGTGCTGCGCGCGGCCGAGTGGCGGCTGGTGGACGCGGCGCTGCTGCACGACGGCGCGTGGCGCGTGGTGCGCGCGGAGCACGTGCGCCGGCGCGAGCCTCTGCACGCGCTCGTCGCCGTATTTCACCTGGCGCAGCTGTTCCGCCTGGAGGGCGCGCCCAAGCACGCGCAGTGGCGGGCCGCGCTCGCCGCCTACCGCGCTCGCGGCCGCACCACCTCCGCCATACTGCTGCAGCGCCGCTGGCACGAGCTCAAGGTAAAACTGTCGATATATCTGTCGCACTTACAACCATGCGAGAGACAAGATTCGATAGATATACACAAATAGACGTAACTAGTTTATCGTAGATGAATGCTTGCACTGTTGGTTTGTGAAGTGACTAACGCGTGCACGCCACTGGTTTGTGAAGTGACTAACGCGTGCACGCCACTGGTTTGTGAAGTGACTAACGCGTGCACGCCACTGGTTTGTGAAGTGACTAACGCGTGCACGCCACTGGTTTGTGAAGTGACTAACGCGTGCACGCCACTGGTTTGTGAAGTGACTAACGCGTGCACGCCACTGGTTTGTGAAGTGACTAACGCGTGCACGCCACTGGTTTGTGAAGTGACTAACGCGTGCACGCCACTGGTTTGTGAAGTGACTAACGCGTGCACGCCACTGGTTTGTGAAGTGACTAACGCGTGCACGCCACTGGTTTGTGCGCATGACATGAGTACTGTGAGTTTTTACCTCTTTCATCTGCTTGATGCCTCGAAAGGTATTTGTCCACATGTACTCGTAGGTCTAGCCGGGCGACACTGCATTATTCCTCTTTAAAGGGTACCGCTAATATTATTTTCTGAAGAATACACTTTATTATGATTGTCTACGAGCGGGATAAAAACAAGGAGAGATATTTCCAAAAGGTTTCGCGAGCGGTACAAAATGCACAGGCGCAGCAATGGCTACCAATAAAGCACTGACATAGAAACTATTACACGCATCGGTGGCGCGGCCGCGTGATGCTACCCCGTCCCGCGCCTACCTCCCTTCAGCTCCCTGCGCCTGTACATGTTATCCGAACGTTAGACCATCTTTATTTGCCGATAGAGTTATAAGAAAGTACGAACTTTTATAATAATATATATAAAATGAAAATAAATATAAAATAGACCTCCCATCGTCCACAATGATGAAATTTTGTAACAATAGCAATCGCGTACATTGCATTTAAAATTTATAAATTTAGTTGTAGAATTCGCGTCTCCACCACATAATAGGTGATAGTGAGTTAGCAACGGACGTTCGCTATGTGTCCAAAAGGTTGCAATGTATTGAAATGTTTAAAGTAAAAGTTCAGTAAAATTTCGATAGATGACGTTAAACGTCGAGTTAGCACACGGTATCGCTTGTTTTCATCGGCGTTATCTATTAAACCACTGATCGTATAGACTTGAAACTTGGAGGGTGTATTGTCCTTGATGCGTAGAGGTGTACTAAGAATGGGTTTTTCGAAATTCTACCCCTAAGGGGGTCAAAACGTTTGTATGAAAGTCCTTTGTATTTGAACTTATAGTTGTGAAAATTTGTATTTGGATAGGTTATTCACAAATAAAAAATGTTGGACTATTTTTTTTTGGATAGTAGTGGTTTAAGAGGTTGAAATGGAGGGGTGAAGGTTTGTATGGATAGTTTTGTGTTTTCGAACACACAGTGGTGAAAATTAGCATTTGGACCGTTTAAAATGATGATTTTAATATTTATTGACAGGGATGACTGGGGATACTTTTGTTTTCAAAAGTTCTTTGTTTTTGGAGCTACAGTGATAAAAATTGATAACTGGATAGGTAATTTAAAATAAATAGTGATGCTTTCAATATTTTTGTCAGGGATGACTTAAGGGGGTAAAATGAAGGATGTAAAACTACTACATATTATAAACTGTAGAGGTCAAATTTCTGTACGATGAAAAATATGCTAAAACCGAGTCAGGGGATGTAAGGATTGAAAAATAAGCTCAAATTGTTTGTTTCTCTGCATGTTTGTCTGTTTGTTTGTACGGGCTAATCTCTGAAACGACCAGACCGATTTAAATGAAATTTCGTATCGTGGTGGCTTATATCCCTGATCAACATATAGGATACTTTTGATCCCGGTAAATTAATGAGTTCCCGTGGGATAATTAAAAATCTGTAATTTATCCAGCGAGGCCACGCGAGCGAAGCCGCTGGCGGCTAGTTGTGACATAAACGTAATAGTAAGACATATGGTACTGCGGATTTAATTGTAGATTGTAATGTTTTCTATAAAACTGCGATACATTATTTTTCTCTATTGTCAATAGTATCAGCAGCGTACGCGATTTAAGGATGTTTTTTTTGGTATTGTGATCACAACTAAGATTACATTATCGAAGTTTTCACGCGGATCCCTAACTATTTTGAAATTATTATATAGCCTATATTAGTCAGTGATAATGTAGCTTTCTATCGTCAAATTTTTTTATTAAAATCTGTCCAGTAGTTTTCAAGTTTATTCGTTACGTACAAAAACGCAAATCTTACCTCTTTATAATATTAGTATAGACAGCAATATAATATTTGTCTCATCATCATAATGGTATTACTTAGGATTTCATTAGCAACATATGTTTCTAAACGATCTCTTTGTCTCTAGTCTCCCTGAAAAGAACTAAGGTTACTACAATAGTTCACACTGTTAGGGTCTTCCTAAACTAGATGATCACCAAAATTAAGTCTTTAAACAGTCGAGCCAACATCTACATTAATTAAAAATGAAAGATTTGATTGTTTGTTGGTTTGTAATGGATAAACTCATAAACTACTTCACCGTTTAAAAAAATCGTATCACCATTAGAAAGTTTGTCTAGAAAACCAGCTCAAGGGGCCTCCACATCACTATGCGCAAATAAAAAGATTTTATTTGCGCATAGTGATGTGCAGGCAGGAAGATTAGCCGTGTGTGAGCTGTACTGCAAACAAGACAGTTTTTGCCTATTAAGTCTATTTTCTTACAATAGCTTACAGAATTACATCCAAAATAAGTCAGTCAAATAGTTGGAAAGTGAGTCACATCAGTGCATGCAGCGGAGCGCGTAGTGAACTCAGACTTTAGTAGTTCTGTGAAGGGAGAGAAATAAGGGCAGGAGGGGATAAGGAATAACACCAAGCCAAACCAACTCGGCGTTTCTTCAGACGGCAAGAACCAATGTTTCGATTTTCGTCCGGTATATATTTGCACTTCAGTTCAATTGTTTCACAATTCATTCACAAAATAGTTCCAAAATTATCTTTATCCTAAATTAATACCATGCACATCAACAGGTACATTATTACTTTTAACAACCAATACTACAATTTACAATCGACTTGTCGATTCAAAAACTAATATAAAAATCAGATTACAAAAAATGTTGCCCTATCAAGAGTTACGCACTTATATACCAGTACAAAAAATAACATTTGGGACCAAACAGCTACATTACTCCTGAGTAACATAGGCTATGTTTGATTCATCATCATCATCACGTGGGTGAAACCGCGGGGCGCAGCTATTGCAGTATTGTATTATTGTATAGATTGTAAAATAAATGTAAGTGTGTTGTATGTTGTAGTGGCAAGCGCGGCGGCTGATAGCGAGGGAGGCGCGCGGGGACACTGCAGATAATGATCTGAGGCTGAAGCCAGCGCCGATACACGCGGCCATCGTTAAACGGTACGTTTGAGTTGATGGCAGTGCGGAACACGCGCTGATGAACTGGTCGCCAATTCGGTCCCTTCCTGTAATCGTTGATGATACGTTTACATAAGTTAATACTTAACAATGTGCTCTTCCTATCGTTATTAGTTATCGTTTTCTATAGACGGCAGTTGCAGTGTTGCCGTAATGACTGCATTAGTTACTGAACATGCTGTTCGGGTTGCGAAATCATTCAAATGCAAATTTTGTTTTCTATTTAATTGAAATGTTTTCTATAAGTCAATATATAGTAACTTGGTTGTATTAGCATGCAATAAAGTATATTGCGTATTGATCATATGTTTATATGCTTTACAGATTCCCTCACGTGGTGACTCAGCCGCTGCCGACTTGGCAAGAACTCGTTGCGTCGGGGGGCGTCATTGAAGAAATTACGGTCTGTGTCACTACTCTTGTTTTTAGTGTAAAGGCACGATAAGATCTAGTCGCTCCCTTGATGGTAAGCGCCACGGTATTCCCGTTTCTCCGTAACCAGTGTCATTTCATTTCAAATATTAGTAATTTAAAGTTTCATTACCACTCAGAGCATTAAGCAGTTGAATCAAATAGAGTTAAAATTCGGATACTTCGGCGGCGTGCCTCTGTGGCCTAGTGGTCAAGGAGTCTGACACGGATTGTTGGAAGACGCGGGTTCGAATCTCGTCCAAGAATGTGTATCTTTCTTTCGCAAAATTGCAAAGTTTGGTCTCGTTAAGCAGGCGTTAGTGCCTTAAAAATTAAATAAAAATTGAACAATGATGTAAATATTTAGTGATAATATTATAGTATCATGTAACTGAAGAACATTTCAAACGTTTGCTAGATACAAGTATTTAATATCATATTACATCACTGAAAGGCTGAGAAGAGGTGTATAAACGCCCACATTTTGTTAGTGATGTCCAGTATCATCACAGAAGATAAACAAAATTGTTTCTCGTATAACTTGTATGAGAAACAGTTATTAATACAGAATGTCCCGTTACTCAAGGTCAAGCAGGTACGGGAAGAGAGGGGAAGTCACACCAGTGCCGGGAAAAATAGAAAAGAAATCCTTATCAGTTAGTTAGATTTTAAAAAAAAAAATCAGGAAAATCGATACCTTGGATACATTCCCATGCGACAGTAGCAAACGTGCGTATCTTTTTTAAAGACAAAATTGTTTCTAACGCCAGCTCCTGCTAACGTGTAGAGACTACCGGCCCCAAGGTATTTCAGTACGATGGAGTTGCGTTCCAACTGTGCTTCTGTTGTACAGGAGGGAGACGAGGTGACGCCGGACGTGGATCAGTTCGCCGAACTGGACTACACACTGGTCTACGGTACGTGCTACACTCACTGCACTGACATTATCAAATATGTTTCATTTACACTATAAAATTAATGTTACAAATGTGTATCAGAATGTTTGTGTGTGTGTGTTACTTGTTCACACTGAAACGGTTTAACATAATTTGGAAATCCGATAGCTTTTTTTACCTTCATAATTGGACTCGTACATTTGTACATTTGCAATTCCTTAAGTTAATTATCTTACCTAATGTGGGTGCATCAAGTGTGGTTTCTACTGAAGTAGTCAGAGCCAAGTCACAGTCACAGAAAGTATCTGATCAAGTCACTGTTCTGGCCAAGTCACGTAGTAGTGAAGTGGTGCATGCATTGCTAAAACTTTCTAAGGTGATTGACAGAGAAAACGCAAAAACAATGTCTCATGATTTGTTCACTTTGCCTACACTAAAAAAATGGTTTACGCAAACTTGTAGTTTCCAAATAAATGCACCTGCACGCCGCCATTTATATCTATTACTAGCTGATGCCTGCGACTACGTCTGCGCAGGATTAGTACTTCGAGTAACTTATTATTTCTCCAAGGGCATATCTATCTTTAAACCAAAATGTAATAAAATATGTACATGGTCAAACGCAATTGCTATTATACGAGTAAATTTAAATACTTAATACTTCAATCAGTAAACATTAATAATAAAATACAGGACGGTAAAATAAAGTACATACAAATATTAAAAACCACTGTCATTACATTTCATCACCCTTGACGGTATTTCTATTACATTTCATCACCCTTGACGGTCGCTGAGCACTCTAACACGTCTAATGTATCGAGCTGTCGAATTGACTAAGCTATCAGAAACTGACACAAACTTTGACAGAACTATCATCATTACGATCTTGTCGTAGACGGAGATCTTATTATTTTGTGTATGCTGTGCCCAAGCATATTACGCTTTTTAACCCGCTTGGTGATGGATGATGGTGAACATGCTAAGTATCCTATTTGTTAATCCAGCGCCTCATCTAAGTCCATATCGAATTTCATCATAATTGTCCCCGTCGTTTGAGCGTGAAATAGTAAACAAAGATCCACACATCCATACTCACAAACTTTCGCGTTTATAATAATAGTAGGATGTCAATCGCCGACTAGACGACTAACAGCCGTTTCCAATAATCTATCTATCCTCAGTTTACCTTACTACCGATAGAAATGTGACATAACGTCAAAATCATTTATTCAATTTAGGCATCAAAGACGCACTTATGAACGTCAACTTTTCATTATAATGTAGTTTAAAGACTCTACCGCCGCGTTCCAAAATATATAGAACCCACCGAGAAGAAGCGGGAAGAAACACGGGGGCCCATCCTTTTTATATGGATGTTTACAATGTTTCTACTTAGGTACTACAAATATTACATTTTATGGGTGGCAGAGAGACAGCTTGCCAGAAGTGGAGTATTCCAAGCATCTTTATCTTCTATATAATGTCGAACTTTATAGTAAGCTTTTTTTATTAAAACGTTTTTTACAGTCAACTTGAATTTGCCCTCTGTGAGCTCAGTTATGTGCTTTGGGATTTTATTGTAAAAACGCACACAATTTCCTAGGAATTACTTATTAGTCTTCGCAAGTCCAAAACTAGGAACAGCTATCCTATTTGTATTTCTGGTATTAAAAGTGTGGTGATCACTATTTAACTTATATATATGTAATTTTTTACGAACATACATTATATTTTCAAATACATATAAGGAAGGCAACGTTAATATATTGATTTCTTTAAATAAATCTTTCAAAGATTCACGGGGACCCATTTCGTATATAGCTCGAATAGCACGTTTCTGAAGGATAAATATGGTGTCTATATCAGCCGCTGAACCCCATAGCAATATCCCATATGACATTACGCTGTGGAAATATGCAAAATACACTAACCGCTCCGAAGCAGAACTGAGTCTCCCAGACAGGGCATTTATATGAGGACCCCATTGTAATTTTGCGTCAATTTTAATGCCTAGGAAGACTGTTGCCTTGTCCATTACGAGTTTATCTCCATCAAGCGTAACGTTGGACTCCAAATATGGAACAGTAGGCAAAGAAAACTTCAAACATTTTGTCTTTTTTGAATTCAGAAGTAAATTATTAGTTGAGAACCATTTAGAGATACTAGATAGAGCGTTGTTTACTTGAATTAGTGTGCTATCTTTCCTATTTACTTTAAAAATCAGAGATGTGTCATCCGCAAATAAAACAATATCACAAAGATCCTTGGCCATAAGTGGCAAGTCGTTAATGTAAACTAAGAGCAAAAAAGGCCCTAAAATGGACCCTTGTGGAACACCTATTTTAATTATAGATCCTGAAGATGTTACACCATTTATGCCAACCTTTTGCATCCTGTCAGATAAATATGACTCGATGACATCAAGCGCAGCTCCACGAATACCATAATGGAAAAGCTTTCGAATCAGTATACGGTGTTCCACACAATCAAATGCTTTAGAGAGATCACAAAAAACACCAATAGCATCATGTGAGCTCTCCCAAGTGTTTAAGACATACGTTATTAACTCCATACAAATTCCATACAAATAGTATCAAATATCTATCTCTAGTAAGGTAAACCGGCGATAGATTGGTTATTGAAACCGGCCGTAAGTCGTTCGCATGTTCAGCGGCACGTTTGGCTATTACCTACAGTTAAGTGGCCTACAACATTTTAATACTTCATCAGTCGAACGACCCAGACACAATAGAAATTTCATTGTTATATTGACAATCGACTGGTGAGGGGTTAAACTACAACAGTTCAAAACCCTGCATTCATAATCCGCTAGGAACATTGCCCTTCGAACCGAAACTCAGTAATGTTTGCACACTACTGCTTCACGGTTGAATATCTGGTAAAGGTGTTCATCGTACTTCCCCAGCCTGACCTACAACGCCGCTTCGGAGCCGTTTGAGCGAGCACTAACAAACACACACAAACATTCGCATTAGTAATATGAGTGTGACTGAGTGGATACACGTGTTGTGCAGAAGGCGGGGAAGAAGACGACGACCTGATTCTGGTCGAGCGCGAGATCGAGACGATCGACTTGCTGCATGTCGACGACGCCGACCCGCCCGCACAGGTAACGCACTAACACAATCACAAGCATAGAAATAAACAAGCACAATTTGAAACATTTAATACCGACTTCCATTCTATTCAGTTATTGGAGTATAACTCAAAACTATTGGACCGAATTTGATGAAATTTAAATGGAACCACACGGGAAGCACAAGCTTTCAAACAAAGAATTTTGAGAATCGGTTCACCCAGCCGAAAGTTATGTGGTAACAAACATAAAAAAAAATATAATCAAAATGAGTACCATATCCTTTTTTTGGAAGACTGTAGAAAAATCATTTATCAAAAAAAAGTGACCCGAACTCTACACTAAAAAATGTGAAATAAGTAGTTGAAGTCGGTTCGAAAGTACCTACTATCACAATATTGCGTGCATGGTGCCGACTTCGATAAGTTGATTCACACCTTTTAGTGTAGAAATCGGTTCTACTTTTTGATAAAAAAAATAATTTAACCCACTTAGTGACCTTGTTACTTACGGGATACACCGTCAATGATGATACCATCCAGATAGGTGAACCTTTTTTTAGTTATTGGAGTATAACTCAAAAACGGCTAGACCGAATTTGATGAAATTTATATGGGAACACCACGGAAGTAGACTCTATTGAAATGAAACACTTCTCCTGATTAACACTTTATACCTATTCATTCGTCCACAACAATTTAGCACAGATATACACACTGTCACGTTTTTACGTCAAACACGTCTTTACATCGCAAGAGCCTGGAACAGAATGCCCCCTAAACACTTCGCACCGCCGAATATCATTACTCGTCGGAAATCAAATGAAATACTTTAAGACGCCATCTTTAAAGTTAGAAACAATGCGAGTCCATTGTTAGTCCCCGCAGTTTTTTGTCACAGGCATTACTTTTTGTTGCATGATAATAATTAAAATACTGAAATCATGACACTATCAAACAAAAAAATCGTCAAAATCGGTTCATGAATGACCAAGTTATCCGCGAACACACATAAACAAAACATAAATACGGTCGAATTGAGAAACCTCCTTTTTTTGAAGTCGTTTAGTAAAATAACCATCACAATTGGTTTACTTAGAAAAACCCAGACAAGTGCGAGTTGGACGCGCACCGAGAGTCCCGTACATTAAATCTAACATTATAGCTAAAAGACAAACTAGGTTAAAAGCAAACATAACGTAGCCGTTCGGTCCCTAGACACTGTTATCGCACCGACCGCAAAAATATATTTGTAACAGTTATTTCACTTTGTTTTGTAAAATTACCTATTTAATGTTTTTGTATTATTTCCTTTACATGTGCTGTAAGACATTGCTTCTTGCCAAACATTTTAGATCAACGGGAAGTACTTTTTCGGCCTTATTAATAAACTTGTAATAAACCCGGAGTAGTGAAAACATCTATCTGTCAATTTTTCGCTTGCAGTAAATGTCACGCGTGAAAGCAAGACAAAGCATGTTACGCCTAATATAGGTTTACACAATGTTTATTAATAAAGGCCTTAGTGTTTGATTCCCTCGTGAAATCGCAAGATATAGGGAAAAATGTGACACAAACGGTCATGTCCTTTGAACGCGTCGCCTTACAAGTTCGATTTTTTCACAGCTGAAAGTGACCCGAGTTATTGCAATTTCAACTTGATACCTCTACGCCTTTCTCAGGAAACTAGTCTTGACAGACGGACAGAAAGTTAACAAAGTGATCATATAAGTGTTCCTTCTTACTTTTGAGGTGCGGAACCCTAAAAAAACAGTAAAATCGTTGAATTCAGTTGAACAGCAACAAACATCGAGACAAAAATGTTATCGTCCTCAACAGATCGACGACGTAGAACCTCGTTGCAGTCGCGACTTGGATGAGTGAGTGAGTGAGTGCTCAAGTGCTTCGGAGGGCATTTTCAGCTGTGATTAACCCTTACGTATCCGTCGACGTTAGTTTCATTTACAATAATCATTTGTTCTACGCGTAAACAGAATGTCGACCCATTGAGTTACCATGTTTCGTTTGGATCTGGGTTCGTTATGTAAACACTCACATGCTAGTATATTATTTATTTAGGAATCTTTAACGCGCACACTCAGTCGTCTATATCCGTAATAATAATTGGCCGGAAACCACAGTGGGTTCTACTCATAGACTATACAATACATGACATTGACATTCAGAAACAAATAGGCAAATCACAGATTACAACATATGTAAATGAATTAATTGAGGCTATACATTCTGGCGGTCTGTGGGCCTGTCACGAAAATTGTGCCGTAGACGTATACAGTACAAACTATTACTTATCTAATACAATTGTATTGTAATAACTGATATAATTGACTGGCCGGTTTGGGCAGTTGGTAGCAACTCTACCTTCTGAGCCGCTGGTCCCGGGGTCGATCCCCTGACAGATCGCACGTCTATGTGCGAACATGTCCATTTGAGCTGTGTATATGTATATAAGTATGTGTAGGGAGCTGAATACCGCGTAAGGATGGTGTCCCATATTTATAAAAATAAACTGTGGCACAGATAACATAATAGTTTATACTGCATATGTCAGCGATACGATAACGTTACACTTACGCAAGTTGTTAAGCCCACAGAACACTATCCAGGGCCCCTATTCTCTTAGCCATTGAACCGCGATATCGCCCTGGGGCCCTGGTCACTCGGCCACGCCGCACTCCTGGAGTAAGGCCCATACTTCTCTCTCTGAGAGGAAGGCCCGACTAAGTAATGGGCTGATTGTGCTGTGCTGATGATCATGAGTCCATATATTTATATTGTCATTGTCCATAAATTTACTTTAGGCATCGACTATCACTCGCGCGGTACCGGTTCTCCGACCAGTTTCAAGCTTAGGTACCAGCGCGGGCTACACCTCGTTACTTAAGTGCCGTGGTGTAACTCGCCGTTGTGCACAACAGTGATTATCAGATGAAATGATCCGAGAAAAATTGCACAACTTCGGACGGGATCCGTACCCGCGTCTTCCGACAATCTGTGTCAGGCCATAATCAAATCGATTAAATTCTCATATACAAACTTGAATCGATGTATCGAGTACCGACTTGTAAAGTTACATCACTAGTTCCGGCGTCATGAAAGATGTCAAAACGGGCTTATTACATATTTAAGACTATAGTTGATGTCAACCGTCGTAAGGGGACAGAGCGACATCTATTGAACAGCTTGACAGCATTATCCAACCGAAAGAAGATCAAAAGACTTCTTATCTTGAACTTCTGATCCTGTCCGAGAATGTGATTTTTTTGTTAATATATGCAAAGTTTGGTCTCGATAAGTAGGCGTTGTGCTTTAAAAGTCATATTATAAAAAGACGTCATATAAGCGCGAAAGTGGTCAGAGAAAATTTCAGTGTGTATCACGCGAGTTCTAAACGGCTAAATATCATGATCACAATAAATACAATACATGGTAAATATCCCATTTCTAACGTTAATTCTTGCATTAGTGACCATGTCAGTTTAAAAATTTCTAAATATCATTACTTTTGCATTTCCATGTCTCTCAAGAGGGTAACGAAACAAGCACCGCCGGACGAGGTAAGTACAACTTTACCATCGCTTTAACTGAAACTGGTTTACAGGTGAACTAGCGGCCCGGGCTTAATAAAATGGCTCAGTGATTTAAAATGCGATGACTTTTACAATATTTGAGCAATAGTTTTAATATAAAAACTAAATTAGAGTTTTAAACATCAAGATATAGAAGTTATCTTCTTCTACTATATAAAAATAAGTCGGGTTTTCCTTCCTGACGCTATAACTCCAGAACGCACAAACCGATTTCCACGGTTTTGCATTCGTTGGAAAGGTCTCGGGCTCTGTGAGGTTTATAGTAAAGAAAATTCAGGAAAAATTTAAAAAGAAAAGCGGGAAAATCATACAGCGCCATCTCTGATACATAGCATGTACTACAAACCAATATTTTAAGTAGATGGCGCCAAACGAAATGTTAAATAAAACGAAGCCATCTGGTGGCGAAACGCAGTTCGCAGGGTTTGCTAGTTTTAATATAAAAACTAAATTAGAGTTTTAAACATCAAGATATAGAAGTTAAACCTTTTGGAAATAATAAAAGAGTAGTCTACAAACCCTAGATATTTAGTTGATACGGACGTTTGCATAAAAGAACTTGACTCCTGTGGAAAGACAGAAATACATAGTAGTTAGTACATAGCGCGTGTACCCGGTAACAGGAGCCGGAGTACGGAGCCTGGACAATGTGGTCAGAATACTGAAGCACTGCTCCGAAGCATACAATAGCAGCATGTTAACACTTTAAGATTGTATAGCAAGGCTGTATGAAGCGGACACAACCTAAGAAAATAATTCAACAGAGTGTAGAAATACGAGGTTGCTTTCCAATTTTAATACTTGTTCCCTCTTATATAAAGTACAAGCGGTTGGAAATGCGATTTGCAAATGTGTGCAAGAACTATTGGAAGAAATTTACCTGTTTATCCCTGCAAAACTACATATTCTTTAGTGTAAACAAGGCTTACCAAACCATTGATTTATTATAAGCGGAGCTCCCTAAACAATTGATATGTTGCAAACTGGTTTTTCCAAACCTTTGATTTGTTGCTAGTTGGGCTTACGAAACCTTTGATTTCTTGCAAGTTGGGCTTACGAAACCTATGATTTCTAGCAAGTTGGGCTTATGAAACCTTTGATTTCTTGCAAGTTGGGCTTACGAAACCTATGATTTCTAGCAAGTTGGGCTTACGAAACCTTTGATTTCTTGCAAGTTGGGCTTACGAAACCTATGATTTCTAGCAAGTTGGGCTTACGAAACCTTTAATTTCTTGCAAGTTGAGCTTACGAAACCTATGATTTCTTGCAAGTTGGGCTTACGAAACCTTTAATTTCTTGCAAGTTGGGATAACGAAACCTATGATTTCTTGCAAGTTGGGCTTACGAAACCTATGATTTCTCGCAAGTTGGGCTTACGAAACCTATGATTTCTTGCAAGTTGGGCTTACGAAACCTTTGATTTCTTGTAAGTTGAGCTTACGAAACCTTTAATTTCTTGCAAGTTGGGCTTACGAAACCTGTGATTAGTGATCAGGTAGATAAATAGGATGAAACAAATAAGTTCCGTACAACAATGTAACAAGATGGCAAGTTTAACATAATTATCACTGGAAGATACTGCTGTCGACCACGGTTAGTGCACAAAAGCCTCCATCGTTAAATTATTTACACTGGATAGCCAATGTATTGTGTTATTCGTTACTTTGGTCTATATTTAATAGAAAAAAAACTACTCATAGGTAGCAGACTTCAAAGAAGCTTTGGAAATCCGTCGCATGAACATGGCCAAAGCTCTAGAAGAGGAACTCCACCGACAACTGCGCGAAATCGAATGTGGTGCCCACAACCCCCTCCCGCTGCCCCCGCTGTCGCCGTCACTTCCCCCCCTAGACCCCTCCACTAAGCCGGTGTTGTTGTTTGATTCGGACGAAGCCAGCGATGTGGATATAAGGTTGGTTTTTAACTATTGTTATACGTAAATGCGAAAGTGTATGACTGCATCATTGAGGATGTATATTTGTTACACCTTCATGGTAAAACAGATTTGGACGAAGTTTTCAAATGGAACTGACTTTACACTCCTCTTGCTCGAAAAAGTCGGTCATTGTAGTATTTGTATTGTAATAGTATTTTTTCATATAGATGAAATGTTTTTTTTTTGTTTTTAAGTTAACTTTTCATTATTTTTTTTAACAAAAGACAAAGTTTTTATAAATTAGGAAAATAATTATGAATAAAGACTCGACTTAATACTGTTTCATGAAAAAGGAACATTTGTTCTTTTAAATAGTATTAAAATTGGCGATCTCTTTAGTAGAACGCGTGCAGTGCGTTGCGGTTACAGAAGAATTAACAAGTACAATTTGAAAAATTTAATACAAACTTCCATTCTATTCAGTTATTGGAGTTTAACTCCAATAACTCAAATGGGACCACAAAGCACCAGCTTTCAAACAAAAAAATAATTTTGAGAATCGGTTCGAAAGTTATGAGGTAACAAACATTTGAGTACCTCCTCCTTTTTTTTGAAGTCTATAGAAAAAATATATAACCGTGGACTATTTAGTATTTCCTTCTTACCACAAATTCAATTGGTTACCTTGTTCATTTTAATATTGTATCGGATTATTTTATTTTCTCGTAATCGTACTGAAAAGTACGGCGCTAGAACTTTAGTATTTTTTTTATTTCTTACTGTGTATTTCCGTATGTACCAGGCGCACACATACACGCTGCGGTTGGTACAGTTCTATGACCACATAACTAACTCTTCGGGCTTTCATAACATAATAGGGGCAAAATAATGTTCATAATATTGGTGTCTCCGTCTTACAGAGATAGTGTGACAGAGAGCAAAACAGTTGACGTTAAATTGGAAATGTTAACTATCGAGGAGAATGTACACTCTGCCGTAGAGAAGGTCGAGAGGAGGGAGGAGGGGTGCGGGGAGGGGGAGAGGGAGTCGATACTTGAGGAGGAAGAGGAACCGACCATTGGTGAGTTGTGTTACTGTACTTACTGTTTTAACCGACAGTTTAACTTTAAGTAAAGTTAGTTTTTTTAGGATCACTAAATAAATGAACCAATACAATGTCCTGGTTATGGAAATACAAAACCTGATTAAGCCTTCATATACCGTCATAATTATAAGAAAAGATTTATGAATGAAACGAACGTAAATTTACGTCAATGGTACTCAAAGCATTTAGCAAATGTCAAAATGCTGATAAGGAAAATAAATATGTCAGTTTGAAAATGTATTAGAAAGAAGAAAGATACTCTACAAAGAGACAATGGCAAAAGAAGTCAGAATGGTGATAACAAAAATCTGTAAAAATAACCAATAGAAGTATAAAGTTCCCAACGTTATCCGAGATTTGCATATTAATAAGTTTAAAATTACTATTAAAACTAAACTCTGTCAAAAAGGTTATTACAAAATTTCGGATTACTTGGAGGATAAAACAGCTTGGGACTGATCACTCCAGGATCTATCTACTCGTGTACTAAGATGTCAAAGTGTAGCGTGTCTTGCCCTACTGATACCATTATTATGTTCTCTTTTGTAAGGCAACACACTGGAGCTAATATCTGTAGTAAATAATTAAAAATATTGTAAAAACATCTATATAAAAAGAATGGCCCCGAGTTTCTTGCCGCTTCTTCTCGGTTGGCTCTATATATTTTGGAACGCGGCGGTAGTCTTTAAAGTACATTATAATGAAAAATTGACCTTCATAAGTGCGTCTTTGATGCCTAAATTGAATAAATGATTTTGACTTTGACTTTATATTACAAGGGAAAAGATAAAGGGATGGAAAACATTCGAAAAATTCATAAATAAATCTGGAACACAACGGAAAGCATATACGGCGTTATTAATAAAGCTAGACTAACGACTAACTTGCCTAAAGAGCCCTGTGGCGCCCTCGTGATTGCTCCCGAGTGTTACGACCTGCGCCCGTGTCAAAAGTTTGCGCCGAGTTGGGAATAAATGGCTCTTGTGCCATACCTATAGCGAGTTAAGAGACATCTGATACATAAACACTCATGTCAAATGTATTAGTAAAATGTTATGTTACACGAGGACAAACTTGGCGTAGCCGAAAAAATCTGAGTTGATAAAGCGAGAGTAACTATACTACGAGTATTTAGACAGGAGTAAACCATTTCATTATTAATAAACACAGAGTAAGTAATGAGTAAGTTAATCCGACTCTCGGAGTAAAAGTTATACCTGGGGACCACCTAGTATAGCGAGAGTAATAGTGTTCTAAGGTGTCTATGGCGAATAATAATTGCATATCTTTGATTTGTTTACGTCGACGCGTCTGTTTTCTGGTTAATCTACCTACACAAATATTATAAAGAGGAAAGTTTTGTATGTAACGAACAAACTTTAAAACTATTGGACCGATTACAAAATACTTTTGCCGTTACAAAGCTACATTATAACTGAGTACCTTATGCTATATTTTTAGATTAGTTTATTACAGTTTTTAATCCTTAATCTAATTTACAACCACAATTTTGACTTGAATTATACACAATGAGCTATTTACAATTTACACAAACCAATAGAACGAATCAAACACTTTATTACACACTTTATCACTCACTGATCACACCGAATGTCAAACCAGCAGAGCTTCCGCACGCCACCGAAGTCAACGAGAAAGTGAGGCGCATGCTACTTGTGCTGGTATTTATAACTGCCTTGACCGCTAACACGGCCTCTCCTGACTATGCGTTGCCCACGACCGCATCTCGAATGTCAGGGAGTTCCTGGACACTCGTACGGCATCATCGGCTTCTTACTTCATCACATTACACATCACGCGGTACATACATCTTAACTAAACATGTAGGGCAATATCACGCAGACTATTGCCGCTAGGAACGTCCACGCAGTCCGTCCTCTACATGTTGTAGGCACCCCGCAGTTTGCCTCCTTATTCGAAGCGCATGTAGGGTAATATCACGCAGACTATTACCGAAAGGAACGTCCACGCAGTCCGTCCTCTACATGTTGTAGGCACCCCGCAGTTTGCCTCCTTATTCGAAGCGCATGTAGGGTAATATCACGCAGACTATTACCGAAAGGAACGTCCACGCAGTCCGTCCTCTACATGTTGTAGGCACCCTGCAGTTTGCCTCCTTATTCGAAGCGCATGTAGGGTAATATCACGCAGACTATTACCGAAAGGAACGTCCACGCAGTCCGTCCTCTACATGTTGTAGGCACCCCGCAGTTTGCCTCCTTATTCGCAGCGCATGTAGGGTAATATCACGCAGACTATTACCGAAAGGAACGTCCACGCAGTCCGTCCTCTACATGTTGTAGGCACCCCGCAGTTTGCCTCCTTATTCGAAGCGCATGTAGGGTAATATCACGCAGACTATTACCGAAAGGAACGTCCACGCAGTCCGTCCTCTACATGTTGTAGGCACCCCGCAGTTTGCCTCCTTATTCGAAGCGCATGTAGGGTAATATCACGCAGACTATTACCGAAAGGAACGTCCACGCAGTCCGTCCTCTACATGTTTTCTCATCGAGATGCCCTGCAGTTCATCTCGGAACACATATTAGATAACACATGTAGGGCAATATCACGCAGACTATTGCCGCTAGGAACGTCCACGCAGTCCGTACTCTACATGTTGTAGGCACCCCGCAGTTTGCCTCCTTATTCGAAGCGCATGTAGGGTAATATCACGCAGACTATTACCGAAAGGAACGTCCACGCAGTCCGTCCTCTACATGTTTTCTCATCGAGATGCCCTGCAGTTCATCTCGGAACACATATTAGATAACACATGTAGGGCAATATCACGCAGACTATTGCCGCTAGGAACGTCCACGCAGTCCGTACTCTACATGTTGTAGGCACCCCGCAGTTTGCCTCCTTATTCGAAGCGCATGTAGGGTAATATCACGCAGACTATTACCGAAAGGAACGTCCACGCAGTCCGTCCTCTACATGTTTTCTCATCGAGATGCCCTGCAGTTCATCTCGGAACACATATTAGATAACACATGTAGGGCAATATCACGCAGACTATTGCCAAAAGGAGCGTCCACGCAGTCCGTCCTTCTACATGTCTTACGCAATACTCACGTTCAAAGAATGCAGCGCAAGTATCCGGACACCATTCTGCTCGTCAGGGCACCATATACTGAGCCGTGGCCTGTGTGGTCTTTCCGTATGAGCCGCTCAGCAGTCGTAGCTTGTAGCGTCCACTTGGTAATGCACGTAAGACCCTGTAGGGACCTCGCATGCCTGGATCCAGCTTACCGGTTGACTGTGAACACTTTATTACAAATACAAGGTCGTTAATGTTAAAGATGCGAGGTGGACGTCTACCCTGGTTAGCGTATGCATATTGCTGGGTCAGGTTTCTTTGCAGCAGCTCTGTGGCTCGGGATCGGCGTAACTCGCGATGCGCTTCCCGGTTTGATTGGTTATTTTCCAGCGCCACGTCACGAATGAGTGACCGAATCACCGGTGTGGTGGAATCAAAAGATTCAGCGCAGAAGCCTGTGTTGTTTTCTGCCTTGTGACATTTAATGTCAATTGTAGCTTCCATAACGTGTCAGCCCATGCAGCGTTTCTCTGGTTGACTTCGATGCGGATCATATTGAGAACCGTCCTAGTATATCTCTCAACCTGTCCGTTTGCGTGGTGCATTTCAGGGGTAATAAAGTGGGTCATGGAACCAATTTCGTCTACAAAACCAGTAAATTGAGAGGATTCGAACATACGGCCCTTATCAGTAACTATTAGCTTAGGGACCCCGAAAGAGAAATGGCGTCCGTGAACACTCTCAGTAGTTCATTTACATCTTGTCTATGGATGGAGTACAGCAAGGTGTATTTGGTGAATGCATCGACCAACAATAGAACAAACTTGTAACCATTTGATTCGGGAAGGGGGCCTAATGCGTCAATATGCATTGTGCTGAAAGGAATTTCGGGTTTTGGCCAGGAAGTTATATTTTGGTGGTTAGCTCTACACACACTAGGCAGTGGCTAATGTATTTTTTGATAAATTGTCTCATGCCCGGGAACCAAAAGTGTTTAAGAATGAGGTCTAACGTCTTTTCGTACCTGATGTGGCTATGTTCATCGTGAAAGATGCGCAATAAGCTGAGCCTATGTCCCAGGTGCAGGCAACAACCCTTTTTGTGCCGTCTTCGTGAGTTTGCAAGAGCACAGCCCCATAACCGATACTGCTCGCATCCGTGTGGAACTCAGTTGGTAGTTTTGAGTCAAATATCGAAAGAATGGGTTCGGTGGTTAATCGCGTTATAATCTCTTGGCGTACTGATTCTCGTTCGGTACCCCAATTAAATTAAGTATCTTTTTTTGTAAGCTGAGATATGCAACGAGTTTTGGATGCGTAATCTTTAATATATCTCTTAAAATACCCGGCCAACCCCAAAAATTGTCGAACTTGTTTAACATTTTGCGGCTCTGGCGAATCTGCCAAGGCCTTAATCTTAAGCGGACTCGGCCTAACCTGACCTCCACTAATAACCCTGCCTAAGTATTCAATCTCGGTTGTCAAGAATGCACACTTACTTAGGTTTATGGAAAACCCCGCCTCAGTTAAGGTTGTGAGGACCTCACGGAGTAATACAATCCCCTCAATCACCGTGGAGCTCATCAGGAGTACATCATCAATATAAACGAGAACGTTGCCGGAGTGTATGTGTTTTTTAAGCGTTTTGTTGATTATGCGTTGGTAGATGATTGGCGAATTGCATAAGATCCGAAGAATCCGAAGAAGATAAAGAGAAGAAAGATATCCGAAGAAATTAAAGAAACATTGAGGGCACCGCTATGTATTAGAACGTCAACTGGTATCCCTTCTACGACAGCTTTGGTATTGCCATTGTTTTTGCTGTCAGTGGGGGATTGGCAGAGATTCACGTTACGCTTTTGCTGCTCGGATCTTGATTTTGCAAAACAAGTGTTATCACTGTGACCGCGTTTCTTACAAAAGGAGCAAATAGTGACAGGTGAATCGGCGAGCTTGGGCTTCTTCGGACAGTTGTATCTTCTATGGCTCGGCTGGTGGCAACTGAAGCATTTATAGAACGTCGGGTGACTTTTGTTTAACGTTTTGTTGTGTTCGGGTTTTACGTAGATTGATAAGAACAAAAAGATATCTTCGCACGAAACGAAAGATTTCGACGAAAGATTCGCGTTAGTTGCAGCAGCCCGCACTTGCGCGTCAATAATACCACGAATAACAATAAGGGTCATCAACTCTTCACTAAGTCTTTTGTCTATGCGTAAGCGTAAAAGCGTACGGCGGGCATATCCGCTATATGAAGAATACTTGTCAGATGTACTGTTCATAATCTCAAACAAGATATTCGCGTAATCTAACTTTCGCGGACAATGTGGCCTAAATTCGCGTTTAAAACTACTCCAAGACCTGTTACTGGTAACAAACTCATTTAACCAGGTCCTAGCGTCGCCTTTTAAACACCCCGCGACTCGCGATAGGCATTCCCGGTCGTCCCAACGGTTGGACAGCTGAGCTCGAGCGACTTCGTCGCACCAAGCGTCAATATCGTGCAAAGCTGGGTCGTAATTTGAGATCGTCCCGGAATTAATGAACGTATTGCGTCAGCTATCGTCTGTGTAGCAGACGTATTCTCACTTTCGTTTTTAGCAGATGATTCAAAGGTATTTTCGATTGACTCTAATCGCTTTAAAATCGTGCCCAGCGTGTGGTCAGTGTTATTTTGTAATGTCCGATTACTGTTATCACTGCTTTTTATACGAGTGTCACGATACGATTGCATTCTTGAACCTGAGCGTGAACGTGTTTTTGCCCGTGAACGGGAACATGCGTCAGATTGGGATTGAGACCGTCAACGCAAACGTGCCCGTGTACGTGAACGCGATCAAGACAACGGTGGCGTCCGCACACTTCGACGAGATTTTCGCAAACTAACATTTTTCCGCGACCTACCACCTGAACGTGACCGGTCACGCGAGACATGACGTCGGCGTGATCGGCTGCGTGATTTACGTGGTTTAGGCATATTCGCACACACGTAACAATTTAAAACACAAAAATTAAGAACAGAAATAAATCAATATAAAAAAAGAGCGTAGGAATTGGTTTGTTCAAGTTCAAAATAACACTTAGATGGCACAGTGGTCAAACAGAGGGCTTGGATTGAGATCCCAATACTGATTTTAGATTAGAATTGAAATATCAATAAAAAATACAATTTAATCCTTAATCTAATTTACAACCACAAATTTGACTTGAATTATACACATTGAGCTATTTACAATTTAAACAAACTAATAGAACGAATCAAACACCGAATGTCAAACCAGCAGAGCTTCCGCACGCCACCGAAGTCAACGAGAAAGTGAGGCGCATGCTACTTGTGCTGGTATTTATAAGGCCGGCGCCGCAGATGCGATTTGTACATTATAGTGTAAAATTCAATTAGTTAATTAAGCCAACAATGTTAGATTTTTGTAGTAGAATGAAGGCTTATATATTTCATTTATTTTATATAAAGTTAGTTTACTAACGTTTGGTAATATTCTAATTATGAAATAAAATACAGACTTTTATTGGCATATTTTATTTACATACTTCTTTAATAAAAAAAAATTATTAAAGCATTATTCTCCTAACAAAATAATGATTAAAAACATTTTTTTAATTATTAAAGTACAATGTGTTTACCACCCCACAAAGGTTTCAATTCAATTTAAGTACACATTATCTGTGGTGAGCGCGCTGGCGCCGAGCCAATAGACCAATAACAGACATTTTCCACTGATATTGGCAAAATTATGGTTACGCCGCACAAGCCATACAAACAAGAAGAAGAAGAAGACTTTTTTCCATTTTAGCGCTATTTCGTACATACGAATTTGAGTAATATTTCGTGGGATAAAACTTTAGTAGGAACAATGTCATGAGATGAAACAAAGTAGTGCATGCAACTGCATATAATTAGGTGTTAAAACACTCGTGTAATCTTATTTTGAAACTACACTCATGTTTTAATACCCTCTATTATATGACAGTTGCATAAACTACTATTAAGCAATTAAGTAAGTTTTTTTACTGTTTGTTATATAATTAAGGAATACATTAACATGTTTTTCAGACCCAAAGCTTCTAATGACGACTTCCGTTAGTTTAATCAAAGTGGACTCAACTTCCGGTTGGAAACGTCACGCGACTGACAGCTCCATAGACATACACCGGCTGGATCTGGTCGCGCTAGGCCACAAGCGGCGGAGGGTAGACGATGCCATCCAAGCAGCTAAGGTACTTACGTCTATCCTATAATAGTTCAAATTGGTTTAGCAGGTGATGTGATCTAATGTATGTAAAGAAAAACATTAGCAGTTTTGATAAAAGGAGTGATGCTCATTCCATCAACACGTGAAATAAGCACAAGCTATCCGTACATGTAACGCGTCTCCACAGAATAAGTCATTCTTTTATGGGACAATGTATACGATTCTATAATAAAGTTCCCAATGTTATCCGAGATTTGCCTATTAATAAGTTTAGAATTACTATTAAAACTAAACTCTGTCAAAAAGGTTATTACAAAATTTCGGATTACTTGGAGGATAAAACAGCTTGGGACTGATCACTCCAGGATCTATCTACTCGTGTACTAAGATGTCAAAGTGTAGCGTGTCTTGCCCTACTGATACCATTATTATGTTCTCTTTTGTAAGGCAACACACTGGAGCTAATATTTGTAGTCCCTAAGTAAAAACATTGTAAAAACATCTATATAAAAAGAATGGCCCCGAGTTTCTTGCCGCTTCTTCTCGGTTGGCTCTATGTATTTTGGAACGCGGCGGTAGGCTTTAAAGTACATTATAATGAAAAATTTACGTTCATAAGTGCGTCTTTGATGCCTAAATTGAATAAATGATTTTGACTTTGACTTTGACTTTGAAATTTCGTCAAAGCGCTTTCTTCGATTATGTTCGAAGAAAAGATACGTCTTGTACGACGGTAAGGTATTTATGTCTAGCGAGTGAAGGTTCAAATTAGTTTAGCAGTTAGAACAAGATCACATCCAGCGATTGAATGCTTGTAGAAGTAGTTGCCGTTAAAGTACTTATGTGTAAAGAATGAAGTTCAGTTTGATGTTTACTCAAGTAGTCAGAGTCAGGTCACAGTCACATCAACAAGTCTGTCATGAAGTCACCGTCCAGTTTCATGAAGTCACGTGCCAGTTAAGCGACGGGATGCATCGCTGAAACTTTCTGAGGTGATTGATGACAAACTGCAAAAACGTTTCATGTTTTTGTACACACTCAGTGTTACGAACACATAACGGTTGATGTTCTACCGCTATAACACGTCAAATAAGAACAAACAAATGTAAGAAAATAAAACAGAATAAGTGATAGATAAACTATCACGGTCTCTTTTGCAAGCGTTAACATTAGAACCGGGATATTGACCGTGTAATACATTTTGTTTGAGTTGTGGATATTGCGGCATGTTGCTAGCGCCATGATCACGAGTAAACTGGACTCAGTGCGGGTGCGACACTAACAACAAACGCAACGATCTACCCTCTTTATGTTGCGTTTTATGCGTACAGCGCCTCTACCACTGAAACTCGAACAAAAAGGATTGTATTGTATTTGATATCCCGTCTTTATTTTCTACTCTTGCAATGTTGTGCTGTTTCCCGCCCGTCCATTTGATATACGAGTAACAGCTGCAAAGTTCTGAGCCATAACTAATTTATGTTTCTATGTAGTCTCCCTGTAATTGAATGCGCTTCTCACACCGCTTGTGAAAGTCACGTATCGCGCTAAAAATATGTCGCGCCTTTGCCTTCAAAATGATTTTCTACGGCTGCATTCATTTGTTCATCATCTTGAAGTCTTCGCCCTCGAAGATTTTTCTTAAAATGTTTGAATAGAAGTAGTCAGGGGGAGCCAGATCTGGACTGTAGGGTGGATGGTTTATTTCATCAAAGCCAGTTTCTTATAATGAAGCACAATGCGCGCTGTGTGAACTGACGCATTGTCTTGCAAATACCAGATTTCTTTGCAGAATTTACCCCTCCTTTTTCTAAAATTACTTCGCGAACTTTGTTATAAAAAGCAGCATAGTATTCAGCAATCGTTTTAGTTTTTATTGGAAGGTAGGAAATTATTAATACTCGTTCCGAATCCCAAAAAAAATGGTCCCATTAATTTCGCAGTCGACTTTTCATCAGCTTCTTCAGCAGCTATTTACCCTTTTCTATCCATTACATTGACTCTTGTTTAGATTCTGCATCATATTGTCGAATCTAAGTTCATATATAGTGACGATCCGGGAACACATTTCATCCAAGTTGTCCTTGCACAGTAGTAAAAACTCCAATGAAGTCTGAACTCGACGCTGTTTGTCGAGCGGTGTGAGCATTTTCGGCACCCACGCTCACTATTTTGTTCATGTGCAAATGATTGTGCTTGCTCATACCTGATTGTTCTGCTACCTACCGCCATATCTTTATTCGTCGATCTTCCAATACATTTTTTTTTTACTTTTCCGATGTTTTCGTCTGTGATGGCGGTGTTTGTGCGCCCAGGGCGGGCGTCGTCTTCCAATGACTCTCCACTCTGTTGGAATAGTCGTGCCCAACGTTTTATTGTGGCAGACAATGGTCCAGCTTCCTGGACCGCAGGTATTTCTTTTAAAATTTCTTTTGGCGTTATTCCTTTTGTAACCAAGAATTTTATCACGGCGCGATGCTCCAATTTCGACTAATTCAGCGGTGGCTCAGACATGGTGCTGTTTACATTTCAATAGCTCGGACATTCACAACCCAATAATTTTCCAGAAATTGGAAACAAAATCCAGAACTTCCTTAAATACTAATTACATTTCACTCAACGCGTAACAGGTAGCGAGAGCAATTAGCGCGACTGCAACTGACCTTAGGTTGAAAACTTTTCAGCCGCCCTCCGTATTTAACACGAGTTTCGTTAAATTTAGAAATCTATCATTTTTTTTTAGAACCAGCTGATGGCTAGCCTGTTCAGAGACGATAATGACTCGAACATTCAGCCTGAGATTGGATCCGAGGTTACGAGCAACGAGGGCAGTGTGGAGGGCGAAGGGGCTCAGGTGGGGGGCACTCGAGCGCGGAAACGTGTGCAACTGCCGGATATCGCGGAGGTCCGCCGGATCAATCAGAACATGCTTACTGCTCAGGTCGCACCTCTTGCTCCCCACAGTGCCCCCACTGCCGCCAACACTGCCTCAGGCCAGCGAGGTGCCGCTGCCGTGGATTGGCGGAGACTGTCTGACGGTAAGCGTCCTTATTTCGATTTGTTAAGAGTGTCAGCGTGATCAGTGATGGTATCGCACTAAACTAGAGTAGCGATTGGCTTAAGAACAGCTGCCGGAACATACTCGCCCTTCTCCGTAGCGGCATGGACCGGAGCGGCATCCTCTCTGTGCAGGGACGGTAGTGACGACGGACTAACATTCCCTTGTACAGGCAAGTGAGCAGAACGCGCGGGGTCCCGGAGGAAGGCGGGCTAACCCTTCACCAATCCTGCCGATGTGCTTCGACGTGTTGACAGGCTTCCAATGCTGAGGGTGGTAGCGCACCGTACACATGATTGGCCTGTTGGATTCGCATACTGTGCGATGTTTACTATCTTTAATGGCTCACACCAGTATTTTATATACGTTATTAGGTTATGAAACAAGCATGAAGCCTTTTTGAAGTTTGATGAACAAGAAAGTGGTGCGATACAGCCAGTTTTGTATCGCACCACTTTCTTAAAATATTTGACAAAGCAATCTTATTCACAAGCGACCAACCTACTAGACGTTACATGCACTTCTTTTTAAATAAAAACAAAATTAAAACATAAAACAATATGTAGTACAAGTGAAAAAGCATGAAGTTGTTTTCTGCTATATGTCAGTTAGGGCAGTCACTGTAAATTTAATCTTTTCGTTATAATATAAATCGCTGCGCCAAAGATATCTAATTCATTGCTTATTTTATTACAAGCTCAGCACGTACGGTAGAGTGGTGAATGATGACCATAATTTGTTCGACAGAGTGGCAAGTTGAATGTTCTCTAATTATGAGTTCGACTACTTGTTCTAGGTAGAGAGAATTCTATTCTGTTTACAAAACTGGAGCAATCAACCAATTCATGGATTATTTTACAAAGGAATATGTCTCATCTAACTGAGTGATTGTATAAGTAAAGTCCAGCTTGGTAGGATGTGAGTTCGCGGCACGTGCTGTCATTGTACAAACAAGGTAAAGAAACACAAAGGAGGTAAAGAAAACGTTTTTGAAGGCTTTCACGTCTCGTAAAACAAGGGTTCCAAACTGGGCTCCAGTATTCTAAAAGATTGCGAACATAACAGTTATCAATGACGGTTGAATATCCTGGATCTCTAAAGTTTCGTTTTTCTAATATCAAAACCTGATATTTTGACCCCCTTTTAACAATATTGTATTAATAGTGGTTGTAATGCTAACGAAAAACTAACTTCCTATTAAAACTAATAGCAAGGTCTCGAGGTGAGGTCTGGCAAGTTGATGTGCACATTTATTCAACAGAGTACAGAGATATTGTATCAGGTTAAGGTCCTATATTGGTATTCAACAATTGAAGAGATTTGAGAATGTCCGATTCAGAAATTGCACATATCCAAAAGATAAATCATGGCCGAAACTTCTATCCGGAGCTGCAGTAAAGCTAAACAGTTATTATATGGAGAGGAAGAATGGAAATGTTTGACAAATCACTGATTTCTTTATCTCCCTTTGCAGTTACATCATTCAAATACATTTAGAAAGGAATATGATTCAGAATAAAAAAATCAAATCATTTATTCTATATAGGCCTACGGGGGCACTTAAAAATTGACATTTTACATTTATTTTTACTTAAAACTACAACCGGATCGGAACGCGACCACGACTGAGAAGATCCGGCACGAAACTCAGCGGGCATGTCTTTTACATATTTTTTTTTATCTCCACTTAATTAATTTATTTATTTAATTCAGTTAGCACGGCTTTAGGGCAATTACACTACTAATATTATAAAGCTATATTTACATTGTTAGCTACAAAAAATATTATAAACTTAAAATTCATAATGTCAAAGGAAAATAAAAGTAATAATCATGTCAATAAAATTAAACTACATTTAATTACAGATATTTACAATAGTACACATGTCAATTAATTAATTAATTAATATATTTAACAAATGTTCATTTAATATCCATATCCACATCTATAGTCAATAATAATGGTATCAGTAGGGCAAGACACGCTACACTTTGACATCTTAGTACACGAGTAGATAGATCCTTTTTTTTTTTTTTTTTTGAGGGGGGAAATGCTGTGCACTTCCCTTCCGTCACGGGGGTGACGGAAGGGGGCGTGTGGGGCTCAGACCCACTAAAACCCCCCCGTGAGCAGTCCTCCGCCAAGGTGGGGCGAGACAGGGTCGCGCTGGCAGTCACCATCTCGCCCCAGCGGTAGGCCCGGATTGATCTTAACCGGGCCTCAGCGCCTGTGAAGGGATGACCTTGCTCACCAAGGTCACCCCCTAGACGTGTAGGGCCGTGCAAACCGGCAAAGAGTCCCCCGACTATTCGCCAGTAACCCCACTACGGAGGAGGGAGGAGACGTGCAAACCGTCTTCTCCGTTCCCCCGGTCGTCTGCGCCGGAACGGGTCAGCTCGGACATCGTTCTCCCTGATCCGCTCCGCGGCCTCCTTCTGCGTCATCACCGTTTCGCAGAAGGTGGCCACCGCCTGCCACGATCTCTCGCTGCTGAGCATGGAGAACACCACGCTCGGCAGGGAGAGATCTCCCCCTATTTCCGCTGAAAGCGTGTGCCGCTGCGGGCCCCATGCAGCACACACTTCCAGTGTGTGGTGCGCCGTATCCTCCGGCGCACCGCACGCGTGGCAGGCTGGAGTCGCCTCCCATCTTGCGATTTGGTGCACGTACTTTCCGAAGCATCCATGTCCGGAGAGCACCTGCACCAATCGGAAGGTCAGCGAACCGAAAGGTCGTTTCACCCACCTCTGAAGGACCGGACGGATGGCCTCCACCGTCCACTGCCCAGGAACCGGCGGAGCCAGGTCCTCCTCCCACCGCCGCAATAGAGTGGCTCGCGCCTGCCGTCGCATGCGTGTGACCTCCTCCCAGTTTGGGGCTGCTCCTTGGAATCTCCTTGCCGCCACGAAGTGGTAGACTTCGGCAAGGATTTCCGCCTGCAGCTCCCAGGGGGGATCACTGGCCAGCACGCATGCCGCCGTCCATGACACCGTCCGGTATCCGCGAATCGCCCTAGTCGCAATGACTCGCTGCGGACGTCGCAGCAAGCTCCGATTATTGCGACCGAGGGTGTCTACCCAGACTGGTGCCCCGTAAAGGGCCATACTCCGGATCACTCCGGAGTACAGTCGGCGGCAGTTGGCGTTCGGACCACCCACGTTGGGCAGCAGCCTTCCCAACGCGGCTGCAGCTCTCATGACTCTTGGGGCCAGTTGGGCAAAATGGCTTTCAAAAGCCCACCTCCCATCCAGGCTGAGGCCCAGATATTTCATCTTGGCCCCAACCGGCACGAGGACCCCGTCCAGGATAAACTTTATTATAGAATCGTAGGTATACATTGTCCCATAAAATAATGACTTATTCTGTGGAGACGCGTTACATGTACGGATAACTTCGCGTGTTGATGGAATGAGCATCATTCCTTTTTTCAAACTGTTCCTTTTTATCTTGACGTACATTAGATTTTCATAGATAAACTAAGAGACAACAGTTAGAATGTTTATATCTTTAAACTTCTGTCTAAGGGAAACTCTGGGAGCCAAACTGTAGATAGCTCGTATTGCCCTTTTTTGCAGTATGAATATAGAATTAAGATCTGCAGAAACTTCCAGCAGAAAAAAACCAGAAGCAGTATGCCATAAGTCGTAACGCTATGGAAATAACTAAAATAAACTTTTCTAGCTGTGTCTACATCAGTTAATAGTCTCATTTTTTTTATCAGCATAAGCCGCTGTACTGAGCCTACTAGACATTTTTTTAATGTGGGGACCCCATTGCAGTTTAGCGTCTATAGTAATTCCTAAAAAGACCGTTGGCTCCACAAGGTCCAACCCGTTATGCTCTTAAGGGCGTTATGCCCTTTAACATTTCAACCCTCGGAGCATTTTGTTACTTGCTCTTGCGTCTCCACCCCCAGACGGCCAATTAAGGCAAGTCGGGGGTCAGGGGTCTCATATAGCCGCAGGGAGAATCAGGGTCCGCGGTGTCGCCACTCACCGACGGCTCGCCACAAAGCCGCTCCTGCGGTATTATTACATCCCTTTACAAAGGCATTAATATTATTATCTTATTCCATTTATTTCACGGATTACGTCCGGTCCTTTGCAAAGGCATAAGTGGGGCTGTGGCCAACACTTAGAGGCCTGTTTGCTATAAAAAAAAACAATGTATTATAAAAACAGACATTTTGGATGAAGGGTAACATGGTACTTAAATCTATTACAAAAATGTGTTAAATGATAAGGCTATTTATATAAACTTATTATTGATAAGGGATATAGTGGGCTATGGACAAGACTATGGCACCTGCCAATGTCAGTCTCATTTTAAAAGATTTAGGCAGGTGGTGAATTCCCACCCAGTAAACGGGCCCTACATAAAAGCCACCATCAATGGCGACAAAAGGGCCAACATTGGTGTGGATAAAGGGTGTCGAAAGTGTGCTGCGGTTTCACTACAGCGCTACTACCCCTGCGGTATTATTATTATTATTATTTATGATAACTGTTGATTTTGACTAATTCACGATAATGATTCGGAGTTTTTTACAATTGTCGAACTGCACTGCGTCCATAACCCTGAGACATTACGTTGTTGTGTGGTATGTATATCTCATGTGCCTGTAATTAATAGTAGTAGACTCTTTCTGTTAGAGTTCGTCCGTGGAAGTATTGCCACCTATTTCCACCACGAGTAAGCAGTATTGTTTACAATATACTGTTCCGGTTCTAGGGGAATGGGTGTCGGTGAAACTAAAAGCACATGAGTATGAACAACTAAATGTCTCAGGGTTACAGCCGCAGTGCAGTTCGTCACTTGTGTTGGAATGTAGCTGTTCTAGACAGAGGTTACCGCTTACGGTGCGCCTCGAGCTTCTGCCGTAACCCAATGACAGAAAACAAGAGAAACTTTGGCCGCCAACCAAACCCTCTCAAGCAGAGCGCAGTAACGCGATTCCAATACTCCATTTCCAGAACCCTCGCTGTGCATAGACGAGACTCGGGGAGAGGACTGGGACAATGAGCAAGGAGAAGAGGAGGCCGGAGATACGATATCGTGCGCGCAACTGCACGCGGTGCTGCACAAGTTGCATCGGCAACGCGAGAAGCAACAGGCGCTGGTGAAGATGGGCGTCGTGCAGGCGGTGCGCGTTGCGACACATTGCTGCGCCGCGCGTCGTCACCGCGCCATTAATGACGCGCGCGCGCGCCTCGCCGCTCGCGCCAACCGCAACCCACCGCATGCGTTCGAGTTGCATCGGTTCGTACTCACACATACACACATACAGTACCTAGATAAGCGTGCTTTGCTCGTTAGCAAACAATTGATTTTCATGAATTGGCTTAGTGTTGCTTAACAACGCCATCTATTGTCAATTAGGTTTAGTGTTGCCGTGTCGGTAAAACAGTTTTGTGTGGCAATTTTTCATTGCCTGCCACGGATTAAACGATGTTTTCTAAAAATGAAACCTGGTGAGATCTATTTATCGCCCCCGAAACCTTCTGCATGCTAAATTTTATGAAAATCGTAGAAGCCGTTTCCGAGATTCAGACTATATATATGCGAATAGGTATACAATAATTGCTCGTTTAAAGGCATTAGATTGGGGCTTATCTGTATAGAATTTTTGTAGGTTCGCGGCAGAATATCGGTGGTACCACCCAAGACGGCCTCCTGCACAAGACGCCTCGCGTCTAGTAAGTCGTGCGTTTCTCGGCTCTTACGATTTGCAACCAGACAGTAGGGGAAAACTACCTACTCCGCTTCTCTACGGAGAAAAAATGCATAAACATTCCGTGAAGTAGATGCCATGAAAATTACCAATTTTAGGGAACAAATTATTTTTAAGACCATATTACATCTTAATAAGTGCGATAGTACTGAAGTCTCCACTCGAGTTTCGAAATTTTCGAATTGCCGCATTTAGAAATAACATCAGTGTCAACATGACAAATAACCTTACCAACCAATGGAATATGCAAAGCGGCCATGTACAAAATAAATTATCTCTAATCAGTTAACATTGATTTCCCATTAGTTAATTTATCCTAATAACCATTACGGCAACTCAATTTGATTTGACAGTGCTGTCAACTTGACAGCTTTGTTAGTTGATCATAGATGTGAATAGGCGTCCAGAAACAAGTAGGACAATTACGTTTCGCAGTTACAATCAAAAACATGTTGGTGTATAATCATTGATTTCATAAGTTTTAGGTACAAAAGTTCATATATGCATAATATCCCACCAAAACTTGCTGGCTGAAGCTGATAAAACTGACATAAATGACATACAAAGAGAGTCCCTGCAGGGCGTTAACTGTCACAAGAGCGAAATTTCTTCGAAATGTTCCGTCTAGGTACGAAATAACGCACAACTCTGGTCGCGGAAACGATATCAAGGCAAACTACGTTCCGTTATACATCTCTTACTCTAGAGATGGTTTAAAACAAGTACAATTTGTTTTCAAATTGTACTTATAAGTATACTAATATTAAAAAATGGATGCTCAAGTTTGAGAAGACGGGTTCAACAATGGATTTACCTCGATCTGGCCGGCCTAGAACGTCGAGGGACCCCGAAAACGTGGAGCGAGTAAAATCGTCTGTTCGTGACCAACCTGGACTTTCAACTCGAAAGCGGTCTGCTGTCCTTAACGTGCCAAGAACATGATTAAACCGCATTCTCTAGAAAGATTTAAGTCTACATCCCTATAAAATCCAAATGGTGCAGGAATTACGGCCTCAGGGCCATGCCACTAGGTTGCAGTTTGCGAACGAAATGGTAGCACGGTTCACAGTTTTACAAACATTTTTTTCTCAGACGAGACACATTTCCACCTAAATGTTAATAGTTGGGCATGTTAATAGACAAAATTGTCGTTATTGGAGTGACACTTATCCGAAATTAAAACATTAAAAACCCCTGCATTTACCCAAAGTCACAGTATGGGCTGCTTTATCAGCAAGAGGCATTATTGGTCCATACTTTTTGGAAGACTCAAGAGGACTTGCGGTTACAGTGAATTCCGAGCGGTATATCACCATGTTACAAAACTTTTTCGCTCCCGCGCTGCAAGATTTTGTTGATTTTGATCAACGCTCATGGTTTCAGCAAGATGGAGCCACTTGTCATACATGTAATGACTCGTTAAGGGCAGCTCGAGACATTTTTGCCCAAAAGTGATATCGAAAAGAGGGGACATTAACTGGCCGCCTCGTAGCCCGGATCTATCACCAGTGGTTTTTTTTCTTTGGGGATATCTTAAGGCTAAAGTTTACGACACCAACCCAGTAACTCTTGACGAATTAAAGGATCGTATTCGCACAGAAATCCAAAACATCTCAACAGAAACATGTAAAGCTGTTATCGAAAATTTCCGCTCTAGATTGCAGCAATGCCAGAATAATGAAGGATTGCATATGGATGATGTGATTTTTAAGAAATAAATTCCCCTTTTGTTTACTATCGAAAACTAAACAATTTTGATCTACTTTTTTTTTTTAATCGTCATTCCAATTAGAAACTGACTTTTGGTCCACTCTGTATATAGATGTATATATATATTATATATATATATATATATATATATATATATATATATATATATATATGTATGATTGTTACCTCATAACTTTCGACTGGGTGCACCGATTTTCAAAATTCGTTGTTTGAAAGCTGATGCTTCCCACGTGGTTCTATATAAATTTCATCCAATTCGGTTCAGTAGTTTTTGAGATACACTCCAATAGTTGAATAGAATGGAAGTCGGCATACAATTTATCAAATTGTACATGTTTTATAAACATTGCATAAACGTTTGTTTGACAGATCACGTTGCCCCTGCCTATTGGGGAGTAGCCAGTGTCGTTGTTGCTGCAAACACCTGCTGGACCCCGAGGGCACTGCGCGCGCGCTCGACGTCGCGCAGGAAACGCTGCACTCGGATATACAGCGGCTGTTGGCCGCACGGCGCGCGGCGCAGGTACGTACGCACGCACACATACTCACACGCACACAAAAGGTACACACTATTAATTTTATGGGACAGAGAGTCCATAGTATAGTATACATTAGTGATAGATTTAGTTATGACCATATGATGCACCTGAACGATGTAAGAAATGAGTGTTGTACATAATAGGGATCTGAGTGGTCATGGTATGGTGTTGTGTGACTTTAACATTCAATAACAAAAACCTATTGCACGTTTCATACATCGCCGACAAATTAATGAAATAAATTTAGATCCAATCCAATCTGACCTCAAAAGTATACAATGGCACAAAGCAAATACCCAAGACGTACAATCATGCACTAATGTTTAATGAAAATGTTCTCAATAATAATACATGCTCCACTAAAACACAAACGGATTAAGGAATCCTGGAGTCCATGGATTACAAATATAGTTAAATTTATGATGGAAATTAAAAACAAGGCCTTAGTTAAGGCCCACACTAAAAATACAGATTCATTAAAAAAATACTATAACAGCTTGAGAAATTTAGTTTTTGGTGCAATAGAAAGAGAAAAAAACAGTCTGTTTCACTCACTAATAAACAAAAACATACATCAACCTAAAAATATGTGGAAATACTTACAAAAGTTTAAACCTTCTAATAGTAATAAATCTGCCATACCTGATAATTTATTGAACTCCAACTTAATTAACCAACACTTTTTAAATGTTCCAAGTAGTACGAGTAATACAGATCATAACGTCATTAATTATTTTTATTCAAACAAAAAATCTGATAGTGTATTTACGAGTACCCTTCAACCTGCATCTGAAGAGATGGTTGGGAAATTCATTTTAAGTATTAAAACAAATGTGACTGGGTATGACGTACACGTACCAGATACACGTAGACCTGATTAAGCTCACGCTTCCAGAGACACTACCAGTGATCACTCATATAATCAACAGATATATATTGTCAAGCACCTTCCCTGATGCTTGGAAGCGATCACTTGTAAAGCCAATCTCTAAATCTAGCTCAGTAGAGCAATTAAAGGATTTACGCCCTATAAGTATACTTCCTGTATTATCAAAGGTGCTAGAAAAAGTTATTCTCTCTCGGTTGCAAACATATGTTTCTAACGGAAACATCATACCAACGTATCAGTCTGGTTTCCGTAGTCAGCATGGAACTGAATCTGTCTGCACTGTTGCAAGTTACTGATGACATTCTCACAGCGTCGGACTCAGGACTGAGCAGTGTACTCATTCTATTAGATTTTTCTCGCGCATTCGATTGCATTAATCCAGAACTACTGGTTGCCAAGCTCTCGTACTCGTAAAAAAGCGTGTAGTGGTTTAAGACATATCTCATAGACCGAGAGCAGTATGTAGAGCTTGAAAATCAGGATGGTAGAAAAATTATCTCTAGCGTAGAAGAAGTTCCCTCAGGAACCTCACAAGGATCAATCCTTAGTCCTATCCTGTTTTATATATACAGCGGACATGCCGGAGCATATAAAAGTATGTAAATATCATTTATATGCCGATGATATAATATATGTTAAATTATATAAATATCGTTTATGCCCGAAAATACAGTCACAGCAATGGTTCAACTTAATAAAGACTTAGACGAGAGTTACAGCTGGGGAAATCGTAATTCCCTAATCTCAAACCCTACCAAAACCAAAATGTTGGGCACTAAAACTCATATTCATATTCATATTCATATTTATTCATAAAATCTTATTTTACATGTCAATAATAAGTTAAAATTTATATTACTTAAAATAATTGTGAAATAATATAATAATAAATGTCAAATTTAATGTAACAATGGAATATCAAAATTACATATAAAATAGAGCACAATAATATTAGGACAATGATGTCAAGTCCATTGAATATAAACCAATGTCAAAATTATAATAAAATAAAATTATATTAAATATAAATTTACGGTCAGTAAAAAAATAATAATATAATAACAATAATAATACATAACATTCAAAAACAACAAAATTATAGTATAAAATAAAATGCAGCAAAAGCTATTTGTTATAATTACAAAAAGATCAGTAAGGTTTTGGAGTGTGATCCTAAAGCAACGATAAATGGGATTGAAATACCAATAGAGTCTGAGTCGAGAAACCTTGGTCTCATAATGGATAGTGAGCTACGGTATGTAAAACATGTGAATGAACAGATTAGGAACTCTTTTTTTTAATTTAAAGGCTTTGTATAATATAAGGAAATACATATCAGAAGAGGTAAGAATTCAATTGTGCGATATTTTAGTGCTATCACCCCTCAACTACTGCAGTACAGTGTATGGTCCCAAGATTTGGGCTATGACTGAGCGAGCGATACAAAGAGTGCAAATGCATGCGCTCGCTTCTGCTTCAGAATACCTAGGAAGGATCACGTCACTCCCTATCTCGTGAAAAAAGGAATTATGAATATGAAGTTACGAAGGGAACTATATTTGGCATGTCTTACACAAAAAGTTATGTGGAACAAGAAACCGGAGTACCTTTTTGAAAAGCTTACATGGTCTAAAAACATGCATTCGTTAAATACACGCTCAAAGTTCCGCAACACCCTTGTAATCCCTAAACATAATGCCGCTGGTTTTAAAGGTTTCTTTAATTTCAGTGCATTGGAATGATCTCCCACCACCTTTAAGAACTAAGACTAGTTGCAGCACATATAAAATAAAATTCAAAATAATACTTCTGGCCCGCCAAAAGCATAATTTTAAAGCAACATTTAAAACACCTCTGTGTTTAAAGTCGGAACAAATACCCCTGGCAACATATCTAGACTAATCAAGACTTAACCATAAACAGTGTACACACTCACCCCACACATAATTAAAGATCGTCATACACATCCCACTGAAGCTAAAATACTGTTGGTAAGGCTTCGATTTAGGTATAATAATATAAATGTACTGTCTTATGTGTCTTTTACCTACTTCTGTTAACTGCTGTTTAATCTACCTTGTCTTTTAACTATAAATGTTATAAGTATAATTAAACACACACAGTTTGTTATTAAGTATTATTATTATTTTTTCTGTAGCTATTTAGTATTGTACTGTATAATTTGTATATCACTTCTATTGTGAATCAGCTGTTTCTTTACATATATATATTTCAATCGTGATCCGCTTTTATCATCCTTAACTCTCGGCAAGCTTATTTTTCCACCTTTATCTTTACGAAATCGTCGCAAGGGGATGATTTTTTGATGGATCATACTTTAAAGTTTTTAAAATCTCGAAATCTATTGGCTATTTAGACAGGAACACTCTGTCTGATTCAATGTATTTGTCTCCTTCTAACACTTGCTGAAATGTTTAGTTGAATGCCGCGTCTCTATCTGCAATCTCTGCACTACTTGATGTTGCAACCCTTCTTAATGAATCACTGTGATTTTCATTGATTCTTTTATTATTTACTCCAGAATATTCTGATATTTCGTAATTTTTTTCGCAGGACGAGAGTGAAGACAATTCTAAAGGTGAGCTAATTTACCAATCATTATAATCCTAACTTACTAACTTGATACTCGTACCATAAGGCCGAAAGTGAGTTGGTTTTTTTGTTTGTAATATACACCACTTTAGATGCTGAAACATAAAGGTTTGATATCTTGGAGTGCACATGGTAATGTGCTGTTAGGTTTTTCTGAATGTGGTTTAATCATACCCTTTTACAAAACTAGAAGGAACAAAATGTTGAGCGTTCCGAGTTCTGCTGGGCTATTATGTATTTCACTTGCTAAGAAATGTTGATTGAAATCTAAAAAAATGGCCGCTCTATGTCACTTTTGTCAGCTCCAGTCATCAACTCACGAGCATTTTTGCTTACTGGAGTTGTCAAACCTGACATAGAGCCGCCATTGTTCAAGATTTCAATCAACATTTGTTAGCAACTGAGATACATAATAGCCCTGCTGAATGTTGACACAGTTGGAAGCAAATCAAACAGAATATTAATCGTATCACATAAAAAATCAAATTTAAATAATAAATTAAATTATCACAGCAAATGTTGAATTTCTAGTATACAGATGCAGATTCAAGTTGTTATAGCAACAGTAATATGTCACTGCCCTCAGCCAGCACGCACACGTGCACATAATTATTGGTCGTGTTATATTCAATACTGGCGACTGCCCGCGACTTCGTTAGCGTAGTAGGCCCGCCATAACCTCCCAGCTTTTGTTCATTTTTATAAATGTAAGAACCTTCTACGAAGTTCTTACAAAACATTTGAAAAAAAGATGAATGTAACCGGTAAAGCCGTTCTCCGGTTATAGCGTGACCAGGAGAAATAGGGGTTCATCATATATATACACTCGAGAGCAATGAATCCGGGTCACTTAAAGAATCCTAAAAATCTCGGAAACTAAAAATGCTAGGTTAATGCAATAAATTGTATTTAATAGACAATGTAATACTCCTTAAATGAAGGTATTAAAACTTCTTAGTTATTGTAAAGTTATATCATAAAAAAATCAAATTTGAAAAAGGGCCACTTTCGAAGATGGAACTACGAAATTACAGCATTTGGTTTTGCTTTTGTTTGTAATCTGTCATTTATGTGGGTACATAAACCATGTTGATAGTGCTCTATATTCATTATTCAAGCTGAAATTATGTCGCTTACGCCTGAAGAATGCACCAGAATACTTACAATGCTGGAAACCAGCCGGAGTCAGCGCGATACAGCCAGGACTGTCGGTGTGTCGCTGTCAACAGTACAAAGAGTTCTCCGACGTTACGAAGAAACTGGTTCTAACCTACGCAGACCAGGAACGGGCAGAACCAGGTGTACCACAGCACGAGAAGACCGATACTTGGTGAACACCATGCTTCGAAATCGCTTTCTCACAGGAACTGAACTCACAAATCAGTTTCGACGCCTCGGAGGAAGTAACCCAAGTGCATGGACAGTAAGACGTCGGCTTGCTGAATCTAACTTAAAACCCCTTAGACCTGCAAACGGCCCTAAACTGGAGCGTGGGCATCGTATTTCAAGACTAAGATATGCCCAGAGCCACGTAAATTGGAGTATTGAAGATTGGTCAAAAGTTATGTTCTCCGACGAATCAAAATTTATGCTCTACAAGCACGATGGAAGACACAGAGAGTATCGAAGACCAGGGGAAAGATTCAAGCAAGCATGCATCGAAGAAAAAGTAGCCTACGGTGGTGGGTCTGTACTTGTGTGGGCCGGAATTTCTTCTGAAAGTCGCACAGAGCTGGTGATCATAGAAAACGGCTCTTTAACTAGCGAAAGATATGTGGAAGAAATCCTCAATGATCACGTTGGTCCATTTATGGTCAATTTAGGTGAGGATGCTATATTTATGCATGACAATGCCCGACCTCATACAGGTAGGATTGTGAATGACTACCTTCAAGAGATGAACATTACTCGTATGGAGTGGCCAGCGCGCAGCCCGGATATCAACCCGATCGAGCATGCTTGGGACGATCTAGGCAGATGCGTAAAACAACGAAACCCTCCCCCAATCACGCTTCGTGAGCTCAAAATTGCTCTCACAGAGGAATGGGAGAATATTCCCCAAAATCGTATAAGGAACTTGGTGTACAGCATGCCAAACCGCGTAAACGCAGTAATGGAAGCACGAGGAGGCAATACGAAGTATTAAAATTCAAGAAAATCGTAATAAAGTTCAAAAATTTCATGTTTCCTATTTTTGTTTTAAGGAGAGATCAGCAGTTTTTTTCTTTATGTAATTTTGTGTTAATAAAATGTATGGTAACTCATATTTTTTTACTTTCATTTAAGGAGTATTACATTGTCTATTAAATACAATTTATTGCATTAACCTATCATTTTTAGTTTCCGAGATTTTTAACATTCTTAAGTGACCCGGATTCATTGCTCTCGAGTGTATATGTATGTATATAGATAATTCAAAGTAATACATTTATCGAATAACAAATACAGTTTCTTTACTATTATAATACAATTAATAAGATTTACAATTAAATAGGGCTATATTCTTTCGTGTATACAAAAACTGTCCGATAACCGTGCACTCAACATTACTGCATATTTATATCTTCTGGTAACTTGCTATAGATAACTGTGCACATATTGCAATACTAATTATAGATAAATATTAAAGGTTTTAGCAGCATACCGACTGCATGGTTATCAGACAAGTGTTCTGCCCTCCTAACTAAGTCAACCGTATCAGCGTGATGAGATCTATAATGTTCTCTTTGACGTATATTTCATAAAACCTATACAAAAGAAGATACAATAACTCAAGAGCGCCGTAACTGCAGATATTATTTAACCTTCCTATGTATAAGTACCGCATATAGTTTTACGGTCCTTTTACTTAACGTGTTTGTATAAGCTTGATCATGTATAAAAAATATAACCTAAATATAAACTCCGTTAGTTATTTTTATAGTATTACTTTTTAAAGCACTAACGCCTGCTTAAGCGATCTCAAACGTTGAAATTAGATTGAAATAGAGAACAATTCCAGCCTCGGACGGGATTCGAACCCCCGTCTTCTGACTCTCCGTGTCAGACGCCATTGACCAACTTGGCCACCGAGAATCTAGTCCGAGCATCGAATTTTAACTCTCTATCTGACTAACCGTCTTGCGGGGACGGATCAACATCTATTGGACAGTTTAACAGTACCATCCAACCGAAAGAAGAATTTTTTAGAATTACTTGAAACTTTCGTATTTATTAGCTTATTTATGAGGCCTATAGTAAGAGACCACGTTTCAGTGCCATAAGTCATCACTGGTAACACGCATTGGTCGAAGACTCTTGTCTTGAGGCACTGAGGTATTTTTAACGAGAAGACTTCGCGAAGTTTCCAGAACGCTGCCCAGCCGAGTTGGATTCGACGATTGACCTCTTTCTCGAAGTTGGACCTGCCTAGTTTGACTGTCTGTCCCAGGTAGATGTACTCGTCAACAACTTCGAGAACTGAGTTCCCAACTGATATTGGGTTAGGTACAACATGGGCATTAGACATAATTTTCGTCTAATCCATGTTCATCTTAAGACCTACCCGTTGGGCAACTCGATGGATGCCTTCGAGCATTGTACTGATTCTGCCATGACTACAATATCGTCGGCAAATCGAAGGTGAGTGATGTACTCGCCGTTAATATTGATGCCAAGTCCTTGCCATTCCAGAAGCTTAAAGGCGTCTTCCAATGTAGCCGTGAACAGTTTCGGAGATATAACGTCTCCCTGTCTCACGCCTCTTTGCAATGGAATTGCCTTCGAACTCTGCTCCTGTACTCGGACTGACATGTAGGCGTTTTGGTACAAACACTTCAGCACTTCAATATACCGATAGTCAATACGGCACCGCTGGAGAGACTCAAGCACTGCCCACGTCTCGATCGAATCAAAGGCTTTCTCATAGTCCACAAACGCTAAACAAAGAGGCAAGTTATACTCTTCGGTCTTCTGTATAACTTGCCGTAGCGTGTGAATGTGGTCCATGGTACTATAGCCTTTTCAGAAACCGGCTTGTTCCGGAGGCTGGAATTCATCAAACCTGCGACTGAGACGGTTCGTTATGACCTTCGAAGACAGCTTATAAACATGGCTCAAAAGCGAGATGGGTCTGTAATTTTTAAGTAAAGTGTTGTTACCTTTCTTGAAAAACAGCACCACCACGCTTTTGTTCCATGCTTCTGGCGTTGAACCTTCGAGTAAGACGGTATTAAAGAGCTTCTGAAGGACTTTAAGTACCGGTGTTCCACGCGCTTTCAGAAGCTCAGATGTGATACCGTCGTCACCAGGCGCCTTGTTGTTTTTAAACTGTTTCAAGGCCATTCTAATCTCGTACAGGCTGATGTCCGGGATATCTTCGGTATGATGTCGGGTCAGCTTGGCTCTTGGGTCTTTGACCGAGCTGTCTTAGTAATTGTATAATAATAGTATAGACATTATATTTGGTTAAAAATATTCTTACAGATGGTGAAAAAACTGACACTAAACCAAACAAAAAAACCGAAAAAGAATCGTCCAAAAAAACCGCATCAGAAACCGTCAAAAAGTCCCAAAGAAAAAAGAAATCGAAGAAAAAGAAAAGGGCAGACAGCGAGGAGCCGAACGAGCCGGGCGGTCCGAGCGATGACCCGCTGCAAGAATGGATACGGCAGAAGAATATAACATCACGGTTTTTCAATCTCAACTTGAAGCCACCCCCCGCGACCGTACGGATAGCCCCCACTCCCCTAACAGTACCCCCCACAATGTCGCAAGCTAGCGGTAGCAAAATCGAACAAAAGAAAACGATTTTAACCCCAACTAATACATCTTTGCTAAAGTCATCTACCGAACCGCGTGGTGAGCCCGCCTACGCATTAGGGACAGTGGAGCGTATGCCCGTCATCCCCGACGCAACCCTCAGTTCTTCGAAGGTACCTCTGAACAAACTGAACCTGATCGCGAACACGCAGACGACGCTAAGGCACAACCCCCGACCCCCCGTCAGGCTGCTACCGCAGAACACGACCCCCATCAATCTGTTCCCCGTCAAGGAGGGCGACACATACAAGTTCTATCCTGTGCAGATCACAAACACGTCTCCACCACAACCCGAACCTTCCCACGTACCCACCGATGTGAGACCAACTGATGCAGTAATAGACCTTTGTGATGATGACGATAGCTCGTCTGCATCTCCCCCCACTTCCCCTCCACCGCCACCCGCCTCTCCTCTCACCTCTAAAAACAATGATATCTTGGTACGCTTACCGGCGGGTATAGCCGTTGCCCGCAAGCGACAGTGCCCGATAGTGGATAAAGATCTGGTGACTTTACCGTCTTCTTTGGAACCTGTGGAACCGATCAAAACTTGTGGGAAACCCGTGGTGATAACGGCTCGGAGGAACTCAAGTAACCCCTGCGCAAGTACGACTCGGGGATCTATTGAGACCTCCGACCCCGGAACAAGTACGACTTGGGGAACTCTTGGGACACCCGACCCCGGGAAATGTACGGCTCGGGGAACTTGTGGGACCACCGACCCCGGGACAAGTACGGCTCGGCGAACTCGTGGGACCCCCGACCCCGGGACAAGTACGGCTCGGGGAACCCATGGGACCTCCGGGGCATATGTGTTACTCAACGACTCCATCGCAAACCCGGTCGCCGGAGTGCAGGCGCTTGTAGCGTCACCGACAGCACCTGGAGCATCTAATGTTAAGGTAACACTTGTTATGATATATTTTTGTATAAACAATAAATATTTATATTGGACTGGCCGGTTGATGCAGTTGGTAGCAAGCCTGCCTTCTGAGCCGCTCGGCCCTGTGTCTGGGTGTTACCTGTACTATGGCAACCTGATGGTTACCATACCACAGGTTCTGCATAGTTTGGGACCTAAACACCGAGTGTGAATGTTCCACCAAATCCAAATTAGCCATCATAAATAAGCGTACTAAAAATTTTCAAAATATTCTTTAATGTTTTTTGCGTTTATATAAATGTTATTTTGTTAAACTATACATAGGACATTACAGTCCAAGCCCGCGGCCGCGAGACGTTACCCTTAACTTGCAAGTTGTATACAACGACATTGATAAGGCGCGCTCCATGTCCTGTGTCCATGTCCGGCAAAACGTTTAAACGTAATTATACTCCTTTTAACTACGAAGAAATAATATCAGGAAGAATAACTGCCTTAAAAAAATGACCCAATAAAAGTCGTGCTAAATCAATAACACATGACTCAGCTGTCATAGTAGACGTTGCAGCACGCGCGTGGACCAATCCCTGCTTTCCTTCTGAAATGTAAACCAATCACCGAACATGTCTATTTGTAACCTCGGAAGTAATTCGTATTTGGAATCATACGTCGTTTTGGTTTTAAGGACCACTTTTTGTGTGGAATTTGTTCTGAGTTATGCTTCCTGACATTATGTCTTCGTAGCCTTTTAACCATACATCATACTTTGACAACTCGAGTACAGATCAACTATACTTGTCAAAAAATAAAAGGCCCGTTTAGACATTTGAGAAAGACCACAGAACATAACTTGGAATGACGCCTTCGCTCGCTTATTCTTGGTGTAGTGGAAGTGCCGTTTCGGAACCTCGAGGTCATGGGTTCGATCCCCGGGTTGGACAGTTATTGGGTTTTGTTATGTTGTGTTTAAAAATAACATGTAAATATTGCGGGCGCTTCACTCAAGACCGTTAAACTGGTGTTTCACCTCCGTGGTGATGGCGGAATCGCTCGACTACAGTCGGCTGAACAACAAAGATAGATGGATGACTTGCGGACTCTATCGCCGAGCACGTTGTCAAAATCATTGCGTGCTTTTGACTATCAGAAACTGACACATCTTTGACAGAAAATAAGCCATCATTACGATCTAGACGTAGGCGGAGATCTTGTTATTGTGTTTATGCTGAAACTAAAACAAGAGAAATAATATCGCGAAGCCAACTAAATTGAAAATCAGTACCAATGTTCTATAGCTCTTCCATTTTGGGACTATTCAATTAGGTCGAGTTCGCGATATTATCACTTGTGTTGAGTTTCGGAACACGACATTAGATCTTCCAACGCACACTGTTTTAATAGAAATGATTGAATTTGAACTTTGTGCAGCGGTAATTAAATGCAAATTGATTCTTTGGCGTTAGGAACACACCTACGTTGCTTAGACAACAGTGAGTTCTTGTAATTTAACATGAACTTTATTTAATTGCAATAAAGTTCAAATTTACTCTACATTTTAGTTAGAAAACGTTTGTTGCGAAAAAGAAAAGAGCTGTTTTTGGGGATATTCACAGCAATTATTCGAATTTTCGTCCTTTTCATCCTTGGACTTCAACAAAAATGTAGAAAAAAGAATTGCCCAAAATGGTCAAGGCGTTGTTGAGTTATGCGCTCACCAACACATTTTGCGATGCAGTTTTATATAATAGACGATAGATTAACAGTAAATAACTTTTAAACAGATCCAAACAAAAAACCTTCTGTATATTAAAAAAATCCACTCTTACAACAGGTCTTCCAAATCTCCAAAGACGGCAGACTGCGCCAAACTCAACGCACTTCGGAACCCGTCCGTGTCTACACTCTCCCCCCCTCCGCAACAATAGATACGAAAAATATGTCAAAGATAGTACCGCGAATGGCGGACAAAGGGACGAGTGAGGGCAGACCGGCCCGTGTGCAGCTGACGCGAGCTCCCCGCTCCGCGCCCCTCCCCGCCACCCCGCGGCTGCTTGCCACGCGGCCGGGTCGCGCCGCGGCTGCCCCGTCTGCACCCTCGGCCGGCGCCACAGCGCTGCGCTTACTCGAGACACGGAACAAATGTGAGAGTTCAACTTCTGATTGTTACTTTAAAAATAGGAGGAGGTTCTATGTTCGACTGTATGTTTCTTTTTTATGTGTGTTCATCGATTTCTCCCCCATTTGTGGACTGATTCTCAAGATCCTTGTTTTGTTTGGTAGAGTATACTTCCGAGGTGGTCCAATTTTAGTTTCATCAAATTCGGTTAAGCGGTTTTTGAGTCCAATAAGGGAATCCATCAACTGAAAAGTATTTCGCCTAGATGTTATGCTTATTGACAGTGAATGACAATCGATCCCGTAAGTAGCAAGGTGATGAAAAACCTTTTTACCAAAAAATGGAACCGACTTCACACACAGCACACAATATTGTGATAATAGGTACTTTCGAACCGTCATGGTACCGACTTGATTATAGTGTTGAAGTCGGTTTTTTAAAATATTTATTATATCTACGATATGTATGTTAACGTTTCTGTGGGAGACGCTCTTCTTGCGTTGAGAATGAGATAGACGTGTCGTAAGAACGTACGCCCACCCGCCCACAGTGTTTTGCCGGGATTGCGAGAACGTAGTCGAAGAAAACGCGGTACTGTAGTATAGGTCGTTGGTGCGTGGGTGTTCCGAGGAGAGATTCTTCCCTACTTGAGGCTTGATAAGTATAGCACCGTAGATCGATTGCAAGTTCTGCCGCATGGCATTCCTATATATCGGTGAACTTTATGTCGGGTAACTAACGTGTTCTCTACATACATCGTATCGAAGCAATCAGAGCGCTAGAGAAATAGACTATTATAGTGAAACCGTTATATTGAGTCAAAAGTCTACATTGCTAGAATAACAGAGTTTTACCTACCATTAAAACTCATATTATGTCCGGAGCCTTATTCGAGGCCTTTAAACAATATTGAGAGATGACTTCTTCCGTTTCCGGCCGTATTTAGTCGTTGTAGTTCCATTTTTCGCCGCAAATATGGCAACTTCCGGCCGCCATGTTCACCAGGTGACACCCCTTGTGCTTCTCTTCATTGTGGTCTCAATAACCTACTTATTTATAACTTAACTAACACCAGGCAGAGTTTACTGTAAGGCCTCGAATAAGGCTCCGGACATAATATGAGTTTTAATGGTAGGTAAAACTCTGTTATTATGTCCTTCCGCCGTTATTCGAGGCCTTTAAACAATATTGAGACATTGTTTGTTTTCGCCTGGTGAACGAGACGCCAATGTGATTGCATAATACTAAAATATACTTGAATTATTTAATAATAAAATACTTATAACTATCATAACATAATGTTATATTTACAAATTATAATAAAGTACAACCAGCTATAATATATGTTACATTTTTAATTTATTATCAAAATAGACAACTAATCATCGACTATCTTACAGGTTCAAAAAGAGCTCCCAATGAAAGACTATTTGATGTAGCATTAGGCATAGATCTTATTTCTTTTTTATAGAATTTAGAAAATGTATTTTCTGACCTCCAATTAGCTCTTGCGAAGATTTTGTCTAATGGTTCTCTGTCTATCCAACCCCTAGATGCTACAGCTGATCTCACGCTTCCAGGGGTTGCATCAACACCAGCATCGGATAAAACCGATTTAACCCAGCCCGCGATTATAGTTCGAGAAGCAGCTTTGGCTGGTCCTCGGGCTGTTAAAAACAGATTATTTACTTTAGCTTCTCTACGTCTGTTCGTACCGATCTGTACCAACTTTCTTACCCATAACACAGGATCTATATTAGGGTTCTCGTTATTTGAATACAATTTCCAACCAGATTGAGTATACGACGCCGAATCAGTTTTAGATCCATATATAGGCCAGAAAGTTACACAGTTCGCATCAGTATCATCTATAAAGTTACTGTCCGATACACTTAAAAGTGTGAGATCATGTACTCTACGCCCCGAGCAAAGTAACAGTAAAATAGCACACCGTCGTGAGACTTCCCACAAATTTTGAACAGATAACTCACTATTTGACAACCAAGATATTACAGTATTTGTATCCCAAATATTTGTTTCAGTTCGAGTTTTAGCATTTCTTGTAGCGATGGATTTTAATATCTGTTTAACTAAAACATTAGAGCTAAGCTGGCAATTATCTTTAGTAGTACACAAAGTAGAAACTACAGACTTATGGACCAAAATCGTTCTGTATGCTAACTTTTCTTTAAGGTGGAGATCGGCCAAAAATTGTGCTAAGTCAGAGCCCGACGGATTAGTAGGATTAACATCAGAGTTCTGACACCATTTTACCCATCGCGCCCACGCAGGTTTGTACGTGTTGAGAGTGGACTCCCGCCATCCTGCCCGCAATAAGGTCTTTTGTTGTGTAGACCAAGACCCTACTGCTTCAGACCACCCCCACATTTCCAAAGGCGGCGGGGGATGGCCCGTCGACCGGTCTATTAGTTTGGACTCTAACTGACGGACTGTGAATGGTGGTGCTATGGCACGAGCTTTTAGATCCGCTCTCCAAAACGCCTGAGGCCACCTCGGCGCTACTATTAAATATGTGCCTATCGCTCGATTGAGATGCATGAGGACTCTCGGTAATAAATTTGGAGAGGGGAATATCCACGCTAGTTTGAACTTCCATTCCCAGGCAAACGCGTTGTGTCTCCACGCTGCATGGTCTGTCTGATCTAAGCTGACATATTTTGGAACGACGTGGGCACGATTCGACGCAAACAAATCTACTTCTGGGACACCCCATTTTTGAAAGACAACCTCTGTCAACGCAGGAAGCAGGTGCCACTCGGGAAGTATCGACTTCCGAGAAAGACGATCGGCGACACCATTGAATTTTCCCGGAATGTGATGTGCGACTAAGTGAATGTCGAAACGATCTAAAATTTTGAAAATCTGGTATGTCAGACTCATTAGCTGTACCGATCGAATTCCTCCCTCGTTCCTCAGGTATGCTACGACTGATTTGTTGTCGCATTGAAGCAGCACAGACGAATGACTCAGATAAGGACCGAATTGGTACAAACATTTCAGAATAGTCAACATTTCTTTTTGATTGGAATGAACTGACTCTTCTCCGCTCAACCAGTCGCCCCGTACTTGCACGCCGTTCAACTCTGCTCCCCACCCCGAGTCGGCTGCATCTGTTGTAAGAAAATGTGTCAAGAACGGAGGGTGAAGTCGAGTCGACTTGTCGCAGTTCTGCATCCACCACTCCAGTTCTTTGATTGTCGGTAAAGGAAAGGGAACCTTGTTTTCGGAATTGCTCCGAAGTAGGTCGTTGCAATGTGTCAAGAGGCAACGGAAGTTTAATCGACCCTGTGGAACAGCTAGCCGGGCAAAATTCAATGTTCCCACCAAACTTTGAACGTCGCGAAGCGCCGCCTTTTGTCGTTTGAGTAACTTCGTTATAGTGACCCGTAAACCTTGGATTTTCTTCTCGGGCAAACTTTTCTTGTTCTTCCATGTGTCCCATACTAGACCTAGATATTCCAATGATTTTTGGGGAACTAGAACCGACTTGGAGGTGTTGATGACCCACCCTAAGTGTCGTAGAGTCCTGAGAACGGTCCGAGTCTGCTCCTCCAACCTCGACCTGTCCTGACACGCAATCAAATAGTCGTCGAGAAAGACTGCGACACGAATCCCCTGCTCTCTCAGAATTTCCGCTGTCCAGTTTGAGAGAGACGCGAACACTTTGGGAGCGGTGGCAAGTCCAAATGGCAAAGAGGTCATTTGAAGGAGTCGGCCGCGGTAAAGTAGTCTTAGAAAGCACCGGTGGGATGGTGCTATTGGCAAATGATAGTAGGCCTGTGTGAGATCGATTTTTACCATCCAATCGTTTGGTTGTAAAAAATCGGGGATTCGATGAACGGAGATGAGTCTGAATTTGGTTACTTTTAAAAACTGACTCAATCTTTTTAGGTTGAAAATAGGGCGCATTGAACCATCGCTTTTCGGGGTTAAAAACAGGGTAGATAAAAAACTCGGCGTTTCGGGAGCGTACTCTAAAATCTTTTCCATCATTAAATTGTTTATAGTCTGATCCATTGCGTAAGATGGAGCAGTTTGATATCGGCCACTGGTGAGGCGCGGTAAAACAAGCGGCGGTGGCTGTGCTTGGAAAGGAATTTTGTACCCTGTTATTATGTGCAGTAAAGAAGTCGGCGCCCCAAACTCCGTCCATACATCCACGAACATCCCTAGCCTGCCTCCCTGAAATGGTTGCGCTATGTCAATATTTTCTATTACCCCGCCCCCTGCCACGCGCGATATTGCTTTGACTGGAGGTTCCCTGTTGACTAAATGGTTTTCTCGGATTACCCGGGGCCTGTTGACCCGCGGTAAACGACTGTGGTTTAAATTGAGGTCGAAAGAACCGTTGGTTTCCAGTGTAGCCTGGAAAATCATAATTAAACCCATACGATTGCATCGGGGCATACTGTCTAACCCCTTGAGGGGTTTGGTATCGTAACGCAAACGGTGCCGTGGGGCGACCGGTTTGGTTACAACTACTGGGTCCAGGTTGCGCAGCCTGAGATCCAGATGTAACTCTCTTCTCTTGCGCAGAGAAGGAGGGTCTTAAGAAAATTTTGTTAGTACCTCCATTATTTTTTACAAATTCCGAGAACTCTACTTTACTGAATAAAAACTCGCAAGATGGGGGTATCTTTTTCAAGGTTGATTTTAAGAATTTATCTTTGACTAAATTGAGAAATAAATCTCGTCTTTGTTCAATGACATCGGCTCGGCGACCACACAGTAATTGCAAACAATCAAGGGAGATTTTTTGAAAATCACCCGAAAAAGTGTCTTTAATTTTTGTTAGCAATGAGTCTTTATCAACACTGTCACTATCATGAGCCCACTGCATCAATTCAGATACCCCCGCTTTTAAAGCGTCACTTTGCATAATTACCGCATGTGTTACCGCACCTAAGGACCTATCAGTTGCAATCAAATTGTTCGACTTGTCGAACTGTTTAATCTCATCGTTCACCTCCAGTTCAATGAACCCCGGACGAGCATTGTACGATTTTTGAATTTCAGAGTAACGAACGTTTGTCCAGTTATCAGATTTAAAATGTTGCAATGAATTTAACAGTTGCAAATGGTCAGAAGAGGCACTTGGAATTGTAGGTTCTTTCAGATTTGTCGTCAAATCGAATTTTCTCGATCTTATTACGTAAATAATTGTAAATATGTTTAAAACTAGAAACTACAACTCAATATTCTTTTAAGATTATATTACAGAATTTTTTCTTCAAAAATTTTCACGAACGCTAACAGCGTTAAACGTTACGGCTCGAAAATCAAGACGCCAATGAAGAGAAGCACAAGGGGTGTCACCTGGTGAACATGGCGGCCGGAAGTTGCCATATTTGCGGCGAAAAATGGAACTACAACGACTAAATACGGCCGGAAACGGAAGAAGTCATCTCTCAATATTGTTTAAAGGCCTCGAATAACGGCGGAAGGACATAATAGCTGTATTAAAGAAAGGCTTAGCTATTTTACGCAATCCGACCTCGATAACAGTGAGTAAACAGAAGCCAATACAACTAAATAAACTAAAAAAAATTGTTAATGTAAACATCACGAAGCACTATTAAAACAATTTTATTATATATGTAATGTATAACAACGCCCTCTGTTGTGAAAGTAATGTCGCAAAGTTGTAAACTTCAATAACATAGATAAGCAAACAACCAGTGACATAGAGACTTACGCCATCTATATCACAACATAGAGTGTGTATAATTGCCGGCCATGAAATTGCCGCCCCGTCAATTGGCAGCCATAACGCCCGACCCGCAACGCGTGTACGTGCACTTCAGTTGTCGGGGTGGTATTTCCCGGGTTGCGCATTGTCAGGCCGGGCATTCCGCCCCGAGCACCATGAGGTACGGCACGTATTTCCCGACCACGCAATACCCGGCCAGAACTCGTGTACATATCTGATATCAATGATGTACTTCAATTGTCAAGTCGGTATTTCCAGGCACGCGCATTCCTTTTCTGGCTGTGTCTGTGAAATACTAGCCCGTCAACTCGTGACCATCATCCTATTGGCTGATTTCCTGTATTCTTATTGGGCAATTTTTTTGGAAAAATCGATGCTATTGGTGAAATTTCTTAACAGATGTGATGAAAATGTAAGGCTGTGCTCGCACTGTCCTGGATGGGCACTAATTTCCTAATCTGTGGATCAGATAAGCAAAGCGTGGTTGACAAACAAAAAAATCTAAATACTTACGAACTGTTTGGGAAGGGAAGTTCAGATTTGTTTTGTTTCTGTTGTGTATTTTTGAACATCGACTCTTAAATTAATACAAATACCTGGCGCGTCGACTAATTCACGGCTTGGAAATTTCGGAAATGTAATTGACATTGTTTTAGTACCTATTTTGTACATAAAACTAGTTTTATTTATGTAAGTGGGAAACCATGCTTAATAAACTTTGTATTATGTGGTGTCTTACATCCAATATATTGGAGTAATCATTTGATGTTCCGCTCACGCGGCCAGCGATTATTTGACCCATTGCCGTTGTTCGGCCAAGGCAATTTACGACACGGACGCTCGGGCGCCTTTGCACGGTAAAACTAGTTTTAGGACTTTGTTATCGAGGCACGCATCTTGTGCTCTACAGGGCAAACAAAAGGCCAATATGGTGTTGGATTTCTCATAAAAAAGAATATAGACATAATATAGAAACTTATACCGGAATTTCTGAAAGAGTATACGTACTCAAGCTAAAATTCGAAAGATTTCAACTGACACTTATTCAAGTGTATGCCCCTACCGAAAATTCAACTGATGAAGAAGTAGACATTGTTCATAAGGAAGTACAAAAAGCTCACGCAACTGCCGGAATATACCGTATATGTATGGGAGACTTTAAGTCATAAATCAGCCAAGAAAAAAATGAAGAGTCCTTAGTCACCGGAAGGTACGGATATGGCATTCGAAACATCCGAGGTGAAAGATTACTTCAGTGCGCATTTGAGAAAAAATTAACTGTAATTAATACACTATTTAAAAAGACTAAAAATAAAAGATAGACCTGAATTACACCTGATCAAAAAACAAAAAACGAAATAGATTTTATTTTATCAAATACACTATCCATTTTTACAAACATAGAAACTGTTAGAACGGCATACCCATCAGACCATAGGATGCTAAGAAGTTCCGTTTACCTAAAACAGATAAAAAAAAGCAGGAAGAGTTTCATAGACACAAATAATCAGCTTAAATCACCGGATGATCGTCATCGATTTTTAACAAAGTTAAGTACCTTTGCACTTTAAACTATGCGATTATAATTGCTCCGTGTCTGCTTATTACTTGAAAATAGAAAATACAATCAAAATGGCTTTACTTCAATCAACACTAAACCTGATTAAACAACGTAGTCAACTACAGCATAAAACTTGTTTATGTCGCGATGAGAAGGCAGAGCAAATTATTTAAAATTATGAATAAGAGTTAATGCTTTTATTCATAATTTTAAATATGCAATCTTTCTTATAGAAAAATTATAAAGAACACAGAGAGTCTACAATTATGAAACATTTGCAATCAACTGGTAGTCTAAAAAAGCTATGAAAGAACTTGGATTCCGTCTCTAAGTTCCAAGAGCTTTCGTCAGCAGAGTAGATCAGATGTTATAAATACAGCTACGGAGTTCTTCAAACATCTTTATAGCAAGCCAAAAGATGACTGCTTAGGTACGAACCATCCAACAGTCAGTGCCTATATGTGAAGACCTCGCCATTCTCAGGCAGCGAAATACTAAACAAACTTTAAAAAAATAAATAAAGACGATAAAAGCTCAGGAATTGACGGCATATCAAATGAGACAATTAAATCCGCGAAGACAGTGCTCCAGGGACCACTAACCCAGCATATCAACAAAATCCTGATAGAAGAGACAGTCCCACAAACCTGGACTATATCAGACATTATACTCTTATACAAGAGAGGCGACTCAACTGATGTCGGAAATTATCGTCCGATAAGTCTGATGCCGTGTTTGTACAAGTTGTTTGCTTCATGCCTATCAGAAAGAATTAGTAAGGATATTGAGAGCTACCAAGCAATTGAACAAGCTGGGTTTAGAAAGTTATTTAGTACTACAGATCACATACAGGCAATTGAGCAAATAATTTCAGAAATACTCTGAATTTCGTAAACCACTATACCTAGCTTTTATTGATTACAAAAAAGCTTTTGACACTATATCACTTAACAATATTTGGGACGCTCTACATAATCAAAATGTGAACACAAAATATGTCAATATAATACAGTTCATTTACTCAAACAGCACAAGTAAAATTAAGCCAGAAAGATCAGGAGAGAGTATACAAATTGAAAGAGGAGTCAGACAGGGTGATCCATTGTCACCAACACATTTTATAGCTGTACTCCAAAATATAATGAAACCCCTACCCTGGTCCAACAAAGGTCTCAAAATTAATCGGAAGCATCTAAATCATCTACGGTTCGCTGACGATATCGTGCTCTTTGCGGAAAATTCCAAGGAGCTGCAAACAATGATGGACGAGCTCAACGACGTCAGCAAAAAAGTTAGTCTAGAAATGAACACCTCTAAAACAAAGCCAATGACCACATGACAATGAGAAAGTATATTTTCGACCAGAAAACAACAAGGAAGAAATAGAGAGACGCGTCGCTATCACCTGGAAGAAATGTTGGGCTAACAAAGAAGTAATGAAGTCAGATATGCACTTAAAGTGGAACAGAAAGTGATGGACTCATGTCTTCTTCTATATCTTACGTATGCATGCCAAACATGGATATTCGACTCCACAGTCAGACAAAAACTAAGATCTTTTCAAAGAGCCTTAGTCCTTAGAAGTGCCTTAGAACGCAGCTTTACAAAAGTCAAACTAAAAGATAGAATACGGCACAGCAAAATAAGACAAAGAACTAATATTATAGATGCTCTATCTTTCGCACAAAGTTTAAAATGGAAATGGGCTGGACATGTAGCTCGTTACTCTGACGACAGACTAGAACCGCAACACTATGGAAACGGCCACACGGCTATAGACGCAGAGGCCGACCGAAGGCGCGGTGGAAATACGAAATTGAATCCGTAGCAGGAAAAAATTGGGCAGGAGTCGCCACTAACAGGGCAAAATGGAAAACCTGGAGGAGGCCTTTACTCGTAGAGGGGTCACGTAACAAGAAAAAAAAAGTATACGAACATTTACTATTTAAATTAATAACTATTGTGAAATTATCATTATTTTTATATGTAATGTTAATATAATACGGTAACAAGATTGTACAAGCTACGCAGCTGTCTTTAAGAATATATAAGAGTTAAGCTCTGCAAAAAAAAAATGTACTTACTAATTTCAATGCTTATCATACGAACTATAAACACACATATATATATATATATATATAACCTAGCTGACCCGCCAGCGGCTACACTCGCGTGGCCTCGCGGCGTACGGTAATTACAGATTTTTAATTATCCTCTTTAATTTACCGGGATCAAAAGTATCCTTTATGTTGATCAGGGATATAAGTTACCACCATACGAAATTTCATTTAAATCGGTCCAGTCGTTTCGGTGATTAGCCCGCACAAACAGACAGACACACATACAGAGAAATAAACAATTTGGACTTATTTTTCACTCCTTACATCCCCTGACTCGGTTTTAGCATAGTTTTCATTGTACAGAAATTTGACCTCTACAGTTTATAATATGTAGTAGTCTTTACATCCCTCGTTTTAACTCCTTAAGTCATCCCTGACAATAATATTGAAAGCATCACTTTAAACTATGCAAATGCTAATTTTCACCACTGTATGTTCGAAAACAAAAAACTTTCCATACAAACTTTCACCCCTCCATTTCACCCTCTAAAACCACCACTATCCAAAAAAAATGTTCAATATTTTTTATTTTGAATGACTATTTATTTTTTAATATTACTAATTAGACTAATTATTTCGCAACTATAAGTTCAAAAACTTTCTTAGGGGTAGAATTTCGAAAACCCCATTCTTAGTCAACCTCTACGCATCAAGGACAATACACCCTCCAAATTTCAAGTGTCTACTATCAGTGGTTTAGGCTGTGCGTTGTCTGTCAGTCAGTCAGGACATCTTCTTTTATATATATACGAGTAGATTATAATGAAGTTAACGTCTCTCAAGCACTCGCACTATAGTTTATCCACATATTTTCCATTATATCGTATCGATATGTGTACACATATGGGGGCCGATATTTAAAAAAAATGTAAATATGAGCATTCAAGCGACGAATCCTCCAATTCAATGTAATTATCGCCGCCGGACATCCAAAATGAAGCGAAATTTGTGATTGAAAATGTATTGCCAGCGATGTCTAAAAGAAAAATACCAGCTTGCTATTACTCCCATTATTTGCGTACAGCATTCTACAAACCTTAGTCTGCTATGAGTGCACTGCTGGCCACGCTACCTTGGCCTCGAGGTAATCTTAGCTACGGTCTCGGCTTTTAACTTTGGTTATCATTGCAGCCCTTGCCGTCCGCGCTATAAAGCGCTTTATTCCAGTTTATCCATCAAGGGCTGTAATGCTGACTGCACTGTGATGACCTGGACTTACGCTACGCTGCACTTTCAGCCACCATCAGCTTCTAGCAACGCAGTCATTGCAGACCTACAACAATAATGTACTGCTGTTTTACGTAAATTATACTTTACAGATGGACAGCGCGTGATTGTGATACGACGCGGCCGACCAAAGACGCTGAATAAGGATACGTCTTCCGCTGCTATGAATGCGGTAGCGACTCAACAAGGGAAAACCGTGGCGACTACACAGGAGAATGCGACAGCGACTCAACAAGGGAAAACCGTGGCGACTACACAGAGGAATACGACTCTGTCGATAACAGCTCAAGAAATGCGAAACCCGCAGCTCAGTATAATGAGAATTTTGCAGAGAAAACATGGATTTTCAAGTAAGAATGTGTTTTTATCGATGGTTTAACTAAAGTTTTAACACTTGATTCACGTCTGAGTAAGTTTTAAATCGCGTATAATTGTATATTATTGTATCCCGATGTTTGGAACATTTCACTGAACATGGTCACGGGTAGACTGGATGTCAGGGTTCTGTTATAAAGTTATGGATCTTATTGTTTTGTACCGCCTATCATATTGTAATCAAAACGTTCCCGATGCTCGCAGTAGTCACTCACAGTGTCCAGAGGTCTTGCAGTATTGTGCTGGACGCGGGATTGTATTAGCTTGATCACTGGATCCCAAGCAGGCTATGTACCGCCTATCATATTGTAATCAAAACGTTCCCGATGCACGCAGTAGTCACTCACAGTGTCCAAAGGTCTTGCAGTATTGTGCTGGACGCGGGATTGTATTAGCTTGATCACTGGATCCCAAGCAGGCTATGTACCGCCTATCATATTGTAATCAAAACGTTCCCGATGCTCGCAGTAGTCACTCACAGTGTCCAGAGGTCTTGCAGTATTGTGCTGGACGCGGGATTGTATTAGCTTGATCACTGGATCCCAAGCAGGCTATGTACCGCCTATCATATTGTAATCAAAACGTTCCCGATGCACGCAGTAGTCACTCACAGTGTCCAAAGGTCTTGCAGTATTGTGCTGGACGCGGGATTGTATTAGCTTGATCACTGGATCCCAAGCAGGCTATGTACCGCCTATCATATTGTAATCAAAACGTTCCCGATGCACGCAGTAGTCACTCACAGTGTCCAGAGGTCTTGCAGTATTGTGCTGGACGCGGGATTGTATTAGCTTGATCACTGGATCCCAAGCAGGCTATGTACCGCCTATCATATTGTAATCAAAACGTTCCCGATGCACGCAGTAGTCACTCACAGTGTCCAAAGGTCTTGCAGTATTGTGCTGGACGCGGGATTGTATTAGCTTGATCACTGGATCCCAAGCAGGCTATGTACCGCCTATCATATTGTAATCAAAACGTTCCCGATGCACGCAGTAGTCACTCACAGTGTCCAGAGGTCTTGCAGTATTGTGCTGGACGCGGGATTGTATTAGCTTGATCACTGGATCCCAAGCAGGCTATGTACCGCCTATCATATTGTAATCAAACCGTTCCCGATGCACGCAGTAGTCACTCACAGTGTCCAGAGGTCTTGCAGTATTGTGCTGGACGCGGGATTGTATTAGCTTGATCACTGGATCCCAAGCAGGCTATGTACCGCCTATCATATTGTAATCAAACCGTTCCCGATGCACGCAGTAGTCACTCACAGTGTCCAGAGGTCTTGCAGTATTGTGCTGGACGCGGGATTGTATTAGCTTGATCACTGGATCCCAAGCAGGCTATGTACCGCCTATCATATTGTAATCAAACCGTTCCCGATGCACGCAGTAGTCACTCACAGTGTCCAGAGGTCTTGCAGTATTGTGCTGGACGCGGGATTGTATTAGCTTGATCACTGGATCCCCAGCAGGCTATGTACCGCCTATCATATTGTAATCAAACCGTTCCCGATGCTCGCAGTAGTCACTCACAGTGTCCAGAGGTCTTGCAGTATTGTGCTGGACGCGGGATTGTATTAGCTTGATCACTGGATCCCAAGCAGGCTATGTACCGCCTATCATATTGTAATCAAAACGTTCCCGATGCACGCAGTAGTCACTCACAGTGTCCAGAGGTCTTGCAGTATTGTGCTGGACGCGGGATTGTATTAGCTTGATCACTGGATCCCAAGCAGGCTATGTACCGCCTATCATATTGTAATCAAACCGTTCCCGATGCTCGCAGTAGTCACTCACAGTGTCCAGAGGTCTTGCAGTATTGTGCTGGACGCGGGATTGTATTAGCTTGATCACTGGATCCCAAGCAGGCTATGTACCGCCTATCATATTGTAATCAAACCGTTCCCGATGCACGCAGTAGTCACTCACAGTGTCCAGAGGTCTTGCAGTATTGTGCTGGACGCGGGATTGTATTAGCTTGATCACTGGATCCCAAGCAGGCTATGTACCGCCTATCATATTGTAATCAAAACGTTCCCGATGCACGCAGTAGTCACTCACAGTGTCCAAAGGTCTTGCAGTATTGTGCTGGACGCGGGATTGTATTAGCTTGATCACTGGATCCCAAGCAGGCTATGTACCGCCTATCATATTGTAATCAAAACGTTCCCGATGCACGCAGTAGTCACTCACAGTGTCCAGAGGTCTTGCAGTATTGTGCTGGACGCGGGATTGTATTAGCTTGATCACTGGATCCCAAGCAGGCTATGTACCGCCTATCATATTGTAATCAAAACGTTCCCGATGCACGCAGTAGTCACTCACAGTGTCCAAAGGTCTTGCAGTATTGTGCTGGACGCGGGATTGCATTAGCTTGATCACTGGATCCCAAGCAGGCTATGTACCGCCTATCATATTGTAATCAAAACGTTCCCGATGCACGCAGTAGTCACTCACAGTGTCCAGAGGTCTTGCAGTATTGTGCTGGACGCGGGATTGTATTAGCTTGATCACTGGATCCCAAGCAGGCTATGTACCGCCTATCATATTGTAATCAAACCGTTCCCGATGCACGCAGTAGTCACTCACAGTGTCCAGAGGTCTTGCAGTATTGTGCTGGACGCGGGATTGTATTAGCTTGATCACTGGATCCCAAGCAGGCTATGTACCGCCTATCATATTGTAATCAAACCGTTCCCGATGCACGCAGTAGTCACTCACAGTGTCCAGAGGTCTTGCAGTATTGTGCTGGACGCGGGATTGTATTAGCTTGATCACTGGATCCCAAGCAGGCTATGTACCGCCTATCATATTGTAATCAAACCGTTCCCGATGCACGCAGTAGTCACTCACAGTGTCCAGAGGTCTTGCAGTATTGTGCTGGACGCGGGATTGTATTAGCTTGATCACTGGATCCCAAGCAGGCTATGTACCGCCTATCATATTGTAATCAAACCGTTCCCGATGCTCGCAGTAGTCACGCACAGTGTCCAGAGGTCTTGCAGTATTGTGCTGGACGCGGGATTGTATTAGCTTGATCACGTGATCCCAAGCAGGCTATGTACCGCCTATCATATTGTAATCAAAACGTTCCCGATGCACGCAGTAGTCACTCACAGTGTCCAGAGGTCTTGCAGTATTGTGCTGGACGCGGGATTGTATTAGCTTGATCACTGGATCCCAAGCAGGCTATGTACCGCCTATCATATTGTAATCAAACCGTTCCCGATGCTCGCAGTAGTCACTCACAGTGTCCAGAGGTCTTGCAGTATTGTGCTGGACGCGGGATTGTATTAGCTTGATCACTGGATCCCAAGCAGGCTATGTACCGCCTATCATATTGTAATCAAACCGTTCCCGATGCACGCAGTAGTCACTCACAGTGTCCAGAGGTCTTGCAGTATTGTGCTGGACGCGGGATTGTATTAGCTTGATCACTGGATCCCAAGCAGGCTATGTACCGCCTATCATATTGTAATCAAACCGTTCCCGATGCACGCAGTAGTCACTCACAGTGTCCAGAGGTCTTGCAGTATTGTGCTGGACGCGGGATTGTATTAGCTTGATCACTGGATCCCAAGCAGGCTATGTACCGCCTATCATATTGTAATCAAACCGTTCCCGATGCACGCAGTAGTCACTCACAGTGTCCAGAGGTCTTGCAGTATTGTGCTGGACGCGGGATTGTATTAGCTTGATCACTGGATCCCAAGCAGGCTATGTACCGCCTATCATATTGTAATCAAAACGTTCCCGATGCACGCAGTAGTCACTCACAGTGTCCAGAGGTCTTGCAGTATTGTGCTGGACGCGGGATTGTATTAGCTTGATCACTGGATCCCAAGCAGGCTATGTACCGCCTATCATATTGTAATCAAAACGTTCCCGATGCACGCAGTAGTCACTCACAGTGTCCAGAGGTCTTGCAGTATTGTGCTGGACGCGGGATTGTATTAGCTTGATCACTGGATCCCAAGCAGGCTATGTACCGCCTATCATATTGTAATCAAAACGTTCCCGATGCTCGCAGTAGTCACTCACAGTGTCCAGAGGTCTTGCAGTATTGTGCTGGACGCGGGATTGTATTAGCTTGATCACTGGATCCCAAGCAGGCTATGTACCGCCTATCATATTGTAATCAAAACGTTCCCGATGCACGCAGTAGTCACTCACAGTGTCCAGAGGTCTTGCAGTATCGTGCTGGACGCGGGATTGTATTAGCTTGATCACTGGATCCCAAGCAGGCTATGTACCGCCTATCATATTGTAATCAAAACGTTCCCGATGCACGCAGTAGTCACTCACAGTGTCCAGAGGTCTTGCAGTATTGTGCTGGACGCGGGATTGTATTAGCTTGATCACTGGATCCCAAGCAGGCTATGTACCGCCTATCATATTGTAATCAAAACGTTCCCGATGCTCGCAGTAGTCACTCACAGTGTCCAGAGGTCTTGCAGTATTGTGCTGGACGCGGGATTGTATTAGCTTGATCACTGGATCCCAAGCAGGCTATGTACCGCCTATCATATTGTAATCAAAACGTTCCCGATGCACGCAGTAGTCACTCACAGTGTCCAGAGGTCTTGCAGTATTGTGCTGGACGCGGGATTGTATTAGCTTGATCACTGGATCCCAAGCAGGCTATGTACCGCCTATCATATTGTAATCAAAACGTTCCCGATGCACGCAGTAGTCACTCACAGTGTCCAAAGGTCTTGCAGTATTGTGCTGGACGCGGGATTGTATTAGCTTGATCACTGGATCCCAAGCAGGCTATGTACCGCCTATCATATTGTAATCAAACCGTTCCCGATGCACGCAGTAGTCACTCACAGTGTCCAGAGGTCTTGCAGTATTGTGCTGGACGCGGGATTGTATTAGCTTGATCACTGGATCCCAAGCAGGCTATGTACCGCCTATCATATTGTAATCAAACCGTTCCCGATGCTCGCAGTAGTCACTCACAGTGTCCAGAGGTCTTGCAGTATTGTGCTGGACGCGGGATTGTATTAGCTTGATCACTGGATCCCAAGCAGGCTATGTACCGCCTATCATATTGTAATCAAAACGTTCCCGATGCACGCAGTAGTCACTCACAGTGTCCAGAGGTCTTGCAGTATTGTGCTGGACGCGGGATTGTATTAGCTTGATCACTGGATCCCAAGCAGGCTATGTACCGCCTATCATATTGTAATCAAAACGTTCCCGATGCTCGCAGTAGTCACTCACAGTGTCCAGAGGTCTTGCAGTATTGTGCTGGACGCGGGATTGTATTAGCTTGATCACTGGATCCCAAGCAGGCTATGTACCGCCTATCATATTGTAATCAAAACGTTCCCGATGCACGCAGTAGTCACTCACAGTGTCCAGAGGTCTTGCAGTATTGTGCTGGACGCGGGATTGTATTAGCTTGATCACTGGATCCCAAGCAGGCTATGTACCGCCTATCATATTGTAATCAAAACGTTCCCGATGCACGCAGTAGTCACTCACAGTGTCCAAAGGTCTTGCAGTATTGTGCTGGACGCGGGATTGTATTAGCTTGATCACTGGATCCCAAGCAGGCTATGTACCGCCTATCATATTGTAATCAAAACGTTCCCGATGCTCGCAGTAGTCACTCACAGTGTCCAGAGGTCTTGCAGTATTGTGCTGGACGCGGGATTGTATTAGCTTGATCACTGGATCCCAAGCAGGCTATGTACCGCCTATCATATTGTAATCAAAACGTTCCCGATGCACGCAGTAGTCACTCACAGTGTCCAGAGGTCTTGCAGTATTGTGCTGGACGCGGGATTGTATTAGCTTGATCACCGGATCCCAAGCAGGCTATGTACCGCCTATCATATTGTAATCAAAACGTTCCCGATGCACGCAGTAGTCACTCACAGTGTCCAGAGGTCTTGCAGTATTGTGCTGGACGCGGGATTGTATTAGCTTGATCACTGGATCCCAAGCAGGCTATGTACCGCCTATCATATTGTAATCAAAACGTTCCCGATGCACGCAGTAGTCACTCACAGTGTCCAAAGGTCTTGCAGTATTGTGCTGGACGCGGGATTGTATTAGCTTGATCACTGGATCCCAAGCAGGCTATGTACCGCCTATCATATTGTAATCAAAACGTTCCCGATGCTCGCAGTAGTCACTCACAGTGTCCAGAGGTCTTGCAGTATTGTGCTGGACGCGGGATTGTATTAGCTTGATCACTGGATCCCAAGCAGGCTATGTACCGCCTATCATATTGTAATCAAAACGTTCCCGATGCACGCAGTAGTCACTCACAGTGTCCAGAGGTCTTGCAGTATTGTGCTGGAGGCGGGATTGTATTAGCTTGATCACTGGATCCCAAGCAGGCTATGTACCGCCTATCATATTGTAATCAAAACGTTCCCGATGCACGCAGTAGTCACTCACAGTGTCCAGAGGTCTTGCAGTATTGTGCTGGACGCGGGATTGTATTAGCTTGATCACTGGACCCCAAGCAGGCTATGTACCGCCTATCATATTGTAATCAAAACGTTCCCGATGCACGCAGTAGTCACTCACAGTGTCCAGAGGTCTTGCAGTATTGTGCTGGATGCGGGATTGTATTAGCTTGATCACTGGACCCCAAGCAGGCTATGTACCGCCTATCATATTGTAATCAAACCGTTCCCGATGCACGCAGTAGTCACTCACAGTGTCCAGAGGTCTTGCAGTATTGTGCTGGATGCGGGATTGTATTAGCTTGATCACTGGACCCCAAGCAGGCTATGTACCGCCTATCATATTGTAATCAAACCGTTCCCGATGCACGCAGTAGTCACTCACAGTGTCCAGAGGTCTTGCAGTATTGTGCTGGATGCGGGATTGTATTAGCTTGATCACTGGATCTGGCAGGCTATGTACCGCCTATCATATTGTAATCAAACCGTTCCCGATGCACGCAGTAGTCACTCACAGTGTCCAGAGGTCTTGCAGTATTGTGCTGGATGCGGGATTGTATTAGAATGATCACTGGATCTGGCAGGCGGTACTTGCCAACCTTCATGTCTATTGAAATTAGAACGTTCTTTAATTTCTATTTTTCTTAATGTTTTCGGTACATAACGGTTCTTTCTAGCTAAAGTTTGTGAGTTGTAGAACCGGATGCAGTGGTTGGGCTTATCTAGAACGTGCTAATAAACTGCAGATCTGGTCGAGCGTCTGTTTTTCATTTAGGCTATATGTTTTTTAATGCGGATACCAATGCTTCACTTTGTTTCCTCAATGTATGATAAAACACACAGTCCAGCTGTAAGCACCTGCATCTTGTAAGGGTATATATTTGTTTTAATAGATCTTAGTAATAAGTTTATCTTGTTCGGCTTCAAGTATGTGTTAGCTCCACCAAATGATATGGCAGAGCGCGACGATGTAGCGGTTTCTGACGATCGTTAGGCGCGACGCGGGGAAGGTTAAGATCAGCTTCCTGCGTGATCCGGGTCGCTTGCGGTGTTGTCGGCACGATTCACTCAGGAGGCCGAGCGTAGCGATGATAGCGGCGGCGGCACGAGCACTAGTTACTTGCTACGCAAATGTGGTGCCTGCAACGCTAACGCGTGTCAGGCGCGGGTGCCTTCAAGGGCAGTGCAACCACGAACGAAGCGAAAACGTCGTTGTTCATAGGTAGTGTAGAGTAGGATAGCAATAGGTGTGGGAAAGAGAGAGAAGAGTGTCGTAAGTGGTGCTAACAGTATGTTTTTATTGAAGCTCGTCTTAAGATATTACCAATTATGTCAGTCCCATGATGTAAGATAGCAGGCTGGCGCTCAACTGTGATGCTGCGGCGGCTTCTGGGACTCAGCTTTGGGGCTTTGTGATTATTGCTTTGTGTGACATGTTTGATGTGCTGCTCCTCCGCTAGGCGGTCAGTGTCACACATGCCATGTGCTCTCCGAAACAAACATTTGCCAACGGTAACCAACTGACACATGGTGATGGGCGTTACCATTGAGATATTTATCTGTATGAGTGGGTTTCCAATTGTTAGGATTGCGGATGACTTTAATGTCTAGAAAGGCTATAGAGTTTTTAACCTCTGGTTCCATAGTCAATATAATTTTATTATTTATAGAATAAAGATGGTTTTAAAATTCAGTTACTTTGTTTTTGGGGAGTGTTTGGGACCAAAACGTTGTTTTGTACTGGTAACCCAAGTAGCGACCGACTATGAAATGTTGATATGGCAACACTTGACTTTGTCATTGTAATTTACTCTTGAACTTTAATTTGCTCTTGAAAAAGGTGTTGGCATTGAATTTGGTTCGTAACAGAATCTTTGTATGTAATAATTAATTTTGGTAATTAGTGAATTGTGAACTATACTTTGTTATTGTTTCTAAAATAAACGATACTTTAATTAAGTGTGAACTATACTGAGTGGACACCGCGAGTCAATAGCGCTAATCTCCGCTTGAGTTTTGGGCGTGTTGAGAAGACGCCGAGCTGGTGAGTCTTGTGGACTACCAAGTCCTTGCAATCCAATCAAATGTCCCCTCTTCCTCATGACATGTCCCATGTCCTCTCCAAAGGGAGACCCTTCACAGAACCCAACCAACAGAGACTTAGTTGACGACGTGCAGCGCTCCCGGACCTAATCTAGGTTACTAATTACCTACTATTACATTCAGAGTTATGATGTGTGTTTCTGTGTGCTCTTGCAGGTTGAAGAGATTTGAGAGGGAAGGACGTCTTGATTGGTAAAGCTCCTCGTTATCTAGCACCAGATGTAGTAAAGTTGCCCAGACCCTTAGATCACACACAACTAACCTGCCACTGCTGCTATTAGTGTGGTCTGCTATCCATATGAGCTGGTCTGCTACAGGGAGGATGGCCAAAGTATTTTCAATATACCTTTTGTAGATCTTCAACATAGCCACAGTGGTAGAGCCCTCACCTCATTGTCCTCCAAGAAAATATCGGCGACAACAGGGGCGACGGGGAGCTCATAGCTACAGATTTGGATGTAAACTTGATTCTCCCAGAATAAATGGCCAGATGTAAGGCAATGTTCTAGTAGTTCTGCATATTCCAGAGACAGCTCATACTGATTTAACTTTCTTCTAACTATTTCAATACAATATTGCACAGGTAGGCTTGTGAACAAGGATTGTACATCAAAACTAACCATTATTCATCTTCAGGTATTTCATATATTTGATATAACAAAGAGTAGTGACAATGTTGTAGTTTTTAGTACATGTACTAATAATAGTAATAATGTAGCTATTAATTGTTTAAACTTTTAAACAAGACAACAGAGAAGTGTGCTGACATCTTATCGCTATTTTATCAAAATATTAACCGCTTCTCTGGCAAAATATTAGACATTGAACTTTTATTAGATAAACATAGATTTGATGTATTAGGCTTTACAGAAACGTGGCTAAAACCAGATAAAATGTTATTTAATGTTACACATTTTGAGGTAGCCAGTGCGTTCAACAGAATATCTGCTGAAGGGGGAGGGTGTATTATTATTTGTAAAAGAAACATTAAATTTAAGGAACGGTCTGACATAGTAGGTTTTTCTGTTGAACGTGTCTGCGAAATTGCTTGTGCAGAACTGGAAAGTCATATATTATTGTGTGTATATCGGCCACCAGCATCTAATTTCTGTAATTTTATGTCCATAATGGAATGTGTACTCAAGAGATTAACTAAAAGCAATAAATCAATCATTGTATGCGGTGACTTCAATATTGATATTTTGGTAGATTCAACTGATAAAACTAATCTTATCTCTTTGTTTAAATCTTTTAATTTGAATTTTTTGTTCAGTGAGCCAACTAGAGTAACCGACTCTTCATCCACCTGCATTGATAATATTTTTTCAAACTGTAAGACTACAGAAAAATCAGTAATGGTGGGAGTTAGATCAGACCACAATGGCCTCGCTATCAAATTCGAAATCGGGAGAACTAAGAAAAATACCATTATCGAACATAGGCCGCTAACAAAAGGTAAACTAGAAAAGCTTAAACAAAATATAGAGTTGAAACTTAGTCTGGTGGAATTCACTTCTGAAGATCCACATGACATTTATAGTACATTATTTTCATTAGTAAGTACAGAATTTAATGAAATCTGTCCGAAGAAAAAACTGCAGCTCAACGGTAGGTTACAATTTGGTGACTGGTCAACTAGAGGTATTCGAAAAAGTAGAGACATAATGTTTGAGTTATATCACAAAAAATCTTTAACTTCTAGTAAAGATTTTCATGATTATGTAAGAAATTACTCAAAAGTTTTTAAGTCAGTATGCAAACGCGCAAAAGCTTTGTTTATAAGGGATAAAATTCGAAAATCTAATGACAAAATTAAAACAGTTTGGAAAACTATTAATACAGAGACCGGCAAAAGTAAATCTTTTAATTCAGAATATGTGCTAGAAATAGATAACCAAAAAGTTTCAGACCCAAGTCATGTTGCGAATTCATTTGAAAATTTCTTTTCTAACATACCACTAGAAGTCACCAAATCTCTTGATTCTTGCCCTTGTGTTGCAGTGGGCTTTCTGAAAGACAACTTCCCGCTCCAAATTCCTGAGTTTAGGTTCCGACATATATCTACTTTTGAAATAATAAAAACATTTAAAAGTTTAAACGTTAAAGCAACAGAGGATTTATGGGGATTATCCGTAAAAATGCTAGAGTCAATAATAGAAGTTATTGCGCCACATTTGATGATCATATTTAATTTATGTATTGATAGAGGTACATTTCCTGATCTAATGAAAATGAGTAAAATCACCCCTATTTTTAAATCAGGTAGTAAGGCCGACCCCTCAAATTATAGACCGGTCTCTGTGCTTCCGGCTTTGAGCAAAATATTCGAAAAGATAATGCTTCAACAACTCTTGTCTCATTTTAATGAACATAGGATTTTACACGAAAATCAGTTCGGTTTCACGAAAAGCAGATCAACAACAGATGCAGGAGTCCAGTTAGTCAAGCATGTGCTGGAGGCTTGGGAGAGCTCACAGGATGCCATTGGCGTATTTTGTGATCTCTCCAAAGCTTTCGACTGTGTAGAGCACCGCACTCTAATTTATAAGCTACACCACTATGGAATTCGTGGAGCTGCTCTGAATCTTGTAGAATCATACTTATCTGATAGGCAGCAAAAAGTTGGCATTAATGGCGTGACATCTTCTGGATCTTTGGTCAGAATGGGGGTTCCACAGGGGTCGATCTTGGGTCCGTTCTTATTCTTAGCATATATCAATGACTTACCACATATGGTTGAGGGCCTTGCTGACATAGTTCTTTTTGCGGATGATACTTCTCTGATTTTTAAAGTAGATAGGAAAGATAGAGACCTAGTTCAAGTCAACAACGCGTTAACTATTGTTTCAAATTGGTTCGCCGCAAACAACCTGCTTCTCAACGCAAAGAAAACGAAATGTTTAAAATTTTCCATGCCTAATGTAAGACATATAGAGCCAAACGTATTACTCGACGGAAATAAATTGAAAATTGACAAGGCAATAGTCTTTCTAGGTATTAGCATAGACTCTAAATTACAATGGGGTCCTCATATTGATGCACTATCTGGAAGACTGAGCTCAGCTGCATATGCGGTTCATAAAATTAGGCAATTGACAGATATAGCTACTGCTCGACTGGTCTACTTTGCTTACTTCCACAGCATAATGTCATATGGTATCCTGCTGTGGGGGTCAGCGGCGGACATAGAGACAGTTTTTATATTGCAAAAGCGGGCAGTTCGAGCCATCTACGAAATGGGTCCCCGCGAATCCTTAAGACAAATGTTCAAAGAAATTAATATATTAACTCTTCCATCTTTGTATATCCTAGAAAATATAATGTACGTTCGTAAAAATATAAAGAAGTTTAGAATAAATAGTGATATGCATAATATTAATACTAGAAATAAGGATAGGATAGCTGTATCTAAATTTAGACTCACGAAAACTAAAAATAAGTCCTTCTTAGGCAATTGTGTACGTTTCTATAATAAAATCCCGAAAGACATTACTGAGCTCACTGAAGGGAAATTCAAGTTACGTGTCAAAAATATACTAATGAAAAAAGCCTATTATAAATTGAGTCACTACTTAGAAGACAAAGATGCCTGGAAGCTTTCCACTTCTGCCTAGTAGCCAACTATTGAATAAATTCGTTATTTTAATACTACTCATATTATGTAACCTCAATGTACAAAGACTTGAAAAAATAATGGCCCACGAGTTTCTTGCTGCTTCTTCTCGGCGGTGGTTCTTTTCCGAAGACAGCGGTAGAATCATTTAAAAATTTTGACGTTCATAAGAGTGTCTATGATGCCTAAACTGAATAAATAATTTTTGAATTTTGAATTTTGAATTTTGAATTTGGCTCATGAAGTGGTAACTGACATGCGCATTAGTTCGAACTTGTGATAGTACTTTTGCTAGATGTTTGGCCAGTTTGTAGGTCGACGAGTCAACCTGGCTTATAATGGAACGCAAGGGGACGTCATTTGTGTATTTTTTGTAACCCGTACAGTTTAGGTAGTTTCACACATGAAGAAATGCCGCTGTCTAAACCAAGTGTGTCGAGAGTGCTTATAAATAATTTCTTTCGTTTTAGTAACTACTATGTTAGCTAATTTATTGATTCAGGCGTTACTTTGCGGAAATCCATTATCAAAAAAACCGATATTAAAAAATATTTAGTGACCGACAGGCCTGTCGGTCTAGCGGTCGACGGGTCAACATCTCCTGAGGATGCCTCGCGTAGAGGCGAAACACGTGTCGAATCGGTTTTGGTTGATTTGGGGTTCTTGTGTTTTTTATTTTGTATTCTTCCTATTAGCATTTTATGCGGGAGGGAGGGTGGTGCACGCCCCTAAATAGGCCAAAATCATTGTTTTCTTTTCAGCGGAAGTGTCACTAAATATTTTTTAATATCGTTTTTTTTGACTATGTTAGCTAATGTATCGCTTTTTATTTAATGAGTCTCATCCGAAAATCTTGAATGTTTAGGTTATAATCTGACGTGTCCATGATGACGTGGAGTTACCATCATCTGCTCGAACGATGGTGATGTCTGTGTTCTTGCGTGAGTTGGTGAGTGCAAGATGTTGGTCGCGAGGTTGCATTTCGTGTGGGCACTTTTCTTTGTTTATTTTATTTATTTATTTAAAGCACAAAACAAAACACAATCTAAATAATATCAAAATTTTCTAAATATTATTAAATTATTTTAAAGCTGGATTGCGATCCAACTACATTTCTTCGGCCGTTTACCGCGACCGTGTTCGCTGTAAAGTGTTCGAAAGGTCCGGATAAAACAATATAAAGTACGCGATTTATAAAGTTTCAAATCGATTAATTTCAATGTATAAGAATCCCGAAAGCCTTAGAAGTTTTTATTATGTTCATGCTAAAGTATTTACATATGTATAATTCTTCAATTTGCCATTTCTGGTCCACAGAGGGTATATTTAGTGCACATTTAACCTTGTAACTTCGTGCTCTCTAAATTGATGTAAACCAAACTAATAGAATAATCATATGGTTAGACCACTTGTTCTAAGTGTTACACGAATGTAGATTTTAGTATTAACAGAATAAGAACTACCGTAAGAGACAGAATTATAGTTGATATTGCACAAGCAAGTTGCTACCATTGTATAGTGTTAGTGTCCGTTGATGATTGTGCCTCGCTATTGGTTGCAGACAAAGTGATGCGCGTGCAGCAGTGGGCGAGCAGGTGCACCGGGAGTCTCTTCGTGCAGTGTCTCGACCTCGCCGTGCCGTACTACACGTACGTATACTCGACTCTATATCCTCCACATAACGATCACTTTAGTGTAGCCGTGCTCAACTCTGTTCTCGCTATATGACCGAGCGAGTGCAGCAGTGGGCGAGCACGTGCACCGGGAGTCCCTTCGTGCAGTGTCTCGACCTCGCCGTGCCGTACTACACGTACGTATACTCGCCTCTGTGTCCTCCACATAACGATCACTGTTGTGTAGCCGAGCTCAACTCTGTTCTCGCTATATGACCGAGCGAGTGCAGCAGTGGGCGAGCACGTGCACCGGGCGTCTCTTCGTGCAGTGTCTCGACCTCGCCGTGCCGTACTACACGTACGTATACTCGCCTCTGTGTCCTCCACATAACGATCACTTTTGTGTAGCCGAGCTCAACTCTGTTCTCGCTATATGACCGAGCGAGTGCAGCAGTGGGCGAGCACGTGCACCGGGCGTCTCTTCGTGCAGTGTCTCGACCTCGCCGTGCCGTACTACACGTACGTATACTCGACTCTATGTCCTCCACATAACGATCACTGTTGTGTAGCCGTGCTCAACTCTGTTCTCGCTATATGACCGAGCGAGTGCAGCAGTGGGCGAGCACGTGCACCGGGAGTCCCTTCGTGCAGTGTCTCGACCTCGCCGTGCCGTACTACACGTACGTATACTCGCCTCTGTGTCCTCCACATAACGATCACTGTTGTGTAGCCGAGCTCAACTCTGTTCTCGCTATATGACCGAGCGAGTGCAACAGTGGGCGAGCACGTGCACCGGGCGTCTCTTCGTGCAGTGTCTCGACCTCGCCGTGCCGTACTACACGTACGTATACTCGCCTCTGTGTCCTCCACATAACGATCACTTTTGTGTAGCCGAGCTCAACTCTGTTCTCGCTATATGACCGAGCGAGTGCAGCAGTGGGCGAGCACGTGCACCGGGCGTCTCTTCGTGCAGTGTTTCGACCTCGCCGTGCCGTACTACACGTACGTATACTCGCCTCTGTGTCCTCCACATAACGATCACTTTTGTGTAGCCGAGCTCAACTCTGTTCTCGCTATATGACCGAGCGAGTGCAGCAGTGGGCGAGCACGTGCACCGGGAGTCCCTTCGTGCAGTGTCTCGACCTCGCCGTGCCGTACTACACGTACGTATACTCGACTCTATATCCTCCACATAACGATCACTGCTTTGTAGCCGTGCTCAACTCTGTTCTCGCTATATGACCGAGCGAGTGCAGCAGTGGGCGAGCACGTGCACCGGGAGTCCCTTCGTGCAGTGTCTCGACCTCGCCGTGCCGTACTACACGTACGTATACTCGCCTCTGTGTCCTCCACATAACGATCACTTTTGTGTAGCCGAGCTCAACTCTGTTCTCGCTATATGACCGAGCGAGTGCAGCAGTGGGCGAGCACGTGCACCGGGCGTCTCTTCGTGCAGTGTCTCGACCTCGCCGTGCCGTACTACACGTACGTATACTCACCTCTGTGTCCTCCACATAACGATCACTTTTGTGTAGCCGAGCTCAACTCTGTTCTCGCTATATGACCGAGCGAGTGCAGCAGTGGGCGAGCACGTGCACCGGGCGTCTCTTCGTGCAGTGTCTCGACCTCGCCGTGCCGTACTACACGTACGTATACTCGACTCTATGTCCTCCACATAACGATCACTGTTGTGTAGCCGTGCTCAACTCTGTTCTCGCTATATGACCGAGCGAGTGCAGCAGTGGGCGAGCACGTGCACCGGGAGTCCCTTCGTGCAGTGTCTCGACCTCGCCGTGCCGTACTACACGTACGTATACTCGCCTCTGTGTCCTCCACATAACGATCACTGTTGTGTAGCCGAGCTCAACTCTGTTCTCGCTATATGACCGAGCGAGTGCAGCAGTGGGCGAGCACGTGCACCGGGCGTCTCTTCGTGCAGTGTCTCGACCTCGCCGTGCCGTACTACACGTACGTATACTCGCCTCTGTGTCCTCCACATAACGATCACTTTTGTGTAGCCGAGCTCAACTCTGTTCTCGCTATATGACCGAGCGAGTGCAGCAGTGGGCGAGCACGTGCACCGGGCGTCTCTTCGTGCAGTGTTTCGACCTCGCCGTGCCGTACTACACGTACGTATACTCGCCTCTGTGTCCTCCACATAACGATCACTTTTGTGTAGCCGAGCTCAACTCTGTTCTCGCTATATGACCGAGCGAGTGCAGCAGTGGGCGAGCACGTGCACCGGGCGTCTCTTCGTGCAGTGTCTCGACCTCGCCGTGCCGTACTACACGTACGTATACTCGCCTCTGTGTCCTCCACATAACGATCACTTTTGTGTAGCCGAGCTCAACTCTGTTCTCGCTATATGACCGAGCGAGTGCAGCAGTTTGCGAGCACGTGCACCGGGAGTCTCTTCTGATGAATTGAATGAATCTGAATGAATTAAAAAATAAAACTAACAATTAAGTAGATAGTAACAATGAACTAGGACAATTAAAATGGACATTGTAAACATAAAGGTTTAGCAATAGAATAATTAAAAGTAGAAAACATAAATTTAATCATATTTCAAGATTCTTTCTTGGAGATGACATAGAAACATTAGACATAGAATTAGAGTCAGAACTAGAAATTTCAGAGTTGTGTCCAATAGTGGTCAATATTTGACCTCGAGTGAATATGAGACTGAGGCTTTGAATAGGATTTATTAAATATTTTAAAAAAGTAAGTAAGCTCGGCAAACGTAGTGTAGGACGTCCTGAGGCACGGTGGAGTGACGATCTGCGCAAGACGGCTGGCAAAAACTGGATGCGAGAAGCCCAAGATAGACCTAAGTGGCGTGCAATTGGAGAGGCCTATGTCCAGCAGTGGACTGCTACAGGCTGATGATGATGATGATGAAATATTTTAACACAACATCCGGAAGTAGTAGCTCTGCGTTTAGGGCAAATACACGAATAAAGTTTATAAGATAAAAATGAAAAAACAGATAAGGATAACAATGTGGTCAAGATGCTGAACTAGTATCCATATTTAATGTGATAAGGCTGATTTTAGATCTCTGTCAACTCGTCATTGAACTGGTTTAGTTTATGAGTCGCGTATTGTAAGGAGTCCAGATTTATATGAGACAACCTTATTGGAGTTAAATATGGAATACTATTATTAATTTTAATTTTCGAACAAAAATCATCGTTGATGATGTTAAAGTTAGGTGATGGTATATACATTTTTGTTTCGTATTCGTTACTGGGAACTTTACTGGGAATATTATAAATAAATATTATAATATGAAATAGTTTGTGATATGCTTTACAAGTTTTAGGAACAGTTAATATTCCTGCTCCGACTACGTCATGATCGACAATATTACCATTGCAATTAAGTGATAGCCTAGCGATATCTGACTGAACGTAAATCCACTTATTCATTAGTTTTTGTCAGATATCGACGTTACCGTATATCTGTTTGTAACTGCAAGAATCTGGGATATCACTTAGAAATTCACTAAAAATAATAGAATTTGAAACACTAGATTGTACATTAGCTAATTTACACAAATAATAGTTATTCTCAATTAATTTACACTCACTTAGGTCGTCCATTGTAGAATACGTCAATTTGTCTTCAGTTATTGCTAAGTATTTTGTGGATGGGCTTATTAAAGCAAAATAATTTGGTTTATGAATATCATGAGGTGTAGGGAGAGCATAAATGTGATAGAGATTATAATCTACGAGTAAGGCTAAGGGTATTTTACTACGAACACTAATTTACTATCGCTAATGAAAGAAGATACATCTGCTATATCTATGAGAATATGAATGTTATCTAGAGATAGCTGGATTGGAAAGTAGCGAATTAGATCGTTGTTTCTTAAATTTAATTCGTTAAGCAATTGCATAGGACTTAGTATAGAAGGATGTACTACATTTTGTTTACCGAAAAGTATAGAATCTATAAGATCTTTCAGCTTAAAATGAAGAATCATGAGAGAGCTTTCTAATGCACTGAACGTCATTGCGAGATGCGAGGTAACTTCGAGTTTATTGGTGCTGGTTGAAATCGTTTCTAGAATTGAGTCAAGTTTAACCATGTTTTCGTTAAGTGCGACTTCGTTATGGTTTAACCTTTGAATCGTATTATTAAAAGATGAAATAATATGGATGTTCTGTTTCATTAAGGAAGCTAAGTGACGTTGATCATCTTGATTTTCATTGACATAGGACTTAAGGTATTCTTTTAGAGTAGCATGACTTCTCTCAAGAGCACCGTTTGTCTGAGGATGGCAATGAGAATAAATGTTCGATTTTGAAGAAAGTGACAACTTGTTTGTATACATCGGCAAAGAAATGAACACCTTGATCTAAAAGAATGGTTTTAGGTATCCCGTAATGGCTAATGAATTCAATGAGACATTGAGATGTCTGTTCTGCTAAAGATTCAACGATAGGATAGGCCATGGAATATTTAGTTAAATCATCTTGAAACGTGACCAGACTCAGGAAGTGGACCAACTATATCGGTGCAAATTCGTTGCAGAGGCTCGGAAGATGTGGTAGTGATCTCCATAGGAGCTTTGTTGGTTTTTCGATTTGCCTTATTTTGTTGACAGGATGTGCAGTTTTGAACATATCTCTCTATTTCGCTTTTAATACCTTTCCAGTAATAGGTATCCATTAATTTTATATACATTCGATTTGAACCTATATGACCACCGATAGGAGAATCGTGATTAACTTTCAGGATGATAGGGACTACGCTTGGGGTAGGATATCGAACTGTGTTATGGTAAACATTTACTTTGATTTGAGTTCCGTGAAAGATATAATCTATTATCTCATAGATGAGGAGGAATTTCAACTTATCGAAAGGATTGGCAAAGTCCGATAAAGCGATTTCTTTCACTTCAGAATAAAATATGACAAGTTGGTTTCGTAATTCTTTCAGGACATAAAATAAGTCTTTATAAGTGGCAGAGTCAAAGTGATGTACTTTAGTGAAGAGATGGAAGAAAGTCTTATTATTGACTGTAGAAATTTTCACGTGATGTAGTTCCTTTTCAGATTGTATGAAGTCTTCTTTATCTTCAAGAAGGTCAAGAATATATTTAGAGTATAAATTGGATTCACCAAGATCAATTGTAATCGGATAGGCAATTATAGGGCGTGACGTCTTTAAAAGATTCAAAAACTTGGGTAGCGAAATTGGTAGGGCCTGAACGTGATGTTAAGAATGATTCATAATTTAGGTTATCTGTTAGGTCTACGTCAAAATTTATAATTGATAGCATTAATGGGAGGACGAGAGAGTCCATCAGCGTTTGAATTAATTCTACCTTGCTTGTAGCTAATTGGTAGTCGAATTCTCCTAGTTTTAATCGCCAGCGAACAAGTTTGCTGCTGGGGTCTTTGCAATTCATGAGCCAGATTAAAGGACGATGACCAGTAACGATCTTGAATTTCCTACCGTAGAGGTAAGGTCTGAAAGTTTGAGTTCCAATGATGATTGCTAAAAGTTCCTTTTCCGTAGTGCTATAATTACCTTCACTTAATTTACTGCACTATTAAGCGTTCTAGAAGCATAAGCGATGGGGAGAATATTTCCACCTTCACACTGGGAAAGGACAGCACCTAATGCACAGTTAGAAGCGTCTTTGGCAAGTACAAATGTTTTGCTGAAATCTGGATACTGCAGATTTGGAGCAATTGTGAGCAAGTTTTTAAGCGTAATGAATGAATGATGTTCAGAATCATCCCATCCCCAACGAATTCATCGTCTTTACGAAGTAGTGATGTTAAAGGTTTAGTGATTTTGGCAGTCTGTTATAAATTTACGATAGTAACCAACTAGGCCAAGAAAGCTTTTTATATGTTTTGAGTTTTTGGCAGTTGGATAGTCAAGAACAGCTTTAACTTTGTCGGGGTTTGGTGAAACACCTTTATCGGTGATGATGTGACCTAGATAAGCGACTTCCTTTTCAAGGAATTCGCACTTATCTGGTTGGAGTTTGAAGTTGTGTTTTCTTAGAGCATCCAAAACGAGTTTGAGCTTTTGAACATCTTAGGAATTTAAGTCATGGGAGTACATTATTACGTCATCGAGATAGATGAAGCAGGATGCCTTGTAGGCCTGTAAGAACAGTGTTCATCAACCTCTGAAACGTCGCTGGAGCATTTTATAGACCAAAAGGCATTTGAGTATACTCAAAATGCCCATTCGGAACTGAAAATGCAGTTTTAGGAGCATCAGCATCCTTGACTCGGATCTGATGGAAACCAGATGCCAGATCTAACGTTGTGAAGTATTTGCTATGTCCTAACTGGTCAAGAATATCGGCGATGTTTGGAATAGGATAAGCGTCACCAATGGTAACATCGTTTAATTTACGATAGTCAACTACGATACGCCATTTCTTTTCACCGGAAGCATATTTTGGGGACAATCCATATAGCAGAAGACCGAGAAGAATCGGAGGGTCTGATGATTTTTAGGTCTAGCATCTTTTGAATTTGTTTATTGACTTCTTGTTTATGGATCTTGGGATACCGATAGGTTTTTGCATGGATAGGTTGGGAATCAGTGGTTTTAATTTCATGTGTAAAGCATATTTCAAGGCCTTGCTTTTGTAATCTACTTTATATAGTATATATAGAGCTTCAGCAGATCATTTTCTATAATACCATCAAAATGAAAGTCAACTTTATCCGATATAAGGTGAAAAGTGCTGTAGATCGTTTCGCTCTTGGAAACTTGAGGTCAAATTTTAAATGTCAAGAGTGGATGAATAATTGGCGTCGCTTTCGATACCTTTGAATTTAATATCTGCAGGATCAAGAACAGGTTGGATTTCAAGGGCTGATTTCTTAACAAATGAAACAGTGGAACCAAAATCGACTAAGAATACTAGCGGTTTACTAGAATATTGGCTTGTAACGTATATATGAGGTAGGTGAGTGTTATAAATTGTATATATTGATTGTATATATTGCTCTTCCCCCTTGGACCGCCGAGGCATTCGGACGCATATTTAATAGTCTCCGCGCTAAAATCTATATCAAAAATTAAAATTGTCAGTGCAGCCAATATTAATCAATGTTACAGAAAAACGCATCTTACTCCGTTATGATTAGATCCACTACTTCACCGGTTAAACTGTAAGTAACAGCAACACATAACTTTGACTCTGCGTTGCTCTGAGAGGTCTCGGTATAATTGACGGAAAGCAGTTTGGTATGTGGATCGTCGATACTCGTCCAGATAAGTTGACCCCTCACTTTGAAGATTATTAACAGCTGTGACTTGGAGGGCTCAAGTATTGGTGGACGATTACCAGGTAACACCAATATCTGTCCATTGTATTAGGACCCTCTGGTCACACAGAAGACGAGTTGTACTATTTCCGTTAGCAACTAATTAAATAGCGAGGGTAAAAAATGGCTCTGAGACGTACTCCGCCTAACAAAAGTACTCCGCCTAACAAAGGTGCACAAACAAGCGCAGCGAAGGCAAACCCGCTAATACTTCCACAGCAGAGCATGGACAGATCCCAGATTCGAAGCTGAGTGAATATATGGTAAATACCGAAAATAATATTTCACAGCGGTTAAAAAGAAGGAGGGACGATGACTTGATGGTGGATTTCTGTAATTTCAAGGAAGAGATGAAATCTATGTTTCAATCGTTTATAACCTCACAACAAAATGAGCTCGAAAATATTACAACGAACCTAAAAGAAATTCAGCAATCGAATCTTGATATAAATAATGCTGTCGGCCTACTTACAAGTCAGAACGAAGAATTCAGGATGAAAATTGATCAACTGGAAGGACAATTAAAAAAAGATAATGCGCAAATTTGTTTACTTGAAGACAAGATTGAAGATATGCAGAGAGAAAGCCGAAAAACAAACATTGAAATTAAGAACGTACCGAAGAAGAAGAATGAAAATAAAGAAGACCTAATAGAAATGGTTCTGAGCCTATCCAAAACGATATGTTGCAAAGTTGATAGGACAGATATAAGGGATATTTACAGGATAAATTCAAGAAAAAATGCCGAAAAGAACACGCCCATAATTGTTGAGATGGGTTCCACTATATTGAAGGCAGATCTACTAAAGATGTGCAAATCACATAATGTAAGAAATAGTAAAAATAAGCTTCAAGGCAAACATTTAGGATTTACTACTAATGAACACGATCCTATTTATGTAAGCGAGCACTTGACTGCTAAAGTGGCGCGACTATATTTTCTGGCAAGAGACCTAACTAAATCGAAGCAGTACAAGTTTTGGTGGACAACGTTTGGCAGAGTCTATGTAAGATTAAATGAAACGTCGCCTATTATACAAATAAGAAATGAAGCGCAAGTACAACATCTATTACAAGCCGCACCAGACACGTCATGACTATCCATAGTATCAGAGATGTTGTTAGGGGTATCACAAGTAATACCTCGAAGCGCATTGTTAATCTGCTCTGCTTTATTTTTTATTAATGTGCTCTTATTAATACTTTGTTTTTTTGTAACTCTGACACAATTATATTCATCACTCGAAACACTAAACTTTCTTAACATATGGTCACAGTCAAAGTGTATTCCTCATATTTTATGTTCAATACACACATACACAAAACATAAACATCATCTAACACAAACCGACAACACTATTAATATCACACCACTACATAAAACACCGAAAGAACCTAATAAACCCCAATATGTATTAGCTTATTCTAAAATTAGCCTATTTAACAATTGCTATTATACCTTCAATTCATCTAAAAACTTCAAACGTGAATTTCACAAACGATGCGTTTTAACAAGAATCATACCTAATATTAACCCGCAATTTAATTTAAATCTCTACAAATATGGATGACACTATGCACACTCTGAATGAAATAGACAATGTAGAAATAGCACACGCTTTTGAATGCAATACTGGCAATCTTTCAAATAATTTAAAAGTTAAAAAACATGACCTTACTATAATCACACAAAATATAAGGAGCATATACCGTAACTTTGATGATTTCGTCTTTAATTTATCACAGCAAAATTTTGATACTGATGTTATAATTTTAACAGAATGTAGATTAAGTAAAGAGAAACCTATTCCCCAACTAAACAATTATGTTTCTTATGTCTCTACTTCTCAATTGAACCAAAACGATGGAGTTACTGTGTACGTTAAAAGAACATTGAAACATAAAGTTAAAGAGATCAAACTTGTGCATGCATCTTGTTTACAATTGGATACCCTGAACAATACAGTTTTATGTGTATATCGTTCACCATCAAATTCAAATGCAGAACCTTTCATCAATAGTCTCAATGTTCACCTAGCGTCACTCAACTCGCAAAATAGTATTGTTATTACTGGGGACATTAACATTAATATAAAACCGAAAGAAATAGAGTTGCCTAATGAATATAAAAATAGGATTAGCTATCTTAATGTGCTATCGGTTTATGGTATACTTCCCGGGCACACATTCCCCACCAGAGACAAAAATTGTTTAGACCATTTTATGCTAAAAATAAACAGATTGAAAGTCTCTGCATCTATTGCCGTTCTGCATACTACTATTACCGACCACTATACGATACTATTATGTTTATCCAAATTCAAGAACATACCAACGATAAATAAGATCAGTAAGACTGTGGACTTTGAACAGGCCCTAAATTATCTAAAAGAGAAAAAGTTGTCGGATTTACTTTATTGTGAAGACCCCAATATTTTGATTGAACAACTTATTAAAAAACTGACAGATGCGATCGAAATTAGTACCACAGTTACAGCAATTCCTAGAAGTAAGCGAATAATAAAACCGTGGATTACTTCTGGTATTCTTCGCTGTATTAATCACAGAAATAAACTGCAAAAAAAATTTCGAGATGACCCTTATAATAACATTCTGAAAATAACGTATACAAGATATAGGAATTACTGTAATAATCTGCTAAAGATACTAAAAAGAAAATATGAAAGAGAATTACTTGAGAAATCCGTTAAAGACAATAAACTACTCTGGAAAAACATAAAACATATTACATACACAAACAAGAATATTAATCAAAATACGGAATTATTGAGCATGAAATCATCCCCTAAAGAGTCTGTAAATTTTATCAATGATTACTTTTCGAATATTGGAAAATCTCTAGCCCTAAAAATTAGACCAACTATATGTACAAATACAATTAATCAGCAGTGTAACTCTTTTGTACTAAATGATACGAATACAAATGAAGTGGATAGAATCCTGATGACTCTGAAATCTGATAGCTCACCTGGTTGGGACAATATATCAACTAGATTCTTAAAATTAATTAGAAGTGAAGTTGTTCCTATCATAACCCATCTTGCTAATATATGTTTTCAAAAGGGATTATTTCCAGCTCTTTTAAAACAGGCAATAATTATTCCGGTTTACAAGGGTGGAGAAAGCAGTGACATAAATAATTATCGTCCTATAGCCTTATTGCCAGCAATATCAAAAATCATAGAAAAGTTACTTAATTTTCGGTTACTCAATTATATAAATTCATTTAATATATTTTCTCCTATGCAATTCGGCTTTAGAAAAGGTCAATCTACGGAAGATGCAATAACTGCTTTAACCTCACTTGTAATAGATCAATTAGACAAAGGAAACAGATGCTTAGCGGTATTCCTGAATCTTAAAAAAGCGTTTGATACAGTCTCAGTCCCGATTCTTATAAGGAAGCTGGAAAGTATTGGAATCAGGGAGACACCGTTAAGACTTCTTATAGATTACTTATCTAACAGAAAGCAGAGGGTTAGGGTGGGGCAAACTATTAGTGATGACATGGATGTAACATATGGAGTACCACAGGGTAGTGTATTGGGCCCTACCCTATTTTTAATTTATATTAACGACTTGTACAATTTAGGAATCAAAGATGCCAAACTATTTTCTTACGCCGATGACACTGCTATTGTTTTCTCCGGAAAGTCTTGGCTTACAGTCAAAAACAATGCTGAGGCAGGTATGGCACAGGTGGCTGCTTGGCTTAAATCTAATTTACTTACACTAAATACTTCCAAGACCAACTACATATGTTTCAGTATTAGTAACCGTACTCAACCACCACGGGAGTTTGACTTAAGAGTTCATGATTGTGACATTAGGAACGTTACAAACTGTGGATGTCCCAATATTCATAAGATATCTTATACGAAGTATCTGGGCGTTATTATAGACTATAGATTATCTTGGCATGCTCATTTGGAGCAAGTGTCCAACAGAATAAGGAAATTAATATGGATTTTTAGGTCTCTTAGGCATGTTGTTCCTAAAAAAAGTAACAATTCTCCTCATAACCTACTAAATAATATTTATGTGTCGTTGGCACAATCCATCTTGATATATTGTATTCCAATCTGGGGAGGGGCATCAAAAACTAAACTTATAGCAGTTGAGCGGGCTCAACGGGCATTGATTAAAATTATGTATTTCAAAAATATCAGATACCCCACCGAAGATGTTTATTTGATCAGCAACTTGCTTTCGGTTAGAAAACTTTATCTCGTTTACTCAGTTCTCAAAAAACATAAAACACTTCCGTTTGATGCAAGCGCCCAGAATCCATCAAAAAGAAAAAAGACCTCGGTAGCGCAAATACCAAAATGTAAATCACAATTTGCTTTAAAGCAATATAGTGCACGATCAGCATATATATACAATAAAGCTAACAAAGACCTAGATATATATGCTAAATCGTTCTATGAATGTAAAAAATGTATCATTAAGTGGATAATACCGCTTACCTACAACGAAACTGAATTTCTAATTCAGGTTTAATAAGGTTCAATAAGTTACACAATTCAGCACTTACACACAGACACACGTTCACACCCCCTTACAAAAACACAAACATTCCCATTCACCATCTTTCACACTCACCACACATACACTTTAAATTGTATATTTTTTTTTTCTATGTAATGGAAGAGCAGGGACTCCTAATACAGGCATTCTTTGCTTAAAAGGAAACCCTGGTCGCTTAAGATTGAAAATTGTATTCTTTGGTTACTGAAATAAATATTATTATTATTATTATTCCTTTTATTCAAAAAGTTTCACGGATTTCATCCGGTCCTTTACAAAGGCATAAGTGGGGCTGTAGCCAACACTTAGAGGCCTGTTTGGTATAAAAATGCAGAGTATCAAAAACAGTAAGAATGTTGGATGAAGGGTAACATGGTACTTATAACTATTACAAATATGGGTAAAATGGCCAGGCTATTGATATGAACTTATTAGTGATAAGGAAGATAGTGGGCTATGGAAGAGACTACGGCACTACTACATTATTATTATTATTATTATTATTATATATAAATGTTTACCTCGTAACTAGCCTCACATTGATCTCTTGAGTTAGAAAACGGATTTAGTAGATGCAGTGGAAAGTGTACGAGATCTATTAGATACTCGTAGTAGTAGGTTTTGTGGGTTTAGTAAGAACTTTTGAACTAGTAAGTTTGGAAATAGAATCAATGCGTCTGGGTACAGTGAATATAAAAGGTTCAGTAGATTTGCAGGATTTAGTAGGTTTATTGCACTTGGTAAATTTTGCAGATTTAGTAGGCATCGTAAAATTGGTAGATTTAGAACATATATTAGAACTGGTTGAGTTGGTAGGACTAGTAGATTTGGTAGATATAGTAGGATTGGTATGTTTGGTAGATTTAGTAGACATAGTAGGTTTGCTAGATTTAGTAGAGTTGGTAGATTTCGTAGATTTAGTTAGAATGATAGTCTTCATAAATAAATTATCAAATAAAGGGTTCATCCCGTTGCCGTCGGTTTGAGTTGCGGATTCCGTACGACGCGGGACCGGAATCATAGTCAGTTTAAATCAGAACGCGAATCTGAATCAAAAGAATCTTCCCGGATGCTGCGATCATCCTCATTGTGGGAAAGATAATGAATCTGTTTGTAGATTTGTTATGCTGGTGGCGTGAATTATTGAATTGTCTGTTACGACATTCCTGAATCTCGTGACCCAGGTTTTTACAGTATCTGCATACTTTCACTGGGTTTTGGGGTACAGTGGCTGATGTAGAAGGATGTTGAGACATATTATTGACATTGTGCACAAGGCGCTCATCATCATCATCATCATCTCAGCCGTAGGTCGTCCACTGCTGAACATAGGCCTCCCCCATGATTTTCCAAAAGGACCGGTTGGAAGCAGCCTGCATCCAACGTCGTCCTGCGACCTTCCTCAGGTCGTCTGTCCACCGTGTCGGTGGACGACCTACGCTGCGCTTGCCGGTACGTGGTCTCCACTCCAGAACCTTTCGGCCCCATCGGCCATCTGTTCTGCGTGCTATGTGCCCTGCCCACTGCCACTTCAACTGGCTAATCTTCTGAGCTATGTCGGTGACTTTCGTTCTTCTACGGATCTCCTCATTTCTGATTCGATCACGTAGAGAAACCCCGAGCATAGCCCTCTCCATAGCTCGTTGTGCGACTTTGAGCTTATCTATGAGGCCCATAGTAAGAGACCACGTTTCAGTGCCATAAGTCATCACTGGTAACACACATTGGTCGAAGACTCTTGTCTTGAGGCACTGAGGTACTTTTGACGAGAAGACTTCGTGAAGTTTCCGGAACGCTGCCCAGCCGAGTTGGATTCGACGATTGACCTCTTTCTCGAAGTTGGACCTGCCTAGTTTGACTGTCTGTCCCAGGTAGATGTACTCGTCAACAACTTCGAGAACTGAGTTCCCAACTGACATTGGGGTAGGTACAACATGGGCATTAGACATAATTTTCGTCTTGTCCATGTTCATCTTAAGACCTACCCGTTGGGAAACTCGATGGAGGCCTTCGAGCATTGTACTGAGGTCTTCCATGGATTCTGCCATGACTACAATATCGTCGGCAAATCGAAGGTGAGTGATGTATTCGCCGTTAATATTGATGCCAAGTCCTTGCCATTCCAGAAGCTTGAAGGCGTCTTCCAATGTAGCGGTGAACAGTTTCGGAGATATAACGTCTCCCTGTCTCACGCCTCTTTGCAATGGAATTGCCTTCGAACTCTGCTCCTGTACTCGGACTGACATGTAGGCGTTTTTGTACAAACACTTCAGCACTTCAATATACCGATAGTCAATACGGCACCGCTGGAGAGACTCAAGCACTGCCCACGTCTCGATCGAATCAAAGGCTTTCTCATAGTCCACAAACGCTAGACAAAGAGGCAAGTTATACTCTTCGGTCTTCTGTATAACTTGCCGTAGCGTGTGGATGTGGTCTATGGTACTATAGCCTTTTCGGAAACCGGCTTGTTCCGGAGGCTGGAATTCATCAAACCTGCGACTGAGACGGTTCGTTATGACCTTCGAAAACAGCTTATAAAACACGCAGGGCACAGGGCGCTCACGAACGAAAATTAGACGCTCGCGGTTAAAGCAGTTTCGATCAAGATGCCATGTTTTGCCACAGATTTTGCACTTTGGTCTTGAATGCCAAGGTTAACTGCTTCGTTTAGGTTCGAGGGATTTCTACACCTAAGGATTGTAGATATATGACTCGGTAACCCTAACAAGAAAGTATGAAGCGCTAAGTCATCAGTATTTGCTATTGCAATACGGCCTTTTAATTCTGATCTCTCGTAGTGTGTGTGATGTCGGTCTGTAATCATATTTCATATTCATTTATTTACCTTATAACATTTCGTTACACTGGGGACGTCAAATGTTTACATTTTATATTCAATTTATCTTATATGAACTTAGAAGTATTATTAGTATAGACTTATTATAAATACAAAAATTAAACAATAAAATACACAATTATTTTTACAATGTCATTATGCTTCTTCACACATAAATGAGGATTCTGAAAGAGGAAATCTCATAAGCTCATTTAGGGAGTAAAATGGATGTTCAATGAAGAAAGATTTGATATGTCTTTTAAAAACAAACACGGAAAGGCAAATTAATTAAAATCTGTGGCAATTTATTAAACATACATATTTTGTTATATATTCCTTGCTTTTTTGCCTTCACTAATCTGTGTAGTGGTATTTTTAATGTGTCTTGTTTCCTGATTGAACATTTATACTCCATTTTTAACAATGTTTTTTCATTATATATCTCTAATAAGCAAGAGTGAATGTAGATATATATAACAGTCATAATTTTGTTTTCTTTAAAGTGCTGCCTCACTGGTGCGCGTTTCCTCAGTCCAAGCATTGTCCTTACTGCTCTTTTTTGAGCTCTAAGCACCTTTATTATATCTACTCCGTTTCCTCAGACAGTTATAGCGTACCTCAAGCGTGATTGTACATAAGCATTAGTATACTGAAAATATAGCAGCTTTATGTGATAGCGGTTTCAGTTTAAATATAGCGTAATTTGCTTTAGGTATTATTTTGCATATTTTTAAAATGTGCGCCGAATGGCTAATAATGTTATCAATGGTATATCCAAGGAATACATTTTCTTTCAAGCCTGTCTCTTCTTTAGCCACTTTACGTGACTGGTATTTCATTACAACACTTTTGTCAGCATTGAGGACTATACCATTTGAGCTGAACCAATCTTTAAGAATTTTCAATGCCTCATCTACTTTTTTGTCTAATTCATTTGAATTTTTGTCATCAATTCCCACGTGTGTATCGTCAGCAAATAAACTTAAGTATGTCCATTCAGTCATGATATTAACGAGATCATTAATATATACTAAAAATAATACTGGCCCAAGAATGGAGCCTTGAGGTACTCCGATATTTATATGTCCAATTGCTGAATCAATATTGTTTACTGACACAATTTGAGATCTATTTTCTAAGTAAATCCTCATAAAATTTAGTTACTGTCCCTCAAAACCGTAGAACTGGAGCTTCAAAAGTAGTATGTCATGTCTTAAACAGTCCAAAACTTTGGACAGATCACAATAAATGCTTGCACATTTCATGGTTTTGTCCAATGATTCTAAGATGAAATATACAACGATTCTGATAGCCATTTCCGTTGACTTCCCAGGACGAAAAACATATTGAGCATTGGTAAATAAATTATTACCTTCAAAGTAATTAATAATCCTCTTTTTGATTACACTTTCAAATATTTTTGAAATCGTGGGTAGTATACATACGGGTCTATAGTTATTAAGTTCATTTTCGTTACCTTTTTTATGTAAAGGAATAACTCTGCCATATATCAGACAATCTGGGAACGTGCCTCTTTGCAAACAAAAATTGATAAATCGTGTTAACGACTACTTTGCCCGCGCCACAAGACTGCAAGGATTTTTGAGGTCCAAAGTGTCGGCGCAACAATTGTTGCAAGTAAGTGTCACGCGCGTTTTTCTTTTGTTTATTTTTTAAAGTCATCCCAATGTTTAACCATAGAGTGTAATTCTTTAGCGTAATATATTTTCTTTCTACGGCAACACTACACACGGACATGTTCTATCTGTGAACTTTAAATAAAATATAATAATCAATGTGTATATTTTCATCCGTGTTTGGCGGTGAAGTTGTGTTATGTGCTATAGTTTTTAGTAAATTAATAGGGTTAAACTCATGATTTTGATACAAATTATACATGAATATGATCCTGAATGTGTAAGGAATACTGTAAATATGTGATTTAAGTTCTGACATCAAAATTTACATGAAAAAAAATTGTCACGAATCGACAACACTCGGTAAGCTAATTCTCATTGTTATGATTGGTTATAATTTGCTTTATTTTGAATAGATTATACTTTTACATTGTAAAATATCACAGAAATAAAGTTGTCAAGTAATTACACCCACTCAGAATATGATAAATACGCCATATCATGTCAATATCGATAAAAAATCAAAGTCACGTGATAGTTAAATTCGCTTGTACTAAAAATTAAAAAAATTGTATTTTTTTTTAATATTTCTGATTTATAATTATTCTTTGAAACCTAGTTTGGTTTGTAGCATTTCTAATAATAATTCCAATAAAATAAAAAAAAACCAACAAGAAAATTTATATTTTATAAAAAAAAAACATGTCTAAGTCTAGAAAATCGGCCCCCAAGTTGAAAAAAAAATCATTGTTGGCCGAAATTTCAAAGTAGCTCTTATTTTTTATGTAATTATTAATAACCTAAGCATATGTTACTAATAATATCTCTATTCTAGACTCATTCAAAATATTTTCTATAAACAATTCATCTAATAAAAATTTAACTTTTAATTTTTATTAATATTTTGAATTAAATATCAAATCAAAATCCTGTCTTGGTAAGCATTATTTATTGATAAAACTTAATTTTTGTGGTCAGATTGCAAGTTTTTTTATGATATTATTTCTTCTACGAATCCAAATATTTGAATGGAATTAGTTAGATATGTGTTTTTACTATTTAATTACCGCAAAAAACCTATAGGTATTAGGTAATGTAAAATTTTTAAATTACAATTTTTTTCCACATCAACTCAGATTTTCTAAATTTATAGCCTAAATATATATTACGCAGAATGAAACTTGTTTTTCGTTTTCCCAATTATTTGTCAAATGGCAGATGACCACAATTGGTCCTATACGACTCTGAAAGAGTTTAGTTTTGAATAGCCGATCGTCATCCCCGATTCCTTTGTACAGTTAGGAACTTTATTCTAAATTTTCGGCGCCACTACAAACCAGCCCCGGATCTACGATTTTTTAACTCGGCTGAAACTTGATAGTTGCGCCCCTCTCCAGTGTTGAAATAAATTACTTAAAAGAACTCACAATTTGTAACCTTTACTATCTATTACCTATCTCTTTTCTTCCATGTTCATAGTCATACTATAATTTATATTTAATATTGGTGCCCCTTGAAACTGCCGCCCGGGGTGGGTGCCCCGGTTTGCTTTTGTTTTATTTTTAAATTTTAATAGCTGGGTAGTACTGAGAAAAAATGACGGTAGGTGGAATCAAGAAGCACCCATAAACAGTAAATTGAAATAATTCAGTGTTTATAATTTATAAATGATATGATAATGATGGACGCTCGTGTGGCACAGTGTGAAGGTAGCGAGCAAGCTGTACTACGTGATGTGTGCGCGGGAGTTGCGGATGCAAACTCCGAGCTTCTGGTCCGCGCGAGCTCCGACCGCGGAGTGCGTGCGGCTCGCACTGCCCCCCGCCGGCACCCCCGCCGCGGCCGGCCCCCGCACCGTGCTAAGGGGAGGGTTCTTGCAGAAGATGCTGTGTCGGATACCGCTCATATGTGCTAAGGTTAGTTTTTGTATATAATATATATACTTGCAAACGACACTTGTCGTCCAGACACATAAGTCCAGAATTGATATGAAGAGATACTGAACAATCCTTCTATTTGGAGCAAAGGGGACGTTGGAAGGGGGAATGTGTTCCGGCTTTGGACAGTTTCCTCCGTCCAACCTTCCGTTTGCCTGAAATTTGCCCCCCGATTATTATCTGCAGCAGTTGATACCGGTCGTGTATACGGCACAGAACGAGTTCGAGAACCCACTTTAGTAATTTTTTTTGTTTAAATTCAGTAATTGATTACGGATTTTGTATTCGTAGACCAAATTCAGCAATTGATTACCAAATGTATGTATAGTGTAATGAAAGACGACTACAGGCACAATGGCTATTAATTCTTGTCTTAATTGAAAGAAGAACTATGAACAGTTTGCTAGCAGGCAGGACAGTACTTGTAATGGCGACACGACGTAGGGTTGGGACACTATCAGTGATGTGACAATTACAATATATGACATATAGGAAGACCACATTTTGTAAATTATTATCAAATATTTATTCAAAGACAAATTTATTAAATGTTTAGCAAATCGGTAACAAAATTTTTAGATACCACACACGTTGCAGTTTCTGGAAAATTAGGTTGGTTTCTGCGAAACCTATTGTATTATTTAGTTATATTATATTAACGGGGCTTAATCGCGTTAGTAATAGTATTTATTTACCTCGACGTTTCGATCAAGTTGCATTGATCGTGGTCACGAGCGGACTGAAGAGGCGGGTGTCACTGTCTTGAAGTATGGAGATACTTTTTAATATACCCCCAACAGTTGTTATAAAAGTCCCGACACACAACACTAACGATATCGACAGATTTTTCTGAGGATAAATCGCGACGGGAACACTTTTTAATCACTGGATTCCATGTTGCCGCCAGTTTGAAACCATCCTCCCGGTTGAAGTTACGGTGTTTTTTAATCTCAACCGCTTCACGTACCATTCTCGAGTAATAGTGACGCTCCGTAGAGAGGAATTTGGGGTCGTGAAGTTCAATCCAGTGATTAAGTCCTGACTCGAGCAGATGTTCAGCGATCGCAGATTTATTTATTTGGCGGTTCTTTACAGCTGCAATATGCTCTTTGACTCGTTCAGCAATGGTTCGCTTAGTTTGTCCAATATACGAACTACCGCAGCTGCAATCAATTCTGTACACACCCGGTGTTTGGAATGGTATCTTGTCCTTGGGTGACCTGACACATCCTGCCAACTTATATAAGGGTTTAAAAACAGTCTTTATGGAGAATTGCCGTAGTATTGCTCCAACCTTATCTGTTATCCTTTTCACATACGGTAAGAATGCCGGCTGTCTCTCGACTTCTACTCTGTTCCTTTTAAATCTGCGAGATGAACGCACTTCTCTACTTACTTTATAGCCGTTTCGTTTTAAAACCTCCTGAACATGCGTTATTTCAGAAGCTAGATGTTCAGGGTCACAGAGATCCTGAGCTCTGTTTAATAGGGACCTGGCTACTGACTGTAAGTGACGAGGGTGGTGATGAGATGCGGCGTTCAAATATCTGTCAGTGTGTGTAGGCTTCCTGAAAACAGAATGTCCTAACGAGCCATCTGGTTTTGCCATCACTTTCACGTCCAGGAAAGGCAAGCTTCTCTTCACCTCGAGTTCGTAAGTGAACTTTATGTTTGGATGGATGGAGTTCAAATGGTCCAAAAATGATATTACTAACGCGATTAAGCCCCGTTAATATAATGTAACTATGTGTTCAAATCGCGAAAGTTTAAAAATTACTATTGTATTATTGGCCAAATGTGGCGAATCGCGAGTCAACGGGTTAAATAATGTTTATTTTGATGTTATTTTACTGTGTTTTTTTTTACCTATGTTACATACATATATTATGCACCCTATTGATATTACAATCTAGCCTAAAAAGGCTTATAAGTAATTGTATTCTATCCTAAACTGCTATATCCACTATACGTAAGAATGTGTCCAGTAACACTTTTCTTATTGTCTCTATTTAAGGTGAAGACATTATGTTCATGTGTTCTTTGAAGCAGTACTTACATTAACTACATTTCACTAATACACTAGCACTGATCACTACACTAACTCGAACGGTTTTGTTCTCTTAAGTCTTCTTACTATATCCGTGTGGTCGAGCAGTAAAACTGCCTCAACATTCACATGATGATGAAGCCGATGTTGGTGAGCTTCTGCATAGTTTTGTATCACTTTGTCGACGAACTCTACTTACTGTGATGTGATAAGATAAACATAAGCCATACAAATAAAAATGTGTATTTTTATACGGTCTAGGTGCAATACGTGATACGCAGCGCTGAAGAACTGGTGCGTGTGTCGATGGAGAAGGAAACGCTGAGGAGGTCAACGCTGGAGAGGGGGGAGCTGTGGGTGGTGGACGTGGCCACCGGCAGCATGTCGCGACTGCGTCAAAAGGGGACAAAATCGCTGCAAATCACGTGTTCTATCTTCGGCATGGCCAAGGTTAACTCGCATATTCATATTTATTTTTACTCATTGTTTTTGTAACATCCTCACAGTATTACCGAAGCGACTCTAGCCTGCTGTTCTGACTAGCTGTATTATTTTATCGTGGACTAAAGTTAGTCGTAGCCTAAGACATGCGTCTCAAGCATTGTTTGTACCGTAGTATGGCGACAATCTATCCACGTGTACAGTCTTAGGTGCTCCTCGTTGACTCTTCCGTATCCGGTGCGTGACGTCGTTGATTTTAGTCTCAACTTGGTATGGTTGAAACTTTGGAGACTCCCTTTGCTACGGATTGGATTATGCAGCCACTCCAGTTAACCTTCTTCCAGAATTGTTCAGCTTCCGGTCGTAACGAGTCTGCATCTTTTGGGACATGTGTTGCCCAGACTCTCTCATGTGTTCATAAACTTCATTCATTTTGTTGCGCAGATCACTCTCTCTGTTATACTGCTTCGTGCGCTAGGTGGAATTCCAGTTATTAGATCAGCAGGTAACCTTAATTGTCTTCAAAAATTTGCGAAGATGGGAGACACGGATGTGTGTTCGTCAATTGCACTCCACAGGAGAAACGGCTGAATGTGTTTGTCCCAATCCTTTTGTCTACGGTCAATCACTTTTGCCAGATATCTTTCCGGGGTCTGATATCGTTCAACCATTCCATCAGATTGTGGGTGGTAAGAAATTGTTCTTGTTTATGGGCTCCCATTACTCGGCATGTCTTCTGAAATGTCTGTGACTCGAAGCTTCTCCATTGATCGTGTATATGTTGTGAATTTCCAGTAGTACTCAAAAATGACAAAAGACTTCGTGGACTTATTAATCAGCAACTGCCTTCTTGGTTAGGGATGGCGAACACACCACTAGGCCACTTGGTGAAATAACGCATGACGACCATGAAGTACTTATTTTCATTTTCAGTCACAGGAAATGGTCCTGCTATATCCAGTGCTATCCTTTCCTACGGAGCTCCAACACTGTAAAGTTTAAGCGCTCCTCTGCTTCGTGTCTGTGGTCCTTTTACCGCAGCACAAGTAATGCATTTTCGGCGCCAGTCCACCAGTGGCACCAATCCAGTAGAACGGCCGTTCTCTTTTCTTCAGCAATGTTCTCTTCACCTTCATATGACCTCTGGAGCATCCGTCGTTGTAGAGTTGAAAGCTTTCAGGAATGTTCGCCCTAGGTACAACCATTTAAAGATAACACTTGGTGCCTTGAGCGTTTTCCCAGTTCCGGCACAGAACTCCATCCTGCCACGTTTTGCTTACGTAAGTTCATTCTTGCTTCCACTTCGGCAAAGCGGTTCTCGTGATGGTTGACCTGATCCTCTATCACTTGAAGTTTCTTTCCAAACGTCACATGCAGGTCCTTTATCAGAATAGTATGTTCTCCCTGGTGGTGGGCTTGCTCATGGCAGCGGGCTTGCTCTTCTTTGTCTATGCGCCGTTGTTTCTTTAAGTCGGAGCAGTTCATCTTGACGGCGGGCCTGTTCTTCTTTTTCTATGCGCCTTTGTTATTCAATTCGTTGGGCCTGTTCTTCTCGACTGCTGGCCTGCTCATGGAACATTGTCATTAGTGCAGCAAAGTCAAATGCACTTGGAACACCCGTACCTGAATAGGCACCTATTGTAGCTTGTGATCATAGTCTAGGATTTCGACTCTTCTGCGGTACTCACCGCACTGGCGGCGTGCCTCCTCCAAACCTCAGCTGGCTTTTCGTCCGGATCTCTTCTGACGTATCGTCTTTCGTTACTACCAGCATTTATGTCCCCGATTCTGACACCACTGTTACTTGCTTGGAGGTTCGCGATAAATAATCTGCTAGTGTATACCAAATTGACACCTTTATATTTATTTTCACAATTTTATTTAAGTTCACAACCAATGATACACAATGTTCACTGTTCACAACACTAATCACTAATTATCACTGCACTAGTACACAACACGACTTGCGTCGGTTCACGTCGGAGAACTTGCTCCGCAGTGTATCGCAGTTCAAACTGAACTAACTACGGTTTTCGGATTCACCAGTATGTATACTCAGTCCTTAGAGATCTAGAATGTTCGATATTATAAAGAAACAATAACGGTCTCAATCCCATTAATTTTGGTGTTAACATGTTGTCCTCGTACAATTTATTATCAAGGAACAATCTACCTTTCCAACTGTATAAGGTTTCATTTGCTAGATTTTGTCTTTATTTTGTAAACAAGGACATTCTTTTTATGAAGGAGCGGGTGCTATTTAGAGATTCTCGGAAGTACCGACCGTTGTAAACAACGATAAATGTTTACCGTAGATTTCGAAAACGTTCCTTACGACGTAACACTACGAGTATAATACTTAAAAACCCTTGTTTCCACACTACTGCTTCACGGTTATTCAACCGTGAAGCAGTAGTGTTGAATAACTGCGAACTGGTATGGTATCCAGGCAGACTCTGCAAAGCTCCTATCACAACTGAATTAATCACTACGTTAATAATGTTATATTAATACTAAGAATCATTATTAAATAGCACGCTAAGAACAATTGCTGCATTTAACTTCTGAGTTTCAAACTGGTTTTAACGTGGGCGTGGCGTACGACAAAACATTAGATGAATTATTTGTTTAGCTAAGTTTGTATGTTGTGGACTTGTTGCTTGCAATAATCAACAAAATCTGACTTAGCACTATTACCACCTAATAATGAAGTAATGAGAAAAAATCCTTATTTTCGATTTATTTTCCCACAGGCGATTATGGACGAGGTTTCACGCTTCCAGCCCCCTACTACACCCCCTCCTAGTACACCCCCTAGACGCCCCCCGAAACGTCCGACACCCCTAACAATCGTTCAGCCTTCACCGTTCTCTAACTTCGTACGAATGGCCCCCAAGCCTAACCTTGCCATCCCATTTACGGTGGTTACGATGGACACTTTCAACACTGAGGAAGAGAAGGGTGACGCCACTGTCACACGAGAAGAAGAGACGATTGGCCCCATTGACACACGAGAGAAAGAGATAGCCAACGTCAATATCTCGGATGACATTGAAACCGCCGACGCCAATATCCTGCATCAGAAAAAGACAGATCATGCCAGTGACACGTGTAAGAAAGAGACAGAAGACAATACGCACGAAACAGATATTGATAGCGATCATGCAATATATATAGAAGAAATTGATGATGAGGGGTGGGTACAGGAAGGGGATGGAGAAGGAGAAGAGAAACAGGACAGTGAGAGTGAAACGGAGATACTAATGCCGCGCCCTTCTCGCAGAGCCGCGCGGGACGCACGCGTCAAAGTCAACGATTTGATGAAGAAAGAGGTATGTGTAGTATTTATGAGACTTTATTGAAAATACGCAGATGCTTTTAAATTACTTTTAATAGTTACATTGCAATATAAATAGGACCGAGACATCTATGTGCTAAATTGGGCCGTCATGCAAGAGGGGGTTGCCAGGTCGGCTATCACAAATTAACCCAAACTCCTTGGCTGGTGTTGCAATAATATAGATGTTACAAATAAACTTATTATGTACTACAACAGTATGTAAACAAGTAACTTGATTTATTCGGTTGGATGCGAATATATATGTATTTCATGGGTTTAGGCGGAATATGCTCATGTATAAAGTTGAACAGGTTAAGTAGAACATTGCTGCGGTCAGCACCCTCGTGTCTAGGGATCGAACGGCGAACTTAGTTTAGTGGCTTGTTTGTCTTTTAGTTAGAGCAATAATTTTAGATGTTATTTTAACGTAAAGAACCTTCTATTTGCGAGTCCAACTCGCACTTGGCCGGTTAATTAAAATTAGAGAGCTTGGCTGCTGCTTCTCATGTGTCCCATTTCAATTCAATCAAGATCTGATCTGAGTAGTTTTTGTTTTGCTAACAGGAAAGCATAAATATCGTGTGTAATATAACAGAAGTCAGTGTCAAGTTTTTGTTCAAGAAGTAGTTATAAATAATGTATTGTTTGTGTTGACGGCAGGAGGGGGAGTCAGGGGAGGGGCGCGGAGAGGGGAGTGGAGAGCAGGAGTACGTGGAGGCGCTGGGAGGGGATCTCGATGACGATGACGATTACGATGCGCGACGGGACAATAACGATTACGCAACCGATAAATATGACGATATCGACTTGTATCTAAGTTAGACGTTTAAAGATACGACTATATTTAAAGAAATTGTACCAAAAATATACAAACTTACTAAATAATTACTTTTAAATTAAGTTAGAGCAATGGACAGTCTTATAGCATATAGCGATTACTTCCAGACAAACATACTTGTATGTATTGTATATTAATGATCTTTCGTAGTTCCATTTTTAGGTTATATCATTACTATGTCTGACTCGTAGCTATTAATATGTTCATTTTATTATGAAGACATTTATGTAATATTTAATAGTTTGAGGACTTGAAATTGGTCCCATTGGTGCCAGTACCGGCAGGTGCCACTACCAGTAGGTGCCAGTACCGGCGGGTGCCAGTACCGGTAGGTGCCACTACCGGTAGGTGCCACTACCGGTAGGTGCCAGTACCGGTAGGTGCCAGTACCGGTAGGTGCCACTACCGGTAGGTGCCACTACCGGTAGGTGCCAGTACCGGTAGGTGCCACTACCGGTAGGTGCCACTACCGGTAGGTGCCAGTACCGGTAGGTGCCACTACCGGTAGGTGCCACTACCGGTAGGTGCCAGTACCGGTAGGTGCCAGTACCGGTGGGTACCAGTACCGGTAGGTGCCAGTACCGGTGGGTACCAGTACCGGTAGGTGCCAGTACTCGTGGTGCCAGTACCGGTAGTTGCCAGTACCTGTAGGTGTCAGTATTGGTAGATCCGGTAGGTAGGTTTATTATCATTTTGATATGGATTCCCGCAAAGTAACGGCTGCTAAACAAATTACAATTTTCTTTTTACCACCGTATTACATAAACAAGTATTAATAATGTGAATGGTTTCTTAGGCTTTTGTGATCCTCATACAATGAAACGGATTAAATCGCGTATTTATATACATATTACTTTCAGCGAACATGATTACGTGCTCGTAACCGTGTTCGTCCATATAATAGTATGTTCATTAAAAAGTGTACGAAACGTCAACATGTACATATGTACACGATTTAATCTATACTAATTAGTAAAGCCACATTAGAAAAATTAAGGGTAAATTGTCAAGTTTCATATACGCTCTTGGTGAATTACGACGAGCTACTGACCTAGAAACGGTTTTAACAGATTATTACGCGTACGCACGGCATGGCTTAGCTACGGCATCATACTATGGGGAAACAGCGCAGATGCCAAAGACCTTTTTATTGCACAGAAAAAATGTATCCGTATTCTCACCAATGTGAAACTTCCCGACATTAAAATATTACATTTCCACAAACCATACTTTATTAAATTTAAATATTAACGATCACATAATATTAGACAACTGTAAACTCGTCATACGTCACCCTGAATACTTTACAAAACTAACTGACAAACGGGACTAACAATTAAGATCTAAATATAAACATAAACTACTTCTACCTCAATCTAAACTAGTTATGCACAGTACCGGCCCAAACCCAATGGCTACAAAAATATATAACAACTACCAATACAATTAAAAGACATCGAGAAAAAAATGTTATTATACGAGTACACTGGACGAATTCTTTTTTAAGATGAATCAATACTTACAAAATAAATCGTTCCGCTCCGCACAGTATTGCTATACCCATTCAGGGTCATTATGTAATGCCTACCTAAATATGTTTACTAAGATCTGCATGTACAACTCATAATGTTTGCAATAAATAATTGAGTATTGAGTATTAATTAGTAAAGATGAATTATTTAATCCAATAAATCGTATTGTTCGTATACTATATAGTTTATATATAATATCTGAGATATAATAGTAAAGAAAAGGAGAAAGAAAGACAGCATACGTAAAGTATGTAAACATGTAAGTGTTCCACTTTTTTGAAATGAGATAAGAAAATTAGCAAATTATTATAAGAGTTTCGACTGCATCCTCACTGGTAGAGAAAAAAAAACTATTTTAGTAATCCTATGCAGATAGAAATGTATTGCAGTTTGGTAGTTGTAAGGAAAACCTCACTAATATAAGAGATTCTTTTACTATTGTGCAGGTGGACTCTGCAATTATTTGTTATATATGTAGTCTTGTTTCTGGCTACAATCTAACGTCGGATTTCAGCGCTAATCGAGTTCAATGACACGGACAGTTCAGCGTAAACGAGATCTAGTTGTCAAGGCAACGTGTGTTGCGATCGGTGCAATATAAATGAGCTCTTTTGTCCTTTAACTGCGTTTATGTTGAATTGGTCCCGTTCAGTTACAACGGTGAAAAAGTGTCCGATTATCGAGCGTGTCGGATTGGCGCGTGCCGGACTACCGAGCGCCTACTGCAGGGCATTATGATACCTTTGTATAGTAGGTACTTAAATATGTACAGTGGCAGCACGGCCTTACTACACGCGTTCAACTTTCACTAACGATAATTATTTTGTATTATAGAAAAGCTTGACTGAAGTAGGTACCATAGTATTTAATAAAAAACTTTGTTTTAAATTTGTGTTTTAGTTTTATATGTGTAAGAATTGAAGCAATAACTGTATATGTGTGCCGTTATGTAACAACAATACCAAATACAATTCAAGTCTGTTTGTTAATCACAAGAACAGCTTTTTATTAAATGCATCTCAAAGTCAAAGTCGAAATCATTTATTCAATTTAGGCATCAAAGACGCACTTATGAACGTCAACTTTTCATTATAATGTACTTTAAAGACTCTACGGCCGCATTCCAAAATATATAGAGCCCACCGAGAAGAAGCGGCAAGAAACTCGGGGCCATTCCTTTATATAGATGTTTACAATGTTTCTACTTAGGTACTACAAATATTACATTTTATGGGTGGCAGAGTGACAGCTTGCCAGAAGTGGAGTATTCCATCTTTATCTTCTATATAATGTCGGACATTATAGTAACATTTTTTTCTTAAAACGTTTTTTACAGTAAACTTAAATTTGCCCTCTGTGAGCTGAGTTTCACAGTTTACAGTGTTCGTCTGTGCGTCTCCTTGTTCCGGCTAATCTCTCAATCCGCTGAACCGATTCCGACTGAGTTGGACTCTCACTGGCAGATAGCTGATACTATAAGTAGTCACGTGGGCTACTTTTATTTTAGAAAAAACGAATAGATCTGCACGCATCACACTTTGTGAATTCCACGCAGACAAAGTTCATTAATTCTGAGTCGGACCGAACCAATCCCCTCGGGGTGAAAGTGCCCTAAACATTGAAGATAACAAATTTAACTCAAAGGAAACATTAAGTAATTTATTTTTAGAAATAAAAATAACTGCTATTAAATATGTATTTTTAAAGTCCCTTGCCAGAGCTGGACATCGAACCCGTCGGAATAAACATCCTGCGAAAACGTCAATTTTAAGGAATGAAATTCTCCAATTGACATGGCATGTAAAATTTGAAGAAGATCACGAAATACCAGTCGACTTGATTTACTTCACTTTGGCGGGCTTGACTCCTGACTCCGGTACGTGACTCTTAATAACTCGGTCAGTAATAATGTTAAGTCAGTTTATGGGAGAGTTGTTGATCCCCATAAGGAAAACACAAGAAAGTTCCAGGGAAAACGTATAATAGTGTCGTATCACAGATTACACCGGAAAGTTCGTAGGTTCACAATAAAAAAAACTGCGCGCATATAACCGTGTCGCTCGTGAGTGGCGGGAAGACTGGCGCCGCGAAGGAACACGCGCGATGCCAGTGGCGGGCGCGGAGCGTCCGTTAGTGTGGAGCGAGTGAGACGGCTATATGTGCCTACACGAGAAAACGTGCGCGAAGACGACCGCGAGAGGTCCGTACCGCACGAGCTGGCAACGCAGTAGATTGGTTTACTATAAGTTGTTTTTATTTCTAACAGCAAACTACATTAAGTAATAGACATGCGCAAACAGTGCACTATAATGTGTTGTGACATGTCATTACAGTTCAGCTCGGGTGATATTACACTGTGATATCACTCAGAACATTTGGCGTCAGTATTACTCGTACATCACATGAGATGTCCGATACCGCACATTGCACTGACATAAACTTAACACAGGAGATGTTTATATCACACGTCCCATAAGCATATCATTAATCATAGGCACTAAGTATATAGGTATTACAAGACGTGATTTTCATTTCCTTGCATTTAAATTGAAAATATAGGTAAATAAGTACAACCCGGTCAGAATATCTGTGCACCTCGCTGGAATGCGGCGCCTCTCCCGCTTCCCCTGTCACCTCTCCGCGGTGCGACAGTACGGTTAGCATCTTCGTTGCCGATACACGTCCCTATAATTTTGATATTTTCGCTATGTTGTTGTTTTGTTTTTTAATATTTATTGTTAAGTTTAGACTGTTTACTGTTAAGTTTGGACTGGTTTGGTTGTTATTAAAATTGTTGTAGCTGTTAAACTGAAGTCATGGGAAAAACAATACACAGCGAATCAAGAAATTTAATCTTGAATGTGCTCAAGTTTTTTGAATCGGAGAAAGCAAATAAACAGTACACCATACCTGTAGACCAAGTGGTGAAACGAACCTGTGCTGCAACTGGGATATCAAAGAGGACTCTAATGGATGGAATTAAAAATGAAGCCAAAGTACAACCACCTACTTCGCCGGGCGCTAGTCTGACTCCAAGTACTAGTAATAATTTAGGATATATATATTTAGGAAGATACAATGTCAGGCATAGAGTCAATAATTTATAGTGACTGAGTTTAATAATAAATGTTTTTGTAATCAAAATTATTGTTTTTTAATAACAAACCCTTCATCAATAATAAATTGATTTGAAAAGGTTAGCAAATTTTTTTTTACCTCCACATTTCTCGAAAAAACTTTTTTTCACACCGTACCCAGACCGCCGATATGACGTCACGAGGTCAGGTGCACAGATATTGTGACCGGGATGTATACTACATATTTTGTTGTAAGTTGATTTTCCTTCACACTAGGTAGGTAAGTAAGTAGTTATACATTAAATTGTTTTTAGTGAGTTTTCTTCATACTAAAAACAAAATATTAATCTGGGAACAATAATAATATTGACATCTCTATTTATTTAATTCTAGCTATAGAGGTGTAAGTAAGGCAATACAAACCCGAAGCTAGCCGATATCATGGTTCGGCTAACTTCGTCCGTTCCGTTTTGCGCGCGTGGTGTGCCATGTCATGGTGTGATACTGTAATGCATTCGGCGCTCGAGTGATGCGTAAAGCCATATCACACTCTCACGTAATATTACTCGCATCACCTACACATGTCTATTAAGTAACCATCGTGTTTAATTTGCTAACTTCAATATTAAGGCGTTTGCTAACATTCCCCGCGAGGGGTTTGGCCCACCTGTATAATGTCATAAGCATTTAGCAACAAGCTGTATTTGGTACAGAACAAACATCGTCCCGTAGCATCACACGTGCTACAAACCAAACTGAACGATGTCTTGTTTAGCATTACATTTTTTTTGTCATTTATATAAGAAAAAGTATTTAATTAAGTACCTAGCTATTGTTTACCTCCAAATGTCCGGTAATAAATAGACTTTATAATAGACTTTCACAATGGGAGAATTGCCACTAGCGTTTGTCATATGTGTTTAGTTTGTGTTATGTTATTTATCAATAAAATAAAAGTGATACCAAACAAATACTTACTGTTTTTTATTTTATTTTTGACGTGATAACGTCTTATAAATCAACTAGCTGCGCTCCGCGGTTTCACCCGTCTGGCGGTGGATGATGATGAGGATGAATCGAATATAGGTAGCGTATGTTACTCACGCATAATGTAGCTTTATACTCGTGAGAGAATTTTTGGAATGGGGGTAGTAGTTTCTACGTGTAACCATTACAATCATAATATTTTTTCTCTTTACTACTAGAGTAGATAAGATAGACCAAGGTATGAATAATGTGGTCTGGTTTGTACCGGCGTTGCCATAGATAAATCAGACTATATCCAAGATAGATGGAAATCACTAAAGCAAAGAACGGAGCGTTACTATTGAGTATTTCAAAATGAAAATGTATTTATTGTGACATAACTAATAATTAGACATATAGTAACATCTTATATAAAACTGTAGTACGACACTTTGCTTTATTGTCAAAAGCATATACTAATATTATATGGTCAATGGTTTCAGCAGCGTACGCGACAAGGACTTTTTTAGTATTTTTTCCACTACTTGGGTTACATTATATCGAAGTTTTTATACGATTTATATTATATTTATATATATATAACCTAACCTTTTTTTGAAAATATAATATAGAGCCTATGTACTTACATCAGGGAAAATGTAGGATTAAAATGGTGAAAGATTTTTTCTAATCGGTCCAGTAGTTTTGGAGCGTATTACAAGATAAACACCATGTACGTAACCACTCAGTATAGCTACTTTTTATCTTTATTTTGTTTAGAGACCTTTAGGTACTGATAAGAATGCCAGTCCAGTTCCCATCATTCCCTTAACATAAATTACACTTGACAAATTATACAAAGTTATTGAGTGATTATATCCTAACTATTTTCTGCACATGTTATGACTTATATGACATTCTAAAGGTTGACTTCGCTCGGCTAGTGGCGACCTCACATAAGGGTTTCACTAAATAATAAAATGCAATTGGTTACTGGTTGGTTTTATTTCACTTCCCTATGTATAGAACCACAGAATGGCTTTGCTACATAAACTAGAATTATAGATTGTTTCCACAAAGACTTACAAGGTGGAAATGAGCAGTAGCTAGAGCTACTGCTCATTTCCACCATGAGTTGGCAACACAAATGTCATCTATAGTCGATACTCGATCTCGCCTGCCTATCAAGCTTGTGATTGGCGTACTCGCTGTCAATTTTAGTTCTACAATTGACCGCGACGTGGCACTGTTATTTTTTCATACATTTTCGCGACAGTCGATAGCGAGCATCGATTGGTGTCAATGTTGTAAACTCATGGTAGACCTACAGATGGCTCGTTTGCAAACACTGTCCAAATTAAATTTCTAGTAACAACCTCACCGTGCAACACTGCTGAATGAGAACTTTCACAGCCTAGGGTTCTAATGCACAGCGCCGGTGTACAGTGTACGCTTCGTGGTGGCACAGCGAGGCCCAGAGTTTGCAGGTAGGTATTATATGTACAGTGCACTAAATCCTGGCCCGAACTAACTGTTATCTAGCAAGCGTTTAGAATAAGAACATCTATACCTAGATAATGCAATCAGTAATGAGAAGTTATTATACTACTTAGTTATAGACTAAGCTTTGAGAGTGCGTATAGCCCAAAGGGAGTCTACTGACGAAACTAACAGATAGCTGGTCCTGGATAGTAGGACAACATCCAAGCGTAGTGGATGCCAGCACGGTGGGTGGACGCCAGCCTAGTCCACTCGATTCAACGCCCAATTGTAGGATTGCACCGCCCGTCGTCGCCCCTCACGGCGTAAGAAACACGGAACGGACTAACCTCTCCAGGTAGCAATACGACGTCAAACACGGATATATGACGATTTTTTAGTTTCTTATACGTTAGGCCGAAACTTTTCACCGTATATCTAACGTCAGTACCGTGAATAGCCCATTGCTCAACCAGATTGCTCATCTGGTTGAGCAGTTGAGCAGTAGGACATAGTTTGTATTACCGAGCATTTATTGACCAACAAATTTTTGCTCAACTTTTTGGTTAGTACGTCATCCTTTTCAACTGCATCAAGTTGAGCAGTGGGTATTACCAACGGCTCAACTGATAATCGCTCAACTATGTTTGAATAGTTAAGCTGTGGGTAATGCCGTCTGATCAACTAAAGCTGCACACCTATAATTTATAGACTAGAACTAAAAACTCCAAACCACATATAATTAATATTTTTCACCCGCTTCTTACAAAAGAGTTGACAAACTTTTAATCTATAGGTACTTAAAATAAAGGGGTTGAGGCCGAAAATATGAACTTGGAAGAAAAATAAAAAAAGGGGTAAAAACACGTAAAATTACCTACTGAACGAGAATATAACGTTTTTTGAAAAAAATGTGTGTGCTTCTATGGTACGGCCTTAGATTAATCATTGGTCTCGCTCTCGCTTCGACTAGATACCGCGCTGTTTAAAAACAACAGCCTCGTGAATGCGGCAACTCAATATCGTAGTGTGTGTAATGCAAATTGGGAGGATGCTAGTGTGCGTGATAAATTGTGTTGCTAGCTACTAAACTGTTACCCAATTAATGGGAAAAATATTGTATGTTATGCTTAAGTATGTAGGTATGTTACCGGTTATAAATGTAGTTCAGAAAATACATTAGCCTCGAGTACAATGAGTAACTTAGCTCACTTATATCATAATATACTATTAGATATTGATATGAGAAGGCAAATAACAAGTATTTAGTAATACTCGTACCTATAGTGCTTTCTATTTCTATTCTACCAGTCAGTAATTTGGGTCTAACTTTTGTACGTTAATAGTTCTTAGGTTAATTTACAATTAATAGCAGCGTAGAAACAAAAAAATTAAATAAAACAACAATCTTATAGGCATAATTAAACCTAATATTATGTACAGGTTAATAGAGAGTCTAAAATTATTATTATTAATTAAATATCACATTCAACTAACTTGTACTAGTTTACGATACATTTGCCTTTTGGAATTTACACATTTCTGCAATTTTTTTCTATTCTCTCTATATTCCTACCTCTATTATAATAGTATATATGTAAAGAATATCGATATATATATAAGAGAATTTGATTCATCTAGTGGTTGAGAAGTAAATACTTGGTTAGCCGAATCATTGAATTTTATGTACAGCACCGTTATTTACTCGTCACGTAATTAATGCAGATAGAGAGTAACAGTTTAAAGTTAAACAGAATTTCTTGAGTTCGTTAGTATTTTTCGGTTTGGCGCATAATTAGTAGTAGTTTGGTATAAAAAGCTCAACCATAGGTACTTCACACATTCTTCAGTACATTCTTATATTAAACGGCAACACTGAATGGCGTTTAAGGTTCATGTTATTTTATGTTGAAATTTCGAAATTATATGGTATTTACTGATGGTATGTGATCCCAGTGTATTTCTTATTTCTTGTAGTATTATTTTTACACATTTTCACTTTAGAAACAGGCATTTTACTTTGGATTACCACCGAAATTACAAAAAAATACTCGGTACTTTAACACCACGCTGCTTGGGACGTGACTGACTCGAGTGGACTCGAGTACGCCGAATTCGGTGTAGTATTAGTTGCCGCATTTTGCAAGTACGCCGGCGGTATCTAGTCGAAGCGCGCGCGCGGAGACTAGTCTTTAATCTAAGGGTACGGCTTAAACGTAATAATTAAGAATGTAATACGTCTATTTTACATTGTTGCAAATATACCTACCCATATAAGGTGAACACTTGTCAAGTTCAGAAATTATTATAAGGAAAAACTATATCTGGTGCAATTCACTCGAAACTTGGTACCTACTTAAGTACCTAACTTATATTTAAATTTAACGAAAATAATGCAATAATACATGTTATTATTAAACACACCATAACATACTGTCCTATATATCCTCGAAGGAGAAAGCAGCGGTGTTTTAAACACCTGCGTTTCGCCGTACCTAAGTATATATTTTGATCCTATGTAATAGGGGGCAAGCCTATTGCCATCTACGAGAAACTATCCCAGACTGCGAACTGCTGTTGAGATTTTCTTTGTCAGAAAACCCAATTAACTATCTAACCTGGGTATCGAACCCGGGATCCCGAGATTCCAAAACGGTGCTTCCATCACTACACCATGACGCCACCAAAGCAACTTTTAATGTTCAATTCGATAATCGTATATCTTTGAGGCGAGAAACTCTCCATCTAAATGGCCCTTTAAAACTAAACTCTCTCAAAAAGGTTATTACATAATTTCGTATTAGGTACTTACTTAGGGGTTACAACAGTTTGGTACTGATCACTCCAGAATCTACCTACAATTAAGATGTCAAAGTGTAGCGTGTCTTGCCCTACTTACTACACTGGAGCTAAAAATAAACCAACATTTGTTATATCACTTAAGAAATGCCGATAAAAAAATGTGAAAAGACAAACCAGCTGAGTTTCTTACCGGATCTTCTGTCGTTGTCGCGTTCCGATCCGGTTGTACATTTAATCAAAAAATAAATGAAAAATGACAATTTGTAAGTGCCCCCGTAGGCCTAGTTATATCTACAGAATAAATGATTTGATTTGAAATTTTAAAACGGCAACACGGTTTCCAGAAAGTTAAATCGACAACATCAGCGTATTTTAATTTAGTGAATAATGTGGTAGAAAATTCAGACGCTGGCAAGATGGCAACAGTATTATTTTTCGATATGTCCAGTAAGCATGTAAGCATTTGACTTTGTGTAACATTAATTGCTTTTAGAAAAGCTTGACCACTACGGCATGCGAGGGCTAGCTTTACATTGGATTCAAAGTTACCTTCAAAATCGCAAACAATGTGTAGAGGCAACAAACAAATAAAAACAAAGAATTGCAAGCGTATAGGGCTTCTTTTCATACGAACGTGTAAAATCACGCCTGTCTCTCAGTCCCTGGAAGCTCTAATAGAGCTAGACAGTCAGCACTAACCCGTCTCGTTCCCGAAGCCTACTCTAGTCCTGTTATCCTGCGGACCGGACAAGCACCTCCGGTTCAATACTAGGGCCGTTCTTGTTTTTAATACATGTAATGACTTACCTTATCGTGTAGAGAAGAATCACGAGATTGTATTGTTTGCAGATGACACTTCACTGTTATTTAAAATTAAAAGGCAGTTATTAAACTCATATGACGATGTTAACAATGCATTAGCTAAAGTTGTGAATTGGTTCAATACAAATAATCTTCTCCTCAATGAGAAGAAAACTAATTGTAACCCCTATAATGTTCTCGACACCAAATGTGAGACAAGTAGAATCCAATATACAATTGAATGGAACGTTACAGGGTTGGACCTTGTGGAGTCAACGGCCTTTTTAGGAATTACTATAGACACTAAATTGCAATGGGGAAATTTAAAAACCCCACATTAAAAAAAATGTCTAGTAGGCTCAGTTCAGCGGCTTATGCTGTTAAAAAAAATTAGACTATTAACTGATGTAGACACAGCGAAAATAATTTATTTAAGTTATTTCCATAGCGTTATGACTTATGGCATAGGTACTGCTCTGGGGATGTTCTGCAGATATTAATTCTAAGTATTTTATACTGCAAAAAAGGGCAATACGAGCGATCTACAGTTTAGCTCCCAGAGTTTCCCTTAGACAGAAGTTTAAAGACATAAACATTCTAACTGATGTCTCTGAGTTTATCTATGAAAATCTAATGTATGTAAAGAAAAACATTAGCAGTTTTGATAAAAGGAGTGATGCTCATTCCATCAACACGCGAAATAAGCACAAGCTATCCGTACATGTAACGCGTCTCCACAGAATAAGTCATTCTTTTATTTATTTATTTATTTAATTCAATACAGAATGGCTTACAGCTAATGTCAAGACACCACAATGTCATACGGTCACACACAGATATAAATACAGTTACACACAGAAAAAATAAAAACACATACCTAGCTTCTATTAATAAGTATATAACACGTTAGATGTTTATTTGCATTGAGATTCTCAATACAATTAAATCAATTATTATTGAGAGTGGACGGTATAAATGTCATGGGTGAGATTCACATTCACATACATACTGATTTAAGATATCGTTTAAGAAATGTAATTTTATATGACGTGCCTAGTATAACGAACACTGTTATAAGGTCAATAAATAAGTCTAATTCTAATTCAATCAATAGCTTCCGCCTCAGAACCAACGTATCTAAACCAACCATGCCTGACACAAACAACGACGGGTATAAAAACGGATAGTACCCATACGTTTGTTTGTACAACCATCGTGCAAACTTTCGTTGGATCTTCTCAATCATAAGCGAATATTTAGCTTCTTAGGGATCCCAAACCACCGCACCAAACTCGAGGATACTTCGGACATACGAGTTATAGAGCACCTTAGCTACCTTAGTGTCATCAAATTGGGAAGCCACTCTGATTATGAAACCAAGAGTTTTGTTTGCCTTTTTGCAAATTGTGGTTAAGGCGCGGTCCAATCCTAATTTTAAAACAATTTTCCATGCTTTACATAAGGTTGAGAATTGCTTACCAGAATGGACGACGTAATGCGAAAATTCAATTGAATACTTTTTATATTTATTTCGTACAATCAAATGATTAAATTTTAATGATAAAGGAGTCCATAGTTCACTAGTAAATTTCATTGGGAATTCGAATATGATACATTCATTGAAATATATATGCCCATAATTGAATAAAAATGCTTTTTCTCACGAAGCACGCAAGAAAAATTGCAAATTTTAGGGAATGTTGCCGATTTTTTTCTATCGAGACAAGTTTGCTCAATCGTGTATTGGTTCCCATACTTCATAAGGACGTATATTCAATTTACACTAGGTTTTTTTTCGAACTCCGGTTATTAGGTTTAAGCGTCGAAAAACTAAGTTTTCGCGAAGTCGAATCATGAAATTTGGATCTCATTTCGCCTTAAGTGCGTTCTAAATTCCAGCTTACTATCCACTGTCAGCCCTAGGTCACGAATCTCCTTAACTCTATCAATTGGAGTGTTATGCAGGGAATAAATAGCGTGCAAAGGAGAATGAGAGCGCGAGAAAGTTATTACCTTACATTTCGAAGAGTTAAACGGCAAATGATTACAGTCTCTCCACTCAGCCACAGCGTCTATGTCCCTCTGTGGGGCTGTGGTGTCATCCACCCCATTAACAGCTAGGAATAGTTTGAGGTCGTCCGCGAACATCAGACACTTCGCAGTGCTAATGACCTTTGGCAGGTCATTTATCATCATCAGAAATAAAGTCGGCCCCAAAGTACTACCTTGGCTCACCCCTGATCGCGTGTAATATTCACCAGATTCATGACCAGCCACTCGAACATACTGTCTCCGATTGCTCAGGTATGAAGAGAAAAACTTCCGGAGCCGCAGTGTGAACCCTATTTCCGCTAATTTAAAAAGCAAATGTCATTATCGACCAAATCGAATGCCTTCCTAAAATCAAAATATGTTGCATCAACTTGCTTACCAGCATCCATCTCTGCAGCAACATAATCAACTAGATTTGTTGTGGTCGATCTTGCTCTACGAAACCCGTGCTGGCAGTCGTCTAGAACAGAATTGACCTGCTGGCCAATCCAACGATCCAAAATAGATTCGAAAATCTTACCAAAAACAGCGAGCACCGCAACAGGTCTATGTAGACACATCTGACCCGGAGCCGGCCTTGGGGATTGGAGTGACTCTAGAAGTCTTCCAACATTGCGCATAGTTCGACTCGCTTAAGCAAAAATTGTAAAGAAACAGTAGCGGCAGCTTCAATACCCGCACACAATCCTTTACAAAAAATGCTGGAACTCCATCTGGACGAATCGAGGAGCTAGTTTTTAGGTTTTTTACTGCCGAAAGTAGGTCAGCCTCTCCACGCCGTTGACTGCGATTCGCGCGGAGTCGAACCCGTCACCGTGACGCGCCGCTTTTTCTGCATCTAATTGAGGTACTTCAGGCTGATACACGGATTTAAAGTAACCTGCAAATGCTTCAGCAGCCTCCGCTCCTTGTACCTCGACACCATCATAAACACATCGCAACGCTGCCGATCTTTCTGCTTGTCCTTCACGTATTCCCAAAACTTAGCTGGTTCATCGATGATTTGCTTTCCAGTGGCTTGGATGTGCTGCTTGTACGCATCATCAATCAATATGTTTACATTCGCCCTATAATATTTGTACAGTTCCTTGTTCATCTCTTTCCCTTCAGACTTGTAGGTACCTAACGAAATGATAGTACTTATTCTTAATGTTCTGAATGATTTCCGGCGTGTACCATCTCGGATATACATAACGGCTCGAACACAGAAGTGATTTTTTAACAGGTACGTGGGCACTCATACATTTATACAATGTCTGATAGAAGACTTCAGCAGCGGAATTTACGCCTTTGGTCGTCAAACATGTCTGACCAGTCCAATTCAGCCACAGCCGCATATAATGCAGCAAAGTCCGCTCTACGAAAATTCCAATCAGGCGGCGCCGAAGGTCGCCTGGAGACCGGCGGTGGCGACCGCGGTGGGCGCCGAGCATCGCGTAGTAACTTCACACGTACCGAGAGCGGAGGGCGGTACGCGTCCGATGGGACCAGCGCCTCCGCGGCCGTGCCGTCACACACCGACACACGCTCACTCGACATTCCGCTCAGTACTTGATCTAGTAGACCGCCATGCTCATTCAGCACACTACTGTGCTGGGTCAATTTACAAAAATCAGTAAAAAAAGTAAACTGCGTTTTCACAGACCCACTACAAGAGTTTAAATTAAAATCTCAAAGTATTTGGAGGCGCCAGCTATAGATTATTTAGTTTTCTTCGATAGGTAGTAGGTAAGCAAATGAACTGAAGTCTCACTGAAAGTAAAACAAAGGAGGGGGAGGTGCACCAACCTGGCTTTCTTCCACGTACACTGCACATCCAAGAACCTCCTCGGTTCCGATTCCACCAGCAGAGACACTCGCGAGGGGCGCCGACGCCGCTGTATTCGATAGGAGCGGTATGCGAAGAATTTCTATGATACTTCTGTGGTCGAGCGGGGGTCAGCAGATCAGACCCTGGAAGCTGTTCTGCAGCGGACAGACACAACTTGCGGACGGACACGTCTTTTCGCGGCGAGGTGCACAAGGTAAATGGCGGGGGGTAGGAGTAGTGAGACATCAACAATAATTTGAATAGATTGAACCAAAATACGATAGATGGCGTCACCATTTCCAGCCGCCCTTAAAGGGTCACCTTTAAAAATACAATCATAAAGGTAGCGGTAGCGGAAATATAATACATAAAATAATATATTATATGCGGGTTTAGCATGCGGGAATATAATATGGAGCAGTTAAATATACATATATGTACGAGTTAGAAATAAACTATCTAATGTCTAAACTAAAATACATAATTAAGTGTTGAACAATTACTGGCTTGGCAGAGGGCACAAGCGCACTACAGGGCGCAAGTAGCTTCCCTTCGTGGTTTTGACAGTGACCACACGAACGACACCGTCTTTGGCTGGATGAACTTTCTCTACGACAGCTAATGGCCATGCAAGAGGAGGTGCGTTGTCGGTTATAATCACTACGACCGTTCCCAGCTTGATGGGGACAGAAGGAGTATTCCATTTCTCGCGAGTTTGAAGGCCGTGTAGGTACTCGACTCTCCATCGCTCCCAGAACGACTGAACTAGTTTATCTAACAGCGAGTGCCTGTGCAGGGCACTGAGGTTGTTCGACTCCTCAGCGGGCGCAGGCAGCGAGCACAGAGGCGCGGTGTGCAAAAAATGACTCGGAGTCAGAGCAGTGGGCTCTGCCGGGTCTGGACTTAACACGGTTAGTGGTCGCGAATTCAGTAAACACTCGATTTGTACTAGCACCGTGTTAAGCTCCTCGTATGATAAAAGCTGTTGGCCGATTACTTTAAACAAATGCGTTTTAACGATCTTTACCATACTCTCCCAACATCCGAAATGGGGCGAAAGTGGGGGGATATGTTTGAAAGTTATGCGGTTTTCCGACAGCTCTTCTTCAAAACGCGGCTTATATTCTTTATTTAAAAAGTTATAAAGCTCACGAAGATACGAATTGGCCCCACGAAAATTCGTAGCGTTGTCGCAGGCAATGTCCTGGACGGGACCGCGGCGCGCGAGGAAGCGTTTTAAAGCAGCTAAGAAGCTGGCTGTGCTGAGATCTGTCGCTATCTCTATATGCACAGCGCGGGTGGTTAGACAAGTGAATATGCACAAATACGCCTTCTGACTTTGTACTCCGCGACGCCTAATAGGAGTGTAAGCGATAGGGCCACCGTAATCACACCCGGTGTGCGTGAAAGCTTTTAGAGCCTGTCGAACACGGCTGTCCGGCAAATTAGCCATAAGCGGATATGTAGGTCGCGGTTTCAACCGAAAGCACGTATTGCACAAATGGAATCTTCGTCGTACAATTCGGCGCGCGGATAAGATCCAATACCTCTGCCTAAGAAGCGACATAAGCAGCTCTGGACCCGCGTGTAAATGCTTTTTGTGGTAATAATCGATTAATAAATCAATTACATGATCATGACGTGGTAAAATAATGGGGTGTTTGTGCGTAAAGTCTAGCTCGGCATTCACAAGTCGACCACCTACTCTAATAAATCCATTATCCAAAAATGCGTTCAGTTTGTTAAACGCGGGTGAACAAAGTTTATCTTTTCGTAAATTATTAAATTCCTCCGGGAAATATTTACGTTGAATGACCTTTAGTAATTTACTTTCAGCGAACTCTAAATCGTCAGCAGTAACGGCGACCGTGTCACGGCGAGATAATAATTTTACACATCGACAGATGAAAACAATTATGCGTAACAATCTACTCCAAGAGGAAATGCGTTGAGCGAGATTATATATGACTGAATCTTCGACGGGTGTAGTCACAGGGTGTGCAAGTACCTTTTGCTCGGGCACATCAACAATTGAATGTGTATCTGAGTTTATGGGCCACTGTGACGGGTCTAGCGAAAGCCAAGCAGGCCCATGTAGCCAAAGAGCGTGCGAAACCAGTTTTTGTGGCATAAGGCCGCGAGACAAACAGTCAGCAGGGTTCTCCGAACCTGAGACATGATAAAAATCATCCGCGGATATGTTGTCAGTAACTTTGACAACGCGGTTAGCGACAAATGCTTGCCAGCGATGAGGCGAACCTTTGATCCAATATAAAGCTACTTGTGAATCTGTGAAAGCATAAACTTTAACTGAATGGCGAGAAGCGATTTTATCTAAGACCACGCGCAATAACTTCGACAGTATTACAGCTCCGCAGAGCTCTAATCTAGCGATAGTGTGCGGTGTCATCGGCGCGACCTTAGATTTCGAACACACCAACTGCACCGAAGTACGGCCGTGTGACGTCACGCGTAAATAAACTACCCCTCCGTAGGCTAGTTCGCTAGCATCTGAAAATCCTACCACCGTAATTTCCACGGCGTCGTCTACGCCTATATGTCGCGGGAACTTAATATTGTTCAAAGCGGGCAATTCTATGCAGAACTGTTTCCATAGCTTGACGATATGCGGGGGCGGTACGTCATCCCACTCTAACTTTTGCTGCCAGAGCTGTTTAATGAGCAGTTTGGCGAGCAGGACGGTTGGCGCGACAAAGCCCATGATGTCCCACAGCCGCGCTACGGTCGACAGGATGATACGTTTCGTACAGGTAATTTCAGCGGGGGAGGTAACCTTAAAATAAAAGCTATCAGTTTCGGTTGACCAATGTAAGCCTAGTATTTTGTGCTGCACGGATTTATCGAACTCGACCTCCATGGGAGGTTTGTGAGATGCGGGAATAGAATTTAAAACTTCGTTTGCATTACTGTTCCATTTTACTATGTCCCACTGTGCACCTTTGAAGAAATCAATCAGCTCTTTTGACACGGTGACGGCATCACTTTCCTGCTGTACAGAAAAAGCGACATCGTCCATGTAAATCGACGAAGCGGCTATCTCGCTGGCACGCGGATATTTAGCGCCGTCATCCGCGATCAGCTGATGTACAGTGCGAAGTGCATGGTAGGGACTGGACTTTAAACCAAAACAAACTCTGTTAAATTGATACAGGACTAACGGTTCATGCGGATTAAACCGATACAAGATGCGTTGATAGCGGCGGTCTTCGTCGCGCATGACAATTTGTAGAAATTGTTGACGGCAATCAGCGGTTAAGGCGACGCGGTAAAGTCTGAAGTTTAATACAATTTGAAATAGATTGCCCTGTAAATTTGGTCCTGCATGTAAGATATCATTAAGCGAACGTCCAGATGCAGTTTTACTGCTGGCATCCAGAACGATACGTAGGCGCGTCGAAGTCTTATCTTCCCGGATGATTCCGTGGTGCGGTATGACATATGAAGGTAACAACGAATTATTAGAGTCATCGGGAGGCGCGGGTGAAATATAATCTTTCGCGATATATTCATGTATGACTTCGTCGTAAGCGGCTCTCATCCTTGGACAGGCTTGTAATTTCCTCTCCAAACACAAAAAGCGCCTACGAGCGATATTGAATGAGTCACCGAGTGAAAAGGCGTCTTCACTAAACGGCAAGCCCACGGTGTATCGGCCACTCTCGGGATCACGAGCAGTGGTCGCGCGGTAAAACTCTTCACATTCAACATCCGCAGTAGAAAGTTGAACGGGCGGGGCGGAGCATTCTTCTAACTCCCAAAATCTTCTAAATAAATCTTCCATCGGTTCCTGGACCACGCAACATGTCGTGAGAGTGCGCGCGGAGCGATTACAAACAGTAGGTACACACCCCATAACTACGTAACCCAGTACCGTACGAATGGCAGGCGGAGCCGTGGTATTACTATATACTGTCTCGGGCAACAACAAGTGCGGAAACAACGATGCGCCTATCAACGCGTCAATTTCACTAGGCGTCGAAAATGTATCGTCTGCGAGCGGTAATCCGCGCAAGTGTGAAAGCGCCGATACGTCTATAACGGCGGAAGGTAAAATATCCGTTATCTGATCCACGAGCAGTGACGAAATGTTAAACTTAATGTTGTCATCGAAGCGAGAATGAAATTGAAAATCTACTAAACCTTTAATCACTTTTTCTGAACCTCCGAAACCTTTAATAAGCGTATGTTCCGTCTTCCTCTGTTGTAAGCCTAGACGATCGCAGCAATCTTTGGTCATGAAGTGACTCTGTGAGGCAGAGTCCAGCAAAACACGTACGAGGTGCCAGTGGATGTTGCACACAACGATACATCAGCGCGCGGCGCAGAATTAGTCTCTATAGGTACGGACGGACGGCGATGTGCTGGCGCGGTGGCCGGGCGAGCGATAACTTGCACGGTAGCTTCACCGGTAGCGGGGTTCGAATCCCGTCGCGGGAAATGGAGCAAAGTATGATGTTTCAATTTGCAAACTCGACAATTCGAGTTCGAGTTGCATTGCGATACGCGATGTTTAATACTAGTACAATTAATGCACGCATTATTTTCTTTAAAAGTTTTAAAGCGTTCTTCTGGTGTCATTTTAATAAAAGCGGGACACTTAAATATGTGTAGATGAGTAATATTCGTACACAAACATCCATTCTTATTACCGGAACATGAATCGACGGTTAAATAAGTTTGGTATTTCGGTTGCGCTGTAGTATTTGTATTAGCGGATCGAGCGCGATTTGAAACTTTATTCGTGTGTTTTTCGAACGAAGGCACACTTTGTAATTGCAACATTTTATTTTGATTTTTAATAAACTTTAACAAGTCATCAAGCGTTGGAATTTCAGACCGATCGGACAAACTCATCTCGAAGGCGTGCACGGTGTTCGTATCTAATTTACGAAGTGCAATATGTAAAAAGATAAAATCGGATAAATTATCAACTTGTACATTTTTTAATGTTTGTACTGCACTGACAAACTTGTCGGTAAACAAATCAAAGTTGTCAGCGGAAGCGATGGTTATGGCTTTAAAATCTAATATCTGATTTAAATGCGTCGATGCGAGTAAACGAGTATCGTCATATTTGTCGATAAGCGTTTGAATAAAAAGTTGATAATTCTCCGGGCAGGGAGCAATACCTGCGCAAGCGGTCTGCGCCTTGCCTGAGAGTTTACCTAACAAATAATATAACTTCTCAGCGTCCGTGAGCGATGGATTGTCATGGACGGTTGATCTGAAGCTCGCGAAAAACAATGGCCATGAACGTATGTCACCAGAGAAGGACATCAATTCGATGGCCGGTAAAGAAGGTCTACTTTTGTGAGGAATTGCACTGTATAGACTTTGACCTTGAGAAACAGCTGGTCGAGCGTATTGATCTCGTAAGGCTTTGATGCGACTGTATAGTTGTTCAAATGCAACTAAACATTTATAGTCGGGTGTCGCTTGCGGATCGACTGTCAATAAACGGGAATTATAATCATCCAGAAGTTGTTTAAATTCAGTACGATAAGCGTCAATATTTGAACTATCACTGAGGAATGCGTGTCTCGTCTCTTTGTTCTTGTCGATGTCGGGACTGATGTCGTAAATATTTTGAAGTAATTCGAAAATTGCGTTTCGTTTCGCTTTAATATTAATTAGTTTAGCGTCTGCAACATCGGCAAGCTTAGAAGACGATTTAGACATAATTATTTATTATTTTAATTAAGCAGGTAGAAATGTAACGAAATACAAGCGGGTTGAAAGTGCCTCGAGTGATGCGTAAACAATGTAGGTAGATAATATATTTTTCGAGTCTACCTGACTATTCCACAAAATATACTCGTACCTATGCAATCTGCCTCACCGAGTGACTTATTTGAAATGCGATTAGGTATGATAAATATTATAATTAATGCGGGGTATAGGAATATATTTATATGAAATACCTAGGTATGCTAAATATAATAGGTGCGCGGGTTAGCACACAATGTAATATGATTTAGGTACAATTGTGGCGCGGGAGTAGTAATTCTTACATAAAATGATTTATTTTTAAATGCGAAATTACTTATATATACTTATATAATTAAGCAAGGAAACTACTTGGGTTTTCATCCGGCTCGAAGGACCACTAAAGAATATGGAGGCGCCAGCTATAGATTATTTAGTTTTCTTCGATAGGTAGTAGGTAAGCAAATGAACTGAAGTCTCACTGAAAGTAAAACAAAGGAGGGGGAGGTGCACCAACCTGGCTTTCTTCCACGTACACTGCACATCCAAGAACCTCCTCGGTTCCGATTCCACCAGCAGAGACACTCGCGAGGGGCGCCGACGCCGCTGTATTCGATAGGAGCGGTATGCGAAGAATTTCTATGATACTTCTGTGGTCGAGCGGGGGTCAGCAGATCAGACCCTGGAAGCTGTTCTGCAGCGGACAGACACAACTTGCGGACGGACACGTCTTTTCGCGGCGAGGTGCACAAGGTAAATGGCGGGGGGTAGGAGTAGTGAGACATCAACAATAATTTGAATAGATTGAACCAAAATACGATAGATGGCGTCACCAGTATTAGAACTTCCATGTCAGAATATTTACATATAGCATTTTCTATAGAAGTCAAAACATCAAGATATTGTTCGTCATTATAATTAGGCGGTAAGTAGACAACACAAAACAAAATTTTAACATTTTTAAAAGTCACACTTGCGAATATAACTTCCTTATCAGGAGTTAGTTGGTCAATATCGGTGATCGTCCGCAAGGTGTAACAGTCGCGGACTGCCAGCAGCACGCCGCCCCAGCCCGTGTCCCCGTGCCGGTCACGGCGCGCTACTGTCCACCCGCGCGGAAACAACTCGCCCGAACATACAGAGCTCGTTAGAAATGTCTCTGTCAACGCTATTACCTACATCGTAATCACATGACGCTACATTATTATTAAAAAGTACAGTTTTAGATCGCAGACCGCGTACATTTTGATACAGAACATGATAGGTCCTACAGCGATTCTGCTTCACGCATGGCACGAAAGTTGGCACGAAAGTTCTGCCGCCAGGGCTTAACGCAGATACCTTTACAGCACATCGCAGCGTCGCGAGCCGTTGTCCGCTGTGTTTTGTTCTTGTCTAGAAGCAGCTATCTTGCAATCATACATAAATCCTGCAATTGCAAGCGCCGGAATTCACATTGGCCAACCTCGATAATAAAGTCAATAGAATCACTGTCGAAGTCATCGCACCACCAATGAATCATCTTGCCAGAGGTAGAACAACCTACCGTTTGACCGTTGAATCTGAGCTCATTGCACAACATTCAGAAGCAAATCGAAGCTGAGACACCCTTATTGCAAATACACCCGACGATGTACTTTAACACACGACAATACCGCTTTACATCACTAATATTATAATTGTGAATGAAAGTTTAGATGGATGGATGTTTGTTGCTCTTTTACGCTTAAACGGCTGTGCCAATTTTAATGAAACTTGGTATAGAGGTAGAAAAGGAGCTGGATTATCACATAAGATACTTTTTGTCATCATCATCATCCATCACCACGCGGGTCAAAAAGCGGAATACTTATTAGGCACAGCATAGACAAAATAACAAGATCTCCGCCTACGTCAAGATCGTAATGATGACTTATCTTCTATCAATAGAGTTCTGTCAAAGATGTGATTAGATTCGATTCTTTGTGTATGATCAAAGATGTGTCAGTTTCTGATATGTCAGTCAAAAGCATGCTATGATTTTAACAGCTCGATAAACTAGACGATACTTAGTCATTCATCGTTGTTGTTCTTCAATTCTTCACGATAGAAAGCTACTTTATGCCTGAGTAACATAAGCTATATTTGATTCATTATTATCCACCAGCACGCGGGGGAACCCGCGGAGCGCAGCTAGTACCATTATAATTAGAACAGTTTCAGCAGCGTTGATTATTGCATTATACTTACGTCGACATACGCAGAAGATTTCACAACCCACGGACATCGAGCTATCAGAACGAACTGAACGCCGTAAATAAGGCGCAATATTTGCACTAGATGTTAGAGATTAGATGTTAGCCTGATGTTAGCAAGTAGTTGCTCATCTAGGGGGTGATGTGTTATATGCACCTCTGCACTTACTATACTAACCAGAGTTGCATAACCATCAATCGCCGTCATGCACATAAAAGGTCACGAGCACCCAGCGGCGCCTTTCGTCACTTTACTTCAGAGCGATCGGACACCTTTAATGTTAGTTAGCCATAAGGAGTTCCAATATTTTATTTACAACCGTGTTATTCATCATAACTCTGGCGTGTGTGTTACAATATCGAGCACCGCCGCTAATAAGTCACAATAATATAAAATAACTATGGGTAGAATATAGTTAGATAGTTCAGATATCTTTATGTTTATAATAGTCATATATTTAATTATAATTGTATTTTGGTAAATAAGCTCACGTGAGCTAGGTACTAATAATATTAATTTATGTGTAATTAATTATTCAGAATGGGTTAATGTATTTTTGCACTGGCAAACTCGATCATAGATTACTCGGTGCGGCAGCACCTGAGTCTTAACTTTGTACTCTGTGATCGTTAAAACAGATGATTGAGACAAGAACGCGGGAATAAAAGACAATATGTTGTATTTGTTCTTTGACTTTGATTTATATTTTATTATTGTTGTTATTCTAATTTTGTATTGTTTATTATGTTGACATCACTAATTCTGACTTCTGCTATATAATTTTATATTACCTTCTAAGTAACTTACCTACTTGATGTTTTATAAAAATGTACCTACTTACATAAGTTATGATGATGTATGATATGTGGTGTTTTGGAATAATTCTGTTAGCCACATCGATTGACTTGAATAAATAAATAAATAAATAATGAAAATATTTTCGAGTAATTATTGTAATTTATCCACACCACAATCATTTCATGTGGTCATTATTAAACCTAGCTCCTCCTCGCTACGCTCTTCGTCGCTCCTACCGTGCCTTTCGTTCACTCTCCAACTCGCCTACACAAGCGGGACATGATAATGTGATCCATATATTTGTACATGGTTGTCATCGAATTATTAGCCGTGCAATATTGGCTGTGCATTATCGTCACGGCCTAATATCGTATCCAATAATCGGAAGCATGTAGGTACTTAATTGGCTGTGCATTATAAACACGGACCGATTTAATACAGGCAATAAAACGCAGCCAGAAACACCCGACCATTTATTTCAAATCCATGTACCCGAATTATTGGCCGTGCATTATTGGCTGTTCATTAATATGGTTGTACATCATTGCCTCCCGCCCTTAAGGACTTTATGTAATAATTTAAATAAAAACGTAGTGTTTAATAAATCGCGTTTTTTTTGTAAAAAAGCTATGTGTTAAAATAAAATAAAAACAGTATTATTGCTTGGACTCACTTACATTTTATTGATAATTAACATTACACAAACTAAACACAGAGACACGCCCTAGTGGCAATTCTCCGATTGTAATACAGTAGAGTGGCTTATTTATTACCGGACCTTTGGAGGTAAATAATAGATACTTAATACTTTATATTTTATAAATAAGTATTACTAATTTATGTAACGCTAAACATAAGTAAGACATCGTTCAGTTTAGTTTAAAGCACGTGTGATGCGACGGGACGATGTTTGTTCATAACCAAATACAGCTTGTTGCAAAATGCTTACGACATTATACATGGTGGGCCAAATGACCCGCTCGATAATTCGGCACTTAGTGACTCGGGTAACCCGCTCGATAATTCGGCACTTAGTGACTCGGGTAACCCGCTCGATAATTCGGCACTTAGTGACTCGGGTAACCCGCTCGATAATTCGGCACTTAGTGACTCGGGTAACCCGCTCGATAATTCGGCACTTAGTGACTCGGGTAACCCGCTCGATAATTTGGCACTTAGTGACTCGGGTAACCCGCTCGATAATGCGGCACTTAGTGACTCGGGTAACCCGCTCGATAATTCGGCACTTAGTGACTCGGGTAACCCGCTCGATAATTCGGCACTTAGCGACTCGGGTGACCCGCTCGATTATTAGGCATTATAGGGCCGAACGCCGGAATACAGAGCGGTCGATACGTTTGTGTAGTTTAGGTCTATTTTTTCGAGTATATGGTAAATGGCGAACAAAAAACGTAAACACGAAACATTAAGCTTAATTTAGAAGATGGAAGTGTTATGTTGGAAAAAGTTGGATAGTGGAGACATTGAGATAAAGTTAGCTAGTGCCTGTATATAGTGTAGGACGTGCATGTATAAACTATGTATGTGTGTATATACGTATGTATGTCTAAAGGTTATACTTACCAACCAAACCCGATAATCCGCCACAGAGCGGAGAAACGGATACCGGATTACCGAGCGCCTACATTATTGTGTTTATGTACAAGGTAAAAATAAAAATGGTCGGTTTGAGATAAAAATACATAAAATCTGGCCGGATTCCACCGTTGTAACTGAACACGAACAATTTAACATAAACGCAGTTAAAGCAATAGTTAAAGGACAGAAGAGCTCCTTTATATTGCACCGATCGCAATACACGTTGCCATGACAACTAGATCTCGTTTACGCTGAACTGTCCGTGTCATTGAACTCGATTAGCGCTGAAATCCGACATTAGATTGTAGCCAGAAACAAGACTTCATTATATAACAAATAATTACTGAGTCCAGCTGCACAATAGTCAGCTATATTAAAAAAAAACACTAAAATTAAAACTCTTAATATAATAGTCAGATGACATTTACTTACAACTAACAAACTTTAATACATAATAACATTTCTATCTGCATAGGATTACTAAAACTCTTATAATAATTCGCTAATTTACTTACTTGTCTTATTTAAAAATATTCGAATACATGTTTACATACTATTATATCTCAAATGTTATTTACACTTTAATTAATCAAATACTTATTTCTAATTAATTCATTAACTATATAAACAAACAATACTATTTATTAGATTAAATTATTAATTAAATTGTATTAAGTCGCGCATATTTTCCATTACTTTCATGCCGATGACGTTTCAAAAACTTATCGATGAACAGACTCGTAACTATTTTCAATTAAAGTAATACGTGTATTTCTAATACAGAAGTAAAAAGAAAATAGTAATTTATTGTTTCAGGCGGTATTTTTCAGAAATCCATATTATAATGACAATAAAAGAAATATTTTGTGGGACTTCCGCTGTCGAGTCTTAATTGAACGGCACCTACCGGTACTGGCACCTGCCGGTACTGGCACCTGCCGGTATTGGCACCTACCGGTAGTGGCACCTGCCGGTACTGGCACCTACCGGTACTGGCACCTACCGGTAGTGGCACCTGCCGGTACTGGCACCTACCGGTACTGGCACCTACCGGTAGTGGCACCTGCCGGTACTGGCACCTACCGGTACTGGCACCTACCGGTACTGGCACCTACCGGTACTGGCACCTACCGATAGTGACACCTGCCGGTACTGGCACCCACCGGTACTGACACCTACCGGTATTGATATATTATCATTAACATTTACAGTTTTTCTCTATTGTCCGTGTCATAACTAAAAAACAATCGACGACTATGAAATGTCAATGGGACCAATTTCAAGTCATCAAACTAACATAAATTACAAAAAATATTTTCAAAATAGAATGATTATGTATACTTACAGTTTAGTCACACACACAGTAATAATATAACCTAAAAACTGAACTATATTCTACATACTAAGGTCTACGCTGTTTGTTTGTCTGTACCTTTTAAATAATGTATATTGGCAACGCAATAGCGATCCAAGAATCAACTTTACAAACGGGATATTTACCATGAGCTCTCGATATTTGGGCACAGTTGCATGCGTCATGTTCACGAGTACACTAAAGTATCTGCGGGCAGGTGTTGTTATGAGCAGACGAAACGGTCTACCCTCTCCCGCACACGGGTCTTGCGTTCCGTTTCATATAAATCAATACAATACATGGTAAATATCCCGTTTCTAAAGTCAATTCTTGCATTAGTCATTATAATTAGTACTCACGGGATGTACCTAGACCACGATGTAATATATTTACAGGGTAGACTGAAGATGCGGGTGGTTGCGAAAAATGAGCAGCCAAAACAGTCTACCGTCTTTCTCGCCTTTATTACTTTATGCCTTTATTATTTATTACGATACCACTGGCACTCGAACTCAATTGTAAGAAATAACGTTGGTTTATTTAATACGATGCGATATGAAGCGCTCGTAGCGGAGCTCGACTTGGCGATCTTAACCGATCAACAAGTAACGCTTGCTGCGGTCAGGAGTTGAATGAGTGTGTGCTAGTGGCGTTGTTCAATTGCGCGCTTCCGTGCTTTGGATTGCACGTTAAGCTGTTGTTGACGGTTGTTTGTCTTAGGACAACAGTCGTTAGGCTATGTCGAAGGCCTTCGGGCGGCCTGAAAACTTCGACATGGGTTGGCCACTAGCCTATCCACCAATCCGCACTGGGTACGTGGTGGATTATGGCCCAACTCCTCTCTCTGAGAGGAAGGCTCAAGTCCCAGCAGTGGGAACAAAATGGGCGGATTATGGTATTATGATTATAATTTAATACCATTTTGGCTACACCCTTGTCAAGGGAAGCCAAATGACGTTATATACTTGTGAAATTAGGTGTTGCGCGTAGAGAATAACTCAAGAAAGCCCACATGAGGGCGACATGTCAAATGTGATAAAACCTACAAATAAATGAAGATTTAAAAAAGTCTCCCCAACCCAACACGGCGCGTCCACACTAACAGTATCAGTGCGCAAGTTGTTTCCCCACCATACATCCCGTGAGTACTACGAGTAGGTATAACTTGACATTTCTATAATATCGTCCATTGCTCTTTTTTAATTTAAAAATAATTATTTAGTAAGTTTGTATATTTTTGGTAAATTTTCTATGAACACATTCGTACGTTCAAACGTCTAACTTAGATAAAAGTTGATATCGTCATATTTATCGGTTGCGTAATCGTTATTGTCCCGTCGCGCATCGTAATCGTCATCGTCATCGAGATCCCCTCCCAGCGCCTCCACGTACTCCTGCTCTCCACTCCCCTCTCCGCGCCCCTCCCCTGACTCCCCCTCCTGCCGTCAACACAAACAATACATTATTTATAACTACTTCTTGAACAAAAACTTGACACTGACTTCTGTTATATTACACACGATATTTATGCTTTCCTATTAGCAAAACAAAAACTACTCAGATCAGATCAGATGATTGAATTGAAATGGGACACATGAGAAGCAGCAGCCAAGCTCTCTAATTTTAATTAACCGGCCAAGTGCGAGTTGGACTCGCAAATAGAAGGTTCTTTACGTTAAAATAACATCTAAAATTATTGCTCTAACTAAAAGACAAACAAGCCACTAAACTAAGTTCGCCGTTCGATCCCTAGACACGAGCATTGCCCGACCGCAAACACGTGCTGACCGCAGCAATGTTCAACTTAACCTGTTCAACTTTATACATAAGCATATTCCACCCAAACCCCTAAAATACATATATATTCGCGTCCAACCGAATAAGTGAAGGTATTTGTTACATACCTCTTTCTTCATCAAATCGTTGACTTTGACGCGTGCGTCCCGCGCGGCCCTGCGAGAAGGGCGCGGCATTAGTATCTCCGTTTCACTCTCACTGTCCTGTTTCTTTTCCCCTCCTCCATCCCCTTCCTGTACCAACCCCTCATTGTTCATTTCTTCTGTACATATTAAATGATCGCTATCAATAGCTGTTTCGTGCGTATTGTCTTCTGTCTCTTTCTTACACTTGTCACTGGCATCATCCGTCTTTTTCTTATGCAGGATATTCGCATCGGCGGGGTCTTTGTTATCCGAGATATTGACGTTGGCCATCTCTTTCTCACTGTTGAAGGTGCTCTTCGTAAGCACCACAAATGTGGTTGCAGGGTTAGGTTTGGGAGCGATTCGTACAAAATTGGTGACCGATGAAGGCAGCGGACGTTTCGGGGGGCGTCTAGGGGGTGTAGTAGGAGGGGGTGTAGTAGGGGGCTGGAAGCATGAGACCTCTTTCATAATCGCCTGTGGGAAAAAATAAATCAGTGAAATAAATCAATCTCTCTAATACATTTTCTTCTTCCTCGGTGTTCATTTTCCTCGATCGAAACACAACAAGACACAACTGATCAACACTGCTTCACGCAATCAAATAACAACATACCGTTGTTTGCCCTGTTCAAATTAAGGTTAATTTTTCATTATTCGGTCAACAAAGTCAGATTTTGGTCATTATTGCAAGCAACTTATTTGTTTAGTCACGATTATATATCTTCGCTAAACAAATAACTCGTCTACTGTTTCGGCGCACGCCACGCCCAAGTATGAGGGTTAAGGAGGTAACTCACAAGTGCAATGCAGACATTGTTCTGAATGTGGTATTTAATATTGTTTCTACGTACATATTATTATTACATTATTAGCGAAGTTATTAATTTAGCTGTGATAGTAACTTTGCAGAGTCTGCCTGGGGCAGTACCATACGAGTTGCCGTTATTCAACCGTGAAGCAGTAGTGCGCAAACAAGGGCATTGTGCCAAGTGAAATTGAAGGGCAAGTTAATACATCTATTTTTATTGCCAAAAGTAGGCAGACAGACAGGCGGCCCAACTAATGGAAAGTCGCCTATAGACGTTTGCAACACCAAGGGCGTTGCCAACGCGCTGCCAACCTCTAAAAAGAATAGAACGGGCGAGGGTGGAAGGGAGAAGAGAGGGGAGTAGGATCTCTCCTCTCGGAAGGGGGGGTATGGGCCTCCGCAACCTCCCACAGACCGACTGAAACTTCAACGTCTTAAGATCTTAGCGTAAAGAGTGTATAGTGCAATGCAGGGTTTTCAAATATTAAACTTTACAATTATAAATGGCAGTGAACTAGACGCGTGACACTTACAAGCGTAGCCTTTAATGCTCTTCCTGAGCCGATACTTACCGCCCAGGGCATTTACCATATTTAAAAATAAATTAAAAACGTTTTTGCTTGACATGGCATCCTACAGCGTCGAGGAACTCGTCCCAAATTGGAAATAGATTTTTATTTAATTATTATTTTTTTTGACGTGTTTTTATAAAATTGGTATAATTATTAATAAATAGTTATGTATTAGTATTTTATGTTTTAAAATGTTTATTTATATATTATTTTCTATTACATGTTTCTATAAAATTGGAATAATTATTATCAAATTTGACTTACTTACTTTTTAATTAATAGTCTACAAATATGTAAATTGTAATTTACGCAATTATTTTTCTTGTACATTTTATCTGACTGTAATTTTTGTTATTATCATTATCATAATCTTAACATTAGGCGAGCGGCCTACTCGTACTTGTCTCCTCAACGAGTTTCATAAAAGAACGTATACTGTTTTATTATTATATATTTTTATGATATAGTGCCAAGTTTAAGCTACGGTTTAAGCAAGTTTCATAAATGAAATAGCTTTAAACCACCGCTTAAACTCAGGACTACCCTTAGTCAACGTTTTATAATAAGGCGTATATAACTTGCACAAAGGGTACGTTCCGGTAAGCGCCATCAACGCTCACAGCTGTCCAGCCCCGGTACGCCGTTCCCTTTGGTTCCAATGCATGCTCAACCCATATGGAATACTCACACGGTCGCGAAATGAGCGCCAAGTTTTCTGTCTAAAATCGATACAATCCTATACATATTGTGATGTTTGACAGTGATAGCTCGCAACGACCGCGAAAACACACCTTCAATCCGCGGTCGCGGTGAAATTGCAATTCCATTAATAGTATATAAAAACAGAACTCTATTCAACAGTAAACTGAGATGCGCACATTTAGTCAAATTAAGCGATGTTTTGCATAAGATAGGAAATAATTCGCGACAGTAGGTTTATTTATTTTATTATGGTTAAATATGCTTTGAGAATAATGTCTAACTCAATCCTTACGAAACTTAACCTCCGGAATCAGAACCAACTAAAAATTTTAAAATTTAATAACTTCCTTCAGAAAAGAGTGGCGATCGCTATATTTTTATATTCTTAACCACACACGTTGCAGTTCCTGGAAAAGTAGGTTGATTTTTGCGTAAACTATTGTGTTATTGGCCAAATATGGCGAATCGCGAGTCATCGGGTTAAGGTATTATAATCTACCTTCTCACTAAGTATTGTTCAACCAACTTCCTCAAATAGGAGTGTTTTATCACGTCGACGTGTATATTTTTTATGTATAATCACGAAAAACTTTTTTAATACAGTTGCTCAAAAAGTCGCGTGTTGCATGGACGTATAGCGTTCGGGATGTAGCATACTCGTGCTTTTTTTTTACCTTTCCCGAACTCGTACGTTCTCTTTCCCAACTGTCAAAATAATGTCTACTAAAAAGAAAAACCAACCATGAAGTTTTTACTAAAAAAAATCATAGAAGTTTTTATGATTCATGCAAATACGTATATTTCTAAAAAGGAGCTACTAATTTGTTTCAATATCAGATTCAATGATTTGATTGAATGAGTTAGGTTAGGTTTCATTTCATTTCATATCAATAAAAAAAATCTACTGAAGACTTGGCTGTATGGGCATAGTTCCCTTTGCCTACCAGAATGGGTGAAGAAAAAAAAATCTCTGCTGCGTAGAATATACTACGGTTGGCGCCATTTTCCAGAAATTTTCTTTGCTAGTTTGTTTTATTAAATTGCTTCATTTTTTCGCCACTGTATTAAAAATAGTAGTTCAGTACACGTGCGGAACCGTCATTGCAACTTGTTCCGACTGTCAACCCTCGCCTTCTGCGCCTCGGCTCGGGTAGACATTTGTCGGAACTCTTTGCAATGACAGCGTTTCCCCACTTGTAATGAAATATACTATTGCAGAGTAGTCCGTATTTAGTAATTCTATTTTTATTTGGTAGAGTACACGTCTGAAGTAGTGCCATATAAACTTGATCAATGATGTCAATTACGATATCATCGAGGTAGGTGAAACACTTTTCAGTTAATGTAACTCAAGAACCGATTGTCCGGACTCCGGACTACCTTGGACGTATACCAAATCGTGCCAATACCGTATCTACCAAACAAGCAAAAAATATTAAAATCGGACTGCTCTCGGTATAAAGTTATGCGTGATTATACAAAAAAGTATACACCTCGACTTGGTACAAGTACAATTTGAAAAATTTAATACCGACTTCCATTCTATTTAGTGTAACTCAAAAACTACTGGAACGAATTTGATGAAATTTAAATGGGACCACACGGGAATTACAAGTTTTCAATAATTTTGAGAATCGGTTCACCCTATCGAAAGTTATGAGGTATCAAACATAAAACAACAGTCGAATTGAGTACCTCCTCCTTTTTGGAAGACGGTAGAAAATACTCCTGTTTTTGGAGGTTGAAATTATATGATCCGTAACTTGCAGATTTGTGCAAGTTTATCTGAACGTTTATGATGCTTATATGTACCTAATTTTATATTTGCACCTATGGAATTTTCCTAGAGCCACAAATAAAAAAAAACAATGACATATATTATGTATGTCGCACGACTTTTTTCACTCTAAGTCACTATACATAAATGAAGCCTATATATTTATAAATACAATACACTATTCCAACTTCTTTGAATTCTTCTAATTAACGGTCTGTTAAAGTTTATACCTAATATTTGACATGGTTCCGGAGGTGCTACAAACAGTGCAAACCGGGAGATACTCCTAGATGTGGTTCCTAACGCTTCCAGAAGACTCTACTACTGCCAGAACTATTTCCATACTTTATACTAATTTGTATGGACTAATAAGTTTCCAGACTAGAACGTGAATTTGCAAAACAATGTCTGACCAAACAACAAATTATTTTGTTCCTTTCTACACAAACACTTTATAAACATCACAAACGGCTTATTCAATACAGGTGACTTCTGAACCTTTTTAGCACCCATTAGCTAATTTGATGAAAAATTATTCCCAATTTCATCATCATCATCATCATCATCTCAGCCGTAGAATATCCACTGCTGAACATAATGCCTCCCCATAATTTTCCAAAAGCACCGGTTGGAAGCGGCCTGCGACCTTTATCAGGTCGTCTGTCCACCGTGTCGGTGGACGACCTACGCTGCGCTTGCCGGTCCGTGGTCTCCACTCCAGAACCTTCCAGCCCCATCGGCCGTCTGTTCTGCGTGCTATGTGCCCTGCCCACTGCCACTTCAACTGGCTAATCATATGGGTTATGTCGGTGACTATGGTTCTTTTACGGATCTCCTCATTTCTGATTCGATCACGTAGAGAAACCCCGAGCATAGCCCTCTCCATAGCTCGTTGTGCGACTTTGAGCTTATCTATGAGGCCCATAGTAAGAGACCACGTTTCAGTGCCATATATAATCACTGGTAACACACATTGGTCGAAGACTCTTGTCTTGAGGTACTGAGGCATTTTAGACGAGAAGACTTCGCGAAGTTTCCGGAACGCTGCCCAGCCGAGTTGGATTCGTCGATTGACCTCTTTCTCAAAGTTGGACCTGCCTAGTTTGACTGTCTGTCCCAGGTAGATGTACTCGTCAACAACTTCGAGAACTGAGTTCCCAACTGATATTGGGGAAGGCACAACATAGCCATTAGACTTCCCGGATTGATAACGTTCAATTCGTTCATTGTTAACAAGTGTATTATGAGGTATGCATCCCTTAAAGATCTTATTTAACACGTATTAACAGCTTCAATGGAATTAGTTAGGCTGATATAAGTGTGTAGTTAGCAGCATATATATTGCAAGCAGACTGCATATCGGTATATGGCGGTAGCCTCTAGCACCTTTAACGTTCCTGGAAGATTAGGTTGATTTCTGCGAAATCTATTGCATTATTGGCCAAATATGGCAAATCGCGAGTCAACGGGTTAAACGATATTAGAAGAAATATTTAGTGAAGCTTCCGCTGAAAATAATGTTTATGGCCGAGTTGCGGTGTGAACCACCCTCCCTTCCGCATAACTGACAGTGAGTGAAGTCGGTCTTTTCACTCACTGTCAGTCTAGCGCTCGACGAGTCAACATCTCCTGAGGACGTCACGTGTAGAGGGGAAACACGTGTCAAATCGTTTTTGGTTGTTTGTGTTGTTTTGTGTGTTGCTTATTCTGTATACTTCACGTTTGCAGTTTGTGCGGGAGGGAGGTGCACACCGCAACTCGGCCATTGTCATTGTTTGTGTCACTAAACATTTCTTCTAATATTGTTTTTGGTAATTGATTTCCGCAAAGTAACGCCTGAATCAATAAATTATCTAGCCCCTTTAGTTACAAACGGAATGGCTCTGAAGCTTTTATGCAGTAATTTGTGCAAGTTGGAGTCGCTTCGGTAACACTGTGAAGATGTTACAAAAACAATTATTAAACATGAATACGTAATATATATGCGAGAGTTTACCTTGGTCATGCCGTTGATTGGGCACGAGAATTGCAGCGATTTAGTCTCATTTATTAGCTGCAGTAGCGAAACGCTGCCAGTGGCCACGTCCACCACCCACAGCATCCCCGTCTCCCGCGTCCCCCTCTCTATCGTCCCCGTCTCCAGCGACACACGCGCCAGCTCTTCAGCGCTGCGTATCACGTATACCACCTAAACAACACGAAAATACATATTTTTTATTGACTTGAGTCTTATTAACAAATATGGTGAAAAAAGCATCAAATGAAATACTATTTAACGTGGACTCATATAAAAATAATATAGCAAATTACTAACCTATAAAGGGCATTAAACCTATTTGGCATATCGACCCGCCGCCATTTTGTTTTTTTTCACAATTGCGGCGCATAATGAAAGTGATATACATGAGTAGAAGACACATAGATGAACAGAAATGTCATGTAACATGTTACCCTAAAGTGTCACTTTACGGAGATATTTGGAGGTAAAGATCGACACATGAGTACAACGACAACCATTAACAATGAAGTTATTACATGTTCATAAGCGTCAGGTTGTATCCCAATAATCGTTCCCAGGTTGATTATTATTACTATTTATTGGATGCGAGTAAATAGGTACATACTACCAGAAAACTACTACTATAAATAATTGTTTTATGGAAGTGTATGAAGATTTAGAAATTGATTATACCCAATTCGGCATTATAGCTCTTAATCCTTGGCTCGCAAGAGAAAACACCTATATTCGAGACATCAAATCACCCGCATTATTTATTATATCCCGCATTACTTCGTCTTGCTGGATAATAATTTACAAAGCAGAAATAACGTCATTGGACACTACTGCAACTGCCTTGTGGGTATGCCAACCCTGACTTTCTGTGCCCATGTCATGTGGATTATTTGGTACAGGGCTTGGGCTCGCCATCAAAAAAACCCTATCCGACTTCCAGCCGATTTTTTGGATTATGTAATTAGGCTGGATTAGACATGACTTGCATTGGATGTAATTAAATCAAACACATTTAAGTATTCTTATCGATTCGTTAAATGACGGTATTTTTTTATTGTGATTTCATATGTCGATATCTTACATGTATTTTTTTGTTCCTCTAAGTGCCTTCTACGCATTCAAACCGCTTTCACCGTGTTCTCGATTTCGAAAAAAAAATACAAAATGGCGACGGGTCGATATGCTAGATTTCATACAAAAAAGTTCATACCCCTTTAGTGATCAATTTGGTCTTGGAATACATAATTTTTGGTATTAATTTAATAAATTTGAATTTCGAATTATAATTTCATAATCAATTTGGTCTACGAATACATAACCTTGACGATAACATACTAAATTTCGTGTTGAAAACAAAAATATCGTAATTAATTATTGAATCTGATCTACTAATACAAAAACTTGGTAATAATTTACTAAATTTGCTCTACGAATACAAGAATTATCGTTGAAAATGCATTTTGAAATCGAATTGTACATTACACTTAAAACACCACTATACCAAGACCAAGCGAGCGAAGTCGTTGGCGGGTTAGCTAGTTATATACTATATGAAACTAACCTTAGCACTTATGAGAGGTTTCCGACATAGCATCTTGTGCAGGAACCCTCCCCTTAGCACGGTGCGGGGGGCGGGCGCGGCGGGGGTGCCGGCGGGGGGCAGTTCGAGCCGCACGCACTCCGCTGCCGGAGCTCGCGTGGACCAGAAGCTCGGAGTTTGCATCCGCAACTCCCGCGCGCACACCACGTAGTGCAGCTTCCCCGCTACCTTCACACTGTGCCACACGAGCGTCCATCATTATGTTTGTAAACTTTCTAGTTTTACAATACACACTGAATTAAATTCAAGTTAAATGTTTATTAGGGTGCTTCTTGATTCATCCATTATTTTTTCTCAATTCTACCTAGCTATTAAAATGTTAGTTCTCGAATCAACCCGCCTACCTTCTAGCATTCATTTGTGTTGTTTTATGTCAGATTTGTACCACGGTGAAACCAACAGTACAGTGACCTATTTATGGATTGTTATGCGGGTAACCCATACACTCCCGGATTAATCCGAGGACTGGTCCATTACCTCCCACTGTATGATGATGGAAGGCAACTAATGGAAAATAGCATCAAATGATGATAAGGGTAGGAAGATGATTCATTAAAAAAAAATCGTATAATACGTTCTCTACATATACATACTATAAGTTTAAAAGACTGATAGCTGAAGACCTACTTAAAAAATTGCTGTCTATACTCCTAATAGAAAACTTGAAAAACAGTACAAATTGTGAGTTCTAAGTAATCTCAAACGCTAGTGAGAGGGGCGCCACTATCAAGTTTCTGTCGGGTCCAGGGCTGCTTTGTACTGGCGCCAAAATTTTTGAATAAAGTTCCTAACTGTACAAAGGAGTGCGATGACGATCAGGTATTTAAAGCTAAACTCTTTCAGAGTCGTATAAGATCAATGTTGGCCATCTGCCATTTGACAAATAATTGGGAAAACGAAAAAGAAGTCTCATTCTGCGTAATATATATTTATATTATAAAATGTATTTCATGTGTCAATTCCAGAGGCAAGTAATGATGACGTATGAACGATATTATATACTTATATACAAACAAAAAAGAAAATGCCATCTAGTTTCATTTTAGGATTCTAAAAAGGTATGAATGATTAACAAAAACAATCTATATATATATATCGAACCTGCACACAAAATGTTGACGAGAATCGGTTGAGAAATGCGACCTGTGGAGGAGAACATACGGACATACGACAGCACTGTAGCCCAAGCTGTTGCGGAGACGCTTTGCACAGCTACACAACAGGGATCGTTATGTGGAGGACATAGAGTCGAGTATACGTACGTGTAGTACGGCACGGCGAGGTCGAGACACTGCACGAAGAGACTCCCAGTGCAAGTGCTCGCCCACTCCTGCACGCGAATCACTTTGTCTGCAACCAACAACGAGATATCATCAACAGACACCATAGTACATAGTTCTTTATTCATAAATTTAAATTTACATACATACATACATACATAAAATCACGCCTCTTTCCCGTAGGGGTAGGCAGAGACCTTGGATTTCCACTTACTACGATCCTGACATATCTCTTTCGCTTCATCTATACTCATCAATCCTTTCATACATAAGCGTCGGTTTAGGGTACTTTTGACCTGGCCTTTTTTCAGAACGTCTTCAATCTGATTTCGGAACGTTCGCCTAGGTCTTCCCCTTCCAACACTTCCGTTTACTTGTCCCATGTATACCTGTTTAGTCATTCTCATTTCATTCATTCTCTCCACATGTCCAAACCATCTTAAAATACCTTTCTCGATTTTTGTCACTACACCCTCATTCACACTACATCGTTCCCTTATCACACTATTCCTTATCCTGTCACTCCGTTTCACTCCAATCATGCTCCTCAATGCTCTCATCTCCACAGCATTTATTCTACTTTCATGCTTTTTCTGCCACACCCAACTTTCACTACCATACATCAGTGTCGGAACCAACACTCCCCCATGAACAGCCAGACGAGCCTTTTTAGACACCTTCTGACTGTTCATAAAAGCGTGCAATGCTCCGTTTACCATGTTTCCAGCGTTCACTCTCCTTTCTATATCACTTTCACACTCACCATCTTTTGTAAACATGGATCCCAAGTATACAAACTCTTTCACTTGTTCCACTTTTTCACCCCCAATCACAATATTGCAATCGGTCACTCTATCATCTCGTTCAAACACCATCACTTTCGTCTTACTTACATTTATTTTCATTCCCTTTCTTTCTAAAGCCTCTTGCATAACATTTACCATCTCCTGCAACTCTTTTACCGACGACGCAAGTATCACTTGATCATCAGCGTAGAGAAGACATTTGATGAGTAACTCGTTCATTCTTAATCCACATTCACTGTCTTTCAGGTTTGTCAAACCATTATCCATGAATAAGTTGAACAGCCACGGTGACGCTACACATCCTTGTCTAACACCTTTTTCGATGTTAAAACAATCAGTGTATGTCCCATTTATCCTAACGCAAGCACTGGAATCCTTATAGAGGGATTTCAGCGCTTGGATCAGGTTACTATTCAGCCCATGCATAGACAACGCTGACCACAGTTCATGCCTACTCACTCATTTAAATTTACATGTCCAAAAAATATTAATTAAAAATCATATATATTAAAAACAGTACAAATTAAGTACATAAGTACTTAAGTACACCAATAATATACAACGGAATACTGACCGCTGATTGGTCACATATCGCGTCATAGAATACCATTGACCAATGAGCGTATAGTATTTAGTTGGTCAACTTATCAACACTTTGACAAACGTTCTAGAAATTAGGGGTTAGAATGACAATTCTAAAAATACGAATTCTATTCAGTTTTGGGTAGTTTTAGTCATTTCGTCGAAATAAACGATTTAGAAAGGAATGTGAACCGGGAAAGCTGAATTTTGAATATTCGTGGGCCTAAAAAAGCCAAACTTGAAAAATTTCTTGGTTGCATTTTTCGCCATTTTGAAAAAAGCGTTTAATTTTTTACAACAACTTGGCTCTCCGTCGAGATACAAAAATTGTGATGGGCAAGTTTTTTGTAGCTTTTTTATGTTCTCAAATTTAGTTCATACACTTTTCACCTACCATCGTCATCGTTATCGAGATATCGATCGAAAAAGTAAATAATATTAAATTAGTGTTTTGCAATTTTATTTTTTTGTTGATAGATATCGTAAAATAATCTTTAATAAAACTTGTACATTGTGTTTAGACATACAATGTCTTTCCTGAAATTTTTAATTCGGTAAATTAATATTACGACTTCTAGCGGGTCGCAAAGTCGGCGAGTCCATGCGCAGTTTCGAAGTAGCCGTACGCACGGTTGTATCTACACGGCAAAACGAATGAAATGAAGACGGGATTTGAATCCGCGCCTTCCAACAAGCCGTGCCAGATGCCATGACGAACTAGGCAACCGAGGTAAGAGGTCCGAGCATCGAATTTTAACTCTCCATTTGATTTTAACCGTCGTCGTACGGGGACGTAGCGACATCTATTGAAGAGATACAGGTTTAAATCAAAAAGTGAGTTATAATTCGATCTCGGACCTCATCCCTCAGTGGCATAGTTTTTCATTGCGTATGACACGTACTGTCGGAAAACGCGGGTTCGAAACCCATCCGAGGATGTGAATTTTTCTTTTTAAAATTGCAACAGTTTTATCTATCGTACCTTGTCTGTAGCATGGATCTATCCGCGATACCTATATCGCGGGCTGTCTTTTATCAATAATTACTAATCAATTTCATTTTAACGACTACAATCCATGCTCACAGTGCTGATGTTAAGGCGCGGTCGTATCCTGATTATAGAGAAAAGCAGAATCTTTAAACATCTAGTGTAACGAAACAGATCGATAATAATCTATGAAAAAAATACTTAGGTTAGAAAAGGAACAGGCACAGAGTAATAACCGAACAGAATTCATAAATATTACTCGCTCTCTGCAGAAAAAAAACCTAAATAGTTCTATAAAAATAAACTTTCACGTTCAAACTCTCAGAATTTTCAGCGATAACACTATATTATTTTTAGGTACTACATAGCCAACATATAGTACTAAAGTAGTAACCAGCAGTTTTTTCAATTGTGTTAGTATATATCGAAAAATATAAAGAAAAAGTACAAAATTAACGCATTTTCGCATTACATCGTCCAATCTAACAAGCGATTTTCAACCTTACGTAAAGCATCGTAAATTATTTTAAAATTGGGGTTGGACCGCGTCTTAAGCGGTAACCTCTGCCTGGAACAGATGCATTTCCTCACAAGTGACGCCCTACACTGCACCCGATACCCTGCGACATTATGTTGTCAAGTCTCATGTGCCTGCATTCAAACCAGAACACAGTATCGCGAACACATAACTAGTTTACGATGGTGTGAGTGAAAAGAGTTCACTCATTCACGAAGAACTCTACTTGTACAACACATACTCAACCATTAGTGAATCATTAGTGGTAAAACATATAAAAAAATACACACTCTTACCTGAAAATCCATGTTTTTCCTGCGATATTTTCGTTATACTGAGCTGCGGGTTTTCCACTTCTTGATCTGTTTTCGACAGAGTCGTATTCCCCTGTGTAGTCGATACGGTTTTCCCTTGTGAAGTCGCTACTGTATTTCCCTGTATAGTCGATACGGTTTTCCCTTGTAAAGTCGATACGGGATCCCCTTGTAAAGTCGCTACCGTATTCCCCTGTCTTGATATAATGATGTTTCCCATTACCGTATTCCCCTGTGAATTCGTTGCAGTATTTCCCTGTTCAGTTATAACTATGTCCACTATTTTCATTGCATTCGTATTCTCCTGACTATTTACGCCTTTACTCATGCCTGGGGATTTACTATTAGGAATCACCGTTTTATCCTTAACTATGTTCCTCATTACACTTGTCATTGAAGGATTCGTTTTGGAAATGACAGCTGAGGCGGCTGTCAAATCCGCTTTGGATGCATTTGGGATTTCGTTTTGTGTCGCTTTAGTAGCGGAAGGCGTAAGCTTTTTCAGCATCTTTGGTCGGCCGCGTCGCATCACAATCACGCGCTGTCCATCTGTAAAGTACAGTTTACGTAAAACAACAGTACATTACTGTCGCGGTCTGCAATGACTGCGCTGCTGGTAGCTGATGATGCCCGAAAGTGCAGCGTAGCGTAGGTCTAGGCTAAAAAAGCGGTCAGCAGCCCTTGATAGACAAACTGGAATAAAGCGCTTTATAGCGCGGACGGCAAGGGCTGCAATGATAACCAAAGTTAAAGGCCGACCGTAGCTAAGACTACCTCGAGGCCAACGTAGCGTGGCCAGCAGTGCACTCATAGCAGACTAAGGTTTGTAGAATGCTGTACGCAAGTAATGGGAGTAATAGCAAGATGGTATTTTTCTTTTAGCACTTTTTTAAACATGTTTGTACGATCAAATTCGTCATCTTTAACGGTTACGGAAAAAGTGTGAGTGTCTACGGGAGTCTTTGGTATTTTTAATTAAGTGCCGTGACAATGACTTAATACCCGTATGTGTTAGGATAAAAGCTAGACCTGACATTCCTGGTTCCGCAAGCGTTCTACGGAAAGCGAGTGATAAGTTGTTACGGAAACTCATTCGAACCGATCGTTATCGTCTAGACATGTTTCTGCGCAATCGAGAGAAGATTACGATCCATGTGACCGTGTGACATACCTGCAAGCACAACATTCCGCTGAATTAAGTGCTTTGAAACAACAACACAAGTTTGAGGCCCTACTACAGAAACAAAACTCGTACCGTTTAGCAGATAATATGGGTTCCGTTATCACTAAGTCGGGTAAGGAGTTGCCTGAAGCCGCACTGAGTGCGCTTAGGAAGGGTTTGCATGCGCCCTCACCATCTCGCATACCTTTCGAGGATGTTATCCGCGGGATAGAGGAAACGATATCTAAAAACAAATTAGCATCCAGTGACGGAGATGCACTGGTTCTGTCGCCTGTCGCTATACTCGTAGTGTTACGTCATGCAAAGCCTTCGTATAGTAATATCACGCCTAGTGAACGCTCTGCATCACGAGAGGTGCGAAAAGATATGGATATACTCGTACTTATAGCGGACAAAGGTAATGCGACAGTTGTGTTAAGTGTCGCTGAGTACGACGAAAAGATGAAATTTCTGCTTAGTGACAACACTACATACAAACCCGTGAAGTACAACCCAACCGCAAGAGTGGCACGTCGTACAGCTCAAATCATCAGGGAATGCCAGGATGTTTTTCCAGATGACATTATTAACAAGTTGATAAGACCAAAAGTGCATCAGCCGCCGAAGTTATACGGATTACCGAACATTCATAAGAAGGATGTTCCATTAAGCCCAATAGTGAGTCAGATAGACTTTCCTACTTAAGACATAGCAAGACTGGTATCCGGCGTTTTGCAGAAACTTCAAGGCCACTCGTCATCTTATGTCAAGGACTCCCGCCATTTTGTGAGCCTTATACAACAGGCCAGGGTAGAGGAAGATGAGGTTATGGTCAGTTTTGACGTTGAATCTCTATTCACCAATGTACCAGTACCTACTGGAATGTTTGGAGGTAGTAAGGAGGAAACTGACAAAAAAACAACATCCCATTGGAAGCTCCAATGGGATGTTGTTTTCACCTCCCTATTCCAAGCTCCTTGAACATTGTTTGTCCAACAGTTTTTTCATTTACAGAGGCAAGTTCTATTTGCAAACTGAAGGAGTGGCTATGGGTAGCCCTGTGGCACCAATAGTGGCAAACGTGTGGATGGAACATTTTGAAGACTTGGCTCTCCCCACATGCCCGGTGACAATCAAGTGTTGGAAAAGGTATGTGGACGACGTTTTCTGTATACTAAAAGGAAGTACAATAGAGGTGAATAAGTGCTTGAATCGTTTAAACAGCGTCCACAGGTCCATACATTTCACAGCGGAAATTGAAAATAATCATGTTTTGGCAATTCTAGATGTACAAGTTGCTGTAAGAAGTGACGGGACTCTTGGCCATTCAGTGTACAGAAAACCCACCCACACAGATCGCTATCTGCACGCTACCTCACATCATCACCCTCGTCACATTGACTCAGTAGCGACCTCACTTATTAACCGTGCTTTTGATTTGTGCGACTCAGAACACCTGGCTGGAGAATTAACTCATGTTCATAACAGAGCGCCATTACATTCCAAGGTTGGTCAAAGAAGCGATTGAAATCACTAAACACAGTAATTTCAATCGGGAAGATGGTTTTAGATTGTCAAGCACATGGAACCCCGTGTTAAACTTAATAAAGGACAATAAACGGCCTAATATGGACTCGGATAAACGTAAATTAATATAAATGTAAATGTTAATATGTGTAAATTACGATCGAGTTCCAAAAGTGCGCGTAGCAAAAGACAGAGAAATAGGGTAGACAGATATGTCTGCTCTTAATAATTCATCCACCCACCCGCATTCTCCAGTCGTCCCGCGATCATGGCGCTTGCAACAGTGTCGAAATATCGGGAGCTCATTAAAACAATTACCACGGTTACCATTCCGTAAGTAGCAATATTTTTACATGAAGGCGAAGATGATGACGAAGACAGAACCTTTTTATGCGAATCGGCATCCAATTGAGTTTGTTTGAATGCCAGCCTCTACTCTTTATCAAGATATCGTTATATTGACGCTGTCGAGTAACGAGAGGATGCCCTCAGGGAGTGCCCTATCACCTTTGTTATGGGTAGTCGTAGCAAACGAACTCGTTGAGTTGATAAACAAAGATTAAAGAAAGAAGATCATAGCGACTTTTGGCTATGCAGATGATTTGGCCATAATGGTTTCGGGGCTATTCGAGACGACTCTCTGTGAATAAAATGCAGAAAGCGCTTCGAATTGTCGAGGGATGGTGTCACAGCCATACTTTATCTGTAAACCCTAATATAACAGAAATGATACTGTTCACACGTAAAACAAAGCTAACCAAACTTAAATTTCCTATGCTATTTGGCAAAGAACTAAATCTTAGTAGGGCAGTTAAGTACTTTTTATAGTATTACTTTTTTAAAGCAGTAAGGCCTGCTTAAGCGATCTCAAACATTAAATTTATAGAGAAAAATTCCATCCTCGGACGGGATTCGAACCCGCGTCTTCTGACTCTCCGTGTCAGACGCCATTGACCAACTAGGCTACCGAGAATCTGGTCCGAGCATCGAATTTTAACTCTATTTGACTAACCGTCTTGCGGGGACGGAGCGACATCTATTGGACAGTTATCAGTACCATCCAACCGAAAGAAGCATTATTTAGAAATACTTGAAACTTTCGTATTGACATCGCAGCCCTTGTTAATTTTTATGTATTACTTTTTTAAAGCACTAACGCCTGCTTAAGCGATCTCAAACATTGAAATTTATAGAGAAAAATTCCATCCTCGGACGGGATTCAAACCCGCGTGTTCTGACTCTCCGTGTCAAACGCCATTGACCAACTAGGCCACCGAGAATCTGGTCCGAGCATCGAATTTTAACTCTATTTGACTAACCGTCTTGCGGGGACGGAGCGACATCTATTGGACAGTTATCAGTACCATCCAACCGAAAGAAGCATTATTTAGAAATACTTGAAACTTTCGTATTGACATCGCAGCCCTTGTAATTTTTATAGTATTGCGGATATTTTCAGGATATTTACAGGTTGCGGATATTTTCCGCCGGAACTTGGCATCTCAGATTGTGTAACACTTTTTACCGTCTACCTATAATAGTTGTTTGTGAAGTAGGTAGTTAAGGAAACAGCCAAAAGGTTAATTAAAGTTTAAGTATATTAACAGCTAAAATAAGTAGCAGCACGAAATAACCGGGTCGGGGTAAGGATGCGATTGTAGACCGAAATGTGCAGCGCGACCGTACGAATACACTGGCCTGGGTTTTCCCGCGCACGGAGAACGGGTGCAAATCCTGGCGTCGGGGAAGGCGGGAAGACCAACGCGCGGAGGCGGTGGAGCAGCAATCGGGAATGGTAGTACCCCTGGTAGGCCCGATGCCAGTACAGGTGTGGCGTCGGTTCCAATCGTGCGGGTGAACCCCAATTCGGGGTAATCACACAACACTAGTTTTATATTATAAATTAGTTTCCAATAGTTTTTAGAACTATAGTGGAACGAAGGATTGTAGTTTGGAAATCAACAAAGTAATCGCGAAGATAACGTCCGCTTCTGTCTCGGCCGGTACAAGCTGTCATCCGAAGTCAACCGATCAGCTGAGTGCTCTTGCCAGTCACTCCTGATTGGTCAGAACGCACGAACATAATAACGTTTGCGATTACGCTGTCTTCGAATCTTTAGCGATGTTGACTATTTTTATAATCGCGAGTGTAATGAAACTATTAGGGTAATTAATTATTTATTTCTTAATATAACTAGATAATGTTTTTGGAAGTCAAGTAGTGTTTGAGTACCCACATTTGTTTTAGCAAACTGTTATCATTGGAGATATGTAGGTTACATACCCCCCTTTTAGGTTTAAATTTTTCCTAAGAGAAATTTGAAAATCAGCTCCCTAGGTAAGCTTGAAGTCCTTGACATGCCAGGTCCCTAAGTTGCGGCCAGTCATGTCTTGAAGATCATAAACAAGTTTTGACTTTTTAGCCGTTATGCGACATTTTATAAATTTAGGGGCCAACTTTTTTGTCTTTGTCACTCTGGTAAAACGTTCGTTTCCAAACAATATCGCCTACGTTGAAGTCGACATTTTTGCGGCGTAAGTTATAATTATTACTATTGCGGGAGTGCGCTTTAATGAGCGAGAGTTGCACCTTGTCAAATATTTTCTGTAATGCACCAAAATTTTCAGCGTAGCTGTCACGAGGGGTAAATATTATTTGGTTCTCCAAGTCAGCATCAACGTAGTGAGAACCATCACTTGGTAGTTCACGCACGAAGACGAGAAACGACGGGGTGAGACCAGTTACTTCATACAGCGCTGTTTAACGCGAATTGAATTTTAGTTATATTACTGTCCCAGGACCTATGATCGTTCTCAATGAACGTAGACACAGCTGTAATTATAGTCCTATTGTACCGTTCTACGGTATTAATCTGTGGTGTTTACAGAGGAGCGTAGTAGACGTTTGGAATGCTGTAATGACTGAATAAATCACGAATCATATTGCTAGTAAATTGTTTTCCGTTGTCCATGATTATAGTGCTTGGGATCCCATGGGTGAGAAAAACACTGTCCTCCAATATTCTGCATATGATGTCCGATGTCGCTCGTCTGATAGGAAAAAGTAAGCAGTATTTGGAGAAGCAGCAAGTGATCACTAACAGGAATGTGTTCTGCTTTCTAGTTGAAGGCAAGGGGCCAACCAAATCAACGCTAATCATTTGGAAGGGGCGCGAACAATCTTTAGGCCTGCCCATTGTTCCAAGGGTTGCATGATTCGGGTACTTGTAGGATAGACACGTTTCGCAATTGGAGACAAAGTTAATAACATCTTTGTGTAGGCTAGGCCAGAAGTATTTTAAGCTTAGACGTTTATGCGTCTTGAATATGTCAAAATGTCCAGAGGTAGGCTCTGAATGATTTTGAGCTCTTGTCTGTACTCCGTTGTGACTACCTCTTTCCATTCGAATTCTCTAGATAGAGGGTTTAGTGACTTTATATACCGGAACAGCTTTCTATCGACAACGCGATAGTTTAGGAAAGACGTCGGAGAGCTCTGACATCCATTGTAAATGTTTAAGTACCATGGATCACTAGTTTTACGAAAAATGTGTTATTGGTGAGGTGGATTGCAGAGACTTGAACTGAACGACTTAGCCTGTCTACTACGACATTTTCACAGCCTTTTCTATGTTTAATTTCGAAGTTGTACGCAGACTTGAGGCCGTTTTCCAGGTAGCATCGCCAGTGCTCGATAGCGATTAACACGGCTAATGCCTCTCGTTCAGTGGCACTGTAATTGAGTTCTGGGTGAGATAAGGATTTACTCATGTACGCTATGACCTTTTCCTGCCCGTCAACTGTTTGCGTAAGCACTGCACCGATTCCGTAATCACTTGCATCGGTGTGTACTTCGAAGAGTTTAAAGTAATCTGGGCAAGAAAGTATAGGTGCTGAGACAAGACACTTTAAGGTCTTTGAATGCCTTATCAGCTTTAGGGGACCAAGCGAAGGGTGGAGCATTTTTCCCTTGAGACGTTAGTTTGTTTAAGCGGAAATACAGACTACTGAAGTTAGAAATAAACCGACAATACCAAGAGGCAGTTCCAATGAACTGTGGAGCGTGCCCAGCGTGCTGTTCTAAAAGTTCTTCTATATCTACCATATAGACACTCAACCACTGCTGTCTATGAAGAGGCTAATGTCCTAAGTGTCAGGAAGCTATTAATTTACGAAAGCTTAAGGCGTTATCACAGAAAAGTTGTTCCAACTCTGCCTGACTCTAGAAAGCGAATAGATATGTGTCCTGTTCCACGTGTTAAGAGCAAATTTGCACACAAGCACTTTAACGTCATTGTGCCTCTCCTATACAACAAATTTAATAAAGTACATAAGGCTAAAAAGTTAAGTAATAACGAAATTAAAAAGGTGCTACTTACTTGGCTTTGTCAATATGATTATGAAGGCATCGAAAGGATGCTTAATAGTTTTAGAGATTGATATTTTGAGCACATACCCCATTTATTGAACTGCGTTCTGCGCACTATCACACGCAATGCCCGGTGCATACAACGTTACACACAGTGTACGGTGTGCTAAACGCCACAAACATTGCTTTACATACTTAAATCACTTTCATACCTACACTTCCACACCTTCACACAACATACACAAATATCCTCCAACCCACTTTTACTCCACTTGAGTTGGGTGCTTTGACGGAGATGATATACACATAAACATACATTCTCACACACATACACTACACTAACATCCTAACACACCCTCAAATAAATATTATAAAATGAGCGTGTTTTATCTAATTTCAAAACATTTTTGCTTAGCATTTATTAACCATTATGTATGCTGTTCCATGTGTTTTATATTTTAAGTTATATAGACTATGCTTTGTGTTTATATATATATATATATATATGCTTTATGTTTATATATATATATATATATAAACTAAAAATAAATCTAGATGGGAGAAGCCACTGGCACCCGAAACACAGTTTTTAACTAGTTCGGGAGCCTATGGATTCATTATATAAAATGTAATATACACTCGAGAGCAATGAATCCGGGTCACTTAAAGAATCCTAAAAATCTCGGAAACTAAAAATGCTAGGTTAATGCAATAAATTGTATTTAATAGACAATGTAATACTCCTTAAATGAAGGTATTAAAACTTCTTAGTTATTGTAAAGTTATATCATAAAAAAATCAAATTTGAAAAAGGGCCACTTTCGAAGATGGAACTACGAAATTACAGCATTTGGTTTTGCTTTTGTTTGTAATCTGTCATTTATGTGGGTACATAAACCATGTTGATAGTGCTCTATATTCATTATTCAAGCTGAAATTATGTCGCTTACGCCTGAAGAATGCACCAGAATACTTACAATGCTGGAAACCAGCCGGAGTCAGCGCGATACAGCCAGGACTGTCGGTGTGTCGCTGTCAACAGTACAAAGAGTTCTCCGACGTTACGAATAAACTGGTTCTAACCTACGCAGACCAGGAACGGGCAGAACCAGGTGTACCACAGCACGAGAAGACCGATACTTGGTGAACACCATGCTTCGAAATCGCTTTCTCACAGGAACTGAACTCACAAATCAGTTTCGACGCCTCGGAGGAAGTAACCCAAGTGCATGGACAGTAAGACGTCGGCTTGCTGAATCTAACTTAAAACCCCTTAGACCTGCAAACGGCCCTAAACTGGAGCGTGGGCATCGTATTTCAAGACTAAGATATGCCCAGAGCCACGTAAATTGGAGTATTGAAGATTGGTCAAAAGTTATGTTCTCCGACGAATCAAAATTTATGCTCTACAAGCACGATGGAAGACACAGAGTGTATCGAAGACCAGGGGAAAGATTCAAGCAAGCATGCATCGAAGAAAAAGTAGCCTACGGTGGTGGGTCTGTACTTGTGTGGGCCGGAATTTCTTCTGAAAGTCGCACAGAGCTGGTGATCATAGAAAACGGCTCTTTAACTAGCGAAAGATATGTGGAAGAAATCCTCAATGATCACGTTGGTCCATTTATGGTCAATTTAGGTGAGGATGCTATATTTATGCATGACAATGCCCGACCTCATACAGGTAGGATTGTGAATGACTACCTTCAAGAGATGAACATTACTCGTATGGAGTGGCCAGCGCGCAGCCCGGATATCAACCCGATCGAGCATGCTTGGGACGAGCTAGGCAGATGCGTAAAACAACGAAACCCTCCCCCAATCACGCTTCGTGAGCTCAAAATTGCTCTCACTGAGGAATGGGAGAATATTCCCCAAAATCGTATAAGGAACTTGGTGTACAGCATGCCAAACCGCGTAAACGCAGTAATGGAAGCACGAGGAGGCAATACGAAGTATTAAAATTCAAGAAAATCGTAATAAAGTTCAAAAATTTCATGTTTCCTATTTTTGTTTTAAGGAGAGATCAGCAGTTTTTTTCTTTATGTAATTTTGTGTTAATAAAATGTATGGTGACTCATATTTTTTTACTTTCATTTAAGGAGTATTACATTGTCTATTAAATACAATTTATTGCATTAACCTATCATTTTTAGTTTCCGAGATTTTTAACATTCTTTAAGTGACCCGGATTCATTGCTCTCGAGTGTATTTATGCAAAATAAAATAAATTTATATTTATATTTTTGAAACGTCTGACTTCTTTGCGGTTGGTAGGGGTAGGGTAATTTACAATAGATTGAACTTTTTCAGGGTCAGCATGTAAACCATTAGAATACACGATATACCCCAGGTACTTTAGTTTTGACCTGAAAAATTGACTCTTCTCAAAGTTGATCGTGACTTTAACTTTTCTAGGACACGTATCAGTAGTGAGATGTGATGTTCTTAGCTTTCAGAAACCATGATGACGTCATCAATAAATGCAAATACCCTGTGTTCAAACTCAGGCCCGTAAAATAGCTTGTCAACCAACCTTTGATGGGTAGCAGGAGCGTTGCAAAGTTCAAAGGGCATAGATTTAAACTAAAAAGTCCCGCGGCCAGGAATATAGAATGCGGTCTTCTGACGGTCTTCTTCCCGGATTAATGTCTGCCAAAAACTCTTCGACAGATCTACGCTAGATAGGTACTTACAATCTCGAAGGTTATCGAGGATCTCGGTCATATAAGGTAGGCTGTAGGCATCTTTTTTAGCACAGCGTTCAGTTTTCTGCTATCGAGGCAAAAACGCAGCTCTCCGTTCTTTTTGTGCGTTTGTAGGACTGGATTCGACCACGGACTACTGCAAGGTTCAACAACATCTTCCTTTAGCATTTCATCCAACTGTTCTACTAGAACACGCTGTTTTTCAGGAGACATTCTATAATATCGCTGACGAATGGGGGCAGCATCCCCAGTGTCAATAGAATGCGTAGTTAGTGAAGTGCGTCCTAGGCCACGTTTTTCGTATGAAATGTCATGAAATTGCGAAATTATGTGATCTGCTGTTTTCTTTTGCTTGTCTGTTAGATGACCATAGGAACACAAAAGCTTGGGTTTCTGGTCTACTTTATCAGTTGTAGAAACCTCCGATTCTCGGTAAAAGGCAATACGATCAAGATTTTTAGGAAGTAGTCCGAATATTCGCCAAAAGTCCATACCTAAAATCAAGTTATGCTTAACATTAGGGACAGCATATGCTTGAAGTGTAAATGTCTGGTCTTGAAAGGTTACCGGGAGGTGAATTATTCCAATGGAATCAAGTTTTTCTCCTCCTGCAGCAACAAACCGAGTAGAGGCGCCAGTTACTAGTTCAAAGCCTGATTTAAGTAGACTTTCATGGCTTCCGTTACCTAATATGGTTGCAGATGAACCATTGTCTAAGAGTCCAGCCAAGGGCCTATCAGTGACGTTACTTGAAGACCTTGAATAAGACCACATCACCAACACAAGCCGAGGCCATGGGCCCACTGTTAGCAGCAAAAGCTATATCATATAGAGACGAGGTGGGTAACATAATCTCAGAGGAGAAAGAACAACTTGTATTTACCTTGATAGCGCGGCGGTCATCTATGCACTCAGAAAGCCAGTAACCAGGTCAAGAGTGATAGCTGAGTGCCACGCAGCTCTACACCTCATAGTCCATGTCTCACACCCATACAGTGATATGCTCCAAACAAAAATCTTTATAAATTTCTTTTGAACATACTTTGACATTTTGGATGCTAGTTTGTACGAGTATCTAATAATTTATTGATTCAGGCGTTACTTTGCGGAAATCCATTATCAAAAGCGATATTAGAAGAAATATTTAGTGACACTTCTGCTAAAAACAATGCTTATGGCTGAGTTACGGTGTGAATAAGACTTTCCAGGTATTTGAAATTATTAACATTATCTACTGTGTTATTATCTATTGTAATTTTGTATTTTGTTGATTAATTGTAGTCTTTGATGTGATTAGTATTTTAGTTTTGTTAGTGTTTATAATAAGAGATAGTTCCTTGAAGTTAGTGTTAATAGTAATAAGTAACTCCTTTTAGTCATCCTGTGTTTCAGTGACTGCTGTTGTGTCATCTGCGAATCGAATAAATTTTGTTGTTTCTCCGTTAAATTTAACCTCTTTGTCTGTGGTTTCAGAATGTTTTTTTATAGTTTTTTCTATGATTCACCATATCATTTGAATATGAGTGGTTAGAGTGAGCAACCTTGTCTGACCCCTTGCTTGTTCTTGTAAAGATTTCTAATAGTAGATAGTAAAGGTTACTAATGTAATATAGTCTATGCGCTCACAGCCTTTTTCTATATCCATCTCTTTACGTTGTCTAAATTATCTTATATGTATGTGATATACTATGTAATATGAAAATCAGAAACATTTTGGATGTAAGTAACATAGTATATCTGTTACAAAAAATGATAAAATAGGCAAGGCTATGGATATCTACTTAATAGTGATAAGGGAGGTAGATGGATATGGACGAGACTACGGCACCTGTCAATTTCAGTCTCATCTTCAACGACGCAGGGTGATGACTTACCAGCCACTAAACTACTAATATTTATTCTTTATCATTATTATTAGTATGTGGCTGGTGTGAGGGAAAAATGGTCGCGTAAATCGCACGGTACGTTAACTCTATATCCATTTTTAAACAAAAGGTAACCTTTCATCAGAGCACCGTCGTCAAGGCCAACGCATTCCTGGCGGAGCGCAACGCAGGGCATGTTTCACTGCCCAAACATTACCGACTTTAGAAATTAAAAACTAATATCATAGATTTAAAAAGCAACATCCCTCACCTTTGTTTAGTGTCTCGGCTAAGTGCAGAGTTGCGGCTTTAGGAGCGGCGTGACCCGGCAGCGTGTTGTTGAGCAGACGCGGCTGGGGGCCGGCGAGAGACGCGGGGCGGGGGGCACGCGTCAGCTGCACACGGGCCGGTCTGCCCTCACTCTTCCCTTTGTCCGCCGTTCGCGGTACTATCACTATCTTTGATATTTTTTTCGTGTCTATTGTTGGGGAGGCGAGGAGATTCTTGGCACGAGTGGGTTTCAAAGTGCCTTGAGTTTGGCGCAGTCTGCCGTCTTTGCAGATTTGGAAGACCTGTTGTGAGAGTAGTTGGTTCTTTATGTAAAGAAGGTTTATTGTTTGGGTAAAATCGTCTAATGTCTTATTTATTATACGTGGATCTAATAGTCTTATTTTAATCCAAACTGACGATTACTGACTACGGAAACCAACTTGCCAGTTGAGCATTTTATATTATTATTATAACCAGTAGCAGATAGGTACCATTGACACTCGGCATCAAGACGAATCGAATGACGTATTATCTAACTGTTGCTACGTTGAGTAGTTACAGGCAGACATAGGCACGGGCACACATACACACAGGAACAAAACATTACTATACTTTGAGCCTCGCCGCAGTCGGTTAAGTGATTAGATTTAACATACATATTTATAGCTCAAAACAAGTATCTATACTACATCCAACCAATTATTTACCTGTTAAAGTAAGCCACGCCTATTTAGTTCCTTAATTATTGACAGAAATCACAGACAAAATAAACAATAGTTCGTAGACGCTGTTTTCTTCTTTATTAGATATGCAATTAATGAAATCAAAATCGCGTATATTGTGTATAAAAATAAAATAGCAATGTGTGAAATTGCTTTAACCTTCTTCACAAATTCGATTGTTAGAAGAAAAGGAATACGATAAGATCGATCGATAACGCATTAGGACTTTACTAGTTGATCTGTACTCGAGTTGTCAAAGGTATGATGTATGGTCAAAAGGCTACGAAGACATAATGTCAGGAAGCATAACTCAGAACAAATTCCACACAAAAAGTGGTCCTTCAAACCAAACCGACGTATGATTCCAAATACGAATTATTTCCGAGGTTACAAATAGACATGTTCGGTGATTGGTTTACATTTCAGAAGGAAATCAGGGATTGGTCCACGCGCGTGCTGCAACGTCTACTATGACAGCTGAGTCATGTGTTATTGATTTAGCACGACTTTTATTGGGTCATTTTTTTAAGGCAGTTATTCTTCCTGATATTATTTCTTCGTAGTTAAAAGGAGTATAATTACGTTTAAACGTTTTGCCGGACATGGACACAGGACATGGAGCGCGCCACTTCAATGTCGTTGTATACAACTTGCAAGTTAAGGGTAACGTCTCGCGGCCGCGGGCTTGGACTGTAATGTCCTATGTATAGTTTAACAAAATAACATTTATATAAACACAAATAACATTAAAAGACTTTTTGGATTTTTAGTACGCTGATGACGGCTAAATGAAATAATAACATTTTTATACTCGCAGTATTACTTTTTTAAAGCACTAACGCCTGCTTAGCGATCTCAAACATTGAAATTTATAGAGAGAAAAATTCACATCCTCGGATGGGATTCGAACCCGCGTCTTCTGACTATCCGTGTCACATGCCATGACCATCTAGGCCAACGAGGCTCGAGGTCCGAGCTACGAATTTTAGCTCTCTATCTGATTTAACCGTCTTACGGAGACGGAGCGACATTTATTGAACAGCTTTGACAGCACTATCCAACCGAAAGAAGTATTTTTAGAAAGACTTAAAATTTTGTATTTTTTTAAGCACTAACGCCTGCTTAGCGATAGTCAGAAGACGCGTATTCGAATCCCGTCCGAGGATGTAAATTTTTCTCTCTATAAATTTCAATAATAATAATTGTTATATTTCCGGTGTTATTAATTCTATACGATAAATATGAAGACGATCGGTAGGCGATAAAGTACTGGGCCCCCATTCTCTTAGCTATTGAACTGCGTTATCGCAACTCGATTGCATGAAAATTGACGTTTTTGACAGTTTTGCGGTGTCTGCTCGGTATTTAGATTCGAACGCGATCGAAATCGACGATCGAATGCGATAACGCAGTTCAATAGCTAAGAGAATAGGGGCCCAGGACTGTATACGAAAAAAAGACGAGTCAAAGTTTATATAGGATTAATGTGCGAATTAACAGATTTTCCATTCTGATATTTAAGACCACATCAGTCTAGAATTGGGTCGCTAGCTTACCTTCTTTAAAACTTTCAATACTACGTGGTAGCACAAAATTCAGGCACTTCTTGATTTAATTATGAACAGGTGTTGGGGGTTTGCCACTAGTAATGTCGGCACGAACGCCCCACAATTTACACAATTATGACAGCTGGCTCCGAGAAACGAAATAGAGCTACTTTCAACGACACGAAAAAACCAACCGACAAAACTTTAAGTTACAAGTGAGAAATCTTAAACATAACCTCGATTAAAAAAGGGAAACGAAAATAGGGTTGCTAGTGCAAAGAGTTAAGAGTATCAGTATACAGTATGTGATGATACTAGTCGAAAATATGGACCCTTTTGTATAAAGTAATAATAACACAATAAAAGTAACAATAATAATATTTAGGTCCCCAACTATGCAGAACCTGTACTATGGTAACCATCAGGTTGCCATACTACAGGTAACACTCGATCGGCTCAGAAGGCAGGCTTGCTACCAACTGCATCAACTGGCCAGTCCAATATAAATATTAGGTCCTTACATATGAAATTGGCGTTTTGTATGGGAGGAACAAAAAGTCGAATATTTTTTTATATAATATATTTAATTAATCAAAGTATGAACCATTATTTTCTATGCACTTTTGCCATCTCATAGGTAGTTCATTGATCCCTTTACTAAAAAAACCAGTCGGACGGGAATCAATAAAATCTTTGAAGGCGATTTGGACTGCCCCATCGGAGTTGAATTTTTTCCCTTGCAAGAAGTTATCCAAATTTCGAAAAAAATGGTAATCTGTTGGAGCAAGGTCCGGGGAGTACGGAGGATGTCTTAGACTTTCCAATTAAAGCTCTTCTAATTTAGTAGCCTTCTGTTGCGCAGTGTGTGGTCTAGCGTTGTCGTGAAGCAGCAGTGGCGTGGAGCGATTGACCAACCTAGGTTGTTTAGCCGCTAGCTTTTCCATCATGGTTTGCAATTGCTGACAATAGACATCAGCCGTAATAGTCTGGCCAGATTTGAGAAAACTGTAATGAACAATACCGGCACTAGTCCACCAAACGCTTACAAGTATCTTTTTTGGGGTTAATTTTCGCATGGGGCAGGATTTGGCTGGCTGGCCAGGATCCAACCATTGCGCTGAGCGCTTCCGATTATCGTAAAGAACCCATTTTTCATCACAGGACAATGATTCGGTTTAAAATACCTTCATTATTGTGCCGGTTTAGTAATGTAACGCAGCAGTCGACGCGCGTTTGCCGATTTGCTTCAGTCAATTCGTGAGGTACCCACCTTTCAAGCTTTTTAATCTTCCCAATTTGCTTCAAGTGAATTAAAACAGTTTTATCACTAACATCGAAGCCTGCAGCTAACTCGGACGTGGTTTGCGATGGATCCGCTTCCACAATAGCCCTCAACTCTTCATTATCAACTTGAGTCTCAGGCCGTCCACGGGGCTTGTTCTGCAGGTCGAAATTTCCAGAACGAAAACGTTGGAACCAAAAACGAACTGTGTTTTCTTTTGCAACACGACCGCCTTACACATCATTCACCCTTCGAGTTGTTTCCGCAGCACTATTGCCACGGCGGAACTCGTACTCGTAAATAATGCGATATTTTAAGTTTTCCATTTTGTAAAATGAGTGACGCAAACAGAAAAAAACAGAAGAAAAAAAACAAATGAATGACGATCATCGAAGCACAAATACATGAGTCTATAGCTGTACAAATTTGAATTTGTATTCCTTACCAAAGAGGAGAAATTCGTGATTAAAGTGGCCAGTACGAAAAACGCCAATTTCATATGTAAGGACCTTATATTTATTGTTTATACAAAAATATATCATAACAAGTGTTACCTTAACATTAGATGCTCCAGGTGCTGTTGGTGACGCTACAAGCGCCTGCGCTCCGGCGACCGGGTTTGCGATGGAGTCGTTGAGTAACACGCTTGCCCTGGGGGTCCGATCGTTGAGTAACACGCTTGCCCTGGGGGTCCCATTGTTGAGTAACACGCTTGCCCTGGGGGTCCCATTGTTGAGTAACACGTTTGTCCTGGGAGTTCCATCGTTGAGTAACAGGCTTGCCCTGGGGGTCTCATCATTGAGTAACACGCTTGCCTTGGGGGTCCCATCGTTGAGTAACACGCTTGCCCTGGGGGTCCCATTGTTGAGTAACACGTTTGTCCTGGGAGTTCCATCGTTGAGTAACAGGCTTGCCCTGGGGGTCTCATCGTTGAGTAACACGCTTGCCTTGGGGGTCCCATCGATGAGTAACACGCTTGCCCCAGGGGTCCCATGGGTTCCTTGAGCTGTACTTGCCCGGAGGACAGTAGATGTCCTTCGAGCCGTTATCACCACGGGTTTCCCACGAGTCTTGATGGGTTCCACAGGTTCCAAAGAAGACGGTAAAGTCACCAGATCTTTATCCACTATCGGGCACTGTCGCTTGCGGGCAACGGATATACCCGCCGGTAAGCGTACCAAGATATCATTGTTTTTAGAGGTGAGAGGGGAGGCTGGTGGCGGTGGAGGGGAAGTGGGGGGAGATGCAGACGAGCTATTGTCATCATTACAAAGGTCTATTACTGTATCAGTTGGTCTCACATCGGTGGGTACGTGGGAAGGTTTGGGTTGTAATGAAAGCGTGTTTGTGATCTGCACAGGATAGAACTTGTATGTGTCGCCCTCCTTGACGGGGAACAGCACGATGGGGCCCGTGTTCGGCCGTAGCAGCCCGACTGGGGGTTGGGGGGTGTTCGTGTTAACAGCGGGCTGTACTGATTTTGTCGCTTTCTGTTTCGTTGCCGAAGCGCCGACAGTTTTCAGCAAGGAGTTCCTTAAAATCGTCTGTTTGTTCGCGATCAGGTTCGGTTTGTTCGGAGGTACCTTCGAAGAACTGAGGGTTGCGTCGGGGATGACGGGCATACGCTCCACTGTCACTAATGCGTAGGCGGCCTCACCATATGGTTCGTTAGATGACTTCAGCAAAGATTTTTGAGATGTGGTTAAAATCGATTTCTTCCGTTTGATTTTGCTACCGCTAGCCTGTGACATTGTGGGGGGTACTTTTTGGGGAGCAGGGGGTTCTTTTGGGGGAGTGGGGGGTTCTTTTTGGGGAATGGGGGGTACTTTTGGGGGAGTGGGGAGTAATTTTGGGGGAGCGGGGGCTATCCGTACGGTTGCGGGGGGTTGCTTCAAGTTGAGATTGAAAAACTGTGATGTTATATTCTTCTGCCGTATCCATTCTTGTAGCGGGTCGTCGCTCGGACCGCCCGGCTCGTTCGGCTCCTCGCTGTCTGCTCTTTTCTTTTTCTTTGATTTCTTTTTGCTTTGGGACTTTTTGACGGTTTCCTTTTCGGTTTTTTTGTTTGATTTAGCGTCAGTTTTTTCGCCATCTGTTAAAATATTATTAACCAAATATAATGTCTATACAATTGTAATACAATTAATAAGATTTACAATTGAATAAGGCCGCCGTACTCTCTCACGCTATGACAACGCTTGTCTGATAACCATGCAGTCGGTATGCTGCTAAAACCTTTAATATTTAAAGTTATATGATTATTAACGGGATATTTACCGTGGTAAGGTTGTGGAATGAGCTCCCGATATTTCGGCGCAGTTACATGCACCATGTTCACGGGAAGACTAAATATCGCCGAAAAACAATAATCTGCGCCGAAATATCGGGAGCTCATTCCACAACCTTACCACGGTAAATATCCCGTTAATAATCATATAACTTTAGAGAACAACCGTGATAGTTTAAAACAGTCCTTTAATATTTATCTATAATTAGTATTGTAATATGTGCACAGTTATCTATAACAAGTTACCAGAAGATATGTATAAATATGCAGTAATGTTGAGTGCACGGTTATCGGACAGTTTTTGTATACACGAAAGAATATAGCCTTATTTAATTGTAAATCTTATTAATTGTGGGTATTATAATAGTATAGACATAATATTTATTATTTTGTAAAACGATTAATATTAATTTTATTTATAACTAGCTGAGCCGCCAGCGGCTTCGCTCGCTTGGTCTTTCTGTAGTGGCGGGAGCGGCGCTTTGTGATTTCGATGTCCTGGGTTCAATACCCGGTTCGGACCGTTATTGGTTTTTTTGACAAAGCAATTCTCAATAGCTGTCTGGAGTCTAGAACAGTGCCCCGTAGACGGCAATTGCTGGCATCCTATTACAAGGGACCAAAATAAATCTCTCTGGCGGAACGTATGTGTGTTAAACACCGCTGCCTACCCCTTCGAGGATGTTAGATAGGAATTTGTTATGTTGGATATAAAAATAACATGTATTAAGTTTTGTAAAGTATAAGATACAAGGATAGTACTAGGAAGATAATAGGCGTATTGCAAAAATGCATGTTACAAACTTAATTATAATTATTTATACACCTCTACCCACTACCCCTAGTAATACACGCACCGGTTTTACTTGATTGTTATAGCGTATTTCATTATGGACTACGGTTTGCAAGGTATAATTATATTATGTATACTTATAATAAAGGAGTAGAGCCCAAAAAGTCTGTACTTCTAAGAAAAATACAACAATTGAAGGTGAGAATATCACGTTTTTGGAAAAATATCTGCCTTTGTGTATGTTCACGCATAAGTTAAACACTACAGCACAGATCGATAAAATTTTGTATTTGGATAGAATAGAGCCCGGAGCTCCAAACTATCAAATTTTTATCTCGATCCGTCACATAAATCCAAGATGGCAGCATGATCTCTCTATGCTACACGGTCTCATATAAAACTGGGGTCCCGATTGACTGGACGAGACGGCATGAACCTCTAAAACTTACGCTAGACTCCGGACTACTACAGATAATTTATTTGTCAGAAACCCCCAATAATAGTCGAAGCCGGGTGTTGAAGCCAGGACCTGGAGATTCGAAAGCGGCGCTTTCAAGCGAGCGAAGCTGCTGGCGGGTCAGCTAGTTTTTAAAATAACCATTATTTTTTTATAAAAACTACGTGGAAGAACGAAAGCCTCTCTAAAAAGATATGCCGAGCTTTACCATAAAGCTTTATTATCACTTTCTACTGTTATAATGTATTGTTTTGTTGTTGTAGCTGGCATCCGACCGTGATCATTCAGTTTTATAAATCTCGTCACTCTCAAAATAAATTAGACAAGAAACAACCTTTTAAATTTGCGAAGTCTCTTAGTTTCTATCAATTTTTCTAAAGCCAAATGTAATTTCTACACCAGAAGAGAGACTGATCAAACAAATCCAATTATGTGTTCCCATACGAAACAAAAAAAACGAAAAAGTGACCAAAGTAAGCCCAAAATTCAATAACTATATAATAACTGGCAAATGAAACGACAGGGCGCCACCCACCGGTTTCGTGGGCCGACCGGAGCGTCGTCGAGCGACATACAACGCTGCGGGTGATCATCGAGCGATCGCCTCGGGCATATAAAACTCTTAGGATCTTAGCAGGCATGGTCGTGCGCCATATAAAACGCACCCCCGAAAATTACTATGCATATGTATTAAATACACTAATGTATTATTGCACTCAAGTTGATTAATTATTTAACGATCGAATAGTTTGTACATAACGATTTCAGATCAATCAATCAATTATATTTATTTCCTCCTCACAAAAGGTTGGTAAAAACAATTTTGACATAACTAGCAAAGAGTGACAAAATAAAACCTAACTATGTGAGGGGGCTGGTGTCTGAAGTAGGTTTTTAAAATAAAACACCTGTGTCACAGGTCACCAGGTCTCTAGGATGAGAATATTTTCTTGTGTCATACTTTTAAGAACGTGTTTTTTCAACAGTCGGTTTTAAGTTTTTGATCTTAACTTTTTTGTCAATAACTAACTGCGCCCCGCGGTTTCATCGGGATGGAATCTATCGCATTGCCGGATTACATTAGGATCCGTTCAGCCGTTTAGGCGTAAAAGCGTTACAAACAAACAAACCAACTCACTTTCGGCCTTATGGTGTTAAGTTATTTAGTTAGTAAGTTAGGAATAATGATCGCTAAATTAGCTCACCTTTAGAATTGTCTTCACTTTCTTTCTGAAAAAAAAGTACGAAATATTAGAATATTTTACAGTATAAAAATGCGATGTATAAGATAATCAACGTAGATAGAATTCGCAGTAATTAATTAAGAAGGGCTGCGACATCAAGTAGTGCAGAGATTGTAGAGAGAGACATTCAACTAAACATTTGAGTAAGTGTTAGAAGGAGACAAATACATTGAATTCGAGACAGAGTGTTCCTGTGAGTGTTGAGGGTAGTAGATTAGTTATTCTGTCCAGATAGTCAATGGGTTTCGTGATCACTTTAAAGTAGTTGGATGATTTCGTAAAGATAAGAAAAATTTTGGTTCCATAGGAGAACCCATCATGCGTATAACTGCAAAAGAGGTTGCACGTGTTGTGAAGGACATGAAGCGAGGAATATCCCCCCCGACATGTCTCGTTGTGCATTGAACACCAGCAGCAGTAAACGAGTAACGTCCCCGAGAGTGCGGGGCAGCACCAGCAGCTATCTGCAGCTGTTCACATGGAGGAAGGACTTGGGGTGCCCAATAATGCAGCACTGGACCAAACTGCATGTTATGCACTTTGGACTCCGACTAATGGGTAAAATGAAATGATAGGGGTTTTTGTGTGCATTTAATAATCATTATTTGTTTTATTTTTATTCATTTCATTTGATTGATTACGTTGACATTTGAATTGGATTATTAATGTAATGTAAAATGCATGAATATGAATTTATATCTGAAATAAATATTTATTATTGTTCGGAACCGTACGGCAAATTGTCTATTGTGCGAGCCCAACGGAAAAAGGTCTCTTTGTTGACAGATGCAATGACAATTTGTGTCCGTTGTCCATTGGACAGCTGATTGAAGCTAACCTAAAAAGATTTTTGCGTGGTCGTGCCTGGCAATGCTGGAATCCTTGTTGTCGGGCTAAACAGAACCAGCCATTTTATTTTTATTTTTCTTGCCCCTTACACACTGGGCGGTTTATTCTTACTTGTAACTTTGACTAGTGAACTTGTTAAGTGAAGTGATGATACTGTGGTCTTGTTGGAGAAACCACGACCGGAGACTTCACCACATAGAAACCTGGAGAACAAATTTTTACTTGACTGCAGGACTGATGGATAAAACGATAAGTTGACATTATATTCTTTTCATCAAGTGAACTTGGGTAGGCGTATTAAGGCGAGTACGTCTAAATGAGTTCAAGTAACCTTCTCTCTTAGCAAGGGGAATTGACCACCTGTAAAACTAGAAGATATGACATGACCTCACCAAGACAAGGTTAAATACCTTGGTGTTTATCTGGACCGAAGCATAACATGGAAAGATTACATTTGAACCAAGAGAGAGGAACTCAAAATAAGGTACAGTGTATACTCCTGGCTACTGGGCCGAAATAGCAAATTGTCAACAGACAATAAACTGCTTATATACAAGGCTGTCCTTAAGCCAATATGGATGTATGGAATCCAATTGTGGGGAACCGCTGCTAAATCCAACATCTCGATTCTACAAAGAAAGCAAAACACAATTCTGAGAACTCATGGCACACAACCAACACAGAGGCTACGTTCCGGGAAGGACCGAAATCACTCGCGGCGTTCGCACACCCATTCCCTTATAAGCCCACGGTCATCGTGAGCGAACTCGATACGTCATCGATGATGTAGGTGGGTTTTCGCGGTCGTTTACGAGCTGTCACTGTCAAGCATAAATGTATAGTATTCTATCGGTTTTTGACAGAAAAGTTGCCGCGCTTTTCGTGACCACATAACCGTTCCGCTTGGGTTGAACATTGCATGCATTCATTCTAACCGGAACGCTAAACCGGGGCGCGACAGTTGTGAGCGTTGATGGCGCTTCCCGGAACGTAGCCAGAGATCCACACTAGTCTCAAAATTGCAAAATTATGCAAAAACAATCGGCAACGCTGCTCAGACATCCCAATAACCTGGCTTTACAATTAGTCACTCATACATAAGAGCCCAGGCTTAAGAGAAAGCGCGTCTTCTCGAGTAGCTGACCTGTGGGTCAGAGAAGTGGAAACCTATAAGTAGATGCACAGGTAGGGCTACACTTCTCTAGACACAGGCGTTCAACGCATCTGCTTATAGTCAAAGGACTGATTGTAGATAAAGACTATGACAAAAAAAGATATTATATTGTTGCTTATTAGTCAACTTGAAGACATAAGAAGAACGTGAGTAATATTTTGAGTGTATATTTATTCTTATTTAGCCCGGTGCTATCGCCGGCTGTTTAGGACCACTTTTGCAGGCCTGCGTCTTGGCTTGGAGGACTCTGCTAACTTTATGCTCCGCCAAGACGAGGTTGCGATCACTAACAATTAATATTACTAAATTAAATTAAAAAGATCGCAGCCCAAGAAGAAAAAGAATTGAAAGGTCTTAATAGAGTGTGTACCTTTTGTATGTGTGCGTGTGAGTATGTGAAGTCAGTTTCGTGTATACGTACCTGCGCCGCGCGCCGTGCAGCCAACAGCCGCTGTATATCCGAGTGCAGCGTTTCCTGCGCGACGACGAGCGCACGCGCAGTGCCCTCGGGGTCCAGTAGGTGTTTGCAGCAGCAGCGGCACTCGCTACTCACCAATAGGCCGGGGCAACGTGATCTGTCAAACAAACGTATATGCAATTTTCACCCACTCACTCGAAAACGAGAGCATTCTTTTAAAAAACCGTCCATGTGCAAGTTTAACTCGCGCACCGATGGTTCCGTATATTAACCCTTACTATACCGTGATAATTAAATCAAAAGATTTATGAATGAAACTCACGTACATTTACGTCAATGGTACGCAAAGGGTTAAGAAAGAACCTAAAATTATAGCTTCTTTTTAGTTGTTCATCATAGTGTCTCTCTCTCGCCTGATGGAAAGCGAAGATGGAATCAAGAAGCAATGACCATTAGTGACTATTACATATACAATATGACGTTGGTATTAGACCGTAAGCTGCACTAATCGCCACTCCCATGATGACCAGAACTAAACTGAGAGCTGTAACTAAAAGAAACTGTTAAAGGACAAACTTAACTTTGCCGTTCGGTCCCTAGACACGATTATCGCACCGACCGCAAATAATAAGTTTGTAACAGTAAATTCAGTTCTTTTGGTTTTATGTTTTTTCAGATTTCTTCCTTCATATGTAATGTATGCAAGACATTGCTCTGTGCCAAATTTCATGATTGCAGGTCAACGGGAAGCACCCGCAGGTTTAGATCCCTCGTGGAATCGAAGAATATGATATGCGACATGTCGTCGTCAAGGTCATGTCGTTTGATCACGTTGAGTTAAAAGTTTGAATTTCTCACAGACGAAAGAGACCATAGACTCGAGTATTTGACATAAATTTCAACGACACCTTTACGCATTCCTGAGAAAAGTGTCATGACAGCCAGACTGACATGTATACAGACAACAAAGAGATTCTATAAGCGTTTCTTTTTCTTTTTTAGGTACGGAACCCAAAAAATAAACTAAATACAAATAGGCTCTATACATAGAAAGCAAATAACGTCACATTTTTATTTTCTCGGGGGAATAAATTATAAGGATTTGATAAATATATGTCTTTTTTTATTTTTTAATAGGTTTAGATTTAAATATATTTATTCTCAAAGAAGACCAAGGTCACTTGTATGAGAACAATAATTAATAGTTAAAAATACAGCAAATGCGTCGTTCCAATGTTATAAAAAATTTTTTTGGTGATTACCCATCTAACACAATACGAGTACCAATGGTTTCTTCAAATATATTCATATAACTTATATTAGAATGTATTACACGAATGTATATTTTTCTATATTTGAGGTAATCCTATCCTACTAATACTATAAACGCGAAAGTTTGTGAGTATGGATGTGTGGATGTTTGTTACTCTTTCACGCTCAAACGGCTGCGGCAATTTTGATGAAGTTTGGTATGGAGGCAGATGAGGCGCTGGATTAACACTTAGTATTTTTCATCATCATCCATCACCACGCGGATGAAAGAGTGTTATATGCTTCGCCTACATCAAGATCATACTGATGATAGTTCTGTCAAAGTTTGTGTTAGTTTCTGATAGCTTAGTCAAAATCCAAGTCAATTTGACAGCTCGATACACTAGACGTGCTCGGCGACCGTCAAGGGTGGTGAAATGTAATGACAGTTTTTCCATGGCAATATTTTTTTTTTGTATTGTACTTAAGTCCGGTATTTTATTATTAATGTTTACCGATTGATATACTAGGAATTTTAATTTACTCATATGATACTATTACAGCAATTGCGTTTGAGCATGTACATATTTTATAACATTTTGGTGTAAAGGTAGATATGCCCTTGGAGAAGATAATAAGTTACCCGAAGTACTAATCCTGCGCAGACGTAGTCGCGAGCACCAGCTAGTTTATTATAAAGTTTTGCTCCTTTGTAAGTGATAGTTTATTTACCATAATGTGTAAATGATCATTTATTACCTCAGTGTTTAGTACAACATTATTTGTGCCGACCAATTTATGTTGGCTATGATATATTAAAAATATAGAAGACCGGCCGGCACTCGCGTGACAAGTACCGAGTATAATCTTACTAATGTATAAATGCGAGTTTGGATGGTCGGACGTATTAGACGATTACTCAATCGCTCCAGAACAGCTAAACAGATTTAGATGAAATTTGGTATACAGAAAGATGAGGTGCTGGAATAATGCATATAATATGACTTTCATCATCATTACCCATCATTATGAAGGTAAAACCGCGGGGCGCAGATAGTTATACGGGATTGAAAATACGAAAATGCGGAGTAAAAAGATCGCCTGCTACCTACTCCGCCACAAAGATTTGACCTGTCTCAAGAAATTTTATATCTGTTTTGTTTCGATTTTCAGTATGTTCTTATGCCTTTAAACCCCTAGATACCTTTTAATGGACAGATCTTATCTTTTTTATTAGAACCTTAATGATAGGGTATTTTTAAACGTATATTTGTTGCAGGTTATTGCTAGAAAGAAAATTATGGAACATCAACATAAAATTTGTGGTTTCATCATTAGTTAATGATCCTCTATCATCAATTCTGATTTTTTTAAACCATCTCTAAAGTATGAGCTTTCTCACGGAACGCCTTGATATCTTTTTCGTGACCAGAGTAATACCTTATTTCGTACCTAGCCAGAACATTTCGACGAAATTTTACAATCACATGTTGATAGAAATCTAATGAAATGGCAGCTCTATGTCCCTTTTGGCAGCTCCAGTCATCAACTTACTAACATTTTTGCTTACTGGAGTTGTCAAAACTGACATTAATCATCATTTAACATTTTAATGTAACTGATATACGTAATTCGGTATGCTAAAAAAAATTAACCTATGCCAATTCCGAAACCATTTCGAGATTTTATGTTACAAACCCTTATTTTTCTACTCTGACCTTTTAAAACGATAAGATGCCATTTATTTTAACAAAAAACGATGAAATAATTCGACTTTCATTGACCTCTAAATGACGTGGAACAAACAAACTGTGGAACTTACTGCCGATGTCTCTGTTTCCTGATAATTATAATCTACGAGTCTTTAAGTCGAGAGTGAATCGGTATCTTCTAGGCAAGCGCGCTCCATCGTAGATCACAACTACGCTTAACATCAGGCGAGTTGTGGTCAAGCGCTAACCTATTGTACATAAAAAAAAAAAAAAAAAAAAAAAAAAACGTCACTTTTTTGCACTTTTGTTTTGATTGAATAGAGACTTACGAATTAGTAGGTGTCACTGTCAAGTGTTCTAGTTTCTTTTTTTTTACTCGCGTGCTTTTCTTGGCTCCTCAACGCAACTACATATTTGTGCAAAAAAGTGACGTCATAGGATTCAAATTTTCAAAAAAATATTATAAAATAACTACTGAATATAAAACAAAAATATTGAAATTAGTTTCTTATAATGACCTAATCTACGAAATAAAAATATAAAAAAAATACCAAAAAAAAACTTTACATACCGAATTGCCCCGCGATGAATTGACATTTCTAAAGCAGGCAATTCATTAAACATTTTGAATCTCGAGTGGAGAAAACTTGACTGCGATATGCGTCTTAGAAATTATTTGTTTGTCGTCTTTTTCAGGTGCATCTCCATTACTGGAGGTTGTTTGGTTGTCTGTTCTAATGTTGGCGTTTTATGAATGTGTTTAAATAAGCATTGCTTTATACAGCGATTTTCATTTATCTTGAGGAAGGTTGTCAAAATAACTCTCAAATTTCCAAGCACGTTTCAGAAAATAACGTTGTTTGACATAGCATTCAAGCTCAATCGTTCGTTCAGAAACCCTTATTTATGAGATAACTAGATAAGTATCATCTCAGCCGTAGGACGTCCACTGCTGAACATAGGCCTCCCCCATGATTTTCCAAAAGGACCGGTTGGAAGCGGCCTGCATCCAACGTCGTCCTGCGACCTTTCTCAGGTCGTCTGTCCACCGTGTCGGTGGACGACCTACGCTGCGCTTGCTGGTACGTGGTCTCCACTCCAGAACCTTTCGGCCCCATCGGCCATCTGTTCTGCGTGCTATGTGCCCTGCCCACTGCCACTTCAACTGGCTAATCTTCTGAGCTATGTCGGTGACTTTCGTTCTTCTACGGATCTCCTCATTTCTGATTCGATCACGTAGAGAAACCCCGAGCATAGCCCTTTCCATAGCTCGTTGTGCGACTTTGAGCTTATCTATGAGGCCCATAGTAAGAGACCACGTTTCAGTGCCATAAGTCATCACTGGTAACACACATTGGTCGAAGACTCTTGTCTTGAGGCACTGAGGTATTTTTGACGAGAAGACTTCGCGAAGTTTCCGGAACGCTGCCCAGCCGAGTTGGATTCGACGATTGACCTCTTTCTCGAAGTTGGACCTGCCTAGTTTGACTGTCTGTCCCAGGTAGATGTACTCGTCAACAACTTCGAGAACTGAGTTCCCAACTGATATTGGGGTAGGTACAACATGGGCATTAGACATAATTTTCGTCTTGTCCATGTACATCTTAAGACCTACCCGTTGGGAAACTCGATGGAGGCCTTCGAGCATTGTACTGAGGTCTTCCATGGATTCTGCCATGACTACAATATCGTCGGCAAATCGAAGGTGAGTGATGTATTCGCCGTTAATATTGATGCCAAGTCCTTGCCATTCCAGAAGCTTGAAGGCGTCTTCCAATGTAGCGGTGAACAGTTTCGGAGATATAACGTCTCCCTGTCTCACGCCTCTTTGCAATGGAATTGCCTTCGAACTCTGCTCCTGTACTCGGACTGACATGTAGGCGTTTTTGTACAAACACTTCAGCACTTCAATATACCGATAGTCAATACGGCACCGCTGGAGAGACTCAAGCACTGCCCACGTCTCGATCGAATCAAAGGCTTTCTCATAGTCCACAAACGCTAGACAAAGAGGCAAGTTATACTCTTCGGTCTTCTGTATAACTTGCCGTATATGTGGATGTGGTCTATGGTACTATAGCCTTTTCGGAAACCGGCTTGTTCCGGAGGCTGGAATTCATCAAACCTGCGACTGAGACGGTTCGTTATGACCTTCGAAAACAGCTTATAAACATGGCTCAAAAGCGAGATGGGTCTGTAATTTTTAAGTAAAGTGTTGTCACCTTTCTTGAAGAACAGCACCACCACGCTTTTGTTCCATGCTTCTGGCGTTGAACCTTCGAGTAAGACGGTATTAAAGAGCTTCTGAAGGACTTTAAGTACCGGTGTTCCACCCGCTTTCAGAAGCTCAGATGTGATACCGTCGTCACCAGGCGCCATGTTGTTCTTAAGCTGTTTCAAGGCCATTCTAATCTCGTACAGGCTGATGTCCGGGATATCTTCGGTATAATGTCGGGTCAGCTTGGCTCTTGGGTCTTTGGCCGAGCTGCTAACAGGTTTAGCGACCGAGGTGTATAACTGTCCGTAGAAACTCTCGACCTCTCCTAACACTTCCGCTTTGGTCGACGCTACACTGCCGTCTCCTCTCTTCAGCTTCGTCAACTGGCTTTGCCCAATAGTCATGTCTCTTGCAAACACTTTGGAGCCTTTTTTCCGCTCTATCGTCTCTTTAATACGGTTTGTATTAAAGATCCGAATGTCGTGTCGCAAGGACTTCCATATTCGTCTATTGAGCAGCCTATATGCTTCAGCATCATCCGAAGACTGCTGTTTCAATGAGTGTCGTTCAGCCATGAGGTTGAGGGTATCGTTGGAGAGTTTCTGTGGCCTATCTGTACGGTGGGGTTTAAAGTACTTGGAACCCACTGTATGGACAGTTTCTACTAACCTGTTATTGATCTCGTCCACTGAAGCGATGTTCTCAAGGCAATCGAAGCGATTGGATAGCTCAAGTTGAAAGCTCTCGGGGTCTTGAATATGGGCACGAGTAGGTCGGAGCGTAGACTTCATCAGACGAGACCTCTTCAGTTTGACATTAATATTCACCGTGCCTCTTACCATTCGGTGATCACTACCGGTTTTAACCCTGTTGATCACGGAGACATCAGTGAATATTTGCCTTTTGGTGGTCATAATGAAGTCAATCTCATTTCTCGTGGAACCATCGGGACTCAGCCAGGTCCATTTCCTGTGAGGTGGCTTCTGAAAGAAAGAGTTCATCATAAAGAGTCCCTCTTTCTCCAGGAAGTCGGCCAACCTCTGTCCCCTACGGTTCCGTTGTCCATAGCCAAATTGCCCCACTTTCGACTCATCCTCGCTTCTCTTACCCAACTTCGCGTTGAAGTCCCCCATAACAACTAGAAAGTGCGTTTCAGAGGTATGTATGGCCCGACTAATGTCCTCATACATATCCTCCACCTCATCATCCGGGTGCGACTTCGTCGGTGCGTATACCTGAATGACCTTCAGCGAATATCGTTTGGATACTCTGAGTATTAGGTATACGATCCCTATTGGAAACGCTATCGATCTTAACTATGTTGTTAGTAAGGGACTTGTGGACGAGAAACCCGACACCACCTTGGGACTGTTGGTCGCCCTCCCGGTGGTAGAGTAGGTTACCTGATTTTAGGGTTATCGTGTCCTCACCCGCTCTACGGACTTCAGATAACCCCACAATGTCCCAGTGTAGCTTACTCATTTCTTCTTCCAGCTCATATATCTTCTCGTCTGTCCTCATCGTGCGTATGTTGTGTGTTACCAGGGCCAGTCGTCGTCGTTGGGGGTGGTAGCCGGGCGTCTGCCAGGGATTCTTAGCACCCCCTGCCCCACCGTTACCGTGGCCGCTACCGTAGCCAGGAATAGCGGGGCTGCCGGGGACTGGGGGCCTGGTTCTTTTTGTCCAATCCATTGAGGGGTTTTTGCCAATACTCGCCACGCTTGGCAGGCGGGTTGGCGAGCGCAGTTTGTGTGTGTTTGACTGGGAAGGTGCTGCTGCCCACCTTCTGATTTGTTATCCCTTAGCCGGCTTCTACGGCACCCACGGGTAGAGTTGGGGGGGTGCTATTCTAAGCCGGCACCGCCACGGCATAAGTATAAGAGTGTCAAATTTGATTGCTTTGTAAACTGATCACAGATTAAAATCAAAGTTCCTGCAATCCGATGTTGACCTAACAAGGTATTTGACACGTGAATACTTCATCTTCTTCTTCTTATGTGGTTTTTTTAACGTGGGAAGACGTCACTCTGCCAGTTTCATGTTCTTGCACCCCAAAAGTTTTTGACGGATATTTTGCCCTTGTACTCCCCCAACCCTGAAGGAGTGACCATTGTACGGTACGGAATCAAATGAAAGTAATATGAATATCAAAAGTATTAAAAACCGGTTTCCCTTTTACAAACGTATATTATTGGTTTTAATAAAATTACATAACATATAAATAAATGGTGTGAAAACAAGCGATAAAAGAAAGTCAATATAAGTAGGTCTAGCGATATCAGAATTAAGTTTATCATACAAAGAAGAACTGAACTTAGGACATGAAAAGAAAATGTGATTTAAAGTACCGTCGTCTAGGCCACACTCACAAAGCGAATGATCCCTGACCCCGATTTTAGCAAGAAACACGGGAGAACAAACGTGACCTGGGCGCAAACGAATTACGGTGGAAGTGACCCATTTCTCAGCATTTTTAAACTTAAAAACGTGAATACTTAATTTTGATTTCTATTTTTACTTTTCTTTTTTTTTTGTCGTCCCCTCACTAATGAGGATCGTGACCATATATTTCCATTCGCTTCTGTCCTGCGCCAGTGCAATGGATTCTTGAGGTGCATAATACCAATCAAGTAGTTAAAAATGATGATAAAAATGAAAATGTGTTTCGGCCAAATTACCCAAAATTCAAACAAAACCGTTTGATGGTGAAACCGAAAACTGGATGTCTTTCGTACAACTTTTTAACTCGTTAGTTCATACCAGGCAGATATCAAATGTTGAAAATTATAGTACCTTTTGTCCACTGTCCAGAGAACTGCATACAATCTTATTATGAATTTTTCATTGTTTAATGCCAGTTACTTTAATGCATATAATTCTTTTAATAAATATTATAATAGAAAAAGGCAAATTATAGTGTGTATAATATATAGTATATAGACCAGTGCGTGGAATCCAGTATTAGGTTGTTTTAAAAATAAAAGTCCGCGTTCAAAATACTATACGCAGTGATACAGTGAGTGTGTTTTGTCGGGACTTAGGATCGAGTTCGAGTTCCAGTGATAACCGTAGCAAAAGACTAAGAAAGAGGGTAGATCGTTATGTCTGCACCTAACTTTTAAACTTTTTGACCAACCACCCGCATTCTTCAGTCTTCCCGTGAACATGGTGCATGTAACTGCGCCGAAATATCGGGAGCTCATTCCACAACCTTACCACGGTAAATATCCCGTTAATAATCATATAACTTTAGGCAAATTATATTCACATATTATGGAAAAAAATTGAATTGTGAATCAATTAAATCTAAAAATAGTTTTGAATTAGAAAGAATTCACAGAACATTTGCAGAAAATATATCAATTTGGGTAAATTTGAATTGCCTGATAATAATTAGATGCTTTTCCATTTACTCTGGCCGAAGCTGGACAAGTCTACGCGAGAGACATTCAACAATTGAAAGCAAAATACAGTTGAACCCAGAATATTTGAAAGCTTATGTCTCCTTCATGAATATAAAGCATATGATCATTTAGAAGAGGAAGAGCCCCCTGTTGTTGATGAAGGTCATTTCTACTCCATTCCTCATCATGAGTATTGCGTCCCGAAGCAGTGAGCACACCGCTACGTGTAGTTTTTGCACAAGTTGTTGTGATTCTTCTGGAAAGAGTTTACATGACACGTTGTTGTCAGGACCAAAACTTCAGACAAATATTTTCGGTTAGTTAATTCGTTTTTGCTGGCATGCCTTACTATTGTCGCCTACATATCGTACGAATATTGAAATTTATAGACAGAAAAATTCACATCCTCGGACGGGATTCGAACCCGCGTCTTCTGACTATCCGTGTCAGACACCATTGACCAATTAGGCCACCGAGAATCTGGTCCGAGCATCGAATTTTAACTCTCTATTTGACTAACCGTCTTGCGGGGACGGAGCGACATCTATTGGACAGTTAACAGTACCATCCAACAATACATCGTACGAATGTGTATCGTCTACATTGAAAAACACTCTAAATATACGTTTAGCGAAATTTATAGGATCGTTATACAAAGATAGTCATAACGGCTATATTTTCGGCCGAACAACGAACCGAACAGATACATAGAGTAAGAAAACTTAGTCATTAGCAAGATTGCACCAATAATTGCTGAAAATAAGAAAAACCAAAAACATAAAAAAATATGTGTCAGTACGAACCTATGCAACTCTAGCTCAGGAGGCGGGTTGCGGTTGTTGCGGTTGGCGCGAGCGGCGTTGCGCTTGCGAGCGTCGTTAATGGCGCGGTGACGACGCGCGGCGCAGCAATGTGTCGCGTCGCGCACCGCCTGCCCGACGCCCATCCTCACCAGCGCCTGTTGCTCCTCGCGATGCTGCTTCAACTTCCGCAGCACCGCGTGCAGCTGCGCGCGCGATATCGTCTCACCAGCCTCCTCTTCTCCTTGCTCATTGTCCCAGTCCTCTCCCCTGGTCTCGTCTATGCACAGCGAGGGTTCTGGAAATGGAGTATTGGAATCGCGTTACTGCGCTCCGCTTGGAAGGGTTTGGTTGGCGGCCAATGTTTCTCTTGTTATCTGTCATTGGGTTACGGCAGAAGCTCGAGGCGCACCGTAAGCCGTAACATCTGTCTAGAACAGCCACATTCCGACACAAGTGACGAACTGCACTGCGGCTGTAACCCTGAGACATTTAGTTGTTCATACTCGTGTGCTTTTAGTTTCACCGACACCCATTCCCCTAGAACCGGAACAGTATATTGTCAACAATACTGCTTACTCGTGGTGGAAATAGGTGGCAATACTTCCACGGACGAACTCTAACAGAAAGAGTCTACTACTATTAATTACAGGCACATGAGACATACATACCACACAACAACGTAATGTCTCAGGGTTATGGCAACCCTTAGTCAAAACCGACAGTTATCATCCCGCCATATAAATACTGTTTAAGCTGGCTACGTACAACACACCAAAAATCAAAACAGTATCTACCTTTAACTTCAAAAAGGCAGATTACGCAGAAATTCCAAACGGCCTGGCCAGTATTAACTGGACTGATTGTTTTGAACCTATGCTTGATATCGACATAGTCGTTGAGAAGTTCCATAATTGAATTCTGTCAATAATAGAAAAATATAAGCCGCTAAGCAAACATACTAACTCATCATATCCATCCATTAGTGCTTCCATATTAAAGATAACAAGTACAATTTGAAAAATATTATACCGACTTCCATTCTATTCCATTACACTCCAGTAACTCAAATATTGGACCAAATTAAATGAAATTTAAATGGGCGAAGCACCAGCTTTCAAACAAAAAAAGAATTTTGAGAATCGGTTCACCCTGTCAAGAGTTATGAGGTAACAAACATAAAAAACAGTCGAATTGAGTACCTCCTCTCTACCTAAAGTCGGTAGAAAAGGGAGATTAATCCAATATCGTGAATTACAGACCAACTTCTATTCTTTCGGCATTTGTTTGAGTCCCTCGTGCAAAAGGCACTCAACTCACATCTTAAGCCAATAATAAGTCCCAACCAGCAATGTTTTCTACCGGGCAGATCGACTTCGTCTAACCTTTTGGACTATACATGTGGTATTACTTTAGAGATCCAGGAACTTTAGCCGTGTTGTTGAACTGGTTCGTTCGCAGTCTTTTAGAATACTGGCGCCCGGTTCGGAACCCTTGTTATGAAGTGCATATTGCCAGACTTGAAAGTCTTATGGAGGATCCCAATAATCTATCTATCCACGGTTTTCCTTACTACCGACAGAAATTTGACATAACGTCCACACAAATAGTGTCAAATATCTAACTCTAGTAAGGTAAACCGGCGATAGATAGATTATTGGGACCGGCCGTTAAAAGCGTTTTCTTCACCTCCTTTGTTACAATGACAGCACGTGCCGCGAACTCACATCCTACCAAGCTAGACTTTACTTATAAAATCACTCGGTTAGATGAGACATATTCCTTTGTAAGTTAATCCATGAATTGGTTGATTGCTCCAGTATTCTAAACAGAATAGAATTCTCTCTACCTAGAACAAGTAGTCGAACTCATAATTAGAGAACATTCAACAAATTATGGTAATCATTCACCACTCTACCGTACGTGCTTAGCTTGTAACAAAATTAGCAATGAATTAGATATCTTTGGCGCAGCGATTTATATTATAAGAAAAGATTTAATTACAGCTAGTACTGCCCTAACATATGCAGCAAATAAACTTTATCTATTTTAATGTTCAAATAACTTCATGCTTTTTCACTTGTTATTACGAGTATTACCTGCACAACTGTTTCATGTTTTAATATTATTTTTATTTAATGTTCAAAAGTGCCAACTTATTTATCTAGTAGGTTGGTCGCTTGTGAATAAGATAACTTTGTCAAATATTTTAAGAAAGTGATGCGATACAGCCAATTTTGTAAATCTCAATAAAACAATTAAAAAATGAATCTGTTGGAGACAGAGATCAGCACTTAACACCCGGTGGGCTTGTTTCATAACCTAATAACGTATAGAAAAATACTGGCGTGAGACAATAAAGATAGCAGACATCGCACAGTATGCGAATCCAACAGGCCTTTTGGAAGCCTGTGAACATGTAGAAGCACATCGGCAGAATTAGCGAAGGATTAGCCGGGAACCCGCGCGTTCTGCTCTCTTGCCTGTCCAAGGGAATGTTAGTCCGTCGTCACTACCGTCCCTGCACAGAGAGGATGCCGCTCCGGTCCATGCCGCTACGGAGAAGGGCGAGTATGTTCCGGCAGCTGTTCTTAAGCCAATCGCAACTCTAGTTTAGTGCGATACCATCACTGATCACGCTGACACTCTTAACAGATCGAAATAAAGACGCTTACCATCAGACAGTCTCCGCCAATCCACGGCAGCGGCACCTCGCTGGCCTGAGGCAGTGTTGGCGGCAGTGGGGGCACTGTGGGGGGCAAGAGGTGCGACCTGAGCAGTAAGCATGTTCTGATTGATCCGGCGGACCTCCGCGATATCCGGCAGTTGCACACGTTTCCGCGCCCGAGTGCCCCCCTCCTCAGCCCCCTCGCCCTCCACACTGCCCTCGTCGCTCGTCACCTCGGATCCCATCTCAGATTTCACATTCAACATTTGTATGTTCGAGTCATTATCATCTCTGAACAGGCCCGCCATCAGCCGGTTCTACAAAAAAAATGTGAGTTCTTAATTTAAAGAAACTCATGATAAATATATTAAATATACGGGCGGCAAAAACACAAAATTGAAAGAGCTAACGTTAGAAACGGGTTATTTACCGTGTAATCCTTTTTGTTTGAGTTTCAGTGGTAGGGGCGCTGTACGCATAAAACGTAACAGAAAGAGGGTAGATCGTTGAGTTTGTTGTTAGTGTCGCCCACCCGCATAGAGTTCGGTTTACTCGTGACCATGGCGCTAGTAACAGTGCTAATATATCCACAACTCAAACAAAATGTATTACACGGTCAATATCCCTATAACATATTTGTAATGTTAACTCTTGCAAGTGACCGAGATAGTTTAAGAACACAACACTGGCTATCACTGTTTTTGTTATTTTCCCTACATTTGTTTGTTCCAATTTGACGTGTTATAGCGGTAGAACATCAACCGTTATGTGTTCGTAACACTGAGTGAGTACAAAAACATGAAACGTTTTTGCAGTTTCTCATCAATCACCTCAGAAAGTTTCAGCGATGCATCCCCGTCGCTTTACTGGCACGTGACTTCATGAAACTGGACGGTGACTTCATGACAGACTTGTTGATGTGACTGTGACCTGACTCTGACTACTTGAGTAAACATCAAACTGAACTTCATTCTTTACACATAAGTACTTTAACGGCAACTACTTCTACAAGCATTCAATCGCTGGAAGAGATCTTGTTCTAACTGCTGAACTTATTTGAACCTTCACTCGCTAGACATAAATACCTTACCGTCTTACAAGACGTATCTTTTCTTCGAACATAATCGAAGAAAACGCTTTGACGAAATTTCACATCACCTGCTAAACCAATTTGAACTATTATAGGATAGACGTAAGTACCTTAGCTGCTTGGATGGCATCGTCTACCCTCCGCCGCTTGTGGCCAAGCGCGACCAGATCCAGCCGATGTATGTCTATGGAGCTATCAGTCGCGTGACGTTTCCAACCGGAAGTTGAGTCCACTTTGACTAAACTAACGGAAGTAGTCATTAGAAGCTTTGGATCTGAAAAAAAATATTTATTTGTTTATAGACGAGCAGCAATTGCTGATGTGTCTATATCACACAGTATCAAAAGTCAATAATTTCACTGGCATGGCAAGGGATTTAAATTTTAACAATGGATATTCAAACGTATTGTTATAGAAATACGACATAAATTGCTATGCTTTAAAATGATGCCGTGGCATCGAAAGAGATTCCATTGCGCGGCATTGAAAGACGCGCCACGGGCTCCTGCGGCGGGATGCCGTGATGTACTGCAGCAGGCAACGGGACAGCACGGCATGCCGGCATGCCGTGCTTGTCGTGGCATACCGCGGGGAGAGGCGCATATAAAATGATTAACATTAATAGCGTGTGCACTTTTTCGCCTACAATAATAGACGTTTATTTTTTATTTATATACAAGGTTACTGCTAATTAACTGGCGATACGCGACAGGCGTGACTTAGACTACGTGGTTTTCTTGTGAAGATGTGATGATATACCTAGTAGGTAGTAATTGACATTAATTAGGTACCTACCTACTACTTAGGTACCTATCTTGAAAATTAATCTTAACAAATTGGTGTGAGTACCTACAAAGTATTCTACCTATCCACAAAAAGCAGCTGATTTTAATTACCTATGGTATTAAAATCAGCTGCTTACCTATGGTAGGTAATCATTGACCTGTGAATCGTAACTCAATGTAGGTAATGAATAATGAACATTATTATTCCAAATTTTGAATATCACGCTTTTAAAATTGTTTTATTTTTAGTGTAAAAGTGGTCGTTTGACAAAAGGTGTGATTAGATTATTTATTGGGGACAACAGAAGTTTAATGATGAATAAGTTAGGTAGATACCTACATGGGATTGCCTTTGGCTTGTTATGAGCAGATAGGATGTAACGCTTACCAAGAGAGTGATGGACATGAAATTTCATGGATAGATTAGGTAGCTAAAACAAAAGATGGATGGACGTCGGAGCACACCAACATGCGACACCGCCGCCGCTGCTCCAAAAAAAACTAAAAAAAATGAAAAAAAAAAATTTTTTTCATTTTTTTTAGTTTTTGTTATCGATACCCATCACGCCTGTCGCGTATCGCCAGTTAATTAGCAGTAACCTTGTATAAGGAACAAACAGTCTCTTACTTATACAATACAATACAAAAATTATTTATTGATAACCAATCATAAAAGAAAAACATAATACAATAAAAAGCGCTACAGTAGATTGGACAATTGGCGGCCTTATCGCTATAGCAATCTCTTACAGGCAACCTTGCATGGAGTTAATAATAATGCGGTAGTAGATGCGAAAATAAACATTTTTATCTTGGAATTGAGTGGAATTCATTACTTATATGTATTTCTTATTATTATATAATAATAGACAAAGGAGTTCCATAGTCTAATATACAAACAATATAATTATTGTTACACATGCGTTCGGAAAGAAAAGAAAAAGTCAAGGAACAATGGGCTATGACCAGATAATCCTATCTGGTCATAGCACATTATTTACATTATTTCATAATTCTCTAAACAGTGGCAGGCATTTAAGATCAGAAAAAAATAAAATAGCATGAGCAAAAAGTAAGGTAAGATTAAGTAGGTAGAATCTTACTGCACTCGCACTTACAACAGTTTAACGAAACCGAAAACACATCAACATCACATAGCTTCTTATTAAACAGATTTAGAGTGCGTCTAAAAAACGAAATATTAGCGTTTTTGGTTCGGCATGTCGTGTAAGTAACTAGGTTTCTATTCCGTGAGGTAAAACGAGGTATACTGCAATTGATGTTGCTAAGTTAATTTGAGGAGTCAGTAACATTATTTATAATTTAGTAAAGGAAAAGTGCATCCAGGTACTCACGCCGATGCTGGAGCGAGGCAACTTTGTGACGCGTGGCAGAGTCAGTATAGCTGATAAATAGGTTCCCTGTTTTGAATCTTTTCGATTCGAGCTACATGAACGGCATATTGTGGATTCCAGACGACACTGGCTAATTCTAATAGATTGCGAATGTAAGTATAATATACTCGTAGCATCTTATAGGATAGCTAACGACTACTTTGCCCGTGCCACAAAACTGCAAGGATTTTTGAGGTCCAAAGTGTCGGCGCAACAATTGTAGCAAGTAAGTGTCACGCGCGTTTTTCTTTTGTTTATTTTTTAAGTCATCCCAATGTTTAACCATAGAGTTTAATTCTTTAGCGTAATATATTTTCTTTCTATGGCAACACTACACACGGACATGTTCTATCTGTGAACATTAAAAAAAATATAATCAATGTTTATATTTTCATCTGTGTTTGGCGGCGAGGTTATGTTTTGTGCTATAGTTTTTTGTGAATTAATCGGGTTAAACTCATGATTTTGATACAAATTAAACATGAATATGATCGTGAATGTGTAAGGAATACTGTAAATATGTGTAAATAATACTGTAAATATGTGTACACGAAATAAATTTGTCACGAATCGACAACACTCGGTAAGCTAATTTCTCATTGTTATGATTGGTTATAATTTGCTTTATTTTGAATAGATTATACTTTTACATTGTAAAATATCACAGAAATAATGTTGTCAAGTAATTACACCCACTCAGAATATGATAAATACGCCATATCATGTCAGGATCGATAAAATATCGAAGTCACGTGACAGTTAAATTCGCTTGTTCTATAAATTCAAAATTTGTAATTTTTTTTAAATATTTCTGATTTATAATTATTCTTTGAAACCTAGTTTGGTTTGTAGAATTTCTAATAAGAATTCCAATAAAATAAAAAAACCAACAAGAAAAATTATATTTCATAAAGAAATTTTTTTTTAGAATGTCTAAGTCTAGAAAATAGGCCCCCAAGTTGAAAAAAATATCATTATTGGCCGAAATTTCAAAGTAGCTCTTATTTTTTTATGTTATTATTAATAACCTAAGCATATGTTACTAGGTAAAAATAATATTTCTGTTCTAGACATTCAAAATATTTATAAATATCAAATCAAAATCCTGTCTTGGTAAGCATTATTTATTGATAAAATTAATATAATCTTTTGACGCGGGCGCAGGTCGTAACACTCGGGAGCAATCACGAGGGCACCACAGGGCTCCTTAGGCAAGCTAGTCGCTAATAGATATTAACACCAATTTGCAATTTTAAAACTGAGGAACACTCGATCAAACGCAACTGAAGACAAAATGTGTATCGGGCAGCAGAAGCTGCCGAGACAAGCTTTGTCGTGCCGCGACATGCCACGGCGTGTCGTAGCGAGGCGCTGGAATGCCGCGGTATCTAAGCGGCTAATGTGCGCTGACTGACCTTGGCCTTTATTAGAGTTAGTTTATTAGTTCGTAGCCAGTTATCGAGCCGGATCTTAAAACAGTGTTGGCCAGTCACAATTTCATTTGGTAATCTGTTCCAATTGAGTACCACTCTGTTGCTAAGGAAGTTGTGCCCAATTTTCGTACTTGAAAGTGTTCGAGCTATTTCAGTCTGGTTTCTTCTGGTTGACCTTATAGTTTCCTTGACCACATTTATTTCGTGAATACATAGCAGGTTGTATGTGTGCGTGATTTTCTTGTATGTTTCAATGAGGTCACCACGAAGACGTCTTTCTTCTAGTGTAGTGATGTGCAATGCGTGCAGTCTGTCCGAGTAACATTTTATATTTAAAGCTAGTGGTGTCTTCATGCCTTTTCTTTGCACACATTCTAGCAAATTTATGTCCTTATGGAAGTAGGGATTCCATATCTGAAAGCCATAGTGAAGCAGTGTTCTTAGGTAGGTTTTGTAGATCTTACGAAATACCTCCACAGTCATTGTTTGAAAGGATTTTCGTATGACATATACAAGTCAGTTAGCTTTTTTAAATATTGGGGTAAAGTGTTTTCCCATTTTAAGTTACCAGTGACAAGTACTCCCAAGTCAGCAAAAAAGGCAGATTCAGAACCTGTCAGTTTAATTAGGTCAGTTACAAAAATTCCAAACAGAGTCGGAGCGAGCACCGATCCCTGCGGGACACCACTCAAGACTTGTTTCTTACATGATAAGGAGATACCAACTCTAACTTGAAATCCTTTGTCAGAAAGGTTTGTCTCTATTCAGGTGAGTAAATCACCAAGTATATCAAAGTGCTCCAATTTCAATAAAAGTCGTCTATGGGGGACTTTGTCAAAAGCACGTTTAAAATCTAAGTATACAACGTCAACAGGATTTTTTATCTAATTCCATCACCCATGAATGTACACAGGACAGGAAGTTTGTGACAGTCGACCGTTTTTCCACAAATCCATATTTTTTACTGATATGCATTCTCTGTTGAGAAATTCAGTTAGTCTATTATTTACGATCTTTTCCATAATTTTAATAACTATGCAAGTGAGGCTAATAGGGCGAAAGTTATTAGGTTGGATTGTCTCCTTTTTTGTAGATAGGCATGTAAAGCATGTTTCCAGTTCTGTGGTAGGTACCCATTTGCAAAGGTGGTATTCATAAGGATGGCAAAACAGGAGCAAAAGTCTTAACACACTTTTTAAGAATTTGGTATTCTGTCTGGTCCAGAAGAGGAGTGGACTTTCAGGTTCATGGTGGTTTCTTCAACATCTCTAACTGTAAATGATATGTTGGATGAGCTATTTTCAACCCGGGCAGCAGCAGTTATGTCAATATTTTGGCTCGTGACGGGCTCTTTTGAGTATGTTTTTGAAACTCATCCAGCGAATACATTATCTTCTTGGTTTCTTTACAAGGTTTCCATTAGCAGTTTTAACGGCTGGTGGAATGCTGACTTTGGATGAGCTGCACCGATGAATGTAAGAATAAAAAACGTTTTCTTCTAATACCAATATTTGAGATTCAAAGGTGCGTCTCTGTTCTCTAGTTAGTGCAAAACATCCATTGTTAACTTCACGTAATTTTTTATGTCTTCTTCTAAGACAGAAGTTCTGTATATGTCCCAAAGTTTCTTTTTAATAAGATTGTAAAATGAGACACTAATTTTGAAACCGCTTGTTCATTCCAGGGTAGGGAGCAAAATAAAAATATTATGTTAACATATTTGTAAAAATCAGTACAGAATAAACAATATCAGTAAACATTTAGTTACTTTACATAATGTTAAACTTTCGGTAAAACAACAGAAACTACACAACTCACCAATGGTCGGTTCCTCCTCATCCTCAAGCATCAGCTGTCCCTCGACCTCACACCCTGCCTCCCTCTCGACGTTCTCTACGGCAGAGTGTTTGTTCTCCTCGACGCTTAACATTTCCAATTTCACGCCAAATGTATTGATCTCTGTCACACTGTCTCTGTAAGACGGAGACTCCAATATTAAACATTATTTTGCCCCTGTATGTTATAGAAGCCCGAAAAGTAAATATTTTCTTAGAGCGAGACCAACCACGGCTTGTGTGTTTGCGCGCGTGGCACATACATATACACAGTAAACAGTACACAAAGATACACAGCTGTTAGCGCTAAAGCACACATATAGATGTGAACAATAAACTAGCGAGCTCGACGGAGTACCGGACAGTTTTTCTGACGTGAACATGTCTTTAAACTTGCTACACTACGGAGGCAAACCAAAAACCTAATGATAACACAATCGGGGGATACAGTTCGGAGTTGTAGTTTCGTATCTATCTTAAACAACCATAATAAAATCACACCACTGGACAGCTAAAGGATCAAAGAATTCATTACGATAAACGAGAACAGTGACGCATCGTGCGCGGTGGAGGGGGAAGCGCCGCTATTTTGAGGTAATTTTGCTGCGTATCGAGATTTCCAATTGGTATAACTTTAGACTCGGAGAAACGTTTTCACGTACAACACACGACCGTGTCCATGATACAGCCAAACGCCAATTTTTTTAAAATAAATCAGTGACTAGAAAAACGCGTCTCTAGAGATTGGAACTGGTATAGAATTTGAAACTACAACAGTTGAAACCCCTGCATAGCAATATTCTACGATTGCCATCCTATAATATATTAATTCTTTTGCCCTGTAATTCTGCTGTGAAACTGTGCTGTTGAAACGTGTCCTTTCAAATGGAAACACAGTAATGTTTGCACACTAATGCTTCACGGTTGAATAACTGACAAAGCTACACACACACACACACACACACACACACACACTTCCCGAGGCGGACTCTCCAGAAGCCATACCACTACAAAAAAACTGACGGATGTAAAGCAATGAGTAGACATCCGAATTATAACGGACTTTTAGCGCCGTGCGTTACACCCCACTTTTCACTACACTAGCGAGAATATAAAATAATCCAATAAGTAATAAAGGAAAATTCTAATCAGTTCGGGTATACCTTTTTTATTGTTTCCGCAACGCACGCATTCCACCGAAGAGACCACCGCTTTTAGTACCATTAAAAAAATCGTCTTTTTACAAGAAAAAGTAATAAGGTATTAATGATTATTTTCCTTTTGAATTAACACTTTTTATATGTTCAAATAATTAATGAATACGTAAAAACAAAACCTTTGTTATAAACTGTCATGTTCACTAATGCAAGAATTAACTTTCTAACCAAAGTTAATTCTTAAAGATCATTGTTCCAGTAAATTAATATTACTTTATACCATTCCCACTATACAAAGCTTATTTTATTCGCTGAGAATAGCGGCCTTTATATTCAAAAGGCCTTTTAATCAATATTTTACTCCTTGCGCAAAGAATACTCGACAAACAAACTCTTTCTGCAAATAACTACTCGACATTTGATTGGGCGATATTGGTGACAAGGAGTTTAGCATTAGAATAAAAATTATTTTGTGTTCTTTGCTGCCAATTCAGAAAAAAACTATTTTCGATTATTATTTCTTTTTCTCGTAGTCGTGGTTTAATGTATAGTATGCAACTCTTGAATACAGTACGGATTTATATTGAGGGCCACGAATCACTCGCATCGCTCAGGATTCTAACAGTCTAATCACTCCCTGCGGTCTTGATTCATGATGATCGTCGTTAGAATCCTTCACTTGCTCGGGATTCATCTATGGCCCTTACTTTAAATACGTCCTTTAATTAATTGCATAATATTTTTTTTTTTTATTTATCTCCAGGTACGCTACAAATGCTACAATGACGAAATTAAATGAAATGAAATCGTTTATTCTGTATAGGCCTACGAGAGTACTTACAAATTGTCATATTACATTTAATATTTCTTAAATCGACAACCGGATCGGAACGCGACACGACTGAGAAGATCCGGCAAGAAACTCAGCGGGCTTGTCTTTTTACATTTTTTTGTATCGCCAATTTCTTAACTGTTTTTTGATGGAGTTTTTTAACAAGAGGTGTGTTATTTCCATTTCAAATTTCCTCCAAATCTGTTTACTTATTTCACCGTGTAGAAGTAACAAACACACCCACTCAAAGACATCCTCACTCACTCACACAATTTTGCATTTATAATAAGACATAACACCAACCTCATATCCACATCGCTTTCTTCGTCCGAATCAAACACCAACAACGGCTTAGAGGAGGGGTCTAGGGGGGGAAGTGAAGGTGAGGGCGGTGTTTGGCCACTGCAGTCGATTTCACGCAGTTGTCGGTCGAGTTCCTCTTCTAGAGCTTTGGCCATGTCCATGCGACGGATTTCCAAAGCTTTGAAGTCTACCTCCTATAAATGCAATATTTTTTCCCATTAAATATAGACAAAACTAATGTACAAGACAATATCCAGTGGTAAAAAACGCACTAAAAGGTCTTGTGCACTAGCCGTGGTCGATAGCAGCATCACTCAGTGATGATGATGTTAATGTTGTCATCTTGTTACGTTGTTGTAAGGAACTTTTTTGTTTGATCCTATTTATCGATCTAATCACGAATCAATTGTTTAGCATTGTAGCAATTCGTTAGCAATAGATCAACAAATCAATGGTTTGGGAAACCCAGCTTACAACAAACCAATGGTTTGGTAAGCGTACTGTAGGTACATTATTCTGTATGTGTATGTGTGTATTCAATACAGGTAATTCGTTTTTTAGGGATAAACCAGTGAATAAATGTGTTCCAACAATCCTTGTACACGCTGTATATACCTATATAATCATCATCATCTCATCATCTACTGAACAGAACCTCCCCAACAAATTTGCAAAGGGCCACTTTTATCAGGTCGTCAGTCCACCTTGTCGGCGCACGATCTACGCTGCGCTTGTCGGTCCGTGGTCTCCACTATAGAACCTTCCGGCCCCATCGGCCTTCTGTTCTACGTGCTATGTGCCCTGCCCACTGCCACTTTAACTGGATAATCTTCTGGGCTATGTCGGTGACGTTAGTTCATCTTCGGATCTCCTCATTTCCGATTCGATCGACATTGTGCGACATTGAGCTTACTTATGAGGCGCATAGTAAAAGACCACGTTTCAGTGCCCTAAGTCGTCAGTGGCAACACACATTGGTCGAAGACTCTTGTCTTGAGGCACTGAGGTATTTTTGAAGAGAAGACTTCGCGAAGATTCCGGAACGCTGCCCAGCCGAGTTGGATTGGACGATTGACCTCTTTCTCGAAGTTGAACCTGTTTAGTTTGACTGTCTGCCCGTAAAATAAGAGAGCTAACAGATGCTTCTACGGCGCGGTTGGTGTTTTGCATATTTCCACAGCGTAATGTCATATAGGATATTGCTATGGGGTTCAGCGGCTGATATAGAGACCATCTTTATCCTTCAGAAACGTGCTATTCGAGCTATATACGAAATGGGTCCCCGTGAATCTTTGAGAGATTTATTTAAAGAAATCAATATATTAATGTTGCCTTCCTTATATGTATTTGAAAATATAATGTATGTTCGTAAAAATTTACATAAATATAAGTTAAATAGTGATCATCACACTTTTAATACCAGAAATACAAATAGGATAGCTGTACCTAGTTTTAGACTTGCGAAGACTAATAAGTCATTCCTAGGAAATTGTGTGCGTTTTTACAATAAAATCTCAAAGCACATAACTGAGCTCACAGAGGGAAAATTCAAGTTGACTGTAAAAAACGTTTTAATAAAAAAAGCTTACTATAAAGTTCGAAATTATATAGAAGATAAAGATGCTTGGAATACTCCACTTCTGGCAAGCTGTCTCTCTGCCACCCATTAAATGTAATATTTGTAGTACCTAAGTAGAAACATTGTAAACATCTATATAAAAAGAATGGCCCCGAGTTTCTTGCCGCTTCTTCTCGGTGGGCTCTATATATTTTGGAACGCGGCGGTAGAGTCTTTAAAGTACATTATAATGAAAAATAGACGTTCATGAGTGCGTCTTTGATGCCTAAATTGAATAAATGATTTTTATAGTAAGTAGTACTTTTCAAAGCACTAACGCCTACTTTAGCGATCTCAAACATTGAAATTTATATAGAGAAAAATTCACATCCTCGGACGGGATTCGAACCCGTGTCTTCTGACTCTCCGTGTCAGACGCCATTGACCAACTGCCATTGACAGCTCGCCGCACAAATGTATCTGTCTTAGAAGAGCTAAATTTAGAACGTTCCCAAAGACTCTCCGCAATATGCTTACACCGAGTATTACAGTACTTCGGTAACATTGCACGTAGAAGCTCTGACAACCTTGAGCGTCTTATAGTAACTGGCAAAATGGAGGGTAAAAGACCCAGAGGACGAAGCCCTAAGCGATGGACGGATCAGGATCGGAACAGCTGGAGATACCTTTCAGCACAGCTCTACATCAGGCCAGCAACAGAACTCGGTGGAGAGAAACAGTAAACAAACTGCAACAGAGGAGTCACGATCCTCAGAAATGAGGGAACGATTAAGGAGGAGGATTAAAGAGACCATAATAAGTAGGGCAAGACACGCTACACTTTGACATCGTGCAACATCAAACAAAAAATAATGTCCTCGAACAGGTTTCAAACCCGCGTCTTCCGATCTTCTTTCGGTTAGATAAAGCTTGTGCAGCTACGTAGTGTATGACGGTTGAAATGAACTAAGGTGATACATTCGATGGTCGGACGGATCGCCTCGGTAACCTAGCGGATATGGTGCTTGACAAGGATTATCGGAAGATGCGAGCTCGAATCCCGTCCGAAGAGTGTGTATTTTTAATCTCGTAAACTGCTAAGTCTATTGGAAGTATTTCGTCTGGGAGTCAATGTAGCCCGAGCTAGTAAGTTCGAAACAGTGCTGCAAGCATGGGATGTCGATAGGGTAAAATTTGACAGTAAATATTGATAAAAGACAGCCTGCGATATAGTTGTCGCAGCTAGATCTATGCGAGAGACGTGGTATGAGAGATACAATCAGAGTTTATCAAACCGACGATCCATGCTAGTAACATTGATCGCAATTTTTTTTATTTAGAGAAATTACTTTTCGTTACCTGTGCGGGCGGGTCGGCGTCGTCGACATGCAGCAAATCGATCGTTTCGATCTCGCGCTCGACCAGAATCAGGTCGTCGTCTTCGTCCCCGCCTTCTGAACAAAGTCAAAATTGATTTTAGCGTTCTCATCGTCATTCCAAATCATCGAAAGCGCGACAACATAGACCCATGTGACGTCACGGATTACGTCACCAACGACGCCATTTTGTGATTTCAACGGCTACGCTACGAATTGAAATCACCGTGAGCAGTTCTGACAAAAATAACAGTTCGTAAATGTGTACGCGATGCAGTAGTATGTGTGCGTGTGTTTACTTTTTATAGTTCGGGCAAAACAAAAGTTTTGTGGCCTGTTTTTGTTTATGGTTTATGATATTGTTTCCATACCGTCTCTTTAAATATCTTATAAGAAGCGTATAACGAATCACTGCATTGTTAGCCATACCGTGAGCGTGTTTTCAACCCATTCCGAATTGCTGATCTCACCTGTCAAAAGCGTGATTTTGAATCTGAATGCAGTGCCAAAATCGGTGTTGACTCCGCTCGGAAATCAGGGTTTGTTACTTCTCGCTCTATCGATTCAGAAGCAGTTTTGTAAAGGTATGATTTTGAAGAGTCCGCCGTGAAGCAGCAGCGAGCAAACATAACCGAGTTCGAAGGGCAATATTTCCATTGCAATTAAACGGCAAGAGATTTTACATCTTTTATCAAAATTATATAGAAAGGGAGCAAATTTGCTGCAGTGCTATTAACCGACCGGTTTTGATAAAATTTGGTACACACCTTAGGTACCTGACTTTAAATAATTTCTAATATGAGCATAATTGTTCAAGTGGTTGCCGAGATAATAGGTTGTGAAGTTTAATAACTGGATGATTTTGGTAATATTCAGCAAAAGATTTGGTACCACTAACAATAAATTTTAGCAAAATTGATCAAGATTGCCGCTGAGTAAGAGTGTGTTCGCCAGGTCTACTGTTCACAAAACTACTAGTAATAATCAGATATCGTGATATAAAGTGAGTGAACAATGCACGTACCGTAGCCCAACGCGGAGTCCAGTTTGGCGAACTGTTCCATGTCCGGCGTCGCCTCGTCACCCTCCTGTACAACACAACCACACGTTCCTTTACTTTGCCTTAACGTTATAGATATTTGTCTCTTCGCAAAGACATTTCCAATAATTTCTCAAAAAAAGCGCACTGAAATAATTAAAAGGCAAAAAAGACAAAGGTTCGCAGACTTGCTATATCAACCGCAAAGAAATATGTACAACATGTTGCTCATATTTTGTAAAGCCTTACCAAAGGACATTAAAGTATTCGGAGGAAATTTATTAAAAAAAAAATAACTGATTGGCTGTCTTTAATTGTTATAAAGATAAAGATAAAGATAAAGATGCTTTTATTTGCTAAAACATGTGTACAAGTGAAGATCTTAAACGTAGTGTCGTATCATCATGTTTTTACCACAGATGGTGTACAAATTTGAAAGGCGATTAGATTGCTCCATTACTATTATATACTGGTGCATTAAATTATTATATTATTAACACATTTAAAATATATTGACACATTGAATAAAATTACAAATAACATTCATGTCACAAGATAATTGCGAAAAGGCATAGTAAAATGTAATAATAACTATGTCAAAATGTATCCCTTAAGATTCCTCTCCCTTAAGACTCATCTATTCTATAGTAGCATTTACAAGTCAATAAATATTAAAGTTTTTTTTGAAAAGTTTTTTATTAAGCCCCTTTATACTTTGTGGTATCTTGTTGTAAATTACTGGGCCCATCCCCAAAACACTATTCCTGAAGAGTTGCGTCTTAGCAGGTCGACTTAACAATTTGTTAATTTATTGATTCAGGCGTTACTTTGCGGAAATCCATTATCAAAAAAACGATATCAAAAAATATTTAGTGACACTTCCGCTGAAAAGAAAACAATGATTTTGGCCTATTTGGGGGCGTGCACCACCCTCCCTCCCGCATAAAATGCTAATAGGAAGAATACAAAATAAAAACACAAGAAACCCCAAATAAACCAAAACCGATTCGACACGTGTTTCGCCTCTACACGAGGCATCCTCAGGAGATGTTGACTCGTCGAGCGCTAGACCGACAGTGAGAGAAGTTCCAACACGCATAGTCGGGCTAGCTGTATAGCGATTACTAAGATTTTACATGTTTGTGAAAAAAGCTTTCGGTTAAGTGTGTTGGAACAATTAGAGATTATAAAACATAATAATAATAATCTTACACTATTGAATGACCAAACCAACATGGTTTCATCTCCATTATTGCGTATATTTTCCCAAAATACGTCACCAACAACAATATAGCAGCGGCCGGCGCGTGTGCTTGCTATATAAGCGGGCGATTTTGCGTTGTTCTCTCACTGTCGGTCTAGCGCTCGACGAGTCAACATCTCCTGAGGATGCCTCGTGTAGAGGCGAAACACGTGTCGAATCGGTTTTGGTTTATTTGGGGTTTCTTGTGTTTTTTATTTTGTATTCTTCCTATTAGCATTTTATGCGGGAGGGAGGGTGGTGCACGCCCCCAAATAGGCCAAAATCATTGTTTTCTTTTCAGCGGAAGTGTCACTAAATATTTTTTGATATCGTTTTTTTTTAACAATTTGTTCTTGTCACGGCGGTTCCTGTTAACATTTACTGAGAGGCTCGGAAATATTTTGGGATTAGCCCTTACAAACACGGCTAACTCATATATATATAGCGATGGAAGTGTGAATATGTTATGTTGCTTAAAATAAGGTTTGCAGCTATCTGTTGGCTCAAGTCTTAACATTGATCTTATGCAGCGCTTCTGATGTTTGAAGGCCTTTTTCTGTTGAGTTACCCCAAACGATAATGCCATATCTCAAAGCTGAAGCCACTAGACCATGGTATGCCGTTAAGAGTGTCTAAGTTCTGGTAATAGGAGCCAGTTTGTATAAAGCATAGGCAGAGCTGCTAATTTTTTTATTGAGTTCAGCTATATGTGCTTTCCAGTCTAGCTTTTACAGCGTCAAATATTTTTGTGATTGTAAACTACTCGTATAACAAATAAAACTAACGTAATAAATAACAAGATGATGTGTAGGTAAATTAATGTAAACATACATTTTAATATTTGTACGCCTGATTGTAGGCTGAATAATCAAACGACATCTTAATAATAATGTAACACTTCTTCAATATATGTATCATTGCAAATAAAACTTTTTATTTGATTTGACTTGGAACGCACCTCCATTGTACTCGTATCACAACTTAAACTTTTATACGTTTTCTTAATTTGCTATTGGAAAACGGTACAGTTGCAGTTACGTTTCTGTTGACGTCAGCGATCGATCAGAACATTCTGTTAACTCGATAGATCATGATCGCGATTCTACCTCATATTCGTATTAGCGTTTAATTTATACATAATTTATATAAGTGTTACAGACCGTAATTTCTTCAATGACGCCCCCCGACGCAACGAGTTCTTGCCAAGTCGGCAGCGGCTGAGTCACCACGTGAGGGAATCTGGCGTGTAGATAAACATATAATCAATGCAATATAATTTATTGCATACGAATACAACCAAGTCACTGTATATTAACTTATAAAAACCATATCAATTATTTAAAAAAAGTTTGCATGTGAATGATTTCGCAACCCGAGCGGCATGTCCATGAGATTAAATTATAATTAGTACTCACGGGATATACAGCACGATTAAGCAGGTTGTGGAGTTCCCGATATTTCGGCGCAGTTACATGCAGCATGTTCACGGGTAGACTGAATATGCGGGTGGATGTGAAAAAAAGTTTTCGAAGTTATTAAGAGCAGACAAAACTGTATATCATATATATGTATCACTGCGAATGTTGTTTTGGTCATATTTTGGACGATTGTTATTCCGTTTTAGACAACAAGAACTCCTTATAGTAGATCCAACCGTTTATCCTCTTTTTGACAGCACCAATAGAACGTAACATGACGATGTTACGCAAAAGTTAACTTATAAATGCGAGGTTTTAAAAATATGACAACTGCTTAAATTTGCTCCTTGATCCCGTATAATAATCATCTTTCACAAAATGAGTCCATAAGTGCAGTAGTTTTTTTATAAATTCCATAAAATAACAAACGTTTTTAAAAAATTACGTTCTATGGCTATCAACATAGTGATGTTACGAAGTTACGATTGAGATATCGATATTGTTTATGAACTATTTTTACACGGGTGTTTTCCGTTCTCGGCACATAATATCGGATTTATTTTTATGTAAAACCGTTATATTGATGCGCCTCAGGAAAACATACAGCATTATTTGAAGACGTGTTTATCTCCTGGTGTATATCCAAAAAAGAACAAGGTTATGATGACTATGATGATTACAAGTACAAGTCATACTTGACGAAGCTGTTACCGGTTAAATCTGGGATGGCCAGCGAGCAACACGGAAGGGAGTAGGCATACACAGCGTTTCCCCTCTGTCAAAGTACAAGTCCGCATGGACCATGGAGTTTGATAATATACTGTGGGGTGAGGGCGGGGCTAGATTTGTGAATGGTGCTTTATTTTTTATGTGTTAGTGATTTGGTTGTGTGAGTATGATCGGCAATGGATCGGTACAGGTATGTTTTGTATGTAATAGTGCGGCTTTGCGCTAGTGTGCAACTTCCCCTCCCGCAAGAAATGACAGAAAGATTTGAACAATATTTTTTAGCTAAGGCTACTCCCTTCCGTGTTGCTCGCTGGGGATGGCAGACATTAAAGTCTGCCGTTTGGTACCAGAAAATAGTAAAGTTTGAGCAACCCCAATTCCAATTTAAGCAAACGAAATCTAATCTTTTATTTTTATTTATTTATTAATCAAAATCAGATTCATCGTTGCTGTCACTCGAGCTATTGCCGACATTTATAATTAATTGTTGACTCATATAATCTATCGCCACGTGTTTATCCCAATCTGCCATTATAGTTTCTTGTGTTTTTTGAATTACATTTTGCCAGCTTTCCGCAGTTACTTTCACACATGCATTTTTTAATAAATTTACCATTTTGTTTGCCGTGAATGGGGGTTTTGTGTTATTTCTAGCAGCGTGTCCTTTAACTTGAGCCCATATTAATTCAATGGCATTGTATTGACAATGATAGGGTGGAAGTCTAAGAACCCAATGACCATGTTCTGCAGCTATTTCGTCGATCACATATCGTTTTGGGAAGTGTTTTTTTGTTCGTAATATATTTAGTAATTGTACTTTTAGTAAGGAGTTATCAACATTTTCACCATGTCGTTGAAGCCAGTCAATGATTACTTGTTTTTTGTCGGCCTGGGTCGGCATTTTATCAATTTGGCGTGAGTGATAGGATGCGTTATCCATAATAATAACTGACGGTTCTTCCAATGATTGTACCATTTCCTTAAACCAACTTTCGTAAACCTCAGAATTCATTTCTTCGTGGTACTCAACTGTTTTTTTGGATTTAAAGGCCAACAAAGCATCTGGCATGAATCCTTTCACAGACCCTGCATGGCAAATGATTAGACGTTCTCCTTTTCCCATCGGTACTGAGGTAGTGGAAGCAGCGGTGTCATCAGTCCAGCTCTTAGACACTGTGTGGTTCGCATTCAGCCAAGTTTCGTCAGTGAAAACAACATTTGACCAATCTGTAATTTTTTTGGCTTCGCTCAAAAATTCGCAACGAGCAAAAGCTACGTCGCGACGCTCCATCAATATTTTGCGTTTGTCCGATTTTTTATAAGTAAATCCAATTTCATTCAAGACCTTTACCAATGACGATTTTTGACCTCGGAACAAATCACATTCACGCAAAGAAGCAACAAGTTTTTTAAGTGTTGGAACTTCTTTACGTAAGTAATAGTTATATATATGACGGCGTATAGCGTCTGCGTCAAAGTTGTCAACCGAAGTCACACGACGTGGTTGGCGTTTTTTCTTCGGCGTACGAAGCTTATTCTCCTGCATGCCGCTTGTTCCGTAGGCTTCGGTAGTAATTTTTGTAATCGTAGATGCACTAATACCTAACGCGGCCGCAACGCGCTCTCTCACTTGCGACAATGGTAAAAGCGGGCCGCCATTTTGATACTCTGCTTCAAAGTAATTACGAAGCTTGATCACCATTTCTCTCGTCTGTCCTTTCAGCACTGATCCTTTCGGCATTTTATAGTTCCAATATAAAACTCAGCAAATAATTACTAGCACGGGCGTCTTGTTGCGAGTGACAGTGACAAATACAAAACGGCGGTGGACCATTGAGTTTTACTACCTTGATAAAATACTACTGCTTACCCATAGACAAAAAAATTGGCAGTCATAGGAATTGCCGATAGAAGTGAAAACTTATAACTCAGAATTTGATAGCTTACCTTGGAAACTACACGGGTGTAACCGGACGGCGTGGCCTCGCCATCTGGGCATGGCCATCTAGAAATGCGTCAGCATTTCCCATTGGCTGATGCGTTTCTAGATGGCCATGCCATGACGGCCTGTCCACGCCCTTTCAACATTCCCCATTGGCTGACGTATTTCTAGATGGCCAATAGCCATGGTCATGGCGCCATTCCTAGGACTATTCTCTTTCCGCACAGACTCGATAGAAAAATGAATCGAAATCGTGTCCACTATAATCACTTGGTCACAACACTTTAACTGACAAATTAGATCTGTCAAAAAGAGGATAAACGGTTGGATCTACTATAGTGGTGTATATCCCGTGAGTACTAATTATAATTTAGTGAACAACCGCGAAAGTCGAAAACATTATGAGATTAAGTCTTAAATTACTCCTCGAAAGTGAAATTTAACGAGCATTTTGAAAAGAAAGAAAGAAAAGAAAGAAAGAAAAATCATTTATTTGACACACAGGTTAAAAACAGTAACGTAAGCAACAGTAATAGCAATGTGTCAAAGAGGCCCCACCTCAGTACATATGTCAGATGTCCGTGATCTTTTTTTTATTTTATTTTTTTATTTACTGTGTAGTATCTGTGACATCTGACGCTGATTTTCAGGCAAAGCCTTGTAGGTGAATAGGTTAAAAACAATACAATATTCTACCTCCAGTCACACGACAATAAAGTACACATTTTAAAAATATAAACAAATATAATACACATAGACAGATGCTTGACCGGTTCACTTTAGTTTAATTTCATCTTAGAAACACGAATTGCACAAGTAAAAATAGCAGCGCATTCGACCTGAACATACTCTATATAAATGAAAAATCTGTAATATTGTTGTCTCCGTACTTAATCTACTCGCTGATCAGAATTTTTTTAAGTTGAGTCTAAATGTGTTAATATTTTTTATTTTCCTAATGGGTGGCGGCAGATTATTCCAGCACTTCGTAGCCGCATAACGGAATAGTACGGTGCCAAGGTACTGAAAAAAAAAAACTTTTGACACTAACCTGGGTTTTTCATGTGATACATAACATTGCAATAAATTTATCAGTTTGCTCGTGCTTAAGATAATCGTTTGCCGGTATATTACACGACAGTATAGGATATGCAACCTAAATATAGGATAATAAACATAAAACCGGAGGGTAATAAACCTAATACGAGTATACCTTAAACGTATATGAAATGTCTAAATTACTATACATGCAATACATTTACAACGAAAGGTCCCGTAACTCCCCCCCCTTGGGATTCCCTATGTAGCGAGAGGCATGAGCACACACAACAACATCCAAGACCCGACAACAAACATCACATATATCATATTTCTGCTCATCACACGAATGTTTGGCAGGGTAAGGTATCAAGCATGGATCCCGAGCTTTGAAGGCAGGGTTACTGTCACTGAGCTAACGTAGCAGCCGTTCACAATTGATAAACTACCGTTTGACCGCTATTTCACTCGATGGGCTCACTGCCCATTCAGTCGAAGGTATCACACTAGATTTGGCATAGGATTTCAATATCAATTGCTGGAAAAGCACACCATTAGGTATTAACTTAAGCGAAAATATCGTCAACGATCACAGAAAGGGATCGAACTGGCGACCAGTTCATCAGCGCGTGTTCCGCACTGCCATCAACTCAAACGTACCGTTTAACGATGGCCGCGTGTATCGGCGCTGGCTTCAGTCTCAGATCATTATCTGCAGTGTCCCCGCGCGCCTCCCTCGCTATCAGCCGCCGCGCTTGCCACTACAACATACAACACACTTACATTTATTTTACTCAATACTATAAAGGCCTATTCAGACCTGAGCGTTATTTGTTACCGCTGTGGGGAGCGAAAAATACCACGCGGAACTCGATCTCGAGATCTGACGATACTCGGGTAAATAGTATGAAGTTCCATAACTGCAGCGAAATTTGTACCGCTTAGTGAGGCCGTATTCTCTCTTATTTGGCGAAACTGGTTCCGCCGGGCGAAGCGGGAGCAAGTAGCGAGAACGAGATGCTCCTGCCTTCGCCCCGCTAACTGTTGTCAACGGATATCTCTACCGCGCGCGGTAGCGATATCCGCTTTGGACTGAACAGTGAAATAACGCATAACCTTTCGGATTTCTCTATCGCTCGCGGTAGCGAATAACACCCAGGTCTGAATAGGCCTTTATACAATACTGCAATAGGTGCGCCCCGCGGTTTCACCCACGTGGTGATGGATGGCTGTGACTTGGCGAGTTTTAGAACTGATATCTGTTTACCCTGTGACTTGGCGTGTTTTAGGACTGATATCTGTTTAAGCTAACACTTGGCGTGTTTAGGACTGATATCTGTTTACCCTGTGATTTGGCGTGTTTAGGACTGATATCTGTTTACCCTGTGACTTGGCGTGTTTTAGGACTGATATCTGTTTAACCTAACACTTGGCGTGTTTAGGACCGATATCTGTTTATCCTGTGTCTTGTCGTGTTTTAGGACAAATATCTGTTTACCCTAACATTTGGCTTGTTTTAGGACTGATATCTGTTTACCCTGTGATTTGGCGTGTTTAGGACGGATATCTGTTTACCCTGTGACTTGGCGTGTTTAGGACTGATATCAGTTTACCCTGTAATTTGGCGTGTTTAGGACTGATATCTGTTTACCCTGTGACTTGGCGTGTTTAGGACTGATATCTGTTTACCCTGTGACTTGGCGTGTTTAGGACTGATATCTGTTTACCCTGAGATTTGGCGTGTTTAGGACTGATATATGTTTACCCTGTGATTTGGCGTGTTTAGGACTGATATCTGTTTACCCTGTGACTTGGCGTGTTTAGGACTGATATCTGTTTACCCTGTGACTTGGCGTGTTTAGGACTGATATCTGTTTACCCTGTGACTTGGCGTGTTTAGGACTGATATCTGTTTACCATGTGATTTGGCGTGTTTAGGACTGATATCTGTTTACCCTGTGACTTGGCGTGTTTAGGACTGATATCTGTTTACCCTGAGACTTGGCGTGTTTAGGACTGATATCTGTTTACCATGTGATTTGGCGTGTTTAGGACTGATATCTGTTTACCCTGTGATTTGGCGTGTTTAGGACTGATATCAGTTTACCCTGTGACTTGGCGTCTTTAGGACTGATATCTGTTTACCCTGTGACTTGGCGTGTTTTAGGACTGATATCTGTTTACCCTAACACTTGGCGTGTTTAGGACATCAGTCCTAATGCGAAAGAATTTTAAACGATAATAATGTATGTTGCGTTAGTTTGGTAATAAAATAAAAAAAAACATAAAACACATCACAGAGGTGGTGAAAACCTAAAATGAATGACATGGACATCAATGTAAACTATGACGAAAAGATTTACTGATTGAGTAAGTGCGAAGCACGATCGAAGTGCCTCTGCAATAGCTTGGGCAAAAATGCTTTCGTATGGTCAGCTGTTCTTCTCGACAGGATTCTCAACTGATTATCGTGAAATTGATTCGATTCGGTTTAATAGGTTATTATGTCGATTCTCATAAGCGCCTAACCTTGAGCTCGTGCCAACGGCGCTGTAGCAGTATGGCGGAGGTTGTGCGGCCGCGAGCACGGTAGGCGGCAAGCGCGGCCCGCCACTGCGCGTGCTTGGGCGCGCCCTCCAGGCGGAACAGCTGCGCCAGGTGAAACACAGCGACGAGCGCGTGCAGAGGCTCGCGCCGGCGCACGTGCTCCGCGCGCACCACGCGCCACGCGCCGTCGTGCAGCAGCGCCGCGTCCACCAGCCGCCACTCGGCCGCACTCAGCACGCCGCGGGCCGCCTGTCCCGCCTCGCTGTCCCCGCACGATATCACCACCTCTAGCTTCTGCCGCACCACGCTCAACATCCGTTTCCTGTACAATGTCCCAATTAACAACTTCTTGCCTACCACTCGCACTGAACCTATACATTTGCCTGTACAGAGCCTACTACGTGAACGATGTCTTTCACAGTCGCTAGTATTCAATAATTACTAAAATGCACCAAACAAATTCGTTGTAAAATTACACAAATTAATATTTTAATGTGCAAGTAGCACAGTATTCACTTTGTTCGCTCCGAAGTAATTTATGAATGATGATGACATCACCACAGTCTGTATCGGACCAGTAGAGAAGGTGATAATAGTTCCTCCCGCATGGAAAATATATTATCATACAACTAAATGACATGGGATACAACCGTAACTATCCTTTGTGTTATACCTCAGGCATATTAACCCTTTTTAACCCCGACGGCAAAAAAACGGGGTCTTATAAGTTTGATGTGTCTGTGTGTGTGTCTGTCTGCGGGATCGTAGCTCCCAAACGGATGAGCCGATTTTGATTTTGTTTTTGTAAAGGTGTAAGGTTGCGTGCTGAGTCCTATACATTTGCTGCCTAGAAGAAAGAAGCCGCGTTCATGAATGAAACTTGTATGTATCGGTTGAACAAAAATATATATTGTAAATTGAATCATTTTCCTAGAAGATGGGAGTAAAAAGTTTTAACGGAAAATGATCTGTGAGTCAGTGTCGTTTCTCCTTATCACAAGGACACAATGTCGTTAGAGCCCGGCGCCTAGTTACAATGTATCTACTGTACATGTTGTGATCACGATATTTTTGCAGCATTATGGGTTTTTTTTGGAATTTGGGATTTTTTTTTTCATTCATGGGTCATCTCTGTTAATGTAGAATGTTAATATTACAATAAAATCGGTATACACAAAGCATTTATTTAAAAAGTATTTTACCGTACAATGAAATTGTCCAAAAATTAAGCTTGACAGATTTTTAAGTAACATTGACGTTGAATTTCAGAGTGCAGGTATTCGAACGCAGCAAACATTAAAGAACTGTGCGTTCGAAAATACACACAAATAAAAGCATTCAGCTGAATATAACACCATCTTATGGGTGGCACACGATTCATTAAAGTGTTAATGTTGTTTTGCTGTAACACATTAGTCCAGTCAATTAGACGATATTTTGCATAAGAGTGGAAGTAATTCGCGATAGTGGGTTCTTTATTTTATTATGGTTGTCAAGTATAGCTTTTCAAACACCACGACTTCGAACGCGCCACACGCAGCTATTTCACGTCCCGCACGTAAACAGTAACTATGCTCAAATTTCCGTGTTGTGTCGCGCGGCGCGAACATTCAATAAACATTACTCCAGTCTGGATTTATTTCATCTGTCTAAGAATATCCTAAAACATGAAATTCCACTCTATGAATGTGTCCTAAAGTATGTGATTTATTAGGTGTTCACAAAATTATAAAATTTCTACAACGTTCAAACATTTTCTACTTACTCCCACCTACGGGTACCCACACAATCACGCCACACTTACACGCGCACACATCCTTCCACACTCACATAATCAGTACATCTGTATGTACTCAACCATGCCGCTATAAACACAATATCTGTTTTTCAATGTTTTATAATAATTATGTGTAATCTTGTTTGGCCATATTTAAGTTTATATTTGATATACCTGTATATGTTACGTAAAACGCTGTTGGATTACCTTAATAAACAAAAACAAAAAAAAATAAAAAATAAATGGTTAAATATGCTTTACAAATCATGTCTAACTCAATCTCTACGAAACTTAACCGGAAGGGGGTTGAATATAGTAAAAACTTTGACTTGATTGAACATAACTTCCTTCAGGAAAGAGTGGTGACCATTATATTTTTTTACTATACTTAGTAAGTAAGTATTATAATCTATCTTCTCAGTAAGTATTTTTCTAATATAATGACTAACACCTCTAAAAAATGTATATGAATAAATTTATTTTACTTTATTGTGGTTCAAGGAAAGGCAGGAGTTATGGTGCAAATTGTCGAAATGGTGTCGCTGAAAAAGTCTAAATCCACAGAAAAATTTACACCGCGGTACAAAACACAGAAACCAATTTTTTTTACGATATTGTATGTTTTACCATCACTGTACTTCGAGGTACATTTCAAAGTTTTAAAATGTACGTTTATATTTCTTTATCTGGTTAGTACTACGTTCACCAGCCGTGTCATATTGTTATTTATTTACGGAAATATTTTTAAGCATTTCAGGTATATACCACAGAACTAACATCCATGGAACGGGCACGGGCACCTGACTTGAATCTTTAATGACATTTTTTTAAAATATAATTATGTTACAACTAGAATTAATACAATACGGTCATTATTGGCATTAATGGCGTGACATCTTCTGGATCTTTGGTTAGAATGGGGGTTCCACAGGGGTCCATCTTGGGTCCGTTCTTATTCTTAGCATATATCAATGACTTACCACATATGGTTGAGGGCCTTGCTGACATAGTTCTTTTTGCGGATGATACTTCTCTGATTTTTAAAGTAGATAGGAAAGATAGAGAACTAGTTCAAGTCAACAACGCGTTAACTATTGTTTCAAATTGGTTCGTCGCAAACAACCTGCTTCTCAACGCAAAGAAAACGAAATGTTTAAAATTTTCCATGCCTAATGTAAGACATATAGAGCCAAACGTATTACTCGACGGAAATAAATTGAAAATTGACAAGGCAATAGTCTTTCTAGGTATTAGCATAGACTCTAAATTACAATGGGGTCCTCATATTGATGCACTATCTGGAAGACTGAGCTCAGCTGCATATGCGGTTCATAAAATTAGGCAATTGACAGATATAGCTACTGCTCGACTGGTCTACTTTGCTTACTTCCACAGCATAATGTCATATGGTATCCTGCTGTGGGGGTCAGCGGCGGACATAGAGACAGTTTTTATATTGCAAAAGCGGGCAGTTCGAGCCATCTACGAAATGGGTCCCCGCGAATCCTTAAGACAAATGTTCAAAGAAATTAATATATTAACTCTTCCATCTTTGTATATCCTAGAAAATATAATGTACGTTCGTAAAAATATAAAGAAGTTTAGAATAAATAGTGATATGCATAATATTAATACTAGAAATAAGGATAGGATAGCTGTATCTAAATTTAGACTCACGAAAACTAAAAATAAGTCCTTCTTAGGCAATTGTGTACGTTTCTATAATAAAATCCCGAAAGACATTACTGAGCTCACTGAAGGGAAATTCAAGTTACGTGTCAAAAATATACTAATGAAAAAAGCCTATTATAAATTGAGTCACTACTTAGAAGACAAAGATGCCTGGAAGCTTTCCACTTCTGCCTAATAGCCAACTATTGAATAAATTTGTTATTTTAATACTACTCATATGTAACCTCAATGTACAAAGACTTGAAAAAATAATGGCCCACGAGTTTCTTGCTGCTTCTTCTCGGCGGTGGTTCTTTTCCGAAGACAGCGGTAGAATCATTTAAAAATTTTTGACGTTCATAAGAGTGTCTATGATGCCTAAACTGAATAAATAATTTTTGAATTTTGAATTTTGAATTTTGAACTGCCGCGTATGATACTTCAATATGGTCTTATGTATAAGAAATAGGCATATAGGTATCACGAAGGTTTTTTACCCACGTGGGTAAGATTAATATTTATTTATTATTATTAATTAAAACGGCATGGCCAATTACATTAGTTAATTAAAATGAAACATAATTACAGAAATAAAATTACAATAATTCGTCAATAATATCAATAAAATTAGTCAATAAAAACTAATAGTCAGTATGTATACAATCCAGTCATCCGTCCCTTTCGCAATATCTCAAACACACTAACATTAAATCCGACCATCCATCTTCAAACAAATCACATTCAGGGTTGGCAGCCAGGATAGCGTTGAACGCGCTAAGAGTGTGAGGGATGGGAGAAACCAAATGTAGACCATTGTATTAACGTATGACATTTGCTAACTTTTCACCAAAAATATCAAAAGTTATGCGAGTTTAAATTCGTTTAGTTATATATATATATATATAACCTAACCTTACCGGTATTGGTGATGAACTACCAAAAACATAATTTATAAGTAAAAATCTTTTACCGCTTTAATACATACAAATAATATTACGTATAGATAAGTATCTATATACATTTTATATACCACTAGCTGCGTTCCGCGGTTTCACCCGCGCGGTGATGGATGATGATGAATCATATATAGGTATGTTATTCAGGCGTGATATAGCTTTCTACTGGTGTGAGAATTTTTTTTTTCACCTGTTAAGTTTTTGCGTTTATCCGCTACAAACTAATTATCAAATTGTTCTTCTTTATTAATATAGTAGATATGGATTAACACCAAGATACGAATAATGTGGCCTAGTTTGTACCGATGTTAATATTGCATATTTTAACACAGAAAAGTGGTTATTGTTCCATAACTGTAATAGTTAGACGTTATGGTATCACATACTTTTTTGTAGATATTGATATTTTCTATAAAATTGTAATACATAACTTTGCTCTATTGTAAACAGTTTCCACAGTGTACGCGATTTAAGGATATTTTTATGGTTTTTTTCTAAGTTTGGGTTACATTAACGACGTTTTCATATGAATCTCTTAACGGTTTTGAAAATATAATATAGCCTTTATTATTCAGTGATAATGTAGCCTTCTAACGGCAACTTCTTCTTCTTCTTCTTATATAAATCAATATTATTTGTATATACATATGTACGAGTATATATTCTAAGACGACGTGTAACTATTCTAATCGTTTGTGATATTTTCGTTGACGTTAGTCGTATATTTTAAATCTTTTTGGATAATTAACGTTAGAAACGGGATATTTACCATGTATTGTATTTATTGTGAGCTCTCGATATTTGGGCACAGTTGCATGCGCCATGTTCACGAGTAAACTGAAGTATCTGCGGGTAGGTGTTGTTGTGAGCAGACGAAACGGTCTACCCTCTTCCGCACACGTTTATTGCGTTCCGGCTTATTACCGCTGACACAACAGTCACTTGGAACTCGATCTGGGTCTCGACACACATAACTCACGGTATCTGTTCGCGAGCTTATAAGAAGCGTGCAAAAAAAGGATATTTTTAGTAACTGTTTCTTGCAATGTTAAACACTTACACGTGCAAACTCTTCATTATATAACTTTTGTGGAATGTTTCCGTTTTCAATGGGCTTTAAAAAATAAACCTTTATTGGCTGAGGCTCAGTGTTATAGTTTTCACTGATTATTACGAGCAAGTCTATATCTTCTGCACAATAACTACAGAAGAATGAGACAAGTCTTTGGCTACTAACATTGTGTCCACATCTTCCTTCAATCCAACCCCTGCTTCATTAATCGGTTCGAATCAGCAAGCTTCCGCTTCATTCATAAATCTTTTTTATACACATATTATTTATAGTACAGATTAAAGTATACTTCTAGAAACGCTACAAGACGTGCCTTATTTCAGGAATTCTCATGAAACAACTCTTTGGTTATTGTTATAGACATGGTTGGGTCAAATATAATTTATTTTACAGCATTTTAAGCGCGACGTGTTCTCTCTGCTGTTTTTGTATTCTGTGACAAGTGTTCTGGGTAGCCGTCGAAAACTATAGTAGCGTATTTTTCGTACTTTTGCTTGACGTAGTTAGTATAGCGATTGAAAATATCATTGACGATATCCCGTTTGTTCTACACAACCTTGTGAATGTCCACCATCAACTACAAAATATACTTTATCTCCTAAAACGGTCGTAGACTTATCCCTTTCCTCATTCCCTTATCATCGAAAAGAGATAGAGGATATGGGGCTAGTTCATGAACTCATTTACTTTTATTGATGAATTTACTGCAGCAAGCGGTACCACTCTATGTTTCAAAAACATCACGCAGTTGCTTGTCTATGGTATTTTTATTATTCTCGATCCTATTAATTCAGCTTTTTAACAGTATACTTGGTTTATATCTCCCACTAAACCTGTACTGAGGCTCATTATTACTTACTTGAAAAGGTGGGTGTTTATTCAAACCACTAGTTTTTTAAAATCATTTACGTCTCTTTACTCTTGTGTGGACAATCCACATAGCACCATCTAGCCCCAAAGTAAGCTACTCAAAGCTTGTGTTATGGGTACTAGATAACTGATATGTTTAATACATTATACACATAGATATTTTTTTTATTATACATAGAAAACACCCAGACCAACGGAACAAATTTTTGCAGATCGTGCACAAATTTGTTCTAAGGCAGGAATCGAATCCGCAACCTCTTGCGTCACAGGCGGACTTTCGCCCGTTGCGCCACTGAGGTCGTCATTAACGGGGCTGAATTCAGAGTCAACTTCAATATTTGTAAATATGGAAAAGTCATCCACGTCCCTGTTAGCTACAGGCATAGCTGCTCTCCATTTCGCTAGAATATTCTCAGTCATGCCTCTATGAGTTGTGAGGCCCCCTGGCGATTTTATGGTTTTCATTAGAGTTTGCTCAATAGTTAAATCGCTCCAGAGCCCGGACCAAAACCGGCGGGATTTTCGAACTGTGAAATATCATTTTTTGGTGAATTTTACCTGCATTTGCAATTAGAAGTATAGGAGTAGTGAAGTATAGTGTGGGATTTTATGTTTGTATTTAGTAATTTCAGTTTATAAATCATGTTGGATTAAACTTTCCATTCTAATATTAACATGGAGATCCAAAAACAATAATATACACTTTTTACTAAAACATTCATGTAATGTAAAAATAGAACAATGTTCAAAACTAAACGCAAACATTTTAGTAAAAAAACGCATGGCGGGATTTCACATTTAATTGCGACAATTGTGTTGTAAATTACCGCGTGAACATAGATAATCCATAAAAATCAAGCGATCAGATCGATCAATCTTGTGATCAATGATCTGACAATCTGATTCCGAAATAGATGGCTCCTCATGATTTAAAAGCTGAGGCCGAATTATCATAAAACAATTTACTTCCTCCAAAATCCAAGGAGCGATATATGAAAACTTATGAAAAATGTATGAAGTTAGATAAAAGAATTTTGGAAAGGCAAAAAAACAAAACAACAGTTGGTCTGAAAATACAACCCTCAACCAGTAAAAAGCCATCCTGGCCGCGTATATAACGGACCTCGGCTCCGGTTCGGGACGGTTAACTCATACTTGGCCAGGAAGTCTTACTGGATTCTGCAGTAATGTACTAATAAACGTAGATTTGAGAACATTTTTTTGGAAGTCGGTTGAAAAGATACCATCCGTGATCTGCACATTGGTGCGAATTTAACTGAACGTATATGATGCTTATAAATACCTAATTGGAAGTTTTTACCGTAATTCAGAATTTTCCTAGAGCCGTAAATAAAAAAAAACACAATAACATATATTCCGATCGTCGCACGACTTTTTTCACTTTAAGTCACTATACACAAGGGAAGCCTCTATTCATAAATACACTTAACTTTTTATTTTTTAATTAACGGCTTAAGGTTTATACCTAATATTTAACATGGTTCCGGAAGTGCTAGAAACGGTGCAAACCGGGAGATACTCCTAGCTGTGTTTCCTAACGCTTCAAGAAGACACTACTATTTTCAGAATTATGTCCATACTTTATGCTAATTTGACTGGACTACAACCTGAAAGGGACAAATTTATCTCTAGACATTTAGACTATCTGCAAATAATTGAAGTTTTCACGTAACTTTAGTGGACGGATTGTTAAGAAAAACAGAGGTCCGAGATGTGAGCCCTGAGGCACACCTGACAGTACTGATCTTGCATGAGATTGAAAACCACAAACCATGACAAACTGTGAACGATTCTCAAAATAGGAGGCACACCGACGTAGTAGAAAGCCACAAATGCCAGCATGACCGAACTTTTGTATATGTATTCCGTAGTCTACGACATCAAACGTCTTTGAAAAATTAGTGTAGATGGCATGCATCTAATGTTTGTTAGTTAAGATTTCCGCGACATCGCTTACAAAATCAATTGAAACGAGATTTGATGTGCTGCAGTGAGGTAAACAGTGCCTTAAGATAGAAATAAATATTTTGTTAAATGAGTGATTCAAAAAATTTACCTATCACTGTTAAAATGAATATTGGTCGGTAATTAGAACTATCCCCTTGGTCTGCTTTTTATGGATCGGAATTATGTGTGCTATTTTCCATTTGGTAGGAAATATTCCACAAGATCACACCCAGGTTATACTTAACCGAAAACAAAAATGAAGAGAGCCCATTCCATTCCTTAGCTGTTTGGTAAGGAACGTAGAAGCAAAGCGCTCGGTACGAGTCGGTGGTATCTCGAAGGGCGTATCTCCGTTGGTCTGGTAGACGTGACGGCAGCGGCGGACTCACCAGATGTCTTCGAGCGCAGGCGTGGCGCCGAGGTCGCGACACACGAGGCGCGGCTCCAGCGTGCGCAGCGCCCGCGCGCGTGACGTCAGCTCGTCCATTAGCGTCTCTACGCCGAGTTCTGCGACCTCCTCGGCGGTGGGGCGTAACGTCGGACTTGGGGCGAGGCCCTCGGCCCTACCCGCCTTCTAATAATATATTTACATAGGAACATTAAACATCACTTAAATATCTGTTATTGTTCTTATATTATTTCGTACTAGCTGCGTCCCGCGGTATTACACGATGGCCTCATAACTAAACTCAAAGTCGCACAACGAGCTATGGAGAGGGCTATGCTCGGGGTTTCTCTACGTGATTGAATCAGAAATGAGGAGATCCGTAGAAGAACGAAGGTCACCGACATAGCCCAGAAGATTAGCCTGTTAAAGTGGCAGTGGGCAGGGCACATAGCACGCAGAACAGATGGGCGATGGGGTCGGAAGGTTCTGGAGTGGAGACCACGGACTGGCAAGCGCAGCGTAGGTCGTCCACCGACACGGTGGACAGACGACCTGATAAAGGTAGCAGAATGACGTTGGATACAGGCTTCCTCATCTGTCTTTTTGTTAAATTATGTGGAAGGCATATGTGCAGCAGTGGACGTCCTACGGCTGACATGATGTTGATGATGATATTAACGAACCGGCAAACACTCATGTTAGGGTTCGAATACGTGGGACCCTGGTTTTTGTAATATATGAGGGTATTGTGTACAATATTTTATAAATCATTGTAGGTACGCCGAGCGCGCAGCCAGTCCTCAATGGTGCAGCAATATACGAGTACGAAACGTTATTAGTAGATCCTGAGTTTTATTATTTGTAATATCTATCTCCCTGGATATAACTCAGTCGAGTATAGGAAATGCTGATCTTCAGTGCAAACGCTCGCCCGAATATATAATATTAAGGGTGATTTTTTGAGAAGGGCGGCCATGGCCAATTCCGGAACCACGAGAGTTAGAGAAATATCGTGAAAAGAGACATGCCCTTTGTACGAAGTAAGTACATGTATTGTGAGATTGTGCTGACGCCCGCGAATCCGCGTGCGACACCTTTTGTACATTATTATTATAAAATAAATCAGTTTGCATTTGACCATGAACACGGGTGGTTTCATTTATGCAGCTCGACATCATATCATTACTTTCCCCGGTATATCAACTCCAGTGTAGGGACTTACACCCCCTACATTGTTTTGGTCCTTCGGCACTTCTGGTGCGGGACTACGCATTTTTACTGACCTTCGCCGTGCGCGTGAGGGTCATATTATCAGACTTGTGTAGTTCACACTGTGAAGTTAACAAATCAGTGCAGTGAGTTATCGAAATACAGTGACATTACAGTGACATTACAGTGGACATTACAGTGGACATTATCAGATTATCATAGCAAGCGTCGTGGGCTTAGAGGCTCAAACGCGCATATCTTTATCAAGTGTCTTCGATCTGGAGATCCAAGACTTACATTTTATCAATTTGGAGGGGATCCCCGAAGCATCAACAGTTCGGGCGAGTAAACCCTCTCGACACATCATCAAGCCAAGTAAGACTGTTCCTTATTTTTTCAATAATGGAGGTGCTTCTTCAACGGCAAAATGAGATCGTTTCTATCATCAGTAATATTAGGATGAATTTCGGAAAGGATTCGGCTGTTCGTAAAACATCTGATTACATTAAGAAACGGTTAGACAGCATTGACAATCTCTGGGGAGAGTTTAACAGTAACCACACCAAAATCTTTGTGGGAGATGGAGGTGTGCCTAATCATGATCACGAGTATTTTAAAGACAACATATATCAAAAGACAAAAGACTTATATGATGGGTTGCGAAATGTATTGTTAACGTATGGTAGAACAGACACATCTACTCAACATGATGGTGAGGTAGACCATCAACTACGACTACAACGAACACATTTTAGGGCATTTGATAGAACATTGAGACGCATAAGAATAGAAGACTTGACAGAAAAGTGGGAGATAGAAGATAAATTAAAAATAATACAAAATAAGTGGAAGTTAATAGAAGAATTACATATTAAAATCGATAACATTTTGCGTGGCGGTGACGTCACGTATGACGATGAATATGACGATTTTGAAAAAAGTTTTGACGAAATGAAACGTTTATTAAATAGACATTTGTCATCAAAAATTCACCTACAAAATTCGACAGTCCAATTAGAAATTCTAGTTTTTACAGGTAAATACAATCAATGGCCTACATTTTTTGATTTATTTAGCGAGATAATTCACCAAAATAACTCGCTTACAAAATGTCAAAAACTGCAATACTTAAAAAGTAAAATCAAAGGGGACGCTGAACGTCTCATACAGCATCTTCATATATCGAACGAAAACTATGACACAGCTTGGGACATTCTGACGCATAGATATGACAATAAAAATGTTCTCTTTTCTAAACAAATCGAGCTATTTTTAAATCAGACCAACATTCACAAGCAGACAGCGTACGAGTTAAGAAAACTGTACGACACGACAACAGAATGCATTCATGCCGTTCATAACCTTGGGGTTGATACATCCTCATGGGATCCGCTTCTGGTCCACCTACTGTGTAAAAAGTTGGACGCACAGACATACGCTGATTATAAAGAGTCCCGGAAATCGCCTAGACAATTGGCCAATCTGGATGAGTTTTTAGCATTCTTAGAAAGCAAATTTATGGCGTTAGAGCCTGTTACTAGACGGGATAAGGAAATACCGTCACCTTCTACTCGTACCTTATCATCAAACAGTACAAATATTCCACCTACAAGGAATTATCGACATTATTATCAAGCAAACAAGAAAACTAACTATGAAGTCATGGCATCGCTTACAAAAAGGTGTCCATTATGCAAATCAGAACACGATTTATACCAATGTGTAAGGTTTCTTGAAATGACACCGGAGATTAAATATAATACTGTTGAGAAACTTCGCATTTGTTTGAATTGTTTATACGATCACAACACTAAACAATGCTCTTCGACGAAACGGTGTAAAACGTGTAATGGGTATCATAATACAATTATGCACGAAGCGTGTGAACATTATATTGCTACTAAACCCAATTTATCATCATCATTATCAACTATGGTACCTAAACAGCAAAACAAACTACAACAAAACCACATTCAAATAAAACCAGGTCCATCCACGGTCCCTCAACAGCATAGCAATCAGCGAAATGTATTTCATGTTGCCACCGAAAACAGAGAAACACTTTTACCAACTGTCGTTATCCAAATTCAAGCAGCGGATGGTACCTTTGTGACAGCTCGTGGCATCTTAGACCAAGCCGCGCAAATTTCGTTAATTTCTGAAAATCTCGCTCAACGTTTAGGTATAAAACGTCATTACCCTTTAATAGCCGTATCGGTATCTGGTATCGATTTATGTGAGAAAAAATGCAAGGGTACCGTGCAACTTAGGGGAAGGTCACTTTATGACGATTATACATTTGACTCTGATGCATATGTCGTGTCCAAGGTTGCTCATAATTTACCTCAAGTTTCGTTTGAACCCGAATCATTAGAATACTTGAAGGATTTGCCGCTAGCAGATCCTCAGTTTAATATATCACAAAATATAGACCTGCTATTGCACAGTGATGTCTATGCGGAAGTCATTAGAAAAGGTCTTATAAGGGGCCCTTTGAGGTCACCAATTGCACAAGAAACAACCTTGGGATGGATCATATCAGGGAGTGTTAAGACAATGAACTGTTTTAATGTAACGAAGCGTAACCTTGAGGGTAACTCAGTACTATCAACAAGCCATAATATCAAGAATACGGATAATACAGATTTATCAAAGTTCTGGGAAATAGAAGACATCAGTAGTACTTCGAGTGATTTGACTGAAGACGAGAAGTACTGCGAGGATTTATATCAACAGACAACAAAACGATTGGAAAATGGAAGGTACGAGGTCGCTCTACCGATGAAACCAGCTTATCAGGAATATTTAGGACCAACAAAGGCAAAAGCTGTTGCTCAATTTAAACAGCTTGAAAATAAACTTACTAAAAACTCAGCGTTTTCAGAAGGTTATAAACAATTCATGCGTGAATACATCACTTTAAATCACATGCGTCCGGCAGAACTATCGGACCATCAACAGCATTTTTTACCGCATCACGGAGTAGTAAAAATAGATTCGCAAGAGCCAACAAAACTAAAAATCCGTGTGGTATTCAACGCATCATCAAAAACTGCAAACTCAGGTAAAAGTCTTAATGAGTTAATGTATCGCGGAGCTAACCTTCAGCAAGATCTTCAAGCTCTAATTCTAAAATGGAGAACGCATAAATTTGTATTTACAGCCGACATCGAGAAAATGTTCCGTCAAATCCTTATCAGAAATGTCGATCAGCATTTACAAATGGTGGTATGGCGAGAATCGCCGTGTAACCCTCTACAAGAGTACCAATTATCAACTCTTACATACGGGATGAAGGCCAGTCCATTTTTGGCTATGAGGACTTTACAGATGCTAGCCAAGGATGAAGCCAAGAACTTCCCGCTTGCAGCGGAATCCATTAAATCTTCGTTTTATATGGATGACTTGCTAACAGGACATAATATATTAGAAAAGGCTAAGGAATTACAACAAGAGTTAGTACAAATATTCAAATCAGCGCAGATGAATCTACGAAAGTGGAGTAGTAATAACCCACAGTTATTAAGCAATCTAAAACCTGATCAACTCAATGACAACTTTGAGTTTAAGTGTGCGGAATCACGAAAGACACTCGGACTAAAGTGGGAACCCACAACTGACTGTTTCACCTATCAGAATCAAATCACAGCTGACAGTGATAAACAAATAACGAAAAGGCGGTTGTTATCAGAGATATCGAAGTTATTCGATCCAGTAGGCTGGTTATCTCCTTTATCAATCAGAGCAAAGCTACTTTTTCAAAGGTCATGGAGCAAAGACATGTCATGGGATGACATAGTATCAGAAGACATTCAGAAAGATTGGGTTAAACTTAGCACCGACCTGAAGGAGATCGGTGACATTAAAATACCACGACACATCGGTGATACCGATAAGGAATGTCACCTACATGCATTTAGTGACGCTAGCGAAAATTCCTTTGCATGCGCCTTGTACATGGTAACAAGCAATAAAGGTGAATTTACATCAAAGCTCATAGCAGCAAAAACAAGATTGGCTCCATTGGGTAAAACGGTATCCCTGGCCAGAAAAGAACTCTGTGGAGCTCTCCTTCTTTCTCAACTTGTGAAGAAGGTCCTAGAATCATTTCACGGGATAGATATCAAAATACATGCATGGACAGACTCAATGATCGTTTTAGGTTGGCTCAACGGAGACATATATCGCTGGAAGCAGTTTGTTGCATACCGAGTGCAGCAAATAAATGACGTAATTCCTGCCTCGTGTTGGGGGCACGTCATTAGCGAAGAGAATAGCGCAGATTGTGCGACACGTGGTTTGACAAAGAAACAATTAATAGAGCACAAGTTATGGTGGGAGGGGCCTAAATGGTTAACTTCATTCAAATCAAGCGACAAGAATATCACCTATGAAAGTCCGGAATTAGAACTGAAAAAAGCATGTGTACACGCCACTTTACAAATAAACAAAACGTCACTTGTTAGCGAATTACTTATGCAATATAGCTCGCTCACACGTGCTACAAGGATACTCGGCTGGGTGTTACGTTTCATCAGCTGTGCACGCGATAAGCAGGGTGCATCTAGAAGCGAAACGCTGACGTCACCGGAACTAAATGAGTGTTACAATATAATTATTAAGGAATGTCAGCAACAGGACTTTAAGGACGATTTAGACCACATCAAAAAGCAAGGACATGTCAGTCCCAAGAGCAAAATCGCATCATTGGATCCATACATGGACAAACGGGGTTTGCTAAGAGTCGGTGGAAGATTGAGACACGCAGATATCTCAAACTCAGAGAAATATCCTATCATCTTGTCAGCCCACGGACGGCTCACAGACCTTGTTATTAATCAAGCACATATGACGACACTCCACGGTGGAGCTCGGTTAACACTCTCATATCTCTGATACAAATTCTGGATTATTAGTGGAATGCGCACTGTAAAACGACAGCTGAGGCGATGTGTCCGCTGTCGAAGATTCAGTAACGAAAGCATGCAAAATATAATGGGGGACCTCCCACAACCAAGAGTTACCCCCTCTCACCCCTTCACATTTACCGGGATAGATTTCACGGGGTTCGTGGAATTGAAAATCAATAAAGGGCGAGGAGTCAGAACATGCAAGGGATACGTAGCAGTATTTGTTTGCCTATCAACTAAGGCAGTTCACTTGGAGTTGGTGTCGGATTTAAGCACACCAACTTTTTTAGCAGCATTTAAACGATTTTGTGCACGTAGGTCAATACCACGCGCATGTTACAGTGACAATGGCACCAACTTTTGTGGTGGAAACCGTCTTCTGCAACAAGAATACAAGGAAATTATGCAGACTATGAATACTGAATTCTTCAATGACATCCAAGAGTATCATATCGAATGGCATTTCAACGCTCCAGTATGGCCCAGCGCAGCTGGCTTGGTCGAAGCAGCTGTAAAAGGAATGAAATATCACTTGAAGAGGGTATTGGGTGATCAGAAACTAACATACGAGGAGTTCTCTACCCTACTTCATCAAATTGAGGCATGCATGAACTCCAGGTCACTTTGTCAACTCACAGAGATAGCCGAAGACAATGCTGACAGCTATCTATCACCAGGACACTTTCTAGTCGGTGGTCCACTGATTACTAGGCCACAAATAGATCCTGAATCACTCACTTTATCAGGACGTTGGCAACTAGTTCAGGAAATGAATAAAAACTTTTGGAAGAAATGGTCGTCTGAATATCTACAACAACTTCAGACTAGGTCTAAGTGGAGGACTCAGAAGAAAAATTTGGAAGTCAACGATATAGTCATCGTTAAAGAGGACAACTTGCCACCGGGAAATTGGGCACTAGGCAAGGTCCAAGACACTTTCCCTGGACAAGACGGAATTGTGCGCGTCGTGTCCTTAAAGACAAGAAACAACATCCTAAAACGACCAGTCTCCAAATTGATCCTCCTACCCGTCCGAGAAGATCATAATAATGTTAATCAGCATGCAGCAGATCAATCTGATAATCCAGGTCCTTCAGCATCACATCAAAATACGACCACCTTACCGCGAAGACCGAGATTAGGAGTTTTTAACGTCAGAAACATCAAGAATTTTTTCATGATTATCATGATGATGACTGTAATATCACCCAGTTCACAAAACACTGATCACTTGCATTACAATAAAACAGTTATCAACAAATCGCAAGGTCTATTTTTCGACAAGGTAGCTGACCTCTATTACGTCAAGGATAATTGGAAACTCGTTGTGTATTACAACTTGTCGACATATTGGCAAGGAATGACAGCTATCGAAAGCTATGTTGACCATCTCCAAAACATATCATCAAAACAAATCCCGCATATTAAAAGTATCACGTTGCAACTAAGACAAGAACTGAATGAAATTGAGCATTACAACACTCTGCTAAAAGGACATAAATCAAAAAGACAAAAGAGAGGATTTATCAACGGAGTAGGTAACATTGCAAATTCGTTATTTGGAATATTAGACAGCAGTTTTGCAGAGAACTACAAGGAAGATATACAAAAAATAGAGCAGAATGAAAATCATCTACAAGAATTATTAAGAAATCAAACGTCAATCATTGAATCACAATACAATATTTTGAAAAGACACGAAGACATAATGACTAAGCAATTTCAGTTTATGAATGAGCAGTTAAGAAATGTATCTATGATAATTAATCGTGTGCAAATTGACAATGAAAACTCGTTGTATATCACATCATCGGCGCTAGCTGCCAGTATCATTATATCTAACCTGCGACACATACAACAAACTCTAATGGATACTATCACAGACATATATCATGGACACATTGACACGCATTTATTACTTCCGGAGCAACTGGAACAGCAGATGAACATTATATCAGGCCAACTACACGGACTCCTTATGCTACCCATACACACTGACATTACGGAGCTATACAAACTTCTCAAAGTGTCAGCGAAGGTAATCAATGATTATCTTATCATCGAGGTCAAGATTCCACTTCTTAGCAATGATGTATTCGAACTTAGCAAAATAATATCTCTACCACAACAGAAGGACAACAAAACCTATCATATAATGCCTACTAAACCATACATTGCCTACAACCTTAAAAAGGATGTGGCTTCATTGATGACCGAAAACGACCTAATAACATGCACCCATATCTCCTACAACAAAATATTATGCCAATTAGACATACCATTATACAATATAAAAATAAAACAATCATTGTGTGACATTCAATTAGTAGACGCCGCCGCTGATAAGGCTTGCTCTACAACCATAACAACCTGCCGGGATCAATGGATCAAATTACATTCCGACAACCAGTGGCTATACGCGTGCTGTGCGGAATGCCACGTCCGCATTCATTGTCCAGCTGGGATGACGATAGATGATATAAACGACACTGGAATCATAACATTAAATGATGGATGTACCCTAATGGGAGAAAGTTTCTCTATTTACGCACACAATAAATTACAAAATAAAATGGACACCAAGCCCCAGATTCTTACATTCCCAGAGATATCGATTCTTAATAAAATGGTTAACGCTGAGCTCTCCGAGACAGAGTTCGAGCCTATACAAGAGTCAGCTTGGAACAAACTGAAAGCCGAAATCGCAAATGCTAAGGAACAGTCTTCAGGGAATCTCAGCATACATGACGTTCACCATTACACTACGTCATATTTCATCATCGGGTTGCTGCTCGTCGGGGCAGCTATCGTCGCTTACCGCAAGCTGAAGGGCAAGGCTGCGCCCGTGGCACTGCCGGAGCAGGCAAGTGCCAGGCCGCAGCCACCAGGCTCGACTGCCGACTCACGTGTCAGTGTTAGTGAATGTGTGCAAGGTGCGCGAAGTGTAGAAAATGTCAATAGAGGCACGTCGCCTATGCCTATCAGAGCTCGTTTCGATAAGTGATTAGTGAGCATTTGTGAAATAAGAGAATTTGACTCTATTTATTTTTCTATATTTTTTGTGTATACTAACACCCCACATTGTTATCACCATTGTATCATCTACTTTTTACGCATTATATCATTTAGAAGTAAGTCTTCATTTCTTTTATGTTTAGCATGAAATCATCTTAGGCCTATTTGAGTGGGCAAGATGTACGAAGTAAGTACATGTATTGTGAGATTGTGCTGACGCCCGCGAATCCGCGTGCGACACCTTTTGTACATTATTATTATAAAATAAATCAGTTTGCATTTGACCATGAACACGGGTGGTTTCATTTATGCAGCTCGACATCATATCATTACTTTCCCCGGTATATCAACTCCAGTGTAGGGACTTACACCCCCTACATTTATAAGAAAACAATAATTGCATAGTTTTTAGTTTTTTTTAATAAACTTTTGACGGAAATCGTCCCGAATGATTTAAAAAAAAAGACATTCTGTATTATTGAACTAATGGATTCTGTTGCTGATAAATATCAATCTTCGCAAAGAAATAAATTACTAAAAATTAAAGCAAATAGTAAATTTTTGCTTTTTTTTATTTTTTTACACGGTTTCACTGACATTTTAGCCATTGTGTGTGAAACTCATTTATCTTATTAGCGGGATATACTGTGGTGATACTTACAGCTTACTTAGCTTACAAAAAAGCTCATTACTTGATATTTTCTCGAGGATAAATCATGTCATGGTATCAAATACAGTAAAGTCTTTAGAGAGACGTATAAACTTATGCATTGGAGTCAATGGACACCATTTTGAGCAACTTATTAGTTAGGTAAAATTGAGATATGAAACGAAATTTGTAAATAATACAATTTCCTTTAATTTTTAGTAATGCATTTCTTTGCAAAGATTGATCTTTACCAGCAACAGAATCCATTATATCAATAATACAGGATGTATTTTTTAAATAATTCGTTTCGATTTCCGTCAAAAGTAATAGATGAAAAAAATTAAGTATGCAGTTATAGTTTTCTTATAAATCGAGGGCATGTCTCTCGTGGTTCCGGACTTGGCCATGACCGCCCTTCTCAAAAAACCACCCTGTGTATATAAATATTGGTTGTAACGGCAACGAGACAGTACTCACGTAGGCCTGCTTCAGCTCCGGCGAGTCCCGCATCAGCGGCTCGACGGTGCGCGCCCAGCTCGGCGCCAGACGCAGCGGCTCGCTCGTGCCCAACTGCGCCGCTCTGCACGCGCACAAGCGCATCTACAATACAACGATACGGATTATCAACTATACCTAAAACTCGTATTTGCCGAGAGCGAGCGAAAGGTTTAATCATTTTAGTAAGCGCCTGCATCTTGGTCTATTCCGAGCAACTAAATAAACTTGTGCAGTGCAATATTTGCATTGCAACTATGTTGGACGATCTGCACTAGAACAAAAAGTAAAAATGCAAAATGTTCTGTTAGCTGTTATAAAGATACTTTTCCGTTTTTTCCTGACCGATTCAAAATTCTGGAATTTGTTTACAGAAACTCTTTTAAACAAAGCTGAACCGTATCAGTCGGTTCGGTAGACCAAAATGGTGGTGCGCAAATTCAAATACCTTGCCGGGTGTGGGTTTGGTCAGCCTGGGCTTCGAGCATAATTTTGAATACATTTTTAAATAAAAGGCTCTACGTCCACCTCATTCCCAATGTAACGCGTATATTGCTATCCTTTTCTACTTATTATTCGACGATATATTTTTTTTCTATGTTTGTATATTCGCCATAGCTCAAGTTATTTGGGTAAATAGTCAAAACTAGATGTTAATTCGTATGTTCGGAATTAACTTATAGTCACATAGATAAGTCTGTCACGAAGTCATTACCCTGTCTAGCTCGTTAATATATCTACCTAATGTATCGAAATTTGTGTAAAAAGCCTGTTGAGAATCCTTTTAGAATAAAATAATATAACTCACCCTCTTGAAGAAGATTCTCTTGAAGGCGAGCACCCGATTGAACATCCTTTGGAGATTTAACTTCGGCGGCGGCATCTCCTTCGCCACCACCTCCAGCGCCGAGCGTCTCTCGTCATGAGGCATATCGCCGTCCTAGTTCAACAATAAGATATATTTCTGTGTCATATCGCCGTCCTAGTTCAACAATAAGATATATTTCTGTGTCATATCGCCGTTCTAGTTCAACAATAAGATATATTTCTGTGTCATATCGCCGTTCTAGTTCAACAATAAGATATATTTCTGTGTCATATCGCCGTCCTAGTTCAACAATAAGATATATTTCTGTGTCATATCGCCGTTCTAGTTCAACAATAAGATATATTTCTGTGTCATATCGCCGTCCTAGTTCAACAATAAGATATATTTCTGTGTCATATCGCCGTTCTAGTTCAACAATAAGATATATTTCTGTGTCATATCGCCGTCCTAGTTCAACAACAAAGATATATTTCTGTGCTAAAAAAACGATATTAAAATATATTTAGTTACACTTCCGCGGAAAAAAAAAAATGATTTTGGCCTATTTGGGGGTGCACCACCCTCTCTCCCGCACAAACTGCTTCATAGGAAGAATACAAAATATTCGTTTATGTTCGTGTTACGTAATATAGTTTGTGCGGGAGGGAGGGTGCTGCACACGCCAAAATAGGCCAAAATCATTGTTTTTTTTTCAGCGGAAGTGTCACTAAATATGTTTGTTAATATCGATTTTTGATAATGGATTTCCGCAAAGCACCTGAATCAATAAATTATTTCTGTGATATCGCCGTCCTAGTTCAACAATAAGATATACGAGTATTTATGCGTTATATCGCCGTCCTAGTCCTAGTGACCTGGTCGAAATCCTGACTGGAAAGGATTAAGGAGATGATTGGCTACAAGAAAGGAGTTTAACTGCTTGTGAACTAGACGTTCAAGGACTTTGGATAGAAAGGGAAGAATGGAAATAGGGCGGTATTCAGAGAATGACGTTGGATTAGGTTTCTTGGGAAGAGAATAATCTGCGCTTTCTTCCATGTTGCAGGGAACGTCGCATTGGATATGGAATAATTAAGTATATAGCAAATGATCGGGAGAATTATCTCAAGGATGGAAACAATCATGTCATAATCATATTTGATTGGTATAAAATCTATACACGTCAATATTGAGAATAAAAGAAACAATGTGTCAAAAATCTGATTGACAACTTAGGTACTATAGTACATTTGTACTTTGTTGTTCATATATTATGTACTTATGTATAATTAGTACCTACATACTCATGTTGGATAACTGCTACCACATACAAATAAGTAATTAATAAATATATGTCATGTGTCGACCAATACCGTCAACTCCAAATGCATTTGAAGAAATGGACAGTATGCTCCTCCTAACATCACAAGCGGACAATTGACTAAAGAAAAATGAAGGATGGTCAGGTGTCGAAACAGTAGAAAGATTATATTTATATTATTGCATTTTTTATATTATTGCAAGGTATTATTTTTGTCAGAATCTGATATGAAGGATGACGAAGAGAAAGCTTGTTCAGAGAGTCAACATCTAAAACATTAGGGACAGAAACATGGCGTGATTTACAGACTTCAAGTTACCTACCTGAGAAATTTTCATACTTTTGCTGGATCTTCATTTTCAACAGATTTGTGGATATGGCGACGTTATGCATCTCTACACACTCTATTGCAGCGATTCCGTGACTGGGAGTACTTATCTTTATACATGCCATTAGGACGACACTTGTACCTGGACTTTGCTATCGGTTTCTTGTGCATGAATAATTTGATCTCGTCAGTAAGCCACGGTGCGGGCAGATTTTGATTGGTCTTAATGGAGCGTGAATGTCGTAAAGCTGAGTAATCGGAGAGTTAAAATAGACACTTGATCGTCGATGGACTTGGCCTCTAAGACAGATGACCAGTATACCTTCTTTTCATCAGCAAGGGAGAGTTCCTCGTTCATACTACTAAAATTGCGCTGGAGAATAATTGTGGGCTTGGGCTTTGGAGGACGAACTTTATACATGATAGGAGAACGCATTAGCAGACACCTGACCGTGCTTGGCAACATGCGGTAACGATGAGACAATTAGTAGGTAGGAGCAATTAGGAAAGTGGTGTGTAGCCCTTGATGGTCATTTTTTATTAGACACGTGTTAAAATCACCCATAATTATGGTATGACTACATGAAGGAGCAAGATTTTGTAGAATAGTTTCGAGAGAGGCAAAGTAATTAACGCGTAAAGATGGGGTATAGTAAACTCCAAGTAGAATTTTAGTATATGAGAGACTTCAATAAAAATATGTTCACCGGCATTCGTGGGCGGAGGTTGTGGTGACATGCTTATTACTGAAAAGGAAATATGAGCACGCTTACACACGCATTTATTTCCACCCACAACAGATTTGCTAAAAACTGACAAAAATATGAAACTTTAGGTAATTGATGATGTGTGTACACTTACAGAGCTACTTTTTTTATTTATTTATTTATTTTAGTTCAGATGCTTGTTGCACTTACAGTTAATACCAAGCCGTGCAGCAAGTTATATAAGTTTATAGGTTCGAGTGTTACGTGCTAGCTTTGTAGCTGACCACAGTTTTTAAGAAGATGGGGGATTTCAACGCGGAGTTGGGTAAGAGAAGCGAGGATGAGTTGAAAGTGGGGCAATTTAGCTATGGACAACGGAACCGTAGGGGACAGAGGTTGGCCGACTTCCTGGAGAAAGAGGGATTCTTTATGATGAACTCTTTCTTTCAGAAGCCACCTCACAGGAAATGGACCTGGCTGAGTCCCGATGGTTCCACGAGAAATAATATTTACTTCATTTGACCACCAAAAGGCAAATATTCACTGATGTCTCCGTGATCAACAGGGTTAAAACCGGTAGTGATCACCGAATGGTAAGAGGCACGGTGAATATTAATGTCAAACTGGAGAGGTCTCGTCTGATGAAGTCTACGCTCCGACCCACTCGTGCCCGTATTCAAGACCCCGAGAGCTTTCAACTTGAGCTATCCAATCGCTTCGATTGCTTTGAGAACATCGCTTCAGCGGACGAGATCAATAACAGGTTAGTAGAAACTGTCCATACAGTGGGTTCCAAATACTTTAAACCCCACCGTACAGATAGGCCACAGAAACTCTCCAACAATACCCTCAACCTCATGGCTGAACGACGCTCACTGAAACTGCAGTAAGTTAGTAGTAATTTATAAGCTACACCACTATGGAATTCGTGGAGCTGCTCTGAATCTTGTAGAATCATACTTATCTGATAGGCAGCAAAAAGTTGGCATTAATGGCGTGACATCTTCTGGATCTTTGGTCAGAATGGGGGTTCCACAGGGGTCGATCTTGGGTCCGTTCTTATTCTTAGCATATATCAATGACTTACCACATATGGTTGAGGGCCTTGCTGACATAGTTCTTTTTGCGGATGATACTTCTCTGATTTTTAAAGTAGATAGGAAAGATAGAGAACTAGTTCAAGTCAACAACGCGTTAACTATTGTTTCAAATTGGTTTGCCGCAAACAACCTGCTTCTCAACGCAAAGAAAACGAAATGTTTAAAATTTTCCATGCCTAATGTAAGACATATAGAGCCAAACGTATTACTCGACGGAAATAAATTGAAAATTGACAAGGCAATAGTCTTTCTAGGTATTAGCATAGACTCTAAATTACAATGGGGTCCTCATATTGATGCACTATCTGGAAGACTGAGCTAAGCTGCATATGCGGTTCATAAAATTAGGCAATTGACAGACATAGCTACTGCTCGACTGGTCTACTTTGCTTACTTCCACAGCATAATGTCATATGGTATCCTGCTGTGGGGGTCAGCGGCGGACATAGAGACAGTTTTTATATTGCAAAAGCGGGCAGTTCGAGCCATCTACGAAATGGGTCCCCGCGAATCCTTAAGACAAATGTTCAAAGAAATTAATATATTAACTCTTCCATCTTTGTATATCCTAGAAAATATAATGTACGTTCGTAAAAATATAAAGAAGTTTAGAATAAATAGTGATATGCATAATATTAATACTAGAAATAAGGATAGGATAGCTGTATCTAAATTTAGACTCACGAAAACTAAAAATAAGTCCTTCTTAGGAAATTGTGTACGTTTCTACAATAAAATCCCGAAAGACATTACTGAGCTCACTGAAGGGAAATTCAAGTTACGTGTCAAAAATATACTAATGAAAAAAGCCTATTATAAATTGAGTCACTACTTAGAAGACAAAGATGCCTGGAAGCTTTCCACTTCTGCCTAATAGCCAACTATTGAATAAATTTGTTATTTTAATACTACTCATATGTAACCTCAATGTACAAAGACTTGAAAAAATAATGGCCCACGAGTTTCTTGCTGCTTCTTCTCGGCGGTGGTTCTTTTCCGAAGACAGCGGTAGAATCATTTAAAAATTTTGACGTTCATAAGAGTGTCTATGATGCCTAAACTGAATAAATAATTTTTGAATTTGAATTTGAATTTGCAGTCTTCGGATGATGCTGAAGTATCTAGGCTGCTCAATAGACGAATATGGAAGTCCTTGCGACACGACATCCGGATCTTTAATACAAACCGTATTAAAGAGACGATGGAGCGGAAAAAGGCTCCAAAGTGTTTGCGAGAGACATGTCTATTGGGCAAAGCCAGTTGACGAAGTTGAAGAGAGAAGACGGCAGTGTAGCGTCGACCAAAGCAGAAGTATTAGGAGAGGTAGAGAGTTTCTACGGACAGCTATACACCTCGGTCGCTAAACCTGTTAGCAGCTCGGTCAAAGACCCAAGAGCCAAGCTGTCCGACATTAAACCGAAGATATCCCGGACATCAGCCTGTACGAGATTAGAATGGCCTTGAAACAGCTTAAGAACAACAAGGCGCCTGGTGACGACGGTATCACATCTGAGCTTCTGAAAGCGGGTGGAACACCGGTACTTAAAGCCCTTCAGAAGCCCTCTTTAATACCGTCTTAATCGAAGGTTCAACGCCAGAAGCATGGAACAAAAGCGTGGTGGTGCTGTTCTTTAAGAAAGGTGACAACACTTTACTTAAGAATTACAGACCCATCTCGCTTTTGAGCCATGTTTATAAGCTGTTTTCGAAGGTCATAACGAACCGTCTCAGTCGCAGGTTTGATGAATTCCAGCCTCCGGAACAAGCCGGTTTCCGAAAAGGCTATAGTACCTTAGACCATATCCACACGCTATGGCAAGTTATACAGAAGAACGAAGAGTATAACTTGCCTCTTTGTTTAGCGTTCTAAACTTGTTTGAGGTAATGAAAAGCAAACGCCTATGTGATAAAATAAGCTTTCCAAAGAACAGAACTGCTCTCTTGAATAATAGCGTCTTTGGTATGGCCCCTCGAGTATCGAGTAACCATTTGCCAAAAACTGTGCTAGATTGTACCACCGTAAATAAATTTAAATATACTTTGAAAAAAAATCTTATAGGTAAAACTTACTATAGTGTGAATGAATTTTTGAATGATACAATGTTGTAATATTGGTTTATTATAAAATATTGTAACTTTTCCATTAAATATTATGAATTAACTTTACTTTTACTATATTTCTTGTATTCAGTTATGCTGCTTTTATTACTTATTATTATTCTGACATATTCAATAATGACTAGTAAATTATAACCATTGCGACATGTATACATTTTGTTACCTGCATTTGACATTTGTTTCTTAATATTCTAAATAATTTAATTTAATATTGTAATGTTGTTTTTTTTTTCCTTTTTATATATGGATTTTACGTAGATAATGTATTTTATAAAGGAGATATTGTTTGGTAAGGTTATTGAAAATGTAAATATATGTAGATTTTTTTTGTGATGAGTTTTGAACGTTGCACACCTCTATAGGGGTAAGTTGTAAGGAACATTTGTAATTATACCTACTTGTAATACCTTCACCTACCTACAACTGGCAATAAATAATTTTGAATTTGAATTTGAATTTGCGTTTGTGGACTATGAGAAAGCCTTTGATTCGATCGAGACGTGGGCAGTGCTTGAGTCTCTCCAGCGGTGCCGTATAGACTATCGGTATATTTAAGTGTTGAAGTGTTTGTACAAAAACGCCTACATGTCAGTCCGAGTACAGAAGCAGAGTTCGAAGGCAATTCCATTGCAAAGAGCCGTGAGACAGGGAGACCTTATATCTCCGAAACTGTTCACCGCTACATTGGAAGACGCCTTCAAGCTCCTGGAATGGCAAGGACTTGGCATCAATATTAACGGCGAATACATCACTCACCTTCGTATTGCCGACGATATTGTAGTCATGGCAGAATCCATAGAAGACCTCAGTACAATGCTCGAAGGCTTCCATCGAGTTTCCCAACGGGTAGGTCTTAAGATGAACATGGATAAGACGAAAATTATGTCTAATGCCCATGTTGTACCTACCCCAATATCAGTTGGGAACTCAGTTCTCGAAGTTGTTGACGAGTACATCTACCTGGGACAGACAGTCAAACTAGGCAGGTCCAACTTCGAGAATCGTCGAATCCAACTCGGCTGGGCAGCGTTCCGGAAACTTCGCGAAGTCTTCTCGTCAAAAATACCTCAGTGCCTCAAGACAAGAGTCTTCGACCAATGTGTGTTACCAGTGATGACTTATGGCACTGAAACGTGGTCTCTTACTATGGGCCTCATAGATAAGCTGAAAGTCGCACAACGAGCTATGGAGAGGGCTATGCTCGGGGTTTCTCTACGTGATCGAATCAGAAATGAGGAGATCCGTAGAAGAACGAAAGTCACCGACATAGCTCAGAAGATTAGCAAGTTGAAGTGGCAGTGGGCAGGGCACATAGCACGCAGAACAGATGGCCGATGGGGCCGAAAGGTTCTGGAGTGGAGACCACGGACCGGCAAGCGCAGCGTAGGTCGTCCACCGACACGGTGGACAGACGACCTGATGAAGGTCGCAGGACGACGTTGGATGCAGGCCGCTTCCATACGGTCCTTTTGGAAAATCATGGGGGAGGCTATGTTCAGCAGTGGACGTCCTACGGCTGAGATGATGATGATGACAGTTTTTAAACCAGTCAGGTATTATGTTGTACATAGGTAATACTAGATCCCACACTAGGATTCCCTGTGTTGTGGGATGCTAGTCTCTTCCTGTTGTTACAAGAACTGTGATGTAGGTACCACAGTCAACCAGATACAAAAATCAATTTATATTCCACTACCTACTTTAAAAAAAGTTTTTGCATCTGATCTGGACCTGGACCCAAATAAAAATAGATTGGAAGATCTCATGAAAGAACATAAATTAAATATAGCTTATATCTGAAGCTCATTGTACAGGTACCTCATGCGTTAGATATCAGGACTGCTTTACCTACTCGTACTCCACAAATCACCCTGGTGGAACTGACCATGCTGGATCAGCGATAGTAATCAGGAAAACGCTAAACCACCACCAACTTCCAGATATCAACTATCAGATATAAATCTAATTTTATCCAGGCCACTCCGGTATGCGTAATAGAAGAGGCTGGCCTTGTCACATTTTCTTCTGTGTACTGCCCTCTGAAACCGCCACTAACAGAAAGCATGTTTGCAAATTTCCTCAACACACTTAGTAATCGGTTCATCGCAGGTGGTGACTGGAATTCAAAACATACATCTTAGCTGGCCATCTGACTCGAATAAAGTTCCTGATTTATTAGATTTCTGCATAACAAAGGGAATTTCATTTCCTTATTTTTAAAGTCAACATTATTTTAAAGACGAGTCAAGCTTTGACGGCTCCTCTGACCACACACCAGTACTGCTCACTATAAGCGACCTTCTAATAGAATACGAAGAACCTGAATGGTTATACAATAAACATACCAACTGCATCTCTTGTCGTGAATATATAGATGAATGCATCAAATTAAAAGTAGCTCTAACTACTGTTGATGATATTGAAAATGCTACAAAAAATATATCACAACTAAGACAGGAAGATTGCTGGCTCTCCATTCCCTTGCTGAAAACATTCGGGAATCGCGGTAATGTTCCAACAGATGCAAAGAAGCCAATCTTACTCAAAAGAAAACTGCGCAGAATTTGGCAGCGAAGCAGACTCAGACAGATAAAAAGACCTTTGATCAGGCGTCGGCAAATCTTAAGAAGATTTTAGAAGAGTGGCATAATAATTCCCTTAGTGCAAAGCTGGAGTCATGGACGGCAACATCACCCACTGACTACTCTCTGAGGAAGTTTACCAAAAATTATGATAGATCTCTAACTACGAAACCGCCGCTTAGAACTGATATAGTTTGGGCAAGAACCTTGCAAGAGAAGGCAAAAGCATTCGCATCCCACCTAGCCAATGTCTTATGAGATATTGGACCCCGATTCAGACACATATATTCAGCGGCACTTGCTACTTACGGGACGATTTTTTTCACCGTCAAAATTCAAGATAGGCGAAACGCTGTTCAGTTAATCGATTGAAATTAAAAACCGCTTTATCGAATAAGATGAATATCTTTATTTGCATGAATCATAGGTCATAAAAAGTTAGTAATATTTTAAGGTATAGTACTCCACAATTCCACCTTGATGGTATGCAAAAATTATAAAGTTCGTTCTTATATACAATACAGTGTTATTAGTCCATATCTTCATAACAGTCAAAAACATACACATTATAATAAAAAAAAATAACTAAACTAAAAAAGAATTGTCAAAATCGGATTATTCTGTAACCTGTTAGTCTGGTTCGGTAATTAAAAATTAAAATATTAGAAAATAATTCTAGCCAAATCACAACAAGTGTCGCCATCTAGGTGGAAGTATTACTAGCTCGAAGACACCAACGACAGAGAGGGTGCTTTGCTAATAAAGCAAGTGTATATAGTCACCTGTGTCTAGGAAACATAAATAGTTGTACTCGTAGGTACTGTACTCTATGTCCAAGACTGGTTTGAATTTAATTCCTTCCGCACTTTCAGCCCTCCTTATCTGGAACAGCTTTTAAAATTACCAAATAAGGTTACGCGCAAGCGGGTGACAAGCCATTGTGCTTTCTTTCCGACGCTAGCCACCGACTAGAACAGACCTCTGTCACCAGTGATTACCTAGTGCCGTGACCAATTAGCAATTGTGGGACGTTGTATGTAAGTAATTTAACTTAAATTCAGTTTAGTCCCCATCTCGGGTGAGTTTTTTTAATAGGCTTGAAGAGCAGAGATTTGGCTAGAATTATTTTCTAATAATTTAATTTTTAATTACCGAACCAGAGTAACAGGTTACACTCTGTAAAAAGTTATGCGTGATCATACATACAAAAATAGACGCGTCGTCGCTTGAGAACGTCCTCCTTTTGTTTTGGAAGTCGGTTGAAAATGATATTTAACCTTCTGACTGGCGTAAAGTCAAACCTTGGCGGTCCCCCACAGGTTTCTCGCCAGAGTCCAGACAGGCATTAGAAAAGGCACCAACTGTTTTGATGTCGTCTATTTTATCTCCTCTCATAGGGAAATTATATATTTTTCTCTTACTAACGCAATGTTGCAAGACACAAAAAAATATTTCAAACTTAACCTTATTTGAGATAATCAAATAATATTTGTTTGTGGCTAGAGGCGAGCTCGATGGAGTAAGCATGGAGTTTACGATCATACTCAAATGTGAATTTCAAAACGCCGAGTATACTTGCCATGACTGGAGTTCGACCTCATGCGAGACAGGTCAGAGTAAACTCCACCCACCAACTATGAATTTCAGCCTAAGTGTTCTTACACGGATTTCAGCCTAAGTGTTCTTGCACGGATTTAGTGCAAATGGATTTTTATTTTATTCTATTTTGATTTTTACAGGAAATTTAATATTCCACTGAAAAATCTGTTTGCTTGCAATGTATTATTAACTTGTATTATAATTGCACAAATCGGTCTCGTCAATCACTTAAAATTATTTATTTATTTATTTGAGTTATGGGCGAGCAGCACTATGCTGATGTGCCCAGCTGGGCTATTATGTATCTCAGTTGCTAACAAATGTGGATTGAAATCTGAAAAAATGGCCGCTCTATGTCAGTTTTGTCAGCTTGAGTGATCAAATTACTAACATTTTTGTTTAGCTGTATATAGGGCTATTTTCATTGTTATTTTCAAAGAATTGATGTTTATTATTTACCGTTCCATTACGATATCAGTATGCTACGAGTATAAATACAGAATTGGTTCGCATGAGACTGAGCTCACACAATTGAAGCACTCGCAGCAGAGCTTCACTTGGCGATATTATTCGTTTAACAAGTTTGCAACGCTTGCTGCGGTCAGGAGTTGAATGGGTGACCACTAGTGGCATTATTCAACTGAGCGCTTCCGTGCTTCGGAGGGCACAGTAAGCTGTCGCGGTTGTTTGTCTTAGGACAACAGCCGTTAGGCTATGTCGAAGGCCTTCGAGCGGCCTGAAAACTTCGACATGGGTTGGCCATTAACCTATCCACCAAGCCACACTGGACCCGCGTTGTGGATGGCCCAACTCCTCTTTCTGAGAGGAAGGCTCGAATCCCAACAGTGGGAACATAATGGGCTGATCTTTAAACAGTGGGGGTATATCTTACATCGTAGTAGTGTATGTGTACCTACCAAGACGCCAGTGATGTCAGCATTGCCCTGCAGCAACAAAGGATGCTGCGAGAGTACAGTTGCAAACTTTTCTAAGAAGTTTTCGTCCCATATCTTCCCCCCACCTCCCACCCGCTTCTCCTCCTCCCGTCCACTCGCATCATCATCCTCCGGCTTCTCTTGATCATGATCCGGCTCCTGGTCCTGATCCCTCTCCGGTGATCCTGACTGAAATGTACAAACATTGCATTTTAGACTGTTTTAGGTACTGCATGAGACTATATGTTACCCTATTACTAAACTTATGTTGTCTGTCCTACTTTGTCACACATTCACATGATATGATTTCAATAGTTTAATAATAATGGGTCATCATCATTTATTTATTTATTTCGGTAATTCAACAGCGTTTACAATTAACATGTACATTAAATATAAAAACTTAAAATATGGCCAAAACAGAATTACTCAAATTAAAAACAATTTACAGAAAAGTAATAATAATACGACAAAATACATATAAAGGGCAAAGATAAGATGCACAGGTCCTATTACAATTACAGTGAGAATAGCAAAGAATAGTTAGCAGGTATGTTTGTGAGTTATGTATAATAAATATATATATATTATATATATATTCATCATCATTTCAGATGTAGGACGTCCACTGCCGTCATCCTGCAACCATAATCAGATCGTCTGTCCACCGTGTCGGTGGAAGACCTACGCTGCGCTTGCCGGTGCGTGGTCTCCACTCTTCCGGCCCCATCGGCCATTTGTTATACGTGCTATGTGCTCTGCCCACTGCCACATTAACTGGCTGATCTTCTGGGCTATGTCGGTGACAACGAGATTCTAAATATTCCGACAGAGAATAAGGGTCTAAAAAAACCAGTTGCTTCATAATGATACTCGGGTTTGCCAGTTAAAGGACATATCGAAATCTAAACCCAAAAACAAGGTAAAAGCATAAATAGAAATAATGTGAATACAACAATATTATACTTTTCATTTGAACAGAGCACTCCAAAAAATTAGTCAAAGTCAAAATCATTTATTCAATTTAGGCATCAAAGACGCACTTATGAACGTCAATTTTTCATTATAATGTACTTTAAAGCCTACCGCCGCGTTCCAAAATACATAGAGCCAACCGAGAAGAAGCGGCAAGAAACTCGGGGCCATTCTTTTTATATAGATGTTTTTACAATGTTTTTACTTAGGTACTACAAATATTAGCTCCAGTGTGTTGCCTTACAAAAGAGAACATAATAATGGTATCAGTAGGGCAAGACACGTTACACTTTGACATCTTAGTACACGAGTAGATAGATCCTGGAGTGATCAGTCCCAAGCTGTTTTATCCTCCAAGTAATCCGAAATTTTGTAATAACCTTTTTGACAGAGTTTAGTTTTAATAGTAATTTTAAACTTATTAATAGGCAAATCTCGGATAACATTGGGAACTTTATTATAAAATCGTATACATTGTCCCATAAAAGAATGACTTATTCTGTGGAGACGCGTTACATGTACGGATAGCTTGTGTATTACATTAAACAATTATCAAATAGCACGATTAATGAAAGCGTTGGTAATAAAATGAAGAATAGAGTTTCATAGAAAAACACAATATACCAGAGGAAAATAAGCCAATATCAAATAAGGATTTTTAAAAAACAGTCAAGAAGAAATATATTTTTATAATTGGAGATGAACGAGTTAAAGGATAAGCAACCAAAATGATCAACTCGACATCTGGAAAATAGAAAAACAATTATTTCATTTATAAGGAGTTGTTAAACATAATGCGCCTTCTATTAAAATATTAGCGAATACAAATAATATTGTTAGATCAGCGTCTGAAGATGATATTGTAATTCTATTTGTTGGAAATAATGATAGTGCGTAAAAATTATTAACCAATATTTTGAATGCTTGTATTAACAAAATCAAAACAAGTAAAGAAAATAAACTTACAAAACAAACATTTAAATCGCAACTTTTAATTAATAACTCAGGAGTTCCTCAAGGGAGTATACTGGGTCCATTACTATTCTTAGTTTATATAAACGACCTTCCTGAAGCCACTCCCCATAAATGTATACTTTTTGCAGACGGTACTACAATTTTTATTATGTGTGCTAATAAAAAAAGGATCAACATACTCTTAATAAAGCCCTATCAGAAGTGATCCATTGGATGGTAACTAACCATTTAAAAATTAACATAAATTAAACCAAATTATTACAATTTCTATCGTATAACTGTACTCCTTTGCCAATTGATATGCATTACCATAACAAAATCATAGAAAGCGTTGATATGTTTACATTTTTAGGCTTAACCCTTGACAAACACTTGAATTGGAAAATGCATGTTGACATATTGTGTTAAAAATTAGAATGCTTTGTTTTTGGACTAAAAAATGTGTCTATGGAGACTGCGTTGATGGCATATCATGGTCATGTGTCTATGTTGCTTAGCTATGGCTTGATAGTATGGGGCAACTCAGTCGACATTGGCAGAGTATTTAAAATACAAAAGCGTTGTGTAAAAGTCATAAACAGGGCGTGGTTTTTAGACAGTTGCAGACCATTTTTTAAAGAATGTAACATACTTCCTCTACCTTGTATGTATATTAGAGATGTTTGTGCTTTAGTGAAACAACAAATGGATTATTTTTTTAAATATGGACAAATTTCTACCCACCAAAAAAGAGTGAATTTTGTAAATTTACTATATCAACCACCTGCCCGTATGTATTTATATAAAAGGAATGTGTACAATATGTGCATAACTCTATATAATTATTTACCAGATGAAATTAAAGCCTTGGATGGAAATCTGTTTAAAAGTAAACTATCAGATTGGCTTTGAAATTGTTTCTATAATGTACAGGAACTTCAGGATTATTGTGTTTGATTTTTTTTAATATATAGACAGTATATAGAAAATTTTAATGTCTGCCTGCAGACAGAATACATTGTGACCTATATTTTATAAGATCTCGACTTTGTTCATGTGTTCTAGCAAATAAATTTGATTTGACTTTCATTCTTCTACCGATCTCCTCATTTCTGATTCGATCACCATATTGTAGTGAAACCCCGAGCATAGCCCTCCCTCAAGCCCTAGTTAATGAGAAAACTAAGCAAGTCTCAATGTCTATAGTGAATATTCTAGACTTCTGGATAGCGGTTCGAACGGCTGTGTATTGGGTTTACATAGTCAATTGTAATTTGTAGAACTTAGATAAAGTGAAACCAACTTCTAGTACTGCTTATATTGCCTCATATATAAGTCATTCCTAGGAAATTATGTGCTTTTTTACAATAAAATCCCAATACACATAACTGAGCTCAAAAAGAGAAAATTCAAGTTAACTGTAAAAAGAAGGTTTAAAAAAAAGCATATTATAAAGTCCGACATAGAAGACAAAGCTACTTGGAATACTACACTTCTGGCAAGTTGTCATCTGCCACCCATAAAATGTAAAAATACATCAAAGGTCGCATGGCCAGACACAATAGAAATTTCATTGTTATAATGACATAGACCCTTGAAGGGATAATAGTAGTACCCATCATAATTCCTCTCCGTCCAATGGTTGTCTAAAAGAGCTTTTATTCTTAATGTATCATTTTTGTTTTATAATAGACTCGTAAGTAAATTATAAAATAATAATGTATGCAACACTTCATTACAGTCTATGTTCTGAAGGACTTGAATGAAGGTACTACAGGCGGTTATCATATTAGATATATAGTAGATATTTTTTATTCTGTAATATTTAAAGCTTTTAGCCGCATTGGTTGCAGCCATGCCAGCTCCATCAGTACATTCATTGCTTATTTAGTACAATATAAAATCTTATGGCATAACATATAGAGTGTTCTATGTAGACTCTGCTAAAACACTCTGAAATACACCAACATCCAAATAATTGAGTTTATCTCTTAACTTAATTCTAATTGGTTCAGTTCAGGCACATTCCATTAAAGTGTTGGATGTCTTCTTCAATGTCGCAGATATTACAGTTAGGTGAATCAGCTTTCCTCATCATGTTTGAACTTATTTTGGGACATACCCGGAGTGAAGCCTACACGCCATTACTATCATATGTCTGCTTAACTTAGTCTTATTGAACCAATCCATAGTAGTTGATTCACACTCACAAGTTCACCTTCTACAATGCCACACTACTGCTCTGAGGTAGCATATAACATACATTCCAAGATTTTTTACAGGAAGCTCATGGTGATATGGTAGTAATTATGTGTCTGAGCTAACTACACTTTTGGATCAAATATTAGGTAGGTACCTAGTATCTTTAGATGTACTTACACTTGAACAGTGGCTCATTTTGAGCGTGAATTAATCCAGAGGAGCTTAGTAGTATTACAGTAGGATTCCAGATATTAACAATTCAATGCTAATACGTAAAGCAGTATGTTTTGATAGCGTCCAGCTTAGTAGAACCAGCTCCAGAATAACAGCAAGCTCCCATAAATGTTACTTTCACATTTTACAACGGTTAGTTTCTTGTAGACGTCCGTCGGTCACAGAAACAGTACTGCGATTTAGAGCTATTTTGCATCATTTTTTATATTGGTGATATCAATCGCGGCATTACGTTACGTTTTTACGTTAGGTACGTGAAATCATGAAAATAATAGCTGAAATGAGCAGTGATGAACAGAACACAGTAAACAAAACAAACAGACCACAGACTATAAGATACTATATAAGTATAAGACGGACATCTAAAGTCCATTCTTTGTTAGACACAAGTTCTGCGCTCTGATTGGCTACAGTAAAATGATGTATAACAGTTGATTTTTTAAATTTTGTAAAATGAAGGATACATGCTACATACTTAAACATGGTACGTACGTACCTACGTACCTATGTAGGTTGATCGTAAGTAGCTTGATAGGTTCATAACAGTAACTTGACCTTTGTTATTAATTATTATTAAAGACTCCGGGTGTATCTATGTTACAAATGAAACATATTATATTATAGATCTTTCATTTATTTATATTTTATTCTTTTTAGTTTTACTCTGTAGGTATTGAAAAGTTTTCTACATTCTGGATTCTTGTCTTCTATTACTGTATTTATTGTTTGGATCCGAGCGTATAAATGGCGCCTGCTGATGTCTAGGATGCATTAAGAGGACATTGACTAAGTTGTTACCATAACCATGTCAGCATATAGACACCTATTAATAATAATTATCTTCATGCATTTTCATGGCAATTTAATGGCTGACAAGAGTGTTCACTTTCTCTGCAAAACAATAAATGTATTATTATTACCTAATCACAAAGATTTTAATACACTACAAAGCTAAAATGACAATATTCGAATACTATACCTATTTAATTTATCAGAGGTTCTAGGACAAGTAAGTGGAAATCCATTGACAAGACAAGTCTGATAGAAAGAATAAAGCAATCTTGAAAATGTCGTAATTTTTAGGTAACGAAATATACCTCAAAATATTTGTGACATACTTGGATTGAAGGGTACTTGGCTTATTCGCACTTATATATTGCAATGCTTCACAATGTATGTCAAGCCATTTCTGGACTCTTATTTTTAGGAAACGTGTGTAGAAAGAATGGCGTCCTGTCGCGAACTTGTACAACCCAGCACACAGCACTTGTAATACATGTCTCTTTCATATGAATTAGTTACTTTTAAAATATAATTGAAATAAATACGCAGTGCAGATAAATAGCAAATATTAAACATTTATAGAACATTACGGCAGGCCTGACAGTCTTTGCTGACAGTGACTGATATTAGTCTATGGAGAAATCCAAATAGCAATTATTGCAAACAAAGAGGATTTAATAACATTCCAAGGATGGCAAAACAGAGGAGAGGGAAAGGCAAATATCATATATCATTTTGCAATGACGTTTCTCGTGTCTAGTTTTTTACTAGATAGATTAATACCCGTGAAACAGACTGTCTAGGCCATATCATAGAGAAAATTGTATTTACGGAAACCATATATTCTCTTTGGTCTACTCCCCAACCGAGACCAACAATCCCAAGGTGGCGTTGGCTTTCTGGTAAACAAATCCCTTTCTGACAACGTTGTGAAAGTGTCCAGTGTGTCGAACAGGGTAGCGTACCTTATTTTAAAGCTCACCGAGAGGTATAGCCTCAAGGTGGTGCAAGTGTACGCACCGACCTCGACACACTCGGACGATGAAGTGGAGGATATGTTCGATGACATATCGAGGGCCCTCCACTTCACTACAATGACCCAGTACACCGTTGTCATGGGGGACTTTAACGCTAAAGTGGGAGTACAGAATTTCAGCGAATCGGTAGTAGGATGCCATGGCTTTGGACGCAGAAATCATGCACAAGCAAATGCTCGTCAACTTCCTCGAACGGGAGGGGCTCTTCTTGATGAACTCCTTCTTTAAGAAACAGCCCCAAAGGAAGTGGACGTGGCTAAGCCCCGACACTAGGACTAAAAATGAGATTGACTTCATCATGACGGATAAAAGGCACATATTTAGAGATGTCTCCGTGATCAACAGGTTCAATACCGGTAGCGATCACCGACTTGTCCGAGGCTCTCTGAATATCAACTTTAAGGCGCAACGTGTTCGTCTGATGAAGTCCAGGCTCCGACCAACACTGCTCCAAACCATGGCAGGATCTGAAACATTCCAGTTCAACCTGGAGAACCAATTCGCTGCCGTGGAAACCATCACAGGCGTAAACCAGAACCTCGAAAATGAAAACTCGGGTCCTCAGGGAAGAAGGTACGAGATTTTGTTACATGCAGCGTAAGGGCAAGAAGTCCAAGCTTTCAGAAGAGACTTTGGGGCTAACGAAGGAACGACGTGAAAACCCACCCATCACTTCTTCAAAAAACGGACTCTAAACCGAGAGATCAACAAGAACGTACGACACGATATCCGGTACTTCAATACTCTTTCGATCGAAAGAGCGATGGAGCAGAATCGGGGGTCAAAGGTGTTCGTACAATCTCATGGAAGAAGCCACCTGACGAAGTTGACCACAGCTAGTGGAGAAGTCGTTGCTTCGAAGCCGGCAGTCCTTTCAGAAGTGGAGGACTTTTATGGCCGATTATACGCATCGCATGCATCTCGACCTGATCCCGAAAATGAGGATCCTAGAGCCACGTTAACACGCCATTTCACCGAAGACCTGCCAGAAGTCAGTAGCAAAATCGAGATCTCTCTTGGACAGCTTAAAAATGGAAAAGCCCCTGGAGAGGATGGCGTTACAACAGAGCTACTAAAAGCAGGAGGTAAACCCGTACTGAGGGAGCTCCAGAAGCTTTTTAACGCTGTCCTAATCGAAGGGAGAACTCCAGAGGCGTGGAGTGTGGTCGTCCTGTTCTTTAAAAAGAGAGATAAGACCCTGCTGAAGAACTATCGACCCATATCCCTTCTAAGCCACGTCTATTAACTGTTTTCAAGAGTGATCACGAACCGTCTTGCGCGTAGACTCGACGAATTCCAACCACCGGAACAGGCTGGGTTTTGGAGTGGATACGGCACCATAGACCACATTCACACAGTGCGGCAGATTATACAGAAGACCGAAGAGTATAATCAGCCCCTGTGTCTAGCATTCGTGGACTATGAGAAGGCCTTTGACTCGGTTGAAATCTGGTCTGTTCTGGAGTCCCTGCAGCGATGCCAGATAGATTGGCGATACATCCAAGTGATGAGATGTCTTTACGAAACCGCCACCTTGTCCGTCCAAGTACAGAATCAGCAAACAAATCCCAATCCATTGCATCGAGGAGTGAGACAAGGGGACGTTATTTCCCCGAAATTGTTTTCAAATGCAATGGAGGATATGTTCAAGACGCTGAACTGGAAAGGACATTGCATTAAAATCAACGGCGAATACATCTCTCACTTGCGATTTGCTGACAATATCGCCATCGTGGCAGAGACGCTGCAGGACCTGCAACAGATGCTAAATGACCTGGCTGACTCTTCTATACGCATCGGCCTACGGATGAACTTGGACAAAACCAAGGTCATGTTCAACGAACATGTTCTACCGGAACCAATTGCGATACACGGCGCCGTTCTCGAATTTGTTCAAAAATATGTGTACCTCGGGCAGACATTGCAGTTGGGAAAAAACAACTTTGAGAACGAGGTGAATAGAAGAATTCGGCTGGGCTGGGCAGCGTTTGGGAAGCTACGTCGAATCTTTACTTCGCCGATTCCACAGTGCCTGAAGACGAAAGCCTTCAATCAGTGCGTTCTACCCTTATGACATACGGAGCCGAAACGAGGACACTGACGGCTCGAATGGTCCACAAGCTTGAGGTCGCTCAGCGAGCTATGGAAAGGGCTATGCTCGGTGTTTCTCTGAGGGATCGCATCAGAAATTAAGTGACCCGTCAGAGAACCAAGGTCATCGACATAGGCCACCGGATCAGCAAGCTGAAGTGGCAGTGGGCTGGCCATATTAGCCGTAGAACCGACAACCGTTGGGGTAAACGAGTTCTAGAGTGGAGACCGCGTCTCGGCAAACATAGTGTAGGATGTCCTGAGGCACGGTGGAGTGACGATCTGCGCAAGACGGCTGGCAAAAACTGGATGCGAGTAGCCCAAGATAGACCTAAGTGGCGTGCAATTGGAGAGGCATATGTGCAGCAGTGGACTGCTACAGGCTGATGATGATGATGTGTGTACTGATATTGTAATATGAGAAATTTTATCACAAATAAAAAAGCCCTAATTTTACAGTGACGTTTGTTTAGTGTCTGTCGTAATATTCTGGAATCGGCCGTATATGTAGATAAAATTCAAGTTTTTAGGCTAGATCCACCGTGATCGCTCGGTAGAGAGTAAAATATTCCTTGACCGTGATTTTGACAGATAAAGTCGTAGTGGAGACCAGCGACGCAATCGCTTATTTTTCGGGTAAGTTACTATTTTCCCAAAATTATACTGGTTATTTTGAATACTAGCTTTACTTTGTTAAAACATGATGTGCATAAATTAATCAGACTTTATCTAAAGATAGATGGCAATCACTAAAACAAACAACGGAACGTTAGCGGGACGTTTAATTTTTTTTAGTGCCATCCACTTTGACGGATCATAGTCACTCGCGGCTAGTAGAGTTCCGACGGACTTCTACTTTTGACCTGAGTTCAATCTGAAACAGAAGCAGTTAAATTGTATAAAGAAATGAAAGGGTTACTCGAAAGGGGAGGATTCACTTTGCAGTAATAAGATAGAATTGCTGGAAAAAGATAAAGAGAATACGGAAAAGGATAGAGAATTTCATAAAGACGACATAACCAAAGTAGTAGGTCTCGCTTGGAATCGCCGGACTGATGAGTTTGATTACAGTATCAGATTAACAATCGATTCAACTGTACCCGAAACCAAACGAGAAATTATTAGAGAAATCTGTCGCCTGTATGATCCCTTGGGTTGGATAGCTCCATGCATCATAACAGCGAAGATATTCATTAAAAAATTATGGATCGCTGGTCTAGAATGGGATGCCAAATTGCCCGATGAACTATTGCAAGAATGGAAAAATTATCGAGAAGAGTTATCCAAATTAGTCAACTTTCACATACCACGATGGGTTCAAAGGTTTGATGGCGATGTAAAGGTTGAGTTACACGGTTTCAGCGATGCAACTTCTGTAGCTTTTGCTGCAGCAGTGTACATCAGATGCGTTGCTAGTAATGGTACGATTAGTTCTCACCTGGTAACTGCAAAAACTAAAGTTACTCCTATCAAGCAAGTATCGATTCCGCGGCTGGAGCTGTGCGGAGCTGTGCGGAGCTGTTCTGGTCGCCAAGCTTCTTAGAGAAGTAGCGGAAACGTTACACGTGGAGAAGTCATATTTACACGCCTGGACTGACTCTACGATTGTCTTGGGTTGGTTGAGTGATCACCCTAGTCGTTTGAAGACTGTTGTTGGAAACCGTACGTCGGAAATTCTATGTCTATTAGATGCATCTCAGTTTTCATATGTGTGTTCGAAGAATAACCCTTCAGACAGCGCATCAAGGGGCATCCCAGCATCCGAGTTGATTAATAATGAACTATGGAAAACCGGGCCTGAGTGGCCGCGGACTGAAAGTTTACCATATGGAAAACCAACTTCAATTTGTACCAAAACCGATCTTGAGGCTAGAGTGCTAAAGGCACACACATCATTTGTTGGAAGCAGTGGCGAGATGGACAAATTATGTTCCCGATATTCTTCTCTAAGAAAACTTGTTCGCGTTGTGGCCTATTGCAAGAGATTTCTACGACTAAAGGATTCTGTTTCATCTAAAACAAAATGCCTACCCTACCTTACCGCCATTGAATTGCAAAGGGCACTTACCTGTTGTTTTCGACAGCATCAGCTCGAAGCGTTTCACGAAGAGGTCACCGACCTTCTGAAACATAGAGAAGTTGGTAAGAAGAGCAAATTATCAACTTTTAATCCCGTCATAGATGAAGCGGGTCTATTAGGTAGGGGTAGGGTAGGTGGTAGGATAGAAAACTCGGACATACCTGATAATAGCAAGCATCCTATTATCGTTTCTGGAGAATCACAGCTAGCTAAGTTGATAGTTGCAGATGCACATGAAAGGACATTACACGGTGGTCAACAACTGACTTGTAATTATATACGAACAAAGTACCTACATATAAATGTTAACATGATAAATTCACTAAATTGAAGAACTTAGTACGCGCACACATTCATAACTGCATACCTTGCATTCGTAACGCAGCTAAAACACGAAATCAACTGATGAGACAGCTGCCATCTTGCCTCGTGACAGCTCATAAGCCGTTTTTGCACGCAGGTGTTGATTATGCCGGCCCCATAAACATGAGAGTGTCCAAAGGTAGAGACCAAAGGAGTTACAAAGGTTACATTTGCCTTTTTATTTGTATGGCGACACGCGCCGTCCATATCGAGGCCGTGTCTGACCTCACCTCGGAAGGTTTTCTGTCGGCATTTAGACGATTTGTAGCTAGAAGGGGTCGTTGTGTGCAGCTATGGAGTGACAACGGGACCAACTTCATAGGTGCTGCAAAAGAATTGAAAATATTATTTTCGAACGAAAATTCTTCATTTTCGCATGATGTGGCTGCTTCGTTGGCAAATAATGGGACTGAATGGGTTTTTATCCCTCCCCACGCTCTAAATTTTGGCGGATTGTGGGAAGCAGGCATAAAATCCACAAAACATCATCTTAGACGAATTTTACATGACTCTACCCTCACCTTTGAAGAAATGGCGACCGTTCTATCACTAATTGAAGATTGTTTGAATTCGCGGCCTTTATCTCAAGTTAGTCCTGATCCTGATGATCGTGCACCCCTTACGCCAGGTCACTTTTTGATAGGTGAACCTTTGCTTATGGCCCCTGACCATAGCTACATTGAATTGCAAAAGAATAGCTCGCGTCGTTGGCAACTTGCTCAAAGAATGGTGCAACAGTTCTGGAAACGATGGTCTCAAGAATATTTAACATCCTTTTTCCAAAGATATAAGTGGAAGACCAAGTCTCCAGAATTGAGGATTGGTGACGTGGTGTTGGTAAAGGAAGACAATTTGCCTCCAGCAAAATGGCTTTACGGTTTAGTTGTAGATATGTCCATCCTGGACAGGATAAAATCACTCGAGTTGTGACGTTGCGATATAAAAATTCACTAGTTCAGCGTCCAACTTCAAAGCTGTGTCCCTTACCTATCCACTGTGACGATACTCATTAGAACGGTATGTAAAATCTCGTTTACATGATTATTATAATTATATTGTTTAGGTATAGTGTTAAAGCAAGATGTTTCTAGTTTTAGTTATGTTTGGTTGAATACCAAAGAAAGTCTGCTAAGTGTCTTATGTGTTTACAGTCCACAAATGTATATGTAGTTAATAATAAAATATAAAATTAGTTAACATCTTTGCTTTGTATTACTTGTATTAAGTCAATAACTAGAAGTTGAGTTTTTAATGCGATAGGATTATAGTAGCTTATTGTATACGTTAGATCTGGTGAAGTTTTTAATTGAGTATGTTGTACTTGATGTCTCTACTAAGATGTTACGCTTTTAAGGACTATACTAGTCCTTAGTGGGCGGTATGTCCAAAATGTAAAGTATAAGTTTGCGATGTATTGAAATGTTTAAAGTAAAGGTTCACAAAATTTTCGATAGATGGCGTTACACGTCAGTTAGCACACGGAAGCGTTTGTATCCAGCGTTCGGCTAACAGGTCGGCTATGTTCGTAATAAATGTCTATGCGTTCGGAGAGAATAGTAGTTTCATTCCTCCCCCAAGGTTCGAGTACACCTTTGGCCAGATACTATTATTATATTCTCTTTTGTAAGGCAACACACTGGAGCTAAAAATAAGCGAATATTTGTTATACCTATCAGTTAAGAAATTGGCGATACAGTCTGACACAAAGTCAAAGTCAAAGTATTTTATTTGCATGAATATGGGTACAAATATAGATAGTTCCAAATAACTTTAAAGTTCTCCACATTCCACCATTATGGTATACAAAATAATTTTATAGTAAAGTTAACATGCATCATCATAGCGCATTATCAGAAAATAAACAAATCTTAAAACTAAACTCAGTAAACTTTAAGTAAATCGGTTGCCTTAATATCCATCAATTTACACAAAGAAAATAACTGCAAATTACAACAATAAATGTCAACAAGAAAATATGCATACTAATAACTATTACACATTCGAGTAATTATGATTTAATGTCCGATTGATTACCTTTTAGCAAAATTATAGGGACCTGTCATTTAAATAATCATTTATCTTATAGTAACATTTATTTACTAGTAAATTATACAATTCCCTTTTGAACTTAATAATATTTGTAGTACTTATGTACTACAAATATTACATTACATAGTAGAAACTTTGTAAAAACATCTAAATAAAAAGAATGGCCCCGAGTTTCTGGCCGCTTCTTCTCGGTAGGCTCTATATATTTTGGAACGCGGCGGTAGTCTTTAAAGTACATTATAATGAAAAATTGACGTTCATTAGTGTGTCTTTGATGCCTAAATTGAATAGATGATTTTGACTTTAACTTTGACCGTCGCGAAAGCGCCGAGAAAGCGTTAAAAATTTAATATTAAAAAATAATTCCATACAAAAATCTTCATTAGCGGTGAACAAATTAACTTGTAACTTTCTGAGTTCTGCCCTCAGCTTCACAATTGAGACGTCGTTAGTTGCGCCTCCGGTGGTACTCGACGGCCCTGCAATAAAATACGAGTGCTTTAGTACAAAATTTATACACCCGATCGTAAAAAACTGTTTTTTCTTCATAAGATCAGTGTCAGTTGACATTTACGAGTAGTCTATAGAGGTCAAGAGTCTCTACTTGGATGAAAAATAAAAATAATGTGGATTAGAAGACGTGAAATTACTTACTGGAGGCCAATTCTGTTATTTCACAACGTTCAACATTCTATACCGCTGCAACTACAGTTAGACTCGTTCAACTCCGTTACCCAAAAAAACATTCGACTATTTCTGGATGCAAATCGGAACATAACATCATCTTAAACACTACTATATAATATGAAAACATTAAACGCTACTTTAAACGAATATGAGTTTGCGTCGCGTATATTATCTATCGAGTTAACATTATATAAACTTTTCACACATCGATGATGTCAACTGAAACGAAACTGCAGGTGGACTGTTTTTAATAGCATAATAAGAAAACGTATCAAAGTCACCGATCAGCTATGGTTCGATTGCAGTTTTGTTAGGTAGTGGAATCGTCCCCCTGATCATCAAGAATATGACGTTTTTGAAACAAATGTCTATCTGTCTGTCTGTCTGTATGCTCACGTGTCAAGTGTCCACGTCTCGGCTCCGTATATTATACCGGTTATACCGGGTAGGACGCACTGATTGAATGATTTAGTCTTCAGGTATTATGGAAATCGCGACGAGAAGACTCGACGAAGTTTTCTAAATGCTGCCCAGCCTAGTTGTATTCTTCTGTCAGTTTCCTTCTCAAAGTAGATTTTACCTAGTTGGAGCGTCTGCCCTAGGTAAACATATTGTGGAACATCTTCAACCCCAACTCGCTTCACAGCAATAGGTTCCTGAGCAACAGGTTCGTTGAAAATGATCTTGTTTTTGTCCACGTTCATCTGGAGACCGATGCGCAGAGAAAAATTAGCGAGACCATCCAGCATTTGACGTAAGTCCTGCAACGTTTCGGCCATTACGATGGTATCGTCCGCAAATCTCAGGTGTGAGATGTATTCGCCGTTGATGTTAATGCCTCGTTCACTCCAGTCCAGAGACGTAAACATGTCCTCCATAGATTTTTAGAACAATTTCGGATGTGGTCTATGGTGCTATAACCTCCTCGACACCCGGCCTGCTCAGGGAGTTGAAATTCGTCGAGTCTTCGCACAAGACAATTTGTAATGACTCAGAAGGAAAATGGGTCGATAGTTTTTCAGTAGGCTCTTGTCTCCTTCTTTGAAAAACAAGACGACCACACTCCTGCTTCTTGTCTTTGGGGTTCTCCCAGAGAAAAAGACGGAATTGAAAATGTGCTGATGCTCTTTAAGCACTGGAGTTCCACCCAATTTTAGTAACTCCGTCGTAACTCCATCTTACCCTGGTGCCTTTTCATTTTGCAGCTGTTTAAGAGCCATCACAAGCTCTTCTAAGCTGACTTCTGGCAGATCTTCGGTGTAGTGGCGAGTCAAAGTGGCTCTGGAATCCTCCGTGTCTTTTGCGGGTTAGGGCGCATGCGGCGCATATCTTTAGGGCGCATGCGGCTGTAGAAATCTACAACTTCCGCAAGAATCTCTGGCTTTGAAACAACGACCGCCCCGCTAGTCGTGGTCAACTTCGTCAGATGGTTTCGGTCGAGCCGGTTCTATTTGATGTACTTAATATAAATTTTTCGAAAATCTAACTTAGCGTGGGTAGTACAGAAATAGGCCGAAAATTTGTTGGATCTGTAGTATTACCAGATTTGAATAAAGGAACCACTTTACTGTGCTTCATTAGGTCAGGAAATACACCACTTGCAACACAACTATTAAACACAGCTGCTAGATTGGATGCAATGACATCTATAATTGAAGAAACGGTCTTCACAGACAGACCCCAAATAGGTCTGCCGTTTTTTTGCATCTAGACTTTTGAAACTGCTTACAATATCTTTGCAATTAACTACTGAAAATTTAAAAGTTGTGTCACATTCAGTTACACTTTGTTTAAGTAAGATCTCAGCAGAGATGGAGGAAGATTTTAGAGTTTTGGTTGTTAAAGAAGGAATATTAGTGAAGAATTTCTCAAACTCGGCCGCTACCTCCAAATCTGCTCTTACATCTTTATTATTAAATTTAAATGAAAGTCTCGATTACGCACTGTATTTCTACCAGTTTCACTGTTTATAATGTTCCACGTCATTTTTATTTTATTAACAGAATGTTTGATCTTATTTCTTAAATAAATAGATTTAGCTGAGGAACAGGTTCGTTTAAATAACTTAGAATAACGTTTGACATATTCCAAAATACAGGATTATGATTATGCGATTTTTATGGTACAATTCGTATAACTTTTGCTTACTTTTATAAATCCTGGAGCTGCTGTAATAATACATAGTTAAAATTTACTTTAAATGATTGTGGCAATTGGGATATGATTATTGGAAGATCCCGTTGACTCGCGATTCGCCACATTTGGCCAATAATACAATAGATTTCGCAGAAAACAACCTACTTTTCCAGAAATACTTAAAGATAGAATCCTTTATTAATTTACATTTACTGTATTACCACAAACAGTTGGTGGTACATGGCAAAACAGTTATTTTGTGAAATGGTCCCTCATCACGAAAAGGTTGAGGACCAGTGCTCTAGGCAATACCATAGACTAAAATATATACTAGGAATACTTAATAATAATATTAATATATTATTATCATTATCATCTCAGCCGTAGGACGTCCACTGTGTTCAGCAGTGGATGTCCATTTCCATCTCTTCCATATATGTATTTCAAAAGGGCCGGTTGGAAGCGGCCTGTATCCAACGTCGTTCTGTGACCTTTATTATCAGGTCGTCTGCCCAACTTGTCGGTGGACGACCTACGCTGCGCTTGCCGGTCCGTGGTCTCCACTCCAGAACCTTCCGGCCCCATCGGTCATCTGTTATAGCCTGCCCACGTAACTGGCTAATCTTTAATTATATTATATACAATTAATATTTTAATCTGGGCAATACCGAGAGCGATACGAGTCAAATAGCATTTTAAAAACAATATTTTACATCCTCTGTTAGTTCCTCGAAGTAATCGGATGTTCAACGCACAAACTTGCAAATCCGATTTCTTCGTCTTTGCTTTGACACTCGACAGTCCCGTCGCGGCTCAATATGAGAGGTATTTAAGGCCTATTCAGACCTGGACGTTATTCGCTACCGCGAGCGATAGAGAATTCCGAAAGGGTATGCGTTAATTTCGCTGTTCACACCAGAGCGGATATCGCTACCGCGCGCGGTAGAGATATCCGTTGGCTTGGAAGCATGTCGCTGTTACTTTCTCCCGCGTCGCCCGGCGGAACTAGTTTCGCCAAACAAGAGAAAATACCGCCTTACTAGGCGTTACAAGTTTCGCTGCAGTTATGGAACTTCCTACTATTTATTCATCGAGTTCCGCGTGGTATCTTTCGCTACCCACAGCGGTAGCGAATAACGCTCAGGTCTGAATAGGCCTTTCCTATGGATTTACTAAAAACTTTAAAGGGTTGATTTTTGAAAGTGAAACCTACTTTAAACGCCTTGAGCACTGTTTGGGTGAACAAAAATAGTGGATCTCGCGTCATCGTCACCGAACGCTTCAAGTTATTAGTTTACGCTTCTATAGCCCGTCCTCAAAGACTGCCCACCATACTTATTACTAGCTGACCGGTCAGCGGATTCGCTCGCATGGCCTCGCGGGATAATGTTAATTACTTAGTTTTTTAACTATCCCCGGGAACTCATTAACTTACCGGGATCAAAAGTGACAGACAGACACTCCTTACATCCCCCTGCCTCGGTGTTTAGCATTTTATCATTGAACAAAAATTCGACCTCAACAGTTTTAGTACATAAATAATAATAATAATATTAAAATACTCTACTATATTTATTATAGGATACTACATATAATACATTATTTGAAAAATTTAATACCGACTTCCATTCTATTCAGTTCTTGGAGTGTAACTCTAAAACTACTGGACCGAATTCGATGAAATTTAAATGGGACCACACGCGAAGCACCAGCTATGAAAAAAAAAATTTGCAGAATCAGTTCACCCAGTCGAAAGTTATGAGGTAACAAACACAACAAAAAATACAGTCGAATTGAGTAGGTACCTCCTATTTTTTGGAAATCGGTAGAAAATGTGATCTCTTATAAATAAACAAATCTAAAAAAGGTATGGACCAAAGAGTCTGTAATGTTGTAACAAACAAAACAGTGTACACTTACGTATTTTTTTGTGTTCGACCCAAACACATACACACCTGGACACCGCAGCACCATCATCACCATCGTAACATCATTCTTAGCCATAGGTCGTCGTGGGTGACTCATCCGCTAAAAAGATCTTAAAGTTATATTTATATGTAACACAAAGAATAGCCTGCCTGTATAAAGTCTCCGTTTGATTGTGTCGTATAAATACGAAGGCAATACCTAGCGCCCCGAAACTGTATTTATTAATTGCTTTTCTCTCCAATGGTCACACAGTCACACCGTATTGTAACACCAGTGTAACTTTTTTATAGTATTACGTTTTTAAAGCACTAACGCCTGCTTAGCGATCTCAAACATTGGAATTTATAGAGAGACAAATTCACATCCTCGGACGGGATTCGAACCCGCGTCTTCTGACTCTCCGTATCAGAAGCCATTGACCAACTAGGCCACCGAAGTTCTGGTCCGAGCATCGAATTTTAACTCCGAATCCCGTCCGAGGATGGAATTTTTCGCTCTATAAATTTCAATAATAAGTTTGTTTAAATTATTAGGAAAAGGTACAAGTACGAGGCCCACCTGTCCGTGTATGTAAGTGGTAACGTCTGCCTAGAACAGATGCATTTCCTCACAAGTGACGAACTGCATTGCGCAAGTAACCCCGAGACATTATGTTGTCAAGTCTCATGTGCCTGTAATTTCACCGGCAACTACGATTCACGGTACAAGAAAGTATAGTGGCGGTAGGTACTATCCCGGGCGAAGTTTTTCACGAAGAGTTCTAATTCTTTTAAAAAAACATTGAAATATACTTAAATATTTCATACCATTCCTAAAAAAGCTTATTTTATTCACTGAAAACAACGAGTAAAAAGGCCTTTAATCACTTTTCTGGTGTTTGAATGTAGAACAAAAACCAAAATCACATCATCAACAAGGAGTTTAGCATCAGAACTGTATTAGATTCTTTGCTGCCATTGGAGAAAAATATATAAAATAATAATAAAAAAAATACTTTTAAGTTTAGTAATTGTTCCAAGTTTAATGTGCATTTTAACTAATTGAACCTTCCTTTTTGCTTCATTAAATGTCTATTAACGATTAAGTTATTTCTTTATCTCGTAGTCATGGTATAAAGTATAGTACCTATGCAACTCTTGAATAAAACGGATTTATATCGAGAGTCATGAATCACTCGCATCGCTCAGGATTCTAACACTTGGATAATCGCTACGCTCGTGATTCAATCATCACGAATCACTCTCTGCGGTCGTAATACAGTCGTTAGAATCCCTCACTAAAATCGTAGTTTATCTATAGCCCTCGCTTTAAATCTGTCCTTTATTCACTAATTGCATAATATACTATTATAATACACTTGCAAACCCTGCGAACTCCGTTTTGCCACCAGATGGCTTCGTTTTATTTAACATTTTGTTTGGCGCCATCTACTTAAAATATTGGTTTATAGTACATGCTATGTATCAGAGATGGCGCTGTATGTGAAAAAAAGATTTTCCCGCTTTTCTTTTTAAATTTTTCCTGAATTTTCTTTAGTATAAATCTCACGGAGCCCGAGACCTTTCCAACGAATGCAAAACCGTGGAAATCGGTTCGTGCGTTCTGGAGTTATAGCGTCAGGAAGGAAAACCCGACTTATTTTTATATAGTAGAATATTCCATTCCCACTCTAAAAAGCGTATTTTAGTCAATGTAAAAACAGTGAATAAAAAGTTCTTTTAATCACTATTTTGGTGTTTGAAATTTAGAACTCACCCATATATTCGATCTACATCTCAATGCAAGCAAATACAAACTCCTTGCGCAAAGAATACTCGATACAAAATCCTTGCACAAAGAATACTCGACATACAAACTCTTGTGCAAATAACTCTACGAGATTTGATTGGTCGATATTTGCGAAAAGGATTTATTAGCATTAGAATAAAACTGTTTTGTGTTCTTTGCTGCCATTACAGAAAAAAAATCTTTTTGTGTATTTTCGCTTAAATTATTTATTATTCTCGTAGTAATGGTATAATGTATAGTATAAAATTCTTGAATACAGTACGGATGTATATTGAGGGCCACGAATCACTCGAATCGCTCAGGATTCATCTATGACCCTCGCACCCTTTATTCACTAATTGCTATACTATTCGAGTGTTACGTTCGGTGTGATGGCGGCCGGAAGTGCTCTCTATAGATATCATTCTTTGTATTAGCCGGCGCGTGTTTGCAGAGCGCTCGCCTTCAGGTGTTTGTCCAGCGTTCGTCCTGCGGGGATTACGAATATGACAGGACAACAGAGAACCTCGCAAATATTGTCATTTGCGGAGATCAATCATTAAACTTATATAATTTTCTTTTAATTGTTGGTTCACATAACTGGATGTACACAAACAACAACACGAATAATATTTAGATCTTACATAACATGTACTTACAGGTGCGCACGTCCTACTTGCTGTGAACACAGCATGCTTACAAGTATTGTGTACTTTTACATTTACTTGTTAAAAGCTGTTGAAAGTTTAAAAGTCAGTACTAGCGCGAACGCAGCCGGGTGCGCACGTACTCCATGAAGAAGTGGCCCGGACGGTCACGAAACTGGTCGAGATATTCGTCTATACCTACCGCGTAAGTTAAACCGTCAAATAACTTAAAATACTTTATAACCGACTCCAAAAAGGAGGAGGTTATTATGATCGTGTGTATGTTTTTTTTATGTGTATGTTAGCCGATTTCTTTCCCATTTGTTGACCGATACTCCAAATTCTTTTGTTTGGTAGAATGTACTTCCGAGGTGGTTTACAAAATCAAATCGAATCACGTTTGAAGTGCATTTACGCGAGTCATCCTGCGCATCGTCTGTGCGTTTAAAATACGCCGTGTGCTTAGTCTCTTAGGTAATGGTGTCGCGTAGCCTTGTAGGCAGGGATCCACAGACAATACAATGTAGAGCAACAAAAAGGTTTTAACCGCCCGGCTGGCACTGCTCAGGGTTTTAGTCAATAAAAACACAAACGTAGGTACACACCATAGAGTAACTTTTTATACTAGAAAGTACACACAAATGTAGGTACTACGAGAAACAATGATTTTCTATTTTTACTGATTACCGATTTTGATATACGTTCTTGATATGGAATATCAAGTGGATTGATATTTGATGGAAGTAAAAGAAAAAAAACATATATTTTTTATTATTATGAACTATATTCGCCGCTCCACGGCTAAGAGCCATAGTGCGACTGAACGCACGACCGGATGCACCGCTACATCACAGAATACATAGCAGTTACTTAGCGAGACATACCTACCCGCTTAGAATAGGTACGACGACGTCCGAACGTTGACCCGTCCGGGCCCGCTGCCGTAGGCAGTATTTATAGGCATAGACATCAGCTGTGTAAACATTCGCGTGTAGGTAGGTTCGTACGTCGTTATAAGTATTCTAAGGGGGTAGGTATGTTTCGCTTAGTTACTGATTCTGTGTCACAATGGTTACTAGCCGCGAAGCAATGAATATGGATTCACAATAATGAAAAATAATGTATTTTTTTCTTTCACTATAAAGACCAGTTATCGACTTCACACCACCCCATTCAATATTGCGCACTAATTAACAAAGACCGTATACACCTTCTAACCAGGCTTCTAACTATACCTACCTACTGAGATACTGATGAAAAAATAATTAATATTCTTAAAAAATATACATTTAAACATACGCATACTAACTCATTTCGCTTCCATGATAGATTACTGCTCATCGTTGTTTGTCTCCACTCTGTTTGTTTGCTTGTTTGATGGTTTGTTTGAATTGAATAGGCTCCGAAACTACTGAACCGATTAGGAAAAAATCTTTCATTAGAATACAACATCTACCCTGATGAACATAGGCTATATTGTATTTTCAAAAAAATTAAGGATCCGTATGAAAACTTCGCTAATATAGGTTCATATACCAAGTCGTGGAAAAAATACCAAAAACGTCCTTACCTTTATCACGTACGCTGTGGAAACTATTGACAATTATATAACAAAGTGACGTACTACAGTTTTATAGAAGACGTCTATAAAACTAAGAAAGCCTACTACAAAGAAGTCCATATTACCAAACGCAGGCTGATCGATCAACTTTCTATAGTTTATTGAAATTTATAGAGGAAAAATTCACATCCTCGGACGGGATTCGAACCCGCGTCTTCTGACTCTACGTGTCAGACGAATTGTATTCGAATTTTAACTCTCTATTTGACTAACCGTCTTGTCGGTGCTCGGATCTCGGTGGCCTAGTTGGTCAATGGCGTCTGCCAGGTAGTCAGAAGACGCGGGTTCGAATCCCGTCCAAGGATGTAAATTTTTCTCTCTATAAATTTCAATGTTTGAGATCGCTGGCCGGTATACACAATAACGATAAAACTGCGCAAACGAACTGTGCAGTTCATTTGCGCAGTTTATCGAACGTAGGTAGTGCGTCCACATATCTACGATATCTGCGTCGATCGTCAGTTCCCGCCAGAAACTCAGACGAAAAACACGTCATTCGCGATGGCAGACGATGAAGTGCTTGCGCTAGCCTGGCTCATTTTGTGCAAAAAGAGAAGAAAATCACGTAGTGTGTGGTGTAAGGATTGGCTTCTTAAAAGAAAGTCATACTCTCACATAAATTTATTAAACGAGTTGAAATTTTCCCCAAAAGACTGGCACAATTATTTGAGGATGAATGAAGAGACTTACTTACACCTCCTGTTTTTAGTCACACCGCTAATACAAAAAAGCAATACCGTGATGAGAGAAGCAATAAGTCCTCATGAACGATTGTCTGCAACTCTGAGGTTTTTAGCTACAGGTCGCTCGTACGAATGCATGAAGTTTTCTACGTTAATATCAAAACAGGCTCTAAGTCGAATCATTCCTGAAACTTGTGATGCTTTGTACAAAGTTCTACAGAAAGATTATTTCGAGGTAAGTTTTGCATAATGTATAAAAATATTATTAGTTATATATAGAAATCTATTTCATTTTACTAAATCTTTGGGATTTGCTTATATCATTTGAATAAAGCTAATTTCTGGCAGTTCCCTAAATAAAATGGTAAAGATTTTTTTAAAGGTAATACTCGCTACAAAGGCTTTCTCCAATTTAACGAAAAAGTTACATTAAGTTTTTGCAAGGAGTTTCACCTGTGTAAGAAATTATTCACTATCTTATATAGGGAACTACATACCTATTAGATAACATTTTTGATGATGTAGATGCTAGTACTATACGGTAGTAGGTATATTATTAATCTGTGATGCTATGAAGAAAACACAATTGTGATCGTATGTAGTTTTTATTAATTAAATCAAAAGAAAGAAAAAGTGATTGGAAATGATGATTCAAGAATGAATAAATGCAATCTTAATAATAAAATACAATAATCAATCAACACCAAAACTATTTATAAATGAAGCAGCCGTAGAGAATCGTGAGTCTGAGCATGTGGTTGATACGGTGTGTGGCTGAGTGGAGACAGTTTGAACGTTTGGTTGATTAGATGATGCTTGAATGTGTGGTCGAGTGGAAAAGGTTTCAGTGTATAGTTGGTTAGATGATACGGTGTGTGGCTGAGTGGAGACAGTTTGAACGTTTAGTTGATTAGATGATGTTCGAATGTCTACCTGAGAGGAAAAAAATGTGTTAATAAAGTCGCTGGTTTTGACAGTATGTGAGGTAGTTAAATCACCCATTTCGGCTAAGAACAATGTCTCGTTAATATTTTTTTCTGCAATAATCCTCTGCTGTTTTGGTAGTTCTTGCAATTTCATGCCTACACTTCGTCCATATACTTCAAAACGATTTTCCTGAACCCTCGGACGTTTAAAATGCTCATTCACACTTCGAAGTGCCTCTTCATACGCATTTTTTGTGGATTTTGAACGATTTGGTCTTAGCGTGCCTTTTTCAGAATCAGATCGGTCTGGTGTTGGTGTATGTCTTTCGACATCAGATTGGCCTGGTGTTGGGGTATCTCTTTCAACATCAGAGCGGCCTGGTGTTGGTGTATCTCTTTCGAAATCAGATCTGCCTGGGGTTGGTGGGTCTTGTCCAACATTAAAATCGTTGTATTGCGAAGAGAAGTGTTCCTTTAAAGAAAAATACAGGGTTTGGTATTCATATTCATATTCATATTCATATTCATATTTATTCATAAAATCTTATTTTACATGTCAATAATAAGTTAAAATTTATATTACTTAAAATAATTGTGAAATAATATAATAATAAATGTCAAATTTAATGTAACAATGGAATATCAAAATTACATATAAAATAGAGCACAATAATATTAGGACAATGATGTCAAGTCCATTGAATATAAACCAATGTCAAAATTATAATAAAATAAAATTATATTAAATATAAATTTACGGTCAGTAAAAAATTTTTTAATAACAATAATAATACATAACATTCAAAAACAACAAAATTATAGTATAAAATAAAATGCAGCAAAAGCTATTTGTTATAATTATAAAAATTCATAAAAACTATAAAAAGATTGCTCAATCAGCCATTTTTTTAATTTGTGTTGAAAGGAATTCAGACTAGTGGCTGCTGTGATGTCGTCTGGCAGGTGGTTGTAGACGGTCGGAGCCATGACATGCGTCAACTTGGAGGACTTCACGAACGTCCGCGGGACGGAAACGAGTCTATGTCTGTCACGAGTTGCAAACTTGTGCTTGGAGTCGCGCTCCGCATACGACTCTCGGTTAATCCTGGCGTACACTGCCACTTGATAAATCAAGATGCCAGGTAACGTCAGGATACCCAGCTCCTTGAAGTATGGACGAGCCGGGGTGTCCCAGGGTACTCGCGCCACGCACCGCACCGCGCGCTTCTGCATGCGGAACGCTCGTTCCCAGTCCGCGGCTCGAGCCCATATCTCTGCACCGTATTGCAGCTGCGAGTGCACCGTTGCAAAATAGCACGCTCGTGCCACCTCGCCCGGAACAACCTTTGCCACCCGACTCAGTGCGAAGCATGCGCTTCCGAGCCTACCACAAACCATGTCTATGTGGTGGTCCCACTTCAATCCCCGGTCTATTTCAAAGCCTAGAAACGTTGTTGATTCCTGCTCTTCAATCCTCACTCCATCCACAAGCACTGTCAAAGGTCTCAGGGATCTACCCGATAAACTAAACTGGATGTAATGAGTCTTAGTAAGGTTGAGAGCGAGACCGTTTATGTGAAACCACCCTGATAGTTGGGAAGCTGCGTCGTTCAATTTCCGCTCTAGCGCGTCTACCGTTGGGGCCGTGACCACTGCAGCCACGTCATCCGCGTACATGAGTACATCAGCAGCTGTCACAGCCTGCGGCAGATCATTTAGAAGTATAGAGAAAAGGATGTTCGAAACCGAAGACCCTTGTGCTACTCCTGTTTCTGACTTGATGGAATCAGATTTAAGGGTCCCGCCACAACAGACAACCACTTGCGATCGCTCCTGCAATAAATCTGTCAGAAGAGAGTACGAAGCACCTGCCACACCGTAATGCTGTAATTTGACAGCTAGTACATCGTGGTCTGCGACATCAAACGCTTTTGACAAGTCATAACAAAGAATCGCCACCTGGACCTTGGGCTTGGATTCACGGGCTGCCATTATACGGCGTATCACCTCGCGGGTTAGCACCGTGGTCGAGCGCCCCTTGCGGTACGCGTATTGCTGGTCTGACAGGGCACACGTATCTGACAGGAACTCTATAAGTCGAGAACTGAGGCCATTCTCAAAAATTTTAGCGACAGCTGGTATAATCGAGACAGGTCTATAGCTGTCTACGTCCTCTCGTTTACCCTTTCCTTTGTATAATGGAGATACTTTGCTGATTTTTAGGGGGCTAGGAAAAGAACCTTCCTTCAAGCAGTCATTAAATAGGTTAGCTAGAATGGGTGCCAGTGATATAATAGCCATTCTAACGAGCTTCATTGAAATGTCATAAATATCTTTAGTCGTTTTTGGTGAAATCCGAGTCGTGACAATACTATATACTCCGTCAGCGCTAAATCTACGCAATCGCAATGAGCGGTCAGGCGGCGCGCGTGCTGCGGCCAGCAGATGACGCACTCGCGTGACATCAGCGCGAGGCGCACCGCACGCGGCGGCGACACTAACAAATCTGGTGTTCATCGCATCGACGACAGCTTTTTTACATTCGAATTTAGTTCCATCGCGTTTTTTTAATAAGTTTGTGAAGTCCACGTGGACATTGATTTTTCCCCTCTCTTTATTTACTACACTCCACATGGCCTTAGAGGCATTACTATTGGTATAAATTAAATGTGAATAGTATTTTCATTTTGTAATATTAATTAATATTCATAATAATCGGTCATGTCAGATATAATTGTATTAATTTCGTCATTATTTGGATATTTTTTACTCATTTCAATTATGTCGAACAGTAAACATTTGTAATTTTTTATATCCGCTGTTACCCAAGAGGAGTCCGGTTTCCTAGAAGTACATGTTTTTCTAAGAGGGAAACATATATCATATTTATTTTTAATAATGTTTAACACCGATGATACTTTCTTAGCAGCAGTATTTTTGTCTAACATTATGTTTATCCAGTCAATGCTATCTAGTGACAAAACAAAATTACGCTGGTTGGATAGTGAAAAACTTCTAACATACCGTGGAGTAGGTATATACTTTTGTTTATGACCTAACAAAGTACATTTAACACCGTGATGGTCGCTCAAGTTTGTGACATTCTGTTAGTCAATAGGCAAAATTATAGATTAATTAATTAAAACTTGAACATATACAAGGCCGCCTACATTATGCATTTGTTTTGGTTCTCTCTGTATCATTGTCTTCTTCTTATGTGCAATAAAAAATATTGTAATGTATATAATATGTATAAGTATATAAAAGTTACTAATGAATCTACTATTTTTGTTTCAGTTACCACAAACAGAAGGTGAATGGAAAACAATAGCACGGGAATTCCATGAACGATGGAACGAACCCTCACTGTTTAGGTGCCATTGATGGCAAGCACGTTGAAATCGTGCCCCCACCTAACAGTGGTTCTTATTATTTCAATTACAAAAATAGACATAGTATGGTCCTAATGGCAATTGTTGATGCAAAATACAAATTCTTGCTGTTTGATTTTGGTACAAATGGCAGAATATCAGATGGAGGAGTGTTCTTGAATACAAAGTTTTACGAAAAGTTGGAAAATAATGGTTTAAACATTCCTGAACAAGAGACATTGAGTGATAGTTCACGAACGCTGCCGTATGTTTTTGTAGCTGACGACGCGTTTCCTCTGAGAAAAGATATGATGAAACCATTTCGACAAAATGATTTGGATAATAGAGCGAAGAAGATTTACAATTACCGAACATCACGAGCACGCCGCATAGTTGAAAACGCATTTGGCATACTAGCAGCAAGGTTTAGAATTTACAGAACACAAATTAATATGTCACCTAAAAACATCGAGTCAGTTGTTAGAGCAACTTGTGTTTTGCACAACTATTTGATAACAACATCATTGTCTTCATATGCTTCGTCAGATTCTTTTGATAGAGAAAACTTTGAATAGGGTACAACGTCGCCAGGACTTACAACAAGAAGATCAACGCTTGAACCATTACAACGTACACGTCAAGGAGATTCTGAGAGAACAGCAAAACAAATAAGAAATGAATTTATGAGTTGAGAAAGTCCCCTGGCAAGATAATTTTATACATTAATTAAACGTATTGAATATGGCTGCATGGTGTACTTCTTCCTTCAATATCATAAATGTATATTATATATAAATATGTATATTATATAATGTATAATAATGTATATTATACAAAAATGTTTCATTTTTTAATTCTACTTTAGTCATACATACACAAAAAATAATTATTAAAAAATAAATACGAAAGAGTGTCTGCCTGTTACCTTTACACTACACGTAAACATACATACATGCACATGAAAAATAAATAAAAATTAGCAATTAATTTAAAAAAAAAACTATTTAATTTTTTTGCTATTAATTTGTTAGGTAGGAGAGAGTTGGCTACTAGGGGATGCGATATAGGCAACTCTCCCCTACAGTCAAGTGCTCGTCAAGCTTGACACTGTGAACTTTGCACCGTGTTTAAGTAAGTATGTCTTGAGATATAGGAGCTACAATCGAACTGCAAGTGTCAAGCTTGATGTGCACTTGACTGTACCTACTTAACATACCCATACATGATATAATACAGACACACTTTCGTGTAAATAAATTAAAATAATACTAAGACGTCTCCCTCAGCAATAACTAATATTTAATGAATAATAATAAATTAAAATAAAGTCTAACCTCATTTTCATCTTCTGTATTTGATATAGAGCGCCTTGGTATTTCTTCATCATATAAAAGATTTCCGCCAGATGGCGCAATCAAGCAAACATTACCTCCGTGTTGATTAATCAAAATAAAATGTTTCTAGTGTTTAATTTCATCTTTGCGAGTGTTTAAATCATTAATAATAAATCGAATAATAAGTGTGAGTGTTATCTAACCCAGTGCTTCCATATTTTTTCAATACTCCTATCCGTAAATGTGAGGACCTGTTTGAGCTCATATACGACAAATTGTAGTGTAAAGCTATCACGGCATAGTAATATAAGGCTTAATAACAAGCTATAAGAACCGTGAGTACTGAAACACGCATAATACAATAGTGCAAAACAAGTGCAAACAAATAAACGCCTATGACAAAGATATTCAAATATTGACCTTTGGACTTAACGAACTCGGAAGTTTTATGTCACGAGTGCCTTGACAATTAACAGCGGTATTAGACCTTTAATTTCGTGCCACAAGTAAATGATTGCGTAGTGAAGGTTCTGACTACGGCAACGATCGTTCAATTGCGTTTCAGAGCCCTGGTTCAAGCCCCGGTGGCTGCAAATGACTTTTGCGTCGTTAATAATATTTTATATTATAAGCGAGTTATTTGCCGACAACATCAAATAGTTTGCATAGCATAGAGTTAGACAACAGTTTGTTGAATTACGTCTAAAAAGCTCATATAAACCACTAATAGTGGGCGTACCTAGTAACGATGGACAATTCAAGCAAAAACATTACTTACAGAAAACCACAATCTGTACATCGATCTAATTCCTTAGATTCTGTATCATTTAACACCTCTCTAAATTCGACTGTATCAGAGAATTTGCTTGGGAAAAGCCTAGATATATCAACCAATATATATTCTTACCATATGGAAGATTTTAAAACTGAAAATAAAAACCTAAAAGATAGTCTTGAGAGTACACAAAATGAATTGGATAATCAAATCTTGGAAAACATTACATTAAAAAAGAAAATTGACCAACTTCAGCAGGAAATAGTGGTTTTAAAACAATTATGTAGGAGCCCTATGACATCGCTTCGAAAAAACATATCATCGAGCAGCAAAAAGCACGCCAGACGTCGACTAACCGACAGTTTTAGAGACAGTCCACTAGCTTTGACTAGCCAAAACAGAGAAATTACTGGCCCGAATGTTCACCCACGTGAGTTAGTTGCTAACTTAAGCCTAGACCAATTACAGACTAGAAACACTAACGAGAAGTGAGTCAAAAATATCTCAAAATAAATGCCACTCGGATGACCAGAAATTGCATCCAACCCAACAGGTACACGAATCCCAACTTGAAAATGACACTACTACCGTCACACAGTCATCACAGAAAACGCTCGTTCACGAGCAGGAACAATTAGTAGTAGAACAGAAACCGGTCTACCACGATCAGGAACTGTTTCCGAACCAAGAAAAGGAGAAATGTGGTCTCACAATAGACCAGTCTAACTCCGAGAAGGTAGAACAGCGCACATATAACTTACAGCCTAGCGACCAGCACGAAGTAATTAATGGCTCAAGTTCTTCAATAAGTCCTGGGTTTACTGGGGTGACAAGAGCATTTATATTCGGAGGACAACAATGTTCAGGACTAACGAAATATTTTATAAGATCTAGACTTCGTAATCCATACAGAAAATATCAGTTCACATCAATTGTAAAACCTTACGCCACGACCGCTGATATATTAAATAGTGCTAAACTTTTTGACATAACAGAGCAGGATAGAGTAATTTTATTCATAGGACAAAATGATTCAAATCCCTTTCATATTAAAGCCGAATTATGTTCATTCTTTAAATCTGTTAAATGCCAGGTTTTAGTGGTAAAAGTACAAGAAAATAGTTATCTGAACGAATATAAATTAAATAACACGTTAAAAATGATTTGTACACAATACAGGAACTCTACTTATGTTGACGTTGATTATAGAAATGTGTTCAATATTTGCTACCGCTTATGTAATAGAGTCAATTTTATACTGGACCAAATTGATTATAATGAAACCTTTTTATCATTCACAAAAAAAACTGGTTGCAGAATACATACAAGGCGCCAAAACATAAAAGAAGATTTGAAAGAGTTTGGGTCCCACTTGAATTTTGCTAAAGTGTTTACGGAAGATCAAAGTACTCAAACTGACACCACCACGTCACAAGACCTAGCGTCAAAAAGCACATTTTTTCGTGGCTGCTGAAGCAGAAAACACGATGTTAAGAATATTTCATCAAAATGTGGCTGGGCTATTTAGTAAGAGTCGCTTGTTAGAAATCCATCTATCCGAACTCTCTCATAAGAATAGGGATCCTGACGTAATGTGTTTCTCTGAGACACTCATACAAAGGGGCCATGAACAAATGATTAATATTTCTGGTTATACTCTAACATCATCTTACTCCAGACGAATAAAACAAAAAAGGGGAGGAGTATGTATTTTAATAAAAAAAGGCTTAACATATAAGACAATTACTTTCTGTGAAGAGTATTCTGTTGATAAGCACTTTGAGTGTTGTGGAATAGAGCTGCCATCACAAAACATGTATATAATCTGCCTTTACCGGACTCCTAGTTCTGACTGTAACATATTTTTGACAAAATTGGACACTATGATATATAGGATTACACACAGACACAATAAACATATTGTTTTAGCTGGAGATTTAAATATTAATACGCTAAAGAATAGCAGCAAAAAGACTAAACTATTAGATTTAATAAAAAATTATAATCTAAATTTACACATACATGAACCTACACGCCAACAATCTTGCATAGATCACGTGATAAGTAATATTCCTACAGCAACAGGTGAATTGTTGCATCTGGGAATTTCTGACCATAACACTGCTCAATTACTAAACGTCCCAATTATATGTAAAGAAGAACCATTGCTAGAATTCTTCTTGTATAAAAGAGACTTTAATATAGAGTATATAGAGAAATTTAGAGAATGTTTGTCAAGTCTCTCGTTCAGTGATATATACAGCGAAGGCAAACTTGAACTGGGGTTTAAAATTTTTCATGACACCTTATTGCTTTTTTATAATTTGTGTTTTCCAAAAGTCAGAGTAAAAATATCAAATAGAGATCGGAAACCTAAATGGATAACGAAAGGTCTGAAAAAATGTTGCAAAACAAAGCGTTTTCTACGCTTCAAATATTATTCTAATAAATGTGAAGGCGACAAAGTAAAATACAAGAAATATTCTAAACTACTACGTAAATGCATTGATCAGTCCATAAAAAACCGTAATCTAAAAATGATCACTAACTCAAAAAATGTTTGCAAAACATCATGGCAACTTATAAAAAATGAATCGGGGAGCCTTAATCAATTTCAATGTGTATCTCATATTAAGGAGAAAGGTGCCTCACTAAATAGTTCGACAGAGATAGCTGAAGCATTTAATGAATATTTCATTAATCTTGCAAATACTAATCATCCTGTACGTAATACATGTGAAACCAGGCTATGTAGTAGTATTTTTTTGAAGCCATTTTCATTTGACGAGACACATGGTTTAATTATGTCTCTGAATAATACAAACGCTGAAGGTTACGACGAAATTGCTACCAAAATAATAAAAAAGTGTTCAATGGAAGTAACACCAATACTAACACATCTTATAAATTTGTCGTTTGTGGATGGTTGCTTTCCAAGTTTATTGAAGTTTAGTATTGTAAAGCCTATATATAAAAAAGGAGATAAATCGAGCATAAGCAATTACAGACCTATAACACTCATTCCAGTTTTGTCTAAAATATTTGAATCAGCATTATATAAACGTTTAATTAGTTTTATACAGAAACATAACATTTTAAGGAATGAGCAGTACGGGTTCCAAAAAGGTAAATCAACCACATTAGCATGTTTTGACCTGGTTAGTAAAGTAATTGATAACCTAGATGCTCGTTGTTTTGTGACAGTTATATTTTTTGACATGTCCAAAGCATTTGACTTTGTGTCTCATACAATATTATTGGAGAAACTGGAGAGGTATGGGATTAGAGGCCCAGGGTTACAATGGCTAAAAACCTACCTAGAAGGCAGAAAACAATCAGTAGAAATTGTAAATATAGATAAAAATAAAGAGCTTAAATACTACAGATCGAATTTTAAAGAAAACAAGGTCGGTGTTCCTCAAGGTAGTGTCCTAGGACCACTAATGTTTTTATTGTACATTAATGACCTCCCTATGGCGACCTCTGACCATTGCATTTTATTTGCTGATGACATTTCTTTGATTCTGACATGTAAAAATAACGTTGACATTAATAAATATAACATTGACATAAATAATTCTGTACACTCTATAATTGAGTGGCTCAATATGAACAATCTTCAGGTCAATTTAGTGAAGACAAAGTTTGTTCAATTTAGTACATACGGTAGCCGACATAGAGAACTTAGTATTAAATACATGGGTAACGAGATTTCTGAGACAGCTGAGACAACATTCTTAGGAATAACCCTAGATAAATATCTAAATTGGAAGTCTCATCTAGAAGGAGTGTGCAATAAGTTGAATAGGTTTGTTTACGTGCTTTATAAACTTAGGAAAACGTCTACTCGGAAAACGGTTCTTGCGGCGTACCATGGATATGTGTCTTCTGTGCTAAACTATGGTCTTATTTTATGGGGCAACTATACAGACGTTCAAAAAGTCTTCTTGGCTCAAAAAAAATGCATCAGGGCAATTGCAGGTATACCACCCTGGGAATCATGCAAGCCATTTTTCAAAGAATTTCGTATTCTCACATTACCTTGTATGTATATTCTGGAAGCAGCTAAATTTGTGAAATTCCATCCAGTGTTATTTAAAATTGCTAAAGATATTTTTCCTAGAAATACAAGAAATCCAGATAGAATTGTCTTACCAAAGGTTGCAAGAACAAAGCTGTATCTGAATAACTGTTATGCAATGTGTGGGAATTTATATAATTCTATTCCCAAAGAGATCAAAGAACTGCCAACCAACAGATTCTGTAGGAAACTTAAACTATGGCTCATAGAAAAGTCATACTATTCGTTGCTGGATCTCAAAAATTGCTAGTAATAAAGATTAATTGAATTAAAATTTTGTAATTATAATAATATTATGTATTTTGTAATGACACTTTGACATTAGTGGTAATTTTCATTTTGACATTAATAAATGTATACCCACCTAACTAAATATGTTAAATTGTATTGTTTGCACGTCGCTATGCGACACACAAAGAAGCGCGGAAGGTGTGGTTGCTGGATCAGTGTTTTTATTCTCTAAAGGATTATTTAGAATAAGTGATCTTCATTATGTTTGTATTCTTTATTTTAATGTGCCTAATGTATGAAAAATTAACTAGATAGTATTAGGTACCTATATTATAAGTTTTTGCATGCTATTTCATTAGCAAAGTGTGTAAGGTCTTACTGTAAATGATTAAATCCACCTAAATTGTACTCACATTTTATGCAAATAAATATTATTCTATTCTATTCTAAAAAATTCATCAAGTCAAAGTACCACAAACGAGAAACATAGACTTCATCGGTTCCGGCTCCGGATTTTAAGGACTTTTTGGCTTTGTTGAGTTCCTTCTTGTAAGAAGTCCGCAGGTTATTTATTTTCTTTACTACCGTCTCCCTATTGGCATTAGGATCAATAGGTTTATACTTAATAATTAGCCTATCGTAGGCAGCATTTTTCTTGTTGCGGTCGTGATAATCTTTACTTTTCTTATTCCACAAGCAAACTTCATTTTTATAGCACTGGATAAACTCTTCCAATAACTCACGGACTCCGCTACAATCTTCTTGCGACATGTTTTAAAGTGCGCCGACGCGTCCTACACCAAGCCTTGCGAACGAACTGAATGATTGGTCCGACTTCCGTATACACACCACGATAAAACTGTGCAAACGCGATCGACAACGATTTATCGAATAGATTTTGAACCTTGCTCCGATGGCTTGCACCAACCAAAAAAACTGCGCCGATTTTTGTACATACGTTCGATAAAACTGCGCAAATGAACTGCACAGTTCGTTTGCGCAGTTTTATTGTTGTCGTGTATACCGGCCTTAAAGCAGGCGTTAGTGCTTTAAAAAGTAATACTATAAAAAACATTCTATAGTTACTCAGAATTTACAGAAAAATAATAGGAAAAATAAAAAATAATTGATCATTTGTAATTTCGTTGACATATACATTTGTGTAGGTCTTAAGATGAACATGGATAAGACGAAAATTATGTCTAATGCCCATGTTGTACCTACCCCAATATCAGTTGGGAACTCAGTTCTCGAAGTTGTTGACGAGTACATCTACCTGGGACAGACAGTCAAACTAGGTAGGTCCAACTTCGAGAAAGAGGTCAATCGTCGAATCCAACTCGGCTGGGCAGCGTTCCGGAAACTTCGCGAAGTCTTCTCGTTAAAAATACCTCAGTGCCTCAAGACAAGAGTCTTCGACCAATGTGTGTTACCAGTGATGACTTATGGCACTGAAACGTGGTCTCTTACTATGGGCCTCATAAATAAGCTCAAAGTCGCACAACGAGCTATGGAGAGGGCTATGCTCGGGGTTTCTCTACGTGATCGAATCAGAAATGAGGAGATCTGTAAGAACGAAAGTCACCGACATAGCTCAGAAGATTAGCCAGTTGAAGTGGCAGTGGGCAGGACACATAGCACGCAGAACAGATGGCCGATGGGGCCGAAAGGTTCTGGAGTGGAGACCACGGACCGGCAAGCGCAGCGTAGGTCGTCCACCGACACGGTGGACAGACGACCTGAGGAAGGTCGCAGGACGATGTTGGATGCAGGCCGCTTCCAACCGGTCCTTTTGGAAAATCATGGGGGAGACCTTTGTTCAGCAGTGGACGTCCTACGACTGAGATGATGATGATGATACATTTGTGATTCTTTTGACATGTAAATTTCATAATTCCATTGACTCAAATAATTATATAATTAGATTTTTAATTTTTTTTACTATGATGATACATATTATAATTAATATATTATTGTATTAATGTACGGATATTACTGTGTACTTATTATTAAAGTACTGCTATTGTAACGATAGTATATAAGGTGTTTGTTAATTAGTGCACAATATTGGATGCAGGTATATCCAATAGGGTGGTTTGGAATTCATAACTGCTCATTACAGTAAATAAAAATACATGTTTTTCTTTATTATGAACCCATATTCATTGCTCCGCAGCTATTAACCATTGCGCGACTGAACGCACGCCGCTACATCACAGAATAGACAACAGTAACTACGCGAGACATACCTACCCACTTAGAACAGGTACAACGACGTACGAACCTACCTACACCAATGTTTAAGCAGCTGATCTCTATGTCTAAACCTACTGCCTATAACAGACGGCGGGCCAGGGCAGGTCAACGTTCTCACTTCGCACGTCGTTGTAGGTACCTATTTTAAGCGGGTAGGCACTATGCTCTTAAGCAGGTCTCGCGAAATTACTGCTATCTATTCTGTGATGTAGCGGTGCGTCGAGTCATGCGTTCAGTCGCACTATGGCTCTTAGCCGTGGAGCGGCGAATATAGTTCGTAATACAAAATATATGTCTTTTTTTCTTTTCCTTCCATGACCAGTTATCGATTCCAAATGTTCACTAATTAACAAATACCTTATATACTTACCTACTTACTAACTGATTCTTGTAAAAGGTAGCGTAACCCATATACTTAGGTACTTGTGTATACAATACTTGCTGTATTCAGCTGTTTTTATGACGTATTATTTTATACCAATAAACAACTATCAACTATGTTTAACTATTACAGTTTATGTCACTATAAATACTTTTTCATTTTGAAATATGAAATAGTAACGCCGAAACAAACCAGGCCACACATCATCATCACACAGCCATCAGGCCATCCATCACCACACAGGTGAAATCGCGGAGCGCAGCTAGTATTTAAATAAACAATTTTCTTACGAACTGATTAATTCGAAAAGAAACCAAACATATCAAAGGACCAATTGCGGTAAGAAACTGCAGTGTCGTGTCGTCCATGCCGGACTTTTTATTTAATTTACAACACGCTATAAGCCTCAAAGGACGGTCCACACCAGGCTTCCTCCTAGAGCCTCCGGTTAATTAGGTACCTGCTGGCCATCGAGTTAATTCTCACTAGAGGTGTAATGCCGGTTATACAATTCTGATATCAGATCTGTGAATTAATTTGATGAATTATTTTTTATTAATTAGTAAAAAAAGTTCATCAAAATGCAGAACTACTAATTACAAGTTAATTCATAAAACATAATTATGTTGACTACTACGTGCTCGCGAGGTGTACTGTTCTCAGAACAGTCAGTCAGTAGTCTTAACAGCGGTAATTTTCGCAGTACTTCACAACCTATTATCTCGGCAAACATTTGTCCAATTATGCTCATATTCGAAATTCCTCTTTAAAGCCAGGTGTATATAAAATTTTATCAAATTCGGTCTTGAACTAGCGCCGCAACAAACCTAAATCCTTTAGGAAAAAAACCCCCAAAAGTGCCGACGACAAAAAAAAAACATTAATTAAACATGCAGACGATAGTAAGTCTATTTTATATTTAATTCCATTTTATATCTATTATTATAAATGTTTGTACTTTGTTATAACTTTATCGGCAAAATAAAGATGGTCTATCATTCGGATATCATGTACAGGCGCAGGGAGCTGAAGGGAGGTAGGCGCGGGACGGGGTAGCATCACGCGGCCGCGCCACCGATGCGTGTAATAGTTTCTATGTCAGTGCTTTATTGGTAGCCATTGCTGCGCCTGTGCATTTTATTCCGCTCGCGAAACCTTTTGGAAATATCTCTCCTTGTTTTTCATCCCGCTCGTAGACACCATGATTCGTTAAGATTGGTTGAAAAATGTGACCTGTACAGGAAGACCAACATACAACCTAACAAACATACGGATGAAAGTAAATTTGGCCAGTTAAAGCTGAGACACTCATCAATCGTCAATTAAATGGTACCAATAAAACAGTATCACTATCACACTAGTGGAGAACTTGAAGCGAGAATTCGACACCTACCTGACCTTAGCCATGTCGGTAGTGACCAATGCTTTCGAAGCGAGAGGTACCAAGTTAGATACCTGGCGGGGAGGATATTTGTGTGATGAACAGAAATGTTTATTCTTGGCTCTTGGGGTTTTGAGCTGTTTTCATGTGTGTGTCCATGCCTACTGTGTCACAAGGAATCCTATAAGTGATGTGCGTAAGATGGTTATAGGCGCATATCGATAAGAATAAAATCAGATAGAAACATAATGGATAGTATTGTGGCTCTGAAAAAAGGCCCTTTGTAATGAATATTAAATGAATAACGTTTATTCTTCTTCATCGGAACCTTCGTCCTCTGTATCGTCCTGTAGATTGATTATGAATGGTGCTTGATCTCTTATAATGGATTTCTGTAAGTGAGTGTTTTGAAGTTCTTATGCATTCCTCACACACTTGACCCAGTTTTCCTTTGTAACATTATCAATAGCTTTGTTGTTATCAACAACCAGTAGCTAGCGATAGGATGCTACCAGCATTCGACCCTCATTAAGCGAGCGCTAATGAGGGTCGAATGCAGGTAGCGGATTGTCGATAACATGTTAGGACGCGTTGCACATTCCTATCCCTATTAACGTTTGTGGCCCTACGACTCAGTTGGTAACGTGGTTAGTATAGTGCTGGTGTATGAGTATCCTACGTTCGTGGGTGTGTGACTCTCCTCAGAGGTAATCAGAGGTGCCCGTCAAGGAGACGGTCAGCTGTCCAGGTTTGAGCGTTTGGTGAAGTTTACATCTTGATGAACCCTACGGCATGGTGGTAAGGCACGTGCTAGTGCCCGTCTGACTGGGTACTACACACCTGGCTAGCTACGCTCTCAAGATTAGGGTTGCCACCTCTTGGCCGTTTGAATCCGGGAGATAGATTAAAAAAACCTCTAAACAAATTTATTTAGTCTTGAACTTATATTTTTATTTGACCGTACAGCTATCAAAACTTTTGGTTTGGAACTCACCAATTAGAAAAACTCTCTACAATCCATTTGAAAATTGACGAACGTCTATCGATAGCGATCGATATTTCGCGCGCCAATTGAAATTTCGGTATAATTTGGATTATCTACAAATGATTCCGGGAGACGAGATATTTTTATTTTTAGGGCGCGATTCCGGAAGACTCCCGGAAATCCGGTAGAGGTGGCAAGCCTACTCAAGATTGAAGACAGGGGCACTTATCATTTTGTCCCGGCAGCGGTCCCTGGAAGCCAGTCGTTCCTCTATGTATAGTGTTGCCACCTTGAACAACATCTTTAACATCTTCGCCATCAACTGATATACTGGTGAAAGTCTATCAAGTTTTGACATAGTGTCCGTGTTCTGAGAATGTACGCAATGATAACGATTTCTTGATAAAATAACATGAAACTCTGACAGAAAGTGGTCACCGCCGCCTACGGTCACCTGCAGCATCAGTATTGCCGGTGAGTTGCCGTGGTTCCCTACTATACACTTCCAATAATGAATGTGATAGTCTTAATGAGACAGCGAGAGTGGAAATAAAATTCTGGTCCCATTTCAAATTTACCGGAGATTTATTTATTATCCTTTTGGCGGAATTTTTACACAAAGCTATAGAGTACCGTATCGTGGATCAGAGAAGGATGAACGAGGGCTAATATGCTTACTTTATTAGATGCTTAGATTGAATGTACTACATCTACAATCAAACCCGAAAGGTTCTAGTGTGGACACCACGGACCGGTAAGCGCAGCATAGGTCGTCCACCGACAACGTGGACTGACGATCTGATAAAGGTAGCAGGACAACGTCGGATGCAGCCCGCTTCCAACCGGTCCTTTTGGAAATTTGTGGGGAAGGCATATGTTCAGCAGTGGACGTCCTACAATAGGCAATAAAACTGTATGCATATGTATACTCGGTCGATCACTTTTGCACTGCTGCATTTTTACACTGACTGATCATAAGAAAATTAAGAAAAGAGAATTAAGAAAATAAAATAATATTTACTTATTTGAGCGCAACGATTAAATCATAAAATATGTATATACAGGCCATAGTACAGGCTTTGCCTAGTTTGGGACCTGAAGACCTTTATAAAAAAAAAAAAAAAAAACATTATAAAGAAAAATTCATAACAGAATTATGCTGCTGCTGAAATATTGAATTCACGCTACATCCATGCTTAATACTAATACGTATATTATATATATATATGTATATTTTATTTATTTTTATTTATTTATTTATTTATATTTGGAAAACCAACAGCTATACAAATTTCTTTAACAACTAGAAACTAAACAGAAAGCCAATTATAGGTTTTCACAGATAGAGACTTAATACATTTATAATTATGCGAACACTGAATAACTAACCAAGTTTTTACAATACCAACAACAAGTTAATACAATTTTAAGATTATTAAAAACATTACATTAAATTAAATTAAATTAAACCTACCTAAGTAACAAAGAAGTTAACGGTTAAGCACCGCCTTGCCCTCGGAATACTCATAACGAATGGATCAATGTCCATTAATTTAGAGAATGTATTAAAAGTTTTACTCGCTCGCACAATAAATGAATTTTGTCTATAGTTGGTGGCGGCAAAAGGAACCTTAAGTGTGTCATGAAACCTACGAAATTTACGTGGAATATTAAAATCTTTTAATATTCCACGTAGTTTGCTAAGTAAATATGGGCAATCGATGTCATTAGAAATAATTTTTAAAATATATAGATAATCAGCAATAGCACGTCTATTTTCAAGGGGTAAAAAATGGAATTTTTTACAGAGGTCAATGTATTCAGTAGAAGTATAGGATAACTTAAGTTTAAAACATAGGTATCTCAAGAACCGTTCCGTAATCCGTATATATATATATATATATATATATATATATATATATTGTTGGAGACGAGAATGGCCTAGCCGACCGACTTATTTTTATAAGTGCTATTGGTACGTGTAAAAATAAATAACTGTTAAGTTAATGTTACCGATGTTTTTCAAAAAAACCTATCCACTTCTGATTTATAGTAATATATAGTATATAATATATTATAATAGTGCGAAATCTATTTTTCTTTGTAACTTTTGTCTTTGTAAATATTGCAATGCAATATATAATAACATGCTAAGTATTTACGCAAAAACTTTGCAGCTGGCTTTGATAAAGTTAAAATAGGACCAACTAAGATCTATATCCTATACAAATACAACAAAAATAATAATACAACAGAAGTAAAAACAACGTAAGTAAAAAAAAAAGTAAAAAAAAAAAAAAGTTAATAGCCATAACCCTTTTCCCGTCCAAAAGGGTTATGGCTCAGCATCAAGCTACAGGCGGACCTACAGCACTGAGTTTCAGTCAGAATCTTGAGTACTCACGGACGTGCCATTCAATATACATATCATACATATAATAACAATAAATAAAACTATAGAAGTAATGCGTACATATAAAATTATATACCTATGTACGTACCTATCGTCAAGTATTTTGAAAGTCGGTAAAAAAGTACAGTGGTTCGACCTCTGAACGCCTACATTATTAATGATTTCAGAACACATATAACGTCTCTATAGGTACATGATATCGATGATATTGACTGGGTGACCTTCAACATAGAAAATGCAACGCAGGCATTTACTTTTCTAGTCTTTCGTGTACTTCGATGGTAGAAAATAATTACTTTAAAATTGTACATTTACTACAGCAGCTGCAAAACAGCATTGAGGGACAATGTGGGCCGCGGTGATACTGAGGCACACATTCTTGAATCCATCACCGCTTGGTTGTGGCTGTGTCAGCGTCTGACACAGATTGTCGGATTACGCGGGTTCGAATCCCTTCCGAGGAAGTAAATTTTTCTGTCTAAAATTGCAATGTTTGCCCTTCAAACCGGAAGACAGTAATGTTTGCACACTACTGCTTCACGGTTGAATAACTGGCAAAGGTGTGGCACTTCCCGAGGTGCAATTAAATAGATAATATAAATGATTACGCCTACCCACAATAAAATGATCAGTCAAATATTATATAGGTTCCCACACATTCGTCGCGTACGTGTGTCCAGTCATTAGATTACAGTGAGCGATGGCGACGCATATCCGTTAATTATATTACTGCCTAATAATATTTGTACTAGAGTTTGGAACATGGGGCTGTTTCTACGGGCAACACATATGCATGATGGCCAGCGCTGCCTTTGTTCATGATGTACCAGGTGATGATTAGCAGGACTATTATGTATCTCAGTTGCTAACAAATGTTGAATGAAATCGAAAAAATGGCGGCTCTATGTCACTTTTGTCAGCTCCAGTCATCAACTTACTAACATTTTCGCTTACTGGAATTGTCAAAACTGGCATAGAGCCGCCATTTTTCAAGATTTCAATCAACATTTGTTAGCAAATTAGATGTATAACAGCCCTGCTGAGTGATGCTTCAATGTAAGATCCTTTTTTTTATTTTTTATTTTATTTTATTTTAGTATCTTAGGGAAACTTACAGCTAGTTACAGAGTTAGTAATGTATGTAGGTGCTGAGGCCATTTAAAACTTTCCACAAATAGCAAGCTATATATCTCATAATGATATATAAATTATACGTAACTGGAAATAGCAGCCAAATACGCTAAAAATAGAAAATAAGTATATTAGAACAAAAATACTACAGTGACATTTATATAACACACACAAATATAATAATCATCAAAAAAACTGCCTATTTAAAAAAATACTGGCTGGTTTACACGCTGGTTTACAGTAAATACTGGTTTTTATTAGGGTTCCGTGCCCAAAGGCTAAAACGGGACCCCGTTACTAAGTATTTTGGCGACGTGGTGCGTGTTGAAACGTTGTATGAAACACCCAATCCTGGATCTACGATTCATCAAACCAGGGTAGAAACTTGGTAGTGGCGTCCCTCTATCCAGCGTTTGAAATATTATTACTTTAAAAAACTATATTTCAATTTTTTTTTCTTAAAGGTTGATTGGTGGTCGGTGAGCAAACCAGGCTCTTTTTATTTTTAATCGTACTATACTATGATTTTGGAGTTAGACAAGTGCCCAGGGGCCCCAAGTCTCTTATATAATCTATAAGACTCCGCACTCCGTCCGTCAGGCTGTCTCTCATAAACCGTGATAGTTAGACAGTTGACATTTTCACCGATGATGTGGTTCTGTTACCCCTAAACAAAATATCTCACACATCGCATAGTTTAACTAAATACAAATGTACTTCTAACTATGTAGCTAGCTCGGCTAGTCTTTACACTGTTAATGCTGCAGACATGAATTGTCGATACGATAAATGTTGACAGTTGTCGACAAAGGACAGCGCGCGATATAGCTGTCGCAGCTAGATCCATGTTATAGAGATGAGATACGAAAGATAAAATCAGTTTATCGACGTGACAAGTTTATCGTAGATGAATATAGATAGGTTCGCACGGCTTTAAGTACCGAACTTACCGAACGATAAATTTGAATCTTGAATTCCTCATACTTCGAAAAAACTGGCTATATCGATCTTTTAACGATAACCCTAGCATGGAACTGTTAAATTACGTTTGAGATCGTCTATTTAATCGATTTGAACGATTGTTTTGTCAGCTTTGAAAACCACCTCGATGTAGCTTATCGACAGGCGACGAGAATGGGGATATTGTTTAGTTGCGTTTGATCTTACTAATATTATAAACGCGAACGTTTGTGTTTATATGGATAAATGGATGTTTGTTATTCTCTTACGCTCAATCGGCTGGCCCAATTTTAATAAAATTTGGCATGGAGGTAGATGGGGCGCTGAATTAACACATAAGTAGGATAATTTTCATCAACATCATCATCATCCATCACCATGCGGGTGTAACCGCGGGGCGCAGCTAGTATTCAATAAAAATAGACTTCGGCCTTCTTTTGATCGTAGAAGAGCGAAATGCTCGTAGAAATCTTCAAATGACGCATTATGGAATGCAAACAATTCGTAATGATCGATATACTGTCGATTATTTGACGTCAGTCGTCGATATGACTTCCATACTTGCTAGGGGCGATATATAATAATAATATATAATAATAATAGATAATAATAATAGCCTTTTATTCCTGAACATAGGTCCCTAAGTTCGGTGTGCCTTTTGGCATAGGCCTCCTCCAATTCCTTCCAATGTATCCTGTCCCTTGCTACTCTCGACCAGAATGGTCCCGCTGTCTGTTTCAAGTCATCTTCCCATCTCCTGACTTGACGACCTCTACTTCTTTTACCGTCTCTTGGTAGCCAGAGGGTGACTTGCTTGCTCCATTTGTTAATTGGATGGCGTAGCAAATGTCCAGCCCATCTCCATTTTTGGACATCTATCCGGGTAAGAATGTCTGTGAGTTTGGTTCTTGTTCTGATGTCTACGTTCCTGATTCTGTCTTTGATTGTTAACCCCAGCATGCTTCTTTCCATGGCACGTTGGCATTTTATTAGCCTTTCCCTGTGGTGAAGTGTTGTTGACCAAGTTTCACAGCCATAAGTGAGAACTGGTAGGATACAGCTCTCGAAAGTCTTCTTTTTTATGTGATTGCCTAAATCCTTACTTTTCACTATTTCCTTCAGTGACCAGTATTTTCTCCATCCTTGGGCTATTCGCCTGTTTATTTCCTTTGTCATTGCATCTGTAGGGGATATTAACTGTCCTAAGTAAATATATTCTTTGACATATTCGACCTGGTTGCCATCTACCATAACGTCTATTTCCCTTGAGTTTGACATCAGTTTTGTTTTACTGGCATTGATTTCCAGACCAACTTCTCTGCTTATGTTTGCTAGGCTCTGCATCATTTGTTCTATTGCTGTTGGATTCTCTTCAAGAAGTACCAGATCATCGGCAAATCTTAGGTGGTTTAGGCGAGCTCCATTAATGTTCAGACCTAAGTGGTCCCAGTTTAACTGTCTAAAGATGTGCTCAAGTACGGCGTTAAATAGCGTAGGGGAGAGAGGATCGCCTTGGCGTACGCCCTTTTTGATAGGAAATGATTCTCCTGTTGATTCTAATTTGATACTGGCCTTGCTAGATTTGTATATACTCTTAAGTATTTCTATATAATTGCTCTGGATCCCTTGTTGTTCAAGGCAATGCCAAATGTATTGGTGCCTGAGGCTGTCGAATGCCTTTGAGTAATCTATGAACGCCAAGTAGATTTGTTTATTGTATTCGTTGTACTTCTGTATCAATTGTTTTATTACAAGCAGCATTCATTCAGCCAGCCATTCACCCAGCAGGATTCAGAAAGAACTTCAGTTCTTTCTGAATCCTGCTTGCTCTACGGGTTGGCTTTCGTTTAGTTTTAAAGATATTCTTTCCAGGATCACTTTAGCAAATACTTTATATATGTTTGAAATTAGAGAAATTGGCCTATAGTTCCCAATCTCGTCTCTAGGGCCTTTTTTATGTAATAGAATTATGTGACACTCGGTCCATTCTTCTGGGATTTGTCTTGTTTGTAAGATTTCATTGCTAGCTAGGGGCGATACGATTCTTTAAATTTATCAATCTTAATAGTGATTCTACAAACTTAACGACTATTACGGTACTTGCACTGCTGGTCTGTCATAGGTCTGGCTAGAATACCGTGGCAGTATCCCACATCCACTAATCGTTCTCGTTTGAAGCATGGTCTTCTGTAGCTGTCGTTCCGCGCGCACTTCATCAATATGTGCTGAACATCCTCAACAAACAAATATGCAGGTGGAGTGGAGACGAAGCATTCTTCATTAAAAAAAATATACGAGTATTATAAAATGGTACCGACTTCAACACTAAAATGTGTGAAATAACTTGTCGAAGTCGGTACCATGATAGTTCAAAAGTAGATATACCTATTATAACAATATTGTGCGCATGGTACCGACTTCGACAAGTTATTTCACACTTCTTAGTTTCGAAGCCGGTTCTATTTTTGGTAATATAAAAAAATAAAAAAAGTTATATAAATATAGTGACAGTCAGTTTAACACAAGTTATATATATATTATAAAAATTAAATCCGTAATTGGCTGTAAGAATACCATAATATAATGTATACGCATAAGATAAATAAATAAATAAATAAATAAATTAATAAATAAATAAATAAATAAATTAATTAATTAATTAATTAATAAATTAATTAATTAATTAATTAAAAAATAAAAAAAACCTTTAGTGACCCTTGCTTCTTACGGGCTCGATTTGTATTCACCGTCAATTACGATATCATCAGATAGGCGAACACTTTTCAGTTATTAGAGTGTAACTCAAAAACCGCTTGACCGAATTTGATGACATTTAAATGGGACCACCTCGGAAGTATAAGTACACGATAAAACAAAAAATAGAATTATGACAACAAATAAATTATTTTTTAATCACAATTTTATATAATATAGGTACTTTGTAAAAGTTTATGCGTGTTCATACATAAAAAAATATACGCGTCGACTTGAGAACTTCCTTCATTTTTTGGTAGTCTGTTGAAAAATGCAAACAATGATGGCATGTGTGCAGAGCGCAGCCCGAGGGCTGTTACTACGATTCCCAGGGTTATGATAATATCATCGGTCCATGGTGATGGGCTCGTGGGCGCAGTTGGTAGCAACCCGGCCTTGTGAACGGCTGGTCGCGGGTTCAATTCCCGGACAGGTCTAACATTTGAACGTATGAAAATATCTGTGTGCTGTGTCTGGGAGTGTATATGTCATAATCAGCCCATTATGTTCCCACTGCTGGGACTCGAGCCTTTCTCTCAGAGAGAGGAGTTGGGCCATCCACCACGCAAAACCAGTGCGGAGAGGTGAATAGGTTAGTGGCCATCCCATGTCGAAGTTTTCAGGCCGCCCGAAGGTCTTCGACACAGCCTAACGACTGCTGTCCTAAGACAAACAACCGGGCAACGTGCCATACAAAGCACGGAAGGGCTCAGTTGATAAGTCCTGACCGCAGCAAGTGTTGCCTTGTTGATCGGTTACGAGCGCCGAGTTAAGCTCCGCTGCGAGCGAATGTATGTATATACAAGTATGTAAGTATATAAGTATCGTTGAAATTTATAGAGAGAAAAATTCACATCCGGACATCGGACGGGATTCTAATATATAAGTATCGTATCTTAAGATACAAGCTCTGCCTAGTTCGGGCCCCCAGGGGACCTACTCCCACCTTTTAAGAAATTATCATAATTCAGGAGCGTTTTGTAATAAGCTTAGAATAATCATACTTACTATCGTACTCCCACCGACACAAAACGCCCGAACATATTACTTCAATACTATTTACGGCGTGTTCCTTTTTAGCTGAAATCGATCGTAATGGTGCGTTCCAGGATCAATACCTATACCTCGTAATGTCCAACCCGAATAGAACACTAACGCAGTTGCAAAGTACGCGAATTGAGTGCACTATTTGATAATACGTCATCAAAACGTCTATCGTAATCCATTGTTATTTTTAAGCTTGCTGACGTGGTGGTACCAAATTTAATGGTAAGGTTTAAATATGACTAAGTACTACATGAGATGGGAGTACACTGAACTCCGCGTGCGTGGATATTACTAATACTATATTTCAAGATATCGAAATCCCGAGTCTTTCTAGAACCTGTGATGTTTCGTGTTCCAAGACTAACAAAATGTCTACACGTGCCAACCCTATTCATTCACACCTTGATTATGAATTCTGAAGACGACGACGTTGATGTTAACTGGCTAAATATAATATGTTTGTGCTGGTTTCGTACAACATAGTTATTTAGTATATTTTCTCTGTTGGATAATAATTTATCCAAGACCCCCGAAGTTAGTTCATAAAATATACTAGACCCTACGGTTTTTCCTGTGCGGCCTACAGAGTCATCTAAGCAAGTTTCATAATCATCACATTATGCATTTAATATATAATATCCAATAATTATGAAGCGTTCGTAGCGGAACTTGACTTAGAGATCTTAACCGATTAACAAGTAAAACAACGCTTGCTGCGGTCAGGAGTTGGATGGGTGTGTGCTAGTGGCACTGTTCAACTGAGCGCTTCCGTGCTTCGGAGGGCACGTTAAGCCGTCAGTCCAGGTTGTTTATCTTAGGACAACAGTCGTTAGGCTATGTCGAAAGGCTTCAGGCGGCCTGAAAACTTTGTCAACGCATGGGTTGACCACTAACCTATCCACCAAGCCACATTGAGCCCGCGTGGTGGATTATAGCCCAACTCCTCTCTCTGAGAGGAAGGCTCGAGTCCCAGCTGTGGGAACAAAATGGGTTGATTATGATTATGATTCATAATCATGTAAGGTGTAAGTTGGTAGCCGGTTACACGTCGCAGCAGCAGACGACGTGTCGTCGCTTCATGTCGCCGCAACACGTCGTCGCTTCATGTCGCTGCAGTCATGATTTCGAACCCGACTGCAGACGGCAACTGCAGATGGCATCAACCATTTGAAAAGCGATACGAAAGGTTTAGTTTAAAAGCTTTTCAGTTGTTTTACTACGTAGATTGGTACCCGCCAGTGGCACTACTGATCTGCGATCGGGCGACAGTGTCGTCTGCCGCTCGACGACGCGTCGCTAGCTTCGTGTCGCTAGCTTCGAATGGTATTACATAGAAATACATAGAAACCAGTAGGGTCGCTGCGACACGTCGTTTGCCTCGGCTTCATGTAGCCGGCTACCAACTCGCACCTTGTCATTTTACAACATGATTTTTATACCTTTAATGACCTGGGCCAATTCTACTAACTTAATGACAATCGAACAAAGCTGAACGGCGACTTTTAATAGGTTTTGTTTTTACTGTTGAAACTCATTCACGACGGTTTGTCGATAGGATTAAATAATCGGTAAAAGACAGCCCGTGACATCGCGACTAGATCCAAACGAGTTACAAGATGCGATAGCTGATATAAATGAGTTTATCGACGCGACAAGGTCCCATTATCTACGAAGAAATAATAGTCGTCCATTATATTATGTCCGCACTGTACCTGCAGTTACGTTTCTATTGACATCCTTTTTCAACCGACTTCAAAAACAAAAGAAGGAGTGGTGGATATTTATCCAACCGTGTAATTAGATTTATAAAAATGCACTTGTAATGGTCTACTTCCTATCCTTATCTCCCTTCCGCATGCACGTGCGCATATAAAGCCGTCCTACTCTGACGACGGACAATCTCCGAACTACAATGTAATGCATTCGGCTTCGCTCGCCAAAACCGCTAGTTAAAACAAGATGGAGAAAGGCCCCGCTATTACAACGTGCGCGTGTGTCAAATCAATTCATATTTGATGAACTCATAACTATTTCTACTGTGTTTCCGCTACCAATGAACGTGTGAAGTGTACCGTCTTCTGAACCCATATAAAAGGTGCCGTTAACGAGCAGCAACTGCGAATCAGCGCCAGGTCGAGTTATGACCTAGGCGTGAGGCTGAGGATCCTAACTCCAGGAGTCTACAGGTACGAGCATGCTTCCTTTCCTTTTAGCTGCTGTATTCTACTCCTGTGATATATCCACTCGCAGCAGTGTTGTCTCCTTATTAGAAGGTCATTACAAGTGCTATTGGGTTTGTGTAGGTATATCTACTATCTAGGCATAAGTAAAGAGCTCTAATTCGCACATACAGTCCACTCATAATTGCGATAAATCAACCTATGTTCAGCTATCGTCAAAACCCTGAGTGATAATTGGTTATCACACCCCATTGTGGTGAGGAAGAGAATTGAACCAGCTTAAATTCCCACCATAAGTTCCTTCAGAGTCGGATCCATAAGTTCCTTTGAGTTGAGACGGATGCATAAGTTTTTCCAGTCGGATCTTTCCGTCTGTCTTAATAATTTATAAATTTTGCACCATAATCTTACTCCGTAAAACGCCACTATATTATATGGGTAAACTCACAAAGTATTCATAATTCCCGCTATAGTATAACCGCATACGCATCGCTATCACACGTTTGTTAATTAAATAAGGTCAATCGTACCAATCCGCACCGCTAATAATTATTTATATTGCATACGAGTCAAAGTATTGAAGTATTCATTCGCCTGCATACCCGCTATTATTTATATTTAACCGCTCGTTCCCCACCCGCTCGCTAGATTCGTAGAAGGTACCCATCTACCTATCTACGATTCTGTCATATAATACGCCGCACCGTAATAACTGTTACAGACACTGTGTCACACAGAATACGGTGTAGTTAGTTCGCAAACGTAAAATTCATGACTACTACTGTATTAATCTGTGTCAATGCTTTGTAAATTTGTTACCTGTTCCGCGCTCGTTGTATTAAATCATTATAAGTACTGCAAGATATTGTTATTAGTATAGTAAATAATATAGATTATTATTAGTATTCACTATGAGTAAAAAGGACAAAAGGGAAAGTTCTCCGGACTATCAAGATAATTATGATGAGGACAAATGTCAGCAAATAGTGTAACGTGTTTAAACGTGAAATGTTATTTGCACGCATGCAAGGTATTTACGATATCGCTAGGAAGGTGGAGGGCAGTCCTACCATAATTAAGACTTTGCTGCACAGTGCGTTTAATATTGACCAACTTCGTAAAGACTTTGAGAGCGTATTAGATTCGTATAACGCTATTTCTCTTAAAATTAATTCTAAACACGCTATCAAGTATCAAGAATGGACGGAGTTTGACATCATGTACTGTACGGTGAAGCAGGTCATAGAGACTCATTCACAATCTATAAAAAAACATGACTCATCTCAAGCGCAAGCGCAAATAGAAAAATCTAAACCTAAACTTGCTCGCATCGAATTAATGTCCTTTAACGGTGATGTCCGTTTATGGCCGCTGTTTTACCAACAGTTTAAAAACACTATTCATGAAAATACATCGCTGTCAAATAGTGACAAGGTGTACTATTTAGTTGGTAAATTGACTGGTCCCGCTGCTTCTATTTGCGCCCGCCTTCCCGCTACCGCTGAGAATTACCCTATTATTTGGGAGGCCCTAGTGCAGAAATATGATGACCCCAGATTACTCGCTAGTTCATATCTAAATCAGTTATTAAGTTTTAAACCGCTATCCGCTAATAACGCTACTGGTCTTGAATCATTCTTGAATACTTTCGATACGTCTGTAGAAGCCCTGAGGCAACTGAGCCTTTGTGACTTGTCTGATTTCATTATACTTCATCCTGGCACTCCAGAGACTTGACTCTGAGACGGTCAAGTTATTTGAAATTACACACCGCAAAGATAAAATTCCAACATATTCAAACCTTATTGAATTTGTAAAAGAACAAAGTAAAGTGTTATCAAGATCAGCTGTAAATATTTTTTATTTTTCGCCATTTTTCAAGATTTCAATCAACATTTGTTAGCAACTGAGATGCATAACAGCCCTGCTGAGTGATGCTTCAATGTATGTTCTTTTTTTTATTTTTTATTTTTTTTTATTTTAATATCTTAGGGAAACTTACAGCTAGTTACAGAGTTAGTAATGTATGTAGGTGCTGATGGCCATTTAAAAATTTCCACAAATAGCAAGCTTTATATCTCATAATGATATATACATTATACGTAACTGGAAATAGCAGCCAAATACGCTAGAAATAGAAAATAAGTATATTTGAACAAAAAATACTAAAGTGACATTTCTATAACACACACAAATATAATAATCGTCAAAAAAACTGGCAATTTAAAAAAAATACTGGCTGGTTTACACGCTGGTTTACAGTAAATACTGGTTTTTATTAGGGTTCCGTACCCAAAGGCTAAAATGGGACCCTGTTACTAAGACTCCGCACTCTGTCCGTCTGTCCGTCTGTCAGGCTGTCTCTCATAAACCGTGATAGTTAGACAGTTGACATTTTCACCGATGATGTGGTTCTGTTACCCCTAAACAAAATATCTCACACATCGCATAGTTTAACTAAATACAAATGTACTTCTAACTATGTAGCTAGCTCGGCTAGTCTTTACACTGTTAATGCTGCAGACATGAATTGTCGATACGATAAATGTTGACAGTTGTCGACAAAGGACAGCGCGCGATATAGCTGTCGCAGCTAAATCCATGTTATAGAGATGAGATACGAAAGATAAAATCAGTTTATCGACGTGACAAGTTTATCGTAGATGAATATAGATAGGCTCGCACGGCTGTAGTTCAAGTACCGAACTTACCGATCGATGAATTTGAATCTTGAATCCCTCATACTTCGAAAAAACTGGCTATATCGATCTTTTAACGATAACCCTAGCATGGAACTGTTAAATTACGTTTGAGATCATCTGTTTAATCGATTCGAGCGATTGTTTTGTCAGCTTTGATAACCACCTCGATATAGCTTATCGACAGGCGACGGGAATGGAGATATTGTTAAGTTGCGTTTGATCTTACTAATATTATAAACGCGAAAGTTTGTATTTATACTTTATATGGATGAATGGATGTTTCGAATGGATGTTTGTTATTCTCTTAAGCTCAATCGGCTGGCCCAATTTTAATAAAATTTGGCATGGAGGTAGATGGGGCGCTGAATTAACACATAAGTAGGATAATTTTCATCAACATCATCATCATCCATCACCATGCGGGTGTAACCGCGGGGCGCAGCTAGTATTCAATAAAAATAGACTTCGGCCTTCTTTTGATCGTAGAAGAGCGAAACGCTCGTAGAAATCTTCAAAGGACGCATTGTGGAATGCAAACAATTCGTAATGATCGATATTTTACTGTCGATTATTTTACTATCGTATAAGTCGTCGATATGACTTCCATACTTGCTAAGGGCGATACGATTTTTAAAATTTATCAATCTTAATAGTGATTCTACAAATTTAACGACTATTACGGTACTTGCACTGCTGGTCTGTCATAGGTCTGGCTAGAATACCGTTGCAGTATCCCACATCCACTAACCGTTCTCGCTTGAAGCATGGTCTTCTGTAGCTGTCGTTCCGCGCGCACTTCATCAATATGTGCTGAACATCCTCAACAAACAAATATGCAGGTGGAGTGGAGACGAAGCATTCTTCATTAAAAAAAATATACGAGTATTATAAAATGAACCGACTTCAACACTAAAATGTGTGAAATAACTTGTTGAAGTCGGTACCATGATAGTTCAAAAGTAGATATACCTATTATCACAATATTGTGCGCATGGTACCGACTTCGACAAGTTATTTCACACTTCTTAGTTTTGAAGTCGGTTCTATAAAAAAATAAAAAAAGTTATATAAATATAGTGACAGTCAGTTTAACACAAGTTATATATATATTATAAAAATTAAATCCGTAATTGGCTGTAAGAATACCATAATATAATGTATACGCATAAGATAAATAAATAAATAAATAAATAAATAAATAAATAAATAAATAAATAAATAAATAAATAAATAAATAAATAAATAAATAAATAAATAAATAAATAAATAAATAAATAAATAAATAAATAAATAAATAAATAAATAAATAAATAAATAAATAAATAAATAAATAAATAAATAAATAAATAAATAAATAAATAAATAAATAAATAAATAAATAAATAAATAAATAAATAAATAAATAAATAAATAAATAAATAAATAAATAAATAAATAAATAAATAAATAAATAAATAAATAAATAAATAAATAAATAAATAAATAAATAAATAAATAAATAAATAAATAAATAAATAAATAAATAAATAAATAAATAAATAAATAAATAAATAAATAAATAAATAAATAAATAAATAAATAAATAAATAAATAAATAAATAAATAAATAAATAAATAAATAAATAAATAAATAAATAAATAAATAAATAAATAAATAAATAAATAAATAAATAAATAAATACATACATACATACATACATACATACATACATACATACATACATACATACATACATACATACATACATACATACATACATACATACATACATACATACATACATACATACATACATACATACATACATACATACATACATACATACATACATACATACATACATACATACATACATACATACATACATACATACATACATACATACATACATACATACATACATACATACATACATACATACATACATACATACATACATACATACATACATACATACATACATACATACATACATACATACATAAATATATAAATAAATATATATGACGGCGCATGAGTACTTCGTCGTGTCGTCGATATGACAACATCAAGTCCAAGAGTAATTCGGCTGGCTGTCAAAGTTACTCTAGCGGAGCGTCGTGTCTGTGGAAGCGGGGCGGCCATCTTGTGTTCGACAGACTGAAAACGAGAGCCGTAAGCGCACCACGTCTTCGACGAATCGCTTTAAATCCGTCTAAAGTTTGAGTATTACATAAAGATTAGTTTCGATATTGATTATAATTGTTAGTGCCTACGTGTTAAGAACTGTATTTTGCTGCCATTGCATCTACAAGTGAAATTAAAATATTTTATAATCAAAGAAGCCGTTTTAACTCGGTTCCGATCCCAAAGGCGCCCACGATATAACACGATATCTATAATGAGTTCGAATGAAGGCCCTCCTGATCCTACATATAAATAAATAAATAAATAAATAAATAAATAAATAAATGAATGAATGAATGAATGAATAAAGAAATAAATAAATAAAGAAATAAATAAATGAACCCTTTAGTGACCCTTGCTTCAAAAAAATACTTACGGGCTCGATTGTCATTCACCGTCAATTATGATATCATCAAGATAGGTGAAACACTTCTCAGTTATTGGAGTGTAACTGAAAAACCGGTTGACCAAATTAGATGACATTTAAATGGGACAACCTCGGAAGTATACATACACGATAAAACAAAAAATAGAATTATGACAACAAATAAATTATTTTTTAATCACAATTTTATATCATATAGGTACTTTGTAAAAGTTTATGCGTGTTCATACATAAAAAAATATACGCGTCGACTTGAGAACTTCCTTCATTTTTTGGTAGTCTGTTGAAAAATGCAAACAATGATGGCATGTGTGCAGAGCGCAGCCCGAGGGCTGTTACTACGATTCCCAGGGTTATAATAATATCATCGGTCCATGGTGATGGGCTCGTGGGCGCAGTTGGTAGCAACCCGGCCTTGTGAACCGCTGGTCGCGGGTTCAATTCCCGGCAGGTTAAACATTTGAACGTATGAAAATATCTGTGTGTGCTGTGTCTGGGAGTGTATATGTCATAATCAGCCCATTATGTTCCCACTGCTGGGACTCGAGCCTTTCTCTCAGAGAGAGGAGTTGGGCCGTAATCCACCTCGCGAAACCAGTGCGGAGAGGTGGATAGCCTAGTGTGGCCAACCCATGTCGAAGTTTTCAGGCCGCCCGAAGGTCTTCGACACAGCCTAACGACTGCTGTCCTAAGACAAACAACCGGGCAACGTGCCATACAAAGCACGGAAGGGCTCAGTTGATAAGTCCTGACCGCAGCAAGTGTTGCCTTGTTGATCGGTTACGAGCGCCGAGTTAAGCTCCGCTGCGAGCGAATGTATGTATATACAAGTATGTAAGTATATAAGTATCGTTGAAATTTATAGAGAGAAAAATTCACATCCGGACATCGGACGGGATTCTAATATATAAGTATCGTATCTTAAGATACAAGCTCTGCCTAGTTCGGGCCCCCAGGGGACCTACTCCCACCTTTTACGAAAATATCATAAATCAGGAGCGTTTTGTAATAAGCTTAGAATAATCATACTTACTATCGTACTCCCACCGACAAAAAACGCCTGAACATATTACTTCAATACTATTTACGGCGTGTTCCTTTTTAGCTGAAATCGATCGTAATGGTGCGTTCCAGGATCAATACCTATAATGTCCAACCCGAATAGAACACTAACGCAGTTGCAAAGTACGCGAATTGAGTGCACTATTTGGTAATACGTCATCAACGTCTATCGTAAACCATTATTATTTTATGCTAGCTGACGTGGTGGTACCAAATTTAATGGTAAGGTTTAAATATGACTAAGTACTACATGAGATGGGAGTACACTGAACTCCGCATGCGTGGATATTACTAATACTATATTTCAAGATATCGAAATCCCGAGTCTTTCTAGAACCTGTGATGTTTCGCATTCCAAGACTAACAAAATGTCTACACGTGCCAGCCCTATTCATTCACACCTTGATTATGAATTCTGAAGACGACGACGTTGATGTTAACTGGCTAAATATAACCCTCTTTTTGTGCTGGTTTCGTACAATATAGTATATGTGTATGTAATTGTATATGTTATTTAGTATATTTTCTCTGTTGGATAATAATTTATCCAAGACCCCCGAAGTTAGTTCATAAAATATACTTAATAGACCCTACGGTTTTTCTTGTGCGGCCTACAGAGTCATCTAAGCAAGTTTCATAATCCTCACATTATGCATTTAATATCCAATAATTATGAAGCGTTCGTAGCGGAACTTGACTTAGAGATCTTAACCGATTAACAAGTAAAACAACGCTTGCTGCGGTCAGGAGTTGGATGGGTGTGTGCTAGTGGCATTGTTCAACTGAGCGCTGCCGTGCTTCGGAGGGCACGTTAAGCCGTCAGTCCAGGTTGTTTATCTTAGGACAACAGTCGTTAGGCTATGTCGAAAGGCTTCAGGCGGCCTGAAAACTTTGTCAACGCATGGGTTGACCACTAACCTATCCACCAAGCCACATTGAGCCCGCGTGGTGGATTATAGCCCAACTCCTCTCTCTGAGAGGAAGGCTCGAGTCCCAGCTGTGGGAACAAAATGGGTTGATTATGATTATGATTCATAATCATGTAAGGTGTAAGTTGGTAGCCGGTTACACGTCGCAGCAGCAGACGACGTGTCGTCGCTTCATGTCGCCGCAACACGTCGTCGCTTCATGTCGCTGCAGTCATGATTTCGAACCCGACTGCAGACGGCAACTGCAGATGGCATCAACCATTTGAAAAGCGATACGAAAGGTTTAGCTTAAAAGCTTTTCAGTTGTTTTACTACGTAGATTGGTACCCGCGAGTGGCACTACTGATCTGCGATCGGGCGACAGTGTCGTCTGCCGCTCGACGACGCGTCGCTGGCTTCGTGTCGCTAACTACGGATGTTATTTCATAGAAATACATAGAAACCAGTAGTGTCGCTGCGACACGTCGTTTGCCTCGGCTTCATGTAGCCGGCTACCAACTCGCACCTTGTCATTTTGCAACATGATTTTTATACCTTTAATGACCTGGGCCAATTCTACTAACTTAATGACAATCGAACAAAGCTGAACGGCGACTTTTAATAGGTTTTGTTTTTTAATGTTGAAACTCAGTCACGACGGTTTGTCGATAGGATTAAATAATCGGTAAAAGACAGCCCGTGACATCGCGACTAGATCCAAACGAGTTACAAGATGCGATAGCTGATATAAATGAGTTTATCGACGCCACAAGGACCCATTATATTATGTCCGCACTGTACCTGCAGTTACGATTCTATTGACATCCATTTTCAACCGACTTCAAAAACAAAAGAAGGAGGTTCTCAAGTCGACGCGTAATTTTTTTTGTTTGATCTCGCATAACTTTTTACGGAGAAGTCCGATTTAGATAATTCTTTTTTAGTGTATACTTGTAAGTCTAAGGTGTCCCATTTAAATTTCATTAAATACGGTCAAGCTATTTTTGTGACTGAAAAATGCTTCGCCTATCTTAATGATATCGTAATTGACGGTGAATAAAAATCTTCCCGTAGCACAGGTCACCAAAAAGTATGAAAAAACTTGTCGAAGTCGGTTCCATGATAGGTCAAAGATACATATATTATCACAATATTGTGCGGATTTGTAAGTGAACTTTTTTTCGATAAAAACTTTATATTATATTTCGCTAACTCGATATCTTGAACGTTTGCAGTAACGTTTAATTTATATGTAATACCAGCTGCGCTTCGCGGCTGCACCCGCGTGGTGATGGATGATGATGATGATGAATCAAATATAGCGTATGTTACTCAGGCATAATGTAGCTTTATACTCGTGAGAGAATTGTTTGAATCGGTTTAGTAGTTTTACGTGTATCTATAACAAACGAACAAACATTGAAATTTATAGAGAGAAAAATTCCATCCTCGGACGGGATTCGAACCCGCGTCTTCTGACTCTCCGTGTCAGACGCCATTGACCAACTCATCATCATCATCTCAGCCGTAGGACGTCCACTGCTGAACATAGGCCTCCCCCATGATTTTCCAAAAGGACCGGTTGGAAGCGGCTTGCATCCAACGTCGTCCTGCGACCTTCCTCAGGTCGTCTGTCCACCGTGTCGGTGGACGACCTACGCTGCGCTTGCCGGTCCGTGGTCTCCACTCCAGAACCTTTCGGCCCCATCGGCCATCTGTTCTGCGTGCTATGTGCCCTGCCCACTGCCACTTCAACTGGCTGATCTTCTGGGCTATGTCGGTGACTTTCGTTCTTCTACGGATCTCCTCATTTCTGATTCGATCACGTAGAGAAACCCCGAGCATAGCCCTCTCCATAGCTCGTTGTGCGACTTTGAGCTTGTCTATGAGGCCCATAGTAAGAGACCACGTTTCAGTGCCATAAGTCATCACTGGTAACACACACTGGTCGAAGACTCTTGTCTTGAGGCACTGAGGTATTTTTGACGAGAAGACTTCGCGAAGTTTCCGGAACGCTGCCCAGCCGAGTTGGATTCGACGATTGACCTCTTTCTCGAAGTTGGACCTGCCTAGTTTGACTGTCTGTCCCAGGTAGATGTACTCGTCAACAACTTCGAGAACTGAGTTCCCAACTGATATTGGGGTAGGTACAACATGGGCATTAGACATAATTTTCGTCTTATCCATGTTCATCTTAAGACCTACCCGTTGGGAAACTCGATGGAGGCCTTCGAGCATTGTACTGAGGTCTTCCATGGATTCTGCCATGACTACAATATCGTCGGCAAATCGAAGGTGAGTGATGTATTCGCCGTTAATATTAATGCCAAGTCCTTGCCATTCCAGAAGCTTGAAGGCGTCTTCCAATGTAGCGGTGAACAGTTTCGGAGATATAACGTCTCCCTGTCTCACGCCTCTTTGCAATGGAATTGCCTTCGAACTCTGCTCCTGTACTCGGACTGACATGTAGGCGTTTTTGTACAAACACTTCAGCACTTCAATATACCGATAGTCAATACGGCACCGCTGGAGAGACTCAAGCACTGCCCACGTCTCGATCGAATCAAAGGCTTTCTCATAGTCCACAAACGCTAAACAAAGAGGCAAGTTATACTCTTCGGTCTTCTGTATAACTTGCCGTAGCGTGTGGATGTGGTCTATGGTACTATAGCCTTTTCGGAAACCGGCTTGTTCCGGAGGCTGGAATTCATCAAACCTGCGACTGAGACGGTTCGTTATGACCTTCGAAAACAGCTTATAAACATGGCTCAAAAGCGAGATGGGTCTGTAATTTTTAAGTAAAGTGTTGTCACCTTTCTTGAAGAACAGCACCACCACGCTTTTGTTCCATGCTTCTGGCGTTGAACCTTCAAGTAAGACGGTATTAAAGAGCTTCTGAAGGACTTTAAGTACCGGTGTTCCACCCGCTTTCAGAAGCTCAGATGTGATACCGTCGTCACCAGGCGCCTTGTTGTTCTTAAGCTGTTTCAAAGCCATTCTAATCTCGTACAGGCTGATGTCCGGGATATCTTCGGTATAATGTCGGGTCAGCTTGGCTCTTGGGTCTTTGGCCGAGCTGCTAACAGGTTTATCGACCGAGGTGTATAGCTGTCCGTAGAAACTCTCTACCTCTCCTAATACTTCCGCTTTGGTCGACGCTACACTGCCGTCTTCTCTCTTCAGCTTCGTCAACTGGGACACTACTTGCGGGGAACTTGCGGGGACGGAGCGACATCTATTGGACAGTTTAACAGTACTATCCAACCGAAAGAAGCATTATTTAGAAATACTTGAAACTTTCGTATTGACATCGCAGCCCTTGTAATTTTTATAGTATTACTTTTTAAAGCACTAACGCCTGCTTAAGCGATCTCAAACATTGAAATTTATAGAGAGAAAAAATAATTCAATGGCGTCTGACACGGAGAGTCAGAAGACGCGGGTTCGAATCCCGTCCGAGGATGGAATTTTTCTCTCTATAAATTTCAATGTTTGAGATCGCTAAAGCAGGCGTTAGTGCTTTAAAAAGTAATACTATAAAAAAAAACGAACAAACAATCATATATCTTTCCTCTTTATAATACCAAGGTCCGAATAATGTCGCCTGGTTTGTGCCGGCGTTACTGTTGCATATTTCAAAATGAAAAAGTATTTACCGGGACATAACTGTAATAGTTAGACATATGGTATGTGGACTTTTTTGTAGATATGGACGTCTTCTATAAAATGTCGCAGTACGTCACTTCGTTTTATTGTCAATAGCATAGTCTAATAATATGGTCAATAGTTTCAGTAGAGTACGCGATATAAAAACTTTTATTCGAATCTTTTCCACACCTTGGGTTACATTATCGAAGTTTTCATTCGGGTCCCTAATTTAAAACATTATATAGCATAGATGTTCATCAGGGAAAATGTAGAATTCTAATAGTGAAAGAATTTTTATTAATTAGTAACCACGTTCAGCTAATAAACGTCCAGTAACCTATTTACTGTGACTTTGAAATCGCTACTATTAAAAGAACTACTACAATGTTTTTGTGTACATTTCTAACCCCCATTTTGAACCCTTATGGGGGATCCCAATAATCTACCTATCCACAGTTTTATCATTATACGGCCGTTTTCAATATTCTATCTATCCATAGTTTTCCTTACTACCGATAGAAATTTGACATAACGTACATACAAATAGTGTCAAATATTTATCTCTAGTAACCGCCGATAGATAGATTATTGGCACCGGCGGCGAGGGGTTGAATTTTCAAAAGTTCTATATTATTTTAACACTTACGTCATATAAGAAACTTTTCTTTTTTTCATTCTTCTTTTGTATCATTATCAGCCGCAAGACGTCCACTGCTGAACATAGGTCTCCCCCATAGAACGCCACTTGGACACTTCTTATATATATAGACAGATGAAATATAAAGACAGGTTTAATAGTGTGTAGATGACGTTATATTCCACTTTCTGTATACAAATAGTAAAATGGATTTTTGCCTCATTGTCGAACGACAACCGGAGTGGAGCTGCAGTTGCATCGCGGTAGATTATAAAGAACTGATAAGAGATATCAAAGGATGATTGATTGATCGCATGCTTCCCCAAGCATGCGATCAATCAATCATCCTTTCGACTCCTCAGGGACAGTTCCCTGCATTGGCTGGGTAGGGTACACACTGGTTACCAAGATTAATACATAAGCTACGTTTGATCCCGAGAACTAAGACTGATCAGATAGTAAAATAATATAATTCGTTTTACAGGCATATTTATAAACGAGTATTTTCTTGTTGCTAAGTAATTTCTCAATGAAGTAATTACTTAACGATCGAATACTTCAACATAAAATCTTATTTTATAGTCGAGCAATGAACGTTACTTACTAAAGTAAATGCATGACATAACCCTATCAAAATTGGATGTATATTTTAAACACTTGTATTAGGGTGTTGTCATGGGATTTGCACCTCCATGAATAAATAAATTGAGCATAGTTTCATTTTGCGTAGTTTTCTATACTGCCTATCTTCTTTATGCAGTATTTTAAATTATCGTATTGACTAAACCAAAGCTACCCCATTCTATAATCTTATAACTTTATATTTATATATTTTTTTTATAGAAAAAAACACATAAACTAAAAAGCTATCTTACACTATCAATAATAAAATACATTGAATCCAAATTCAGTTCAATTTAATAAATTCCTTGTAATTGAGTTACATTCAATAAAGTCAACAGTAATCTTATAAACACTAATATAATAATCATAATTAGTAACAATACTTAGGCTAGAATTACTTACACTGACAGCTATATAAAATAAATACTTATAGAGTTCTTTAACAATCGATATCGATAAATAGTTGTTTAAATTCCACACGTAAAGCATAGCACTAAAATAAAATAGCACAGAGATCTATAGAGGTGCCGGTTCAGTAAGGCGCAACATAAGCATAATCAGCATATTATGTAAAAGTTAAGCCTTGAAATTTTGCATATAGTTAATTTCAGAATTATAGGTACATCTCCGGTTAGTGATCGACGTGAAACCATAAATTAGTGTCAAACGCGCAATGGATAACGCGTTGAGCAATATATTATACTTCGTTAATGTTAGCGTGTGTTCTTATATTATAATAGCTTTACAGTACTGAGAAACAGAGAAGGTTGTATTTTGTATACCCGTAGTCGGAGAGACTACATGACTATGGCAGTCACCATCCGCCAATAATACAAAATATTTCTCCGAAATCATACCACTTAGGAATTGCGACATGTATGGTTTATTGAGAGGTTTATGAGAAAAGAAATAAAGTATTAAGTCATATTATTTGTCACACTGAAACTCAAAAAACTTCTGGTGGCAAACCTCTACAGATCTTTGATAGTTCCATACACAGAAACAACTGTTAAGGTTTCAATAGTGAAAATATCGGAGTTTAAAATTAGTATTGCAAATGTCAAAACGAGCTCCCAGCCTTAGCTCGTCATTGTTAATATTATTGCATATTCTCCATGATAATGATAATGAAATAAAGCCTAAAACCATCAGCAAGATAAAGCTTATTTTACATGTTTATCATTTTTATTGGGTTTTCATCAAATGTGTGCGCACATCCGTAACATTAATCTTTGAAAACGATGACTAGAGCCGATCACAGTAGGAGTAGGACAGGTAGATAAGGTTAGAACGAGAGAGCCGGTGTCCAAAGTTGTCTATTCCTCTTCACCAGGGCCTGTGTCGTCATTGCTTCTCCTGAAACAAATTAATGATATAAGTTAATTTCTTGTTATCATAGGAGATATAGAAATTTAGTATATTACAAAAAGTATAGTTAGTTAAAAAATTACCTAATCATTCAACAAATTAGTCACTTAGATTAAATGTATCCACACAAACTTTGCTGGATTGTGACAGGTACTGCTGTAATATTTATATCTGCTGTAATATTGATCCCATGAGTTTTACCTACAATTTTAGATAAGAATTTAAATTTTAGAGCCGAGAATAGGTTATAAGGAAGCGATGCTCAGCCATCACTCTGGTTAATCGGGTTTATCCTGGCTCTAGTTTAGATACCGGCGAGGTAGCATTAGAAAATCCACAGCAAGGTGGTGGGAAGATTTCTAGCAGTCATCCTTGATATCCAGTCCTGTTGTCATTGTATATTTATTTATTTATTTGGTTCACCAACGATTGTTACATTGTTTCTTATAACTAAACAAAACATAATCTGTAACAGAGTTATAGTAGGTACATATTGCTAAATGCACAACCAATTAAAGGTAAACATAGCAAGCTAAATTAAATATACAAAAAAGGAGTAACATTTGACATAGCTGTTGTTTAATAAGATCAACTTACAAGATACTTATTTTGGAATTTCCTTAAGCAAATGCTCGCGAAAATGATATAATTTAATGGAGAAAATATCCATTGGTCCGGTACCAGACCATTCATTTAACATTCTGCACAATCTAGGAATCGGAGAGTTACTGCCATAAACTGTGGACCGAGAAGGTGGGACACGCAGTGAAACTGGGCGACATGGTATGCTACGGTGGTATATTATGTACTTATGTACTGTGCGAGATAGAGGTCAATTGCTAGCCTAACGACTTAAAAAAAAAATATAGTAATTTTTTTACCTACTGAACTGCAAATGCCTATGCGTCCGCATACACTTGAAGAGCGACAGTATTCCAGTATACTCGCAGACTAGGTGGTGGCTGCACTGCTCCTGTTCACACTCAAGTGTTCTGTGATCTTCGTGGGTTGGATTGACTCGTGTTGCCTCGTCGATTGGAAGGTTTTCAGACCGTTTGCCATAGCGACTGCCCATAAAGAATCTATAGTAAAACAATTATGATTTACAGTTTTACAAGTAAAGTTACGCTTCAGGCAGCTTTGCAGCGCTGTACTGTTTTAAGAGAAGAATTAAAGTAGTTAAATGATATGGTCCAAAAAGTAGACCCTAGGTGAGACCAGTCCGTTTCACACGTGTTTTACGCTGTGCTGGTATTTACGTTGGCGTTTAGAGCAAATATATATTATGATATTCAATTAATATGATGTCGTCTATAGTTATTACAAAATGAACATACACTATGATCTGATCAATATTATCGAATGCTTACTCAGAAACTAATTTCAACAAAACTATGATAAATATTCATGAAATGAGGGATTTTTTAAATGATTAGTTATATAATGGTAGAGATTTGCTAGTGCGTACACTAAGCTAAAATTATCTTAAATAGAGTAGCTCATATTATGTACGCATACTAAATCCGAATTCGTGTAACACTTAGAATGTCAATTCTAAAAATATGATTATTTTATTAAATTGTGCGTAATCTTTCATCAGTTTAGTTAGTATAGAAATCACGAACATACATGACGATTAAATTTGCGCTAAACATACCCACAATTGATCAGAAACTTAATCTCATTTTAAGCGTTATATGAATTTGGACATAAATGTTAACAGAATAAGAATTACTATAACTTACTAAAATTAGATTTTAGTTCTTTAGTTTAGTTTGGTGTTCTGAACAAGCGAATTGCTACATGACTGTATATCTTATTTATCTTTGTCGAGTGTCAGTTAAGTATTTGACTAAAATACTATAGATTTCTGAGAAAACATTATGAAATGAAATGAAATGAAATGAAATACATATTATTTGTTAGAATTTTGGGTTATAAATTATTGCTAAGATGTAACAGCATTGTTAAGCTCCAACAAAATTCTGCCCGATTAGGCGTACAAATACTTGTTATAATTTAGGTTATTAAATTTCTATTTTATTTTAGAAACAATGTGCTTGCTACATTGCCATTGTATTTACATAAATTGGAAACTTAAACATTCATTATAATTGTGTATAGTAAAATCATTAATAATATGTCAAAAGAAAAAAAATATATTATTTATCACTTAGGTAGTCCTGTACAGAATAATAAGCTTTGTCCAAAAGGTAGTTAAATACTTTATTTTTAAATTCATTATCATTAAATTGTTTATAAATGTCAGGTAACTTATTAAATATTCGTATTGCCATACAGTTGGCATTTTGACTGTTTAATCGAAGTCTCTGTGGGGGAACGTATAATTTATTTACATTTCTACAACTTCTCGTTATTACATCTTTATGTATTTTGAACAGAGCTGGATGTTTCTTGACAAATAAACAGATTTCATATATATAAAGCGAAGGAAAAGGTAATATTTTCAGATGCTTGAAAAGTGGTCTACAACTGTCTAGAAAGCCTGCTCCAGAGATCGAACGTATACATTTTTTTTGAACAAGGAACACTTTTTCTGCATCCACCGAAAATCCCCACAGAATAACTCCATACCTAAGACAGGATGAAACATATCCGTCATAAGCCGATAGAGCGGCTTCTTTCGTAGCTACTTGGGTGAGTCGATAGAGAACGTAAACAAATCTGTCCAGTTTCATGCATAAATTATGTACATGAGCTTTCCAGTTGCAGTATTTATCTATTGTTACACCAAGAAATACCGTATCACTTACTTGCTCTAAAACATTACCATCGTGTAAAACATGAATATTCATAGGTGTGCTATTGTACGTTTGAAATTCTATTAGTTTTGTTTTGCTAATATTCACTGATAAGTCATTATAATCAAGCCAATTGAATACGTTAGTTAAAGCTTCATTAGCTTCTGCCTCAAATGTAGACTTATTGGTACATTTAACTATGATTGTGGTATCATCTGCAAAGAGTAAGCAGGGCTGTTTGAGGATTTGAGGATGATCCCAGGAAATGCGACGTGTGTGGTTAGCTTGTCTGCACAATTTGGATCCCTAGGGTTGAATCCTGTTGTAGTCATTATCTACATGGTTAGATGAGTACCTACCTATAAATAATAGCTTTCATGTCTTGTATGTTTCCTAGGGAATTGCGTATTTAATGCGGTTTAAGGTTATATAATCAAAGGTCAAAGATTCCTTTCGGACCGTCCGTATATCAAGACATACGAGCTCATAAACAAAGTGACTTGCAGTTAAATTTGAACACTTTGTGCTCACATAAAACCAAATATTTCGTTAGAAATGTAACTACATTAGTATTGAACTATGAAAATGGAGCCGAGTAAAAGATTGTCAACCCATTGATTCGCGATTCGCCATATTTGGCCAATAACAATACCTACTTTTCCAGGAATTGCAACGTGAATATTAATTTTATTCATGCGTAGGTTATTGCATAAGTGTCCACTTGGCCGGCGTTTTTTAAGATTCATGTGCAAAATATGAACAATGCTCTGGACAGCAACATCTCCGACCACGCCGTAGTCTAGCCATCACAGATGCGATGCTAGTTAAAAACTGAACCAGATTTGCGACAACATTATAACCAGTTAGAAGGGAATAGTTAGCGTTACATTTTAACTGGAATATCAATACGAACGAACACTCGAATAAAATACGGAATGTGTGAATATGTTTTCAGTTCTGCTTCTGCTACGCTACGATGTAGGAACCGAAAGGCGTGATTTCTAAAGAAACGATAATTTTTGTATCGGACGCTGAGTTTCCTATGCATAAAAACAAAAAACAATAAAAATATGAACAGTCTATATATTATTATGTGTATACTGTTTATATGTAATTTATACGTGGAAACTTGTAATTGGCCTTCATGTATGTGTATACGTATATCTTAACCTATAACTTGTACCTAGCTGTAAGTTTTCCTTAAATATAATAAAATAAAATAAATGTATTATTACTGTTTATGTGTGTATATGTATTATAATTGATATATTATAAACGAATCTCACGCGTGTGTATACTAATAACGACCGGTCCCAATAATCTATCTATCGCCGGTTTACCTTACTAGAGATAGATGTTTGACACTATTTGTATGGACGTTATGTCAAATTTCTATCGGTAGTAAGGAAAACTGTGGATAGATAGATTATTGGGATCCCCCATAAGTTGATAATAAAATCTGTATACCTGTCATTCCGCGGAGACATGACTCGTTCCGGCGACCTCCCGTATCTAGATCCCATGACGAATGGCACTGGAGACACTGAAACCAAATCAATTATTATTCTTATATATATATATACATACATAATTTAGTCATTGCACTGTAATCATTCTTTATATATATATATATATATATATATATATATATATATATATATATATATATATATATGACGGAGAAAGCACCTCCGGAGTGTTTTTAAAAAGTGTGACGTCAGCATTGCTGACGTCCGAATTGTTGTTTTCATGATGATCACTCATTTTTGGGTCCTCGAAGTAAAACTTCACAAGTACTTTTATAAGCTTCGTATATTCAACGAGCAGCGTAACAACGTCACAAAGAGGTCCGTACTGTACGGCGACTCGAGAGCGACTGAGACGAGCACCTACAGTGCGGCCGTATTTATAGGACTCGGCGCACGTGCACGAGTTTACAAGTTTGTTGGTAAAGTATTGAAATTACAATCATAACATTAATTTTACATCGTAATCAACTCAAAATAAATCAACTGATGATTTATAAACTATTTTTAGGGCAATCAAATGATTGAACTTAATTATTCTCGACGAACTGTTGTAGTTGCGCCGATACGGCCATACTGACAGGCGGTGCGCGCTCTGCACCAGCCTCGTTGGTTCTCGTAGATTGTTATGGATTCTCGTAGATTATTTGGATTCTCGTAGACCTGAAAGAAATGAAATAACTTTCTTTGAGTAGTGCGTCTGTAAGCGACCTGCGTTGCTATGTCTTTTTGGGGATATCAATGCTTATAGGGTTAGTAGGTTCTCGTAGAGTTCTCGGAGGGTCTCGGAGGGTCTCGTAGAATTCTCGAAGGGTCTCGTAGAGTTCTCGGAGGGTCTCGTAGAATTCTCGGAGGGTCTCGTAGAATTCTCGAAGGGTCTCGTAGAGTTCTCGGAGAGTTATTTGAAATATTTGGATTTAGTTACTTATCTTTTATTCTGATGGGTCGTCTTGGTTCGAGTCGTGGTTTGGCTGTACTTGCAGCCCTTCTCGTGAGGTCGACGGAATGGGCTCATTTGATTCTGCAGTGGGATCTCGTTGAATAGGTGATTCGTTTCCCGCCGATACGGTCAACTGATCCCCAGGTTGCGGAGCGCGGCGCAGGCAGCTGATCATGGGCAACCTTGCGAGGTCGTCCTCTAACGACAACTTTCTTTACCAGATATCGGTCATTATCCAGTATTCTACAAACTTCATATGGTTCGCTGTATTTAAGGTCAAGCGAGGTTTGGTTTCGAGGATTATTTTTCATCAGTCTCCTCTTTGAAAATGATGGATTTTGGCCTTGTGTAGGTTGAAGCGTTGTCTGTCTTGTTCGCTACAACGAATCATTTTCTGTTGCACCTGTTGAGTGAGCGCTTCAATATCAACGGTTTCGTTGTCAATATCCACCAGGTTGAGAAGCTCAGGAGGTACACAGTGCTTTCGTTGTGTAATAAGTGTCAGTGGAGCAACACCGGTGACTCGGTGGATTGTACAGTTCATTGCCAGCTGAAGTTCCTCGAGTACAGTGTGCCACTGCTCTGCTTCGTAATTTTTAATCATTACCAAAGCATTTTTGAGGGTTGCAACGACTCTTTCAACTTGGCCATTCGCTCGGCTGACTCCTGGAGCGATAGCATGGATATTTATTCCGATGGCGTCACAGTAGTCCTTGAACTCGCCAAGGAACTCTCTTCCTCCATCTACTATTATTTGAACCGGCGCACCAAATAGATGCACCGTGCGTTTTAGAGCGGCTAATGTGCTGTGTGGGTTTTTGTTGGTACTGAAGTACAGTAAAACGTACTTTGAGAAAGCGTCAATGGTGACTATGACGTATTGTTGATCATCTGGAGTGCCCAGCTTCCCTGTTATGTCCATATGAATAACTTGGAAGGCAGCCGTTGGTTTTTGTATGGGGTATAACTGGGCTTGAATGGCCCCGGATCTTCCTTTGGATGTTCGGCATACAACACAGTTATCCACAAATCTTCGGATAGTGGAACTCATTTTGTTGAACCAATAGGTTTCTCTGATCTTCTGCAGTGTCTTTTCCCAGCCAGGGTGTTTTAGTGCAGTGTATCGAGATCATCTCCCGCAGCGATTGGTGTGGACGTCATGTCTGTGGTAATTCCCGTTGTGATGGGCTGCATGGTATTAAAGTTGTTTGCTGGTACTCCTGAAGTGTTCAATGAGGCAGGGCCTATCAGCCTGGTACTGCCCTGCGCTGTTCCAGTCGTGACAGGTTGAACCGAAGTCGATGAGGATGTGGTTGGGACCAGAGCTTGTTCTGATCCCACTTCTGATGACGGAGAAAGAACCTCCGGAGTGTTTTTAAAAAGTGTGACGTCAGCATTGCTGACGTCACAATTGTTGTTTTCATGATGATCACTCATTTTTGGGTCCTCGAAGTAAAACTTCACAAGTACTTTTATAAGCTTCGTATATTCAACGAGCAGCGTAACAACGTCACAAAGAGGTCCGTACTGTACGGCGACTCGAGAGCGACTGAGACGAGCACCTACAGTGCGGCCGTATTTATAGGACTCGGCGCACGTGCACGAGTTTACAAGTTTGTTGGTAAAGTATTGAAATTACAATCATAACATTAATTTTACATCGTAATCAACTCAAAATAAATCAACTGATGATTTATAAACTATTTTTAGGGCAATCAAATGATTGAACTTAATTATTCTCGACGAACTGTTGTAGTTGCGCCGATATATATATATATATAAATGGTGTGTACCTATATGTTACGGATATGTGTAAAAATTTACATGTCTTTTACGTTTTTTTACACTTACACATCTCCGCCCAACCGGGGAGATTCGACGGAGTATGTTGGACTCGTCATTTACACCAACTGCATTCACAGCAGCAAGCTAAACCCGGCTAAACCCCACACGGTGTTTCTCCGGGCGCCCTAATGTCGAGACTACGGGAACGCTTTTGCACTCGTCCGTTAAACTTAGGTTTACCCGGGATGCTAAGCCATCTTTGGGTATATTCTGACCTTTACCCGTTACCCGTAGTATCTTTACCCGTGTAGGTTTACCCAACGCTGGGTAAGTGAAGAACCATGTTCCTGCTTATAACTTGTGTAGAGATATGCAGTATATACTATAGTTAGATTATTTATTAAATTAGTTATTTTAGTAGGTATATACCGCGTAGTTATATTTAAGTGCGACGACGAGCGAAACGAGGGGTAGCGTTAAATTATTGGTGAATAGTCACCAGTCAATAGTTTATAGAACCTTCTTAGGTTCTACCTATTTACTGGTGAGTGTTCATCTCGCCTATATTCGCCTGTCTTAGAACGTGGTATGTACTACCTATATACCTACACACGCCAGTTAATGCCAGGTTGGACAACGCTCAGAGGCGACGCTCGCTAATCGTCACTGCGCTAATTGAAAACGCTTCCGCACGCACCGAGCGAAAATACGCTGCGCCCGCGCATACCTATGGTTTTGGTGATATTACAGCAGTAAGTGTTATCAATCGTGTACGGACTGTCAAATAGCAAACGAACGCTGATGACATTCATTTTGGACGTTGGAACTGCTGAAAGTGACACTAATTGCGACTATTCCTGTAAGTACCTATCCATATTTCTAGCTACCTCATCGCGCGCGCTCTTGATAACACACGTTGACAATCAGCACCAATAAATTTAATAAATACAGTGGTAAATAGTGTGATTAATCAGTGGGCAGGTATATCATTGGAAACAGCAAGATAACTGCTACAAGGTAGGAAACTCGTTGTATCAAAATAATACATATCTTTGGAGATATCACGAAATTAAATTTTCATACAATCAGCTGATGAGAATTACTCACAGTCAACGCCCGCCGTATATTCTGTCTCTGTCACTCCTAAGAAGTACACATAACTCCACGCCGCTCAGGCAATTAGTTGCCTTGATTATAGCTACCTGCGTCGGCTCGCTGTCAACCGAACATAAGCAATTGTGTTTGTAAACAGCCTTCATTTGCATTATTTGTAAGAATAATGAATACAAACTGCGCCGCTTGCAATCAAGCCATAACTAGCCATAATCGATTACTCACATGCGCTAGTTGTAGTGCAAATTATCACCCTATTTGCGTTAATGCGCCATCAACAAACGTGACGAAATTAACTGACTGGGTGTGCCCTGGCTGCCGAGCTAACAAACCAAAAAAAGATAACTCCAATACACCGGCACGTACAACCACTTCACTCGATCCCCCGGCTACGAATAAGACTGCAACACCTACAGCGCCCCGTGCGCATAAACGTGCTGCTGTAGGTTCGCCGGGTACAGAAAAAAGTCCAGAGATTCGATTGCCCGATGATAGCTCAGTTGCAACAGAGCTCCGACTGATGCGGCAAGAAATGGCTGAACTAAAAAATTATATTGCAGATGGCTTATCAAAATGCTTTGAGAGGCTTGACAACTACGGAAATAGAATTAAGGCGCTTGAGGACGGGATGAATACCGTTCCCGTATTAAAGGCAACGATAAGTCACTTACAAGAACGGCTTCATCAACGCATGCAGGAGGAGATCAAAAATGAAATTGAAATACTGGGTGTAAATGAAACTGTAAACGAAAACCTCATGCACACGGTATTAATTACTGCTTCAAAATTGGGCCTAAATTCTGCTGAAACCGACATAGATTGGGTTACCCGAGTAGGCCCTAAGAAAAGAACAAACCGTGACGCTGATTTACCTGGTCCGCATTCTGTGAATGACTCTGGTCTTCCACGCCCAATTATTGTCAGGTTCGTAAGAAAGATTAGGAGGGATGAGATGCTCAGAGCCGCCAGGAGAGTACGCAATTTAACATCGACGGACATCGAAGTGACGGGTCCGAGCAGGAAAGTTTTCATTAATGAACACCTCACCAAACCTAACCGGATCTTATTTCGAGACGCTAGGGCCCGCGCCAAAGATAACGGTTTCAAATTTTGCTGGGTCAACAACGGAAGGATACAGATCAGGAAAGCGGAGGGAAGGCCTGCAACGACAATTAGTGGACCAGCAGATCTGGAACGTATCTTCACTTCTAATAACTGATTTTACTATAGGCTGGATATGTTTTATACTAAGCTGTCGTATATATATAAATATGTCATGCGTAACTATTGTAACAACTACGACGGATGTATCTTCAATACACTTTTATTTACAACTTTTTCAGATATCACAACACAGACCACACACTCACATTCATACACTAACACCCATCGAACTTAAAGCTTGGAAGAATAATTACAACTATCATAATACACACTTCTTACAATATCTAAGACCTAACCTCCCAAATGGACCGCTAAGCAAGGGGAACACTCGTTTACTGGCCTGGACCAATAATAAAAATCGGTGCTACGGTGCGCCAGCTATCTTAAGACTAACTCGTTTTCACTTCTATATATCTATTGATAATGGATAAGTCAGACGTGTATACAGATATAGACGAAACTCTAAAAATTGAGTGTCGCACCGTACACATGCTTGAAAATTGTAAGGCTATAATTCAAACATATAATTTCAAAATCCTCACGTTAAACATTAGAAGCATACGAAAAAATTTCCCTGATCTCCTAGTTGCTTTGAAGCGGCTAAATACTGAATTGGACGTACTGGTCCTTACTGAATGTTGGTTACATGAAAATACTATTATCCCACATATGCCTGGCTACACGACGTTTCATACAACGAAAATTATTAATAAGTGTGGGGGAGTCACAATTTACATTAAAGATTGTTGGTCTGCTACGACAGAAGAACCAATATTCAACGACGCTAACTGCTTATTGGTGCACGTCGGGAACGGCACTACAATAGTCGGTGTGTATCGCTCTCCATCATTCGATAAAACCGAAAGATTTATAGACTCCCTTGACTCTGTATTGCAAACCACAGTTAATCAAGAGCAAGTTATTTTCACTGGCGATATTAATATCAACTTACTGGATGATTCACTAGGCAGTTCCAGTTCAAAATACCAGCTCCTTATGGCAGAATACAATTTTTACCCAGCAATTACACTTCCTACCAGACGGAATTCTTGCCTAGACCACATATTTGTCAGATCAAAAGGTAGCGCTATTGGATTGGTCGCTCAATGCTCAGTAACAGACCATAGCATTATAATCATGGGTCTGGAGTCTACTAAGGCTAAACCCGCTACCAACAAGAGAACAGTGCTGCGGAAAATCAACTTTCTTGCAGTAGCAGACGACCTGAAAAGTGCTAACTGGGGGCAGATAATGCAGAGTGATTGTGTTGAACATGCGCTACATACATTTAACAAAATAATAACGGACTGTACTGCTCGACACACTCAAGTAAAAAAAATCAGCCGATCCAGGATTTGTATTAAGCCTTGGATTAATCCAGGATTGTTACGATGCTCTCGACATCGTGATAATCTGCACCTTAAAGTAAAACAAGATCCGAACAATGAATTTTTGAAAATAACTTATAAAAGATATAACAACTTCTATAATAATCTCTTACGCAGAATTAAAAACAATTATAATATTACAAAAGATACTACATCTCAAAATAACCCTAAAAAACTGTGGAAGACTATTAAAGATATCTGTGACATCCCCCACTCTAATAATAATCCGAAGGAGCTCATAAAAAATAATAACACCCCTCAAGTTACCATAAATAAATTTAATCACCACTTTACATCAGTAGGCTCAAAACTAGCATCAGTAATACTCAAAAAACTTGATACAACCCAAGACTCGCTAAGTAGCAATATGAAGCTAGAGAGTCACTGTTCAAACTCACTCTATTTCAATCCTACTGACACATACGAAGTAAGTAGTTTGATAACAAATCTTAAAACAGATAGTGCCCCGGGAGTTGACTCGTTTACACCAACTCTACTCAAAAATATTAAAGACGTCATTTTAGAACCTCTCACACACATATATAACCTAAGCATGTCCTCAGGGATATTTCCAAGCTACTGGAAAACTGCCGTCATAACGCCTATCCACAAAAGTGGTCCCATAAACGATCCAGATAATTACCGTCCCATCTCGTTGCTCTGTATTCTGTCAAAAATTTTAGAGAAAATAGTAAACAGACGCTTAACCTCTTTTCTTGACAAACACAAACTATTGTCTGACTGGCAGTTTGGTTTTAGGCAGGGTAAATCCACGGAGGATGCCGTTCAGGTATTGACAGATGCACTTGCTTTGCATATGGACAGCCGTGACAGGAGTGTGGGAGTATTCCTCGACCTCGCCAAAGCATTTGACACAGTTTGTATTCCAATCCTTTTAAAGAAGCTAGAATGCTTTGGCGTCCGAGGAACTGCTCTCACCTGGTTCTCCAGCTACCTTACGAAAAGAAGGCAACTTGTTAGAGTCGGGGAACTATTAAGCAATGAGGAAGAAGTGTGCTTTGGAGTTCCTCAAGGTGGGGTACTCTCGCCAACCCTGTTCACAATTTACATGGATGATATTTTCAAACTTGATATGCCAAACGCCAAACTCTTATGCTATGCTGACGACACTGTCGTAATATTTCGCGGTACGGACTGGCAAAGTACGCTATCTGCAGCAGAATCTGGCATGGTAAATATCTCGCGCTGGCTAGAAAACAACCTCCTTACTCTCAACGTCAAGAAGACTAACTTTATTGGTTTTCACATAACTAAAGCCACTGCGCCCAACATTGAACACTTAACCATACACTCCAGGCTCTGCAATACACTCAATAATTCTTTAGCGCATTGGAGTAACTGCTCATGCGACAAAATTAACCGTGTAGAGTTCACAAAATACTTGGGCGTCATAGTTGACCAAAACCTCTCTTTTAAACAGCATATATCCTCCCTCTCAAAAAAAACACGTAAAATTATATACCTGATGAAGATTCTTAGACCAGCAGCTACACTCGACATCAGAAAGATGGTGTACACATCGTTATGCCAATCTCTGTTTCAGTACTGCATTGGAGTATGGGGCGGCTCTGCAAACTGTTACATGATCGAAGCAGAGCGTGCTCAACGAGCAGTATTAAAGGCCATGCTTGGGAAACCTCGACGATACTCGACTGAGAGTGTATACCAAGACTCAAAAGTCTTATCAGTTCGGAAACTTTTTGTGCTTCGTGCAGTGGAAAAAGTACACACAAATTTGCCAAAACCACTAGAACAACCATCACGAGCACATAGAAGTACACGCCCTATTAAAATACCCCTCCCAACTGTCAGAACAAAATACTTCGCCCGTCGCTTACCGCGCTACCTGCATCCGTTCACGTACAATTCGGTGTGTAAAGCATGTGACCTAAAAGCATGCACACATAGGAAAGCGCGGGCAAAAGTAAAACATTGGCTGCTGTCCCTTACAAATGCTGATGCAGAGACGTTGGTTAGAGTATACAACAACTCACTGTGACCATCGCGGGACCAGAATCGTAAAATATTATAATTATAAAGACACACGCAAAAAAAAAAAAAAACCCTGAATCAGGAATTCTTCACACACACACGCGCGCACGCGCGCATTCGCACACACACACACACACACACACACACACACACACATACACACACACACACATACACATTAATCTTTAGTATAACAACATTGCCGTGTTAACCACGCATTTTCAGCTGCACTAGTGAAAGCTCACTTACGAGTACCTTACCTCCCTATAGTAAGTAAATAAATATGTAATCTACTTATTGGAAATACTAAACGCTAACCAACCGCGCGAAAAATCTATGCTTTTACAATCCTTTTGGGCCATCAAGATACAGGCTCAGCCTAGTTTGGGGCCCACTGTTAATTCGAGTCAGCACATATAGACAAATATTTTTTATAATTATGTAGTTAGTAAGTATATATAAATACATAACTTAAAATATATGTATAATTATATTTCTAAATAAATAATATAAATATAGAATTAAAAATGTATACCTATTAAGTAGTAATAGTATTTGTAGATCTAATGTAATAGCGGTGTTGCTCTTGTATTCATGTAAGAAAGCAGCTTATCAGACATAACACTGAGTGGTTACATATACAATAGCACACCTGACAGCTATACTTAACTAGTTAATTACCTAGTAATAATGAAACAAATTTGTCTATGTGATGATGAAATTTGTCTATGTATGATCTGAGTAAATAAATTATTATTATTATTATTCAAAATAAATCACGGATTTCATCCGGTCCTTTACAAAGGCATAAGTGGGGCTGTAGCCAACACTTAGAGGCCTGTTTGGTATAAAAATACAAAGGAGTATAAAAAACAGAAAAAATGTTGGATGAAGGGTAACATGGTACTTATAACTATTACAAATATGGGTAAAATGGCCAGGCTATTGATATGAACTTATTAGTGATAAGGAAGATAGTGGGCTATGGAAGAGACTACGGCACCTGCCAATTTTAGTCTCATGTTAAAATATTTAGGCAGGTGGTGACTTGCCATCCACTAAACGGGCCCCCATAAAGGCCACCATGAGTGGTGACAAAAGGGACAACGTTGGTGTGGATGGCTAAAGGGTGTCGAGAGGTGTGCTGCGGTTTCACTAGAGCGCTACTACCGGCGTTATGCCCTTTAACACTTCCACCCTTGGAGCTTTTTGTTACTTGCTCTTGCGTCTCCACCCCCGGACGGCCAATTAAGGCAAGCCGGGGGTCAGGGGTCTCATTTAGCCCCAGGGAGAATCAGGGTCCACGGTGTCGCCACTCACCGACGGCTCGCCACAAAGCCGCCCCTGCGGTTTTATTTTTTATTATTATTATAAACAAATTTCACGGATTTCACCCGGTCCTTTACAAAGGCATAAGTGGGGCTGTAGCCAACACTCAGAGGCCTGTTTGGTATAGCAAATACATAGGAGTATAAAAAACAGAAAAAATGTTGGATGAAGGGTAACATGGTAAGTACTTATAACTATTACAACAATGGGTAAAATGGCCAGGCTATTGAGATGAACTTATTAGTGATAAGGAAGATAGTGGGCTATGGAAGAGACTACGTCACCTGCCAATTTAGTCTCATATTAAAATATTTAGGCAGGTGGTGACTTGCCACTCACTAAACGGGCCCCCCATAAAAGCCACCATCAATGGTGACAAAAGGGGCAACGTTGGTGTGAATGGCTAAAGGGTGTCGAGAGGTGTGCTGCGGTTTCACTAGAGCGCTACTACCGGCGTTATGCCCTTTAACACTTCCACCCTTGGAGCTTTTTGTTACTTGCTCTTGCGTCTCCACCCCCAGACAGCCAATAAAGGCAAGCCGGGGGTCAGGGGTCTCATTTAGCCCCAGGGAGAATCAGGGTCCACGGTGTCGCCACTCACCGACGGCTCGCCACAAAGCCGCCCCTGCGGTATTATTATTATTATTATTATTATTATTATTATTCCATAGTCCCCATTATTACGTCAGTAATTCTCTAATTTCAAATACAGTCCACAACTACGAAGATTTTTATAAATTCAAACGCAACGCCGTACCTGTATTCAATTAATTAGATTTTTTCAATTGTAGATTATTTTTTTATAAACTGACTAGTTATATATGTTATTATACGTTAAGATACTATATGTTAATTTTTAAGTTGTTACAATTTAGAATTTACTCTAAATTAGACATGCCCAGTGTTACCAGTAATGTTATAAGACCAATAAATTATTATTTTCAATTCAATTCGTTTCTAAGATTATTCTGCGTTCAACGTTGTTGGTACACCAGTATTTTTTTAAACTATTCCATTGTACTATTTATTGTTGTGTATCTGTTTGTTGATCCATTTTTATTAAATAGGCGAAAATCTTGTCAGTATTTGAATTGGTAACATTAGCACTGCAACACAACATTGAGCAAAGCCGCTAGGTATACCTATGTTAGACTCACTCTCAGCTCGTTTCTCTTGGTCAGCGTGCGCAAGCGCAGCGCACAGCAATGCGAGGGCGGCGTAGCGCAGCATGGCGTAGCGTGCTGTGGGGTGGCGTAGCGTGGCACGCTCTACGGAGTACAATGGCGCACACACACACATGCGAGCAGTGACGAGTGATCTGTTGGAGACAAACAAAAAGTTACGGAAGAAAATTGTTTTGATTTGCTTACTGTTAATGTCTCAGCATCTTGTTTACGCTTAGAACAAAAGATTTATGAATGAAACGAGCCTTGGTTTTGTTTTTAAAGAAACTGCTTTCTATAGCTACGCCCAGCGGACTATAACCCAGAAAAATATTTGAGAATTGCTTACCAGAATGGACGATTTAATGCGAAAATTCAATTGAATACGTGCTAATACTTTTTATATTTATTTCGTACAAGCAAATGTTTAAATTTTAATGATAAAGGAGTCCATAGTTCACTAGTAAATTTCATTGGGAATTTGAATATGATACAATCATTGAAAAATATTGGCCCATAATTGAATAAAAATGCTTTTTCCCACGAAGCACTTAAGAAAAATGGCAAAAATTAGGGAATGTTGCCGATTTTTTTCTATCGAGCCAAATTTGCTCAATCGTGTATTGGCTCCCATACTTCATAACGACGTATATTCAATTTACACTACGTTTTTTTTTCGAACTTCGGTTATTAGGTTTAAGCGTCGAAAAACTAAGTTTTCGCGAAGTCGAAACATTAAATTTGAAACTCGTTTCGCCTTAAAGCCTGTTTCGATCCTGGGTATTAATTTCTAATTCTACCCAAATACGCCGCGAAAACGTGAACACAAACGCGCCTAAACTCTCGTATTCCTGACATTGAAGTAGGTTTTAAAATTGATTTTGATACAGACATACTTTTACAAGTTTTTTTATAAGCAAATAGGTAAATGAACAGCTTTGTGCGAAGTAATTCACATATCGTCGGAATTTTAAAATATATTGCGCTGTTATAGACAAAATTGAGCTCAAATTGTCACTCCAAGCACATAGTTTCACAAGTTTTTTTATAAGTAATTAAGGTAGGTAAGCAAAACAGCTTTGTGTGGACCAGCAGGCCTAGACAAAATTCAAGCAGGCGTTTTTCCGCACACGCGACAGACAGAACGATCCCGGGTCCCGTCTACGAACTTAAGGCCTATTCAGACCTGGGTGTTATTCGCTACCGCGAGCTATAGAGAAATCCGAAGGGTGTTCGCTGTTCACACTAGAGGATATCTCTACCGCGTGCGGTAGAGATATCCGTTGCCATGGAAACCTGGCGCTGCTACCTGCTCCTGCGTCATCCGGCGGAACTAGTTTCGCCAAACAAGAGACTTGTACCGGCACTAGTCCACTAGGTGAAGTTTCGCTGCAGTTATGGAACTTCATACTATTTACCCATCGAGTTCCGCGTGGTATTTTTCGCTACCCACAGCGGTAGCGAATAACGCTCAGCTTAGGGCCTTTAGCGCAATGTCACGTGACTTTTCCACAGGTAATGTCAACGCCACACATTTCGGATTTGTCGTTTGGCGTTAACGTTAACAGAAACATCTTTTGTCTTGGCCTGCAGGTCACATCTCGACGATAACTTTGCGCTGTATTAAACAAAATAGAGCTCAAATTGTCACTTCAGAGCGCGCCTTTGGAAACCCTGCGGGCTACAGACGACGAGGGCCCTAAATTGAATTGTATCGGAACAACCAACGCATCTCTGAGGCTCGGAGCTTTGAATTATACGTAGTTCGTTCTACAGAGAGGTACAATATTAAGAGAGAGGTCGAATATTTTATCTCAAAAACTAGTGCATTTGTCATTATTTACTCTAGCAAGTGACAAGACTGTACTGCAATCGACGAAGAAATAATATCAGGGAGTGTAACTGCCTTAAAAAAATGGCCCAATAAAAGTCGTGCTAAATCAATAACATCGTTCACGCCGCTATGACTCAGCTGTCATAGTAGACGTTGCAGCACGCGCGTGGACCAATCCCTGCTTTCCTTCTGAAGTTTATAAACCAATCACCGAACATGTCTATTTGTAACCTCGGAAGTAATTCGTATTTGGAATCATACGTCGTTTTGGTTTGAAGGACCACTTTTTGTGTGGAATTTGTTCTGAGTTATGCTTCCTGACATTATTTCTTCGTAGTCTGTAATGATCTAATGATTCGTCGACGAGCTCACCGATATCAATTACTGTATGAGATATCGCCCTTGTGCATAAGGTTGCTTTTCCAACGTTTCTTGTCATCTCTTAGTTTGTTTCACGGATTTTGTCACAGATGCAACGATGTTTGCTCTTAGAGAATCGCACGGCTGATGGTTAGTATGCCTATATAGCTACGTCAGTAGCAGGACCCAGATCTTAACCGTCGATGTTCTTTGTTGCACCTCAAACTGAGATATGGTTATTAGTAACTAGCGACTGCCCGCGACTTTGTTCGCGTAGTAGGCTCGCCATAACCTCCCCTCTTTTCTTATTTTTTTAATGTAAGAACCTTCTACTAAGTATTAGAAAGTATATAAAATATAAAAAAAGTATTAGTATTTAAAAAAAGATGAATGAAATCAGTAAAGCCATTCTCAAGTTATAGCGTGACCAGGATACCAGGGGTTCATTTATATATATAAGTAATTGAGTTGTAGTTATTATTTATTATTTCATTTATTTTCTTGTTTTTATATTTTTTACATTACACATCGTTTTTACAATATAATAACAAATAGAAACACTATAAGAAATTTATCCTAGATTGTCAACGGTAGTGGAACATGACCCAAACTAGGTGTGGTGAGGGCTGAAGAGTGAAGAACCTCCTGAGGATAAAGATCTGCGCCGTGTCAAGGAGTTCTGCCTCCTGTATTTTTTTAATTACTTTTGTTTTGTTCACAGACAACAAAATCCGTCCGTGACATTATTTGTTCAATTTTTTTTTAATATTTGTTAACTATATGGTTACTAAAGGAATACAGGAGAAAAGATTTTTTATATTTTGTTTGTTTTTTGTTCTTTTTTATTTACTTAACTAGCCTTAGACACTATATATTGGTGAAGGCTTGAATGGCACTTTGATAACTTTTTTATTTTTTTTTACTAATTTATTAGCCTGTGGGGCACAGTAAGGGCTGAAGAGCACAAAATATTTTTTTGTTTCTTAGCCTGAAAGGCACATGCAAAGGCAAATGCATGCGTCTGAATCAGCAAGCATCCAGTTCATTCATAAATCTTTTGTTATAGCGTAAACCTGATGCGGACAGGTTAAAAAAAAGGCCAGAAGGACATTTTTATACACAAACAGACTTTTGCTTAACTCCTGTATTTGACCCTTGATCTAACCGTCTAGGGAGAGCCTCTTATGGTGTTGGTCGAAGCTTAACACATTTCGTATCATTCGTTTTTTAATTTGTTTTCATCTTGCTAGTATTATCTTTTTAGTTTATGCCTTGATTTAATTAGCACAATGTAATTTCAAGGTAAACGCCTAGATTTTCATCCCTAAAGATCGAAGAATAACGCATAAAACATGAACCGCTATGCTTGAAGGCTGAAATAAGTAATAAATAAATATAATAAATATTTAGAGCTGCGATTTGTTAGAGGTCGTTTTGACCCAGTGTTAATATATCCTCGAGGCCAAACCCTGCAGGTTAAAAGCTAATAACTTCATCGTTAACGGTTCACCTAAAGTTAGGACATGTTATCCTTTACGCAAATTGGATACAGCTACAAATAGATTGAGTTATTGAAATTGGCCGCCCGCGTGTTATCGCGTTATCCCGGCCAAATATTATGATACGCACGTATTCATATTACTGATACTCAGAAATACGCATAAATCTAAAGTTTTCTAATCTCAATAATAATATAAACTCGTAGAATCAGTAGGTAGCATTCCAGCATTTTAAAAACGATGATTGATAATTATAGTAAGTATATTTAGACCATTTTGTAGTATAATAATAATAATAATATGGGACAACATCCACACAAAGGTCTTCAGGTCCCAAACTAGACAAAGCCTGTACTGTGGTAACCTAATGACTGATATTACATACTTATATATGATATTAAATACTTATATACATATACACACCCAGACATAGGTCAAACAGACATGTTCATGCACACAAATGTTTGACCTGTCCGGGGATCGAACCTGGGACCAGCGGCTCAGAAGGCAGGGGTGCTACCTACTGCACCAACTGGCCTGTATATATATAACGATAAGTCATTTTTTGTAATTTAGCTGACGAATATTAATTTTTACGAATTGATGTTTGTCTAGATAACCCTAGCATTGGTTTTAAGACAACATTAACCTTCGATATGTATTATTTTTTATAAATAAATAAATAAATAAAAATAAAAGTGAGATTTCGAGATTTCGACGTGTTATTTACATTATATTTGAGAATTTGTTTTAGATGTTGTCGTGGATATCGTTTGTAAAAATTTGAAGCAGTAAAACAAAATCTACTATAATTCTAGACCTTCGTCTGAGCGGTGATGTAAAACAAAATAAATACATGTCTATGTATATTATTTAATATATATTTACTGAACTATTATCTAATGCTAAAACTGCAATTACATGGGCAATGATTAACTAAAAAACTATTAAAAAACATCGTGGAGGTCTCTTCTCCGTCATTAGAAGTGGGATCAGAACAAGCTCTGGTCCCGACCACATCCTCATCGACTTCGGTTCAACCTGTCGCGACTGGAACAGCGCAGGGCAGTACCAGGCTGACAGACCCTGCCTTATTGAACATTACCACAATACAACAATTACCACAACGTACCTGTTATAACAATAGACTTTTTGGCTAGATATATACAATACATTGCAGATTCTTATTTATGATTTATTTGAGATTTATTATGAAATAATCGTAACTTGTCTTTGGCCTTGTTTAACAATAATACCTAGGAATGTCTCTGTATGTGTAAATGGGTATTCAAGTATCTCATAAAACATTAATGTTACTTAACTAAATATGAATTAACCCGCGGTATGTGACACTTGGCTCCCCAGTGTTTCAGATTATCATATTATTACATAAAAAAACTTGAGAGGTGTCAAGGGACACCCGGATGGAACGAAGTTCCTCATCAGAAAAAATAATGCTAAAAATACAAAACCATGGTAAATATTCCAATAATAGGTTCCGATAATCGCGCGTATAGGGTTACTTCAATAAAACTCCTTTCTGCGTATGGGAAGTGTTCAAAAATATTTATATATTTCTCATTATTACATATTACATCCAGTGAATGAAATGCCTCCGCGAGCTAACTTTACCTGAGTCGCCATCTAGTATAAGTTTACGGAACTAAATGGCGCCGACTCGATTACAACATCTGGCTTGCTTTCTATAAGAGAGAGAGAGAGAGAGAGACAGAGAAACATGCGACGCCGCACTTGCTTTCTATAAGAGAGAGAGAGAGACAGACAGAGAAACATAGCATACTATAGCAAAAAGTGTCGTGACAACTTTTCGTAAGATTTTTTTCCGTTTAGCCCCCTTTCACAACGCGGGATAAGGAACTTCGTTCCAATAAAAACATAGTTTAAGATATCTGTCTCAAAATAAGAGGTGAGTATCTGTCCTGGTTTGTATTGTAACTTATAGCACTATTCTATGCTGTATTACATATAATTACATTATTACTACCTGTATATTAAACATGTCTGCTAAGCTTTGAAATTTTACAGAGCAGTAGAACTATTTGTGCATGAGTTTGTTCGAGGTAGTACTGCCAGCACCTTCTCTAGCAGGAGCAGTAAAGTGGTGTTTGAAAGTATGATTGCAGCCGAAACTAAAGGCACATGTGATATTTACATGTGACCTTAACAACTTAACCCGTTGACTCGCGATTCGCCACATTTGGCCAATAATACAATAGATTTCGCAGAAATTGACCTACTCTTCCAGGAAATGCAGCGTGTGGTTATTGTATCGGGGATACGGGCGCAGTGCAGTTCGGCACTTGTGACAGAATTAATCTGTTCTAGGCAGGGGTTACCACTTAACATTAGGTGGGCTTCGTGCTTGTACCGTTTTATAATAACATAAAAAGAAAAATATTAATTTATTAACTATAATTATTAACACGTTCTCGGACGATATTTAAACTAGCGACCTTCTGACAGTCCGTGTCAGACGCCATGACCACTGCGCCACAGAAGCGATCCCTCCACGAGCTTCGATTTTAACTCTCTAGTCGATTTTCACCGTCGTATGGTGACGGAAAGTTTGGTTTCGTTCAAAGTCAAAGTTAAAATCATTTATTCAATTTAGGCATCAAAGAAGCACTTATGAACGTCAATTATTCATTATAATGTACTTTAAAGACTCTACCGCCGCGTTCCAAAACTTAAAGAGCCTACCGATAAGAACCGACAAGAAACTCGGGGCCATGCTTTTGATATAGATGTTTATAATGTTTCTACTTAGGTACTACTAATATTACACTTTTTGAGTGGCAGAAAGACAGATGCTTGCCAGAAGTGGAGTATTCCAAGCATCTTTGTTTTCTATATAATATCGCACTTTATAATAAATATGTTTTTTTTATTAAAACGTTGTTTACAGTCAACTTGAATTTGCCCTCTGTGAGCTCAGTTATGTGTTTTGGGATTTTATTGTAAAAACGCACACAATTTCCTAGGAATGACTTATTAAGTTCGCAAGTCTATAACTAGGTACAGCTATCCTATTTGTATTTCTAGTACATATTAAAAGTGTGGTGATCACTATTTAACTTATATTTATGTAAATTAATACGAACATACATTATATTTTCAAATACAAACATATAGGCAAACTTAATGTTTTGATTTTTTAAAATAAATCTCTCATAGACTCACGGGGACCCATTTTGTATATACTTGTAGCTCGAATAGCACGATTCTGTGGAAGTCGACAACTTTTATTTTTAAGTCCGTCGGTAAGTCTTTCTACTGTGAATTCAGAATTGTAAACTACAAAATTTTAAAACTGTGCACGACGATCATAAGTTTGAGATATAACTGCCTGTTCCTGTAATCGCTGCAAATAATGTTCCCTTCAATGAAACACAGTAATGTTTGTACAATACCTCACGGTTGAACAACTGACAAAGGTGTGGTACGTACCCAAGCGGACTTTGCAAAAGTCTTTTATTCCGTGCGGAGAATGCCCTCATCATCAATGAACTCATCCTCACCGACCCGGGGAGGTTGGCAAGGTATGTCGGACTCTCATCTACGCGCCAACTGCTACAGCAGCAAGCAGAACATACCGAAGGTGTTCCTACGGGCGCCTTGGTGCCGGGACTGCGGGCACGCTTTTGCACTCGTCCGTGGTCCCGGCGGCGTTGGTCGAGAAGACCCCATCGCGCTGTCGGAGATTCTACATCTCTTCCTCTATGAGTGGCGCGCGGAAACACCGTGCGCGCCATCTCGGAGCTGTAGCTATATGAGCAGCGGAGTCCCCTCAGTCCGACACCCTAGGGCCCTTTTATGGTGGTCGAAAAAGGGCTCGAAAGCGCCTGCCTCGAGCACCTGCTCTCCGGCGGCGGATCGGCAGAGTAGATGTTATTTCTCGCTCACGCTCCGCTGCCTCCTTCTGCGACACCACTTGTTCGCAAAAGGCTAGAGCCGCCTCCCACGACCTGTCGCTGTCCAGCATTGCCTTGACCAATGCTGGCAGGGAGAGGTCGTTTCCCACCTCGGCGACGAGGGTACTACGCACTACACTCCTTCAACGTGTGTTGAGCGGTATCCTCGTCATAACTGCAATGGTGGCACTGCGTTGTTGGCTTCCTTCCAGCTATGCGGCCCTGGTACTTACCAAAGCAACCATGCCCTGAAAGTACCTGCACCAGCCGGAAGGTAAGACATCCATGGCCTCTATCCAGCCAGTCCTTAAGAAAGGGCCGGACAGCCTCGACGGTCCAGCTACCGGCCCTTGGTTGGGCGAGCCGCTCCTTCCATATTTCAACCAAGGACTGTCGAGCTTGGAACTTGGTCTTTATCGCCCTTGGCGGGGGATACTCTCCTTGGAGGTGGAGATATTTGCGCCATTTGTACATAACGACAAAGATCCTCTGCAAAAGTCCTACCGTAAAGTAGTTTTACTTGTTCATGGTACAGATAAATATAATCGGTTTAGAATACTGGAGCTATCAACCAATCCATGGATTATTTTATAAAGGAATATGTCGCCAGCTACAATTCGTGTCTCATCTTATCAATTGATTTAAAAAAGGTGTAGTATAGCTTTGTATGAAAAGCATCGAAAGGATCGAAAATAATACCAAAATACTAATACTGCAAACGTCAAATAGCCAGACAATCATAATTATATAAATAAGCAGAAGTAATCTAATGAGTTTCCTAGTGAATAGAGAAGTGGGGAATAGAATTTGATGTGATGCATTCATTTCAGTTTCATGCATTAAGAATGATCCCATGCTGTAGACAACATTTATTATTTCGGTTTAAATCCACAGTATAAGAACTCCATATCAACTGGCGATCCAATTCTTCTAGACAGCAAACTCTATATTCACACTAAGATATAAGTACATAAGGCTCTACGGATTTGACCAAAACTTCAAATGGAGATATCTGATGCTAGGAACAAGGATATAAATAGGTTGTATGCTTCTGAAAAAATCTGCGTGATAGTTATGTGCGACTAAAACCGAAGACTGTAGCTAGCAAGTGATATTCGCTTCCTGTGCCCGAGGGCGCATCACGTATCGCAAACAACTCCAGATAAAACAACAACCCCTATCGACATCTTGGTAATAATAAACGATATATATGAACTTTTCTGTGTTTTAATGCTGTCCTATGAAAGCATTGGCTATTGCAAACTTTGGAAAAATAAATACATAAACTAAATTTAAAAGTCAAAAATTAAGCCCAAAAGGTCGCGCCAAACGCCAGTACCTACTCTACAGTGTGCCTAGTACGAATAACTGCGTAAGTGTAACGTAACGTGTCATTCACGTGAAACTGTACACACTGTCATGTATCTGCAATCAACGTTGACACAGATAACTCATAGTTTGAACGCCAAAGCGTGACGCGTACGATACGAATACTTTTTCGCAAGTTGTTTGTGCTACGGCCTCAGTAGGGCTCTTGTGTACGACACCGTCTTGGTGGGTACCAACGCAGCGCCAGATATTCTGCCGTGAAGCAATACTTACAGTACTATCCAACCGAAACAAGCATTATTTAGAAATACTTAAACTTTCGCATTGACATCGCAACCCTTGTGATTTTTATAGTATTACTTTTTTAAAGCACTAACGCCTGCAACGATCATTGAAATTTTAATTGTTATGGATTTTAATCAACTTTTGTTAGCAAATTAAATACATAAGTAATAGCCCTTTCAGGGGTGTCAAGGTGTGTTCATATTGCGTTATATTAAACATTATTTCAATTACCTTTTCAATGCTTTTTCTCGGTAGTGGCTCTATGTATTTTGAGATTTTATGATAAATAAATAAATTTTATTAATTATATTCTTTAGTTTTTCATTTTAGTCTTCCATTCCTACATATTTACATATTTGTACATTATTTGAGCTATTTTATTTGATAGGCCAATACCACTACTTACTTGATGTTCAGTGATGATGCGGTGGAAGGTGGTACACACTAGAGCTGAAATAGCTCGTGGCTCTCAAGGATACATTCTTACATTTATGAGCTCCTAGTACTTTTAATTTACGCTTGATAGGATAGTGTTGGACCACTTGATGGTCAGTGATGATGCGGTCGAAGGTGGTACACACTAGAGCTGAAATAGCTCGTGGCTCTCAAGGATACATTCTTACATTTATGTGCTCCTAGTACTTTTGTTTTACGCTTGATAGGATAGTGTTGGACCACTTGATGTTCAGTGATGATGCGGTCGAAGGTGGTACACACTAGAACCTAGAACAGCTCGTGGCTTTCAAAGACAGCTGACGCAACACACAGTTAGGTGTGCAGCGACAGATGTACACACTTGAGGGTGGTAGCTAGTCAGGCGGACACCGGAAGTGCGCTACCACCATGCTGTGGGTTTCATCAAGATGTTGCCTTCACCGAAAGGACAAAGCCGTAGTGGGGATCGAACACGGGGCCGTCTAATTGACAGCAGACCCTTCTTACCCCTGGGACTATAATTGCTTCTAGAGATTAAAGAAATTCAATTTGTTTTAGATCATGGCAGAATTTAGATTAAGCAAGAAAAAAGTATGCAGAAAATTTATTGATTCAGGCGTTACTTTGCGGAAATCCATTATCAAAAAACGATATTAAAAAATATTTAGTTACACTTCCGCTGAAAACATAACGATGATTTTGGCCTATTTAGGGGCGTGCACCACCCTCCCTCCCGCATAAAATGCTAATAGGAAGAATACAAAATAAAGACTAGCGCTCGACGAGTCAACATCTCCTGAGGATGCCTCGTGTAGAGGCGAAACACGACGTGTCGAATCGGTGTTGGTTTATTTGGGGTTTCTTGTGTTTTTTATTTTGTATTCTTCCTATTAGCATTTTATGCGGGAGGGAGGGTGGTGCACGCCCCCAAATAGGCCAAAATCATTGTTTTCTTTTCAGCGGAAGTGTTACTAAATATTTTTTAATATCGTTTTTAAAAAAAGTATGCCTATTGAAAAAAAAATAAGTTAATTTTAATTCCTAAATTGTAAAGCGTCTTCGTTCAGCAGACATCAGTACTTTATAAGCACAGTACTTGGATAAGCGAACATTGCTGTAAGTAAACACTTATAATGTTTTTGGTCTAAACTCAAACCAAACACTCATTGGCTTATTGTTGCTTAGCAACGCCATCTATTGTCAAGTAGCTGTAATGTGTGGCTGTGTCCGTATCGTAGCAGTTTTTCAGTGCCTGAAAATATGGATAAAACGACGTTTTCTAAAAATGAAACCTAGCTAAATCGATTTATCGCCTCGGAAACCCCCTTCGTACTAGATTTTATGAATATCGTTGGAGCCGTTTCCGAGATTCAGATTATATATATATATATAAGAATTGCTCGTTTATAGGTATATAGTAGATAAAAGTAGATTTCATCTTTTAGAAATGTCTATAGACAGGTTCTCTGTTTTACCTACTTACTGTTTCTGTTTTATTGTACTTAACCATTTGACAAAGCAATACGACAACGTCCGGTCTTCCGGCTGGACTTTTTTCTAACACAACCGGTCATTTTCCTTCTTCAACCGGATGTTTTCCGCACAACCGGGTATTTTTCTACCCGACCGGGAGTTTTATTGCCGGTTTAACCGGTAATTGGAGGGTACACGGAGACAGCAGAAAGAGTGACAAATATGCTAGTTAATACGGAAAACAAAAGGGCCGTACTATATACACAAGTAACAAGAAATCGTTGATTGTTCAAAGAAACAGGTTACTGCCGCCTTATAAATAATTTGCACGTATTTTGTTTGTCACTTCGATAACATGATTTATTATTCAAGGATCCAAAGTATGTGTAAGCTATAAATAGACTTACAACAGAAGGTCGCACAGAAGGCGTGTACGGAAATCGGTTGCAAAAACAGAGATGGCTTTAAAAATATTAGAATTATAATGTCGCAGTACATTGAAAACAATCTGTTGACGCTTAATACCAGTAAAACTGTATATTAGCATTTCCACAAAACAGCCGTTTCGGCTCCAGGAAATTTAAACGACTTAAAACTTTACGAAACATCTTGTTTAAGTAAAAATTGTAAATGCACATCACTGAACAGGGTAAATGTAATTAAATATCTTGCTGTTCATATAGACGAAAAACTAACGTTTGGTAAGCATATTGACGCTCTTTCGACTCGTATACGACGCGTTACTGGCATTGTAAGAGAACTCCGTAATGAGGCATGTTTTTTGTCACTAAAATCTGTGTATTTCGCCTTGTGTCAATCTCTCATAACATATTGCATTAAATGTTGGGGCAGTGCAGCTAAACCTTACTCATTCGAGTTGAGAGAGCACAGCGTTTATCTTGAAAGTGTTGTTACATAAGCCACTCAGATACCCGACGACAGAACTGTACAAATATTGTGGTGTGCTTACTGTTAGGCAGCTGTTTATTTTGAGGACATCACTTTCAGTTCACAAAATAGTTTTAGCTTCTCCTGAATATTCAGCTATGTTGAAAAGAAGAATTTACCGTTTGGTTACCCCTCCTGTAAAAATCGTACTTGCTAGTCGTTTTGGAGAGTTTGGAAAAGTATATGTCTATAATTGTGTACTGAAACATTGTAATATAAAAGATATGACCGTAGCGAAAGTCAAACAAACCATTCATAAATGGTTATCTATGTTGACTTATGATAGTATCGAAAAATTACTACATATTCTTGCGTAAACCTGTAAACCTAATCTTTAGCGAAGCTCCTGTGCATAAATACATTTGTATTTGTCGGTCTAGCGCTCGACGTGTCAACATCTCCTGCATATGCCTCATGTAGAGGCGAAACAAGTGTCGAATCGTTTTTGGTTGATTGGGTTGTTTTATGTGTGGTTTATTCTGTATACTTCCCGTTTGCAGTTTGTGCGGGAGAGAGGGTGGTGTACACCGCAACTCGGCCATAAGCATTGTTACGTTTTGAATAATGGATTTCAAAATCAAGTCATTGGAGAATAAAACTGCAAACTCAGGAAACGAAATTAGTAAACTCTTTTCGGACTATTTTCATTGGACAGTTCTAGGTCCTAGCATGTACTAGCCGATACCTGAAACATCGTTACCTGATGGAAATACTGCTGCTATCATCAGTATTATCAATCTAAACTAAACTTAGAGAACGGAATCAAAACGAAACTTAATTTTTTCATTATTCTTAACAAAGTAATTTTAATGAATATTTACACATTTTTTTAAACTATCACGGTTGTTCTCTAAAGTTATATGATTATTAACGGGATATTTACCGTGGTAAGTTTGTAGTCTTCCGTGAACATGGTGCATGTAACTGCGCCGAAATATCGGGAGCTCATTCCACAAACTTACCACGGTAAATATCCCGTTAATAATCATATAACTTTACACTTTTTTGTATACCTTATTAATAACAATTTCATTTAAACATTACATTGTTAGTAATCAAAAATTAAATAAAAAAAAAAAAAACTATCTAATCTATAAGCCCCATGGTGGGGGGAAAAGTGGCTAAAACGCTGGCGGCATTGCCACGCTGGATGGCAATGCTAAGTTTTTGCCCAAAATAGGCGCCAGCATTTCGGTCACCCGACGCCTCAACCAAACGTTTCGCCTGATCCCTAAACAAGTTGAGAGAGGACGGCCCCCATGGGCCTAAAGTCTCGACCCCAAACGGCACAAACATGTACATTCTGTCTCAATACACATATTTATGACGTTTGAGGTCTTCCACTTTAGACGCGGCAGCGCCTGCCCGATCAATCGTCCCAGGGAGATGAGACGGCGCCAGTGTGTCCACACATGTAGCATCCCAAACCAGGGGCTGTCCCATCTTCCACGGGACGAAAGTCATCCCATCTGGTCTCTTGCCGTCATCCCGCATCAATCCGTTCGGTTCCAAAACTGACGGGACTCCAGCACTGACAAATGCCCGACGGATGATATCATTCAAGCTGGCGTGCCGCGGTATGCGCCCCGCGCTCTTTACGCATGAGAGTGCGTGGTGGCCGAACCGATCCACCATTCCACCGCAGACACAACGGTGAGGGACCTGGCAAGGGGCACCTACTCGTAGGGATACGGCTATTCCAAAAGTATTGTTGTCCAAAAGATTTCCAACATTTTTAGACGGCAAAGCACGTAGCCAAAGCCCCGACTCCCATCGAGTAACAGCTAACAGACGAACATGCTCTGCGGAAGAACTAGTTGAATTGATCAGGTTTTCAAGTTCTAACTCACAGAGCGGCCCGTCCCACTGCCTCTGAGAAGCAGGAGATGGGGCAGGGACTGACTTGGACAAGCTATTTTCCAGTTTCCTAAAGCCTCAGTTATATAACTAATTTGAATAGAAGGCGATAAAATTGCCTTTACTAACTTTTGAGTACTGAAAATTGATGAAAGGAAAGCGGGTAATGCTACACTAGAAATTTTGCGAAAAACGAAACTTAGCTAGATGTTTCGAAATCGGCTGGTCTAGATTCTATGCCTCTCCTTTTGCTCACCATATGTGCAGATATGAAATAAAATTATATGAACGAAAGCCTTTTTTTAAAACACATACTATTAGATACTTCACAGACGACAGCTCGGATGCTATCGGCGAATTTGTCAGGCGGGCGACAAAGATGGTCATAAAAAATAGGAACGAAGAGATCGTGGAGGCCGTGCTTAGTACAATAGGGCAAAGGCAAGAGTCTGCGACCGGATGCTTTAGTTAATCCCAATGTAATAAAGAAAATATTATACCTAGAATAAGCAATATAAAGTATTCTTTTTGTTATGTCAAATTGTGATGTTTGGAGAACGAAGTCTCCATTGAAACGTATGTTATAACTACAGGCTTGGGTAAGCATAGCTCCATCTTCCAGGCGAAATGTGTGGGGATGATCCAAGCGGCAACAGCAGCACTAAGGAGGAAGGTAACTGACATTAATATCAGAATACTCTCTGACAGCGCTGCAGTATTAAGAGCCCTACAACGGTACGATCACTCATCAGGGCTAATCAAACAGTGTCACAATCTACTGGAGCAAGTAAGTAAAACCAACCATGTCACACTCCAATGGATAAAGGGACACAGCGGATCCAGAGGCAACGATGCGGCAGACGAGTTAGCAAGGAGAGGTTCCAACTTATGTCCAAAAGGACCGGAACCAATGATCCCGTTACCATTCAGCCAAATCCGAGCATGGATACGTGACACAACTAAAAGAAAACATCAAGACTACTGGGCAAGTATCACAGATTGCAGACAGTCTAAAGAGGCGTTCCCGAAGCTCAACCCGAAGTACTCTAGAAAACTCCGCTATCTGAAACGTGACAAACTACGACGAATGGTCGGTCTTGTCACGGGACACTGCTCACTAAACAAACACCTGTTTATGTTAGGTGTTACAGACAGCCCCCTGTGCCGAGGGTGCCTGGAGTTACGAAACGGCCGCGCACGTCATCCTGGAGTGCAGCAGCGTGGCGTCACAACGGGCAGAACATCTCGGAACACCGAGGACCGTCAAGGAGGCCTGCACCGGCATCAGCGAGCTGCTGGCCTTCTTCGACGACATCGGGTGGCTGGACTAACGCGCACCACCCGACACCACGCACAAAGTGCCGCATCGAGACGGCATGGGTGCGGAAAACAGCCCGCCGACCAAGTACCAAGTACCAAGTGAAATGTATGTTATTATAATTAATCCATAAGTTTAAAAATAGTACGGACCATAGTGTCTGTTGTGTGTAGTTAATTAATTTACAAAAGAATAACAGTACTATTGCATACACTATTTAGTACATCTAATAACGAGGGTTACGTACCGCTTTGCCAATAAAAAACAACCCATCACAAATCCGCAAAAAAACGACGTTATCAATTACCGGCCAATTTCTAAGCTTTGTGTCGTAGCAAAGATATTTATATGAGTCGTTTATGAGCAGCTGTGCTTATGTGAAGCTTGAAGAACCTCACTTCCACCGTCACATGCTTTTTAGAGGTAGTTCAACGGTTACTAGCTTAACTCTCCTAAATGAGTTATGAGGTTGCTATGGTATATAGTACGAGTAAGGCTTTTGACAAAAACAAAATTATCAAAAAATGGAACTGACTTCAACACTAATAAGTGTGAAATAACTTGTTGAAGTCGGTATCATGATATAAGTTTTTACCTACCCGCAGATACTTCAGTTTACTCGTGAACATGGCGCATGCAACTCTGCCCAAATATCAAGAGCTCACAATAAATACAATACATGGTAAATATCCCGTTTCTAAAGTTAATTCTGGTATCATGATAGTTCAAAAGTACATTTTATGAAAACAATATACCCATTTCAGTAACCCTTGCTACTTACGAGATCGAATGTCATTCACCGTCAATAAGGATATCACGAAGAAAGCGAATTTTTCAGTTATTGGAATGTAACTCAAAAACAGAACTCTACCAAACAAAGAAAGATATTTTGTCAAAATCGGAATACTCTGTAATAAGTTATGCAAGATAAAAAAAAATACGCGTCGACTTGAGTCACTTGAGGACCTTTTGAAAGTCGGTTGAATATTTACCATAATTTGATATTGATAGTTTGACTTATATCTAAACTGTAAATGGAGAAGCTTGTTGCAGTAGTTCAATTCTCAAATAAAAAAAGACGTGTGGCACTCGGAGACTGCCGCGGTAAAGCTATTGCATAGCTGTTTTTCTCAACTTATGCAATTATAATTATTTAACCAATGCCATCTAGAGGCGAGTTGCTGAACTAAAGAGACAAGTGTGATATTTCAAAAAGTCATTAAAAGTTCTGCTATTCATCGATAGATGCCAAATCAACTTATGCAATTATAATTATTTAACCAATGCCATCTAGAGGCAGGTTGCTGAACTAAAGAGACAAGCGTGATATTTCAAAAAGTCATTAAAAGTTCTGCTATGCATCGGTAGATGGAGTCGGTTAGGTGTGTTAGGTTATTTTCGTTACGGAATTTCTGGATTCAGTCTCTACGCTCAAGGTCCGCGATAGAAGCTATGCAATAGCTTAAAAAATCTAGTTCTAGGTAATCTAAGTTGTACTGCGTAGTGACATAATTAAGTGGATGTGTGTTCCAAGTGGCGTTCCTCAAGGTTCATTGTTAGGACCTCTACTTTTTATTGTTATTTCTAATATAGACCATTGCTGTACAATTTCTAATTTGCTTAGTTTTGTGGATGAAATGAAAATTATAAATAACAATAAAAACCCAACAAAGATGCTCAGAACCTCCAAGATGATCTTTTTAGTCGTATAAATAATGTGTCTAAAATGAGTTAGATCTAATTGCAAGTGTACATTCTTGTCTATTTAACTCAACAACATGAACCTAATCACTTAATTATTCTCTGGAACGTGCGTCTCAAGTGAGGGACTTAGGTGGGCTTATGATCCGAAATTAATATTTCACGACCACATTGTCTCTATTGTTGGAAAGCGCTTTAGGACCCTGGGATTCATTGTGAGATCATGGAAATATTTTAATGTTAAAACTCTAAAATTCTCTACAGCACCTATATTTGCTGTCACATAGAATATGCAATTTGGAATCCTAGATATGATATATAAATTTTACTAAAGCCAAACATTATAGTAAGCGTAGTCACCGTCGAGCTAGTTATTTAGTTTTGCCCCGAGCTAGGACACATTATGGTAAGAAAACTGTTACGTTTGAAGGAGCACAATTGTATAATAAGCTACCGTCACGCATAATAAACGTGCACTCATTCAGCGCATTTAAAAAGCACCTCGCTGATTACTTGATATCGGACATCTAGCTTTTAGAATAATGTTACAAGTGATGTAAAGTGAGACGAGTAAACAAATCAAATGTGTGAGGTTGGCTGTAAATATTTATTGGATATGTATTGCAAAATATAATTTATTTTATTTTAAAGTATTTTTAGAAATGATATGGCGAAGTATAATATTTATAAATAGCTAAGTTCTCAAGTAAGTGACTCTGTATGTGTCTTATTGAGAATAAATGTCTTTAAACCTTAAACCTTAGATATGCAGTGTAGGTACATGGATCGTAAAAAGACAATCCAAATTAAAATGTATGCATCATTATAAACTATCGAACTGAAAGTAGAGAAATGTACGCTTAGTAGATACTGAAATTCATCGAAACATTGTTTTTGTCAGAAACAAATTTCATCGTTATGTTTCTAAATATATTACCACGAAGTATGCTTTAAAATCGATAGCCTTCTTACATAATAAACATAAGAAAAATAATAGGTTGGTAAGTAGATGCAATTTAAATGTATAAGGGAGTCATTTGTGGCCAAATGGATACTTGTGAGTTCCCAAGACGACGATATCCGCCAAACAAATCGAATTTTATAAGATTACTTTATGACTTTTAGAAGACCAGTATAATTCAAACAATTTTCACATTACCCACTTTCGAAACAATATGTATTCTTCTTCTGAAAACCTTTTGTGATGTTTCTTAAAAAAAATTATGCAGGGATGAGACGGGCAAGTCGTGCTATGAGATGGTAAGCATACTCTTGTCCATGACAGTCAGAAATGTAGTTTTGCTTACGTTGACATGATTACGTTCAACTTCCTTTATTTGTAATCAAGGAAGCGCATCTCGTAAAAACGTACAACATTCATTAAAAGTATCATTTGAAAAATTTAAAACCGGCTTCCATTCTATTTAGTTCTTGGAGTGTATCTCAAAAACTACTGGACCGAATTTGATGAAGTTTAAATGGGACCACACGGGAAGCACCAGCTTTCAAACAAAAAAGAATTTTGAGAATCAGTTCACCCAGTCGAAAATTATGAGGTAAGAAACATAAAATAAAAATAATAATAATACAGTTGAATTGAGTACCTCCTCCTTTTTTTGGAAGTCGGTAGAAAAAAATAATGTGCACTTTTTATTAAAAAATAATTCGTCAATGTATGTGTTTTAAAAATGGGTTTATTATGGTGTTTCATGACAAATACAATTGTGAATAATGAGGAAAACTGTTTTGAAAGTGAAATTAAGTGGTATGTTTGAATTTTTTTTAATGTACTCTAGTATTTTAAAATATGTAGATAGATGTAAGTTTTAGGATAAATAAATAAATAAATAATAAGTGTTTTTAATTCCGTCAATGTGTACGTAGAAGTCTTAGAAATGTCATTATTTTTTTGAATATAAGTAAATCGCTGCTTATGAGATAAACTGCTTTAAAACACCTCATTTTTATCGACATTATGAATTGACAGCACCTTAACACTGCACTGTGTTGGTCACCCCGATACATTAGTTTTTGATACTATGCTACTTGACAACTGTTTTACATCTGAAATGATTTTATGACATTTACAATTTTCGACAGTTAGACATTTTAATGTATCTTTTACTTGCATATTATTATTTCATTTTGTTTTAAGTTCAGCATTATAAGTGTTTAAGAATATTGACATTTTGTATTTTGTTATAAAAACTAACGCGGTTTTCACTTATTTTTATTTAAAAATACAGACTTTACCGACCGCCTGGAGAGGGAACTACCACACCGTTGTCAGTTGTTCAACCGTGAAGCAGTAATGTGCAAACATTAATGTGTTCCGATTGAAGAGCTATGTTTACAGTGAAATTACAGGGCAAGATATTTAACATCCCATATCTTATTAGTAACAGTAACACAATGAAGTAATAATATAATTATCAATCAAACATTAATCATCTTTAAATGATAAACTCTTAATAATTTAATTACCTTTTTATAATGAAATGAAATTAAGAATATTTCAGGGTTACGCGCGTAGCTATAAACCAGGATTTTGAACAGTTTTGTAGTTTAACATTCTGAATGGGTGTGATACTTACTATCAGGCGGGTGACTTGCTTGTCACCGAGTAACACAAAACAAAAAGTTAACTTAATACAAATATATGCATAGTTGGTTTGAAATTAACACCGGTTAAATGAAGCTGTATTTCAAACTGAACCATTATTTTTTAAATTTTGATTTTCTGAATAGAAAAAGGGCAGAGGATCAACATCTTGGATGCTTGGCAAAGTTTTATTTGCAAGTGACAGTCAATACACCGTTGCTATGTTACATAATTTCAACATGAGATTACTTGCTCTAATAATTCTGAGACGGATTGTCTGTAGACGCGGGTTTGAATCCTGTATGAGGATGTGTACATTTCTCTCTAAAACTGCAATGTTTGGTATCGCTAAGCAGGCGTTAGTGCTTTCAAATTCATTTAGGTAATAAAAAATATGAAGGGTTGCGACATCAATACATAGTTAAGTTACATACATAGTTGAGAATGTTTTGTCGGGACTTAGGATCGAGTTCGAGTTCCAGTGATAACCGTAGCAAAAGACTAAGAAAGAGGGTAGATCGTTATGTCTGCACCTAACTTTTAAACTTTTTGACCAACCACCCGCATTATTCAGTCTTCCCGTGAACATGGTGCATGTAACTGCGCCGAAATATCGGGAGCTCATTCCACAACCTTACCACGGTAAATATCCCGTTAATAATCATATAACTTTACATAGTTAAGTGTTTGTATAAACCGTCGGTCGGCAACAGGCGGACCGCAAATATATGTGATTCTACATGACCAACGCAGAATCTGTTTAGCACAAGTAGGTAGACGCCTTTGAGTATATACCTACCTAGCTAAAATAGACGCATAACTGTGGCTATGCTGCACACAGCAGTATGGCGCAAGAGTGTTGGACTGCTGGGGTACCTACCTAGTATTGATACTTATTACTAGTAAATACATATTTACGAAATTTTTATCTGGACCTTGACAAAACTTTCAATACTATTCCGGACCCCTTTCAAAATTACTTGCCGACCCCTGGTGTTACTCTTCTTTCGGTTAGATAAAGTTTGTGATGCTGGCTTCGCAGTCATGGCTACTGACACGGATTGGCAGAAGACGTGGCTACGAATCCCGTCCAAAGATGTGCACTTAATTTAAATTCTGTGTATAAATATGCAAAAGGCGGCCTTATTGCTAAAAGCAATCTATTCCAGGCAACCTTAGGATGGAATGTATATTTAAAATTCAACGACATAGGCGCGTTTTTAAAACATAAGTAAACATGGATAGAAAACAATGGAAAAATAACAATAACATAGCGAGATAATACAAAAAATCTAACCTATTGTGAATTTAATTGTTTTATTATTTATTAGTTGTTCTAAGTTTTAATTATCTACAACGACTTATTTATTCATTTTACGTACAATATTGGTTATTGAGGTCATCAAGCATCTTATTTTTCATGTAAAAATCAAATAATGTTAGTAATAATATTAAGTCTAATATTGTACGTAATATGAATAAATAAGTCGTTGTAGATAATTAAAACGTATAAAATCTATAAATAATGAAACAATTAAATGGGTGTTGCATAGTCAAATCAGTCAGAAACGATGTGAACTGCACGCCCTTAACGGGAATAGGTCGACTTATCCAATAACCCTGTATACATATAAATAACTAGTGTAAAAATATCGAAATTTTAATAAAATATTTTATTTATAAATATAGTCCTAAGTGTTGAATTTGGATTTTAGAGTTAACAGAATAAGGACTACCACAATTAAATTTTAGCTCGCAAGTTTAGTTTAGTTATTAGAACAATTGAATCGCTACCATTATCTTATTCAACTCGCCTAAAAGGTTCAAGTTATATTTAAACTCGTGTATTTAAAAACCGTTCAAGTTACGAATGCAATAACAATAAATTTAACGAACTTTTTAACTGACTCAATCGAATCTTTTTAAAGATTGTATTCTCTGTTTTATGGAAAGGTATTAAATATATTTGATTTCAAATCGATGAATAGATCGGGAAGGCCGCTCTGAGCGACGCGGGCTCTAAGGGACTGGAACGGTTCCATTTAGGTTATCATAATGCTTCTAAAAGAGCATTAAAACATCTTGTTACATTTATTTTGTGTAAAAATAGTTTCCGCCTTAATATTGCGCTGGCTGGTTGGCGGAGTTGGTATAGCAACCCTGCCTTCTATTCCGCTGGTCGTTTGTTCGATTCCCGGACAAGTCAAATATTTGTGTGTGTAACTGTGTTTTGTTGTTTGTGCTGTGTCTTGGTGTATATATTGTCTATATATAAATAAAAATGAACCCCTATTTCTTCTGGTCAAGCTATAACTTGAGAACGGCTTTGCCGATTTCATTCATCTTCTTTTTAAATGTTTTCTAATACTATGTAGAAGATATGTACATTAAAAATTTACGAGAAGATGGGAGTTGCAAGTTACTACTCGTACAACAAAAAAGGGGAGGATATGGAGAAGCCGCAGGCCGACCCTACTAAGAAAGAAGTCGCGGGTAGTCGGTAGTAGGTATATATGTATGTACTATGTATATCAGTCACCCAGGCTACCATAGCTACCATCTGCATAGTTTGGGATCTGAAGACCGCGCCGTAGAAACGTTTGTTAGTTCTCTTATTTTACGTACCGAATATGCAGCAGAACTGAGTCTCCCAGACATTTATATGAGGACCCCATTGTAATTTTGTGTCAATTTTAATGCCTAGAAAGACTGATGCCTTGTCCATTACGAGTTTAACTCCATCAAGCGTAACGTTGGACTCCAAATATGGAACAGTAGGCGAAGCAAACTTCAAACAGTTTGTGTTTTTTTTAGAATTCAGATGTAAATTATTAGTTGAGAACCATTTAGAGATACGAGAGAGACCGTTATTTACTTGAATTATTGGGCTATCTTTCCTATCTACTTTGAAAATCAGAGAAGTGTCATCCGCAAATAAAACAATATCACAAAGATCCTTGGCCATAAGTGGCAAGTCGTTAATGTATACTAAGAACAAAAAAGGCCCTAAAATGGACCCTTGTGGAACTCCCATCCCAATTACAGATTCCGAAGATGTTACACCATTTATGCCAACCTTTTGCATCCTGTCAGATAAATATGACTCGATGACATCTAGCGCAGTTCCACGAATACCATAATGGAAAAGCTTTCGAGCTTTCGAATACGGTGTTCCACACAATCAAATGCATTAGAGAGATCACAAAAAACACCCATCGCATCATATTAGCTCTCCCGAGCCTTTGAGACATACGTAATCAAATTGCACACCAGCATCCGTAATTGATCTTGCTTTCGTGAAGCCGAACTGATTTACGTGCAGTATTGAATGCTCGTTGAACTGCGCCAAAAGTTTGAGTATAACTTATTCAAAGATCTTACTCAAAATTGGTAGATTCTGGTCTATAATCTAATTTGTCTGTTTTATCTCCAGCCTTAAAAATTGGTGTGATTCTACTATATTTCATTAAATTAGGAAAGGTACCTCTATCTTTACAAAGATTTAATACGCGGACCAAAATAGGACCCATAAAACTTATAATTGGCTCTACAGTTTTTACCCATATTCCCCATAAGTCTTCAGTATCCTTTATTTTTAAACTTTTGAATGTTTTATATTTTCGAAAGTTGAAGTATATTTAAAAGAAGTGAACACTTCACACACGGTTACGGGTAGACTGGATGTCAGTTATAAAGTTATAGGAATTATTTTTGTACCGCCTATCATATTTTAATCAAAACGTTCCCGACGCTCACAGTGTCCAGGTCTTGCAGAATTGTGCTGGCTTTAGGATTTTATTAGCTTGATCACTGGATCCTAAGCGGGTGGCGGGGTAGGCGATTAAAATCTGACACGCTGTTCATAAAAATAATTTCCATAACTTCATAACATACCTACAGCGGTCATCCACTCTACCTGTGACCATGTTCACTGAAAACTGTTCAAAACGTCGGGATACAATGATATGTGATTTAATCTGTTTAAAATTGCTTAAAATGCTTATTTTGGAGCTCGACTTGGCGATCTCAACCGGTCAACAAGTTACGCAACGCTTGCTACGGTCAGGAGTTGGATGGACCTTTTTAGGAATTACTATAGACGCTAAATTGCAATGGGGTCCTCACATAAAAAAAGATGTCTAGATTCAGTTCAGCCGCTTATGCTGTTAAAAAAATAAGACTAGTAACTGATGTAGACACAGCTAGGATAGTTTATTTTAATTATTTCCATAGCGTTATGACTTATGGCATACTGCTCTGGGGATGTTCTGCAAATCTTAATTCTATTTTCATACTGCAAAAAAGGGCAATACGAGCTATCTACAGTTAAGCTCCTAGAGTTTCCCTTAGACAGAAGTTTAAAGACATAAACATTCTAACTGTTGTCTCTCAGTTTATCTATGAAAATCTAATGTATGTAAAGAACAATAAAATATTGAGGTCACGTTAAGCCGTCGGTCCCGGTTGTTTGTCTTAGGACAACAGTCGTTAGGTTATGTCGAAGGCATTCGTGTAGCTTCAAAGCATGAACATGGGTTGAACACTAACCTATACACCAGGCCTGCGTGGTGAGTTATGGCCCAACTCCTCTCTCTGAGAGGAAGGCTCGAGTCCCAGCAGTGGGCCAACAAAATGGGCTGATTACGAATCTTAATTCGAAATTATTTTTCATTTCAAAACAAAGATAGCGTTATCAGATGAGGAAAAGACTCGGATTTATTGCAGAAAGTCCAATTTTATTGTTTTGTAACCATATATTAAGATTTTTAAGAGAAGAGACAACCTAGTGATTATAAAAATTTTTATGACATATCTTTTTATTTTTATAACAACCAATAATAAATAAATTTAATCTAAGTTTATAGTTACTGATATAAAATAAATCTACCTATTATAATAAAACTAAATCACTATATATTATAGATAATAAACATATTTAAACTAATCTGTATTCATTATGTTCTATACGTTTTGATGATAGACGGAAAAAGTTACCACTTAAAAATGTTTTGTGTGATTTTTTATATAAACACTCTCGCCCCGCGGTTTCACCCCCGTTGATGATTATGATGACGATGAAAGTACTTTACAAGTATACAAATAGTAAAGCCGTTTCGGAGGAATTTAGTTACAAACGCCGTGCCACGATAATTTTTTCAATGTATTAGATTTTTGCACATTAATCCAAAAACGTACGAAGTAATTAAATTTATTTCATAAATTACATAACTTGTAACTAATTATTAAGGTGTATTTTTTTTGTTTTAGTGAACCAAAGCATCTTTAGAAAACTAATGAAGATGTTCAAAGTATACCTACGTGTAATTAAATTTATTACAATTTCTACAGTATCTATAGCAGGTACTCACCTGTCGGAAATGTTGTTGCACTGTGTCCAGCACAGCGTTGCTTCGGTATTTAAGCACCGTCTCGCCCCGCCTCCCACCCCCGCCCCGGCCCGCCTACTGCACACACGCACACAGTCTACTAACAAACAATACATCTTGTCTAACCTCACCTACACACGCGTATATCACGAGGACGGGGTTGGGGAGGTAGCAGGCAGTAGTATGCACTTAGAAGTTTTGCGCATTATCTTACTAAACTTGAGTTATATTTCGAAAGACACAGTTTCAAGTGAAGTGACTGGACCAATAAGGCTAAAATCATAGGAGGACCAGTGACAACTCTGACAGATACAGAACTCTCCAAAACTCCGAAATGAAACACAAAAACGGCCTTAGTCAAATGTTTTTTAGGGTTCCATACTCAAAGGGTGAAACGGGACCCTGTTACTAAGACTCCGCTGTCCGTCTGTCTGTCTCTGTCACCAGGCTCATTGAACCGTGATAGTTAGACAATTGAAAAAATCACAGATGATGTATTTCTTTGGCCGATTTATTTATTTATTTATTTCAACTAGAACGGTTATGAACACCACTTACACTAATGATAAAACAAAACTAACTTAATACTCATTACAAAAATGATATAACAACAAATATAACAACAAATACTAAAAATATGTAAAAAAACCGGCCAAGTACGAGTAAACGCGTGCATTAAGGGTTCCGTACCGTAGCTATAAAAACGGCAAAAATATCATGTCTGCTGTATGGGAGATTGATAGATATTGGTACGGAACCCTTCATAAAGCATTCTTAAATCGCACTTGGTCGATTTTTTTATATACAAGTTCGTAAGGACTACAAGTTAAGATCACAACGCTTCCATGTTATAAAGCGGATCAACGCCATCTAGTGAGTTGTGACTGCACTACATTAATGTGGTTCTGATGACTTACCAAACTAAGTACAAAACATATAAGATAGCGCTGATTTTTTTAGTACAAATGTCAATACAGATATTTACATTTTTAACTTTAGGTTTAAACAACCAGATGTATAGCAAAACCATAGCTCATGATAAACATATGTACCTACCATCTTTACTTACGATGCGTTTAACGTCGTAATATATTAGCAAAAAATTGCATCCATTGCCTTTCCGTCCGGAAAATCAGCTAATCCATTCCCTGATAATCTTGAAATTTATAAAACGCGAGTGAAAAAATCTAGGCTATAGCATGCTACATCCATAGACACACAATTACCACATCACATCACTTCTTTATTGCATTACTAGCTGTGCCTCACGATTTCACTTGCGTGGATGATGATGATAATGAAAAAGTATTCTATATATCCAGCGCCTCATCTACATACTAAATTTCATTAAAATATATTCAGAAGAAAGAAAGAAAAGAAAATAAAGTTTATTTGTGACTACAAAATTAACACAAAAAATAAATATATATAACAAGAAACAAGAATATAGCCACAAATGGGCCCCAACTCAGCATGATGCCGGCGGCTAACCAGCGCTGGTCTTCCGTTGGACCCGTTTGGTATTGTCAAGATACCGGCACATACACAGCACAACAGTAACAACAAAGTTAACTTAATGCTATCTACTATTACTGTAATCTACAATTGACGACACTGGTATTTCTATTCAGTAGTTTAGCGTGAATATTAGTAGAAAGTAAGTATATAAGTAATCATTATATCCTAAAGTCTTCTTGGAAAATATTCTTAAGTCTAAACTTCTTGATGTTTGCGCTAGGTGATTAGTTTACAGATATCTAAACTTAATATCAAGTACAATTTGAAAAAAAATGAATACCGAGTTCCATTCTATTCAGTTAGTATCTCAAAAACTACTGGAGTGAATTTAATGAAATTTAAATGAAACCACACGGGAAACACCAGCTTTCAAACAAAAAAAGAATTTTGAGAATCGGTTCACCCAGTCGAAAGTTATGAGTTAACAAACATAAAAACAACAGCCGAATTGAGTACCTCGTCCATTTTTTGGAAGTCGGTAGAAAATAAATTAGATTTGATAAAGCCGCGTCCCTACTATGAAAAAAACAACGATTCAATTTGAAGGAGCAAAGCTGTACAATCAGCTGCTAAATGAAGTGAATGAATATGATAGTGTTAACGCATATCGGAGTAAGTAAGTAATTTAAGTAATACGTAAATAATCTAGTTCAAACAGCTAACCACGCCAGGAGATTCAGTGTAATTAGATATATTTAAGTTAATCTCATTGTAAGTGAACAACAGCTCTTATGAGAAATAAAGTTCTTTTGACCGAAAGTCGTTTGATAATCGTAATTTATAGTATTTATTTTTAAAGCATTAACACCTGCTTTAGCGATCTCAAACATTGAAATTTATAGAGAGAAAAATTCATATCCTCGGACAAGATTCGAACCCGCGTCTTCTGACTCTCCGTGTCAGACGCCAATGACCAACTAGGCCACCGGAGCGACATCTATTCAATAGATGTCGCTCCGTCCCCGTAAGGCGGTTAGTCAGATAGAGAGTTAAAGTTCGATGCTCGGACCCGAACCTCGGTGGCCTGTTGGTCAAAGGCTTCTGACACGGAGAGTCAGAAGACGCGGGTTCGAATCCCGTCCAAATTTGTGAATTTTTCTCTCTATAAATTTCAATCGTATTTCAATTTCAGAGCAATGCCGGTACGAGTTACCCTTCTGCCAATATTGTGTGCACTGTGCCGCCGGACGCCCTACGCATCACCACTCTCCCGCCCAGCAGCGCCCAGCGTGCTGACGTCGTCCTCCACCTCACTGCACAGCTGATGATCCTGGAGGGATCCCCCACATGTCGCCTCCAACCAAATATGAGATTACAGCTTTAGGATCGTGATTCAAATGTTATCTGAATGGGTTACAATTAATGGGGGATTTTTGCTCAGATTTGACGGGCACTTTATCAAGTCATACCTATAACTATTCAGCAGTACAAGTATGGAACTTTGGCGATCGCTAAATTCGATATATAATACCGATAAGTTCTTAACGATCGATAATGGTAGCGATTCACTTGTTCAAAAAACTAAACTATAAATAAACATTAATTATGGTGGTCCTTATTCTTTTAACTATAAATCCAAAATCATTACAACACTTAGAATGACACTTCTAAAGATAGAATTATTCTATAAAATTTTTGATTATTTTAGGTTAGTTACGTGACGACTAAACTGTCTAAAATATGCCCACAATTGAAGAGAAATGTCTAATTTGAGTGCTGTCATTCGGAAGTGTTAAAAATAATTTGAATTTTAGCCTGAACAGAATAAGTACTGTTCTAAATTAGAGATTTTTAGGAGAATGCTTACAGAATCGACACCATTGTCAAATATGACATATGTAATTAATAAAACCGCCGTCGAATTGTCGAGTTTATCGATTGACATGTAAAATATGACATTTATAATTAACAAAACTGTCACTGGCGGAGAGTCAGGAGACTCTTCGCCGGCTTGCACGGCCCTACACGTCTAGGGGATGACCTTGGTGAGCAAGATCATCCCTTCACAGGCGCTGAGGCCCGGTTAAGACCAATCCGGGCCTACCGCTGGGGCGAGATGGTGAATGCTAGCGCAACCCTATCTCGCCCCATCTGGCGGAGGACTACTCACGGGGGGGTTTTAGTGGGTCTGAGCCCCACATACCCCCTTCCGTCAACCCCCGTAGCGGAAGGGAAGAGGACAGCATTTTTCCCATTAAAAATAAAAGGTCCTATTAATCTATGAACTGAATAGCGTTTCGTTGTTGCACACAAGCATCTTCTGCGTATTCATTTTATTGTTTTACATTTAGGTTTTCTCATTTTACCCAACTTGTAAATTAATATAAATATTTGAATTATTTGGACGTTGGATGCAGGCCGCTTCCAACCAGTCCTTTTGGAAAATCATGGGGGAGGCATATGTTCTGCAGTGGACGTCCTACGGCTAAGATGATGATGATGATGATTTGAATTATTTGCGTCTACTAATAATAAATGTTTTTGGCATAGTTTCATTCTCCGTGGTTTTCATTCTCATTCATTTGAATGTATTAAGAATCGTGAAAGCGTAAGAAATAAATAAAGTCCGATATGTTGCTACTGCTAAAGCATGGGCCTTCTTTTCCGAAAGAGGAGTATGAGTCTTCATCCAGCACGCGAGCCTAGTACGGTTTGGCACAGAGGCTAAAGGCCTTGTTGGAGTTTTGTGACCTCCTAGATGTCACAATGACTTAATATTCTATATGAAAATCAAAACTTATATGATATTCAATCTACACATATCTATTCAATTACATATGAAGTGTGACGACTTAAATAAATCAATACTTAACTTAATATTTGAGCAATAATTTTAAATATGAAACTAAATAAAGTTTATTCAGTAAACCGCTGTATCGTAATGTACGGCTCTGGTAGGCAAAGAGGCCTACCAGAGACGTACATTTACGTGAGTTTCATTTATAAATCTTTTGTTTATATTATCACGGTACTATAGGAAGGATTAAAACATATTTAAGAAAAGAAGTAATATCATTTTATTTATGTGGCTTCTTCAAATATGTAATTTTTACACATTTGTTGCTGACAGCTGTGTATCAGGCCAAACCGTATCACAGCTGTAATATACAGCTCAGTGATTAATACGTAATTAAAATATTAATTATGTTATCTATAATAATATTATAAAGAGGAAAGATTTTTATGTATGTTTGTAACGAATTGGCTCAAAAAGTACTGAACCGATTTCAAAAATTCTTACACCATTGGAAAGCTACATTCACTCTGAGTAACATAGGCTTTATAAGATTCATCATCATCCATCACCGCGCGGGTAAAACCGCAGAGAGCAGCTAGTAATTTAATATAATTATATCGTAACTTTTTATTTAGAATATGAATAAGTATTTGTGTTGTCAAAAATGACCGGCGATAAAATTTTAATGGGACTAATTTGGAGCTAAAACATTGTCCAACAAAAGAATCATCAACTAAAAAAATCAGCTGATGAATTTTCAATCTTTTCTTGGAAGTCGGTTAACTGCAATAATTAATAATTTTGTCAATCTATGGATTCAACCACATCATACTTGAACTATCATATTTACTCGCTTACTTTTCCTACAATAGAATGTTCATATTGATGTTGTAAGTATTTGTGTTTCTACACATCTGCGTAACAACTGATACGTTATGAGGATCACTTGATTCCTTGGCCGCCGTTTCTAGGAATTCTTACGATCACAAGCCGGCACGCGTGACTGTGAATCAGTGCCGAAAGGAGCAAGCCGCTCGCCTGATGCTAAGCGTCACGCTTGGCCAGAAACAGTTCAGTGCCATTCAGAATTACAAACTACAACAGTCCAAAACGCTGTTCGGCAAAGCCAGCGTTCGTCGCCCTGGGATATACGATGTTAAATCTCTTATTTGTAATTTCACGGGGAACATTGATGTTTTAACCTGTCCGCATCAGGACAAAAAATAACAATAGATTTATGAATGAAACTTGCCTCGAATGAGGCTTGCTGATTCGGGCAGATTAATTCTCTAAACTAAAAATCGGTAAATTATGGCAGTACTTATTCTGTTTAAGCTAAAATCCAATGTAGTACTTATAACACAACCGAATGACAGCACTCAAATTAGACATTTCTCTTCAATTTTAGACTGATTAGTCGTCACGTAACTTGGTGCTCGCTAAACTAACGTAAAAATACCCAAAATGGAATAGAATAATCCTCAATCAGGATGTTACTGTTAACAGAATAAGGATTACCTACCATAATTAGGTATTTATTATTAGTTTTTTCAACTATTGTCCATAAAACAGAAACAGGTAGGTAATGCTTGCACAATACTGCTTCACGGAAAATAACTTTGGCAAAAGTGTTGTTCTTCACCAGACGCACCACGGAATAAACGTTAAACTTTTAATTATCTCTCTGTGTATATTTGATAATTTACTTACTACCAAAGACGATAATAATTATAATCATTTATTTATCAAGTTGCAATTTTATAGAAAAAATCAAATCCTCGGACGGGATTCAAATCTGTGTCTTCCGATAATCCGTGTTTTCTTATGCAACGTCCATAGCAAAAGTAATCACCGTCGCCCACGGACATCCGCAATGCCAGAGGTCTCGAGGATGCGTAGCTGACTATTCAGGAATCGGCTCTTTCCTTGAATGCTCACAAGTCGTATCTGTTCGGAAATACTTCAAATGACAGCTGGTTCCACATAGTGGTAGTGTGAGGCAGAAAGTGCCGTCGGAATCGCATGGGTGTAGACTCCCAGACGTCAACATGATCTCTATAAAATGTCATATTCTGTCGTGACGTCCAGTAGACGTTGACGTCGTGTCAGACGCCATGACCACTAGGCCCCGAGGCACGACGTCCGAGCAACTCACTATTCCATTTAACAGGTCGTATGGGGACGGACACGTCTGACACGGATATGATGAAGTTTAATTTTGTTTTTAGTCCAAATGTTTAATAATAATTATAATGTTAATATTCACAAGAATGACCGGTTGCTCCATCTCAGAAAATTGTACGCCTGCAAAGGCAAAACATGGTGGAACAGAATGTTTAAGTCAACTACTATGTCCATATCATTTAGTTATGTATCATCTACCCATGTTTTATGCAATATTTTTTTTCTTTATCTTTATCTTTATCTCTATCTCTATCTGAAGACGCGGATTCGAATCCCGTCCAAGGATGTGAATGTTTCTGTCTAAAATTGTAATGGTATAGCTAAGCATGCATTAGTGCTGCAAAATCATATAATAATTTCAATTTTATCAAAGAAATGTTTGAAAACACTCGGGTATATTGTTTTTGGTTACTTTTAAAAAGATAAATGTCTGTAAAGGTCACAGACATTTAATGTGCTTATAGTAAACAGCAGTCGTGCAGGTGCGTAGGTGCGTTCAGCGAGGCGTGCGTGCTGTTATCGATTACAAGATAGTCTATTGCCAATATCCTGCACGGGATCGGCGTTGTTCGGACCGAGTGACATAATCTTACTTGACGAGTTTATCTTCTCACACGCTTGATCAGGCGAGACGCTTTACTTCAGCCGGAGGACGCGTTCGTTACGTCCATTTCGAGTATGAATGGAAACCACAGATCACAGAAACAAGGATGATCAAATGTCACCTGTCTGTGTAGGTAGTACAACCGGACATTCGTTTGCTTTGCCCTGTTTGCCTGTTTGGTTTTATACTCTTATTGTACTGTATTTAATATTTGTTTTGTTCGCTTTGTAGACGCTTCGCTCGCTCAGTCAGTTATCTATACTAATATTATAAAAAAGTTTGTAACTGTCGCTGTCTGTTCGTAACCTTATTACGCCTAAACGGCTGAACGGATTGTGATGAAATAGATTATATTTCGAGGGAGGTCATAGGATACTTTTCATCATCATTATCTATCTCCAAGCAGGTGAATCCACGAGGCGTCTCCAGTTACACATATAAAGTTGGAAGGTGAATAAAATAAAACGCGGTATTCAATAAATAGTACAGGTATAATGCAATTGTACAATTAGTGACGTCACGCGTCAAGTGCTTTATACATCTCACGGAATTAAAAATGCATTTTCCGTTCACTTTTACAATATCTATACTCCGTCAACTTTGGTAATGTGCCTCGATTTATTCAGCACTGCGATGATATTCGGTTGTATGCATATCACACATGTGATGTGATATCACATATGTAATATGTGATATCACATCACATGTGACATGCGCTATCACATAATATGAAACCATTATTTCATAATGTATATATGTCAATATCAAACTCATAGTCAATAATCTCTTTCATTAAATATCTATATATGTAGGTATATATTTTCGTGCGAAAATCATATAAAGTTGACGGATTACAGTTATAGTATCAAAACTTAATTAAATACATTTTGTTCTAAGAAACAAAGGGTATGGCCACATAGCGAGCGCATCAACATCTGCAGCGGAACATCACATTGAAAAAGTTCGTTGTAATGTGAAAGATAATTTGACATCTGTCAAATAAAATGTTTAATATTCTACCCTCTTAAAAACTTTATATGCAGACATTTTATATGCGTGCAGTGGGTAGCGACGCGGCGAAATGTTATTCAGATTAATTTGAACACTCTAACACTATCGCAAATAAGAGGACCCCCTTAATTGTGGAAGGATCCCTTGTACTATAGGGGGACCACCTATAATATAGAAGTATCCCTAGAATGTGGGAGGACCCCTATAATGTAGAAGGACCCTGTAATGTAGGATGACCCCCTACAATGTAGGAGGACCCCCTATAATGGTAAACCGTTTCAATATGTGGTATATTGTTACAATTTCTATGCCGTGCATATTTCACCACGCCCTAAACACATTCCTATCTTTGTCATTTCAATATCAATAAAATGAGATAGCGATAGATATACGAGTAACTTAGCTTTTCAGACGTTCACAAAACGATTACGAACAAGAATTTAGATACAAAGTCAGTCTATGAACATAAAAAATCTATATAAAGTATACAAACATGATACAAATTATAATAATTTTATTATAAAATTTAAATAAATATAATCCAGTCTCGCATTGGTGGGAACATAACTATCTCTCTTTTATAGCCATTGTCTTGTTTATTGGTTTGTTTTATAAAATTTCACCCGCGATTTTCGGGACAAACAGCCTAGATACAGCCTAATGTTAGCCTATAGGCTATATAGATTTTGGCTATCGTATCCTACTAATATTATAAACGCGAAAGTTTGTATGTATGGATGTTTGTTACTCTTTCACGCAAAATCTACTGAATGGATTTTATTGAAATTTGGTTTCGAGATATATGAGGCGCTGGAATAACGTATAGGATACTTTTCCAGATATGGCGCGTTTATAAAATACAAAATCTTTTCCGCTCTATTACTAACTATATCATTTTATAACCTTAACATTTTCAAGCGATTTCCAACAAGAAGTTCTCAAATCGACGCGTATATTTTTTATGTATGATCACGGATAATTTTTTAACAGAGTACCTAGTCCGATAATGAAAATTATTTTTTTGTTTGGTTTAGTATAGGTACTATACCGAGGTGGTCCCATTTTAATTTAATCAAAATCGGTCAAGCGGTTTTTGAGCTATTCTCCAATAACTAAAAAGTGTTTCGTCAATCTTGATGATATCATAATTGACGGTGAATGATAATCGATCCGTAAGTAGCAAGGGTCACTAAAATTTAATTATAATTTCAACAAAATCTGAATTAAGCATTATATGTTGATATGCCTCACCTAAGATTTTGAAATTACAATAATGCCCCATTATGCCGTTGCTGCATGCTGTTCTCGGTTGACGCTCTAAAGAAATAAGGCGAGTCAACAACCGCAATTATACACAACATTATTTAGTCGAGTGGTCCCGCGTACCAAAGTATAACTCGACAAGACAATGGCTATCAGAAATTGCAAATGAGTAAACTTTCTGAATAATTCATACGAAAAGAACAGACTTGTCTTTGATACTTCACTTCAAAAGTACATATTTATTTTATTAGAAAGGACTTATTAAGGGATATTGGTAATGGTGTCGATTCTATAGGCATTCTCTTAACTGAAAATCTCTAAATTATAGCAGTATTTATTCTGTTTACGCTAAAATCCAATTTCATATAACACTTTCGAATGACAGCACTAAAATTAGACATTTCTCTTCAATTGTGGACATATTTTCGACAGTTTAGTCGTCACGTAACTTGGTGCTCGCTAAACTAACCTAAAATAACCCAAAATTGAATAGAATAATCCTATTTTTAGAAGTGTAATTCTAAGTGTTAAATGTTTTTGAATTTTATTGTTAAAAGAATAAGGACCACCATAATAAATTTTTAGTTTCCGTAGTTTAGTTTTTTGAACAAGTGAATCGCTACCATTGATTCGGTTATGCGTTCACTAAACTAAAATTATCTAAACTATGTTAGTTCTTATTATGTTAACACTAAAATCCACATTCGTGTAACACTTAGAATTATAATTCTAAACATATGATGATTCTATTCAATTGTGGGTAGTTTTACATCAGTTTAGACTAGTTGAGAGAGCACGAACTTACATGTCGATTAAATTTGCACTAAACATGCCCACAAATAAACAGAAACGGCAAATATAAGAATTGTCATTTGCAAGTGTTATACTAATTTGGACTTAAGCATGAATAGAATAAGAACTACCATAATTGACTAAATATACAATTTAGTTCGCTAGTTTAGTTTCGTAGAACAAGCGAATTACTACCGATGTCAGTCTGTAGACGAAAAGAAGTCTGTTCGATACATAAAATAGCGCGGAAATTTGTCGCTAAGTTCAGGTTTGTGGTTACTCGGTCCTCCCTTCTTACTCATACAAGCACTTACATAATGGGTTAAGTTAGAAGTTTGACCACATGTACTATCACACAATTTTACGCCTGACCAGTTCAAAAAGGTTTTGCTTTGCACATGTGCATTGCAAGCTAACTCCGCCTTTTATTGTATTGCCCAATGACACGCATAACAAGCAATTCCGTTGTAAAAATCTTTTGTTCCTCTCTTTTAGAAATTTTATTATTTTGTCAGGAATATGCGATTATTGTATTTTTTTACAATAAAAGTTGTACCAAGTTGTTTTAAGCGTTGATAGTACTAAGATTTTTTCTTGTATACCTTATAGGTTTACCTTAGTTTTAAATTATAAACTTAAACCAGTTTCTTGTATTTTATTAAACTATCCATACTTCTTAGTTTTTTTCAATACAACGTTAATCCTAAATACGCTTAAAACCGGCTAGGACTCGCGTAATATTTACCGGAAATATTCTCCGACCAGTTTCGAACTTATTTGAAGTTCTTCTTCTGGGAGTCACTCTTGTGCACAGCGGCGAGCGCGGGCCACAGCCCGTAACTGGCGCTGCGACGGTCGCGCTGTGTCTGTAAGATTTTTTTTTTCGAATATATTTTTTAATAAGTATTTTTTTTTCAAATATATTTTTTAATATTTCCGGTAAATATTACGCGAGTCCTAGCCGGTTTTAAGCGTAATTATGAACATAACTCGCGATAGTTTTCTATCTCAAAACGTTAATCCTGCTTATTGTATTTTAATATACTAAAATAAAAAGTAGTAAGTACCTATTCCTTTTAAGTATGTTGGTTACTTCTGTTCCAAGGATTACCACGTAACAACTATGTGAAACGAACTTGTACATACAATAAGCTTTTATTACACACCAATAAGCAGAGAATAGGTGGGGTTAGTGAAAGACCATTTCACGCAACATTCACCCTTATGGTCAGGCATAAACTTGACTAATGGTACATATTGCGATTGTAACACTCATCGCTCACTCAAAGCTTTTTGAAACAAAATATCAAGAGTAAATGAATTTATTTCCTTAACCAGACCCGGCGCACTCCTCAGTTTAAATATGTACATATGCGCCGCGAGGGCCTTTTTTAAACCGACTTCAAAAAAGGTGGAGGGTCTATGTTCTTTTATTGTATATTCCTCTGCGAATGGGTTGTCTGGCAGAGATCGCTCTGAGCGATAAGACCACCCATTGTTGCGTCTAGTTTATAGCATTGTTTTTTTTCTAATATTAAGTCATAAATGTCGTGTCTCAATAAAGTGTTATCTATCTATCTATCTATGTTCAACTGTAATATTTTTTTATTTATATTCCCAGATTTCTCTCCCATTTTCAGACTGGTTCTCAAATATATTTTTTTTATTGGAAAGGTATTTTATACGAGATTTTCCGTATTTTGTCGCCACTCATTTACAATTTCTGTTCAAACTTCACCAAACAATTTACAATAATTCTAATTTAAAAATCAATTCAATGAAATCAGTCTAAAAGTTTCTTAAATACAATAACTCATTATAAATCAGTACGAAACGTAATTAACGTGTATAAATTCATGCTTTAATAGGCTCTATCACATCGTAATACGGCGCAGATTGGTTTGAAAATAATGGACAACTTGTGCGATAGCTATGGGGATATGGGGAAATCGTTATCGCTACGCACTGCGACCCCACATGTGTTGTAGTTTTCCTTGTACAATATAACTATTAATTCTAATACAATTCCTCGTGTTCGTGTACACATTCCTTATAAGTTTAGTGTATAATACATAATTATAGTAACCAAACATATACAGGGTTACTGGTAATCAAGTAGCATCCTGTTAAGGGCATATTCTGTACATCAAAACAAACATCTTTTGTTCTACGACTTTCAAAAATTCGTATTTTTGTATAAAATATTCCGTTGTCAGAGAAATACATGTTAAAATTAACTTTTTTAATATAGATAGTGTACGCGGGAAGATGTTTATATAAGTACGTGATTTGTAAATTGATGAAATTTAAAAAAATGCAATTATAAAATATTGCGAATGCATATTTTCATATTTAATAACAGATATTGTGTTGTGAGAGATTTCATGCTAATTATAATATATAACATGATTTCGAAAGCGCACGCTGGAGTCAACTTAAGGGGAATACTTTAGCCACAGATTAATATACGAGTTACAACGTCGGTGGAGTCTCGTCCACAAAAACGTCTTACTGGCACTTAATATATAATATTAACTAAATAATAATTACAATTATAATGTTAACTGAATATATATAAAGTTTTTTTAAAAGTTACTTTAAATTTTAACATAGAGACATAGGAGTGGTCTCAGTTTTTAAACTACCAGGGGCCTTACTATGAGCTCTTAAAGCAGGGCTTCTAGACAACTGCCCGGTTTATTCGTACCACGACAACGTTAAAGCAGGCCTGCCCAGTCCTACTATTCAAGAACCGCAGAAAAACTGTCTTCACATCCGAATGTGTTTCGACATTGTAACTAGTATACTAATCTGTGATAAGCTTCTTTAAATTGTTGATAATGTCATGTTGTAACTGAAAAATATGATGAATGACTTAAACACTAAGAAGTTATTATACAAAATACACAATAACTAAACACCGAACGTATCAAAATTTTTACAATTACTTACAATTAATAAATACAAAATAGATTGGTGAATTGTAGCAATCTAGTTTTGAAAAAAAATTCAAAAACTGACTTGAAATTTTAATAATATAATAAATTAACTTGTGATCGCATAGGGTTCCATAGGTATAGGGTACCGATCAGACCCTTTGGGCATATTATTATTTACACCAAATTTTGTTCATTTGTCTGCAGCTGAAGGCTTAGCTGCAGCAGGAACCAGATACAAAAGAAAATCTATTGTTATCCTGGTTAACGACGGAGGGGCAGAGTGGCAAGGAGAGCTTTATCTCAATTATATCTCGTCCGCCGCGACAGGCAGTTGACATTTGTACAATACATAACCCTTATTGTTTACGCTTCCGTGCTTCGGAGGGCACGGTAAACCGACATAATACCAAGTGAGTGAAGCCAGTATCTTTATATTAGTATAATTTTATCAGATCCAATGGCATGTAATGTACCGGTATACATTTGTTTTTAGTTGGTCAAACTATTCAAGTGTAATATTTTTTATCTGAACTTTTATGCGTAGTTCGGAGCGAACCCGAAAAAGTAGACATTGGACGGGATAAGTCAAAAACATATTGCCGCATTGTCCGCGGCGGACAGGATACAACAAAGAGTCATGATTGTGATGTAATTAATTACGGTTTATATATTGAAAATATTCGCAACGTGGGCAAATTAGTCATGCCAGCTGCCAGAATAATGTTTACTTATTGACTAGGTCTTTACATAAAAATCATATCAAGTTGTCTGCCTTTTTATTTACAATTAGGAGAAAGTGCCCCAAAACATTTTGAGCTTGAGACAAACCTCTTCACTACACCATTCCTGATGCGATTTGAGCTAAAGTGTAGGCCATATCGAAGGATACATTTGCCGTTTGAGCGTGCGAGTCAGACAAACGTATTTCATCTTTTTCGTGTCATTTTTCTAGAATAAATTAGTAAAGTATAAAGAGATATTACAAAAAACTTTTTGTTCCTATTATATACTTAGTACTTAATATATATCCTATTAATAATATATTTACATTAGCACACTAGGGTTTATTATAAAGGATCACATGTACATAATATTAAGTAAACATACCAAATATAACCCATAATTATAAGGGAACGATTAAGGCCACTCTCGTGCTATCTCTCTCTCACTCATTATACAAGGTCAAATTATAATGTTTAGCAAAACACCTGCAAAATCAATCCTAGCATTAAAACGAACAATATTTGTTAAGCAAGTTATTTAAAATTGTTTATATTAAGCTTTTCATAGTAGGTACAAATTTATGCAGTTTCGTACTTTTGATTACTCTGCGCAGCGCGATGTTTACGAACTACAACAAGCAACGTCTGTTCTGTAGCTCTACCATGAGTTCGCAACATAAATGTCATCTAGAGTCGATACTCGATCTCACCTACCTATTAAGGTTGTGATTGGCGTACTCGCTATCAATTTTAGTTCTACAATTGACCGCGAGGTGGCACTGTTCTTGTTTTCATACATTTTTCGCGGCAGTCGATACCGAGTATAGTTTATATATTGGCGTCAATGTTATAAACTCACGGTAGACCTACTGATGTCACATCTGACGTCATCACCGTATCAGTTATCTGCTCCATTATGGGTTATGTACTTCAAAGTTTATTTGCAATAAGTACTAAATAATATTATAGTATATAATAAAATTTCGTGTTTTTCTTTTGATTTTTAGGATAGTTTAATGCATAATCAGAGAGCTCTCAGGTAAATTAGTCTAATTCTTGTAGAGGCCCGACAACTTCGACATGGGTTGGCCACTAGCTTATCCACCATGCCGCACTGGGCCTGGTCGTGGATTATGGCCCAACTCCTCTGAGAGAGGAATGCTCATGTCCCAGTAGTGGAAACATAATGATTATGTATTGTAGAGGCCATAAAGCTTCTTGTAAAAAATTTTGTACAAATAAATAGGAACTGCTACCATATCCATTGGTTGTTTAAAGTTATGAAAGCTACCTCTAAGTACTGGTGAATGATATATTGTCATAAAAATTCCATTAGAACTCATAATTAAATGGTAAACCGGCAAACACTCACGTCTATCATCTAGTCGTTATACTCCGACCGGTGTTCGGGCAGTACTGATGCCCATCCTCATGGAGAGCGTGCTCTAGCAGCGCGGGCCGCTAGTCGCGCACTACTCGATTTACAATTTACCGGTGAATGATACATTATTTCAGAGTGGCAACAGGCCGCGTACAACCCCTCAAACAACACAATACTTTGTAGACCTTTCCTGCGCGGAATACAATAGTTCTAGCTAGGTAACAATTGATATATATTTTTTACGTCCTTCACTATCTTATTAAAAACACCTTGTATATTGCGCAAGTGGGAGTGAGACAGCATGAAAGTGCAACTCGTTAACGAATAGTTATGAATGGGGGTTATAGTTGGTTATTAGGGTAAAGGGCTCAAAATGGGCAGTCGTTGTAGGGTACACGTCACAATTGGGTCAATATATAAACTAACGATACAGAATGTTTGAACGATTCGATACATAGCGATTCTTTTTCTTATGATGGTTAAAGGATTAGATTGATTAATTCAATCCTAGGACTGGGGTCTCGGTGGAGTAGCAGTCATGTGGTGTAGCGGTCATGTGATATAGCGGTCATGTAGTGTAGCGGTCATGTGATGTAGCGGTCACGTGATGTAGTGATCATATGATGTAGTGGTCATGAGATGAAGCGGTCATATGATGTAGCAGTCATGTGATGTAGCGGTCATGTAGTGTAGCGGTCATGGCCTGACACGAATATTTATAAGACGCGAGATGGAACCCTGTCCAAGGATATTATTTAACTATCTAAAATTGCAAAGTATACAGAATGGGGCGAAATACTGCGGCATTTGAAGTTTAAGTTTGAAATATCTTACGATTCGTTTAACTTTTTTTCACTTTTCTTACAAACCTAAATTTATATACACTTTATTCTTTTCAAAGTAAACCTAATGTTTCCCAAGTACAAAACTTTCCAAATGCAAAATAAAAGGCAAATTAAACTCAAACACCTCAGTAACATTTCCACCCCGCATTGAGTATACATATAGTCGCAATGAATGTATACATTTTCCAACTATATTTTTAAAACATCAAAAATATTAAAGGATTTTTTATTCTAAGTACTTCAAAAACGTATTTTTTAAGAAATTTGATGTCACAATTGTCTTTAGAATTATTAACTAGAATAAAAATGAATACTTTCACGTGCTAACTGTAGTATTTGATTTACAATTTTATACATAAGTACTTATTGTAAAGAAAAATATGTCAAAATCCTCTGAACTTTTACATAATTTTTATCGTATCAAACACGCCGATTATCGCGGTTCTTGAGAGCCAGGAGCCATAAGGCCCGTGCCTATCATCAACAGCATCATCATTGACCATCCACTGAGAAGATCAATATAAAAAAAACATTTGTATAACAATTCTGCTACTTTGGTGTGATTTCCTTTATTATATTTACGTTGTATGTACAGCTGTACTTAATATATATCAGATCATGGAGCGGTATTCGTTTAACAATTAATTTTAGAACCAGGATATTTACCATGCTGTAATTGACTTGATCAAAACATTTATACACAACTAGCTGCTCTCCGCGGTTTCACCCGCGCGGTGATGGATGATGAATCTTATATAGCCTATGTTACTCAGGCTGAATGTAGCTTTCCATGGTGAAATATTTTTTGAAATCGGTCCAGTACGTTTTGAGCCAATTCGTTACAAACATACATACAAATCTTTCCTCTTTATAATATAATAGTATAGAAGTATAGATTTGTTGCCCTGGCCGACTTATTCACCAATGCATACAATATGTGTTGGCAGTTTATGCCTTTTGAGTTGAAAGCATCCACTAATGAAGGATGTTGGCAAATTTCACCCCTAAGTGGGTGAATTCAATTTCTTTATGAGGCTTCGTATTCCATGCGAGCAAAACAGCTGACGTGTGAGGTAGTATACAATACAATGGTAAATATTCCGTTCCTAAAGTTATATGGAAGCGCTCGTAGCGGAGCTTGACTCTGCGAGCTTGCTGCGGTCTGGAGTTGGATGGGTGTGTGCTAGTGGCATTGTTCAACTGAGCGCTTCCGTGCTTCAGAGGGCACGATAAGCCGTCGGTCCCGGTTGTTTGTCTTAGGACAACATCGTTAGGCTATGTCGAAGGCCTTGCGGCGTGAAAACTTCGTCATGGGTTGGCCACTAACCTATCCACCATCCCGCACTGGGCCGCGTGGATTACAGCCCAACTCCACTCTCTGAAAGAAAGGCTCAAGTCCCAGAAGTGGGAACAAAATGGGCTGATTATGTTTATGATACAATATATGAATGTGTACGTAGGCATGTTGTGAAGCAGTGTGTATGCTAGCAGTGGAACTGGTGCTGCGTGATGGCGGAGAGATCCTTCATGAGCCCCTCGAGGTTCTGCATCTCGCGGTGCAGCCGCTCGGTGGAGCGCGACGGGGTCAGCGGCTCCAGCTCCGAGCTGCAGTGGGGGACCGCGCCGCCTGCTCACAATCACATTCATGCATTCAAATTTATAAAAGTAATAGGCTAACGCAATTTGAGAGGCTGCGTAATATCAAACATACAAACTTTATAATAGGGTGTTATTTAAATGGTTAGCATAGTGTTAGCATTTTTGAAAGAAGAAAAATATTATCTGTCAGCAGAAATAGCTAATTGGTCAGCAACTCATGGCCAGCAAACATTTCAAAATCAATCAGCAATTTATGTCATTCTGGATGGCTGTAATTATTTTTGTACTGCATATTAATTATATAAGCAGCCATAAGCTGTTCCTGTTTTATAATATTTGGGTAAGCACTCAGTCGCCGGCCGCTGCCGCGGCACGCTCGCTTCGCTCGCTCGGCTCGCGCGTTGTAGTCACAAGTAACCTAACACTCCTACTCGCTACGCTCGTCGTCGTTCCTATATATGACTTTGCCCTAGACTAGTATAATTACATATGGAACATATAGACATGTTTTCTCTGCTGATCAATCATAAAATCTTGCTGACCAAGTAGTTATTTTGCGGACCGAATGTTTTAATGCAAACTCATGGTATTGTTATGCTGCCTATTAATGATTAAATTTTTGACCATTATCAAAATTATCTGCGGAACAAAGATTGCTGCCTGATTTTTATTATTGCAGACAAAATCATTTCAATGCTGGTTTGGGTGGGCTCACCATATTTTATAATTGCGTATCATTTAATTACTTCTCTTTATATTATGTGTACCTACTTATAAGTACTCTCAAAACAATGGCTCTAATAGCTATATTGATTTATTTAATTATAGAAATGACAGTTTTAGTAAGCCTATCTAGACAACATGTTACATAACTTCGTGCATTCGACTGTAATGCTTGTATTTCATACGACAATACGATGTTCTATAGACACTCGGAATGTTAAATGAATTTGGAATGATATTAAATGATTATTATTATTGTTTAACCGGTATGACCATCAGCTCGCCCTCGGCCCGTATAAATAAAATCAAATATTAAATACGAACCCAACTGCAGCCGGTTGGGAATGTGTCCGGGTGAGGAGGTGGCGCTCTTCTTGTACGGAGAGGTTTCCCGCACGCTGCCTGCGGAACCACAACGGGACGTTTCTCATACAGTTTCGATTATATAAGGCATTTGTTAATTAGTGCACAATATTGAAAGGGTGGTTTGGAATCGATCATGAAAGTAAAAGAAAAAAATGACATCGCAGCTACATCACAGAATAGATAGCAGTAAATACGCGAGACACACCTACCCGCTTAGAATAGGTACAACGTGCAGACGATAACCCGCCCGGGCCCGCCGTCGCGTCGTTTATACATAGACATCAGCTGCGTAAACATTCGCGAGTAGGTTCGTACGTCGTTGTACCTATTCTAGTGGGTAGGTATGTCTCGCGCAGTTACTGTTGTCTATTCTGTGATGTAGCGGCGTGTGACTCACGCGAAATAGTTATTAGCTGCGGAGCAAGAAATATGGGTTCATAATTATAATAAAACATGTATTGTTTCCCATCACTATAATGACCAGTTACCGATTCAAAACCATATTCGATATTGTGCACTAATTAACAATGACCTTAAATGTTATAATGATTAGTAATATAACCTTGTTAGGAACCGCGCAAGTCTAAAACAGTAAGTTTGTCTATATGCATTTACATGTACCAAGGGATCCAGGTAAAATTTTGGCAAAAAAACCCGGTTAATGAGACCTTGGATGGGTGCCTCGGTGCTCCAGCGGGCATGGCGTGTGACAAGGAAGAAATCGCGGGTTCGAATCTTGTACGAAGATATATAGTTTGACGTTCTAACATTGCATCATTTAATTACATTTAAGCAGGCGTGTTTCGTATTGGTAAATAACAAGACAAGAGTCTTCAACCAATGTGTGTTACCAGTGATGACTTATGGCACTGAAACGTGGTCTCTTACTATGGGCCTCATAGATAAGCTCAAAGTCGCACAACGAGCTATGGAGAGGGCTATGCTCGGGGTTTCTCTATGTGATCGAATCAGAAATGAGGAGATCCGTAGAAGAACTAAAGTCACCGACATAGCCCAGAAGATTAGCCAGTTGAAGTTGCAGTGGGCAGGGCATATAGCAAGCAGGACAGATGGCCGATGGGGCTGGAAGGTTCTGGAGTGGAGACCACGGACCGGCAGGCGCAGCGTAGGTCGTCCACTGATACGTTGGACAGACGACGCGATAAAGGTCGCAGGACGACGTTGGATATGCAGGATCGGTATACACTATATCTATGTCATAAGCATTTTTTCAGCGGAAGTGTCACTAAATATCTCATTTTAATATCAATATTATGGTTTTAAAGTAAATCCTCAATATGTTTTACTATTACACATGATCATCTGTTTCTTGTACTATATTATGTATCTTACCTCTAGAATGCGAATGTGTAGGAGTAGAGTGATCTGAGGCGTTGTCACTCATCGCGAAGGAATGTAGCGGGGCGGAGCAAGGGGGCCGCCTCTGTAGTGAGCCCCCGCCCCCTGCCTCACCCCCGCATCCTGCCACACCCGCCACTCCCGCCACCGCCTCGCCGGTCACTGAATCGCGGCTGTGGGGGGAGGAGAAACGTCATTGTGACACTATTTATAGAAGGTTTAAGGTAGGGACGGGATGGTAAAACGTACAAATTATACAGGGTCTTTGTTACAATGATGCCCCATAAGTGAGTTGCGTCGCGTCGTTACAGCGGTTCAACGCATGATATGCCACACCCGCGTTGCTTCTATGCACAACGTCGCAACGCAAGAGGGTACACACGCCAACGCAGTCGCAGGGAAGCTTCTCAGTTCAGCTTTCCCAATGGAGCGATACAAACGTGTTCTTTTGTTGCTTTTATTACGCCACTGCCGAATCAAACATAGAAGCAGTAGCACCGGAGCTCGGACAGCGCAGCGCATCACCCTCCCTCCCGCTTCGTCTCTTGTCAATCGATCCGTTGTAACATCGCGTGCGACGACGCAACGCACTAATGGGGCATATCACTAAATATATATATATGCTACTTTTACATATATATATATATATATATATATATGTAAAAGTAGTAGTTTACTAAAGGAAACAACGAGTACCTCAGATGTGTGAAGGAATTCTTAAAAATAAAATCGTAAGGTAAGAAACAAACAACATACGTCGGATACAATAGTAGATAGTTAATACACTGGTTACAGCTGAGGTAAGGGACAGATAGCATGCTGTACGGCTGAGGTAAGGGACAGATAGCATGCTGTACGGCTGAGGTAAGGGACAGATAGCATGCTGTACGGCTGAGGTAAGGGACAGATAGCATGCTGTACGGTTGAGGTAAGGGACAGATAGCATGCTGTACGGCTGAGGTAAGGGACAGATAGCATGCTGTACGGTTGAGGTAAGGGACAGATAGCATGCTGTACGGTTGAGGTAAGGGACAGATAGCATGCTGTACGGTTGAGGTAAGGGACAGATAGCATGCTGTACGGCTGAGGTAAGGGACAGATAGCATGCTGTACGGCTGAGGTAAGGGACAGATAGCATGCTGTACGGTTGAGGTAAGGGACAGATAGCATGCTGTACGGTTGAGGTAAGGGACAGATAGCATGCTGTACGGCTGAGGTAAGGGACAGATAGCATGCTGTACGGCTGAGGTAAGGGACAGATAGCATGCTGTACGGCTGAGGTAAGGGACAGATAGCATGCTGTACGGTTGAGGTAAGGGACAGATAGCATGCTGTACGGTTGAGGTAAGGGACAGATAGCATGCTGTACGGTTGAGGTAAGGGACAGATAGCATGCTGTACGGCTGAGGTAAGGGACAGATAGCATGCTGTACGGCTGAGGTAAGGGACAGATAGCATGCTGTACGGTTGAGGTAAGGGACAGATAGCATGCTGTACGGCTGAGGTAAGGGACAGATAGCATGCTGTACGGTTGAGGTAAGGGACAGATAGCATGCTGTACGGTTGAGGTAAGGGACAGATAGCATGCTGTACGGTTGAGGTAAGGGACAGATAGCATGCTGTACGGCTGAGGTAAGGGACAGATAGCATGCTGTACGGCTGAGGTAAGGGACAGATAGCATGCTGTACGGTTGAGGTAAGGGACAGATAGCATGCTGTACGGTTGAGGTAAGGGACAGATAGCATGCTGTACGGCTGAGGTAAGGGACAGATAGCATGCTGTACGGCTGAGGTAAGGGACAGATAGCATGCTGTACGGCTGAGGTAAGGGACAGATAGCATGCTGTACGGCTGAGGTAAGGGACAGATAGCATGCTGTACGGTTGAGGTAAGGGACAGATAGCATGCTGTACGGTTGAGGTAAGGGACAGATAGCATGCTGTACGGCTGAGGTAAGGGACAGATAGCATGCTGTACGGCTGAGGTAAGGGACAGATAGCATGCTGTACGGCTGAGGTAAGGGACAGATAGCATGCTGTACGGTTGAGGTAAGGGACAGAATGAATTGGAGAATTAAAGCAAAGCAAAGGAAACGTCGGGTACATCTAAGGTGCTGTAAGGCGCAGGTCTTTTTAAGTACACCTAAACATGCCTTAAGACATATTATGCAATTTTAGAGAGACTCGACGAAATTTAATTCATTCTGCTCTCTAATTCTACTGATTAGAGAAATAAAACATGGCTAAAAGGAAGCCAAGTTTAATTTCTGTAATCACAAGCCGAGTATTTTCTCGGACGGGATAGCTCACGTCTTCTGACAATTCGTGTCAGATGCCATGATTTCTAATGATGTTAGGCCATGGCGTCTGACATTAAATGTTTGTAAGGTATAGATTTGTAAGGTACACGGTACAAGGTAAGGCAAGGCAGGGTTGTAAGGCAAGTTTATGTAAATGGGGAAGGTGGAACAAGAAGAGATTTAGCTATGTAACTTGTATGTACGCAACTCACTAGTTTCCGGCCTCTCTCACGCTCCGGTTTGTGCTAAGAAAATATTTTGTTATTTATAAAAGTTGATGCAGCCTTTAGGATTCCACTTATAGGACACAGGATTTTCTCTCAGAGATAGAAAGGAGTCTGGGTTAAAATCCACCATGGGGGTTAAATTTAGAAACGTTATTTGGTTAAGGATTATCTTTAAGTTTTTCTTTTTTAACTTCTTTTTTTATGAGTGTTGATATAAAAAAATACGTTACTAACTGTGTATAGTGTCCGAGCGGCTCATACGCCACGTAGTGCCCTCTCTCTCTCGCCGCGCACGCGTATATGTCTCCCCCCGGCCCCACCACACCCCCCACCCCCGCGCCCGCGCCGGGGGGCGGCCCGGAGCACGCCGACCCGAGGGGACAAGTGCTGGAACCGCCTGTAATGCAAATGTTATAAGCTGTAGTATTACATTTTTAGTATGTGTAAATAAAACGGGGCTAACGTGAGACTTACGTACGTGAGCTTCGATTTATTATCAAAATCAAATAATTTATTTGCTAGAACACATGTACAAAGTCGAGATCTTATTAAATATAGGTCACAATGTATTCTGTCTGCTAGCAGACGTGCAAATTTTCTGTATCTAATACTGTCTAAAAAAGTCGAACACAATAATCCCGAAATTCCTGTACATTATAAAAACAATTCGAAAGAAGCCAATCTGATAGTTTACTTTTAAACAGATTTCCATCCAAGGCCTTAATTTCATCTGGTAAATAATTATATAGAGTTATGCACATATTCGTGACTTCTTAAGGGTTCCAGGCGAAGCCGTAACAATTGTAGATCGTGATCGTGTCGATATCGACAACGCGTAACTCTCACGGTAATCAATAATGAACGTAAGTTTAAATAACATAGTTTATAAATAACTTAATTAACATGTTATAGTCGATAAGAGTAATGTGTAACAATCCAATTAAAGGTAAACACAGCATGAATATACACAATATGGATAAGCCTACCTCTAAGCTTTGAACCTTCTTCTTATTTTGTTAATCTGATCGTCAGATTTGGCAAATACCTACTAATACAATTCTATGAAGCCACAACCTTACCAAAATAAAAAAATATCATACCATATAGGTAAAAATGAATTCCCGACGGTCGTTGTCTATGGTTCATTTCTGTGCATGCAGAAAATTCGGTCTTAACATCGATTAATATGCGATGGATATATTACATTCAGCCCGTCGATGTCAACCGGACAATGTCGGAACCGATATTTCCTATAAATTATCTCTTAGATTTTTTTTTTGATGTTATCTTTATTACTATTACCCTATAACCTACCCTTAATGAACCTATCGTTTTAATTTACCCCTATGTCTCCTGGTCACGCTTTAACTTGGGAACGGACGGAACAACCTCGCTAATTCTTTTTTGTTGTGTTAATTGTTGACCGGAGAAGGTTCTTATGAAAGAAAAACCAAGAAAAGAAGTAAGGTTATAGTTAGACCGAAGGCCAAGCCTACTACGCGAACGAAGACGCAGGCAGTCGCTAGTTACTTATAAACATAAATATTACAAATACACAACTCTTTCGCTTTTATTATATTATTTTATTTATTACCCTTGGCACAGAATACACAATAGTACAAGTAGGTACAGATGATGAGCTTTGTGAAGAGTCAATAGCGTCTCTAGCGCCGACACAACAAGCTGCAGTTTGGCTCGCACCTCTCTTTCTATCGTGTATGTCTTGCCTCTTCTGTCGCGGCATGTGTAACGTAAGTAGGGCTGTCTTCATTTCAAATATACGTAGTACAAGACTAGGAAACTATTTTAGAGTATCTTCCGACAATCCGTGTCAGACGCCATGACCAACTAGGCCACCGAGGCTCGAGGTCCAAGCATCGAATTTTTAACTCTCTATCTGATTTTAACAATCGTATGGGGACGGAGCGACATAATAATATATTGAACAGCTTTGACAGCATTATCCAACCGAAGGAAGAATTTTTAGAAATACTTAACAATCTTATTGATGTCCCAACACTTCACAATTTTTATAGCATTACTTTTTAAACGTACAATACTAAACATTGCAATACTTAGAGATAAATTTCAATGTTTGGTATCGCTAAGCAGGCGTTAGTACTTTAAAAAAAGTAATACTATAAATATTTTAGAGTGTTTAAATATTCTAAACTCAGTACGAGATTATATACAATGTACTTACAGGTCGCAGGCGCGCGGAGCGACGCGAGCGGCGCGAGCGATGCAAGCGAGGACTGCGGCGAGGGGAGCGACGCCGCGCCCATGAGACCACTGCTCTGGAAAACCACCTGCTACTTTTAATAATACGTCTTCATGCCACTATCATTATACACTCTAATGTAAACCGTTTCCGGAGTAGATGTCCCTGAGAGCCCAAACAGGAATTTACGCGTCAGGACTAATTGGAATGAAAGCACCGCGCCATGAATCATAAATCATTTATTTGTTATAAATATTACACGTCACTGTTTCTCATATGAATAACAAATATATTTAAATGTCAAAGCGTCAATGCTCGAACAGTTCGTAAGTTATCTTGCCGAACCCATTGCACCGAACCATATTAAGTTTTGAAAATAGCGCCATCCCGATGAATTTTTAAAAAAGCCAAAGTATGTTCAATTTATAAGTCTGGAGACAATAATAATCCAAAGAACTATCGCCATATATCGTTACTCTCAACATTGAGTAAAGTCTTAGAATAGCTTGTTAAAAAAGGAGTAATGAGATATCTCGAGAAAAATAATCTCCTGAGTAATAAACAATATGGCTAATAATTGCTATAACAGCGTATTCAGGCGTCCTCCCTTCTCTGAAGAAGGGAGGACGCCTGAAGACGCTGTTTTGACTCTAACGGCTAAAACTACTTTTTACTTTGATAATGGATGTTTTCCTGATTTTCAAAAAGCATTTGATACTGTCTCCATTCCGACCTTGTTAAACAGACTTGAAAATATGGAAAATAGAGGGTGGCGCCTTGACTGGTTTTCAAAAAACCTTACCGGACTTTCCTACCAGGTACGGGTAGATGTAAACATGAGCAACAACACAATGTGCAACTATGGGGTGCCACAAGGTAGTACACTAGGACTGACGTTGCTTCTCATTTATATAAATGACCTTTGTAATACTACCTCATCAGTTCTAGATTAATTAATGTTTGCGGTTGACACTGTACTGCTACTTCATGAAAAAAACGTGACAGAAAGTTGCTAAGATGATAGGGTTAATCTTTCAGTTATAACGCTGTTTTTGAATATCTAATTCAAATATAAATACTCTATAATTACTTACTTACTATTTATGGGAGCAGCCACTGGTTCTTGAAAACCAGTTCACGCTAGCTCGGGAGCCTATGGATTCATATTTAATGTCCATACCTTTTAGGTCGATTGTTTTATTGTTCTATTTGTTGGAGTTCACATGATGGAATATTCGCCCTAACAATTCCTATGGTGTGAAAATCTGCCAACTAATGATTCAAAAGAAACTGCTTTATAAAGGTACGACAGCTGCGAGGGACAACGAAGGCTTAATAATAGGTTCACGTTGTCAGATAACACTTAATTTGTTCGTGTGACAAGCAGCGCAGTGCCACTGTGACCGACGGGGAAATATGATGCCTACTATGAGACGCATACGATCTCTCTACTTCATAGTATTAGAGGTTTAAATATAAAAATGCTGAGTTTTCACACTAGCCATTTGGAATTAAAATTAAACCTTCATAGTGTCAGATTTCAGACTCAACCTTTTCTAACACGAAACTATGACATTCTCATTTTAAAAAAAAGGGATGCATTTGTTTTACAACTTCAATTGTTTTTAGGTACATTCAGTTTTTAACGTGAAGATGGAAGCAGCGAAAATCAAAGTAATTTCTGAATACGAGTTCCGACGCAGCAGAAACTGCTCGAATTGTCAACGCTTGGTTTGGAGATACGGCTAACGAACGCACCGTGCTTTTTTTGTTTAACCGCTTTCGTGGTGGAAACTTGGACTTGAAAAATGAAGCACGAAGAAGACCAGTCACTAAAGTAAATAACGACGATTGAAGGAGATGGTGGAACCCGATCCGTATCAAAGTACCATGAAATTAGCGACATGGCCAGGTATATGTATAGGTTAGCATACCCAGGATATTAACCTATTTGGACCAAATCATTACATTGAAATACTTGAAAAATGGGTTCTTCGTGATTTGACTGATCTGCAGAGACAAGCGCGCGTTAAAGCTTGCCTTACCTTGTGATACCTATTCAGAAATGAAGAGATTTGGACCGAATTGTGACGTATGACGAAAAGTGGATTCTTTACGATAATGGCAAACAAATGACGCAATGGTTGACCCCAAGTCAAACGTCACAACAATGCGCTAAAGCTAAGCTTACTAATAGAAAAGAGATGGTAACGCTTTGAATGTAATTTCATGGTGTAATTCAATACAGCTTCTTCAGATCCGGTCAGGCAGAGCAGATGTCTACTGTGCAGAACTCCGAACAATGACGGCGAAACGCGCAATAACAGCCCCGACTTGTCCATCGGTCTTCACAATGAACTGCTTATTTGCCTCGAAACGACTTTTCCACATGCAGGTATAACCGAGCGACACCGGATTATTCCTCAAATAAAGGCGCTTACGCACCAAACCTTGTGTATTCACAATTTGCTTATTATTCCTTAATAGCTTCATTGCTTCAACTTTAGGGTTAAGAATTAGAATGGCTCTCACCATTATTGCTTCATGATAACGCAAGACCTCACACTGCTCGACAATACGTTTTAATACTACAAGACCTGCAGTTAGAAACCATCCGTCATTCTTAATACTCGCCAGATCTCGCCCCAACCATTTATTCCGCAATTTGGACCATTTTTCGCACGGAAAAAAAATATTCCTCGGAGATACAATTTTTGCCCAAAAAAAATTATTCCTAGGGAATAGTACAAAATGCCTTCACACAGTTTGTGGAGTCCAGGGGGCCTACTCCCACCTTTTACGAAACTATCATAAATAAGGAGCGTTTTGTAATAAGCTTAGAATAATCATACTTACTATCGTACTACTACTACTCCCACCGACAGAAAACGGTAAACCAAATTTAACGGTAAGGTTGTAATATGACTACTTTAAGAGATGGGAGTCCGGATCTTCAAAATTTTGACATTGGAACAATGAAACTTAGTGTCGAAAGTCACGTCAAAGTACACGAATTGAGTGAAATATTTGATACTGCGTCATCAAAACGTCTATCGGAATCCATTATTACTTTAAGCTTGCTATTCTGACGTGGTGGTACTAAATTTAATGGTAAGGTTTAACCATGACTACTATAAAAGGTAGGAGTAGGGCCCTGGTCCCCAGAGATATATCTCTAAAGTTTGAATGTTCCGCCGATTAGATGGCAGAATATAAATATATCCTACATTTTTTTTTTCAATTTTTGCGTGCGTTTTGGCAATTTAATATTTTAACTCCTAAATATAATAATAAAATAAAACTAAACACATTGTGACCCGTAAAATTAGTATTACGTATTTTAGTTAGTAAATACCTTTTTACTCGTATTGAGAAGTGTATACATTTACCTGATCAGGATGCTGCATCCGATGCCTCCTGTCGCAAGTAGACGTGCATCCCACGCCGCCCAAGCCCACGCCCACGCCCATGCCAGTCATCGCTGCAAACACGACAATATTGCCATTAATTATTCCCACTACTGGAACTTAGGTGGGTGGGGGGAATTAGGAGAGTATCAAGCTACAAATGAAAGACAATCTGAAAGACATCCACTTCTGAACAAGGCACCTTCACCCTATAAATAATTTACGACCTTAAATAGTTTCATTTCAGGAACCGCGAGCCAACTGAATGAAATAATATGCTTGATGGTTGGTGTATGAAAAGGAAGAGGTCGATTATAGATAATAGAACAATAGTCGGGAAAGGTGGACGGATTATGTAAGGGACGAGAGGAATCAAAATGGCGTGAATAATGCGGAAACAGCACCAAATGAAGTGAAGAAGGGCAGAAAACAATGCATGCGAAAATATCCTTTAAACATAAACTTAATTAAATACGTTAATTATTTTAGCAAATTTGATAAAATGTTGAAATGCTGGCGATAGACCGTAACTAAATTTTTTTTTATTTAGGTATTTCAGTTCTGCTTTTAGAAGTCCCTAATACTTGTGTATTACCTAAACAAACAGGCTCTCGATAAAGCAAATTGCAAAAAAAACATGCAACACAAAAATAACTAAATAAAACTATTAGTAATTTTAAATGTGACAGATGAAATTATTTTAAAAAATAATTTTAGTTATATTAAATGTTTCAACATTTCTTAGATTAAATTATTCTTAAAGGTTAATTCAGAAGCGTGCAATTAAAAATAAAAAAAAACATAAACGAAAATTTATTAATATAATAACCGGACAGTTTCGCTGATGCATGTAAATTTAGATTAACAGCAAATAATAACATTGATCTTACGAAAAACAACACGTCAATAGGTTTTTTTGTAACTTATCACAACGTTCAGTACCTACATCAAAAGTGTCAAAAACAGTTTTACATTTAACCCTTTGCGTCCCAGAGACGTACATATACGTCAGTTTCAATCATAAATCTTTGGTTTTAATTATAACGGTATATGAAGGATTAAGGTCATCACTCCCGTTTTTAGCTTGAAATTTAAAACAGATTTTATATTATTTGTTAACTGTTTATTGTCTAGGCTGGAATGCTTGTTATTCGCGACATTATAATAATATAACTCAACATTATCTAGTAACATCTGGAACACTAAAGCACCCATTATATGTATTGGTTTAAACCTCTACTTTTGATATAAGTTTCAACTTGATACCTCGCCGCGTTCCTGAGAAAATCTAGACAAACGGACAGACGGACTATAAAGTTTCAAGTTCAAGTAGTAAGTATCAAGTTTCCTTTTTCAGTACGGAACCCTTAAAACCATCAAAATAGTAATATTCCGTTATATGTAAGATGATCTTATACCTTTTAACGATCAATTCTTGCATATATGTATATAGTAAATAGTCTGAATCTCGGGAACTGCTCCAACGATTTTCATGAAATTTAGTATGCGGGGGGTTTCGGGAGCGATAAATCGATTTAGCCAGGTTTCTATTTAGTTTTTTTTTAAATTTTTATCCTTGTTCAATGAAAAACCAACACACTAAATCTACTTGACAATAGATGGCGTTGTTGAGCAACACTAAGCCAATGAGTGTTTGGTTTGAGGTTAGACCAAGAAAATATGTTTACTTCCGAACTCGGTCCTCCAGGTACTTTAATTTAAACCTAAAACTGTATTTTATTATGTATTGTAACATTATCATACGATTGAAATATTGAAGAACAGTAGAGATAAATGATGACACAAGCATAAACACAAACGTTGTAACCAAAAAGCTTACGTTTATACGTGTAATCGCATCTAGAACAACTGGGCACTGAGGCGGGCGACGCGCGCAAAATGGCGGTGTCGTCGCTGCCGCTTCCCGCGCAAGATGGCGACCGGCGGGACTCTACCGGCACATCGGGGAATAAACAAAATAATAAAGTAAACAATAAACTAAGCGGTAAACAAAATATGCATGATAATAAGAAACTATAAGTAATAATGTGCATGATAACAAGAAAAATAAGTGGAGAAAAAATACTAAAAGCATTGAATGAATAGATTGTTGTCCCCAACTAAATATTTCGACTTCAATTTCTTTATGACATAGAAATCATCATAATCATTATCCACCCGAAGACGTCCACTGCTGATTTGCCTCCCCATAGAACGCCACTTAGACCGGTTACTAGCTTCCTGAATACAGCGATACCCGCGGTTTTGACGAGGTCGACGGTCCACCTATGGCTAGTTTATAGGCTAGATGGAAATAAAAATAAATTATTGTAATTAAGACTTAATTTTCCACAACATTCGGTACAAATCAGTTCGTGGTGATAAAGCGTGTGGATCCCATGCAGTTATGTGAATATGATAACCATATAAATAAGTATGCACGTAACCTTTCGAGCGAGCAAACTTATATCCGAGAGAATAGGTTCAGTTTATTTTATTCAATACCTACAATATAAATGCGTACGCAAAGCTCCCTGTCGAGCGGTTGGTTCAAGCCAATATGTATTCTATGATAGCAAACTAATACGTTTACCTGTCGAACAAAGTGAGAAACCTACTGCGTAACTTGAATCGTATTTCATACAAATTAAAGTCTAAATTTCAACTATTACACATTGACTGGCGCACACGGCAGGATTGTAGTTCGACCATACTTGTCATCAGAACTAGGTTATGAATACCGAGTTTTAAGAAAACTGGTAGGTGGTATAACTACATTGTACTGTATGTCAAAGGTACTAAAGTATACATTGCATTGTTTGACAACACAAGTTGATACGTTCAGATGTCGAGCGAAACGAAAGACTGAGTAAATGCTACAGGTTAATTTGAACTATATTAAATGAAAATGTATTTAAATTGTTTTTGAATTTCAATGATAACACATTAACTCGAGCACACGGTAGGATACAGTACTTTGACCATAATTACCAACGTAAGTATAATACGTCGTCTGCTAAATCAGAAGTTATTTTGTACCGCACATTAATGAAAACAAAGTCTAAATTTCAATCCAACTTACCAACTTACCAACATACACGCTTACTTAACGAGCCAAGTGAAAGTACGAACCAATGCTACAGGCTAATTTGAAACATATTGTAAACATGTTAAAATCTAAATTTCAATGATAGCACGTCGACTGGCGCACACGGTAGGATCACTAGTATTACCAATGCTCAATTACACAAACACAAGTAGTTGACATATATAATTAACACATACTTACCGACATAAGTAGGTACGTAATGTCGCCTGTCTAACGAGGCAGGAGGCGGCGGAGGGTGTCGCGCAGGTTCGTACTCCGCGGGGGCAGGTGGAGTACGGCCCAAGGTTAATGTCGAGGATACTAGCGCGTTGGATCCGTCCACACTGCCCGCTGATACTGTTCAATACATGAAAGGTGAGCGCAATGCTACCCATAACTTTAGTTCTAAGTTTTGGATGAGATTGTAAGTATCATGGGCAGACGCAGTATTTACCGTCAGGCGCACTACTTTCAGTCTCGTCAGTTGATTTAAAAAATAAAAGGTTATAAGTACTCCAAGGGCAATATTATTTTAACGTTCTAATTAAAGGCTATTCTCATCAAAGATATTTTCAGTATCTCTTTGTTCTTGGAGCAAATGCAAATGAGACAACCGTATAAAAATAATTTAAATATTATTATGGTGATTTGTAATAAACATTTTTTTACATCTAGTGATTATCAATCATTTTAGACACTATACTTTAAATAATTATTTCAAATATTTCAGTATTATAAGGACGTATAAATGTAACTGACTTGACTGATTTTTTTTATATAAATTTTATTTTTACATAAGGTTAACACACAGGTGCAATGGCCCCATAAACCAATTAACATCAAAATTTAATATCCTTCGAGAAGAATCCAAAATTTAAATGATCAAACATATGTTAATCCTATGTATAAGCTTCCAGTCCAAATACAAAAGCAACAAACAGAATAGACACAATAGCACAGTCATTGCTTACGCCAAAATTTCCAAAAAAGTTGACAGATTTAACAATATTGTAAGTAATGTAGCAAAGTGAAATAGCAGTAACATGTTTGTGTCTGTTGACGTGATAACGTCTTATAAATCGATGCACGCACGAAAAAGTATGACTCATTGTCACGTTCCGCCTGAGCCGAGAGTACAAGCAAGAGCGCGGAACAAGCGATAGAGAGGCGCAATCGGCCTAAGAGTTCGGCTTATCTTATAACGTTTTCACGTAAATTTATCGTCCGTTAACCGACTTTACAGAAAACCATTTTTTGTGTTCATTTCGCTCTATACATATTAAAAACGTCAAATAAATATAGATATTTTCATAATATAAAAACGATGTTCGTACTCTTACTGGCAGAGCTGTGAAGTCCCTTGTCCATGTGTTTGAGTTCCATCTGGTCGTGGTGGATCCAGAGGTCCGGGGGCTTGATGGCGGCCGAGGCAGAGGACTTCTGGTACGTGCTGGAAACCACAAAACTAGTCAATTATTTGTCAAGTATCTTTCGGGGTCGAGAAGAACGGGCATGTTTCAACTGGTACATGTGATCATAATGCTTGCTTATGTATTGCATTCAATTCATGCTTTTTGTGTAAATTTTGATACTTTGGCAAATGAAAATGTATTTAGAGTAACATGAATGAATCGGTCCGCTCATAGTATTGTCACGCCGCAAGGTACGTTCTCGAGATCTATGGCAAACATCTATCGTTGTTTACAACGGTCGGTACTTCCGAGAATGTCACAGTAACTTCACAAACAAACAATGACCTTGTTTACAATTATGAATTCTTGCAATAGAACCTTATACCAAAATCATAAAGTAGAATGTTTCTTGACAATACATTTTACTAGAAGTTGTTTACTCCAAAATGAATGGTTAGAGATCGCTATTGTTTCACGGACTTCGTGTAAATACACGGAAATCCAAACCCGTAGTTAGTTCAGTTTGAATTGCGATACAGTGGGGAACAAGTTCTCCGACGCGAACAGCAGTAGAGTGTAGTCTTGTGTACTGGTGAAGAGATAGTAAGTGATCAGTGCTTTGATCTGTAAACTGAGACACTGTTTATAAAAGTGTCAATTTACGTGAGCGTCTTTCTAACTTTTACCTACATAAGCAAACCTACCTTATTATTATCGTTTAGGTTATAATTAAGTAAAGTCGGATGCTTACAAACTTTGCTCTGATATGTAATGAATAGCGTTGGTTTTACGATCATATATTTTTATATGATAATGCTAATATTAAAATTGTATTTCTCACACAGTGAAATGTGAACAATTTGGTAAACACATGCACATTACTTATAGCCAACCCGCAAGCTCGTAGCAGTAGTGTACCTAATATTGCTACACCCAATATGTTTCCCACCATAACTTTAACATCTATAGAATACATATATGATTGAAATTATTGAGTATGCTTACAATAATAAGTAATATCGATGCCAGAAATTCCATAACATGCGCTCGTAAATGCATTAAGCGACTTGAAACTGCATGTTATGAAAATATATGGTCTATGTCAAAAAATGTATTCGTGACAATAAGAATGCTTTATGGGTTTATGTAAAACAAAACAATTATAACAACACTTACCCCTGTACAACTACTTGAACAACAGCTGAGCAACTACTGGTGAGTCCATAACTAGTGCCTCCGCTGATTTTTTTACTCTACATACTTACTACAATCGATAAGTGGCTCCATAAACATAGTAATGTCTAACCAATCACTAAATAATACTACTCCTGACTTAAATTCAATTCAAATAAATAAAACCAAACTATTTAATACCAACAAATCTCCATGGCATCAGTGTATCGTCATGCCCATATTTATCTCATAATACGCAAAAAAGTTCAAATTGACCTACTTACATTTTTGTACAAGTGGCTTAGTAAATGCCTATTCTACAATGCTTGGAAATTAGTTCTTTTAACTCATATCATAAAAATACTCTAAAATGATATAAGTAATTATTGTCATACATCAAAGTTGTGTGTTTGCGAAAATATTTGAAAAGATCGTACATGAATAAGTACTATATAGCACTAAAAGCACTTTTAGTCTTAGCCAGCACGACTTTCTGCGTGGAAGGTCTACTGTTACCAACTTAGTTAGATTTTTAGAAGCAGGTACTACAGAAATGAATGGTGGAGCACAGGTGGATGCTACACACAGATTACAGCAAAGCCTTTGATTGAATGGACCTTCTCTTTTTATACGAGAAGCTTTTGGCTGCTGAGATTCCCGGTGACCGGTATTTAGGTGGTTCGTCTCAGATGTGAAAGGTCCTCCTAGACTGTAGTACTCAACGGTCACTCATCTGAGCCACGTCTCATTCCCTCCTGGAGCCCCGCAGGGATCAATATTGGGTCCTTTGATTTTTACTTTTCATCATTCCAACATCTTGTTTTTTGCAGATGACATTAACGTATTTTAATGTATAACTTCTCCAACTGAATAATTACTGTTTCTACAAGATTTATCAAGGCTAAGCCAGTATTGCATTGATAATAAACTTGATATGAATATATCCAAAATCCACCAGTGGTGCTGGACCCTTAAGGGCTTTACTTATAAACGCTGCTTAACTTTAAATAACGTTATTTAGTGCGCACAGGAAAACTGTTCTGCGCCGTAATAAGTGGCGTTATTTCAATTTAAGCAGCGTTTATAAGTAAGGCCGTTATATTCTCCTCAATGCACGACTCAGCAAATGGACATCTGATATTGTCTTGGTATAACTATTGACTCTAAATTACTGTATTGTTATTATAAATGAAACTCATTCATCGCTCGTGTACGCAAAACGTTCAACACAACTTATTCCAAAGACATTGATATATTCAATAAACATTTGATTTTCTAAACCATTATTAATAACGAGTTTTTCGCCATTGAAAATTAGTTACCTATTTTATATTCGAATATACTTACTTAAATTAATATAGTAAACATTTGGACAAGTAGAAAGATCAGGTAAGTGTATATGTACATAGACTCTTGGGCAGATTCGGTCGAGTTGTCTATCATCTGGGTGAGTGTTTATGTACATAGACTCTTGGGCAGATTCTGCTGAGTTGTCTATCATCTGGGTGAGTGTTTATGTACATAGACTCTTGGGCAGATTCTGTCGAGTTGTCTATCAGCTGGGTGAGTGTTTATGTACATAGACTCTTGGGCAGATTCTGTCGAGTTGTCTATCAGCTGGGTGAGTGTTTATGTACATAGACTCTTGGGCAGATTCTGTCGAGTTGTCTATCAGCTGGGTGAGTGTTTATGTACATAGACTCTTGGGCAGATTCTGTCGAGTTGTCTATCAGCTGGGTGAGTGTTTATGTACATAGACTCTTGGGCAGATTCTGTCGAGTTGTCTATCAGCTGGGTGAGTGTTTATGTACATAGACACTTACATACTGTTGTCACCTGTCTTGTCGCCAGACTGATGGATCATTCCACAGAATTATTTAAAACGGATACTTTGATTATTAATTACATAACTATGTACCTATTCAGAAGTTTTGTACTGTACACTTCAATATGCATTTGCGGAAACTTGTAAAAACTTTAAATTGTATACGTACTGTTAAATGTTTTATTGTTTGAATTTTACATCTCTACATATAATAAAAATGTAGATGTCGAATTTCTGTACAATGAAAATAAATGCTAAAAACCGAGTCAGAGGGATATAAGGAGTGAAATCGAACTAATTTAGATTTTTTCAAATTTTTGTTTCTCTTTATGTCTGTTCGTCTGTCTGTTTGTAAAGGCTAATCTCCTAAACGGCTGAACCGATATAAACGAAAATTTGTATGGTGGTAGCTTATATCCCTGGTAACATATAGAACACATTTGATACAGATAAATTAAAGAGTTCCCGTGGGATAGTTACAAAAATGTAACCCGCGAGGCCGAGGCGATCAGAAAACTGTAGTTTTCCTACTAGTACAATATAAAAATAAAATAAAAGTCAGGATTAGTCACTTATTTAGTGTACTTTATTTATGTACAACTGAGCAGGCAAAGCGAGGTCTACAAATTTTTTGGGACAAATCGGAGTTTGTATGTATCCAACATACAAACTCCGATTTATCCCAAAAAATTTACTTGATAAATCTCATATAATTTGTAATTCAATAACTTGTTTCAGCGGGATTTTTAGTTAGTGTATATAGATAGTGTACATATTTACAAGCACCACCACCAGAGCTCGCGCGCTGACATGAGCGTTACCTAGTGTCGGGGGAGAGCGGCGGCTGGCTCCGGCGGCAGCACAGCGACAGCGCTAGCGCGGCCGCGAGCGCTAGCACGGCACAAGCGCCGCCCGCTGACGCCCACAGCCACGCTGACGTCGCGCTAGCGAGACCGCCGCCTTCCCCTGTTTCTGGAAACGCATTCACAATCATTGGGATCCCCGTTAGTTATCTTACTTATACTCATATGTTTACTTCTCTCTGTCCTTGTGATAAACGTAAACGCGATATGACGGGTACTTCACATTGAACCGATGTAAAAAGGGCTTAAGTGTTATTCTCCAGAATAAATAATTAGGTTGTAATTCGCCTGTTCACAACTCCAAACTCAACTAGTAAGCTGTTACTTATTATTAGGTAATTATGGTAGTACTTATGGTAGTGGTATGGACATATCATGTTAAAGTTAAAATTCGTATAACGCTTGCGAATTGCAATTGTTAAACCAACATTTCTGTTCAATTGTGGGGTATGTATTGTATTGTCTTGTAATTGTATCGTCATGTAACTTCGTGCACTCTAAACTTATGTAAAACTACCCACAATTAAATAGAATAAAAGTATATTTAAAACTGTCAATCCAACCTCCAGTTTCTGAAACGTTTGTCAAAGTTTGATCAGCTAACAGGCGTAATACTACCATTAACCAATGAGCGTTTGGTATTTAGTTGGTCAACTAATTACGGTTTTGACAAACGTTCTAGAAACTAGGGGTTAGTGTTACAAAAAACAAACAAAATAAAAACTACCTTAGTTAAGATATTTTTAGTAACCATTACCATTCCAATTTTGTAAATCTTTGAAACTGTTTCACACACTGTGTGAACAAGTAACGAACTCCTTCACTCATTCACTCACATGATAATTCACTCATATGTTCATTCACTTATACGCTGTGAGCGTGTGTTCATTCACCTATTAACTCACATGTTTATTCAATCATTCGCTCACATGTTGATTCGCTCACTAGTACATTCACTCATAAGTTAATTCATTAAGTCCCAGTATGCCGTGTGCGGTGACGTGACTCACCCATAGCAGTGGTGTACGCCACGGGCTGACAGAAGGGTCCGAGCCCCTTGCTGTTCCGCGCCTGCACCTTGAACAGGTAGGTAGTCCGGGGCCGCAGCCGGTCGACCCTCGCGCGCGTGCGCTCTCCCACCACCGCCACCGCCGTCCACTCCTCCGAGCCCGCCGCCGCGCCCGACCGTTGGATCGCGTACATTATGACGTAACCTGGGATGTACGACGGATTGACATTAAACAACAACTAAACCCGTACACTCGCCAATCTCCATATTTGGCCACTTCGTAATCAGCCCATTTTGTTCCCCTGCTGGGAGTCGAGCCTTCCTCTCAGAGAGAGGAGTTGGGCCGTAATCCACCACGCGGGCCCAGTGCGGCTTCGACGATCAGACTCCTTGATGATAATGCGCGTCGTTGGATAGTTGGATACAGAAACAAGTGAAAAGTTTGTGGGCTGTAAGACGCGTGCTTATGGGTTGTAAAGGGCATGTTTGTGGGTTATAAGGCGCGTGCTTATGAGTTGTAAAAGGCAAGTTTGTGGGTTGTAAGACGCGTGCCTATGGGTTGTAAAGGGCATGTTTGTGGGTTATAAGGCGCGTGCTTATGAGTTGTAAAGGGCACGTTTGTGGGTTGTAAGACGCGTGCCTATGGGTTGTAAAGGGCATGTTTGTGGGTTATAAGGCGCGTGCTTATGAGTTGTAAAAGGCAAGTTTGTGGGTTGTAAGGCACGTGCTTATGGGTTGTAAAGGGCATGTTTGTGGGTTATAAGGCGCGTGCTTATGAGTTGTAAAAGGCAAGTTTGTGGGTTGTAAGACGCGTGCCTATGGGTTGTAAAGGGCATGTTTGTGGGTTATAAGGCGCGTGCTTATGAGTTGTAAAGGGCACGTTTGTGGGTTGTAAGACGCGTGCCTATGGGTTGTAAAGGGCATGTTTGTGGGTTATAAGGCGCGTGCTTATGAGTTGTAAAAGGCAAGTTTGTGGGTTGTAAGGCACGTGCTTATGGGTTGTAAAGGGCATGTTTGTGGGTTATAAGGCGCGTGCTTATGAGTTGTAAAGGGCACGTTTGTGGGTTGTAAGACGCGTGCCTATGGGTTGTAAAGGGCATGTTTGTGGGTTATAAGGCGCGTGCTTATGAGTTGTAAAAGGCAAGTTTGTGGGTTGTAAGGCACGTGCTTATGGGTTGTAAAGGGCATGTTTGTGGGTTATAAGGCGCGTGCTTATGAGTTGTAAAGGGCACGTTTGTGGGTTGTAAGACGCGTGCCTATGGGTTGTAAAGGGCATGTTTGTGGGTTATAAGGCGCGTGCTTATGAGTTGTAAAAGGCAAGTTTGTGGGGTGTAAGGCACGTGCTTATGGGTTGTAAAGGGCATGTTTGTGGGTTATAAGGCGCGTGCTTATGAGTTGTAAAGGGCACGTTTGTGGGTTGTAAGACGCATGCCTATGGGTTGTAAAGGGCATGTTTGTGGGTTATAAGGCGCGTGCTTATGAGTTGTAAAAGGCAAGTTCGTGGGTTGTAAGGCACGTGCTTATGGGTTGTAAAGGGCATGTTTGTGGGTTATAAGGCGCGTGCTTATGAGTTGTAAAGGGCACGTTTGTGGGTTGTAAGACGCGTGCTTATGGGTTGTAAAGGGCATGTTTGTGGGTTATAAGGCGCGTGCTTATGAGTTGTAAAAGGCAAGTTTGTGGGTTGTAAGGCACGTGCTTATGGGTTGTAAAGGGCATGTTTGTGGGTTATAAGGCGCGTACTTATGGGTTCTAAAGGGCATGTTTGTGGGTAGTAAGGCGCGTGCTTATGGGGTCTAAAGGGCATGTTTGTGGGTTGTAAGGCGCGTGCTTATGGGTTGTAAAGGGGAAATTTGTGGGTTCTAAAGGGCATGTTTGTGGGTAGTAAGGCGCGTGCTTATGGGGTCTAAAGGGCATGTTTGTGGGTTGTAAGGCGCGTGCTTATGGGTTGTAAAGGGGAAATTTGTGGGTTCTAAAGGGCAAGTTTGTGGGTTGTAAGGCACGTGCTTATGGGTTGTAAAGGGCATGTTTGTGGGTTATAAGGCGCGTGCTTATGAGTTGTAAAGGGCACGTTTGTGGGTTGTAAGACGCGTGCCTATGGGTTGTAAAGGGCATGTTTGTGGGTTATAAGGCGCGTACTTATGGGTTCTAAAGGGCATGTTTGTGGGTAGTAAGGCGCGTGCTTATGGGGTCTAAAGGGCATGTTTGTGGGTTGTAAGGCGCGTGCTTATGGGTTGTAAAGGGGAAATTTGTGGGTTTTAAAGGGCATGTTTGTGGGTAGTAAGGCGCGTGCTTATGGGGTCTAAAGGGCATGTTTGTGGGTTGTAAGGCGCGTGCTTATGGGTTGTAAAGGGGAAATTTGTGGGTTCTAAAGGGCATGTTTGTGGGTTGTAAGGCGCGTGCTTATGGGTTGTAAAGGGGAAATTTGTGGGTTGTAAGGCGGGTGCTTATGGGTTGTAAAGGGCAAGTTTGTGGGTTGTAAGTGGCATGTTTGTTGGTTTGTAAGGAGCATGTTTGTGGGTTGTAAGGTGCATATCCGTGGGTTGTAGGGACAATGTTGATGGGTTGCAAGGTGCATATTTACGGGTTGTAAAGAGCATGCTTGTGCGTTGTTTAGGGCATTTTTGTGGGCAGTTCGAGGCATATTGTTAGTTATGTGTTTGTCGTCTCACTGTAAGTGCAAATTAACTGCTTGTTATTTATATTTCACATATTTTATTACCTTAGAAATACGAGATGACTCACGTAATATTTATCGGATAGGTCCGACTGTAGTTTCGACCACATTCTAAAATTAATTATACTACATAAATTGTTTTTCGAGAAGAACATATAGGAAATTAATTTTATACATTTGTACATATTACTACGTCAGACGGACGACAACAAGCACTAACTATCCCAGCTTCCAAAAGCACGAGTACCGGTCGCGACGTGACATCCTTACCTTGCTCATTGCGGGCTTGTAATGGAACGTCTGTGTGAATGTTCGAACCGATTCCGGTTCTAAGTGGAATTTGGTCCAAGTGCGGCTGCGTGAGTAACACGTAGCACTGACCTGTGATGAGTCCGTTGGCTTTAGCGGGGGGGTGCCAGGAGAGGTCGGCGGCGCGCGCGGCGGGTGCAGCGGGGGAGGCGCGCAGCTCGCGGGGAGGCGCGGTGGGGGGCGCCTCCAGCGTTGTATTCGACACCAGCATAGACCATGCCGACTCCCTCCCACCTGGGGACACACCGTCACCATAAATATAGCTATTCCTAACTCGCACTTGCTCTATTACTACTACTATTACGTATCTAGAATACTTTTATTATATATAATAATAATAATAAATCAATTTATTGCCACTAAAATAACACGGTTAGGTACAAACATAACAATGAACTAATTAACATTAAGCCAGAGTATGGATCTTACTTAATAAGCCTAGACAACAGTACCATATTTAGGGCAAAACTGGTTAGACTCAGCTTGTGTTGCGTTTACATTCGTGATGTAAGCGCAACACTGGTTTTCAGTCCATCCCTGTTCTCGGACTATGGTCTATGCCGAGGTACATTAAAGAGGAGATGAAAAAAGCGAGAATCAAAAATAAAATAGACACTCAGAAATAACAGCAGAAATTGAACCTTATATTATTATAATATACGATTACGTTCAATCAAAAGTGGCGTTCTAGTGGATTTATGAATCGTTTCCCGTGTCAGGGAGTTCTGTAAGGAACAAAAATATACCATCTGTACGAAGTAAGTACATGTATTGTGAGATTGTGCTGACGGCCGCGAATCCGCGTGCGACAGCTTTTGTACATCATTATAAGATAAATCAGTTAGCATTTGACCATGAACACGGGTGGTTTCATTTGTGCAGCTCGACATCATATCAATACTTTCCCCGGTATATCAACTCCAGTGTAGTGACTTACACCCCCTACATTATTTTGGTCCTTCGAGCCGGATTCTGTCGGATTCTTTTTATAATTGGTCTCGTACTATTGAACATTTGCCATTTCTCGAGTTAGGTATTTGTGTAAATAGGTACTTATTTACGTCAAATATGATTTTATTCATTATTAATTAGAAATACGGGATTACTCACGTAATATTTATCGGATAGGTCCGACTATAGTTTCGACCACATTCGGTGGTATTTTTCAAGGTGTGTTCGGGACGCCCGCGTCGATGATGTCTCGCTTAGCACTGATTACGTGAGTAATCCCGTATTTCTAATTAATCATGAGTGAAAACCACGTTAGTTTTTATAATATGATTTTATTCAAATAGCCAGAGCAAAGTCAGTTAAATATACTAATACGAAGATACCCGCAGCACTCATTTGGTACTGTGTGTCAGTGTAGCAGTGCGCGACGCGATCTTACTCCCTGGAAAAGAACGTCTTAGGCGCTTTGCAGACGACAGGGTGGGGCGGGCGGTCAATTTCACCGCGAACGATAGCGCAAAGGGAATCCTATGCTGTATATATCTACTATATATCCTACCAATGCACATGGAGGGCAAAAAAGACCGCGTCGCGCCTCCAGTGCCCGCTGGACACTGGCGGCGCGGCATATCCGTAGCTACGTAGAGGCGAGGGCAGCCGCGGACATCGACGGGTAGACGCGGTCTTTATTGCTTCGCGGTCAAAAAGACCGCACTGCCCCGAAACGTCGTCGCACTTAACTCTTTGAGTACCATTGACGTAAATTTACGTGCGTTTCATTTATAAATCTTTTCTTTTAATTATCACGGTATAGACAGGGTTAAACCGACACAATACCAAGTGAGTGAAGCCGGTATCTTTATATTAGTATAATGTGTGACAATCACGATAGTTTTCAAACTCAGTCTATCATTATGGCTGTCATGTATATGTCTAAATGTGTCAGTCATTATGTCACTGATCTATCTAAGTCATGAAGCAAGAAGCCCATCTAATGTTAAGCGGTAACATCTGCCTAGAACTTATTCATTTCCTCACAAGTAACGACCTGCCGCCTTATTGTCTTGAATGAGAATGAAATACCATTGATGGTTCCAGCCAATAGGCTTGCAGGATTTCGCCCAGGATGGGATTCAAATGTCAAAATGAAGTCCATTCCTATTATCCGTAAAGATAGACAATAAGACCGTTGTACTGCGTCCGTAACCCTGAGACCTTAAGTTGTCAATTCTCATATACCTGTAATTCCACTGGCACCCATACCCTTTAAACCGGCACACAGTAATGCGAATATTACTGTTTGGTGGGAAAGTACTGACCCTGACGAATACGAATTGGAGTGTAACTCAAAAACTATTGGACCGAATTTGATGAAATTTAAATGGGACCACACGGGAAGCACCAGCTTTCAAACAAAAAACAGATTTTTGACGGTTTACCCTATCAAAAGTTATGAGGTAATAAACATAATATACAGTCGAATTGAGTACCTCCTCCTTTTTGGAAGTCGGTCGAAAAAGAACGAGGTACTTGTTACCACGATCAGTTTACAAACAAAACTAAGGTCCTTTTTTAATTTGATAATTCTCGTGAGTTTGACACACATTTATATAATATCAAAACCGACTTTACTCACGTAATTAGCCGAAGTTATCGACCTATGTGTCGGGCAAGTGCGAGGCCCGTCTTCAAGGAGTTAAGCGTAACACTTGCCCGAAACTTAAGTCGATAACTTCGGCTAATTACGTGAGTAAGGATTAAGGTCCTACAAAATATACATTATTGTATCGGACAAACTTTCATAGGTAATCATTCAAAATATCCAAGTTTTTATGAAAATATCAGGTTCGAACTGAATTTTTGAAGAAAAAACAGTTTTTACTGTCGGGTGTATAAATTATGTACTAAAGTAGTAATTGTGTCTTTTATTGCAGCGACGTCGAGTACCGCCGGAGGCGCAACTAACGACTTTGAAGCTGAGGGCAGAATTCCGAAAGTTACAAGGTTCGAATAATTAAATTGGTCACCGCTAATGAAGACTTTTGTATGGAGTTATTTTTGAGTATTAAATTTTTATCGCTTTCTCGTCGCTTTCGCGACGGCGGTCGATGGTTCAGGTTCAATAGTAGAAACAGCCTGTACTATGGTAACCTGCAGTGCAAGTACCGAACTTACCCGTCGATAAATTTTAATTTTGAATTCGACATACTTCGAAAAAACTGGCTAAGTATATCGATTTTTTGTCAATCATTGCGAGTAAGTAACAAAATTAAGCGATCGGTAGACAAATTCGATAAGTTTTTACGATTATAACGGTAACCCTAGCATGGAACTGTTAAATTACGTTTGAGATTGTCGATAAAATCGATATTTTATCGATTGTTTTTTTAGCTTTGAAAACGAGCTCGATATAGCTTATTGACAGGCGACGGGAATGGAGATATTGTTTAGTTGCGTTTGATCTTACTAATATTATAAACCCGAAAGTTTGTATTTTTGGATGAATGGATGTTTGTTATTCTCTTACGCTCAAACGGCTGACCCAGTTTTGATAAATTTGGCATGGAGATAGATGGGGCGCTGAATTAACACATAAGTAGGATAATTTTCATCAACATCATCATCATCCATCACCATGCGGGTGTAACCGCGGGGCGCAGCTAGTATTGATTAACAAAAATAGACATCGGCCATTTTTTTTATCGTAGAAGAGCGAAATGCTCGTTGATATCATTGTATGATAGAAGGACGCATTGTGGAATTCTAACAATTCGTAATAATCGATATACTGACGACAATTTGACGATCGTACAAGTCGTCGATATGACTTCCATACTTGCTAGGGGCGATACGATTCTTTAAATTTATCGATCTAAGCGATTCGACAAATTTTACGACTATTACCTACGGTACTTGCACTGCTAATGCCTTATATACATATACATACACCCAGACTCCGCTCGAAGAGACATGTTCATTCCCGCCAATGTGCAACCGGTCCGGAGAAAAGTTCTCTATTCCCATCGTCGCACCAATTACACACAAAACACTTACAATTACTAATTGTTTCAATAAGAATTATATCTAAAATATATATATATAATAATATATATATATAAAATATATATATAAAATATAAAAAATATAAAATATATATATAAAATATATATAAAATATATATTATCAATAAGAATCATACTTAACTTGTCGACATACTCAACATGAGCCAAAATTATTTTTATTCAATCTATACTAATATTATAAAGAGGGAAGATTTGTTTGTATGTTTGTAACGAATTGGCTCAAAAAGTGCTGGACCGATTTCAAAAATTCTTTCACCATTGTAGAGCTACATTCACCCTGAGTAACATAGGCTATATGAGATTCATTATCATTATGAATAATAATAATAAATTAAATTGACATTAATTTGCTTCCGTAATGAAGTTGTACCTACCCCAATATCAGTTGGGAACTCAGTTCTCGAAGTTGTTGACGAGTACACCTACCTGGGACAGACAGTCAAACTAGGCAGGTCCAACTTCGAGAAAGAGGTCAATCGTCGAATCCAACTCGGCTGGGCAGCGTTCCGGAAACTTCGCGAAGTCTTCTCGTCAAAAATACCTCAGTGCCTCAAGACAAGAGTCTTCGACAAATGTGTGTTACCAGTGATGACTTATGGCACTGAAACGTGGTCTCTTACTATGGGCCTCATAGATAAGCTCAAAGTCGCACAACGAGCTATGGAGAGGGCTATGCTCGGGGTTTCTCTACGTGATCGAATCAGAAATGAGGAAATCCGTAGAAGAACGAAAGTCACCGACATAGCCCAGAAGATTAGCCAGTTGAAGTGGCAGTGGGCAGGGCATATAGCAAGCAGAACAGATGGCCGATGTGGTCGGAAGGTTCTGGAGTGGACTGTGGAGACCACGGACAGGCAAGCGCAGCGTAGGTCGTCCACCCACAAGGTGGACTGACGACCTGATGAAGGTCGCAGGACGATGTTGGATGCAGGCCGCTTCCGTTTCTTCTACCGGTCCTTTTGGAAAATCATGGGGGAGGCCTATGTTCAGCAGTGGACGTCCCACGGCTGAGATGATGATGATTATGAATACTAAATTGCAGTATCTTCTTATCAGTAAATAATAAATACCTAGTTGGTATTAATCGGAAATCATTTAGTGTGTGCAAATGATGACCATTTTCTTATTATTCCAGAGCTGTGTTTTATTGTAGTAAGCAACCCTTCATCTAGAAATTAGTTATTTAATTGCTAGAAATGCAGACTTTTTAATTACTTTTTAATGTATTATTTTAAAATTTAATATACTTTTGTAGTCGATAGTCTTCCTAATAGAAAATAAAAAAAAAATATATTATGTTCGTCCAATTAAATAAATAAAAAAGAAACCCGGGAGCAGCGACTCAGAAGGCAGAGCTCAGTTGATATCCCCGCTGTAAACTGCAGTTCTCTTACCTTTGATAAGTTTAACACTGAACTCGTACTGCGTGTGAGGCTTCAGTTCGTCCAGCATGCAGTTGAGGTCGGTAGCGTTGAAGTAGCGCGTCTTCCCCAACCCGCTACTCCCGCCGCTACCGCCGCCGCTACCGCTACCGCTACCGCCCCCGCCCCCGCCCCCGTTCGACTGCGCCCATCGCACCACGTAGCGGCGCCCGTCTGTTACCGGCTGGACATATACACACTTAATTTTACAAACAACAATGATGAACGAATTAACGCATTAGGACTACCTGTGTCGCGGGACACACACACACACACACACACACACACACATGCATCACAAACAACGCACAACTTAGCTTTACGAGTTTGTGATTTTAACTTGGTCTCTCTATTAGAATTGCAAAGTCTTTATGAGTTTTTTTTTAATATTTTTATTATTTATGATTGTATTGTGACCGACCAAAGGTTAGCCTTTGTACAAAAAACATATTTGGATGTATTTTCTGATTAATTATTTCAACATTTAAAAATTTTGCTGCAATAGAAACCTATACGTAGTGCACAAGATATACATTTTCCCAAAACTATCAAATATAAAATGTATTAAACACCTCAATATTTACATATTATATATATATATATATATATATACATATGCATACATACATATTTTATATATACATATATTTACATATTTACAAATTAGAACAAATTATAAGTTCTATAATTATGTATCTTTCGTGCTTATATCACTTATGTCGAAATATATGTAAGCTCCCGAAATAAATACCACAAAAGAATATAATAAATGATTACCTGTCCTTTAGGCAGAGTCGGATCCGTCCAATAGACGACGGCTGTGGTACCACTCAGCATTATGACCTGGAAATATAACATATTTATTTGAGCATTTGCTCTTCGGCTGCAAGGCCGCACGCCGCTTTTCTGCCGCGGGCAGTTGTTTATCGCTACCGCAAAAACTGTCAACGTACGCGTGATAAGAGGATTGCATATCAAAACGTACGGGCTAAGCAAACAATGTGTTGATTGCATTCAAAAAAAACACTGAAATCGGACAATGTTATCGGGTAGAAAAGATTTTTTTCTTTTAGTATGGACAAGTACTAGCTATGCATTCCCCTAAAGGTTAAAAACCACCCTTGTTTTCACTATGCTTTATATGTAACAAAGTATAATTTGGTTTCTAACCACGCACCAACTTGTAACTATAAATAAAGTTGCGGGTTTGATATCAGTCGCGGGAAAAAATCTCATCGTATCATCATTCTATCATAATCTTTGAATAACAAAGTGACGCGGCTAACAAACGCGAGTGTTTACCGTAGGGCAGCTATCTGTTTATAGTGTGTATTCTTTATATATTGTTATTAATTAAATTAAAGCAATTGATATTTCTAAGGTTACCTTTGCCTCGTTTCATTGAAAATCTATTACAATAAATCAATTTCCCACCTCTTTTGTTCTATTTGTTGGATAAAAAACCTTTTTCAGATTGGACGACTGTATTCTTTTTTATGTTCGCTGCTATAAAACAAAAGAAAGCTACCCGGGCAGAAATGGATTTTCATACATTTCTATCCTGCTACGGAGTACAGAAATAAAATTTCATATAACTTTTCCCTCTGCACATTTACAAGGGTGAAATTACGAACTTTGTGAACCGTTTATGAATAATTAATGAAATACTTTCTGAGTGCTTGTAGTATACAATTTATTGTTAAGTCGTAAGGTACGTTCTCGAGATCTCTCGAGTACTTCCGAGAATGTCTAAGTACTTATCTTCACAAAGTAGTGACCTTATTTACAATTAATGACGAACTCTAGCAATAGAAACTTATACTAATGACATTTACAAGATCTTATACAAAAGATTGTTCTTTAACAGTAAATTGTACTGGAAAAACATGTTTACTCCAAAATGAGACCGCTATTGTTTCGTGGCTAATGTCGAACATTCCGGACATCTAAGGACCTGGTACAAATACGTGATAATAAAGTTGTATAGTGCATCAAAGGTCGCACGGCCAGACACAATATAAATTTCATTGTTATAATGGCATCGACCCTTGAAGGGTTATTGTCTATGTCTAGTTAAATTTAAAAAAAAAACCTACTGGATTCATTTTGTAATTTAAAAAAAAAGTTAAAATTATAAATAATGTTACGGACCCATTGACGTGCTTTCAATAAAAAAAAGCGCGAGAATCCGCCAACCGTAGTTAGATCAATTGAATTGCGATACAGTGGGGAACAAGTTCTCCGACACGAACAGTAGTAGAGTGAAGTGTTGTGTACTAGTGCAGTGATAGTAAGTGCTAAGTGAAGTGCTAGTGCTGGAAACTGTGAATATTGTGAACTGATACTGTCAATAAAAGTGTCAATTTGGTGAAATCGTGCAAATTATTTATCGCGAACCCCCAAGCTCGTAACGATATTTATAATCAAACGATCCCTAAGTGAGTTCCTGCACACTTCGTAATGTTTATGATTATAACCAGTGTACATTGTTGGCGTTCAATAAAATAAGTAAAGAGTATCTAGTCCTTAGTACCTTGAGTCCGACGGGCGGTATGAGTGGTGCAGGATCGAGGTCGTCGTCGTCCCCCTCCCCGTCTCCATCCCCGTCCCCCTCCATGTCATCTGGCAGCTCGTCTCCCCCCTCATCTCCCTCCACCGCGGAGGGCTTGGTGCGCACCGTGCCGTACACCGCGGGACCCAGGCCCTGCGAGTTGCTCGCTCGGAGGGATATCACGTACTCTGAGTTGGATTCTGGGCCACAAAACAAATTACATTTTTGTATACTGGACATCCTTTTAAATTAAGACACTGTTAATAATACTACTGGGAGTACTGATTAGTACTAATTTTTATATTAGCCCCACGCGCAGAACGCTCGCGGTTGCGTCTCGCCTCGCACTGGCTATTGTCGGAAAGATCTGACTTTTTTATAATTTATTGATTCAGGCGTTACTTTACGGAAATCCAATATCAAAAAAAACGATATTAAAAAATATTTAGTGACACTTCCGCTGAAAAGAAAACAACGATTTACAAAATAAAAAACACAAGAAACCCCAAATAAACCAACACCGATTCGACACGTGTTTCGCCTCTACACGAGGCATCCTCAGGAGATGTTGACTCGTCGAGCGCTAGACACTGTCGGTCTTGTCGGTTGTGTCATTGTTTTCTTTTCAGCGGAAGTGTGACTAAATATTTTTTAATATCGTTTTTTTTCTGACTTTTTTACGTGAGTAAATCCCGTTTTTCATATTAAAAACCTTGATTGATTTGTGTTTCTTCTAGTTTTGACGTGTAATAGTGGCGGATTATTAAACGCTAAGTTTTCGTAATGATGCACGAGTGAAGGCAAAGTGAACGAAACCATCAAACGATGTATGCGCATTTTCCTCGTCTCCTTAGAAACTTTTAGCAATGGATCGATACCTTTACTAGAACGTGACTTAGACAGGACATTGACTTAATGACGGAGTTATTAGTGTGACTGTGACTTGACTACTTGAATAAAAATATCACTTGATGCAACTATACATTTTTACTTGAGGAATGCCAAATGTACAAACATACGAGGCCACGAATAAAAGAAGTAAAAGGCTATGTACTGTTACGAAATATAACAATCTCTTTATAGTCCATGGCTCGGTTTAAATTAATTATAGACTACTAGCGACTGCCGCGACTTCGTTCGCGTATTCAACTCGGCTTTCGGCCTCGCCGTAACCTCTCATCTTTTCTTGATTTTTTAAAATTGAAGAACTTTCCTCAAAGTATTAGAAAACATTTAAAAATAATATGAATGAAATTGTTAAAGCCGTTCTCAAGTTATAGCGTGACCAGGAGAAATAGGGGCTCATTTTATATATATAGATATATAGCTGATGTGTAAAGTAGCTCACCCAATCCCCGTATGACGTGCGAGTGTATATGTTGCGGCAGCGAGCGCGACATCTCGTCCGGCACTCCCAGCCCCCACCCCAGCAGGTACCCGCGCACCACCACCGCGTCCGCCGCGCCGCTACCTCCCACCCCCTCCTCCGACCACCACACCGATATCCAGTCGCGGCCCGCGCGCGCTGTGGCATTTTCATACATCAACACATTTTCATATTTTTATTATGATGTTTAAACTTTGGCCAAACTTTGCAGTTTTAGAGAGAAAAATACATATGTTTCGAACGGTATTCGAACCCGCGTCTTTCTCTTTAAAATTGCAAAATCGTTATATAGACTCCCGTCTTTGCTAAAATCAAAAAGAAAAAAAGACATTGACATGTTTTAACAATCCTATGAAAACATTTAATTAAGACATACCTTAAGTTTCATTCCATTAGAAGCCTTTATGTACACAATTATCAACGGTACGGTAATGCGATCGCAAATATTACCATTACCAACAGTTTAGTTCAGACGTTTGTGAATAGAGACCACGTGTCGGCAAGCGTAGCGTGGCCCTTCTGCAAGATGGAGCGACGATCTGTGCAGGGTAGCTGGCAGTCAATGGATGAGCAAAGCCAAAGATCAGGCTCAGTGGCATGCTTTGGGCATATGCCTCTGCATATGGCCAACAGTGGACTGTTACAGGCTGATGACGATGATGATGAATGAGAATACCAAGATGTTGGAAATCCGGCTCAAAGGACTATAAAGATATCACCTAGGGAGTCTTCATATGACATCAGTATCGCACCATACATCGATGTTAACCGTGTCACTGATTATATTACACACTAATACATTTCATCCTCGTTCTGAAACCTACATCTCTTAGATCTGTATATATACTCGCCCGACAGTGTAAGACTTACTTGTAAGGGGGGGCGGCTGTGGGGGGACTCTGGTTTCGTCCAGTTGCTGGGTGTGCGTGGTAGCGGACACCCACTCACTGAACGGACCCGTGCCGTTCGCGTTGATGGCCGACACGCGGATCTGAAACATAATTGATTCAGGCGTTACTTTGCGGAAATCCGTTTTAAAACGATGTTAAAAGAAATATTTAGTGACGCTTAAATTGGGAAAATGCTTATGACAGAGATGCAGTGTGCACTCCTCTCCCTCCCGCATAACATGCTTGCAGGAAGTATACAGAATAAGCAACACATACAAAACAACCCAAACTACTAGAAACTTCGTGAAGTTAACTGTCTAACGCGCTGTTATAATCTGTGGTTAGTCACTTGTTATATCTTAACGCTTCAATTTATCCGAAATACGTCAAGCCGAACGCTTAGACCGATCGTGTCTCTCTATCGCTTGCACGCTGGGTTCAGACGAAACGTGACAATAAGTCATACCTTTTCGTGCGTGCAGCCGCGTTCATCGACTTAGAAGACGCTATAACGTCAAAAAAATAACAAATTTTTTTTTAGAACAATACTGCGCACGCACGAGTATAGATAAAGATCATAAACGAATTATTAGAAAATAGATCATTACGAAGCTGCCAGTCTACAGTGTAACACACCTGATAACTGGTGGCGGTATCCAAATCCCTGAGTTCGGCCCGTCTCGTGTTAGCGGGGGTAGTGAGCGAGTCCGCCTTCCTCCGCCCCCCGCCACCAGCCCCGCCCGCTCCTACCCCCACCGCGGGCCGGTACCGCACCTTGTATCCGGTAAGGGGCCCTCCATGCGAGCGGGTAGGAGGAGCCTCCCAACGGACTACGATAGACTGGAATGGGGGAGAAATTAGTTTAGGACGATAATATTGTATGGTATCGCACTATAAACTTGCAACTTCGATTTACACATCAATAAGTACCAGTTAAGAAATCAAGCAGTTAAGTAACAAGTAGTAAGTTGTAAGTAGCGTCCAAACGTAGGCGAGTAAGTTGTCATAAGTTACCGTTCCGAGAAGAAGACTAGTCGCGTCGGTTGTTTAGTTTACTACTTACTACTTGTCTACAAATCTATGTACTGTACTAAACTCGCCCGTCTACATGCCGGCCAGTTAAGTTGGCGGGGTGCGGGAGACGCGAGAGAGGGGCTTACTTCGCACAGATATGGCCTTCGAGAAGATAATAAGCTGCTCGAAGAACTAATTCTGCGCAGACGAAGTCGCGGGTACCAGCTAGTACTCTATAATCCGGCTCGAAGGGCCAATAACCTTAATGCTTATTACATACAGGTCGATGACAGGCACCTGGCTTCAATAACAATGTGCTTCTCTATCTGACGAATATATACATAATACGGATCGGCATGATGTCGCATTAACTGGGACTTAGAACTGAGGACTAGTTCAAACTTGGAACACACATTTTTAACCGATTTCGAAAAAAACAAATGTCAGAGAGACGGAGCAGAGTAGAATACTCCCTGCGCATAGAGCAGTCATAGTTAACAGCTTGAAGCTGCTCGAGCAGTTCGTATTAACTGCTCAACGAGTCACAAATTCAATTCAGGAGCGAGAAGCGCGCGCGACGTGGAGTGAAGGTCGGAGGCGAAGGTAACTGCACGGGAGCAGTCGACAGCTCGAGCAGTCAGTATATGACAGCTCGACCGCCAACCGCCCGAAGCATTTGCAACTGCTCGAGCGGTTTTGTGTATGCGTGTACGTAGAAGACTGTAGTACACTGTGCAGTCGCAGCTTGAAGCAGTCAACAAGAGTTTCTATTCATACGAATGCAAAAACTCTTCATCCTTAGTAGTTTGCTTACTAAAATAAGCAACGGGTCTCAAAGGGCTCTTTTCAACCGGACTCTGAAGTAATATGCCTCCAACACCTAACTTACTGCTCGTGTATCTGGTGCCTAAATGGTGATACAGTTTCAGAGATCACTAGCTCCACGCGTGGATGTCACCAGCCAGTGGGAGTCGGGTGCGTATTTTAAAATAACTACCAGTAACAGCACTCACCGTAGGTCCAGCGGGAGTGGCGGTGACGTTCCCGGGGGGTGCGGAGGGCGCGGCGCTGGCAGTGCGCACGGTGATCTCGTCCCCCGCGCCCGACCCGCCCCCCGTCACGGAGACGGACACGGTGTAGGCGGTGGCTGCACGAAGACCGCTCACCGTGTGCGTTATCGACTCCAGCGTCGGGTCCACGTCGATCAGTTGGAATTGCTCCCGACCCGTCTCAACCTAAAACCATAGACAAATTGTAAAATAATACAGTGCAATACTATCCTGCAGTTTCTAGAACGTTTGTCAAAGTTTGATGAAACATTCTGATTTAATAATCAGAATTATATCATAATCATCATCTCTGCCGTAGGATGTTCACTGCTGAACATATGTCTCCAAAAGGACCGCTTGGAAGCGGGCTGCATCAGGGCAACGTCGTCCTGCTACCTTTATCAGGTCGTCTGTACACCTTGTCGGTGGACTTAATGTATATTTTCGTTTATTTATTAACGTTGGCTGGCATGGCTATTCATGCCATGTTTAACGGAGAAGGTACGATTGGCATTTGCGAATCATACTTCCTCGCTATTTCACAATCTGTCTGAACTGTCAAGCGGTACTCTTAGATTTGAAGGACTATAGTAGCACGTACCTCTGTATAGTGCAGCGTGTACTTGGAGACCGGTGGGTGGGAGGGCCCCCACTGCACGCGCACGGCGTGGGGCCCCGCGGGGACGGCCCTCACCTGCAGCCCCGCGCTGCTCGACAGTTCTTCTTCCAATGTCGTTACTTCGATGGTCTGAAACCAAACAATACCACATTTTATATGAAAAACGGGAACCACTTTCGTAAATAATTCAGTTCTTCCAACTACCTATTCGAACGTTCTGCACTCTCCTTGAGAAACACCACCGGATGTGGTTTTAACGGGTGCGGACCCGCTGGCCCCGTGAAATTCGCACCCCGTACCGACTCGTCCCTGATCTATTATTTATTATAAAATCGCAGTAAGGTACAGTCGCGCACTAATGCTAATATAAAATAAATTAAATATGTACATATCATATTTATTTCAAATAACAAGTTTACAATTATACACGTAATTTGTATAATTACCAAAAAAAAAATGGGCGGTACGAAAGTGTTAATACATTGTAGATACAATGTAGTAAAATTTTTTTATTACTTCCCAGTGAAATAATTATTAATTGTTAAAGTTTTCGAAAATTCCATCTAAAAGTATGGACACCATCTTAACAAAAATACTAGATGCCTATGTACAACTTATTAATGAAAACACATGATTCGCGTCAGTGAAAAAATATCTCTCTTACTCTTTCTTACACCCCCCACCCGAGCGTTCGGTGTGAAAGAGATTGTCGAGTTTCGGCTTTCGTTCGTTCGTTTTCGGAAGAAACAAAGGCCGCGCGGTGGCAGGGCGGAGGGTGCGGGGTTGGTCCGGTGGCCAGGTCTAACGAGCTAGGACGCGAGTTTGCCGAATGTTATGAATGAATGATACATTTCTATGTAGGGGTGTTAAGTTTCATGCATAAACCGCGCGCATGTAGTATATCTTAATGAATAGTGGAAATGCCTAGAATAAAATTTGTAGGTGTGAATCAATCTAGACGTTTGACCAAATATTGATGATTATGTGGGAATTTTTTTGAGCAACACATTATGTACCTTACATATGATAGTTCAATTGTACCTATTATCACAATATAGTGCGCACGTTGAAGTCGGTTTCACTCTTTTTACTGACCCTTACTACGAGTACTTTCGGGATCGATTGTCATTCACCGTCAATAACGTAAAAGTTGAAACACTTTTCAGTTATTGGAGTGTAACTCACAAACCGCTAGACCGTGTTTGATGAAATTTAAATGGCACCTCGGAAGTATACTAAACCAAGCAAAGATAATTAAATCTTTTAATCAACTAACAGACGCAATACTGACCGCTGATTGGTCGCGTTGTTATTTACGTCAGAGCGAGGCGAGGCGCCGCGCTGCGCATGCGTCAGTACGCAGAACTGGTACGTGGTGTTGGGCTGTAAGGACGCCACGTTCATCTCGTGACGTATCGCGTTGTTACTTAAGTAGGAGCGAGGCGACGCGCCGCGCTGCGCATGCGTCAGTACGCAGAACTGGTACGTGGTGTTGGGCTGTAAGGACGCCACGTTCATCTCGTGACGTATCGCGTTGTTACTTACGTCGGAGCGAGGCGAGGCGCCGCGCTGCGCATGCGTCAGTACGCAGAACTGGTACGTGGTGTTGGGCTGTAAGGACGCCACGTTCATCTCGTGACGTATCGCGTTGTTACTTACGTCGGAGCGAGGCGAGGCGCCGCGCTGCGCATGCGTCAGTACGCAGAACTGGTACGTGGTGTTGGGCTGTAAGGACGCCACGTTCATCTCGTGACGTATCGCGTTGTTACTTACGTCGGAGCGAGGCGAGGCGCCGCGCTGCGCATGCGTCAGTACGCAGAACAGGTACGTGGTGTTGGGCTGTAAGGACGCCACGTTCATCTCGTGACGTATCGCGTTGTTACTTAAGTCGGAGCGAGGCGACGCGCCGCGCTGCGCATGCGTCAGTACGCAGAACTGGTACGTGGTGTTGGGCTGTAAGGACGCCACGTTCATCTCGTGACGTATCGCGTTGTTACTTACGTCGGAGCGAGGCGAGGCGCCGCGCTGCGCATGCGTCAGTACGCAGAACTGGTACGTGTTGTTGGGCTGTAAGGACGCCACGTTCATCTCGTGACGTATCGCGTTGTTACTTACGTCGGAGCGAGGCGAGGCGCCGCGCTGCGCATGCGTCAGTACGCAGAACTGGTACGTGGTGTTGGGCTGTAAGGACGCCACGTTCATCTCGTGACGTATCGCGTTGTTACTTACGTCGGAGCGAGGCGAGGCGCCGCGCTGCGCATGCGTCAGTACGCAGAACTGGTACGTGGTGTTGGGCTGTAAGGACGCCACGTTCATCTCGTGACGTATCGCGTTGTTACTTACGTCGGAGCGAGGCGAGGCGCCGCGCTGCGCATGCGTCAGTACGCAGAACAGGTACGTGGTGTTGGGCTGTAAGGACGCCACGTTCATCTCGTGACGTATCGCGTTGTTACTTACGTCGGAGCGAGGCGAGGCGCCGCGCTGCGCATGCGTCAGTACGCAGAACAGGAACGTGGTGTTGGGCTGTAAGGACGCCACGTTCATCTCGTGACGTATCGCGTTGTTACATACGTCGGAGCGAGGCGAGGCGCCGCGCTGCGCATGCGTCAGTACGCAGAACTGGTACGTGGTGTTGGGCTGTAAGGACGCCACGTTCATCTCGTGACGTATCGCGTTGTTACTTACGTCGGAGCGAGGCGAGGCGCCGCGCTGCGCATGCGTCAGTACGCAGAACAGGTACGTGGTGTTGGGCTGTAAGGACGCCACGTTCATCTCGTGACGTATCGCGTTGTTACATACGTCGGAGCGAGGCGAGGCGCCGCGCTGCGCATGCGTCAGTACGCAGAACTGGTACGTGGTGTTGGGCTGTAAGGACGCCACGTTCATCTCGCGACGTATCGCGTTGTTACTTACGTCGGAGCGAGGCGAGGCGCCGCGCTGCGCATGCGTCAGTACGCAGAACTGGTACGTGGTGTTGGGCTGTAAGGACGCCACGTTCATCTCGTGACGTATCGCGTTGTTACTTACGTCGGAGCGAGGCGAGGCGCCGCGCTGCGCATGCGTCAGTACGCAGAACAGGTACGTGGTGTTGGGCTGTAAGGACGCCACGTTCATCTCGTGACGTATCGCGTTGTTACTTACGTCGGAGCGAGGCGAGGCGCCGCGCTGCGCATGCGTCAGTACGCAGAACAGGTACGTGGTGTTGGGCTGTAAGGACGCCACGTTCATCTCGTGACGTATCGCGTTGTTACTTACGTCGGAGCGAGGCGAGGCGCCGCGCTGCGCATGCGTCAGTACGCAGAACAGGTACGTGGTGTTGGGCTGTAAGGACGCCACGTTCATCTCGTGACGTATCGCGTTGTTACTTACGTCGGAGCGAGGCGAGGCGCCGCGCTGCGCATGCGTCAGTACGCAGAACTGGTACGTGGTGTTGGGCTGTAAGGACGCCACGTTCATCTCGTGACGTATCGCGTTGTTACTTACGTCGGAGCGAGGCGAGGCGCCGCGCTGCGCATGCGTCAGTACGCAGAACAGGTACGTGGTGTTGGGCTGTAAGGACGCCACGTTCATCTCGTGACGTATCGCGTTGTTACTTACGTCGGAGCGAGGCGAGGCGCCGCGCTGCGCATGCGTCAGTACGCAGAACAGGTACGTGGTGTTGGGCTGTAAGGACGCCACGTTCATCTCGTGACGTATCGCGTTGTTACTTACGTCGGAGCGAGGCGAGGCGCCGCGCTGCGCATGCGTCAGTACGCAGAACTGGTACGTGGTGTTGGGCTGTAAGGACGCCACGTTCATCTCGTGACGTATCGCGTTGTTACTTACGTCGGAGCGAGGCGAGGCGCCGCGCTGCGCATGCGTCAGTACGCAGAACAGGTACGTGGTGTTGGGCTGTAAGGACGCCACGTTCATCTCGTGACGTATCGCGTTGTTACTTACGTCGGAGCGAGGCGAGGCGCCGCGCTGCGCATGCGTCAGTACGCAGAACTGGTACGTGGTGTTGGGCTGTAAGGACGCCACGTTCATCTCGTGACGTATCGCGTTGTTACTTACGTCGGAGCGAGGCGAGGCGCCGCGCTGCGCATGCGTCAGTACGCAGAACTGGTACGTGGTGTTGGGCTGTAAGGACGCCACGTTCATCTCGTGACGTATCGCGTTGTTACTTACGTCGGAGCGAGGCGAGGCGCCGCGCTGCGCATGCGTCAGTACGCAGAACTGGTACGTGGTGTTGGGCTGTAAGGACGCCACGTTCATCTCGTGACGTATCGCGTTGTTACTTACGTCGGAGCGAGGCGAGGCGCCGCGCTGCGCATGCGTCAGCACGCAGAACTGGTACGTGGTGTTGGGCTGTAAGGACGCCACGTTCATCTCGTGACGTAACGCGTTGTTACTTACGTCAGAGCGAGGCGAGGCGCCGCGCTGCGCATGCGTCAGTACGCAGAACTGGTACGTGGTGTTGGGCTGTAAGGACGCCACGTTCATCTCGTGACGTATCGCGTTGTTACTTACGTCGGAGCGAGGCGAGGCGCCGCGCTGCGCATGCGTCAGCACGCAGAACTGGTACGTGGTGTTGGGCTGTAAGGACGCCACGTTCATCTCGTGACGTAACGCGTTGTTACTTACGTCAGAGCGAGGCGAGGCGCCGCGCTGCGCATGCGTCAGTACGCAGAACTGGTACGTGGTGTTGGGCTGTAAGGACGCCACGTTCATCTCGTGACGTAACGCGTTGTTACTTACGTCAGAGCGAGGCGAGGCGCCGCGCTGCGCATGCGTCAGTACGCAGAACTGGTACGTGGTGTTGGGCTGTAAGAACGCCACGCTCATCTCGTGACGTAACGCGTTGTTACTTACGTCAGAGCGAGGCGAGGCGCCGCGCTGCGCATGCGTCAGTACGCAGAACTGGTACGTGGTGTTGGGCTGTAAGGACGCCACGTTCATCTCGTGACGTATCGCGTTGTTACTTACGTCGGAGCGAGGCGAGGCGCCGCGCTGCGCATGCGTCAGCACGCAGAACTGGTACGTGGTGTTGGGCTGTAAGGACGCCACGTTCATCTCGTGACGTATCGCGTTGTTACTTACGTCAGAGCGAGGCGAGGCGCCGCGCTGCGCATGCGTCAGTACGCAGAACTGGTACGTGGTGTTGGGCTGTAAGGACGCCACGTTCATCTCGTGACGTATCGCGTTGTTACCTACGTCAGAGCGAGGCGAGGCGCCGCGCTGCGCATGCGTCAGCACGCAGAACTGGTACGTGGTGTTGGGCTGTAAGGACGCCACGTTCATCTCGTGACGTAACGCGTTGTTACTTACGTCAGAGCGAGGCGAGGCGCCGCGCTGCGCATGCGTCAGTACGCAGAACTGGTACGTGGTGTTGGGCTGTAAGGACGCCACGTTCATCTCGTGACGTATCGCGTTGTTACTTACGTCAGAGCGAGGCGAGGCGCCGCGCTGCGCATGCGTCAGTACGCAGAACTGGTACGTGGTGTTGGGCTGTAAGGACGCCACGTTCATCTCGTGACGTAACGCGTTGTTACTTACGTCAGAGCGAGGCGAGGCGCCGCGCTGCGCATGCGTCAGTACGCAGAACTGGTACGTGGTGTTGGGCTGTAAGGACGCCACGTTCATCTCGTGACGTAACGCGTTGTTACTTACGTCAGAGCGAGGCGAGGCGCCGCGCTGCGCATGCGTCAGCACGCAGAACTGGTACGTGGTGTTGGGCTGTAAGGACGCCACGTTCATCTCGTGACGTAACGCGTTGTTACTTACGTCAGAGCGAGGCGAGGCGCCGCGCTGCGCATGCGTCAGTACGTAGAACTGGTACGTGGTGTTGGGCTGTAAGGACGCCACGTTCATCTCGTGACGTAACGCGTTGTTACTTACGTCAGAGCGAGGCGAGGCGCCGCGCTGCGCATGCGTCAGCACGCAGAACTGGTACGTGGTGTTGGGCTGTAAGGACGCCACGTTCATCTCGTGACGTAACGCGTTGTTACTTACGTCAGAGCGAGGCGAGGCGCCGCGCTGCGCATGCGTCAGTACGCAGAACTGGTACGTGGTGTTGGGCTGTAAGGACGCCACGTTCATCTCGTGACGTAACGCGTTGTTACTTACGTCAGAGCGAGGCGAGGCGCCGCGCTGCGCATGCGTCAGTACGCAGAACTGGTACGTGGTGTTGGGCTGTAAGGACGCCACGTTCATCTCGTGACGTATCGCGTTGTTACTTACGTCGGAGCGAGGCGAGGCGCCGCGCTGCGCATGCGTCAGCACGCAGAACTGGTACGTGGTGTTGGGCTGTAAGGACGCCACGTTCATCTCGTGACGTAACGCGTTGTTACTTACGTCAGAGCGAGGCGAGGCGCCGCGCTGCGCATGCGTCAGTACGCAGAACTGGTACGTGGTGTTGGGCTGTAAGGACGCCACGTTCATCTCGTGACGTAACGCGTTTTTACTTACGTCAGAGCGAGGCGAGGCGCCGCGCTGCGCATGCGTCAGTACGCAGAACTGGTACGTGGTGTTGGGCTGTAAGGACGCCACGTTCATCTCGTGACGTAACGCGTTGTTACTTACGTCAGAGCGAGGCGAGGCGCCGCGCTGCGCATGCGTCAGTACGCAGAACTGGTACGTGGTGTTGGGCTGTAAGGACGCCACGTTCATCTCGTGACGTAACGCGTTGTTACTTACGTCAGAGCGAGGCGAGGCGCCGCGCTGCGCATGCGTCAGTACGCAGAACTGGTACGTGGTGTTGGGCTGTAAGGACGCCACGTTCATCTCGTGACGTATCGCGTTGCCGCGCGCCACACGCTCTCTGGAATGACGGTTTCAATCATAACTTTACACCACAATACTGCAAGACCTCGGGACACTGTGAGTGACTACTGCGTGCATCGGGAACGTTTAATTATAAAATAGCATAAGCGGTACATAGAACTAATTTCGATCTATAGCAGACAACTGTCATTCAGTCTAACCGTGACCATGTTCACTGAAATGTGCCCGAAATATCGCAATAAATAAATATAAACTATATGTAGGTAGTCGATTTAATCCCTTTTAAGTTGTTTACATATGAAACAATATTTTGATACCGGGATATAATTCTCTACAACTTTGATGCTATACACTGTTTACCTATTCCCAATCTAGGAAAGAGCTCCGAAAACTGGTCGATTATCGAACAATGTGTTTTAACCTCACGTTTTTTGTCATACACTGCTGTTTAACTGTAAAACAGTTGAACTGAGGAAAAAGTGTCTAAAAACAAAGTTCAGTAATTATTGAAATCAGGAGGGTCCTGAAGGGTATATTATTTCTACACGCCTTTAATTGATGCAACGCCATTTCTGCTGCAACTCGGAGAATCAAAGTTGGTTTCTGTAAACTCTACCTGAAACTCCTGATATTCGTCATGCCATCAAGTTTTGGGTGAGGAAAGACATCCATGATGTGCTATACCGTTTGCCACAATTGCTACTGAAGTTGCATAATGTTTTAATAGGCTAATGAATAAAAAAAACGAGATGTAAAACTCAATTATATTATTAGCTTATAGCTAGACATGTAATGGGAATTGGTTGTAGAAATACATACCAAATTTGTAGCAATTTTAACAAGTTTTATTTTAGTATAACAAAACTTCTTATGCCGCTGCACATAAGCAAAATACCAAAAAAAAATTATAGTGGTGGTGAAGTGATAGACAACCATCGGAAGCGTGATATTTTCATTTATTTCACATAAATAATATGCAGCGAACAACGCCCATGCACGTGCTAAAGTCGGAAAGGGGAGAGAGAGAAAACCGCGGCAACATCTTTACGTTACTGACATCTGTCACTGTCACATTAAATGTGGAATGTCATACACTAGAGATGTAACATAAATATTACCCTCTTCGTTCCCCATCTCAGAGGGGTGGACTTTTAATTTGTCAAGACATAGTTCCCAATTCATAGTCTCTTTGTTATCCGTTAGCCGCCCTCTACGGCACCCACGGGGTAGAGTTGGGGGCTGTGCTATTTTTATTTAGGGTGTATTCTATAAAACTATTAAAATATATTAAGTTGTATAAACAAAGGTTATAAAACTTTAAATAATAGAAAAGTGGTTACCTTTCACTCCCCTTCACTCGATATATCACAGAGTAGCCGGTCACATCTTCGGTCTTCTTCTCAGGCGGCTCCCAGCTCAAAGTCACAAACCGATGCTTCACAATAACCGCCCTTAACCCCGTCGGCGGAGAGATGACAGTCGCGTTTCCCTCTAACGTAGGCTCCAGTCCTTTTGCCGCGTGAAAGTCATAGTATTCTTCATAGTCAAGGTCTGGTATGGGAGTGTAAGCGGACGAGGTTTCGCCGAGGAAGTTTGAATCTTCAGGAGATGGGTCTAAGGTTGAGTCTACTGTGATGAGAGATGTGAGAATGTCATGGGTGGAGTTGGAAGGTGTTGGAGGAAGTTCTATAAGGAGGGGAAAAGAAAACAAAAACAAATCAAATTAAAAGGTTACAAAAATAATAAAAATATCTATAAGGTTAAACGGAATGTACTACTCGTATATAGCTTTGACAATATATTTAATTCCTTACACTGCAACTAATAACATTTTTTTTACAAGTTTTTTCTAGATTGGATATATGGTGCAAAGTCCAAAGTTTAACATCATCGCAGTCCCGCATTTTTAACCGACTTCAAAAAGGAGGAGCCTTGTTCGGGCCACCGAGCATAGAATAGAAAGTAGTTTATATTAGATCACGGTTTAAGTGATATTGAGTTAGTTCGCAATACTCCGCGACCGCTTCGTGTCGCGCGCGGCTCACTAGCATTACTTCAGCATCTAACATAAACAATAAACTAACAGTAAATATAAAACATATTTTATTTGTACACCTCGTACAAGCCTATATAATCGATTGTATGTATTTTTTGTGTATGCCGATTTCTTCCCAATTCGTGGACTTCCCGAGACCACCATTTAAATTTCAGCAAATTCAGTAAAGCAGTTTTTGAGTTACACTCCAAAAACTGAAAAGTGTTTCGCCTAACTTGGTTATATCATAATTGACGGTGAATGACAATCAATCCTGCAAGTAGCAAGAGTAACTAAAAATGTAAATATTTTTTTTATCAAAAAATCTAATTAAAACGTGTGAATTTACTTGTCGTAGTCGGTACCATGCACACAATATTGTGATAATAGGTATTTTTGAACTAGTACTGACTTCAACAAGTTATTTCACACTTTTTGGTATTGAAGTCTGTTCCATATTTTGGTAAAAAACTAATTCAGCATGACGGTTTCTCGATTTGATATAACTGACAGCGCCATCTCGTACGTGGTGACTGAAACATTGCTGTTACTGGAATAGTTACGTACCTAACATTATAACGCGTAATGAGTTTGATGTGATTTTTTCCTAATATTATTAAGTTTATAGTTGATCTCATTTAGCCTCGTATAGAACAAACAAAATAAACATAAAAATAAACGATAAATCAGGATCAGCGTAAACAGGTACGATCATTTAGATACATCTTACTAGCCATCTTATTACCTTTTACCGTATTGATGAGGATAATTATTTTGATTGAGGGATTTATTTTTATAACCAATTTAAATTTTATCACGCTTACAGATCACATACACAATGTATGTTGAGAATTGTCCTGATGCGGACAAAATAATAGATGAAATGGAAAAAAAAATACGTGCATATTACTATCACTACATAGTATAAAACAAAGTCGCTGTCTGTCCGTCCCTATGTATGCTTACATCTTCAAAACTACGCAACGGATTTTGAAGCGCTTTTTTTAGTAGATAGAGTGATTCAAGAGGAAGGTTTATATGTATGATACATGCATAATATTGTAGAGAAACACTAATGAATTTACTGGTTTCTAATGTAATGTCCTAAATAAATAATTAGCCACTCTGGCAATAACCGAATAAAGTACAAATTTGAAACTGAAAACATGAAGATTATACTCCATCTTATAACTCTTAACTCTTCTGTCTTCCACTGAATTTATTCCAGCTTTCCGTCAAGACGGAGCTGCTAATATACTAATAAAAAAATTTAAATGAAAATATTTATTACGAAAAAACATAGTAACACAATAAAAAATATATGTATACATGAGGATTCAACCTTAATAACTGTTTTATGGCAATCGCAGTTTGCTCACTACTGAACTGTCTTATCATTTCGCTTACACAAGGCTGGTTTTCAGCGCAATCCTTTGCTCGAATAAAGATTTTATCCGATAATACAGAAAAGCAGGTAAAATTGCTTGTCGCATCTAAAGTGCACTAGTTCTGAGAAGACCTAGACTCACTTGGTACACTAATATGAATGAGAGGCGATACTTATTGTTGTTCTTACCAAGATCGGGTGGCAGGACGATCAGCCGGAGCGTGGCAGCGGCGGCGCCGGCGGGGGACGTCCCCGCGCACTGGAACATGCCCGCGTCCACGCGCAACACGCCTTGGATGCGGAGGGATGACCTGGAGTGGTGACGTAGCAAACAATTACATCAATTACAGAAACAGCTCCAAATAGCACCAGGAATAGAAAAAATAAGAAAGAAATATACCAGCCCGTACTAGTATAGAAAAAATATTAGGCACAGTTTATTTTATCCGGCTCGAAGCACCAAAGCATTTAACTGTTACTTGTCTTACGTCTTCATAATTAAATGAACACAATAGCCACTTCATGGCATATAGGCATTTAGGCACATGACAGTGGGCAGTGTTTGGAATATTATTAAAGCATAATGATCACACATGTCACTGTCATGATCAGGCTTGACATTTACTATACTAGTAGCCAGTTCCGTTACCTACAAGAATACAATCCTTTTATTTTTAACTTGTGAAAACATTAATATTGCGTGAGAATTTAGCATTCGATCCGGATGTACCAATATTGTATCCGGCTCTAAGGACTAATAAACACAACTGCCATAAACAGTCATATACTACTTACCCATCTACTATAGCAACTTCGTGGTTATTAGGGGTCAGTAGATCCCCGTCCTTGAGCCACATAACCGTGGGCGGCGGTCTGCCGCGCACTTCACACTTGAGTGTGACGTCACCGCGCGTACGTGCTGACATCACCGCGCCCGCTGGGAGGTGCACTCGAGGGGCGGTCTGGAACGAGACAATAAAATAACTATAATACCAAACGTATTGTTTGTAGTCTTTTAAAATCATTAGTATTACGTTTGATAAAGCCCAACCTTCTCGTACCTTGCCAACGGCACTGTCAATATGCTGTATATATTATGAGAGTTAGCTGTAAACTATATAGTACCCCTAGATCACGAATGTAATCAACTTCATCCAGGCACCCTCTCGATAGTATAAGAAGAATGTATGATATTAAAACTTTTTTTTTGTATAACTAGCAAACCCTGCGAACTCCGTTTCGCCACCAGATGGCTTCGTTTTATGTAACATTTCGTTTGGCGCCATCTACTTAAAATATTGGTTTATAGTACATGCTATGTATCAGAGATGGCGCTGTATGTGAAAAAAGATTTTCCCGCTTTTCTTTTTAAATTTTTCCTGAATTTTCTTTACTATAAACCTCACGGAGCCCGAGACCTTTCCAACGAATGCAAAACCGTGGAAATCGGTTCGTGCGTTTTGGAGTTATAGCGTCAGGAAGGAAAACCCGACTTATTTTTTTATAGTAGATTACATTTAAAGGCATTTATCAGCCAATTATTTTTTTTACATCAAATTCTGAGAGCATATAGGTCCGTCTGGATCAGACTTACATACATTATATCTTAATAAATCTTTAGATCATCAGCAAAGAGTAAGTGAATGACATCGTTAATTATTTGCAAAATAGTGTCATTAAAAAAATGTTGAAAAGGATTGATCCAAGATGGGACCCTTGTGGCACTCCTGAGCTCGCAGTATACACTGATGAAGTGAATCCACTAACGACAACACATTGTACTCTGTTTGTGAGATATGATCTGAACCAACTTAACACTGGATCATTAATGTCACAAAGCTGTTGCTTTCTGATTATTATTCTGTGATCGACTTTGTCAGAGGCACTGCTAAAATCTGTATATAGGGTGTCAACCTGAATCCTATACATATATAGTCTAAATTATAGAGGTGTCTTATAGGTGTGTAGATTAGTCGTAGTCCATTTGCAGCTTGGAAATCCACAGATTGTTGTTTGCATATCATAGTCTTCGTGTAGCAGCTGGATGGGTAAGTATTGTTTTCTATTACCTGTATGTTCAGTTTAAGTTGCGGTTTTAGATACTAAACGTATGAATATTTGCTTACCAATAGTATATACCCAACCAGTTTACTCACGTTCGGTAAAAGTTCATAGAACGTTTCTCGATAACTTATCGGCTTTTACGCTTAGGTAGTCCTTTAAAAGTCTAAGAACGTTTATTTAAATAGGAAAGGACGCAAATTCAACTCAATTCTATATTGTAAACTCAAACTCAAACACAAATGATATATTGCTTATGTGCCAAGTTGACATACAATGCAGGTGTTGTTGCATAAGGTTTACAGTAAGTACATGTCACATGTTACCCTCTGGGGGTGTTGCAATTGTGCAGAGAGGACTAGTCTATTTTAGTGTATTATCATTGAAAAATTCGTCAATATTATAATAACACTTCTGCAAAAGTAATTTTTTAAGTGTGAATTTGAATACGTTCATTTTATTTTCGTCTTTTATTTTGTTAGGTAGTGTATTATAAATTTTAACTGCCATTGGCTTGGTACCGGAACTGTGCATTTTCAGTCTAGAAGTAGGTATTAAAAGTGTATATTTCCGTGTTGGTCTAAGGGGAGAATTTCTCGTCTGTTCACATGCTTTTAAAAAGTATTGAGGATATTTTCGAATAAACATGCACATTTCCAAGATGTAGATGGAGGTGAGGGTCAGCATTTGATATTTGATAAAATATGGTTTATGGAAATGATGTATTGTTAAATCTGGAAATTCTATGTTTGCAAGTATTCGTAGGCATTTCTTTTGTGCGATGAAAAGGTTATCTACGTTTACACTATTTCCCCATAAATAAACTAAATTACCCATAAACTACCAATAGTTGCTCTTTAACTAACCCTTTAGTTCTGTAAATGTATCTAAACTACAATATTCATTGATAAAAAGTGAATGTGTCAAAATTTCATCACAATGTAGTGTCATTATGGTGACAGGGGATATTTAATAAGATTATTATATTACATAGAAGAAATTTCGGAAAACTTACGTCTCAATAATGATCAGTCATTTGTTCTTGGTCGCACGCATTGTTTAGTGCTCCGTATAAATTCATGGTACGGGGAGAATCGCGCGACCCAGTCGCATCTTAAGTGAAACTGACCTGCACGTAGAGCTGTGTGGTGCAGTCGGCGGAGTCGAGCCGGCTGTGCGCACGACACGTGTACGCACCGGCGTCCAGCGCGCGCGCGGACTGCACACGCAGCGACCCCGACCCCACCAGGTAGAACCGAGAGTCCAGGTCGCTGGAACGAGACAGTATCTATATATTACACTACGCACTTTCCGTGAAAGGACGGAGTAGAAAGTTCCTTCGGCCGTTGAGTCGTGAGTGGAAGTCAAACCTGATTTATTAGAAACTGGCTCAAGGGAGTTGTAGTATCACGCGACTAGGGAATCCTACAGCGGGGTTATAAGTGTGAGAACGTTATAGATAACATCTTAGAGTTTTGTAATATCAAGAACCTTTTCGTCTGTGAACAGGTGTCCTCGTTCCATATGTTAGACCTTCGATCACCTATTGTTCTATATCAGGGGAGATGATGGGGAAACTATTTGTGGAATATAAATATACAAAATAACCCACACAATATAGTAATATTTATGTTTATAGAGTACCAGGATGACCAAAGACTTTTTTTTGGTAAGCAGTGTTTTTCGGAAATTATAATTAGAAAAAATGTATAACAACGCCATCTATTGTCAAGTAGCTTTAGTGTTGCTGTGTCGGTAAAACAATTTAGTTATTGTTTACGCTAATGACTCTAGTTGCCATAATGATTGTAGCAGTCCCTGATTGCCTGAAAAGAAGGGTCGATTTATTGCCCCTGCATACTAAATTTTATGAAAATCGTTGGAGCTGTTTCCGAGATTTAGACTATATACCTACTATATACATATATGCAAGAATTGATTGTTTAAAGGTGTTAGATAGAATTAAGAGTATTAAGATATGGGTAGAGTTGCAATGTTTTAAAATTAGGAAAAACAATTACTTTCAATAAACTTGTTAAAAGTAAGTGCTAAGCGAGACGTCATCGACGCGGCGTCCCGAACACTCCTTGAAAAATACCACCGATAAATATTACGTGAGTAATCCCGTATTTCTAAGTAAAGAATTGTTAAAAAGTAAATTGTATCTCCAAACACTACCTAGTGGTTTTTTTATAATGCATTTGTTCACAGACATCAATGGGCATTGTTTACATATTATATTATTTTTAACTTTTTTTTTTATAATTACTAAAGGAATACAGGAGGACATTCTTTTTTTACTTAACTAAACATACATAATACATTTGTGAAGGCCTGAAGAGCACTTTGAAAACTTACTTAGCCTGAAGGGCACACATACGATAAGGGCCTGAAGGGCACAAAACCATTTTTTTTATTTCTCAGCCTGAGGGGCATAAGTATGTTAACAAGGATGAATATATATTTACCTTAGATCTATGGCAACACCGTTGTTAAGCCACGTGATCTCCGGTTTGGGGTTGCCAGTTGCTGCACAATCGAACGTTACTGATGCTCCTGTAATATATCAAATACACAATTTAACTATTACGATCTAAACGCATGAATAACTTATTCCAAACAAAGTTGTTTGGCACGTGACTTCGTAAACATAATTTATGAAAAACTTTTTGAATGTATCCAAATGACGACATATTCGTCAGTGTAACGTGTAGAATATAACATATACCCGGGTGTAACACGGCCGAACTAGAAAATATACCGCTGGTTGTTACAAGGCCATCCGCTTTAGGCGCAAACCCCACATATCGGGCGTCCGATAGAAGCTGCCCATCAGGCGCGGGCGCGGAAATGGCATGTCTGGGCAACGACATACTGTGTGTTCTAAATTGCGCTTTATTCCCATGTATTTTGTATGAAATTTGAATGGAATAGGAAGCAGCCCGTGCCCATGTCCGCGCCCGACGCCCGATATGTGCGGTTTGCGCGTTAGAGCGCTTCCTGATTTGGCGATAAGGCATCTGTATGCGGTATTTTATACCGCAAGCTTAAGTCAAAGTCAAAATCATTTATTCAATTTAGGCATCAAAGACGCACTTACGAACGTCTACTTTTCATTATAATGTACTTTAAAGACTCTACAACCGCGTTCCAAAATATATAGAACCCACCGAGAAGAAGCGGCAAGAAACTCGGGGCCATTCTTTTTGTATATATGTTTACAATGTTTCTACTTAGGTACTACAAATATTACATTTTATGTGTGACAGAGTGACAACTTGCCAGAAGTGGAGTATTCAAAGCATCTTTGTCTTCTATATAATGTCGGACTTTATACTAAGCTAATTACTAAAAGGTTTTTTACAGTCAACTTGAATTATTTTTCCCTCTTTGAGCTCAGTTATATGTTTTGGGGTTTGATTGTAAAAACTACTATAGTCAGCCAGTAGGCCTAGCACAAATAACTCCGTAAGTGTAACGTAACGTGCCGTTCACGTGCAACAGTACAAACTGTCGTGTATCTAGGGCACACGTGACATAGATAACTCGTAGTTTGTACGCCGAAGCGTGACGTGTTGACGTTCACGGTACGAATACATTTTCGTAATTTTTTCATAGTCATAAGCTTTCGATATAAAACATTGGAATCTTCACATGTTGTTCTCGCATCACAAGCGGTACCGCTCAGTATGCAGGATATTTACTGCCTGCCCGTACGCCGCGGCGTGCCGCACGCTCACCGTCCCGCTCTCACGCAGCCTACGTCAATCAGGAAGCATGCATTCAAATACTGGAGCTCGGTAACGAATCGGTAAAAAAGCGGAGCCTACTTTACTGCACCGATACCGTACCGCTAAATGAAGAAGCGGCCTTACACTAACGATATTTTTCATCTTAGCCAGAAGTATTTTTATCTCATTTAATAATTGATTTATGAGATATTTAACGACATCTATCGATAATATTGTGTACTATTTCAATCTTTTGTTTATCCAAAGTTACATTTGGAAATTCTATCGAATAGTTGGCGTGCCCCAAATTCAGTTCACTGCATTACTGCCTTGCCTACTAACAAAAATGGACTTTGTGAGATGAATAAATGAATTGGAGTTAATGTATGCAAGGCGACAACATGGGTTCAAATTTTGGAAAGGCAAATCAGCATGATCCACGTGAGAGAATAATGAGTTTAACAATATAAGCGGAGTTCCTACAGCTTACTTGGTAAGCCGGCAGAAAAGGTTACTATAGGTGTGGGTACAGTCCTACTGGTACCAAAATTTGAAATTATGTTCACGCCTTTCATGCGCCAATGTACATGTAGATAAAACTCTTGTTTCATATCGCCTGCTTTTTACTGTCAAAATTCAACGAGGTGGTTGGTTTGGAATATATACAACGTGTCCCAAAATTCAACGATAAGTCAACACCGGAGGATATACCTACCCCGGACTAATCGGGGAAAAAAATAAAAAAAAATATATCCCAATTATATTTTAGGTTATAACAAAATAATGAAATTCTTCAGATATTGAGACCGTTTATGATATATTTCACTACCATGACCACATTTTTTTAATATTTGTTTCTTTTTTTATATAGGCAACCTGAATAGCACTGCTATCTACCACAATTCTTAAAAAATCCAGAATAACTCTTGTTTTATCACGAAAATTAATGACACTTATTTTATTCCCTAAATCTTTTGAAGACTTTTACTTTTAACCGTTTTTACTTATCGTGGTGTAAAAAAAAAGTATGAACACTAGTATGGCAAGTTTTTTTAAAAATTGACGCAACTAACCAACATTCCAAAATGGTATAATACTCTAGGAAAACAAGTTATAAAAAAATATGGGCCTATTATTTCTAAACAGGGGCCAAATTCCCTAAATTGTAATTGTCAGTAATCACTTTTAGTACATGCCCAAAATGGGTTCTCTGCGTTCAGGTCTATCCTCTGGTGTTGGCTTATAGTTGAATTTTGGGACACATTGTATAAAGGTGGATCAATACATACTGTAAATATTCAACGGGGTGGTTGGTTTGAAATATATATTAAGGTGGATAAATACACACTGTAAATATTCAACGGGGTGGTTGGTTTGAAATATATATTAAGGTGGATAAATACACACTGTAAATATTCAACGGGGTGGTTGGTTTGAAATATATATAAAGGTGGATAAATACACACTGTAAATATTCAACGGGGTGGTTGGTTTGAAATATATATAAAGGTGGATAAATACACACTGTAAATATTCAACGGGGTGGTTGGTTTGGAATATATATTAAGGTGGATAAATACACACTGTAAATATTCAACGGGGTGGTTGGTTTGGAATATATATTAAGGTGGATAAATACACACTGTAAATATTCAACGGGGTGGTTGGTTTGGAATATATATAAAGGTGGATAAATACACACTGTAAATATTCAACGGGGTGGTTGGTTTGAAATATATATAAAGGTGGATAAATACACACTGTAAATATTCAACGGGGTGGTTGGTTTGAAATATATATTAAGGTGGATAAATACACACTGTAAATATTCAACGGGGTGGTTGGTTTGAAATATATATTAAGGTGGATAAATACACACTGTAAATATTCAACGGGGTGGTTGGTTTGGAATATATATTAAGGTGGATAAATACACACTGTAAATATTCAACGGGGTGGTTGGTTTGGAATATATATAAAGGTGGATAAATACACACTGTAAATATTCAACGGGGTGGTTGGTTTGGAATATATATAAAGGTGGATAAATACACACTGTAAATATTCAACGGGGTGGTTGGTTTGGAATATATATAAAGGTGGATAAATACACACTGTAAATATTCAACGGGGTGGTTGGTTTCAAATATATATTAAGGTGGATAAATACACACTAAAAATATTCAACGGGGTGGTTGGTTTGGAATATATATAAAGGTGGATAAATACACACTGTAAATATTCAACGGGGTGGTTGATTTGAAATATATATTAAGGTGGATAAATACACACTGTAAATATTCAACGGGGTGGTTGGTTTGGAATATATATAAAGGTGGATAAATACACACTGTAAATATTCAACGGGGTGGTTGGTTTGAAATATATATTAAGGTGGATAAATACACACTGTAAATATTCAACGGGGTGGTTGGTTTGGAATATATATAAAGGTGGATAAATACACACTGTAAATATTCAACGGGGTGGTTGGTTTGAAATATATATTAAGGTGGATAAATACACACTGTAAATATTCAACGGGGTGGTTGGTTTGGAATATATATAAAGGTGGATAAATACACACTGTAAATATTCAACGGGGTGGTTGGTTTGAAATATATATTAAGGTGGATAAATACACACTGTAAATATTCAACGGGGTGGTTGGTTTGAAATATATATTAAGGTGGATAAATACACACTGTAAATATTCAACGGGGTGGTTGGTTTGGAATATATATTAAGGTGGATAAATACACACTGTAAATATTCAACGGGGTGGTTGGTTTGGAATATATATAAAGGTGGATAAATACACACTGTAAATATTTAACGGGGTGGTTGGTTTGAAATATATATTAAGGTGGATAAATACACACTGTAAATATTCAACGGGGTGGTTGGTTTGGAATATATATTAAGGTGGATAAATATACACTGTAAATATTCAACGGGGTGGTTGGTTTGAAATATATATTAAGGTGGATAAATACACACTGTAAATATTCAACGGGGTGGTTGGTTTGGAATATATATAAAGGTGGATAAATACACACTGTAAATATTCAACGGGGTGGTTGGTTTGAAATATATATTAAGGTGGATAAATACACACTGTAAATATTCAACGGGGTGGTTGGTTTGAAATATATATTAAGGTGGATAAATACACACTGTAAATATTCAACGGGGTGGTTGGTTTGGAATATATATTAAGGTGGATAAATACACACTGTAAATATTCAACGGGGTGGTTGGTTTGGAATATATATAAAGGTGGATAAATACACACTGTAAATATTCAACGGGGTGGTTGGTTTGAAATATATATTAAGGTGGATAAATACACACTGTAAATATTCAACGGGGTGGTTGGTTTGGAATATATATTAAGGTGGATAAATACACACTGTAAATATTCAACGGGGTGGTTGGTTTGGAATATATATAAAGGTGGATAAATACACACTGTAAATATTCAACGGGGTGGTTGGTTTGAAATATATATTAAGGTGGATAAATACACACTGTAAATATTCAACGGGGTGGTTGGTTTGGAATATATATAAAGGTGGATAAATACACACTGTAAATATTCAACGGGGTGGTTGGTTTGAAATATATATTAAGGTGGATAAATACACACTGTAAATATTCAACGGGGTGGTTGGTTTGAAATATATATTAAGATGGATAAATACACACTGTAAATATTCAACGGGGTGGTTGGTTTGGAATATATATAAAGGTGGATAAATACACACTGTAAATATTCAACGGGGTGGTTGGTTTGAAATATATATTAAGGTGGATAAATACACACTGTAAATATTCAACGGGGTGGTTGGTTTGGAATATATATAAAGGTGGATAAATACACACTGTAAATATTCAACGGGGTGGTTGGTTTGAAATATATATTAAGGTGGATAAATACACACTGTAAATATTCAACGGGGTGGTTGGTTTGGAATATATATAAAGGTGGATAAATACATACTGTAAATATTCAACGGGGTGGTTGGTTTGGAATATATATAAAGGTGGATAAATACACACTGTAAATATTCAACGGTGTGGTTGGTTTGAAATATATATAAAGGTGGATAAATACACACTGTAAATATTCAACGGGGTGGTTGGTTTGAAATATATATAAAGGTGGATAAATACACACTGTAAATATTCAACGGGGTGGTTGGTTTGGAATATATATAAAGGTGGATAAATACACACTGTAAATATTCAACGGGGTGGTTGGTTTGAAATATATATTAAGGTGGATAAATACACACTGTAAATATTCAACGGGGTGGTTGGTTTGAAATATATATAAAGGTGGATAAATACACACTGTAAATATTCAACGGGGTGGTTGGTTTGGAATATATATAAAGGTGGATAAATACACACTGTAAATATTCAACGGGGTGGTTGGTTTGAAATATATATTAAGGTGGATAAATACACTCTGTAAATATTCAACGGGGTGGTTGGTTTGAAATATATATTAAGATGGATAAATACACACTGTAAATATTCAACGGGGTGGTTGGTTTGGAATATATATAAAGGTGGATAAATACACACTGTAAATATTCAACGGGGTGGTTGGTTTGAAATATATATTAAGGTGGATAAATACACACTGTAAATATTCAACGGGGTGGTTGGTTTGGAATATATATAAAGGTGGATAAATACACACTGTAAATATTCAACGGGGTGGTTGGTTTGGAATATATATTAAGGTGGATAAATACACACTGTAAATATTCAACGGGGTGGTTGGTTTGGAATATATATTAAGGTGGATAAATACACACTGTAAATATTCAACGGGGTGGTTGGTTTGGAATATATATTAAGGTGGATAAATACACACTGTAAATATTCAACGGGGTGGTTGGTTTGGAATATATATTAAGGTGGATAAATACACACTGTAAATATTCAACGGGGTGGTTGGTTTGGAATATATATAAAGGTGGATAAATACACACTGTAAATATTCAACGGGGTGGTTGGTTTGAAATATATATTAAGGTGGATAAATACACACTGTAAATATTCAACGGGGTGGTTGGTTTGGAATATATATAAAGGTGGATAAATACACACTGTAAATATTCAACGGGGTGGTTGGTTTGGAATATATATTAAGGTGGATAAATACACACTGTAAATATTCAACGGGGTGGTTGGTTTGGAATATATATTAAGGTGGATAAATACACACTGTAAATATTTAACGGGGTGGTTGGTTTGGAATATATATTAAGGTGGATAAATACACACTGTAAATATTCAACGGGGTGGTTGGTTTGGAATATATATTAAGGTGGATAAATACACACTGTAAATATTCAACGGGGTGGTTGGTTTGGAATATATATTAAGGTGGATAAATACACACTGTAAATATTCAACGGGGTGGTTGGTTTGGAATATATATTAATGTGGATAAATACACACTGTAAATATTCAACGGGGTGGTTGGTTTGGAATATATATTAAGGTGGATAAATACACACTGTAAATATTCAACGGGGTGGTTGGTTTGGAATATATATTAAGGTGGATAAATACACACTGTAAATATTCAACGGGGTGGTTGGTTTGAAATATATATTAAGGTGGATAAATACACACTGTAAATATTCAACGGGGTGGTTGGTTTGGAATATATATTATGGTGGATAAATACACACTGTAAATATTCAACGGGGTGGTTGGTTTGGAATATATATTAAGGTGGATAAATACACACTGTAAATATTCAACGGGGTGGTTGGTTTGGAATATATATAAAGGTGGATAAATACACACTGTAAATATTCAACGGGGTGGTTGGTTTGAAATATATATTAAGGTGGATAAATACACACTGTAAATATTCAACGGGGTGGTTGGTTTGGAATATATATAAAGGTGGATAAATACACACTGTAAATATTCAACGGGGTGGTTGGTTTGGAATATATATTAAGGTGGATAAATACACACTGTAAATATTCAACGGGGTGGTTGGTTTGGAATATATATTAAGGTGGATAAATACACACTGTAAATATTTAACGGGGTGGTTGGTTTGGAATATATATTAAGGTGGATAAATACACACTGTAAATATTCAACGGGGTGGTTGGTTTGGAATATATATTAAGGTGGATAAATACACACTGTAAATATTCAACGGGGTGGTTGGTTTGGAATATATATTAAGGTGGATAAATACACACTGTAAATATTCAACGGGGTGGTTGGTTTGGAATATATATTAAGGTGGATAAATACACACTGTAAATATTTAACGGGGTGGTTGGTTTGGAATATATATTAAGGTGGATAAATACACACTGTAAATATTCAACGGGGTGGTTGGTTTGGAATATATATTAAGGTGGATAAATACACACTGTAAATATTCAACGGGGTGGTTGGTTTGGAATATATATTAAGGTGGATAAATACACACTGTAAATATTCAACGGGGTGGTTGGTTTGGAATATATATTAAGGTGGATAAATACACACTGTAAATATTTAACGGGGTGGTTGGTTTGGAATATATATTAAGGTGGATAAATACACACTGTAAATATTCAACGGGGTGGTTGGTTTGGAATATATATTAAGGTGGATAAATACACACTGTAAATATTCAACGGGGTGGTTGGTTTGAAATATATATTAAGGTGGATAAATACACACTGTAAATATTCAACGGGGTGGTTGGTTTGAAATATATATTAAGGTGGATAAATACACACTGTAAATATTCAACGGGGTGGTTGGTTTGGAATATATATAAAGACCAGTAAAAATAGCCGTTTTTTGGTCAAGCTCGCACACAACTATTAGTTTAGTAAGGTTTAGGTTCATTCACTGAGCATAAAATCACAAAATGCTGACAGATCCATGTGAAGCTTCAAGCGCCATCTTGATTAAAGTTTTTGGCCGATATCTCGGAAACTGTGCACTTTAGGGCAAGAGTTATTAAGACTATTATTGTATAGAATAAAATTTCGCATCTTTTATTCCAACTTTTTTTGTAAAATTTCCCGTTTAAGATTTTTGGTTCATTTAGTGCGAGGTTAGATTATATTTTTACTGTCCTAATAAGTATATACCTACTTAAGTGAAGTATTGGGCAGACTGTAATATAAACAAGGTTTACCTTCCATGATGGTGACGGGTTGTGGAGTGGCGATGAACCGTGGGGGGGACTCCACGTTCGCCACTTCCGCACTCACTCGGAGCTCTATCTCTTCACTAGTTCTGGAAATATACACCACCATGCAACATTACAACTCCGTAACAGGAAACTTTGCAATTTTAGAAATAAAAATACACATCCTAGGACGGAGTTCGAACCCCTGTATTACGACAATCCGTGTTAGACGCCATGACCACTAGGGCACAGAGGCATACCGTCCGAGCATCAAATTTGACCTCTGTATTTGATTTTAAACATCGGAAAGGGAAGCAACGTCTATTTAACAGCTTGACAGCATTATCCAACCGAAAGAAGAATTTTTCAAACACTTATCTTTCGTATTGATGTCACAACCCTTCATAATTTTTAGAGAAAAATATAAGAGTGTATTTTTCTCAAGTTCGATCTCGCTAAGCAATAAATCTTCTATATCTATACATATAATAAAACTGTAACTTAGCCAAATCTGTAATCTGTAAATATTGTTTTCATACCACCTGCTCGACAATGTCCAATTACATATCACGCAATCTCGACGTAAAGCGAGGCATTACATCCCCGGGGCTGTAATGTTGTATGAAACTCTCATGGGATTAAAGTGATTTGGATTCGCAACGTTAAAACTTGGAGGAAAACTCTCAGCATTTTTAACTCTTTTTACGTTACCTGCCTGTGGCCAGTTTGATTTTCGATTTAACCTTTTTTCTTTACTTTTAACTAAATAAATGTTTTATTTATGTAGCCCTGAGTTTTTATTGTCTCGCAGTAGGTATTAAAAGTAAAGCATGCACCTTGAGGATAAAGCCTCTCTTCGTTTTGGGCGGATTTAACCCCTCGCTTCACTACTACGTTCGGGGATTATTAACTCTAGAGTCTCCGTTACGCTCAAGGTCCAATACGCCGCCCGTGACGTAAGACTCTACTTTACATATATTTACATATTTTTATTATATTTATTAGTTAGTAATCTACTACTATTCTCGGATCTTGGATGTTTGTGACACGTTAATGTACGTGTCCATGTCTAATGCGACACGGAGATTCTTCTTCCTGCTTAAGAGGCATTTCACATTTTAATGCGCGTAATCGTAGATTTTAAGCGCTTAATTTACTATCATAGGAAAGATTCACAAATAGTTGAATAATTGAAATAAATAGAATAATCTGTCTTCTTTTCAGTTAATGTACCACATTTACAAGCATAACTTTAATTATTTTGTAGTGACCAATCTCCCGCACCTCGTTTTACGAATTAAATGGAATATAGCAAACTTCAGAGTTCTATCTCTTGTATAAAAACTCATCAAATTAACTAAACAAAAAAATCTATTCATCAGGAATATAATCTTGTTGACACACAGTGTACTAGAATATCGATAATTGATCATCATTATAGAAAAAAAAATAAAGATCTTTCGCCAATTTCCACGAATTATATCAGCAGTTTAACACGATTTATTGCGTTAAATAAAGTGTAATTCCAAACTGATATTATATCAAAAGAAAGTACATTCTTCAATTAATCTGATCTCAGTTAAAATATGATATTAACTCTGCTTTGTTAGACACGAAAAAATATTTAACATAAGTCTAAATGATTATAAATTGAATCGACAAGAAATTGATTGTTTACTCATTCCAAAGCCACAGTTTTTAAAATGAGTGCAAGTATCAAAATATGTTACTCACAGTCACGCTATTCCGTCGTCACTTCTTTCGCCTGTGTAAGCGATGCGCTGGCATTTACCTAAACTTCAGTAGAGTGATTTTGTGAAATGGCTCTTAAAGGCCTATTCAGACCTGAGCGTTATTCGCTACCGCTGTGAGTAGTGAAAAACACCACGCGGAACTCGATGGGTAAATAGTATGAAGTTCCATAACTGCAGCGAACCTTGTACCGCCGGGCGACGCGGGAGCAGGTAGCAGCGCCATGCTTCCTGCCCTCGCCCCGCTAACCGTTATCAACTGAGTATCAACGCGCGGTAGCGATATCCGCTCTGGTGTGAACAGCGAAATTAACGCATAACCTTTCGGATTTCTCTATCGCTCGCGGTAACGAATAACGCCCAGGTCTGAATAGGCCTTAAGTAGGTTATGTTACAAAAAAACCTAAAATCCTTAATCTGCGCTCTGTTCAAAACATATTAGATATCTATAGAGCGTAATGTGGTGTACAACTCACTTGTAGATATGTGCGGAGTGCAGCAGCGCGACCCGACACCTGTACCGGCCCGCGTCGTGCTGCTGCAGCGGCTCCACCTCCAGCGCGCCGCTCGGCGTCAGCGACACGCGAGCGCTCTCCAACCGGACCGGGGACCCGTTCTTCAACCATGTCACCTGGGGGGATATCAGTAAGTATTACCGAGCGAGCGAAGCGTCTCTGCTTTAACTGGTCAAATCGACTTTCATCTGTCCGTATGTTTATTATAGCCTAACCACTAGTGTAGCCATAAGCTGCACTAATCGCCACCCGTATGATGACCTGACAGATGCTTGTTCACGCCCCGCTTGAAAGACCCAGGGTCATAGCTGCAAGGAAATACATTCGCCGGCAGAGCATTCCACAATTTACTCACACGACAGAAGTAGAAACTACCAAACATTTTGGTTCGTGGTAAGAAATTTTGAACAGTATATGGATGCAATGCTAGGCCGGATCGAGTAGTTCGGGATCGGAATGGTGAGGAAGGAATTAGATTAAAAAGCTCTTCAGAACATTCGCCATGAAACAACCGGTAAAAAACGCTTATAGAAGCTATAGTTGTACGCATTTGTAGGGGTTCTAAGTGTTGAGTGAGTTCAGTGTCTCCAATAATACGGACAGCGCGACGTTGCAGTCTGTCGAGTGCATCCATAAGGTACTTAAACATATCGACAGCAATTAACTCTCCCGTTAATCTCGTTTATCATAAACCAAAGTAATATATTAGTTTATGTGGTAGAAGTAACTATATAAACATGGACACTCACTCATTCCCAAGCTTATATGCGTGTTAATATTAGTTTGCAGTTACGGACGTATAAGGTTTTGAAATTCTTTATTTTAAAAGAGATCTTGTCACACAGTGAGCACGTCACCCCCGTGCAGATATGATATAAATAAGCACAGTGAATAAAAACATACATTAGCCGAGAGTAATTAAGACTAGGCTTAGTGAATACGTCTGAACTGTAACTTACATTAAGCGCGAGAGGCGGCGGCGCCGCATGCGGGCGGGAGGCCCCGTACACGCGGCGGTCGGGCGCGCCCGCATGCGTGACGCGCGGCGACACGCGCGGGGACACGCGCATGCCGCACGGCAGCAGCGCCACACTGCCCACCGCGCCCAGCACGGACCGCGGGCCTGCTGCTAGCTCCGGCACCTCTGGAGGTTCACAATACATGTGATATGTTAGGAGTAGTAAGTAAAACGTTGACGGTTCGCTACAATATGCTGGCCCGCAGGTTTGCGCGCTGCACAAAGGACGTGGATCACGATCTTTAAAGGATATTGCCAAAGTTTTTATACTTGCAGCTTGTGGGTCAAGTATACGCAGCGGGCTTATAACGCTCTTCGCGTTTGTTATGTTATAATAATGCTTTCAGAATTCTGGTGGGTCTTCCACGATACTGCAGCGCATGCCAAATGTTTGAGGAGGCTCATGTTGACGATGTTTATGCCATTATAAGAAAGAGAGCGGCGTCAATGATGTCGTCAGGCGTCAGGATTCGTGGAGGATCTAACGGTATTCTGAAAGTATTACTGCATCAAAGGTCGCACGGCCAGACACAATATAAATTTCATTGTTATGATGACATCGACCCTTGAAGGGTTATCACATAAAATGGAAAATCCATTTATTGAGCACTGGGTACATATTCATATATACAAAATTTTCGTATGTTACGAATTCACACGACTACTCAGCGCTGGAAATCAGCAAAGATAATATAAACACTACGTGACACCTATAAAAAGCTACTCTATGCTGGAAACCTCCGGGCTCGCATCCCATTTAATCCTAATGAATATAGTGGTACCAAGTAACATATTTTTAAGTATACAAAAACTACGGCTTTTTGCCTGAAGATCAATTTATTATTATAAAACAAATACAGTACTTACAAGAAAATCTTACGGGAAGGCATTTAGATTCCGTAGGATCGAATTGTTAAAAAAAATATAATAAAATACAAAGACGAACGAATGTTACCCACGTAGCCCAGCGGATTAACCACTTGAAATGACTGTGGGAGAAGCACATACAGCGATGCGGTCTAAAGTTTCAGACAGGATACCACGGCCCTAGTGGAGACCAAGCACAGCGTAGGCCATCCACTGACAAGGTGGACATTGACTACATAAGAGTTTATTAGACCATTTTAACACTGACTCTGAATCTGACATGTTCACACAAACTGTTATTTGGTCTTTGTTGACTATTATTGTAGTCTACGAACGTGTCACCAAACTTACACTAAGCACACTAACAAAATTTGCTGGACGACGTTAGATGTAATCCGCTTCCAACCGGTCCTTTTAGAAATTCATGAAGAATACCAGTGTCCAATGTGGGCTATCCTATAATTGCGCTGCTAAACATAAAGCATGTAACTTCATAATTCGAGCCGCTCCATGTGGCCTGAAGCAAATATCAAAGGATGACGCATTGCATCACGTATAATAATGGCAGTGGTATATGCTTAAGAAAATATTGCAATGGGGATGGATTACGGCACGCCTGAAAGAACATTAAACTCATCATATCAGCTTTAGAACGTCCACTGCTGAACATATGCCTCCCCACATATATTTCCAAAAAGACCAATTGAAAGCGTCATGTATCCCACATCGTCTCACGACTTATATCAGGTCATTTGTCTTGTCTTGTCACTTTGTCGGTGGAAGACATGCTGAGCATGCTAGTCCGTGGACTCCACTCCAGAACTTTCCCAACTCACCGGCCGAGTTCTGTGTGCTATGTGGCCTACCCACTGCCACCTCAACTGGCTGATCTTCTGGGCTATGTCGATGACTTTCGTTCGTCTACGGATATCCTCATTAAACTATCTCAACTATCTCGAAGTAAAGCTAATGGTCTTTATTAACTCACCAGCTAGAAACACCGTCGCGATCCTAGACACGATGGTGCCCACACCGTCTACTGAAGCCACACACTGGTACTGCCCCGCGAGACCTGCAGACATGCTCTCGATCACTAGAGAACCATTAGGCAGCTGTTTTCTGAAATAAAGAGAGAAGATTCATGTTTCATTGTGACTTCACAATGGTTGTGCATGTAGCCAGATTTTTCTTGTTTACGTTACTAGGAGAGAGAACAAGCACGAGGCCCGCCTGATGTTAGCCAGTAATCTCTGCCTTTCCTCAAAAGTGACGAACTGCACTGCGCCCATCACATTGAAATGTTGAGTTGATAAGTATCACGTGCCTGTAATTGTATCGGCATCTCTGCCCTTCAAACCGGACAGGATATGCGAACATTACAACTTCGAGATAGAAGCTGGTATGGTGCCAGTGCTTCCCGGACGAACTCGACCGCAAAGAGATCTACAGCTGCCAGAGTTATTCAAGTTTGGAGCCGAGTCCCCCCCTAGCACCGAGTAATACACCTAATTTACCGAGCGAGCGAAGCGTCTCTGCTTTAAAACTGGCCAAATTGCCTAAAAAATAAATTTATAAACCATTTATTGCCTTATTAGTACACAACTATAAATAAAAACACAAATAAAATATGTTACCAGCAGGCAAAAGGGTTATGCTCAGCATAAGCAGCGCTTGCGTCCATCAGACGTGCGCTGCGCTGTTTTTCAGCATATCCAAGGATCACAAAAGAATAAAATACGATAGGAACAGCTTGCTATACAGTCAGATATAAAATGATTACTATGTCTAGGGTTACAATACCTTGAAAGTGACTAAAACAAAACAATTAATAAAATAAGTGACTATCATCTGTCCGTATGTTTGTTAGGTTGTATGTTGGTCCTCCTTCCTGTACAGGTCGCATTTTTTAATCAATCTTGACGAAACTTGGTATGCTTGTTTTATATTTTTTTTTTTTAAACGGCGATTATCCTAAAAAGAGGGGAAGTTTGCTGCGGAGCTATTTACCAACCTATTTTGGTAAAATTTGGAACACACATTAGGTGCCTGGCTGTAAAGAAAAATTTCGAATATAAGCAGAATTGGTCAAGTGGTTGCCAAGATGATAGGTTGTGAATTATATAAATTGGACGAATTTGGTAATATTCGGCAAGAGCATTTGGTACCAACATTAAAATTTTTGTAATACTGGTCAAGGTCTTGTCGTAATAAATATTTGTTATTTTTTCTGAATTTCGATTTAGTGTCTTTCTCATTAGTACCTACTATCAAGTTAATATTTCCAAAGGTCTACAGCTCCCAATGCCACTAGTAAGCTGCTGTACTAGTAGTACTACGTACAAAGTGGTCGCTTTCCCACGCCACCTGCAGCTTGGGAGCCAATCTGGGACTTCTCTTTGACTTTACCGCATCTTAGAGTCGCGTCTCGCACTAATTAACGTTAGAAACGGGATATTTACCATGTATTGTATTTTTGAGTTCTAAATATTTCGGCACAGTTGCATGCGCCATGTTCACGAGTAAACTGAAGTATCTGCGGGTAGGTGTTGTTATAAGCAGACGAAACGGTCTACCCTCTTCTTTTAACGTTTCTTTCGTTCCGTTTTATTACCACTGACACAAAAGTCGCTTGGAACTCGATCTGAGTCTCGACACACACAACTCACGGTATCTGCTCGTAAGCTTTTTCGAAGCTTCTTCGGTTTTTGCAAAGATGAACCACTGGACTCCAGGTTCTCGACAATTGAAACCCATCCTCTCTATTAAAACTCCTATATTTGGTAATATCGATGGCCTCCCTTACCAATCTAGGTATATAGTGGCGTTCGGTCGAGATTATCTGAGGGTTATGTAACTCAATCCTGTGATTCGATCCCGATTCCAAAAGGTGTTGGGCAACGGCCGATTTTTGAGGGTCATTGTTCTTCACGGCCCTAATGTTCCCCCTATTTCGACAGGCAACAGTTCGTTTAGTCTGACCGATATAAGACTCGCCACAACAGTCTGCTTTATAAACGCCAGGTTTTTCCAAGGGAAATAATCATTCATTGCAGCACCATCTTTTTGATAGATCCCATTGCTATAAAGTTATATTTTTTGCATAGCGACCATGTCAGTTTAAAAACTTGTATCGCGTCTCGCACTATCTCAGCTTTATGGTGCGTAACATACGAATACTTTACCTCATTATTTCGGAACGCATTCTTTCTGTCGAGTGCTGGAGGTGTACGGTGGTAACCACCATAGCCGACATTTGCAGATCACGTAGCTCGTAGTATACCTACCTAGTCAAATTTAACAGACTTGCTTTAATCTAGTTGTGTCAGAAGGCCATTGTATCATTTCACAACGTTTAACAATCTATCCCGCAATTACACAAAAAGCTATTCTACTATTTCTATAGCGAAATTGAAATGTAACCTCATCTCGAACGCGTACTATGTGTGTAAGCAGAATATGAAGTTTATATCGATCGCTGACGTCAATAGAAACGTAACTGCAGCTGGACTGTTGTTCAATAGCAGAATAAGAAAACATATCAAACGTTCCAGTACGAGGCAGAATCGTTCCAGTACACGACGTCTGAACTCCGGCCGTCCTCTGATCTCCAGCACCGACCGCGGCCACCCTTCTCTACAGCGATTGCTGGGAATTTCTACCGGCGCGGCGGTGTGGAGCCGACCCTGCACGGCAGACCTGCTGCTGAGCATCGGCCAATACTAGCGGACCGGAGTTCAGACGTCGTGTACTGGAACGATTCTGCCTCGTACTGGAACGATTCAGCCTTGTACTGGAACGATTCCGCCTCGTACTGGAACCCTGAAAAGCACATGTGCTCCGGTCACAGTGGGTCCAGTAAGGTGTTGAGCTGGCGGGTCCACTGTCCCTCTGCTACTGGGCATATAGTGACTCGCAGAGGGCCTTTAGGGATGTGGCCCGCCAACAAACAAGAGATGCCATAAGGGCCAAAGAGGTAATGCTGCTGGTGAAGAATTCGCATCCGCTAAGGCTTCCGCTACCGAGCATAAAGGGACTAGCTAGGCCCTTCGCGGATGCCAACCACCAGCGGCTCAGAATGCCAGAAGGGCGTAAATAGGTGTGTTGCTGGTAAAAGTGCGCACAATCCACGAGGTCCGTTCACTACCGAGCAATTAGGGACTAGCCTAGGTACCTCGGGAATTGCGAGCTACCCAACAACACCCTTTCAAGTTTGCCAGAAGGGCGTAAAATAGAAACAAGGAGAAAGTTGAGAAGCAACAGCAAACACAGAAAAACACATAAAAATAATACAGTAAATAAGTTGAGAGTACATACCAAAGGTTACAATTGTAGGTTATAATTTATGGTGGTCAAGTACACTTTCATTTCACAACTCAAACTTACCCAATGTATGGGGGTTCTGAAGATTGATGTTCGAATTATATAAGACTCTGTAGCACTAGTCGTAGTAATTTATTAGCAGTTGCACAGTCGACGGCCGGTAACAAAGTGAGGTTGGTTGCGCTTGCAGTAAAAACAACAAGTTGGGGCGGAAGTCGGAGGCGCATTTCGCTACCTTATATGGTAATGAAAAAGGCCTCAAACCCGTCGTAGTCGTCAGTCCAATCACTACACTGCATTTTGAACTTTTTCAAAATATCAACGTCCGTTCACCGGAACTCACAACTCGTGGCATTATTTTTCTCTAAACTCGATTGACATTTGTTTAACTGTCACTGTCCATATTTTTGATTGTTATATGCGACCTCTATCGGTGAATCGCCGAACTACCTCAGCGCGCAGCAAAGGTAGTTATCTCGATTTAAAGGTTGCTTTAATCTTCAAACGGAATTTAGGTAGTCGTTTGTGAGTTTGCCTACAGATGTCGCTTATTTAAACTAGTTTTTAAGAGAACCGATAATCTAGTAATCTAGATCGGTTACATTCTTTCTGTCGAGTGCTGGAGGTGTACGGTGGTAACCACCATAGCCGACATTTGCAGATCACGTAGCTCGTAGTATACCTACCTAGTCAAATTTAACAGACTTGCTTTAATCTAGTTGTGTCAGAAGGCCATTGTATCATTTCACAACGTTTAACAATCTATCCCGCAATTACACAAAAAGCTATTCTACTATTTCTATAGCGAAATTGAAATGTAACCTCATCTCGAACGCGTACTATGTGTGTAAGCAGAATATGAAGTTTATATCGATCGCTGACGTCAATAGAAACGTAACTGCAGCTGGACTGTTGTTCAATAGCAGAATAAGAAAACATATCAAAAGTCACCGTTCTGCAGTTCGATTGCAATTTAGTTAGTAGAACTCGCCCCTGATCTCGCATTTTTTAGTATTGTAGTATTTTTCAGAGTCCCTTTTTGGGATTCTTATGCGTCATTCAGCAAACAGAAACTGAGGGCAAATGAGCCAAATTCTCAGGAGTTACGAGCAGACAGGAACGGACATACTTACATATCGGATCAAACACATAGCCCTCCTTTTGGGCTTAACCACAGTCGGATAACAAGCAGCCACCAACCACCAAGATAGACTTATCAAATATAAGGCCTACATAACTTGAGCTCTCCTCACCTATATTTATCATCACTGGAGAGCGCATGGTCCCTGGTCGGCATGGCGCCGACGTTATGCCTCCAGCTCAGTCTTATGGCGTGTCTGGTCATCACGGCGCAGGTCAAGAGTGCCGGTTCCCCCGGTGGCACTACCAGGTCACTGGGCTCCGTCGTGAATCTGATGCCGGGGTCTTGGTCTTCGCCTCCTGAGGAAGAAAACAGAAAATTGTTTAATCATATACCTACATTTTTTTAAATTTAAATACTAGCCTCCACAGACTGCACGGTCCGTGCCATTTTTCGTTTTTTTTGCACATTTATCGAATTGAAATACAATTAAAAAAGAGACAACAACATAATACTTAATTAGAGTACATTGTATTTTTATGTCAAACTACTTAATTAAGGGCTATATCTGAGTTTGTATCAGCATTGAGAGCAGACCGGTCTCCGCAGACAGCACCCGTTCACGAGTTGACGCATGTGGCAGCCATTGCCTTCCTCAACCATATATGAGGGAAGAGGCGACCCGCCACACACCACCACTGCTTGCCGACACCTTTTCGTGAGCGTGTCGGCTCTGTATGCTCATACTTACTCTTTGTCAAATACAGCTTAACTTACAACATTACAACAAACATACCTACATATTACAAGTATGAAAGTTTGTAAGTGACGTCTAATATACCTTTTAACGAGCAATTCTTGTATATATAAGTACATGATCTAAATCTCGGGAACGGCTCCAGCGATTTTCATTACATTTAGTAGGCAGGGGGTTTCGGGGGCATTAAATCGATCTAGCTAGTTTTCATATTTAGAAAACGTCGTTTTATCCGAGTTTTTAGGCTAAAACTCGTCACAGCAACACTAAAGCTACTTGAAAATACGAGTAGATGGCGTTGTTAAGCAACACTTTTATTTTATTTTTTGACGCAGAGTAATCCTTTATGGATACCACCAGCCCCGGGGGGAGCACGGTGGTTATGTGGGAGTCTCTGCCAGAAGGGCAGCATACCCACCAAACCTCTGCGGTGTTCCATCACTGCCGCTTTTGGCGGGAACGCGGGACAGATTTCGCACACGACCGCGAACCCGCCGCGGCTGTCCGTTGCCGGACCCTTCTCTCTTGCAGCACGCCAGAACACTTGGCGTGCCGCAACCGCCACGGGGGACCTAGCCCGCAAAATGGACCCCAGACTCCCCCGAGTCTGGGTGCCCTAAGTCCCCCTACGATGGGTCAGGTGAGTAGCCCCACCGCCTGCTACTTCAGCCGCAGAGGATAGGGACAGCGGCGCCTCTCAATACCGACAGTCCTCTTCCCCTGCGACCCCACCGCGTCCGCCATCTGACGGTGGCGGCCCCGTCAAGGCCGCGGAAGGCAGGGAGAGCGGCTCACCGTAACACCGGCACTCCTCTCCCGCCGCGGCCCCTAACTCTCAGCCGCGGTGCCGCCCATACGGCACCGCAGCCCGCCTCAGTTGCAGTGGCGCCCATACACCACCGCAACCTACAGTGACCGCTCCCGTGTGGACTTGGAGGGCAAAGCCCATAGGAGCGGTCCCACCTCGGGCCCGCCAGCTATCGGCTATCACTGGCAGGCCCATTGGTTCCTCTTAGCTTCACCGTGGTGACCCAAGCCACGGCTACTGAGCCCCCCCGCCACGGCAAGGCGGGAACTCTCGGGGGGGTTGTTAAGCAACACTAAGCCAACGTCGCGGGCAGGCGTTAGTTAACATACATATATAATATATATAATATATACTTTGTACTATATATTATATACTATATGATATCTAATATAATATATTAGCGACGGAATTAGAATAAAAAAATCAAATTAAAAGATGCAAACAAACGAAATATTAAAATGCTTAAGAGCTTCCTTTCCTTGAAGAGCGAGCTTTAAACAATGGTATCCGCAGTAGGAGAGCTTAACGACTTTGTTTTCTTATAAACCCTCTCGAAACCTTCCAGCATCTCGATAACCTCTTCACGTCAAAACAAATAAACATTCCGCTTTTATGTTCTTTTTAATTAAACTTGATCCTATAGCTGCCGAATCCTACACCATCACTTAACAAGGTCAGCAAGGTAAGGAACTTTGAAAAGTGAACTTTATCGTATAGATTATAAGGGTTAGATAAATCTTTTGTAAGCGAAAAATTCTATCAAAAACAAACTAAACAAGAATAAGAAAAGACTCAATAATGAACTTTATTGAGGAGGTAATAAGGGTTGAAGACGTGATTGGAGATAGAAAATAAAAGCGTTTATGAACGATAACAGATCACAATCCTTTTCAATGTACACGTGGTTTAGGGTTAGCATCATAATCAGTCCATTGTGTTCCCACTGCTGGGACTCGAGCCTTCCTCTCAGAGAGAGGAGTTGAGCCATAATCCACGCGGCCCAGTGCGGGATGGTGGATAGGTTAGTGGCCAACATATGTCGAAATTTCCAAGCAACCCAAAGGCCTTCAACATAGCCTAACGACTGTTGTCCTAAGACAAACAACCGCGACCGACGGCTTAACGTGCCCTCCGAAGCACGAAAGCGCTCAGTTGAACAATGCCACTAGCACACACCCATCAAACACCTGTCCGCAGCAAGCGTTGCTTAACCCGTCCGAATCAGCAAGCTCCTGGTTTATTCATAAATCTTTTGTTATAGCGTAAACCTGATGCGGACAGATTAACTCGTTGATCCGATGTAAACGCTTCGTAATATACCTACACATTATTAAAAGTTATTTCCATAGCGTTATGACTTATGGCATACTGCTCTGGGGATGTTCTGCAGATATTAATTCTATTTTTATACTGCAAAAAAGGGCTATACGAGCAATCTACAGTTTGGCTCCCAGAGTTTCCCTTAGACAGAAATTTAAAGACATAAACATTCTAACTGTTGTCTCTCAGTTTATCTATGAAAATCTAATGTATGTAAAGAAAAACATTAGCAGTTTTGATAAAAGGAGTGATGCTCATTCCATCAACACGCGAAATAAGCACAAGCTATCCGTACATGTAACGCGTCTCCACAGAATAAGTCATTCTTTTATGGGACAATGTATACGATTCTATAATAAAGTTCCCAATGTTATCCGAGATTTGCCTATTAATAAGTTTAAAATTACTATTAAAACTAAACTCTGTCAAAAAGGTTATTACAAAATTTCGGATTACTTGGAGGATGAAACAGCTCGGGACTGATCACTCCAGGATCCATCTACTCGTGTACTAAGATGTCAAAGTGTAGCGTGTCTTGCCCTACTGATACCATTATTATGTTCTCTTTTGTAAGGCAACACACTGGAGCTAATATTTGTAGTACCTAAGTAAAAACATTGTAAAAACATCTATATAAAAAGAATGGCCCCGAGTTTCTTGCCGATTCTTCTCGGTAGGCTCTATGTATTTTGGAACGCGGCGGTAGGCTTTAAAGTACATTATAATGAAAAATTGACGTTCATAAGTGCGTCTTTGATGCCTAAATTGAATAAATGATTTTGACTTTGACTTTGACTTTGATTCACTAACTTAATGTACACATTTATCAGTTGCTTTTTGTTAGCCTCCCTAAAAAAGTCAACAATATTGACCGATTTGTGTACATTATTGCGCTTTACTCTAACACGTGGTTATCTAGAAGAGATCGTTCTTAGCGATGAGACCGCCTTTACATACTTATTTAAGACTAGCTGCAATCCGCGGTTTCACCCGCGTGGTGTTGGATGATGATGATGGTGATGGTGATGAAAAGTATCCTATGTGTCAATCCAAAGCCTCATCTACCTCCATATCAACTTTCATCAAAATTGGCCTAGACGTGTGAGCGTGAAAGAGCAACAAACACCCATTCATCCATCCATCTAAATGTTCACATTTATAATATTAGAAGGATAAATATTTTTTGGAATTTCTGTTTTTGACGTGATAACGTCTTATAAATCGATGCACGCACGAAAAAGTATGACTCATTGTCACGTTCCGCCTGAGCCGAACGTGCGAGCGAGAGCGCGGAACAAGCGATAGAAAGGCGCGATTGGCCTAAGCGTTCGGCTTGTCTTAAGACGTTATCACGTAAAATTATTGTCCGTAAACCGACTTTACAGACAACCATTTTTTTGTGTCAATAAAGTGTATTTGTATTGTATTGTGGTTTAGGAATAAAAGATCATCTTAAACATCACTCATCACAACGCGGGTGAAACCACGGGGCGCAGCTAAAATAGAATATAACTACTAACCGTATCCTTTAGGATAGTCATTTAATCTGTCGCACGGGCAGAACCGCGGTATGCAACTACTAGGTATATTCAAATTCATATTAATTTTAGAATCAGAAATATTTTATAGGTTGTACAGGTTCATCATAATATATAAGTATTTATACTCGTGCAAACAATCTTTGTAGGTATGATATAAAATAATACAATTGATACAATCAATCCAGTAATAAATATCAATAAAATTAATCAATAAATCATTTGTGAATTATAACACTAAATAATTATGGTTTATACCAGCATATTACATAATTTCAGTAATTTTAAATAAATTTGTAATAATTATCTATTCTTCATTAGTTTGAATTTTTTTTAAATCATATAAGTCGTAGCAAGGACGCTCTAGACTTGTTCATCTCTCTCAGCCGTAGGACGTCCACTGCTGAACATAGGCATCCCCCTACACTTGTTATTTACAACTAATTAAATCCCAAGCGGGAGATGTTGGAGAAGGCTATGCTACGTAAGACAACGCCCGCTTGCAGTGCGAAGTGGGTGAGCTCCGCAAAGAGATGGCAGAAATTCGGAAAGAAGTAGCACAGGCCCGTCTGGCTTCAGCGTCTCCGCCAATTTTGCCTGAGAGGATGGAAGTGCAAGGAGGTTCAGTTGAAGAGCTGTCCCGAACAATTATGTTGCAAGTCGGTGGCATGATGAGCGCTCGTTTTGAGGCACTTGAGGAGCGCCTCTTACCTGAAAAGCGCTCGCGACCACCGCTTGCTGCCGACCGAAATAAAACGGTAGAGGCGATACCAAGAGTGGTACCGAGAGTCGCACCTAAAGCGGCACCGAGAATGGTGGCTGCAGCCAACAACAACAACAATGGAAAGATCTCAGTGGTCGAGCGTAAGGCGAACCAAAAGAACGGGGATGCGCAAAAATCTACGAAGGGCACTTCAAAGCGGATAGACACACGTTTGCCAACAAAGGGGACTCCTAGAAGGTTGCACACTCGTCCCCATTCTTCGGCATCTATGTCTATGTCTCTGGACGACGGCTGGACAACGGTTGTAAGGAAAGGAGGAAAAAGAGAAGCTGCGCCCCAGCGTCTGGCTACTTTGCCGGTAAGTGCCGGGACGGTTAAGAACAGGAAAGATAAAGCCAGGTTGAGTGCTCCTCGCTCGGCAGCAGTCGTGATAACTTTACTGCCAGGAGCTGAGGAGAAAGGTGTCACCTATTCGAAAGTGCTAGCGGAAGCGCGGCGGAGGGTGGACCTCTCAACCTGCGGTATACCTAGCGTACGGTACCGGCAGGCGGTAACCGGGGCTCGCATGCTGGAAGTGCCAGGTGCTACCAGCAGTGAGAAAGCAGACTCCCTGGCGCAAAAGCTCAGGGAGGCTCTGGATATGGAGTTCGTCAGAGTAACAAGGCCCATGAAATGCGCTGAAATCCGAGTGTCAGGCCTTGACGACTCAGTTTCCACAGAGGAGGTGGCCACAGCCATCGCAGAGCGAGGCGGTTGTCCTAAGGAGTTTGTTAGGGTCGGAGAAATCCGGAGAGACTCCCGAGGCATCGGAGCTGTATGGGTGCGGTGCCCAGTGACTGCTGCAAGGAGTCTGGAGAGGGGAGGCCGTTTGTTGGTTGGGTGGGTGGCAGCACAGGTAAAAATCCTGCAGCCCAGACTTTTGCAGTGCTATAGGTGCCTGCAAAGGGGGCATGTGCGGTTGCAATGTTCTTCAGAGGTAGACCGCAGCGATGAATGCTATCGCTGTGGTCGTCCTGGTCACAAGGCTGCACAATGCTCTGATAAACCCCGGTGTTCGCTGTGTTTAGCAGCGAACAGGCCGGCGGAGCACAGGTTGGGGAGCAAAATGTGCTTCCCATCTAAACCAAGGAAGAGGGTGTTGGCACCTACTAACACCCCTACAGCCAACAGCTGTCCCCCATCACAAGTAGGGGAGGAGGAGGCGATGATCTGTAATTAGTAATAATTATGGAACATCGCTTCCTACAAACGAATATAAACCACTCCGCTCGCTCGCAGGATCTGCTCCTGCAGAGCTTGGTGGAGTGGTCCATTGAAATAGCTGTGGTCGCTGAGCCTTACTTTGTCCCTCCCTGGGATAACTGGGTAGGGGACCGTGAGGAATCGGTAGCTATCGTATCTTCGGCGGAACTGGGAGCTTTGCCGCTGGTATCAAAGGGCAGAGGATATGTAGCAGTGAAATGGCGAGAGTTGGTCCTGGTCGGAGTATACTTTTCTCCAAACAGAAGCCTCGCGGAGTTCGAGACGTTCTTGGATGGGTTGGGTGCTCTCATTAGGCATCAGTTACCCTGTCCATCGCTCGTACTGGGGGATTTCAATGCCAAGTCGTTTGCATGGGGATCCCCAGTGACAGACGCCCGGGGTGAGGCTCTGGAGGAGTGGGTGACACTGACCAGGCTCATGGTTCTCAACCAAGGATCGGCCAACACGTGCGTGCGATGGAATGGGGGTTCCATTGTGGATGTCTCGTTTGCTTCCCCTTCCGTTGCACGCAAAATAAGAGGGTGGAGGGTAATGGAAGAGGTGGAGACTTTGTCGGACCATTTATACATCCGTTTTGATTTCTCCACCTCTCCAAACACTCCAGATTTTCGTCGTTCGAGAAGACGGACTCCGTCGTCTCCCAGGTGGGTGCTGAGGACTCTGGACAAAGAAGCGCTGGTGGAAGCTTCGATAGTTCAGGCTTGGCAGTGCCCTGCGGATGGACCCATAGATGTGGAGGAAGAAGCGCAATGGTTCCGGGACGCTATGATGCAAATTTGTGACGCTAGTATGTCCCGAGCCAAAGCTAGACCTCAGAAACAGGCAGTGTATTGGTGGTCGCGTGAAATTGCTGATCTCCGAGCTAGCTGCGTGAAGGCAAGGCGGGCATACACGCGACACCGCCGGCGACGGCAACGCGATGTGGAAACAGAGGGACGGCTGTACGAGGTCTACAGGGAGCAAGTGAGGACCCTGCAGCTGTCCATAAGCAATGCAAAGGAGAGGTCAAAGGCGGAAATGCTTGAGAGTCTCAGTCGTGATCCGTGGGGGCGACCGTATAGGATGGTGAGGGGGAAGATAAGACCTTGGGCGCCCCCACTTACCGAGACTCTGGAGCCTCAGCTGTTGGACGATGTTGTGTCCGCACTGTTTCCTAATAGGGCGGACCATCAGCCTCCTTCTATGGAGCCAGAACAACCAGCGCAAAGAGATGGGGAGGAACATGAAGTCCCAGAAGTAACACAGGGCGAGTTAGGGGCTGCCGTCTTGAGGCTGAAAGGCAGAAACAAAGCCCCGGGTCCAGACGGTGTTCCCGGACGTGCATGGGCCGTAGCTCTCATGTCTCTCGGTGACCGATTCCGACGTTTTATGGATGCCTGTTTTAAGGCTAGCCAGTTTCCGAGCAGCTGGAAAACGGGCCGACTTGTCCTTTTAAAAAAGAATGGAAGACCTGCAGAATCCCCTTCTGCGTATCGCCCCATAGTGATGCTGGATGAGGCGGACAAGCTTTTTGAGAGGGTTATAGCTGGCCGCCTTAACCGCCACCTACGCGGGGTGGGTCCGAACCTGTCAGACAATCAGTTCGGCTTTAGAGCAGGCCGATCTACCGTCGATGCTATCCAGCGAGTCAAGGCCTATTCAAACGAGGTGGTGGCCCAAGGCGGAGTGATGTTGGCGGTGTCACTCGACATCGCCAATGCTTTTAACACTCTTCCATGGGCTTGTATAGGGGAGGCACTGAAATTCCACGGTGTGCCCCCTTACCTAAGTCGGATTGTTGGAGCATACTTATCAGACAGGTTTGTATCATATACGGGACAGGAGGGAAGAGTCCTGCAGAAGCAGATGTCGTGTGGTGTCCCACAGGGATCGGTCCTTGGGCCGCTTCTGTGGAACATCGGGTATGACTGGGTGCTACGAGGGGCTTTCATTCCGGGCGCCAGCGTAATCTGCTATGCAGATGATACGCTTGTGACTGCCCGGGGTGAGACCTACTCTGAGGCTGCCCGCCTTGCTACGATGACGGTGGCTGAGGTGGTGAGGAGGATAGAGAGGTTGGGACTCCGGGTGGAGCTCAGCAAGTCGGGAGCCATTTGCTTTCATGGTCCCCGCCGAGCACCACCCAGGGGTTCCTTCATCTCGATCGGAGATTTGAGGATCGAGGTAGAGCCCCAGATAAAGTATCTTGGGTTGTATCTCGATAGCAGGTGGAAGTTCCAGCAGCACTTCACATGGATGGGACCCCGATTGATGGGAGCGGCAGCGGCGCTAAGGCGCCTGATGCCAAATCTCGGTGGCCCCACATCGGGTAGCCGCCGGCTGTATATGGGGGTGGTAAAGTCAATGGCGCTTTACGGAGCGCCCGTGTGGTCGGAGGCTCTGAATAACCGCACCATAGCCCTTCTGAGAAAACCTCAGAGGGCAATGGCAGTCGGAGTGATAAGAGGGTACCGAACCATCTCCTTCGAAGCGGCGTGTGTGCTGGCGGGATCCCCTCCCTGGGATCTAGAGGCGGAGATCAATGCGGCCATTTTTGAATGGCGCAAAGACCTCAGCCTTCGAGGTGAAAACCCGGCAGCGAGGGAGGTCGATGCTTGCAAGCTTCAAGCTCGCCAGGCCTTGATTGGGATGTGGAAGGAACGCCTAGCCAACCCCACAGCTGGTAGTAGGACCGTGAATGCTGTCCGTCCAGTCCTCGAGGACTGGCTCGATAGGGCGCACGGGTCGCTTACCTTTCCGCTGGTTCAGGTGCTTTCCGGACATGGGTGTTTTGGAAAGTACCTCTGCCGCATAGCCGGGAGGAAACCGACGTCCGAGTGCCACCACTGCGACTGTGTCGAGAACACAGCGCAGCATACGCTGGAGCTATGCCCAGCATGGGCAGGCGAGCGACGGGCCCTCATCGCTGCAGTGGGAAACGACCTCTCTCTCCCAGCATTAATATCATCAATGCTGAGATCTGAGAGGTCATGGGAGGAGGCACTCTCCTTCTGCGAGGAGGTGATGGGGCAGAAGGAGGTGGCGGAAAGGGAGCGGGAATTACTATCCGAGCTCCCGATCCGCAGAAAGAGACCAGGGCGTCGGAGGTTAATCTTTCACGCCCTTCTCCGACCTCCATGATTGGGGACTGAGACGGCGTACGCGGGGGCGTCCGTCGTCGTAACATCAGTGTCCCCGAGGCGGCGCGCGCGGTGTTTCCGTGCGCCCCTTAAGAAGACGGGGCTAGAGCTTAGTCAACTCTAATCCCATCGCGTTGTGATCCTCTGCTGGGGGATTAGCGTCGTCGTGACCGCTGACGATTGCCAAAACGTTCCTGCAGTCTCGACATAAAGGTGCTTGGAGGAACACCCCGGGTTTTTAGTGGGTATACGGACTCCCACATAACCACCGTGCTCCCCCCGGGGGCGGTGGAATCTATAAAAGATTTTCCCGGGATAAAAAAAAAAAAAAGGCTATGCTACGTAAGTACACACATATTTGTAGTCTAAATTAAGTTCCTCCTCTCGGCAACTTTGGGAAACACTCTTGTACAGGCCCCTTATTCGGATGCTTCAAATCATCAACATTATTCTCCGAACCAGCCCCTTCACCCGCGCGGTGGGTACTCCTCTTAACATCTAGGAAAATTATTTTCAATAAGAAACCCCACCAGTATCCACTATATGGATATATTCATACTATGGGTATAAATATAGGTGGGTATAGGGCAGATACTACGTATGTTCATATCATATTATAATTGGTCAAAACTTTGAAATGTTTGCTCAACTAGACATTTTTTTTATTTACACTTATACGATTGTGAGCTACGCTTAGTCCGTAGTCTGCCGGAAACATCCATAGATATCAACATACATACAATAGAAGCTACAACAAACGGCAGTATATTTACACAAACTGCACACCTGGCGTTTTGTCCACTCACATCTGTCTATTAGATCTACTCGAGGGTTACGGGTTCAATTTCCGTTCAACGACAAAATGGCATAACAATGCATCGACGAATTAGGTAATGGACGTCACATCTGCAACGCACGCGTACTCATTAATAATTCAATTATTTACTCAATAGTAGGGACTCTTAGGGCGTGTTCCTGTATGAGCCGAAATTAATCGCGTCATTCGTACAGGGTGACGTTCCCTTACAATGAAACGATCATCGTGAACGAGTTCGATACGTCATCGATGACGTCGTTGACCACACCGTGAAAGAAGTTTCTAATTAGTGAAGTCTTTTTTAAATTTATCAATTACTAACACAATCAAATCTTTCTTCTGAATTATTAGTGTAGATAAGTATTTATTTAAATTTAGAGTTTGTAAACAGTTCAAAATACTATAACAATTTTATGAATAAGTGTAAATTTCGTATTCTTCCAAACCAGTAGCGTGGCAACCCTGTGCATGTAGAATACAATACGTTAAACGAGATGCCGTCCATACAATGGGCACACGCACAGAGCGGAGGTGGGACTTGTATTGCTTTCCTGTGCGCCTGAGGGACACACATTATATACCTACCAGGATAAAATCGAATGTACGGTATTTATTTATTGGCACAACACTTTTTTGAAATCTTTATCTAGTCCTTCCTAATCACACCTAATCGTACACGCAATAATATTATCTGAGTTTGTGAGAGCTAGTTGACTTCCAAGTTTCTAGATTAAATTTAGAAGATTGAATTTAGAAACTAATTTGCCCCGATATTAGTTAAACTTAAAAAAAACTTTAAAAATCAAAACGTACGGGCAAAGCATACAATGCCACGATTCCATGAAAAAACGGTCTGATTTCTTAACTGGCTACTGTACTTATTGATGTGTAGATGGGGCTTGGTAACATCACCTTCTAACTTCTTGAGGTCTACGTTAGAAAATAATTTATTCATTGTGAGCGACGAGACTTGACAAGAGTTGCCACATGAATGTAATCACAAGTCATAAATACTTATAGCAAAACAACAAGTTTGTGACGACGGCAGCGCGGCAGCGCGGCGGCATGATGTTACGACCAATCAGAAGCTAGCGATAAGCGAGCGCTAATGAGGGTCGAATGCAGGTAGCGGATTGTCGATAACATGTTAGGACGCGGTGTACATTCCTATCCCTCTTGACGTTTGTGGCCCTACGACTCAGTTGGTAATGACTATAGGACCTGTGTATTACTCTATTTTCTGTGAATATAATAATTTCATTTCATTTAGATCCTATGTTTTAATAATCACGGTATAGGAATGATTAAGGCATACTACACGCACCAACCAGTAACCACTCAGTAACTATCACTCTGCCGTCTACAGGTCAACCATCTGTCGTTCATAATAGCATATCGGAACACAATGTAATCATGTCATAAATCTGAGTTACGGCGATAGGCCGGGGCCCGACTCCCGCATCTCCACTGGACGTTGTTTGATTTGTGACCAATTGAGCTGATAATATGGGGCAGTACAATTTTAGGCTCAGGACCCTTTATCTGATAGATAGAAAATTCTTTATTACACAAAACTAATACGTACGTATGCGAACTATACTACTACTGATATGCTAGTGTGTTTGGTAGTGCTTTATTTGGAACTTGAGAATTATAGTTTCTTAGGGAGAGAATTAGGTATATAACAGATATTTAAGATATAACATCGATACATAATAATAATTATCGGTTCGGCCACCACGCACTCACATGCTTAAAGAGCGCGGGCATACCGCGGCACGCCAGCTTGAATGATATCATCCGTCGGGCATTTGTCAGTGCTGGAGTCCCGTCAGTTTGAACAAACAGCACCAAACGGATTGATGCGGGATGACGGCAAGAGACCAGATGGGATGACTATCGTCCCGTGGAAGATGGGACAGCCCCTGGTTTGGGATGTTACATGTGTGGACACACTGGCGCCGTCTCATCGCCCTGGGACGATTGATCGGGCTAGCGCTGCCGCGTCTAAAGCGGAAGACCTCAAACATCATAAATATGTGTATTTAGACAGAATGTACATGTTTGTGCCGTTTGGGGTCGAAACTTTAGGCTCACGTCCGCTCTCAACTTGTTTAGGGATCTGGCGAAACGTTTGGTTGAGGCGACGGGTGACCGAAACGCTGGCGCCTACTTTGGGCAAACACTTAGGGCCGCCAGCGTTTTGGCCACTTTCTCCCCACCATGGGGCTTATAGATTAGTTTTATTTATATTTTTATAAGAACAAATAAAAAATAATAATTAAATAATTAGCTATTTATATACCATATAACTATACATATACCTGCCACACATATAAAAACATATTTATATATATTTAAATGTAAAATATACATCTGAGACTAGACTGTTTGACCGTAATACATTGAGCAACTAGCTACAGAAGGTAAGTCTCCAAACAACGCCTTCTCAAAACGCACGCTGCAAATTCGTTGTCCACAGTTTGCCTATTACGGATGGAAATTTCACATAACGTCCATACAAATAATGTCAAATACCTATATACCGTAACTAGCTGCGCTCCGCGGCTGCACCCGCGTGGTGATGGATGATGATGATGAGGATGCATCAAATACTTATAGCGTATGTTACTCACGCATAATGTAGCTTTATACTCGTGAAAGAATTGTTTGAATCGGTTAAGTAGTTTTACGTGTATCTATTACAAACAAACAATCATATATCTTTTCTCTTTATTATTAGAGTAGATAAGGATTAATACCAAGGTACTAGAGAATGTGGCCTGGTTTGTACCGGCGTTACTGTACCATATTTCAAAATGAAAAAGTATTTATTGTGACATAACTGTAATAGTTAGACATTATGGTAATGTGGACTTCTTTGTAGATATTGACGTCTTCTATAAAACTGTAGTACGTCACTTTGCTCTATTGTCAATAGCATAGATTATATCTTATGGCCAATAGTTTCAGCAGATTCGCGATGTAAGGACTTTTATTGGTATTTTTCCCACACTTTAGATTACATTATCGAAGTTTTCACACGGATCCCTAACTTTTTTTAAATAATATATAGCCTATGTTCATTAGGGGAAATGTAGGAAAAAATGTTCAAATCGGTCCAGTAGTTTCGGAACCTATTCTATTCAAACAAACATATCTTTCCTCTTTATGATATTAATGTAGATAATACGAGTATCGAGATGACAGATAGGTTATTGACATCGGCCGTGAGTCAGCACACGTCGCTTGCCTCTAACGAGATTGACAAGAGACGGCTACCTGACATCTACCCCCTATTTGTTATCTAACCGACGGCAATGTTTGTTCAATACGGGCTGGATTTATATTGACCCTGTTCCTGTTGACCTTATAATGCACCCGACATTATGAGATGTTCACCCGATTGTAACTCCCACACATAAAATTAAACAGTAGAATAGCTCGACGCAGCTCGTCGTACAAACTATCAATTATGCTGTGCCACAATCGTACTAAATAATATTTAGTATGTTCTGAGTTCAACCATGTAAATTAACGATTACTTACTTAGTTTACTTTAGTATGTTATCCACGCGAGAGAATTACATAAGTAAGTACTTCCGTGACTTATATAAACTACATAAAAAGGTAGGTAAATAATTCATTCATATATGAATGTATATTTAATGTGGTCGTAATTCTTATATATTTAAATTCAACAATTTAACCTCACGTTTTTAATCGCATATATTTTAAATTCTCCGGCGCCAGCTTCAAGTGACACTAGGGAATGCTAGTACGGGCAACGATGTTAATATAAACTGAGGCATAAAACATTTCTTTCAGAGATAACTTTGGCTTTTTTAGTTTCTAGAAAGAGACTGAAATTGAAATCTCATTGAGTGCGGAGGTATGCGTAAATAAAGTATTATTTAAGTTAATATTTTGTTACAAATCTGACAGTAGCCAGGGGTCCTACTCCCATCTTTTACGAAACTACCATAAATCAGGAGTGTTTTGTAATAAGCTTACAATAATCATACTTACCATCGTACTCCCACCGACACAAAACCGTCGAACAAATTACTTCAATACTATTTAAGGCGTGTTCCTTTTTTAGCCGAAATCCATCCAAATGGTGCGTTCCAGGATCAATACCTATAATGTAATGTCCAACCCGAATAGAACACTAACGCAGTTGCAAAGTATGCGGATTGAGTGCACTATTTGATAATACGTCATCAAAACGTCTATCGTAATCCATTATTATTTGAAGTTTGCTATATTGACGTGGTGGTACCAAATTTAATGGTAAGGTTAAAATATGACTACTTTAAGAGGTGGAAGCGACGAATAGATTGTTTATTCGTAGGGTGGAAGTACTTGAGTACCTGAAAGCTACTTTATCGTTACAACGTTAAGGCGCATCCCAGAGCAAATGCCCTTTAGAATCAGGTTCTGGGCGGTAGGCGACAGTCGCATCTCGAACGTGAGGCAACTGCCGACTGCCATGCAGTGAGCACGGCCCTCTGACGAATTTATCGGCTATTTTTGAATAATTGTTAAAAAACATTTCATAAATAGGTCTTATGAAAAATTTTACCCGCGTAATAAATCATTTTTTAAGGCAATAATTAACTTCAGAAACGGAATATTTATCATGTATTGTATTTATTTCATTTTTTAACTATTTAATCCACTAGTGTACCTACACCAAATTTCAAAACAAGTTGTAGCTCATCTGGAGATGAAAGGAATTAGTGTATTTTTTTTCAATTTCAGTGTCTTTCTAGAAACTAAAAAAGCCAAAGTTATATATGAAAGAAATGTTTATATAATGGCCATTACTGTTCACAACAAACCACCTGACCATATTACAATGTTAGACGGCAATAGCTTTACAACCAGACTGCATACGTGGTTGGACAATTGTTGTTACAGCGTGTAAGTATATCTTCATGAATATTTATTGTGACATAGGTATATGTCCTATGAGTTATATTTATATTTATTAATTTATATAAAAATAAGTCGGTTTTCCTTCCTGACGCTTTAACTCCAGAACGCACGAACTGATTTCCACGGTTTTGCATTCGTTGGAAAGGTCTCGGGCTCCGTGAGGTTTATAGTAAAGAAAATTCGGAAAAATTTAAAAAAAGAGCTGGAAAAGCTTTTTTCACATACAGCGCCATCTCTGATACATAGCATGTACTACAAACCAATATTTTAAGTAGATGGCGCCAAACAAAATGTTACATAAAACGAAGCCATCTGGTGGCGAAACGGAGTTCGCAGGGTTTGCTAGTAATTTATAAATAGACATGAATATGTGTACGCCTGCTTGCAGGTTGAATACATTGACGTCAATTATTCATAACATCTGATACTGTATTATAAGTATTCTGACAAATAAATATTTGATGGATTGATTTATCGGCTAAATTTCCTAATATTTTTTTTATAATAAATACTACAAATAACATTTTAAACGCGTTATATATAGAGAACATGTTGGAGATTGTCATAATATTGTTCGATACCCTTCAAATAACGCGATGATAGCTTCTAAACATCAGGGTCTGCGCAGCATTTGCTATCGGATGCGCCTTAAGTAAATCTACCGACCTAGTTACAAAAGCGCGCCGGAGATGAGAGTGCGCCTATGGATTAGCTATTGCCCTAATTACCGTCTGCTGATTCACTCAGTCGAGATCTGTGCCGGCGGGACTTACATGTTTATATCGTTACAATGGGGATTGAAATTGGTTTACCACCATTATAGTCGTAAGTGCCGTATTCCGTTTGTCAAGTAATTACATGTAACAATGAAATCTAATCTAAAATAGGACTCAAAGAAATATTTTACCAAAAATTGTGCTAGTAGATAGTTCAAAAGTAGGTACCTATTATCGCAATATTGTGCGCATGGTACCGACTTCGACAAGTTATTTCAATTTTTTTTGGTGTTGAAGTCTGTTCAATTTTTTGGTAAAATATTTCTTTGAGTCCTATTTTAGTTCTATGGATTTCATTGGTTACAAGTAATTTTAGTGACCTTTGCTACTTACGGAATCGATTATCAATCACCGTCAATGATGATATAATCAAGATAGGCGTAACAATTTATAGTTTTTGGAGTGTAACTAAAAACTGCTGTGAAGTACCCTATACTCTACCAAATAAAAAAAGAATTTTAAGAACCGGTCACAAATGGGGAGAAATTGTTTAACATACACATGAAAATGCATACAAACGAACATTTATATGTTCGTGTGTATGCATTTTTTACCGCCTCTTTTTTTAAAACAACACGTCACAAACTATGAGTGTACTGTGCCAGTACCCTAGATACATGACAGTATGTCTGTTCCACGTTAACGAAATGTTACGTTACACTTACGCAGTTATTCGTGTTACGTGCCTCTGTGGTAACATGGAAATCCAAGGCACATTGCACGATGTCAGACGTAAGGAAGAGGAAGTTTTACAAGTACCCTCATTGTGAAGTTTCACGTAACATCGCGGCGAATGGTCACACCGAAGCGAGCAGAGTACATTTTATCCGGCTTTACAAAAGGAGGTAAAACGACTATTCTGAGGTTTTAAAGTCTACCAGCATTGAAGTCATAGACAAAATAAATGAGGAGTTGCGGCGCCTATTTCTTTTGGCGCGAAAGCGAGGGTATCGTATCTCGGTAAGGAGGGTCACGGTCATTCGGTCGGCAGCGCATGAGCTGGACGAACGTGTACAAGAGAGTCAAGAAAATTATGAAACTAGCTTAATAAAGTTAGAAAATACAATATGTGCAAACCCAAGTTGAGTTTTATGGGAGGGAATCTTATACAGGGAAACGCAATGACACGAAATTGCTTTCATCCAGAGTTAACACAATAGAGGCTTTTTATTTCGATGCAATGGGTAGATCCCGGCATGGAATGGAGACCGCGGTAACCTTTTTGCGCGGACAAAGTCACGTATAACTAGTATAAAATAACATATCAATATTAACGACCCACACCGGTTCGGCAACCGGACCGGAATCGCACGCGTGTAATAAAAAAAGACGTGAAAAATGTTATAATTTCACATTTTTGTTACAACTACATAATTATAGTATATAAAACTTCCGTAAAACTATATTAAGATATTGTTATAACCCTGAAACTCGCATCAAAATCCGTCGCCTGGTTTAAGAAGTTAGCGAATAAAAAAATTACTTTATTTTATATCATGTAAGAAAAAGTGAATAGATTTGTTATGATACTGTGTAAGCGCCACCCCCGTCAGCGGTTCAATCAGCGCAGCAGAAAGCGTGTAGTTCGACAAGCGCAAACTTTGTGACAAGGCTCGAACAAGAATGGAGGTTTTGTGAACATTCTTTGGATAATTTACGAAGGTTTGATAATGCTTTACTTCCTCTATCATCCCTCTCCTTGTTCCACTTTAAGGCATCTTTTCTTCTTCTTCAGCTGCTGATGCAAATTTAACTAGTTCGTTAGACAGCTTTAGTATTGGTTTTCTGCTTTTCAATTTTTTTGTCATAATTTAAAGTGGCATACATTCACTTATCCTAATAATGCGAGTAGTTACGCACAATATTAAATTGGGCATAACTTTTTCGGGCCATTTATTAAAAGCTAAACTACTTTAAGCATAATAATGTTATTGTTAAGCATACTATTCTAAAGCCTTAATTTACTTACGCATAATGATATTTAAGCATAATAAGGGAAATATAGTTTAGGAAATTTTGTGGGGTGTACCTCTGAATTTCGACAAGCTTAATACTTTGACAAGTCGCTTACTTCGAAAAAATATATATTGACAAGTCATTGCTTTGACAGGACACATATATTCGACAAGTATTTTATCCCAGAAGTGCTGCGTTATATCCTTATCGAGATATAAAATAATGGCACTTCGCCGGCTGCTGCCGCGGCACGCTCGCTGCGCTCGCTCAACTCGTGCGTTGTGTGCTCACCATTCAACCTACCGGTCCTCGTCGCTTCGCTCGTCGTCGCACCTATCGTGACTTTGCTCTGACTAGATACTCCGCTATGTTCTGTGGGAGTAATTCTTGTCAAATATTTGTTCTGTCTGAAGCAATGAGTTGTTGAACTATGTTTTTTCTAAGTAAGCAACTGTCGAAGTATTGAAATTGTCTAAACTCAGAGAAACACCGGGTATTTATGCCTAATAACTATTAGACGAATAAACAATATGCCTTATAACTTTAAGCAAATCAAAATTAGGACAAAATATATTAGCCTAAACTATATTTATGCTTACTGAAATAGTATGCCAAAAACAATTATGTCAAACTATGATTATGACAAAAACAAATATGCGTAAGTCGTTATGGCAAATCAGTTAGGACAAAAAAGTTATGCGAAAAAAGGGATCCCGGTTTTCAGACAGAACTAACCGGCTAATTGTATACTTTGGTTATACCTTATCAAGCCTAAACGGTTGCGGATCGTAATCAAATTTGGCGAGGTTAAAGATTATGTCCCGGGAAAGCAAATACGTTACTTTTCATCATCATCTATTACCACGCGAGTGAAACCGCGTGGTGCAGCTAATAGTAATAATATAATATAGCTAATATAACCTAATATCAATAGGTTACCATAGAACAGGGTTTGCCCAGTTTAGGACCTGAAGATATCGTGTGGAAATTGCATTATTATTATTATTCACATTATTTATTTCCTTTTCTTAAAATTACATATTTTACAATATTTCTATATACAATAAAAAATAATTAATAAAAAACATTGCAAAAAACCTAATCCTAGATTGCCATCGGCAACGGGGCATGACTCAAACTACCACTACAACTACTGAGAAACCTCCTGACAATACGTGCCGTGTCAAGAAGTACTGCCTTCTGTATCTGTCCCTTGATCCAATTATTATTATTATTCACATTATTTATTTCCTTTTCTTAAAATTACATTTTTTACAATATTTCTATATACAATAAAAAATAATAAATAAAAAACTATTATTATTATTATTAGTTGGGCATATGCATGAGCACCGGCAGACCGACGCGTCGGTCAATCTTATCTCGAATGAGTTCGCAGTAAAAAATCAGGTTAGGTTATAATGTACTAATGATAACTCTCCAGTTTATGGGGGGCATTGTCTCTATGGGGGTGACATTATTTGTATCGCCATAATCCTATTGTTCCCCAAACAAAAGCTCAGCTCCAATTAAACTTCTCCTTTTGTTTATGTTTACAACAAGATTTAATAATATTTCATTGTGTACGTAATACTCGTGTGTAGAGCTGTTTTAATCTACACAAATATTGTAAAGCCGCTATGTGTCGGTTTGTGTATTTATTATTTCTTTTTATATATATATTTACAGGTACCGTCTGATAGCCAGAAAAAATACTAGAAAGCCGTAATTAATAACAATATATGTAATACATATCTTGATGGAAACTTTCGCAAGAACTATGAAGAAGTGGCCCGGATGGTCACGACAGCGGAGAAAGAAAATATCATATTTTAACACACTTCAAAAAAGGAGGAAGTTCTTAAATTTCATCAAATTCGGTCAAGCGGTTTTTGAGTACACTCCAGTAACTGAAAAGTGTAACGCCTATCTTTATGATATTATTGACGGTGAACGATCGATCCCGGTTTTTAACCATAAAAAGGAACCAAATTCAATACTAAAAAGTGTTAAAGAACTTGTCGAAGTCGGTACAATGCGCACAATATTGTGGTAATAGGTACTTTTGAACTATCATTTTAAAGTAAGAACTGCTCCTGTGCTGCCGTAGTTAATACATACAAACTTCTCGATCACACTCTAAAACCTCCCGACTCTTTCCTTTGGCATTCTCAAATTAAAAACTAAAGCGCTCATCTTTGAAATTAGCCGCGTAAATCAAAAGTTCCAACAAAGAACACAAAACTGTGGCACAGTGTCACTGGCCACCTGCAAACATTCGAGGTTGAATGAGAGGCGAGCGCTTATCACGATTGGAAAAAGAAAAAGAGCTGTCAAACAGAAAGGGTTAGTGATGGTTACAAATGTTTTAGCCGGATAGATTTTAATTTACGAATGTACTTTCTAGTTTAAGGACACAAATTAGGAAGTAGTGGATCACTCTAGAACTACTGCTGATTTAATTATTCACACGTGTTTGCTGGGAGAAAGAACAAAATGCTCCTAAAATAATTCCTTGTGGTAAACCTATTTTAAATTAAGAGACAGAAGATGTTCCCTCATTAACCTTAATCTTTTGCTGCCTGTCTGATAACCATGAATCGATGAGATCACGAATTCTGTGGTGGAAATGTTTGTAAATTAGAGTTCTATGCTATTATACACAATTCTCAATAAACACGTCCCCACATTTTCAACTTTACGATAAGAATATGACTTGTAAAGTTTTTTTTATTATATCGATGCTAATGTGTATATGTATTATAATTTTTGAGTAATAGAAAAAAATAATGGCGAATGAATTTGGAATCGAAGCTAAACAACTCTAAGCAAGGCCTGAGATGCTATAGACGAGTTTATAACTCGAACCTGCCTTGTAGCAAGAGACAGCGCTCTCAGAGTTCGGTTGAACCCAATGCTCTTATGTGTGTAAGATTGATTGTGTGGAACACCGTATACTGATTCGAAAGCTTTTCCATTATGGTATTCGTGGAGCTGCGCTTGATGTCATCGAGTCATATTTATCTGACAGGATGCAAACGGTTGGCATAAATGGTGTAACATCTTCAGGATCTATAATTAAAATGGGTGTTCCACAAGGGTCTATTTTAGGGCCTTTTTTGTTCTTAGTTTACATTAACGACTTGCCACTTATGGCCAAGGATCTTTGTGATATTGTTTTATTTGCGGATGACACATCTCTGATTTTTAAAGTAGATAGGAAAGATAGCACACTAATTCAAGTAAACAACGCTCTATCTAGTATCTCTTAATGGTTCTCAACTAATAATTTACTTCTGAAATCAAAAAAGACAAAATGTTTGAAGTTTTCTTTGCCTACTCTTCCATATTTGGAGTCCAACGTTACGCTTGATGGAGATAAACTCGTAATGGACAAGGCAACAGTTTTCCTAGGCATTAAAATTGACGCAAAATTACAATGGGGTCCTCATATACTCGTAAATGCACTGTCTGGGAGACTCAGTTCTGCTGCATATGCAGTACGTAAAATAAGAGAGCTAACAGGTGCTTCTACGGCGCGGTTAGTGTATTTTGCATATTTCCACAGCGTAATGTCATATGGGATATTGCTATGGGGTTCAGCGGCTGATATGGAGACCATATTTATCCTTCAGAAACGTGCTCTAATGAGCTATATACGAAATGGGTCCCCGTGAATCTTTGAGAGATTTATTAAAAGAAATCAATATATTAACGTTGCCTTTCTTATATGTATTTGAAAATATAATGTATGTTCGTAAAAATTTACATAAATATAAGTTAAATAGTGATCACCACACTTTTAATACCAGAAGTACAAATAGGATAGCTGTACCTAGTTTTAGACTTGCGAAGACTAATAAGTCATTCCTAGGAAATTGTGTGCGTTTTTACAATAAAATCCCAAAGCACATAACTGAGCTCACAGAGGGCAAATTCAAGTTGACTGTAAAAAAACGTTTTAATAAAAAACGCTTACTATAAAGTTCGACATCATGTAGAAGATAAAGATGCTTGGAATACTCTACTTCTGGCAAGCTGTCACTCTGCCACCCATAAAATGTAATATTTGTAGTACCTAAGTAGAAACATTGTAAACATCCATATAAAAAGAATGGCCCCGAGTTTCTTGCCGCTTCTTCTCGGTGGGTTCTATATATTTCGATCACAATCACCTTCAACAGTATTAGTAATATATCCGCCGCTTTATTAGAACGTGACGTAGACAGGACAGTGACTTAATAACAATATTTATGTTTATGTATATATGTATTTTAGAACTCTTTGTGTATGAGTTCATCCGGAAAGTGCTGCCACCATATCTACCTATTTCTACCGCAAAGTAGTAATATTTGCAATACTGTGGTCTGATTTCAATGGTATGAGTGCCAGCTAAATTACAGGCACATGAGACTTAACTAGGTAATGTCTCAGGGTTGCGAGCGCGGTTCGATGTGACCATGTACCATTTGCCAGTTCGTTGTGGCCGGACAGATTCGTCGACGAGCTTGTGCCAAAAACTTGACATTATGGCATTGTTAGCATTCCACTATGGAATAATATTTGGAAATTTCACCCAAGCAAGTTAAACCGTTAGTGGGTCAGCTAGCACCACAGACCATATAACCACTTGACTGCTCATGCGGCTTCCCCTCAGCTGCCTAGACTATGACAATAAAAGGCTAACATATCGCACCAACACATCAGTATCAGTTTGACTTCGCGTGGAGAACAAGCGGATGAAAAATAATTAAAACAAATCAAATTATGCCTTATTGTTCAGTAAAGTAGTACGGAAAAAACAGGCATACATTCAGGTATGCAAAGGATGGAACTACATTTCACAGATAATTTTAGTTTATTAATTATTGGAAGAAAACAAAATACACAAATGAAGTAAATAAACAGCGACTCAAAAATAAAAAAAATATGGGAACGCGTTGATGTCTTTTGCCATCCCGTACTGTTCTTTGCAGTTGTAGATAACGCCGTCTCTTTTATCCACTGACACGTGTAAATTAATGCGGTACTCCCATATTAACGGGCAACTTATCGATTGTATATATCGACTGTGAGGAAAATAATTCTTCTATACAATACATTTATTATTTTAAGAGTGCATAAAAATACAAATAAATATTCGATGTTTTATTTATATTTAGATGTACTTTCACGTTATCATCAATTATGTAGTAACATTTATATAATATCTTATCTAATAATAATGTAAATATACACGCGAAATAACCCGAGTGTAATGTGAAATATAATTAATAATGGTCTTAAAATATAATATACTTCATTTTCATACCTAGCACCTACTCTGTGTGTGCCTCTGGCAGCTGGCATCTTCTTTATATGATTTAGACATACACACATAGTTTTTTTAACAATAACATGGAACCGGCTTCTAAAAGTAAAAAGTGTGAGTCAGTCAAAAATATATATATTATTTGTAGTTGTCGTCCATACATTGACAAATCTTACGGTCGTACAAATCCAGTATTGTATAGAATGAGGTGTTGTATCCTAATGACTGTATAATATACAGTGCCCAAAAAGTATATAAATATAATCTAATTGTTTGTTTACAATAATTACTTAATCACATTTTGTGTAAAGGCTTTGGATAATTTATACAATTAAAACCGACCCGCAGTGGTGACTTGTGTTCTTAGAAGAAATTGACCTACACGCAGTCAAGTGATTATATGGTCTGTGGCTAGCACCTTGATAAACTTATATATTCATCTCTTAGATAAGCCGGCTACTAGCCGGATATCTACGAGCCGTGAGTACATCCCTAGCACGACAGTTTCCCGCGCTCGGGCGCCATGATTGAAAAATGGCGGCGAGGATATGGGGCAGAAGGATTGCGGATTTTAGAATGACAATAGATGCCTTTAGAAATGGGGAAAGGCTTGGTGAGCTGCAATCTATCCACTCTGTAAACGTTGGCGGTACTTACTAATAAGTGTTACGTGATTTCAAACAACTTGAATTTAGAAATGCCACCTTCGAAAAGACGTTTTCATGTAATTAGGTGACGGTACAAGCACGAGGCCCACCTTTCACATTTCCACATTTCCTCAAAAGTGACGAACTGATCTGCGCTCATAACCCTGAGACATTGGTGTCGATTCTGTAAGCATTCTCTTATCTCAAAATTTCTAAATTATGGCAGTACTTATTTTGTTCAGGCTAAAATCCAAATTAGTATCTAAACAATTTCGAATGACAGCACTCAAATTAGACATTTCTCTTCAATTGTGGGCATATTTTAGACAGTTTAGTCGTCACGTAACTTGGTGCTCGCTAAACTAACGTAAAATAACCCAAAATTGAATAGAATAATCCCATTTTTAGAAGTGTCATTCTAAGTGTTGAATGATTTTGGATTTTATTTTTAGCAGAATAACCACCATAACACATGTTTAGTTCAGTACCTACTTTAGTTTAGCTTTTTGAACAAGTGAATCTCTACCATTATGTTGTTTAGTCTCATGAGCCTGTAATTTCGCCGGCAACCATACCCTTCAAACCAAAAGGCATTATTGTGAACATTACTGCTTTACGGTAAAAAGAGGTGTGGGTGCAGTACCTACTCCCGAGGACGAAATCAATAATAAAGAGTTCTACCAAATAAACCCGTGTTTATACATAATTACGGGTTTGTACTAACTACTACTACAAATAAATAATAAAACAATTAGACAAAAAACCAAAGTAAGAGACATAATTAAGAATACTAGAACATTAAAGTGGAATTGGGCGGGACATATATGCAGAATGGATAACGATAGATGGACAAAGAAAGTTATAGAATGGGCACCGAGAGAAGACAAACGAAAAAGAGGAAGGCCAAACAGACGATGGCAAGATATTTTCATTCAGAGACATGGGAAAGAGTGTATGAGGTTAGCAAGAGACAGAAATTTATGGTCGAAACTGGGGGAGGCCTACGCCGATGAGGCGACACCTGCACATTTTGATACTTGATAACTAATTAAATTAAATAAAGCTATACTATACATTATATATTTAAAATAAGAATTAGATGTATTAAATTATTAAATAAAGTAATTGTATTAATAAATAAAATGTAATCATATAATCAAATTTAAAAATGTTAACAACAAGAAATTGAATTCAATATATCATGTATGAACGAAATATTTGTGTGGTTGAATAAAAGGCTTTTTTACTTTTACTTTTACTTTACTAACTACTACTACTAGTAAGTGGAAGTACTAACTATCAGTTACTTTATGTTGGTAAGACATGTCTGCAAGAGCAAAGAAAATAATTTATTTATAGCATCAAATGGGAATTTACAAAAAATGTTGCTTTATAAAATAATTAAACATATCGGCTAAATAATCCTGAGGTGCTTAACACAATTGTCCGATACTGTTGATCTCCACACCAAGCAAGCCTGTGTCGTGGAGATCTGTAACGATTAACTAAATGATAATAATGACACCTTAATCTTAAAAACAACAAAAATGTTAAGTTTTTTAACTAATTATAACTTTTTATAAAGTTAACAACCGCGAAAGCCTAGAACAGTGTTTTTCATAAAATTTTCCTTGCAAAAATATTACTCTGTCCCTCTATAACGGTACAAATGTGTCCAATATGAATATTAACTATTAAAGTATTTTACTTTTAACTATATAACTGCTACTTTACAGCTCATAGTTTTTATTGTCTCGCAGTAGGTATGAAAGTAGAGTATGCACCTCGAGGATAAAGCCTGTCTTCGTCTTGGGCGACTTTAACCCGTCGCTTCACTCAGGACTCTACATAACTCCCTCGCTTTGCTCGGGAATTAAATCTTAATCCCAATTAATTAACAATTAACCCAAGAGCTCCCTTTACACTCAGGGTTCAATATGCCGCACGTGACGTAAGACACTGCTTTACTCCCTTGGTGCATAATTTACTAATGAAATACGTATGTCACTCTAAGCACTCACGCGTTAGTTCCGCTAACATACAAACATAATGTCAATATACAAATGTATTCATTCACAGGAGCTCGGCAAAAGATTAGGTTTACAGGTTTACGCAAGAATATGTAGTAATTTTTCGATAATATCATAAGTCAACATAGATAACCATTTATGAATGTTTTGTTTATATATATAATGTTTATATGTATATAATATTGAATCAATATGGCATTTGCACTACTTGACAATCAATATAATTTATAGAGATCACCGCAACGTCAAGCAGATAGTCGTTTTGGAAAGCTGTATTTTTTATTTATATTTTCAGGTAAAACAGTCATACACACACTTTATAATTATTATGTAATTAAATACTAAAAGACCTACTTACCATTTTTTTTTTATAAATATTATACAGTCGTTGAAGATATGAATGACGGATGCGAGAGATAATATTTACGGATCTGGTGCTGGACTGGACTAATGGTAAGAGCATGACCCCGGTTACATCATTTTAGGGGAAATAGATGCTGAAATGATGTGTGCGGTTTGTTCTCACATACATACCTATATGTATAACAAATATCGTTACAGCTTTAATATAATGTAACAATATCCCACGCCCTCCGTACAGTGCGTAGGCCCACAAAACATATATACAGATACAAATGCAACACAGACCTGCACAGTCGCAACATATTTTAAGCTTACATTAAGTCCAATATATGTGAAATGACTAGTGCACTAAGGTTGCAAGACGCTGTAAGAAGGGAAATTATGTACTGAGAAAATACTCGAACCTGTATGTCTGAGGGTAGCGTGCGCAGTACTATGCCGGTTGAACATCTGGGTCGAAATGCATCTGGCATAGGCGTAAGTAGTGTTACCATCAGGCGATGTCCGTCCCAGCACTTATGAACGAACGATTTAGGTGAAATTTACAACAAAGATAGCCTGTAACATAACACTTTTATTTTGTACTACCCACGTGACTTTCAATACTCTACAGCTTGTTAAGCGAGACCAAAGTTTGCATTAGCGACTGGCTCTTAAGCTGCTTGAACACACGTTAGGTGGATGGTGATATAGATTTTCAAACCTGAGGGTGGTAGCTAGCCACGCGGGCACCACATAGGGTGCGTTCCGGTGAGCGCCATCGACGCTCACAACTGTCGCGTGCCGGTTTGCAATGCTTTTTTAATGCCTAGCCCGACCGGAAAACACACGCGGTTGCGAAACGCGCCCGCCTAATTATCTGTCAAGAATCGAAAGAATCCTATACATGATTGACCGCTCACAACGACCGCAAAAACCCACCTTTCAGCCGCGAGGGTTGTGGTCGCGACGTGAGCGTTATCGATGACGTATCGAGCTCGCTCACGATGATCGTGGACTTGTAAGGGAACGGGTGTGCGACGCGAGTGATTTCGGCGCTTAAGGGAACATAACCAAAGTGTCCTTTTACCATGTACATTTTGTAATATGAATTAAAAAGTAAAACTAGAAAAATATTTTAACATAAAATAGAACCGACTTGTACACTAAAAAGTGTGAAACAACTTGTTGAAGTCGGTACCATGATAGTTCGGAAGTACCTATTATCACAATATTGTGCGCATGGTTCGTTCACTTCGACGAGTTATTTCACACTTTATGTGTAGAAGTCGGTTCTATTTTTTGATAAATTTTTCTTCACCCTTTTTAGTGACCTTGTTACTTACGGGATACACCGGCAGTGATGATATCATCCAGATAAATCGACACACTTTTCAGTTTTTGGAGTGTAACTCCAAAACTGCTTGACCGAATTTGATGAAATTTCAAACAAAAATCATCAAAATTGGTTCATAAACGACGAAGTTATCCGCGAACACACATAATATATATATATATATATATATATATATATATATACGATCAAATTAAGAAATCTCCCTCTTTTTTTGAAGTTGGTTAACAAATAAAACTAGTGCATATGCCCTCGCCCCTCCCCATACCCCCCAAAAACCTGTCGGTCCATGCGCCACCCACCCTGCCTGTACATGTGTGTTAGATAGATAGATAGATTAACTCTTTATTGAAACACCACAATACAATTATATGTTACAAATAAAGAAATAAGAATAAAATAAAAATACAATTAAAAATATTTCACAATTAAATACTTAAAATTAAAAGTGTCTTAATGGGCGGTCTTATCGCTCAGAGCGATCTCTTCCAGACATCATGTGTTTCAGTTCAGTCAAGACAGTCTCGGTCCAGCATCGAAATTTCGGTCCAGCAGTTTTTGAGTTATACTCCAATAACTGAATAGAATGGAAGTCGGTAATAAATTATTAAATTTGTACTTGTGTTTTAACCATCTAATGTTGAAGAACTTTTGAAAAGTTACAAACAAACAAAACAAAAAATTATATAAATTAAGCACCTTCTTCCTAAACTAGGCTCATAAAGGCCTGTGTGATAGGATCCAGGCCTCTCTCGTCGGTGAACCGGTAAATCATTGCCGTTAAATTATATACTCTTATACAATTCAAATATTAAAATCAAAATCAACATTAAAATTAAAATTAAAAGAAAATAAAACACAAGCTTAGCGGCTGGTGAAATCAGCTAGTTCAAAGTAATATTTTAAAATAGTTTGTAACCAGCCGTGCGATTTTCTAATGATTCGTCGCCGAGCTCACCGATGTCATTTATGAGATATCGCCCTTATACACAAGGTTGTTTTTTCAACGTTTGTTGTCATGTCCTCGTTTGTTTCACGGATGTTGTCAAAGATGCAACAATGTTTGTTCTTATAGAATCGCACGGCAGTTCAAGTAAATCAATTTGAAAACTGTTGTCAGGCGCACTACTTGTCCATCTTGTGCTTTATTAGAATTACAAAACGAATTTAACTACCCATGATTGCAAACCAGAAGTACATCCCATACTTAGATATAGTGAGAACAGCTCTGACCAACTCAGCTGAGTAAAGTGCTGCAGTACTTTATCATATAACAGGCAAACAAAAAAACAATTTTTCTTTTATTTTGTAATTGGACTCTTGCTTTAGTTCATTTGCCATTCTTCAAGTTATTAAAGTAAATATTTACCAGTTGCATCAAATTACTCGTAGATAAGTAACTGTATTTTATTAAATTAAAATCATATGATTTTTAAAGCACTATCTGCAATGAAGCTTAGCGAGACTAAACTTCGCAATTTTAATAATCCCGTTCGAGGATATGTACTTGTCTCTTTAAAATTGCAAATTATTTTATTTAAGTCGATTTGATAAGCTGATTGAGTATACTTTGAAAATATATCTGAGTGCCATCCCTCATCTGGACTAGAAAGGTGGAAGCCACCAAGAGTGTCTCGCTTCCAACCAAGTTGCTGCTGGCCTCACCTATAAGTCCTTGTGTAATACACGAGAGCAACCTGTGCAGCCGCTCTCCTGCCATTAAGCTGAGGTTCAGAACAAGGAGAGAGACCGAGCGAGAAGACTTCAATGAGAGATCCACTGCGAATGGGGTATACCTATTACCTACTACTCGCACATACCGACTTACTTGGTACTTGGTACTTGGTGGGCTGGCTCTTTTCCGCAACCAGGCCGCTGTGGCGCGGCCCATTTTGCGTGATAGCCGGGTGAAGCTGATCAGTCCAGCCACCCGGTGTCGCCCAGGAAAGCCAGCAACTCCTTCAGCTTGGCGCAGGCTTCCCACACAGTCCTCGGCGAGCCGAGGTTTGCTGCCCTTTGTGCCGCCACGCTCCTGCATTCAATGAGCAGATGCGCAGCTGTTTCTTCCGCCTCCATGCAGCCTCTGCATAGGGGGCTGTCTGTAACACCTAGATTAAACAGGTGTTTGTTTAAGGAGCAATGACCGGTCATAATTCCGACGATATGTCGTACATTATTTCTTTTAAGATTGAGGAGTTTTCTGGAGAATTTCAGATTTAGAATCGGAAAAGCCTCCTTCGACTGCCTACAACCCTCGATACTTGCCCAGTAGTCCTGATGCTGGTCCTTAGTTTTTTTGCGAATCCATGCACGAATTTGACTGAAAGGTAGGGGGATCATTGGTTCTGGTCCTGCACACGTCATTCCGGAACCTCTCCTAGCTAGCTCATCAGCCGCATCGTTACCTCTGGAATCGCTATGCCCCTTTATCCATTGGAGTGTGACATTATTGTTATGGCTACTTACTTCCTCCAATAGTCGATGACATTGTATGATCAGCCCCGAAGAGTGGTCGTATCTATTTAGGGCTCGTAGTACCGCAGTGCTGTCGCAGAGTATCCTAATATTACTATCGGTTACCTTTCTGCGAATTACTGCTGCTGTGGCTTGGATGACACCCACGCATTCTGCTTGGAATATAGAGTTGTGTTTACCGACTTGATTCAAGCAACCGTATTTCACCTAACACATTTACTGTTCGAGGCGCTCGCAGCGGAGCTTGACTTGGCGATCTTAACCGATCAACAAATTAAGCAACACTTGCTGCGGTCAGGACTTGGATGGGTGTGTGTTATAGTGGCTTTGTCTTAATGAGCGCTTCCGTGCTTCGGAGGGCACATTCAGCCGTCGGTGTCGGTTGTTTTCTTAGGACAACAGCCGTTAGGCTATATCAAACGCCTTCGGGCAGCCTGAAACTTTCGAAATGGGCTACCACTTGCCTATCTAGCAGGCCACACTGGGCGCGCGTGGGGAATATGGCAAAATCCCTCTCTTTGAGAGGGATTTTGCGAAAGAGGGAAAAGAATGGGCCGATTATGTTTACTGCTATTTGAAAGTATCGGGCGATAAACTAGAACGATCCATCACAACTTGAAGTCGGATATCCGAAACTCCCGACACGCGATATTTGAAGAATACATCCAATATATAACATACCACCCGCATATTGGCATTCTCTAGAGCATGAAGGATCTGTTTGTTTTTACTTTTATTTTGAAAAATGAAAATGAAACGTATTTTTATCTTTAATGAGCTCTTTAATCCTATTCCTTCCTCACCATTCCGATCCCGAACTACACGTCCCGGTCTAGCATTGCATCCATATACTGTTCAAAACTTCCTACCATGAACCAAAAAGTTCCTACCTCTATCTCTCTCAATCTCTCAGGTCATCATTGGGGTGGCGATTAGTGCACTAATGGTCATCGCTTCTTGATTCCATCTTCGCTTTCCATCAGGCGACAGGGATTCACTTTGAAGATCAATTATTAAAAAAATGCTATTAACAAATAAACACAGTTACAAAAAATGCCTTGTTATTTCAGCGAACTCGACGACGACGTATTTCGTCAACCGCTCAGGGTTGGTGGGGGCGTCGAGTATCAGCTCCTTACCCCTGCTGAACCTCCGGGAGTCTCTACTCCACGGTATCTCGTTTACCTGCGCAGAGTACATAAGGTCTGTAAAGCGACTCTGCTCGCTCACAGCGAACTCCTTTGCTCCGACACTTTCTACAAATATCATTATATTTTAGCCAATATATACAAAAACTTGGCAAATGATATACAACCTTCCTCGAGAACTACTCTGTTCATTAGTGAAAACAGCATGAAAAACGGTGGTATTTTTGTGTTAATCGCGAACAGACAGACGCGAAGGAGGACTTTGTTTTATAATATTTAGTGGTTACCATTCTTGGGTATGGTATAACCGTCGCCAGTTCAGTGATAAATATAGATACAAGATTTATGTATACGCATAAAAACGCAGATCCCTATAACACGGCTAGAGCCTAGTATATGGAGTTCTGAGGTCTATCATAGATTATTTAAATGCCAGTATCCAGTCATGTGAAATTAAAATTTATCTTTTATGTCCGATATGTACAGTTGATAATAAATAAGTATATTAATATTAATTAAATGCGCAGTAATATCCTAATATTACGTCAAAATTAGACGGATTCCAACTTCTCACACATTTTTCTCTCCTAGTCGGTATAAGTAGGTAAATGGCGCAGTTCGTTTGTCAAACGGAAACTATATTAACAGACAATGGACACACAAAAATAAGGTAGGCAGATCTGAAAATGGACCAGCCATTTCAAATATCGCGCCTAATTGAAATTCCGCGCGGCGCTTAACGATATTTCCTCTCGTCAAACGTCTTGCGATAAATTAAAGTGACTTTGAAAGGCGTGGATGTACCTAGGAAGGTTTGAAGGGGGTCAATTGCTCTGCCCGTCGGTACTTGGCAGGCGGGCTCTTTTCAGCACCCATGCCGTCTAAGTGCGGCACTTTGTGCGTGATTTCTCCTTGCTCTACCCTTATTTATGGCAGTTGCATCCATAGCTAAAGCTGACTGCCTGCTCTGCATTCCACACATTAGTATTTAATTATATGAATGTTCATCATATCAACTGGAACGGCGCTATTTAACGGCTGATTTTGGTAAAATTTGGTACACACATTAGGTACCTGACTTGAAAGGGGTAATTCGAACATGAGCATAATTGTTCAAGTGGCTGCCGAGATAATAATTATGTTGTGTTGAACCAGATCGCCCCCATTGGGAGAATTTGCTGTAATGTGTAGGTTGCAGTTCTTCAGAAAGAGCTCCTGCCCACCATTCGGTTTTTCCCTAAGCCGCTTCTTAAGACAGCCACGCGAAGAAATTGGGGGGGGGGGGGGGTGATACTCCAGCCCGACACCCCACTTGGGTAAATAATGATATATATGATTAGACATATGAATATACGTTAATGGCAGTAATTTCACACGCTAAAGCGCCCTTTAAACTGCATCTGCGTACAGCCCGCGGCACGTAACTCTAGCGCTGACCGTTATTGCGCAGAAGTCAAAAATTGGGTATCACAGGGGGGCTAGAGGGACGAAGGACTTTTGTCTCTCTCTGGCACATCGAAGACGAGGGACTCTTGTCTCTCTCTGTCACATGTGCGCGACTGTACCCATGCGCAGATAACCCCTCCACATTTCGCTCAGCGCTAGAGTTACGTGCCGCGGGCTGTACTGTTAAATGTGAATATGATATACGATACTTGCCATTCAAATAGACTCCTGGACAAAAGGACACCATGACCACGTATACTAGTAGTTCTGCGAACGGTAGACCTCGCGAGCACAGTCTTATGAGCTATCTGCAGACGGTACATACCATCTTGTCCTTTTTACCTAAATCTTCCAGTTCTTAAACTTCACAACCTATTATCTCGGCAACCATGTCACCTTCCTACCTACTCAGGGTAGAAGGGAGCATGAGAGAAAGAAGAGAGATGAGAATAAAGGTATAATTAATAAAAAGGGTCGTGGATCTCAGACAGGTATGGCAATTTGGCAAGCTTCCTTGTTTAAGGACTTAGCTCCGGTCCGCTAGTATTGGCCGATGCTCAGCAGCAGGTCTGCCGTGCAGGGTTGGCTCCACACCGCCGCGCCGGTAGAAATTCCCAGCAATCGCTGTAGAGAAGGGTGGCCGCGGTCGGTGCTGGAGATCAGAGGACGGCCGGAGTTCAGACGTCGTGTACTGGAAGGATTCAGCCTTGTACTGGAACGATTCTGCCTCGTACTGGAAGGATTCAGCCTCGTACTGGAAGAGTTCCGCCTCGTACTTGAACCCCAATGTATGGGGGTTCTGAAGATTGATGTTCGAATTAAATAAGACTCTGTAGCACTAGTCGTAGTAATTTATAAGCAGTTGCACAGTCGACGGCCGATGGCAAAGTGAGGTTGGTTGCGCTTGCAGTAAAAACAACAAGTTGGGGCGGAAGTCGGAGGCGCATTTCGCTACCTTATAAGGTAATGAAAAAGGCCTCAAACCCGTCGTAGTCGTCAGTCCAATCACTACACTGCATTTTGAACTTTTTCAAAATATCAACGTCCGTTCACCGGAACTCACAACTCGTGGCATTATTTTCTCTAAACTCGATTGACATTTGTTTAACTGTCACTGTCCATATTTTTGATTGTTATATGCGACCTCTATCGGTGAATCGCCGAACTACCTCAGCGCGCAGCAAAGGTAGTTATCTCGATTTAAAGGTTGCTTTAATCTTCAAACGGAATTTAGGTAGTCGTTTGTGAGTTTGCCTACAGATGTCGCTTATTTAAACTAGTTTTTAAGAGAACCGATAATCTAGTAATCTAGATCGGTTACATATCTCCCCACCCAAGAAAGAATTTTTTTACTAGGAAAAAAAAATTCACTAGCCTTGAGCAGTTCTAAGAAAGAAAAAAAATACTTAACCTAAGACCTAACTTTGAGTATCTTATATAAGCTACAGAAACTCCAGTATATGATCTTAAGTTATTAACTATGTCTATGTGCAGACACATACCCAAGTATCTCCTAGAATTCCCCCCCATCGTTTGGATTAGATATCCCAAGAAACGATTATTGACAGCAATATTGAGAGGAATGGAAATTGTAGACTGCAGAAGTTAACTTCTAAGACAGCTAGCTACATTATAGGTATGAATACACACTAAAACATAGATAAGTTAAGTACTTATTGCAGACATTCATGGATAATTTTAATTTTTTTGAATATAAGTTCCATAATTGCCTAAGTTAAATTAAATTTTAAGACAGAGAATTTAATCAAAAGGAAATTACATAGATAAAGGCTTGTTTAGTGAGTTATCTACCGCTCAGACCAATAAGGCTTGTTTTTAAAGAGTTTGGACACCGCTCTCTATTTGAAGAATTACCATGGCTGGCACGTGAAAGAATGATTTTAGCTATGTTATAACACTATTCCATTGAAAGTGGAGAGTGACAAAGAGTATTTAAGGAAGTTAAATTAATTCAGTAGGTATATAAGTTAAGATGTATAGTTTGTAGTACATTATATGTATTGTAGTTAAGTTATAATATATCTTATGCCATCGTTGTATATAAGATATAAATAATGATCAATATAAGAAAGGATCACAAGTTATTAGAATTCAAGAAGTATATAAGATACTGTTACCTATAAGATTTATTGTATATAAGGATTTATTTTTCCTTTATATATAAGGTTATTGTAAGAGATTATTAAAAAGTTGCACCCTATGAGTTTGGTTGCATTAATCAATTATATTTTAGATATTTAAGATACATAGAATATGCGTTTTAGTTGTAAGATTGTATATTTAAAGCTTTATTAATTTAATCATAGCATGAATTTGGTTTTATTTGATAATATTTATTTATTTTAAGTTGTCAACAAGTTATTCAGGACAAAGATTTGCTAATGTCAAGAAAGTGAAATAACTAGTTACTAGGATATGTATTCACATATTTTAAAATTAAAATTTGCCATTAAATTTAAGTTTATTAATATCAGAGCAAATTGAATTTCTCTCACAAGTTACAGATAGCACAGGTTGCTCTAAGGGAGTCTCAGGTTGACTACTAGTTGAAGGTTGTGAAGTTGGTAAAATAGTTCTTAAGATTTGTAAGTCCCTGTTAAGAGAATTTAGTTTAGAAGACACCGACTTAAAATCTTCACTATTGGATGCACTTATCCTTATCAACCTGTGGTTCATATGGTTGATTAAAACTTCTGTTCTTAAAAAAAGATTTTTTTCAAATTTAGTTTTGAGGAGAGCAATGTTGCTTTTTGCTTTTGCCATTGACTCCTTGAGTTCACTTATATCGACCTCAGGGTCCAAGTGTGACTCCAATATATCCTCAGAAAGCATGTCTTTGGATAGTTTCACAATCTGTTTCCTTAAGTCCTGAACAGATTCAGTATGCGAGCCACCGCGCAGTGCTACTTCATATGCTAATTCAGCCTTTTGCAGAGATAAAAAGTTAAGTTGTAGACTCATGTTTGTAGTTGTGAAAGTATACTTGACCTATATACCCAATGACAACAGTGTCATACAAGGTCAATTTAAAAAAAATATTTAAAAGGGTATAATTTTTTCAGTGAAAATAACACGTAGGTAGAAATACAAATAAGGTGTGTGCTATTTATAAGTTGAACAGAGGTGAATATAGAATATTAGATATTTATTAAGAAAAGTTATTAATTATGCAAGCTGTAAAAAAAAACTAAAATTTAATTTTAGGTAAAAATAAAATTCGTTGAAGACGGTAATGGGTGGATTACTGACCCCCTGGGTGTTACCCATTGTCTTTCAGTCGGTTCTTACGACATGCAGAGCTGCAGCCGGCCTATTCTCAGACCCCGGGCCAGCACAGGGCCAATCACAACTTATAACTAACACACACGAAAGGAACACAATAAGACATAGTATACAGAATAAGTATGGCAGAGCCACACCCAAGAAAGTTTGCCAAACCAACCTGTCTGATCCTAATTTGTAGGGGCGCCAATGTCACCTTCCTACCTACTCAGGGTAGAAGGGAGCATGAGAGAAAGAAGAGAGATGAGAATAAAGGTATAATTAATAAAAAGGGTCGTGGATCTCAGACAGGTATGGCAATTTGGCAAGCTTCCTTGTTTAAGGACTTAGCTCCGGTCCGCTAGTATTGGCCGATGCTCAGCAGCAGGTCTGCCGTGCAGGGTTGGCTCCACACCGCCGCGCCGGTAGAAATTCCCAGCAATCGCTGTAGAGAAGGGTGGCCGCGGTCGGTGCTGGAGATCAGAGGACGGCCGGAGTTCAGACGTCGTGTACTGGAAGGATTCAGCCTTGTACTGGAACGATTCTGCCTCGTACTGGAAGGATTCAGCCTCGTACTGGAAGAGTTCCGCCTCGTACTTGAACCCCAATGTATGGGGGTTCTGAAGATTGATGTTCGAATTAAATAAGACTCTGTAGCACTAGTCGTAGTAATTTATAAGCAGTTGCACAGTCGACGGCCGATGGCAAAGTGAGGTTGGTTGCGCTTGCAGTAAAAACAACAAGTTGGGGCGGAAGTCGGAGGCGCATTTCGCTACCTTATAAGGTAATGAAAAAGGCCTCAAACCCGTCGTAGTCGTCAGTCCAATCACTACACTGCATTTTGAACTTTTTCAAAATATCAACGTCCGTTCACCGGAACTCACAACTCGTGGCATTATTTTCTCTAAACTCGATTGACATTTGTTTAACTGTCACTGTCCATATTTTTGATTGTTATATGCGACCTCTATCGGTGAATCGCCGAACTACCTCAGCGCGCAGCAAAGGTAGTTATCTCGATTTAAAGGTTGCTTTAATCTTCAAACGGAATTTAGGTAGTCGTTTGTGAGTTTGCCTACAGATGTCGCTTATTTAAACTAGTTTTTAAGAGAACCGATAATCTAGTAATCTAGATCGGTTACAACCATTTGACCAATTATGCTCATATGCGAATTTCCTCTTTTAAAGTCAAGTGTCTACTTGTGTACCAAATTGTATTCGTTAAATATTCAAACAAAAACAAACTTCCCCCTTTTTAGCAAAAGTACCCCAAAGCTCAAAATTCATATCACCAATCCATACATACCAAATTTCGTCAAGTTTGTTTGAAAAATGCGACCAGTGGCCCGAGCACGAATATTTGCTCGGGCTTCTGTACAGGAAGACGTACACACAACCTAACAAACATACGGTCAGATGAAAGTCAATTTGACCAGCAGAGACGCTTCGCTCGCTCGGTCAATTTGTGAGTTGGGTTCCCTCGTCCTTCAGATTGACATCCTGACAATCCTACTCCACAGTAGGTATTATTTTCCATTGTACCCCTAAACATGGGGTCACCCTTTGCACATTTTAGCTTTAAAAAGGGGCTTTCGAGACCCCCATAATCAGATCCTAGAGCCGTCCGAGTGATGGGGCTTATTGAGTTTGCGAGTTGTCGTTGTCCGCTGATCAGAGCTTTATAAGTAGAGATGTACATTGCGGCTATATATAAAGTTATTTTATTTTTCCAACTTAATTGCGCGTATTGTTTAGGTTGTAACTAAATATTTTCATCTCTGATATTGTTGAAGGTGAATTAGTTTATTAAATGTCTCACTTTTGGCTTAGTTTGTTTATGGGATAGGTTTGCAAACGAGCAAGCGGCTCACTTGATGGTAAGTGATCCCGTCGCTCACGGACATCCGCAATACCAGAGGTCTCGCGGATGCGTTGTCGGCCTTTGAGGAAGGAATAGCAGGGGTCAGGGTGAAAGGGGGAGGGGGAAGCAGTATAAGAGTATTGGACATCCGGAACCTCCCACAGACCGACCGAAACGCAATAGCAAGCTATACGAGTATAACCACACGGCGGTATTATGTGGGAGTGTGGTACTTCCCCCCTATGTCCGTGGGGAAAACGCATTTACCCGCGCAGCGATGTTGGGTGACGGCATGCGAAGTTAACATCTCATTTTTTAAATTCGATGTTTCATGTCAAAAATAGGTGAACTATTCAAAATAACTATCAGGAACTATAGAACTATTGCTACTAGCTCCTCCAATAACTCCGAAAAAAATTTGAGATTCTGGAAATTGTTATGCTAGGTTCACAGACACCCGGGACGGGAAGCTTCAGTTGGAATCGATCGCCGAAACCGCTCACACACGACCACGGTAATTCTAATTATTATAGTAGCCAGTTGAAGTGGCAGTGGGCAGGGCACATAGCACGCAGAACAGATGGCCGATGGGGCCGGAAGGTTCTGGAGTGGAGACCACGGACCAGCTTAAAATTAAAAGGCAGTTATTAAACTATGACGATGTTAACAATGCATTAGCTAAAGTTGTGAATTGGTTCAATACAAATAATCTTCTCCTCAATGAGAAGAAAACTAATTGTATAAAGTTCTCGACACCAAATGTGAGAGAAGTAGAATCCAATATACAATTGAATGGAACAGGGTTGGACCTTGTGGAGTCAACAGTCTTTTAGGAATTACTATAGACGCTAAATTGCAATGGGGTCCCCACATTAAAAAATTGTCTAGTAGGCTCAGTTCAGCAGCTTATGCTGTTAAAAAAATTAGACTATTAACTGATGTAGACACAGCTAGAATAGTTTATTTTAGTTATTTCCATAGCGTTATGACTTATGGCATACTGTTCTGGGGATGTTCTGCAGATATTAATTCTATTTTTATACTGCAAAAAAGGGCTATACGAGCGATCTACAGTCCCAGAGTTTCCCTTAGACAGAAATTTAAAGACATAAACATTCTAACTGTTGTCTCTCAGTTTATCTATGAAAATCTAATGTATGTAAAGAAAAACATTAGCAGTTTTGATAAAAGGAGTGATGCTCATTCCATCAACACGCGAAATAAGCACAAGCTATCCGTACATGTAACGCGTCTCCACAGAATAAGTCATTCTTTTATGGGACAATGTATACGATTCTATAATAAAGTTCCCAATGTTATCCGATATTTGCCTATTAATAAGTTTAAAATTACTATTAAAACTAAACTCTGTCAAAAAGGTTATTACAAAATTTCGGATTACTTGGAGGATAAAACAGCTTGGGATTGATCACTCCAGGATCTATCTACTCGTGTACTAAGATGTCAAAGTGTAGCGTGTCTTGCCCTACTGATACCATTATTATGTTCTCTTTTGTAAGGCAACACACTGGAGCTAATATTTGTAGTACCTAAGTAAGAACATTGTAAAAACATCTATATAAAAAGAATGGCCCCGAAGTTCTTGCCGCTTCTTCTCGGTTGGCTCTATGTATTTTGAACGCGGCGGTAGGCTTTAAAGTACATTATAATGAAAAATTGACGTTCATAAGTGCGTCTTTGATGCCTAAATTGAATAAATGATTTTGACTTTGACTTTGACTTTGAGCAGGCGCAGCGTAGGACAGACGACCAGATAAAGGTCGGAGAGCGACGTTAGACGCAGGCCGCTTCCAACCGGTCCTATTGGAATATTATGGGAGAGGCATATGTTCAGCAGTGGACGTCCTACGGCTGAGATGATGAAGATGATGATGATGATCATGAATCCACAATAGTCACGCATACAACACGAAGGTGTGCAAAGTACTTGACGTAGTTAACCCTAAACTCGATAACGGCTGTAACGGATTTTTGTAACTCGGTTACGGAGTTTCGTGAACGTACATTTCGACACGCACCTAACCGAGTTACGGGTCCGGACACCTGAAGGTGTATTAGAGACCAAATTCAACTAAAAACATCCGGTCTAAAACATCAGATTTTACAAATGTTATGGTGGTAAATAGGCACAATTTTGGAGAAAAAGGGAAATATCACAAAAAGTTAAACATATTGGGGGGTCGGGGATTTTTTTGGCCAAATTGTATTCTCCAAGTGGTCCCCCGAACACGCTCATTTGGTTGGTCGGTCCCTCTAAGAACACCCTACATATGTATTAAGGAACTTACCTTAATACATACGAGTATATATAACGGTACACAACTCCAAAAATTCACATAATCACGCATATATCGCAAATGCCATCAGTGCAATCAAAAAATGGTAATCATGGCCATATATGTATACATACAAGTATATACATTTTAAGACTGGCTAGGACTCGCGTGATATTTAACGGAAATAGTCTCCGTCTACATATAGGTGCGTGGCAAATGTAGATACTACTTTTGTTTTATCTAAAATGTATTTCACTGCTGAATATATCGGTTTTTGATCGGACTGCAAACAGCCAAACTACTAAAACTACAATTGTGTAAAAAAATGCCCACATTTTTCTTAGATTACTTTGGACGAAGTAAGACGTTTTGCTAAGTTCTTTCATATTTAGTAGGTCCATCTTCTGAAGTCTATATATAAGATTATCACGGAGGATGGTAGAGGGACACGTCAAACATCTTTGAATTCAAATAATGAAGTTCTGTATGAGATTCCGTGTTGTATCGTTACAGCCTATGTTGTTTTCTGTTGTATAGAAAACTGAAAACAGCATAGGCTGTAACTCAGAGTCTTATCGCAAAAACTTTTATTATGTGTCAAGTGATGAGCCAATCATTTGATGACAATTCCTTACAGTTAACCACACATGTCGCAGTTCCGCAGGGAAGGTAGGTTGATATCTGCGAAATCTATTGTATTATTGGCCAAATATGGCGAATGACAAGTCTACGGGAATTAAGAATCTGTAAGGGACCATTTCAATACAGACTGACTTCTTGGGCGTGGTCTACATTTTCACTGTATCAACTTCCTAGGTATTTGAACCGAGTATCTAATATGTATATAACCCGCGGCATATAACTCTAGCTGACTATCCCCGTAACGGTCTCCACAAACGTAGCATCCATCGCTAGCTCGTGCTAACACGTAGAGACTACTGGCTCTGAGGCCGTACCACAAACAATATGCGAAAATGTATTCGCATCGTGCACGTCAACGCATCAACTATGTCACAGTGTGCCTTAGATACATGACAGTTTGTACTGTTGCACGTGAACGACACGTTACGTTACACTCACGCAGTTATTCGTGCTAGGGTCACTGGAGAGAACAAGCAGAAATGGAAAGATCATCGAGTCGAATGTAGAACTAGGGACCAAATGTACTACGAGTACTATGTTTAGGTTCAAACAGACTGATAGCTGTATACCTTATTTCAAAAATATAAAATTCTTACACTTCCGTCATTGTACATACTCGTATTTGAAGTCGCACTATTTGTTAAATGTAATCCTAAACGATTTCCATCACCCTCAGATAATGTAAAAAGAAATAGGAGAGACCAAAACAAATGCAGGAAATATAGAGCTAATACAACTCTTATGAATAATAGTTTAGTGTGTATCCCCTGGGTCCCCTTGTATAATATATGTATAATATAAAATAATAATATATGTATAATAAGTTGCCAAAAGAAATAAGGGACCGAAGGATATTTTTTTTCAAAAAGGCCTTAAAATGTCTTATTGAGAAGGGCTATTATAAAATTAATGAGTTTTTCGATTTTGACTTTGGTTTAAGTTGACATCATTATTATTATTATTTTGTGACATCGCTTCAAATTTATTATTTAATTTTTGATTATTATTATTATATTGACTCGTATTACCTAAGTCTAGAGTTAATGTTGTTATAAATATAATGCTCTTTATATGCATGCCATTGCTCGACAAATTTGCACGCCCGTGGGCAAAGAGTCTCGTGCATCGCCGCAAAGTCGCTTGTTTATCGGTTTTTTATCGGATACATTTCGGTGAGTGTGCAATGGAACTTCACAATTTGATTCCGCCATCTCCATTCTATAATCGGACATCCAGAGATACTCAGAAGCGCCACCGCTTTATGGTGGATATTCCATTTACCCGGACGAAGCGATTTACTTCTTCGTTTATCATACGAACCGCTAGGGAATGGAACACCCTCCCTGAGTCGGTGTTTCCGGTTAAGTACGATATGGGGGTCTTCAAAACACGAGTGCATAGGTATCTTCTGGGTAAGCGCGCTCCATCATCGATCGCATCATCACTTAGCATCAGGTGAGATAGTGGTCAAGTGCTACCCAGTTCGGTATAAAAAAAAATACGATCTAAGTTCGACAATATTCTATTCACGACCTAAATTATAACATGCACATGTATTATATGTATACTCGTATTTTGAGCAAATAAATGATTCTTACTCTTATTCTTAGTGTAGAGATTCGCTGAAAGGCTACAAATAAATAATTATATTTATTCGTAGCTGAAAGAAACGAATGCATCTCGAAAAGACTAAACTTGTCAGGACCATCAAACAGATAAGTTGTTTTAGGTCATGTTTTACGGCACATCCGGTATCAACTGCTGCAAACTATAATGATGGGCAAAGTTGCAGGTAAACGGAATGTTGGAAGAAGCAAATGGTCCTGTCTCCGCAACATTCGACAATGGACCGGAATAAGAAGGGCTGCAGATCTGCAGGCTTGCCCTGAACAAAGAAGAGTTTAGATGGATGACGGCCAACCTCCAGTAGTGGAGAGGCACCCGAAGAAGAAGAAGCTGAAATATAACATCACGTGAGTGACGTTGATTCAACTCCAAAGACGGTAAGATTTTTGATAGCGCCCTCTGGAAGTTAAAAGAGAGATCTAAAGGCCTTGCTCGATGCTTCCATTTAGAACACATATACATCCGAGTAAACCGTAACGAGGCACCCGTACGTCTGTGTCGGGCAAATCTGATTACCCTTAACTGGGGGTCAGGGGTAGGAAGGGTCCGGGTAGCTGCTGATTGACAGAGATAGTTGGAACATTACACTACTTTACTAGTTGACCTGTACGAGGTTTCGCAAGATTAACGGTCCGTATTTATTTATAACTAGCGACTGCCCGCGACTTCGTTCGCGTAGTTGTATAACCCCCCGTCTTTTCTATATGTTTTAATGTGTAATCTATTTATTTATTAACCGACCTCAAAAAAGGAGGACTTTATATATTCTTGTGTATGTATTTTTTGTGTATGATGGCCGATTTCTCCCCTGTTTGTGGACCGATACTTTTGAAGTGGTCCCATTTAAATTTCATCAAATTCGATCAAGAACTTTTTAAGTTACACTCCAAAAGCTGAAAAGTGTAACATCTATCTTGATTATATCACCATTAAATAATTAACAATTATAATGAAATAATAATTAACACCATTATTCTTACCTGAAATAAATGACTATTATTATTATTATTATTATCTTATTCCATGGATTACGTCCGGGCCTTTGCAAAGGCATAAGTGGGGCTGTCGTCAACACTCAGAGGCCTGTTTGGTATAAAATATACAATATAGCATAAAAAACAGACATTTTGGATGAAGGGTAACATGGTACTTAAATCTATTACAAAAATGGGTAAAATGGCCAGGCTATTTATATGAACTTAGTTAGTGATAAGGAAGATAGTGGGCTATGGAAGAGACTACGGCACCTGCCAATTTTAGTCTCATGTTAAAATATTTAGGCAGGTGGTGACTTGCCACCCACTAAACGGGCCCCCCATAAGGGCCACCATCAATGGTGACAAAAGGGGCAACGTTGATGTGGACAGCTAAAGGATGTCGAGAGGTGTGCTGCGGTTTCACTAGAGCGCTACTACCGGCGTTATGCCCTTTAACACTTCCACCCTTGGAGGTTTTTGTTACTTGCTCTTGCGTCTCCACCCCCAGACGGTCAATTAAGGCAAGCTGGGGGTCAGGGGTCTCATTTAGCCCCAGGGAGAATCAGGGTCCGCGGTGTCACCACTCACCGACGGCTCGCCACAAAGCCGCAAAATGCGGTATTATTATTATTTATATTTTTAACGGTGAATGACAACCGAGCCCGTAGGTAGCAAGGGTCACTAAAAATGGTGAAAAAAGCTTTACAAAAAAATTTTACCGGTACCATGCGCACAATATTGTGATAATAGGTACTTTTGAAATATCATGGTACCGACTTCAACAAGTTATTTCATACTTTTTGTTATTGAAGACGGTTCTATTTTATGGTATTTTTTTGTACAAAGACATTATGCGGATACAGTTCTATTAGTTCACTGTTACGTGTGCAGCGACAGATGTACACACTTGAGGGTGGTAGCTAGTCAGGCGGACACCAGAAGTACCCTACCGCCATGCTGTGGGTTTCATGACGATGTTACCTTCATCGAAAGCTCAGCTCGAGTTGGGGATCGAACCCGTGGCCATCTAATCGACTTTAGTTACCCGTGGGGTATTATCGTTCTAAAATAAACCGCTTACTTATTCGAGTAAACAGCGAAGGTGCTGTATCCAATACCTACAAGTAAACCCTCCGCCATGAGACGCCGAGCGCAATAAGTCTAGCCTTCAAACTGTTTTGTCATCCTTAAAAGCTCATCCGCGAAGTCTTGTCGCGTCCAACTCAATTATTTATTCAAGCGTGAGGAGTCCGAGAGACAACGGTAAGTTTTATTAAGGTGAATATCATTTTCTATCAAACAACTATAATGCAGGTTAGTGAAGTCAATCATTCAATCAATATTTTATTGCAATCATATGTCTCAATACATGCAGGTCTTGAATACATATTCTTATTTGTCTAACATATGACCGTGGTAGGGTGTAGCAAGAAAGGTAATGGAGCGACCCATTCAATAACCATCAAATTTGTCATTAAGAAAGTCATTTAAATTATAATAGCACTTAGTAATTAGCAGATTTTTCTGATATTTCATAAATTTAGTCAAATTTTCTTCATCTTTTATTTTGCTAGGAAGGTGATTAAAATTTTTTTTAGCCATTACTTGAGGACCAGAACTCTGTATTACTAGTTTAGATTAGAAGACTATATTAGAAGTCATTGAATGTTTGATATTTATGGATCGATATTTCCAAGTAGGTATTATAGTTAGGAGCGCTCGCAGCGGAGCTCGACGTCGCGATCTTTACCGATCAAGTTGAGCAACGCTTGCCGCGACCAATTGGATGGGTGTGTGCTAGTGCCATTGTTCAACTGAGCGCTTCCGTGCTTCGGAGGCTACGGTGAGCCGTCGGTCCCGGTTGTTGGTCTTAGGACAACAATTGTTAAGCTATGTCGAACGCCTTCGGAAAGCCTGAAAACTTCCATGGGTTGGCCACTAGCCTTATTATGGCCCAACTCCTCTGAGAGGAAGTCTCAAGTCCCAGGAGTGGGAACACAATGGGCTGATAATGATGATGATTATGGTTATTTAAAGTTATATGATTATTAACGGGATATTTACCGTGGTAAGGTTGTGGAATGAGCTCCCGATATTTCGGCGCAGTTACATGCACCATGTTCACGGGAAGACTGAAGAATGCGGGTGGTTGGTCGAAAAGTTAAATAAATTAGGTGCAGACATAAAGATCTACCCTCTTTCTTAGTATTTTGCTACGGTTATCACTTTGAACTCGAACTCGATCCTAAGTCTATAGTTATTTATTACAAATTTTGTATAATTGCACGACTTCAATAAGCTTTCATTAATTGTTACCAACATGCTAGTGACGATGTGATTTAACTACATCTTTTTACGTATTGTGGGGTATTTTGTGTTTTCTCTCTAAGGTACCAATTAAAAACATTCACAAAATAGCGATCTCAAATCTAGGCCTGTTCAAACAACTGGGTCAGAGCGAGCATTGTCTCTCCGGCTACAATGTGCAAAGTTAGTCCGGAGTTTAGCAACTCGCAGTTGATAAGCTGTTTGTCCGTACGGAAGCTTGTTTATTGCGTGTGCACGAACAAAGTTACAGGTTTGGAAGTAACAACTCGCAGTAGGTTACTTACAATGGGAATTACGGATTTAAAAATGATTTCACTTTTTTTCATAGATTCAGTTATCCGCTTAGATTGTGAGCCGGATGGGCAGATTATTGGTGTCATTTGCTATGTGGCCGCCCACATCACATAATTCACACATAGTATCAACAGTTACGGATGTATATATTAATCACCTTGTGCACGCTCGGTCAGTCCTTGGCCAGAGCGCGGTTACAGCGCACGTACTCAAACTACCTCCGTCTTTTACTGAACACGCGATCCCAACTTAGGTCACCTTCTACTACTTACCTAATTACCACATATATGGAGACAGATAATTCAACCTAACTAGCCCACACAAAGACCTAAATATGGTTTTATTATGGATGTATACAGAGATATAGGACGGCCAAAGAAAGCATGGCTGGACTGCGTGTAGAATGTTATGTATGCGAAAGCTGTCAGAGGTGAGATGACGAGCAACAGGACAGAATGTAGGAAAAAATGCATGTTGTACCGACATCAGTTGGCGTGGGATAAGGGCAGGAAGAAGAAGAAGAAGGTATGGTTTGATTATGAGTATAAGTAGTTATTCAGTAGCCAGTCCTGCGAGCATGGAAATCACGATAAACTTGTCGAGTTGATATACTGCCTCTTATCAGCTATCTAATCTTGTCTCGTAACGATACGTATGAAACGATAGCGTAACTTTGACTAAGCTATCAGAAACTGACACAAACATTGACAGAACTGTCATCATTACCATCTTAACGTAGACCGAGATCTTGTTATTTTGTCTATGCTGTGTCCAAGAACATAACGCTTTTTTACTCGCGTGGTGGTGGGATGATGATGATAATGATGATGATGAAAAGTATCTTATGTGTTAATCCAGCGCCTCATCCCCCTCCATACCAAAACTCATCAAAACTGGCTCCGCCGTTTGAGCGTCAAAGAGTAACAAACATCCACACATCCATACATTTCACCATTCATCCACTCACAAACTTTAGCGTTTATTCCTTTTTTTGGTAAACATTTTTTCCCCATTTTTAGCGGCCCTTGCTACTTACGGGATCGATTGTCATTCACCGCCAATGATGGTATCATCAAGATATTCGTAGCGATTTTCAGTTTTTGAGTGTAACTCTAAAACTGCTTGACTGAATTTGATGAAATTTAAAAGGGACTACCTCGAAAGTATACTCTACTAAGAAAAATAATTTTAAGAATCGGTCCACAAATGGGGGAGATATCGATTAACATAACAAAAATTATACATACACACGAACATATAACCGCCTACTTTTTTGAAGTCGGATAAAAAGAATGAAACATATAAAAAATATATCATTTCAAAATGTTTTTTTTTTCTTTACAAATAGATTAAAATATTTTAAAAATATCTATATTCCAAATAATGAATGGTTGAGAGAATAGTTTGAAATCGAATAAAAGTAGGCCGGTTGCGTGCGTGTAACGTAACGTGTCGTTCACGTGCAACAGTACAAACTGTCATGTATCTAGGACACATTGTGACACAGATAACTTATAGTTTGTACGCAGAAGCGTGACGCGTTACGAATACTTTTTCGCAAATAGTTTATGCTACGGCCTCTTAACTTAAAAACCTAGTCCTAGTGTTAACGGGATTTCTATGAATGAAATGACGCCATTTCTATGAATAATTTTGATCATTGGGTCATGCAGCTCACGAATTCACCAAACTTGTTCTTGTCTCGATTCCATAATTCCAAGGAACCGCAAGCCAACGGACTAAATATAGGTCAACGATTAATAACTCAAAATACAAAAGATACTATTATGCACACAACATACATACTAATATACTACACAATACAAATGACACTAACCCATATGATTTCACAGCACTTACGCCGTGTCGTGCAACCGGAAGTAGCGCCCTCCCGCGGCGGAAACGGGCCGCACACCGGAAATTGGCCGCATGGCTTTAGCGGGTGGTACGACTGCTGACCACTCATGGCGTTAAACTGTTCACTTTACGATGTGTGGCTGTGATAGCACGGTTTGTAGGAGTTCGTAAGAGAATTGAGTAGCCAGTACATGTCCATGCTAAAAGAAAAAACTGTTTTCTACCCGATAACATTGTCCGATTTCAGTGATTTTTTTTTCATGTAAGCAACACATTGTTTACTATGCCCGTACGTTTTGATTTTTTCAGTATTTCATTGTACTATAAAGTTACACCCATCTAAACCAGCCATGTATTTGCGCTTAAAATTAATTTAAATTGATTTTAAGAGGTATTCAAATTATCAACAGGATAATTACCATGTACATTTTCTAAGAGTTTCCGATATTTCGGCACTGTTGCAAGCGCCATGATCACGGATGAACTGAGGAATTGCGGGTGGGTGAATGTTTTACGAGCAGACGAAACAGTCTACCCTCTTCCGTACTCATTTGCTCTGCGAGTGACCACTACTATTGTTCGTACTGTTAGTTTTTTGTGTCGAGATAATACAAAAACATACAGTTCATCCGTGATCATGGCGCTTGCAACAGTGCCGAAATATCGGAAACTCTTAGAAAATGTACCTGGTAATTATCCCGTTGATAGTTTGAATACCTCTTATGTTTGTGACCATGATAGTTTAAAAACTTATAAATTGATTTTAATTTGACTATTAAAAATCAATATTTTAAACCAAGAACTTTTTTCAAAATAATAAAACGTACGGGCCTAGAATACATTCTATTGGAGGAGAGGTCTCGCTTACTCCGCTCCGTGTGCGGACGGATTTAAATGATATTCCCTCTGACGTTATGGTGCGAATTGTTAGACGCGACCTTCAGTTGCTACTGTACTGTGTGTGGCACAATTGGGCTGAATAATTATTTTGTATCAATTGATTCTTATGATGTTGACATTTTTGAGAGAAAAACACACGTCCTCGGACTGGATTCAAACCAGCGACTTCAGACAACGTGTCAGACGCCATGATCACTTACTACACCGAGACACACCGAACGATCATCGAATTTCAACGCTATGTACTATGTTTTATACAATGGACTGTCGGATGAGGCAGGATCTCATCCCGAGGATGTGAATTTTTCTCTTTAATATTGCATTGTTTGGTTTCGCTAAGCAGGCGTTAATGCTTTAAAAATCATACTATACAATTACTGTATTCTTAGAATGTTACACAAATCACAGAAACAAGGGAGATATGAAAAGGGGACGGGCCCAAAAACATTGCTCGCGGCGGTTCGCAACTTTTGTATTATGTGACTGAACGCCGGTCGCGATATTGCATGTAAACAGTTTCCAATGCTTGCTCTGTACTTACGAAAATTCAAACGTTAAGTTTTAATGCAGTGGATAATGAACTTATTGAAGCTAACGGAATATGTTGAATCGCGGAATACGGTCGCTGCTTGCGACATCAGGTTTTGTACTCTGCGCACGGATTGGCATCTCTTTAGATTTCTATGTGATGTTATCAACGATTGCACAGACAAACGGAGAATTCGTCAAATATGTATGTAAATATAAATACATTCATACAAGAATATATATAGATAGATATATAATATAGATGCCTATAACTGATTCAACACTCATTCAGATACCTAGTTTCTTTAAAGAGCATCAATTTATCTTCTTCTCCTTCTTCTCAGTCGTTTCGCTCTTGACAGAGCGGTCGTGGTCGTCATGTAGTTGTGGGGGAGGCAGATGTAATGCGCCTCACGATGTCATGCCATCCCCCTCTATTCGCAGTCATCCTGGTGCACTCATGCAAGGGACGTCCCACCGCAGATATGATCTGGTCAGTCCATCGCATGGGTGACCTCCCGCGCGGTCTACTACTTTGCCCTGAACAACAAGCCGCTCTATAGACTGGCTGTCCCGCCTCGAAACGTGTCCGAAAAATGCGAGGATCCGCGATTGCACCAAAGCTGAAAGACGCTGCTTAATGCCAAGTTCTTGAAGTATCGAGACGTTTGTACGAAACTCGGTCCACGACACCCCAAGCATTCTTCTCCAGCACCACATTTCTAGAGCGTCTATTTTCTTTTTTTCGATCTCTCGTAGGGTCCACGTCTCTGCGGCGTACAAAAATATTATTTTTTTATTTTTATTATTATTTTTAATATTTTTTATTAATTAACTAGCTGACCCGCCAGCGGCTTCGCTCGCTCGGTCTTGGTGTAGTGGAAGGGTTCGATTTCCGGCTTGGACAGTTATTGGGGTTTTCTGAGAAACAAAAATGTTCTCAATAACAGTCCGGAGACTGGAACAGTGCCCCGTAGGTGGAAATAGGCTCGCCCCCTGTTACATGATCACAGGACCAAAAACATATAAGGCGAAACGTAGGCGTTGAAAACACCGCTGCTTACCCCTTCGAGGATTATATAGGCAATAGTATCGATTCACTCAAGATGACTGATGTTACCGCCCCGCGGTTTCACCTCCGTGGTGATGGATGGTGATAATAAGGAAATGTATCCTATTAAAATACCGCTGCTTACCCCTTCGAGGATATAGAGGCGAAATTATTGGTTAATTTAATATGAACTTTATTGAATAGCAATAAAGTTCAAATTGACTCTACATTTTAGTTAGAAAACGTTTGTATGGGAAAAAGAAAAGGGCTGTTTTTATGGTTTTTCCGGCAATCATTCGAATTTTTCTCGCCGTAAAAACCATCCCTTGGACTTCAACAAACATGTAGAAAAAAGAATTTGCCGAATTGGTCAAGGCGTTGTTGAGTTATGCGCTTACCAACACATTTTGCGACTCATTTTTTTATATTATAGATAGATATACAGCTGTCTACCTAGGAATAGTAAACTTATGGAGCTTGTAAACATTTTGATTTAATCCGAACTATAGATAATTTGCTAATGAGTCAAAACTTGTAGAACTTCAATCTGTATCAGTATGGTGTACTTAGTTTTTATATTCTGTGTACACAGTTACAAGTTACGATACGATACTGCGTCTGCGATTGAACTGCAAATTTCAAAGTTCTCAATAGCAGTTGTACATCAATAGCATCGCTGTCGTACTGCTGTGTTACGCCTTGCGAATGTTGCCGCACAAATAATATTAAAAAAACTTCTATCAGTCAAAACCTGGTCACAAAAAAACTTCTATCAGTCAAAACCTGGTTACAAAAAAACTTCTATCAGTCAAAACCTGGTCACAAAAAAACTTCTATCAGTCAAAACCTGGTCACAAAAAAACTTCTATCAGTCAAAACCTAGTCACAAAAAAACGATGCATGCCACTGCAGCAACGTAATCGCAATACCATAGTTTACAGCATACCAATTATGTCAAAACTAGCTGTTGCCCGCGACTACGTCTGCGAAGGATTAGTACTTGGAGTAGTTTATTATTGCTCCAAGGGCATATCTATCTTTATACCAAAATGCCAAAAAATATGTACATGATCAAACGCAATTGCTATAATGTATTATTTGAGTACAATTAAATACTTTATATCAATCAGTAAACAATCATAATTAAATAAAATTAATCACCCTGGAAAAAACTGTCATTACATTTCATCACCCTTGACGCCAGACCCAGTCGCCAAACACGTCTAGTGTATCGAGCTGTCAAATTAACTTGGCTTTTGACTAAGCTATCAGAAACTGACACAAACCTTGACAGAACTGTCATCATTACGATCTTGAAGTAGGCGGAGATCTTGTTATTTTGTCTATGCTGTGCCCAAGAATATTACGCTTTTTCACCCGCTTGGTGATGGATGATGACGATGAAAAGTAGCCTATGTGTTAAACCAGTGCCTCATCTACTTCCATACCAAATTTCATCAAAATTGCCCCAGCCGTTTGTGCGTTAATGAGTAACAAAGATCCATACATCCACACATCATTAGAATAATAGTAGGATCTATCGATAGCAAGCAGCTGGACCGCGATCCAGCCTAAATAGCGAGCAGACTACGAAAGCTGTCAAAAACAACAATTTTTTATACGTTTGAGTTGTGATAACGCGGTTCAATAGCTAAGGGAATTGGCCCCAGTTCTAAACCTGTGTAAAAGTTATAGTATTACTTTTTAAAGCACTAACGCCTGCTTTAGCGATCTCAAACATTAAAATTTATAGAGAGAAAAATTCACATCCTCGGACGGAATTCGAACCCGCGTCTTCTGACTCTCCGTGTCAGACGCCATTGACCAACTAGGCCACCGAGAATCTGGTCCGAGCATCGAATTTTAACTCTCTATTTGACTAACCGTCTGGCGGGGACGGAGCGACATCTATTGGACAGTTAACAGTACCATCCAACCGAAAGAAGCATTATTTAGAAATACTTGAACTTTCGTATTGACATCGCAGCCCTTGTAATGTTTATAGCATTACTTTTCAAAGCACTAACGCCTGCTTTAGCGATCTCAAACATTGTTATTATTGTTGTATTATATGTTATTGTTGACGGTTAGTCAAATAGAGAGTTCAAATTCGATGCTCGGACCAGATTCTCGGTGGCCTAGTTGGTCAATGGCGTTTGACACGGAGAGTCAGAAGACGCGGGTGCGAATCCCGTCCGAGGATGTTAATTTTTCTCTCTATAAATTTCAATGTGTAAAAGTTAATACCAGGCGCACGAAGTGTTGCATAAAGAAAACCAAAACAACTTTAGTATAGTCGTAGTAAGAGTACATAGGTCACAACTTGGGGCACTCGCATTTTTGTAAAATAAGTTTCTTACGTGCAGTAATGAGAGGCAAAGCTCAGTCTAGACTGCGGCTTGTTACTACTCGTAATTGCTGCAATTCAGCGCAACATGGCTCGGGTTAATTCAGCCGGCAACAGTAGTCGGAGAAGACGCGACTTAAGGCGAAATTAGTGTAGATTACGGCCAAATTTCGTGATTCGACTTTGCGAAAACATAGTTTTTCGACCCTTAAATAACCAAAGTTCGAAAAAAAACCTAGTGTACATTAAATATGCATTCTTATGAAGTATGGGAGCCAATACACGATTGAGCAAACATGGCTCGATAGAAAAAATCAGCAATATTATCTAAATTTTGCAATTTTTCTTACGTGCTTCGTGGAAAAAAGCATTTTTATTTAATTATGGGCAAATATATTTCAATGAATGTGTCATAATCGAATTCCCAATGAAATTTACTCGTACTAGTGAACTATGGACTCCTTTATCATTATAATTTAATCATTTGATTTCACGAAATAAATATAAAAAGTATTAGCACGTGTTCAATTGCATCTTCGCATTACATCGTCCAATCTGATAAGCAATTGTCAACCTAATGTAAAGTATCTTAAATTGTTTTAAAATTAAGGTTGGACCGCGCTTGGATTTCATTTAGAATATTTGTACCATGCTAGACAACGAATGTTTTGAAATGTTAGAAACTTAACAATAAGCAAGTAACCTACTTAATCTGTCCGAATCAGCAAGACTCATTCGAGTTAAGTTTCATTCATAAATCTATTGTTATTTTTTGCGCTGATGCGGACGGGTTAAGAGGCTATACCTGAAGTCTGAATCTGTATAGCGTATACAAACGCGTTAGATTGCGCTATTAATAGCACTTGTAGAGTGGTAACACTCAATGTCCCTGTCCCTAGCACGAATAACTGCGTAAGTGTGATGTAGCGTGCCTTTCACGTGAAACTGTACACACTGTCATGTATCTAAAGCAACTGTGACATAGATAACTCATAGTTTGTATGCGTAAGCGTGACTTGTCGACGTGCACGATATGAATATTTTTCGCAAATTGTTTGTGCTGTGGCCTCTGATGACAATCCTACTAATATTATAAACGCGAAAATCTGTATGTATGGATGTTTATTACTGGTTCATTCAATAACTATACTGAAAGCATTTTAATGAAATTTAGTATGTATAGATAGATGAGACGCTGGAATAACATATTGGATACTTTTTTGTCATCATCATCAATCACCATGCGGGTGAAACCGCGGGGCGCAGCTATAGTCAGACTGTGAATGTGAAAGATTTGATGTTTGGATGATTGTAACTCAATCAGGCAAAATCGGCTGAACGAATTTGGATGAAATGGAGTGGAAATGGTGTCTATATGGGCTTAGTAGCGGAGTGATCTCGAGGGATTACACGATTATGATGCAGATGTATAACATTTGTAAAATATTTCTGAATGATTTCTGTTTGATTAGCTAAGAGATGAAATGCTGACCACTGATTGGTCACACATCGCATCATAGAATACCGTTGACCAATGAGCGTTCAGTATTTAGTCGGTTAACTAATCAAGGCTTTGACAAGCGTGCTAGAAACTGGAGGTAAAACTTTCATGATCATGCACCGCACATACGCACCAAAATATATAATTGTTTTTACTTACTACTTCGACCGGCATTATCCGCTCTTTCTTACCTTACAAATATAGATAGTAAATAAATAAATATATATATATATATATATATATATTATAGTAAAGGGACCTGGATTTAGCTACCTAAGTTACTATTTAAATATTAATCCCACTAATATTATATACTTATGTGAAAGTTTGGATGGATGGATGGACGGATAAATTGAAGTTTGTTACTTAATAACGGCAGAACGGCTAAACGGATCTGGGTGAAATTTAGCACAGAGATAGATTATAGTCTGGAATAGCACATAGGCTTAATTTCATTATCATTATCATCCATCAAGACGCGGGTGAAGAGCGTTACATTCTTGGGCACAGCATAGACAAAATAACAAGATGTCCACCTACGACAAGATCGCAATGATGACAGTCCTGTCAAAGTTTGTGTCATTTTCTGTAAATTTTGACAATCATTTTGGCAGCTCGATACACTAGACGTGCTCGATGACCGTCAAGGGTGACGAAATGTAACAAAAATATCGACAAGGGTGATGAAATGTAATGACAGTTGTTTTCCAGTCAGTTGTCCAGACAGTATATCTGTATGTTCGTATTTTATTACTGTATATTATTATTAGTGTTTACTGATTGATTTACTAACTATTTATATTTACTAATACTATTATAGCAATTGCCTTTGACCAGGTACATATTTTATGAGATTCTGGAATAAAGATAGTTATGGCATTGGAGAAGATAAAAATCTACACGAAGTACTAATCCTGCGCGGACGAAGTCGCGGGCACCAGCTAGTATTATATACTACAAAGGGTCAGAGGTGTGCGATGAAAAAATGTTAGTAATATAAAGTGGTACGATCAGAATGTATACCTTCACTGTCACCGCCACCCTCTACATCTACCCCTTCTCTAACAATTGAAAGGTTACATTTACACACTATGAGGTTTAATTAAAATATAATTTCTATTTAAACTTCAGAGACAAATGTTTCAGACGTCCCAGTAGATGTTTACTGCATACGATAGTGGTGTGGCGCAAACATTCCCCGTGGCGAAAGGTTTCTCACGCACGGGATACTTTTAGTGGACGCAACTGTTGCCTTGCCAAATCGATAGAATACTTGTGGCCAGCTCTTTGCGATACGGGATCACTTTAAATAAAGAAATGCTTTTCCGATGTATCATGTTTGTATAACGAACTGTCAGTTTTGACGGACTACTCAAGGTGGTTTCAGTTTGAAGCGTGGTCCTTAAAATCACAAAATGGCGCCCTTGGTGACGTCCATGAGGCCACATGGGTCTACGTTGTCGCGCTTTCGTTAATTTGGAAGTGCGATCACAGCGGTAAAAGTGATTTTTACACTACTCTGAAGGCACCCTATGTTTTTTTTGTTACAAATATACAAAAAAAAACAAATATTTCCTCTTTATTATAATATTATTAATTACGTTAAATAACAATGGTAAAAATAAAAAGCACCTTTCCTTCAGATACCTAACGTATAAAAAGTAAAATTATCACATAATGGCGCGAATATAGTTCAGCATGATTACTGGTCACCAGTTGAGACTCACGATCGAGCTTTCGGTGAAGGCTTATAATCAGCCCATTATGTTCCCACTGCTGGGACTCGAGCCTTCATCTCAGAAAGAGGAGTTGCACCATAACCCACCACGCAGGCCCAGTGGAGGATAGGCTAGTGGCCAATCCGGATCCGCACCCGGAGACACGGGCATAGGAGGAGGGCGTATCAAGCCCACCTCCATCCCCCATAACAGAGGTCGTGGTGATGGACACGGAGGTGTCGGTCGCCATTTAAAGACCTCGAAGTGGCGCGCACGGTGTTTCCATGGTGGTGTGACTCCTGCTCCGGGATGGAGTCCTCATGGGAGGGCCAATGCCGCCGGGACCGCGGACGAATGCAAAAGCGTTCCCGTAGTCCCGACATTAAAGCGCCCGGAGGAACACCGTGTGCAATGTGTGCAGTTGGCGTTAGAAGACGAGTCCGACATACTCCGTCGAATTCCCCCCAGTAGTACTGAGGATATATCTAGCATGGTAGTACGGCCCTTGTATACAACTAACCTGGCTAGCTAGATGGAGGCCCTACTGAAATGGAATGTGGGTAAGCAGTCCTCTACTCTTAATGAGATTTTCCTTTTTTTAAATATTAATATAAATGTTAAATATATATTATATAATATATATAAACAAATATATTAAAGTTTCCTTATTTATTTACGTCAAACAAAAAAATACTGCAATATCTGTAGTTGCCTATGTAATGTAATGGGTAAACATTGGCATGCTCACGAAGAGGTGTTGGCAAGTGGCGGCGTCGTGTGTCGGGTCGCCATCTGCCCTCGAATATGGTTAAGGAAGGCGATGGCTGGCACATGCGTCAACTCGTGAACGGGTGCTGTCTGCGGAGACCGGTCTGCTCGGAATTCCAATGGATACCTAATTTGGTTTTGCTTTTCTCTCTGTTATTTTACTTCTTATATAATGTTAGGTTTAGTATATGTTCCCCTATTTTATGCAAAGATGTATATAAATAGTTGAATAATTAGTTAAGTAAATGTAAAAAAATGGCACGGACCCGGTAGTCTGTGGGTAGGGTAGAAATATTAAAGTAATAAAAAAACCTGGCATGCTACCAGCCTAAGGATTAAACATCTGTCCCTGAACGTTTCACACGGAATTGTCTCTACAATACAGAATCAGCTGCCTACGTCACCTGCCAATATCACCTTTGCTCCTTAATGTAAATGGTGATTTAAGCGATTTCACAATGCTTTACTAGATTGAGAAAATACTACTTTGTAAAAGTTGCCCGTGTGTAACCCACTCAGCGCATAATTTACTAAGCATAGCTTCGGTACCAAGTATCAGTTATTCTGTGGCTACAGACGAGATGAGTTTGAAGGCTGTCCCGAGGGCACGCGACAGAATTTCAAATTAAGCATAACCTCTCTAAAATATTAACAGGGTTCCTTGGAGAGACATATCAGAACGTTGCTCTAACATTTTTATATAGTACCAAGTAGCGAGACAGGCTCAGGGCACACTTGATGTTAACCACCACGCTTGCCCTTCACAGCTGCAGTGCAGCACAGCTTACAACTGCATATTTGTATAGCTACAATATAAGAATTTATTGGCCTTATAACCTACGAAAAAATAATGTCAGGAAGCATAACTCAGAACAAATTCCCCACAAAAAGTGGTCCTTCAAACCAAAACGACGTATGATTCCAAATACGAATTACTTCCGAGGTTACAAATAGACATGTTCGGTGATTGGTTTACATTTCAGAAGGAAATCAGGGATTGGTCCACGCGCGTGCTGCAACGTCTACTATGACAGCTGAGTCATGTGTTATTGATTTAGCACGACTTTTATTGGGTCATTTTTTAATACATTTACTCTTCCTGATATTATTTCTTCGTAGTTTATAACATCAGCAGTTACTCTACAGGCAAGTCAAAATTACAGTAAGATATAATAACATAATATAATGTAACAACGTTATAATTCACAAATAGTTATGAGAGAAATAAGAATCAAATGGAACATTTACAATTAATTAATCGATATAACAATAATATCAAAGATTATTATCAATTAAAAACTGCTAAGAGTTTATATAAGTACAATATACCAAAACATCTTATAAATATTCTTCTTAATAAATCTTAAATTAAAAACAATATGATACAATAAATTAAAATTAAATAATTTAATCTTAAATTAAATACAATCAGTCTATAAAAGTAATTGTTGTAAATACTCAATACTCTATTCTCAATCATATATAGCAAACATTATGAGTTGTCCATGCAGCCGTGCGATTCTGTAATGATTCGTCGATGTACTCGTCGACGAGCTCACCGATGTCAAATACTTTGTGAGATACCGCTCTTGTATATAAGGTTGTTTTACCAACGTTTCTTGTCATCTCATTTGTTTCACGGATGTTGTCAAAGATGCAACGATGTTTGCTCTTAGAGAATCGCACGGCAGATCTTAGTGAACATATTTAGGTAGGAATTACATAATGACACTGGTTGGGTATAGCAACACTGTGCGGAGCGGAACGATTTATTTTGTAAGTATTGATTCATCTAAAAAAGAATTCGTCCAGTGTACTCGTATAATAACATTTTTTTCTCGTTGTCTTTTAATTATATTGGTAGTTGTTATATATTTTTGTAGCCATTGGGTTTGCACCGGTACTGTGCATAACTAGTTTAGATTGAGGTAGAAGTAGTTTATGTTTATATTTAGATCTTAATTGTTAGTCCCGTTTGTCAGTTAGTTTTGTAAAGTATTCAGGGTGACGTATGACGAGTTTACAGTTTTCCAATATGATGTGATCGTTAATATTTAAATTTAATAAAGTATGGTTTGTGGAAATGTAATATTTTAATGTGGTGAAGTTTAACATTGGTGAGAATACGGATATATCTTTTCTGTGCAATAAGGTATTTGGCATCTGCGCTGTTTCCCCATAGTATGACCCAATGTTATATGTACTCGTAGATTGCTGTACTCGTGCACATTCTACAATTCAAAGTCAAAATCATTTATTCAATTTAAGCATCAAAGTCGCACTTATGAACGTCAACTTTTCATTATAATGTACTTTAAAAACTCTACCGCCGCGTTCCAAAATATATAGAACCCACCGAGAAGAAGCGGCAAGAAACTCGGGGCCATTCTTTTTATATGGATGTTTACAATGTTTCTACTTAGGTACTGCAAATATTACATTTTATGGGTGGTAGAGAGACAGCTTGCCAGCAGTGGAGTATTCCAAGCATCTTTATCTTGATTGACCTTTTTCTTAATTGGTTGATCAATTCATTATTCTGGCTTCCTTCGTGTGCTGGCTAATTGTTTGTATGCTAAAATATTTGAATAGTAATAAATTGTGTTCAGTTAATTTTTTTAATAATATGATAATTTAATAATAATAATGAATGTGTTATAATTGTGAAATGACAAATGATAATAATTATTAATTGAAGTGTGAATGAATGCATATGACTTGGAAAATTTGTCGAAATAAATGGTTTTGATTTGATTTCATTTGATTTCATTAATACGAAAAGGAAGATTCCACTAGACGCATTTATTGAGTAAAGGGGATAATTTAATTTTATTATCTATTAAGAAGACTATCGGCTACAAAAGTTTTAGGCGCTAAAATAATATAATAAAAAGTCATTTAGAAGTCTCCACTTTTAGCATTAAAATAGCTGAATAATAGTTTTTTTTTTATTTATTTTTAATTAGCATACATTTTATTACATTAATCTAAATTCTGCCATACTGCAGAGCAGTTAGTCGGCAGATACACTCTCATGATTACAATTTATGATTTCGCATGCTATTCTCTATAAAGTAATACTATAAACATTTAACAAATGTTATTATGAATGACATAAAATTAGGTTACATCTATTCACCAAAACAATAAGTGAGTGAACTTACCTAAAATGTATAGGTTAAATCAAAGCAAAAATAAGTAAGAACAAACATTTTTGTTTTCAGTGAAGGACTAGTGCCATATCCATTTCAGTCGGCAGCGGTATACTCGCATCGGTGTGTTCTGGTTCTAAGGATATGGCTTCGGTGACATTACACGCGTGTGACACATGCCTACTTTATGTCGCACGGTGTCGGGCGCACTGCAATACTTCACGGGTGACGTCCTAGTTGGTCGTGAACTAATAAAACTGTTATAGACTGCCATTGCCCCTGGGCTTTTTGCTTTGTTTACACAAAATGCTATGTTACGTGTGTTCCAGCAGATGTCTTCGATAACCAATTACCTTTCTAGGTCTACTGCACTACTACCCTCGACAACTCTACCCTAGACTTTCAGTCAACATTACTAAAAAACCCAGCCAAGTGCGAGTCTGACTCACGCACGAGGGGTTTTTGTCATTTTTATAGTTAATCGAATGGAACTCTTTGTGTGCACCCGGCTGCGTTCGCGCTAGTACTGACAGCCGGGTGCGCAAGTACTCCATGAAGAAGTGGCCCGGACGGTCACGAAACCTGTCGACATATTCGACTATACGTACCGCGTAAGTTCAACCGACAAATAACATTAAAATAACTAAAATAAGTTCAGCCATTCATACAAATAGGGGCGTTCAGCCGATTACGAAGCCCGAATTATAATGAATTAAAATACGAAATACATCTGCGTGGGTAACATATCCTAAATACCTAGTAACCATAGCAACGAGCACAATGCTCAGTTATTGCTCAAGCATTAGATAGCACGGACGGGTTCATATCTACCGCAACACGTTTCAAAACGAAACGTTTCACCTATAGTTTATACTAGTACGGATTACAAAGATTCACAAATCAAGATGTAACAATTTCCCGATCTTTATTTTCTGATATTTTTTTTTATGTTTCTGTGCCTAGATCTTATTTGTTGTATTTATTGAGATGTATGATGATGACAAGTATCCTGCACACATCACAAAAGTTTGCGATCACTTTGGATAGTTGAAATGTTTTTTGTTACGGTAGTATATATTATGATTTATACGCAATGATGTTAATATAAACTGAGGTAGATACGCCTTACTGCGCTCAAATTGGCGACATCAACACAAGCTAGTTGTCTTGAGTCAACTTAGTTCCAGCCTGTCTGGCAACGACGCAGCACGTGTACTACATTTAGGAAAAATATGCCTTCTTATGTGTTAGAAACTGCAGAACATATACTGGAACAAGTGTAAAAACCAAGAATGATGTATCTTTTCATTTGTAAGTATTGTTTTTCGATGTTATTTATCAAAAATGGAAAAACTAAAATTGTATTTTCATTTAAAATAACTCCCGCGACGTTGCCGCTTCACCACCCACGAGAACGAGACAAGTAGCGAGCGACAGAGAGAATGAGTCTGTCATTGGCGGTCGAATGGTCGGTCACAGGCGAACGTTGTTAATAATATATTGATCCCTTTCTGAAAACTAGGATTCATATATCTACGTGCTCTTTTAATCTTGTCAATGTAGTTAATGTCGTTGTGCGAGTTGTGTAGTACTTTAGCTATAGGTAGGTATAGCATAAAATTTGCCATGTTTATACTTCATATTCAAGGAGTAAAACGCCTCATTAGTCAATCTCATTGTTTATACTTTTTTTTAGTTGCTATTGATGGAATTTTCAGACCATTCCGAGTAAACCATGGGCACCAATTTGTACTGGTCGGTGATAATGCGCCCGCCCATCGAGCTCAACGTGTCAATGCTGCTCTCCGAGAATACGACATCACAAAGTTAGACTGGCCTGCCGGCTCGTCTGACTTAAACCCAATAGAGCGCGCGTGGGGTGCCCTTAAGCGAGCTGTTTGGAACCGTCAGCCACGTCCCCAGACAGTGCCAAAGCTCAGGGAAGCCGCTATTCAACAATGGGACAGGTTACCCCAAGAAATGCTGGAAAACTTGATTCTCAGCATGCCCAGGAGGATCACCGCATGTGTTCGAGCCAGGGGTGGAGTTATATTATATCGAATAAAAGCCTTTTATTAATAAATTGTCGATAAAGTTCAATTTCGAAAATTATATCTGCGCAAGTGATCACAAACTGTTTTTGATGTATGTGTTAATCCAGCGCCTCATCTACCTCCCTACTAAATTTCATCAAAATTGGCCTAGCCTTCTGTGTGTAAAAAGAGTAACAAAACATCGATACATACAAACTTTCGCGTTTATAATATTAGTAGGATTTCATTGCATACATACAGTAAATATATAAAACTGAACGGTAACATTATTAAACAAGAAACATCGGACCCGTAACTTATATGGCCAGCTCGGTATAACGTGAGTCCTAGGAGTCTACACCTACCTGTAATCATGTGGGAAACATGTTACCAAGAAAGTGTACCTTTGGAAAACTAATCCGAAAAAACGAACAAAAACAAAGTGTCCCAACTCCTTATTACCATGAAACAACTATTCGCACTACAATACCCTGAGGTACGCCTCGCTTGACCGGCCCTTCGCACTAATTGTGCCCTTACTACGAGCTCTATAGCAAGGCGAGATACGAAACTCGATAGCAATTACTTATTACAACACAATATAGAAAAAGAAACCAACCAGAGGTAGTCAAGATCGATGACTGCAATAATTGTTTTAAGGTTTAGAAATGTTTTGGTGAATTAGTGTTATTGTAATAGGAAGATTTATTTTATGTCAGTAACTTTGTACTTACTTTAAATTTATTTATTGTTGGGTGTAACAAAAAATAAAATTTGTAAATTTATATTAAATATTGATTTTTAAAAACATTAAATTATTTTCGCGTCTGTCGGGACATCCCCTAACGCCTCCTGTATAACGCAAAGGATTTTGATGCGGTTATCGTCATCATATAATTTTTCACGGATGGTTTATGTACATAATACAGCCTAATTAACTTTTTGATTAAGTAGTAAAATAAAACTCACTTTTTTCTCCACTATTTAGGACTCCGTACCTCAAAAGGAAAAAGGAACCCTTATTAGATCACTTCGTTAGAATAGAAGAAGAGTTATGACAGGGTACAATTAATTGAATTAAATTTATGTTAGGTTTTGCGAAATTAAGATCATTTATCAATGTCAAACTGACATTATGTTTGACAGATTAATCGACTATTGTATATTTTAGCCTGGCAACTATTTCATATAAAACCTATACTTATCTCTGGTTCAGTTGTCAGGTTGTCTATGGTTGCAGCCAATCACAGAGCTGAGCGTTCCTGCCGCAAAAATGGCGGGAGATAGCTTGGCTGGTGATTGGTTGATGTCGTGGACGAATGGTAGCTGAGTATTTCAAGCGGGCTTGAGAAAAATAACGGTGGTGGGTGACACATTTCGTTGGCGGACGTCGAGGAGAAATATTGTGTACAGGCATAGTGTATAAACCTACTTGTAATAGTAACCCTGGTGCGCCATTTGCAATAAAGTAATTGGACTGTGACTGCATCTATTCTTTACGCAACCCGGAATAGGATCGAGTTTAATATCTCAGAAGTGTGACGACGACTAGCATTGTAAAATGTAAGTACTACGCCCTATTATAATATTAATAAGTGTGTGACTAAAAAAGAATTGGCTTTCGACTTATTACTGCTGCTTAGTTGTTCATTGTTCAGCATAACCAGTGACTGTTGCTTATTCGTTATTTGCGACAGCGTAATAAAACGGTAACGTACATGCGGCAGATAGGTTTGTTACTTATAATTACTTGTGAATATTGTTACGAAATCTTTGCCGGCCTCGCAAGGCGATACCTTATACCTATATTAACCCGTCCAGTGTCTAGTGTTTTCGGTTTATTTCCGACCTACGCATAAAAGATCAAATAAAAAAATACTACTCTTGAATTGTTTGACCAACTAAAAGCAAGTTTATACCGGTGGAGTGTGTTGGATCTGATAAAATTAGTTACAAACTGGAGGTCTAAAAATGTGTATACACTTTGTGTATGCGCGACATGGCTTAGCACTTTTTTTTAAACGTACACATGGTGTACGCGTGACACGCTATGGGTTAACAAGGCCTGTCGAATGTATAGTGATTGGAATAGTAGTTTTTTCTATGGAGGTTACTACTAAAAGGTTCATAGTGAACTTTTTACTTTACTAAGTTACTTAAGGGCCCTCTTTACTTAAGGTCTACTGTTTGATATTTCATGGTTGGCTCCTTCCCTTTTCATAATTTATTTTGTTCCAAACCTAAAGCTTTATAATTATTTTGATAATTTGATATCTGAATATCTCTGATTTATATAAAATTATTATATATATACATGTGTACTAATGGCGTTTTTCTGGCGTTGCTCTGCAACGCGACAATTTCAGCCAATGGATGAGTCGAGTCACAGGAGTCGGGACAGAGAACGGACCAGTCGTAGACGAGATAAACCAGTCGAAAAGATTCTTCGCTTTGTTTCTCGAAGTTGAAGCCGCATCCGAACTCTGACCCCAAGCCAGTCTGAACGTGCCTGACACCAGGGGCAAACGGGCCGAGATCGAATCAAGCTTTTGGAAAGTCAAAGGACGCCGTCGCTGCCAGCCAACGTGCATCGTGAAAGGCGCCGCGACCGCTGGGTGGATCAAGATCATCGTGCGCAACAACGTGAGGAATGCCATCCAGAACCACGTGTCGACGCGGGACAATATAAAAGGTCACGTAGCTTTTCATTTTATAAGAACGATATTATGGATCTTAAGTTTGAAACATGGTTTTACCTCTCAGCCTCCTTCTCAGGCAGCACAGTCTTCTCAAAAACTTGATCATAAAAATATATTACCTAACTTTGATCCTTCTACTAAAACACAATATCTGTGGCTGAAGAAGGTTAAAGAGTGTGCCTCTGTATACGGCTAGGATGATAGAACCACCATCCATTTTGCCATGCAAAAACTACAGGGCCGGGCCAAGACCTGGTACGAAAGGTTGAATTCAATTCTTTTCTCTTGGAAAGGATGGCAAGAGAAACTAGTTAATGCATTTCCTTTTGAGCAGCATTATGGCCAGGTCTTGGAGGATATGTTAAAAAGAAAGAGTAGATATCATGAACCAATAGAGATTTACTATTACGAAAAGTTGACACTTCTCAACCAGTCTCATCGTAGGGTAACGCACGGTAGTTTGCGTCATTCACGGTATTAGTGATCGTAGGTACTCTGAGATCCGGTGCCTTGGCGTTGCGTTGCTTAGAACTTGATCACCTCTTACAATATTTAGTCAGCAATAAAGATTCTAACTCATCGGCAGTAGATCGTACTGCCTACAAGTCTAAAAATCCTGACAGTTACAACAGTCATAATTTTAGGCCTAAGTCTGCAGGAATGAAACTTAACCGTCCAACTGGATGCTATAACTGTAAAGAGGCAGGTCACAGTTTCTTGTATTGTCCCAAACCCATCTCTACATATTATAAATGTAGTTTGATTGGCCATGCAACCGATGCTTGCCGCCGCGCATCAGCGTAGACAATGCTAAACCCGTGGCCACTATACAATAAAAAAAAAGTGCATCAATACTATTAGTGAACAGAGTATTTTAAATCCTAATGCGAAGTTTACAAAAGAGGTGAAGGTAATATGGATTCTCCGAGCCCTTCAAGTCTTTTGTAGATTTTGGTAGTGATGTAACTTTAATAAAAGAATCGTTGGCTCACAGTTTAGGGTTGGCTCAGAATAAAGTGTCATCAGCTATGAAAGGTTTCGGTAATAAGATAGTGGAGTATTTGGGGGAATTATCGCTTGATTTGAGCATCGATGAAGTTAATGCGAATGTTATGGGCAAGGTTGTGAGCGACAAATTATTAGACAAACCATTGTTGATAGGCCAGTCATATACAGAGCAGCCTCATATTATAGCATATAAAAATGCGACCAAGCTGCAATTTCTTGACATCGGTAATGAATTGCCGCAACCCGATATTGACGATAATATAGAGCATTCAATAAAGGCTAGATTTACTGTTAACCTAAAGCTTTACGGTACAGCTACCGTTAGATTACAGGTAGATCCATCTCCCACAGTCAGTGTTTTGGTAACAAACAGCGTAGCTGGGAAGCCCAATAGTCTATACTTTGTATTTGGAAGCATTTATGCTGCTAAATATGGTCGTATCGACATAGCAGTCACCTTATGTTTAGATTTTTGCCAGATTTCATAAGGTTCCGTATTCTGTCGTGTTGATCGTGTAGATTTTGTAAATAGAATTATTGAAGAGCCATCAGAGATAGGATCTACAGTTGTTGTAGAAAGATTTGATGAAAGTCAGGTTAAATAATAAAATGCTAACAGAGAGAATTTAGAAAACACTTAAAAAAAAGTCAGTCTATTAATCAATTAAAATTATTGTGTCGGCGAGCAGAGTTAGCGTCTTACGGCGTTCGTCACTCTGGACGGCCAGTACGAATTCAATCGAATGCCGTTCGGCTTGGCGAACGCACCAGCCGTATTTCAACGTATGATAAATACACCCTTGGGGTCCGCCCGTTTCGGAAGGCAACTGCGTACATCAATGATATCCTCATCTTTGGCAGTCATCCTGCTTGAACTTCTCAAGGAAATTTTGCAAATGATAGAAAAGGCCAACTTCACACTTAACTTGGGCAAATGTGATTTTCTCCGTGACAAGATCAATTATCTTGGTTACAAGATAAGCGCTACTGGTATAAGGCCAGGCGAAGGTAAGATTAAGAGCGTACATAACTTCCCACGGCCTGAAAACGTACACCATGTTCGGTAATTTCTTGGGCTTGCAAGTTATTATCGAAAATGTATCAAGGACGTTGCAACGTTGCATTATTAGCTTTCCCGCTCAGCAAGCTGCTTAAAAAGGGTGCTCTGTGGGAGTGGCGTGAGAGTCAGGAGCAGGTTTTCGAAGATCTAAAGTCCAGGTTGACAGAGAGGCCAATACTTGCCATATACTATCTGTTAGCAAGAACCGAGCTACACACTGACGCGAGCAGGATAGGGACTGGTGGCATACTTTTGCAGCGTACAGTGTCAAGCAAACCGTTTCGCCCAGAAGCTTATTATAGCAAGCAGACTTAACACTCGTAGATCAACTCCTATCCGTAATGATCATCACTAGCGATGATTGGCTGCATACGTTTCAACTTGAAGACTCTGAGTTATGTAGGATCCGTAATATCTTAAGTAGTAATGTCGACGAAAAGGGTCTCAAGTATATAACTGATAATTACGTCATAAAGGACAATAAATGTTTCGTTGTGTGGGTGGCGACAAGGAAAAATGTTCGTTGGGTGTTGCCGAAAGGTGCGCGATGGCAATTGGTCATTTTGGTGTTGAGAAAACATTAGAAAGACTAAAAAAGACTTATTGGTTCGCCAAAATGACCAAATTCGTTAAGAAATACATAAACTCCTGCATTCAATGCGATTATGCGAAGCATAACTCCAGCGCTTTTGAGGGCTTCCTCCACCCCATTTGCAAAGGTAGAGGTTCCATTACACACCCTGCACATAGACCCTCTTGGCCGTTTGTGAAATCTAGTAGGGGTCATACCCACTTGCTTATAGTCGTTGACGCATTTACTAAATTCTGTTTCATTAGATGTAATCTACGTCAATAAACGTTACTATTATTATTATTCCTTTTATTCAAAATAAATCACGGATTTCATCCGGTCCTTTACAAAGGCATAAGTGGGGCTGTAGCCAACACTTAGAGGCCTGTTTGGTATAAAAAATACAAAGTAGTATAAAAAAAAACAGAAACTTTTATCTGGATGGTGACATGGTATATCTATTATAAAAATGGGTAAAATGACAAGGCTATTGAAATAATTTTATTAGTGATAAAAAGATAGTGGGCTATGGAAGAGACTACGGCACCTGCCAAATTCAGTCTCATTTTAAAACTTTTGAGACGGTGGTGACTTGCCACCCACTAAACGGGCCCCACCATAAAGGCCACCATGAATGGTGACAGAAGGGGGATTTTAACATATTTAATTATTATTATTATTATTAGACCGGTACGAAACACAACACACAAAATGTTTCCAGAGCTTTAGATGATATATTTTATACATTTAGGCTACCTGACCGTCTTATCAGTATCCGTGGCAGCGGTTTCACTTCACTCGCCTTTAGGAAATGTGCCCTTGATAAAGGCTTCAAGCCCATTTTGAACGCAGTCGCTGGTCTTAGATCCATCTGTCAGGTGCTACGGAACGCTATAATTGTACCATTCTTGATTCCTTGAAAGTGTTAAATTTAAGCCATGGTGACTAAGGATGGGATAGTCATTTGGGTAAGATTCAGTGGGGACTTAACAATACACTCCAGGAAACTACATGTAGAACTCCCTTGGAGGTGATGTTCGGTACTCACATGAATCTCGAGATTAGCCTGGTACTAAATTAAATTACCCAAGAAACTCGTGAGCTTAGCGATCTTGCTACCATACTTAGTGAAGTTAAAGATAGGATAGATAGAGAGCAAGTTAAGCAGAAGGAAATATATGATGAAGGTAGGAGACCAGCTAGAGTTTATAAGGAGGATGAGTTAGTGAAAATTACCAAAACTTGTTTCAACAATGATGGGCAAAACAAAAAGCTCATGCCTTCATATGTAGGTCCATATAAGGTCGTCGAAGTTTTGGGTAAAGATCGATACAAGGTGACTCCTATCCCAGGGCTAGGGTCCACACAAAACAAACGTCAGGCAGACGTAGCCGCGTATCGCATGAGACCGTGGATTCACATTGCTGCTTTAGAAGTCCATGAAAATGACTCTGACATGAATGGTTCTGATGAAAGCGAATAATTATTGCGATGCGCTTGATATAAATATGTGTTATTCGTGTAATTTAAAAGGCATGTAACTACATTTTATCTTTTGTGTTGTTTCAGATCACGAGAATCGATCGGTTCGTGATCTGATAATGTTCGAAGTCATCCAACTACGTCATCACAAGTAATCGATCGTCTTGTGGATGCTAGTTGAGCGTCAATACGCACGGGTAATCGATCGTCCCGTGCGTGCTCGATATTCAAGCATGGTAGTGAATCGATCACTCCATCTTGAGTCAAATGCTGCGCCATCACAGGTAATCGATCGTCCCGTGTATGGTTATTCATCAAACGACTGAATCGATCAGCTCGTTTTCGTAATCCTGATATCATCACAAGTAATCGATCGTCTTGTGCATGTTGATTAGCGTCAACGCGCACGGGTAATCGATCGTCCCGTGCGTGCTCGATAGTCAAGCATGGCAGGGAATCGATCCCTCCATCTTGAGTCGAATTTTGCGCCATCTCGGGTAATCGATCGTCCCGAGTATGGTATGTAAAACGAGTATATGTCAAACGACTGAATCGATCAGTTCGTGTCTTTTAACTCTGATGTTATTAATTGCTCATAAATTGTGAATCGGTTTGAAATAAGTTTGATGTCTACTTTGTACCAAATTATTTACTCGAAGAATCTAATGTGTCGATTAATAAATGCTAATTTTCCTCAATATGCAGTAAATTATGTCGATAGTTATGTTAAAATATAATTGTAATTGAATAATATATGGTTAATTGTGGTTACAATATTATTATATATATAGCAAGCATGTAATTCATCTAATGACTTTAAAGGTATTTGTAAATAGGATTTATTGAAAATTGATTATTTCATTGGCGTCGTTGGTATTTCTACTGTATATATTGTTTTGGTTGTTAGGGAATGTGTGACTGACCACGTTTCCGATTGTTAGGGTTCCACCTGGGGACGTGCGCGAGGCCGCACACGTTGTCAGGATGGTCGATTGTTAGGTTTTGCGAAATTAAGATCATTTATCAATGTCAAACTGACATTATGTTTGACAGATTAATCGACTATTGTATATTTTAGCCTGGCAACTATTTCATATAAAACCTATACTTATCTCTGGTTCAGTTGTCAGGTTGTCTATGGTTGCAGCCAATCACAGAGCTGAGCGTTCCTGCCGCAAAAATGGCGGGAGATAGCTTGGCTGGTGATTGGTTGATGTCGTGGACGAATGGTAGCTGAGTATTTCAAGCGGGCTTGAGAAAAATAACGGTGGTGGGTGACACATTTCGTTGGCGGACGTCGAGGAGAAATATTGTGTACAGGCATAGTGTATAAACCTACTTGTAATAGTAACCCTGGTGCGCCATTTGCAATAAAGTAATTGGACTGTGACTGCATCTATTCTTTACGCAACCCGGAATAGGATCGAGTTTAATATTTATTTACATTGAATTTTAATTCTATATTCAATACAAATACTACCTACCTGCCTTCGCTACCGACGAAGAACTTTGACAAGCAATCGGATATTGTAAAACGAACAAATAGAAATATAGACAAACTTCATTTGCCAATGCTTAATTTAGATATATCCAAAAAAATATTTTTATAATGGCTATAAAAAATCATAATAAACTACCCTTAGATATAAAGACATTGTGTAAAAATAAATTGAAACAAAAGTTAAGCTCTTGGTTATTGGAAAAAGGTTTCTATAGTATTAATGAATATTTGAAGTTTAAATAATTGTATACCTTTTATTTAATTTTAATAATATAATTTTGTTAAACTATTTTAATTTATAATTAACATTCTAATAAGTAGTGACTTCAGTAGGAAATATTATTGTAATGTTGATAACGAAGTCGATAGTAATATGAATATTGAACACCTCTATAGGGGTAAGTTGTAAGGACCATTTGAATGATTCATAATTGCCTACAATTTGCAATAAATAAATAATCAAAGAAAAACTGGTGGTAGGGGATATGTAGGTATAAAGTAAAGTACGATCGGACCTACCCTTGTTTTACATTTATATGGTTCCCCACCTGCCCAACTCGTATTTGGTTTCGTACAGTCGTGCTGCGGAAAGTTTTTATATGGACGAAGTTAAAATGGTTTTTATTTAACGGGCAGAAGTAGGTTATAAACGCGCAGGAGTGAACCTGAGAAAACTTATACCCCCCCGCAGCTGCGCGGTAGCGGTTTCTCCCGCGTGGTGATGTATGATGATGATGATGATGATGATGATATAAAACTAACCTAAGTTACTCCTTATAACATCAGCTATCCGCCAGTGAAAGTACCGTTAAAATCGGTTCAGCCGTTTCAGAGATCAGAGAAGATAGCGTCGCCATCTATTAGTCTTAACAGAAAATATTATCCTAGATGTCGCTCTAGTTTGTGATAAAAAAAGACGACATGAGGCCTACTCCCACCTTTTACGAAACTATCATAAAATTCAGGAGCGTTTTGTAATAAGCTTAGAATAATAATACTTACTATCGTACTCCCACCGACAGAAAACGGTCAACCAAATTTATTATTGATATTTAATTATTTTTATATATTAATTTAATAGTAAGGTTGCAATGTACAATGAGGTATAATGACTACTTTAAGAGTTGGGAGTACGGATCTTCAAAAATTTAACATTGGAACAATGAAACTTAGAGTCAAAAGACACGTCAAAGTACGCGAATTGAAATGACTTCCATTCTATTACTTTGGTAAAAATCAGTTATTGGAGTGTAACTCAAAAACTAATGAACCGAATTTGATGAAATTTACATGGGACCACACGGGAAGCATCAGCATCAAACAAAAAAGAATTTTGTTTATCCAGTCGAAACTTATGAGGTAACAAACATAAAAAAACAGTCGAATTGAGTACCTCCTCCTTTTTGGAAGTCATTAGAAAAATACTCTAGATGGCTCTAATTTTCCGGTATATTACTAATTCTCTTTGCGTAAATGTCTGCCATCAAGTGACTGCCAAACCGACGCCATGAAACTTACAACACCATCCGGTCTAAAAAAATATCATACTAATACAACAGCCACATCGATTCTACAACTACACTTTAAAATCGATTACCTAAACTAAATATAATACATTATTAATTTTTAGAATACGTCGTTTTATCCGTGTTTTTAGGCAATGAAAAACAACAGTTCGTTCGTTGCATTCAAACTAGATGGCGTAACAGTCGCATTGAAAATTCCTGTCTCGCGGTGACAAGATTCTCACTGAAAATGGGATGTTATATTGTATTCGTATCTAAATTGAGCAAAACTCGGTCTGAAAAAAACTGAATTGAGCTGAACGTGGAATACCAGATAGAACTGGTTAACGGCTCTCGGAAACTAAAAGAGATAGGGGTTAAGTATTCCTAAACAATTTAAAGTTTAATTAATTAATATGTTCCCTCATTGTATGCAAAGATGTATATTTAAATAGTATTGATTAATTAGTTACGTTAAGTAAATGTAAAAAATAGCGCGGACCCTGGAGTCTGTGGGTAGAAATATTAAAGTAATAGAAAAAAACTATTTTAAATAAAGAAAATTTATCTCATGCCGTTATATGTGATTTTAATAATAATTATTATTTGATAATATTTAGAACTTTGAGAATTTTACAATTCTTTGAAACTCATTAAAGCACCGAAACTTACAACGCTCAACTCCCCTAAGCAAAACCCAGTCTAACAGAACATTAATATTTAACCACGGCAATTTACGTCGTAAATCTTCATTAACAAGGGCCATAGTCGTTTAACGATGGTCCTCCCTATTTTAGGGGCCTATTTATTAGAAAAGTGTAGTATTAACTGTTACTTTATCTGTGACGGCGGGTGATTTTGTGTGTTTAGTGATGAGATATACTCGTAGCTGTGTTCCGACTTCAATCCACATTTTTTTCGCACCGGTTAAGACGAGTGCAGCAGCTAGTAAAGAAGTACAATTTAAATTATTAGAAAAACCGACTTCCTTCTGTTAGCGACGCTTATGGCAATAAATTATTATTTTTAAATAGCTAACTTATTTTTAATGTACCCGCATTTTCTATATATTAACTTTTCGCTGCATCGCTCCCGTCCGCTCAGTCTGAAAGAGGCACTGCGACCAACCGCCATACTGAACGCCCGCGTTCACCGCGAATACAATTATAAACCTGCGCCGCGCTTGTAATACACCGCCTATAGTAAAAAAGGATTGGAGTGAAGTGTTCGGGAAGGGACCCTTGAACAAGAGGAAGCTGTACGGCACCGGATACAACCAGGAGGACTCGCGAGGACGTGCGAATAAGAATGAAATCTGCGGTGTAGCATTATTTCCGTTGTTTAAAGGTTAGTCTACTCCAATGCTATATACGGCCCATACTTCTATACGGATGTGAGGCCTGGACCCTTAAAGAGCAACAGCAAAACGGGTAGAAGCATTTGAAATGTGGGCATATAGACGCATGTTGGCCATAAGCTGGATACATCGAGTGACCAATGATGATGTTTTACGTCGAGCTGGGAGGAAACGAGAACTCATGCAGACCATCAAAAGAAGGAAGGTAGCCTATCTAGGCCACGTGCTTAGGCACTCCAGATATGAGCTTCTTCAGTTGATTATGATGCGCAAGGTGGCCGGAAGAAGAGCTGTTGGACGTAGAAGGAAGTCGTGGCTGCGTAATACCCGTGAATGGACCGGAATCGGAAGTGTCGCAGAGCTATTTAAACTCGCCAAAGACCGGGTGAAATATGCGGAGCTGACAGCCAGCCTTCACTAGTTGGAGAGGCACTAGAAGAAGAAGAAAGGTTAGTCTATTGAATCGCCCTATGGAATAATCGCCCGCGCTATATCCCACTGGAAAACACGGCTTGTAGTGCTCAGCCGATCAGTGGCCCCCACACCTTCTATAATTGATTATCCACTGACTCCTAATAGTTACGGAGTAAAATTTTTCATCATCAGCTCAGCAACATGAGATGATGAGTGCCAGACGCAAATGCTTGAACAGCTTCAGAGAATATATGAACAACGTAATAAGTGCGTATGAAATTAGAGAGTTGGCCCCGATACCCTGCGATCTCATCATCAGAGCCTGACTTGGTGACAATGAGGCCAGATGGGAAGTATACCCTACTGTACAAAAGAATTATTTGGAAATCGGTCAACAGTTGGCGGAGAAATCGATGAATCTGTATACCTAAATAAGAAGGAACCCCTATTTCTCCTGGTGACGCTATAACTTGAGAACGGATGGAAAAATCTCGCTGATTCTTTTTTTGGATGTGAATTTTTCTCTATACATTTTAATGTTTGAGATCGCTAAGCAGGCATTAGTGCTTTAAAAAGTAATATTTTTTTTTTTTATATACCGAACTGGGTAGCACTTGACCACTATCTCACCTGATGCTAAGTGATGATGCGATCGATGATGGAGCGCGCTTACCCAGAAGATACCTATGCACTCGTGTTTTGAAGACCCCCATATCGTACTTAACCGGAAACACCGACTCAGGGAGGGTGTTCCATTCCCTAGCGGTTCGTATGATAAACGAAGAAGTAAATCGCTTCGTCCGGGTGAATGGAATATCCACCATAAAGCGGTAATACTATAAACATATTTTTTTTTGTTGTGTTAATTAATGTCGGAAGGTTTTTATGAAAGAAAACCCAAGAAAAAATGGGATCCTACTATAACACGAAGTCGCGGGAAGTCGCTAGTATAGGTACAATAAAAAAATAAAAAGCGGAACATAGACCTTCCCTTTTTAGAAGTTGGTAAAATATGATTGTGGTTAGGAGTAAGAATACAGCTGTCTATATCACTAAAGTAACAAAACCGTGTGAGCCCGCCGCGGCCATTGATGTAGCCATATTTATTTATAACAGCTTACGGTATAAACTATACCCATCACACTACAATACAAATATAAATATGTGGCAACTATAGAAATAAAAAAAACACATTTCACAATTAACAATCGCGGCCTTATCGCTCAAAGCGATCTCTTCCAGATAACCATGACAAACATACTCACTGTCTCGCAAACACATAGCTCATAAACACGAAAGGCTTATAAGCAAGTAAAAAAATAAAAATAATCAATAAATAGAATTTTTTAAATTATTCTTTATTTATTTATGTTATCTTAAATTATATCTCAATATTGTTTTTAAGACTGATAGTTTAGGTTGCTGTCATTTGCAATGAGTACTGCCGTGCAATTCTCTAAGAGCAATCATCGTTGCATCTTTGACAACATCCGTGAAACAAATGACGAGATGACAAGAAACGTTGGAAAAACAACCTTGTGTACAAGGGCTATAGCTCATAAATATATCAATCAATCAATCAAATCATTTATTCACCAGAATACAGTCATAAAGGTCTTAAATAATATAAATGTGGCAAATTGTACTCAATCTGCAAGCAGACGTGCGAATTCTTGAAATTAAAAAATTAAGATTGTATATAATATTAATGTAAATATCAAGTTAGAAAAAGAAAAAATGGTATTATAATTAAAATAGATAAATGTCAAAATAAAGAAATAAATAGCATTAAAATCAAATTATTAATAAATCATTACAATTTTGAGTCTCTAAACTCCTTAACAATATAAGAACTCTTGTCCAGCAAATAACTAGTCAATTTTCGTGTAAAGTTATTGCCATTTAATATTTTAATGTCATTTGGTATTGTATTGTATATTACTATGCACATATTATAAACATTCCTTCTGTACAAATCCTTCCGTGCTGGGGGTTGGTACAGAAGGTTGTCAACCTTGCTCGCGCTTGCCGGGTAAGAGCATCACAGCGTTTTTTGAAATACTCTGGACGATTTTTCACAACAATACAAATTTCCAGGATGTACATACATAGTAGAGGAAGTATGTTACATGCTTTGAATAGCGGTCTGCAGCTGTCCAAGAACCAAGCTTTATTTATAATTCTAATACATATCTTTTGAATCTTGAACACCCTGTCTACGTCGACCGAGTCACCCCACATTATTATATAAATAAAGTATTTGACATCGGTGAGCTCGTAGACGAGCGCATCGATGAATCATTAGAGAATCGCACGGCTGCGCCTAATAACTCACCGGTTAATTGTTAAACCGATTCCAAACGTTTCCAAAGTTCTTTATCACGCAAGCCGAATGTTTCCGTCACTGATATTTGGAAGTTTTATTTATGAGGCTTACAAAATGGCGCTGTTCTTTTTAAAATTAACTTTCACAATATATCAACGAAGACTAAAAAGTATTCCAAAACTTATTTGGGTAGGTATGCAACAATAATCAGGTCAGTGGATCAGTCAGGTTACGTAGTGAGACGATCAAGTCTTTCGCATAATGTTAAGTCATACATGCCCATTATATATCTAATATCTCTTTACAAATATATTTTTTAGGATGACTGATGTAGAAAATGCTACTTAGCATTAAGTTCTCCTTGTACATTTGTTTTGTGCTAAAGAATAAATAAATAAATTAATAAAATTATAATAGTATTGTTCAAATGTATTTAAGTTAACTACTATAAAAATAACTTAGAAAAAAAAAAAGATAAAATAAAAACTCAGATGAAGCGCTCGGAGCAGAGCTTGACTTGGCGATCTTACCCGATCAACAAGTTAAGCAACACTTGCCGCGGACAGGAGTTGGATGGGTGTGTGTTAGTGACATTGTACAACTGAGCGCTTCCGTGCTTCGGAGGGCACGTTAAGCTGTCGGTGTCGGTTGTTTGTCTGACAACAGTCGTTAGGCTATGTCGAGGGTCTTTGGGCGGCCTGAAAACTTCGACATGGGTTGTCCACTAACCTATCTACCAATCCGCACTGGGCCCGCGTGGTGGATTATGGCCCAACTCCTCTTTCTGAGAGGAAGGCTGGAGTACCAGCAGTGGGAACAAAATTGGCTGATTATGATAATACAATAACAATAAAAAAGCGCTACAGCAGATTAGACAATTGTCGGCCTTATCGCTATAGCAATCTCTTACAGGTAAGGACTTATTTGTCCCTTCTTAAAATAGCTATCTAATCCTTTTTAAAAAGCTATTGTTTTGACTATTTTAACCGACTTCCAAAAGGATGAGGTTCTCCAGTCGACGAGGATATACTTTTTTATGTATGACCACTTTTTCTTCTTCTTTTACAGAGTAGTCCGATTTTGATATTTTTTTTGATTGGTGGAGTATCACTTTCGTCAAATTCGGTCAAGTGGTTTTTGTGTTTCACTCCAATAACTAAAAAGTGTTTTGCTTCTCTTGATGTTATCATCATTGATGGTGAATGAAAAAAGGTGAAAACATATTTAATACCGAAAATTAGAACCGACTCCAACAATAAAAGTGTGAAATAACTTGTCGAAGTCGGTACTATGCGCACAATATTGTGATAATAGTTATTTCTCAACTATCACGGGACCGAATTCAACAAGCTATTTCATACTCTATAGTGTAGTGTTGGAGTCGGGTCCATTTGTTGGTATAATTTTTTTAAACAACCACTACACATCCCCGGAAAGAAACCGAACGCGCGTCTTCCGACAATCCGTGTCAGACGCCATGAACGCTATGCCACCGAGGTAATCCGTCCAAGTAGGTAACTAATTTTTGTTAACCACCGTATGGGGACGGAGTAGAGATTGATCTCGCTTAACAGGCGTGAATGCTTTCTAAACCATATAATAAAAATCTATTAAAATAGAAGTTTAATGCAATGTGTGACGACATCGTCCACATCATTACGGCAAGTGTCAAATGTCAGAAGAGGATTGACATTGACGGATGTAGCGCGGGGCACATGTCTGACAGGTGTCAGCTGATTGCGCGGTCTGCATCGAGCCTTATGGCCATTAAAAACCATTCAGAAATAATTTGTCCCGTCGAATATGCTCTTCAGTGGCACACTATGCAATTACTACATTTACTAGTTCTCATTTATAAGACTTCCACGTCACGGGCCTCGAGCCTAGTGAGAGCCTGGAGCCCTACCTTAATCTGGGGAAAAAAGTAGTATTTCGTTAATTAAATATTATCAAAGCATATAGGTTGTAAGTTTCCTCTGTAAATGACTTTTCGGGACATAAAATAATTATTATTTTATTACTAGAGCCTGCCCGTGACTTCGTTAGCGTAAGAGACTCGGCCTTTGGCATCGCCATAACCTCCCATCTTTTTTCTTAATTTTATTCATTTAAGAACCTTCTACGACGTATTAGTAAACATTTAAAAAAAGACGAATGAAATCGGTAAAGCCGTTCTCAAGTTACGCGACCAGGAGAAATAGGGGTTCTTACTACTAAGTTCTTGTTTTTAATCTATATTAATGACTTGCCTTATTATGTAGAGAAGAATCACGAGATTGTATTGTTTGCAGATGACACTTCACTGTTATTTAAAATTAAAAGGCAGTTATTAAACTATGACGATGTTAACAATGCATTAGCTAAAGTTGTGAATTGGTTCAATACAAATAATCTTCTCCTCAATGAGAAGAAAACTAATTGTATAAAGTTCTCGACACTAAATGTGAGACAAGTAGAATCCAATATACCTACAATTGAATGGAACAGGGTTGGACCTTGTGGAGTCAACGGTCTTTTTAGGAATTACTATAGACGCTAAATTGCAATGGGGTCCCCACATAAAAAATTTGTCTAGTAGGCTCAGTTCAGCGGCTTATGCTGTTAAAAAAATTAGACTATTAACTGATGTAGACACAGCTAGAATAGTTTATTTTAGTTATTTCCATAGCGTTATGACTTATGGCATACTGCTCTGGGGATGTTCTGCAGATATTAATTCCATTTATATACTGCAAAAAAGGGCTATACGAGCGATCTACAGTTTAGCTCCCAGAGTTTCCCTTAGACAGAAGTTTAAAGACATAAACATTCTTACTGTTGTCTCTCAGTTTATCTACGAAAATCTAATGTATGTAAAGAAAAACATTAGCAGTTTTGATAAAAGGAGTGATGCTCATTCCATCAACACGCGAAATAAGCACAAGCTATCCGTACATGTAACGCGTCTCCACAGAATAAGTCATTCTTTTATGGGACAATGTATACGATTCTATAATAAAGTTCCCAATGTTATCCGAGATTTGCCTATTAATAAGTTTAAAATTACTATTAAAACTAAACTCTGTCAAAAAGGTTATTACAAAATTTCGGATTACTTGGAGGATAAAACAGCTTGGGACTGATCACTCCAGGATCTATCTACTTGTGTACTAAGATGTCAAAGTGTAGCGTGTCTTGCCTTACTGATACCATTATTATGTTCTCTTTTGTAAGGCAACACACTGGAGCTAATATATGTAGTACATAAGTAAAAATATTGTAAAAACATCTATATAAAAAGAATGGCCCCGAGTTTCTTGCCGCTTCTTCTCGGTAGGCTCTATATATTTTGGAACGCGGCGGTAGTCTTTAAAGTACATTATAATGAAAAATTGACGTTCATAAGTGCGTCTTTGATGCCTAAATTTAATAAATGATTTTGACTTTGACTTTGACTTTAAGGCCTTTAAAAAAAAAGTTTCAAAATCAACTTAATTAAAAACTAACTTCCATTTCTGCCTCATATATTGCCAGTTGCTCATATATCAGTACCTATGGGGTATTTTTTGACCTAAAATAGGGAAATTTGATAAAAAGTTCAACAACCATTCAACTAAAATTATATTTTATTGCGTTTATACACTAACATCTGCAGATTGCGAATTGACCATGACATATCGATATAGGGGAGAAGACTTTTACATCTACTTAGTAGTATGTCTGTCCTTTAATCAGACTCATCTCCAGAATCGTACGGAACCTTCGGAACACGAGTACGAATCGCACTTGTGCGGTACCACCTTTGTCACAAAATAAATATTAATAGTATGTACAGAAATGATACTGTGCAGCTCGCGGAATAACTTACCCCACAGCTCAGGATACTTTTTTGTCTATCAGGTGCCTCTCAACCAATGTGTGTTACCTGCCTATGACTTATGGCACTGAAACGTGATCTCTTACTATGGGCCTCATAAGCAAGCTCAAAGTCGCACAACGAGCTATGGAGAGGGCTATGCTCGGGGTTTCTCTACGAGATCGAATCAGAAATGAGGAGATCCGTAGAAGAACGAAAGTCACAGACATAGCCCAGATGACAAGCCAGTTAAACTGGTAGTGGGCAGGGCACATAGCACGCAGAACAGATGGCCGATGGGGCCGGAAGGTTCTGGAGTGGAGACCACGGACCGGCAAGCGCAGCGTAGGTCGTCCACCGACACGGTGGACAGACGACCTGATAAAGGTCGTTGGCGCCGTTGTTTGCAGGCCGTTTTCAATCGGTCCTTTTGGAAAATTATTGGAGAGGCATATGTTCAGCAGTGGACGTCCTACGGCTGAGATGATGATGAGGTGCCTCTCTACTCTACTACTGGAGGTAGACAGTCATCTGTTCAAAATTCTTTAATGAGTGCACACGTAAATTTAGCTCACACAGAGGCCGTACCACAAACAATTTGCGTAAAAGTATTCGTATCGTAACCGTCAACGTGTCACGCTTCCACGCACAAACTAGTAGTGTATCTGTGTCACGTGTGCCCTAGATACATGACAGTTTGTACTGTTCCACGTGAACGACACGCTACGTTACACGCACGCAGTTATTCGTGCTAGGCACATAGGAGTCAATGTTTTAGCTGTAAGTATATACGATCGCATCACAGCGTAGCTACGATTTGATATCGATGATCGAAAATGTCGATATATGGCGTGTCTATGGCTCGACTTTGTATTCTGTACTTGTCCTACTGTTTGTTCTGTGTACATTACCTTTTCCTTCTTCGGTATATAACGTAAAGTGTAGACTTATTACCTGAAACAAAAAATGAAATCGTTAGCATCTCGTAATAGAGCGATGTACAGCGTTAGGATTTAATGTTGCTCGCCTCGACAGCTACTACTCTCAAGATTCGAAATATAAAATACCAAAAAACGGAACTGACTTTAATACTAAAAAGTGTGAAATAACTTGTTGAAGTCGATACCATGATGGTTTAGTAAGCTGGTGCCATCCCTTTTTAGTGACCCTTGCTACTTACGGGATCGATTGTCATTCACCGTCAATTAGTATATCATCAAGACAGACGAAACACTTTTCAGTTATTTGATTGTAAATCAAAAACTGCTTCACCGAATTTGATGAAATTTAAATGATACCACCTCGGCAGTATACTCTACCAAACAAAATTATTAATAAGAAGAGAATCATCAAAATCGGACTATTCTGTAAATAAGTTATGCGTGTTCATACATAAAAAATACGCATCGACTCGACAACCTCCTCATTTTATTAGAAGTCCGTTGAAAAGGTATTTAGTCCAATTCACCCACTAATTTGTCATGCCTCAGTGTTCTCCAAACCTGAACAGAGTAAAATATGCACTCTTATAATATATTGGTACACACAAAGGTGTCTTTTCGTATATAAGGCATATTTAAGTGGGTAATATATTTACAAAACAGGTTGAGAATGTTTTCTGCACTTAGTCATCTTTGCCACACGTTGGGCGCCAATTCTCACAAAACAATAGAATAGAAACAAACCTCACAGGTTCATCTCTCGTTTACAACGACGCACTTGATTAATTTAGCAACGTTCCCCTGTTAAACTGTAACCTACCCCAAAACATTACACCACCCTCGCAAATACATGCTGCATACAATCGCATGCTGATTAATGGATGCCAGAACAAGCGAATGTCGTACAGAGTAATGCATTTTTATCCCAAATTCACTTCCACCATTGACATCATATCTCTAGACATGTCTTAGTATCCAGAATCGGTCGTTCCGTATCACACTAATATTATAAAGGTGAAGTTTTGTGAGTGTTTTTGTATGTTAGTTACTTCTTCACGCTCAAACAGCTGGACAAATTTTGATGCTGGCGCTGAATTAACACAGAATGCTTTTCATCATCATCATCATCCATCACCACGCAAGTGTAACAGCGCGATAAATCAAATCTTTATTTGTCAGAATACACTTAATACATTTTCAGATGTTATGAATAATGTTATGATTACTATGGAATTTTATCATTTCACGGCATTTTGACAGTATCGTGTCGTCCTATATGTAAACACCGCACTTAAAACTACACGATTATCTGTCAACTGATTAACTGATTTGTCAAATTGGGAACGCTTCCTAACTATGACATTTGCTGTACGACTCGAATCTTTAAACTTCAAAGTTCTACACGACACTGCACGCACTCATCCCCTTGTTAATCCTCATTTGTCTAGAAATTGACTAACTACTGTAACATTTCATTTAACATTATCGCTGTAATAAGCATACTTGATAAGGAATGTGTTCCTTAATAAGGTATTGTAAATAAGACAGAGCATTCACTTATTATTTTACATTTTATTCAATAATTTACTAATCACTATACTTCGCATTTAATACTATTTCTCTCTGTTCAACAATGTTAAACCACAAGTGTAAACTATTCTTATTATTTATTTAAAGTATAACAACATATCCCTTTAAATAAAGATTTTAGTCAACTTGTGCTCAGATTTTATAGTTGTTCCGACACAAACTCGACGCTCAACGTTTCCTAGTGTTCACCTCGGCTAACGACAACAGACTGCCCGCTTTCCGCCACGCTTACTACTTTTATAACAATATTTTAGTGGTAGAACAACTCTCCTACCATGATCGTCAACAATGCCACCTCGCGGTGAATTTAGAAAACATCTGCGAGTCAAATACATTCCATTTATCTAATAATACAACAATTTTGCTAATTTTAACCTACTGAAATTAATTTGTCTGTAATGTATGTTTTTTTATAGTGAAATAATTATATATTGTTAACACTACTAACAGTGCTGTACATACCCTAAGCAGTAATGTTTACACAATATTTCGAATTATAATTTCGAAGAAGAATATTAAAACACTAGCTGGTATACCTACTCGAGACACTAAATGAAACATGACCCAATTGGAACGTTTTCCGAGGCTTTTTGTGATTATATGACATATCTTCTGTTTTGAATGATTGCCTACACCCCTCTGCTAGTGCAAGATATTGCACTTGACCGCCCCACTGACACAATAGCACACTTGTTAGTTATTATGCACCCCTGGTACATCACGGTACTGTGGCCCTACTGATGTAGTATTGATTTACACGGACACTTATGGCTTATTGTCAATGACCTTGCCCATACTAACTATAGGGCTGGCTCGCACCACATTAACGAATCAGAATCAACAACCACGTTAGGGATTGAATACGTCTCGCCGGGTTTCGAGTATGCCCGATGCTCATCTTCAGGGCGAGTGCGCAGCGGCATCTGCGAGCTCCCGGCGGGCACTAAAGATGAGCATCGGATATGCTCGAAACCCTGCGAGACGTATTCGATCTCTAACATGGTTGTTTTTCCGGAAAATAGTAATAGTTTAATATGTGTCAAACTTACGAGAATTCCATATCATCATGAATTGTTAAATAATGTGACAAAATTAAGAAGTGTCAAAATAAAATTGAGGAGGAGGAAACATGTTTTTTGACATTTACAATCTGGAATTAGAAAAGTCCGCTATATTATATGTATATGTATTTCAATTCAACTGGCGAACGTAACCTGTGTCCATAGTACGATAAACGGTAATATAGAACAACATCCACACAAGGTGTTCACTAGTCAGTTTAATAAACCTTATCAGAATCTATAACTAAAGTAAACTGCCGTACGATTCTCTAAGAGCAAACTTCGTTGCATCTTTGACAACATCCGCGAAACAAATGACAAGATGACGTTGGAAAAACAACCTTATGTACAAGAGCGATATCTCACAAAGTATTTGACATCAGTGAGCTCGTCGACGAGCGCATCGACGAATCATTACATAATCGTACGGCTGTTTATGACGTACTCGCATTTACTATAAGTTCACCCCGTACCATGACCTCGCAATGCACTACGTATTTTAACAATAACGACAGAATAGACATACATAATTTATTGATAACATTCATATAAAAGTTAAAAAAACTTTAATCACAGCTCGGGATTGATTATAAATAACATTAATTCCTACAGTACCTTAAACTAATTATGTACACTAATATTTTAAAGAGGAATGATTTGTTTGTTTGTGACAGTTTGAATAGGCTCCGAAACTATTGGACCGATTTGAAACATTTATTAACCATTAGAATCCTATAGTATCCCTGATGATGAGGCGTGAAACCGCGGAGCGCATTAAGTGGCTTTAATATAATACTGTACACCCCGCGATTATGTGTTGAGTGGTGATGATAATGATGGTGTAAAAAAGAGCATAAGTTAGCACCATGCTAAATTATTTGAGTACCTACGAGTATTATTAATAAAAACAATTTACAAATCTGAGTCTTGTCGCAATGTTATCTATACATTCTTTATAAGAGTACTTACAATGATTGTTTTCTGAGAATATACACACGCGTCTGAAAGATAAAGCATATTTTGAGTCGACGTGATTAAAAATACATAGCCTCATGTGATAAAGCGGGCTGTATTCCACGCAAACAGATTAAGCCTCCGAAAGGGACCCATCTCTCTCAAACTCCACATATTTTTCAGAATTTTTGTTGTAAAACAGCAAAAGCAAACATCAGTGACGTGCGAACCGCGTATGTATGACAATGAGCGATGACGTAATAACTACCAGGGGAGACCCACGTTGGGCTCCAATCTCGTTATCTTTTACAAATGGCGCCCAAAATAATTCAAGTACATAGCGAGTGTAACTTGAAAATAAAGAGTTTGCAAGGGGCGCACAAGATGAAAAAAAGGTTCTAGGACCAATCAATCAATCAACCATTTATTGACCTCTGGATCTTTTATCATAATCAGCCCGGTACGTTCCCACTGCTGGGACTCGATTCTTCCTCAGAGAGAAGTTGGACCATAATCTATCACGCGGGTCCAGTGCGGCTTGGTGGATAGTTTAGTGACCAACCCATGTCGAAGTTTTAAAGACTGTTGTCCTAAGACAAACAACCGACACCGACGGCTTAACGTGCCCTCCGAAGCACGGAAGCGCTCAGTTGTACAATGCCACTAGCACACACCCATCCAACTCCTGTCCGCAGCAAGTGTTGCCTAACACGTTGATCGGTTAAGATCGCCAAGTCAAGCTCCGCTACGAGCGCTTCAATATTCTCTTCTTTCGTTAATACTTGACTATAATATTAAAATTAACAACATAATAATATGATCGAACTAATTACTAATTGACAGTTGCATCATCTCATTCGTCATTACATAAGAAGAACTGTTTAGATAATTATCACTATTTTATAGTAAAGCAGTCCTGAGTTCAGATTCCTAATTCTCCGTTGTCAAATATACATAGTTATATTGTTTATTTTAACATTAGTACAGTTCCCAGCTTAAGAAGCCTGTATCGTAACTTCACATAAGGTGATCTTAAAAAGACTATGGGAAGAGCACCATGACACTACTCGCATCGTTGTGTTCTTAATATGTTCTTAACGATCTCAACGCTCTTATAAACCGAAAAGTAGTAACATCGTAGGAAGTATTACCTACTTCTAACTCAACCAAAGTTTTAACAATAAGTTTACGCTTAGCGTATAAAATTGTACCTGAAAGGATGCTGAGGTGATGACACTCGTAAATTTGAAGATGACACTTGTAAATTTGAAGAGTAGTCACAATGTTTTATGACATAAGGCGGAAGTTGATCGTCTGATGCAATATCACTCAAAGTTTCAAAGTACCGGGAGCTTAACACTGAACTATATCGGGTGTCCCGAAACTCAATGATAGCCTGGTACCAGGCGAAAGGCCAAGGTATACCAGTTATAAAAAAATAAGAGAAAAAATCCATGTCACTTAGCCAAGCGATAATTTTAGCATGCATCAATAATAGCATTTTTCGAAATAGTTGAACATGTTTTACAGTGATTTTTTAAATAATGCAATCTCAAAGAACATTGCTATTAATCGCAACCACAAAGCAAAGTAATAAAAAAATAGTTAACTTAGTAAAATAAATTAAGTTTTGACGAATTTGCAAAATTATTGTCATTTAACTTTGACAGCCACATAGAGTATGTTGGAAAAATGGATTTTTGTTTTCTGTTTTTTGCCCCTCGCCCGGTACTAGGTTATCATTCAGTTTCGGGACAACCTGTATAAGTAAAGTCGTCAACACTCTATTAACACTAAAAGCTTTAGGGAGCTTACAGCGTATATCCTGCATAGATTAATAGATGTACGTATAACACTTTAATGTATACGTTCACAGACATAGCATCGAGAAATACAATTAAAAAAAGAATTAATAACACTGTACGATAGGCCATCTTTTCTCTAATAAGCGATCTCTTTCGGACAACCTTTGGATAGAGAGGAATTCTTAAACTACAATACACATGCCAGGGGGTTACATGTTTATGCGTGTGCAATAATAGTCCCACGTTGGGTGCCAGTTCTATACTATACGAGCCAACCCGCTTCCCATTTCGATCGAGTTGCTTACGGGACGAATGGATGAAGGGATGAACAAAAGTTTTTAGTACCTACCTAATCATTATAAATGTGATAATTATTATGATGATAAATATTTTGTACTTATGTTTTTACTCGTACACGATCATAGAAGGAAATTAGTTTAACATTAGGTAAATTGTTTCGTTTTATCGATGTTATAAGCGTGTGTGTGTGTGTGTGTGTGTGTGTGTGTGTGTAGCAACGTAGCTCCTTAACGGATGAACTGATCTTGTTTTATTTTTCTTCGAAAGATGAATTAGTCGCGAGTGTTCTTAGCTATGTTTGATGAAACGGCGGCCATCTTGGACTGGCGTCCAAGATGGCCGCCGCCACAAAATGGCGGATTACATGTTTTTCATAACTCCCTCATAATGTATATCAAATGAAAGGGCTCCACTAGTAGAATACTAAACACTACATCGATCGTGATGGAATCCTCAACTTGCGACTACCCTCAGTTTTAAAAACCTGTCACGAAACACCTCATGGAAAGTTCTGGCAGCTGTCCTAGAGCCACCTGCCTCCACTCTAGACTAAGAAACTCGACTCGAAATAGTCTCTTGTGCAGGAGGCCTTGCTTGGGACCACATCAGTAGAGATAGTCTACCGCAAAAGCAATACTGGGCAGCATTACTGTTCGGCGTGGTGGGAACTGTAGCAGTGACATTACTAGGCGAAAGAGACTCAATAGTGATAACTCGTGAAAAAGGAGGCGGTTATATGTTCGTTTGTATGTATTTTCTACCGACTTCCAAAAAAGGAGGAGTTTCTCAATTCGCCTGTATGTTTTTTTTATGTTTGTTCCCTCGTAACTTTCGACTGGAGAAACCGATTTCCAAAATTCTTTTTTTGTTTGAAAGCTTCCCGTGGTGTCCCATATTTTTTTTTATCAAATTTGGTATAGTAGTTTTTGAGTTACGCTCCAATAACTGATTTTTACTAAAGTAATAGAATGGACGTCGGTATACAATTTTTCAAATTGCACTTGTTTATGTGTATATGTTAATCGATTTCTCTCTATTTGTGGACCGATTCTTAAAATTCTTTTTTTGTTTGGTAGATTATACTTCCGAGGTGGTCCTATTTAAGTTTTTGAGTTACACTCCAAAAACTGAAAATTGTTACGCCTTGATGATATCATCATTGACAGTGAATGACAATCGATACTTAGCATATCAGGGGTCACTACAAATGGTGAAAATTAAAAATGTACCAAAAAAAGGAACCGTCTTCAACACTTGTCGAAGTCGGCACTACGAGTATGCGCACAATATTGTGATATAAGGTACCTACTTGTGAACTAGCGTATTGTATTACCAGCGTAGTGCAGTGCATCGCAAAACTGCAGTTGTAAGCTCTGGTGGGTAGTCCGATGCACTAGGAAATTATTTGTATGTACACCCTGATAATAATTCCTTTGCCGCTGGAACTTTGCAGTATGATAAAGTAATGTTTCAGATTACGATTAAAAAATGCAAAACAAAAATTACCTTGAAGGTAGGTGTATGTGCACCAACATGAAAATCGCTTCTAGTTGCCGGTGGAAAATTCCTCCTTCCGAAATTCCTTTGGTATATGTTAGTTTATATGAATATGTATAGGTATGCAACAGAATCCAGGAATATTTTTGTGTAAAAACTTAAAAATAACTATTTTGTATCAAAACTTGTTCAGGAAAATTACTTCAAACTTCAAAAAAATGGCGGATCTTCGCTGGGTTTTTGCGAACGTTAATTATCGTAGGACGCTCGCCCCGTTAAAGATGTGTATAAATCCACGTTCGTTTTCATAACAGAACTGTAATTATTTAAGCAATTTATAGACACAATGAATGATATTCATTAACGACGACCACCTATTACGCAAGAGACACCAGGAGCCTTACTATGAGCTCTTAAAGCAGGACTTCTAGAAAACTGCCCGGCTTATTCGTACCATGACAACATTAAAGCAGGCCTGCTATTCAAGAACCGCTGAAAAACCATTCACCTGTTTTTTTGTATGGACTCTCGTTAACATGACGATCTATACCACACAGTTTATCAACTTACAAACATTTAGGCGTCTGCAATGTTGGTTAAAGTGAATTGTTAAAATGCCAGAGACAATTTTATCCATTCACTTTTGAGAAAACAATATCAGTCACAATAAAAGTTCAACTAAACGAGCATCATGGTAGGATTTCATTCAAAACTGTTTATGCCAGGTTTAAGAAGTGCACGGAACTTGCATGGTTTTTATGAAGCTGATAGCAAGGCCCCAGAGTCTCGAGCATTGCCGCAAAGTCGCTTGTTTATCGGTTTTTTATCGGGTACATTTCGGTGAGTGTGCAATGGAACTTCATAATTTGATTCCGCCATCTCCATTCTATAATCGGACATCCAGAGATACTCAGAAGCGCCACCGCTTTATGGTGGATATTCCATTTACCGAACGAAGCGATTTACTTCTTCGTTTATCATACGAACCGCTAGGGAATGGAACACCCTGCCTGAGTCGGTGTTTCCGGTTAAGTACGATATGGGGGTCTTCAAAACACGAGTGCATAGGTATCTTCTGGGTAAGCGCGCTCCATCATCGATCGCATCATCACTTAACATCAGGTGAGATAGTGGTCTAGTGCAAAAAAAAAAAATATTGTTGAAGATGCATTGGGTTATTACTTAGGTAAGTCATCATCTCAGCCGTAGGACGTCCACTGCTAAACATATGCCCCCCCCACAAATTTCCAAAAGGACCAGTTGGCAGCGGCCTACATCCAACGTCGTCCTGCTACTATTTTCAGGTCGTCAGCCCACCTTGTCGGTGGACGACGTACGCTGCGCTTGCCGGTCCGTGGTCTCCGTACTTAGGTAAGTAAATCTAAGTAAATATTTAAAATACATGGTGAAAAGACACTTTAGGTAGACATTGGATTGTTGTAATTTAGTGTATGTAATGTTTTTGAATGCCTTAAAAGATGTATCAGGAGTACCTACCTATATACGTAAATATGTTGTTTCCAACTGTAACTATCAGGGCATAGACTATGGCATACAATCCGGGACGAAAGCAGATTTTATTGTGTGGGCCGAACTTCCTTGGGACGGATATGGCATAAATCCAATTAACTTTATTCTTGCAAATAAATATTATTTTGATTTGATTTCAAATTATATGAACTTGCAAATCATTGAAATTTAAACAACTTAAAACAGATTATATCGCGTATAATTGTATATTATTTTCTGCCGACTTCCAAAAAAAGGAGGAGGTACACAATTCAACTGTATTTTCTTTTTTTATGTTTGTTACCTCATAACTTTCGACTGGGTGAACCGCTTCTCAAAATTCTGTTTTAGTTTGATGAAGATGAAGCTGGCACTTCTCGTGTGGTCCCATTTAAATTCGGTCCAATAGTTTTGAGTTACACTCCAATAACTGAATAGAATGGAAGTCGGTATTACATTTTTCAAGTTGTACTTGTATCCCGACGTTTTGAACATATTTCAGTGACCATTGTCACGGTTAGACTGGATGGCAGTTATCTGCTGAGCTATTATGTATTTCAGTTGCTAACAAATGTGTGTGCTAAAAAATTGAAATCTGAAAAAATGGCCGCTCTTTGTCACTTTTGTCAGCTCCAGTCATCAAATTACTAACATTTTTGCTTACCGGAGTTGCCAAAACTGACATAGAGCCGCCATTTAAAAAAATTTCAATCAACATTTGTTAGCAACTGAGATACATAATAGCCCGGCTGTTATTAAGTTATGCAAATTATTTCAATGTACCGCTTATGATTTTTCTAATCAAAACATTTCCGATGGTCGCAGTAGTCACTCACAGAGTCCAGAGGTGTTGCAGTATTGTGCTGGACGCGGGATTGTGTTAGCTTGATCACTGGATCCCAAGCAGGTGGTACTTGCCAAACATCTTCTCTATTCAAATTAGGGTTAATTATTGCAAATCATGTTTCTATAAACAGAAACAGTGATACAATAAGCGCTGAAATCCAAAGTGTTTCTTAATCTGATTCTTGACATAGTTTTGAATAGGATTTGTGAACTCATTAGGGAAACAATTTGGAAGATTAACTTCGGTAATTGGAAGAGTTTATTCATTAACTCGAGTTTGAACTTCCGGTTAAGTTGATTACGGGCCGTAATCTGAACTTCTATCGTTATTATGTTCGCGATATGTATTAGGTGCTCCTGCCTTCGTATCGCAAGGTTCCAGGTTCAATGCCTGAAACCTAAGCAGGTTTGTGTCACTACTATGGCGTTTTCGAGTATCTGTTAAAAGTCAAAATCTTTATTGCACATTATGTTTAAGTTGTTTACATAATGACCCAGTTTTGGGTAAAGCAACATTGTATGAAGCGGCCCGATTAGTTTTACAGCGCTTTGTCAGTTAGATACTGCTCTACTTTATAATAACATTTTTCGACTAATATACTTTTCAACTTTTTGGTGAAGCTACGTTCGTTTTTTTTCACTTTTCAGGACGTCCGGTGATTTATTATATATTATAACTGCCATTGCATGGGGACCACTGCTTTGCATTTTCAGTCTACACTTAGGTATTTCTAATTTATTCATAATCCTTAGCGGGTATTTTCGTGGTAGGTATATCCGAAACTTTATTGAAATATTATTTGTTGTCCTTACTTAGTGTTTTGGACCTTGATAACGCAATTATCACGGTTTTTATTGAAACCAAGCGTGCCGTCTTTTTAATTATAAAATTATATTTTAATATAATATTGAGTTACGTGAATCTACGCATAATATAATTTTAAAATAACTTACCTGTGATAGGATATAATAATATGTCCTTGCCTTTTGGAGGCTCAAAGTTTTTGGGCTTTTGCAGTTAATTATTACGCGCATTCAATTTATCTCCATACCGATATGTGCATGATGGGGCAGCAACACAAACGACAATTATTGGTTAGGCAATATATTCCAGTATTTAGAATAATCTGCAAGATAGCAATAGCACTTACATGGCAATGGCGACTTATCTCAAAGAGGATGATGCAATAGGCAGACCATAGAGAATGACTTTATGTACATTTTTTTAACACCTTTACATTGTATATCAAAGCAATAAAATATCTGAATCTAAATCTTCTTTATCTATACTAATATTATAAAGAGGAAAGATTTGTATGTAAGTATAATATGTTTGTACCGAATTGGCTCAAAAAGTACTGGACCGATTTCAAAAATTCTTTCACCATTGGAAAGCTACATTCACCTTGAGTAACATAGGCTATAGAAGATTCATCATCATCATCATCATCCATCACCGCGCGGGTGAAACCGCGGAGAGCGCTAGTATTTGACTAACACAAGTGGTAAGTTCGATTAGTTAGTTAGTAATTTATGTGGCTTCGTACATCATAAACTTACCGAGCAAAGCCACTGGCGGGACCGCTATTGCATTAATCGAGCATTGCGAATAGAAAAGATATAAAGAGTTTCAAAATAACAGTTCACGATGCTGAAATTAATATTTCAAATTTCGAAATAACACGCGTCGTCGACGTCTACCTATTTGTTTTTATACCCCAAACTGAGTCAGGGCGGCGCTGTTCGGCTGTCTACGAGTTGCGTACTACCCCCGCCCGCCCATCAAATCACCCGAGTGCGTTGACCTTCGTCGTTACCGCGTTACGTCGAAAACATGTCCATCTTGTACAAGTCACGAGAGGTACCTGTATCACAGTCTCTGTATAAGCCCTATCTAACAGATAATTTTATGTCACACTGCTCCCGTTCATCTTCACTGAAAAATGTTCGAAACGCTGCGATAATAATAATATAAAAATATGCTATTTAATCCGTTTAAAGTTTTTTCATTTCAATGTATAAGGATTGAGAAATCAATAGTAACTTTAACTTTTAATATGAGGCCAACTCTTTCAATGTCTTTGACGAGGTCTTACCCGTTGACCCACTACTTTAACCTACTGGGGGTTCCATGGGTATTGTTTTTCTCGTAGTTCCACTACACTAGAGATTAACCTTTGATTATTTAATCGGCTGTTTCAGCGGGTCCACATTTCATTTCGAATAAACGCGTTTTAACCGTGGGTTGCTAGACCGAAAGTATGGTTTGGCCTTTTAAGGACAGATTTTCAAAAGGACAGAATAGATACGTACACATTAGCATACAAGTACAATTAGAAAAATTTAATACCGACTTCATTTCCATTCTATTCAGTTATTGGAGTGTAACTACTGGACCGAATTTGATGAAATTTAAATGGGTCCACACGGGAAGCCACCAAGCTTTCAAACAAAAAACTTTGAAGAATCGGTTCACCCAGTCGAAAGCTATGAGGTAACAAACATAAAATTTAGTACCTCCTCCTTTTTTTGGAATTCGGTAGATAAAATACGAGTAATGGTTTTGTTATCTACTGGAAAATATACTATCTACTCATTATGAGACAAGAGAGAATCAAGTAAGAGTAGAGCGCGGGGTACGACAATGTGATTCTCTGGCGCCCAAGATATTTATTGCTATCCTGGAACGCATACTTCAAAAGCTGAAACGGGAAATGAAGGGCATACGACATGAAAACCAATACCTTAGTCATCTCAGATTCGCAGACTATATAGCTGTTGTGGGGGCTGAGGCTGGTTCGGGCTGAAGAAAAGGCTTCTTGTTCGATTTGTTCTTCGTTCTTTATTTCAAGTTTACACGTGGACTGTATTACACTGACTGAATAATGGCTTTTTTTTTTTAGGAAGGACATAGAGCTTTTTGCCACTACGGGCATTAAAAGCGACACAGGACTGTTGGGAATAATGGCTTACAATTCTGCCTACTTATATTCACCATTTGTGCCTGGCAATCGCCACCGCCCTCGAGGAGCGACGCACGGGTTTCCACCAATAGCAGAGCCGCGATCAGTCTATCTCTGTCTAAAATGACCTTGAAATTATGCTAGTGTTCCCTGTCTCTCTCTGTAAATTATGTCTCTTTCTAGCTGGAGATTTTCCATACATTTCGGCTCTACTATTGGTGGATGCGTTAAAATGAAACAACCTAACTAATACAATTTTTATTTGAGGCCCTAGCTTTTTAGCTTTTACGTTGCTAACAGCTGTCATAGCAGAATCTTCTAGAGAACTTGAAAATATGATAAGTGTGAGTAAGGATTCTGTCCTTTCTGAGTCGGGACCCCTGTTCATGGCACACACAGCACCGCGTCGTTTTCTACATGTGTAATGTGTTTGATTAGTGTATTGTGTTCCTCCAATATGTATAATATGTAATGTGATGTGTGTGTCTTGAATAAATATGTTTTCATTCTTTTTCTTTATAAGCCAGCGAAGTCAGTATAGAAATGGGGTTGCACGTGAATGCCAAGAAAACAAAGGTGATGACAAACAGGCACCAAGCTATAGACTACGTTGATCACTACATATACCTGGGTAAGCAGCTACCTTTCAAAAACGCAAACAACCAGAAGAAGTAGAAACACGAACCAATATAACATGGAAAAAATTGTGGTCGTTTAAAGAAGTACAGGAAACTACAATATAAACCTGAAAAAAGTAGTTTAGTAGTTTTCTTTACGGATGTCAAACATGGTTTCTTTTGTAGTAGTGAAGTGCAGTAGGGTTGCGTCATTGAAAAACTGCGACATGCGAATCAGTAGAATAAATGTCTCGTGCCTTACCCCTCCCTTTCTTTCTTTCGTGCCCATGACTGTGTCTATAGATATAATATCACTCACGCACTGTCGTTCACCGAACCGATTGTTGTTTCGTTGACGATTTTCGATAAAGACATATTGCGATTCGATGGAAAAGCCACAGCTTAAACACAAATTACTGCTACAATCTAGTTCACATAAAAATGTTTCAGTAGACGATGTTTTTCTAAAACCATGGTTTTGTAGTTGGTGTGTGTATAGCAAGAAGCAGTCCGAGCAACAGACAGTGACCCTGTGCCTCTTTTTGTCTTGAAGTAGGTGTGTACCTACTTAGACACTTACGTGTATATCAGGTTACCATAGTACATGCTCTGTTTAGTTTTGGACTTAAACATCTTATGTATAATAAAAGATACATATACATGTATAGGTATATTTTATTTTGCTGATGACTGATATACATTAGTAGATTCTGCACCGAGGGAGTAAAGCAGTGTCTTACGTCACGGGCGGCATATTGGATCCTGAGCGGAACTGGCATGAGCAAAGCGAGGGGTTCAAGCCGCCCAAGATGAAGACAGGTTTTATCCTCGAGGTGAATACTCTACTTTTCATACTTACTGCGGGACAATAAAAACTCATCACTCAGTGAGAATAGGTACGTTTGAACTGTCATGGTACCGACTTCAACAAGTTATAGTTATATATAGTTACGTTTAAGTGTTGAAGTCGGTTAAATGTTTTTGGTAAAATATGTTCATTTCAGCGCAGCTTGCCTACTGTAAAAACACTGTGGCGTTGATTGCGAGGTTGGAAAATATGAGCGTTGGCAGATTTGTACAAACGAAGTTTTTCGATGGAAACCGCTTTTTTTCACAAAAAAGTGACGGGTGTGTGCGATGGGCTGTGTACAGACACGCAAAAACTTATTTATGCTAAGCGTTAGAACACTAAGGACGTTTTTAACCGACTTCAAGAAGATATTTAAAAAGGTAATGTTTTTTAAGCTATTGCATAGCTTCTATCGCAGGACTTGAACGTGGAGACCGAATCCAGAAAAAAGTATCTGTATGTTTGTCGGGTTTGGTTTGGATGAAATAATTGCTTATTTTGTAATACGTATCATTGTTAACTAAGATAGAGACTAAGGACGGGTTTTGTGAAACTTAGTTAACTATGGTTAAAGCTACACACGGTTAAGATTCATGACATTCTGAAGCAGGGTCAGGTCAAGAGTACCCTAAACCGACGCTCATGTTTGGTTGATGAATGTGGACGAAGCGAAAGAGATGTCTCAGGATAGCATGGCAAGTGGAAACCTGTGGTGTCTGCTTACCCCTACGAGAAACAGGCGTAAGTTTTATGTTATGTTTATGGTTAAAAAGACAGAATATACATGTTAATGAACGAATGAATACATGTTATTAGCAGTCTAATTTGTCAACTAAGGATCCAAAATCCAACCTAATGCCTTCTAGTGTAGATCCGTCGACATATTATGAAAATGAAATGAAAATGAAAATGAAATATTTATTTATTGCCACACAAAATAACACAAAAAAACAGTATGCAGACAATGGTAAGTAAGGTGATTATTGCTGGCAAAAGGGTTACACTCAGCATAAGTCGCGTGACATTTTCATGCTTTCGCGACGCTGTTTTTCAGCGTATCCCTATACTCGGCTGGTGTTCGCCGAGATAGGTGTAGCGAAAGATTATATAATGACCCGTGTGACCTGCCCTTTATACAATCGGCTGACGCAGGTCGCCGCCTCGCGGGATGTCACATTTGTGTGCCATTTGTTTTGGATTCCAATGCGTCAATCGAGTTTTGATCGTTCAATTCTGTATTTTTGTGGTACTAGTAGCGCACTCGATACATAAATAATAAATACTCGTACAAAAGAAAAAAACATCAAATAAAATCCTTCAATTTAGCCAATAAGGACTCTTATAAAATGATTTAGAATAACGCCAGTCTTATATGATTTAAAATTTGTTTAATTTCAAAATGAAACTTTTAATGGATTCGGACGGTTCCAAACGTCGGAACAAATATAATATAAAATATACCTACGTAATTTAATCTGTATGAAGTTATTTAATTTCGACTCTCATAAAAGTTAATTCAAATTAACAAATGTTCTTTTTATTATGTCTGACCATACGTTCAGCCACGCGATTCTCTAATGATTCGTCGATGCGCTCGTCGACGAGCTTACCGATGTCAAGTACTTTATGAGATATCGCCCTTGTACACAAGGTTGTTTTTCCAACGTTTCTTGTCATCTCGTCATTTGTTTCACGGATGTTGTCAAAGATGCAACGATGTTTGCTCTTAGAGAATCGCACGCAGGAGAATCGTGACAAATGGTACTCGTAGTAATCCACGTACACACATCAAAACAGTTTGTGATCACTAACATAAGCTGATATAATATTTTAAATTGAACTTAATCAACAGTTTATTAAGAAAAGGTTTATATTCAACCAGCTGCGCTCTGCGGATTCACTCGCGCGGTGATGGATGATGAATCAAATATAGCGTATGTTACTCAGGCTGAATGTAGTTGTTCACGCGAAAGCGTGACGTCACCTCACCCACAGTGCGTCCCCCGCTACCCACCGGTAAGGGGAAACGTCAAACGCGGCGGCTCTCGCACGCCACGACTGAGCGACAAGCCTTCTGCTCGCGCGCACGCAAAACGAAGTGAAATCCGCTCTGCACCGCCGCCATTTTGCCACGAGTCGGAAACGCCCCCAATAATTTTACCGACGACACATACGCGTACGCGAGTGTACAAATCAAAGGGACACTAACAATACAAACACAAGTGAACAAGTGAACAATCGCCTTCAGCTCATTCAGAACGCCGTCGACAGCAGGACGCCTCCACGAGGACCCACGGTCACCAGCTCTCACCAGTTCCAGAGTCTCCCGACATACCCCACGGAACCCAGGTACCAATAATTCTTCCCTACCTATCGTATGGTGGCATATTGCCTCACCAGTAGTTTTATACTCGTGAAAGAATTGTTTGTATCGGTTTAGTAGTTTTTACCTGTATCCATTACAAACAAACAAACAACAATATACTACATACGAGTATATCTTTCCTCTATTAAAGTAGATAAAGATTAATACCAAGGTACGAATAATGTGGCCTAGTTTGTACCGACGCGCCGTTACCTACTATTGCACAAAATGAAATAGTATAGATTGTGACATAACAGTAATAGTTAACATTATGGTAATGTTTGTTTAGTTATGAGAAAATTGTCAGTAGATATTGACGTCTTCTATAAAAAGGTACGTCACTTTGCTTTATTGTTAATAGCATAGACTAATATTATATTCAATTCAAACAAACAAATCTTTCCTCTTTATAATGTTATAAGTGTAGATATAATATAACTCCTCCCCTGGCTCGAACACAAACGGTGATTCTCCTGGGCATGCTGAGAACCAAGTTATACAGCATTTGGGGTAACCTTTCCCATTGTTGAATAGCCGCTTCCCTGAGCTCTGGCACTGTCTGGGGATGTGTGGCTGACGGTTCCAAACAGCTCGTTTAAGAGCATCCCACGCGTGCTCTATTGGGTTTAAGTCAGGCGAGCCGGCAGGCCAGTCTAACCTTGTGATGTCGTATTCTCGAAGAGCAGCATTGCCTCGTTAAGCTCTATGGGCGGACGCATTATCGCAAACTATTTTTGATGTGTGTACATCTTTGTGTAGGCAGATTTAGAGGGCTAAAGCCTTTCTGCCTATGACAGAGAGCCAGTGTGATAATAGAACGGTAAACGCATTGTATTTGCAAAGACAAAGCACCAAACACAAGAGCGTACTAATGAGCACGTCACAACAGATGCCTTTAGTACGCCACTGTACAGTTTCCTCGCCCGTCCATAAGGGATTATGGACGGGCGAGGAAACTTCAAGCGTAGAGCATTGCGACTTACGCCGTTAGCTTTTACTACCCAAATGCACTGAGGGGGGAATTCAGTAGGTATAACCTACCCGTGCGTAGCTATCAAATATCTTCTATACCAGACTGACTGAGCCAATTAAGAGCATAAACCGCTGAAGCTACAAACTTTAAGTTTTGGTAGTTGATGCCTTTTATGTTGTAAGCAGCTGAACTCTCATGATCAACAAATACTTTCTGATTGGATATGAAGGACTTGTAGGCCAAGAGTTAAGCCGCTTGCAGGTAAACTAGTCAGATATAACATCAGAATATAATATTATTTAATATGTACAATGAATCATAAGAAAAATAAGAGATAGATGGCATACAGCTATCACTACACTATTCGATGAAACTACACGAGATAATATATGAATATAGTATATAGTACTTTTGCCGTTGCCAAATACTCAGCTTTTAATTATTACCCACAACGAAACTGAAATACTTAAGAAAATGAGATTCATATCATAAGAGTATACACACATCCAAATGGGTGATTCTACAAAAATTGGGTAACTCAATGTCATCAGTCAATAAAACGATGATTATTATATTGTATTTATATTTAATGATTAATTTTAAAACAATTAAAAGTCTTTTATTTGGTCACCCAATTTCAGCTATTCATTTCAAATACAAATTTGCAAAACTTCACAATTATATGCTCAAAAAGTCAGTACTTTGGCGTGTCACAACCTCAAAAGCGCGCAATCAAATAGTGCGCAATTAAATATTACCTTTATTATAATAAAACTTAATATTTTACTATAATCTGTGATGTATTTAATCATATATAATCACAACTTTGATAATATAATATTCTCATCGTTGTTGTAAAATAATGAGAAACTTTGTGTTCAGTTTTATTCGTCAGTCCGCTGTGTGTTGTTCAAATTTGAATTTCTCGCTAAATACCGGAGGTTCAAATTCAAATCCGCGTTCAATTTCAAGTTTGGTACTAGAGTTAGCTGCAGACTGCGCCATTGATCGGCCGCTATTACTATGCCAGTGCTAGAGTTGTGTTTGTCGTGTGAACACGTGCCGATCCAGACAAAATATCAGTCCTATGGTGAGTCGCTATTTCCTTGTAAATCTGTGTTATATTTAAATTTATACATAGTTAACTTTGGTTTGTTAAAATGTAGTTTCTTGATATTCAAAAATATAAAATTAAAAGTTTGTTCTCAAGATATTCTCAAATTCATGTTTGTTTCGTCAGTACGTTGGCGTCAGTCCGTTGTCTGATATTGCGCCAAAGGACTGACGTGTTTCCAGAGTACTGACTTTTTGAGCGTGTCTAAGCATTTTTTTTACTTATTTTAGTTTAAAACATCATGGCTTCTGCAAAAAACAAAACATTTTTAAGGATAGAGAAGATATATTGAATATTGTGCAATATTCCTGGAATTTTCATGAAGCCGGACACGGGAAGTGGGCACCTGATAGTGTATGGGCCACATACAGGAGAATAGCTGATCTAGTGATTGCTTTAGGAAGATATGATAATACTAACTTGACAGAGTTTGCTTCTGTTATCCGCGAGATGTCCAGGTATAAAAGTGACAGTGATTGAAGGCTATGATATCGAGCAGATGAATACCTTGATTAACGACAAGCCGTCTCAAATGATCGTCTTTAACCCCTTAAAGACGATCATTTGAGACGACTGAAGAGCGTGGGGACGCTCTTGGTGCATCAGGTGACCGGCTCTGCTTACATTCCCTATCATCTTAAAATTAAGAAGCTAAGTTTTTCTGCAATGCTGACGTATGCGATAATTTCAAGCTAGGATCTATTAATTATCAGACAAATATGGTGTCTGAACATATATGTATCTACCATATTTACAGATTCTGAAGATGATGGTATAGCGGTTTTCAGAGTTTGTAAACATAACCACCTACGTGAGTGACGTAGATTACCGTTCCAAATTAGATAGCGATCTATCAACACCAGGAATTAGCGGTTATTCACAACGAAGTCTTTATATCAGTGCCGATTATGTTTAGGTAAAATATAGAGCAAGGAAAACAGAATATTGTTATGCAGCAATCTGCTCTTCTGTTGATGATGAAGAAGAGGAATTGATAGTGACTGATCGAAATTTGTAATCAGAATGGCACTCTATGTCAATTGAATGAAAAAGTTGTAGCAGATGTTCTGATGGATCAAGTATGTAGTTAAAAAGTTACCTGTACCAAAGTATCGTACTCTATGTGTATATGTACTCTGTGTGTAATTTTATTACAAAGGTAATAGTATTTAACCATTTTAAGGAGTAGATTGATGTTTTTCTGAAAACTGACTAACCTACTTTAGTGTTAAACTATTTAGAAGCACTATATTCATTTTTGTTAAGAAAAAGATCTATTTTTATTACTTATCTATAAGGAATAGATCATTATTTGTAAGCAACATATTAGACAAAGAGAGATTTATATTTTTGTTTTAATCGTTTGTTGATTACTTAGAAAATGTGTATTGATAAGTTAACCTCAAAGTAGTTAAGTAAAGTAAAATAAAGTTACTAAAAAGCAGCTATAAAAGTGGCAAAAGTTGTTCCTTAGCTTAGAGTATTAGGTAAATATTTTTTTTTTAATTGTTACTCTGAATAAAGATTAAAAGCAAAACAATTTTTATAAAAAAATCTTAATCAATTTCTTGCATATCTTATGAAGTTGCGTGTTTATCAGTACTTTGTCACCCTCGTCAGTCCCCTGGCGGTCAAATTCAGAAAAAAATTAAATATCTCTGCATCTACTTCAAAAAGTTACTGGCCCTGTCATGAGCAATATATTAATAATATTAGCCATCTTATAACGCGATTTTGTAGGAAATTGATTTAAAAACTATCACATACAAAATATCCCGAAAAGTTACCCAATTTTTGTAGAATCACCCAAATGTGTTTGGAATGTTGCGCGAGGCGCGCGCCGCATGGCTCAATAAACGCTCCCGGGTGAGAACATTTCGCACGTATTTAAGTACATTGCGAACATGCCTGCGACTTGTTATGGCTACGTATCAACGCTTGACACCAATGTAACCTACCTGTTTAGCGCGGCTGGAGATTAGCATAAAAAGACAGTAGTAGTTCTAGACGTTTGTCAGCCCAGAGCTAGGTCGTGAGTACAGACAGATTATGCGATAGACTCCCTTGTTACGGAGACTTATCTCAGATTAAGCAGTCGTCTGACGTCCTCGACGAGATGGTGTTGATGGTGCAGCAAACGGCAGAAGGCAGTGGCATCGACCGGAATACGGGCAGCCGCAGATTTTCAAGCAGCAGCCGGGTTTAGCGCGGACGCCCAGCAGGATTCAGGGTCCTGTGGTAGGTAGCGACCGCTCCCGCAATGTGCGCTGTTACTGGCCGGCAGTCTAGCCGGCGGGAAGTTCCCTGAAAAGTGTTTGAGTTATGCTAAATATAACAATATGAATATGATTCCATAAACCATCAGTGAGTAGATTCCATCTATATATGCAAATATTTTATTGTTATATTTAGCATAACTCAAAAACCTTTAATCAATCCGATGTTGCTGAAATCAATGGAACTTTCCAAATGAAACTATAATGTCGTAAGTATCCAATAAAATGGAGCATAAAACTCGAATCAAAAATCGTGTATACACAGAAAAACAGATGAATTAAGAACTTCCCCATTCGGAAGTATGTAAATACCCCGCGCCGTAAATTTGTTTCAAAGTTTAAATAAGGCGGCATTCCAATTAAACACCTCATATTTTTGTTAAACATTGCGGATGAGAAGTACACTCTACGCCTACGAGTAATATGAAGCAAAAAGCTATTTCAGTGTTTTCAGGTCACAAGGGGATTTCATAATTACGGTCACGTCAAATCTCTTTCTCTACTTTTATTTAACTAAAAATTAAACTTTTATGATAACTGCGGTACGAAGCATAGTTTGTCGGTAGGACAAACTTATCGATAAAAGTCAGCCCGCGATATAGCTGTCGGAGCTAGATCTGTACTAGAGACAAGGTAGCTGATGATAATAATAATAATATTTATTTCCAACTTGCTAGGTATTACTTACTAATATAAAAGTAAGTTTATCGATTCGACAAGTTTTTCGTGGATCCGGCTGTTACAAATTACCCATTTTCATAGCGTCGTATTGGCGCCCAACGTGGGGCAACTAATTACCAAGAGAACGATGCAATTCAACACTTGTAAAATCTATGAATACTTCCATTTTGAACTTTGCTGCACCCTATTATTTATCTTAATGGATATAAGGTTTGAACTGGTATAGCAGAAAAATACGTCACTACAGGCTTTGTCTATAACATCTGTTTACGTCTTGATCTCTAAGTCCACAGCCATAAAGTTCAGAATAGTAAAGCTGTAGAGACTTACCTTGTAGACAATTGAAGGGGACTGTATGGGCCCTTCGGGACAGATTCAGAGTAACGGCAGACGTGCAGATATGTCCATTTTCAATAACTGCTGGATGGTTGGGAATGTCAGAATTTATATGAGGAAAGGGAAGATACCAAAATGTTATGTTTATGGATTCACCGGGTAAGCAGGGATAGTCAAAAATCCGGTATTAGATTATTGTAGATAGAACTTTTTTTAGGTATTTTACAATTTAACTTTTATATTTTCGCGTACGAATAGCCGAGCCTTGGTTGGTGAGGTTGCTTGGTGGTCAGGTTAGACACAGGTCGTCTTGACGGCGCAAGTGTTACTGAAAAAAAACACTACAACAATAATGAACGATTTAAAAAAGAAAATGGCGGATTTTATGCTCTATAGTGTTCGAGCTAATTATTTCTATATTAATTAGTCGAGTAATTGAACCTTTTTTTTTCTTGTTTCTTTAAATCTAAGAAATTTGCCTTACACTAAAGTATCTCGGGTACCTACAGCCACATACAAAAGACCCTACTGGCGACTGCAACTAATTTACTGGACAATACCCTGGACCCTTGTGAACATTGGGGGGCTATACTACTCCCCGGAGACACCTGACCCCACGTAATGCGACGTGCTTTTAGCGCCGATTCGCACGCATTGTGTGGAGGATGGGCCGGGTGGATGCGCTTTTCTAATACTTACGGGAGGTTGGGGAACATAATCTACGACAATGTACCTTTATATAAGTAAAGGATACCGCATACGTGTAGGGTATACGTGAGGAAACGGCCGAGGCGTTGACTTGATGTAAAGAGCCACGCCTGCCTATGCTGCCTTCAATGGTACTCAGAGCTAGGTTTATCCCTTTGCGTACTAGAGACGTAAATTTACGTGAGTTTCATTCATAAATCTTTTGTTTTCTACCGACTTCCAAAAAAAGGAGGAGGTACTCAATTCGACTGTATTTTTTTATGTTTATTACCTCATAACTTGCGATTGTGTGAACCGATTCTCAAAATTCTTTTTTTGTTTGAAAGCTGGAGCTTTCCGTGTGGTCCCATTTAAATTTCATCAAATTTGGTCCAGTAGTTTTTAGGATAAACTCCAATAACTGAATAGAATGGAAGTCGGTATTAATTTTTTTAAATTGTACTTGTAATTATCACGGTATAGTAAGGATTAAGCGGAGTTCTTCTGGCGAGTATCTTCACCAGTAATATATAATATTGTTCTATACCTTGGCTATCTATGCAGCAAGGAAACTAGATATAACCCGGATGACCGAGTTGTTCGTATGTAAACAATTGATTTTCTTGGTCTACTCTCAAACCGAACACTCATTGGGTTAGTGCTGCTTAACAACGCCATCTATTGTCAAGTAGGTTTAGTGTTGTAGCAGTGCAAGTACCGAACTTACCGATCGATAAGTTTAAGTCTTGAATTCGTCATAATTCGAAAAAACTGGCTGTATCGATCTTTTGTAGATCATTACAAGTAAGTAACAAAATTAAGCGATCGGTAGACAAATTCGATAATCTTTTACGATTATAACGATAACTGTAGCATGGAACTGTTAAATTACGTTTGAGATCGTCTAATTAATCGATTTTAACGATTGTTTTGTCAGCTTTGAAAATGACCTCGATATAGTTTATCGACAGGCGACGGTAATGGGGATATTGTTTAGATGCGCTTGACCTTACTAATATTATAAACGCGAAAGTTTGTATTAATACGAGTAGATTAATGAATGTAAGTTATTCTCTTACGCTCAAACGGCTGGCCTAATTTTGATGAAATTTGCCATGGAGGTAGATGGGGCGCTGATTTAACACAACAAAAATTATTTATTGCAATTTAACCAATATACAAAAATATTAATTACAAAGTACACTCTTAAATTAGGAAAGTACAATGGGCGGTCTTATCGCATTTAGCGATTTCTCCCAGATCACCATGCGGGTGTAACCGCGGAGCGCAGCTAGTATTCAATAAAAAACAGACTTCGGCCTTCTTTTGATCGTAGAAGAGCGAAATGCTCGTAGAAATCTTCAAATGATAAAAGGACGCATTGTGGAATGCAAACTATTCGTAATAATCGATATACTGTCGACAAATTGACGATTGTAGAAATAAGTCATAAGTCGTATGACGATACGTCGATATCACTTCCATACTTGCTAGGGGCGGACCGGTACGATTTTTTATCGATCTTAGCGACTCGACAAATTTAACGACTATTACGTTACTTGCACTGCTGTGCCATTCAGAATTTTAAACTATAAGAACTCAAAACCCTGCATGAAAAGGTTCTGCGCTCGTCACCCTAATATATAAAACAGTAAATCTCTTGCCCTGTATTTCTTGGGAACATCGCCGTTCTACGGAACACATTAATGTACGCAAATGACTACTTCACGGTTGAACAACTGACAAAGGATCGCGACTGCGTCCGCAACTACCTTCTGTTATTCACAAATAAATCAGTCTGCAATCAGCGAGCGAACCATAAAGACGCTTTATGCGCACATTTATCGTATGTAATTTATTTTAATAAAATAAATTTACTATAGCAAGGACTACCAATCCCGTACAGCAATTGTTATTAAATTTAATGTATTTATAATTATGTATAAAAGTCTATATTAATACATATTTTTGTCCATAATATAATCGTATAACTCTTTTTATAATTGTAATAAAATTATAATCAATTCTAACTGTGCAAAGGCTTACATTGTACGGAGTTCATAAAATCATAAACAGCCCATTATGTTCCCACTGCTGGGACTCGAGCCTTCTTCTCATTAAGAGGAGTTGGGCTATAATCCACCACGCGGGCCCAGTGCGGCTTGGTGGATAAGTGGCCAACCCATGAAGTGTTCAGACCGCCCGAAGGCCTTCGATATAGCCTATCGACTATTGTTCTAAAACAAACAACCGGGACCGACAGCTTATTTCCTCTAAAGCACGGAAGCGCTCAGTTAAACAATGCAACTAGCACACATCCATCCAACTCCTGACCGCAGCAAGTGTTGTTTAACTTGTTGATCGGTTAAGATCGCCAAGTCGAGCTCCGCTACGAGCGGTTCCGGGTTCCGGCTCTGTACGGTATTACATATACTATACTACGAGTATATATTTTTTTTGTTACTTGTAATAAAACTTTTTCAGTAATGGAATGTTTCATATTAATCATGTCATTAATCATAAATGTTTATCATGTGTAGGTGCCGTTTTCGAAATATGGACAATGTGTGTGTGCGCCAGCTATCAACGATCCATCGCGAGATCTCAGTAACAGGGTTAGTGAGATCTCTAGACTATCCGTACCATTATGTCCAGCTGGAATCCCAATAAGTATGTCACGAACCCAGGAAACAATCTCTCCATCTCCTCAACTGATCGTAAACTGACCCACGAGCAAATTGTAGTTTTACGAGTATTCACTTGCTATCGGTAAGGGTCACTGCAGTACATGGTATAAACTAAACAGAAACAATGTATATTGTTTATTTACAGGGTACCATTTAAAAAAAGATTCAAATAACTAACGGTACATAAAGGTACAAAGATGCTTGGAATACTCCACTTCTGGCAAGCTGTTGTAACGGAACAGGCTCTGGATGAGGATTCCGTCACGATTCACAAATATAGAGACATTTAAAAAGTATCTTGGTATGAACAAATATTGATGAAATTTAGGCAATCAAAAGTAGAAGACAGCTTTAATGTATAATATTGAGATTTATATGTTAGGTCTACCCGACCTTCTTACACCAAGACTATACTTACTGAAAATGATAAGCAGCATATAATATTTAAGCTACCAAGATATTCGATGTAGCAAACATTTAAATCGATTGCTCAAACAGTATTGATAAGTGATTTCAAGGAAAATGAAATGTTATAATTCTTTAAAAACATAAAAGATTTAAGCAAAATTAATACAATTACCATGAAAATAAGCACCATTGATATTTTTAGCCATACAAAGGTGTGGTGACGACTCGCTACGATCTCCTTGTAGGTAATACATACTCCAAGCTGTACATAAAGAGTTCCTTTAACTTTTACTTTTTTGTTTGACACTTTCAAATTTAAAATTAGATGATGTTTTTATGACAGCGATTCGGACAAGGTTTTTTTATGTAGATTGATTATATTTGTGTTGGACAACACACGTGTATCATTTAAATTACGAGAGAGAAACACTTTCTGCAGTGCTAGTAACAACAGCAAGGATCACAGCTGGAGTTCGCTGCCAGTATCTAGGTACGCATTGGAGATACCTTCGGTGTCCTCATTGGTGACCCCGACGTGATGATGAAAATGAGTTGATGAGAGAATACTGTAGATGCCAAAAAGAAGGTATGAATTTTGCTATTCAAATATAATGGTGCTTCCTGCATCGGAATACTACGCGCGAGTTCTATATATTGAGTCAGGAACGTATCTGTGAAATGATCGTAATACATCGAAGATTATTGCTCGGAATGTTTCCTAAAATGACTTCGCCAATTTTCGCTGCGACTAAGGCTAGTGATACATCGACGTTTTAAGGCCTACCATTCGGCAGTTATTCTAGACAATATTTTATTAATGTGAGGAACACATTTTTGTTACGCGTCCGTGGTTTTGGGTTAGACTGTCTATCCTGATTCTAGCATGAGAATGCGGTAATAAATTATAGCAATTGAATTATTTGCTGAGAGTATCAAATGTAATATTTAGAATCAAATAATAATTCGTAATTTCATTTAAGCATTTCTTTGTGATAAATAATAATAGGAAGAAGAGATAAATAAGATTATAATCGCTTATAGACGCAAACTCTACAATTGGAAAACTACCAAACGGACTTAGTAAGGCCTTACTAATTTTGGGGTAAATAGAAGAGGATCTTGGCATGATGGAGAACATTTGTGTCACAGTAAAGAGCAGCTCTTAATCCAGCATTCGAGTTGTAAGCCTTGAACATGCCAAGAATCCTACTTTCTAAATCATAATAAAACTAGAATTCTACGGCAAATATAAAGAAATCAAACTAATTACTTACAATATGAAAATTAATAAAATATATTATATATTTAAATTATAGAGATATCTATCAATAATTTACTCGGCAAAATAAAACTAACTAATATAATAATCATCATAATAAATATATGCCTGCTAGTATTGAGTTAACCAATACAACAAAGATTCTGCTGATACTTAAGTATTTGAAATAATTGCTTTTCCAGCAATGGTTCAATAGATGTCATGTAAAACACTAGTAATCTAAGTATAGCAATCTCGTATAAAAAGGAGATTTATGTATGTGGTAAGTCTTATCAAACTTGGTCAAGCAATGCAGCACCTTGAGAATTCTTGTAAACCACAAACAAGGGTCTAGATATTTCTCTAAGTCACTGATATTATTTCCCATATATTGCTTTCAGTAAACAAGTAAATGATTAAACTTGAACAATTGAACTATTCAGGGAATAGTGGCTGATAGTATTTATCTAAAGGATAATCAGCGTAGTAGTTACTGATCACAAGAGATTTCTAAAATGCAAATAAAGTGTATTTTTACTTCAATTTCATATTTATTTCCTAGCAGTTGTCATAAACTGCTAGGAAACATATTATAGAGACACTTAGTCTGCAAGAGATTATATCAATCATCAACAGCTAAATGCTCATAGCAACAAACATAAATCTATAAAGAAAGCTAGTTATATAATTAACAGGTTTATAACTGTTATTAATAATAACGAAAACCATGCGTATATCTGATATTATTTAATGGAGTTGTTTATATATTATTTCACTAATCAAAACTGATTTATCATATTTAACAGATAGTTTTGCAAGCTAATAATTATATAGTAAAAACTTGCAAATATCCTACTGTTTCTATGTTCTATGGTCAAATAACATATACCTTAAATTCAGAAACTTATATTGATGATTAATATCTTCCACGATTAGAAGTCAAATCAAGTACATAAGCTAGAAATCTAGGATCAGCTCAGTCAGTCAGTCTGTAAGAACTAAGTATTTGCAATCTAGTATGTTCATCGCAATTTTTCGTTATCAGCTAACAGTTCAGTAATGTAGTAGTAGGTTATCCATCGTAATATCAGAATACCTAGGCGTTGCTTTTGGTTTTTCCAGGCATCTATAGTTCTGAATAGTTTTCTCTGTTTCAATTCTTTCCGAAAAGAGCAAGGTTACAGCAGCGGTACACAGTGTTAGGGTTCTCCTAGACTAGACGATCATTGGCCAAAACGAATTATTAGAATAAAAAAGTTAATATTGGGGGGGGGGGGGGTTGTTACAGTGTCTCTCTGCCACCCATAAAATGTAATATTTGTAGTAATTAAGTAGAAACATTGTAAAGGTCTGTATGAAAAGAATGGCCCCGAGTTTCTTGCCGCTTCTTACAGATCTTTAGAGTACATTATCTATACTAATATAATAAGGAGGAAATATTTGTATGTATGTTTGTAACGAATTGGCTCAAAAAGTACTGGACCGATTTCAAAAATTCCTTCACCATTGGAAAGCTACATTCACCCTGAGTAACATAGGCTATATGAGATTCATCATCATCCATCACCGCGCGGGTGAAACCGCGGAGAGCAGCTAGTAATTTATAATTGGATAAGTGCGTCTTTGAATGAAATTAATAATTGCTTTTTGCCTAAATTGAATAAAAAAAATTGACTTTGAATTTGATTAACTGGAGCTGTAATAATTAGAAATTTAGGAAATCAAGTGGCAGTAGGTATAGATCAAAATTCCTTATCGACTGAAGAAAGTTTCTTGAAAGGCAATCACAACTGGAAGACACAGCATGAGATGACTACACGAGATGGAGAACAAACAAAGGACAAAACAGCTGTTTAATAAGCGCCAACAAATTTGAAAAATAGTAATATAAGATATATATCGGGTGTCCCGAAACTCAGCGATAACCTGGTACCGGGCGAGGGCCCAACGTATCATCATCATCATCATTATCAGCCGGAAGACGTCCACTACTGAACATAAGCCTCCCCCATACAACGCCACTTGGACCGGTTAGCTTCCTGCATCGACTGACGAGGTCGACGGTCCACCTAGCGGGGGGCCGGCCTACACATCCACATCATCTTCCAGTGCCTATACTCGAGAACCTGTATACCAGTTATGAAAAAATCCATGTCACTTAGCCAAACGATATGAGACATTTTTCGAAAAAGTTGAAAAAAATTACAAAAATATTTTTAATAATGTAATCTCAAATAATAGTGCTATTAATCGCAACCACAAATCAAAGTAAACATTATTAACTTAGTAAAATAAAATAAGATTCAACGAGTTGTGGTTTACACAAATACAATCTGAAAAATTTAATACTGACTTCCATTCTATTCAGTTATTGGAGTATATCTCAAAAACAACTCGACCGAATTTTATGAAATTTAAATGGGACCACACGGGAAGCACCAGTACGAAAACAAAAATTTTGAGAATCGGTTCAACCAGTCGAAAGTTATGAGGTAACAAACATTAAAAAAAACAGTCGAATTGAGTACTGCCTCCTTTTTTTGGAAGCCTGTTGAAAATGGTCAGTTAAATTTGACACTTCATGCTGGAAAAACGATGGTTTTTTCTTTTATTTTTTCATAACTGGTATACCTTGCCCTCTCGCCCGGTGCCAGGTTCTCGTTGAGAGACAGCCTCTATATAACAAAAGGTGTTAGGTGACAAATGCGCTGAATTTGCTTCGTTAACAATAAACCTCCACTGATATGCGTCTAACCTTTTCTCATCAAAATTTCAAAATAGTTTTCGCTTAGCAGCAGGAAAACTACAAATACAAATACAAATTAAATTTTTTGGTTGGTAAAGTAGGTTTTGGAATTTAGCTCTTTTTTGTCTAATGTTAATCTCGTTACGTTTTGTGAAATAATTGGGATGAGCTCTAACGAAAACGCATGCGTCTTTAATGTACATACAAGGAAGTGGTAGGACATTACATTTCTTAAATAACGTCTTGCAACTATCCAAAAACCAAGCTTTATTTATAACTCGAATACACCTTTTTTGTACTTTGAAGGCTTTGATTGAGTCTACAGAGTTTCCCCACATTATTAAGCCATAACTGAGAACTGATGACACATAGCCATGATATGCAGCCAAGGCAGCTTCCGCTGAAACAGTTTGCCTTACCCTTTTGAGTGCAAAAGTAAAGCGACCAAGCCTCTGACATACAGTATTCACATGAGTTTTCCAATTAAGGTGTTGATCTAAATTTATTCCTAAGTAATTAAAAGATTCTACTTCAAGTACTTTTTGATTTTTATAGTCAATGTCAAGAGGTATTAATTTTGTATTGTATGAATTAAATTGAATCATTTTAGTTTTATTTATATACAAACGTTGATTTAAATCTAAAATATTGCGGCTCTATGTCAGTAGTGACAAGACAACTCCAGTAGGGCTATTATCTATCTCAGTTGCTAACTAATGTCGATTGAAATCGAAAAAAATGGCTATTCTATGTCGATTTTGTTAGCTCCCGTCGTCAACTTACTAACATTATTTGGTCACTGGAGTTGTCAAAACTGACATAGAGCCGCCATTTTCTTAGATTTCAATCAACATTTGATTGTAACTGAGATACGTAAAAGTCTAGCGGGTGTTACTGCTTCAAAATTATATAATAGTAGTTTATGCAACTGTCATATAATAGAGGGTATTAAAACATGAGTGTAGTTTTAACGAGCCGAAGGCGAGTTTCAAAATAAGATTACACGAGTGTTTTAATACCTAATTATATGCAGTTGTATACACAACTTTATTTTATCTACTCTGATACTATAATACAACGATTATAAAACTGAAAACAAAATTCTTATGACAAACATTACGTACAGGCCAAAAATAATAAAAAAAAAGTTTAATTACGATACAGGTCTTGTATGGACACCTGTAACATAATATAACTTTTTAATCATAACGATACACCTATACAACCTCCAGCTGGACCAAGGAGGTTGAACCTCTACTTTAAAAAAAAAAGGTTTCAATGAACGAGTCCGCGACGACGCAACACGCATGCGCAATCGATGTTTGCGCCTTGGCGCCAACATTTGACATTTAATAAATCTTTTCAATATTTAAACAAAGTTTGGTTTTGTTTGTAAAATACATAGGTTTTTGTGTAAAAACATGTCTGAAAGCGGGGATAGTGGTGATTGTACACCACTAGATATTCTGGAAGCTGCGTCAAACATGACCATGAACCTGTTGCCGGCGAAATCTAGGAGCAACTATAATAAATGTTACCACGAATTCATGGAATGGAAAATGAATAAAAATGCTACATCATTTTCAGAAAATGTCTTTTTAGCGTACTTTCAAGAGTTATCTGAAAAATATAAAGTGTCAAGTATGTGGGTTAAATACTCCATGATTAAAAGTACAGTCAATATTTACAACGAAGTTGACATAACTAAGTATAGCAAGCTGATTGCATTTTTGCAACGAAAAAGGATATAAAGGGAAAAAATCCAAGACTTTTACAGCAGAGCAGATAAATAAGTTCTTAAATGAAGCCCCAGACACATTATATCTCTTCACAAAGGTATTTTAGTTGTTTATCAGTTAACCATGTATATTTTTTTTGTTAATATTGAGGTAATTTACCGTAATTGAGTTGTTACAGATTGCACTAATTTTTGGTATAATGGGTGCTTGCCGACGGCAAGAGTAATACAACATACAATTCAAAGATGTTGAAGTCTCGAAACTACACTATTGATCAAAATAAGAAAAACTAAAACCAAGACGGACCGCTCTTTTACCATTACTGGGAAATATTATGAACAATGCAAAAAATACATAGAGCTACGACCAACAGAGTGCAGCAATCCCAGTTTTTTTCTAAACTATATTGACGGAAAATGCACGACGCAGAGAGTTGGCATTAACAAATTTGGAGCTTTAGGCAAAGTTATTGCAAGCTATCTTCAACTTACCGACCCCGAATTGTACACAGGACACTGCTTTCGCCGAACATCTGCGACCTTGCTAGTTGACGCTGGTGGAGATATAACGGCACTAAAGCGACACGGTGGTTGGAAGTCAACGACAGTTGCAGAAGGCTATATAGATGATTCAATGACTAACAAGATCGCTATATCCAATTCAATACTTAACAGTATTGAAAATAACAGAAATGAGTACCTCCAATAACGCTCCCTGTCCGGTTCAAATTCATTTTCATAATTGTAATATTCAGAACATCAATAATTATTACAAGTAAAAATAAATTTGTTGTTATATTCAGCGTTTTATTTGCAATATTGTTTTACGTATTATAGTATGAGAGTAGATAAAGTAGTGTATGACACTGTACATAACTTGGTCTTATAACACTGGTGTGATACTATAAAAAAACGCATGTTGTAAGAACTCTTATTATGCAACAGTATCATAATCTACTATAATCTCAGGACACATTTGCTACTAAAGTTTTGTCCAACAAAATATTACTCAAATTCGTATGTACGAAATAGCGCCAAAATGGAAAAAGTCTTCTTCTTCTTCTTCTTGTTTGTATGGCGTGTGCGGCGTTACCACAATTTTGCCAATATCAGTGGAAAAAGTCTGTTATTGGTATATTGGCTCGGAACCAGCGCGTTGCACGCGCAGCGCGCCCACCACAGATAATGTGTACTTAAATTGAATTGAAACCTACTTGGTCGGGGCACATTGTACTTTAATAATTAAAAAAATGTTTTAAAGCATTGTTTTGTTAGGAGAATAATGCTTTAATTTAATTTTTTAACGAAGTAGTTAAATAAAATATGCTAATAAAAGTCTGTATTTCATTTCATAATTAGAATATTACCGAATGAGATTATATAAAAATAATCACAATATTGTTTCCAAAGTTTTATTAAAAAATTTGGAGAAGTACTGGCCTCCATTTGTTGAAGAACTCCGGAGCCCTTCTGGATGAAAACGATAAGTGCCATACAACCCGGTCAGAATATCTGTGCACCTCGCTGGAATGCAGCGCCTCTCCCGCTTCCCCTGTCACCTCTCCGCGCACTCCCCGGTGCGACAGTACGGTTAGCATCTTCGTTGCCGATACAAGCCACCGAAAAAATATGTCGTCGACGATTTGATGCGAGAGCATGGGCAAGAAGTTGTGCATCTGCCACCTTATATTAATATATTAATATCACTAGGGCAAGACAGTTCGGAGAGTTCATAGAGTCAATAATTTATAGTGACTGAGTTTAATAATAAATGTTTTTGTAATCAAAATTATTGTTTTTTAATAACAAACCCTTCATCAATAATAAATTGATTTGAAAAGGTTAGTAATTTTTTTTTACCTCCACATTTCTCGAAAAAAATTTCGTTTTGTCACCGTACCCAGACCGCCGATATGACGTCAAGAGGTCAAGTGCACAGATATTGTGACCGGGTTGTATATTCTTTCATCAGGGCACTGTAGATAGATATATCGTAGCTTAGCTTGTTCCAACTTGGAGTCCGTCGCACATGTGAGTAAGAATTTATAATTAAATGTCCTTGAAATCGAGGGTCGTTAGGTTACCCTTTGCAGATCCGCAGCAGTGGACGAACTCTGCTTTTCCCAAACCCAGGCAGTAGGTCTGGGCCGTGACAAGTTTTATTAAATCAATTTGTTATTTAGCCAGTTATTTCAGTACTTTGACATATTTTATTTCTCTGACGCCTTATCCATATAATTTAAAATATTTGTAACTCTGTTTATACCGTATCACGCCAAAACGGCTCCACGTATCGTAATGAGTTTTGGCAAGTAGATAGATTATATCCTGGGGAAGCACATAGGATACTTTTCATCACCATCCATCATCATCATCATCATGTATATCCAAACTAGCTGCGCTTTGGATATAAAGATTTCGACGGTAACTGTATCACGTAGAGTCAACTAGTTATTGGCACTAGTTGGTGCCTACTTACCGCTACACCATCAATATCAGATGGCAAAGTTTTAGGAATTCGCACAACTGCTCAATAATAGATTCGCAAGTTTACGAACGGTTGCTCAATATTTGATGAGATCGGGCGCAGCCGCGATTGGCTGGGACCCGTTTTATTGTGCAGCTTTGTTTTATTGTTGGTGGCATCTTCACAAGCGATTCTATTCCTTTTTCACGCAGAAAGTGTAACTGTTCTGTGATTTACAATCCGTAGCTGATCTTCAGTAGCCTATCAGATGCAATGGTTGCAGGAACAATGAAGAATATAAGACGCGAGCACATCCACAGATGGGCCAGTATTCATATTTTCTACCGACTTCCAAAAAAGGAAGCGGTACTCATTCGACTGTTTTTATTATGTTTGTTACCTCATAACTTTCAACTGGGTGAACCGATTCTCAATATTATTTAATTCTCTCTCCTCAATAATACTTTTTGATTGAAAGTTGGTGTTTCCCTTGTGGTCCCATTTAAATCTCATCAAATTCGGTCCAGTAGTTTTTGAGTTACACTTCAATAACTTAATAGAATGAAAGTCTTTATTAAATTTTTCAAATTGTACTTATTTATAGAACCACCTCTGGGTACAAAGCATCTTCTAATGATACTATTAAAACGCAATCTACCATTTCGTCGGAACAACATAACCTCAAACATTCAACCATTACTTATTAAAATATACAAGTGTAGAGTTGATTCATATTCATGTCGGCTCACTCCATTATCGCATTATATTCGGGAGCATTTCAAAAGTCAAGTAAACAAAGAGGTCCAATTAAGCTGTCAGTTACAATATTGGCGCCCAACGTGGTACGAAGGTCGGTGACGAAACATTTCTGACAGCTTTTTAGTAGATAATATGTTTAATTAATACTGTTTTCCAAAATTCTGTGTTTATTAGATGGAATGAGTTAACCTGGTTTCTAGCACTTCGTCTTCTCATAAGCTCACATTTTTCAAAACTTCAAAAAGTATGTATTATGTGTGCAGGCTCAAATTTACACGTACTCGCGAAGAGCAGATAGGGTTATCAGTAGTTATAAAATTCGTCCGGATCGAAATTCGAGATAGATTTTTTTCCTTGAAAAACAGCAACACATGCTCCGTGAGAATCTTGCCACCGCGATACAGGAAAGCGCAATGCGAATGTTACGCCATCTAGTTTGCACGCAATACAAATTACAAAGGTTCATCAATTGATGGTTCGGATATGTGTCTAAAGTATAAGTTTACAATGGCTTAGCATGTTTTAGTTCTACAATATGAATGAGGTTTACATATAAAATAATAAAATAAGTGCACAAAAATATTTCAAGCATCGAAATGCAAATAGAACCCTTGTCTAATAGAACTTTTGAATAAGAACGTCTAGGTTTACCATGTTTATGATTAATCATGTAATATTTAAAGTCCGAGCAAACTCAAAAGGCTGTAGTTCAATGATCCTGATGTTTATGACCTCTGTACGACATACATATACATAAACTTATCTAATTGCAGAAAATCTCGCTCAACTCAAGTACCTTACCATTCGTAGTCCAGAATATTATACCGTTCTGACGTACTCACAGATAAGGCTGTGACTAGACTGGCTCGCTCATGATTCCCCACATTTGTTTTCTAGATTCACATTAAGCAAATGTATAAAACATTTCTCTGCAGCTTTGTGGAGTATATTTTATTTTACATACTTATGTGGATTTACAGTGTTGTAGAACACTGCTCGTTGTAGAAACATCAAGGCATGTATTGCGGTGAAAGATAAATGTTTTGATACATATATATGTTTGGTTGAGGCGACGGGTGACCGAAATGGCGGCGCCTACTTTGGGCAAAAAGTCAGCATTGCCATCCAGCGTAGCTGCTGCCAGCGTTTGGCCACTTTTCCCCCACCTTTCGCTGGCTTTCGCTTATAGAATAGTTTTTATTTTACTTTTAATATTTTGTAAATAATATTTTTATTTATTTTAGGGATTTAGTATTTAATTAGGTAGTTTATATTAATTATTATAACATTATTTATTGCAATAAAAAAATGGAACATAATATTAGGTCCTTACATATGAAATTGGCATTTTGTAACTTAAAGTCGAATATTTTTTAATATAATATATTTAATTAATCAAAGTATGAACCATTATTTTCTATGCACTTTTGCCATCTCATAGGTAGTTCATTGATCCCTTTACTAAAAAAACCAGTCGGACGGAAATCAATGAAATCTTTGAAGGCGATTTGGACTGCCCCATCGGAGTTGAATTTTTTCCCTTGCAAGAAGTTATCCAAATTTTGAAAAAAATGGTAATCTGTTGTAGCAAGGTCCGGGGAGTACGGAGGATGTCTTAGACTTTCCAATTGAAGCTCTTCTAATTTAGTAGCCGTCTGTTGCGCAGTGTGTGGTCTAGCGTTGTCGTGAAGCAGCAGTGGCGTGGAGCGATTGACCAACCTAGGTTGTTTAGCCGCTAGCTTTTCCATCATGGTTTGCAATTGCTGACAATAGACATCAGCCGTAATAGTCTGGCCAGATTTGAGAAAACTGTAATGAACAATACCGGCACTACACCAAACGCTTACAAGTAACTTTTTTGGGGTTAATTTTCGCATGGGGCAGGATTTGGCTGGCTGGCCAGGATCCAACCATTGCGCTGAGCGCTTCCGATTATCGTAAAGAACCCATTTTTTATCACAGGTAATGATTCGGTTTAAAATACCTTCATTATTGTGCCGGTTTAGTAATGTAACGCAGCAGTCGACGCGCGTTTGCCGATTTGCTTCAGTCAATTCGTGAGGTACCCACCTTTCAAGTTTTTTAATCTTCCCAATTTGCTTCTAGTGAATTAAAACAGTTTTATCACTAACTTCGAAGCCTGCAGCTAACTCGGACGTGGTTTGCGATGGATCCGCTTCCACAATAGCCCTCAACTCTTCATTATCAACTTGAGTAAAGAGGAGAAATTCGTGATTAAAGTGGCCAGTACGAAAAACGCCAATTTCATATTTAAGGACCTTATATACAACATAGTGTTTTTTTTTAACTGGACTAATGATTGATAATATTTGCGCATAACCATAATTTGATTGTATATACATATACATATACATATACATATACTAGCTGCTCCCCGCGACTTCACCCGCGTGGTGACGGATGCTGAATATGATGTTGAGAAGTAGCATATGTGCTTCTCCGGAGTATAATCTACCTTGCCAAATTTGATCACGATCCCTTCAGCTATTTAGGTGTGATAAAAAAACAAACAGACAAATAGACAAGGTTTTATATATTTTCTTAATAAAAGTAAAGTTATACCTAATTTACTCTTTATGACATCAGCTGTCTGCCAGTGAAAGTCACGTTAAAATCGGTCCAGCCGTTGCATAGACTAGCAAATCAATTATTATAAATGTTTGTCTGTCTGTCTTTTCTGTTTTTGTTTGCAGAACAAAAAGACAGACAGGCACAATTTTTTATATAAATACCGTATATAAAAATGGAATTACATACATACCTACAATTCAATTTTATTTATACGTATATAAATAGAATATTTCGAATGTGATTAAACTACAAATTAATGTTCGTACGGACTTTAAGCACTTAGCTAACTGACATTATTACGGAAAAGTATACATTTGTAAAGGTGTCTTCACTATGGGGATTGTAGAGCCAATTGAAATGTCGGAAACGTATTTGTCAAGACCACAATAGGCGGGGTGCGAACAACGGGCAGCGCGAATACAAGTAAACTCATCCCCGATATGTCAGGGCTGCCCTTTAAAACAACTATAATTAACTATTATACCTAAATTGTTATTTTTTTTTTACATTTTTATAAATGTTTATTTCAATACAATCATTGTAACATTTACATGTAGATATATTATTATACATAAACTGATTACCTATATATTTTCAACCGACTTACAAAAAAGGAGAAGTACATGTAGATATATTATTATACATAAACTGATTATATATTTTCAACCGACTTACAAAAAAGGAGAAGGTACACAAATCGATTGTATTTTTTATGTTTGTTACCTCAGACCTTTCGATTGGGAGAACCAATTTTGATGTGTTTTTTTTGTTTGAAAGCTGGTGCTCCCCGAGTGGTTCTATTTATTTCATCAAATTCGGTCCAGCAGTTTTTGAGTTACACTCCAATAACTAAAAAGTGTTCGCCTATTATGATGATTGATGAATGACATAGATCCTGTAATTTAATAAATACAAAGGTCACTAAATAATAAAAAAGGTGAAAAAAACTTGACTTCGACAAGTTATTTCACACTTTATATTGTTGAAGTCCGTTCCATGTTAAGGGATTTTTTTTTTATAAACAATATTTATTTATTTCGTTTAGTTATAATAAAAAAAACATGTATGTTTTAATAGGTGAGTAAGTGAACTTTCAGTGATAAGTATTATATTTCTCATTATTATTTTGTAATACTTTCCCCGCACTAGGGCTCACTGTGCCGCGGGAAACATCACATACATCCAAGACTCGAGAAGTGTCGAGAACGTATATTTCTACTAACCACATACATATGTTTCTAATAGGCTACGGGGTCTCCAATAATAATAGATAGATATATGTATCTATATAGTATTTAAATACTGTATTATAATACAGTATTTAAATAAAATTGGATATTTTACGTCGAATATATTCGATGTGAGATACCAAAGTAAATTAGACCTTTAACCTCCCGATAATAGTAAATATATCTTTGTATACATATAATAAAAATGTAACGAATCGTTGTCTGTACATTGAAGATATATATGAGAAAAAATATGATTGGTACTTCACAAACGAAAATAGAATGACAAAAAATGATTGTTAGAATTATTGTCTGTTTATCTGTTGGAACTGGAAAACAATTGCCAAAGATAGACAAGTGAAAAAATCTGGAGGAGGCCTTCACACTCACATGAGAGGGGTTCTTGCACCTGCATGATGATTTTATAAACCATGTTTAAACAATTTTATTATTTATAATTTAATTTTATAACTTATCATTCTTATTTCTATTTCAAAATGTCATTAATTTATAAATTGTAACGCATTAACTACATCTTAATAATTTTACAATGAAAAACAAGTAAATTTAACTATGAATTTAAATTGATATTTAAGACTAGGCTCAATCTTTCATTGTTTTGTATATAATATTTTCTATAATCAATTATAACAATCAAAGTAAAACAAATTTTTTAAAATTCTAAATGTTTATATTACTGAGATCTATTTAAACTCTGTAAAAGTACTTTTGAATGCGCAGAAAAGAAAAGACTTTTTATTTTATTATTTATTTATCTGTTTATCTGTGAGTTTGTACACTCTTATCCGTTTGAGATGTGGTTTTCACTAATACATTGTGGTAAACTTCACTTAACTTAACGTGCTTAAATAAAAAAGTTATTGAAATATAAGGAATAACTCTCTCGCCACTATACGCAAGACCAAGCGAGCGAAGCCGCTGGCAGGTTAGCTAGTATTGTATATATACTTTTTAACCATTCCTTTCCGATACATATTATTTAAAGAAAGTTACAATGAACAGAGTTACAGTTGCAATAAAGCATAGTAGTTACTGAAATCGAAACCCTTTCATTTCAATAATGCCTACTTACTTTACTTGGCGCCCAACGTGGGGCGGTATATGTTATTTAACTATTTGTATCATTAAAACGGTTCACACTAACTATTATTAAATTATAACACGAAGCATTCGTAACGGAGCTCGACTTGGCGATCTTAACCGATCAACAAGTTAAGCAACGCTTGCTGCGGTCAGGACTTGTGCTAGTGGCATTGTTCAACTGAGCGCTTCCGTGCTTCGGAGGGCACGTTAAGCCGTCGGTCCCGGTTGTGTGTCTTAAGACAACAGTGGTTAGGCTATGTCCAAGGTCTTCGGGCGGCTTGAAAACTTCGACTTGGGTTGGCCACTATCCTATCCACAAAGCAGCACTGGGGCCGCGTGGTGGATTATGGCCTAACATCCTTTCTGAGAGGAAGGCTCGAGTCCCGGCAGGTGGGCTGATTTCGATTTATGATATGATAACACTTATGTCAGATAACACGCACAATATACTAATACAGTAAAAATAATCAAGCATGTAAGTACAACAAAGTAAATGTGCACCGACTCAGTTTGAACTGAGTAGATTATGACACGCTGTGAATAATATTTGAACAGATAACAGAATGGCTGAATAAAACTGACTTTTAATTTCTAAGATAACATTTTAATGAAACTCTGCGAGACAAGCCGGGGTGAAATATAACGTGAAATAAAACATTGCAGACGTGTCTAATGAAGCAATTTAAAGTATACTTTCAGAGGGTAGGGACAGCACTAGTTAAATGTATTGGTATAACTTGCTTTAAACTTTCTGAAGTAATGGACATTTTAATATTATTTTGACGGTTTAACTTACGCTGTAGACTGTAGATTTTTCTTTTTAGTCGTTCACTCTTGACAGAGGGGTCGTGGTTGAAGATGATGCCTTTTTTTTAAATAATGCAGCCCTCGCGATGCGCCCCCATCCAATGCGGTCTTCTGCGTTTCGGGCACTTTAGACTACGGACGTTTGTGTTGCAGCTTTTATGAGGTCTATCCAACGCGTAGGTGATCGACCGCGTGACCGTTTGCCTTCTACTTGACCCTGGACTACGAGTCGTTCCATGGAGTTTTTATTTCGAACAATGTGTCCGAAGTATTTGAGGATTCGTATTTGCACAGTCGACGATAATCTTTCCTTGATTTTTAGTTCCTCCAAGATCGAGATATTGGTCCGAAACGCTGTTCAGGGGATCCGCAGCAGTCGCCGCCAGCACCACATTTCAAGTGCATCGATTTTGCGTCGGTCTCTTAGGTGAACCGTCCACGTTTCTGCGCCATAAAGAAATATCGGAAACACTAAAGTTTTCATTAGGCGGATTTTCGTGGCTTTGGTGATATTTCGGTTGCACCAGACTGTAGATTATCCCGTCAAAATAGCATAAAATAAATTACTAGTTAATATTAATGACACATATTCATTAAACTTTCATAGACATCGTAAATTTCAAATTAACTTTATATTTACACTATATTTGACGTATCTAAAAACACTACAATAAAGTTATTAAAACAATACGTATCTCCCCCACGACGCGATGTTGAGATCAATCAGTCTGGTGATGATACTCGTAGTTATTGATTTAACTAATATAAAATATGTATCTAACAAAACATCATTAACAAATGTAGTTGTTTATCTGAAAACGCTTTGTAACAATGCTATTTGAAAAATTTCATACCGACTTCCATTCTATTACTTTAGTAAAAATCAGTTATTGTAGTGTAACTCAAAAACTACTGAACTGAATTTGATAAAATTTACATGGGACCACACGGGAAGCACCAGCTATCAAACAAAAAGAGAATTTTGAGAATCGGTTCACCCAGTCGAAAATCATGTGGTAACAAACATACAAAAAAAACAGTAATTGAGTACCTCCTTGCTCCTTTTTGGAAGTCGGTAGTAAATAGAACTTACGGTATGTTCGGTCATAATACTTATTTATACTTTAAACATACTATAATAACTGTTTTATATAATTTCAAATTCTGCATATTATTATAATATAAAATAATTTCCTCACCCAAATCTCGAGAAGCTGTTTACATAACTTTTTCTAGTATATCCGAGAATATACTTCATTTATTAAATATATTTATTATAATATATAAAAAAGGAATGTTATAATTTTAACATATAGATTTTCCTAAATATATTATTCTGATTCAGCCAGTTGTTCCTTTTAAATCGCAAAGAATCTAATTCCAAGCGAACATAGTCGCAGGCTTAAACAAGTGATGCAATCTATATCTACGAGTATATAAGATAAAAACAATTGAAGTGTCCAGTACAGTTATGAAGATAAATTAAAGTGTCAGTTTGTAATTACAAATTAGCAGGTTTTCACTTAATGCATATAAAAGTATATGCGGTACCTTCATAAAAAATATATTTTAAAATTATTATAATTTTACTGTTCCGACTAATCTCTGAAGCGACCAATTTTAACGGCACATGTACTGGCAAATAGCTGTCACAAGAAGTAACTTAGGCAACTTTATCAACGGGATAATTACCATGTACATTTTCTAAGAGTTTCCGATATGTTCCGTTATGTTTGTGACCATGATAGTTTAAAAACGTATATTTAGGCAACTTTTATTTCATTATCATCATCATCATCCATCACCACGCGGATGAAACCGCGGGGCGCAGCTAATATTATCATGAAATGTTATTTAGCATTAATAACCCTTCAAGAGTCGTTATATTATAACAAAGAAATTTCTATTGTGTCTGGCCGCATGATTACCAATGACCTTTGATGGAATAATCAAGTGTTATTTTTTTATTTTATTTAATTAATTACTTCTACTACTCGTATCTATAATATCTTTGGGATGAAAACAAAAGAATCAGATTTGTCCCTGTGTTACTTAACTAAAGGTTGTGTGGGAATCTCCCCTAAGCCGTACACATACAAACAATAAGGTAATGGCCCCCGCACGTGATTCGAGACTATATTTGCTGACCATTACTGAACTATTTCCCTTGGGTCGTAAGCCCCCTTAACTTCACGACAACATAAAACAACCAATCTTAACACCTTTGAAATAAAATTGATTTTCCCATGACAGAAAAAGACTAGCTAAACAACCAGCCGTAAAACCTATACTAGAGTTGTCTAAGAGAGCGAACATTTTGGACTCCCCAAGCAAATCATCACAAGCATTAAAATTGTACCTAAAGATCATGTGACATAAAGCCTATTTTTAATTCAAAGATGGTATCTGCTACCATTAACGATACTTGCCATCACAAAAAATATATAATGTCTGGGGGAATTCCTCGCATTCTCTACACAAATTAATTATATTTTAAACTATAACAGAGAAAGTCTTTATTTGTAAACAAGAAAAAAACTACTTATTGAGGTAGTAGTCGCCTCCTGGGCGTATGCCCCCCCCCCCCCCCCCCCTTTTTCCCAAAGCTTTCTGTTTCTTGGTTCGGAGGAGGTTCCCAGTTCGTCTGTATTTTTTATATTTGTGTTACCTTATATTTGCTTACCCAGTTAACGAATTTCGATTACAGTTTGGTAAAATGCTGGTGCTACTCATGTTGTGGCCCCGAAAAAATATAATAAATCATGATCTTGCCTGTAGTGTTTTGATATTAATTTATAATCAACATCGGGTATAAATAAAATTATTTTTAATTATTAACTTAGTAATTTATTGTCCAAAAACTTGCTATTTGATGAAATCAAGTGCAATTAGTAAAAAAAATACCGACTTCCATTCTATTACATTGGTAAAAATATTTTATTGGAGCGTAACTCAAACCTACAGGACCGAAATTGATGAAATTTAAATGGGATCACACGGGAAGCACCAGCTTTTTAACAAAAAAAGAATTTTGAGAATCGGTTCACCCTATCGTAAGTTATAAGGTAACAAACATAAAAAAAACAGTCGAATTGAATACCTCCTTTTTTGGAAGTCGGTAGATAACGTTCTCATCATGTTTGGGGTTGACTTATACTCCTGATTTTGTTCCGTGGTATCCATTCTATTACTCTTTGGATCCATCGTACATCGTACAACATAAGAGTTTTGAAAATTTAATAACAACGAACTAAACTACTATACAACTGTATTAACTATATATACGTTGTATGCAGGCCGCTTCGGTCCCTATGGAAATTTGTGGAGGCCTATGTTCAGCTGTGGACGTCCTACAGCTGAGATGATGAAGATGATTAAATATATGTACCATCTTGTTCATTAACTTGTTACCATCTAGGTAGAGCGAGTGATCTCTTTGATAAATAATGCCATCAGACGAACGACTTGCTCGTCTCAGGTACAAAAATACGTCAATGTTACAGCCTTCAGTATGCACGGTTAAAATATCATCCTACAAAAGTTACGACTCTTCGCATATAAAACCTCTCAATTTTCAGCAAAAGCCCCCATCCTGGCAACATTAAAAACTCACGTTAATCGACATAATTCAGCACTTCAGCTATATGCAAATCAATTTAGGCTTTGCGAGTTGAGACATAAAGTTGAATATCATATTACGAAGCTTTAGCTTTTGAAATGTAAAGAGGGTAGAACAATAATGTTATGTTTTGTGAGTACGCTAAAGGCGAGTAGAGTAGTGGGTTAGGTGCTAGAGCAGCGCGGGGAGCGTACACACAGGGTACAGTATGCGTGTGGCACGGACTTAGAGTAACTGCCTATAGGTACTATGTAAGTACATACGCTAAATATAAGCCGTTCAAAAGACAGTAGAAGTGTGACGTCACAAAATGGCGGTATTTGACATTTGGGTAAAGACAAACTTCCGTGACAAGGGACTTGTATAGTATTTTTGGATTTTTATATCATATTTTCTATGATACCCCAACTAGCAAGGAAATCCTATAATAAAATACAATTATAAACAGGTTAATTTAGACTAAAAATGTTCTTATAAAAGCTTTTTTTCAATAATAGCATAGCGTAAGCATTTATAGTTGTAAGAGCTATTTTACTAATATAATTGCCTAGTAGTTTACTAGAACACTAATTTATAGGACAGTTACAAGACGACGGCTTACCTGTTACAGTCTTATAAATGTCTAGATGCAGAGCAACTTTTGAAACATGGCGAATGATCAAAAAACAATAATTAAGTGCTTGATTATATTTTACACTACCTGACTTTATATTCGATTCCTGTAAGCGCGATAAAAAATCAGCTCAAACACGGTACACTTTTACAGTAAAAATAGATTTGCCACATGTTAAATTGTATTCTCACTATTTCTCACTAATTTTAGCGAAGCTTTTTTCATTTATATAAATATCAATGGAAACAATAACTAAAATTACTGACTAAAAACACTGTACACAACACAGTAATAAAAATTATTGGCCTTTAAATATAAATGTGTTAAAAATTAACTAAAAAGTAAGTACGTCATTAGCACATTAACAAAACTACACTTGAGACGCACTAGAAGGAGATAACAAAAGGAGTACTAATACCAGTACCAATCTCTTATAAGGAAACAAAAGGAGCTTTAGTGCTTCCAAACACCGGTGCAAGACAGTTAGTAGACTTATTAGCATTCTGTAAGCTCATTGCTCATTAATTTCGTTGTTTATTTATAGCATATAGTTATTATAGTTGTGTTGTATATGCTGTTTGTACATTTGTGCTGAACTTAAATCTAATTATATGCATATAATTCGCTTTCAAAGCACTATCGCAAATATCGCAATTTCAGAGAGAATAAAATACCTAAGCATATTTAAAAATGTTAAATTGCAAGCAATGAAAACTCAAAGCATGGGTATTGCTATAAAGTTATTATAATTTGTAGACCTACAGTGTTAAAATAGATTAGTTAATTTTAGGTTTTGAATTTTCTGTACCTACTTATTAAGTTAATAAACTATTATTATAAAAAAAAATATATTTTTATAATTATATTATTGCAGGAGCGTAACAAGAACTTGTGCTCCAATAAATGCGCCCAAATTCAGCGTTGTAGTATACTAGAAAAATGTTATTAGAGTTCTGAATTGTAGTCCTGAAGATAATTATTGGATCTATTTTGCTACTTGGGACGTATCTAAATTGTCTTCGACTGTTAAATTGCGCACAATTGTAGAGCAATAGAAAGAGGAAATGTGTTTAAGGTGAGAAAAACGACGAAACGAACGACGAACGAAACGAGAAACTAACATGTTTCTCTCCTTGAGACATGGTTACACCCGGGGGGCAAAACAATACTGCATGATAGATAGATAGATAGATAACAACTTTATTGAGACATTTATGACTTAATATTAGAAAATAAAATAAAAAACAATGCTTAAAACTAGGTGCAACAATGGGCGGTCTTATCGCTCAGAGCGATAGCTCTTCCAGACAACCCATATTTTTATTAATTTTTCACAACAACAAAAGCGCGTAATAATTTAAAATGCTAGTCACATACGTTCTTGTGTTTGTTTTTACCCAAACCGTCATTTTGTGACATCACAGCTTCCAGTCTATTGAAGCCATGTACGGCTTGGTATAATGCCCGCACGAAATATAAAGTAAAAGTTGTAAAATATTTTAATTTCTCTGGAATAAAAACTCAGAAAATTATACTTGCGCGTGTGTCTGGACAGGACAAGTCAACACAGCAAACCTAGCAAGTTTGTAGCGTGCGTTTTGAGCACAGATCACAGAAACAAGGGAGATATGAAAAGGGGGCGGGGCCGGTGTCCCAGCAATATGCACAAAACAGAACACATTGCTCACGGCGGTTCGCAACTTTTGTATTATGTGACTGAACGCCGGTCGCGATATTGCAAATACAAATTTATTTATTTGCTAGAATACAATATTATATAAGGTCTTTAACTAATAGTTATGTCAATGTATTCAGCCTGCAGGCAGGCGTAGCAGGCAAATATTATAATAATTAAAATATAAATTAATGCATTCAAATATAAAGTTATTAAATTAACATTCAACAAATTTCTAATCATACATTATTAAATTATATACTTAATTATATTATTTAAAATTAAGTTATTCATTTACACTATAAAAACAATTGTCCAATAGCCACTTATGTAGGTTTAATTTAAATTTATTACCATGCAGCAATTTTATATGGTCTGGTAATTAAATTATAAATATTTATGCACATGTTGTATACATTTTTCTTATAAATATCTCTATGGCAAGTGGGTTGGTAGAGTAGATTTTGGAATTTAGCTCTTTTTTGTCTAATGTTAATCTCGTTACGTTTTGTGAAATAATTAGGATGAACTCTAACGAAAACGCATGTGTCTTTAATGTACATACAAGGAAGTGGTAGGACATTACATTTCGTAAATAACGGCTTGCCACTATCCAAAAACCAAGCTTTATTTATAACTCGAATACACCTTTTTTGTACTTTGAAGGCTTTGATTGAGTCTGCATGTAAACAGTTTACAATGCTTGCTCTGTACTTACGAATATGCAAACGTTAAGTTTTAATACCGCAGTGGATAATGAACTTATTGAAGCTAACACAATACCTACGTTGAAGCGCAGAATACGGCCGCTGCTTGCGACATTAGGGGCCATACTATCAGCTTCATAAAAAACCATGCAAGTTCCGTGCCGTTCTTAAACCTGGCTTTAAACGGTTTTGAATGAAATCATACTATGACGCTCGTTTAAGTGAACTGTTTGGGTATTGTTTACTCAAATGTAAACGGATAATATTATCTCTAGCATTCTAACAATTTACTATAACCAACATTGCAGACGCCTTGACGTTTTTAAGCTAACAAACTGAGAGGATTTAGCCAGCCTGGGCAGGCCTGCTTTAACGTTGTCATGGTACGAATAAACCGAGCAGTTTTCTAGAAGTCTTGCTTAAAGAGTTAATAGTAAGGCCCCAGCTTTTGTACTCAGCGCACAGATTGGCATCTCTCTATATCTCTATGGTTTTGAGGAAACGTTTGGAAATCTATCTTCAATAGGTAGTCATTCTAAGGAGGCATAAACAATGACCGATAGGCTAATTGCCGGACATAGTTTTTATGAGTAACCCTAACCTTATGGCCTAATGGTTGATGCCCTACACAACAACCGAGACACACCGGGGCATGTGCCGCCCGAGGCACGGAATGGGCCAGTTTAAATTATTAACAGTCCTCCTAGTATTGACCCAGCAAGGTTATTTTATATGCTTGAACTTTTACTAACCAGTAAACTAGTATTAATTTGGGCCATTCATTAGATTGTAATAAAATTAATATACGGGGTGAATTTTTGAGACGGGACAGTGAGGGCAGGCAACCTTAACCGTTATAGTAACAGGAAAACGTTTTTAGGAGACTATCTATAAATGTTTAAGGTATTCTGAACTGCATTTACAGATTTTGGAAAAAATGTAGTCAGCAAGAAAATGGTAGTTTTACACAATAACTTTTTTTGATGCCAATCGATCCTGTTTCATAAGGATCAAAAGTGTCTACTGGACCGACTGAGGTTTGAGTAGTAGAAATGTCAGAAATAGCAAAATCACAATCAAAATTGGCTCAAACTAATTTCAGCCAACTTTAAATTTTTGTTATGGGTAGATCTGCTAGGATCCGCTATTAAAAAGACTGGCTGAAAAAAGTAGCTAAGTAAAAAAATAGGCTTAAATTTCAAACTTGTGAATTCGATTCGAATTTTGGGGTTATATCGGACGGCTTATGTTTGTGTGAGAAAACTCTAGATTGTTTGTTGTAATGTATGTACTGCTTGTTAAAAATGTCTTTAAATCGCAAACGTTTGGACTTATGACGCGTATTTTGTAAATAATAGAAACACGGAATCTAGAATTTTCTCAGCACAAACAAAATAATAAACTGAAATAACCCAAAAATTCGAATCGAATTCGAAGTTTGAAATTTAAAACGGATCATGTACATATTTGATGCCTAAATTGAAAAACATTTATTTTTATTAATTTTGTAGTATTTTTTTTTTTAATTTTGATGTGATTTACCCGCTTCTCTTTTCACCATCGACACTCCTCTTAGCAATAACCCAAAAATTTAAATCGAATTCGAAGTTTGAAATTTAAAACGGATCATATTTGATGCCTAAATTGAATAAATGTTTTTATTAATTTTGTAGTATTTTTTTTTTTGTAATTTTGATGTGATTTTCCCGCTCCTCTTTTCACCATCGACACTCCTCTTAGCTTTCATGCCGTCCTGGTAATTGCAGATGTATAATTACTGAGAGGCGATGCGTTGGAAGCGATTAAAACTTTACAGTAAGATATAAATATAATGAGAGATATAGCATATAGGAGACATATACATTTACCTAAATCTGTATCATTACTTATAGCATTTTAGAGGTACTTTGCCATCTTGCTGTAGTGTCAGAGGTTCTGACGTACGAAGACCGTATCCCACAGTTTTTATTTTAGGTTTTTGTATTGAGCTTGATCGTCGACGATTCGAGCTGGTCTGCGTTGAATGCGGTCAAATGGTAGGAGCAGGGGGTCCCCCCGGGGGTAGCAGCCCTCGGCGTTCAAGCTGTGGTAAAGGGGAAATCCCCGAGGCCACTCCTCACCACACCCAAAGAAGGAAGGTGGAAGAACGAAATGAAATAGTAGAATGGCTTTTTGCCAAAGTATCGAACGACAACCGGAGTTGAATTGCAGTTGCAGCGGTATAGATTGTTGTACGTTGTGAAATAACAGAATTGGCCTCCTGGTACTGGAGAGACCCGTCCAGTTATGACTGTTACTGTGCCTACGTTTGATTTATCTAGTTGACTAGGTTAGTATTACTATTCAAGTTCAGCCTTTAGTAAAGATAAATAAAAATAAAATTTATACATTTTTTTCTGCAGTTAGTAGGGAAAGATGCCTCAACACTGGATCCCCGGTCAGTAGTGTGTAACATGTTCATTCTTATAATTTCTTTCGGTTGACCGACATCATATGCAATACAAAAAAAGCCGTTTCTCTCGGCGAGATCGACCTAAAAAGCAACCCATATATCCACCATGCCCAAATAACTTGATTCATTTTTTCTTTCAATATTAAAGAAACCTTACAAAAATACAGAATGAAAAACTTCCAAAATATTTACATAAGTACAGACCTTTTCGTTCCTTCTCACAGTAAGAAAACTCAATCTCATCCTGGATTTACTGTACTGTTACAAAACATTCAAAGCGACATGGTACTAAAGTAGCACGAACCAAACTAGGACACATCGGGTATTCTATTGTCCTAAATATTTGGTATGTATGACACATACATTGTGGAGAGGTAATCTGCATTCTGAAGTCGACCCAATTGTTTAAATATTAACGTCTATTTTCTAGCGGCCAGTTCGACAGTCACGAGGAGTGGAGCGCGAGTGACAGCGATTTGGGAAGTTTGAGGAATCTCTCGCACTACAGCTCGAACAGCCGTGCGATTCTCTAAGGAGAAAAGAAGAAAGAGAGAAAACATCGTTGCATCTTGGACAACATCCGTGAAACAAATGACGATATGACAAGAAACATTGGAAAAGCAACCTTGTATACAAGGGCGATATCTCATAAAGTATTAGACATCGGTGAGCTCGTCGACGAGCGCATCGACGAATCATTACAGAATCGTACGACAGTCGTGATAGTGGCACAGAATATAGTGCTGCATGCTGTTGAAGTAAAGTTTTTTAACTGACTTCAAAAGGAAGGAAAAGGAGGTGTCTCAGTTCGACATTACGAGTATATTTTTTTATGTGTGTTCACGGATAACTTGGTCGTTTATGAACCGATTTTGATGATTCTTTTTTTAACCGACTTTTTTTTATGGGAGAGGCTGACAAACGAGCAAGTGGCTCACCTGATGGTAAGTGATACCGTCGCCCACGGACATCCGCAATACCCGAGGTCTCGAAGATTCGTTGCCGACCTTTGAGGAAAGATGATAGGAAGGAAGAGATAGAAGGGGTGAAGGTGGACGGGAAGGGGAAAGAAGAGGGAGTATGTGGAAGTGGGGAATCGGGCCTCCGAAACCTCTCACAAACCGACGAAACGTAATAGTAAGCTATGTTATTTCACGTCGGTGTTATGTGGGAGTGTGGTACTTCCCCGGTCGTGCCGGCCTGTTCGGCTGTGGGGTTGCAGCGTAGCACTACCACCGAAAAAGAGAAGGTTTCTTAATTCGACCGTACATATTTATTGTTTAATAGAGTATACTTTCGAGGTGGTCTCATTTAAATTTCATCAAATTCGATCTAACAGTTTTTGAGTTCCACTCCAATAACTGAAGAGTGTTTCGCCTATTTTGATGATATCATCATTGACGATGTATCCCTTATTAAAAGGGTCACTAAAACGAATGAAATATTTTTTTACCAACAAATGGGACAGACTTCAACACCAAAAAGTGTAAAATAACTTGTCATAGTCGGTACCATGCACACAGTATTGTGATAATGCCGGTCTTTGGTATTTTTTTTATTCATCTTTTCTCACTGCGTCTACATACACTACTAAACTAACCACTCATACGCTAACCGCTGTAACTATGAATGCACACTTAAAACAAGCAATTAACTTAATACTTATCTACCGACTTCCAAAAAAAGGAGGAGGTACTCAATTCGTCTGTTTTTTTATGTTTGTTACCTCATAACTTTCGACTGGGTGAACCGATTCTCAAAATTATTGGAAAGCTGGTGCTTCCCGTGTGATCCCAATTAAATTTCATCAAACTCGGTTAAGTAGTTTTTGAGTTACACTCGAATAACTGAATAGAATGGAAGTCGGTATAAAATTTTTCAAATTGTTATTTTTATATCAATTCAAGTCTATTATGTCTAGGCCTAGTGCCACATGTTTGAGTCACAATTATTTCGTTGTTTGTATAAACAAGTCCACTAGACCTCGTTCTTGGACGTCCATTGTGAAGCGAGCCGCTGTAACTGGGACTGCACACTTTAGAGAAGCAATTAATTCGGTATTAGAATGCTATTTCCTCCACTCCTCAAATGTGGGACTTTCGAAATGTTCAGGATTCTTACGTGACCTCATTGTTAATTGGAAAACTTTTAATGTTCCTTGCGCAAATATGTATTTGAGATATAGGTTGATTCAAGCGGCTTTGCTCGCAAGTTTAGTCCTATTTAAAAAATTTGACCGTGGTAGTCGCCGAGAGAAAAATTTGCGATATCCTCAGTGTTCAGCCGTACGATTATCTAAGAGCAAACATCGTTGCATCTTTGACAACATCCGCGAAACAAATGACGATGACAAGAAACGTTGGAAAAACAACCTTATGTACAAGGGCGATATCTCATAAAGTATTTGACATCGGTGAGCTCGGCGACGAACGCATCGACGAATCATTATAGAATCGCATGGCTGTAGGACACCACTTATTTTTAATAAGTTGCCATTATCTATTCGCGACTGGAGTGATATAAATAGTTTCAAAAATCGGCTTACTGAGTCCTTTCTAACAAAGCATATTATCCCTCAACCAGTTTTTAAATGATAAAATATCTAACTCATATATTTGCTTTATTTTATAATTATTTACAATTATTTTAGTTTATCTTATGTTTATATGCCTTTCATTAATAATTGATTTATTTTTACGCTTGTATGCTAACTTAGCGGGACCGAGGGGCCTACTCTCACCTTTTACGAAACTATCATAAATCAAAAGCGTTTTGTAATAAGCTTAGAATAATCATACTATCGTACTCCCACCGACACAAAACGGTCGAACATATTACTTCAATACTATTTATACGGCGTGTTCCTTTTTAGCTGAAATTGATCCTAACGGTGCGTTCCAGGATCGATACCTATTATGTCCAACCCGAATAGATCACTAACGCAGTTGCAAAGTACGCGGATTGAGTGCACTATTTGATAATACGTCATCAAAACGTATATCGTAATTCATTATTATTTGAAGTTTGCTATATTGACGTGGTGGTTCCAAATTTAATGGTAAGGTTGAAACATGACTACTTTAAGTGGTGGGAGTAGGGCCCCTGGAGACCAATACCTGTATATTTGCCAACTCTGTTATCCAGGCCCACAGGCTCAATACAGAAATTGAATTTAAATTTTCGCGTAGTTGTTGTGGGGTAAGTTTTGTCTTGGTACAATCGTAGAGCCAGATTGTATGCCTTTAAGCAGCAGTGTGTATGTGTATTGCTGTAGTTTCCAGGGGAAGTAATTAAGAATTATCAGGTGCTGGATACAGATGGTCCTGTACCATAGCATATAGTCATTGCTGTATAGTTTTCCGTAGAACTTTATAAAAAAGAAAATACCGGGTGACATTACAGATTTTTTACTTAGTAAGACAGAACTCATCAGAAAAAAATCTGTCCCGTCAACAAACTTAGAATAAGGAAGAGGAAAAAGAGAGCCTTGAAGAATTATCCAGAATTAAGTAGTAAATTGAACATCTCTCCTGCTGTACGAAATCAGAATTGATTTGAATGTATCTTGAGATTATGTTCTGCCTTCCAACAGCTTCTTACCTGTAACAAAAGAAACAAAATTAGACCACAAACAAAACACAAGTACTGTAGTAAAGTAGTAATAAAATATGGCCGCCATGCACTAACTTTGGCACGATGCCAGTCAGTCGAGCGCCAGCTATAATAGAGAGCGGACGTCTCCACGCCACTTTAGTAAACGGGCGACGAGTAATGTAAGCGAGGAATTGGATGCAGTTTTAATGAACACGAAAGAAGAGGGTTTAATTAAAGTATCTGAATCTTTAACTTTGCAGGTGTTAAATTTAATTATGGAAACAGATCATTAAATTTGGATGGTAGGATAACAATGCTATTCAAGGATAGTACGATATATAAATACCTACGCTACGGCCGGATATGTTAATGTTATCCCTATTTGAAGGTTCTGGAGTGGATACCACGGACCGGCAAGCGCAGCGTAGGTCGTCCACCGTGTGGACAGACGACCTGATAAAGGTCGCAGGACGACGTTGGATGCAGGCCGCTTCCAACCGGTCCTTTAGAAAAATTATGGGGGAGGCCTATGTTCAGCAGTGGATGTCCTACTGCTGAGATGATGATGATGATGATATAGGTACCGATGTAATAATAAAACTATACGCATACGGTTTTTTATTATTGTAGATAATTAAATTCTCTCTGTTTATTTACGGTGACCCGGCATGATAATAATTATATTTAAAACATTGTATAAAATCTCAGATTACCCACTATTCCTTGCTTCCTGCGATTTGTGCTATTCGAACATGACTCACGACAATCACAGTGTCATCTTGCTTCATAACTCTAACCTGAAGTGTTGTGCAGCAACGCACGGAACTCGGAAATTCGAGACATTGGTTTTTAACTTTGTTGCAAAAGTATTATTAGTACAGTTCCCTACTTCAAAGGCCTACACAGTATTGTTTATACACTATCGGCCTTACTAATAAACTTCGCTATACCCGGAATAGTTATTCGTATCTATCTGTCAATTTTTCGCTTACAGTAATAGTCACGCGTGAGAGCAAGACAAAGAAAGTTACGCCTAGTATAAAGTTTACGCAACGTTTATTAGTAAATATGTATAACTGTAGAGGCAGAATATATGTACAAGCTAAGCCTTCCACCCACGTGTACTCGTATACAGAACACACGTTGTCCAGGGTAGTTCTATACAATACAAATGACATACGGGATGGAGAACGCTTCAGCAAGTTTCAGCAAGCTGTGTGTACCACCCCACAGCAAGTATTTCTTTCTTAAACCTGTAGTATGAACACTACTTAGTAGCAAACCCTGTGCATAAAAATTTGCTGTTCTAAATTACTCTTCTTTTGGTTCGAAAGGTTACCCGCTCCTGATGACGATTCAAGACAACTGAAGAGATGAATTCTTTTCTTTGGTCTCGATGGTTGTCTGACGAGTCAAAGGATGCGGGTTGCAGTACCGGCTGAAGAAGTATTTATTCTCTCTAGATTGCAATGTTTGCAATGTATGTGTATATGTGTGTATTGCAACGTTGGTATTTTGATAATCAAAGTATAGCAACACTAGCTGAACCTCGCGGTTACATCCGCGTGGTCATAAATGATGATAAAAAAAGTATATATTATTAATGGTAAGCGTCCACTTGTCGGAATCGTACGCATCCGACGAAACGCACGCAACGGATCGTAGTATTTTTTGTATAGAAAATCATATAAGTGCGTCCACCTGTCCGGATCGTACGCATCGCACATCGGCAATGCCGACACCGTTGCTCCGAGGAGAGGCAACTTTTGCGATGCGTGCCGATGACGTCATACGGAATGCCGATCAGTGGACGCGATTTCTTCTTGAGTAGGTCGTGTATCCAGGTATTATGTTTTCATTTTATACATATTCTTGCATTTTCTTCCTCTTCTGCTAACAAACAAGCAATAACGACAAATTGTTCTTCTTCGCTTTCCTCCATTCTCACAAACACACCTGTAAAATGACTAAGAAAATCCGAATAAAACTGGCATCTCCAATCCGATTGCTGGTACTTGCGTCGGCAATCCGAACACTGCCGATACAGTGGACGCAGTATGAAAAAATAATGCGGTTGATGCGATGCGTACGATGCGTCCAATACCGACCTGTGGACGCAAGCGCTTCATCTAACTACAAACCAAATTTCATTAAATCCATTCAGTATTTTTTGCGTGAAGTTGTAACAAACATCCATACATACAAACTTTCGCGATTAATATACTATTAGGGTAACATGCTTATCATTAAAAGCTTAAAAAGAAGTAGCTTATATCAACCCTATCATGCCGCCACGTTTACGACATTACTGTATTATCCTGTACATAATTAGTGTACAGCAAGTTTCCAAACAACATTACAATTTAATAATAACTGGTGATTCATCTCCAATCCATTCCACATGTGAGGATCCCGAAATATCCTTACAAAGGAAATGTCTCACAGACTGACAGTATAGCGGTATAACATTACATATAGCTAATGTATTTGAAAGGTAACACACTATGGTTACTCTATGTCATCGAACATGAAACGTGAAACATTGTATTAAGTCTAGCTGTTCGATAGTAAAGTATTAAAAGCTAGTCTTGTACAGTACTTTGTGTAGTACCATGCGCTCAGGTACTTTTGTACTAACATGGTACCGACGTCAACAAGTTATTTCACACTTTTTGGTGTTGGTCGGTTCCATTTTTTGTTAATAGTAGATTAGTAGCCAAGGGCTATAAGGCATCAATTGCAGCCAGAGATATTTCGAGGGTGCATTTGATGCTTACACCCGAGCTAACTACTCTGCTTTACATCTCGATTGTGAAGTAAGTAGAAAAAAACCGGCATGACAAAAATCAAATTGATGACTATTATACTCATACGAAGACAAAGCTGAATAGCGAAGCGACCTCTTTTGTCATTGGGCTGAATGCATGATGTCCATTGGCAGTATGATGGTTAGATGTACTTTTTGAAAGAGTGAAGTGCTTTTTTTAAATACTTACCGCCCTAGGGCTTTTCTAGCTACATTATTACCCTAGAGCGCTAATTGGTCACCTACAAGCCCCATTTGGGGGTAATAAGGACCTACTTACCGAATATGAGAGATATAAACTGCCTTAGGGCTTTTCTAGCTACATTATTACCCTAGAGCGCTAATTGGTCACCTACAAGCCTCATTTGGGGGTAATAAGGACCTACTTACCGAATATGAGAGATGTAAACCGCCCTAGGGCTTTTCTAGCTACATTATTATCCTAGAGCGCTAATTGGTCACCTACAAGCCCTATTTGGGTGTAATAAAGACCTACTTACCGAATATGAGAGATTTAAAAAAAAAAAAACTTATTTGACTTATACTAGGACATTGCTTATTCTAGTTACACTATTTTCCTTATCAATATTACACATTGAATATAATATAACTAACAAGCTATATAATTTTTTTTAATTTTATATTTTTTAAATTTTTTGTTTTACTTTATTTTTCGCACGGTTAGACCTACTTGTGGAAAAGTCCTTTCGAGGCAATCAAGCAGTTCATTGAGAAATCGCTAACATTCACCCACCCGCAAATCCTCAGTTCATCCGTGATCATGGCGCTTGCAACAGGAAAGAAATATCGGAAACTCATAGAAAATATACCTGGTAATTATCTCGTTGGTAATTTGAATACTTCTAACGTTTGTGACCATGATAGTTTAAGAACTACATACTATAGTTTAGAGAATTTTAGTTTAGTGTACGCACAAGCGAATCAATACCAATACATACTATTTGCCTATCGGGAGGCAGTGATCAGAAAGTACAGTCGGGATCGCAGAGCCGTTTTCCGTTTGGTACCAGTCCGCCCACGGAGCAATATGGAGAGTGTTCCGGTTTACAGCTATCTCGTTGTGTCTTGATATAGGAGACCGGACACCGAGCATCACACTATTACGTAGGCAGGGATAATGTAACTGGATGCACACTAGCCGCTATGTTATTATAAGCGCTATATTACAAGCGCTCCCAGCGGAGCTTGACTTGGCCATCAGTTAAGCAACGCTTGCTGCGGTCAGGACTTGGATGGGTGTGTGCTAGTGGCATTGTTCAACTGAGCGCTTCCGTGCTTCGGAGGGCATGTTAAGCCGTCAGTTGTTTGTCTTAGGACAACAGTCGTTAGACTATGTCGAAGGCTTTCCGCCTTCTTTCGGCGGTGGATAGGCTAGCGGCCATGTCAAAGTATTCATACTTTGACATGGCCGCTAGCCTATCAAATTCAAAGTCAAAGTCAAAATCATTTATTCAATTTTGCATCAAAGACGCACTTATGAACGTCAAGTTTTCATTATAATGTAATTTAAAGACTACTGCCGCGTTTCAAAATATATAAGTCAAAGTAAAAATCATTTATTCAATTTAGGCAACAAATACGCACTTATGAACGTAATTTTTTCATTATAATGTACTTTAAATACTACCTTCGCGTTCCAAAATATATAGAGCCCACCGAGAAGAAGCGGCAAGAAACTCGGGACCATTCTTTTTATATAGATGTTTACAATATTTCTACTTAGGTACTACAAATATTAAATTTTATGGGTGGCAGAGTGACAGCTTGCCAGAAGTGGAGTATTCCAAGCATCTTTGTATTCTATATATAGTCAGACTGTATCGCCAATTTCTTAAATGATATTACAAATGTTTGCTTATTTTTAGCTCCTGTGTGTTGTCTTACAAAAGAGAACATAATAATGGTATCACAGTAGGGCAAGACACGCTACACTTTGACATCTTAGTACACGAGTAGATAGATCCTGGAGTGATCAGTCCCAAGCTGTTTTATCCTCCAAGTAATCCGACATTTTGTAATAACCTTTTTGACAGAGTTTAGTTTTAATAGTAATTTTAAACTTATTAATAGGCAAATCTCGGATGACATTGGGAACTTTATTATAGAATCGTATACATTGTCCCATAAAATAACGACTTATTCTGTGGAGACGCGATACATGTACGGATAGCTTGTGCTTATTTCGCGTGTTGATGGAATGAGCATCACTCCTTTTATCAAAACTGCTAATGTTTTTCTTTACATACATTAGATTTTCATAGATAAACTGAGATACAACAGTTAGAATGTTTATGTCTTTAAACTTCTGTCTAAGGGAAACTCTGAGAGCTAAACTGTAGATCGCTCGTATAGCCCTTTTTCTTTTGTATAGCCTAGTTTCACTTAGTACTGTTTTTATGCAGCAACACATTACCTCAATTTCTTTTAATAGTAATTAGATAATTGGTTACTATATATGCTTGTAAGTTTATAAGTACCTATTAACTTTGTGATATTGAGACATTTACCAAAAACAAAGATGTGCATGGCTACAATCTACGAAATAAGGAAAAAATATTTAAGCCCAAAATAAGACTGACAAAAGTGAAAAAACAAGGTGTCCACATCAAAATTTTAATGTATAATCAGCTACCCATAACAATCGCAAAGTTAAATAGAATAAATTTTAAAAGGAAGGTAAAAAAATTCTTTGAATGTCATCCATTATTATTCCCTAAAGGAATTCATGGACATGCATCTGACTGAAAATTCATTTTTGTAGAAAAAATTAAGTAGGTAGGTAGGCTAAGTAACTACGTAGATATAGGCTATTTGACTGCTCACGCTAAATTGGTGGTTTCAAAATTTATACTTATTAATGTATCTTTCAAATGACATTATTTTTAATTTTTGCAATTTCTTGGAATATCTTTTGCTTCGAATATTCAATGGTTTTGTTATAACCACACACAACAACAATGTTATAAGGTTAATAAACGATTCTGATTCTGATTGTTTCATACAATATTACTTAGGCCAAGGAAATAAATAGAAAGTCAGAATACCAAGATCTGAATATTGATACAGGAAGCTGCAACAACTGATTCCTTGACAGACGACAGGGAGGGACGTATTGTAAATCATTGCCGCGGTGGAACCTATCCAGTGACACGTCTTTTATCATAATGCATCTGCCTAAAGAACATTATTATATTCTAACTTCAGTATTTTTTTACTCTGCTGAAATTTTTTTCTTACTTTATTTAGATTAGTCGAACCGCGAGCAAGAAAGGGGTAGTGATTTACTTGTTGAAACAATTTAACTTAGCTAGCGAACCAAAAGTTTATTATTGTAGTCCTTATTCTGTTAAGTATTTACGCTTGCATATTAACTGCAGTGCTACCCACAGTGTCAGTCTGTAGTTTACATAGCACTGTGCACGCCACCCATTGTCATCTGCAGTGGGTACCACGCCAGTCACAGAATTCTACCAAGAAGCTATAGTATACAGGCATTTTCGTATAATGGTGAAGAGCACTGTAGGTAGTGAAACAATACTGCGAATGGAATATCTAGCTCTAAGCTATATCTAATGGAAAGAGTAGCTCGTGTCGTCCTTATTAGCAATACTAATAAGGACGCGACGAGCTACTCTTTCGCCTGGTTTTAAGCGTCAAGTCTGCCCAAGTTAGTTGCAGTCTTGTGTGCGCTAGTCACCCTTACTTAGATATTACATTCGCAGTATTACTTCACTACAGATCACAGAAACAAGGCAGTTTACAATGCTTGCTCCGTACTTACGAATATTCAAACGTTACAATTTCAATAACATGTGTTCAAAAATAGCGAAAGTTAAAAAAAAAACTACTATTTTAAACGTTAAGTTTAAATACCGCTAATTTATTGATTCAGGCGTTACTTTGCGGAAATCCATTATCAAAAAACGATATTAAAAAATATTTAGTGACACTTCCGCTGAAAAGAAAACAATGATTTTGGCCTATTTGGGGGCGTGCACCACCCTCCCTCCCGCATAAAATGCTAAAAGGAAGAATACAAAATAAAAAACTAAAATAAGTTTTTTAAATACCGCAATTGGCAGGTCTCTAGATCTCTATGGTAAATAACATCGAATACGTTTCTAGATTTTCTAGGTTACTGCACATTTAAAACTAAAATTGGAGGTAGATTTCAATCAAATGTCAAATATACTGACCAAAAGCTCGGTGTTGTCTAAAATCTAGTCCGACCGGTATATTAGATGTTTGATTTGATATAATGTAATTGCTTGACCGAGGTCAGATCCATTCGGGATCAGGTCAAACTATAAGATTATTAAGATGTAGGGAAAATCCCAAACATTACTATCATTCATTTGTTTATATATCATCATCATCATCATCTCAGCTGTAGGACGTCCACTGCTGAACATATGCCTCCCCCATGATTTTCCAAAAGGACCGGTTGGAAGCGGCCTGCATCCAACGTCGTCCTGCGACCTTCATCAGGTCGTCTGTCCACCGTGTCGGTGGACGACATACGCTGCGCTTGCCGGTCCGTGGTCTCCACTCCAGAACCTTTCGGCCCCATCGGCCATCTGTTCTGCGTGCTATGTGCCCTGCCCACTGCCACTTTAACTGGCTAATCTTGTGAGCTATGTCGGTGACTTTCGTTCTTCTACGGATCTCCTCATTTCTGATTCGATCACGTAGAGAAACCCCGAGCATAGCCCTCTCCATAGCTCGTTGTGCGACTTTGAACTTTTCTATGAGGCCCATAGTAAGAGACCACGTTTCAGTGCCATAAGTCATCACTGGTAACACACATTGGTCGAAGACTCTTGTCTTGAGGCACTGAGGTATTTTTGACGAGAAGACTTCGCGAAGTTTCCGGAACGCTGCCCAGCCGAGTTGGATTCGACGATTGACCTCTCTCGAAGTTGGACCTGCCTAGTTTGACTGTCTGTCCCAGGTAGATGTAATCGTCAACAACTTTTAGAACTGAGTTCCCAACTGATATTGGGGTAGGTACAACATGGGCATTAGACATAATTTTCGTCTTATCCATGTTCATCTTAAGACCTACCCGTTGGGAAACTCGATGGAGGCCTTCGAGCATTGTACTGAGGTCTTCCATGGACTCTGCCATGACTACAATATCGTCGTATGTTTATATATATATATATATATATATACGAATCCTATATACGAAGTCCCGAGAATCTTTGAGAAATTTATTGAATTGTGTAAATGTGTGTAAAAGTGTAAATTTTATCGAATTCGGTTCAGTAGTTTTAGAGTTGCACACCAATAACTGATTTTTACCAAAGTAATGGAATGGAAGTCGGTATTACATTTTCAAATTGCACTTGTTATGTATAAGTTTTTGCATATCAATATATAAGAATGTAAGTCCTGACTGATTGACTGACAGTGCACAGCCTAACTTGGAGGATGTTTTCTCGTGGTGGATAGGGGTGTACTTAGAAAAGGAGTTTTCGAATAGCAACCCCTAAGGGGGTAAAAATCAGTGAAAACATTTGTATGAAAGTCCATTGTTTTCGAACTGATAGATGTGAAAATTTGAGTTTAGATAGTTCATTTAAAATAAAAACTGTCACTCTTTAATTATGCCACTGTTGAACAGCTGTCAAAATTTAAAAAAGAGGTGTGTAAACAGAATCCTGAAAAGCAGCAATCTATGAACGACAACTTTGATACTAATGTCAACCAAAAGAGAGGCGGAGGTGGGCTAACGAATAGTTTTTGCTTCGATAGTGCGCCAACGGAAAGACCCAACAGCCTTGAAAAGTCAAATCATAACTGCAGTTCACCCTACTCTGACTCAGTTGATAACAACAAAACAGCTGTGGTAGTTATGACTCATTCGGCGTTATCGCATGTCCCGCAACCTTTGCAGGTACCGGCCTCAGCTAAACCGGTCTCCTCTCAAACTGGCTGCATCGCTAGTGCATCGACAGAGATAGCAAATTTTACTGCTCCATGCGAAAAAGAAATAGAGCTACTAGGTAACCGTGCGTGTGGCGGTTGGTCTAAGCGTAAAACGTTAGCGGAAAGTACTTTAGCGGAAATTGTAAATACCGATGGAGAGTGGAATAAAGAAGAACACTCAGAAAAATGGATTACAGTACAAAAAAGACGCTTAAGAAATAGACTTGTAGGCTCGAAAGGGAAGGCCATAATAAACCCTGAAATAAAATTTAAAGCTGCTGACATAAAAGTGCCGCTTTTCATAAACAACGTAGATAAAAGTACGAGTGCCAGCGATATTATAGATTACATTAAACAGAAGACACAGGTGACAGTATCAATTAAGAAAATTGATATGAAAAAACCTAAACGTTATGACTCGTACAAAATATTTGTACCAAACACCAATTTGGCATTATTTTTAGAAGATGACTTGTGGCCGGAGGGTATTCAGTTTCGGAAGTTTGTTTACTTCAATAGAAATACGTATAATACAAATAAAGCACTTTATGACGGGAATGTACAAATCAATGATAATGGATGCACAAACAAGTAATAACTGCAAAAGTACACATAAACAACGCACAAAATTTGTGAGTTTTAATTGTAAATCCATCTTTCGCTCCGTAAATTGCGTGAGAAGCCTATGTCATTCAGCGGACATAATAGCACTGCAAGAGTTATGGATTCAACCGCATGAGATATCATTCTTAGGTACTGTAGATCATAGTTTTGATTATACAGGTAAATCTGCGATAGATACAGGAGCAGGTTTGCTTCATGGAAGACCGTATGGAGGCGTTGCACTGCTGTGGAGGAAAGGCGTTTTTAATTCCGTCACTGTGGTTCAGTGTAAAAGTGGGCGTATTACTGCAATTAAGGTCACTTTGTCACAACAGACAATCCTAGTGTTTTCTGTTTACCTACCAACTGACTCTGAGGATAATTTAAGTGAGTTTACCGAGTGTTTGGGTGAAATAACAGCAATTGTAGAAGAAAGCAATATAAACTCAGTGTTTATATTAGGTGACTTTAATGCGCATCCCAGTGCTCGTTTCGGTAAAGAGCTTAAAAATTTTGTTGCAGAGCAACAATGGCGTTGCGCTGACATTGAGCTACTGGGTTTGTCACAGGACGTATACACTTTTGTGAGTGATGCACATGGTACTACAAGTTGGTTGGATCACTGTGTGGTTTCTGAGGCGGCCTGGAACACGGTAACTGACGCTGATATACTGTTTGGTAGTTACTGGTCTGATCATTTGCCCTTACAAATTACCTGTGACTTAAGTACACTAAGAAAAAAAAATATCTATGTGTGATAAAATTCAACATAACACTGTCCGTTGGGGTATAAGGGATTCCCAACAAACCTCAATGTATACACAGTACTGTAATAGTAAGTTGAAAAATATAGATTTTCCAGTAGTTTTTCATGATTGTTGTCACAAAATTTGTAATGACGTAGAACACCAAAGAAGTATAGATATTATGTATGACAGTGTTATTGACATATTGAGAAGTGCGGCTACTTTTAGTTTTAAGAGTAAAGTTGTCAAAAAGAAGAAAATTGTTATAGGCTGGAATAAGTACGTGAGGGACGCACATGCGCGGGCTCGACTTGGGTTTCAAAATTGGGTCATACACGGTAAACCAAAATATGGGCCTATTTTCAATAATATGATATGTACTAGAAAAAAATTCAAACAAAATCTAAAATGGTGTCAAGATCACGAACAACAGATTAAAATGGACATTATAGCATATCACCATTCAAATAAAAAATTTAGTAATTTCTGGAAGGAAACAAAGAAACTAAATCCCAGGTCGAGTCTACCAGTTAGTGTTGAGGGAGTAAGTGGTTCTGCCGAAATAGCTACACTTTTTAAAAACTATTTTGAGGTACAGCCAATGTTGGAATCTTCATGTGAGGTACCCCGGTTTAGAGAGCCCACGGAGGTGCTGCACATGTTCAAGGCTAAAGAGATAGCAGCAGTAGTGCGGACCATGACAAGAGGAAAATCCCCTGGCTATGACTCTCTTAGCATTGAACATCTGCAGCATGCCGGGACTCACCTACCTCGAGTGCTAACCTTACTTTTTAACCTCTGTATAAGTCATTCTTATTTACCAAAGAATATGACAAAGACGGTGGTGGTGCCCTTAGTTAAAAATAAGACCGGAGATACATCTGACATCAATAATTATAGGCCAATTTCACTGGCAACTATTGTGGCAAAAGTGTTGGACAGTATGCTTGACAAACAACTTGAGAAACATATCACACTTCACGATGCTCAGTTCGGCTTCAAATCTGGACTCTCTACTGAAGCAGCAATTCTCTGTCTCAAGCATACTGTCCGATACTACACTGATAGAAAAACACCAGTTTACGTGTGCTTTCTGGATTTATCGAAGGCTTTCGATTTAGTTTCGTACAAAGAACTCTGGAAAAAATTATATGAGGACACGGAACTGCCTGCGGAACTAATCGAGTTGTTTAGATATTGGTATGGGCACCAGAGCAACGTGGTGAAGTGGGCCGACTCGCTATCGGATCCGTATGGGTTGAAGTGTGGGGTGAGGCAGGGGGGGTTAACCTCACCAAAGCTGTTTAACCTATATGTTGATCGCCTGATTGGTGAGCTCAGCAACGCCAGGGTGGGCTGCTCAGTAGGTGGTCAATTTATAAACAACATTAGCTACGCCGATGACATGGTGTTGCTGAGCCCCTCAATTAGTGGTCTTCGTAAATTGGTTGGCATTTGTGAGCGTTTTGCAGAGGCTCATGGCCTCAGGTATAACGCCATGAAAAGTGAATTAATGGAGTTTAAGGCGGGCGCAAAATACTATCCATGCGTTCCTGAGGTTAAGCTATCTAACGTCCCGCTTAAAATGGTTTCGCACTTTAAATACCTGGGGCACTGGGTCACTGATTCCCTCAACGATGACTTGGACATAGAGAGGGAACGTAGGGCGCTTGCAGTTAGAAGTAATATGTTGATTCGCCGGTTCGCCAGGTGTTCAACAGAGGTAAAACTGACGCTTTTCAGAGCCTACTGTCAATCATTTTACACCTGCAGCCTGTGGATCAACTTTACTCAAAAAGCTTTGAACGCCCTACGTGTCCAATATAACAACTCTTTTAGGATGCTGTTGGGACTGCCGCGCTTCTGCAGCGCATCAGGTATGTTCGCTGAGGCACGCATCGATGATTTCGCAGCAATCATGCGTAAGAGAGTGGCCTCCCTGATGCGGCGGACGCGCGACAGTGGCAACAGCTATCTGCAAGAAGTGGCCGATAGGGTAGATGGTCCTCTTGTTAGACAGTTAACTAAGTTGCATGTGCTGCCTTTGCGTCGTTACGCAAAATAAATTAAAACAAACATATTATATTCTAATTATATTCTTATATTCTATATTCTAATGTAATTTTATATTTCTGTACTTTTTAATTTACTTTTTAAATTGCAATTTGTAATTTTAATAATTAGTACTAAGTAGTCATTTTATGTAGGTATGCCATAATATAACATGTATTTAACATAACTTTAATAGACATATACTTATACAGATAACATATATTTACATTTAATCTGTAACATTTTCCTGAATGATTTTTAATTTTAATTTAAGCACTAATTAATGATAGAATGTAATAATGTAGGTATTTATTTATGGATTGTAATTTATCTGAAATAAACTGATTGATTGATTGATTGATTGATTGATTTAATATGTTTTGACACGAATGGAGGATGAAACTGTATGGAAAATTTTATTGTTTTTGAAGTTATTGGTGCAAAAATTGTATCTACATAGTCATCTAAAAAAACGATGTCGTGGGCAGAAACTAGTTTTTGATATGAAAACCGGGATTCACCACTCACGTAAATAATTCAGATCTTTCCGAGTAGTTTCAACCACATCCGGTGGTCTTTCTAAAGGAGAGTACAGAACGCTCGCGGTGCGAGGCGAAACACAACCGCGAGCGTTCTGCACTCTCCTTCTGCACTCACTTATGTGGTTGAAACTATAGTTGGAAAGATCTGACTTTTTTACGTTAATGAAATTTTCATATTAAAAATGTGTACAAACCACGATAGTTTTCATAATAAAAACTAGTTTCTTTTATAGTATTACTTTTTAAAGCACTAACGCCTGCTTAAGCGATCTCAAACTTTGAAATTTATAGAGAGAAAAATTTCATAGTTTTGTTTTATATTTGTGAAGATGAGAATTTTTAACAAGGAAATTCACTTGATTGTATTGAATTGAATGTTTATTGACGGTTCGTATAAATAAATCTGGAAGGAAATAACGGTTCCTCCGGGAAACAATTGGATTACGGCTTATTCCTGAGGCGTCCCATCGCAAGGGAACTACATAACATATACACAAATAAATAAAGTATGTCTGTAATATTTGACATTTTTATTTTCGGTGGTAGTGCCACGCTGCAACCCCACAGCGGAATGGGCCGGCACGACCGGGGAAGTACCACACTCCCACATAACACCGACGTGAAGTAACATAGCTTGATATTACGTTTCGTCGGTTTGTGGGAGCTTCCGGAGGCCCGATTCCCCCTTCCCCATTCTCCCTCTCCTTCCCCCACCCCCTCCAACCTTTACCCCTTTTATCTCTTCCATCCTATCATCCTTCCTCAAAGGTCGGCAACGCATCCTCGAGACCTCTGGTGGTATGTCCGTTGGCGACGGTATCACTTACCATCAGGTGAGCCGCTTGCTTGTTTGCCAATCTATCCCATAAAAAAATATCAAATTAACAAAGTCAAAGTCAAAATCATTTATTCAATTTAGGCATCAAAGACGCACTTATGAACGTCAATTTTTCATTATAATGTACTTTAAAGCCTACCGCCGCGTTCCAAAATACATAGAGCCAACCGAGAAGAAGCGGCAAGAAACTCGGGGCCATTCTTTTTATATATATGTTTTTACAATGTTTTTACTTAGGTACTACAAATATTAGCTCCAGTGTGTTGCCTTACAAAAGAGAACATAATAATGGTATCAGTAGGGCAAGACACGCTACACTTTGACATCTTAGTACACGAGTAGATAGATCCTGGAGTGATCAGTCCCAAGCTGTTTTATCCTCCAAGTAATCCGAAATTTTGTAATAACCTTTTTGACAGAGTTTAGTTTTAATAGTAATTTTAAACTTATTAATAGGCAAATCTCGGATAACATTGGGAACTTTATTATAGAATCGTATACATTGTCCCATAAAAGAATGAGTTATTCTGTGGAGACGCGTTACATGTACGGATAGCTTGTGCTTATTTCGCGTGTTGATGGAATGAGCATCACTCACTTTACATTTTACAACAGACTTTACTAAATGCACATGATAATATATTAGGCGTTATTGTTGTGTTTGTTTGTTCCGGCTAACCTGCGAATCGACTGGACCAATGTTGACGGATCTATCACGGACAGATAACCAATGTTACATGGAGTGACTTTATTGTAGTAAATAATAGGGTAAGTCTCTCGCAAAAGAATTATTCTTTACTAGCTGGTGCCCGCGACTTCGCCTGCGCAGGATTAGTATTTTGATTACCTTATTATCTTCTCCAAGACCATATCTATCTTTATACCAAAATGTAACAAAATATTTACATGGTCAAACAACAAAATAGTAATGAGTCAATTTAAATACTTATATCAATCAGTGAACACGAATAATAAAATACAGTACTTACGTACTTACAAATATAAAATTAATCACCATGGAAAAAAACTGTGATTATTATTTCATCACTCTTGACGGTATTTGTGTTACATTTCATCACCCATGACGGACGCCGAGCACGTCTAGTGCATCTAGCTGTAAAATTTATAGCTTTTGACTAAGCTATCAGAAACTGACACAAACTTTGACAGAACTGTCATCATAACGATCTTGAAGTAGGCGGAGATCTTATTACTTTGTCTATGCTGTGCCCAAGAATATTACGGTATTTCACTCACGTGGTGATGGATGATGATGATGATGATGAAAAGTATCCTATATGTTAATCCAGTGCCTCATCTACCTCCATACCAAGTTTCATCAAAATTGCCCCAGCCGTTTGTGCGTGAACGAGTAACAAATATCCATACATCCGTACTCACAAACTTTTGCGTTTATAATATTAGCAGGATAGTAGGACGTTATAGTAATTTTACTCGCGGGTAAAGCCATGAGCACATCTAGTTGTATACAATAACTAATGTATCAGCTCAGCGTCATGTGTTTGCGAGTTTAACGCATTTGACTATTAGATATAGTGGTGTAGAGGCACAGTATGAGCACAAACAGTATGGACGGCTGGCCCAAGTGGAGGCACAGAGGAAAACAAGGGGGTGTGGGGGGAAAGAAGATCCGCTCTGTGACTAGAACACAGCCTTATTCTCAGTAGTTAATTTATCAATCAATCAAATAGTTTATTTACTAGAATACACATTTACATAAAGCATTTAAGGCGCTGTCAGCTCAACGCTTGGCGACGTTCAATTTCCTTTACTTGAAATCAAGCAAGCGCATCTAGAAAAAATGTACTTATTCATAAAAAAAAAAATGTGCCGTCTTAAGTAAAAAAATATTCCTTCAATGTATTAGTCCTATTTTATGATATGTGGTACATGACTAATACAATAGTGAATAAAGAGCAAAACTGTTTTAACGGCGAAATTAAACAGTACGTTTTATTTTTTTGTTAATGTACTCTAGTACGTTAAAATATGTTTTAATTCTAGTAGTACTTAGAAGTCTTAGAAGTGTCATTGAATTTTTTGTAGTTTTATTTAAATCCCTGTTTATGAGATTAACTGCTTTTACAACCCTCATTTTTATCGACATCATGAATTGCTGCTGGCTGAGTGCAGCCTGTAGTGCCTCCCACGGCACATGGGTTCCTATTCGAGGGTCTGTGTTACCTTATTTCATCCCTATACGACGATTAAAAACAAATAGAGAGATCAAATGTGATGCTTAGACGACGTCCCTCTGTGGCCTGGCAGTCATGCAGGTCGTCTGACACGGATTGTGGGAACACGCGGGTTCGAATCCCGTCCGAGAGTGTGATTTTTTTTCTCTAAAATTGCAACATTCGCAATAGCTTATTCTGTTTAAGAAGTCGGTAGAGACATGTTACTGGTACGTACAGGTACTGTGGCAGCTCGAGAGAGACGGGGTCGCTATCGATTTTGGCACGCGACCCGCCACTGTATCGTTTTAAAGGACGTGCGGCTTGCCCTGACCCGTGACGGGATGAGGGGATGTCGGGGTGCTTTTCAACTTTGTTCTAATGAGAGAAAATCATCTGTAGCCCAAGATAGGAGTCGAATCGGTAACCGCCTACTCCAGGCCAACTTGTTACTACCCATCAGATTTTTGTAGTAGAACCACAGATTACTGAATAAGAACAGATACTTCACTCAGTAGAAAATTTCCAATACCTATTACGATAATAGCCTACTCCCTCGCGTCAACAACCACTGTATGCTAAAATGCGCCTAAATGCTCAAGCGTACAGCAGTGATTGCTTCGCACCGCGCGATTCCACAGTAATCGCAGGGCTGCCTCTTCGATAAAATTAAATTAACATAACTTTTTATCTATGTTATTGAGAACTGTGAATATGTTCTGACTTTTATGTGGCAGTTAAAAATTTTATCATTTATAAAATATTTAACCAACTTAAAAAAAAGGAGGTGATCAGACATACAGGCCAAACTGAGATGTTTGACTTGTATGGTTTGTAGGTATGTATGTTTGTGCGCGATAATCTCGCGTTTGGCTAAACCGATATCGATGCGGTTTTCAGAAAAGGATTTGTTACATTTAGGAGAACGTTTTAAAATAAGTATAATACTTCTTAGTTTGATGATGATCTTCGGAGATGTTCACTAGAAATGAAAAAAAAAGCCTTAAAAAAAGAGAACCGACTTCAAATAAAGCACTAAGCCGTAAGTTATTTTATTAACGAGTGTAACACTCTCACACAAAAATACATAAACACTGCAGTTTTCGAAAGTTTTCACGCGAAAAGTCGATGGCCTTCAAAATAAAAAAATATATCTAGTTCCTAGTTGTACATATCTAGGTGTATTGTACTACTACCAATTATCACGAATCAAATTTATTAAGATTTATTAATTTGATTCGTTTTCTCGCAACAAGTCACCTTACAACAGACGCGGCTTGTTCAAAGGTTTTCATCGGGCGTAAGAAAAAGAACTCTCGCTACACAGACTTAAAGCGCATTTTGATTCGTTACGAGCGCGTCAAGGACTTGTAGGCACATTTTTTGAAGGTCACGTCCGTGCTTTGCAATGTTTTATGAACATTATTGCAGTTGTTAGTTTAGCAGTTTATATTCGAATGTTTTCTTTCGAAGAGTGCATCTTCTGTACCATGTACTATTAATTATTCTGTGGTATAACGTTTCTATGCAACAAAATTATGTAAATCTGTGTCTGAAAGGCAAGCTAATGCTTAGTATATACCTATTAAACTGACAAATTCTAAGTGGATACCGGTGTCCGCACACCTACTGTCTTTTAATTATGTCTCTAATGACGGTATATAAATGGAAAAAAATTTAAACGACAAAAACTAGTAATAATTTATCACTTACCATTCTTCATTGACAGGTAAATGGAAAAATGTTAGGTGTTTATCCCTTCTTTTGCTTGATTTACACCCATCTACAGCACATAAGGCACCACACGGCATCGTAATACACGTACGAACGAACAGCACTATTAAAATTGAACGGCGTGCGCGCGCTTCGCTTGCGAAAACCGCACTGAATTTGACCCGCCGGCGGACCGAGACCGCTCGGCTGGGCGGTAGGCAGTTATAGCGCGCAAGTACATGGAGTGACGGAGGCCTGGTAGAACCTACTCTTTTGTACAGAGTGTGTCTCTAGAGTAGGGTGGGGGTATTATATTCTTTGTTTCTGAAAATAATCTAGGTTGTCTGTACGACATTGCATTTTACATGAGCTTAATTTTAACACTAACGTTTATTGCCCGAGCGAGCGAAGCGTCTCTGCCAGGTTGTATGTTGGTCCTGTACAGGTCGCATTTTCAACCAATCTTGATAAAATTCAAAGAAAAGAGAAAGTCGATTTGGCCAGTTAAAGCGGAGACGCTTGGCTCACTCGGATTATGAAAGTACTAGCCGGTGCCCGCGACTACGTCTGCGCAGGATTAGTATTTCGAGTAGCTTATAATTTTCTCCAAGGGCATACCTTTACCAACGTAGACCTTTATACCAAAATGTACATGGTCAAACGCAATTGATATAATCTTACTAATATTATAAATGTGAAAGTTTAGATGGATGGATGCATCAATGTTTGTTACTCAATCACGGCAGAACGGCTGAACGGATGTTGTAGTATTATATGAATAAATGTAAATACTGAGTATATCAATCGGTAAACATTAAATAAAATGCAGGACTTACGTATGTACACATAAAAAATATTAACGATGTAAAAACTGTCATCATGTTTCATCACCCTTGACGATATTTCAGTTACATTTCATCACCCTTGACGGTCGCCGAGCACGTCTAGTGTATCGAGCTGTCAAATTGACATGGCTTTTGACTTAGCTATCAGAAACTGACACAAACTTTGACAGCACTGTCATCATAACGATCTTGACGTAGGCGGAGATCTTATTATTTTGTCTATGCTTTGCCCAACAAGCATATTACGCTTTTTCACTCGCGTGGTGATGGATGATGATGATGATGATGAAAAGTATTCTATGTGTTCATCCAGCGCCTCATCTACCTCCATACCAAATTTCATCAAAATTGTTACTTTTTCACGCTCAAAGAGTGAAAAAGCTCGTGAAAGAGTAACAAAGATGTACACATCCATACATCATCATCATCATCTCAGCCGTAGGACGTCCACTGCTGAAAATAGGCCTCCCCCATTTGGGGGTTTTTGCCAATACTCGCCACGCTTGGTGGGCGGGTTGGCGAGCGCAGTTTTGTGGTTTTTGACTGGGAAGGTGCTGCTGCCCACCTTCTGCTTGTAATCCCTTAGCCGGCTTCTACGGCACCCACGGGTAGAGTTGGGGAGGTACTATTCTAAGCTATAGAGCCGTGGGGTGCCAACACGGCACTATATCCATACACACATACTCTACACAAACTTTCGCGTTTATAATATTAGTAGGAAGTAGTTATAAAAGTGTCATAGATTAGATGCTAGTTACTACGTGTACTTGCGTACAATTCACACTAACATCTACCCATGGGTCATCAACCTGCATCCTGTCTCTCCGTCCCATCTCGACAGATCCCCCAGTAATCCTCTGCCAGGATTAAAGCGGCTCACCGTCACGTTCTGTCACGTCACGGCAGCGGCACGATGCGGTGACGTCACGCCGTGATCACGTAATCACGCGAACGGTTCGGGCGCACGGGACTCCAACGATAGCAACTGATTTATTACTTTTTGATATCGCCAGTAACTGTGGACTAATTCTGTGTTAAGATATAACTAACTCGTGCCCGCGACTCCGTCTGCGCAGGATTGGTACTTCGTTTAGCTTATTATCTTCTCCTAGGCCATAACTATCTTTATACCACAAAGTCATACAATATTTTCATGGTCAAACGCAATTGTTATAATAGTATTAGTGAAAAATACCTGATAAATCAATCAGTAAACCTACGTACTTACAAATATACAATTAATCACAATGGAAAAAACGAACATTACTTTTCATCACACTTGTCGATATTTGTGTAACATTTCATCACCCTTGACGGTCATCGAGCACGTCTACTGTATCGAGCTGTCAAAATGATATGATGCTTTTGACTAAACTATCAGAAACTGACACAAACTTTGACATGTCATAATTGTTTTTAACTTTTATTTTGTATGTATTGAAATATTCTACGAAGATTTCTTCGTAGGTAATATTTCATTTATGTTAAGCTGTTGTCACCAGTGTGTCTAAATACGAGTAAATGACTCATTCATTCATCATTACGATCTTGACGTAGGCGGAGATCTTGTTATTTTGTCTATGCTGTGCCCAGAGAATATTATGCTTTTTCACCCGCGATGGATGATGTTGATGATGAAAAGTAGCCTATGTGCTATTCCAGACTATAATCTATCTCTGTGCCAAATTTCATCCAGATCCGTTCTGCTGTTTTTGAGTAACAAACTTCCATTTATCCATCCATCCATCCATACATCCATCCATCCATCCATCCATCCATCCATCCATCCATCCATCCATCCATCCTTAAAATATGAGCAAAACATGTTGGGCCTGTCTTCCTAGTATTAAGGCGAAATGAGTTCCAAATTTCATGATTCAACTTCGCGAAAACTTAGTTTTTCGACGCTTAAACCTAAGTTCTAAACAAAACCTACTGTAAATTGAATATACGTTCTTATGAAGTATGGGAGCCAATACACGATTGAGCAAACTTGGCTCGATAGAAAAAAATCGGCAACATTCCTTAAATTATGCCATTTTTTTACGTACTTCGTGAGACAAAGCATTTTTATTTAATTATGGGCAAATATATTTCAATTAATGTATCATATTCGAATTTCCAATGAAATTTACTAGTGAACTATGGACTCCTTTATCATTAAAATTTAATCATTTGATTGTAAGAAATAAATATAAAAAGTATTAGCACGTATTCAATTGAATTTTCGCATTACATCGTCCATTCTGGTAAGCAATTCTCAACCTTATGTAAAGCATCGAAAATAGCTTTAAAATTAGGATTGGACCGCGCCTTAAGAACTTGCGTACTTGCTTAGCTTAGTGTGTATACACATGTTTGACAAATAAACGATTTGATTTGATTGTAATAGTTTTGTATAGTGTAATAGTTATGTAATACATGTAACGCGTCTCCACAGAATAAGTCGTTCTTTTATGGGACAATGTATACGATTCTATAATAAAGTTCCCAATGTTATCCGAGATTTGCCTATTAATAAGTTTAAAATTGCTATTAAAACTAAACTCTGTCAAAAAGGTTATTACAAAATTTCGGATTACTTGGAGTATAAAACAGCTTGGGACTGATCACTCCAGGATCTATCTACTCGTGTACTAAGATGTCAAAGTGTAGCGTGTCTTGCCCTACTGATACCATTATTATGTTCTCTTTTGTAAGGCAACACACTGGAGCTAATATTTGTAGTACCTAAGTAAAAACATTGTAAAAACATCTATATAATAAGATATGGCCCCGAGTTTCTTGCCGCTTCTTCTCGGTAGGCTCTATATATTTTGGAACGCGGCGGTAGTCTTTAAAGTACATTATAATGAAAAATTGACGTTCATAAGTGCGTCTTTGATGCCTAAATTGAATAAATGATTTTGACTTTGACTTTATTGATATCAAGTAGAAGAATTAGATTTTAATCGTACTACGAAAAGTTTGAAATGAGGGTTATGTATTATTAGTATTATGTGTTTGTCCTGTATGTATGTATGTATGTATGTATGTATGTATGTCCGTTCTTATGTCCTTACGTAACTACTCTACGGCTCAACCGTTTTTGGTAAATGTATCATTTACATATTGTCATTAGATACGGCTTAATGTCGCGAGCGTCACTGGGTACTACTACACAATGCTAATAAGTACAATTGTATACGCGTTCTAGTTGAAAAAGATGGTGGCGGGATTCGAACTTACTACTTTGTTAGACTACTAAGGTGCACAAAACAAATTGTTTCCCAATAGTTTATAATTGCCATAAGGCTCGACACAGACCGCACAATCAGCTGACACCTGTCCGGGCGTCAGTCATGTGCCCGCGCCGCGCCACATCCGTCAATGTCAATCCTCTTCTGACATTTGACACTTGCCGTAATGATGTGGGTTACGTTATAATATATTTTTATAAAGTATGTGCGCGTATACCTATGATAGACGTATCCTAACTAGTTGGTCTGTAACTGCCTCCAACTACGACGTCTCGATTTTGGCTAAAGCTATAAATAAAATAAAATGGCAACATTAATCTTAACCTAGATAATACTCAGGTTTTTATATTTTAGGTACACACAATATGACTATGCATAAAAGTCTTGAAATGTACAAGGTGAAATCACAAAATACAGTCGCGTGATATGATTTGGCTCAGATATAACCCAAACTTTTGATGAATCAAAAAACACCAAGAAACTAAAGTTGAGCTTAAACTGCAGTGCGTATAAATGCAATGCTATAAACACACTGTAAGGTTTGGCGATAATTTATAATATCGATTTTTACTATGGATATATAATGATATGAGCATTTCAATACCAATCGTGGAGGTGAATTGGAGAAAAAAATGGTGGCTTCTGTCTGAGCGACGGTTAAAGACACGACAATGAAAAAAAAGGATTGTGGAAAGAAACGGGCGCTACCAGTTGTGCGAAGTGTTTTACTTTAAACGATAGCTGTTATACACTTACGAAACTCTTACCATTTATATTTAATAAATGATAGGTAGTGTGACGCGTGACAATGGTGATTTGGCCACTATCTTCTTAAACTAAACTTAATCGTCAGTGATGTACATTGCACTTAGAATGGCGACAGGACTAGATACTAGAACAGTTACCGGAACAAAACGTTTGAAATCGTTGCTTATATATATATACTATATAGATATATCAATTTAAGTTTTTGAGGCTAGTATAGCTATAGTCTGCGACGCCGTGTGCTCTGTTTATATTGCTTTCAAATGAATTGATTTATTCAAAACCAACAAACTATAAAACGAAGAACTAGAAATACTTATATTCCACGAAAACTACGACCAGGAATAGTATATAGTGATCCTTGACTACGAAAAACAAGCTTTTATGGCAACAGTTCAATAAATCCATTATTACTGTCACCACGTGATTACAAACGCAACACTTGAATCGAAAACAAACTCGTTAGTCCATCATTGGCAGGCCTGTTGGTCTAGTGGTTAGTGACCCTGACTGCTATGCCGGAGGTCGTGGGTTCGATTCCCACCCAGGACAAATGTTTGTGTAATGAGCACGATCAATTGTTCTGTGTCTGGGTGTAATTTATCTATAATATGTATGTATTTAGAAATATATAAGTATGTTTATCAGATGTCTAGTACCCATAACACAAGCTCTGCTTAGCTTGGGACTAGATGGCGTTGTGTGATAGTTGTGGAATATTTATTTATTATTATTATTATTATTTATTAATCATCCGAACGACAAACCAAACAAAGGACATCGAAATGCACAGCAAGCGGCGCGGCGACAGCAGCGGCGCACGTGTGGACCAGGTGTGCGCTGCATCTAATGTTACCTTCAATCAATGGAGTAGTTGGTAGATAAAAATATCATCAGATAAATAAAATGAAAGTATGTATGTTTGTAATTCCGAATTAACAGCTTTTCACTAAATGCATATGAAAACTGACCAGTGATACGTGAAACCGAAAGTATATATATACGGTACGCACATTTTCTACCGACTTCCAAAAAAAGGAGGAGGTACTCAATTGGACTGTTTTTTTAAATGTTTGTTACCTCATAACTTTCGATAGGGTGAACCGATTCTCAAAATTCTTTTTTCGTTTGAAAGCTGGTGTTTCCCCATTTAAATTTCATCTTCATTCAGTAGTTTTTGAGTTACACTCCAATAACTCTACCGCGCGCGGTAGCGATATCCGCTTTGGTGTGAACAGTGAAATAAACGCATACCTTTCGGATTTCTCTATCGCTCGCGGTAGCAAATAACGCCCAGCAGGGCTATTATGTATCTCAGTTGCTAATAAATGTTGATTGAAATCGAAAAAAATGGCCGCTCTATGCCAGTTTTGACAGCTCCAGTAAGCAAAAATGTTAGTTAGTTGATGATTGGAGCTGACGAAAGTGACATAGAGTCGCCTTTTTTTTTCAATTTCAATCAACATTTGTTAGCAACTGAGATATATAATAGCCCTGCAGGTTTGAATAGGCCTTAATAGAATGGAAGTCGGTATAATTTTTTTCTACTTGCACTTGTTATGAATTATTATTTTAGTCTGTCTGTCTGTTTGTTCCGGATAATCTCTGAAACGGCTGGACCGATTTAAAGGTGCTGTCATATCACGATGTCGTAAAAATGAGCGTTTTGAAGCAGTTTATCGCATAAGCAGCGATTTAATTAAAACTCAACAAAAATAAAAAACAAATTCAAACATACTAATTAATTTTACCTTTAAAACAGTTTTCACTATATATTATAGCTCACTATTTATTATATTTGTCATGTACCACATATCATAAAATAGCAATTTTTAATACACATAAATTGACGGATTATTTTTTATTTAAGACGGCACATTATTTTTTTATGGATTTTACGCGATACATTTGCTTGGTTTTTCAAGTAAAGCAAATTGAACGTAGGCGTAGTAGAACGTAGTTAAGGCGCTGAGCTGACAGCGCCATAACGGGACTTTCACTAGCAGATAGCTGTTGTAAGGAGTAATAAGGCTTAAATATCCGCCAAAAACTTTTGGAGTGCAAGAACATGACACTGGCAGAGTAACGTCTTCCCACGTTAAAAAAGCCACATAAGAAGAAGAATAAGAAGGCTACTTTTATTTAAGAATAAATAATAATAATATTAACTCTGCCTCTCGTGACCGTCAACAAATTTGGCAAGGATATAGGTAGATGATATCCGGGAGAAGCACATATGATACTTTTCATTATCATCATCCATTTTGACGCGAGTGAAACCGCGGCCGCAGCTAGTTTAGTATACGTTTAGTTAACTATCCCCGAGGGTGTCAGTGCCGAACAGAACAATAACGTATATACAGTTATACACCGAGCTGTGCATATTGCACATTATATAATTACTTGTCTGCGCTGAATGCCTCATCAACGCAGAGCATAACGGTTTACGCTGGGGATACAAACTTGACATTTTGCCAATTGATGCCTTTCTGTAGTAAGCGCATGCTAAAACTCCTTCTTTAGTAGATAAGGCTGGAGTTTTGGAAGGTTTAAATTTAAGGGGTGAATTTAAATGTATTTCAGTGGCTTCTTATCCGATAGAGCTGAAATAAAGAAACAGAAGAAACATTTTTATTAGGTACTTAAACATATACAGAACACAGAGCCGACATATAACAAATTAATAAACAAGGTGGAACAAACATGAAACATAAAGACACTTACATAACGCACCGCCTGAACCCTGGAGGGGAAGGCAGGCAGAGACTACGGATTTACGTACACTACGCTCGTCTCATGTGTCTGCATACTTCTGAAGGCAAGTACCTAACTGGTATTCAGCTCAGCATGAGTTGGGTGTGTTTAAATAACGCCGCGTGATTTTATACACTCGACCTAGACTGGTGCTCCAGTCACAGTAGTCAGTTCCGTAACGAACATAATAATCCAGCATTCATTACACGTCCAGATACCATTAATCTAGGAGGAAAAGTGGCCAAATGCTGGCAGCATTGCCACGCTGGATGGCCAGCATGTTGGCCACTTTTCTTCCTACCATGGGGCTTATAGATATTTTTTATTTATACTTTTAATATTCTGTAAATATTTTAAGACTTTATGTAAATAGATATTCTTAACCGATATTATTTATCAAACAGAAAGCAAATGTAGAAAAGTAAACAAAGTCAATGACGACTATTTTTGAGGTTTCCCCGCCATCCCAAGCAGCTTTTAATTTAAAATCTTCTGAACAAGTCGAGCAGAAATCAAAAACAACGCGAGCGCCATCTAGTCAACGTTGATTGACTGGTCTGTTCGCTCAGTAGGTAGATCCCAGCCTTCTGCGCCGCCGGTCTCGGTTTCGATCCCCAGACAGATAGCACATTTGTGTGCACGTCTGTTTTGGCTGTGTTTCGGTGTGTATGTATATAAGTATGTATATCAGGCATCTGATTACCATAGATAGTACCTACGGCTCTGCGCCTAGTTTGCGACCTGCCGTGCGATTCTCTAATAATTCGTCGATGTGCTCGTCGACGAGCTCACCGATGTCAAATACTTTATGAGATATCGCCCTTGTATACAAGGTTGTTTTTCCAACGTCATCTCGTCATTTGTTTCACGGATGTTGTCAAAGATGCAACGATGTTTGGTCTTAGAGAGTCCATTAATTGTCAGAGTCTATTCAATCTCAATTGAATAGACTCCGAAACTACTGGACTGATTTGTATAATTATTTCACCATTACAATCCTACATTATCCCTGATGAGTATAGGCTATATTTTGATTCATCATCATCATTCATCACCACGCGGATGAAGCCGCCGAGCACAGACAGAATTATAATAAAATATTTATTTTTAAACTAAAATGCAGAACAAAATCCACAAAAGGCGACAGCATCGCACGTGCGCACCAGGTGCGGATACATCTGTATATGTCACAGACTGCACAACAGTTGGTATGGGCATTTGTCACAGATCACAACATAGTCAGTATTGTAATATGTGTCACAGATTACAGTGGAGTTATAACGTACCTTTGTAGACACCCACGAGTGTCTGAGCTATCGATTTATGAGTTGTTTGGAAATCGATTGATAGTTTATGGGACGTGTTCAGAATGAGTGCAATCTCTTTATTCAATCTATGTTAAAGTACTTGGAGCGCGCGGCCACTTATTTAATTTGTATTTGTATATCTTTGTCAAACATTGTGTGTTTACTTTTTATCAACGACGTTTACCTACTAACTAGATATATAGATCAACCCGCAACAAGTTGCTTATAAGAAGACGAGTAAAGCTCTTAACCATAAAATTCCGAGACTTGGACTGAGAAGACGTGATAGTAGTAAGATAAATGCCTTCGAGATGTGGTGTTGGCGAAGGTTGCTACGAATACCTCGGACTGCTATGAGAACCAACGAGTCCATACTAAAAGAGCTTACAATCACCACACGGCTCTCTACCGTCTGCCGACAAAGAGCCATCAGCTTCTTCGGATATATTATGCGGTCTTCAAAGCATTGTCTGGATAAACAGATGATTTTAACACAATTGGATGATGGGCGCCTGCAAAATGGTCAGGTCCTATACTCTCAAAACTGAACTACGAACGTTTCGTTTGGCACATTTTACGATTACTAATGTGAAACTGAAAAGCACAAATAAAGTCAAGCGTGATGAAATGCAATGACAGGATTATTCACAAATAATAATTAGCCTACTTACACAAAATTAAACTTTAAGAAATTACACATCATGATGTTTAGATTTCATATTTCATCATCGCTATAACATAAAACACTATCACTTGTTATCACGTCATTACATTTCATCACCCTTGACTGTATTTGTATCTTGACTGTTTTCACCTTCACAGTGTGAAATCCGTCAAACGAAACTTTGTAGAGTTCGTTATTTGGGAGACGCCTGCTGACAGCATGCACCGTGCGGTCCACACAGCTTATGAGACCAATGGAGTGTTGAAGAATGAACCTGTTTGACGTGGTAGTGATCCTCAGCGGTGAGGGAATGAGGAGAAGAAGAAGAATCAGCTAACATTAAGCGAACGACATGTCAAGGACACACTTAATAAGCCCACATTCGATGAAGCAGTGGGCCGAGCATGAAAATCTGTTTAAGTGTAACGTAATCGCATCGTTAACGTATTCAGTACAAACTGTCATTTATCTAGTACAACAGTGGCACAGATAACTCATAGTTTGTACTGAATACGTTAACGATACGATAACGTTACACATGTTCGGTTCACAGTTCCGACATCTCTTACATACTAGGACCAAACAACCGAGACCGACAGCGAAATGCGCGCACATAAGCTCTCACTTGAACAACACTAACGGGCACCCATCTAATAGTTAGGTATAGTAATAGTCGTAACCGCAACAAAGTGTCACTACAAATAACAGAAAAAAAATAGTTGTCCGTAAAGTCGGTTTACGACGTGATAACGTCGTAGTCAGATCATTTATTCTGTATAGGTCTACGGGGGCACTTACTAATTGTCATGAAAAATTTATTGTGTCATAAGACACACCAAACGCTTAGGCCGATCGTGCCTCTCTATCGCTTGTTACGCGCTCTCGCTTGCACGCTCAGCTCAGGTGGTACATGACAATGAGTCTTAGTATTTCGTGCGTGCAGGCGGCATTCATCGATTTATAAAACATTATCGCGTCAAAAAACAAACAAGTTGAAAAGCTCCAAGATACAAGCAGCTTAAATGCAAGCAAGCATCTTTCTAGCGTCCATTCGAGAATGTTCTCAAGCCGCAGCAATCGGGTCAACCATCTTGAACTCTCTCACGTCAACGCCGATGTTTCGCTAAACGTAATTGAATACAACACGAGTTACAATAATATTATCAGAATAGACAATTGATGTGGGCGCAGGTGTTCGGATGTGTTATGGAATCACATTACTTCAGTTCAGTTCAGTTCTTAGATTATGGCTTCTGCGACTATTGTCACAATTCTGCAGGTTTATGAAACTAGCACAACGGACACTCCGTTGTGCTAGTTTCATAAACCATCAGGAGAATTAACAATTGTTTAATAATATGACCGGTGGTACATAGGGAGAGTCACGCTGAGAATTGGTAACCAGATGATTTACCTAAAACAAAGAAGGACAACACAAATTGACATCACAAGGAGTTAGATTATATATACATATATAATATAGACAAAATAAATAGTAATAAAAATTTTAGGAACATAATATATGTATTTACAGTTTAATATTATTTACACTTATAAATTTACACATTAAATAATTTACTAGGGGAGAGAATATTTGGGACAGAAGGTATCACATTACTTGCATTCTTCGTCATGACATTCTATTTTAGAGTGAATAGCTGACGCCCCAGCGGGTTGGCTTGTTTTACCCCCCTAGGGGTGTAATTTCAGAAAATTTCCTTAGTAGATAAGTTATAACATACAAACGCATCTTTAGGCAGCGGTTCAGGCTGCGGTTGATGAATTAATCAGTCAGTTACCACAAATATATATAAAAATACTATGAATGCCCGCGACTTCGTTCGCGTAGAAGGCTTGGACTTCGGCCACGCTATAACCTTTGCTTATATTTTTTATGTAAAAACCTTCTAAGAAGTATTAGAAAACATTTTAAATAAATGATGAATGAAATTGTTCCATCCGTTCTTAAGATGACCAATACTAATAGGGGTTTATTTTTATATATGTAGATAAAGGATAGAAGTGTTTAGTTCAAATCCGCTTCATAGTTACCAAAGTTTTTAGGGTCCCGTTATTACCCTTTGGGTACGGAACCCTAAACAGTCGTAAAAAAGTGTATGTGATTCATATAATAAATAGCTATGAACATTTCTCCGTACTATTCGAAAGCCGTTAGAATAATAAAATTATATCATTACATAGTTAAGTAGGTACTTACTATGTAGGTACATATCCTTTGACATGCAGATATCGAGTTCTCCTTTGCCAGTTTCACACTCTAACTAGTATTTAATCTGTGCTTGTGATCCTACAACACTGTGCTTACGATCGAAGATAGTATATCGATGGATATGGTCATAGCAACATGTCTTTATCTCTATCTATACGTCTTCTATAATAATATTATAAGGAGGAAAGATTTGTATGTATGTTTGTAACGAATTGGCTCACAAAGTACTGGACCGATTTCAAAAATTATTTCACCATTGGAGAGCTACAATACAATACAATAATTATTTATTGCACATAACCAAACATACAAAAGGTAACTTATCAAAATATAATCTTAATTTAGGGTAGTACAATGGGCGGTGTTATCGCATATAGCGATTTCTTCCAGACAACCTTTGGATGGTAGACGGTGGTGCACAATATTATGTTATTTTAACGCTATATTGTCCTATTTAAAATTCTAATACATAAATACTAATAACTATATACTAATACATATGCAATATATATATACATTATAAATCAAGGATAAAATAATAACTAGTGTTATATATTTTTATAGTATTACTTTTTAAAGCACTAACGCCTGCTTAAGCGATCTCAAACATTGAAATTTATAGGGAGAAAAATTCCATCCTCGGACGGGATTCGAACCCGCGTCTTCTGACTCTCCGTGTCAGACGCCATTGACCAACTAGGCCACCGAGAATCTAGTCCGAGCATCGAATTCTCTATTTGACTAACCGTCTTGCGGGGACGGAGCGACATCTATTGGACAGTTTTTAACACGTCCGACACGGAGAGTCAGAAGACGCGGGTTCGAATCCCGCCCGAGGATGGAATTTATCTCTCTATAAATTTCAATAGTGTTATATACTTGACAGATAGTGATTCTTAAGCTTATTTTTGAAAATTGCCAAAGTTTTAGCACTTCTGATATCTAGAGGCAATGCATTCCATAGCTACATTCACCCTGAGTAAAATAGGCTATATAAGATTCATCACCATCATCGCCATCTATCACCGCGCGGGTGAAACCGCGGAGAGCAGCTATTAATATATAAACGCGAAAGTAATCAAATTAGAAATGTATTAACCGACTTCAAACAAGATGGAGGTTTCTCAATTTAACAGTATATATTTTTTATGTGTGCTCGCGGATAACTTTGTAGTTTATGAACCGATTTTAAGTGCGCACAATATTGTGACAATAGGTACTTTTGAAATATGTAAATGTCAAATATTGGTACCGACTTCAACAAGTTACGAGGGTGAATCAAAAAATTCTTGGAATCAATATTAAAAAATGCAAAGATTTAAATAATAATATTTTATTTTTCTACATAATCTCCCTCCAATGCAATGCATTTAGAATAACGCGTTTCTAACTTCCTTATTCCTTGTGAAAAAAAATTATTTTCTTGACTCTCGAAAAAGTCCTCTACGGCAGCTATAACCGCGTCATTATCGTGAAATTTTGTTCCACGAATTTCCTCTTTTAATTTTGGAAATAAGTGAAAATCACTTGGGGCTAAGTCCGGAGAATATGGTGGGTGGTCAAGGAGATTGAAGCCAGCACAGCGGATTGCGTTGAGCGCAACTTCCGATCGATGAGCAGGAGCGTTATCTTGAAGGAACAACACGCCCAACGACAGTTTTCCACGACGTTTTTCTTTAATCGCTTCACGCACTTTCGGGATTAAATTTGCATAATAGGGTCCAGTAATCGTCTGGCCTTTTGGCATGTAATCAATAAAAAGGATTCCTTCACTATCCCAGAACACAGAGGCCATAACTTTGCCAGCGGTAGGAGCAACTCGAAATTTCTTAATGGATGGAGAGGATGGTCGTTTCCAAGACATGCTTTGTCTTTTAGTTTCAGGATCAAAATGGTGGACCCACGTTTCATCCATGGTGACAAGACGACGGCAAAAATTATCCGAATCACGCTGGAACATTTCGAGATTACGCTTGGAAATTTCCAAACGTCGCTTTTTGTTTTCGTCGGTTAACATTCGTGGCACCCATCTTGCAGACACTTTTTTGAACCCCAGTGAATCAATTAAAATGGATTGAACGCTACCAAAAGATATCTTTAGGATCTCAGCTATATGTTTTATAGTCATTCTTCTGTCTTCCAAAACCAGATTCTCAACCTTTTTGACATTTTCTTCTGTAACGGAGGTTGAAGGCCGCCCAGAACGCGGGTCATCTTTACAGCTTGATCTACCTCTTTTAAATTCAGCCACCCAGTACGCAACCGTAGAATAGGGTACAGCATCACCCCCTAATGTCTGCTGAATGTCCAAAAAAATTTCCTTCGTGGACATTTTTTTCAAACTGAGATATTTTATCACCGCACGTAACTCACTTTTATCCATAATTTTGACTTTTTAGCAACTCGTTGCACAAAAAAATTTATTACATGCGAACGAACTGACAAAAACAAGTGACAGTCTGCATAAATATAGTGTGATAGACACTCTTTAATTTGAATATCGAACTTGATCCAAAAAGGTTTCATATATATGCACTTCTAAGAACTTTTTGATTCACCCTCGTATTTCACACTCTTTGGTGTTGATGTCAAAACCATTTTATGGTAAAAACAAAATTTATTGACTTGAAATAACAGAGGCTACATTTTACTGCGGAAAATGTTCTTATGGGCTTGGGACAGTAATTTATCGCTCGGGCAAAGACTTAGGGCACAGCTAGGTTGTTAGCGAGTATAACTGCTTCACAGATTGATAGGGGTTATGAGAAAAGCTTTTATTCTGGAATAACACGAAGGGTAATTTTTTATTAATCTACTATTCCAAAAGGAAGAGGTTCTCAAGACCACGCGTTTATTGTTTTATCTATAAACACGTTTAACCTCTCCCGACCTGTTCAATTATTATGTCAATGACTTGATCGTTGAGCTGAGCGGTACTCAGGTGGGGCTTCGGTTGGATGACAGATATGTCAACAACCTTAGCTACGCTGATGACATGGTGCTGCTCAGCCCCTCGATCAAAGGTCTACAAAAACTTCTTGGTATTTGTGAGCGGTTTGCGAGAGAGCACGACTTAACCTACAATAGCAAGAAGACGTTAATGGTAGTTTTCAGGTCGGGAAAGGGTCCCCAACGTGTGCCGGAGCTGCGTTTAAATGGTCAACCGATTGAGATCGTGGAGAGTTTCAGGTACCTTGGTCATATCGTGACGTCCAAGCTTACCGACGACGAAGATATAGAACGCCAGAGACGCGCCTTATGCATTGTAGGTAATATGATTGCGCGGAGATTTTACAATGCAGCGCCTGACGTGAAGATGATGCTATTTCGAGCATTTTGTCAGACTTTTTACACATGTCAACTCTGGACCGAATACACTGTGAAGGCGCACAACTCCATCAGAGTGGCGTATAACAACATCTTTAGGCAGCTGATGGGGCTGTCACGGAGCTGCAGTGCCTCTGGAATGTTCTTTGACGCGCGCGTTGATACGTTCAATGCAAGCGGATCGCCTCATTCATGTCTAGAGTTGACATGTGTAAAAATACCATAATCAGAAGCCAGGCAGACCGTCTGCTGCGATCTGCAACGTACCGACAATGGCTGGCTACTGCCACCTAGTAATATTTAATATTTTATATACTTTTATTTTTAATTTATTTTATAATATTTGAATTGTTGACATTTTTGTGTATAACCTTGAATAATCAATCTGTCTTTCTGTTTGTTTATGGATCTCGAGTCTGCAATAAAGTACTATTATTATTAGTATTATTATTAACTTTTTACAGGGTAGTCCGATTTTCTACCGACTTTCAAAAAAGGAGGAGGTACTCGAATCGACTGTATTTTAAGCTATTTTTTATGTTTGTTACCTCATAACTTTCGATAGGGTGAACCGATTCTCAAAATTCTTTTTTCTTTTTTTGTTTGAAAGCTGGTGCTTCTCGTGTGGTCCAATTTAAATTTCATCATATTCGGTCCAGTATAGTTTTTGAGATACACTCCAATAACTGAATTGAAGTCGGTATTAAATATTTAAAATGGTACTTGTTATCAATCTACTTCCAAAAGGAGGAGGTTCTCAAACCCACGCGTTTATTTTGTACAGGTAGTCCGATATTGATTATTCTTTTTTTATTTGGTAGAGTATACTTCCGAGGTGTTTTAATTAAAATGTCATCTAATTAGGTCAAGTGATTTTTCAGTTACACTCCAATAACTGAAAAGTGTTTCGCCTATCTTGATGATATCGTAATTGACGGTGAATGGCAATCGATCCCGTAAGTCAAGGGTCACTAAAGAAAATATACTCATAATAATAAGAGTAAAATTTTGTTTTACTAAAATATGGAACAATCTTCAACACCAAAAGGTGTGAAATGACATGTCGAAGGCGGTACCATGCGCACAATATTGTGATAATAGGTATTTTGAACAATCATGGTACCGATTTCAACAAGGTATTTCACATTTTTTAGTGTTGATGTCGGTTCCATTTATTGGTATTTTTTTCCTAAACAAAGTTTTTATGGTACCGGTACCCGCGCGAGTGGAACTGCGGGCGATGTGCTTTTATTAATTCAATCGTCGAACGTTCATAACAGGCATAAACTTGGTTACATCATCCAACCAGACGAGCATATACACAATAGAATTTTATTTATTTTGCGAGCGGGGTTGCAAACCGTGACTCCTGATCTGTCACTTTCCCAACGATGCTGAAGAACCGTTCACTAGCGCGGCGGTATTTTGTCTTTCCTTAATAAGACATAATGTTGTATCTGACTATTTCGAGTACTAGGGAGCCGTTTTAGACAATTCCTGAAAACCTGCAAGACTTGTAGACATCTATACTTCTATACTAATATTATAAAGAGGGAAGATTTGTATGTACTTATGTTTGTAACGAATTGGCTCAAAAAGTACTGGATCGATTTCAAAAATTCTTTCACCATTGGAAAGCTACATTCAACCTGAGTAACATAGGTTATATAAGCTTCATCATCATCATCCATCACCGCTCGGGTGAAACCGCGGAGAGCAGCTAGTTAGAAATAAAATAAGGCGTGGATATCCATTCGTAACTTGCATTGTTTTTTATAGTATGGAACCAACACATTTATTAGTCACATTTCAAGAGTCATTGAGCATATCCTTATGAACAATATAACATTCACTTTCAAGTTGAAATATGGAGATAGTGATGTACGTGGGTCGGTGCGGTGCCCAAATATTTGAATAATGTGTCTAAGTAGAGCTCATTTGCATACTAGAGCTGGTCTGCGTACACCACGAAACACTTGATTTTGAAGAGAATGTACAAGCTATAAAATGCATTTTGAGAACATCACCAGCAAACTTATTTGTTGTGCAGAATTGTAGGTAACGTATCTAAGTATGTATAACTAATGCTATAAGCGGAGCTGCCGTGCGATTCTCTAAGAGCAAACATCGTTGCATCTTTGACAACATCCGTGAACAAATGACGAGATGACAAGAAACGTTGGAAAAACAACCTTGCGTACAAGGGCGATATCTCATAAAGTATTTGACATCGATGAGCTCGTCGACGAATCATTAGAGAATCGCACGGCTGGAAGCGATCGCAGCGGAGCTTGACTTGGCGATCTTAACCTATCAATGCTTGCTGCGGTCAGGAGTTGGATGGGTGTGTGCTAGTGGCATTATTCAACTGAGCACTTCCTTACTGCAGTGGGCACGTCCAGCGGTCGGTGTTTATCTTAGAACAGTCGTTAGACTATGTCGAAGGCATTCGGTGGCCTGAAAACTTCGACGTGGGTTGGCCACTAGCTTATACACCAAGACGAACTGGGCCCGCGTGATGTATTAAAGCCCAACTCCTCTCCCTGAGAGGAAGGTTCGTGTTCCAGCCGTGGTGGGAACAATATGAGCTGATTATGTTATGTTATGGGACTGCGGGCAGAAGTGAAAACTTCTCGTACACTATCTACGACGGAGGAAATAAGTCACTTGCGTGTCGGTGATGCGGACCCATAAGCATAGAATATACAGAGGAGCCATAAGTTTTGATCCTATCGAATATCGTTCGACAGCGCGACCAGAACCCTACTTCTAAAAAAATGGTTGTCTGTAACCACGATGTCAGTTTACGAACGATAGTTTTATCGGAACGCTTAGGCCGATCGTGCCTCTCTATCGCTTGTTCCGCGCTCTCGCTTGCACGCTCGGCTCAGGCGGAACGTAACAATGAGTCATACGTTCATCGATTTACAAGACGTTATCACGTCAAAAAATATTTTCCAGCTAAAGTGATCATAACTACGGACAACAATATATTTTTAAATCAATCTAGTCATATTTTAAATTCACTGCTAAATCCAAAAGCAAAAAGACCCAAATACGTAAAGTTCAAAATCATTAAACTCTTGCGTAGGCGAAGTGTAGTTAAATAAAAAAAAACTCAGCACAGATTTAACAAATCCATGTAAGAGTAAAAAAATATAATTTCAACTTAAAAATATATTAAACAAACATACGAATGCCGTTCAATAAATAACCTTATTACTTTAATATAAAGCAGTCTAATTTCTTTTATATATAAAGAATCCCTCGGCTCGGATATGAAAAGAATCGGTTTGATCATTGTAAAATAAGCTTTATGCTCGTATGTTGAACGTACAGGTTGGGTTACAAAAAGACTTTACTTTAAATAAAATTACCTTAGATTTTTTCACGAAACCACCAAAGGAAAATGTTACTTAAAGCATAAAATGTAAGGTTAAAAATTGTGTTTAATGGTGTGGGTGTAAGGAGAGGTCCACATTAGCACACGTAATTCGTAAATTTATGTAAATTCGCAAAAGAGTCGTTCTTATGAAGAGTATTTCTTGGTACAGAATGTAAAACCGGAACTTCTTGCTTGTGCTGCTTTTTATTTGATTTCGGATTATTCAATTATATCTTTGAGCCGTTTAAAGCTCGAAAATAAATTTGTGTTCGTACCCACGTTATGTTGCATTTATTAACAACCGGGACTTGTTTACCGATTCGGGTAAAATAATGTTTTATCTTTTAGGGGACCGCAAGTGAAAAGGGAAACCTTATTGGACCACTCCCTTGTCCGGCACTGCGTATGTCTGTCTCTCATGATCTATTTTCTCAGGAATGTGTAAATGTCAAGATAAAGATGTATTGATTGGTCAAAACATGTGTGTAGTCATACAGGGATGTACATGTTTTGCCCGCGTAGGCGTACAAATATATAAGTAGTGAGATGGCGGTCACTTACAAATAATATTAAAATAATATTATATAAAGTCAGAATTCAAATTTAAATTAAATATACAGGCTTGTCAAATAACTTATAATGTCAAATCTACTATATAAAAATAAGTCGGGTTTTCCTTCCTGACGCTATAACTCCAGAACGCACGAACCGATTTCCACGGTTTTGCTTTCGTTGGAAAGGTCTCGGGCTCCGTGAGGTTTATAGTAAAGAAAATTCAAAAAAATTTAAAAAGAAAAGCGGGAAAAATTTTTTTGACATACAGCGCCATCTCTGATACATAGCATGTACTACAAACCAATATTTTAAGTAGATGGCGCCAAACGAAATGTTACATAACACGAAGCCATCTGGTGGCGAAACGGAGTTCGCAGGGTTTGCTAGTAACTTATAACTAAACTTATTGTACTTCAAATAGCTTGTCATCTAAAAACATGCATACTATAATAAAGTTTAGTCAATAATATGTTTTTAATTTTAACTTTAAATAGACTAAAGCTGAGGTCTCTTAGGCTTTGCGGGAGCTTATTGTAAATAACAGAATCCCATGCAGAAAATGCTCTTCCGAAATATTGTTTTTCTCGCAGCCTTAATCTTTTTTCATCTCGTCTGTTTCTTTGGACAGTGTCGGACAAACCCGGGAACAGTTGCGGGTTACCTTTTACAAATAACGCTACTTCTAATATATATAGTGACGTAAGTGTTAAATTTTTATGTTCGATAAATAATGGCCTGCAAGTGTGGATTTGTTGTAGACCAAACATGGTTCTAATAACACGTTTCTGCGCTTTAAACACTTTAATAAAATTGGTTGTGTTACCCCAGAAAATTATGCCGTACCTTAAAATAGATGCAGCAAGACCGTGATATGAGGTCAAAAGAGTGTCTTTCTTTACAACTCGGGCAAACCAACTTTTGTCTTTATGTTTAATAATGTTATGTAATAAATATATTTGTAACTTTTCTACTGATGAAGGTACTACGTATTTGTCATACAAATAAATAACTATATATCGTTGTAGTAAATATATACATCAATATATACAATATTCAATATATACATCAGCACAATCCTCCTCGATTGCCGAATTAATTCGGCAGAACAGCTCATTCTTGCATGAATTGTTAATATGCAATATAGTTTAATTACTAATAAAATATTTTACAGACAGTTCATTTAAAAACAGAAATAATATAAAATATAATTTAAAATATATTAAAATCTTATGTGTAGGAGATACTTGCGTAACCTTTATTGTCAGAGCTGCGGATGGGTGTTTTATATCATCTAGCCAAATAAGTGCATTCATTTTGTCACGGTTATTCTCAAGTATCTTGTACGTTCACGATGTAGCGTGCGAGCGGGGTAGAGATATGTTCGTTTCGCTCATGTGCATTCTTGCCTTTCGGACTCATATGTCTATGGAACCCAAAAATTTACTTAACTTTGTAATAATTTTTTTTCTACCGTTTATCATGTAGTATGAATTAAAAATCTAATACCTTTAACGAGCAATTCTTGTTTATATATATATATAATCTAAATTCGGAAACGGCTCTAAAGATTTTCATGGAATTTAGTATGCAGGGGGTTTCGGGGGCAATAAATCGACGTAGCTAGGTTTCACTTTTAGAAAACGTCGTTTTATCCGTGTTTCCAGGCAATTTTCAAACCAAAAAAGCAATCAGAAGTGAGGGTAGGAGAACAAAACACCCGCTCTTCTCGCCGGACTCACCCGCAGTTTTCAGTCAGCTCGTGACCACGGCCATTGTAACATGGTCGAAACGTCGAGCGAAAGGTACATATTTTTACCTATATTAAATAATACGTGATAAGTCCCGATAAACATTTAAAACATGTGTTTAAATCGCTAAAGTTTAAAAATTACTAAAAAAGCAACAGTTAAGCTACTTGACTTAGATGGCGTTGTTAAGCAACACTAAGCCATTGAATGTTTTGTTTGAGAGTAGACCAAGAAAATCAATTAAAATAAAAACATTTACCTTACACAAACTGAAGATAGTACTAAAAAATGGCTTAAATCTCTCGATTATGATGGAATTGAAAAATTATTAGAAAATGTACATTAACATACCTTCATTTATTTATAAATGAATAAACATGCCTTTACTGTATTTATAGGCGAACATTCATACACACTACCCACACATGCACACACACACACACACCTACTTACAAACACTACAGTAAAAAGTTATAATGAGTCTGTAATTTAAATTTACAAAGCTATGTAAGGACAACTTATTTGTACTTATATACTATATTGTAAAACCGTTCTTTTCAGGGAAGACACTGTCTTTTGTACCGCAGTTATGTTAACTAAAGGCAGAGTACTAACACCATATGTACGTAATTTAATTGTGCAATGAAGATATTTGTATAATATTTGTATTTGTACATAAGATTCCAGAAATTCGCAAATACAAATCCAATAAGTACTATACAAAACAAATGGCAAATATTAAAGATATTAATTGGTATTTAAAATATTCATCTATATAATAAAAACATCTGCCGAATGACTGTAATAATAAATTATTAACTTACGAGCAAACTCGCTCATCCAGGTGCTGCTTTTTAAGCTGCATCCGTAACACGTGACTTAAATATTCTTCAAGAAGTTCGACCCCAAATCGTGGGCAACTGTGAGTTTCACATGATGAGATCTTGCTCTTTTACTGTTTCTCAAGGGTTTTCTGCATGACCTTGTGAGCTAGTTGATGTTCTACGTCTAGTGTGCGACCGCCAACGACCGCATCATCACTCTACATCAAGTGACAGTGTTTACATGCTAGCGTATCAATCAACTATACAGATAAATAAAAGTCAAGAGTCTATTCGTAATTCCCAATTAACAACTTTTTACTAAATTCATATGAAATTAGATACGGTACCAACATATTTTTTTTATCTGTCTGTTAGTTCCGGCTAATCTCTGAAACGGCTGGACCGATTTTAACGGGACTTTGACTGGCAGATAGCTGATGTTATACGGAGTAACTTAGTCTACTTTTATATTTTAAACTGTGTCTGTCTGTTTGTTACATTGTCCCGCATAAACTGCTGAGCCAATCGTATTCAAATTTGGCAAGGTTATACAGGGTGTTTGGTAGAGGGACCGACAAACCAAATGAGCGTGTTCGGGGACCCACTTGGAGAATACAAGTTGGCCAAAAAAAAATCCCCGACACCCCAATATGTTTTACTTTTTTTGTGATTTTTCCCTTTTTCTCCGAAATTGACAACTTTCCCCCGAACACGCTCATTTGGTTTGTCGGCCCCTCTACCAAACACCCTATAGATTATATCCCGGGGAAGCACATAATTATAATGTTTTTCATCATCATCATCATCATCCATCACCACGCGGTTGAAGCCGCTGGGTAGCCGCAGCTAGTAAACGATAAAGTTTTCTAGATTTATAAACAATTTTTCACTATGTAGTGATGATAGCAAAGTAATTTAAACGCCATTAAACAACAATTAACTAAACACGCACTGTCCAACCATTAACGATTATAATACAACCATAATGGCGCCACGGTGACAGTGACAGAAGTGACAGGTCTTTAATTAGCAGCAAAGTGCCGACTCATGACAGCCATTTGTGACAATTACATAATTATGTAATTATCCATTATGGTGCGGGTTTAAGGGATGACATGGCTGGACTACGTCGAGGCAGTAATTAAATGACTTGTTTGAAGATTTGTAGGGCTATTTGTGTGGGGCGGTTGCAACGCACAATCGCCTGCAATAATATGTATATAGTTCACAATTTTCGAAAGTCCCTCAGCATTATATTTCATAAAAAATGAAGGAGATGAGGAAAGGGGGATCGGGCTTCCGGAATCTCCCACGGAGCGACTGAAACACCAAAGCAAGCTTGATTACTTCACGTCGGTGTTATGTGGGAGTTTGGTACGTCCCCGGTCGTGCCGGCCCATTCCGCTGTGGGGTTGCAGCGTGGCACTACCACCAAAAAAAAGCATTACCATAAAATATTAAACCTCATGTAAAAGTTGTTTTAAATAAAATATAATATATTTTAACTGTTTTGCAACTGTTCAAATGTTTGGTCGTGTTGTAACGATTGTCGCCTAGCCCATACTAGGTCTTTCTATCAGAGTCTATCTACTAGGTAACTATCTAACAGAGTCTATTAGGGTTTAGTTAACTTCTTGAAAGATTAGGAATTGATGAATAAGAACTTCAGCTAATTACTACATTTAATTGAGTGCAACCACTCTCCAACTGTAAATAGACACAACTAAACGGAAGCAATTCACTTAACATATTTATTTACAATCACATAAGTGACGAATTAAAACTTCCCACAGTAATGTTATTTATACTTCTGCTTCACGATTGAGTATCCAACAGTGCGGCGCTATCAACCAAGCTGGTTTCTTGTACTATCGGCCTACAACCTAGTTAGTCCGGTTTCCTAGCCAATTACTCATCCCGACAGCTGCTACAAAATTATTTAACCACAACTACATTTATACGGAATTTAACAGTATTTTTAAATTATATCTGTACTAGCTTGTGCCCGCGACTACGTCTGCGCAGGATTAGTACTTCAAGTAGCTATTTTTCCAAGGGCCTATCTATCTTCATACCAAAATGTCAAAAATATGTACATGGTCAAACGCAATTGCTATAGTAGTATTATTTGAGTATATATAAATACTAAATATATCAATCAGTAAACAATAATAATAAAATAAAATGTATCACCATGGAAAAAACTGTCATTACATTTCATCACCCTTGGCGGTATTTGTGTTACATTTCATCACCCTTCACTTAACACTTCTTGACGGTCGCCGAACACGTCTAGTGTATCGAGCTGTCAAATTGAAACTGACACAAACTTTGACAGAACTGTCATCATTACGATCTTGACGTATACGGAGATCTTATTATTTTGTCTATGCTGTGCCCAAGCGTATTACGCTTTTTTAGCCCCTTTGGCTTGGTGATGGATGGTGATAATGATGATGAAAGAAAAATCTATATGAAAATATCCTATATGTTAATCCGGTGCCTCATCTACCTCTATACCAAATTTCATCAAAATTGCCCCAGCCGTTTGTGCGTTAATGAGATATACATACATTCATACTCACAAACTTTAACGTTTATTACGAGTAGTAGGATATTTTTAAGAATACCGATTAACGGCATAGTTAGTACCTATGTTGTATTTTAAATACTTACATTTTAAAAAGATTCGTGGGCCGCGGATATTTAGTATACAGCTAAAGTATCAAGTTTTTTTTTTAATTGTCTCCATCTCAGCTGCTGCAGCTGAACCTTAAATTATTCAAATATAAATCATACCGGATGTATTTGATATAAATAATCAAAGGAACGTGCTCGTAGCACTTCGTAGCGGCACGTCTACGTGACTACGCCGTAGCAGCGCAGCGCGTGTAGGCTTACTTTTTGTTTATTCTACGACACGTATCGTGAGACAGTATTTCGCATTGCACAGTAATTCTATTTCCTACAGTGCTCTACATTTCTTAACACAGTTTTCGTTAAACTAAATATATATATATATATATATATATATATATATATATATATATATATATATATATATATATATATATATATATATAAATGAACCCCTAAATTCTCCTGATCACCTTATAACTTAGGAACAGATGAAACAATCTCGCTAGTTATTGTTCTTGTGTTCATTATTGTCAGCAGAAGGTTCTTATGAAAGAAAAACCAAGAAAAGATGGGAGGTTATGGCGAGAGGCCGATGGCCGAGCCTACTACGTGAACAAAGTCGCAGACAGCAACAGAATACCTATTGTATACTAGCTGCGCCCCGTGATTTCACCCGCGTGGTAATCGACGATAATGATGATGATGAATCAAATATAGCCAATGTCACTCCGGAATAATGTTGCTTTTTACTGATGAAGTTACTTTCAAAAAAAAATTGAGTATATCCATTACAAACAAACAAACAAATTTTTTTTATAATATTTTGATTATACATAAAAGCGAGAGACACTTTGACATTTAGTTTAAAAAATAAGCCTTCTTTATATTACTTGAAACTTATAGTTTTTAGGCCCGCCTTACTTCAACAGGTAGCACGTTCCGTTCGGTCCCAACAGTTACAACCGTGGGAGAAGCAAACACTTCTGCTCACAGTTTATAAAGAAGTATTTGAGGAGAAGCGCCAAAGAATGTCATACGGAGTACCGAAATTTTGTATGAATTTGATAATATTAAACAAGCACGTCAGACATAAAAAACATTTGTGGCGAACTCGACATATTTGCGGGATACAATATAGAAGAAAGCAATTTTCCTCACAAAAATATTAAAGTTGTGCACAATGTAATATTTATGAATGTTATAATATATTCTAAAAGTAGGAAAAAGTAATACGATAAATGTAAATTCTCTATATAAGGCAAAGTTTACACGAGGATAACTTCTGCAGCGTGATTTTACCGCTACTAATAAAGTCGCTAATTCACAAAAATCGCTGTTTTCTACTGACTTCCAAAAAGGAGGAGGTACTCAATTCGACTGTATTTTTCCTTGTTTGAAAGCTGGTGCTTCCCGTGTGGTCCCATTTAAATTTCATCAAATTCGGTTCAGTAGTTTTTGAATTACACTCCAATGACTGAATATAATGCAAGTCGGTATTCAAAAATTTCAAATTGTACTTGTGTAACAGGTGAACGTCTACAATACGAGTATTAAGCACACTATAGCTAAGCCTTTCCTATTCGGCTACCTGTCTGTCCTTCACATAATACGCTAAATATATGTGTGTTGACCAGGCCAGCTTCAAAGACCTGCAAACTCCAGCAGTGGAAGCGCTTTGTATGGGTTTTTTGGAGTATGCGAGGTGCTGGTTCAATGTTGACTGATACAAGATTGTCCTCGTTATCAAGGAGCTTAACAAACATAACATGCCTAACATAACATACAATAACGTCTTACCAACAATTCCAAGGTGGGTTGCACGAAGCAGCATCAGCTCTGTAAGTATATTCTGTTAGTTAGGGAGAGAAGGAGAAACAAACAGACCAACTCGGCAGTCCCTCTATATCCTGGCTTCGATCCAACTATGGTCTTAGGTCCAACTTTTCTGACGTTCAGGTGTTTCCAACAAGCTAGTCATCCATGACACAGATCAGAGAGTTTCAAAACAAAATTCAAGAGACGTTACGAGCGGCGCACTCTAGTTTAGAGTTCGGGACAAAACGATATGTTTATATTATATTAACGGGGCTTAATCGCGTTAGTAATAGTATTTATTTACCTCGACGTTTCGATCAAGTTGCATTGAGCGTTTATGTTGCGATTAAGCCCCGTTAATATAATATAAATATGTGTTCAAATTGCGAAAGATTAAAAATTACTAAAACGATATGTTTAACCGTAATTGGTTGAAATTTCAATAATATTGTAAATACACTATTGAAATAGAATTGTGTTCTGGTACGGAACGACTCGCATTTTTCCGGTTTTATTTATCTTGTTTTAAATCGGTAATATATAAAGATATCAATTGAGGACTTCTGACCTCAGTAGAGACTCCAACAGTTGGGTGTTAAACTAAACAATACAAATCTTGATATTTGCGTTATCTAATGAGTACATACATAGATTTTGGTACTCGTGTACAGTTTGTATTGTTCAACTTATCTTAACGGAATTTGGTATACAGGTCCTACGACTCCGTAGAATTTTTTACTGATCGGCGGTTCCGGTTGGAGCGGTATTTCCCTTAAAAAGGGGGAAGTTAGTTGTGGCGGCATCTATCGATTGATCTTGATAATATCAGAAGAAAGTTTATACTCGTGAGTTCTACTACAGTTTGTAGAACTACTAGTATATAGGTATATTAATTATCTTGACACTAACTATTTGAATTAGTACTTGTTTAACAAAACCGCCGTTATATGTGTTGCGCGTGTAAACTCGCCTTAACATAATAATAAAGTGGCTTTCCGCTATCGGAGAGTCATGAGCGGAGGTATGAAGGTGAGATAGAAAACGATTTCTCATATTATTATAGTTTTGTTATATTCTGCTATATTTTCTACATTCTTATGGCGAGCCTGGCCTCTATTCTGCAGTTATGGGCATTCTCACTTTCCAATTACATGAACATTTGATTTAGATTCGAATTAGTTGAGTGCACTAATTCGAATCTAAATCGATAATAGGCGGAGAAACTATCATTTAAAAGCAAAAGTGGTCGACTACGAATATGTATGTAAATAAAAAAATAAAAAAAATGTACTGCTTTGAATAGGATAGTAAAATGACGTCTAGATAAACAAATATAGTTTTCTATACATGTCAACCGACTCCAATGACCTCGGCAGATCCGAGGTATAACCTATTAAAGAAGAAAAACATTAGCAGTTTTGATAAAAGGAGTGATGCTCATTCCATCAACACGCGAAAGAAGCACAAGCTATCCGTACATGTAACGCGTCTCCACAGAATAAGTCATTCTTTTATGGGACAATGTATACGATTCTATAATAAAGTTCCCAATGTTATCCGAGATTTGCCTATTAATAAGTTTAAAATTACTATTAAAACTAAACTCTGTCAAAAAGGTTATAACAAAATTTCGGATTACTTGGAGGATAAAACAGCTTGGGACTGATCACTCCAGGATCTATCTACTCGTGTACTAAAATGTCAAAGTGTAGCGTGTCTTGCCCTACTGATACCATTATTATGTTCTCTTTTGTAAGGCAACACACTGGAGCTAATATTTGTAGTACCTAAGTAAAAACATTGTAAAACATCTATATAAAAAGAATGGCCCCGAGTTTCTTGGCGCTTCTTCTCGGTAGACTCTATATATTTTGGAACGCGGCGGTAGTCTTTAAAGTACATTATAATGAAAAATTGACGTTCATAAGTGCGTCTTTGATGCCTAAATTGAATAAATGATTTTGACTTTGACTTTGACTTAGAGTTCCTCAGTTACATGTTTGTGGTGAGTCAATAAATCCGTTTGACCATGTCACGTGCAACGCATGTTGGCATACATTATACATACGTGGCATGTCTTAGGTTTAAAGATACTTATTCACAAAAAAGACCAACGTCACTTATATGAGAACTCACTTATATGAATAGTTAAAAATACACCAAATACGTCGAAACAATATTATAAAAAAAATTTGGTGATTACTCATCTAACACAATACAAATGGTTTGTTAAAATATGTTCATATAACTTATATTTCAATGTATTTAACGACTGTATACTTTTTATATTTGAAGGTAATTTATTATAATCGTACGTGATAGTTTTTTTACCATAATTTGTACGAGTTTTAGGCACAACTAGGAATCTTGGTTACTTATACCAAGATGTCACTAGTTTTACCTTTAGAAAACCATTGTGACATCATTGAAATAGTAAAATAGCTCCCCGTTGTTATATGTGAAGGAATTTTTCTCCCCATTTTACCTGAGGAAGGGTTCTGAATGTGATTCGTATTATGAAGAAATAAGTAGTAAATTGTCTGCCTGTTAGGAGTTACTTTCAGTTATATTAAAGCGGATTATTGCTAAAGCATAGCGCCTAGCCTAGTAAATAAAAACACATACTACAAGAATTTTCCGTGCCGTGTGAGGCATGGATACTCACAAACAAACATTTCTGCTCATCACATAAGTATTTACTTCGGCCAGGGGCCGAACCTGGAACCGCGAGCTTCGAAGGGTCTCTATCAACTGAGCCAACCGCGAGCTTCGAACTTATTTTCATATCAACTGAGCTATCGGGACGTCAGTGTTGATAATGGTTACTTTTGTATCTGATGATAGATCAGCACTCTGAGCTCTGGAAGCGCTCGTAGCGGAGCTTCACTTGGCGATCTCAACCGATCAACAAGTTAAACAACGCTTGCGGTCAGGAGTTGGATGGGTGTGTGCTAGTGGCATTGTTCAACTGAGCGCTTCCGTGCTTCAGAGGGCACGTTAAGCCGTCGGACCCGGTTGTGTGTCTTAGGACAACATTCGTTAGGCTATGTCCAAGGTCTTTGGGCGGCTTGAAAACTTCGACTTGGGTTGGCCACTAGCCTATCCACCAAGGATGGTGGATAGATGGTAGATTATAGCACAATTGCTCTCTCTCTCAGAGGAAGGCTCGAGTCCCAGCAGTGGGAACACAAAAGGCTCAGAAGTAGTGAGGGTCGTCAGCTGATGGTTGGATCTCTGCCCCGGGCATGAGTTTTATGTGTAAGTACTATCGTAAAGTAATGGAATCCCCAGCATGCACGGTGGTAGGGCATTCACTGGTGAATAGATAATGCCAAATACTAGATAATGCATCTAGATCGACGACTAATATGGAAAATCATAGCTGATCCTTACCGCAATTAACTAGACGCCAAAGTCCGTAGCTTGTTCTAGCTCGAAAATCCCAACTTACGAATACCAGCGAAAAGGCGATATATAAAAACATTATTAAGACCATTTGGACGTACGGCATTCAGCTGTGGGTCTTAAAACATAAAAAACATAAGAAAGATTCCAAAACAAAACAATAAGAAATATACCACACAATATCACTAACAAATTTATGCGCACACATCAATAAAGTTTGTGATCACTAGCATAACCTGATATAATTTTTTTTATTTAACCTAATCAACAATTTATTTATAAAGAGTTTTTCAATGTAATATAACTCGTCCCCTGGCTCGAACACATGCGGTGATCTTCCTGGGCATGCTGTGAATCAATATAGCCATCATTTCTTGGGGTTACTTTTCCTATTCTGGAATAGCGGCTTCCCTGAGCTCTGGCACTGTCTGGGGACGTGGCCAACGGTTTCTAATAGCTTAAGAGCATCCCACGCGTTTGGATTGGATTTAAGTCAGGCGAGCCGGCAGGCCAGTCTAACCTTGTGATGTCGTATTCTCGGAGAGCAGCATTGACTCGTTGAGCTCGATGGGCGGACGCATTATCATCGACCAGTACAAACTGGTGCTCATGGTTTACTTGGAGTGGTCTGACATTTCGTCGTTATTATAATATAATCTACCGTTACTTCAAAGTGATCGCAAACTTTTTTGGATATGGATATCAAACTGAGATGAGACCAGTAGCCGAGTCGTAATAAGCTATTAAAATTCAAACCCATTAAATCGTAACAAACCATGCACGCTTTATTATTTCAAAGAACCTAAACGATACATTAAACCGGAAAAACTAGAAAGAAAACTTGCATCCCTTTTTAACTTTTGTCATTTCTCATTATAGAAGCTAAGTACACATAGGCATTCTAAGCACTTAAGGGTCCGTACAAATAGCGAATTCAGAACTAAATTGACAGACTAAGCGATAAAGTGTGCTTGCTCCCCATAACATCGTAGCCTCCTCCCCGTCAGTCGTTCCCTCAGTGTTGAGGATCATGACTCTTCTGAAGTCTCTTAACTGCTTCCCTCCACCTTTTTCGGTCTGTGGCTTCATGGAGAGCATCTTAGCTTACATTTGTATTATATGAGTTTTAAAGTACTTATATGCCTGCTTAGCGAGACGTGCCGTCGAAGACGGATTGTAGTAAGACACGTGTACAAACCCCGTCCAAAGATGTATATTTTTCTGTCTAAATTTAGCTTATATTATATTAATAACAACATTTAGCTGCCGAGTGACCCTTGTCCTGTTAGGTAGTTACCCTTTAATACTCAATACTCAATACTCAATATTTTATTGCAGACATATGTGGGTACATGGAGTTCTTAAAGTAACATGTTTAAATATAAAGTATACATATGACCCTATTTGGGTATGGCAATAGTCGGAACGGAACGATCTATGTTCATTTTGTCGAAATTATCATTGAAAAATTCTTCTAAGTTGTAATAACATTTGGATTCTAAAATACCTTTTAAGTTATTTATAAAAGTTACTTCTTTTTCGATATCTTTTAATTCATTTGGCAATTTATTAAATATCTTAACGGCCATTGATTTAGGGCCAGAGCTGTGTATTTCTAGGTTGGACTTTGGTTCGATTAATTTATGTCTAAATTGCGGCCTAATACTGCGCGATTTATCAGATGCCCTTTTAAAGTAGTCTGGGTATTTTATTACAAATTTACACATTTCCAGAATAAATGTTGACACTATTGTTAGTATTTTAAATTTTATAAAATAAGGCTTGTGAAAATATGGTATATTATAGTCGGGGGAATCAATATTAGCTAGAATGCGAATGCATTTTTTTTGGGCAATGAAAAGGTCATTCACATTCACACTGTTTCCCCAGAGTATAACTCCATATCTAAGCCAAGAGGCAGAGTAAGCGTGGTACGCAGTTAGGGCTGTGCTTAGGTCAGTGGCTCGTCTAAGCTCCCTTAGAGCGTAGCAAAAACAAGATAATTTTGCTTTCATTTTATTTATATGTATTTTCCAGTTTACATGGGTGTCAAGTTCTATACCTAAAAGGGTCGCAGCGTCAACGCATTCTATTTTTTTATTGTTGTAGTTGAAATTAATGTCAAGAGAGGGTTTTTGGTGTGGTCTAAATTGAATTATTTTTGTCTTTTTGAAGTTCAGGTCAAGATTGTGAAAAGTCATCCAATTATTAATATTATCAAGAATGTCAGTTAAATTATTATTTAAGTGTAGATTATTATTATTACTAGATGTCAATATTGATATGTCATCCGCAAAGAGGACACAGGAATCGTTAATTACTTCAGGGAGGGTATTTATGTACATTAAAAACATAATACATCCAATGACGCTTCCCTGGGGAATTGAGTGGTCAGTCTGAATGGGAGTTGATCTGACTGTTTTTATTGATTTGGAGTCGAAATCAAAGTTTTCAATATCGACGTACTGTTTTCGATTTTTTAAGTATGATTGAAACCATTTGTGAGTATTTCCGCGTATTCCCATGTTATATAATTTGTCCAATAATATATCATATTGGACTTTGTCGTATGCTTTGGTCATATCTAATAAAATTCCTATTGCGTATTTTTTACTATCAATTATTTTTAGGATTTCATCAACGTAATTAAAGACCGCTAAGATAGTCGACCGGTTTTTCCTGAAACCGTATTGGGAATTATCAAACAAGTGAAATTTTTCGCAGAAAGAGATTAAGCGTTTTTGCATAATCTTTTCAAAAATCTTTGAAGAGGTAGGCAAAAGTGCTATTGGCCGGTAATTGTCTGGATTAAGCTTAGATGACTTTTTATGCACAGGTTTGATTATAGATGTTTTTAAAAGGTCGGGAAATGTGCCTTCGTTAAAAGATTGGTTAATGAGCAAATAGTAAGGGAGGGTAAGTTCTTCGGCATAGTTCTTTATTAATACTGGTGGTAGTTCATCAACACCATAGCTATTTTTACTTTTAAGATGTTTGATGATTTGGTATATTTCATATGGTTGTGCTGGGCTCAAGAATATAGTGTTATCAATTCGTGTAGGCGGCGGCAGCGGGCGGCCGCAAGTCGCCGTCCCGTCTGTCTCGCTTCTCGCACCGACTGACGCGAAGTGAATATTTAAGTTGTTTGCAACCTGTAGTGGATCAGAAATCATCTGATTATTAATTTTTAATTTTATATTATTTTTAGGTTTTCCCGTGTCTTTATTCGTACGCTCTTTAATTATCTTCCACATGGACCTAGTTTTGTTATCAGAATGTTTCATTTCTCGGATATGTTGGTTTCTTTTTGATTTAATTATCGTTTTTTTCAATATTTTTGCGTATAATTTATAATATTTAGTGAGAGTTGGGTTTTTACACTGTATTACGATGGGTTTCAGTAAACGTTTATTTTTACAAGAAGTCCTGATACCTCGCGTTAGCCATGTATATTTTTTATTACTACTTCCTAATTTTATGAGTTTTTTAGGTATACAACGATCCAATAATTCTTTTAATGTATTGTGAAATATTGTATAATTATTATTCACCGTATTATTAGAATTCATAATTAATAGCTTATTCCAGTCTATAGTTTTTAATTCGTTTTTGAATCTAGCTATATTCTTTTTATTAAATATTCTTTTTTCAATTTTCCATGTTACTAGTTTGTTGTTTATTTTAAGTGCATCTTTAATATTTATTATCGTGCCCCAGTGATCAGAAAAGCCAAAATCCTTTACCGAAACATTAATTTTCTTTTTGTTGTAATTTGAAAAAACAAGATCTAAACATGTCGCTGAGGTACTTGTAATACGGGTCGGTTCATTTACAAATTGGTAATAATTATTTTCTAACATTAAATCAAGTAGTTTACTAGATTGTGCCGAATTGTCTAACATATTTAGGTTAAAATCACCACCTATTAATACATCTAAAGAACTATATTTTCTATTTACTATTTTATACAATGCATTTAATTGATTATAGAATAGATCGCTACGTTTACCGTTCCAATATATAGTTATTAAAAGCACATTTATTTTATGAATGAATACTGCACACATCTCAACGGAGTATTCTATTGACAATTCTGTTATCTCTTTAATCTCGTTATATTCAAAGTCTTCGCGTAATAGTATCATAGTTCCTTCACCCTTTCGATATTGCCTACAATAGGCCGCAGCTATGTTGTATCCTCTGCAGTTTATTAGTTCCAACTTGGCCTTGGAGAGCCATGTTTCTGTCACACATAGTGCATGGGTTCTTTGAGAGTTTTCTTGAAGAAATGCTTGTATAGTGTCTCGTTTACTGAACATACTTTGCATGTTTTGGATTAAAATATTAAAGTTAAACTCATTAGCGACGAAAATTAGGGTTAAGTGTGCGTTGTAGTGAGTGTTGTTGTGAATCGTTCAGTGCGGAAGGAGGTAGATTATCTCTGGATGTCACCGGAGGAGCCGACTGTCTCTGAGGGCAAGTTGATTGTCTTGTAGGTATGTAAGTGTGTATGACTGATCCATCTACAATTAGTTTATTGTTCCTAATAATTGCGTAGTGGCCGTCAAGACGTGCAGCGCGTAACTGTTGTTGTAGGTTTTTCCTGAGTTCTAAAGCATTCTCGTCAAGATATTCGGTTATAGATAGTCCCGTATTTTTTAGGAATCGGCCATTTTGGATAATATATTTTACCATTTTTTTGCTAATTAGCTCGATGATTATTGGTCTGCGATTAGAGGTTTTTTTTCCAATTCTTGATATTTTTTCGACGTAGCCTGAGAGATCCACATGTAATAAATCTTGAAATATGGTTATTATTCTATGTTGCAATATCGTTTCTGTCTCGCGATCATGTTCATTGAGGCCGTATAGTACGATTTTTTTTGAGTTTTCGGGTTTATGCTGGGCTACAACACTTGTAAAATCCGATTTCAACCGACTCATTTCTCCTTTTAATTTCATATTTTCTACTTCAAGTTTCTCAATAGTTTTTTCCATATCCTTTATTTGATTCTTAATAATTGTTTGATCTTTAATTATTGTGTCTGTTTTCATAGTCATATCACTTTTTAGTTTGTAAGTCATTTGTTCGATTCTGGAGTCAATAGTATTTGTTATCTCGCTTAATATGGCTTTTTTATTGTTTTCTAATTTGCTGTCTAAGAGTTGGCTAATTTTCTCGATCATGGAGGTTTCGTCGAGGGTAATACGAGTCAAGTTTGTAGGACTGAGAGTATTATTTGTAGATAGGTCTCGTTTGCTATAAGCATCAGTAAGCGATTCATCGGTACACATTGAGATATCGTTTAAGGCTTGGTACTGGCTTCTTACTGGCGTATTGTCATTTCTATTTCGCCTGTTAGTTACGTTCTGACAAGAAGGACACATCCATGATTTCTTAAGTTCCAACATATTATTCAAGTAAAAAGCAGATGTTATGTTTAGGCAGGCATAGTGATAGATCATTGAGCAACAAGTGCATTTAAGCATTTCATTTTCATACTCAATATTTCTATTGCAGCCTTGGCAATTCATTATGGCTAAATTCTATGAAAATAGTAGATATTTTAGTACTTATCTCTTTCCCGGCGAGTAGTTTAATTTCAGAGCGGCTCGTAGCTCTTAATTCGTAGCAGAAGGGTGTATTTTTGCTCGAGTCAGTCAAATATCTGACAGTTATAATACACAGGCAGACGGTTATTTCGAATTTATGCACTTATTTTACATTTTCACGCCAGCATTTGATGTATTTTGTTATAAATATTATGTCACTTTGATAATTAGGCTTAAACCTTTAGATTGATACTCTATTGAAAGAATTTCTTGCAGTTTTAGTATTTTTTAAATAAAGATAATGTAAGACGTAAGAGTAGTTACATTCACGGTACGTTCCGTTCTCTCTTTAGCGAATCACTAAAGGGTAACTTCCTCTATTTCGATTCTGTTCAGACTTACTCTATTGAAATTGATATTGACTTGATCATCAGTCATCGTGCGCCATTAAAGGCGCACGCGTCTCTGGATTGCAGTGTATCATTTATTAAATACTAGCGACTGCCTAAGGCTCGGCCTTCGGCCTCGCCATAATTTCTCATCTTTATTTGGTTTTTCTTTCATAAGAACCTTCTCCAGATAATAATGAACACAAAATTAATTTGCGAGATTATTCCATCCGTTCTCAAGTTATAGCGTGACCAGGAAATAGAGGGCTTCATTTTTATTTCATATAAGGCTTTAAGCTGTAAGTATGCGAGTTGCAATATTGTAGTCAATGAAGTTTCAACTATTAATCGAAATCAGCTGCACTTCGCGTCTTCACCCGCGAGGTGATGGATTATGAAACGTATGTCCAAAAGTATCTATCTCCTTGCCAAATTTCCTCTGAATCGGTAAAGTCGTTCTCAACTTATGGCCTGAGCAAGGGAAAAAGGGTTTTATTTTAAATAAGGATGTAAAGAGTGGAATCGAACTGATTTTTCAATATTTTTGTTTCTCTGTTTGTCTGTTGATCTGTCTGTTTGTACGGGCTAATCTCCGAAACGACTGGACCGATATAAATGAAATTTTGTGTGGTGGTAGCTTATATCCCTCGTCAACATAATATGATACTTTTGATCCAGATAAAGAATTAAAGAGTTCCCGCGGGATAGTTAAAGAACTGTAATTAACCGTATCCCGCATCATTCATTAATTCATTCACTTTTTTACCGGCTAGGGAACCGTTACATGATTGTGTCCGATACACTCTTGACCACTGTATATTTAATAACTCGAGTGACTCGAGAGGGGCTGAGGACGTGCTTCTCATTTCAAGTTAAAATGTTGCTCTTCGGCTGCTTACGAATGTTACGTCAACAAACATTATGTTGACATTTCGCGGAGAAAATGTTATTTTTTCAGGAGGTGACAGTTTAACTCACCTTCAGAGGAAGTTTTCGAATGTTAGTAAGCAATGAGAGGGACAAGTGTTCAATAATTCTGAATATATTCGTAAGTGTTAGGTAGTGTCGAGGAGATAGTGTGGATATAATATATAAGAACATTTTTTTTTTACTATTACGGGCGTTTTAAATTTATTTTGAATTTGTTAGGTTTTCAAATAACGCCTATCTCGATCTACGTTGATTCACCATTTAGTAGAATAAGAATATAATAATTTATTTTACGAAGTAGGTACCTTAAAACTAAACATTGCCGTTTTAGAGAGAAAAGGTCCTATATTCTCGGACGAGATTTGAATCCGCATCGTCAGACAATCCGTATCAGACGATATGAGTACTCGGCCACTGAGGCGATACGTCCGAGCATCCAAATTATGTAAACTCTAGTTCATTTTACGACGGTTAAAACGGGGACAGAGCGACATCTATTGAACAGCTTGACAAACTTGTTAATCTAGTTAATTTAAACACCATGTAAAAATTCAAATGTACATTATCTGGTGTTCACATTAGGTTACCAGTATGGCAGAAATCAGTTTCATAGAAATTTGTTTAAGCTCCGTTACAGGCATAACTTTGGCGAGTATAAGATTGTTCACTACTAGCTACCCACTAACAGCTTCACTAACTTTAATATATTTATTTAATTAAATTTGCATCATATACATATCAGGTTAGATCTTAAATAGATCATATGTACAGTGTATACACTCTGTTAGGGCATCGCAATGTCAAAATATAATAATTATGTAGTAATTACAAATTAATATAAAAGAGAATAACGTTTTATTTAAAATAACATAGCGTACATTCACAATATAATGCCACATTTGACTGTTCATCATCATCATCATAATCTGCCCATTTTGTTCCCACTGCTGGGACTAGGGCCTTCCTCTCAGAGAGAGGAGTTGGGCCATAATCCACCACGCGACCCCAGTACGGATTGGTGGATAGGTTAGTGGCCAACCCATGTGAAGTTTTCAGGCCCTCGACATAGCCTAACGACTGTTGTTCTAAAACAAACAACCGGGACCGACGGGAAGCACGGAAGCCTCAGTTGAATAATGCCACTAGCGGTCACCCATCCAAGTCCTGACCGCAGCAAGCGTTGCTTAACTTGTTGATCGGTTAAGATCGCCATGTCAAGCTCCGCTACGAGCGCATTTGACTATGAATTATCATAAATAAGCTTCACCCCCTTAAGGGGTCGAGTAAGTGCAAAAATCCTTCCTTAGGGGAAGCCTACAGTAAGAGTAAACAACTGCCAACATTTGAAATTTGTAGCCGCAGCAGGTAAGGCTCTGTGTTTGTGAATAAGTCAGTTAATCAGACAATTAATTGTATATTACAGTAGTGTTATATAGGTCAACTAAAGTAATGGATTATATGGAAACATCGCATACGAATGTACGACGGAAGGCGCTGCTAGTAAGTACGGCGTTACAAGTAAGTTATGAAGTGTCGATAAGCTAAGTAATGTCCGTTAGCACGCCAGTAGCTCGTAATGTGGCCGCACGTGCCGTGGGGCTCAAGGATGAGCGGCAAGCGGGAATTACTGTAGCTATAAAGTAGTAATAGTAGTATAGTAGTAAGGAGGCGTTCATAAAATACGTGAGATGTTTAAGGGGGAGAGGGGGTCGAGTCAAATCTCATCTAATCTTACGTTGGAGAGGGGGGGGTCTCGGCAAATATCACGCAATTTATTTTCTGATTGAAACAAAAAAAAAATATACTATTTTGGTCCATTTAATCCAGATTGTACATGCTTAAGATTTAATCTTGAGCGTAATCGCGTAATACGATTAAGATCATTCACTAATTCGTTCGAAAGAAAATAATTTCATTCATACTTCGACGTTATACATTTACTGACTGTCAAACCACCATATTTGTTTTATACCAAATAGCTCAATTCAATCTGAATTTACGGTACAGTGTAGCCCGTCCTATGTTTTCGCGCCACTGTCAGCCGAACGCGCGACTCGATGAACGAGTTTAAATTATTTTTTTTTAATTTTTATCACACTTATAATTAAACTCTCAGCAATATTGATTACTAGTCTTAACTAGTCGTAAATAAAAGCACGAAGCAAATTATTTTTCTTTTTACAATAACAATCCAACGCGTTTACGTAAGAAACCCACATTTCGAAAAATCTCACGTGAGATTGGGAGGAGGTTGAATAAAATCTCACATCTTACCAGGGGGGTAGGGAGGGACAGAAAATTAAAAAAAAAACACCTCACGTAATTTATGGACGCCCCCTAATTATCATTTTGAGGTGTTACGGTCAATCATTACTGTTATAACAATACTAAGGGTGCTGCCACACCGAACGATCGATCGCCTTCTTATTATTTAATTTATTATCTTTGACATGTTTATTTTTTATGCATTGCTTTGTAAAAGTATAATCCTGATTTATATTAACTTGTCATTTGTACCGATAGAAATTATGACGATTGGTCTAATGAACAATATTTTTTAACTATGACGTTTGATTAAATTGGTTTTACTAATAAATTGATTATGATTATTTTACAGGACAGCCGTGCGATTCTCTAAGAGCAAACATCGTTGCATCTTTGACAACATACGTGAAACAAATGACGAGATGACAAGAAACGTTGGTAAAACAACCTTATGTACAAGAGCGGTATCTCACAAAGTATTTGACATCGGTGAGCTTGTCGACGAGTACATCGACGAATCATTCGAGAATCGCACGGCAGTACAGATAGCTAGCGAGCGGGGCGCGGGCGGCAGGGAGTGGTCGGCGAGCTCTCGAATAAAATAATAAGTAATCATTTTATGTTAACTCCGCGATTTCACCCGCGTGGTGATGGATGATGATGATGATGATGATGAAACTTATATAGCCTATGTTACTCAGGGTGAGTGTAGCTTAGATACGTAACAGTCCTGGGGGTGTTTGATGGATGTTATGTGTTTATTGTGTCTGTATTGTACCAGGCCAGCCTCAAAGACCTGCAAACTCTAGCAGTGGAAGTTTTATAGATTTTAGATTATACAGAGATGCTGGATCAAGATTTTGACTACTACAACTATGTCCTCGATTCAAGGCGCTACCGAACAAACAGTTATCGCCTAACAATGCCTTCTCTTGCAATCGCTTCCTACCATATAAAACAAACGTGTGTGTGTCCGTGTCTACACAGGGAAATGGCGAGGCTGGGTTCTAAGAGCCATTTTAATTCTTAACCCTAATGTTGAAGCAATGAAGCTATTGAGGAATAATATGCAATTGTGAATACACGAGGTGTGGTGCGTCAGCGCCCCTATTTGAGGAATAATCCGGTGTCGCCCGGATAGACCTACATGTGGAAAAGTCCTTTCGAGGCAAATAAGCAGTTTATTGAGAAAACGCATAGAAACGGTAACAACAAATTGACTTACAGACAATTCCCGCTGCGTCGCACGTAGCAGAATCTGTAAGTCTGTTCTGTTAGGGAAGGGAGAGAAATAGGCGTGGGCAGGAATCAGGATAGGGAACCAACCAAGACCACAGCATGAGCACATCAGCTCGTCGCGGCGGTCCCTCCAGGCCCGGTGTCCAACTAAGGGGAGGTTCCAATTAATTAACAAGCTAATCTAACACTCAATTGTGAACTACACTTACTACCGAATTGAATTCCAAGAGTTTACAATTACATTTTTTCTACCAAAAATTATCCATGCCTCCTGCGGCACAGGGATTCTTAGTGCAGCCCTGTGCACTACCTTATGCGTATGAGGAGTTATAGAAAAAAATCTTATCAGTGGTCCCCGATATATTCTCACAAGGCTGTCCATTGGACCACTCTCAATTAACATTCTTTATCGGTTTTATTGCGAAAGGACGATTATTTTGTTGCTTAATTCACTTCTAACCCCCTTGTTGCATTAAACCTTAGCCGACGATAAATAGAGCTCATTTCTAAATGCAAGGCTTCGGAGAGTAACTTGATTACTTAAATCCAGATTAAGTTAGGTTTAAGTTATTCAAACGCTTCTAACATTAATTAAATGGGATAAGATTACATAATAAGTTGGGATATTCAAGTGAAATGTGATTACTATTATTAATTTAATCAGTTACAGAGCTGGACTAGACGTATTCAGGAGCGGATGTAGTGTGAAGTGAAAACTTCTTTAGGCGCGATCAGCACTTTTTGGATGAACAAAATCAAGGAACTTGCATCATAGTCCCCGTCACAGAACGCTTCGTCATAGATAATGTAGTTTTGGAGTGAAAACTTCTTTAGGCGCGATAATGGTTTCCATGACTACCTATTGTAGTTGAATGTGTGTCGTAAACATAATTCAAATAGATTTCACTTGTATAGGCAGTCCCCAAAGACTGTGCGCCGGTTTTTTTAGCAATTAAGTGACAAGTGCGGTAAGTCACAACGTCACAGTAACAGTACCACCCAGAGCTATTATAATTGCAGTTTCGTGATCTTATGTCACATTTGAGTCTCTCGCACAGTAATTGTACTTCCTACTTGGTAACCTAGCAATATAATTATTGCGCACTACTGCTTTGCGACAAGAATATCTGGCACTTTTTTGTTTGTGGCCTATATTTTGATGGTCCATTCGCCAAGTTGGTAGTGACCCTGCGTTCGAAGCAAGAGGCAAGATCGAACTCTGACCGAGGGAAATATTTGTGTTAGGTATAAGCAGAAATGTTTGTACGCGGTTTTTGCTTGTTTATTATGTGTAATGTGTGTGCCCATGACAACAAAGACGCAGAGAATGCTACGATGGAGATGTACGTGTACATTTTGTATCTTCGTATGTTATACATGCCGATATTTATCAGTAGTCCTTAGTTATTACTAGACTCTTCACATTTTTTTAACTTAATGACTATAACCAAGACTTTTTGTTGCTATATTGCATTAATCAATTAATAAAGACTTAATATTTCACGAAAGCCAGACAACGGTGTGTGGTGTGAAGTTAGCCACGTATGTGATGAAGGCTTGGAAGAGTTCACATGATACTATGGGCCGTTACTTCTTGATCTTTCCAATGAATTAGATGGTGTCGAGCAGGGGACTTCAAATTGCGACCCGCGAGCACCACCTATCTCTGGATGGAAGTCTCTACATGGATAGCGATCACTTTACAACCAACATCGGTCGGTAAGTCGCCACAGACTAGACATTTATTTAGCTGCGTCCATCCTTCTAACGGGTCGCACTAACGTGAAATCTTAGACTGTGGCGACTTAACGACAATCTTCACGGACGCTAACTCGTGCTAACATGTCGATACTACCGGCTACCGGCCCTGGTATCTAGTCCACCCTTTAAGTTATTCAGGAAAATAAAATCATACAAATCAATCATTGCACTGAAAATAAAATAATCGACATTATTCCTTATAAGAATTAAAAAAGGAATTTATTAAACATTGTAGTTGTGAATTAAAATTACTTGTGTCTATTATAGTACCTAGTATATATAGAAGTCTCATCAGTAAACTATAACAAACCTCACTAGCTGGCGTGTCCCAAAATACGTGTAGAATATGCACGCAATTCAATACTAAATATATTCAACAATTTGGCATAACTCTATACGATGAGCTAACTAGATTTTAGTCCTGGGTTTTGTGTAGCAATCCGTCAGGCCCTTAAGCTAAAAAGTTTGGAGAACCCTGGTTAAGCATGTCGCGGTCTGGTTCGCTAACCTCCTCACAATAGTTTTCGTTTAACCGCTCTTAATCTTACCGAGTTATAATTAACTCACCAGGAAACAAAAGAAATTAGTAGTAGTAAAAAATTTAAATACGACCATACCATGTTCAACAACTACTATGGCACAGTTAATAACAATGGACTTAGGAAAATCTTCAGAACTCTTAAAAACTATATAAATGGCATACAGATGTGTTGTAGCGAGAATGAAAGGGACGAAATAAATACCCGTGACTTTAAACGTCAGTCACCTTTTTTTCGTGAATCAACATCTCCATATTCTACACCAAAAGCCGGTCTAATCAACAAGACAGACAGATTAGTAGTAGCCCTAGATGAACTTAGAAAAAAAGAGATAACGGCAGATGTATTATGTATAACTGAGCATAACATTATGTCGAGTAATGAGCGATATCTCAACGTCCCTAACTACAAACTGGCTGCATCATTTTGTAGAGCTAATGTTAATAAAGGAGGATCATGCATTTTAGTGAAAACCGGACACGAATGGAGAGAAATACCAGAATTTAAAAAACTTTCTTTGACAAGTACATTTGAGTGTTGTGCAGTTGAACTTACTGGTCAAAAAGTAGTAATAATATGTGTGTATAGAGTACCAATATTTAAAAACTTCAGTACATTTCATTGCAAGTTTGAGAAAATGTTAGGTTTAATTACTTTAAAAAAATACGATCAAGTCGTCATAGCTGGCGATTTCAACATTAATATACTAAATAACACCCAACATACACGAGATTTTGAGTGCTTTCTTAGTAAATACTACTTTAGACTAGCAACTAAACAACCTACCCGGTTAGCCAAGAAAACGTGTCTTGATAACATGGCGTATAATTTTCAAAAGAATTGTGAGACGGAAGTGCATGAATTAATGTTATCAGACCACTGTGCCGTAATTATGAAGCTTCCAGTTAGCAAAAAATTATTAATAAAATCTTGGCGTAGAAAACAGCGTGATTACTCTCTTGAAAATATAGAGAAATTTAGGATGTGTCTGGAAAATATTCCGTCTGACGAACTATATAACTTATCAGACGCTAACTCTGCTTTTGACCATTTTATGCAGTGTTTTAACCTTTGCTTTCCACTAAGATATGTTTGCATTAGAGTAAACAAACCAACAAAATGGCTATCACGTGGTATAAAAATGTGTAGTAAAAACAAGAGAAAACTTTTATGGAAGTTTAGACTAAACCCCAGTAAAACAAATAAAAGTAAATTTCATAATTATTCTAAATTGTTTAAGAAAATTATAAGATTGACTAAACGTGCACAGAATAACTTTAAAATACAAACTTCAGCCAATAAATCTAAAGCAGCATGGAAAATTATCAATACAATAAGATTAAATTTACCAAAAGAGCCTATTTCTCAAATTAATATTGAAGATAAATATGTGACTAATCCTTTACAAATAGCAAACTTATTTAATAACTATTACATAGACAAAATCAGACCGATTGCAAATTGTGGACATCGCGTGACTTCAAATATTAGAACTCAGAAAAATTCAATGTTCATGGCTCCAAGTATACCATCGGATATTGGAAAAATTAAAGAAAACTTAAAAAACACTAATAGTGTAGGTCATGACGAGGTATCAACCAAAATAATAAAGGCTGTAAAAGAACATCTTTGTACACCTTTAAGCTTCATAATGAACCTGTGTATTACTACAGGCACATTTCCTGAATCTCTTAAATGTATTATTATTAAACCATTATTTAAAAAGGGAAATAAGGATCAACTGGACTGTTACAGACCAATCGCACTTACTTAAATATTTTCAAAAATTTTTGAAAAGTATATTTACAGCGAACTAAATACATATTTAGAGATCAACAACATATTTTGTCATGAGCAAAAAGGATTTCGTAAAAATAAAACTATCAATATGGCCATCTATGATTTTATAAAACCAGTCTTACAATGCGTCGATAAAACTTCACCAGTATGCACGATTCTATGTGATATGACGCAAGCCTTTGACTACGTTGATCACGAAATTTTGAAAAATAAACTGGAAACGTACGGAATACGTGGCAATATTTTAGATTTAATAAAGTCCTACTTATCTAATAGAAAACAAATCACTGAAATAAACAGAATAAATTTTAAAACAACATGCGAAGTGGTATCACGATCAGATGTACGAATTGTAACTTACGGGGTTCCACAAGGCAGCGTCCTGGGTCCACTTTTATTTACAATTTATATTAATGATTTACCTAATGCCACAACCCAGCAAATGTCATTATTTGCAGATGATAGCACAATAACGATACCGCGAAAAAATATTATGAACTGACTATGAAACTGACATTAATAATGCTTTGAGTTCTGTAATTGCGTGGCTTGATAATAATAACTTAAAAATTAACATTAGTAAAGCTAATATAATACATTTTAAGCAAAGAGGCCCACAGAAATTCGATATTACTGCAAAATATGATGGTAACATTGTTAACAAAGTTGATCAGGCAACATTTTTAGGATTAGTTGTAGATACGAAACTAAACTGGAAGCCTCAGATAGAGTGTCTGTCAAAAAGAATCAATAGCGCTGCATATGCTTTGAGTAAACTTTCGGCTACTCTGAACACTGATACATTACTTTCCGCTTACTGGCTGAATCCATTTTAAGATACGGGATCATATTTTGGGGTAACTCTACCAATAATGAGATAATCTTTAAGAGGCAAAAACGTTGCATCAGAGCGATGTTTAGGTTAAAACAGACTGATAGCTGCGTACCTTACCGTGCTGCGTATTTCAAAAAATATAAAATTCTTACACTTCCGTCATTGTACATATTTGAAGTCGCTCTATTTGTTAAATGTAATCCTGAACGGTTTCCATCACTCTCAGATTATGTAAAAAGAAATAGGCGAGACCAAAATAAATGCAGTAAACATAGAGCTAAGACAACCCTTATGAATAATAGTTTAGTGTGTATGGGTCCCCTTGTATATAACAAGTTGCCCAAAGAAATAAGAGACTTAAGAATTAATTTGTTCAAAAAGGCTCTAAAAAATTTTCTAATTGAGAAGTGTTATTATAAAAAATGACTTTTTTGCTTTTGACTTTGTTACATATCGGTAACACACTGAATCCGCTGACGCAATTCACCTACATAGGAATTGCGCAACGCGGTAACAGCGAACATGAGGCGCCGACGCAGCACAACGTGAGCGCGGCCGACACGTACGCCACCGGACACCGGATGCCTCGCCTCGCCGCCACTTCGTGTCACTCTTGGCTCCAACTTCGACCATTAGACACATACTTAGTAATAATTAAATTTAATATTATAAATGTAACTTTCCTAAAATAAATTCCTATAAAACATTTTGGTTTTTTTTGCATCTTCTGGACTCGCTCAACTTAATTGGCGCAGTCGGTAGGATATTCTAAAGTAACTTCTAAGTGATTGAAGCTGGAATACAAAAGGACCTACAGGAGCGGACGTCCGGAAGTGATCTAGAAATCGATCTCGCAGACACCAAGATGTATATGTAAGTGCTTTAGTTTCTATCTAGAGTTGCTTTCCTTTTTCCTTTAAGTGTTTTATCATATTTTCCAAGATTTTCCATCCAAGGCAATCTCGGGACCCTAGGTTAGGAAATAATAGTAACCGTGGAACATTTCAAGACGCGAATAGAAATTTAGAAATTATTAATAGTTCTAGTGATAGTATAACTTCGGAATCAGATACGATGTCGGACGCCATGGTTGATCACGTTTTTAAAGCACTACGGTTATTGCCAGAGTTTGATGGTAATCCCAACGTGCTCACGAGATTTATTAGGCTATGTGATCAATTAGTAACGCAGTATGTTAAGGAAGAGGCAGGTTACGAGCTATCTAACCTAGCCTTATTAAATGGCATTTTAAATAAAGTCGTAGGGCCTGCCGCCCGCCTTATAAATTCAAACGGTATTCCTGAGAATTGGATTGGCATTCGATCTGCCCTAATTAATAACTTCGCCGACCAGCGAGACGAGACATCATTATATAATGATCTCGCACTACTGAACCAAGGTTCATCAAGCCCTCAAGAGTTTTATGAAAAATGTCAGAACCTGTTCAGTACTATAATGACGTATATCAGCCTGCATGAAACGGTTGCGAGTACCATTGAGTCAAAACGATCTTTATATAAGAAGTTAACACTGCAATCGTACTTACGGGGTCTCAGCGACCCGTTGGGATCTCGTATCCGTTGCATGCGACCTGATACTATCGAAAAGGCTCTAGAGTTCGTGCACGAGGAGATCAACACCTTGTACTTACAGCAGCGCAACGAGCACCTTCCCGAAAGGAAGACGCACATGCAGCCGCAGGTAAGTGAAACTAAATTTAATTACGGATTTATGCCACCCGCACGACAGCTAGTAATGCCACCTCCAAGGCCATTCAACATGCCTGGACCATCTCAGCAATTAGTTTCACAGCCACACAGGCCTATTCCCGCAGGCTGGAGACCACAGGCCCCACAGTTCAAAGGGCCCACGAGGACGCAGCAGATGTTCGCAGCGCCCCCACCAAACTACAGACCTCAAAGTAACGTATTTAAGTTACCACAGCGAAACGCGCCTACCGGCCCGCAACCGATGAGTGGAGTTAGTCACTACGTAGCCAAACCATTCCCTACCCGCCAACCTCATGACTGGCGTAAGTTTGGTAATCCACCTCTATCGAATTATTTTAAGTCAAGGGAAATGAATTTTAACGAGTTTTATGACCAACAAGGGTATGACGACTATCAAAATGACTATCAACATGACTATTACCAAAACTATTACGAACACCCTAACTATTCTTATGAAACCTATTATGAACAGCAACCTCAGTACTCGGAGAGCTACTGTGTAGAAGAGACACAGGTAGATGTCCCTACACCTGAAAATGAGGATTTTCTGAAAGCTTCGCAGTCAGACAAATTAAAATAGAACTCAACCTTCAGACACAACGACAGTTACCGTACGTAAAAATATTAAATCCGCCCTTGAAACTTCTAATTGATACTGGAGCTAACCAATCTTTTATCAGTCCTGAAGCGGTACAACATTTTTATTCGGATGTACCATGCAATTACGATCCCTTCGAAGTAACTAATATTCATGCCACCACCCGCAATGACTATTCCATAACGGTACCGTGCTTTCAAGAAATTAACGAGAAGGATGACATAACGTTGTTCATTTATAAATTTCACGACTACTTTGACGGACTGATTGGACTTGACTTACTAGAGAAATGGGAATCTAATATCGACTTGAAAAATAAAACGTTAGTAACAAGACAATCGACCAACCCACTACTAATGTATGACTCACGTAACTGTAACCTGTACGAAGATATTATACCCACGAATACTTGCAAGTTAGTTAGAGTCCCAATTAACTTCCATGATGGCGATGCGTTTATCTCAGAGCAATCTATATCTAATTGTGTTATAGGAGACTGTGTTACTACGGTTAAAAATAATCGCGGTATCATAGAAATCAGCAACCCAACTCGTCATGATGTAGTTTTCTCAATGGACCGCCCCATTAGTGCAGAATTATTTAATGTGCAGTGCACGCGCAACGATAACCAATCAACTCGTGCTAAAGAAGTGCTGTCACGTTTACGTACAAGTCACTTAAATCAGGAAGAGCGTATTAACTTAGAGACACTTTGCACTCAATACGCCGATGTGTTTTACCTTGACGGTGAGCCTTTAACTTTTACGAACAAAATGAAACACCACATTCGTACAAAAGATGAAGTGCCGGTATACACCAAAAGTTATAGATACCCGTACATTCACAGACAAGAAGTTCAAGACCAAATTTCTAAGATGCTAGAACAGGGAATAATTCGGCCTTCCGAGTCAGCTTGGAACTCTCCAATATGGGTTGTTCCTAAGAAATCAGACGCGTCCGGTAAAACCAAATGGCGCTTAGTAGTAGATTTCAGGAAGCTGAATGATAAGACCATCGACGACAAGTACCCCATCCCTAATATTGCTGATGTACTTGACAAATTAGGCAACTGCCATTATTTCACTACCCTAGACCTCGCCAGTGGCTTTTATCAGGTAGAGATGAACCCTGATGATATTCCCAAGACGGCATTTAATGTTGAGCACGGGCATTTTGAGTTCTTAAGAATGCCAATGGGCCTTAAAAATTCACCATCTACATTCCAACGTGTGATGGATAATGTCCTTAGGGATCTCCAAAACGTTGTATGCCTCGTCTATCTAGATGACATCATCGTTTTCAGCGTCTCATTACAAGAACACATGGTTAATCTAGAAAAAGTGTTCAAGAGACTCCGAGAATCCAACTTCAAAATCCAAATGGATAAGTCGGAGTTCTTAAAACTAGAAACCGCTTATCTAGGACACGTCATCAGTAAAGACGGCATTAAGCCGAACCCGGATAAGATCACAGCCATCCAAAAATTCCCAATACCTAAAACCGCTACCGAAATAAAACGATTCCTCGGGTTATTAGGTTATTACCGTAAATTCATACCTGACTTCGCTCGTATAGCGAAACCAATGACTCAATGCCTCAAAAAAGGATCTCGCATTTCACCTGATGACGTCAATTATATAAAATGTTTCGAACAGTGCAAAACCTTACTTACTAACGACCCTATACTACAGTACCCTGACTTTGACAAAGAATTCATATTGACTACTGACGCATCCAACTTCGCTATCGGTGCTATCCTTTCGCAAGGACCCATAGGTAGTGACAGACCTATAGCCTATGCATCAAGAACATTAAATAGTAGTGAGATCAATTACAGCACCATAGAGAAGGAACTTCTGGCAATAGTCTGGGGAACAAAATACTTCCGTCCCTACTTATTTGGTAGAAAATTCAAAGTATTAACCGATCATAAACCCCTTCAATGGGTCATGAACCTCAAGGAACCCAGTTCTCGGTTGACACGTTGGAGATTAAAACTAAGCGAGTACAATTTCACTCCCATCTACAAGCAAGGTAAACTCAATACCAACGCGGATGCACTCTCTCGTATTGAAATAAATAACGAGGATGCTAATTCCATTGCAGTTAATCCTCCTGAAACCGAAAATTTTTTTTCACAAGCCGGTTCCTCTACCCTCACAGCTCACACTAGTGCCGAAAATCCAATATTAGAAATTCCGATATCTGACGACCCACTTAATAGATTCCACAGACAAATATGCTTTGTAGTAGTAGGAGACATAAAAAAACGACCGACAGTGACTAAACCCTTTGAGACACACACCAGGACAACCATACAATTATCAGAGTCTTACTTAGAAGATGACGTCATAAACGCAATAAAAGAATATGTTAACCCCAAAGTAAAAACAGGTATAATTATACATCCAACATTGGCCATGTATAAAATTATCCCTATTATTCAGGATAAATTTAAAAGCTCATCCATGAATCTAGTTTTGACTAAAACCGAAGTCGAAAATGTTAAGGAATATTTGAGACAGCAGGAAATTATAAAAAAATATCACGAGGGTAAAACCAACCACCGTGGTATTAATGAGTGCTTTCTAGCTTTGTCGTCTAAGTATTTCTGGCCAAAAATGAAAGAATCTGTTACAAAATATATTAACGAATGTAATATCTGCGGCCAGGCTAAATACGACCGTAATCCTATCAAACAGAAATTTTCCATAGTACCACCGCCAACGAAACCTTTCGAAATCCTTCACATGGACCTCTTCACTGTCCAGAATGAAAAATTTTTGACATTAGTTGATGCATTTTCCAAATACGCCCAAGCATACCATTTGCGAGACGGCACAGCTTTAAGTGTCGTTCAAGCTCTCCTCATATTTTGCACCCATCACAGTATCCCTTTGACTATTGTGACTGACCAAGGACCTGAATTTACTAACGCGCTATTCTCAGAATTTACCCGACTTCATAAAATACAGCACCACAAAATTCTTGCACATACTCCTAACGATAATGGTATCGTTGAACGTTTCCATTCAACTATCCTAGAACACCTAAGGATATTGAAATTAGAACGGAAAAACGAACCTGCAATTAATCTGATGCCATATGCAATCTTAGGTTATAATAGCTCTATACATAGTTTCACCAAATGCCGACCTATTGACCTTATAACAGGACATTTTGACCCACGCGACCCGATTGACATAGATTTGACTGAACATTTATTCCAACAGTACCTACAAGACCACAAGAGAAAAATGACTTTGGTATATGACTTAATTAATGAGACCTCATTACACAATAGAACCGAATTGACTGAAAATAGGAATAAAGACCGTGAACATGAAAAAGAATACTCTCCTGATCAACAAGTATTCGTACGGAACCCTTTAGCGACCCGACAGAAACTAGCACCGCGTTTTACGCAGGACACAGTTTTAGCCGATCTCCCTATACATATTTACACTAAAAAGAAGCGAGGTCCAGTCGCTAAGTCACGCCTTAAGCGAAGTCCTAAAAATCCTGTATTGTTACAGGATACTACTGTCGCTACTGCTACCACTGACTCAAGGACAAGATGTAACGATTGACTCATTACAAGACGGACCAGGTTTACTTCCATTTAAATTAGGACCCACTAAAATCATTTCCCACTATCATTCTTTCCTGACTTGTATTGACCTAAGCGATATTCACTCGCAAATTAGCACAGTGAAATCTCAATTGTCTGAACTCAGACCTCAATTAAACAATAAGACTCTATCGCTTTATGAGCCTCATATCGATTTTCTAAGTACTAAACTGGAACGAATTTTTGACCAATTACAGACATTTGAACCCGAACGTAAGAAAAGAGGTCTTATTGACGGACTTGGTTCAGTAATTAAAAGTATCTCTGGTAACTTAGATTATACAGACGCAATTAAATACGACAATGCCATTCAAATCTTAAGAAATAACGAGCATAAGTTAGAATTAGAATTAAATAATCATATTAGTTTGAACAAAGAATGGATACTTGAAAACTCTAAAATACTACAGAATATAACTCTAAACCAAGATAAAATTGCAAATGTTCTTGATCTTATAATGAGCAGTGATAGTACTAGGGAAAACGAATTAATTAAATACGCTCATCTAGCTCAGTACTTCATCATTCTCGGTGACAATATAGACCAATTGTCCGAGGAGATCACTAAGTTAGAGAACACACTAGCGTTCATCAAAGTATCGAGTACCCCTCATTCAATTTTAAATATAGCAGATTTTAAGACGATGTTAGTTAGGTTACAAAATTTATATTCTAAGGATGAAGTTCTGGACGTAGAAATAAGATATTTGTACGATACGATTAAGCTAGGTTATTTTTATAAAGATAGTCAAATAGTTATAGTTCATAGGATACCGATTGCCTCTCCCATAACGTACGATCTCTATAAATTATCCATTGTTCCCAATAAGAATCGACAAATCCTCATCCCCTTCCTACCCTTCATAGCAATTTCTGGAGAAGATTCTGAGTACATGGAGGCAGAATGCCCGAAGGTAAAAGAATGGTACCTCTGCGAGCAAAGGTCCAACTACAAGGTTCCAGAAGATCCTGATTGCATCCACCAGTTGATCACCAGACAGGAACTACACCCATCCTGTAAGCTAACTGAAGTCACCCTGAGAAGAGAAGCGATGGAACAACTCGACGACAAACACTATACTATGAGTTTTCCAAACAAGACCAAAATCAAGACTTCGTGTGGACAAGAACAGTACCGGATCCTGCAAGGAAGCTACTTAGCAGTTATCCCTTTCAACTGCTACCTGAAGACACCGTATTTCCGCATTTCAAACTCCAACGATCGCATCAAAGGCCATCCTTTAAAAATCATGGAGCTACCACCGTACAAGGAACAACCACTTAGCAAAGACGCATCTATTATCCTGCAGTCAATCAACTTAGAAAATCTCCACTTAATAAACGAGAAAATCTCACTTCAAAGCCCAGTTAAAACTAGTGAAATCTTTGATCGAAGCTTATATCATACTACCATTCCAGTCTACGTGCTCCTGTTAAGTGCAACCGCACTCGCCATCGGTTTCTTATACAAACCACTTCGAGCCCGATGCGTTCAACCAATCAAACATCCTGAAACGAACGCTATCACTCCTGATGGGATCTATACTGAAATAGCAGAGACAAGAAGATGTCACCCTCGCGAGATCAAAGTCGACCACAGCATCATTTCAGCGACTCTTCCAAAAGTTGTTTCGAAATAGTCGCTGAAGTACGGGGGGAGATGTTACATATCGGTAACACACTGAATCCGCTGACGCAATTCACCTACATAGGAATTGCGCAACGCGGTAACAGCGAACATGAGGCGCCGACGCAGCACAACGTGAGCGCGGCCGACACGTACGCCACCGGACACCGGATGCCTCGCCTCGCCGCCACTTCGTGTCACTCTTGGCTCCAACTTCGACCATTAGACACATACTTAGTAATAATTAAATTTAATATTATAAATGTAACTTTCCTAAAATAAATTCCTATAAAACATTTTGGTTTTTTTTGCATCTTCTGGACTCGCTCAACTTAATTACTTTAGTTGTTTTAGTTGTTTAAGTTGACATATTATTGTTATTATTATTTTATGACATTGCTTCAAATTTATTGTTTAATTATACATTAACATAATTGATATTCAAATTATTATTATACTGACACATTGTATTAAGTTTATATTTAATTTGATTATAAAAATAATGTTCCTTTTATGCATGCCATCGCTCGACTAATTTGCACGCCTGTGGGCAAAATACGATGTAAGTTCATCTATATCTATTATATTCACCTGATCTAATACAACCTGCGCATATTATTGTGTTGTATGTATACTCGAATTTTGAGCAAATAAATGATTCTTATTCTTATTCTTATTCTTAGTGTCAGTAACGGGTCAACGTTTTGTAGGTCTTTAATTAAAATCGATGTCCTTCAGAGATCTATTTTAGGGCCTTACTTGTTCTAGGCGCAAATTGTTATTTTTGATAGATATTATTAACTTCGTGAAGGGGCTGAATTAATTATTTTTTTCAGCACCATCGGGATACGAATAGTAATGGTCGAAGTCTTACCAAGAAGCAGGTCTCTTGAGCAAGACACCGCGTAAGCTAGTACCACTGTAGTGACAGATATTGTGCCGCGAAAGCAACTGTGAGCCAGCATTACCGGGTTACGGTGTGAAGGGCACAGTGAAATTACTGGACGAATGAGATTCAAAAGAGCAGTGCCAGTCAAGAGTTGACAAGAGCAGTGCAATGCAGTGTCACGATAAACTACAGTTCTAAAACTGAGTAGTATCGCCCCATCCATGACTGTTGCAGTCCCACCCAGAGCCTAAGCTCTGGGTGCGACTGCAACAGTTATGGTCAAGCGTTTACTGATCTTATCCGTTTGTTTACTTGGAGAAATATAAAAAGCACATTTGTTTCATCAAGACTCCCTTGAAACATTCCGATCGCAAATAAATAAAAAAAATGTAAATATTTTTTTAATCTCAGATTTTCTTGTTTCATTGTTTTCATCTCATTTTACTTCTGAGAAGTGCCTTAGTAAGAATATAACAAGACATTGAGCACTTGGAAATTCCAAAGATTTTTTCAGTAATTTCAAACTCGGCCAAGAGACAATACCCGTCTAATCATTATCGTACAAGTTACCTTTAGATAAATATAAAATGTCGCTGTTCCTTCAATTCGTCCCAGACTGAACATGACAGTTTAACTTTTAATTGGGTTTAGTAAATAATTCTGCTGAGAAGGAGAACAATGCTAAGAAACAAAGAAAGTGATGCTGCGTAGAACTTGTTGTATAGCTTTGAATACATAGTTAATTTAGCTTCTCAGTTGTTAACTCAGTTGTTCAATTTGAGATAACTTTATATCTATGTTTCTTGCTATATACTATACAATCATTTCGTGGCTAAATAATGTGTTTAGCTTGTGATGTTGTTTGATTTGACAGCTGCCCGAACGCTTAAATGAATACTAACACTCGTATTTATAAACAAGTAACTACTTGATGCTAAGTAATTTCTCAATGAAGTAATTACTTCACGGTAGAGTACTTCAACATAGTATCTTGTTAGTCAGCCGTGCGATTCTCTAATGATTTGTCGTTGCGCTCGCCGACGACCTCACTGATGTCAAATACTTATAAGATATCGCCCTTGTACATAAGGTTGTTTTTCCAACGTTTCTTGTCATCTCGTCATTTGTTTCACGAATGTTGTTAAAGATGTAACGATGTTTTCTCTTACGGCCGGTCCCAATAATCTATCTATCGCCTGTTTAGCTTACTAAAGATTGACACTATTTGTATGAACGCTATGTCAAATTTCTATCAGTAGTAAGGAAAACCGTGGATAGATAGATTATTGGGATCCTCCATTAGAGAATCGCACGGCAGTATAGTCGAGCAATGAACGTTACTTACTAAAGTAAATGCATGACATAACCCTATTAAAATTGGATGTATCTTTTTACACTTGTATTAGGTTGTTGTCATGGGATTTTAATTTTGACAGCATACATCCTTCACAGTTTAGACTTGTGTGTGAATGTCATATTTATACAACTTCACTTTTGCAATAAGAACGACAAATGCACGTTTTCTCATTGCTTAAGCAAAGGAAATGGTGACTATTACTCGGCTAAGAATTGTAGCCTTTGATAGTTCTAACTCCAGGCAAATTCTAGTCTATAGAATTAAAATCGTTGCTTAAGTAATAGCTTTTCCATTAGTAATTACTTTTGCTTGTTTATAAATACGGCTGAAAGTGGTATTATTTCAATCTTGAATGCACCATGGCTAGCTATGGTGCATAGCTATCTACCATTCAAGATGCTGGTGCTAGGACATGTGGATTCCAACACAATGTATCCTTGAGTGAAAGTTCAAGCCCTAAACATCTTATACCTTTTAACGAGCAATTCTTGTGTATATATAATCTGAATCTCGGAAACGGCTCCAACAATTTTCATTAAATTTATGCAGGGGGTTCCGGGGGCGATAAATCCATTTAGCTAGGTTTCATTTTAGCAAACGTCGTCTTATCCGTGTTTTCAAGCAATGAGAAACTGCTACAATATGCATTATGGCAATTTCAATGGCAACCCCTTTCAAACGCACAACATCACAACATACATAATTTTTGTTTAACATGTACATTATTTAAAATACTTCAAAAAACTTCACTACTATCACATCTTATATCTTCACATCCTGTAATTTATTATAATATTATGAGACATATTATATATATATATATATACGAGTATATATGTAGAGATTTATAGATTTATTAACTGGCTCTTGCCTATTACCTTACTTGTGTTTGTTTATCTATCATCCTACCCTGTTCAAACTAGCAAACTTCCTAGTACACCGCACTTAGAATCTCAAGATACAGGCTCTCGCCTAGTTTGAGGCTCGACGGCAAATCTGTTTTTATCTGAAATGCTAACTAACCTAGATTAGATTCATAAAAAAATGAAAGTTTTCGACTTGGAAATAAATACATTTATTATTAAAAACCAATTAGGGCTATCAGCTTAAACAACAACTAAACTGTTTTACCGACACAGACTACTTGACAATAGATGGCGTTGTTAAGCAACACTAAGCCAATAGGTGTTTGGTTTGAGGTTAGACCAAGACAATCAATTGTTTACTTACCAGCATAGCTCGGTCACCCAGGTACTGTATGTATGTACTAACGTTTGATGTAGGATTTGAACCGAAGAGTACCTGATTGGCTGCCGATTCCTTTGCTATCGACAGTTCAACTTCACATGAATAGAAGCGCCTTTCAACCTGTTTCAACTTCCAACATTAGGTACTCGTGTTACCTTAGGTTCATAAATGTAAGTACAGCCGTGCGATTCTCTAAGAGCAAACATCGTTACATTTTTTACAACATCCGTGAGACAAATGAAGAGATGACAATAAACGTTGGAAAAGCAACCTTATACACAAGGGCGATATCTCATACAGTGTCTGATATCGGTGAGCTCGTCGACGAGCGCATCGACGAAACATTAGAGAATCGCACGGCAGATTTCAAAGAGAAAGTTAAATGAACGTCATTTATTATTTCACGTGTCAGTGACGCTCCTGTCAATGTTAATTATTCACTAGGACGGCCTTACGGCTCCGCCCGCGTGTGCATTCGTTACATTTTCTTGAGCTACAAGAGTAAAGTATAAATAATAAGTATTCTACAAGTACAACAGTTTGTACACAAACAAAAGTTAGTAACATTATTGTTATACCTGCTTATGGGTTTAAGTAAGGTTTAAGTTATAGTGTTAGATTACTACGTTATTACTATTATTACTACTATTAAATAATTACGTTGCACAATGTACCTATTAATCTGTCCGAATCAGCAAGCCTCCTACGAGGCAAGTTTCATTCATAAATCTATTGTTATTTTTTGTCCTGATGCGGACAGATTAAATGTTGATGAATTAATTTATTTATTGTTAATGTTGATAAATGTATTTGTTAATTTATAAATTATGATGTATTATAAAAAAAAAACTTTGAACTTTGGATTTTGGACTTTGGACTTTGTTATATAATATGTATACATATTGATAAGTGGGCTGCGTCCCCGCCACCTGTGATTGGTCTAATAAAACAGTGCTAATATGGCTGTCGTGTTGTCACTTACGGTCCCACTATAAATATATAATAGACTTTGACTTTGGACAATCCAAGATCACTTTTTTACTTTTTTGATAATAATTATGGGACAACATTCACACTCGGTGTTCAGGTTCCAAACTAGACAGAACCTGGACTGTGGTAACCGGATGCCTGATATACATACTTATGTACATGATGGCGTCGGTCGCCTATTGTGACGGAGCATTAAAAATGCGTTCTTGTCCACTTATAAAAAAAAAGATTAGTGTGTACTTCACCATAATTACTAGAAGACATATGGACATTAACTAGGGCCATAAAGCTATGTTACGACTGGTTGTATATTACTTTAACACGTTTGTTCTTAATCGCTCGCTTCTCACGCGCAACGAATTATGTTTATACTTTCTATAACAGACGAACCAGTATCCTAACTTTGCAAACACAAGCATTAACGCGGCAGATAACTAAAGCTCAGGAACCTTAATTATATCGTCCTTACTCTTTAGCAAATGTTAGGATACTACACAAATAGGTCAATATAACGTTTTATATTAGGTATATTTATGTTTAGTTCAAAGTATTTAATGTTAGTTAGGTATACAACCATATTTATATTATATTTTTAATTTAACAACATTATTAAACATGTTTTACCATTAGTTAAAATTATATAATAACTAATACCAATGTTGATTTGACTCACAAAACCGCCAGCTCGATCGCCGGCCTTTTTGGTCAACTATCAAAAAAGGCCTGAGAAACAGACATCGGGCAGAGTGTATTTTAATAGTAAAAATACGGCAAAAGTTGTTAAACATTTGATGTTAACGTGTGGATCCTGCTAGAGTGGACGAAGGTAAAGATTATTGTTTTATTTTGTGGTATCATTGTCCTATTTATTGGCTATTAGATTCGATGTAACTGAAAACCACATATTAAATAATTATATAATTTGAACTTATGTTTTATTTGTTTGTATTAGTACCCTAATACAAAGTTACGTTTATATATGTTTTTAGGAGACGGCTTATCTTGTCTTAAATGGTAACCACTGAACTAAACTGCGCCTGTAACCATGAGACATTAATTGGTTAAGTCTCAGGTCCCTGTTCACCGGCACCCCTACCCGCAACCAACCGCAGTATAACGAACATTGCTGCTTTGCGGTGGTATGGTATGGTGGTAGTACTTCCCCGGACTAATACATTCATAAAGAGTTTTACTACTCAAAAAACTACAAAAGTTGCATAAAACTGAAGACTTCCTCTACAAGTTCAATAAAAACTTGCCATATTCAAACGAAAACTCACTCAAAGTTAAACCGTTTCAATTTGAACAAGAAACAAACATACAAACTCACTTACAAACATTGGAACTTACAATAATAGTGTTACTAATCCCTGACAACTAATTTAAAACAATAATGATATAATAAATGTTCTTTAACGTTCTAAATCTAATACCTAAAGGTATTCTTGTTTAAATGTATAGGATAATCTGAATTTCGGAAACGGCTCCAGCGATTTACATGGAATCTAGTGCGCAGAGGGTTTCGGGGGCAATACATCGATTTAGTTAGGTTTCATTTTTAGAATACGTTGTTTGATCCGTGTTTTAGGCAATGATAAACTCATTGGTCACTAAAGCTACAATAGATGGCGTTGTTAAGCAACACTAAGCCAATGACTGCTTTATATGGTGGCTCGTTTACTGTGACTTCTGTGAGGTTGTGGAATTCACTTCCTCAGAATATCCGTGCTAGCCGTTCTCTGGATGATTTTAAAGCGAGAGTAAACGAGTATTACCTCTCCAACTAATTCTTAATTGGCGTATGTTTGTATTTCTTATATATTTATTATAGACTAATATGTATTTTATAATGATTTGTATGTATATATTTTGGTTAGTATTATATTTTTATATTTATATATTATGTTTGTATATATAGGGTCTTGATATTATTTTGTAGTAGTAGTAGTATCATCATTATTTTATCTCTTATTGGTTGATGTACACAGAAACCTACTTACTTATACTTAGTTCTCTGTCCTTATTAGGTTTGCTGTAAGAAAACTCTCTTTAGGGTTAAGCTCGCCTATGTACATGCTTTTATCTAATACCTCCACTGTATCTGTGTTTTGTGTACAATAAAGAATATGAGAATCAGTGTTTGGTTTGAGGTTAGACCAAGAAATCAATTGTTTACTTACGAACAAGGTAACAAGGTACTTTAAATACAGAGTATTAATAAACTTCATGAACATTCTTATGTTTGCCAAAAAAATAAAATAGTGAAGTTCAGATACTGCCACGTTTTGTTTACTGCGTTTAAGATCCCAAAAACTATAGCACACACACTTTTATACTATGTATTATACACAGACTTACTCGTACCAATAACATTAAATCTATTCAATAGACATGTCATCGCCCGTTTAATTTTAAAGCGGAATGTTCCAAATTAAAACGGTTTTTTAACGCCTGCTTAGCGAAACCAACCATTGTCATTTTGGAGAGAAAAATCACATCAATATGAAAGTTAAGTATTTGAAAAAAATCTTCTTTCGGTTGGATAATGCTGTCAAGCTGATCAATAAATGTCGCTCCGTCTCCATTAGACCATTAAAATCATATAGAGAGTTAAAATTAATTCTCGGACGGCGTGCTTCGATGGCCTAGTGCTCATGGCGTCTGACTCAGATAGTCGGAAGACGCGCGTTTGAATCGCGTCTGAAAATTAACTATATGCAATAAGCTGTATCATGATCTATATACAATAAATAAAATTGACGTGATACTACTATGTCTACACGATAGGGAGGGACTTAGGCTACCTTTACCTATTTAAGAGAGGCTTCATGAATAACATTTGATTGTTATAACTTAAAACCTTAAACTGTTTTAATGTTGAATTTCACTCTAAATGCTACGAACCACTTTCGAACACAATGGCAAAGAATATCATCAAATGTTCTCTAAATTTGAGTTGTAAATACAAATTATGTACCAAATTATACTAAAAATTCAGAAAACATAATATACCTTTTTAAGTTTCACTAATGACTGATTTGCCAATGAGAATAATTTTAGAATTCATTGAGATCACGAGCGAACTTTTTAATATACTTCCCATTTGGAACGTATTTTCGGCACCTTTTTTGTAACATGACATGTCTATACTATTTGAAATCATAACTACCCACGCCATAAGCTTGAAATTAAAACAAATAAGTATATTTCTGACCAATTATTTTTTCCAAGTTAAATATTAGGGGAGCGATCTTCAGAGAATCTTGAACTGTATCGTAAAGAAAATAGAGACGAGCATAAGGGAATTTTAGAAATGTTTGTTTATAGGGTGGTTGAAAGGTTATGAAGTGTGTAGAGACTCCCTTCGTCTGTTTACTTCATTAGAAAGATCGATTTATAGGGCTTCGAGTTTCGAGGAACATTTTGGGAAATTTGTTTTGAATGTGGAGCACCGCAACATCACGCGCTTACATCCCTGAAGGGATCGATAGACGTGTATAAATAGTGTTTATTGTTCCAATGTAAATTGAATAAAAATAAAATTGCCTTCGATTACCGCTGTAAATTAGGACGCACATTTCTCTAATTTCATTCATTTGAATCACTGTGATTTACGAGATTTAAATCTTTAAGGCGTTGTCAGCTGCTAGCGCGTGTGGACTTCGGTGAAATCAAGCAATTGCACCTCGTAGAAACTTATAAAAAAAGGGGAAATAAGTGGTATGTAATCATAAGACCTAAGTGGCGTGCAATTGGAGAGGCCTATGTCTAGCAGTGGACTGCTACAGGCTGATGATTAAGTGGTATGTTTGATATCTTTTTAAATGTACTCAAGTATGTTAAAATATGTTTTTAATTCCATCAATGTGTTATTTAAAAGTCTTAGAAATGCCATATATTTTTTTGTAATTTTATGTTTACCATTGTTAATGAGACTGCTTTAAGAACCTTCCTTATCTTCTCTGACAGAGCCAGCGCAAATATGCCAATCTCGATGGTTACATACTTATGGTGATGGTTATACTTTACAGAAGGTTACATATTTGTGCCGTTTGGGGTAGGAACTTTGGGTCAGTAGGGTCCAGGTGCATACGAAATGTTCAAGGTCGTGGTCAAACGTTTGGTTGAAGCGTCAGGCGACCAGAATGTTGGCTCATATTTGGCACAAACAATTAGCATAACTATTCAACGTGGAAATGCAGCCAGCATTCTGGACACTTTTCCCAGTTGTTTTCCGTAGATCCATTGGACGTCCCATTGACGGGACGGGGCGAAAAATCATTTAGCCGTGTACCCATTGCCTAACGGTTACACGGGAAATAAATTATATTCTTGTATCGTTTTCTACGAAACCATTAACAGAGATGTCACAGCATGATGTAACCATCGCAAGCAACCATTTGCAAATGTTAAAAACTATACTTTCATTGAAAATTTCCTTTAATTATTGTTTACAATTTTTTTTATCTTCATTATTTTGTGTTGCTTTAAAATATTATCTTAATGACTAATAATAGATAAATTAAATTTTTTATTGAAAGTACCCGAATATGAATGTTTGGATGGATGGAGGTTTGTCGCTCAATCACACCAGATTTGCTGCACGGATTTGGGTGAAATTTGGAGTTGTGAAAAACATAAACATAATAATAACATAAACATAAACACTTATGTGTTTATCACAACTCCAAATTTCACGCTAATTCATAGGTAGAGGGGTCGCGGGGTGCAACTAGCTTGCTATTAATATAATGTTCATCATTACCTGCTATACACCATTATGTTATACACTCAGACGGCTTTCATGTCTCGAGCACTCTTTACTCCACTTTCCCCTGGGGTTTACGTTTACGTAAGAAGGGGTGACAATTTATTAATGAGTGGAAAATGGGGGGGAGGTGGGTTTAGGGTAAACATGCTTGCTCCATTGGTTGTGTCCTGTCTACGAAGCGCGAGGTCACAAGTTCGATTCTTACTTAATCCAAATATTTGTGTTTTGCGCAGAAATGTTTGTGGAGTATTAAATGTTGTGAAGTGTTATTGTGTGGTGTCCATGCCTCTCGTGACACAGGGAGTCCTAGTGCGGGGTACGAGTGCGTAATCGTATTATCGTAGCTTCACACATCAAAAAAGTTTGCGATCACTTTGAAGAAATCGAAATCTTTTTGATCTAGATTATAGTACTCGTATGATTTCATCGTCTTACAGTTGCTATTGTAGGAATTATCTGACCATTTCGAATAAACCACGGGCGCCAATTTGTACTGGTTGATGATAATGCGCCCGCCCATCAAGCTCAACGAGGCAAGGCTGCTCTCCTAGAATACGACATCACAAGGTTAGACTGGCCTGTCGGCTCGTCTGACTTAAACCCAATAGAGCACGCGTGGGATGCTCTTAAGCTAGCTGTTTGGAACCGTCAGCCACGTCCCCAGACAGTGCCAGAGCTCAGGGAAGCCGCTAATCAACAATGGAACAGGTTACCCCAAGAAATGCTCGATAACTTGATTCTATTCTTGAGTGGTAACAGCGGCTAGTCAATTATAAAAACACTTGCTTGCCTACAATGCCCTTCTAACCAAAACGCAGGTAACTTTCCCATAAACTGAACCTAGCACGAAAGTTTGCGCAAGTGTGACGTAATCGTATCGTTAACGTAATGTAGTACAAACTATGAGTCATGTGTGCACACATTTGTACCAGATACAACGAGCTATGGAGAGGGCTATGCTCGGGGTTTCTCTACGTGATCGAATCAGAAATGAGGAGATCCGTAGACGAACTAAAGTCACCGACATAGCCCAGAAGATTAGCCAGTTGAAGTGGCAGTGGGCAGGGCACATAGCACGCAGAACTGACGACCGATGGGGTCTGAAGGTTCTGGAGTCGAGAGTACGAACCAATATGTGCAGCATTCAACGTCGTCGCGCAGGACGACGTTGAATGCAGACCGCTACCAACCGGTCCTTTTGGAAATTAGTGAGGGAGACCTATCTTCAGCAGTCAACGTCTACGGCTGAAATGATGATGATGAACTGATAGTTTGTACTGTATACGTAGACGAGACCATTACTTTACACATACCTAACCAATTTATCGTGGCAGGCACACTGAATCCTCAAAGAAAACTCCACAGCGTACCAGAAATGGTGCACCCAATCCATTAATTCCTTTTTATGACCAAAGTAACGGCAACCTCCTTAAATCCTAATGATGATTAATTATTCAGACGATGTTTCGAACGCACCCTTTTAATGTATATTGCTTTTTATAGCTCGTTTGGAAGCGATGGACGTATCAAGAAAATTTTCAAAGTATTGGGTCTTACATATTTTTTTAAACTGCGAGTTTTATGTTTGACGCCTGTGTCTGCCTGCCTGTGGTAACGTAGCTTAGCGCGCGCCCTATTTTTTATCCGACTTAAAAAAAGGAGAAGGTTATATGTTCATGTGTATTTATTTTTTTATGTGTGTGTTACCCGATTACTCCCCCATTTGTGGACCGATTCCCAAAATTCTTTTTATATTTGTTAGAGTATATTTCCGAGGTGGTCCCATTTAAATTTCATCAAATTCGGTCAAGCAGTTTTTGAGTCACACTCCATAAACTGAAAAGAGTTACACACCGCAACTCGGCCATAAGCATTGTTTTTAGCGGAAGTGTCACTAAATATTTAAGACGGGGTCCAAATCCCAATTTTAAAATAATTTACCATGCTTACGTAAGGTTAAAAATAGCTTGTTAGATTGGACGATGTAATGCGAAAATGCATTAATGTTTTACGTTTTCTTTATTTCTCTCGATATATACTAACACAATTGAAAAAACCTGCAGGTTACTATTTCAGTACTTTACGTTGGCTATGTATTACCTAAAAATTTTATTGTTATCGCTGAAAATTCTGAGAGTTTGGACGTGAAAGTTTATGTTTATGGACGTATTTAGGATTTTTTTCTGCAGAGAGCGAGTTATGTTTATGAATTCTATTCGGTTATTACTCTTTGCCTGTTCCTTTTCTAACCTAAGTTTTTTTTTTCATAGAACATTATCGATCTGTTTCGTTACACTACATGTTGAAAGATTCTACTTTTTACTATTGGGCCCTACTCCCACTTCTTACAGTAGTCATGTTTCAACCTTACCATTAAATTTGGTACCACGATGTCAATATAGCAAGCTTAAAATAATAATGGATTACGATAGACGTTTTGATGACGTAGTATCAAATATTTCACTCAACTCGCGTTCTTTGAAGTGGCTTTTAACACAAGTTTCATTGTTCACATGTAATTTTTTTGCAGATCCGTACCTCCCATATTTTAAAGTAGTCACATTGAAAGCATACCATTAAATTTGGTTGACCGTTTTCTCTCGGTAGGGGTACGATGGTAAGTATGATTATTCTAAGCTTATTGCAAAACGCTCCTCATTTATGTTAGTTTCGTAAAAGGTGGGAGTAGGCCCCCAAGATACAATCGCGCCTCAATGTAATATGTTATTTAGTAAGATTCGTGCCACATATGGATGAGACTATGTATATGTCGCTTGACGAGTTGAGACGAGTGCAGTTCCAAAAGGTATTGGATTGCTGCGGCCGGCTCCGGTCCGATGCGCAGATGAGACACATCCGACACACTCGGTCGGCCGGCTCTACAATACATTTGTCATACAGTGACTAACTACTATTTAAAACGTTGTCTGGCTTCAGCCCTTCCTTCAAAGATGTTTGTAAGGCATTTTCCACACGAGTGGAGCCGTGGGATATTCAATGTTAAGATTCAAAATTTAACGAGCAGTAGAACTCTTTGTGAAGGAGTTCATCTTGGGAAGTACTGCTACCATCACTATTTCTACCATGAAGCAGTACTGTTCGCATTGAAGGGTATAGTTGCTGGTGAAGAGACAGGCACATGAGCCTTAACGACTTAGGCTATGTTCTGGTAAGCGCCGAAATCACTCGCGGCGTTCGCACACACATTCCCTTTAAGCCCACGGTCATCGTGAGCGAGCTCGATACGTCATCGATAACGTCACGGAAAACGCTCATGTCGCGACCACAACGCTCGCGGATCTTAGGTGGATCTACGTGATCATTACGAGCTGTCACTGTCAACCAAAGGGAACGGCAAACCGGGGCGCGACAGTTGAGTGTTGACGGCGCTTTCCGGAACGCACCCTTAATGTATCAGGGTTACGGGCGCAGTGCAGTTCGTCACTTATGATGTAATGCATCTGTTCTAGGCAGAGGTTACCGCTTCACGCCAGGTGGGTCTCGTGCTTGTTCCATGATCAAATGACATTAAAAAAATTCAAATGTCGCTTCATACCATGAAAAATAATCGAGATGACTAATTATTTTATTTTATTTTTATTTACACGGAAAACAAACAGCTGCTTATTTAATAATGTAGTATAAGGATCTTGTGAATACAAAAGCCTAACAGTTTTCGCTTATGATAACATTGTAAGTGCCCTGAATCCAAATAGGTAACAATAGGTAATCGTGCTTGATTAAAGAACACAAACAGGAAACAAAAAGTAAAGTGATGCACACAAATAAGATTCGATTATAAGTTTAACAACAAAGTATAAGTTTACTTTTTATACGTAATATTTGAAGAAAGGAAAGAAAGTTTCGCAAACATGTACCTGTATGTGAACCTGAATGTAACATATAGTATATAAGTATTCATTTCCCTCTTGTGTAGTTATAGGTAAATATAATGGAAATGTTAATTTGACTTACCTAAAATAACGTACATTGTTATAAGGCAAATAAAATATTCTATTCTATAAGTCATCAGGGAGATCATTATTGGTGGATTGATTATTATTATTATTAGTGGGATGGCTATAAAATAATAACAAGGAAAATTAATGTACCTAAGTTGGCTGAAATAGTGAAATATCAGAGTCTAACTTGTGATTACAACATATCACTGGCCAAGTGCGGGTTCCGTACTTATTTCGGTTTATGCTATAAAAGGTTCCGGTAAGCGCCGCCAACGCTCACGTGTGTCGCGCTCCGGTTGGCCGTTCCCTTTGGCTTCTATGCTTTTAATGCCCAACGCAAATACAACAATCACGCGGCCACTATAAATGTGCGCTAAAGCATCCGTCAAAAATCAATGGAATCCTATACATATTTGATGTTTTGCCGGTGGCAGCTCGCAACGGACGCAAAACCTACCTTCTATTCGCGACTGTTGTGGTCGCGACGTGAGCGTGGTGACGGCATCGATGACGTAACGAGCTCGCTCACGATTATCGTGGACTTGTTAAAAGTCAAAAGTCAAAGTCAAATCATTTATTACCAACAAAGGTACAAAGACAAAATTATAGATGTTAACCAAACTAAATATGCTTCATTGATTGGCAATAGGGATACGCTCAGCACTGTGCTGCGTAAACAGCGGTTTACGCAGCACAGTGCAGCAGGGCTGGTTTTCAGTGTACCCCTTTGCTCGAACTGCGATTTTAGTCGAGGATAAAGTTAGAAGCGGGCTTGATTGTATATAATACTAAGTTGGAGCTTACGCGTGTGTGTGTGAGTTTATGTGTGTATGTAAGAGAACGGATGTGTAAACCATGCGATTGATTTCAGCGAATGAAGGAACACGATCTAAGAAAAAGACGGGCAAAATGTGCGACTGATGGTAAGTACTATGCTTGCCCATAACATGTCGCAATGCCGCCCAAAGTTTACAACTGAAGTTTTGTGTGGCACTGCACTGGGCTGTTCACCCCGGGACATTGGTTTTAGCCTCTTTCGCCCAATAATTCCAGTTGCTACAACGCCCTTCACCCCCTAACACAGTAATGCTCGCGCACTATTGCTTCGCGGTAGAATATCTGGCACTGTGGTGGAAAATAAAAAAATAATTTCATTTAAGTTCCATTTTTGGTAAAAAAATATTTTCACACACAATAAAAGTTTTTCACAGAACCTCCTTCTTTTTGAAGTGGCTTCAAAAGTGGAAATATCAACCAAAACCGCATCTTGCACAAGACGCTTACTGCCGTCTACTAATTGGTCGGGTTTCCTTGCTTGTTAAGATTCTCATCCTGACGCAGAAGGAAATATTCTACTCCGTTCTTTCATACAGAAATCGTACCCCGTATTTGTTCACGTCGTTACTCTTAGCGGAAGCCCGACTCGCACTTAGCCAACACTTGACGTGTAAGGTTGAGGTATAAGGCTTAACCGACAAAGTTTTATAGGAGCTTACCTCTTATAAAACTTTTGTCGCTAAGTACCCAGATATATGTGGTACGTAACGAATATCTGATCTGATCAGTATTTTACATAAAATACTGCAAACACTGAGATGTTAACCGAACATGTTAAGCGAACAACAATAACCGTGGCTGGTCGCGGTTATGCTGAGCATCTGATACTGATATTAAAACCCGCAGGTTGTGAGGGGTTACCCCCGTAGTGGCCTCCAACCTCCCCTATAGCCACCCCGAGCCTCGCTTGATCTGATACTGATACTGGTCTGATTCTGATGATCACACTCTGTCCGCAGACAGTCCGATAGCATCGGTTACTGAGAATACTGAGACACATAATACACAATAAAATTCTGGTAATGCATGCATGCACTGAGAAATTCTAAAATCACTTACTGAATACTGATGTTGCTCCGTCGCTGTCCGGTCGCTCAATGTCGCGCGGAGCTAGTGGCGCGTGCTCACTCCCTCCTACCTCGGATACTACATAGCTATAGCTATAAAGCATAACGCTTCGCTTTCGCGACACTCCCCCACCAAGAATGAGCAAATTAAAATGATTTGATTCTGAACATACATTTAATGAATATTCTGATAAGGTGAATACATCAGTTATAATTATCTTACTGATGAATTAAACTTCGCTAAGGTTCAAACAATCTGATCGTCAACTGCGATGTCCACTCTCTGACTTTCTCTCTGGCTCTCATTGCTGATTTCCTAGACGGCTGCATAGTAACATCTGCCGCTGTTTGAATGGAGTTGTCTGGTTGGGTAGTGGGCGCAACATTTTGAGTTTCCTCTAAATCTGGGACTGGTTCGGTTAGATGCTTATTTTGTGTTACAGCTGGTACTGGTTCATCAATCTGAATTTTCTCTGAATGGGGATCAAGTGACCTGAGCGTAGAGTCACTCGGAACTGATATAGGTACTGTACTATTATTTCTGTCTTCTACTTCAAGTGGATAAAGATGACTTATTGAACGTGTGTACGTTTCTCCGCTGGGTAACTTTACTCTAGCCACTCTTATCTGTCCATCCGAACCTCTTATAAGCTCCACTATGTTTCCGACCTTCCAGTGTGCCCTATTGCTGTCTGATTTTAACTGAACCGTCTCTGATATCTCAGGTGTTCTGTTAACTGTTATCCTAGGTTGTCAATGTTTGTCATTTCGTTCACGAAGACTGGTTAGATACTGATTTGTAAACATTTTCGCAAATTCGCAAATTCTAATAGTAAGGCACGTAAAAAGGCATACCCAACGTTTTTCCTTAGTTCTTTCATCAACCAACAGAGGGCCAAAATAATCTAAACCCGTGAAAGCAAAGGGGTGACTCAGTTTTACTTGTTCTTTTGGTAAGTCTGGCATTGATGGTAATTTGAAAGGACCCCCACCGTATTTAACGCACTGTATGCACTTTCTAATAACTTTCTGAACTGTCGATCGGCCATGTGGTACCCAAAAATTCAGTCTCAAAAGAGATAACGTATGTGAGACACCAACATGGTAGTTTTTCTCGTGTAATGCGGTGATAAGTTTATGTGTAAATTCCGAATTCTTTGGAAGAAGTATAGGCTCTTTCTGATCTTGCGTTAAATCTGTGTATCGAAATCTACCTTTACACCTTATGACTTTGTCCTGATCTTTATATAATTGTAGTGACCTTGATAAGTCAGTTATGATACCTTCTACTTCTTTAGGAAAGTATTCTTTCTGGATTTCCAATATCTTTTTGATTTTGTCATTGTCTGAGTGTTGTTCATAACTATCAACTGTCATCGGCTCTATCCTGTCTGAAGGGGATCTAGACTCATTGTCTTTATTGTTCGGGAGACCCTCCCCGGCCAAAGAAGTTTGAGCTGGAATTTTATCTGAATTGTTATAATTTTGAGGCCACTGTTTAGAATCTTTAAACAAAAAATCAGGTCCCTTGAGCCACCTATGGTATGAGTCTACTTGGTCTGACCTAGTGCCTACGTCTGCTGGATTAAATCTGGACGGTACATAACGCACTTGCAATTTTTGATTCTGTTTTATTTCATTGATTCTACGCGAAACAAATGGAGGAAGTAGTTTTTCTGACTTGTACCAACTAAGCACTATTTGGCTGTCCGTCCACAAATACTGTGCTCTGATCTTTAGCCGCAAGAATTTTATTACGTAACTCATAAGCTTGCACCCAATTAATACTCCCAGCAATTCTAATCTTGGAATCTGCAAGTTATTTTGGTCCTTTAAAGGCACTAATCTGGACTTGCCAATAACAAAATTGACAATAATATTAGCATCGAAAGAACTGCGCAAATAAATTGCCGTTGCATATGCCTCCATAGAGGAATCAGAAAAACAATGTAGATCATATTTGATATCATTATGCATACCATGGTTATTTACATGACGTGCGTAATATCGATTGACATGTATGTTCTGGAGATAAGAAAACTTTGTTGCTATCTGTTTCCACTCTCTAAGTAGGTCGTCATTTAATTTATCGTCCCACTTAGTCTTCTCTTTCCACAATTTTTGAATTTTTGAATAGTTTTGCTGGGAGTATCATCGGAACCGCGAGACCACATGGATCATACACAGACGCAATAGTTCTTAATATATCTTAATAATCTATATTCTCTAAATTAGTTTTCAATTTAAGTTTATCACTATCTATGTCCCATAACAAACCTAATACTTTTACTTGTTTACAATCCTGTGACTGCAACCTAGCTGGTATGTGGGAAAGCATATCCTTTGAGTTTGAGTTCCATTCGCGTAAATTCATCGAAATACAGTCGAATGTTTGTTTCGACGCTTTGAATAAGTTGATTGCATCTTCGATTGTCTGAGCACCTGTCACTATATTGTCAACGTATATGTTATGTGCTATTTTCTTCATAATCGTGTTATTTGAGTTCATCAGATGGTATCTGATTGTAGCGTTAAGCAAAAACGGACTGGATATGACACCGAATGGGACACGACAAAAACGTAAGTGAAGGACGTTATCAGGGCTGGGTCCATGATTTGTATCCTTGAGCCATAGAAATCTTGTAACGTCCTTATCTAAATCTTGAAGGCTTAATTGTAGAAAGGCCTTTTCTACATCCGCAACTATGCCTATAGGCTGTTCTCTAAATTTAATAAGCAGACCGGTAAGATCTTCCAACATTAGTGGCCCACGGTACAAACATTCGTTTAAACTCCGGTTATCTCCTGTCTTAGATGAAGCGTCATAAACGATACGAAGCTTATTAGGTTTATCGCGACTGTGGACGCAGTGGTGCGGAAGGTAATGAACCGGATGATTCTGTACGACAGATGGATCAGGCACTATTTCTATGATCCCATTCTTAAGCTGATCTTGAATAACCTTGTCGTATGCTAAAATTTTTGAATTGTCTAAACGCTTTATTAAACTGTTGAGACAACCCCACGCTAACCCTAAATTATTCGTAAGATTAGGTGGAACTTCAGTCCAAGGCCATTGTACATGATACCTATTTTCTGTGAACTGAACCGTTTCATTGAAATGTTTCACTGCCTCTTCGTTCCTAGTGGATTTCGGAGAATCAGTAATACCAATTGACTCAAGGTCCCATAATTTTTTAACATCATCAAACCTAAGCGGGAGATCTGGTTTGTGTAACTTATTGTCAAAATCTGCATTTGACTGGAAATATGTTAGTACAGTCAGATGATCCGACCTATCACTTGTTTCATGAAATTTCCCGGACCATACCCAGCCGAAGTCCGAATTAACCAAGAAAAGATCTTCGGCGACTGAAATTTTTTAATGAGACATAAATGAATGGTAATAATCGTTACCGATCAATATATCAATTGTATCGCCGCATGAACCGTCATCAGCAAATGTAACATCTTTTAATTTAGCATTGTTCCACATTTTGGTTAGATCATGGGACTTTGGCATCCGTATACCATTAGTAATATGAGGGACAACGTTGGCATGTATTGTACGCGTAGCACCAGTTCTAGTTACGAGCTTAAAATCAACAATCGGACTCTCAATCTGATGCGGTGCCTTTGCACCAAAAGTAAATATCGACAAATTTACATTTCCTTTAGTGGGCAACTTCAAATGGCTCGCCGTAGACTCGGTTATGTACGAGCGTTGACTACCGCAATCTAACAAAATCCAGCATTTTAGTTGTTTCGACTCAGTATCTGAATTACTTACCTTAGCTAGACAAGTCTGTAATAACGTAACGCTAGCATTAGTTCTTACATGTAAACTATCAGTGTGTATCGATTTGATTGATAACAATCTAGTCGGGCATAACGCTCTGTTATGTTGGCCGAATTTGTTACAATGCCTACATTTACGCTTTGAGTGACAACTATCGGATTTATGCCCTTCTGCGAAGCAACTATAGCAACGTCTTCCTAACTGTTACTTTCTGTCCTGCAGAGTTGTATAGGTGGTGCATTCATCGTTATAATGATCTTGTTTACAAAATATGCATCTTATTAATTTCTTTTTAGGTGGCTCATTGGTTCTGTCAGAAATAAGTGGTATTTTCCGTGATAATGGTTTAAACTTGTTAAATTGGCTGGTGTCAGTTTTGGGTTTATTTTTTGTGAAATTCGTATACTTGTGCTGTCTGGTATGCCTAACGTTGTCTGATCTGACGTGTAAGGACCCTAAGGTAAAATTATCTGCTACTGGTTTACCATCACTGTTGGTTGCCTCCCCAGTTTTTGTATCTGCAGTATTTTGCTTCAGTCTATTTGATGTTTCCCTAGCCGATATGATGTATTCTAAATATTTTCTGATATTGTCAATTGTTTCATCTTCGCCAGATATCTTCATCCTTAACTCGTAAATCAAATCTTCTGGAAACTTTTCCATAATCATAACCCGGAGGTGATTGTGATTTACATCTTCACCCAATGAGCTCAATACTCGAAGGTGTCTTTCAATCTCATTGAGAACGTGCCTACAATCTTTCACTTGACTCGTTGATACCGTTTTGATCCTATAAAGTGCTACATAATGAGCATCAATAATGGCGCCAGGTTTTCCGTACCTTTCTTTTAACGTGGTCACAGCTATACGGTAATTTTTGTTGGTCGTATCTAACCCTTCAATAGCCTGTTTTGCATCACCTTCAAGAACAGATTGCAAGTACAAAAGTTTGTCGACGTCATTGATATTTCTGTTATCTACGTTAGATGAAAACTGGTCCCAGAACTGGTACCATTTGAGTACATCTCCATTAAATTTAGCCAGTTCCATCCTAGGCAATTTGCTAGAAATGCTACTGTTTTCACTACTTGCAGAAGATATTCTGTAGTTTCTTTCATTCTGTTTGACGCTTACATCTATCTCTGAGATTAGATCTTCGGCTTGAATTTGAGTCGCAGTGTATTGACTTATTTCATCTACGTTCGGTACTGTAGTTAATTTGCAAAAGTTATAAATCTCTGAGACAAATCGCTGATTAGCACTCTTTAGTTTGGATCCAGTTAGTTCTAATTCACTTAGGTTGGCACCGCTTTCTTGAAACTTTGTAAGGGCACACTGAGCCGAGTCTATATATGTCTGAACTGATTCGTAAATAATCTTCAATCGGGTTCGGATCACATCTTCCATTTTGAGTACAGTACCTACTCGTAAATATAATAACTACGACCGAGATTGGAACCGTTATGATTGTCGAAGTAGGCAACGTTCAAATCTAAAACAAAGTCAATTTTACATAAACCGCCCCTATTGAAACAACTTTGCTTAAATGAGGCGACTAATAGCTAATAATCGTTGACAGTTCTATATTATGTATAGATAATAAATAAAATCAGTCAACTTCAGTTACTAAGTGTCAAAACTAGTGTACTAGTGGTAGGATAATACTAGTTAATTGTACCGGTCTATAATCCTTAAGTGATAGACGCTGCCCGTACATGATTTGCACTAACGAGTTGAAACTATCTATAAAACGCTATCATATCCATAACTCCACTAAGCGCTCTACGTGCCGCGGTTGGAATGGATACACACACACAAACAGACTCACACGTGCATAGTAGGTACAAATTCAAGACCCGACAACAAACAGTTACGCTCTTTACTCAAACACTTTCACCTGCCGGGAACACTGCATTAAAAGGTAAGGCACATAACCATTCATCATTATCTTCACTGATCACAAACACTAAAATTCTTAAAGGCCATAAAAGTTAAGCAGAGTCCTTATCAGCATTGACACATTAATAATATATAGAAACCAATAGTTTAAGGCACTTTTATTCAACTTGAACGACCAAATTAGTCATTAAGGGTCATAAGTCATTAAATCATCTTCAAATAAGCATCTGCATGATAAACACTGTTTAAAGGTTAAACACATGTCACATGATGTACTTACTATGTAATCTGTGTATTTCACCTTTACAACACTCGGATATATAACGAACATTCGTAAGTTGGAAATAGCTGTTAATGTAGCAACATCACCCGTTACTGACACTTTAAGTACATAATATTAGAAATAAATATCAAATGTGTCTATCTTCGATAAGATAAATTCCACCTAGAATTAACCGCTTTAAATTTAATTTATGCGAACAAACTCATGACGAACGTATGATAAAGGTATATCTACCCGCAGTTTCAAAAAATTGTTGAACGTAATCACTTCTACAAATGAAATATCGAGCCGCCGTCATTATAAAATATTGTTACAATGAATTATTATTTTATACAAACTGATCTATGTACGATAAGTCAGATCCCAGCATCTCCACCATGTCGCTAAGTACCCAGATATATGTGGTACGTAACGAATATCTGATCTGATCAGTATTTTACATAAAATACTGCAAACACTGAGATGTTAACCGAACATGTTAAGCGAACAACAATAACCGTGGCTGGTCGCGGTTATGCTGAGCATCTGATACTGATATTAAAACCCGCAGGTTGTGAGGGGTTACCCCCGTAGTGGCCTCCAACCTCCCCTATAGCCACCCCGAGCCTCGCTTGATCTGATACTGATACTGGTCTGATTCTGATGATCACACTCTGTCCGCAGACAGTCCGATAGCATCGGTTACTGAGAATACTGAGACACATAATACACAATAAAATTCTGGTAATGCATGCATGCACTGAGAAATTCTAAAATCACTTACTGAATACTGATGTTGCTCCGTCGCTGTCCGGTCGCTCAATGTCGCGCGGAGCTAGTGGCGCGTGCTCACTCCCTCCTACCTCGGATACTACATAGCTATAGCTATAAAGCATAACGCTTCGCTTTCGCGACAACTTTGTCCGTTAAGCCTTTTTTTGGTTCTAGTAGTTCTTGAGGTCTTAATGTTTCCACTTTTTAAGTGGGTTAGTTGTAAAGTAATTTTCCGGTTAAATTGGCGCCCAACGCGGGGCGATCTTAATGAAGTATTTAAATTAAGACGAACGCTCTTAGTTTTCGCAGCAAATTCCTTTCCTTTTTTCAATGTTTTAGCTACAGATTATACTGTTTTAACCTACCTTTGCGTCCCAGAGACGTATATATACGTCAGTTTCATTCATATATCTTTTGTTTTAATTATCACGGTATAGGAAAGATTAAACGACTTGACTTTGTGAGTCGCGAGATCTAACGAATATTCCTAACTTTAATTCTAAACAATTACATATGTTGTGGTTAAAACAAAACTTTGCTTCATAATAACTACTTTTTAACAAGGAAAATTTACATACAATATCACACATCAACAACATTAATAGATTAATATAAGATAATTTATTGATTCAGGCGTTACTTTGCGGAAATCCATTATCAAAAAAACGATATGAAAAATATTTAGTGACACTTCCGCTGAAAAGAAAACAATGATTTTGGCCTATTTGGGGGCGTGCACCACCCTCCGCTAGACCGATAGACGCCTGTCGGTCTAGCGCTCGACGAGTCAACATCTCCTGAGGATGCCTCGTGTAGAGGCGAAACACGTGTCGAATCGGTTTTGGTTTAATTGTGGTTTCTTGTGTTTTTTATTTTGTATTCTTCCTATTAGCATTTTATGCGGGAGGGAGGGTGGTGCACGCCCCCAAATAGGCCAAAATCATTGTTTTCTTTTCAGCGGAAGTGTATCTAAATATTTTTCAGATCGTTTTTTTTTTTAGATTAATATAAGTATTTCTATTACCGGCAAACACTCGCGTTAGATTTTTTCTTCTAAATTGACTTTCATCTGTCCGTATGTTTGTTAGGTTGTATGTACATCTTCCTGTACAGTTCGCATTTTTCAACCAATCTTGACGAAACTTGGTATACATGTTCTACTACTCAATATATTTTTTATTTTTTGTCGTTGGCGAATTTGACCGCGTTTACTTTTCCTACAAGAAGGGAAGTTTGCTGCGGCGCTATATATAGACCGATTTTGATTAAATTTGGTACTTTGGTAATCCTCTTTAAAGTCGGGTATAACTTTCAAGAGGAATTTCGAATATGAGCATAATTGGCCAAGTGGTTGGCAAGATAAAAGGAAGTTAAAAAACCAGACGATATTGGTAACTATCCAACTGCAGATTGCCCCTGTTAAGACTGAGCTCGCGAGGTCTACTGTTCGCAGAACTACTAAATCAAATCAAATATTAACTAACTTTATTTGCACGGATATAGATCATCAAAGTATGTGTATCTCTGCAAAAGTCCAATCACTGCCAGTTCAGTGGCAAGGGGCGATCACACGTTATAAGATAGGACATTACATCTTAAACTGTAACCGCCCACAAAATGACAGACGACGCGATGTGTCGGCACTCGTATATCATAAAGCTGTAGGATAGATAGAGCATATGTTTGGGGTGTGGCCCGTTTGCGCGAGCATGCGCGGTCTCATGTCATTAACAGCGATTTAATAAACGATAACGATAAAACGACGACTGTTTTGTTATATATATATGTAATATGTTGTTTATTGAAACAACTGGATATGCTATTGCTCTGTAAAGAGAAATTTATTTTAACGAATATTGTTCCATACATAATGTTACTAATTACTAACCTGTAAAGAGAAACAACATTAAAAGCTATTGCTTCAATAGTTGTTGGTATAATTTGAAAAATATCTCCATAAAAACGTGTTCACATATTTTTCTATCAATCCAAAGCGAGGTTTTTTTAATCACAGCCCGAACATAGTGGCCTGCACTATGTTCGGGCTGTGATTAAAAAAACCTGTGCTGTCAACACAGATAACATATGCAGTTCAAGTTACTGCGCGGGAAATTCAAATTAAATGAAGAATAAGAGAGATTCATTTACATATATAAAAAATTGGGTTAGTTAATCAGAGGGTAATATGATACATGGCCGGGGTAGATAGACGTGTGATGAATAAATGAAATAAATAAATTATTGGCCCAGAGATTTGTACTCGTATATACTCGTATGTTCACATTGCATAATTTTAATTAGAAGACCAAACTGAAGAAGAGACTGACCATGGACTCCAAACAAGGCATAGCCTGTATTTTGGCGGCCCAAAGAAGGTAGATAGGTAAAAGTGTGGTATTTCGTGCAGTGAAGTGAGTTACATAATGACATGGTTACGTTTCATACGTTGAATTCAACGTAGTTAGGGCAAGTATGATATAAAATAATGAGCAAATGTTATTATATTTTTTTTATCATAATCTCATTTTACTGGAGTTTATTTGGGCAGATATCTAATACGACAATTAATGTGACCGTTCCTATAATTAATTAATACCCGATGACACGCTAGCAGTAGCACCCCGCCCGGTCTATTTCTACCTCCCTAACTAGCCATATGCGTCACAACTCGTCCCGATTTAGAAGTGCATTAACGGTACAAGACGCCATGCTCCCGCCAATTGATTTATAGACACCTGATTGAACACATCAAAGGTAGACATTAAAGCGCAATTAGTACGAATGACATAAATCATTATACCTAAAGTATACGTAAGTAAGTGTATCTGATGTCTAAAGGTACGAGTACACCTGTGTCAGAGGTTCAATATTAATGCGCACACATATGTACAGTCGCCTGCTATAAGACGTATACATTACATAATTTCAAACCTATGATACAGTACATACTACATTTTCCCTAAGGTACCTTTTCTATGCAATAATGTTTAACTTAATTTATTTGACTAAGGACTGGGTTGGTGGCTAAGGTGAGCAGTCAGTGTATGCCTGGCGACTGCTTGACCGCCAACCGCCCGAAGCATTTGCAACTGCTCGAGCGGTTTCGTGTATGTGTGTGTGTGTGTGTGTGTGTGTGTGTACGTAGAAGACTGTTCGCTGTGCAGTCACAGCTTGAAGCAGTCTATACTGACTGCTCCAAGCTGCCCGTGTATCTGGGGCCTAAGGAGCGAGTTACAACAGATACATATATTCAATATTAGACATTTCTCAAGCAGTCTTAAACTGAACAGTGGATTTTGTGAACTATATATATAGTGATGTCAACATGCGTGATGGCATGCTGTTCAGCCAGCGCATTTTCTTTTAGTCTGCCTGCTCTAGTGACCCCATGTAAGCACTGATTCATATATTTAGTTAAACGCCGTCGCGCCGGGAGAAGTTTTGTTTTCAGTGCAATTTGAAACAAGAAGTGTATCCACAAATTAACTCGTCACTTCCCAGAAGGGCAATTTGATGTCGTCGTCCCTTTGCGAACATAAAAGCTGCTAAGTAAATAAAATGGGACGTAAAATTTGACGACTAAACGTACGGGTAAATAAAACATCACTGTTAGCTCAGGGGGTCTACATATATAGGTTAGGTACTCGAGCTAGCTAGTAAAGGTTCTAGAATAAAGTAAAGTAAAATAGTAATATTAAAGTATCACTACTATTTTTTTTAAAGCACTAACGCCTGCTTAGCGATCTCAAACTTTGAAATTTATAGAGCAAAAATTCACATCCACGGACGGGATTCGAACCCGCGTCTTCTGACTATCCGTGTCAGACGCCATGACCGTCTAGGCCACCGAGGCTCGAGGTCCGAGCATCGAATTTTAAGTAAGTTAAGCTGATCAGATAGAGATATCTGATCAGCTTAACTAACTTGTGGTTTAAAAAAGTAATACTATAAAAATTATAAAAGGTTGCGATGTCAATGCGAAAGATTAAGTATTTCTACAAATGCTTCTTTCGTGTGCTGTCAAAGCTGTTCAATAGATGTCGCTCTGTCCCCGTAAGACGGTTAAATCAGATAGAGTTAAAACTCGATGCTCGGACCTTGAGCCTCGGTGGCCTAGATGGTCATGGCGTCTGACACGGATAGTCAGAAGACGCGGGTTCGAATTCCGTCCGAGGATGTGAATTTTACTCTCTTTATAAAGTATCACTACTTACTACCTTCCACGGAAATATCACAAAAAGGAACGTTATACAATAAACTAATAATCATTACGTACAATCTTACCTACTCCCTCCGACACACAATAGAGACGAACAATGTTATTTTAATATTTTTGTGTTTTATCAGGCATCATTTTCAAAAAATCCTTCATTAGTGGATTATATTGTATTATTTATATTTATAACAAAAATAGTTATTAATTAAAAAAAGCAAAAAAAAAGGCGCTTCACCAGCGACGACGATCAAGAGGGTTCACACCAAGACGCGCCAACCTAACATAGTGTATCCCGCCCCCCGCACCAACCTAACATCACGAGCGCTACGAGCTGCCGCCCGCAGTGCTAAGCGAGACGTCATCGCCACGGGTGTCCCGAACACTCCTTGAAAAGGCCACCGAATGTGGTCGAAACTATAGTCGGACCTATCCGATAAATATTACGTGAGTAATCCCGTATTTTTTAATTAATAATGATTGAAAACCACGTCAGTTTTTAGAACAATTGTTGTTTTCGTTACGAGTACAAAGGGGCAAAACGATATATTGCGCTAAAGGCGTTTTTTAATTCAGAGCAAAGCGAAGAATTCAAAAGTATTCTAGTTTATTTTATTTATTCCTATTTTCATTTCACGAATAGGCCTGTATAAATATAAATTCGATTCATTAAATGGGCCACAATTGAAAACGGTAAGTTTTACAAAAAAGTTGCGTAATTTTATTCTCTACAATAATACTTTCAAAAACTTTTGCCCTAAAGAGCATAGTATCCGAGATGTGCCAAAAAAAAGGGTAAGGTCTTGAATCGAGTCGCCTGAATTTAGGGGGGGAGGGGAGGAGGGGGGTGGGGAACCCCCCCCCCCCCTCCCATTTCCCCCTGCCGGAACCGCGTAGTTTTTTTTTAAATTTAATATCAAAGATAATTTTATCTACTCTACTAACACTTTTACACCTAAATTTAGGGGGGGGGGGAGAGGGGGGGGGTCAGAGTTGGATTTGTCACTAATTTCGACCTAACCGGTCTGACTTGGACTCCGGGTGGGCTCCCGCCAGAAGCTCTAGCGAATTGTTTCGCTACGGAGGTCGCCGGCTCGCTTCGCTCGCCAGCTCCCCCCTTCGCTCAACTCGACTTCATGCGGCGAAGCAACGTTCAGGACCTCCCTTGAGCTTCTGGCTCCCGCATTATTTATAAACACTCTAGGGGTAGTAGCCACAAGAATAGGTGGAGTCGGGGTGCTCTGTGTCGGTTTTCTGACTACTTTCAACCTAACCGGTCTGAGTTGGTCTCTGGGTGGGTAAGGGAGGAAAATAATTTTCACAAAACTATGTAGGAGTATTTATTTTATTTTGTAACATAGTTAATTACATTGATCAACTCGACAAAGGGATCTTTTTTCTGCTTGAATAGATCTTGCCTCCACAAATATTCAACTATAGCATCACTAAAATCACACGGATTATTATAATTGTCTTTTTTAAAAAACCTTTTCACTGCTCTCCATTGGGATTCGATTCTCTGGGTATGGACCCCAAAAACGTTTCGTTTCACGAACATAAACATAGCAGACGTTCAAATTTATGCAATATTTCCTGATATTGCGTTCCGTTTCACGCATCCGCATGTTTTTCGTGTGAAATTACAGAAACTTTAAATATTAATTTAAAATACTTTCGCGTAACTCCGGCAGCCAAAATCGAATTGGGAGGGTCAAGACAAAGCCCCTTGACCATTCCACAGTAGCAGAATCCTCAAATTCAGGCGACTCGATTCAAGACCCGACCCAAAAAAAAATAGGCCAAACACTTTTTTTCAAGATGGCACTTGAATCTCCACCTAGGTCTGTAAGCATTTTAATATTACGCTCAAATAGTGACCGTAACCTTTATAAAATAAAAATGATAGAAAGTGTGAGGTTGACCCAAAAAAAACCTTTTTTTATTGGCCTAGAAGGCTTTGGATAACAATGGTATATGTATACATACGTAGCTGTAGATAGTTCCAATAAATACTGGCGCCGTAAGTTCCATTACCTGCAACAGAAAATGTTTACATTACGATACGTAATACTTACTAATTGTATTATGAAAACGGTTTAGCATTCCGTCGGTGCGACGCGACGCGGGCAGAAGCGATGTGCGATTCGCCGTGTGCTAATGATGTGCGAGACGATATTATGGCCCTCAAAGTAAATGTAATTAAGAAACCATCGAACTTATTGTAGTGTTCCGTATCACAAAAGGAATACTTAATATCGAAATCCTTTTATAAAACACTAACTGCTCTCCGCGGTTTCACCCGCGCGGTGATGGATGATGATGATGATGAATCTTATATAGCCTATGGCACTCAGGGTGAATGTAGCTTTCCAATGGTGAAAGTATTTTTGAAATCGGTCCAGTACATTTGGAGCCAATTCGTTAGAAACATACTTACAAATCTTTCCTCTTTATAATATTAGTATATTAGTATTGAAGTATAATTTCAAAAATGTAATGCCGACTTCCATTCTATTCAGTTATTGGAGTGTATCTCACAAACTATTGGATCGAATTTGATGAAATTTAAATGAGACCACACGGGATGCATCAACTTTCAAACAAAAGAATTTTGAGAATCGGTTCACCCAGTCGAAAGTTATGAGGTAACAAACATAATTGAAAAATTCAGTCAAATTGCGTACTTTCTCTTTTTTTGGAAGTCGGTAGAAAATGGAACCGATTTCAACACCAATAACTTGTTGAAGTCGGTACCATGACAGTTCAAAAGTACCTTTTTTTTTTTTTTTTTTTTTATGTACAATAGGTTAGCGCTTGACCACAACTCGCCTGATGTTAAGCGTAGTTGTGATCTACGATGGAGCGCGCTTACCTAGAAGATACCGATTCACTCTCGACTTAAAGACTCGTAGATTATATTTATCAGGAAACAGAGACATCGGCAGTAAGTTCCACAGTTTGGCAGTTCGCACAATGTAAGAGCCAGAAAACCGCTTAGTGCGAGTCCCTGGAACTTCAACCATGTAGCGGTGACGCCTTGAGGTGTCTCTGCTCGTCCGGTGATAAAATGGGGATGGGGGAATAAGATCGTGTAATTCCGATGCACACTCTCCGAAGTGCAACCGATAAAAAACCGAAAGGCAAGCAACTTTGCGACGATGTTCTAAACTTTGCAGCTTAGATTTGCAAAGGGATTCACTGCCTATGAGCTTCCTGGCTCTCTTCTCAATCGATTCCAGCGCCTGAAGCTGACATTTAGCCGATCCATCCCAAAGGTGCGAACAGTACTCCATGCACGACCGAACTTGTGCTTGATACAAGGTAAGCAACTGTTCCGGCTTAAAGTACTGTCGCACCTTTGCGAGAACACCCAGCTTTTTGGCAGCCAATTGAGCCTTCGACTCAATATAGGAACCGAAGTTGAGAAATTGAACCTATTACTTATCAAAAAATTATGCACATGGTAGCGACTTCGACAAGTTATTTCACACTTTTTAAGTATTGAAGTCGGTTCCATTTAGCGGTAATAAATTTTTTTAGTGACTTTAACTTATCTATTGGGATCTATTGTCTTTCACCGTCAATAATGATATCATCAAAATAGACGAAACACTTGTCAGTTATTGGAGTATAACTGAAAAACTGCTTAACCGAAATTGATGAAATGTAAATGCGGTCCCATTTACATTTCACACCTCGGAAGAATAGGTACTCTTAAAAAAATGCCATTTGTATAATATGATTTTTAAATCTCTAACGCCTGCTTAGCGATGGGTACCAAACATTGCAATTGTAGAGAGATTTATAAGAAAAAATGTATTTTTTTGTACCTTTATAAAAAAATACATACAGTCGAACACATAACCTTCTCTTTTTTAAAGTCGGTTAATAGACATGTACTATACCATGACTCTGGACCGTTTCAAACTTTATTTTTCAAGACTCGTGGAGGTACGAGGTTGAAATTTATATTAAATAGTACTTTTCGGTCTGTTTCAGCTTGAAGAAGAAAAAATCAAACTTGTAAGTCACAATCCAAAAGATATGAGCGTTTATGTAGCATATTTTGCTATTTCAAAAGAGATGCTAAAGTCTCCTATACCAAAGTAAGTAAATATCTACAAGTAGAACGTGTTCCCTACTAGCGTTGATTCCCGCAGGTTTGTCGCGAGACGCGTGTAGGGATGTCAACATCGCCGCTAAACAAGTGCACATTGCAGCTACGTTTTGTTGGTAGCCTACGTAACGCAACAGAAACAATGACATTTACAAACTGCCAACCCCGACCGCTCTGCCGGCACTCGCGTCTTAATTGCCGGCAAGCGTCCTCCGCCCCCACCCACCGTCGCATCCCACTTTTTTCGCCTGTTTATCGCGTGACGTACAACTTACTCGGGGCCGCGCGTCTAAGTACTTTGCCTATACCATAAAAAAACAACACTCCAACCAATACAAAAACAATCTCCTGAGGATGCCTCGTGTAGAGGCGAAACACGTGTCGAATCGGTTTTGGTTTATTTGGGGTTTATTGTGAGTTTTTTATTTTGTATTCTTCCTATTAGCATTTTATGCGGGAGGGAGGGTGGTGCACACCCCCAAATAGGCCAAAATCATTCAATCATTTTTCAGCGAAAGTGTCACTAAATAATTTTTAATATCTAGTTTTTTATATGGAGTTTGTGCAACAGGCCCTGATTATTGTTGTGAAGTATCGCGTCGCCGACGAAAGCTGGACTTAAGCCGAAGTGCAGTTGACTCAAGTAATTATACGCTACGGATAACGTTTTAGCATATAATTAGCACGTAGACATTCTCGCGGGAACAATGGACTACCGTTAGTGGGCACGACTCATCGGCTCTTATTGACATTGCGCTTTATATATATTTGAATACTAGCTACTGCCCGCGAATTCATTCCCGTAGGGGGCTCGGTCTTCGGCCTCGCCATAACCTCCCATCTTTTCTTGGTGTTTTCTTTCATAAGAATATTCTCTTGACAACAATTATTAACACAACAAAAAAGAATTAGCGAGATTGTTCCATCCGTTATCAAGTTATATCGTGACCAGGAGAAATGGGGGTTCATTTTTATTACATTATACATTTAGGTGTTTGTTAATTAGTACACAATATTGAACGGGGTGATTTGGAATCTATAACTGGACATGAATGTAAAAGAAAAAAAATTACAAGTTCAGTTCGCATTATGACTCCTAAACGTGGGGCGGCGAGTATGGGTCCATGATAATAAATAAACATGAATATTTTTACCTTCACTAATGACCAGTTATCGATTCCAATCCACCCCATTCGATATTGCGCATTAACTAACAATGACCTTATATATCGATTGCTGATACGTCTTGAGGAGACAAACCGATTACAATTTTAATCTGTTGGGATCAGCAACCCTCATTCGAGGCAAGTTTCATTCATAAATCTATTGTTATTTTTTGCGCTGATGCGGACGGGTTAAAGCACTCGGTATTAACTTTAATAACAATTTGTTTTATGGAGCAGCTGTGCGCATTAAGACATCGGTGACAGAAGAGGGGAGCGAGAGAGAAAACGGTACAAACTAGATTATACAGCGTGTAACAAATAGTTTTTACTAAAGGGTGTGTATATGTACCAAGACAGGATACACATGGCTAAATATCATATTTTTAATCGCTTTTTTTTATACGAACTTAAACAAATATTGATCGTTATTTTTTTGGACAGCCCTATTATACATGCCTGTTCTTGAAGTTCGTGGAGTTCAATGTGTTTAATGTACTCTAGTATGTTAAAATAAGTTTTAATTTCGTCAATCGTACTGATTCGCTTGTACGTACACTAAATTCTCTAAGATATTGGAAGTTCTTATTATGTTAATCCTAAAATCCACATTCGTGTAACACTTAGAATTATAATTCTAAACATATGATTATTCTATTCAAATGTGGGTAATTTTACATCAGTTTAAACTAGTTTAGAGAGCACGAACTTACATGTCGATTAAATTTGCACTCAACAGTTAAACATAAACGGCAAATTTAAGAATTGTCATTTGCAAGCGTTATACGAATTTGGACTTTAGCATGAACAGAATAAGAACTATCATATTTTAACTAAAAATAGATTTTAGTTCGGTAGTTTAGTTTGGTGTGTAGAACAAGCGAATTACTACCAATGTGTACTTAGATCTCTTAAAAATGTCATATGATGTTTGTAGTTTTAATAAATCACTGCTTATGCGATAAACTGCTTTAAAAACCTTCATTTTTATAGACTTCGTGATATGACAACACCTTTATTACCATACAATAATCTAACACTTTGTAAAAAGGAAATATTGACTCCATTATTATTTGATTACATCTTTTGAGATGTATCTTATTACTTTGGTAATAAGATAGACATTTCAAAGGTAGCCTAATTAAATCTAAGCATGTAATAAATTACAAAAGTACAATCTCGCGGGCTATAATTCAAAAAGCAGCTTAATTATTTCTTTTCATAAAGAGACGGATCTCATTTTGTGGAAAAGAACAATTCAAGATTTTCGCTAAGCGGCGTTTTCATTGGGAATATTTTAATTCATTTCAATACATAAATAATTAATAGTTTTTATATTACACGGTGGAAATGGTAAACCACCATTTTATACCTACTCGTATAATAACGAGTTTTACTGTTTTTTAGATTTTCTATCTTACTCTTACCTAAAATATATTTGCATCAGACACCATACTACAGGTTCCAGTGAAAACGCACCTAAAATCAAAAATATTTTCACAAAAAAGTTAAAATTAAGAATAAGTACAAATGATTTATTCATCTGAATAATTAAACTATGTTACTATACTTTAGAAGAGAGGTGTTATTATTATTATTTTGTTAAATTAATGCTTAAGGTTGAAAATAAATGAAACTTAAGTACCTACATAATATTGTCAATCCGAAGTCACTTTAATATAAGACCAAAATCGTGCCGTCTTCCAATATTTAATTTTATCTTCTTAGTTGATTTTGAATCAACTAGATATTTACTTACTATCTTTTGTCGGATTATACACCACAATCTGCCGGCATGCGGGCTCTAGTAGGCAATAGCACCACTTGGGTTGCGCAATGTAGGATATCATTCTAAAATCTCGATAACCACTGCATTTCTACCAATTTTGTGCAACGAATTGCTTCTACTCATTATTCCTAACCCAAGTTACACGCTGACATACTGCGAAACTGACAATTTCTTGCACAGCGCGAGATAATACACGAAAAACAGGTCAGTGTCAGCAGGCCTGTCGTTTAAAAGAACTTCGTACATTATATTCTACGGGTTCATAAAACCAAATTAAGAAATAATAATAATTTATGATCCATTCGTTTGCCCAAATTGTAATCTGGGATAGACAACAAATTAAAATTAAAAATAAATAAATATCACGCAAACCATTTAAAGGTTCTCGAGTGGCGATCACGCACCGGAAGACGTAGTGTAGGGGAGCCCCCCGCTAGGTGGACCGACGACCTCGTCAAAACCGCGGGGAATAGCTGGATGCAGGAAGCGAGTAGCCGGTCCAAGTGGCGTTGTATGGGGGAGGTCTATGTTAGCAGTGGACGTCTTCCAGCTGATAATGATGATGATGATGTGTTATATAACCATATATATTCGCTTACTAAATTATTATTTTTGGACTACATTCTCACTTGGGCCTTTATTAATAAACTTGTAATACGCCCGGAGTAGTTCAAACATCTATCTGTCAATTTTTCGCTTGCAGTAAATGTCACGCGTGAAAGCAAGACAAAGCATGTTACGCCTAATCTATGTTTACGCAACGTTTATTAATAAAGGCCTTGGTGTTTAGTGAGAAAATAACTCTAGATTTAGAATGGTGACTTTATTCTCTACGACAAAGCTGTCAGATGACAATAATAATATAATAATAATAGCCAAAAATAATACGGACGAAACTCTATATAGTATTTTAAATATATATATAAAAGAAGATGTCCTGACTGACTGACAGACAACGCACAGCCAAAAAAAATAAAAATATATAAAAAAATGAATATAATAAACCACTGATCGTAGAGATTTGAAATTTGGAGGGTGTATTGTCCTTGATGCGTAGAGGTGTACTAAGAATGGGTTTTTCGAAATTCTACCCCTAAGGGGGTCAAAAGGGGTGAAAACGTTTGTATGAAGCTCCTTTGTTTTTGCACTTATAGTAGTAATAATATGTATTTGCAGATAGGTCATTCGAAATAAAAAATGTTGGACCATTTTTTTTTATAATGGTGGTTTAAGATAGTGTGAAATAGGAGTGCAGTGGAGGGGTGAAGGTTTGTATGTAAAGTTTTTAGTTTTCGAACATACTGTGGTGAAAATTAGCATTTGCACAGTTTAAAGTGATGATTTCAATATTTATTAACAGGGGTGACTTAGGGGGGTGAAACGGGAAATATATTTTTTTCAAAAGTTCTTTTTTATTGGAGCTACAGTGATGAAAATAAGCATATTATTAACTGCTTGTTTTATATTCGATTTTGTTTCGCTCTAATCAGCGCGCCATCCTTATCAGTGTTTATAAGTCAGTTATCACTCGCCCTTAACCTTTTGTGTGTTATTTTTCTAAACGATTTACCATAGTGTATAAACTGATATAGCTGCGAACTTCTAATACGTTATCATAACGAATAACTACCTTAGTACGTAAATGTAAATCATAATTATCATAGTTCACGTGAAACAGTACTATGTCATGTATCTAGGGCAACTCTGACACAGATAACACATAGTTCATACGCGGAAGCGTTGACGCTTACGATACGAATACTTTTTCGTAAATCATTAGTTCAGAAATGAAATAAAAGATTTATTATTATTATTTTTATTCAAACAATTTCACAAAGGCATAAGTGGGGCTGTAGCCAACACTTAGAGGCCCGTTTCGTATAAAAATACAATGTAATATTTATTTTTATTATTTATTTTCTTTTCTTAAATTTAAATTTTTATAAAATAACATAAAACTATTATAAAACCCTAAACCTAGCTTTCCGCCAACAGCGGGGCAGGGCCCAAGCTACCGGTGGTCAGGGCTGTATAGTGAGGAACCTCCTGACGATGCGTGCCGTGTCAAAGAGTACCAGGCCTTCTGTATCTGACCCTTGATCCAACCGTCAAGCGAGAGCCTTTTGAGATGTTGGTCGAGACTCTTCGCTATAAGGCCGTTTGCCGAAACAACTATCGGAACAATGATCGTTGGGTCAACATCCCACATGGCGGTAACCTCGTGGGCCAAGTCATTATTATTATTATTTGTGCTACAGTCTCAGAAATTTATATGGCGCCCAATCCAGCTATTATCTGTCCGCCAGGCAACTATCAAGTGTGAATTCGATACAACTATAGAACAGTAAATTAGCAGCAAATTACTACTGAGAAGATCCGGCAAGAAACTCAGCGCGCTTGTCTTTTAATTTTTTTTTCATCACCAATAGTCATAAAACGGTGAATTAGCAAACGCACGACCTCAATTATTCTTAGGACACTTCTCTTTGGACAGATTCTAAACTGAAACGTTTAAAATAAACATTGAATTTGTTTTTCCTTTAAATCCAAAAGGAAACTGCACAGTGGGCTGCTCTGCACTCTATCCTGATATATTATTTTAGTAAGATTTGTATCTGTAAGCTATAGTAAGCGTAGTACTGTAAGCGCAGTATAGAATTAATACAGTAACTCAACTTGATACAAAGCTAAGAAATAAACAAAACACGATTAACTAGTATCTGGGCGAGGGTACGTTCGCGTGGAATAGGGTAATCGCAAACCCTCGAGAGCTACTCGTTAATAAAAGTATCATAATCATAATCCTACAGAAAGATACACGATTAAATTAACAATTGTTTTTTATTAATATCAAATCCATACGAGCTACTTCATAAATCTTTAGAAATCATCACTTTGACGCCTGTTATCAGAATCAGTCCACTTTGTTCCCACTGCTGGGACTCGAGCCTTCCTCTCAGAGAGAGGAGTTGGGCCATAATCCACCACGCGGGCCCAGTGCGGATTGGTGGATAGGCTAGTGGCCAATCCATGTCGAAGTTGTCAGGCCGCCCGAAGGCCTTCGACATAGCCTAACGACTGCTGTCCTAAGACAAACACCGGGACCGACGGCTTAACGTGCCCTCCGAAGCACGGAAGCGCTCAGTTGGGGTTGGCTTTAGAATCGTGACCCCTGAATTTGGTGAAACAAAAACTGTGGGTGGGTTGAAGGGGTTTGTATAAAGCGTATTTACAACATTTTAGCTGCAAGAGACACGCCAAAATAGTCTAAATAGTTTTTTAAAGTTTCAATAAAACACCGTAATTTTGATAGTGACAGGTGACATAAATGACATTAATGCGTAAAACGAAACGTTTCTAGGTAACTTTTAGCCTTTTTTGACATGTACGTGACCCGGACAATCCTTTTGTAAGTAGTGATGGGACTCATACTCAACGCATCGAGTCCCAATGGAGAGCAGTGAAGCGTTATTTTAAAAAAGACAATTATAATAATACTGAAAATTTCACTAACTCCATCATAGAGTATTTATGGGGAAGAAATGTGACTAAAAATACAATACCTTCGTATAGAATATTTATTGACTAAAAATATCCTAAGATTGTTACGAAAATTAGTGTCTTTTTTTATTGTGTTAGGTGTTTTATTGTATATTTTACAGCCATTATGTTGGTACCTGAGCTGTGTATTTTTAATTTTGAAGCTGGCAGCGCAAGATTATATCTGTGTCTAGTCACGAAGGGTCTAGTTTGGTCGGCTTTTTATTAAATAATTGGGGTATTTCAACGAACAAATTTAAACATTTCAAATATATAAATTGATGTTAACGTCACCATCTTATTATTTTTGAATAATGGTCTGCAACTCTCGGGAGTTTATTTTTTAGTAAATGTTTGTAGATGAAATGGGAGTTTTTTTAATGTCTAATATAAATAGAGCCACTACCGAGAAGATCAACCCAGAGTCCATACATTTTACAATAACTCTTTTATAGATTAATGTTTGTTATATTTATTGTATGATTTCTAAAACAGTAAAACCAGCCTAGCGATGCCCAAACATTACAATTTTAAAGAGAGAAAATTAAATTATGAAGAAAAGAAAAAAGAAGCATTTGAAAAAACTTTATGCTGCAAAGGCTGTCCAATGAGATGTCGCTCTGTCCCCATACGACGGTTACAATCGGATAGAGAGATAAAATTCGATGCTCGGACCTCGTGCCTCGGAGTAGTAAGTCATGGCGTCTGACACGGGTTGTCGGAAGACGTGGGCTTGAATCCCATCTGAGGATTTGAAATTTTCGCTTTAAAATTGTAATGTTGATTATTTTTATAACACTGAATTTAAACAATTATTTTATCTCACTTAGTTATTTATCTGTACTTCGCTTACTGTTCACATTATATGATAACCATGTGGATACAAGCTGTAGATACCGTCTAATTTGAACTGTATGTCGTGAGGCGTAAGGTCGACTGTCAACAGATTAGAAATAAGTCGAGCGATATGGGTATTGTGCTGGGTTCCAAGTTGTAAGCTATCAGAGATATTATGTCGTCGATACATTTTAAACGACACGTATTTAATAATAATAATAAAGATTTTATCTCTAATTAAGGCAGCTTTTAAGCGCTTACATACTACGAGGGCGCGTCAATGATCCGTGACTTTTTGAATTTCTGACCTCTTTACTGAAAAAGCAACTCTACTCTTGTCAACAGGCGTCTGTCAGTCACTCCTGTCAAAATTTTAACTTGCTGCGTCAGTTAGTTTGTGTTTGACAGCTATCTTTATTTAAGTATTAATTATTAAGCTCGTATTTAGCAAATTTTTTTTTCTAAAGTTTTTATTGTTATAAGGCTTATAATACTGTAAACTTTTTCTATCTTAAAGTTCATTTAGGTGAATGTTATTATAAAATTAACACAATGTGGTACTTTCGATAGTTTTGTTTGTAATAGTAAGTATTTATTTGTCATCTATGGTTATTCTGTACATTCAACGCAAATCAAACTTGTTAATATTGTTCTATTCGTGAAAACTACTAGGCTTAAACGTATTTAGACTCGTTAAGTTTTCCTAACAAAGTAAAATAATAAATAAATTCAAATTAATTTTTAATTCAGTCAGTGCATTGTTGAAACTGGTCCAGATTTCCGTAAGTTTATGTTGTGTGTTTACCAAAACCTTCCCGCTCGGCGCTAGCGGTCGGACCACACCCTAACATGTAGAGAAACTATATAATTGTATTATAATATGTCGTTCTCCTTTGAAGTTATATCGGCTGATGTACTATCTGAGTTGAAAGGCGCTGATCTTTGAATATGATAGCTATTGTCTGTGAAAAACTTTATCTGTCAGAAGATTCGAGTGCCTTTGTAAACTGAATTGGTTTTGTTGAAACTTACTGAGGGAAATGGTAGAATGGCTGTAAAATTTTAGTAATTGTAATTAATACTTATTTATAGGAATAAAATACTAATTGACAGACCGAAGTAACCTACTATGATATTGTGTGACAATCATCTCGTATATTAAAAAAAACTTTACCATTTTTACTAAATTACAGTCGTGCGAATCCGGGGCGGGTCAGCTAGTTTAACTATTAAAGTTATAACATAATAAGAATAAAGGATAACGGTACGAAGTGATGCAACCCACTGTGGGGTTACGCCTAAACTAAGATCTGCCGTGCGATTCTCTAACGGTACGCGGTTGTACGCGTACACCAAAACCGATTTTGTCAGCCGATGGCGGATAGAACTACTCGGACGAGTAACTCGGACGTTCAACTGAATACACTGCAGACGATAACGGCTGTTGTCGGTGGAACTTATGAAGTCTGAACTGTGCAACTACAGTAGACGTGTTTTTAAAAATGGGGGATTTCGAAGAAATCTATTTTTTAGAAAATTCATACCGCAATTTTAGCTTCCATTTCTGAAGCAACTTCATCCCATAGACGTTTCCCAATATCTTGATTATTGTAACTTTTTGAATGTTTGTCCCAAAGTGACGGTCTGTTATAAATGGAAGTAATTAATTTTTCAATATCCATTCTTGATCCAAATAACGACTCAATCGCAGAAAGAAGCCGGTAAAACTGTCGAAAAATCCAAATACGTTCGGACTCGTCAGTTGATCGTCCGTTTTCGGGCGTCACCGGACGACGTCGGTAGTAGCAGTGTATGCGCTCTCATTCATTTACTTACGTTTGATTTGATCGGCCGAGTTCGGCCGATGACGGATTCGGTGTACGCAAGCCGTAAGAGCAAACATCGTTACATCTTTGACAACATCCGTGAAACAAATGACCAGATGACAAGAAACGTTGGAAAAACAACCTTATGTACAAGGGCGATATCTCATATTATTTGACATTGGTGAGCTCGTCGACGAATCATTAGAGAATCGCACGGCTGATTTCTAGGTAAGAATCAGTGAAGTAAAAACTTTCTTTTATAGTTAGTTATGAAAATATTAGGTACCTGCGCCCCGCGGTATTACCCGCGTGGTGATAGATGATGGTGATGATGAAAAGTATTATAAAGTGCTTTCCTGGGATATAATTTATAACTTCGCCAAAGATTACGACCCGCTCAGCCGTTTAGGCGTGATTAGATATTCCATCAAAGGTCATCATGCGGCCAGACACAATAGAAATTTCATTGTTATAATAGAACGACTCTTGAAGTGAAAGTCACTTTAAAATCAGTTCAGCCGTTTCAGAGATTAGCCGGAACTAACAGACAGAAAGACAAACATTTTAAAAATTGTCTTTACTATAAGTAGTAAGTACCGCATATACGTCTTTCATTTAAATTAAGTGAAAAGCTGTTAATTTGTTATTACAAACATATAAACTTCAATTAAACAACACTTCAATTTTATTTATCTGTATATAATGTAGGTATTGTAGGTAAATGTTAAAGTGATGATAGCCTAGAGGTAACAAGGGGCTTGAGCTTTCGGAGAAGGTGATGAAATATAATATTTTTATAATCGTGATGAAACCCACAGCATGGCGGTAGGACGCTTCTGCTGTCCGCCCACCTAGCTACCACCTTCAAGTTTGTACATCTGTCGCTGCACACCTAACAGTGTGTTCCGGCAGCTGTCCTTGAGAGCCACGAGCTGTTCTAGCTCTAGTGTGTACCACCTTCCACCGCATCATCACTGAACATCAAGTGAATACGAATAAACACAAGCCTCTATCAAGTATAAAAATTGGACCAAATAGATTTGAATTGCTTTTAAAATTGTTTTATTTTTATAAAAATGAAGAACGTCAGTACCAACCAACATTTTGGAAGAATATAACGAGGTAAAAGTGTATATGTTGTTAAACAATAGGTTTCGTGGAGTGCAAAAGCGCCGCGCGGTACTAATTGGACATCGGCCTCTCGGCGAACCATTGTTACAGCTAATGGTCGCATTGTTCCCGAATGCTATTACAGCTATATTATGTACTGGTAGGTCTGCCCGAGTCCGCCGGGGAAGTACCACACCGTTGTCTGTTATTCAACTGTCACGCAGTAGTGTGCAAATATTACTGTGTTGTACTGTCAAAAACAACTCCTCCTAATTTTCTATTATAATAACACAAAAATTGAAACGACACTTTTTCATTACTGGGCATCGATATTACCCATATAAACTGGAAGAGTCATATAAAACATAAATTGTCTAGCTTACTTACACAGCGGTCCGTTTTGAGATATTTTTGCTCACAGTGCTAACGTCTACAAAAGCCGGTCCGAGACAAATATCGCGAGTTTGACAGCTCGTGGCACTGTAAGCGTGTTGATAAATCGGACCAGAGTTGTAGCAATAACGAACCATTTGCGCGCGAAAAACAAATTCATAAAAATATCGTGCATAGTGTGAAGGTTAACTATGTGGTGTGTGGATTAAAATGGAATAATGGAATGGAATGGACCGACTTTTACAACTTTTACATCAAAACAAGGGACACCAGTAAAGACATTATAGAAATAAACAAACACCTGTCACTTTTGACAGAACGCTCACGACGATTTTGGTGTAGAGCATGGTTCCTTTAATCGTCAATATGGCGGCAGTTAAGACGTCATCGATGACGTAGCGTGGGCCATCGTAATCACGCTCACGGTGAAAGGGACCGACTGTTATCGTGCTAATATCGATTATGGCTCAATTGGGACCGCACTGTTAAGCACTACGAGAAAAACAGACGCGAAAACAGCACTGTCTGCTGATTACGCTTATGCAGAAGCCTGGTTGCGATACGGCGTTATACTATGGGGTAACAGTGTTGATGTACAGGATATCTTCATTATGCAACTAAAATGTATACGTATATTAAGTGACAAGAACCAGATATGTAGTCGCAAACCTAATTTCTTCTCTCAACTCTCTCACTCTGACAACAACTCAACTCAAAATACTGACATTAACATTCAATTTACATTTTAGAAATTTACAAAAAATTTAATTTTACAAAATACCCTTTAAATTTGACAATAAAATTGACCAACCGCGACGTTACAAAACTAGAATCAAACATAATTTAATACTGCCCTCTTCAAGATTAAAAATACACAGTTCTGGCCCAAACATCATGGCTGTAAACATTTATAACGAAATTCCGGATATGAAAAAGCTCATATAAAGAACAAATGTTTGAAAAACTAAATACGCTATTACTTACTAGAAGTTATTATAGTTATGACGAATTTTTAAGGATACATTTTGAGGAAAAAAGTATTAATATATCGGTCCGCTTCTACTCATATTGCTATGCTCAATATTGGGTACATATATGACTCTGTATTATAATATTTAAGATCCTTGTAACATGTGATGCAATAAATGATATGAATATTTCAGTTTGAAGAGCAATGTCACAAGTGAAATTACAGAGGACGAGATTTCACATCTTAATCATCAATGTGGCGAGCGCATGTTTTGCACTGTTGAATTTTATAATTCTGAATACGTAAACTCGTCATGTTTCGGCGTACAACCTATCAGTTGTTGCCCTAGATACATGCTAGTTTGTACTGTTTCACGTGAACGACACGTTACGTTACACTTACGAATTAGTGTTAGGCCCACTGAACTAACTAACCCGTCACCATCGGAGTACCGAAGTTTTAAGACCGCTCGAAAGCCTCCGACCGTAAAAAAAATATTAGACGATTATATTCCTTCACTATCCCTAAACATAGGTGAAACCGCAGAACCGCAGATAGTATATTAAATAAAAATATATGAATACTACAAACATGCAAAGCACAAACTGTACAAGAAACACAAACATACAAATGCATATTCTTTTCTTCAGGTATATGAATCTTGGCTTGTTTTTCAAGGAACCTCTTGGGTGGTTTGCGAATGTATAAGGGTTTTAAAACCATTATGAGGTATATTTAAAATGCTTTTTGTTCACGAAGTATTCAGCTTCGAAATGCCGTTTATTTTTCGCGATTTACATTAATTCTATCTACTGAATAATAGATTGTGTACATTTAAAATGTTGAGGAAATAAACCCATACTAAAAATACGGTAACTGAAACGTGATAAAGTCTCGGTTGGCGATGCCATTCGCTTTCATCTTCTTGTTCTTCTTCTTCAGTGTCAACTTTGAACAAAGACTCAATGCTAAGAGTAAGTATAGCAGTTGCAAAACTAAGGATCAGGGATCTGGTGGTGTGGATGAGGGAAGCGTGGATCACATTGTCTTTAGCTGCCCTAAACTTCGTCTTTCTTTATATGATGTTCTTCCAACTAATATCCCCCGTCCAACTTCCTTTACATGCCTGCTATCCCTTACCTTATTCTCTGATATTAATTATATAATCTGTAAGTTTGTGGACTTAAATAATATTAAACTGTAAATGTTTTAGCATGCATACTAAAACAATCATATATTTATTGTGATCTAATGTGTGTTAGTCTATATGGTATAATCCTTTTTGTGTTGTATTTTGTTTTAGATAGTCACTAAGGAGGCTTTTTTTAAATTCTGTTTGATTTTCTTTTTGTGATGTTATCACCGATCACATTCTTAGATTACAACCTACAAACTCTTCACGGGTTACGACACTATCAAGTACGAACTCTGGCAGAATTGTGACAGTCAAAGAAGCCATCCAACTACTGTAATAAGGTTATGAAAACAATCTTGTTTTACTTATGTTACGAAACTCAAGGTTTGTGACCACACAGATATGACCTGCAGGGCTGTTATATATCTCAATTGCTAACAAATGTTTATTGTAATCTTGAAAAATGGCGGCTCTATGTCATTTTTAACAACTCCAGTAAGCAGCCTTGCGATTCTCTAAGAGCAAACATCGTTGCATATTTGACAACATCCGTGAAACAAATGAAGAGATAACAAGAAACGTTGGAAAAGCAACCGTATGTACAAGGGCGATATCTCATATCATAACGAACTTGACATCGGTGAGCTCGTCAATGAATCATTACAGAATCGCACGGCAGAAATGTTAGTAAGTTGATGATTGGAGCTAACAAAACTGACATGGAGCCGCCATTTTCTACCGACTTCCATATAAAGAAGGAGGTACTCAATTCGACTAAATGTTTTTTTTATGTTTGTTACCTCATAACTTTCGACTGGGTAAACCGATTCTCAAAATTCTTTTTTGTTTGAGAGCTGGCGCTTCCCGTGTAAGTTTTGAGATACAATCCAATAACTGAATAGAAAGGAAGCAGGTGTTAAATTTTTCAAAATGTACTTTTTTCGATTTCAGTCAACATTTGTTAAGAACTAAGATATATAATAGATCTACACTTTTAATTGAAACATACAATTCATTATTTATATTTAATGTCCATAATTTTAACATGAAATTACTAAGGTATCCTTAATCGTACTTTTATAACAGTCTTCCAATAAATAATTAATTAAAAATATTAGCTGAAACGAATTCCGCAGAAACTTTACTAATGAACCTGAATATCTCCGTTTTAATTAAATCCAACACAAAATATGAACCATTACTCGATACCCACGTGCGTTCGGCAGGAATCATTACCGTATGGCATCGTGAGGAACCTTGTCACTATCAACAGTAACAACTTTCCTTCACATAACATACAAACATCGAAATAACAGTCCTTTCCTGCTTCACTACAAAAAACGCCACATAAATGAAAAAATTACAACCAAAAAACGTACCTGATTAACAAATATAGCAAATTATAACCTAACCGAAAAATTAGATGATCATTTACTGAAGGTATTACATACATAACATTTTTAAGTGCAGTCAACCTATTTACATATATATTTTTAAGCTATTGCATAGCTTCTATCGCGGGCCTTGAGCGTGGAGACCGAATCCAGAAATTCCGTAACGAAAATAACCTAACACTCCGATTCCATCTATCGATGAATAGCAGAACTTTTAATGACTTTTTAAATATCACGCTTGTCTCTTTAGTTCAGCAACTCGCCTCTAGATGGCATTGTTTTAATAATTATAATTGCATAAGTTGATAAAAACAGCTATGCTATAGCTTTACCGCGGCAGTCTCCGAGTGCCACACGTCTTTTTTGTATTTCCTGTGTTAATACTAAATTCAGTGTAGCATCATCAACACCCAGATTTAACCTATTTAATATTCCATATGAACACGGCATTGATGTCATCTGCCGAGCTTAGTTCCATATTTCCGCTTGCTACTAAGAATGTTTTTTTTAGATCTGGGAATCGAACTCAGGACCTACAGAAAGATACACGATTAAATTAACGATTGTTTTTCATTAATAACAAATCCATAGGAGCTACTTCATAAATCTTTAGAAATCATTACTTTGACGCCTGTTATCATAATCAGCCCATTTCCTTCCCACTGCTGGGACTCGGGTCTTCCTCTCAGAGAGAGGAGTTCAGCCATAATCCACTACGCGGGCCCATTGCGGCTTGTTAGATAGGCTAGTGGCCAACTAATGCCGAAGTTTTCAGGCCGCCCGAAGGCCTTCGACATAGCCTAACGACTGCTGTCCTAAGACAAACCCGGGACCGACGGCTTAACGTGCCCTCCGAAGCACGGAAGCGCTCAGTTGTACAATGCCACTAGCACACACCCATCCAACTCCTGACCGCAACAAGCGTTGCTTAACTTGTTGATCGGTCAAGATCGCCGAGTCAAGCTCCGCTACGAGCGCTTTAACATATGGATATGCATAAATAAAGCATTTTAAAACCAAAATACATTCACATTAATGCTTATAATAATATTCAATTTCGGCTACATCATACAAATATGTTTTCCCTGAGAACGACAAAGTACTAAACCGTAAACATAACTTAACTGTTAAATGTATCGAACACCGAAACCCATAACTGCAAAACCTTTAACGAGGGTACGCTGAAGTAATCATAAAAACGGTGAATAGCGAGTTCACCGCGAGAGGCAGGGTTCCGCGCCCTAATATTGTTTGCACTTAATGCTTTGTCAAATTTGAAGATACCAATATTCCATTGCTGTTTTATATAAATGAAGTAAAAGAATGCCGAGATCGTGCTCTATTTAAAAATATATCATATTTATTTACCGACTTCCAAAAAAGGAGGAGGTATTCGACTGTATTTTTTTTGTGTTTGTTAACTCATAACTTTCGATAGGGAGAACCGATTCTCAAAACTCTTTTTTTGTTTGTAAGCTGGTGCTTCCCGTGTGGTCCCATTTAAATATCATCATATTCGGTCCAGTACTTTTTGAGATACACTCCAATAACTGAATAGAATGGAAGTTGGTTTTAAATTTTTCAAATTGTACTTGTTATGTAAGCCTTAATATTTTTAACCTAATAATAGAATTACTATTGTTACAGATAAACTTTGTGAAAACTATTTAAAATTTTTATAGTATTTAATATAAGAGCATTGTATCTAGTAGGTGTTATGGAGGAGGGCGTTGCTATCTGCGACACAGTCTTTGTACTATAGCAGTTAGCATCGTTCAATGTATTTTGATTCTTATGTGTTTCTGTTCTACAAATAAAGGATATTATTATTATTATTATTACTTTTATTCAAACAATTTCACGGGTTTTACCCGGCCCTTTACAAAGGCATAAGTGGGGCTGTAGCCAACACTTAGAGGCCTGTTTGGTATAAAAATACAATGTGGTATAAAAAACATTTGGATGGATGGGACATGGTATACTCGTATCTATTATAAAAATGGGTAAAATAGCAAGGCTATGGATATCTACTTAATAGTGATAAGGGAGGTAGATGGATATGGACGAGACTACGGCACCTGTCAATTTCAGTCTCATCTTAAAATATTTAGGCAGGTGGTGACTTGCCACCTACTAAACGGGCCTCCCATAAGAGCCACCATCAATAGTGACAAAAGGGGCAACGTTGGTGTGGATGGCTGAAGGGTGTTGAGAGGTGTGCTGCGGTTTCACTAGAGCGCTACTACCGGCGTTATGCCCTTTAACACTTATACCCTTGGAGCTTTTTGTTATTATTATTATTTGAATATTGTAGTTCTCCGACGTGAAGTTTTTGGAAATACATATTTTCATTAAGATTTTTAAAACACGTTTAAAGAATATGTGCGCGTTTGGAATGGGTGTGTGCGTTGAGGTTGTGCCGGTATGCTACTTGCAACTCAGCGTAGGAACGCCTGCATGGATTTTGGTGCCGGCTGCACGCACGAAAAAGTAGAACTCATTGTCACGTTCTGCCTGGGCAGAGCGTGCGAGCGAGAGCGCGGAACAAGCGATAGAGAGGCACGATCGACCTAACCGTTCGGCTTGCCTTATGACGTTATCACATAAAATTATCGTCCGTAAACCGACTTTACAGACCACCATTGTTTCAATAATAATAATGTACCTATTTCTGTTAAAAGCAATTGTTCACATTTTGGCTGAGCGCAGACTTGAGTCACGATAGTTTTAACCCGTGAGAAGGCGCGCTATGAGCAATTTGCTCACACAAAAATTAATTGAGAAAGTTTTTGGTGTTTCTGACCACATATCGTCCCGAGCTCCAAGGTACCTTCCTAACTATTCAACCCCTCTCCCCTCGCGCAATTCACGCATAGCTCAGTCCCGCTGCTTCCGCGCAGTGAAGCACTTGTGGAAGGCCTGCACTGTCGTGCGGCAATTTGCTCATCGCGCGCCCATTCGCGTAAGTATTTATTTTTCATATAAAAACATGTTATTGTGTTTTTCTTGTGTATTATTATGTTAATTTGTATAAAAAAAATTTTATCGGGTACATAACTCTAAAGTCATATTTTAGTGCTAATGTTTTATGTTATCAGCTACAACACACGTGAAAAATGTACAATCTGTATAATGCACAAAATCTTCGAAATTTCTTCGTGGTTGAAAGAGGATTCTAAACGAGAAGAGAGGAAACTTTTATATTACTTAAGACAACAAAAATGTAAACATTGTATACATTTTTATATAGGTTTCTGGTATGATTTTGGAAATAAATTATTATTATTATAATTATTTTATTATTTCCTTGGATTTCATCCGGTCCTTTAGAAAAAGCATGCACTTCGTGCAAGCAATTACTCTGCACCGATCACATAACGTATATATGTTCAATGTGTTTTGAGAGGCACACTTGTCTTGATCTCATGGAAGAGTGAAATTATTAAATTTAGTTTTCAGTTTTTTATTTATCGGGATTTTTTTAAGACTATCAAAGATTGTAGGTCCAAATTTAATTAATTTATTATTTGAGGTAGAAATTCCTTTTATTTTTCATAGTTTTAATTAAAACTCTTGTTTTATATTAAATTTATGTTGTTTTATTCATTATATATCCATTTATAGCAAATTATACTAATGTTGCAGAAATATAAGCATTTAAAGTAGTGTGAGCTATTTGCTCGCGCGCGACTATCCGTGTAACAACATTAGGCGCGCCTTCTCACGGGTTAAGACATACTATTGCTTTACAAAAGTTATGAAGACGCGCACACTTGAAACAAAACGTCTCATAGACAAAATTGTCGCATAGTCAAAACTGTTTCGTTTTAGTTTTAAGACAGACTTGTCTATATGAGGAAAGTCTGTCTTAAAACTGTCGTGACTCCAATGTGCGCTCAGCCTTACAGTAAGAAGAGCTTCTGGATCCTAAACTAGGTCCATTAATTGTGACTTCACATGCAAGTATATAACAACTATTGGTTTATGTTTAGTAATCTGTCTGCATCAGATAACAACAAATTGTATAAGTAATACTACAAATAAATATGTAACTAAATCACTATAATTAAATTATCATGTCGGTCAACAAATAAGACAGGATATAGAGGGTCGCAAAAACAAATAAACAGAAATATATTTAGCTTTCTGGCACACGGAACCCAGTCGCAAAGCCACGGGCCCTCTGCTGCATTAATTAGGGAACATCAAACGATGGCCCTTAGGCGAATATCGGATCAGAGAAGGAACCCTAATATTATGTATGTTTTGATGTGTGGGTGTAGGCGGAGAGCTAGACGCGTGGGAGTTAAAGGTATTTTTACAGTTCCGTTTCATGGTTTATTATTTAGATTAAATATCAGCTTGACTTAACTGTCCAAGCTGACTTTAAAGAAGAATTTCGAATATGAGCATAATTGGTTAAGTGTTTGCCGAGATAATAGGTTGTGAAGTTTAAAAATGGACGATTTTGGAAATATTCCGACAATATGTGGCACCAAAAACATATACAATTTTAGCAAAATGGATCAATGTCTTGTGGATCTAAACATTTGTAATTTTTTTCAGAATATGATGGCCTGTAGATAGTTCAGACTGCGTAAAATTGCCGCTGATAAGACTGTTCTCGCGAGGTTTATTGTTATCAGAACTACTAGTTTTAAAATTTGATAATAAATAATCATTCCGGGAGTTGTCCACTGATACAGTTTCATGGGGTGAAAAACCACCGCATGGTGTTTGATTTGGTAGTTTTACTTCTCGTTTGGCTTGTTACCACTCTCAAGATTGATATTTTAAACATACACCTGCCGGTTTTCCAGCAATCCTTTACAGTTGTCATCCTAGGTCTAGGCTATTGCCATCTTCCACCGTATTACACATGGTAGACCTCTTATAGAAGATACAACTAAGGTTGGCACTTTCGCAGTGTGAGATACTGTGCGATGGATCAAGGGCACTCTTAGTGCTTCCGGCACTCTAGCCTTAGCAATCTTAGCCAGTTTTAATTATAGGGTGAAAGGAAGAAACATACTCATATTTAGAGACAAAATGATTTCATCCCACTGACTATAATAAATCCAAAAGTGTATCTACTTGGATGAATGTATGTTTCTCTTTCTAAATCAATTAGGTCGCTAAATGTAGGTACGGGATAACCTGGGATGACACATATTATATATTATGGTCTCTTTTATAACGCAACACACTGGAGCTAAAAATAAATGTTGTTTTTTAAATACACTAAGTAATTGGCGATAGAACAAATTAAAAAGACAAGCCCGCTAAGTTTCTTGCCGGATCTTCTTGGTCGTGGTCACGTTCCAATCCGGTTGTAGATTTAAGAAATAATACAAGTACAATTTGAAAAATTTAATACCGACTTCCATTCTATTCAGTTATTGGATTTTAACTTAAAAACTACTGGACCGAATTTGATGAAATTTAAATGCGACCACACAGCTTTCCGTGTGAATTTTGAGAATCAGTTCTCTCAGTCAAAAGTTGTGAGGTAACAAACTTAAAAAAATACAGTCGAATTGAGTACCTCCTTTTTTTTTGGAAGTCAGTAGAAAATAAATGTAAAATGACAATTTGTAAGTGCCTAATACAGAATAAATGATTTGATTTAGATTTAGATTTATTCTATGCTTGTTTTATCACACAAAAACGTTACGTCTAGGTCGTATTACGCATAGAGTTATAGCTTTTATCTAGCTAGGTATCTAATTAGGTTTGGAAAACACATAGTTTATGATGGCGGGAGATAAACCCAAGAATTACTATAATTTTGTTTAATTTTCCTAGATTTGTGGTTCTCGTGGTTTGACGTAGTAATGGTGGATAATTAACCGTTAAGTGGATGTACTCGTAGCAGTGCATTACTTTAGTCAAAGGATACAAAAACATCAATCGTTGTTTTGATGTTTTCCTAGTCAAACGTTGATGTTTTAGTACCCAACTATCCACTTGGAAACTTTTGTTAGAGAAGTTTTGTTTGGTATGAATGTTTTATTTTCAGATTGAGGGTAATTCTTCAGAAACTTGCAATTTCGGTTAATTTTGAAGAAATAAAATAATGTGTAAATTTCTATGTTTTTTTTATTTGAATAATAATATTTGGAAATAAAGTATTTGTTTATACCAAACACACTTAAAAATAATACTTTGGTTACTAAAATATAGGTTTTTGAATTTTTTTGATACACGGTAATTATTTCTTGCTTCATGGTAATTACAAAAAAGCCAAGGTAATTTTATATTGACATGGTAATTATCAAAACACTTTATATTTATTATAAAAACAACTGTTTTCACAGAATTTGAGAATATTACATTACTTAAAAGACAATAGTAATTACTACATCAAAATAAAAAAAAATCTAATGCAAATATCACTGTCCAAACATGTCAAAATATTTAAAAATGTATCTAACTGTTAACCCAATAAATACAAACGTTATAAAATAACTCCTAATTAAAGTATGCTTCACTACTAGGGAGAAAACAAGAGACAAGTTATGAAAACAGTAACTAACATGGTACCTAATCAATCACAATCATAATCCTAGGCACGATTACTACCGTATCTACCACTAGATTCATTTACAGTTTAATAAACTATCAAACTCGAGTTAAAAATTACAATTAAAAAGCTTGAAAAAAAATGTGATATTGGGTGCCTTATAATAATCTCAGTACTCATTCAAATTTCAAAAATATTATATGTTACTCTTATTAAAACGGCCACAGTCCATTTTATATTAACTACAGTATTGCATGTCTAATAATATTTTAAGTTGTTATTAAATATTACTTAAAAAACGACAAAAAGACATGAGATGTTAAAAGTTTCAGTATTCAGTCTTTAAACTTTTACTAATGTATTCTACGATAAAAATTTACAATATAATAGCAACTAATCATTAAATTGTATTGTATTGAGTTACACTAAAATAGTTGTTTTAGTATTCAGCCTTTAGACTTTTACTTAAGTATGCTAAAATTAAAAACTTACAGTATGTCAGCTTATAATTGCCAAATTATATTGAGTAACATTAAAATTGCTTTGATTCATAAAAAAAGACAGCGTAGCTAACCATATAATTGCTCTCAACAAATTTCTTGTGCAAATTGCGCAAGGAGCGCAAGAAAACCAAAAAGATATTTTATTTCTTTTTTCCTGGATACGCATTCTTTTTCGCCTGCCCCTACTCTACTATTATCATCACATTCGTAAAATTTGCGAATGTCATGTATGATCCTCTCTCTTTGGATTTTTGCCACTGTCTTTACTTCAATAACAACTTCTTTCAAATTTTCTTGTCAACTTATCTGGAATTTGATTTAGGAGTTTGTATTTTTTAAGATCGTTGTATGTACTTGTCATGTTAAGCTTGAACTTTTGTTTCTAAGTATTACTCTCTAAAGTCTCATATGATTGGCCTAAACTTTTATTCATTACTTAAGCAAACAACCATCTTTTCTTTACTTCTTCTTTTTTTCGTTAGAATGAAGTATGTCTGCAACCTTTTGTCCTGGGCTGTCTTTATTACGATTTTGTTTAAGCATACGTGATATACGTTTACGTAATAAATTGTTCTCTTTTTTAATTTTTCTAATTCATTTTTGTATCTATATAGTATTTTAACAAATTTGTAACGAAGAGCTGATGTTATATCTTTTTTTTAATTATTATTTTGCTGATGAGATGGTTCTGACGAATTCAACAAAGTACTTTTTCATAGTGGTTGAGTAGAATAGAACACACTACTTTCAGGTTGTGATAGAGATCCTAACTGATGATCTAATAACCTTTCTTGAAGTTTTCTCTCCACCTCTTTCTTTGATGTCTTTGTTGCCTCGGAGTTCTTTCTTCTATAGGGAGCAATTTTTTTGCCTCTTTTCTTTGGCGATATCCCGGCTTTTTCTTTGGCTTTGTACTCAGCATAGAGTTGAGGGTCATTGCGAATTTTTTTTTGCCGTTTTCTTTCTAAAATTTCTTCCCTCGATAATTTCCTCGGTTTTCCCATTATTGAAACCTAAAAGTAAATATTTACGTAAGTAATGTAAATTAACAAACCCGCTCCCCCCCATAACACCATAATTTACACCTTCCCACTTTCACCCCTATATAAACAAAGAATCTCTCTCTAACACACACCCACACACACACCCACCCACACACACGCACGCACGCACACACACACACACACACACACACACACACAACTTTCGCGTTACAAAACGGCAAATTGTAATTACAATGATCGGTATGCAATTACCGTGTCAAATAAAAAACATGGAAACTCAAGGTAATTACAGACATGGTAATGACAAAATGCAATATTTTGCAAAATCACGGCTTAGTCTATATGTTTTCTAGAAAGCTCCACAGTCCTATGAAACAATGTCCCGAAGCTTAATTGTAGCTTAATATCAATGATCAAATATTATAAATACTCACAGAGTTATTGAGGCCACGGCGATTACATAAAAAAGTTAAAATTCACAAATTATGACACTAGTTTCGAGTTATCCTTGTTTTGATGCGTGGCTCGGACGTGCGGTTATGACGACATCTAGGATGCAACTGAAGGAGCGGGGGGAAGTAACTACTTTACTCTTCGACGCACATAGTAATGGGACACAAAGACGACTTTTCAGAGCTTGGTAATTATTACTTTTTTCGCGCACAAAGTTTAATCATACGTATAACATGTTTCGTATTAATTCACCTGTATATGCTTATCATAATTGTTTTTCGTTACTATCTTAATGTTTATTAAAATAGAAATCATATTAAAATACTAATTTTAAAATTGAAAAAAATATTATTTTTTGTATATTTACAGGTTTGTGACAGCCATGGAAATTACATTTTGACACTTAGAATTGAAATTAATATACCTAAACACAAAAAAATACAAGTGTAAACATAAGGAATACGTAGAACATATTCAATATTATGACTTGGATATAACAGAGAAGTTGATACTCTAATAAAAAAACTAAATATTCACTGTGGACACAGATTTGCAAGTTTCTGAAGAATCACCCTTGAATCTAAAAAACTACCGTTAATAAAAACTACAGTTACATTAAATTAAATTACATAATATTACAATATACTTACACCTGCAGCTAGCTCCTATACTATTACGACGTATGCATGTGTGGGTGCACAGATTTGCAAAGTTTTTAATTACGCGGCATCAAAGGGGCTCCCATCCGAAGCGGCAGCAAATCGCACGAAACACGTTGTATTGGCATATTTATTATCAAACATCGGGCTTAAATATGAATAAACGTTCTCCCATATTTTGTGAGCTATAGGTATACTCCGGCGGAGGCGTCACAGCGTATTAGGGTCGTATTCCAGAAATACATTGAGTGATATAATCCGCTCAGCAGTGAATCTAGGTTTGAGTACAGCAGGGTTATTATGAATCTCAGTTACAATCTTGATCATTTTCAACGTTGAAAGCCTTGAAAAAATAGGGGCTATATGTCAGTTTTGACAGCTCCAGTAAGCAAAAATGTTAGTTTAAAAAGTTAAAAGTTGATGACTGGAGCTGACATAGAGCACCATTGTTTTAGATTCTATCAACATTCGATTGCAACTGATATACATAATAGCCCCGCGGATCTGTAGGGCTATTATCTGCTTCAGTCAGCAACTTTTTCGTGAATTTTCTGTGTTTGTTGTTCGTGTCTTTTTCGTGAATGTGTCGTCTCCAGTATGCCACATCTGCTAGCGTCTATGTAAACTTCGCAACGCTAGAGGGTACGAACGCCGTCGTAGTCGTAGCGAAGCTTCGCAGTTCAGCCTCAGAAGCAATAGTTCGCCCCTCTAGCAGTGGAACGCTGTCCGTCGTCGCACCGAAGCTCTGACAGCGCAGCGCGTCAACCTCCCATCACAAGGCTTGAGCTTTGTCTTTTGTACGTCGATCCGTTGTAACATCGCGTGCAACGACGCAATGCACTAATGGGGCATATCACAAAATATATATATATATGCAAAACGACGCTGCATCGACCCAACGCAACGTAACGTACTAATGGGTCCTCACTCTACTAGTCAAGATCCAGCCTTTCAGATCTTTCTGGAATTGCGCTCGTACAGATCCTTAGTACAGTATGAGTAGGTTTCAGCCTAGACTCACCTCAGAGTGTAGGTACTGAAGGAATACACTATTGTGGAGTTAACAGAAATAAACACAGTGACTGCCTTAGACCACGGTTTAAACTCGGGACTATCTTTAGTCCACGTTTTATAAAAAGGCGGCAAGTATAGAGATATTCAAATCTGTACCAATTTACTTTTTTTATCATATGATAGGTATCAACAGAACAACTACCTATTACTAACTCTTAAAAAGAATAACTAGGAGGGTGGCAGATAGAAAACCGCGGTAAATATCGAGAATGCTCGAGAAAGGACACTGTTTTGATCGCATACTGTTAAACGATACATACTAAGGGTAATGCTCTAAATGCTACCTATAATACTGTTCCGTATAAATCTCAGTAACCTCCGTGCCAATTTAAGTTGATCTGAGGCTAGTCAATCTGCTTCAATGCCCAGTCAACTTCCTCCAGGAACACTTATCACTTTCTGACCTTAACCCCTATCCCGAACCCAAGCATGTGGTCTATAAATTCCCCCTATACATTAGCGTACTAAATAATTCAGACTACTTACCGCTACGGGCACTTAAGGCCGGTTTCCACTAGGTCTGTTGCTGGCCGGCCAGCAGCTTACGAGTTTTCACTGGAAACTTTTACTGTGTACAGGAAACTGACCGCTAGTACTGACAATGAATGTTCATAGTAAGTACTAATCAATTACTAACAAAACTATTGAGGCGTAGTCTGTAAGCCAACAAATCGCCAGCGAAAAGGTGGCATTGTCCTTACTTTGTTTTGTAACTGACTTCAAAAAAGAAGAGAGGTTTCTCAATTCGACAGTATAATATTTTTATAAAATATACTCTCGAATTGAGAAACCTCTCCTTCGCTTTTCGGAAGTATGCTCTTCCAAACAAAAAAATTATTATCAAAATAGATAAATAGATAGATAATACATTATTGTTCACAAAAACATAACAGTGTGAGAACTTAAATGTAATAATTACAAAAATTGTGTCACAATGGTCAAAATCGGTTCATAAACGACGAAATTATCCGCGAACACACATTCTTTTTTATGTGTGTTCGCGGATAACTTCGTCGTTTGATAATTCATTTTTTGTTTGGTAGAGCATACTTCCGAGGTTTCATTTAAATTTATTAAAAAATTTAGTTCAGCAGTTATTGAGTTATACTCCAATAACTGTTTGTAAAGTGTAAAGTGTGTAAAGTGTTTCGCCAATTTTCATGATTTATAAGATATAAGATATCATCGTTGACGGTGAATGACATCATCCCTTGAGTAGCGAGGGTCACTAAAAAAGGTACACAGTTTATTGTCCCAAAAAATGCACCACCACGCACACATATTGTGATAATAGGTACTTTTGAAATATCATGGTACCGACTTCAACAAGTTATTGGTGTTGCATTCGGTCCCATTTTTTGGTTAAATTTATTTGTAACCTTTTAAATTAAAATGATCAAAAATCAAGATATAAAAAATATGGACAAGGTATTAAATTATGCTACTTTAAAAAGATGCAGGCAGGTGATACATTTTAAACAACACTGACTTGTTAGTTTAGGCATGGTGCAAGTATTCGCCCACTAGTGGGGGAAAGTTAGTGGAAACTAACTTTCCCCCACTTCTAGGATATAAACATAGTGATTTTTGAAATATCTGACCGTTTGGAACTGGTTCTCCACTGATATTACAAAGCTAGTAACTGCCGGACTATACGGTATATCAGCTACTAGAGCCGTGGAAACCAGGCCTTAGCCGATGCTCGGCACTGGCCTTGGCCCGACCACAGGGCAATTTTAAAAGTGATATTAATTATTCATGGTACATAAGTAATGGGAGTATCAGAGGAGGATATTTTAGGGTTATGAGGATTTTATAACTTTCATGTACGTTGAGATTCAATATTAAAATTTATTTTTGGAAATAAAGCCCCTATAAAGGGGTGAATACATTTTATTTCTGTGGCTTCGTATGCCATAGACCAGGTGAACGAATTTGCTGGCGGGTCAGCTAGACTTTCATTATATACCTACACACGCAAGAATAAGAATAATTTTCTAGTGTTCTTATTGCAATAGGAAGAAGTATAAGAATTCGGTATTACTATCTTAGATTAGAGGAACCTGGAATTAGGAAACTGGATAAGTGTATAGAAATCAACAAAATATGACTTTTCCTAATAATTAGGACTTTACCTAACCTATGAAATTGGATATTTGTATGAATTTTTTGTTATTTTATCTAATCAATGTTCTGGTCCAAATGATCTATACAATTTGCCATATTGATGGTAGTTAGTTTATTTTTACTGTAGATGTCTACAGGACAGGGGGTGATGAAGTTAGTGAAAGTTATCATCACCTTTCTATAGGTAAGTTTTATTTTGAGCGTTGGATACCGTAGATAAAACGTAGATACTTTAGGCACATCTGCAAAACAGGCGCCATAGTATGTTTGTAGATATCCTTAAAAGTTTTTTTTTAATAATATTGATATGTTTATAAGTTTTAATCGTATACAACTACTTATTTATTCATTTTACGTACAATACAGGTTATTGAGGTCATCAAGCATCTTACTCTACACTAGCTGCGCTCCGCGGTTTCACCCGCGCGGTGAAGGATGATGATGAATTTTTTTGATGAAAAATTTTTTTTTAATTGATTATGTAGTCTGCGTTTATTCGTTACAAACAAACTATCAAACCTTTCCTCTTTGTTATTAGAGTATATAAAGATTAACACCAAGGTACGAATCATGTGGCCTAGTTTGCACCGGCCGGCGTTAATATTGCATATTATAATACGGAAAAGTATAGTGATTGTGACATAACTGTAATGGTTAGACGTATGGTATCGCATATTCTTTTTGTAGAGATTGATATCCTCTATAAAACTATAGTACACCACTTTACTTATTGTCCTTAGTATCCGCAGCGTCCGCGATATACCCAAAGATAATTAAGTATTTTTTCACACCTTGGGTTACATTATCGCAGTTTTCATACGGATCTCTAACTTTTTTGAATATATTATATATAGCCTCGTAGCTTACTAACGACAAAAGATTTTTTATAATAATATTAGTGTGGAATGTAGATGTAGGTAACCGTACAACGTACCTACCAAAACCTGTCAAAAATAGCTGAACTTTTCAAAATTATCTTGAACTAAAGTTAACTATTAGGGTTGCTATTAGAACTACGCAAAAACTTTAAATTTCTGGAAACTGTTCTGCTAGGTTCACATACACCCTACGAAGAAATTTCTTCGTAGCATACACCCATACAAAGTATCTAACATTTCGTATAAGGCGCGGTCCAATCCTAATTTTAAAACAATTTTCGGTGCTTTACATAAGGTTGAGAATTGCTTACCAGAGTGGACGACGTAATGCGAAAATTCAATTGAATACGTACTAATACTTTTTATATTTATTTCGTACAATCAAATTATTAAATTTTAATGACAAAGGAGACCATAGTTCACTAGTAAATTTCATTGGGAATTCGAATATGATACATTCATTGAAATATATTTACCCATAATTGAATAAAATTGCTTTTTCCCACGAAGCGCGTAAGAAAAATTGCAAAATTTAGGGAATATTGCAGATTTTTTTCTATAGAGCCATGCATGCTCAATCGCGTATTGGCTCCCATACTTCATAAAGACGTATATTCAATTTACACTACGTTTTTTTCGAACTTCGGTTATTAGGTTTAAGCGTCGAAAAACTAAGTTTTCGCGAAGTCGAATCATGAAATTTGGAACTCATTTCGCCTTAAGGGGCGGTCCAATCCTAATCCTAGGTTGACAATTGCTTATCAGATTGGACGATGTAATGCGAAGATGCAGTTGAATACGTGCTAATACTTTTTACATTTATTCCTACAATCAAATATAATGATAAAAGAGTCCATAGTTCACTTGTAAATTTTATTGGGAATTCGAATATGATACATTCATTTCATATATATTTGCCCATAATTGAATAAAAATGCTTTTTCCCACGAAGCGCGTAAGAAAAATTGCAAAATTTAGGGAATATTGCAGATTTTTTTCTATAGAGCCATGCATGCTCAATCGTGTATTGGATCCCATACTTCATAAGAACGTATACGAGCGAGCAATTTACACTACGTTTTTTTTTCGGTTATTAGGTTTAAACGTCGAAAAACAAATTTTTCGCGAAGTCGCATCATGAAATTTGGTCGAAATATACACTCATTTCGCTTTAAGCAATTTTAGCATAGATAACTGACGTTTATTCGCGCGCTGCTTTTTCAATTGTATCTTCAGACGTTGGATACGAACAGTATTTCGCGAGCAACTCTCGGTACGCCTCCGAGCACAATCCATCGTACAGCTTACTCATAACCGTACGTACCATAATTATGGTACACATACCTCTATCTAGGTATCCGTACAATGTACCAGAGTACTTCCATCATGGTACGCAAAAATATACCATTATTTTCTCATCTATCATCAATACATAGAGACGATATCTAGAGAAAAACGATAATTTTGAATACCGATTGCAGGATATTTATTTTTACATCGTCCCCACATTCACAATCACAATACAATTTATCACGATAAGTATTAAACTCAACCCAAAATACTATTTCTGTGTGAATGTTGGTATTAGGCCGTCAGGCGCATTCATTTATTTTATAGGAAAACCAACAGCTAAAGTAACTTATGGATAAAAACATAGAAACAGAGAGCTAATCATAGGTTTTCACGAATAGATACATTATAGCAACAATTTATGAACAAAAAATATAGCTTAGTCGACACAAATCAGTGAAAATAGTATTAACTATAACATAAGTATGTACGCCAAACTTGACAATGTACGGAATATCCTACATCATAAAATAGAAACATCAGCTTAATCATTGCCACTGTTGAAGAACTCACTGCTTAACCGCTGTTTGGCTGAGCTAGCACTCGTACAGAATAAGTCAAGATTGCGTTGCTTGCAGCGTTTATTAAATTTATCGCTAGCCTTCAAAAGAAATGAATTCTGTCTGTAATTTGTTCCTACAGTAGGAATGAAAATAGTAGGGCTCGATCGAGTTAATATACGTGGGGCGCTAATGTTGATCTTGCTAAGCAACTCGGGGCTATCAATGATATTTGAACTTATTTTCAATAAAAAAGACAGGTCAGCTATTTCGCATCTATTGGATAGTGGAAGGAAATGAAACTTTTTACAGAGTGAAATATAATTAGAAGATGTAGGTATAGGGAATTCTCAGACGAAAACAAAGATACTTTATAAATTTGATTTGAATTATTTCTATTCTATCAACATATCGTAACGGGGGTTCCATGCCTGTGATGCATATTACATGATGTATTAACAATTAAAGTGAGTGGTAGTCTGCCACTCACTCACATTTTCAAAGTTAGTTTATATTATATATATTTATGTAAAGTATAAAGTAAGTATATGAAGTGTCAAGTGGCAACACTCACTGCCTTCGGTGATGCCACATAATCGAGTTAAAAGTTTAGAAATAAAATCCTGGTACACCACACACAGTCAGTGGTTATGCGTGACCAATGTCGACTCTCATAAAAACCGTATCATAGTACCATAATTTTGTCAAGCCGATGTCTGAATTCCTGAGTAGACATCTTACATCCCTGCCATCGTGTATTGAGCACGTCCGAGTCCGTCCGGAGTGTGGACGGGTGTCCGTGCAAATGGTATCGGAGAGGGAATGTCAAAGGCGCGATTGGTTGTCCGCACACGTACCGTATGAGGCACGGGCTCTTTATCTTGGAAAGGCATTTTTGATTAGGGGCGATCGTGGAGGTGGAATTAAGGGTGCTCCGGGTAAGCCTCACATTTATTGAGGTTCTCTAGCACTTTCAACGCAGGTAAAATCTACCTACCTAGAAGAACGGACGCCGGTCATAATGACTGCGCTCTTACAATTACACTGTTTACGTATTTACATTCTCGTGACTTTGACACAAACTACTAATATTATAAAGAGGAAATATTTGTATGTATGTTTGTAACGAATTGGCTCAAAAAGTACTGAACCGATTTCAAAAATTCTTTCACCATTGGAAAGCTACATTCACCCTGAGAACATAGGTTATATAAGATTCATCATCATCATCATCATCATCCATCACCGCGCGTGTGAAACCGCGGAGAGCAGCTAGTATTAAACTATTTCTTTTAACCGGCAAAACTTTCACGTTAGGGATCGAATACGTCTCGCCGGGTTTCAAGCATGTCCGATGCTCATGTTCAGGGTGTGTGCCCGCCGAGAGCTCGCAGTCGCCGCTGCGCACTCGCCCTTAAGATGAGCATCGGATGCTCGAAACCCGGCGAGGCGTATTCGATCCCTAACGTGAGCGTTTTGCCGGTTAACAGTAAGAGTTTAATACACTGTTTATGTAGGTTTTACAAAATAATTAACTATGGTAAGAAAAAATATTTTTATATTTAAATGTATTTTTCACATTGTGGTGTTTTATTAACATTAAAAGATCCACATAATTTACAATCATCACGGCGAGACGGCGAGAGCCAAATGACTGCCGACGTCAAAACTAAAAATCTCTAAATTATTGCAGTATCTTATTCTGTTTACGCTAAAATCCACTTTAGTACAATACTTCCGAATGACAGCACTCAAATTAGACTTTTCTCTTCAATTTTAGACAGTTTAGTCGTCACGTAACTTGGTGCTCGCTAAACTAACGTAAAAATACCCAAAATGGAATGAATAGAATAATCCTGTTTTTAGAAATATCATTTTTAGTGGTTTTTTTGTAATATATTGGTATACAAACAATACCACAGTAAAAGCTTAAGCCTAATAAAACTTATATTTAACATAGTACTAACTATGGTATCAGCACCGTTTACCACGGATTATTTAAAAAGTATTAACTTTAGGTACATAATGCGATAGGTGGTAGTACTATCTATTCTAGAAGTTGTATAATTTTATTCTTAAACATACTAGGTCGCGTTGCCGCAATATCAATATTATTGAAATTTGTGTTATACAGTTGTACCAGCCGATATAGCGGAGAACGCTTACCAGCGTTAGTGCGGCAACGGAAGGTTGCAAACAATTGTGAAGGTTTACGGCAGTGCGTTCTAGTAGGTATTTTATAACATATCTTACTTATGGTAGGTATTAGGTATAGAATCATATCTATTGTGACATAGGTCATAAAGCAACATTGCTTCCAGTTGTTTACGTCTAGACTGGAGTTTCAATAGTTTATATTTATGTAAGAGCTGTTCATATGATAAACTGCTACGGAAACATTTATAATGCATACAGCGCAAGAATGTTTTCTGTACACGTTCGAGAGCTACAACATATTTACTATAATAAGGATCCCAAATGGACGCAGCATATTCAAGTGCATGAAGTGTTGCATGAATCAGGATGTTACTGTTAACAGAATCACACAAGAAGTAGGTCACATAGCCTTAATGAACACTGACAGGTGGGCGCGGAAAATCCTAGAATGGAGGCCGTGGACGTACACCAGACGACGAGGCCGCCCACCTAAGAGATGGGTAGATGATATCCGAGGACATGCAGGCCATGACTGGATGAAAATAGCAGCAAACAGAGTGGCCTAAAAAAATTGGGAGAGGCGTATGTGCCTGTGAATGTGCCTAAGAAATGCACGAATAAAGGCTAAAGAAGAAGAAGTTAACAGAACAACCCGTCCGCATCAGCGCAAAAAATAACAATAGATTTATGAATGAAACTTAACTCGAATGAGTCTTGCTGATTCGGACAGATTAAGGCCTACGATAACTAAATGTTATTTCGCCAGTTTAGTATTTTTGAACAAGTGAATCACTATCATTAACTACCTAAGAAGCGTTGTAATATAATTTCATATGACATCATAACTCATTTCATAAATCCTTATTAAGCTATTGCATAGCTTCTATCGCGGGCCTTAAGCGTGGAGACCGAATCCAGAAATTCCGTAACGAAAATAACCTAACACTCCCCCCCCCCCTTCGACTCCATCTATCGATGAATAGCAGAACTTTTAATGACTTTTTTGAAATATCACGCTTGCCTCTTTAGTTCAGCAACTCGCCTCTAGATGGCATTGGTTAAATAATTATAATTGCATAAGTTGATAAAAACAGCTATGCAATAGCTTTACCGCGGCAGTCTCCGACTGCCACACGTCTTTTTTGTATTTTATATTAAAAACTGTTACTGACCAGCAATATGGAAAATTTGAAAAATTAAAAAGATAATGAGGAATGACACGGAGGACGTAAAAGAAAAGAAAAGGAACTAGGGAGAAGATGGAGATTGGAACAGAGAGATTCCGATGACAGATTTCGCCCTATTCACATGAGACTAGATATCTAGAATTCGATTTGAGCATGATGATGAACAAATGAGATGGAGCAAAGCGGAAACTCCTATTAAAATAATGTTTTTATATTCACTTGGATTTCTATTTTGGGTGTCGAGCGAAGCAAACCCAGGGTATTGATTTGGCGAATACTCAGTGGACTCTGAATTCAGAACATTGATGTTATCCCACGAGCTCTTAATCCAGAACTCAGCCATCCTTCGGAGCCAGAAGTTGGCTAGAACTTTATGTGTGTAACGTGCTGAACGAACTGACCTTTCAGGACTTATAGTGAAATGTGATTCGGCCAGGTCATGTATTCTTTATTATTATAACTTGATTTATTTCTAATGTTCCTTATTATTTATTAGTTAACTAGCTAGGCCTTCTTCTAGGTAATCTAATCAGTGTAGGTAATCTATTACATTACAGCGGGTAAAGTACAGTAGAGCTAATTACCGGTGTGTTCGATTGGCCACATTCCAGCTCGTTACGCTGGAGACGGATGTGCCTTATCTTATCTATGTGTTGGGACCGGCGGATTTGCTTACAACCCGTCTGTCGAGATTGCGGTTACACGACGTATTGAGACTACAAAGTATCAAGAAGGGTAATGCGTTCCACTGATGTTTTTCCTTCTTTTGTTGCACAAAAACTGTTGGAATATGTATGATAAATACGGTATTAAAAGAAATATTTAGTGACACTTCCCCTGGAAACAATGATTATGGCCGAGTTGCGGTGCGCACCACCCTCAAGCGCTACAGATTGAGTGACTGTCGGTCTAGCGCTCGACGAGTCAACATCTCCTGAGGATGCCTCGTGTAGAGGCGAAACACGTGTCGAATCGTTTTTGGTTGATTGGGTTGTTTTGTGTGTGGTTTCTGTACACTTCCTGTTTGCAGTTTGTGCGGGAGGGAGGGTGGTGCACATTGCATCTTTGCCGTAAGCATTGTTTCCAGCGGAAGTGTCACTAAATATTTCTTTTTATCGTTTTTGATTTTGGATTTCCGCAAAGTAACACCTGAATCAATAAATTATGTATGATAAAATAAACCCGTCCCGCTCTAGTAAGTAGTATGAGAGTATTTCTCTTTCTTACGTATGTATACTATAACGTTAATGTTTCTTATAGTATTTAAGTAGGTATAATGGGCACCGATACCAAGCAAAGGGAAGACGAAATACAAATAAGTATTCAGAACGCGCTCAAATGCTCAGCAGCCCTGCATAAAGTGTTAGGGTCCAAGCTAATGACCAGAAAGACAAAGCTTCGTATTTACAAAACTGTAATATCTATATTAACGTACGGATGCGATGCCTGGATACTAACACAGAAGAGCATAAGTTATTGGAAGCGGAGAGAATAAAGAGCAAAATAATTTCAAGAATCGGTTCACCCAGTCGAAAGTTATGAGGTAACAAACTTAAAAAAAACACAGTCGAATTGAAAACTTCCCCTATTTTTTGGAAGTACCGACTTCCAAAAATTGCTATTTTCTACCGAGAAAATAGCAATTTTTAATACACATAAACTGACGGATACTGTTTTAATTGAAAAGTGCACATTATTTATTTATGAAGTTTTGTACGTTTCTGCGAGATGCGCTTGCTTAGTGTGAAAGTGAAAGAAATTGAAAGAGTTCAAGCTCTGTGTTGTGAGCAGAGTGTTGTGTATGCAAGCTACCAACAAAAAGATCGAAGATTTGTTCGTAGATGCGATGTTGACATCCCTACACGCGTCTCACGCTAAACCTGCGGGAATCAGGGAACACGTTCTACTTATAGATATTTGCTTTAGATTTCATTGACACGTTCTGCCTGGGCAGAGCGTGCGAGCGAGAGCGCGGTACAAGCGATAGAGAGGCACGATCGGCCTAAGCGTTCGGCTTGTCTTATGACGTTATCACATAAAATTATCGTCCGTAAACCGACTTTACAGACCACCATTTTTTCAATAATAATAATGTACCTATTTCTGTTAAAAGCAATTGTTCACATTTAGGCTGAGCGCAGACTTGAGTCACGATAGTTTTAAGACAGACTATTGCTTTACAAAAGTTATGAAGACGTGCAAACTTCAAACAAAACGTCTCATAGACAAAATTGTCTCATTGTCAAAACAGTTTCGTTTTAGACGTGCGACGTGTCATAGGCAAAACAATTTGGTTTTATTTTTAAGACAGACTTGTCTATGTGAGAAAAGTCTGTCTTAAAACTGTCGTGACTCCAATGTGCGCTCAGCCTTACAGTAAGAAGAGCTTCTGGATCCTAAACTAGGTCCATTAATTGTGACTTCACATGCAAGTATATAACAACTATTGGTTTATGTTTAGTAATCTGTCTGTATCAGATAACAACAAATTGTATAAGTAATACTACAAATAAATATGTAACTAAATCACTATAATTAAATTATCATGTCGGTCAACAAATAAGACAGGATATAGAGGGTCGCTAAAACAAATAAACAGAAATATATTTAGCTTTCTGGCACACGGAACCCAGTCGCAAAGCCACGGGCTCTCTGCTGCATTAATTAGGGAACATCAAACGATGGCCCTTAGGCGAATATCGGATCAGAGAAGGAACCCTAATATTATGTATGTTTTGATGTGTGGGTGTAGGCGGAGAGCTAGACGCGTGGGAGTTAAAGGTATTTTTACAGTTCCGTTTCATGGTTTATTATTTAGATTATATATCAGCTTGACTTAACTGTCCAAGCGAGCATAGCGAGCGAAGATTTAACTGGCCACTGACTTTAAAGAAGAATTTCGAATATGAGCATAACTGGTCAAGTGTTTGCCGAGATAATAGGTTGTGGAGTTTAAAAACTGGACGATTTTGGAAATATTTCGACAATATGTGGTACGAGTACCAAAAACATATACAATTTTAGCAAAATGGATCAAGGTCTTGTCGATCTAAACATTTGTAATTTTTTTCAGAATTTGATGGCCTGTAGATAGTTCAGACTGCGTAAAATTGCCGCTGATAAGACTGTACTCGCGAGGTTTATTGTTATCAGAACTACTAGTTTTAAAATTTGATAATAAATAATCATTCCGGGAGTTGTCCACTGATACAGTTTCATGGGGTGAAAAACCACCGCATGGTGTTTGATTTGGTAGTTTTACTTCGCGTTTGGCTTGTTACCACTCTCAAGATTGATATTTTAAACACACACCTGCCGGTTTTCCAGCAGTCTTTTACAGTTGTCATCCTAGGTCTAGGCTAGTGCCATCTTCCACTGTATCACACATGGTAGACCTCTTATAGAACATACCACTAAGGTTGGCACTTCCGCAGTGTGAGATACTGTGCTTGTGGATAAAGGGCACTCTTAGTGCTTCCGGCACTCTAGCCTTAGCAATCTTAGCCAGTTTTAATTATCGGGTGAAAGGAAGAAACATACTCATATTTGGAGACAAAATGATGTCATCCCACTGACTATAATAAATCCAAAAGTTTATCTACTTCGATGAATGTATGTTTCTCTTTCTAAATCAATTAGGTCGCTAAATGTAGGTACGGGATAACCTGGGATGACACATATTATTATATATTATGGTCTCTTTTATAAGGCAACACACTGGAGCTAAAAATAAATGTTTTTTTTTAATACACTAAGTAATTGGCGATAGAAAAATTAAAAAGACAAGCCCGCTGAGTTTCTTGCCGGATCTTCTTGGTCGTGGTCGCGTTCCAATCCGGTTGTAGATTTCAGAAATAATACAAGTACAATTTGAAAAATTTAATACCGACTTCCATTCTATTCAGTTATTGGATTTTAACTTAAAAACTACTGGACCGAATTTGATGAAATTTAAATGCGACCACACGGAAAGCAACAGCTTTTAGTGTGAATTTTGAGAATCAGTTCTCTCAGTCAAAAGTTGTGAGGTAACAAACATAAAGAAATACAGTCGATTGAGTACCTCTCCTCCTTTTTTCGGAAGTCAGTAGAAAATAAATGTAAAATGACAATTTGTAAGTGCCTAATACAGAATAAATGATTTGATTTAGATTTAGATTTATTCTATGCTTGTTTTATCACACAAAAACGTTACGTCTAGGTCGTATTACGCATAGAGTTATAGCTTTTATCTAGCTAGGTATCTAATTAGGTTTGGAAAACACATAGTTTATGATGGCGGGAGATAAACCCAAGAATTACTATAATTTTGTTTAATTTTCCTAGATTTGTGGTTCTCGTGGTTTGACGTAGTAATGGTGGATAATTAACCGTTAAGTGGATGTACTCGTAGCAGTGCATTACTTTAGTCAAAGGATACAAAAACATCAATCGTTGTTTTGATGTTTTCCTAGTCAAACGTTGATGTTTTAGTACCCAACTATCCACTTGGAAACTTTTGTTAGAGAAGTTTTGTTTGGTATGAATGTTTTATTTTCAGATTGAATCTAAAAAACTACCGTTAATAAAAACTACAGTTACATTAAATTAAATTACATAATATTACAATATACTTACACCTGCAGCTAGCTCCTATACTATTACGACGTATGCATGTGTGGGTGCACAGATTTGCAAAGTTTTTAATTACGCGGCATCAAAGGGGCTCCCATCCGAAGCGGCAGCAAATCGCACGAAACACGTTGTATTGGCATATTTATTATCAAACATCGGGCTTAAATATGAATAAACGTTCTCCCATATTTTGTGAGCTATATACCCCGGCGGAGGCGTCACAGCGTATTAGGGTCGTATTCCAGAAATACATTGAGTGATATAATCCGCTCAGCAGTGAATCTAGGTTTGAGTACAGCAGGGCTATTATGAATCTCAGTTACAATCTTGATCATTTTCAACGTTGAAAGCCTTGAAAAAATAGGGGCTATATGTCAGTTTTGACAGCTCCAGTAAGCAAAAATGTTAGTTTAAAAAGTTAAAAGTTGATGACTGGAGCTGACATAGAGCACCATTGTTTTAGATTCTATCAACATTCGATTGCAACTGATATACATAATAGCCCCGCGGATCTGTAGGGCTATTATCTGCTTCAGTCAGCAACTTTTTCGTGAATTTTCTGTGTTTGTTGTTCGTGTCTTTTTCGTGAATGTGTCGTCTCCAGTATGCCACATCTGCTAGCGTCTATGTAAACTTCGCAACGCTAGAGGGTACGAACGCCGTCGTAGTCGTAGCGAAGCTTCGCAGTTCAGCCTCAGAAGCAATAGTTCGCCCCTCTAGCAGTGGAACGCTGTCCGTCGTCGCACCGAAGCTCTGACAGCGCAGCGCGTCAACCTCCCATCACAAGGCTTGAGCTTTGTCTTTTGTACGTCGATCCGTTGTAACATCGCGTGCAACGACGCAATGCACTAATGGGGCATATCACAAAATATATATATATATGTAAAACGACGCTGCATCGACCCAACGCAACGTAACGTACTAATGGGTCCTCACTCTACTAGTCAAGATTCAGCCTTTCAGATCTTTCTGGAATTGCGCTCGTACAGATCCTTAGTACAGTATGAGTATATGTTGGCTTCAGCCTAGACTCACCTCAGAGTGTAGGTACTGTAGGAGTACACTATTGTGGAGTTAACACAAATAAACACAGTGAAACACAGTGCCCGTCGGCGATCGCAGACGCCGCTGGGCACGCGCCTTGTGATGAGCATCTGAATCTTCTATCTATCTATATATCTATATATATAAAAGCGAAAGGTCGCTCACTCACTCATCACGAAATCTCAGAAACTACAAGTGCTAGGAGTTTCAAATTATGCATGCGGGTTCTTTTTAGGACGTAGGTGCTCACTAAGACGGGATTTTATGAAATTCAACCACTAAGTGCTTTTTTTTGAGGTTGATAGTTTGTATGAAACTTCGTTACTGCGAGTTCTAAAAGTTTAAAATTTTGCATGGGTGTTCTATTTAGGACGTAGATGCTCACTAAGACAGGATTTTATGAAATTCAACCCCTAAGGGTTTTTTTGGGGTTGATAGTTTGTATGAAACTTCGTTACTGCGAGTGCTAAAAGTTTAGAATTTTGCATGGGGGTTCTTTTTTGAACCTATGTACTCACTAAGGCGGGATTTTATGAAATTCGACCCCTAATTGAAATCTGTAATTACCGTATCCCGCGAGGCCACGCGAGAGAAGGCGCTGGCGGGTCAGCTAGTCAACTGATATTTTTATGCGCGAAGTCTGGCTAGACGTATTCCATCCCTCACGTGAGTGTTTATAATGGTTTCATAAATACAGACTGCCTTAGACCACGGTTTAAACTCGGGACTATCTTTAGTCCACGTTTTATAAAAAGGCGGCAAGTATAGAGATATTCAAATCTGTACCAATTTACTTTTTTTTATCATATGATAGGTATCAAAAGAACAACTACCTATTACTAACTCTTAAAAAGAATAACTAGGAGGGTGGCAGATAGAAAACCGCGGTAAATATCGAGAATGCTCGAGAAAGGACACTGTTTTGATAGCATACTGTTAAACGATACATACTAAGGGTAATGCTCTAAATGCTACCTATAATACTGTTCCGTATAAATCTCAGTAACCTCCGTGCCAATTTAAGTTGATCTGAGGCTAGTCAATCTGCTTCAATGCCCAGTCAACTTCCTCCAGGAACACTTATCACTTTCTGACCTTAACCCCTATCCCGAACCCAAGCATGTGGTCTATAAATTCCCCCTATACATTAGCGTACTAAATAATTCAGACTACTTACCGCTACGGGCACTTAAGGCCGGTTTCCACTAGGTCTGTTGCTGGCCGGCCAGCAGCTGACGTGTTTTCACTGGAAACTTTTACTGTGTACAGGAAACTGACCGCTAGTACTGACAATGAATGTTCATAGTAAGTAAGCCAACAAATCGCCAGCGAAAAGGTGGCATTGTCCTTACTTTGTTTTGTAACTGACTTCAAAAGAGGTTTTTCAATTCGACAGTATATTATTTTTATAAAATATACTGCCGAATTGAGAAACCTCTCCTTCGCTTTTCGGAAGTATGCTCTATCAAACAAAAAACAATATTATCAAAATAGATAAATAGATAGATAATACATTATTGTTCACAAAAATATAACAGTATGAGAACTTAAATGTAATAATTACAATAATTTTGTCACAATGGTCAAAATCGGTTCATAAACGACGAAATTATCCGCGAACACACATTCTTTTTTATGTGTGTTCGCGGATAACTTCGTCGTTTGATAATTCATTTTTTGTTTGGTAGAGCATACTTCCGAGGTTTCATTTAAATTTCTTAAAAAAATTAGTTCAGCAGTTATTGAGTTATACTCCAATAACTTAAAAGTGTTTCGCCAATTTTCATGATTTATAAGATATAAGATATCATCGTTGACGGTGAATGACATCATCCCTTGAGTAGCGAGGGTCACTAAAAAGGGTACACAGTTTATTGTACCAAAAAATGCACCACCACGCACACGTATTGTGATAATAGGTACTTTGGAAATATCATGGTACCGACTTCAACAAGTTATTGGTGTTGCATTCGGTCCCATTTTTTGGTTAATTTTATTTGTAACCTTTTAAATTAAAATGATCAAAAATCAAGATATAAAAAATATGTACAAGGTATTAAATTTTGCTATTTTAAAAAGATGCAGGCAGGTGATACATTTTAAACAACACTGACTTGTTAGTTTAGGCATGGTGCAAGTATTCGCCCACTAGTGGGGGAAAGTTAGTGGAAACTAACTTTCTCCCACTTCTAGGATATAAACATAGTGATTTTTGAAATATCTGACCGTTTGAAACTGGTTCTCCACTGATATTACAAAGCTAGTAACTGTCGGACTATACGGTATATCAGCTACTAGAGCCGTGAAAACCAGGCCTTAGCCGATGCTCGGCGCTGGCCTTGGCCCGACCACAGGGCAATTTTAAAAGTGATATTAATTATTCATGGTACATAAGTAATGGGAGTATCAGAGGAGGATATTTTAGGGTTATGAGGATTTTATAACTTTCATGTACGTTGAGATTCAATATTAAAATTTATTTTTGGAAATGTCGCCCCTATAAGGGGGTGAATACATTTTATTTCTGTGGCATCGTATGCCATAGACCAGGTGAACGAATTTGCTGGCGGGTCAGCTAGACTTTCATTATATACCTACACACGCAAGAATAAGAGTAATTTTCTAGTGTTCTTATTGCAATAGGAAGAAGTATAAGAATTCGGTTTAGATTAGAGGAACCTGGAATTAGGAAACTTGATAAGTGTATAGAAATCAACAAAATATGATTTTACCTAATAATTAGGACTTTACCTAACCTATGAAATTGGATATTTGTATGATTTTTTTGTTATTTTATCTAATCAATGTTCTGGTCCAAATGATCTATACAATTTGCCATATTGATGGTAGTTAGTTTATTTTTACTACTGGACAGGGGGTGATGAAGTTAGTGAAAGTTATCATCACCTTTCTATAGGTAAGTTTTATTTTGAGCGTTGGATACCGTAGATAAAACGTAGATACTTTAGGCACATCTGCAAAACAGGCGCCATAGTATGTTTGTAGATATCCTTAAAAGGTGTTTTTTAATAATATTGATATGTTTATAAGTTTTAATCGTATACAACGACTTATTTATACATTTTACGTACAATACAGGTTATTGAGGTCATCAAGCATCTTATTTTACACTAGCTGCGCTCCGCGGTCCTTCACCCGCGCGGTGAAGGACGATGATGAATTTTTTTGATGAAAGTTTTTTTTTTTAATCTGCGTTTATTCGTTACAAACAAACTATCAAACCTTTCCTCTTTGTTATTAGAGTATATAAAGATTAACACCAAGGTACGAATCATGTGGCCTAGTTTGCACCGGCCGGCGTTAATATTGCATATTATAATACGGAAAAGTATAGTGATTGTGACATAACTGTAATGGTTAGACGTATGGTATCGCATATTCTTTTTGTAGAGATTGATATCCTCTATAAAACTATAGTACACCACTTTACTTATTGTCCTTAGTATCCGCAGCGTCCGCGATATACCCAAAGATAATTAAGTATTTTTTCACACCTTGGGTTACATTATCGCAGTTTTCATACGGATCTCTAACTTTTTTGAATATATTATATATAGCCTCGTAGCTTACTAACGACAAAAGATTTTTTATAATAATATTAGTGTGGAATGTAGATGTAGGTAACCGTACAACGTACCTACCAAAACCTGTCAAAAATAGCTGAACTTTTCAAAATTATCTTGAACTAAAGTTAACTATTAGGGTTGCTATTAGAACTACGCAAAAACTTTAAATTTCTGGAAACTGTTCTGCTAGGTTCACATACACCCTACGAAGAAATTTCTTCGTAGCATACACCCATACAAAGTATCTAACATTTCGTATAAGGCGCGGTCCAATCCTAATTTTAAAACAATTTTCGGTGCTTTACATAAGGTTGAGAATTGCTTACCAGAGTGGACGACGTAATGCGAAAATTCAATTGAATACGTACTAATACTTTTTATATTTATTTCGTACAATCAAATTATTAAATTTTAATGACAAAGGAGACCATAGTTCACTAGTAAATTTCATTGGGAATTCGAATATGATACATTCATTGAAATATATTTACCCATAATTGAATAAAATTGCTTTTTCCCACGAAGCGCGTAAGAAAAATTGCAAAATTTAGGGAATATTGCAGATTTTTTTCTATAGAGCCATGCATGCTCAATCGCGTATTGGCTCCCATACTTCATAAAGACGTATATTCAATTTACACTACGTTTTTTTCGAACTTCGGTTATTAGGTTTAAGCGTCCAAAAACTAAGTTTTCGCGAAGTCGAATCATGAAATTTGGAACTCATTTCGCCTTAAGGGGCGGTCCAATCCTAATCCTAGGTTGACAATTGCTTATCAGATTGGACGATGTAATGCGAAGATGCAGTTGAATACGTGCTAATACTTTTTACATTTATTCCTACAATCAAATATAATGATAAAAGAGTCCATAGTTCACTTGTAAATTTTATTGGGAATTCGAATATGATACATTCATTTCATATATATTTGCCCATAATTGAATAAAAATGCTTTTTCCCACGAAGCGCGTAAGAAAAATTGCAAAATTTAGGGAATATTGCAGATTTTTTTCTATAGAGCCATGCATGCTCAATCGTGTATTGGATCCCATACTTCATAAGAACGTATACGAGCGAGCAATTTACACTACGTTTTTTTTCGGTTATTAGGTTTAAACGTCGAAAAACAAATTTTTCGCGAAGTCGCATCATGAAATTTGGTCGAAATATACACTCATTTCGCTTTAAGCAATTTTAGCATAGATAACTGACGTTTATTCGCGCGCTGCTTTTTCAATTGTATCTTCAGACGTTGGATACGAACAGTATTTCGCGAGCAACTCTCGGTACGCCTCCGAGCACAATCCATCGTACAGCTTACTCATAACCGTACGTACCATAATTATGGTACACATACCTCTATCTAGGTATCCGTACAATGTACCAGAGTACTTCCATCATGGTACGCAAAAATATACCATTATTTTCTCATCTATCATCAATACATAGAGACGATATCTAGAGAAAAACGATAATTTTGAATACCGATTGCAGGATATTTATTTTTACATCGTCCCCACATTCACAATCACAATACAATTTATCACGATAAGTATTAAACTCAACCCAAAATACTATTTCTGTGTGAATGTTGGTATTAGGCCGTCAGGCGCATTCATTTATTTTATAGGAAAACCAACAGCTAAAGTAACTTATGGATAAAAACATAGAAACAGAGAGCTAATCATAGGTTTTCACGAATAGATACATTATAGCAACAATTTATGAACAAAAAATATAGCTTAGTCGACACAAATCAGTGAAAATAGTATTAACTATAACATAAGTATGTACGCCAAACTTGACAATGTACGGAATATCCTACATCATAAAATAGAAACATCAGCTTAATCATTGCCACTGTTGAAGAACTCACTGCTTAACCGCTGTTTGGCTGAGCTAGCACTCGTACAGAATAAGTCAAGATTGCGTTGCTTGCAGCGTTTATTAAATTTATCGCTAGCCTTCAAAAGAAATGAATTCTGTCTGTAATTTGTTCCTACAGTAGGAATGAAAATAGTAGGGCTCGATCGAGTTAATATACGTGGGGCGCTAATGTTGATCTTGCTAAGCAACTCGGGGCTATCAATGATATTTGAACTTATTTTCAATAAAAAAGACAGGTCAGCTATTTCGCATCTATTGGATAGTGGAAGGAAATGAAACTTTTTACAGAGTGAAATATAATTAGAAGATGTAGGTATAGGGAATTCTCAGACGAAAACAAAGATACTTTATAAATTTGATTTGAATTATTTCTATTCTATCAACATATCGTAACGGGGGTTCCATGCCTGTGATGCATATTACATGATGTATTAACAATTAAAGTGAGTGGTAGTCTGCCACTCACTCACATTTTCAAAGTTAGTTTATATTATATATATTTATGTAAAGTATAAAGTAAGTATATGAAGTGTCAAGTGGCAACACTCACTGCCTTCGGTGATGCCACATAATCGAGTTAAAAGTTTAGAAATAAAATCCTGGTACACCACACACAGTCAGTGGTTATGCGTGACCAATGTCGACTCTCATAAAAACCGTATCATAGTACCATAATTTTGTCAAGCCGATGTCTGAATTCCTGAGTAGACATCTTACATCCCTGCCATCGTGTATTGAGCACGTCCGAGTCCGTCCGGAGTGTGGACGGGTGTCCGTGCAAATGGTATCGGAGAGGGAATGTCAAAGGCGCGATTGGTTGTCCGCACACGTACCGTATGAGGCACGGGCTCTTTATCTTGGAAAGGCATTTTTGATTAGGGGCGATCGTGGAGGTGGAATTAAGGGTGCTCCGGGTAAGCCTCACATTTATTGAGGTTCTCTAGCACTTTCAACGCAGGTAAAATCTACCTACCTAGAAGAACGGACGCCGGTCATAATGACTGCGCTCTTACAATTACACTGTTTACGTATTTACATTCTCGTGACTTTGACACAAACTACTAATATTATAAAGAGGAAATATTTGTATGTATGTTTGTAACGAATTGGCTCAAAAAGTACTGAACCGATTTCAAAAATTCTTTCACCATTGGAAAGCTACATTCACCCTGAGAACATAGGTTATATAAGATTCATCATCATCATCATCATCATCCATCACCGCGCGTGTGAAACCGCGGAGAGCAGCTAGTATTAAACTATTTCTTTTAACCGGCAAAACTTTCACGTTAGGGATCGAATACGTCTCGCCGGGTTTCAAGCATGTCCGATGCTCATGTTCAGGGTGTGTGCCCGCCGAGAGCTCGCAGTCGCCGCTGCGCACTCGCCCTTAAGATGAGCATCGGATGCTCGAAACCCGGCGAGGCGTATTCGATCCCTAACGTGAGCGTTTTGCCGGTTAACAGTAAGAGTTTAATACACTGTTTATGTAGGTTTTACAAAATAATTAACTATGGTAAGAAAAAATATTTTTATATTTAAATGTATTTTTCACATTGTGGTGTTTTATTAACATTAAAAGATCCACATAATTTACAATCATCACGGCGAGACGGCGAGAGCCAAATGACTGCCGACGTCAAAACTAAAAATCTCTAAATTATTGCAGTATCTTATTCTGTTTACGCTAAAATCCACTTTAGTACAATACTTCCGAATGACAGCACTCAAATTAGACTTTTCTCTTCAATTTTAGACAGTTTAGTCGTCACGTAACTTGGTGCTCGCTAAACTAACGTAAAAATACCCAAAATGGAATGAATAGAATAATCCTGTTTTTAGAAATATCATTTTTAGTGGTTTTTTTGTAATATATTGGTATACAAACAATACCACAGTAAAAGCTTAAGCCTAATAAAACTTATATTTAACATAGTACTAACTATGGTATCAGCACCGTTTACCACGGATTATTTAAAAAGTATTAACTTTAGGTACATAATGCGATAGGTGGTAGTACTATCTATTCTAGAAGTTGTATAATTTTATTCTTAAACATACTAGGTCGCGTTGCCGCAATATCAATATTATTGAAATTTGTGTTATACAGTTGTACCAGCCGATATAGCGGAGAACGCTTACCAGCGTTAGTGCGGCAACGGAAGGTTGCAAACAATTGTGAAGGTTTACGGCAGTGCGTTCTAGTAGGTATTTTATAACATATCTTACTTATGGTAGGTATTAGGTATAGAATCATATCTATTGTGACATAGGTCATAAAGCAACATTGCTTCCAGTTGTTTACGTCTAGACTGGAGTTTCAATAGTTTATATTTATGTAAGAGCTGTTCATATGATAAACTGCTACGGAAACATTTATAATGCATACAGCGCAAGAATGTTTTCTGTACACGTTCGAGAGCTACAACATATTTACTATAATAAGGATCCCAAATGGACGCAGCATATTCAAGTGCATGAAGTGTTGCATGAATCAGGATGTTACTGTTAACAGAATCACACAAGAAGTAGGTCACATAGCCTTAATGAACACTGACAGGTGGGCGCGGAAAATCCTAGAATGGAGGCCGTGGACGTACACCAGACGACGAGGCCGCCCACCTAAGAGATGGGTAGATGATATCCGAGGACATGCAGGCCATGACTGGATGAAAATAGCAGCAAACAGAGTGGCCTAAAAAAATTGGGAGAGGCGTATGTGCCTGTGAATGTGCCTAAGAAATGCACGAATAAAGGCTAAAGAAGAAGAAGTTAACAGAATAACCCGTCCGCATCAGCGCAAAAAATAACAATAGATTTATGAATGAAACTTAACTCGAATGAGTCTTGCTGATTCGGACAGATTAAGGCCTACGATAACTAAATGTTATTTCGCCAGTTTAGTATTTTTGAACAAGTGAATCACTATCATTAACTACCTAAGAAGCGTTGTAATATAATTTCATATGACATCATAACTCATTTCATAAATCCTTATTAAGCTATTGCATAGCTTCTATCGCGGGCCTTAAGCGTGGAGACCGAATCCAGAAATTCCGTAACGAAAATAACCTAACACTCCCCCCCCCCTTCGACTCCATCTATCGATGAATAGCAGAACTTTTAATGACTTTTTTGAAATATCACGCTTGCCTCTTTAGTTCAGCAACTCGCCTCTAGATGGCATTGGTTAAATAATTATAATTGCATAAGTTGATAAAAACAGCTATGCAATAGCTTTACCGCGGCAGTCTCCGACTGCCACACGTCTTTTTTGTATTTTATATTAAAAACTGTTACTGACCAGCAATATGGAAAATTTGAAAAATTAAAAAGATAATGAGGAATGACACGGAGGACGTAAAAGAAAAGAAAAGGAACTAGGGAGAAGATGGAGATTGGAACAGAGAGATTCCGATGACAGATTTCGCCCTATTCACATGAGACTAGATATCTAGAATTCGATTTGAGCATGATGATGAACAAATGAGATGGAGCAAAGCGGAAACTCCTATTAAAATAATGTTTTTATATTCACTTGGATTTCTATTTTGGGTGTCGAGCGAAGCAAACCCAGGGTATTGATTTGGCGAATACTCAGTGGACTCTGAATTCAGAACATTGATGTTATCCCACGAGCTCTTAATCCAGAACTCAGCCATCCTTCGGAGCCAGAAGTTGGCTAGAACTTTATGTGTGTAACGTGCTGAACGAACTGACCTTTCAGGACTTATAGTGAAATGTGATTCGGCCAGGTCATGTATTCTTTATTATTATAACTTGATTTATTTCTAATGTTCCTTATTATTTATTAGTTAACTAGCTAGGCCTTCTTCTAGGTAATCTAATCAGTGTAGGTAATCTATTACATTACAGCGGGTAAAGTACAGTAGAGCTAATTACCGGTGTGTTCGATTGGCCACATTCCAGCTCGTTACGCTGGAGACGGATGTGCCTTATCTTATCTATGTGTTGGGACCGGCGGATTTGCTTACAACCCGTCTGTCGAGATTGCGGTTACACGACGTATTGAGACTACAAAGTATCAAGAAGGGTAATGCGTTCCACTGATGTTTTTCCTTCTTATGTTGCACAAAAACTGTTGGAATATGTATGATAAATACGGTATTAAAAGAAATATTTAGTGACACTTCCCCTGGAAACAATGATTATGGCCGAGTTGCGGTGCGCACCACCCTCAAGCGCTACAGATTGAGTGACTGTCGGTCTAGCGCTCGACGAGTCAACATCTCCTGAGGATGCCTCGTGTAGAGGCGAAACACGTGTCGAATCGTTTTTGGTTGATTGGGTTGTTTTGTGTGTGGTTTCTGTACACTTCCTGTTTGCAGTTTGTGCGGGAGGGAGGGTGGTGCACATTGCATCTTTGCCGTAAGCATTGTTTCCAGCGGAAGTGTCACTAAATATTTCTTTTTATCGTTTTTGATTTTGGATTTCCGCAAAGTAACACCTGAATCAATAAATTATGTATGATAAAATAAACCCGTCCCGCTCTAGTAAGTAGTATGAGAGTATTTCTCTTTCTTACGTATGTATACTATAACGTTAATGTTTCTTATAGTATTTAAGTAGGTATAATGGGCACCGATACCAAGCAAAGGGAAGACGAAATACAAATAAGTATTCAGAACGCGCTCAAATGCTCAGCAGCCCTGCATAAAGTGTTAGGGTCCAAGCTAATGACCAGAAAGACAAAGCTTCGTATTTACAAAACTGTAATATCTATATTAACGTACGGATGCGATGCCTGGATACTAACACAGAAGAGCATAAGTTATTGGAAGCGGAGAGAATAAAGAGCAAAATAATTTCAAGAATCGGTTCACCCAGTCGAAAGTTATGAGGTAACAAACTTAAAAAAAACACAGTCGAATTGAAAACTTCCCCTATTTTTTGGAAGTACCGACTTCCAAAAATTGCTATTTTCTACCGAGAAAATAGCAATTTTTAATACACATAAACTGACGGATACTGTTTTAATTGAAAAGTGCACATTATTTATTTATGAAGTTTTGTACGTTTCTGCGAGATGCGCTTGCTTAGTGTGAAAGTGAAAGAAATTGAAAGAGTTCAAGCTCTGAGCTGACAGCGCCTTAAGTTGTGATTTTGATTGACATAAAGGCAGATGGCGAGCGTAGGCGAATGAAAGATATGTGTACCAAAGGGAAAGTATTTGGAGCGCGCAGGCCCGAGTAAGTAGAACGTCTTCGCGATAAATAGGCGACAAAATTAGAAGAGGCGGTGCGGTGGGGGCGGTAGACGCTTGCCGGCGATCATTACGTGAGTGCCGGTAGCGGTCGGGGTCTTATTTGGCAGTGTTTTGTGTTGTGTATGCATGCTACCAACAAAAAGATCGAAGATTTGTTCGTAGATGCGATGTTGACATCCCTACACGCGTCTCACGCTAAACCTGCGGGAATCAGGGAACACGTTCTACTTATAGATATTTGCTTACTTTGCCAAAGGGAATAAACCCGCCAAGTGAACAAGCGAGACAGTAGGTTCGTAGTACAATATTATCTATATCACAAACACGGCCGGTTATTATTAGAGTGCGTAACGACGGGGGCGGGCGCGTGTCTGGACTGCAGAGGTGGACGTTTGTTTTGTTCGACTGCACGGTTTCATGTCTATTATCTATATTAAGTTATTCAAGTGCTGGCGCGGTGGCGGGTTATTTCTTTTCTACCATTACCACTTAAAAAGCTTATTTTGTTCACTGAAATAGTAAATATAAAGGCTGTTCGTGATTGAATTTAGAACTCACCAATATATTCGATAACTTGATTGAAACTTTCGTAACTATTACACATTTTAATGTTGTTTAACTTACGCTTCTTCATGGAGTACGTGCGCACCCGGCTGACAGTACTAGCGCGAACGCAGCCGGGTGCGGACGGTCACGAAACCGGTCGAGATATTCGTTCGTCAAAATAACATTAAGAGGCATTTCACATTTTAATGCGCGTAATCGTAGATTTTAAGCGCTTAATTTACTATCATAGGAAAGATTCACAAATAGTTGAATAATTGAAATAAATAGAATAATCTGTCCTCTTTTCAGTTAATGTACCACATTTACAAGCATAACTTTAATTATTTTGTAGTGACCAATCTCCCGCACCTCGTTTTACGAATTAAATGGAATATAGCAAACTTCAGAGTTCTATCTCTTGTATAAAAACTCATCAAATATACTAAACAAAAAAATCTATTCATCAGGAATATAATCTTGTTGACACACAGTGTACTAGAATATTGATAATTGATCATCATTATATAAATAAAGATCTTTCGCCAATTTACACGAATTATATCAGCAGTTTAACACGATTTATTGCGTTAAATAAAGTGTAATTCCAAACTGATATTATATCAAAAGAAAGTACATTCTTCAATTAATCTGATCTCAGTTAAAATATGATATTAACTCTGCTATGTTAGACACGAAAAAATATTTAACATAAGTCTAATTGATTATAAATTGAATCGACAAGAAATTGATTGTTTTCTCATTCCAAAGCCAGTTTTTAAAATGAGTGCAAGTATCAAAATATGTTACTCACAGTCACGCTATTCCGTCGTCACTTCTTTCGCCTGTGTAAGCGATGCGCTGGCATTTACCTAAACTTCAGTAGAGTGATTTTGTGAAATGGCTCTTAAAATATATTCGATCTCCATCTCAATGCTTATACATCTTCCTTACGCAAAGAATACTAGACATACAAACTCTTTGTGCAAGTAACTCCTCGAGATTTTATTGGTCGATATTTGCGACAAGGAGTTTAGCATTAGATTAAAAACTGTATTGTGTTCTTTGCTGCCAGTATAGAAAAAAAATTATAATAATTATCAGAAAATTACTCTTATGTTTAATAATTGTTGCAATTTTAATGTGCATTTTAATTAGTTTAACATAGATATAGGGCGAATTCTGTGGTTTAACCTTCCTCTTTTCGTCATTAAATGTCTACTTTCGCTTAAGTTATTTATTTTTTGTCGTAGTCAAGGTGTAAAGTATAGTATGCAACTTTTGAATAAAACGGATTTATATCGAGGGCCATGAATCACTCGCATCGCTCAGGATTCTAACACCTTGATTCATCTATGGCCGTCGCTTCAAATCCGTCCCTTATTCACTAATTGCATAATATACTATTGTTAGTCGTCTGGTACATTCTTACATTTGTCGTTCCTCAGTTTATTTAGCAAAATTATTATTGTTGGTTCAAGTGATTTTTCTATTCAAATCGTCAAGTCAACCGGGCAATACGTAACCCAGTTGCAAACAAATTTGGAATATTTGACACCTTGCGTCAGCAACTCTAACAACTTCTTAGGTTATGGTCTCTGTGGGTTTGCCGCAGTTTCACCGCTGTCGCGTGGATGTATTTTGGACATCTACGAGTATATAAATAAAATAAACGAACACCTATTTCTCCTGGTCACGCTATAACTTGACAACGGATAGAATAATCTCACTAGCGCTTTTTTGTTGTGTTAATTATTGTCAGGAGAAGGTTCTTATGAAAGAAAAACCAAGAAAAGAAGGGAGGTTATGGCGAGGTGGAAGGCCGAGCCTACTACGCGAACGAAGTCGCGGGCAGTCAATAGTATATGTATAAAAATGAACCCCGATTTCTTCTGGTCACGCCATAACATGGGAACGGGTTTAATATATAATTAATAGTTATTAATAATTAAAATTAATTATAATTAATAATTTAATTAATTTAATTTAATTTTTAATTATTTAATATTATAATTATTAATTATATATTAAGTAGTTATTATATAATTCATTCATCTTTTTTAAATGTTTTCTAATACTTCGCAGAAGGTTCTTCTACATCTGCATCTATACTTACCTAATAATATAAATGGTAAAATTAGTAAAGAAATATATAATATAATTATTATATATTTCTTAATTTAACTAATATTATTTTTGTTTCTAACATAGTTATATATCTAAAATGACTTTATTAGTATGCAAAGGAAAATTTGTAATTAAAAATTGAATAAAATAATAATAATAATAACTATCTAATCTATAAGCCCCATGGTGGGGGGAAAAAGTGGCCAAAACGCTGGCGGCATTGCCACGCTGGATGGCAATGCTAAGTTTTTGCCCAAAATAGGCGCCAGCATTACGGTCACCCGACGCCTCAAACAAACGTTTCGCCAGATCCCTAAACTAGTTGAGAGCGGACGGCCCCCACGGGCCTAAAGTTTCGACCCCAAACGGCATAAACATGTACATTCTGTCTAAATACACATATTTATGACACTCTTCCGCTTTAGACGCGGCAGCGCCAGCCCGATCAATCGTCCCAGGGAGATGAGACGGCGCCAGTGTGTCCACACATGTAGCATCCCAAACCAGGGGCTGTCCCATCTTCCACGGGACGATAGTCATCCCATCTGGTCTCTTGCCGTCATCCCGCATCAATCCGTTCGGTTCCAAAACTGACGGGACTCCAGCACTGACAAATGCCCGACGGATGATATCATTCAAGCTGGCGTGCCGCGGTATGCGCCCCGCGCTCTTTACGCATGAGAGTGCGTGGTGGCCGAACCGATCCACCATTTCACCGCAGACACAACGGTGAGGGACCTGGCAAGGGGCACGTACTCTAAAATTAATTTTAAATATTAAATAATCTAGGTACCTATGTAACCGCACATGTTTTTGTCAAATAAACTATCTTTATCTTTATTTTATCTTTACAATATTTAAATAAAAATTTAATTGCGCTGTTTTAATTACTTTAATAAATAGGCTTTATATCATCGCATGTATTCTAATTAATTCGTTACCATCTCTAAGGGAAAGTCGATTCCGCGTTCGAAACCGTGAGATATTAACGCTATTTAACTCGTTAACGGATTCATTGGCGGAATAACGAGATTGATTATTGTGTTATTAGACAAGTACAATTTAAAAAATTTAATACCGACTTCCATTCTATTCAGTTATTGAAATGTCTTAAAAAGCCGAATTTGATTAAATTTAAATGCGACCACATGGGAAGTACCAGATTTCAAACAAAAAAAAATTTTGGGAATGGGTTCACCTTATGAGATAACAAACATTAAAAAAAACAATCGAATTGAGTACCTCTTCCTTTTTGGAAGTCGGTAGAAAATATTGTAGTTTTAAAACACATTACACAATTAACAAATACATTTTAGTTACTTCTATTTATATTGTTATTTACGGAGAAGGCATATAGTCCATAGCCTTCTCCGTAAATGCACATTTATTATTTTTCTGCGTTACTGTAACCGGCCAGTTCGCTAACGAATCCGATATCGAATTCGAATAACATTCATATCTCACACGTGCGATTTGCTAAATCGTGACAACCCCGTGACAGAAATATATCGAGTGAATTAGAATAGATGTGCAGGAGGTATTTGGGAGCGGCTGATGATCGATATAAAGCACTTATGTAGCGACTCGCAGCATCCTGTGATTACGCGGTTATTAGTCGGTTGATTTGGTACGTGCCTCGAATGGTACCGCGGGCTAGTGCCAGATCTGGGCCAATACTGGCTTCCTTCGTGAAATAACTCACAGATACGTGTAGGTATTTATTTATAGACTAGCCGTGCCTCACTGTTCCGCCCGCTATAACATAAAACTTTTCAAACGATTTTTAATAACAAGTGCAATTTGAAAAAAAAAATACCGACTTCCATTCTATTACTCTGGTAAAAATCAGTTATTGGAGTGTAACTCAAAAACTACTGGACCGAATTTAATAAAATTAACATAACGGGACCACACGGAAAGCCAGCTTTCAAACAAATAATAATTTTGGAAATCGATTCACCCAATCGAAAGTTATGAGATAACAAACAATAAAAAAATATACAGTCGAATTGAGTACCTCCCCTTTTTTTGAAGTCGGTAGAAAATATGAATTCCTCGAATATATTACACGCACAAATTACAAACAAAGAAACAAGATAATTTGGCTTAGAAACATTTCTGCCCAGCACACAAATATTTAAAATGGGACCCCAGCGATTCGGTGGCCCTATAGCTGACTTAATTGACTCGTAAAAGTGGGACTAGGGTAGGAGGATGAACGCAATAGTATGACTGAATACTTCTTAGAACGTTTGACAGAAACTGTGGTCTCATGTTGCACGTATAGCTCACTTCAGCTCAATTACAGCTGTTTAGACATACATTGCAATGCTATCATCAATAATAAATAAAAATAAAAATAAAATAAAATTCGTTTATTTCAGACATAGTCCATATTTGATACCACTAATACATACCTATTAACATTAAAATTAAATACAATCACAAATAAAATTAAAATTACAAAAACATTGATATTATTAAGTATTATTATAAGTCAATTTGAAATTAAGAATTTTATTTTTTACAATAAACAGTTAAAACCTAAAAATTTTCCAACTAAAATTTGCCCAGCCAGTGAATGGGTGCAGTGCAGTGCCAAAGTTTATTTATGTACCCATGTGTATTAAGTTGGATGTTTATTAAATGTGCTAATGCTCGATTCATGAACTTACATTTTTAACATGTAATTCAATGGAACGACGCAGAATAGCAGTGTCCATCCTGTCAGCTATCATCTTAATGACTTCATTTGAGCTTCCCCGTATCCTCTGCATGATGGATGCAATCTTTCGTCTGATAATTGCATACAAATCATCAGTATGTGCCTCAGCGAACATACTTGAAGCACTACAGAATCGGGGGAGTCTCAACAAAACCCTGAAGGTATTACTATACTGTACTCTCAGCGCACTGTACGATTTATGTGAGAAATTGGCCCATACTCCACTAGAATAAAAGCTTTGACAGAATGCTTTTAAAGCGTTAACTTTACTTCAGTTGTACAGCGAGTGAATCTATGTGCCAACATATTTCCACGAATCGACAGTGCCTTCCGCTCTCTTTCAATATCTTGGTCATCTTTGAGATCTTCAGTTACAATGTGTCCCAGATACTTAACCCCTCACCAGTCGATTATCCATATAACAATGAAATATCTATTGTGTCTGGGCCGTTCGACTGATGAAGTATTAAACTGAGAAACACGGTTCAAAACCACTCCATTAAGAGTAAGCGGTGGTATGTTACTAGGTTTCTTGTTATTGCCAGTAAAGATCATGAACTCGCTTTTCTTAACATTGTACTTCAAACCATACTGCTCAGCATAAGTTTCACATACCTGAGTAAACCTTCTCAACCCACCAATTGATGGACTAAGCAGCACCATGTCATCGGCATAGCTTATGTTGTTAACACCCACATCATCAATCCAGCACCCAACATGCATGCTGCTCAGCTCACCAATCAGCTGATTGACATATATATTGAACAATCTTGGAGAAGTCAATCCTCCCTGTCGCACACCACACTACTGAACTGAACTGACTACTATACCAATAAGAAAAAAATACCTATTAGCTCTGTAGAGACACCTGCTTCTTTTAGCTTTGTCCAGAGAATGTCATATTACACTAAATCAAATGCTTTTGAGAGAAAGAAAGAAAGAAAGAAAAACATATTTGTTGAAGAAAAACAATATGACATTTTGCCTTAAATATTCATAAAATAAAACAATGTTCTACACTACATAGTACATTGTTTTACTGCAACACAGTCCCACCTCAGCATAAGCTGGTTGCGTTGAAGTAACCAGCACTGATCAATCTTCCGTTGGGGCTGGCGGTGACGTCACACATGATTGCATGGAGCGCATTTAATAAGAGTAAGAAAAAAAAACAAAAACAACACAATAAATACAATACAATAAGAGTATAAAACCAAACAGGGTACGAATGTCCGGATGTACCTACACAGACATCGGTAATAAAAATACATAAAGACAATTATTTCCATTAAAAACATAATTTATATTGCACTGGTGTCAATAACCAAAATGGCTTCTCTTTTTTGGTTATCGAATATAAAGCTCTTAAGTTTATTTCGGAAGTTATGTAAATTACGCAGGTTCCTTATCGGCGGCGGAATATTATTCCAGCATTTCGATGAAGCATAACGAAAGCTACCCCTAAAAGCGGCAGTGGCGTGTCTCTCTGTTAAAAGTTGCATATAGCACGCACGGGATCCATGCGACTGGCGACTCGAATTCCAACTGAGCTTTTGGTAGAAATATGAAGGCTCTTTGAATTTAATAACCCCAAAAAGGAGACACGCCATATGAAGCTTCCGACGATGCAACATTTTGAGAGGTCTAAGAAACAGGCATATATGGGAGTCTTTCTCTTAACATAGTAGCCAACAGTGTGTTTAAGTGCCAATATCGCACTTTCTGTTGATAAACCCTCCTTAAAACCAAATTGGGCATCATTTAAAGTTATACATTTATTCAGGTATGCATCTAATATTCTATCAAGAACTTTTGCTGTAACAGTGGCAAGTGATATAGGTCTATAATTTGATTTGTCACATAAGTCACCCGTAGAGTTCTTAACAAGTGGTACCACTACAGTTTTTATTAGATAAGATGGCAGATAAGAGCGCCTTATACAGAAAGTATAGTGCTTACAATAATGATAATAACTATAGAGACGTTTTAATCCTTGAATATGAAGTTTAAACATGGCAAATGTTATGCTATAACCTACCTTTAGACCTAAGTCGCCTAACCCCTATAGCTATAGTAAACAACTCGCAGAGCGACAATAACTACACTGACAAGATAAAAAGAACACGAAATATATGAATCCTAGTTGTCAGAAAGGGATCAATATATTATTATCAACGTTCGCCTGTGACCTGTGTCGGTCACAGGCGAACGTTGAGGCGACCGAACAGCCTCGTTTTCTCTGTCGCTCGCTACTTGTCAATCGATAATTGTAAAATAGAATTATTGATTTTTCACTTTTGATAGATAAAATAGAAAAACAATACTTGCTTGTTTTCTATTTTGTGAATAGATTCACACAAAATTACGTTTAGACGCAATCGCAGTAACTCAGTCTAATAAAACCAATGCAAGCGAAATGTCATCGGAAATACTAGATGGCATTGTTAGTAGTTTACCGGATATTTCTTCTGACGAAATCGAAGCTACAAAATGTCTACAAGAAAGAATAGAATCTTTGGAAATAAACTTACTAAGTGCACATAGAGAAATTGAAGAATTATCGTTAGAAAATAAAAACCTAAAACGGCAAAACGAAGAGTTATTCAAAGTAAATGAATTATATAAGAAAGTGGGTAACTTTCTTACCCCAGTAAAACAAAGGTGTGCCATATCAAAACATAAGCAAACAACATTGACTAATAATAAACATACGCAATCGGATCTGATCAACTCGAGTAAAACGTCTGGAGATACCATAAAAACACACGCCCAGACACAAACTGAGGAACTTAAAGCGGAGCTCAATACTCCGGGAAGTGCAATAATGGCAGAAGGACAACCACACTACAAAGAAAAAAACACATAACGTAAATGAGAAACGAGTATTAATCCTGAGCACTGATAAAAAATATAGAATATTATCGATTGCAGAAAACAATGTGCCTACTAGTAAAAACTATCAATTATGCTACTATCTCACACCAAATGCTGACACAAAATATATGCTGAAAGGACTAGATACAAAATTGTCTCAGTTCACAAAAAATGATTATTGTATAATTTTACTTGGCGAGGAAGACTTCATCATACCGAGTGTCCATTTCGACATCACACGCAACCTGCGTGAGAAACTTCTAAGTCTTAAACATACCAATATTGTCATATGCTTACCCTCACACAAACATAACGCACCAAATATGTACAACTGGAGAATAAATAAAAAATTAATGCAGTTTGCGCAATTTATTGTGACATGACTCAAGCCTTCGACTATGTGAATCATGACATACTAATTAAAAAACTTGATGCCTATTGTGTGAGGGGTAATGCATTAGATTTAATACAATTTTATTCATCAAACAGGACACAAATAACTAGAATAACTAAAATCAACCAAAAAAATAAAACCGAAGAAATCTTTACATCTAAGGAACGGGTGGTTAAGTATGGCGTACCACAAGGTAGCGTGCTTGGCCCCCTCCTTTTTATAATATATATCAACGATTTGCCAAAGGTATCTGAACACTCTTTTACACGTTTTGCTGACGACAGCACTGTGACAATTCCTTGTCAAAATAAACTGTTATATGAAATTGACATTAATAATACATTAAATACAATAATTAGATGGTTAAATAATAACAATTTAAAAATTAATATACAAAAAACAAATATAATGCAATTTACTCAAAGACTTCATTTGATTCCTGACATAAACATACAATATCCAAACTATAAAGTAAATGAAGTTGAAACTACAAAGTTTCTAGGTCTTATTATCGATAAGAAATTAAATTGGAAAGACCACACTGACAACCTTTGTATGCGATTAAGTAGCTCTGCCTATGCACTCCACAAGCAATTTTATTAAAGTGTTTAAAGCGCAGAAACGTGTTGTTAGAACAATGTTTGGTCTACAACAAATCGACACTTGCAGGCCATTATTTATCGAACATAAAAATATAACAATTACGTCACTATATATATTAGAAGTAGCGTTATTTGTAAAAGGTAACCCGCAACTGTTCCCGGGTTTGTCCGACACTGTCCAAAGAAACAGACGAGACGCAAAAAGATTAAGGCTGAACTCTGCGAGAAAAGCAATATTTCGGAAGAGCATTTTCTGCATGGAATCGTTATTTATAACAAGCTCCCGCAAAGCCTAAGGGCCCTCAGCTTTAGTCTATTTAAACTTAAAATTAAAAACATATTATTGACTAAATGTTATTATAGTATAAATGATTTTCTAGATGACAAGCAATTTGAAGTACTATAAGTTTAGTTATAAGTTATTTGACAAGCATGCATATTTAAATTTAATTTTAATTTTAATGCTGATTTTATATAAATATGTTCAATTATTATTTTTATATTATTTGTAAGTGACCGCCATCTCACTGCTTATATTTGTACGCCTACGCCGGCAAAACATGTTGAAACTTATTTAAATTTAAGACCTACATGCACATCCCTGTATGACTACACACATGTTTAACAAATAAATAAATCTTTATCTTTATCTTTAACACATAGGATACTTTTCATCATCATCATTTATCACCAAGCGGGTGAAAAAGCATAATATGCTTGGGCACAGCATAGACAAAAAATAAGATATCCGCCTACGTCAAGATCGTAATGATGACAGTTCTGTCAAAGTTTGTGTCAATTTCTGATAGCTTAGTCAAAAGCCAAGTTCGATACACTAGACGTGTTCGGCGACCGTCAAGGGTGATGACATGTAACACAAATACCGCCAAGGGTGATGAAATGTAATGACAGTTTTTATCCATGGTGAATAATTTTATTTTAATAATATTGTTTACTTATTGATATCCTAAGTATTTAAATGTACTCAAATAATACTATTATAGCAATTGCGTTTGATCATGTACATATTTTTTGACATTTTGGCATAAAGATAGATAGGCCCTTGGAGAAATAAAAAGCTACTCGAAGTACTAATCCTGCGCAGACGTAGTCGCGGGCACCAGCTAGTATAGTAATAATAAACATAAGGTATATGAGCTGGCGAAGTCTCAATACACTTCAGCGGATATTTCCGTGTAAACTGCTTCTATGAGTTCTACCTCTTTCATTGAACTGCTTAATGCTTCAAAAGGACTTTCCACATGTATTCCAAACCGGCGATACGGCATTATTCTTCATTATGGACGCTGCCGCCACACCGCGTATATTGTAGATTCTAAGAATTAGAACGGCTCTTGATACTCAGACCACAGACCAGAGAACCAAATTTTGGTAGTTCCTACCTCTGTCGTGTAAGTAAATTGTGGAATGCTTTGCCGGCGTATGTATTTGCAGCTATGACCCTGGGTCTTTCAAGCGGGGCGTGAACAAGCATCTCTCAGGTCATCATAGGGGTGGCGATTAGTGCAGCTTACTGCTGTACTAATGGTCATTGCTTCTTGATTCCATCTTATCTTTCCTTCAGGCGAGAGGAAGTCACTATGATGAACCATTATAAAAAAAAGACTCGCCATTTTTCTTTGTAGACATTGCACGGACTTACCCCATAGCGCTAAAGCTGCCTCTATCAATTTGACTAACACAATCCTCTTCTCCATATAGGGCTAAGAGATGTTCTCTTTATCAGCACCAATTCCCGAATGCTATCCCAAATCCTCGCTTTTGGATTTTCGTTGACTAATCAATAGAACGAATTGGCCAAAATGGTCGAGTTAGTTACATTCATCAAAAAACATAAAGTAATGGAACTACTTGGACAAAAAATCTAACTAGTTCTATTAATAGAATAATCAATAGAACTAGTGGGAACAGACCATCCCATGTACTTTTCTATGTCAATCTAATCTTTACCTTTTATTTTCACGCATCCTCTGGCCAATTCCAATCGGTTAGCGGTTTATTAAGAAAATTTTATCAAAAACCGGTATTAAAGGGCAGTAAATGAAAATGCGTGATCCATGAAAATTTACAAATTTTACAATGGCAACATACTTTGTACTTCATAGCGACGAGTCTAGTTTTACTCAACACATAATATCGCCCTTAAAATACAATGTATACCGGCGACAGACTCAAATAACTCTTTACGCATTTCGGAAGTTTTATTTTTTAATCGCTCGTAAAACGTACTCTGTACACCCTCCGCTCTTGAACGTGTTTCCCGCGCAATGGCGCCGGGGTTGACAGGGATGGGAAAATTCCCCACACTTCGGGAGTTATAAAACTGTATCTAAGGCAGAATTAGACGGGTAAATTTGCTTTGATTTTCGATGCTTCATCAAAAATATACTGTCTAAGTAAGACGTTTCATCTGTCAGTATTGATGTGCCTACGTGATGAAAGTCGCGAACCACCCGCCATGCTTCATCGGCATCAGTCATCGGCATTATTTATCGAAAATTAACGAAAAGTGAAGCGTGTAGGTAAATAGCAGCATTTATTTTTTTTCGCAGCAGAGTAGGCATGTTATCATTTTTAACCAACTTCAAAAAAGTAGGCGGTTATATGTTCGTGTGTACATGTATTTTCTTTTTATGTGAATGTTAATCGATTCTTAAAATTATTATTTTTATTTGGTAGAGTATACTTTCGAGGTGTTCCCATTTAAATTTCATCAAATTCGGTCAAGCAGTTTTTAAGTTACACTCCAAAAACTGAAAATTGTTACGCCTATCTTGACGATATCATAATTTATGGTGAATGACAATTGATTCCGTAAGTGGCATGGGTCACTAAAAATGGTGAAATTTTTTTTAACAAAAATGGAACCGACTTTAATACCAAAAAGTGTGAAATAACTTGTCGAAGTCCGTTTCATGTGTACAATATTGTGATATAAGGTACTTTTGTACTATCATGGTACCGACTTCAACAAGTTATTTCACACTTTAGTATTAAAGTCAGTTCCATTCTTAGGTAATTTTTTTTACATGTTGATAAATATAGTTAGCTGGATGCAGGAAGCAAGTGGCCGTTCCAAGTGACGTTCAATGGGGAGGCCTATGTTCAACAGTAGACGTTAGCCGGAAACTAATTATGATGATAAAGTTAATTAAGGTGTAGATACACATTAAACCGTAGGACTGGCACTAAATTAAGTGTTATATTCGGAAAGGAACTTCCTAAGGGACGGTTATGTTTTCTAAAAACATATGTATGTATGTATGTACGTACGTCATGGTTGTCTGGAATAGATCGCTCTGAGCGATAAGACCGCCCATTGTGACACTTAATTTTAAGTTAATCATTTGTTTGTTGTACTTTATAATGTGATGTTTCAATACAGAGTTCATCTATATATCTATGTATATACGTATATAATATATGTAACATACTTATGATTGTCCTGCAGCCTAAAAATCCTGTCTTAGCCAGATGAACGACACAGGATAAAAATATATTATTTGATTAATACAACTAATCAAAATATGAATGTGAGGAAAAAGATACCAAAAACCCTATGACACATATGTGGCATCTCAATTAGTGTTATCGAGTCGTTCGCCTGAGTTCAAGACGCATCACGCGTCTCAATAGTTGCAGCATTACTGAGAGTTTTAACATTAACATTTTTGCTGGACGTTGCACTGTGCAATGGGAATTTCGAGAAGTGCAGTATACATCTTAACAAGGATTTGATTGGACATGAAAGAGTTATGATAATACATATATTTGGAGAAGTCAAAGTCGCACAACGAGCTATGGGGAGGGCTATGCTCGGGGTTTCTCTACGTGATCGAATCAGAAATGAGGAGATCCGTAGAAGAACGAAAGTCACCGACATAGCCCAGAAGATTAGCCAGTTGAAGTGGCAGTGAGCAGGGCACATAGCACGCAGAACAGATGCCCGATGGGGCCGGAAGGTTCTGGAGTGGAGACAGCCTAGGTCGTCCACCAACACGGTGGACAGACGACCTGAGGAAGGTCGCAGGACGACGTTGGATGCAGGCCGCTTCCAACCGGTCCTTTTGGAAAATCATGGGGGAGGCCTATGTTCAGCAGTGGACATCCTACGGCTGAGATGATGATGATGATGACTCTACTAAACAAAAAAAATATTTGAGAATCGGCCTAACAATGGGGGAAAAATCAATGAACATACACATAAACATACTGACGAGCATAATATATAACCTCCTCCCGTTTGAAGTCGGTTAAAAGGTTCAATCTTACGGTCCAAAACTTCGATGTTAACCACAATGTAACATTATAGACTAGCGATTCGCTATATTTGGCCAATAATACAATAGATTTCGCAGCAAATCAACCTACTTTTCCAGAAACTGCAACGTTCAACAAAACAGTTCAGCCGGTAAACTTTTACACTTTATTTAATTGTTGTTGTTTAATTGTATTAATACAATACAATATTAAGTAATTGTATTTTCATAATTCTAAGGTTTTCTACTCGTTACTTACTCGTCTCTACTACGGGTAATTAGTTAATTCGCCTACTGTATATTTATTTTTTCTTGAGGTATGCAATAAAGAGTTATTGTATTGAAATATATACAAATATCAAACATATAGCGGCAGACACTCCAGGTTCTTTAATCTGTCCGCATCCGGACAAAAATAACAATAGATTTATGAATGAAACTTGCCTCTAATGAGGCTTGCTGATTCGGACAGATTAATAACACATAGGTAATTTTCGTCTCCTTCATCCGCCATCACTACGCGGGTAAAACCACGTAGCGCAGCTAGTGGCTATTTACCTACATGTTCGTTACAGTCATTTGAAGTTTTATCTGACATCATTCAGTCGAATTTTGGGTTTATTATGAAGATTATTCTTGACTCTTAAAATATTTAATTTCAAACTATTCTGGGTACACGTTTATGATGGTTATTTTTTCAGGAAGATTTATTTTTAACGTAGTAAAGACAAAACAAAGGGATTCAGCTTTCTAAAAGCTACATCGACTATATCTACTTGACCGACAGATAACTGATAAACCTTCATATGCGTTCAGCAACGCATGAAGAGATGAACTATAACCTACAGTTGCTTATCTTTGACGAATCAACAGCTAATGAGCAGTTAGATAAGAACCGCAGAAACGAGGCATGAGAATGCTAAAGTTCTTTAGTAACTACACAAGAAACGATTATGCGATGCAAATAAACCTGTAGTACCACAACCACAAGGCCAGGTAGAAAGGAAAAGGGCACGCGGTCGATCGCCCACACGCTGGACCGATCTGTTTAAGATACCGAGTTAGTAGTTTAGTTCAGTGTGCTTGCAACGACAGGAATCGCTGGAAGTGAAGAAGTTGAAGAACCATCACAAAGCAGTATGCAATAACGCTATGCTAATACGATTGCTGAAGATATATATATATCATCATCATCATCTCAGCCGTAGGACGTCCACTGCTGAACATAGGCCTCCCCCATATTTTCCAAAAGGACCGGTTGGAAGCGGCCTGCATCCAACGTCGTCCTGCGACCTTTCTCAGGTCGTCTGTCCACCGTGTCGGTGGACGACCTACGCTGCGCTTGCCGGTACGTGGTCTCCACTCCAGAACCTTTCGGCCCCATCGGCCATCTGTTCTGCGTGCTATGTGCCCTGCCCACTGCCACTTCAACTGGCTAATCTTCTGAGCTATGTCGGTGACTTTCGTTCTTCTACGGATCTCCTCATTTCTGATTCGATCACGTAGAGAAACCCCGAGCATAGCCCTCTCCATAGCTCGTTGTGCGACTTTGAGCTTATCTATGAGGCCCATAGTAAGAGACCACGTTTCAGTGCCATAAGTCATCACTGGTAACACACATTGGTCGAAGACTCTTGTCTTGAGGCACTGAGGTATTTTTGACGAGAAACTTCGCGAAGTTTCCGGAACGCTGCCCAGCCGAGTTGGATTCGACGATTGACCTCTTTCTCGAAGTTGGACCTGCCTAGTTTGACTGTCTGTCCCAGGTAGATATACTCGTCAACAACTTCGAGAACTGAGTTCCCAACTGATATTGGGGTAGGTACAACATGGGCATTAGACATAATTTTCGTCTTGTCCATGTTCATCTTAAGACCTACCCGTTGGGAAACTCGATGGAGGCCTTCGAGCATTGTACTGAGGTCTTCCATGGATTCTGCCATGACTACAATATCGTCGGCAAATCGAAGGTGAGTGATGTATTCGCCGTTAATATTGATGCCAAGTCCTTGCCATTCCAGAAGCTTGAAGGCGTCTTCCAATGTAGCGGTGAACAGTTTCGGAGATATAACGTCTCCCTGTCTCACGCCTCTTTGCAATGGAATTGCCTTCGAACTCTGCTCCTGTACTCGGACTGACATGTAGGCGTTTTTGTACAAACACTTCAGCACTTCAATATACCGATAGTCAATACGGCACCGCTGGAGAGACTCAAGCACTGCCCACGTCTCGATCGAATCAAAGGCTTTCTCATAGTCCACAAACGCTAGACAAAGAGGCAAGTTATACTCTTCGGTCTTCTGTATAACTTGCCGTAGCGTGTGGATGTGGTCTATGGTACTATAGCCTTTTCGGAAACCGGCTTGTTCCGGAGGCTGGAATTCATCAAACCTGCGACTGAGACGGTTCGTTATGACCTTCGAAAACAGCTTATAAACATGGCTCAAAAGCGAGATGGGTCTGTAATTTTTAAGTAAAGTGTTGTCACCTTTCTTGAAGAACAGCACCACCACGCTTTTGTTCCATGCTTCTGGCGTTGAACCTTCGAGTAAGACGGTATTAAAGAGCTTCTGAAGGACTTTAAGTACCGGTGTTCCACCCGCTTTCAGAAGCTCAGATGTGATACCGTCGTCACCAGGCGCCTTGTTGTTCTTAAGCTGTTTCAAGGCCATTCTAATCTCGTACAGGCTGATGTCCGGGATATCTTCGGTATAATGTCGGGTCAGCTTGGCTCTTGGGTCTTTGGCCGAGCTGCTAACAGGTTTAGCGACCGAGGTGTATAACTGTCCGTAGAAACTCTCGACCTCTCCTAACACTTCCGCTTTGGTCGACGCTACACTGCCGTCTCCTCTCTTCAGCTTCGTCAACTGGCTTTGCCCAATAGACATGTCTCTTGCAAACACTTTGGAGCCTTTTTTCCGCTCTATCGTCTCTTTAATACGGTTTGTATTAAAGATCCGAATGTCGTGTCGCAAGGACTTCCATATTCGTCTATTGAGCAGCCTATATGCTTCAGCATCATCCGAAGACTGCAGTTTCAATGAGCGTCGTTCAGCCATGAGGTTGAGGGTATCGTTGGAGAGTTTCTGTGGCCTATCTGTACGGTGGGGTTTAAAGTACTTGGAACCCACTGTATGGACAGTTTCTACTAACCTGTTATTGATCTCGTCCACTGAAGCGATGTTCTCAAGGCAATCGAAGCGATTGGATAGCTCAAGTTGAAAGCTCTCGGGGTCTTGAATATGGGCACGAGTAGGTCGGAGCGTAGACTTCATCAGACGAGACCTCTCCAGTTTGACATTAATATTCACCGTGCCTCTTACCATTCGGTGATCACTACCGGTTTTAACCCTGTTGATCACGGAGACATCAGTGAATATTTGCCTTTTGGTGGTCATAATGAAGTCAATCTCATATTCATATTCATATTCATTTATTCATAATACAGATTACATGTCAAAAAATATATATTTAATATAAGTGTTTAAAAATGTCAAGTATACTTAATTATAAGTATGTGCTTTCAATTATTAACTAAAATAAATACATTTACCTAAGTAAATAACTCAAAATCATAGGGTGTTTGCTCAACTAACCACTTCTTTAGTTTATTTTTATAGGATTGCATAGAGGCTGCATTTTTTATATCGTTTGGCAGTTTATTGTAGACAGTTGGAGCCATCACGTGCACCAGTTTCGATGACTTGCCCAGTCGCCGTGGAATAGCACTCAGCGTCTGCGCCTTTCTAGTATTATATTTATGAGAGTCCCCCAGTCTAGTAAACGATGACAGATTCTCTCTCGCGTACAGAGCCGTCTGAAGGATTACCATCGCAGGGACCGTAAGTATCCCTAGAGACTTGAAGAATGGCCGAGCGGACGTTTGTCTCGACACTCGCACGATGGCCCTCACTGCTCGTTTTTGCATTCTGAAGACTCTTTGCCAGTCGGCAGCGCGTCCGAAGAGTTCGATGCCGTACTGTAACAGCGAGTGGATTGATGCGAAGTACAGGCTCCTAGCTGTGGTTTCAGGTAAAATAGCAGATATTCGCCATACAGCAAAGCAGGCACGACCCACCTTCTCGCTCAGCTTTTCGATGTGCCATTCCCACGTTAGACCACTGTCTAGCTGAAAACCTAGGAAATTTGTACAGCTCAGTTGTTGTATACGCTCCGCGCCTATGTCTACAGACAGTTTCTTATATTTACGACCTGACAGGTTGAAATGTATGAAGTGAGTCTTGCTCACGTTCAATATAAGCCCGTTGGCTTCGAACCATCTGTTTAGATCGAAAGAAGTTGCATTCAGGTTACTCTCGAGCAGGTCGACATTCGGTGCGGTTACTATCGCAGCAACGTCGTCGGCGTACATGAGCACATGACCTCTTCCTACGTTTTCGGGCAAGTCGTTAAGCAGCACCGAAAACAAGATGTTAGATACGGAGGAGCCTTGTGCTACGCCAATCTGCGTTGTTAGTGACTTAGATTTAACGTCACCTCCACACCCAACTACGACCTGGCTCCTTCCCGACATGTACTCGCTCAGCAAACTCAGAGCGGGGCCATCGATACCGTAATACTTCATTTTGGCGGCAAGCACATGGTGGTCAGTGACGTCAAACGCCTTGGATAGGTCACAGAAGATTACGGCTACTTGTAGTTGCTTCTCCCGCGCTTCTAAGACTTGCCGCACGAGCTCACGCGCCAGCACCGTCGTGGAGCGGCCGGGGCGGTATGCGTACTGCCTGTCTGATAGGGCGTCGCTCTCCGCCAGGTATTCAACCAGACGCGCGCTCACACCGTATTCGAACACCTTTGCAATGCACGGTATGATGGATATGGGTCGGTAGCTGTTGATGTTTTCTTGTTTACCTTTACCTTTATAAATCGGGGTGACTTTTACCTGTTTCAGCACTGTTGGGTATGTGCCATGTCTTATACATTCGTTGTATAAGCCGGATAAAACGCAGGCCAGAGGTTCGGCCGCGTCGCGCAATAATGAGATCGATAGGTCATATATGTCCTTCGTGTTTTTGTTCGCTACGCCGGCGGTAAGAATGCGAAATACTTCCATTGGTGTGAAAAGTCTCAACCGCAGCGAGCAATCAGCGGGACAGCACGCGGCCGCCAGCGCATAGCGCGCGGCAGCTACGTCAGCGTGCGGCGCCCCGCACGCGGCCGCGGCTCTCACGAAGTGTGAGTTCACAGCGTCCACGGTTGCCTTTTTGTTCATAAACCTGGAACCGTTTGGATTTCTTATGAAATCAGTGTAATCGAAACGTTTCCTCGATTTTCCGGTTTCTGTATTTACTACGTCCCACATTGTCTTAATTATATTATTTGAATTATTTATTAAATTACAATAGTGTTCACTGCGCTCTATTGACAAGATTTTAATATATTTATCATGAAATTCGTCAAGTTTTAATGGTAGCTCCAAATTGTTTGGTAATTTTTGTGCCAGGTCTCTTGTTTCCCTAAGAATTCGATCGAGACAGATAAGTTCCTCGGTCACCCATGAATATTTTTTACGCATAGTCGTGACTTTCTTAATGGGAAAACAACATTCAAATTTATTTTTTAGTATGTCAATGACTGCTTTTCCAAGTAGCTCAGTCTCATTTCTCGTGGAACCATCGGGACTCAGCCAGGTCCATTTCCTGTGAGGTGGCTTCTGAAAGAAAGAGTTCATCATAAAGAGTCCCTCTTTCTCCAGGAAGTCGGCCAGTCAGCCAGGCCAGAAGCCTCTGTCCCCTACGGTTCCGTTGTCCATAGCCAAATTGCCCCACTTTCGACTCATCCTCGCTTCTCTTACCCAACTTCGCGTTGAAGTCCCCCATAACAACTAGAAAGAAAGTGCGTTTCAGAGGTATGTATGGCCCGACTAATGTCCTCATACATATCCTCCACCTCATCATCCGGGTGCGACTTCGTCGGTGCGTATACCTGAATGACCTTCAGCGAATATCGTTTGGATACTCTGAGTATTAGGTATACGACCCTATTGGAAACGCTATCGATCTTAACTATGTTGTTAGTAAGGGACTTGTGGACGAGAAACCCGACACCACCTTGGGACTGTTGGTCGCCCTCCCGGTGGTAGAGTAGGTTACCTGATTTTAGGGTTATCGTGTCCTCACCCGCTCTACGGACTTCAGATAACCCCACAATGTCCCAGCGTAGCTTACTCATTTCTTCTTCCAGCTCATATATCTTCTCGTCTGTCCTCATCGTGCGTATGTTGTGTGTTACCAGGGCCAGTCGTCGTCGTTGGGGGTGGTAGCCGGGCGTCTGCCGGGGATTCTTAGCACCCCCTGCCCCACCGTTACCGTGGCCGCTACCGTAGCCAGGAATAGCGGGGCTGCCGGGGACTGGGGGCCTGGTTCTTTTTGTCCAATCCATTGAGGGGTTTTTGCCAATACTCGCCACGCTTGGCAGGCGGGTTGGCGAGCGCAGTTTCTGTGTGTTTGACTGGGAAGGTGCTGCTGCCCACCTTCTGATTTGTTATCCCTTAGCCGGCTTCTACGGCACCCACGGGTAGAGTTGGGGGGGTGCTATTCTAAGCCGGCACCGCCACGGCTGTGCCGGCTATATAATATATATATATATAAGTAGAAATTATGTAAGTATGAAAGAGTGTTTGATATAAAAGTATATTTAATTCCAACGAAAGGGTAATATGTACCTGTTTAGGTACAAAAAATTATGAAGGTTACCTGGGCCGGTCTATCAAAACATTAATGCACATTTTTATTAGCTGACATGGCAGACGTTGTCTTTTCCAATAGAAAAACACTTTATTGAAGTTATTTTACGAGTTTAGTAGCTGAGGGACCACATCGCCCAATTATACAAATGAACTTACAAACTACAGATGACATAGGGCTAACTCTGCTATGGTCTTTACAAGTTTACTGCCAGATCTGACGTAGGACTCGCTAGAATACTCTTGCAGTATCCGACCTCCATCCTTGCTCGATTGAAGCATGATCTTCTATTCAATTTCAATTAAAACTAAATTTTTAAGGAAACAATTTTTTTTTCCTGCATTACCATTTTTATTAAAAACCCCATTGGAACTATGATAATACAATTACCCCAAACATTATATGAAAATAAAATCTTATAATAAAAAAAAATTGTATAGAAACTACGAACATGCTATTGACATAATGAATGTATTGTATTGACTTAAGCTCTGGAGACAAATTAAGAAAATTAACAATTAACAAATTCTTGCAAAGTGAATGGATCTGTGTATAAAAAAAACGAGCAAAGTGTAACTTGGGAGGCCCATGTTTCATTTAATTTCAACCGTCTTCCAAACAAGTGCAATTTGAAAAATTTTATACCGACTTCTATTCTAATACTTTGGTAAAAATCAGTTATTGGAGTGTAACTCAAAAACTACTGGACCGAATTTGATACTCGTATACATGGGACAAGGAAAGCACCAGCTTTCAAACAAAAAATAATTTTAGAAATCGGTTCACCCAGCCGAAAGTTTGTAGGTACTCGTAACAAACATTAAAAAAAAACTGTCGAATTGAGTAAGTACCTCCTCCTTTTTGGAAGTCGGTAGAAAAGGAGGCGGTTCTAATTTTTATTATGTGTGTTACCTCATCATTTCGTAAGTGTACCGATTTAAATGATTATTTATTTTATTTGAAAGCTATATGTTCTCATTTAAATGAAATGAAATCGTTTATTCCGTATAGGCCCACTTACAATTTGTCATATTACATTTATTATTTCTTAAATCGGAACGCGATCACGACTGAGAAGATGCGGCAAGAAACTCAGCGGGCTTGTCTTTTTAAAAATTTTTAGTATCGCCAATTTCTTAATGTATATAACAAATGTTCGTTTATTTTAGCTCCAGTGTGTTGCCTTACAAAAGAGAACATAATAATGGTATCAGTAGGGCAAGACACGCTACACTTTGACATCTTAGTACACGAGTAGATAGATCCTGGAGTGATCAGTCCCAAGCTATTTTATCCTTCACGTAATCCGAAATTTAGTAATAACCTTTTTGACAGAGTTTGTTTTAATAGTAATATCAGCAAATCTCGGATCTATAATACACCTGATCAAGATCTGACTGGTCGTTTTATTTTTGATAATAATTTATGGTCAACATCGGGTATGATGGAATGAAAAATGGTTTCAAATCTTATTACAAAAAGTTATGTTCGTTTACAGACATTCAAACCCTTACATCTCATTGTAAAGAGGTTTTCTGTCAGATATTTCTGTATTATGTGAATGTATTTCCTAGAATATTAAAATGGCATCATCTTATAGTTTTGTTAGCGTGTGTGCAACCTACAAAACTATTTACAATATTTTTATTATATAATTAGTTTTATTATTATGTTGTTTATCATAATATAATATGTATTGATTTTCATTTAAGTATTATAATGTTTAAAATGTCATATTAGGGATCACAAAATAGGATTATATTAGATGAATATAAATAAAAAAATTTGGTACTGATTTATTAAAAATTATATAGTTAAAAATATATTATATTATTATATAAGACTTTTAGAAACCTAATGAATTAGTAACTTTGTGGACTTTCATTGCGATATAACAGCAACCCTAAATATTGGCGGGAGAACGCACACGGCCATTAGAACGAAACGACGCCATTTTTATTCACATTGCGGGCACTCGGCGTCCCACGATTGCTTGATTGAATTTCAGATTTAACTGCGAGCTGTGTTGTGTTGTTACAATTTTAGGGGTTTATTATACTTATGAAAAACTGGAAAATCGGCTCGTGAAACCATCTATGTTTTAGTAAAATGAATCCATTGTGAAAACAATTAATTTACGACGTTTGTAAGTTTGTTTGATGATATACATTTTTTCATGCCCCCATCTCGGAAAGAGTATCTCTTCTAGAAAGCTCTTCTATATTTGAGTGCAACAGCCGTTTTTATTCTCTAGAAAATAAAGTAAAATTTAATTTAGAACATCCTGTGCACTAAGTTTGTGAATTCAAAACATCATTAAACTTTTACTTCTACCTCCATGATGCAGAATTTATCATACAACCTGGTTTAATTTGTTAAAACTCAAATTTGGAACCTTCTGAGTGTTCTTTTTTTAATTGACTTTGCTTGCGCCATTTTCTTTTCACGTCATATTGTTAACATAAAACCGTAGGTTAAAAACAAGAAAAATAAATTAACCACACCCGTTGCAGTTCCTGGAAAAATTTATTATTAGTATTATTGGCCAAATTTGCAGTGGGGTACCGGCTTAGAATAGCACCCCCCCAATTCTTCCCGCAGGTGCCCTAGAAGTCGGCTAAGGGATAACAATCGAAAGGTGGGCAACAGCACCTTCCCATTAGCCCAGTAAACCATTGATTGAATTTTTATGAATTTTCATTATATATATATGACGGAGAAAGCACCTCCGGAGTGTTTTTAAAAAGTGTGACGTCAGCAATGCTGACGTCACACTTTTTAAATTGTTGTTTTCATGATGATCACTCATTTTTGGGTCCTCGAAGTAAAACTTCACAAGTACTTTTATAAGCTTCGTATATTCAACGAGCAGCGTAACAACGTCACAAAGAGGTCCGTACTGTACGGCGACTCGAGAGCGACTGAGACGAGCGCCTACAGTGCGGCCGTATTTATAGGACTCGGCGCACGTGCACGAGTTTACAAGTTTGTTGGTAAAGTATTGAAATTACAATCATAACATTAATTTTACATCGTAATCAACTCAAAAATAATCAACTGATGATTTATAAACTATTTTTAGGGCAATCAAATGTATAAACTTAATTATTCTCGACGAACTGTTGTAGTTGCGCCGATACGGCCATACTGACAGGCGGTGCGCGCTCTGCACCAGCCTCGTTGGTTCTCGTAGATTGTTATGGATTCTCGTAGATTATTTGGATTCTCGTAGACCATTTATTCTGATGGGTCATCTTGGTTCGAGTCGTGGTTTGGCTGTACTTGCAGTCCTTCTCGTGAGGTCGACGGAATGGGCTCATTTGATTCTGCAGTGGGATCTCGTTGAATAGGTGATTCGTTTCCCGCCGATACGGTCAACTGATCCCCAGGTTGCGGAGCGCGGCGCAGCTGATCATGGGCAATCTTGCGAGGTCGTCCTCTACCGACAACTTTCTTTACCAGATATCGGTCATTATCCAGTATTCTACAAACTTCATATGGTTCGCTGTATTTAAGGTCAAGCGAGGTTTGGTTTCGAGGATTATTTTTCACCAATATGTAGTCTCCTCTTTGAAAATGATGGATTTTGGCCTTGTGTAGGTTGAAGTGTTGTCTGTCTTGTTCGCTACAACGAATCATTTTCTGTTGCACCTGTTGAGTGAGCGCTTTAATATCAACGGTTTCGTTGTCAATATCCACCAGGTTGAGAAGCTCAGGAGGTACACAGTGCTTTCGTTGTGTAATAAGTGTCAGTGGAGCAACACCGGTGACTCAGTGGGTTGTACAGTTCATTGCCAGCTGAAGTTCCTCGAGTACAGTGTGCCACTGCTCTGCTTCGTAATTTTTAATCATTACCAAAGCATTTTTGAGGGTTGCAACGACTCTTTCAACTTAGCCATTCGCTCGGCTGACTCCTGGAGCGATAGCATGGATATTTATTCCGATGGCGTCACAGTAGTCCTTGAACTCTCCAAGGAACTCTCTTTCTCCATCCACTATTATTTGAACCGGCGCACCAAATAGATGCACAGTGCGTTCTAGAGCGGCCAATGTGCTGTGTGGGTTTTTGTTGGTACTGAAGTACAGTAAAACGTACTTTGAGAAAGCGTCAATGGTGATTATGACGTATTGTTGATCATCTGGAGTGCCCAGCTTCCCTGTTATGTCCATATGAATAACTTGGAAGGCGGCCGTTGGTTTTTGTATGGGGTGTAACTGGGCTTGAATGGCCCCGGATCTTCCTTTAGATGTTCGGCATACAATCCACAAATCTTTCGGATAATGGAACTCATTTTGTTGAACCAATAGGTTTCTCTGATCTTCTGCAGTGTCTTTTCCCAGCCAGGGTGTTTTAGTGCAGTGTGAAATGAGTTTATAATGCTCCATTGAAATGATTTGGGAACGACGGTACTGAGCTGCTGACCGAAGACAGGATCATTGACGTTCCTTTTTTAAAACGTTGTCCTCTAACACATAGTCTTCCACTGGGTTATTGTCACTGAGACTGTCCATTATCGGACGCAGTTCTTCATCCCGTCGCTGTTCAATTTTGAGCCAGTTCAAGTCTCTTGTCATAACATTGGCTGCAAGCTCAACTGGATTGCGACAGCGATGAATCCTTGGCAGAAGGTCCTTTTTGTGTTTTGACGCTTTTAATGCGTTGCAATCCGTTATCACGGTGAATTTTCGCCCATATAGATACTGGCGAAAGTGTTTTATGGCTCGTACCACTGCCAGTGTCTCCAACTCGTAGGAGTGGTACCGACTCTCGGCTTCCGTGGTTCTCATGCTCATAAAGGCAACAGCATGTTGTCGTTTTACACGTTGACTAATTATTGTTGGCTAATTTTTGTATCCGCGTCGATACGGCCATACTGGTGCGCGCTCTGCACCAGCCTTGTTGACTCGTTAACTCTCGCAGACTGCTGTTAATTATGGCTGGCCTGCAAAGAATGAGATATTCTCTGAGTAGTGAGTCTGTAAACAACTTACGTTGCTTTATCTTGTTTGTTACATCAACAAAACTGTTATGTAACCTTAGGAGTCTTTTGATTAGTAAACAGTACACAAAGACATCGTGCACTGCCTTATTAATTTAGAATCTGTGGTGTATACGTGTCTACCCACAGTTCCACAAGGCGTCCCCACGGTATCTCAGGGTTCACTTGTGGATGCATCAAGGATCCGTGGCTAGCTCAAGGGTAACACATGGTTAGCTCAGAGGTATCACTCTCCAGACATTTTTGTAGATTACTACAGTACACTAAGGCATCTTAAGTGCACTGCCTTATTAATTTAGAATCTGTGGTGTATACGTGTCTACCCATAGTTCCACAAGGCGTCCCCACGGTATCTCATGGTTCACTTGTGGATGCATCAAGGATCCGTGGTTAGCTCAAGGGTAACACATGGTTAGCTCAGAGGTATCACTCTCCAGACATTTTTGTAGATTACTACAGTACACTACGACATCTTAAGTGCACTGCCTTATTAATTTAGAATCTGTGGTGTATACGTGTCTACCCATAGTTCCACAAGGCGTCCCCACGGTATCTCAGGGTTCACTTGTGGATGCATCAAGGATCCGTGGTTAGCTCAAGGGTAACACATGGTTTAGCTCAGAGGTATCACTCTCCAGACATTTTATTCTTGTAGATTCTAGTTGAAAATATCGTGAAACATAATGAATTTTATACTCGCCGGTTTTAATCCGTTGATGCGTGTTCGTCGTTGTGAGTTATCCGGACTGACTGGCCAGCTTGAGATGTGGATGACACTGAATCAGGGGCGATTGCATCGTTGTTTTGCAGTGTATCGAGATCATCTCCCGCAGCGATTGGTGTGGACGTCATTTCTGTGGTAATTCCCGTTGTGATGGGCTGCATGGTATTAAAGTTGTTTGCTGGTACTCCTGAAGTGTTCAATGAGGCAGGGCCTATCAGCCTGGTACTGCCCTGCGCTGTTCCAGTCGTGACAGGTTGAACCGAAGTCGATGAGGATGTGGTTGGGACCAGAGCTTGTTCTGATCCCACTTCTGATGACGGAGAAAGCACCTCCGGAGTGTTTTTAAAAAGTGTGACGTCAGCATTGCTGACGTCACAATTGTTGTTTTCATGATGATCACTCATTTTTGGGTCCTCGAAGTAAAACTTCACAAGTACTTTTATAAGCTTCGTATATTCAACGAGCAGCGTAACAACGTCACAAAGAGGTCCGTACTGTACGGCGACTCGAGAGCGACTGAGACGAGCGCCTACAGTGCGGCCGTATTTATAGGACTCGGCGTACGTGCACGAGTTTACAAGTTTGTTGGTAAAGTATTGAAATTACAATCATAACATTAATTTTACATCGTAATCAACTCAAAAATAATCAACTGATGATTTATAAACTATTTTTAGGGCAATCAAATGTATAAACTTAATTATTCTCGACGAACTGTTGTAGTTGCGCCGATATATATAATATATTATATATAAGTATTAATATAATATAATAAGTATAGTATTTTTATTATATATAAGTCATATATGAGCTAAATCGGGAGAGAGTTGTCGATATTTGGGTTGATTTTGGACGGGTGAAATTTTCAATTAGGTCAAGTGGGATAACAATTGAAAGAGTTTTACTTACGCACATTTTAAAGTAATTACTTGACACATTTTTATTTTAGATAGAACATTAACAGAACTGTTGGGAAAATAATAGCATGCATTTGGGTTACGATCAATGTTGCAAGTTATACGTAAAATTTTCTACAAATACGAGTAACACAATGGAACCGGCTAGGGGCTCATGGATGAGACGGCCACGGAATTCATCATCGTGATGAAATACACAGCATGATGTAGGGCACTTTTGTTCTGCTTTCCGAGTCGCGTCAAAATCACTTTTAGCGCTGTGATCGCCATTCCAAATCAGCGAAAGCGCGGCAATGTAGATTCATGTGACGTCATGGATCACGCCATTTTGCGATTTCAACGACCACGCTACAAACTGAAATCACCGTTCCGTCAAAAGTGACAGTTTGTTGATGTGTGCGTGTTACGATAGCTAGCATCTGTATATTGTGTGTGCGTGTATTCCATGCCGTGATCGACGTGAGCGTGATTTCAACCCATTCCGAATGGCTGACAGATCTCACTTGTCACAAGCGCGATATTGAATTGGAATGAAAAATAGTGATGATATCGCCAAAATCAGTGTTGACGCGACTCGGAAAGCAAGGTTAGTGTCAGCCGGCCTAGTCACCACGCTAAGTTTGTACATCTGTCATACTAAGCACCTACCCGTGAGCCCGTCGCTAACTTATGTTATAAACAACAGCACCTGGGTAACAGAGCTATGCCCGTAAGTAAACCATTGATTTTCTTGGTCTAACCTCAAACAATCATTCGCTTAGTGTTGCTTAACAACGCCATCTACTGTCAAGTAGCTTTAGTGTTGTAGCAGTTTTTCATTGCCTGAAAACACGGATAAAACCCCCTGCATACTATATTTCATGAACATCTTTAGAACCGCTTCCGAGATTCAGATTATAATATACAACTAGCGATTGCCCGCGATTTCGTTCAAGTAGCAGGCTCGGCCTTCGGCATCACCATAACCTCCCGTCTTTTCTTGGTTTTCTTTTATAAGAACCTTTTCCTGACAATAATTGACACAACAAAAAATTTATTAGCGAGATTGTTCCATCTGATCTCAAGATATACTGTGACCAGGAGTAATAGGGGTTCGTTTTTATATATAACTAGCAAACCCTGCGAACTCCGTTTCGCCACCAGATGGCTTCGTTTTATGTAACATTTCGTTTGGCGCCATCTACTTAATATATTGGTTTGTAGTACATGCTATGTATTAGAGATGGCGCTCTATGTGAAAAAAGATTTTCCCGCTTTTCTTTTTAAATTTTTCCTGAATTTTCTTTACTATAAACCTCACGGAGCCTGAGACCTTTCCAACGAATGCAAAACCGTGGAAATCGGTTCGTGCGTTCTGGAGTTATAGCGTCAGGAAGGAAAACCCGACTAATTTTATATTTAGTAGATTATTTAGATATGTTTTTAAATTATATATATGTACATATACCTATATATAAGGTACAAGAATTGCTCGTTTAGAGGAATTATATAGATACTTGCAGTATTGATTTATGGTTTTAAAAAGTCAAAGTGATTATAGTTACGGAGAAACGGAGATTCGGAACTATTCGGTTACGTACTTCCCGTATTTTTTTATTCTAATACATTATTCTCTGTCTACTATCCTTCTATCCTGTTATAAAAACTAACGTGGTTTTCACTTATTTTTAATTAGAGATACGGGATTACTCACGTAATATTTATCGGACTACGTCACGAGCGGTACGAGCTGCCGCCCGCAGTGCTAAGCGAGACGTCATCTACGCGCGCGTTCCGAACACTCCTTGAAAAATGCCACTGAATGTGGTCGAAACTATAGTCGGACCTATCCGATAAATATTACGTGAGTAATCCCGTATTTCTCATTAAAAAGTCCTTCTATCCGTTATTAGCTTACTGGTATCCCTTAACCTGCCAAATATAAGGATCATCGCCCAACGCTATTCAAGCTGTCTGGAGCTCGTAAATCAATTAATCTCAATTTAATTAAACCGTACCCTCCATGTCATGTCACACCGCGCATCAAAGCGAGCGAGAGCGCTGTTTCGGAACCAACGATGATTTACGAGATGTCGCGACGGTGTGAATACAGAGCTTTGAGAATTACGTGCTCGAAGTGAAAGCGAAGTGAAAGAGGTTACCTTTCCTACATTTAATTTTGAACATTATTCAAAATGTAAAGCAAAAATAAAAAAAGTACCAATAAATTAAATTTTTACCCTTTTTAGTGACCCTTGCTACTTACGGGATCGATTGTCATTTACCGTCATTAAAGATACCACCAAGATAGGCGAAACACTTTTCTGTTATTGGACTGACAGAAAGACCGAAATTGATGAAATTTCGAATGTATACTCTTTTATTTAAAAAAAAATTGAGAATCGTTACACAAATAGGGGAGAAATTGGTCAACATACATAAAAAAATACATATAGTTGAACCTACGTTTTAACCCACTTCAAAAAGAAGGAGGTTCTATCTCCTTCTTTTTGAAGTGGGTTAAAACGTAGGTATGGCCAACGCGAGTCGTTGGTGGCCATCCTTGTGAAGACGCTCTACTAGTTGTTACCACATATCTGATTTTACATTACGCAAAGAAAATTAGGTTCATATTAAGAAATAACTTAGCTTCCCCTTCTCTTCCTCCACGGCAATGTTTCTAGACCCTTAGTATGTAGTTCTCTTTTGTTATTACAACATTAATTTATTTACTTACATTATTTAGCATCACTTGAAAACTTTTCAACCGAAACTAATGACATTTACATTAATCCTTCCTATACCGTGATAATTACAACAAAAGATGTATGAATGAAACCGACGTATTTTTACGTCTATGGGACGCAAAGGGTTAAACCAACTTGAAGGTAGAAACTTCATCTTGTAAACATTACAATGTTAGTTATAATCAAGTTTACAGAGCTTCTTGTAAACATTACAATGTTAGTTATAATCAAGTTTACAGAGCTTCTTGTAAACATTACAATGTTAGTTATAATCAATTTTACAGAGCTTCTTGTAAACATTACAATGTTAGTTATAATCAAGTTTACAGAGCTTCTTGTAAACATTACAATGTTAGTTATAATCAAGTTTACAGAGCTTCTTGTAAACATTACAATGTTAGTTATAATCAAGTTTACAGAGCTTCTTGTAAACATTACAATGTTAGTTATAATCAAGTTTACAGAGCTTCTTGTAAACATTACAATGTTAGTTATAATCAAGTTTACAGAGCTTCTTGTAAACATTACAATGTTAGTTATAATCAAGTTTACAGAGCTTCTTGTAAACATTACAATGTTAGTTATAATCAAGTTTACAGAGCTTCTTGTAAACATTACAATGTTAGTTATAATCAAGTTTACAGAGCTTCTTGTAAACATTACAATGTTAGTTATAATCAAGTTTACAGAGCTTCTTGTAAACATTACAATGTTAGTTATAATCAAGTTTACAGAGCTTCTTGTAAACATTACAATGTTAGTTATAATCAAGTTTACAGAGCTTCTTGTAAACATTACAATGTTAGTTATAATCAAGTTTACAGAGCTTCTTGTAAACATTACAATGTTAGTTATAATCAAGTTTACAGAGCTTCTTGTAAACATTACAATGTTAGTTATAATCAAGTTTACAGAGCTTCTTGTAAACATTACAATGTTAGTTATAATCAAGTTTACAGAGCTTCTGTAAACATTACAATGTTAGTTATAATCAAGTTTACAGAGCTTCTTGTAAACATTACAATGTTAGTTATAATCAAGTTTACAGAGCTTCTTGTAAACATTACAATGTTAGTTATAATCAAGTTTACAGAGCTTCTGTAAACATTACAATGTTAGTTATAATCAAGTTTACAGAGCTTCTGTAAACATTACAATGTTAGTTATAATCAAGTTTACAGAGCTTCTTGTAAACATTACAATGTTAGTTATAATCAAGTTTACAGAGCTTCTGTAAACATTACAATGTTAGTTATAATCAAGTTTACAGAGCTTCTTGTAAACATTACAATGTTAGTTATAATCAAGTTTACAGAGCTTCTTGTAAACATTACAATGTTAGTTATAATCAAGTTTACAGAGCTTCTTGTAAACATTACAATGTTAGTTATAATCAAGTTAACAGAGCTTCTGTAAACATTACAATGTTAGTTGTAATCAAGTTTACAGAGCTTCTTGTAAACATTACAATGTTAGTTATAATCAAGTTTACAGAGCTTCTGTAAACATTACAATGTTAGTTATAATCAAGTTTACAGAGCTTCTGTAAACATTACAATGTTAGTTATAATCAAGTTTACAGAGCTTCTTGTAAACATTACAATGTTAGTTATAATCAAGTTTAAAGAGCTTCTGTAAACATTACAATGTTAGTTATAATCAAGTTTACAGAGCTTCTTATAAACATTACAATGTTAGTTATAATCAAGTTTACAGAGCTTCTTGTAAACATTACAATGTTAGTTATAATCAAGTTTACAGAGCTTCTTGTAAACATTACAATGTTAGTTATAATCAAGTTTACAGAGCTTCTGTAAACATTACAATGTTAGTTATAATCAAGTTTACAGAGCTTCTGTAAACATTACAATGTTAGTTATAATCAAGTTTACAGAGCTTCTTGTAAACATTACAATGTTAGTTATAATCAAGTTTACAGAGCTTCTGTAAACATTACAATGTTAGTTATAATCAAGTTTACAGAGCTTCTTGTAAACATTACAATGTTAGTTATAATCAAGTTTACAGAGCTTCTTGTAAACATTACAATGTTAGTTATAATCAAGTTTACAGAGCTTCTTGTAAACATTACAATGTTAGTTATAATCAAGTTTACAGAGCTTCTGTAAACATTACAATGTTAGTTGTAATCAAGTTTACAGAGCTTCTTGTAAACATTACAATGTTAGTTATAATCAAGTTTACAGAGCTTCTGTAAACATTACAATGTTAGTTATAATCAAGTTTACAGAGCTTCTGTAAACATTACAATGTTAGTTATAATCAAGTTTACAGAGCTTCTTGTAAACATTACAATGTTAGTTATAATCAAGTTTACAGAGCTTCTGTAAACATTACAATGTTAGTTATAATCAAGTTTACAGAGCTTCTTATAAACATTACAATGTTAGTTATAATCAAGTTTACAGAGCTTCTTGTAAACATTACAATGTTGCTTATAATCAAGTTTACAGAGCTTCTGTAAACATTACAATGTTAGTTATAATCAAGTTTACAGAGCTTCTGTAAACATTACAATGTTAGTTATAATCAAGTTTACAGAGCTTCTGTAAACATTACAATGTTAGTTATAATCAAGTTTACAGAGCTTCTTGTAAACATTACAATGTTAGTTATAATCAAGTTTACAGAGCTTCTGTAAACATTACAATGTTAGTTATAATCAAGTTTACAGAGCTTCTGTAAACATTACAATGTTAGTTATAATCAAGTTTACAGAGCTTCTTATAAACATTACAATGTTAGTTATAATCAAGTTTACAGAGCTTCTTGTAAACATTACAATGTTGCTTATAATCAAGTTTACAGAGCTTCTGTAAACATTACAATGTTAGTTATAATCAAGTTTACAGAGCTTCTTGTAAACATTACAATGTTAGTTATAATCAAGTTTACAGAGCTTCTGTAAACATTACAATGTTAGTTATAATCAAGTTTACAGAGCTTCTTATAAACATTACAATGTTAGTTATAATCAAGTTTACAGAGCTTCTTGTAAACATTACAATGTTGCTTATAATCAAGTTTACAGAGCTTCTGTAAACATTACAATGTTAGTTATAATCAAGTTTACAGAGCTTCTGTAAACATTACAATGTTAGTTATAATCAAGTTTACAGAGCTTCTGTAAACATTACAATGTTAGTTATAATCAAGTTTACAGAGCTTCTGTAAACATTACAATGTTAGTTATAATCAAGTTTACAGAGCTTCTGTAAACATTACAATGTTAGTTATAATCAAGTTTACAGAGCTTCTTGTAAACATTACAATGTTAGTTATAATCAAGTTTACAGAGCTTCTGTAAACATTACAATGTTAGTTATAATCAAGTTTACAGAGCTTCTGTAAACATTACAATGTTAGTTATAATCAAGTTTACAGAGCTTCTGTAAACATTACAATGTTAGTTATAATCAAGTTTACAGAGCTTCTGTAAACATTACAATGTTAGTTATAATCAAGTTTACAGAGCTTCTTGTAAACATTACAATGTTAGTTATAATCAAGTTTACAGAGCTTCTGTAAACATTACAATGTTAGTTATAATCAAGTTTACAGAGCTTCTGTAAACATTACAATGTTAGTTATAATCAAGTTTACAGAGCTTCTTGTAAACATTACAATGTTAGTTATAATCAAGTTTACAGAGCTTCTTGTAAACATTACAATGTTAGTTATAATCAAGTTTACAGAGCTTCTGTAAACATTACAATGTTAGTTATAATCAAGTTTACAGAGCTTCTTGTAAACATTACAATGTTAGTTATAATCAAGTTTACAGAGCTTCTGTAAACATTACAATGTTAGTTATAATCAAGTTTACAGAGCTTCTTGTAAACATTACAATGTTAGTTATAATCAAGTTTACAGAGCTTCTTGTAAACATTACAATGTTAGTTATAATCAAGTTTACAGAGCTTCTGTAAACATTACAATGTTAGTTATAATCAAGTTTACAGAGCTTCTGTAAACATTACAATGATAGTTATAATCAAGTTTACAGAGCTTCTTGTAAACATTACAATGTTAGTTTTAATCAAGTTTACAGAGCTTCTTGTAAACATTACAATGTTAGTTATAATCAAGTTTACAGAGCTTCTGTAAACATTACAATGTTAGTTATAATCAAGTTTACAGAGCTTCTTGTAAACATTACAATGTTAGTTATAATCAAGTTTACAGAGCTTCTTGTAAACATTACAATGTTAGTTATAATCAAGTTTACAGAGCTTCTTGTAAACATTACAATGTTAGTTATAATCAAGTTTACAGAGCTTCTGTAAACATTACAATGTTAGTTATAATCAAGTTTACAGAGCTTCTGTAAACATTACAATGTTAGTTATAATCAAGTTTACAGAGCTTCTTGTAAACATTACAATGTTAGTTATAATCAAGTTTACAGAGCTTCTTGTAAACATTACAATGTTAGTTATAATCAAGTTTACAGAGCTTGTTGAAATCAGTCCATGAACGGCGAAGAAATCGCGTAATAACATACATATGTACCGTCTCCAATATGGAATGTGGCAAAAAATATAGCGCGTAAGGGATGATATCCCTTAATAACCGATACTAACTAAAATAATAACCCTTAATAGCCAGCGTTCCGGAAACGTCGCGAAATCTTCTCGTCAAAGATTGCTCAGTTCGTCAAGATAAAAGTCTTCGACCAATGTGTGATACCAGTGATTACTTATGGCACTGAAACGTGGTCTCTTACTATGGGCCTCATAACTAAGCTCAAAGTCGCACAAAGAGCTATGGAGAGGACTATGCTCGGGGTTTCTCTACGTGATCGAATCAGAAATGAGGAGATCCGTAGACGAACTAAAGTCACCGACACAACCCAGAAAATAAGCCAGATGAAGTGGAAGTGGGCAGGTCACATAGCACGCAGAACAGATGGCCGATGTGAATTCTGTCCCAGTACGATGGTTAAAATTAGATAGTGTTAAAATTCGATGCTCGTACCTCGTGCCTCGGCAGCATAGTGGGCATGGCGTCTGACACGGATTGTCGGAGCACGCGGGTTCGAATTCCGTCAAGGATGTGAATTTGTCTCTCTAAAATTGCAATGTTTGATATCACTAAGCAGGCGTTAGTGCTTAAAAATAATATTAAAACATTTATAAAAGTAAGAATTAACATAGGCACAGTTGCATGCGCCATATTCACGAGTAAACTAGTGTACAGTACTCGTGAACACGGCGCATCCAACTGTGCCGAAATATCGAGAGTTCACAATAAATACAATACGTGGTAAATATCCCGTTTCTAACGTTAATTCTTGCATTACTGACCATGTCAGTTTAAAAATGTATAAAAGTAGACATAATGTAAAGTACCATAGGCCAGTAACATAGGCACAGTTGCATGCGCCATATTCACGAGTAAGCTAGTGTACAGTACTCGTGAACATAGCGCATCCAACTGTGCCGAAATATCGAGAGTTCACAATAAATACAATACGTGGTAAACATCCCGTTTCTAACGTTAATTCTTGCATTACTGACCATGTCAGTTTAAAAATGTATAAAAGTAGACATAATGTAAAGTATTTGACTACTCTTAAGTTTTTTTCTAGTTAAGTACAACACTGCAGATGTTAAATTCCGTCAAACTTTGGCTAATGGTAAATATGGTGGAGTAAATGTAGTACCCTATTGATCGTGGTTTGATTTACGATCAGCTCGTGACGTTGTCAAAGCGTGACTTCCACACGCCCCCGCCGATGTTCGGAGATTATTTGATAATGGACTTGGTGACTTTTGAATGGGACATAACTAAGAACGGTTTTGATTTGTGATGTTGTTTATAGCAGAACATGATGCTGTACAGTTGTAGGCTTAACTTAAGATACCTCTTCTCGGGCCGCCTCAATGAAATTCAAGGATGGTATTAAGGCGTATTGTTACCTGCAACGCAATTTAGGAAAAAAATACCAAAAAATGGAACCGACTTCAACACCAAGAAATGTGAAATAACCTGTTGAAGTCGGTACCATGGTAGTTCAAAAGTAGGTTTATCTATTATCACAATATTGTGCGCATGACTTCGACAAGTTATTTCACACTTTTTGGTGTAGAAGTCGGTTCAGTTTTTGGTAAAAAAAAAACACCATTTTTAGTGACCCGCTACTTACGGGATCGATTGTCAATGATATCATGAAGATAAATCGACACTTTTCAGTTTTTGGAGTGTAACTCAAAAACTGCTTGACCGAATTTGCTTAAATTTAAATGGTGGTCTCGGAAGTATACTCTACCGAACAAAAAAGAATTTTGTGAATCGGTCCCCAAATGGCGGAGGAAATGGCTAACATACATATAAAAAAAATCATACACACGAACATATAAACTCCTCCTTTTTGAAGTCGGTTATAAAGGTAGCAATACGATGAAGACACAGGCCTCAGTTAGCATTAAGAATTTCGCAGCGATATACAATAAACGAAAATATAAGCGCATGGAAATTCATAGAACTTGTTCCAGATGCTGCCATACTCATATGACAAGAATGAACTTCAGTTGATTAAGTAAACTAATTAAAGTTAAGTTAACTTAACTAAAGTTAATTGATAATTCTAGCATTAGTGACTACGTTACTTTAAAACTAAGATGGCATATTAGTATACTAGCTGCTCTCCGCGGTTTCACACGCGCGGTGTTGGATGATGATGAATCTTATATAGGCTATGTTACTCAGGGTGAATGTGGCTTTCCAATGGGGAAAGTATTTTTGAAATCGGTCCAGTACTTTTTGAGTCAATTCGTTACATACATACTTACATACAAATCTTTCCTCTTTATAATATAATTATTATATTAGTAGAGATATAGATTATTTACTAAGTAAACCTTTCAGAGACAAATGTTCGTAATGTTTATTGGAAGTGTAGTTTCTAGTGAAATGTGTTGTATATTTTTTACAACAATATACCTATATGAGTACGACACTATGAACGAGGGGGCAAGACACTTGCAAGGCACTTTACATTATTTTCTCATATTATTACCTCCCTTCTTTCGCAATTCTTAAACATTCAAATAAACAAATGTTTTCCAAAGTTTACTAAGTAATTAACTTTTTTTCTTTTTTTTTGAGGGGGGAAATGCTGTGCACTTCCCTTCCGCCACGGGGGTGACGGAAGGGGGCGTGTGGGGCTCAGACCCACTAAAACCCCCCCGTGAGCAGTCCTCCGCCAAGGTGGGGCGAGACAGGGTCGCGCTGGCAGTCACCATCTCGCCCCAGCGGTAGGCCCGGATTGATCTTAACCGGGCCTCAGCGCCTGTGAAGGGATGACCTTGCTCACCAAGGTCACCCCCTAGACATGTAGGGCCGTGCAAACCGGCGAAGAGTCCCCCGACTATTCGCCAGTAACCCCATACTAAGTAATTACCTACCCTATGTTATCTGTAGAAGTTGATGATTAATGGGGGATCCCAATAATCTATCTATCCTTACGCCCGATTTACACATCAATAAGTACAGTAGCGAGTTAAGTAACCGGTCAGTTAAGTAGCAAGTAGGAAGTTGTAAGTGACGTACAAACGAACGCAAGTTTAGTTCATAAGTTACCGTTCCGAGAAGACCAGTCGCGTCGGTTGTTTTGTTCTTTTAGGTATATTAAAATAGTTGTTTTATTCAGAAAATGGATGTCGGATTACTGAATACCAATTTACGTGCTATAATAAGAGAAATAGTATCAATACTTTTACAACACATTGAAAATGAAATATGAATAGAAATGAACAGACCCTAACGCATATGTGAAAACACAAAAATAACACATATTTGCGTCCGCAGTGTACGAGTACAAACTTATGTACTGTACTAAACTCTTCCGTCTACACACCGGCCAGTTAAGTTGACGGGGTGCGGGAGACGCGAGAAACGAGAGGGGCCTACTCCACACTGGACTTGCCAAAAAATAGAATCACGATCTATTCAACTCAACTTAATCAATAACTTACTACTTAACTTGCGTTTGTCGTCCAAACGACAATAACAACTTAACTCGCTGATGTCTCAAGTAAACTCGCTACTGTACTTATTGAAGCGCTTTACCTTACTAAGAATAGAAATTTTACATAACGTCCGTTTGACATAACAAATAGTGACAAATATCTATCGATATATTATTGGGACCGGCCGTAAGACGGACGGATGTATGCACTGATCCATATTAATTTAAATATCAATTGGACAAAGTTTACTAAAGGTGGTCAACGTGTTCATTCCCATAACGAACAGAGATATCAACAAGCCGTCCGATCGACATTCGTAACAAATCCGATCGCCGGAGTCCGGAGCCCGTTTGGAAAGCCGCTTCCAGCTTATCTTATCCGACGGGGATTTCTAGCTAATGACTCTCCGTGGGCTGGACGTCATTCCTTAACTGCAACTGTATGTACTTGTGTCTTTCAAGTGTTGCAGCTTGATTTAATGTCCGAGAAACTGCTTAGAAACATGTTGCTTTTCTTTATCCACTTATATATATTTTATACGTTTAACGACAGCTTACTAACGGTGCATCCGATCTAGATCCAATTTATCAACTTTTTTAGATTTCGTAACTTTGATTATTTTTAATAGGTCTAAGTATTCCAACTAGGTACATTTAATGTAGTTTAAACATATATAATCAGCGTAGTACTTATAAATGAGGATGAATACCATTATACAGGGTGGTTTTTTGAGAAGGGTGCCCATGGCCAAGTCCGGAACCACGAGAGTTAGAGAAAAATCGTGAAAGGAGGCCATGACCGCCCTTCTTAAAAAACCACCTTGTATATTTAATGGAATGCCAGCCTTTGTATATTTGTATAGTTTTTGGCGGCAACTTCATGTAAAGTTTATCTGTCGTGCAATTCTCATGGGGATCCCAATAATCTATCTATCCACAGTTTTCCTTACTACCGATAGAAATTTGACATAACGTCCATACAAATAGTGTCAAATATCTAACTCTAGTAAGGTAAACCGGCGATAGATAGATTATTGGGACGGGCCGAAGAGCTAATCGTTGCATCTTTGACAATATACGTGAAACGACGAAGAGACGTCAAGGAACGTTGGAAAAGCAACCGTATGTACAAGGGCGATATCTTTTAAGTATTTGACATCGGTGAGCTCGTCGACGATCGCAACGACGAATCAATCGCATCGCACCGCAATCGCGGCTGATCTTTATGAAATTTGTCAGAACGTAAGTCTTACTTTCATAAACATACATAGCAAAAATACCAACAAGAATAATCTTCAACAAAAGAAGCAGTATCCGAGGCTTGAACTCTAGCCCTACATATCGCAAGTTGTCCGCTACTACCATTTCGCTATTTAAGAATTTCGTGTTTCGACTAAGTTTGGTATGACAGTTGCTAAAGACCCAGAATACTCTGTGCTACAGTTGTTTCATCTGCATGTGTGTGTGTCGTTCATTTACTTAAACTCAACATTTTCTCAAAGTGTAGGTATCAATAGGTTTAATTATGTTTATTATGTGCTTACAACAAATTGGAAATCCGCGAAATCCCCCAAAATTAGTTTATTTCTCGGTAATTAAAATAAAATAAATAAAAACTTTTTTTGTAGAAACAACGCCATGTACTGAGATTTGTTGCTTAGCTATACCTAACGTTTATCATTAGGAGCGTTCGTTTAGCTTTTAGGGCATTGGTGGCGTTGTCATTGATGGCTCTTTTGTTAAAGCGTTCGTAAAGCTCAAAAACGTTAATTTTGACACTTTTGCCCATACCCTATTCGAACGCTCAACTGAGCATAAGACCTAAAATCGCATGATTATGCTGTCAAATAAATAGCTGTCAAAAAACGATTACAAACAATCATGCTCCGGAGTCCGGACGTGGGTCTAAAATACCTCTTTTTTAGCTTCCCGAACGCTGAGCAAAAAGAGACACGAACGACATTTTCACCCACAGATTCCCAATGCGAACGCCCCTTGTGAGCGGTTTTAGCGAAAATAACGCTAAAACGCTTTCAAGGGGTCTATTCGAACGCACTAATTCTGAACTATATCACGGCAGGCCCCACGAGCTTAGCCGCGGTCGGGTCGGACCACGGATCTAGGAATTCCTATAGTACAAAATAAAATACGTGTAACAATGTGCCTATCCACCACCAACAGGCCAATTCTACTCGTACTATTTGACAACGTTCAACAATCTATCCCGCTGCAACTGCAGTTCGACTTCGGTTGTCGTTCGTACATTACACAAAAATCACAATCTACTATTTCTATAAAACAAATTAGAACGTAATGTCTTCTTAAACATTATATTAAAGATACATTAAACGCTACTATATATGAATATGAGTTAGCAGAATATAAAGTTTGGATTGATCGCTGGCGTCAATAGAAACGTAACTGCAGCGACTGTTGTTCAATAGCAGAATAAGAAAAAAAAATACCAAAAAATGGAACCGACTTCAATACCAAAAAGTTTGAAATAAGTTGTTTTTATTCGGTACCATGATAGTTCAAAAGTAGGTTTTAACCTTTTATCCCAATATTGTGCGCATGGTACCGACTTCGACAAGTTATTTCACACTTTGGTATTGAAGTCGGTTCATTTTTAGGTAAATTTTTTTCTCCATTTTTAGTGACTCTTGCTACTTACAGAATCGATTGTCATTCAGCGTCAATTATATTATCAAGATAGGCGTAGCAATTTTCAGTTTTTGGAGTGTAACTCAAACACTGCTTGGCCGAATTTGATGAAATTTAAATGGGACCACCTCGGATGTATACTCTACCAAACAAAAAATAATTTTAAGAATTTGTTCACAAATGGGGGAGACATCGGCTAACATACACTAAAAAATACATACATTCGAACATATAACCGCCTCCTATTTTGAAGTCTGTTGAAACGTACAAAATTCACCGTTCAGGTACTGTTCAACAAAGGGTTGTACCCGTTGACTATCAGTTCGAGCAAGGCCCTTGTCACAAAAGTACTGTCGTAATGGTCTGATTTATAAGTTCAAGTGATAAGATATGGCTTGTTAAAGGATCTAAGTTGTCGTATGTTAGTGATTCTGGTTAAAGTTGGAGTGCTGATTAACATTCATGAGGGTTTCTTTGAGGCTTGTATGAGAAGGGAATATAGATATTCCGGGGATGGCGCGACGCGACACAACTTAGGGAGTTGAGCAACTTATAATATACTAGCTGCTCTCCGCGGTTTCACCCGCGCGGTGATGGATGATGATGATGAATCTTATATATCCTATGTCACTCAGGGTGAATGTAGCTTTCCAATGGTGAAAGAATTTTTGAAATCGGTCCAGTACTTTTTGAGCCAATTCGTTACAAACATAATTACATACAAATCTTTCCTCATGTATACATCTTAGTACCTAAGTACATGCATTACGTGCACATATTCGTTGAGGGTGTTCTACTCTTAGTGAAAGTTCTAAACGTAGGAATACGGATTTCTAAAGTAACAAATTTATAACCGTTTGTACGATTAACTTTATTCGTCCTGCGATTGAGGCGGTTCTGTCTTTTATTAGTTATTTCTCTGTTCTATTCGTTTATGATGATGTCGTCCGCGTCGTGTCCGACGATGGCTACCCCGGCTATTTTCTGGCGTGTGCTCGCATGTGGCTGGCAAATCCAAACTTCCCCTTGAATACTCGGTCACAAGCCATGCAGTAGAGCTGACCTGCTCTGTTGTACGTGTAATTGTAGGAGGGTTTAGGTCTGTTCTTGCAAGCTTGGTGCTTTGAGTCCAACTCGGAAAGGCGACTATTCTGGGACTGTGCTACTCATTTTTTAACCTTCGAACGCCAAGCCGTTATATTCGTTATGTAGTAACCCGCCCGCGGTTTCGACCATATATTTACTATACCGACTATATATTTTTTTTTATCCAGAGCGTTAGTAATTTTCCTAAAAAAACACTTGTAAAATTACCGTAAGTTTTTCGAGACATCAGCTATCTGCCAGTGAGAGTCGTATATATAAGTACGAGGGTGAATCAAAAAGTTCTTAGAAGTGCATATATATGAAACCTTTTTGGATCAAGTTCGATATTCAAATTAAAGAGTGTCTATCACACTATATTTATGCAGACTGTCACTTGTTTTTGTCAGTTCGTTCGCATGTAATAAATTTTTTTGTGCAACGAGTTGCTAAAAAGTCAAAATTATGGATAAAAGTGAGTTACGTGCGGTGATAAAATATCTCAGTTTGAAAAAAATGTCTACGAAGGAAATTTTTTTGGACATTCAGCAGACATTAGGGGGTGATGCTGTACCCTATTCTACGGTTGCGTACTGGGTGGCTGAATTTAAAAGAGGTAGATCAAGCTGTAAAGATGACCCGCGTTCTGGGCGGCCTTCAACCTCCGTTACAGAAGAAAATGTCAAAAAGGTTGAGAATCTGGTTTTGGAAGACAGAAGAATGACTATAAAACATATAGCTGAGATCCTAAAGATATCTTTTGGTAGCGTTCAATCCATTTTAATTGATTCACTGGGGTTCAAAAAAGTGTCTGCAAGATGGGTGCCACGAATGTTAACCGACGAAAACAAAAAGCGACGTTTGGAAATTTCCAAGCGTAATCTCGAAATGTTCCAGCGTGATTCGGATTTAATTTTTGGCCCCCGAACACGCTCATTTGGTTTGTCGGTCCCTCTACCAAACACCCTGTATATACGAGGGTGAATCAAAAAATTCTTGGAATCAATATTAAAAAATGCAAAGATTTAAATAATAATATTTTATTTTTCTACATAATCTCCCTCCAATGCAATGCATTTAGAATAACGCGTTTCTAACTTCCTTATTCCTTGTGAAATTGGTGGGATTTTTTTGGCCAACTTGTATTCTCCAAGTGGGCCCCCGAACACGCTCATTTTGTTTGTCGGTCCCTCTACCAAACACCCTATATATAGGTAGTCTGCCGAATATAATATATACTTTCATGTGTCTAGTGAAAAATTGTATTATAATAATTCGATTCATATATTTTATTAATCAGGCTTACTATGTACTGGGTAAAGGTATAAAATAAACCTGTCCTATTTTAGTGGATCAACATGTTTTTTTCCAAGATAATAAAAGATCCGGTATATGACATAGATAGTACATTTTTATTCATGAATAATGTTCCAAACACACTCCGCGAAGGCGGATCCACGGGATGCAGCTTGTTTTTAAGTAATTTGAAATGGAGCGTACTATTTTGACGTCTTGAATTCATTGCCTTAATAACATGCTTATTAGACGAGATCAAAATGCACGTTTTCGAGAAAATTCTAGAGGTTTTTGGAAAAGTTTCGCAACTACAGATATGACTCCCTTTGTTAAGTAACTTCATACCTAATACCTAATAGAGCAGATCGATGAGAGTCAGTACAAATACTATCTAAGTATCTAACATATAACTAGTACAAAAGTAAAAATGTAAGGGATCGGTTTCTGTACATGAAAGATATTATTATATGAGAAAAAATATTATTGGGACTTCTACAAACCGAAAAAGAATGAAAAAAAAAATTTTAATTTTTTTTCTGTCTGTTTATTTGTTTGTCTTTGCGTTTGTTGTGCACTCCAATCTCAGAAAGGGTTTCCCTATTATGTAGGACTAGCTGCTCTCCGCGGTTTCACCCGCGCGGATGATGATGATGAATCTTATATAGCCTATGTTACTCAGGGTGAATGTAGCTTTCCTATGGTGAAAGAATTTTTGAAATCGGTCTAGTACTTTTTGAGCCAATTCGTTACAAACATAGTTACATACAAATCTCTCCTCTTTATAATATTAGTATAGAAGTATAGATAGGATATGGTTTTCACTAATAAAAAGTTATTGTAATGTAAAGAATACGAAGTAACTCTCTCGCCACTACACGTAAGACTGGCGGGTCAACGAGTACCGAATAAAACTACAATTAAATAAAGTTTACATTATCGCGTGTGGCAACGAGTCTCATAAGCTCAGTTAAAATTTACCGCGGAACGAACAGAAATGAATTTTATAACGAAACTGTACAACATAATGAACTTTATGTCAATAATGTAACTTACAAACTAAATTAAATAAAAAAACAAAAAACCGCGCAGTTTGAAAACTGACATAGTCAAATACTACCTAACGCAAGAATAAACTTAAGAATAGATTATCTTTGCATAAACCGAAGAAGTTCCGAAAAAAGCTCGCGAGCAGATACCGTGAGTTATGTGTTTCGAGTCCCAGATCGAGTTCCAAGTGACTGTTGTGTCAGCGGTAATAAGCCGGAACGCAAGAAACGTGTGCGGAAGAGGGTAGACCGTTTCGTCTGCACACAACAACACCTACCCGCAGATACTTCAGTTTACTCGTGAACATGGCGCATGCAACTGTGCCGAAATATCGAGAGCTCACAATAAATACAATACAATGACATGGTAAATGTCCCGTTTCTAAAGTTAATTCTTGAATAAATACTTCTCCCATTACAATGTGGCCATTTGACGCATTACTGAGTGTGCAGTCAGCCTGTATAACGACCATATTGGTAATGCCATACGTATAGAAACTATAGCATATTCTATGTATACTAGCAGCTCCTTATATGCTTAACAACTTTTTCATCCTAGAAAACAAAACCCGGTTTATGCCTTACAGTATTTTAATGATGTCCCGATTCTCGTTATTAATTACTGGTAACTAGACATAGTGGGTAATTACCACATAGCTGGCAACATTCCAAGGGAGGGGGAAATGTTGCCGCGTGCAGCGATTGTGCCTAATTTTGGGGGTATTTTATCGTGATTTATTAATGGGATGAATTTCTGCTTAGTTTTCGATAAATTAGTTTGTTTTTCAATTTGTTCTGCATTTGTCTGCTATTTAATGATTAGCTGTTTTTCATATTGTTTAAAGCGTTTGTAAAATAAAAGTTTTCTATATTAATTAATTCATATCTTTACACACGTTACTTACTAAGTAATAAAATTGAAGTGTCCGTTACGTCATATCATATATTAAATAAGCTTTTTTTACGAAATGTATATGAAAGTAGGTAGGTAGTATATTGTATGTATACCTACTTATACGGTACATATGAGATGGCGCGTCTACATGCTCGTCGAGACAGCCCGAGACACGCATGTAGACGCGCCATGAGAAAAATAAAGAGTTACTTTTATTGTTTGTTTCGGTTTATCTGAAACGGCCGAATTGATTTTGACGGGACTACTAAATAGGCTACCTACTTTTCTACCGACTTCCAAAAAAAGGAGGAGGTACTCAATTCGACTGTATGTTTTTGTATTTTTGTGTTTTTTTTTATGTTTGTACCTCATAACTTTCGACTGCGTGAACTGGTTCTCAAAATTTTGTTTGAATGCGGGTGCTTCCCGTGTGGTCCCATTTAAATTTCATCAAATTCGGTCTAGTAGTTTTTGAGATGCACTCCAATAACTTAATAGAATGGAAGTAGGTACAAATTTTTTCAAATTGTACTCAGTCATCACGCGGGTGAAACCACGGGACGCAGATAGTTTTTTTTATGATATTAGAAGACAGTACAAGAGATGTGTAGATGTGTTTCTCAAAGTGACGAACTGCACTGCGCCCGTGATCATGAGACATTAAGTGGTTGTCTCATGCGCCTGTAATTTCGCCGGCACCCATACCGTTCAAACCAGAACGCAGTATTGCCAACATTACTGCTTCACGGTAGATATAGGGTATGGTGGTAGTATTTCCTTGGATGAATCCTACCACAAAGAGTTACTGCTACTATTCCTACTAATATGTATACAAACGCAACAGTAGGTATAGTTTGTATGTATGGATGATTTTTTAATGTTTGACGAAAAAACTATTAAATTAATTTTAATGTAGATAGATAAGGCGAAACATCGGAATAAATATAATTGGGACTTCTACAAACGGAAATATAATGAAACAAAATTGTCTGTATATTTATCTGTTTGCCTGTGCGTTTGTGCACGCTAATCTCAAAAACGGCTTCCCTAATATATGGGATATATGGAAATGGCTGGAATCAGTCCTGGATTTGTCAATAGGCCGTATAGGCCACGGCCTAGGGGCGGCGGCGTCCTAGGGGCGGCAGATTTCAGACTACGCTCGCTCACAATTTAAGAGGATAAAAGTCAAACAAGTTCACAGGTTTTCTCTTTCTAACTTTAATTTCAATCAACTTTGGTGGTTACAATTTTCCATGTAACATTAAAAATAAACGTGATAATGCAATGATAAGATTTTACCCTCACCGCTGTCATCGAAAAATATCGATCTTACCAAAAAATGATACAAGCCAAAATTGTAGGAACTTTAATTTCAATTAACTTCACCACACTAATGCAAAATTGTAACCACCATTTTCCATGTAACATTAAAAATAAACGTGATAATGCAATGATAAGATTTAAACCTTTGTAACTCTTTTTCGGGTATTAATCGATTTGACGAAAAAATGTATATGAATCAAAATTGTAGAAACCTGAATTCTACACAACTTCGTTGTTAACAATTTTTCGTGTAAGATTACCACGCAAAACAAAATTTAAACTGCCAGTGACCTCCCCAAAGAATTTCGAAAGAAAATTGCTATCTATATCTTTTTCCAAGTTTGCCACTTTTTTGAGCCAATTCGACTGGGCTAATAATTCGTTAATTTAACTTTTCTATTTTTTTAAAAGATTACTAGCTATGTGGTTTGCATATTACTAGTAGTTTTGTCTTGTAGTCCCCTCCAACTAAGGTGCTTATGTCTGAAGTCTGGAGTGGGTTCACTCCGATAGTGCAATGGATGTGGGGATCGAACTCTTGAACGATCGGGAGTGACCTCTCGATCACAATGTAAAATTATTAAAGGTACATGGGCGGCGGAAATAAAGTGGCCTACACTCAAAAAAATATAAATCCGGCACTGGCTGGAATGGAATATAGGATACATCATTAGTTTTATCATTAGAATTCGTTAGTAGGTATATTCAATATAATTAAATGTTAATTTTATCGGCAAAAGAGGTAAAAAATATTTTAGTAGGGTATGGATCTATCTAACTAGGTATTTATACTCCATACAAGTAACGAGACAGGCCAGTGGCCCGAGCACGAACATTTGCTAAAGTGTAACGTTATCGTATCGTTTACGTATTCAGCACAAACTATGAGTTATCTGTGCCACTATTGTACTAGATAAATGACAGTTTGTACTGTATGTACGTCAAAGTTACACTTTAGCAAATGTCCGTGCTCGGGCCACAGTTGTATCGTGTACTCAGTTGAACATCGGATAAGCACCATCACTTCTACCAATGAGAGTAACAATGTTCCAAAAACTGAGTAGTTTATGTGGTAGGTACTTTAATTCGATGGTCACCCTAAAACAACCCTTTTTAAATTTTATACGCGCTAATAATTTAACTTCTTAGATTGATTTAGGGTGTGGTTGTCGGTGAAATTACAAGCACATGAGATTTTAAAACTTAATGTGTCAGGGTTACGGCCGCATTTTCGTCACTCGTGACGGAAATGCCGGATCTGTTATAGGCAGAGATTACCGCTTAAGACCAGGTGGGTCTCATGCTTGCAGTGTCTTTATCACATATAATGTTTTTGTATAACAATATACCAAGGTACCTACATAATAATATACTTGTAGGAACGAATTGTCCGTTGTCGCCGAATGTCGCGATTCTTCTCAGACGTTGAGTATCGTTGCTGACTTGCTGAGGTTCGTGAGGTTAAGACTATGAGTTGCGACTGAAACTCAGTGGCTAAGGATTCTGTCCTCAGTCGTATGCTGAGTCGGGACCCATGTTTATGACACGCACACCATCACGCTGTTTCCTATACGGGTCTTGTTATTTATAATGTATGTGTAAGTAGTTTGTTTTTAATTTTTATTATTTCATATGTCTGTAATGTGATGTTGTGTGTGTCTTGAATAAATGCGTTTTCTTTCTTTCTTCTTTATATAAATATAAAATACTTGTTAGAGGGTGTGGTTAGTGGTATTGTCTTACAAAAAACGCAGGTAAGGGTCAGCACACATGGCCGCGGAATGGAAAGGAACGGAAAGTAATATTTGGGTCCTCGAATCGAATTTAGAAACATACTTATGTATCTATAGGGAGGGTAGTACGCCGGTTTTGCGACCGCATCCTATATTCGACCGTTTAATGTACCTTTGATGAACAAAGGCAAAAAATTAATATTTTCGTCATGAACACATCTATAGAATATATTTTATTGGCTACGCAAATGTCAATCCTACTCACATACACATTTCCTACGCAAGCATTTGAGTGAGAAAAAAATATCAATCTGTGGCAAACATTGAAAGGGCCAAAATGAAGTTTGGGTACAAAAAAAATAGCGCAGCGTCGCAGCTTTCACATTGCGTATTGGTTACTTTATTGTCGTTAATAGGTTTTATTGTTGTAGAACTTATTATTGAACTGCTTAATAATGTTTATTCATTTTTATTGATTTCTGCTATTAAACTAGGTTAAAAATTGGGGTGATTGAAAATAGAACAGGTCGGAAATCCGCCTAGGCGCATCCAGATAGATCGTGTTTTGTAACAAATATTTTAAGTAAAATTATATTTTCTATTTAAAACTTTAAACCAATATGCATATGCAATTTAATTGCCAGTTTTCGACCAGGTTTATCCATACAGTATAAAAACTACTTATACTAGAGTACTAAACAATTTTGATCGAAGAAATATGATAAAATGACAATTATCTTGCTGATTGTAAATTTTTCCAAAATCTGTAGATGTAATTCAGAATATCTTAAAAATTTATGAATAGTCTCCTAAAACCGTTTTCCTAATTAACGGTTAAGGACAGTAAGTGCCCTTACTGTCCCGTCTCAAAAATTCAGCCTGTATAACTTCAGTATACCTAACTATTTTATAGATACCAACTTATTTAAAATGTTATATTTTTCTGATTAATTTCTAATTACATACCGGACATATGTAAATATATTATTTTATTTATCTATGTTAAAAGGCAAGTAGGTACATACTACGTAGCCATCGAATCCCATACGAATCGTAATCGGTAAGTAATCTAAAATACGTGAACGGTGCGGTGAAGCAACTCGGCGTTTTACGTTTTACTAGCAACATAAACCGCAACTGTTTAGTGCCCTGCCAATGAAATGCAGTATATGTACAGTCACAAGCTTTGCCGAACCATTTAACAGTTTAGCCGCTCAACTTGCATCCCAAACATTAGCTCAACGTAAATAAACTTCTAAATTTGTCACCACTACAATAAATACACCACAAAACGACCATCATTGAAACACCGAACCAACAATTTATCTGTTTGAATATAGCTTTTTCGAACGCATACAATGATCTTATTATAAATAAAATGCGAGTGGACTCTCCCGATCGATAACATTATAGCGATATTTACAACAAACGAGCTTACCTTGAGCGTATGTAAACAAATGCAGAGACACGAACAAGAAAATCCAGTTTTTGATCCCGAAACGGCACATCCCTGTCCGCCACATGGTTGCAATGCACTTTGTGAACACAGTATCAGATTTTTTAATTCATCGTTATCACATTTTCACTTAGAATTCACAATTTTACGCGATGTTAACACACTGTATCCGATATCAATAGGCGAGCCGCCATTATTCGTAGCGAGAACGAGAACCGGCGCGTTCTGAAACACAACTCAATAATGAAAAGGGCAATGCCCGGACCGGACTAACTATCGCATGAAGTTGGTACGAGACGAAACGCATTGTTGATTACAGTGATATTAGAAACAAGTGTAGTGTTGGGTACGAAATGTATATATTAATCGATCGATTTCAATACAAATCGATACACAATACGTATCTAGTGTACGTAGCTCCTAATTTTTACTTAGGTGATGGCGGGAAAAATGACAAACAATGGTTATCGTTGATTTTGTTTATTTTTCCTAGACTTGCGTTTCTGCTTATTTTGATGAGTTGTAACAGTGGTGGATTATTAACCGTAAGTGTTCGTAAAGTTGTAGGAGTGTAGGCAATTAGGCAAAGTGAACAAAATCATGACCCATTGTTTTGTGTTTTCCTCGTCAATAACAAAGTTTTAGTACTGCATCCGCCGCATTACTAAAACCGGCTTAGACTTGATGTCTGAATTATTAATGATACAGTGACGTGACTCTTGATTGCTTAAATATAAATCTAAATTGATTCAACTTTTAATATTTAGTAAAGTTAATTGAACAATATTACAAGCGTGATCGATAGATTGTATAATTGTTACTACCACCAAGCACGAAAATCGAGTTAAAATTTGTGTGAGTTACATCTTAAAAACATTTGCTGTAACTAGCATTATAAATATATTTATTTGGTACGGTGATTATTATTGTTGCAATTTGATGGTGCAAAAGTGTACATAATGGTGAAACGATTTTATGGTATACTCCTCATGGATAAAGTTATTACCGGATCCTGACTTAAGCAGGACAGGGACTTAATGACAGACTTTAAACTACCTACCTACCAAAAATCTCTCTTAGTGCGTACGTATAAATATTTACGCAACTTGAGCTCAAGGCAGTCATAAGAACTTGAGGACATGAAAATGTCATAGAGCAACACGGGCCGTCCGGCGGACCGGAGGACGGCCCGTGTTGCTCTATGGAAAATGTACAACGATACGAGTGCAAATACAGAAAAGTAGGTACCTACTTAAAAATGCATTGTCAATGTCAACTCAAGTTTACTGTCAAAATTATATCAGCATAACTTGCCTGTCCTGGTGCTGCCAGAAATTTACTATTGCAACTATTAAAGTACTTTTTTTATTTATCTTCAGTGTCTCTCTTATTGTACTTGCTTGAATAATCAGAATAATCAATTTATTGGTAAGAAATATTAGAAGTCAAAATAATAATAATAATAACATATAACTTAGTATAACACTAGAGTTCATAATATGTCAATTGTGATTACCTATATAAATTATATAAAATACAAATAATGTATATAAATACCATTCTATTATTAATATGTCATTCATGATTATACAAATTATATAAAATACAAAATAAATTATTTATATTTAATTTTATTTTTCGCACATATTCTTCAATACTGAAGAACGCCTTCTCAACGAGCCACGATTTAAGTCTGCGCTTAAATGAAGAGAGACTAGGTGCTGGGACTACCTGATCTGGTAGGTGGTTATAGAACGGGTGTCCCAGCACGTGCGTGAGTCTGTCTGACTTAGCCAGTCTGTGCGGTACCGCAGATAACTTGCCAGCTCCGCGGGTGTTGTAGCATCGCGTTTGGTGATCTCCACGCATCTCGAATTGCTCCAGGTTTTGCCTTACATGCATAGCTACTTGCAGTATTGCAATGGAAGGCAGCGTAAGGATCTGGAGAGATACAAAAAACTGTCGCACCGACGTGTCCCACGCTGTCCCTGCGGTCGCCCTCACAGCACGTTTCTGCATTCGGAAGACGCGCTCCCGATCAGCCGCACGCCACAGCTCTGCGCCGTACTGGAGGAGCGAATGAACTGTCGCGAAATAACAAGTGCGGACCACGTCAGCGGACACCATACGCGATAGCCTGCGGATAGCGAAGCATGCGCTACCCAGCCTGGCACACAATTTATCGATATGTGTATCCCAGGTTAGGCCACGGTCTATATGAAACCCTAAGAAGACGGTCGATGGAACCTGTACAATGGTGTTTGTTTCAATAGTAACGGACAAGCTCCTAACCGGACGCCCTGATATGCAAAAATGAATGAAGTGCGTTTTCTTGTGGTTCAGAGCGAATCCGTTCCACTGAAACCATTGTGCCACCTGGCGTATGACCGTGTTCAACCGCTGCTCGAGCTGGTTCAGTGAAGGGGTGCTGACGACCACAGCCACATCGTCCGCGTACATGTAAGCCTCCCCTTCGGTTACGTGCTCCGGCAGGTCATTCAGCAGCAGCGAAAACAGGATGTTGGATACCGACAAACCCTGGGCTACGCCCATAACCGTCCGGAGAGGGTCGGACTTCGTCTCACCACCGTCGGTAACCACCATCTGCGTTCTGTCCCGTAACAGGTCTGTCAGGAGCGAATGCGCCGGTCCCTGTATGCCGTAGTGCTTGAGTTTGGAGGCGAGGAACGCTATGGTCTGCGACATCGAAAGCTTTCGATAGGTCGCAGCACAGAACTGCAACTTAACGTCTCGCCTCACAAGCCTCCAGAACTCGCCGTAAAACCTCACGTGTGAGTGAGATAGTCGAGCAGCCAGCGCGGTACGCGTATTGCCGCTCCGACAGCGCTCCGGTTGCCCCTAAGTACTCGGTGAGACGTGTACTCAGTCCGTTCTCAAAAATCTTCGCGACAGAAGGTATTATTGACACGGGCCTATATGCATCTATATCATCGCGCCTGCCCTTCTTGAATAAAGGTGAAATTTTACTCACCTTTAAGGCTTTTGGGTACCTTCCCGTTTCAATGCAGCGGTTGAACAGGCCGGCCAGACACTAAGCTAGAGGTTCTGCGACCGATGCAATGAGTTCCATCGAAATGTCGTAGATGTCTTGTGTGGGTTTTCTAGGAATCTTTGACATTATAATGTGTAAGACCTCTTACGCAGTAAACTTGACCAACCCCAGGGAGCGGTCGCAGGCGAGCCGCACCGCCATGAGCGCCGCCTCCAAGTGCACGAGTTGAGCGCACGGCGCGCTGCACGCCGTCGCCGCTCCCACGAACCTCGCCTTCATTGCGTTGGCTGCGGCCTTCCGAGACTTGAACTTCATCCCCGGGGAGTCCTTAGCAACCTCTGTGAAGCTCGCTGACATACAGGAGACTGTGCCTCTCTCTGTGTTAACAACCCGCCAAATAGCCTTAGTAGAGTGAGCACTATGGAGGATCATGTTCTCGTAGTGCCGAAACTTTTCCTTTTTTACTGAGTCTTCGTACTGCGAAGTAATTTTTGCAATAAAAGAATCTAACCTTGAAGCTGGAAATATTTCTTGTAACTTAATTGAGTCAAAGAGGAGGTTTTTTAAATCGATAAGTTCTCGTGTGACCCAGGATTGAGTACTCATATTTTTACGTCATGGTATACTCTGTAACAAAGCGACCCAATCTATACAATACATAGTCTCTCGGAAGGCCATCTTGGTAGCGTGCGTGTAGTCGCGCACGCGGCTAGTGCGCGGCGGAGGCTGTGCGCGCGCGCATGTTACCGCGGTGCGCACGGCGTAGTGGTCGCTAAGCTGGGTGTCAAACGGGCTCGTCACCACCGAACCCCGTAGCGGGTTGCTATATACGTGGTCAAGGCACGTCGATGACTCACCCGCCACACGCTTTTTAACAGAACATAAACCACCTAGCCAGTTGATATTAAAATCACCTATAAATAGAAAGCTCTTACCACTCTCATTGGCTCGCTCGAGCAGGCGTTCTAAATGCGATAAAAAGTCAGTTGAACTAATTAAGTTAGTTCTATAAATACACAAAATTAATACGTTAAAATCAATAAGTTCAACAGCTGATACTTCACAATATCTCTCTGTTGACATGTCAGTGAACTCCAAACATTCTATGGCCTTTACAGTGTTTTTAACATAAATACATGAGCCACCGTGTGCTAAAGTCTTTCTACATTAGCTAGATACTAATGTATATCCGTCCAAATTAATACTTTTTAAATTAGGTGCACTTAACCAATGTTCAGTCAGGCCTAGTACGTCATAATTCAGTTCGTCGCGTAATAGAACCTCTAGCCGTTGAGATTTTTTATCAATTGAAGCTATATTTTGATGACATATCACTAATGCCTTCGTAGATATGTTACTTGTACAGTTGGGATCACCCCATGATTGAGGCGCTGCTGGCGCTGAAGGGTCCGGTGCGCTGTGCCCCCCGCTGCTGGCGGGGGCGAGTGGGAAACCAATCCGTGAAGCAAACCTTGGCTGGCCACACAGCCGGCCTCGTCACCGCATCGTACACTACCTCTGGCATTCGATCACGAAGGCAGCATGAATTGAGAGGCACTTGAAGAGTACCTTTAGTGGGTATTATTTTTTGGTGCAGAATGCACCCAAGTACTGGCCTATGGCGGAAAGTGTATTTTTAACGTACTGATAAGTATATGAATATCAGTTTACAGTGCCCTTTTTGTTAAGTTAAATTTTATTATACTGTGCTTAAATATAAAATGTATAAATTGTACGTGTATAACCTGATTCTTCACCTAATCCAATTTAAAAATAACCAATCAAGAGTCACGAGTTCGTACGTCAGTATTGTTTGTTATAATTTGTCTTATAGGTATGTCTTTTATTTGTGTAGTAGGTATACTTAATGTTAAGTAAGAATATATATAAAATATATTTCCTAATACCCCGAGGGGAGCCAGGTTAGAATGCAATCTCATTTCTTCCCATGGGTGTCGCAAGAGGTGACGAAGGGAAAATACCAATATAATAATAATTATTATATTGGTATTATATGACTAATAATAATTATTATATGACGGATTTGCCATAATTATTATGGCAAATCCGTCATCGGGGTAGACATTGTTTAACGGAGAACATTCCGGCTGATATGATGATATTAAAATTACAAAAAAAAAATCTCTGATTTTCAGCATCTTTTCAGGCTTTTGTCCAAACGGTTAAATAATACGCTTTCATTTTATCTCGAAATCATATTCATTGCTGGATAAAACCTAATAAAAAATGGGGCAGGTCATAATGTTATGCGCACCTGGGTACGACCGTATCTGTGTTAAGATCAGATAAATTAAATAACCTCCGAATATAAGGGTTTTATAAAGTGTTTACAGCATAGCCTGCTACGCCATTTTCTTCTACCCATCCTGCAATTTGACGCCAGTCGCTTGCGTTGTTCAAACGCATTTTATGCGTCGTGAAATTAAAACGAGTCTTACCCTGCGATCAGTTTTGCTAAGATCGGGACTTACCGCCGCCAACATATTTATTAAATATTCATCATCATGATGATGATTTTCGCGATTATTGGAAAACGCCTGGACCTATATGGTAAATTCTTTAATATAAGAAATAAATAATTAATATATAAATTAAAAATTAAGTTATATTCTTGTTTTGATTTAGAAACGATATTTAAAAAACTCATTAATTTATGTTTTCTTTGGGTAACACCGGACATGTTTCATATTATAGAGCTCCGACCTTACCCCGTTAAGGTCCGTACTTTCGCTGGATTTTCAAAAAAAATATCATCACTTTAGCCACATTTATTAGCTCTGGAACTATCACGTTTAGAGCATCATAAAAATACTGATATAAAACCTTTCATTTATGCAGAACTCTGTAAAATTATTTCTGCTGCAAGTACTTTTCAAGATGAGAAAAATACTTTTCGCAACGTTCTTGCAACAGTTTCTTAAAAAAACATTCGGTCTTACCCTGGTGCACCTTATGCATTAAAATTATTAAATCCCGTTCCCTGTTAAAAGTTTCTGAATGCATTGTTATTGTGAACAAAATGACAAATATGTCTCTTAAGCTAAGTAGCATTGCATATCTTTCAGCCATAGAGTAAATTATATATATGCTTTCAGCGATTTACCACTGGCAGCACTGGTTGTGTTGTGTTGTGTTGCAATTTGATTTGATGTTTTCGTTGAGTGTTTCTTCGTTGTATTTCGAGATTTAAGATTAGAGAGAAACCAAACTGTAGCCGATAACAAAGTCACTGAAACTATTTGTCTACATCAATATGGAATTAATTTATTCAATGAGGCGTAAGCCTCTCAAATGCGAACCACCGCACTTCGACAGGTTAGTTTGCTATTCCCCAATTTTTATAGTAAACCAAGCACCTCAAACCTCAGAGCTGTCTTTCCTAATATAAAATACGCGTCAAACTATCCGTTTACTTACACTGGTGAATGTGTTTCAGTGCAACGGACCCTGAAACAGTTCGCCCCATTTGCACGATTTCCACGGCAAATATAGTAGCATTTTCATCACCTACTGAGCTGACAGATGTGGATGGAGACACCTGGGGTGGTCACGTGTATGTGTGTGATCTGGACACACCATGGAATAGCTATAAAGTTGCCAGCACTTCCCATCCCGTGAGTTATTTACAAGTTTTAGTTCTCTTACATATTGCTTCCCATTATATTGTTTATATATTTATGTAGTTTTACTTCTTAGTAGTAATAGTTACTTCTTAGAACACCAAATATCGATCCAGCCATTTCGGAAATTACCAGAAACAAATAGTAGAAGCATTCGTAGAGGAGCTCAAATTGGCGATCTTAACCGATCAACAAGTTAAGTAAATAGTAAGCTTACAATATATGAACCAAGGCGCTAACTATCTTAAATAATTTGTTAAAAATAAACTAAGATTACATACAATAGTTCTCAAACTGTAATTAAATATGTCGACGTTCTGGAACTCGTGGATAAATTGATTAAAAATTGACAAAAGCCTGCGGGGGGCGCGTTTCTTGCATGCATGGTGCGTGAGACGGGATATGAGAACAGCTGATGGTGACGTCGACTCCTGAGGCAAATGTAGTTATTTGGAACAAATAAACCTATAGTACCCAACACGGTTGGATTATTTACCCTATTGCTCAGTATCTGGCAGTAATGTATGACTAGAAGTAATTTATGTCTGTACTCCAATGTTTCCATTCCAATCAGCCCTAGGGATGGATAAAGGTATGGGTAGTATCCATACATTTGTTTTTAGATGTATCTGGCGAATTTGCGCTGCAGTCTCTCAATCATCAGACTGTACATATTCTCGCTCGGATCCCAGACAATTGCACCAAACTCGAATTTACTGCTAATGAAGGCATTAAAGAGCATGATTGCTATATTAACATCTTGGAATTGCGAGGCTGTTCTCATTATAAAACCTAATACTTTGTTTGCTTGTTTACAAATTGACTCAATATGCTCATGGAAATCTAGCTGGTTATCAAGGATAAGTCCCAGATCTCGGATAGACTTTACTCTTTCCAGTTTGGACCCTTCTAATGTTAAACATAAATCAAAATCTAATTTATTTATTAATATAATTGAAACAGTTTACGCCAATTACATCAATTATTGTAAAGAAATGGTAAAGAATATACATGATGTGGTATATTTCATCAAAGGTTGAACGACCCAGACTCAATAGAAATTTCATTGTTATAATGATATCGAGACTTGAGGGGTTATTTTTATCTGTTAGATGTCTGAATTAATCTTCTATCATATAATGTGACATTGGGAAAATTGTGAGGGCATCTCTGCAAAAGTCTAAGTTGACATCCATAAGAACTGCTGAAGTGTTGGAAGAAAATACTAATAAGATAGTCTATTTTGTTAGCTTTTTTGTAAACTTTGTAGTAAATATACTATTGTAGTAAAATTAAAGGCACAGGAACATAAATCTATTAGTTCACAAAACACACAAGTACAATTTGAATAATTTGAAACCAACTTCCATTCTATTCAGTTATTGGAGTGTAACTCAAAAACTACTTGACTGAATTCGATGAAATTTAAATGGGACCACATGGGATACACCAGCTTTAAAACAAATAAATTTTGAGAATTGGTTCACCCAGTCGAAAGTTATGAGGTAACAAACATAAAAAAAGAAAATACAGTTTGAGTATCTTCTCGTTTTTGGAAGTCTGTAGAAAAGTTATTTTCCATACAAAATATATTAATCCTTTCTATACCGTGATACTGATGTCTCTGTATGTGTCTGGGACGCAAAGGGTTACTTGGTACTTGGTCAGCGGGCTGTTTTCCGCACCCATGCCGTCTCGATGCGGCACTTTGTGCGTGATGTCGGGTGGTGCGCGTTAGTCCAGCCACCCGATGTCGTCGAAGAAGGCCAGCAGCTCGCTGATGCCGGTGCAGGCCTCCTTGACGGTCCTCGGTGTTCCGAGGTGTTCTGCCCGTTGTGACGCCACGCTGCTGCACTCCAGGATGACGTGCGCGGCCGTTTCGTCTGCCTCCAGGCACCCTCGCCACAGGGGGCTGTCTGTAACACCTAACATAAACAGGTGTTTGTTTAGTGAGCAGTGTCCCGTGACAAGACCGACCATTCGTCGTAGTTTGTCACGTTTCAGATTGCGGAGTTTTCTAGAGTACTTCGGGCTGAGCTTCGGGAACGCTTCTTTAGACTGTCTGCAATCTGTGATACTTGCCCAGTAGTCTTGATGTTTTCTTTTGGTTGTGTCACGTATCCATGCTCGGATTTGGCTTCAGCCAAATCCGAGCATGATGACCAAATCTGACCGGAACCGGAACCGGAAAAATCATTGGTTCCGGTCCTTTTGGACATAAGTTGGAACCTCTCCTTGCGAACTCGTCTGCCGCATCGTTGCCTCTGGATCCGCTGTGTCCCTTTATCCATTGGAGTGTGACATGGTTGGTTTTACTTACTTGCTCCAGTAGATTGTGACACTGTTTGATTAGCCCTGATGAGTGATCGTACCGTTGTAGGGCTCTTAATACTGCAGCGCTGTCGGAGAGTATTCTGATATTAAAGTCAGTTACCTTCCTCCTTAGTGCTGCTGTTGCCGCTTGGATCATCCCCACACATTCCGCCTGGAAGATGGAGCTATGCTTACCCAAGCCTGTAGTTATATGAATGTTCAGATCATCCAAGAACGTACCCGCGCCGGTGCCAGTTGTAGTTTTAGAGCCATCTGTGTATATTCTTACTTCCTTAAGCCCTGAGCTATCACTAGGCTCCTCGTGTAACTGTATCTTATAGCTTTTAGTGAAGAAGTATTCTTTGTGCTGTTTGTTGTATATTGATTGCATGATTGGATTGCCTGTCGCTATTTCGTCTAAGATGTTTGTGTGACGGGACAGACTATCGTTTTCCCAGAGATGTAAAGCCTTTACTCTGAACGCGGATGCTGCGGCTTCTTGCTGGATGTGTAGGTGCAATGGTGTGATTCCTAAAAGAGCCTCCATTGCTGTTGTAGGAGTCGTTTTTATGCATCCCGTTGCAGCCACGCATGCCAGCCTCTGGAATTTTTTCAGTTTTACGATGGTTGTGCTCTGTGTTGTTCTGGGCCACCACACAAGAGCCCCATATGATATACAGGGTATGATTACGGTATTGTATAACCACATGGTTATTTTTGGGTTGAGCCCCCATGTTTTACCGATCATCCGTTTGCATTGCCAAAAAGAAATGCTGGCTTTTGTTATTTTGTTATCTAAGTGCTTGGCCCAGATGCAAAGGGTTAATAAACCACTTCTGGGGCACAAGTCTACTAGTTTTATATTTAGTAGGGCTATTATGTATCTCAGTTGCAATCAAATGTTGATTGAAATCCAAAAAAAAATGTGGATTTGTGACACTATCGTCTGCAACTTACAACACTTGTGTTTACTGGGGTGTTTAAAAACTGTCAGAAAGTCACCTTTTTCAAGATTACAATCAACAATTGAATTTTATTATAATATTTGGTTGGATGTTTAATGTCAGCTGTCATACACATTTATAATTCTTTGACTTAATGGTCACTAAGATATTGTAACTTTATGGACCTGACATATTATTTAATTTAATTCAATTCATAACTGCATTTTATTAATTAACAATATAAATTAACTTTATTTTTCCCATTTGCAACTGTCATTGTAATATATTTAATTGTTGCATGCCAATTATTGATGAAGCATGATGAACCTGATTAATTGTTTAACAACTTATTTGTACCATGTGTCATGCAAATAAACAAATTCCATTTCATTTCAACTCTTGATTGTACCTGAGATATGTTATAGCCCTGCAGGTCAGGCTCAGGGCTGGTATGAGTTTATGTACACATATTCAAAGAGTGTGAATTCTAATGTATAATTGTTGGTGAAACTTATACTGCACTATGAACCTATGTTCTTCATATAAGTACAAATTAGTTGAAGAAAAAATTGTAGTAACATGCTATCCAGTGTGTAAAAATTTACATATTTAATTAATTTGGAGGTTGAATCAATATGGACAATATGAAATTATTAAATTATCAATATGTGTATGTGAAATACAACCTGTACAGACCAAGCTTGACATTATTTAACCCTTTGCGTCCCAGAGACGTATATATACGTCAGTTTCATTCATAAATCTTTTGTTTTAATTATCACGGTATTGGAATGATTAATAGCAAAATTAAGATAGAGATTAATGTATTGTATTGTAAAAGTAAAATTTCTAAATCTGTTGGTCTAGCACTGGACGTGTCAACATCTCTTGAGAATGCCTCTTCGAATGCCCATCGCTTTTGGTTGATTGGGTTGTTTTGTGTGTTGTTCATTCTGTATACTTCCTATATGCATGTTATTCGGGAAGCAGGGTGGTGCATCTCTGCTATAACCAGTTTTCCAGCCGAAGTGGCACTAAATATTTCTGCTAATATCGTTTTTAATAATGGATTTCCGCAAAGTAACGCCTGAATCAATAAATTATCAAAAGTAAATTTTACATTGTTTTATATATCAGTAATTAAATGGTAGTTGAATAACTCGGGTACATAACGTGAATGTCTCATCTCTAACTATGGCCTATTATCAGCGGTTAAGGAACCAGGACAACAATAGACAAACTATTGTTATCCTGGTTAACAACATCGGAAGGGGTCTCTTAGGTTTCTGTACTCCTCTCACATTTAACTCGTAAATTTTTTCTTATAATTATTGTAATCAAATCTTACTCTCTGGTGGCCAAATCTGACTGCAAACAAATGAGTTACAGTTTCACTAAGCATGTTACTAACAATAATTCCAGGTATCAGCGTTAGAATGGGACATAGAAGGCAAGGAACTACTAATAGCTACAACGGTGGGAGATGTGTCGGTGTACGGACAGAAAGACTATCTGCTTAATATGTGGCAGTGCTTGTACACTGCTAGCTTTCCAGGTAAATAGAATAATATATTATGTTACCACATATTCATAATATGTATTGTTATAGTTCAATAAAACACCAAAGTATGTGTTGTGTATCAATGTGCATACTTGCAACCTTCTTTGTATTAATAAGGTTAGCTAGGTGGTGGGTATTTAGATATGTTCTTACTTTCTCTTGGAATGGTGTGCTACAAAGCTCAATACCTACATGTATTTACTAAAATATATTGTTTAATTCAACACAACAGTATGTACTTTATGTCTAGCTTAATAAAGCTATTAAGTAAGTTAATTATATCCTAAACTACCAAATTCACTATAGTTAAGAATGTGTCTAATAACACTTTTCTTATTGTCTCTATTAAGGAGAAGACACAAGGTGTTTGTCAAGTGTTCTTTGGAGCAGTACTTACTTTAACTGCATTAGACTTATACATTAGCACCACCAATCTACATTAACTTGAATGGTTTCATTCTCTTTAGTCTTCTCACTGCACCCAGCAGAGGCAGTTTTGCTGATTGACCACACAGCGGTAAAACTGCCTCAATATTCACATGAGTGCGCTTCTGCATAGTTTTGTAGCATTTTTTTTATGGGATAGGTTGGCAAACGAGCAAGCGGTTCGCTTGATGGTAAGTGATACCGTCGCCCACAGACATCCACAATACCTGAGGTCTCAAGGATGCGTTGCCGACCTTTGAGGATGTATGATAGGAAGGAAAAAATAAAAGGGCGAGGGTGGAGGGGGAAGGAGAGAATGGGGAAGAGGGGAATCGGCCCTCCAGAACCTCCCACAAACCGACGAAACGCAATAGCAAGCTATGTTACTCCACGTCGGTGTTATGTGGGAGTGTGGTGTGGTCCCTGGTCGTGCCGGCCCATTCCGCTGTGGGGTTACAGCGTGGCACTACCACCGAAGAAACCCAGTCGTAGTTGTTAACAAACCCAGTCTGTCAGTTTAAGGTCTCGATAAAGATTGTCATTCCTTATGTACTAATGTGCATGTGCGTAGCTGATGTTATAAGCTTATATTTAACCATTATTGATATTTATCCAATTTATTTTATATATCTGAAGCTTCGTATCCAGTAGACCAAGTGAACAAAGCCACGAGTAGGTCAACTAGTCTTATACTAAAGTTAATTAAGGTCAGGCATAATGAAAATGAAACTCACTTAAAATAGGTGTTTCATCTTGCCATTTTGGTTTTTTATTGTTCATAAGAGAACCATATGTTACAGGAGAGCATATAATAAAAGCAGCTTTCTTCCACAACGGACGGCGCGTGGTGGCGCTGGATAAGAAACCGGAGGCTCCGATCACCGAGCGCATCCAGATGCTGCGCTCAACGCCCACTTTGAAGGGATTTGGGTGAGGAATAACTCATGTTTATATTTACCATACGAACATAAGGCACAATTCATTAAGTCATAGAACAGGGGCGCGTTTAGAACCTCGGTGAGAGCGCACTCGGAGTGCAACTTTTCGCACTAACGCCGTTCCGAACCTCAGGGTAAAGCAGCACTCAGTTGTTCGCAACTCGAGCGTTCCGAACCTCGGAACGTTGCAACTTTTTAACCATCAAAATCGCTCGGTAAACGGTTGCAACCCGCATCTGACATAACTTTGACCAATCAAACTACAACAAACTTCTTCTTCTCTCGCTCTTATCAAAGAAAATTAGGTAAGGATCAAGTGATCTGTCAATGTCGAATTTGTCAGTCTGTTTGAGGTTAGAAAACAACCATTGCCGTTCCGTACCTCAGAGCGAGTTAGAAAACAACTAAACAACCGCACTCTGAGGTTCTGAACGCCCCTTGTAGCACTGACCCACGTCAGGAGCATGGTTGTTTGTGTTCGTTTTATGACAACTATCTATTTGTCAGCATAATCACGCTATTTTAGGTCTTATGCTCGGTTTAGCGTTCGAGTAGGGTGGGGAAAAGTGGCAAAAATAACGTTATTGAGCTTTACGAACGCTTTAACAAAAGAGCCAACAATGACAACCTCTCCAATGCTCTCATTGCTAAACGACGCACCATATGAATAAGTTTTTCGTGTCGCGTGGCGATATCATGACGTCAAATAAATAAACGATTTTGCTCGTTATCTCGACTGCAGAGAGTTGCATTTTCAAGCAAGTTATTAATTAGCGATTTCGGCAGTTTGCGATGACATTGCTATTTATCTAGAGACTTCCGCCCCAGAGGCATCATTAGCACGAGTTAGCGACCGTAACTACATTCGCTACATCTTTTTAAACTGACAATGTCACGCAAGAGTTAACTTTAGAAACTTGATATTTACCATGTATTGTATTTATTGTGAGCTCTCAATATTTGGGCACAGTTGCATGCGCCATGTTCACGAGTAAACTGAAGTATCTGCGGGCAGGTGTTGTTATGAGCAGGCGGAACGGTCTACCCTCTTCCTAAGTCACTAAATCGCCACAATATAAGATTTTACTTTAGCGCGCCCGTAAAGAGATGGCTACAGCTAAGGTGTTCTATCTGTGGCATTCTACCGACCGATGTTGGTTGTAAAGCGATTGATATCTATATCAAATTGTAGACTTCGTTCTTCAGCATTGTGAGCATGGATCCACGATAAACTTGTCACGTCACTTGCTTTTAATATATCGTACCTTGTCTCTCTCATGGATCTAGCCGTGATAGCTATATCGCGAGCTGTGTACTGTTATTTTTGAGGGACCTGTTAGACTAGTTTGAAGTGATCTGTAAAGAGCAGGACTCCAGATCCTCAGGGCTATTATGTATCTCAGTTGCAAACAAATGTTCATTTAAACCTAAACAAAAGGCCGCTGTATGTCGCTTTTGTCAGCTTCAGCCATCAGTTTACCGACATCTTGCTTACTGGAGTTGTCAAAACTGACATAAAGACTATCAACATTTGATTGTAACTGAGATTATATAGCACTGCCGATCTCTAGATGAAAAAAATGCAATGCTCAGAAATACTTTTCTCCGTCGTTGGAGGTTTGTGTGCCTTTCGTTACACAGGGAATCAAAGCGGGCGCATATTGTAAGAAATTTCTGTTAGAAAAATCATCTGCGGGGTCTAGTGCAAATGTATGCACTGAGTGCCTTTCCGGCTATCTGGTTGAGTGCCATCTGCGCTCGCCACCCGTTCGGTGACGCTGTAAATGCCGGTAGAGGCAAACAGCATTAGTCCGTTCGAAAAAATAAAATAAAAAACCTTTCCGGCATGTGAAAGAAATTTTTACAATTTAACAGATCAAAAGTTTCTTACAATGTACGCCTGCTCTTATAGTGCGGGTTAGTTTTTTTTAACAGATAGGCCCTCGCTGGTGTGACTTTATGTATGTAATGTAGGGCTGCATTCCAGTGGCGTAGGTCGGCCGGGCGCCGCCGTAGTCACATGCTCGGGCTTGGCGGGGATCCTGACCCCCCGCGATCCGCCACCCGCCACCGCAAACGCAACCGGTCCGACCGCAACTGCAACCGCCACCACCGCCACCGAACCACTACGCTCCGCCAGGGACCGCGTTACGGCAGCAGCAATCGCGCATAAAAGTTAGTACCAGAGTCACTAACCACTTTATTCTACTACTTTATACTATTCGTGTCAAACCTTCGTTGCCTGCGTAGCAAATAGTGTAGGAAAGAGAACACGATATAGGTATCTCTTTACCACACATATTGCTCCGAGGGCTCCGAGTATAGAAGGAAGGAGCGACTGCACCGAGTTATATCGAAGAGTATGCCGTCTTGGTTGGTACCAAAGCAGTGCCTGATGTTCAGCCGCTAAGCAGTAGTGCGCAAGCATTACTGTGAATGGCAAATAAAAAAGAATGTAAATAGACAGTTAATTAATTATAAATTTTAATCCATTACTTGGCTGAAAAGTTATCAGCCTAGAGTATTAAAACTTGAGATAAAAAAGTAAATTTAATTTAATTTTCAATATAGTCTCCCTCTCATTGAATGCACTTCTCACACCGCTTGTGAAGGTGACGTATCCCGCTAAAAATATGTCGCGTCTTTGCCTTCGAAATGCTCTTCTACCTTCATTTGTTCATCATCTTGAAATCTTCGCCCTCGAAGTTTTTCTTGGATTTTTTGAATAAGAAGTAGTAACTGGGAGCCAGATCTGGACTGCAGGGTGGATGGTTTATTTCATCAAAGTCAGTTTCTGACAATGCGCGCTGTGTGAACTGACGCATTGTCTTGCAAAAACAAGATTCCTTTGCTGATTTTACTCCTACTTTCTCTTTAAATTACATCGCGAACTTTTTCAAATGATAATACTCCTTCCGAATCCCAAAAAATGGTGGCCATTAGTTTCGAAGTTGACTTTTCCGCCCTAAACTTCTTCAGCAGCTTTTCCCTTTTTCTATCCATTGCATTGACTCTTGTTTCGTTTCAGGAACATATTCTCGAATCCAAGTTTCATCGACAGTGATGATCCGGGAACAAATTTCATCCAAGTTGTCTTTGCACAATAATAAAAACTCCAATGAAGTCTGAACTCGACGCTGTTTGTCGAGTGGTGTGGCCATTTTCGGCACGCAACGCGCTCTTATTTTATTCATGTGCACATGATTGTGCAAAATCTTTCCAATTCGTTCCTAGCTGATGCCTTATTGTTCTGCTTCCTGCCATATTTTTATTCGACGATCTTCCAATACGCTTTTTTGTACTTATCCAATGTTTTCGTTTGTGATGGCCGTATTTGTGGGCCCAGGGCGGGCGTCTTATTCCAAGGACTCTCGACCCTGCTGAAATAGTCATGCCCAATGTTTTATTGGGGCAGAATATGGTCCAGATTCCTTATATACTGTACACATTTCTTCAAAAAAATCCTTTTTTCGTTTACGTTTTTCCTTTTTTAACCAAGAATTTTATCACGGCTCGATGCTCCAATTCCGTCAAATTCAGCGGTGCCTCAGACATGATGATGTTAACATTTAAATAGCTCGGATATTAATGAATCAATTTACCCAGAACTTCCTTGAATACTAATTACATGTCGCTCAACTGGTAACAGGTAGCGAGAGCAATTAGCGCGACTGCAAGTACCTTAGGCTCAGAAATTTTCAGCCGCCCCTCGTAGCTCAAACTGAGAAAAATTGCCGTTGATAAGACTGCGCTCGCGAGGTCTACTGTTCGCAGAACTACTAGTAATACTATGTTATTGTAAAATACTCACTGTTTCCGTTTTTAGACTACCTTCAATAAATGTAAATGTATTGCAGACGGCAACCTGCTGATAGCAGCGATATGCGTGCAACAAACAGGCGGTTGTGTGCGCTGCTTCCTGTGCAGCCCCCCGCGTCCCCCGCCCCTCGCGCTGCAAGTGCAGCCCCTCCCCGCGGTCTATCTGCTGGACAACGCCGTGCCTGGTGAGTCACCCGACTGTGAGCTCTAATCTGTCTGTATAGCGTGCAACAAACAGGCGGTAGCGCGCACAGGAAGCATCCTATGCAGCCTCCCTGCTGTAGAAAGCTGCATTATTCCTGAGTGGCATAGGCTATATTTCATTCATCATCATCATCATCGTCCATCAGCACGCGGGTGAAACCGCAAAATACGTATTATGTAATACTAGCTGCGCCCGTGGTTTCACCCGCGTGGTAATGGATGATGACGATGAAAAGTACCAAATGTGCTTCCCCGTGACATAATCTATAACCATATTTGATTACGCTCCGTTCAGCCGTTTAGGCGTGATAAGTTAACAAACATACAAAGCGACAAAAGTTTTATGTAGCTTTTTATTTCTGAATTAAAAGTACCCTAAGTTACTCCGTATAACATCAGCTATCTGCCAGTGAAAGTCCCGTTAAAATCGGTCCAGCCGTTTCAGAGGTTATTGATAAAAAACAATTGATTTTTTACGTAAGTACCGTGTATACTTTCAAATGCATTTAATGAAAATACTGTTAATTTGGAATTACAAACAGATACTTAAATTTTATTTATGTATAGATGTATTTATATAGTGATGAATACGTATGAAATATATATATTTTGTTCCCAGTGTCTCTGACGTGGTCTTTACGTGAAGACAGCGACTCCCTTCTGATCGCCGGAGCAACTCTCACACTTTGGAAATGTACGGAGCGAGCGCATCCAGTGCATAAACTACTGTCTAAAGGTATGTAATTCTAAACAAGTCGAATATAATGCATATTTATTCTAATATTGAAAGTAAAATCCAAAGTAACACTGACTAAGGCGCTGCAAGAGCAACTTTAAGGTATTTGAGCGTGTGAAGCAGTGGCCGTGACAAGAACAAGCGTGCGTCTGTAAACACAATCACTCGTTGGCAGATTTAATTTGTTTAAAAATCAAAAGCCACAAGGGTAAAAAGCTCATGTTTTTTCAAAAATATAGTTCCCGTTCTTACCAACATTTTCGAGTCGTGCGAAACGTGAGTAATTATGTATATTAGTGATGTCTTCACAGATGACTAACATACAACTAAAAGACGCTTCTACGGCGCGGTTAGTGTATTTTGCATATTTCCACAGCGTAATGTCGTATAGGATATTGCTATGGGGTTCAGCGGCTGATATAGAGATCATCTTTATCTTACAGAAACATGCTATTCAAAGCTAAAAGAAATCAATATATTAACTTTGCCTTCCTTATATGTATTTGAAAATATAATGATGATTTGAATAAATGATCTTGACTTTGACTTTGATGTCATTTTTTGTCACGAAATAATTACAGGTCCATTACAAGGCAGTACGACGCCCGGTGGAGGTCAGAAACCTGGTGCAGATAGCTTCAACACAGTCGTTAGTATTGCGTTTGTAACTTCTATATTTATTAGTAATCATCTTTTTGGAGAAGGTCTAGTTAGAATAACATCAGCAGGGCAATAACGTATTTCAGTTGCAATCAAATTTTGATTGAAATCCCTACTCCCTACTACTCCAATCATTAGATTGGAGTTGGCAAAAGTGACATTAAGACGTAATTTTTTTAGATTACCATTGAGATAAGTAATTTCCCTGCTGTTCAAAGGTGTACATTGTTATGGTTATCTTTGAACTGACAAGCATGTGTTAATATGTGATGGGTGTGAATTGAATCTGAAAAGTCATAGCTTTAATTAAAAATAATAATCTCTGCCTACCTCTCATGAAAAAGGCGTTTTATTAATATGCGGAAGATCTATAATTCAAATGGGTGTTCCACAAGGGTCCATTTTAAGGCCTTTTTTGTTCTTAGTTACCGACTTGCCACTTATGGCCAAGGATCTTTGTGATATTGTTTTATTTGCGGACGACACATCTCTGATTTTTAAAGTAGATAGGAAAGATAGCACACTAATTCAAGTAAACAACGCTCTATCTAGTATCTCTAAATGGTTCTCAAGGAATAATTTACTTCTGAATTAAAAAAAGACAAAATGTTTGACGTTTTCTTTGCCTACTGTTCCATATTTGGAGTCCAACGTTGCGCTTGATGGAGTTAAACTCGTAATGGACAAGGCAACAGTCTTCCTAGGCATTAAAATTGACGCAAAATTACAATGGGGTCCTCATATAAATGCCCTGTCTGGGAGACTCAGTTCTGCTGCATATGCGGTACGTAAAGAGAGCTAACAGGTGCTTCTACGGCGCGGTTAGTGTATTTTGCATATTTCCACAGCGTAATGTCATATGGGATATTGCTATGGGGTTCAGCGGCTGATATAGAGACCATATTTATCCTTCAGAAACGTGCTATTCGAGCTATATACGAAATGGGTCCCCGTGAATCTTTGAGAGATTTATTTAAAGAAATCAATATATTAACATAAATAAAAGATAAATAGTGATCACCACACTTTTAATACTAGAAATACAAATAGGATAGCTGTACCTAGTTTTAGACTTGCGAAGACTAATAAGTCATTCCTAGGAAATTGTGTGCGTTTTTACAATAAAATCCCAAAGCACATAACTGAGCTCACAGAGGGCAAATTCAAGTTGACTGTAAAAAACGTTTTAATAAAAAAAGCTTACCATAAAGTTCGACGTTATATAGAAGATAAAGATGCTTGGAATACTCCACTTCTGGCAAGCTGTCACTCTGCCACCCTAAAATGTAATATTAGTAGTACCTAAGTAGAAACATTGTAAACATCTATATAAAAAGAATGGCCCCGAGTTTCTTGCCGCTTCTTCTCGGTGGGCTCTATATATTTTGGAACGCGGCGGTAGAGTCTTTAAAGTACATTATAATGAAAAGTTAACGTTCATAAGTGCGTCTTTGATGCCTAAATTGAATAAATGATTTTGACTTTGACGTTTATGGAATTTTCGCGGGATGCAATATTTTCATTATGAAAACTAACGTGGTTTATACACATTTTTAATGTATGAAACGGGAATCACTCACGTAAATAAGTCAGATCTTTCCAACTATAGTTTCAACAACATCCAGTCGTGTTTTTTTAGACCGGCGTAATTCGTCCAGTTGAGTAATTAGACCACTTCTTGATAGAGCACTCGCCTGCACTTCATCATCAGCCTGTAGCAGTCCACTGCTGGACATAGGCCTCTCCAATTGCACGCCACTTAGGTCTATCTTGGGCTTCTCGCATCCAGTTTTTGCCAGCCGTCTTGCGCAGATCGTCACTCCACCGTGCCTCAGGACGTCCTACACTACGTTTGCCGAGACGCGGTCTCCACTCTAGAACTCGTTTACCCCAACGGTTGTCGGTTCTACGGCTAATATGGCCAGCCCACTGCCACTTCAGCTTGCTGATCCGGTGGGCTATGTCGATGACCTTGGTTCTCTGACGGATCACTTCATTTCTGATGCGATCCCTCAGAGAAACACCGAGCATAGCCCTTTCCATAGCCCGCTGAGCGACTTTGAGCTTGTGGACCATTCGAGCCGTCAGTGTCCACGTTTCGGCTCCGTATGTCATGACGGGTAGGACGCACTGATTGAAGACTTTCGTCTTCAGGCACTGTGGAATCGGCGAAGTAAGGACTCGACGTAGTTTCCCAAACGCTGCCCAGCCCAGCCGAATTCTTCTATTCACCTCGTTCTCAAAGTTGTTTTTTCCCAACTGCAATGTCTGCCCGAGGTACACATATTTTTGAACAACTTCGAGAACGGCGCCGTGTATCGCAATCGGTTCCGGTAGAACATGTTCGTTGAACATGACCTTGGTTTTGTCCAAGTTCATCCGTAGGCCGATGCGTATAGAAGAGTCAGCCAGGTCATTCAGCATCTGTTGCAGGTCCTGCAGCGTCTCTGCCACGATGACGATATCGTCAGCAAATCGCAAGTGAGAGATGTATTCGCCGTTGATATTAATGCCACGTCCTTTCCAGTTCAGCGTCTTGAACATATCCTCCATTGCATTTGAAAACAATTTCGGGGAGATAACGTCCCCTTGTCTCACTCCTCGATGCAACGGTATGGGACTTGTTTGCTGATTCTGTACTTGGACGGACATGGTGGCGGTTTCGTAAAGACATCTCATCACTTGGATGTATCGCCAATCTATCTGGCAACGCTGCAGGGACTCCAGAACAGACCAGATTTCAACCGAGTCAAAGGCCTTCTCATAGTCCACGAATGCTAGACACAGGGGCTGATTATACTCTTCGGTCTTCTGTATAATCTGCCGCACTGTGTGAATGTGGTCTATGGTGCCGTATCCGCTCCGAAACCCAGCCTGTTCCGGTGGTTGGAATTCGTCGAGTCTACGCGCAAGACGGTTCGTGATCACTCTTGAAAACAGCTTATAGACGTGGCTTAGAAGGGATATGGGTCGATAGTTCTTCAGCAGGGTCTTATCTCCTTTTTTGAAGAACAGGACGACCACACTCCTACTCCACGCCTCTGGAGTTCTCCCTTCGAACAGGACAGCGTTAAAAAGCTTCTGGCGCCTGCACTTGGTCCAGCACAATCTACTCTGGTGTACTGAAAAGGCTCACAATTCCCGTATAATTGTAGATTTCGCAGAATACATACATTGAAGTATTTGCATTATATTATTAAACAAATAATTGGACCGTTGTATTTTAATATTGTTTTGCCGGTTTAACGTATGTGGTATACACAGCTGAGTATCTCGGCCATTTCATGATAGAGCACTCGCCTGTTTGGTCCAGCATAATCTACTCCGGTGTAATGGAAAGGCACCTCATTACCGTATAATTGCAGATTTGGCAGAAGACAGCTGTGTGGCCGATAGAAGGCGAGTGTGCCATATCGGTAGCGAGCACGAGACTACCTTACGGCGCCCCTCACGCCGTGCTGGCCACGCCGAGGGCCCTGCATTTGCTGGCCAGGGATACGCATCATGTCGTAAGTCACTATATTATATATCTATAATTAACCCCCGACGGGAAAAATGACAGAGTGTGTGTGGCTTCGTAGCTCCCGAACGGATGAGCCGATTTAGATTTTTTGTTTGAAAAGTGAGTTAGTGGAGAGTATTCTTAGCTACGAGTATGGTTGATGAAAATTGGTCCAAGATGGCCGCCGCCACAAAATTGCGCATTACAGATTTTTCACAACTCCCTTAATATGGGTATCAAATGAAAGGGCTTGACTAGTAGAAATATCTCGCAAATAGTTAGATTTACGACCGGATGTTTCATAGTCAAATCAGTCAGAAACGATGTGAACTACACTCTCTTAACGGAGATAGGTCGATTTACCAATAACCCTGTATACGTGCAAACGTATCAAAGGATTTGCCGTTTAAGTACCTGTTTATATAAACGGTCCTCATCATTAATACTGTATATTCCAGTTGTGCAGTAGACAGGTGGTAACCAGCGGGGCCCCCGGCCTGGCCGCCGAGGCGCCCGCGTCCTCCTCGCCCCCTAAGAAACCCAAGTACGGACCTGGCATTCTACCTGTAAGTATAACATTTCTTAAATTTAGTAAGAGTCTGTTGTGAATTGTATTTATTATAATTGTCTCAATGTATAACATGTTGGTACTCAATTAATAAATAAAAGTCAATTAAATTTTAACATTAGTAATTAAAATTAATTACTTATTGGCATTTCTTAAATTCATCATGTTATATTCATACAATGATTGTTCAAGAGCCACTTTTGTAATTTGACCTTATATACATCCCTCAAGTTCACCCACGTACGTCCTCGGGCAGCCGGTTGTAGACGGCTGGTGCCATCACATGTACTTCTGGCAAGCTGTCTCTCTGCCACCCACAGAATGTAATATTAGTAGTACCTAAGTAGAAACATTGTAAACATCTATATAAAAAGAATGGCCCCGAGTTTCTTGCCGCTTCTTCTCGGTGGGCTCTATATATTTTGGAACGCGGCGGTAGAGTCTTTAAAGTACATTATAATGAAAAGTTGACGTTCATAAGTGCGTCTTTGATGCCTAAATTGAATAAATGACTTTGACTTTGACTAGTTTTCAAGTGTTGACTAGCCGTCGCGGCACAGCCCGCAGCAGGTGTACTTTCCCCGTCCCATAACTTTTCTCTGTCCTCTCTTTAACATTCTCGGCACATAGCGGTTCTCCCCAGCTACAATTTGTGGGTTATCGAACCGGATGTAGTGGTTCGGCTTATCCAGAACATGCTAATATATTGTTGGTTCGGTATTGATATGATATTGTTTGTTGTTCCCAGTCGGGGGCCCCTTGCGCGACGGTGTCCCACGTAGAGATCTCGTACCTTGGGGGCGTAGTAGTGTGCATCGACACGCACGCACAACTGCACGTCTACAAACTGCCTCAGCCTTGGCAAGAAATACGTAAGTTCATTATTTTTTCTTTAGGTATATAAGCACAAATCTTGTGTAGTTTGGTCTTTGGACAAATATTTCTTCTCGTTATCAGATCATATATATTTACAAAGAGTAACAGAGCGGTAAATCTATACATATAAATAATTGAAGTGTCTGTTTGTAATTCCAAATTAACAACTTTTCACTAAATGCATATGATAGTTTATACGGTACTTACATAAAAGAAACAATTTTAATTTTTTTGTCAGTCTGTTTGTTTGTTCCGGGTAATCTCTGAAACGGCTTGGCAGAATTTAACGGAACTTTCACTGGCAGATAGCTGATAATATAAGAAACAAACTATGATACTTTTATATTTTAAAACAAAAAATGTATATATGTAATAACTCTGTCTCTCTGTTCGTTACCTTATTATGCCTAAACGGCTGAACCGATCATATATAAAATTGGATGGTTATAGATTATATTCCGAGGAAGCACATATGATACATTTCATCACCACGCGTATGAAACTGCAGGGCGCAGCTAGTCTACTATATAGTCAAATGAAGAAGCCATAATATATATTTATTTATTTTCACGTGATTAGCAGAAAGTTGTGGATGTGACTTAAACGAAGGCCACAACCGGAGGATCCAAGAAAATACAAAAGTTATTTAAAAACTAAATTTATTTTAAATAAAAGTTACAATATTAATTATATACAAGAGTGTCATATTGTGGTGTGGCGGGTCCGGTGTCGGAACCAATGCATGTACTGCGTCGACGCCTCGTGTCGGCGTGACCTCGAGCGGCGATCACGTTCTTTCTTGATTACTTACAAGGTTCAAGAATTGAAATTTGTTGCCGCGCTTCTTGTTCCTTGTAGGGGGCCGTCCATTAATCACGTGATGTTTTTCTTTAGCATTTTTTGACCCCCCCTACCTCTTGGTGATACGTCAAAATCAAAATCATTTATTCAATTTAGGCATCAAAGACGCACTTATGAATATACATTTTTCATTATAATGTACTTAAAGACTACCGCCGCGTTCCAAAATATATAGAGCCTACCGAGAAGAAGCGGCACGAAACTCGGGGCCATTCTTTTTATATAGATGTTTACAATGTTTCTACTTAGGTACTACAAATATTAGCTCCAGTGTGTTGCCTTACAAAAGAGAACATAATAATGGTATCAGTAGGGCAAGACACGCTACACTTTGACATCTTAGTACACGAGTAGATAGATCCTGGAGTGATCAGTCCCAAGCTGTTTCATCCTCCAAAAATTTTGTAATAACCTTTTTGACAGAGTTTAGTTTTAATAGTAATTTTAAACTTATTAATAGGCAAATCTCGGATAACATTGGCAACTTTATTATAGAATCGTATACATTGTCCCATAAAAGAATGACTTATTCTGTGGAGACGCGTTACATGTACGGATAGCTTGTGCTTATTTCGCGTGTTGATGGAATGAGCATCACTCCTTTTATCAAAACTGCTAATGTTTTTGTTTACAAACATTAGATTTTCATAGATAAACTGAGTGGTTTAAGGCTAAAAAAAATCACGTGTATTTTTTAGTACCTACAAAGAATCATACATTTTTTAGAATAATATTATCTTGAAATACAGCTAAGTATAACGAATAATCGACTTTTATTCTAGAAAATTAAGGACCGTGATAAAAAGTAGACAGAAAGGTTGCATGTTGTTTTTGACTCGCATATAATAATTAATGTTAAAGGAATGGTGTACATGCGAAAAATATATGTTGTACTATTGTACATGTAATATTTAATGTGTCGCGTTTGACGAAATAATAAATACACGTGATGTCTCTTACAACACCCCCCTCCCCCCTGGTGATATTCCGTGATTTTTGTCGTACCCCCCCTTTTCGAGCCTCACGTGATTAATGAACGGCCCCTGGGTTGTTGTGAAGGTGTTGCCATGTGTGCGGATTTAGGGTTACGTATATGTGTAGCAAACATAGTTCACAGTGTAACCTGTCTTGTTGATTGTTGCAGCGACGGCGATCTCTGTGCAACACGCGACGACGCTCCTCGAGTATTCGATAGTGTCCGGATACGACTGTCTCGACATACTGCTGACTTTGAAAAATAATATCATCGAACCCTTGTATGAAAGGTGAGAACTCATGCTAATTTTACAAAACAAAAACTCTGTAGTATTTCACTTCACTGTACACTTTATTCTTCTACTGTAATTTCTACAGCATTATATATATATATATACACACAACTATCTTACTAGATAATGATACTGAACAAATTAAGCGCTAGTCGTCTCGGAGTCAACCGAATATGAAATCAATCTGCCGCTTCAAAAAACAGCCATCTATTGCATCGCCCCACCGCCAACAAAAATGGCGCGAGACGGTGATTGGCCGATACACTCCAGCCAATCACATTTCTAAAAAATAGCGGGCTCGTCTGTGATTTGACGATACCATAGATTGCCACTCTTGGAGAGCAGGCTGGTATTGCCAGACATGGATCGATTTGTTTAAGTAAAGAGTAATGGTTATTTAAAATAATTATTCACGACACTAATAGCTCGTGGGAAACATTGTGACACGTCAAATCAAATCAAATCAATTTATTTGCATAAATATGGGTAACAAAGTTAGTATCATATTTTATCATATATAGTATCACTTATGCTTCTTCTTCTTCATGAGCTTAAAAACGCTGCTTGACTATGACGTTATTCAATCTGTCAAAGTCTAAGTGACAACAAATGTTGATTGAAATCGAAAAAAATGCTGTTTGTTACATTTGTCAGCTACAATCTCAGAGTAGGTACCAAATAGAGTTTTTTATTAGCGTATTCCTGTAAGGGACAGAAACGGCTTTACATGAAATGTAGATGCAGGGGGTTTCGTTGCAATACACCGAACTAGCTAGGTCTCATTTTTAAAAACCGTCGTTTTATCCGTGTTTTCAGGCAATAAAAAACTGCTACACTAAACTGTTTTACCGACACAGCTACACTAAAGCTACTTGACAATAGATGGCGTTGTTAAGCAACACCAACCAAATGTTATAATTAGTACTGACGATGTAGATGTCCAGCTATGACAGAATTTTGCCATAGCTGAATATCTTTTGGACTAAGGCCCTGACCACTGGATAGAACTTCACAAACCACAAGTCTTATCCACAGAACGCCACTATGTACCCAGGTTGGTGAAGGCAGCCATCGAAATGTCCAAATTTCAATCATGGTTTCCAACTTGCCAGTGCGTGGAATCCAGTGGTAGGTTGTCTAAAAAGGAATAATAATCGTCCAAAATGTGATCAAACCAACATTCGCAGTGATACAGTTAGTGTGTATTGTCGAGACTTAAATTCAAAATTCAATATATTTTATTTGTGACACACAGGTTCGAAATTCAGGTAGTAAAATTAAATAGTACAAGCCGTGATCAGCCATTTTGGCATACAAATAATAAAGTTGACAAATTATATTAAAGAACATTAAAATAAATCAATTAAAATGAAGGTCTCGTCATTTACGCCGGATATACAACAAAAAATAAGAAAAAACAGTATAAAATTCAGTCAAACAGGTTTACACAACACAATCATAATATCAGAATTTATTTTGTAATACGTCATTAATGGAATAAAACGCATTGTTGATTAAAAAATAAAATAATGTACGTTTAACACATGTCAATTCAATTGTTCCTTTTATTGGTTCGGGGGTGTTATTATACATTTTAGGTACCATAGTGAACACACTATTTCCATAAAGACTCGTTTTATGATTGATGAAATTTAAGTTTCTCAAAACAGCTCTGTTTCGAGACGGAAACAATTTCCAATAGTTTAGGATTGAGTCGAATAATGAGACATGATTTTCGTATATATATAGTAGGTGCGTTCGTTTAGCTTATGAGGGCATTGGTGGCGTTGTCATTGATGCCTCTTTTGTTATAGCGTTCGTAAAGCTCAAAAACGTTATTTTTGCTACTTTTGCCACTTTTGCCCACATCCTATTCGAGCGCTCAACTGACCATAAGACCTAAAATCGTATGATTATGCTGTCAAATACTCTCTCTTCGTTCGTTCCCTGATGACTGAGGATCGTGATCATCATGGCAGCACTTTGGTTCTAACGAACTGTCTCCATCGGCTCCGGTCTGTGGCCATCTCCACCGCGGTGTAAAAGCGGGACGTTGGTGTTTCTTTAAGTTGGTCAGACCACCTGGTCGGAGACCGGCGTGAACGTTTTCCTTCCACGTTTCCCACCACAATGAGCTTTTTCAAGCTGCTGTCGCCACGTCTGGCGATGTGGCCAAAATAGCTCATTATACGACGATGACATACGGTAGATAATGTCAAATACATAGCTGTCAAAAACGATCACAAACAACCATGCTCCGGACATGGGTCAAAAATTTCAAATTGCAATTTTTGGTGGTAAAAATACCTCCTTTTTAGCTTTCCGAACGCTGAACAAAAAGACGCATGAACGGCATTTTCACCCACAGATTCCCAATTTGAACGCCTCTTGTGAGCGTTTTTAGCGAAAATAACGCTAAAAACGCTCACAAGAGGAGAAGTGACCTATTCGAACGCACTAAGTGAAGGCATAGTTAAAATTTTTAGTTCCTTAAAGGATGTGAGACAGCTTTCAGCTTTTTCCAAACCACACATGGTACGAAGACAACGTTTTTGACATTTGAAGACTTTTTCTCAATTAGTTGCATTCCTCCAGAAAATAATAGCGTACCTCAGCCGAGAAGCGACATAACCATGATACCAATCAATCAAAATCAATCAAATGATTTGCCATTTTACCAATCTATCTAAGCAATCGAGTTCGAAGGCCAGTGGTATCCGCAGTAAAAGAGTGAGAAAGAGGGTAGACCGTTTTGTCTGCTCTTAATAACTTTGAACTTTTTCACATCCACCCGCATCTTCAGTCTACCCGTGAACATGTTGCATGTAACTGCGCCGAAATATCGGGAACTCCAAAACCTGCCTAATCATGGTGTACATCCCGTGAGGACTAATTATAATGTAGTTAACAACCGCGAAAGTCTAAAACAGTGTGTTACCAACCTAATGAGTATTTGGTTTGAGGTTAGACCGAGAAAATCAATTGTTTACTTAAGTTATTTATTTATTGTTTATTTTATTAAGCTTCCTCATACATGTACTGTATAGAAAAACGTTATATGTTACACATGATCGACTCGTATCGACTTGTACACTTATCGGAAATTACACTTTCCGCACTTGTTGCATAGTGACTATTATACTTTGATACAAGTGTGATGATCAACATCCCTCACGCGTGGATATAACAGACTTGTATTGAATAAGTACAATTTGAAAAATGTAATACCGACTTCCATTCTATTCAGTTATTGGAGTGTAACTCAAAACTATTGGACCGAATTCAATGAAATTTAAATGGGACCACACGGGAAGCACCAGCTTTCAAACAAATAAGAATTTTTAGAATTGGTTCACCCAGTCGAAAGTTATGAGGTAACAAACATAAAAAAATACAGTCGAATTGAGTACCTCCTGCTTTTCTTGGGAGTCGGTTGAAAATACAAAAAAAGCTAATTTTTCATATCTATTGTGAATTATGAACAATATTATAAAATTAAACACTTTGTTATTCATACTGCATGATAATGGACTGTATTTTTTGTTTGATTGTCGAAACAAGGGGATACCCCCTTGTTTCGACTACGAAAAGTATGGAAGGACTCACCAGATATTATTTTGTGGTTGGCTTTAGACACGCCCGTCCTAGGGCAGTAAATCTAAGATATAGTACTAAGGCCTGTTCTTATACTTAGTCTACCTGGGTACCAACTAGGCGGCGTGATCTTACAGGCATCCAGTTTTGCTGTTGCTGAAGTACACCACCAATTTGCACCGGGAGTCAGAAGATTCACTATATTTTGAATGTTTATGTATTTCGATAAATTGGCGTTATCGCCCGAGAAGATTGTGCGAAAGGGAGTCGAAGCAACTCCAACGAACCCCAAATGATTAATTTTCGAAAAGAGAGATCCGTTAGGTTGCGCGATAGAGTTCGAACTGAGGTTACGAGAATATTTTGTATTATCTATGGTCAAAATTTAGCTTCAAACGTTCACTTTAGTAATAGGTGGTAGTTTTGAAGCTGTAACTACAGATTATATCCTATCAATAATGAACACATACTTAATACAATTTAACTTATTTATGAAAATATGTACTATTTTATGTATGCACATTTAGCTTGACTTGTTAGTTTTAACAAGTCAAGCTAAATGAAGTCGTTTAGAATTATAGCATTACCCGGGTAAATGAAGATTGCTTTATTTACATGCATATATCTTGCAACGACATACAAATTTAATTTATTCGGGTTTATATAACGTACACGTGCGGTAAAAGTATAATAAAACGCACATGTGTTTAAATCTTGGATACCGAGCTTAAAAACGATGTAATATGAGTCACTTTACGAGCATGTGTGATTATTTACATACTTCTTTAAGAAAATTAAAAAAAATAATTTAAGCTTTATTCTCCTAACAAAACAATGCTGTCATGAGATTAAATAAAGTAGTGTATCAATTCAATTTCAATTTGAAAATGTCTTTATTTAGTCATAATAAGATACAGTTATGAACAACACCAGTGTACATTAAAATTATTAGTCCTGGTGGTACATACAATGACTATAACTATATTTTACAAACACATAGGTTTCTTAAAAATATTTAGACACGAGATATATACATTTGTATTTAGAATGAATGTAGGTATATATATTAAACATAGTAATTATAATATAATATTAGCACACGTGAACTTAAGTAAGAGCTTTACGTATATAAAATGAATCTATTTTTATTTGTACCTAGTACATGATAATTTAAACGTTAAAAATTGTCGGGTAGGTAATGAAGTCAGGTCGAACAATGCCTGGCGAAGCGCTGCGGGCAGCAACAGGAACTCGTCATGAACTACATAGTTACAGATACAAGCGCGTACCGCTCGCCGCGGCGCGGTAGCCGCGCGCACCCCCTCTACCCTCCACCCGATACCTGCTGGTAATACGGGCGAGTATGGCGCGTGCGCCGCCACGCGGCGCGGCCGCGCACGCTCACAGCTGCAGCGCGACTTACTCATAGCACTCCAAGAATAAGTGATGGGGTAATTTATATCTCTTGTAACTATCGATAAATGGCAGATTGTTTTTACGTGTTTTACAAATGTTTTTAATTAAATAATTTTTATTGCTAGGGATATTGCGTAAGTAAAATTTTTCGGACAATTTATATACATAGACATCAATTTTCGGTAGGCCTATTTTAAGGTGCAGTTTATGAAGATTGGTACGAAAAGGTGTACCATATGCATACTTCAAGGCTTTGTTTTGTATTACCTGAAGCTTATTTAGGTTAGTTTGGCAAGTGTTACTCCATATTGGGCAAGCATATGTGATGCAAGGTCGGACCAGGGTGCAGTACGTACGTAGTTTAGTGGTACTACTAAGGCGAGATCGCTTGTTAAGGATAGGGTTTAACGCATTCAAAGCTTTTATACCTCTAAGATGAAGTTTGGATGTGTTTTCTGTCCAATTGAGCTTCGTATCTAAAGTAATTCCAAGATATTTCACGGTACGGCTCCAGGGTATAGAATGGCCGTCGATGTTTAGGGTTTTTGAAGGAAACTTTCGTTTTCTGGTGAAAAGAATGGCCTCCGTTTTAGTAGCGTTAATTTTAAGTTTCCACTCCTTGAAGTAACTAACGAGGCGGTCTATGGAAAGCTGGAGACGGCCAATTATTAAGTCAATGTCAGAAGAACAGGTGAGAGATGCTGTGTCATCAGCGAAACATGCAAGTTTGGTGCGCGGCTGAATAGGTATGTCATTGATAAACAGTGAAAACAGGTTTGGGCCCACTATGGATCCTTGTGGGATTCCTGCAGGTACTGGTTTAGGTGAAGAAAAAGAGACCTTGATACAAACACAGAAACTGCGATCAGTTAAGTAAGATTTTATCATTTTGATAAGAGAGATGGGTAGCTTCATAGTGATTAGCTTGTGTAAAAGAGCTTTGTGCCATACCGTATCGAACGCTTTCTCAATGTCTAATAGAAACATTCCAGTGGAGTGTTTTAGATTAAGATTGTACGATACGGTTTCGGCAACTCTTGCTAGCTGTTGAACTGTAGAATGTCCCTCCCTGAATCCAAACTGTTCATCAATAAGTAAATGACTCGATGCACGTTGTAGCCGTCTGCGAATTATCTTTTCAAAAAGTTTACCTAAGCATGGTAGGAGGCTTATAGGTCGATAGGAAGTAGGGTCCGTAGGATCCTTGCCAGGCTTATGGATAGCTATGACTTTAGCTGTTTTCCAGGGTCTTGGGAAATAATTTATCAAGAGACAAGCATTAAATATTTTGGTGAGCAAGACAATGGACTTTTGAGGTAAGTTTTTGATCAGGAGGTTGGTGATATGATCAGGTCCTGGAGCTATTCGCGTTTTTAAGCTAGCGATACTATTTCTAACCTCAGCTGGTCTAACTAGCGTAACACCTTCATTGTTGGTATTTTGTTCGAGCCGGGATAGAGAAAGATCTATGGCTGGCAACTGATCACTGGGCCAGTCCTGGGTCAGTAACATATTGTTCAAAAATGCATTAGCCAGCACTTCACACTGTTCTTGCTCATTTGTTGTGAGGGAACCATTCTCTAACTTAAGTGCTGGGATATTAGTTTTAGTTGACCGCAACCCTTTGATTAGGCGCCAGAGATCATTGCTAGGGTTATCTACCTTACTCAATTTCTTGTTCCATTCTGTATCATTGTATACTTTTAAGGCATGACTTATTTCATGTTTCAGTTGGTTAATTCGTTTGATGAGATATATGCGTTGAGTACGGTTTGTTTCTTTACTAGCTAATCTACGTAAGTGATTTTTGAATTTAATAATACGTTTGATACGCCGTGGCAATGAGGTGTTCCATGGCTGTAGGTTAGTAATCGGTACACAGGTGTCTCTGCTCTCTAAAATAACACGTTGGAAATTAATGATAGCATTGTCTATTTCATGCGGTGACTTGTAACTTTTAGACGATAACTCAATATTGCTGTTTAGAATATTACGAAAGCTGGTCCAGTCTGCTTTGGCATAATTTAGTTTCTGAATTGGATTGCGGTTAAATTTGGTATTTATTGTAACATAAACGGGGAAATGATTAGACGATAGTGCGGGGACGGTTTCTATGTTGCTGGGAGAACAGATATTTTTGGCCAAAATAACGTCAGGTATAGATGGAGTGTTCGGGCCACCGAACACAGAATAGGAATTAGTTTATATTAAGTCACGATTTACGTGAAATTGAGTTAGTTCGCAATACTCCGCGGCTGCTTCGTGTCGCGCGCGGCTCACTAGCATTACTTCAGCATTTAACATAATACAATAAAGTAACAGTAAATATAAAACATCTTTTATTTGTACACCTCGTACAAATACTTTTTTTTTTTTTTTGATGAGTGAGTGAGTGGACAATATTTTACAAAGATTACAGTGAACAATTATAGTGCTCTACCGGCTTGAGTCTGTGAAACATTAGCAGTTAGCAAGCAGCATAAACAAGCACAAGGATCAAGCAGGAAGAAGCACTCAGCAGCAGCAGTCAAAATCACAAACAGTGGGACCAGGGTATCAAAATAAATCAAGTAAGATCTTTCCATTTATTTAGTCTATAATGGAAACTCTTTATGCAAACCAAATCGAGCTATATGAAGAGATTAATAGGCTCACATCAAATATTAAAAAGGATGGTGAGGAGAGAAAAAAGGGTGATTATTTCAAAAGACGTTTAGAATTGTTGGAAAAATACTGGGCAGATTTCCAAAAAAATCATAATACTATCTGTGGGTTAAAAATTACTGATCACTCATACTTTGACGAATCTTTATATGAAAGGACTCATGGTGTTTTTATTACTACTAAGAATATGATTCATCAACAGTTTCAAGATTGAAGCAGTAAAGAGACGATCCCATCATCAGGAATGGGAACTCGCGAACAAAGCAATAATGAGGCAAGTTTTTCTGGGGTAGATCAGAGTCAAACACAACAGCAGAAACAACTTATATCTACCGGGTCAAATAGCAAAGTAGATGAAATGCTACGTAAACAGACGGTTAATTTTAAGGCTTTAATGAGAACAATAAATAACGTCGATTTGGCAATTATAGATGAGAAGTGGGAAATAGAAGACATTTTAAAATCATTGCAAATGCGTTGGGTAGCAGTAGATTCCCTTCATTGGGATATTCACTTGGAGTTGAACGGAGAAGACGAAGAATATGAATGGGCTTATACGAGGCATGAACAAAAATATAATGCTATGAAAAAAGCAATCAACAAACATCTTGGGTCGGTTGTTCATAGGGAAAAGACTGTTCCTACCATCGAAATTCCTGTGTTTTCGGGCAACTACCAACAATATACTTCTTTTAGAGATCTTTTTGATGAGACTATTCACAAAAATCCATCTCTCTCAAACGCCCAGAAGATGCAATTTTTGAAAGGAAAAGTGCGGGGCGAAGCTGAGAAACTAATACAGCATCTTACGATCAGTTCAGAAAACTATCATACGTGTCTCGAACTACTTAATAATCGCTACAACAACAGAAAGTTGATTTTCACCTCTCACATGAATACTTTACTAGGACTTCAAATCATTCAGCAACAAAACCTAGTACAAATTAAACGAATGCATGACGTCACAGTCGAAACATTACATGCCATAAAAAATCTTGGTATTGATATTAGCACGTGGGATCCCATCCTCGTGCATATTTTATCCCAAAAATTGGACCAGGAGAGCTACAGTGGTTATGTAGAGTCACTAAAACATCCGCGGGAATTGCCTGTCCTTGCGGACCTTATCAAGTTTTTGGAGAGCAAGTTTACAACTTTGGAAACATCTCGCAAAAAACAAGAACATTCAGTGGTGCATAAATCGTCGCAAAATAATTACTTCAAACATAACAATTATAACAAGAAACCTTCATTTCAACAAAACAATTACATGAATAAGTCTGTTCCGAAAGCATTCCACGTATCAGCAGGTATCAGGTGTCCGCACTGCAACGAGGAACATGGCTTATACAATTGCAAAAAGTTCTTGGATATGTCTAATGACTTAAAGTTGAACACGGTAACAAAGCATAAATTATGCATTAATTGCTTATTTGACCATAATGGGAATAAGTGCATTTCCGCGCGGCGATGTCGCGTATGCTTTTTGAAACATAATACTTTAATGCACGACTCATGCACTTCGGTTACTAAGTCTAATGTGCCGACTAAGAATGTTATTGTGAAACCGACTGAAAATGTACCTAACAACAGCACACACGTGTCACAGAGTGGAAAAACAGAAGTGTTATTAGCAACAGCAATGATAAAGATTACTGCAGCAGATGGTACATGTAAAACATTTAGAGCGTTGATCGATTTAGGAAGCCAAATATCACTCATTTCGGAAAATGCAGCTCAGCAATTAGGAGTGAAGCGCAAATATTGCAAGGGTGTTGTTTATGGTCTAGGAGAAAGAGAAAACAATTGTAAGGGCATGATCAACTTAACATGTATGTCCTTATATAATGATTTTCGAATGAACATAGACGCTTATATAATGAAGCAGTTAGTAAAGAACTTACCTAGCAGTTCATTTGAAAATCCGATGTGGGAGCATCTGCATAATATAGAGTTGGCGGACCCTGAATTTTATGTCAGTAGACCAATTGACTTATTACTGGGGTCTGATGTGTATGCTGCAATAAAAATGTCAGGAATGTGCAGAGGCGAAGATAATTCTCAACCACTAGCAGAGCAAACGCAGTTTGGGTGGATTCTGTTTGGGAAAATGGAAACGTATCAATGCAACGTGGTTTTGAATGATATAGAAAAGATACAAAAGTACTGGGAAATTGAGGATATTACTGATCAATATACCGTATCAGCCGAAGAACAAATATGTATAGATCAGTATGAAGCAACTACTAAGAGACAAGCGGATGGCAAATACGTGGTAAGATTACCGTTAAAGCCTGATATTGACGAAAAATTGGGAGCATCAAAAAATAAAGCCGTAGCACAATTCATAAATTTGGAGAAGAAACTTGAGAGGCAGAGTCAATTAGCAGAAAAATATAGATCATTTATGAATGAGTACCTAGCCTTAGATCACATGAAGCAATCACAGAAAAATAGCAAGGAATCTCTGGCATGTTACCTACCTCATCACGCAGTACAACGTGATGACTCTGCCACCTCAAAGTTAAGGGTCGTATTTAATGGTTCGGCTCGAACCGAAAGTGGCTACAGCCTTAATGATCTTATGTATAAAGGGCCAAATTTACAGCAAGATCTACAAGCTTTAATAATAAAATGGCGCTTTTATCGTTACGCTTACACCTCAGATATTGAAAAAATGTACAGACAGATACTAGTGCATGAAGCAGATCAGAAGTTGCAACAAATAGTATGGCGAGAGTCACCTGAACAACCCCTAAAATGTTTTCAGTTAGCCACAGTTACTTATGGAACTAAAAGCGCCCCGTTCCTAGCGCTAATGACTCTGAAACGTCTAGCAGTTGATGAACAAAGCAACTTTCCCGAAGCATCCAAGGTCTTAAATGAGACGTTTTATATGGACGATCATTTGCATGGAAGCCACTCTATAGAGGACGGAATGCAAGCAATAGCTGACATTAGCAATTTACTACTGTCAGGAGGATTCAATTTGAGAAAATGGACCTCAAATGAACCAAAACTCCTTCAAAACGTTCAAAATAACGAAAGCAAAGAGCATGTTGTATTCAACTTTAAATCAGAGACATCATCAAAAATATTAGGTCTGCTATGGAATCCCGTAGAAGATAATTTCAGCTTTCAGTGCAATATGTCTAAATCTGATATCAAGCCAACAAAACGTGCAATTTTGTCGGAAATCTCAAAGATATATGATCCTTTAGGATGGTTATCCCCTCTGAGTACCAAACTAAAACTATTGTTTCAGCAAATATGGAACGCTAATATACAATGGGATGAAATAATACCTGAAACTATCAACACGGAATGGAAAGCAATACGAGCCGATATCGAAAACATCACTAGTATAAAAATACCTCGTTGGATTGGATTTAAAGGGTGCGAAAAGATCGAATTACACGGGACGTGCGATTCATCCATTAAATCTTACGCAGCTGTAGTACACGCGAGAATAATGCGTCAAGGTGAAGTATCGGTAGTACTGGTAGCAGCTAAAACCCGACTTGTACCAATAAACAAAACTATATCGTTACCGAGGTTAGAGTTATGTGGAGCGTTATTGCTGTCTAAATTGATGGAAAAAATTGTACAATGCGCTGGCGAAAACAACGTTGATATATATGGGTGGACGGACTCTAAGGTAGTTTTGAGTTGGTTACAGGGAGATCCGGGACACTGGAAACCGTTTGTATCTAATAGAGTCCAAAACATAATCAAAATAATAAAACCAAGCAACTGGCATTACGTAAAGTCAGAATCAAATGTTGCCGACTGTGCCAGTCGTGGTATCACTGCATCACAATTAAAGAAACACGAAATGTGGTGGAATGGTCCCGAGTGGATGAAGGCGAAAGAATTACCGCTACACGAAAAGCAAGTCATCTATAACACAGAAGAAGAAGTGAAGGGAAAACGCGTGCATGCTGTGCAGAAAAGCTGCGAAGAAAACATCATTACGCAATTATTAGAAAAACATAGCTCCTTTAAAAAGGTTGCCAAAATCGTAGCATGGATGTTACGAGCTATAAAAACAATTAAGTTTAAAGATAGCACAAAGAAATGTAAACAATGGCCTGGCTATATCACGTTACCGGAACTCAAGGCGGCAAAGTTGATTGTGATAAAACATGTACAGCGTAGTGAATTTAGCATGGATATTGACTATCTGCGAAAATATAACAAGCCAAAGAGCAACAGTTGTTTAGTAAAATTGTACCCCTTTTTGGATACAACCGGAGTTTTACGTGTCTCTGGTCGCCTGCAAAACGCAAATATCAGTAAGGACATGAAACATCCTATTATAATACCAAAAGAGCACAGACTAACAAATTTATTGATTGAAGAGGCCCATCAGTTGACCTTACACGGAGGACCTAATTTAACACTAGCTAACCTGAGACAGAAGTATTGGTTAGTTACTGGATTAAGAGCAGTTAAAAAACAACTACGCAAATGTGTGACGTGCAGAAAACTCAACCCTACAAAGCATTACCAACTTATGGGAAACTTACCTGATTCGAGATGTAACTCGACACCCAATTTTTATCGGGTCGGGGTCGATTATACAGGTTATGTTGAGATAAAAACAAAAAATGGCATTATCAAGAGACCGATCGTCAAATTATCAGTTTTGCCTTTAGCGTACACCGACATCGCTGCAAAACAAACAGAAGTAACTGCCGATGCAGAAAATACTTCGAAAACCCAAACTAAGGCTAAAACAACTCGTCCAAAATTATTATCACTAGCCCTATCATTTATCATGTTCATGACGCTCATCTGCGGATCTCAAGGCAGCTACAATATAACGCAAATGAGTGCAGATAACGGATTGTACTTCGACAAAATTGGAGACATGCAACTGGTGAGAGATGAATGGAAACTGGTCACCTATTATGACTTGAACCCATTTTGGAAAGGCATAACAACCTTGACTAAAAATCTACAATATTTGGACGACCTCTGCAAAATGATAAAAATAACATCTCATTGTGAAATTATTAACATACAAATGCGTCACGGGTTCTCAGAAATAGAGTACTCGAACCGCATCCTTCTAAGTCAGCATTTAAACGCGCGTGCCCGACGAAAGCGCTCATTGATAAACGGTATTGGTTACGCGATGAACAGTCTCTTTGGTGTTTTAGACGAGAGATTTGCAGAACAATATCAAAAGGACATAACACACATACGACACAACGAAAAACATTTAGCTTTATTGTGGAGAAACCAAACATCAATCCTTGAAGCCCAAAATAATTTACTAAGCAGAATACAAGACGTAATACAAAAACAAAATAAAGCTGTCAATGCGCATTTGAGCAACCTCGATAAGACTACCAACATTTTAAAAGCAGAAATGCGATCGATAGAGTTGGAGAATGAGTTTACACTATCTTCTCTGATTTGCAACAATTTGTTAACAAGTCTAAGGAGTGTGCAGGACACACTTATAGATATGATCACCGACATTCATCACGGAAAATTTAATGTTCATTTATTATCACCTAATCAACTCATGAATGAACTAAATATTATTTCAGGACTATTACCCAAAGAATTATTATTGCCGATTGAAAATATACAATTTAATATGCCTTTAATATATCGAGTATTAACCGTGAAAAGCCGAATGACATCCGAATATTTAATCTTTGAAATCAAGATACCTCTTATCAGTAGAGATGTATACGAATTATACAATCTCATAGCAGTTCCACATCAAATAAGAAATTCAACAATCAGCATAACTCCTATATCTGATTATGTATCGATTAACTTGCATAAAGATACCTTTATTCCAATGGATAAAGCCGAAATACAGCAATGTACCGAATTAAATGCACATAACTATCTGTGTCATATACATACTACTACATACAGCTTGCAAAATAATCAAAGCCTGTGTATCATTGACCCATTAACTGAAAAATGCAAAGTAAGCACTGATACGTGTCGTAACAAGTGGATGCCATTGAATAAGGTCAACACCTACATCTATTATTGCTGCCGCATTTGTGTCCTACGGTTTATGTGCGAGGATCGGGTTTCTGTCGAACAGCTGAGTGCAGTGGGAATCGTCGATCTAGGTTACAAATGTGTTGTCAAGGGAAACAAATACACAAGTTATGCACGGAATGAACCTTCAAATATAGTCAAAGTAAACCAAAACAGCTATGCCCCACAGATAGCACCAATAAACAATATAATTAACATACCCCTGGTCCACTACAACGTTAATGAAACAGAGGTCCCATTGTTCAACGAAACGTTAAACAAAATACGTAGTCAGATAAACGAATTAAAGGCAGCTCAGGTTCCCGAGGAGGAGGACTCTTTCATGTCCAGTCATGACATCCATCAGTACAGTATTTCGTACCTACTGGTGGCGGTCGCATCATCAACGGCAGGAGTGTTCCCGTGGCGGAGGTGGCGGCGCCGGCGGGGGCGTCTGGCGGCCGCGGCGAGGGCGTCCCGCGGAGCCGAGGTGGCTCGCGAGCCCTCGCCCATCACGGCCCGTACTAGTGCTAGTGTTCAGTGTATCAGTGCCAGTGTTTTAGCCCCGTCTCACTCTCGTAAAGTCAATAAAGCATCCTCCCCCATACCAATGAAAGTGTTAAAAATAAGAGACTTGGAATAACCATCATAATTTAAGAATATTAGTATGATAAGAGTATTTTATAACATTCTCTAATTAATTGATTGACTTTTTAATTATATTAATACTTTTTATGTCTTAGCATATCATTTATATTGTATCAGCAGTTTAGTGTACGGTCTAGGCATAAATTGTTTTCATCGATTCAGTAATTATATTTTGTATTTTTTCTTTCTCTTGCCCGAGAAGATGTTCGGGCCACCGAACACAGAATAGGAATTAGTTTATATTAAGTCACGATTTACGTGAAATTGAGTTAGTTCGCAATACTCCGCGGCTGCTTCGTGTCGCGCGCGGCTCACTAGCATTACTTCAGCATTTAACATAATACAATAAAGTAACAGTAAATATAAAACATCTTTTATTTGTACACCTCGTACATGGAGTATATTCTGCACAATAGTGAACTAATGTGAGACCTTGAGGAGCGTGAATAACGTAATCGCTGCTGAGCATATGCTCATACAGCGTTAAACCACGGGAGTTGCCAGGCCCAGGCGACCATAGTGGGTGTTTTGAGTTAAGATCACCCATAGCCAGTACCTTGGGTCCAATTGACATGATGCGATCTATATCAGTAGATAAAAGAGGAAGATTAGGAGACTGGTAGATCGAAAAAATTGAAATATTGTTATTTGTGTTAGACATACCCAAGGAAATGCCTATATTTTCAAGGTTTTGAGTATGCTGGACTGGAAGTAAATAGTGTGGTAAGTCTGATCGGACAATTATTGCTACACCTTGGCCGAAACCTTCGCGGTGCTTATCCTTTCGGTAACAAACAAAGCCAGGTAGATTTAGTGTAAGTCTGCTTGTCAATTTAGTCTCAGAGACTGCTATAATGTGAACTTTGAGTTTACTCACGGCAAGTTCAGCGAGTTCCTGTTGCTTTTTGTGAACACCATCTGCGTTCCAGTACAGTATCCGCAACTCATGGCAACTAAACATAATGTCCCAGATGAGTTAATATTAATATTACTTTCTCCATGAAAGATTTGCACTTGATGAAGTCATGCTTGATAGATTGTATAGTCGTGAGGATCTCAAGCATTTCCAAGGTTTGAGGGTCATGAGGAGTATTTCCTAAGGGTGCTCCAGCGCGTGGTATTGGCTGGGCTTGTCTCTTGTTCATTGATGACTGCATGCAGTGAAGCGATTCAGATGATCGCTCGCCTATGTGGATAGTAGGGCTCACAAGTACTTCTTTTTGGGGCTTGTGCACTTTCATCTTGCTGTTACTGGATTTTGTGATTTGTGCCCAGGTGTTTGGGACTGTAATCTTGGCATGGAGTTCCTCTGGAATAGTGTCTTTGCGAGAGGTTTTACGTCTGGACTCAATTCTGTCGATATATTTAATGCGTTCGTTGCATTGCGCGTAATTGGCTGGATGTTCTTGCTGGCAGTTGCAGCAGCGAGCAGGTTCTTCACGATCTTTTTTGGTGCATTCCCAGGTGGGATGATCTTTGGCACACTTTACGCATCGGGGATGCCTGTTGCAATTACGCGCAGCGTGGCCAAAGCCCTGACACCTGAAGCACTGAGTGCCTACCTTTTTGTTAGGCTTGTACCGTTGAATTTCAACAACACAGTTTGACAGATACTTTATTTTCTTGAAATTTGTCATATCTGTGCCACTGGGTAACTGGACAAGAAGAGGTGGACATTCAGAAGGGTGTAGGGTCTTCAGTTCTGTGACGCTAGCACCAGAAAAGCCTAGGGAGTTTAGTTCTTCGGGAATAGTATCAAGAACAGCTTTAGGCAGTCCTTTTATAACGGCTTTAGGGGTTTTTTCATCTTTGCGGGTGAATGTGTGTTATACAACATTTTCACTATGAAGTCCGTCTTTAAGTAACTGGTGGTTTTTGGCAGAATAGCATTGTACTTTGACCAGCTTGCGTTCGCGATACTGCATATGAAAATCCTTTGTGTATCTTTCAATTACAGCTCTTATGTTCTGATGGTTCCACTCACCTACCAGTTCGATGATGATCGGTGGAGTGTTGTTGACAGCTTTCTTCTTGCAGGCATTGAGAAAGCAGTCAGGTACTGCCGTAGCAACGTTATTATCAACAGGTAGGCCTTCAAATCGATTGTCTGTTGGCACTTCCTTGTACTTGGATGCTTCATTGGGGTTCGTGACAAATTTCTTCGGCTTCCGCCATTTTTCAGGTGAATCTTCATCTCTAGGCCTCTTCGAGGTCAAGCTAGGGTTTGATGTCGGTCGGGACAAGAACTTCTCCATTTTGGACGAAAGGTGTTGTTCTATCGACAAAAAGTCGATAGCTCCTTTGCCCGTCCCTATTTGTGTACATCGACTAGTACAAGTTTGTTACTATAAGCGTGCGATCGGGGCGACAACCGAACGCTGACTACGGTATTAAAACACGCGTGTAATCATATTAAACCTACACTCGTGTTTTAATACCCTCTATTATATGACAGTTGCATAAACTGCTATTGTAAAATGTTGAACATATTGTTTCAGATTAACAGAGTCGTTCCAACGGCAGCCGGCCGCCTTCCAGCAGTATTACTGTCAGAGCTTTATGAAACTCAAAATAGCTTTATGTAGGTAAGTGCGATCCAACCCTAATTTTAAAACAATTTTCGATGCTTTACATAAGATTGAGAATTGCTTACCAGAATGGACTACGTAATGCGAAAATTCAATTGAATACGTGCTACTTTTTCACTTATTCACGTTTTTTTTCGAACTTTGGTTATTAGGTTTAAGCGTTGAAAAACTAAGTTTTCGCGAAGTCGAATCATGAAATTTGGAACTCATTTCGCCTTAAGTCTCTGCGGAGATGAGACCGCATATGCATACGCACGATGACATATATATATAAGGTATTTGTTATTAACTGCACAATATTGATCGGGGTGGTTTGGAATCGATAACTGGTCCTGAAAGTAAAAGAAAAAAATTACATAAATTTTTGTTATTATTATGAACTTATATTCGCCGCTGTACCGATAAGAGCCTTAATGCGACTGAACGATCTGACGCTACATCGCAGAATAGACTGACAGTCCGACACGCACTTGGCCGGTTAGTTATAGTTGTATGAGTATAACTTGTAGAGTGTGTGACGCAGAGTGTCCCCCGCGCTGCAGACGTGCGCCTCGGCCCTCACGTGCGTGCTGATGTGCCACGCCGTGCTGGCGGCGTGCGGGGCCGCGCTCCGGGACGAGCGGGGGGACGCCACGCCCATCGAGGACGATGACGATAAGGTACTGCTATATTCTTCTCTGCCACACGTATGTTAAACTCATTCCCCGTTGCACTACCAAGCTGCACTACTGTGGCCCTAGCACGAATACCTGCCAAGCGCGGATCCACAGTTGTGGGCACGATGGGCATGCCCACAACCACACAACAAGAGTGTGACGTCAGACGTCACACTTTCATGTTTGACAGGCCGATGGCCTTTTACGAGTATATCCAATGCCTTAATCCTTCCTATACCGTGATAATCAAAACAAGAGATTTATGAACGAAACTGACGTATATATACGTCTCTGGAACGCAAAGGGTTACTAAAATATACAAAATCTGGATATCGATGTAGTTATTAACGTTTTCGCGAAAAAGAAACGTAAGCTTGCATTTGTAATTCAAGTAATCACCTAAATAATATTATTTAATGTAAAATGCATACGAAAATACATTTGAAAACATAATGATATCCTTTGTAGCTGTTTCCAGCGAAATTACAGAGCAAGAACATCCTTGCCATGCAGGCGTTTTGAAGTTGAAACCCTAGTGTAAAGTCCTAGTTCAAAATTTTGAATGGCACTGGACTGTTATGGGCAAGCGTGACGCTTAACATCAGGCGAGCGATGATACTATATCGATCATGAGAGAGTTCATACTCCCGACTCGCATTTGGCCGATTTTCGGGTAGCTGTGACCACAACCATTTTTGTGGGCTGGATCCGCGCCTGATACCCGCGTGCGTGTAACGTAACGTGTCCCTCACGTGAACAGAACAAACTGTTATTTATCTACAGGTTGGCCGTTTATCTTAGTCCTCGCCTGAGCGTTACAAGGCGTACATATACGACACAAGTGACTGATTTATAATTTTGATAATTATTCTATGTAATAAATAGTACAATAGTTTATTTACTTACCTACTAGTTTATACATAGTTAGTTCATTAAAATATTATATAACACTCTCTATTAATTTAATTTAATAAATCACTATTTGTCGCAGCTAACCACTATGACGTCACATGTCTTAGGAACTATCTTGCCGCATTTCTTCTCGTGTACTGTATCACACTAAGCGCCTCCGCCGCCCGCACCTCTCTCAGTCCCCTTAGTCGTCATACCCCCGCGTCCCTGTACCGCGCAGGCGACGACTAGCATAACCAACCAACCTATAGGGGAACTGGACACAGATAACTCACAGTTTGTTCGCGGAAGCGTGACGCGTTGACGTGCACGATAGGAACACTTTTTCGCATATTGTTTGTGCTACGGCCTCAAGTAGTGCACGAGGGTGTTTTTATTCCCGTAAAGAATTTAGAGTCTGCATACATTTAATAAACAAATAAATAAATACATTGCCGGTCCCCGCTGCACTATTATTTCATTAATATTCAACTCGCTTATACGGTTCCGTGTTGATGTTTGTTCTATGTTGCTTACTCTGGGCCGAGCACGAAAATCTGGTTAAGTGTAACGTTATCGTATCGTTTACGTGTACAGTACAAACTATGAGTGTATCTGTGCCACTATTGTACTAGATAAATGACAGTTTGTACTGTATACGTTAACGATGCGATTACGTTACACTTAAACAGATTTTCGTGCTCGGCACACTGCAGCTTTATTGAGATGATTGTAAAGTGACAGCTGTCTTTACATTCGACTCGAAAATGACACCGATAGAGGTCTTAGCTGTGACATCTGTCAAAATGACAGTTGATAACGTATTTTAAGATTTTGATTGAACACTTAGGCCACGTTCCGCAAAGCTCCGCACCGTACTGCAGAACAGAGTGTACCGTCGCGAAATAGCAAGCGCGGGACACATCCGCGGACACTACTCGAGACACTCGATAGAGCGCGAAACACGCGCTACCCAGCTTGCCACACACTTTATGAACATGATTTTTACACGTCAAGCTCCTGTCTAGTTCAAAACCGAGGAAAGTCCATTTTTTCAGGCTCTCGATTTGAGTGTTATCAATCGATACGCTCAACTTCCTTACCTCATGTCCAGCTAGGTTGAAATGCATGAAATGTGTCTTATTTAATTATAGAACAAGACTTTCATGGCAAACCAACGAGCAAAGCAGGCGGCTGTCTCGTGTATTATAATTATTGTTATCCTACTAATGTGATAAACGCGAAAGTTTGTGAGTATGGATGTGTGGATGTTTGTTACTCTTTAACGATCAAACGGTAGGGTCAGTTTTGATGAAATTTGGTATGGAGGAAGATGAGGCGCTGGTTTAACACATAGCATACCTTTTATCGTCATCATCATCATCATCCATCACCACGCGGGTGAAAAATCAAAATAAATATGCTTGGGCACACCATAGACAAAACAATAAGATCTCCGGCTACGTCAAGATAGTAATAATGACAGTTCTGTCAAAGTGTGTGTCAGTTTCCAAGTCACAAGCACGATATCCTTTTGTCAACTCGATACACTAGACGTGCTCGATGACCGTCAAGGGTGATGAAATGTACTCATATAATTATTTTCTGACATTTTAGTATAAAGATAGATATGGCTTCGGAAAAGATAATAAGCTACTCGAAGTACTAATCCTGCGCAGACGTAGTCGCGGGCACCGGCTAGTACTATAATATATACTCGTAAGTATATATACCTGAAATAAATGTTTTTATGTTATTTTAAACAGCAGTTGCGTATACAAGGTTGACACGTTAGAAGAAAGAGAGAGAAGGATTAGTGACACGAGTTGTTATGTGAACTCGGCTTACCCCCAGTTTCTAGAACGGGCCGTGATAAGTTGACCAACTAAATACTAAACGCTCATTGGTCAATCGTATTCTATGACGCGATATGTGACCAATCAGCGGTCAGTATTTCGTCTGTTAGCTGATTATATTCTGACAAACGTTCCAGAAATTGGAGGTTAGGCTCTCTGAAGTTTTGACTAAGTAGCTTTGAGATGATTTGAATTGATGATTGATTTATTGTCGAAATTTTGAGTTCGCTGATAAGGTTTTGTGAGTGTAGTCATGCAGCATATATTGTTATTGCAGAGCGTAGCGGCGCTGGAGGCAAAGCCCGAGCTGGTGTCGGAGGGCGGAGCGCTGGCGGCGCTGCGCCTGGGGCTGCAGCGTGCGCGGGACGTGGCCGCCGCGCTGGTGGCGCATCACGCGCAGTCGCACCATCCCCCCTCCCCGCACACGTACGTAATAATAATAATAATAATAATAATAGGTGGCTTTGTGGCGAGCCGTCGGTGAGTGGAGACACCGTGGACCCTGATTCTCCCTGGGGCTAAATGAGGCCCCTGACTCCCGGCTTGCTTTAATTGGCCGTCTGGAGGTGGAGACGCAAGAGCAAGTAACAAAAAGCTCCAAGGGTGGAAGTGTTCAAAGGCATAACGCCAGTAGTAGCGCTCTAGTGAAACCGCAGCACACCTCTCGACACTCTTTAGCCATCCACACAAACGTTGCCCCTTCTGTCATCATTCATGGTGACCTTTATGGGGCCAGTTTAAAATTACTATTAAAACTAAACTCTGTCAAAAAGGTTATTACAAAATTTCGGATTACTTGGAGGATAAAACAGCTTGGGACTAGTCACTCCAGGATCTATCTACTCGTGTACTAAGATGTCAAAGTGTAGCGTGTCTTGCCCTACTGATACCATTATTATGTTCTCTTTTGTAAGGCAACACACTGGAGCTAAAAATAAACGAACAATAGTTATATACATAAAAATGTAAAGACAAGCCCGCTGATTTTCTTGCCGGCTCTTCTCAGTCGTGGTCGCGTTTCGATCCGGTTGTAGATTTAAGAAAAAATAAATGTATAATGACAATTTGTAAGTGCCCCCGTAGGCCTATACAGAATACATGATTTGATTTCATATTTATGATATACTTGTTGATATATGTGTAGTGTAGTGATACGTACATACTCAACACTCGTACTAACTCCTTCTAGATATGCAATCCGCAGAGATATTTGCTATAAATATCAAACTACTCGTATGTGCACATTTAGGAAGAACTAGCTCTCACAAACACAGGGTATCCTACCGTGAGAGCTAGGGTTCTAAACAGTCTAACTTTGCAAGCTTATATATTTGTATCCCATAATGCTCTAGTGTTGTGAGTAATTATTGAAATTTGAAATTTATTTTATATTGTGTTTTGAGTTAAAATTTCACGGATTTCATCCGGTCCTTTACAAAGGCATAAGTGGGGCTGTAGCCAACACTTAGAAGCCTGTTTGGCATAAAAAATACAAAGTAGTATAAAAAACAGAAATTTTTGGGCAAGTGGTGACTTGCCATCCACTAAACGGTCCAAAGACAAAGTCAAAATCATTTATTCAATTTATGCCTCAAAGACGCACTTATGAACGTCAATTTTTCATTATAATGTACTTTAAAGACTACCGCCGCGTTCCAAAATATATAGAGCATACCGAGAAGAAGCGGCAAGAAACTCAGGGCCATTCTTTATATATAGGTACATGTTTTACAATGTTTTTACTTAGGTACTACAAATATTAGCTCCAGTGTGTTGCCTTACAAAAGAGAACATAATAATGGTATCAGTAGGGCAAGACACGCTACACTTTGACATCTTAGTACACGAGTCGATCGATGCTTTTTTTTTGACGCAGAGTAATCCTTTATGGATACCACCGGCCTCCTCGAGCCTGCACCAAAGTGCCCGGGCCCCCCTCCTCGAGCATGCGCCAAAGCGCCCGGGCCCCACCTCCTTGAGTCTGCCTCTGGAGCGGCCCCGCCTGAGCCGGCCAGCGCACCCCAACGCCGGCGCGGCCCCTGGGTTCCTCTTGGCTTCACCGTGGTGATCCAAGCCACGGCTTCTGAGCCCCCCGCCACGTCCCTTCGGGGACCCTTCGGGGGGGGGAGTAGGTAGATCCTGGAGTGATCAGTCCCAAGCTGTTTTATCCTCCAAGTAATCCGAAATTTTGTAATAACCTTTTTGACAGAGTTTAGTTTTAATAGTAATTTTAAACTTATTAATAGGCAAATCTCGGATAACATTGGCAACTTTATTATAGAATCGTATACATTGTCCCATAAAAGAATGACTTATTCTGTGGAGACGCGTTACATGTACGGATAGCTTGTGCTTATTTCGCGTGTTGATGGAATGTCAGGTATATCTACCGCCGCAGTAATGTTCGCAATACTATGTTCTGGTTTGGTTTTACTTAGTATTTGCTGGGCCCACAGACATAGGGTACGTGCCTTTGGTAATACAGATTTAGAATAGTTTGTACATCGCGTAATTTTATGTTTATTTTATTTAATAAGTCCGAAGACATTTTTCACAGTGTTAACATTTTGAAAATTTCAATGTAAAAGGTAGTTAGTATTAAAGTTAATAAAATATGTTTCATTTTCATATGTGGATGAATCCTTGTTGGATGATGAAGTGCAATTTAATTAAGGGTATGGGTGTCGGCGAAATTCTAGGCACATTCTAGGCACTAGAAGACTTAACAACTTAATGTCTCAGGGTTTCGGGCGCAGTGCAGGAATGAATATGTTCTAGACAGAGGTTACCGCTTAATACCAGAACGGCCTCGTCGTATGTCATGGGCCTCGAGTGTCGCCCTACGTTATGTTGGTGAAAAATTTGTTTTCGGGTTTTTTTATGGGATAGGTTGGAAAACGAGCAAGCGGCTCACCAGATGGTAAGTGATACCGTCGTCCAAGAACATCCGCAATACCAGTGGTCGCGAGGATGCGTTGGCGACTTTTGAGGAAGGATGATGGGAAGGAAGAGATAAAAGGGGGGAGGGGGAAGGTCAGAGAGAATGGAAAAGGGGGAAATCGGGCCTCCGGGACCTCCCACAAACCGACGAAACGCAATAGCAAGCTATGTTACTTCACGTCGGTGTTATGTGGGAGTGTGGTACTTCCCCGGGCGTGCCGGCACATTCGGCTGTGGGGTTACAGCGTGCCACTACCACCGATGAATATCAATATATACTCGGCCATAAGCATTGTTTTCAACGGAAGCGTCACTAAATGTATCTTCTAAAATCGTTTTTTTTTTAAATATTAACGTTTTTGGACATCCCTATTATAAATGCCCATTTCTGGAATTCGTTGAAGTCAATGCGCTCTGCAATCCCTAGGCCACCTATATAATTATTATGTACGCTGTTTATATGTATAAGAAATCAGTTTATATCTGTGTGCAGACACGAGGTGTGGTCGGAGACCGGCACACTAACCCTGATGCGCAAGCTCGTGGTGTTGTGGCGCGCGGCGGGCGGGCGCGGGGGGGACGGGATGTCGCGGGTGCTGTCGCGGTTGCAGCACCATGCGCCGCGACACGAGCTCTACGGTAAGCTACCACTGCACGCTACTCACACACATTACAATAACACATTACTGCAGCGGCCGGCAAAGAAGGCTTTGATGGACGAACGTGTAAATACGTAAGTGGTCGAGGCTTGTATAGTACTTTTCTCATATGATGAAATGATAACGAACAGGAGCTACGGACAGCCCACTATGTAGAGGCTGTCTGCAGAAGGACGAGAGTGTGGAGCATGCGTTGCTGCACTGCAGGGCTACAGAAGATACTAGAGCAAAAACAGGATTACTGGAGGTCCACTCCAAAACGCATGATCAGCATCATCGTTGGTTGTTCATACAACATTTCAAACTACACTGGAGCAGTTGTGCCAGCGATCCAAGACCATACTCCGCTGTGTGAAGTAGTTAGGCTGGCTTGAGTAAATGTTGGCAGGGGGGAATGCACAAAACACTCCAAGCGGGACGTCAGTGCAGGCCTCATCGCCCCCAAAACTAATAAGAATAAGATAACGAACAAGGAACAACAATAACTTTTCCCGCGTTAAAGTGTTCATTCGTTTGTTTTTCAATAGACAGTTTTCTATTTGCAAGCTAGTTAGAAATTTCATAAAAATCTAAGAAACCTCCTATAGAAGGCCTATAATAAAGAATAATTCGGTATCACCGGTTCAGACACATGTGGAAAGTTCTTATGAGGCATTAAGCAGTTCAATGAAATCGTTAAAACACATAGAAGCAGTACTTATGGCACCTATAAATCTTGAATGTAGCAGATACCCTTATTGTATTGTGTGGCAGAAGAAGCGCTCGTAGCGGAGCTTGACTCTGCGATCTTAACCGATCAACAAGTTAAGCAACGCTTGCTGCGTGCAGGAGTTGGATGTGTGTGTACTAGTGGCATTGTTCAACTGAGCGCTTCCGTGCTTCGGAGGACACGTTAAGCCGTCGGTGTCGGTTGTTTGTCTTAGGACAATAGACGTTAGGCTATGTCGAAGGCCTTCGGGCGGCCTGAAAACTTCGACATGGGTTAGCCACTAACCTATCCACCAAGCCGCACTGGGCCCGCGTGGTAGATTATGGCCCAGCTCGAGACGAGTTGAGAACAAGGCTCGAGTCCCAACAGTGGGAACATATGGGCTGATTATGATTGGATCCGTGCTCCTTTGTAAACTTTGATGTTTCCATTCCGTGACCAAATGGTCATTTACTAATCCGCGTAAGTCCATCCACATAAGGTAGGACTTTACTAGGTCATACTCTTTTTTGAATCTAACTATATTTATTTGTAAAGTGTATTTTTCTTATTTAGTGTAGGCTCTATTCTCGACGGTAGCGGTTTTAGAGGTCGTACCGGTAACACTATAAGTTGTTTCTGTATTTATGATGTTATTTTGTTGAATGAAACACTTTTCGTTTTTTGTCCAGAGGAGTGCAGTGCTTTAGCAGCGCAGTGCAATTCCCCGCGAGTGTGGGAAGCCTTGCCGCGGTGTAACGTCTCCTCGCCACACGGGAGACCTCTGCCTTTATACGTAAGTCTGTATTACTTATACGTACATCCCACGGTTTCACCCACGTGGTGACGGACGATGAAATCTAGCCTATTTTACTCAGGAGTAATGTAGCTTACTGGTGAAATCTTAGTCTGGTCTAATCTAGTAAATAAATTGGTGTATGCAGTCAAACGCATCCGACAGATAGTTTCGCAATAGGGAGCCCTCTCAGCGTATCACGGCTTTGTTGGTTCTACTCTAAGATACGAACTGATTGTATGGGGAAACTCGGTAGAAATTGATAGAGCTTTCAAGAGTAAAAAAAATATTTCGGGCTTTATGCTCGACACGACGTAGAGACACATGCAGGCCTTTATTAAAAAAAAATACACTACCTCTTCCCTGTCTCTATATAGAATAAATGCTGTTAACCTAAAAGAGAAGCCGGCAAAGGCAAACCCCAAATGATGGAACACGAATGGAACCAGGAGCCCAGTCCCCGGCAGCCCCGCTATTCCTGGCTACGGTAACGGTGCGGTGGGGTAGGGGTGCTAAGAATCCCCGGCAGACGCCCGGCTACCACCCCCAACGACGACGATTGGCCCTGGTAAGACACAACATACGCACGATGAGGACAGACGAGAAGATCTATCAACTGGAAGAAAAAATGAGTAGGTTACACTGGGACATTGTGGGGTTATCTGAAGTCCGTAGAGCGGGTGAGGACACGATAACCCTAAAATCAGGTAACCTACTCTACAACCGGGAGGGCGACCAACAGTCCTAAGGTGGTGTCGGATTTCTCGTCCACAAGTCCCTTACTAACAACATAGTTAAGATCGATAGCGTTTCCAATAGGGTCGTATACCTAATACTCAGAGTATCCAAACGATATTCGCTGAAGGTCATTCAGGTATACGCACCGACGAAGTCACACCCGGATGATGAGGTGGAGGATATGTATGAGGACATTAGTCGGGCCATACATACCTCTGAAACGCACTTTCTAGTTGTTATGGGGGACTTCAACGCGACGCGACTTCAAGTTCAACGCTACGGCAAGTTATACAGAAGACCGAAGAGTATAACTTGCCTCTTTGTTTAGCAAAGAGTATAACTTGCCTATTTGTTTAGCATTTGTGAACTTTGAGAAGGCCTTTGATTCGATCGAGACGTGGACAGTGCTTGAGTCTCTCCAGCGGTGCCGTATTGACTATCGGTATATTGAAGTGCTAAAGTGTTTGTACAAAAACGCTAACATGTCAGTCCGAGCAGAGTTCGAAGGCAATTCCATTGCAAAGAGGCGTGAGGCAGGGAGACGTTATATCTCCGAAACTGTTCACCGCTGCATTGGAAGACGCCTTCAAGCTCTTGGAATGGCAAGGACTTGGCATCACTATCAACGGCGAGTACATCACTCACCTTCGATTTGCCGACGATATTGTAGTCATGGCAGAGTCCATGGAAGACCTCAGTACAATGCTCGAATGCCTCCATCGAGTTTCTCAACGGGTAGGCCTTAAGAACATGGACAAGACGAAAATTATGTCTCATATCCATGTTGTGCCTACCCCAATATCAGTTGGGAACTCAGTTCTCGAAGTTGTTGACGAATACATCTACCTGGGACAGACAGTCAAACTAGGTAGATCCAAATTCGAGAAAGAGGTCAATCGTCGAATCCAACTCGGCTGGGCAGCGTTCCGGAAATTTCGCGAAGTTTTCTCGTCTAAAATACCTCAGTGCCTCAGTTTACATTTACTTTCGATTGTTACTGTTGCTGAAATAGCTCTAATTCCTAAAAGTCACATTTCCGAACGGTAATGTTTCTCGTGGTGTTTACTAGTGGTTTCAACTGTTCTAATTATATTTTATCGATACAACGTTTGAAAATTGTGTTGCAGTAATTCAGTGCTATTGTTTTTTTTCAAATTCATTTTTTGAAAGTTTTTAACGTTTTATCGTTTCGATAATGCGAAGCAAAGGTTTTAGAGCCAGGTAGGGAATGTAGGTGTTCGTATGTTAGTATGTTTGTCTGTGGGCCTAGCACGAATAACTGCGTGCGTGTAACGTAGCGTGTCGTTCACGTGCAACAGTACAAACTGTCATGTATCTAGGACAACTGTGACACAGATAACTCATAGTTTATACGCCGAAGTATGACGCGTTGACGTTTACGATACGAACACTTTTTCGCAAATTGTTTGTGCTACGGCTTCTGATCATCATCTTCTAATCATTGGTATTGATTACCATTATGTTTATCAGAGAAAAATAATACTAATATGAATGAATGAATGAATGAATGAATGAATGAACGAATGAATAATGTGTTCATAAATTAAATAATTCCGGAAACTTCGCGAAGTCTTCTCGTCAAAAATACCTCAGTGCCTCAAGACAAGAATCTTCGACCAATGTTTGTTACCAGTGATGACTTATGGCACTGAAACGTGGTCTCTTACTATGGGCCTCATAGATAAGCTCAAAATCGCACAACGAGCTATGGAGAGGGCTATGCTCGGGGTTTCTCTACGTGATCGAATCAGAAATGAGGAGATCCGTAGAAGAACGAAAGTCACCGACATAGCTCAGAAGATTATCCAGTTGAAGTGGCAGTGGGCAGGGCACATAGCACGCAGAACAGATGGCCGATGGGGCCGGAAGGTTCTGGAATGGAGACCACGGACCGGCAGGCGCAGCGTATGTCGTCCACCGACACGGTGGACAGACGACCTGATAAAGGTCGCCGGACGACGTTGGATGCAGGCCGCTTCCAACCGGTCCTTTTGGAAAATTATGGGGGAGGCATATGTTCAGCAGTGGACGTCCTGCGGCTGAGATGATGATGAAACTAAAGTAATTATTAATTTACATTCTGACATCTAATGACATACTTTTAACTACTAATGTAATAAAATAAGATAAAGTAATATAAGGACAATAGCTACAGGCCGATAATTATTTGGATTTAATTTAATTTCTCTCATAAAAGGACTTCGGTCGGCTTAGGAAACATGATACAAATTTTATTAACAGGTATGTTTTTTATTATAATGTGAGTGTGTTGTACGGTATTATACGGTGCTTAATACAAGAAACAATTTAGAATAGTTATGTCGGGCTTTACGTTTCGGATAATTTACAGAAACAGCTATACTAACGGATTACTTCTAAAAATTGCCTCGGAATATCGCTTCACATAATTAACCCTTTGCGTTCCAGAGACGTACATATACGTCAGTTTCATTCTTAAATCTTGTTTTAATTATCACGGTATATGAAGGATTAATGGACGGTCCCTTGTGTATGCCCATGCCTCGCGCGACAGAGGTAATGCTAGCGTAGAGGTGTAAGTGTGCAAAGTTTATTTAATTTGTAAAGTTATTGATGTGTTTGTAGCTGGAATACGGCGTCGAGCCGGAATCGCTTCGTTACGCGCCGGAGCCGCCCGCGTCTGCGCATTGTGACAGCGCGCCCCCTATGGACTCCATACGGTAAGGTTGTCTCAGCTGTTTCTAACAGGACTGTGTTAACAACTTGAGGCAATCTGAATTGTATCTACTTTAAAATTTTATAGAGCGACTCATGTACAACCGTTTAACTATTACTATTATTTATTAGATAATAAATAGCTATTAGTATCCTGAATGTTACAGAGGTCTTTTATGTAAACGAAGAACAGCGTAGGGCCCACACTACTTCCCTGTGTAATACCATAAGCAACACTTTACCCGTTGTTCATCCAAAATTCCATCTTAACTCGTTGTTTTGTGTTACTTGAGTAGTCATTGATTTTTTTTAAGGGAAGTCCTTTTTAACTTGGGTTTTTCTAATTTAACTGAAATGTTTACGATAAAGACAGTGTCTAATGCTTTGGCGAAGTCTAGGAATGTCCTTAAACATTTGTATCATTCGTCGAGGTTGGTAATGATATTCGGAACTCAGTGAACAGCGTTTTAATTTGACTTACCGGCATGGAAACCGCGAAGGGAAGATGAGATAAGAATAATTGTAATTAAAAACTAAGTTAAACGTTTGTTCATGAGTCTCTCTAGAATATTTGAAAGAGTATGTAACATTCATATTGCCCTTAAGTTGTTAGCAAAGTCTCTCTCTCTCTTTCATTGTACCACACACCTTTGTGTATAAGTTTTATGGCTGCAATCTTAAATGCCCTGACAAAAACTCCAGCTTGTTACACTAGATTACAAATGTACATTATGGGAGAGATAACAGTCTCGCTTAAGCCTAGTTCGTACTAGGCTAGTAATTTAGTAGCTAAACTACTCGCTACTGCCCAGAAATCGTTCGCATTACGGTCGAGTACAGTACACAAGTGAGTGGTGTTTTGCAAAATGGACGCGCTGCATTTTAGCGGCCTACTCGACAACTCGACTAATCTACAGGTTCGGACTTGATTAGCCGGTGAACCAGTAGGCACGGACGCGTGGTGGGAGGTGCTACTCGCCCGAAAAAAATAGAATAAAATGAATCGCCTAGACTAAACCGTTCACTAAACTACTACACTAAGTTTTTGTGGTTCGCACACTTTTAGTCACTAAATTACTGTCGGGTATGATCGGAGTGGATACACTGGAGCTCAGACTAAAATTACTTTTAGCTGTACACTATTGCCAGATACTTCGTAATAGGGTGAACAACCCGACGGTGTTGGGTGCACTTGCACTATTTGTTCCCAATTGTAGTCACAGCAGGCGTCGTCCGCATCAGTTGTTCCTACGGCCCATATCGAGGACACGCCACGCTAGCAATGCTCCAACGCAGCGGGCGATGCTACTTCAGAACTCATTTGAGCATGTAGATTTATTTACTGACTATCAGTACCATTGTTACTAGTATTAGGTTATATTTAAGCCATTATTTAAGGTAGTTAGCGCTTTGGCCCTGCTGTTAGGTTTCTATCGATACTGAAATTAAACAAATAAATATCACAAAGAATACGTGGGCTGGAATTGAAAGTGCCAGGATTTATCTCAGCTAATGTTTTACCAATATTTGCAACAAATACTTTTGGCGTCATCATCGCTGTTTTGAGGATTCTAAAATGATAGTAGTTTAATGAGCAGTTATTTTCCGTTTGGTTGCTTATATTTTTAATAACTTCCCAGAGTTTATTCTAGTCATTTCTAACATTTTCATTTTCTTGTTTTCCTTAGCTTAAGTATTTTTTTAAAAAGAGCATAAGAATGAATTATATATATTTGTAGTACCTTGTTATTTGGATTCTTTTCAGTTTATTTGTGTAAGTTGTTATCCCAATTTCTCATACATATCAATAACGCTTTATTGATCCAGGGCTTCTTTTCCGTAGTGGAGTTTTAACTGTTCAGCAGGGGCTATTACTCACCACATCTGTATTCAAATGTTGGTTGAAATATAAATAAGAGCGACTTATGTCACTATTGACTAACCCCAACCTAAACAGAAATGCTAGTAAATTGTTGACTGGAACTGACAAGTGATATAAATCCGCCATTGTTTTTAGATTTCAATCAATATTTGACTGCATGTAAGATACGTATTTGCCCTACTGCCCCCTTTAATCCCTTAAGACAAAGGTCTTGACCAATGTGTGTTGCCAGTGATGACTTATGGCACTGAAACGTGGTCTCTTACTATGGGCCTCATAAGTAAGCTCAAAGTCGCACAACGAGCTATGGAGAGGGCTATGCTCGGGGTTTCTCTACGTGATCGAATCAGAAATGAGGAGATCCGTAGAAGAACGAAAGTCACCGACATAGCCCAGAAGATTAGCCAGTTGAAGTGGCAGTGGGCAGGGCACATAGCACGCAGAACAGATGGCCGATGGGGCCGAAAAGTTCTGGAGTGGAGACCACGAACTGGCAAACGCAGCGTAGGTCGACAAGGTGAACAGACAGACTGATAAAAGTCGCAGGACGACGTTGGATGCAGGCCACTTCCAACCGGTCCTTTTGGAAAATTATAGGAAGGGCTGGACATCCTACGGGTGAAATGTTGAGATGATGATTCCCTTTAATGGCTCTATTAAGCTGGTTGATAAAATGATTAAGCTTTTAGTTTGTATTATTGTTTTAATAAGTTTGTGCGAATAGTCCCAATAGTGTCAAACGTAAAATGTATTCAAATGATGATCTGTGAGATAACAAACGCGGGTCCTCATTCCCAGATACATGTACTTGGGCGGCGGGTGGCGCGCGGCGCGATGGCGCGCGTGCGCACGCTGCGGCACGCGCACGCTGCCCGCGCCCGTCACACAGCGGCACCCGCTGCAGAGGGCGCACGATGCGCGCTTCCTCACACATTGCAGGTAATCACACGCGGGTCTGATGACGACGTAATTAATGTTATCAGTAATCAGTAATATTTACTGGTAATAAATGTACACGTCATTAATATAAGAACTAAATTATAAAAAAATAAAAACCCATGACAGGTTGGGTGCGATAACATTAGTACGTACTATTGTAATTATTTTAAAATGTGTGCATTTAATTAATAAGTATAATAATCTAACCTGATCAAAAAGTATACATTAATACTAGAACAGTATTATTCATTGCCATGGTAAAGTATGCAACATTGCGAGCCCTGAATTCGGTTAAAACTTTCAGTAAACATTTGAAGTCTCATCTATTGAATGCTCAAAAAACAGCCTGCGACTACTAAGGGCTTGCTCTTACACGGGCTTTGCTACTTGTGCTAATCTACCACAGTGCTGTAAATTAATCTAATTCAATCAAATTATCACCTTGTATGATCATTCTATATGAATATTAAATTACATTTATACACCATTTAAATTGAATTATTTTGTAACGGTTTGCCTAACACTTTTTGTAAAAAAAATTGAAATAATTTTTATTTCTTTTCTGACTAACCTACCCAAACGGTAGGTGATGTAGGTATGTAACTCGATAGATTTAGTTTAAATATTGTATTCACGCGGTCTTTTTCTTTTTATGGCAGCATGACAATGTATTAATGTTACTTGGCATTGCTTCATTGTAAATTTTAGTATACGCAAGCAAGTAATAATTTATATAATTATACATATATTATTAATATATGTATTATTATATATAATACAATAATACATATTCTTATAATATTGCTCTCTCTGTGTACAATACAGTAGGCATAGATATTTAATTGTTTTGTAATGCATACATACGTACGTACGTAAGGAGTCTTGCAGTTACTTAGTTTATTTTGTATGTTTTTTTTTCACTTTCGTGTGACATAAGTAGTATGTGGTTTCATTTCACTGTACGTTCGTGATGTTAATCTTGAGTTCTGTCCGACAACCAGCGCTGGGGTCATCTTTTTGTTCCCAGCTTTTTGCTGAGACGGGACTCATTCTTGACATCGCGCAGCATTGCGAATTGTTTACCAACGTGTTTTCCTTCGCGTAAATACTATAAATTAGTGCTATTATTATTGTATGTTGTGATGATGTGCGTTGTCCGGAATAAAACGTATTTCTTTCTTTCTTTCAACATGTACTACAAAATAAATTAAACATTCAAATAAACATAATCACAAAATAAAACCACAACTACAATAAAATAAAAATAATTACCTAAATGTCAACATTAAAATTTTACGAATTTGTCAAAGCTGTAGAACGTGTGCTCGATAAGCCAGCGTTTGAGGCGAGCTTTGAAAGAGTTAAGACTTGCAGCCGCAGTCACGTGGTCTGGATTAATGACGTAATACCATCTCTTAACTCGTTCGAGTGACGGATGATTTGAGTAATAATTTATTGATTCAGGCGTTACTTTGCGGAAATCCATTATCAAAAAAAACGATATTAAAAAATATTTAGTGACACTTCCGCTGAAAAAAAAAACAATGATTTTGGCCTATTTAGGGGCGTGCACCACCCTCCCTCCCGCATAAAATGGTAATAGGAAGAATATAATAGTGTCACTAAATATTTTTTAATATCGTTTTTTTTATTTGAGTAATATTTAACGATATGAGTACAAGACTCCGCTGTCCGTCTGTCAGGATGTATCTCATGAACCGTGATAGTTAGACAGTTGAAGTTTTCACAGATGATGTATTTGTGTTGCCGCTATAACAACAAATACTAATAAAAATAATTATTTCAGGGGGCTCCCATACTACAAACGTGATTTTTTGCTCGTTTTTGCTTTATATTAATAACGGCAACAGGTACACGATAATAAAACTCAATACTCACAGAATATTGAGTTTTATTATTCACTTCAAAAATATATAATTAAAATAAAATACAATTGATATTTAAGGGGGGACTCCCATACAACAAATGTTATATTATTCCAAATTTTTTCTCGGTCTTAATAACGATCTTCTCTTGTCCTCGTTCCCGCACTGCTGAGGATCGCGACCACGTACAATCAGTCTCCATTGGCTGCTCATAGGCTGTGTGAACCGCACGGTGTATGCTACCACCCACCGCTTTCTCAATCGTGTCAGACCATCTTACAGGCGCCCTTCCCTGACCACATCTACCGTAAATTTTTCCTAAAATAATAGCTTTCTACCATAGCTTTCTATAATAGCTTTCCAGACAATGCTTTGAAGACCGCATAATATATCCGAAGAAGCTGAGGACTCTTTGTCGGCAGACAGTGGAGAGCCGTGTGGTGATTGTAAGCTCTTTTAGTATGGACTCGTTGGTTCTCATAGCAGTCCGAGGTATACGTAGCAACCTTCGCCAACACCTTAATAACGATAATATACCTATTATTGTTATTAAACTTTGAAATGTTTATTATAGATGGTACGCGGTATGGTTCGAAACCCTTCGTACGGGAGTCCGACCCTTACTTGGCCGGTTTTTTGTCCTATGTTACTTCTTTACTACTATATATTTGTATGTTTGTTACTTCCTCACGCTCAAACGGGTGGATCAATTTTGATAAAATTTGGTTTGGAGGCAGATGAAGCGCTGGATTAACACATATACTTTTCATCATCGTCCATCAACACGCGAGTGAATCCACGGGTAGCAGCTAGTAATATTATAAATAATACGCAATCTTCTACTACTTGTCTGTTTGTTACGCTTAAACGGCTGAACGGATCGTAATGAAATCTGGTAGAGATAGATTATATATTTCTGGGAAGGACATAACGAGTGAAACCGCTGGCCGCAGCTATATATTATATATATATTTATTTATTTATGTTTCAGATGCGGTGGAATGTGGGCCCTTTGCAACAACGTTTCATAACAGGATCTCTAACTAGTGTTAAGCGATTATGTGTAAAAACGTAAGAAGTTTACGTGAAATAAGGTTCACATTCGCGGGTACTTCTCTTACATTCTTAATTTTATTGTTAACTTTGGTCGACTTCAAGAAAGAGGTTTTAAAATCGACTGTAGGTTTTTGTGTGTGTTTGTTATGCGACGTCGCCGATTATGAATTGATTTTAATGATTTATGTTTGGTAGGTCATGCTCGTACTTGAGAGTTGATCCCTTTATAACTTGAAAAAAATATTTATACCGTTAACAAATTGTATCGGTTTTGAACTAATTTATAATATAATGTGTTTTGTTGGATAATCATAAAATTTACCAACAACTGGTTTTTAAATGTTAAATAGTTAAATTCAATTATATAATGAATGAAGATCTAAATTTTTTAATTGTATTTTATATAGATTTCATAATATTATTGTTTATACTAATTTGTAATTGAATTGTGTATAATAAATTCACTTAAATTAAAATTATACTTAATAGGAAGTTTTTAAATGTATAATATAGTAATTCGAATACTATAGATTAATTTTAAGTATACAAGGACATTTATGTAATAAATAACTAATGTTATCGACAAGGCTGTGTATAGTTTATTTATTTACACCGCCTTAACACTTCACGTCATAAGTCATGTTTTCGTTCATTGATTTATAAGACGTTATCACGTCAAAAAAATATGTAATAGAGTTGAAATGCTAAGTTTTTTAAAGTTGTTTATATCAGGGTGCTTTCGTTTAGCTTTTAGGGCATTGATGGCGTTGTCCTTGATGGCTCTAGCGTTCTGTTATGAGACTTCGGGGTTGAGCCTTTTAAAAAAATAAATAAAATACGAAAATGATTTTAAGACAACCGTCGGATTTGAAAGTTAGACGAAGACTGACTGGATGGATGGATGGGTGTCTGAGGCAATACGACATATGAAATGATGATTAGGCGGAAAAAGGAGGGAGTAAGCAGAAAGGGGTGCATATAGTATATATAACAGTTCGTAAAGCTCAAAAACGTTATTTTCGCCACTTTTGCCCCTGTTCGAACGCTCAACTGAGCATAAGACCTAAAATCGCATGATTATGCTGTCAAAAAACAACAACCATGCTCCGGACGTGAGTCAAAAAATGCATTTGGTGAGAAAAAATCTTTTTTAGCTTTCCGAACGCTGAACAAAAAGAGACATGAACGACATTTTCACCCACAGATTCCCAATTCGAACGCCCCTTTGTGAGCGGTTTTAGCGTTATTTTTGCTTAAAACGCTCACTAAGGGCCTATTCGAACGCACTATCAAACGCTGGAGAGAGGCGCATCACTATTATGTTTCTGCCTCGCTTGGAATAATGCGTAGATCCGGCACTGAGTAAGCTACCACTGTGCTACCTACCACAGATATAAGAAATCGTTGCGTAAAACAACATACAGCATGACCTCTTTAATCCGAACACCGAATGTTTACACCCCGTTCGGACTCACGGAGCGTTCGGATTATAATACAAACTAGTTGCGCCCCGCGGTTTTAACCCGCGCGGTGATGGTGATGACGATAAAAAGTAACCCATATGTTAATCCAGGGTGTCTGCTACCTCTATGTCCAATTTCAACAACAACAAATGCGCATGACACCTCCGCTCGACATACGGTAAGCAACTGGCGTTAGGATACATTATTTCTATGAACTGGCGAGTCAGGGAAAGGCGAATGAAGGAGCAGGGTAGGTACGGGGCGTTCGGATTAAAGAGGTCCTGCTGTAATTCTATTGTTTCTGGCCTGGTATCCGATTTACTTCGATCAGGCTAGACACATACAGAGTAGACAGATTAAAACACAATGTTTTAAAGTACTTGTATTAAAATGTATTTCATTGTTGTATACCTAACAGTATTCAGTATTGGCGGAAATACAAACACAGGTGGAGCTGGCATCAAACTTTTGATAACAATTTTGACGAATATTTTGCGCAAGGCCTATTTTATAATAGACTTCACGCCAAACTTGATGAGCCCTGGCTGACACACCACGTGAGCTGCGCATTTGTTTTCCGAATGGGTTATATTTTTTGCCTCTACCGGCATTTACAGCGTCACCGGCCGGATGGCGAGCGCAGATGGCACTCAGCCAGATGCGGGCACAGAAGGCGCATCGCCTAAGGCGAGTGTTGGACACACTTCGCCGCAAGGAGAAGAGTAGGCGACTTGGGGCGCGTTCAGAACCTCGGTGAGAGCGCACTCGGAGTGCAACTTTTCGCAATAACGCCGTTCCGAACCTCAGGGTAAAGCACTCGGTTGTTCTAACTCGAGCGTTCCAAATTAGGTAAAGATCAAGTGATCTGCCAATGTCGAATTTGTCAGTCTGTTTGAGGTTAGAAAACAACCGTGGCCGTTCCGTACCTCAGAGCGAGTTAGAGAACAACTAAACAACCGCTCTCTGAGGTACGGAACGCCCCCCCTACTCAAGGCACCACTAAGGCACAGACCTCGGCTTGTGCCTTCGTCGGGAGAGAGGGGAGTCGGAGAGTGCCTGCACAGTAGACAACTAACATGGGATGTAGATGCTACGCAGGTCACGTGGTCTCTCGGTCAAGGCTTATAAACCTTTGCGCGACTTAACAGTATATAAGTACAATTTAATATAAAAACTGCTCACGATAAACTATAACATTTTGACAACAAAATATTCACAGTTTAATTACTTTTTAAAAGTTGTGTACTAACATATAAAAGATCTATAATTTCATTATCAATAACCTAATAATAATTTGTTTACTGTGACAACTTGAAACCAATTAATATAATTGGTTTTTAGTGGTCACGCAGGCAGTACATAACTTTTGTCTAATAAATATTGAACTATGATATTTTTATCTAATAGATACAGTTTAAGATTTTTTTTAAAAGGTAGGTACAATTAACATATCTTATAATGTCTATTAAATTATTAAATGAAACTTTCGTAAGTACCTATTACACATTTTAATGTTATTTTGACGGCTTAACTCACGCGGTACGTATAGTCGAATATCTAGACCGCTTTCGTGACCGTCCGGGCCACTTCTTCATGGATATTCTACTTTACCTACCGCGTAAGTTAAACTGTCAAATAACATTAATCCGTCCGAATCAGCAAGCCTCCAGTTCATTCATAAATCTTTTGTTACAGCGTAAACCTGATGCAGACAGATTAAAATGAATTATTACTGTCGAAATTATTTACAAATGAAAAAAAATTACATCCTCATTAAATGGTACAAATTCATACGAATCTTGAACCTTGTCACACTGCGAAATGCTTAGCGTTAGGCACTCAGGTCCCGAAATTTTAGTAAAAAAACATATAATACAATAAACACTCATTACTATACATTTCATATATATATATATATATATTATTTGAGTGTAGCATATTTCAGTAAAAAACAGTAGGGCTATTATGTATCTCAGTTGCTCACAAATGTTGATTGAAATCGAAAAAAATGGCGGCTCTAGTTACCACGGTCCATCCATAGGAATCCCGCTGACGCTGCGCTGCGACCGACCATTGTCACGTCATAAAGTGCTTATTGTTAATTTTATGTTTATTGTTAATATTGATTTTGTAAGTTAGTCTTGCTAGTACTTTCCTGTAGTAAACAACTGCTTGTAATTAATAAATAAAGTATTTTTTATTCAATTCCTCGATCGCCGATACATAAGTCTCTGTCACTTTTGTCAGCTCCAGTCATCAACTTCCTAACATTTTTGCTTATTGGAGTTGTCCAAACTGACATAGAGCCGCCATTTTTTTCGATTTCAATCAACATTTGTTAGCAACTGAGATACATAATAGCCCTGCAGGTTTCCCCACACCTATCATGGCAACATTGCCCTATTTTTAAAAGTAAGCAACACATTTCTTTTAGTGTAATACCTACTACATAATTACGAATGTTGCTTCTATTAAATCTGGTTGTCGAAAGAACTGATCTATTTGCTGCACAGTCACAGAATTTAATAAATCTGTATTATTCAATATATATTATCCGCGAATTGATTTGTTTTAATTTGATTATGATTATTTATTTTAAATTCGATTTAATTTTATTTGATAATAATGAATACTACTTACACCTTATTAGGACATTCCTGTAACAATGGTTGTAATTGTATTTTGAATAAATAAATAATTAAAACCTAACCTTTACTCACAGTTTTGATAAAAAAAATATTTAGTGTTTTATAAAATATAATATTTGTCCAATAAGGTGTTACATAGTAAATATTCTTCAACACTCTTACTTGCGCATAAAGTGACTCTTATTGTACCTGCTTTTAGGTTTGTATTGCAGAATTATACAACACACATCATTTTACGGTACGAAAGTGATTTTATTTATTTTATATAGGTATACTTACCTAGATCAAACCAAATTCAAAATCATTTATTGGTATTTAAGAATGTCAATTATTAATAAAATCAATTAATTGTATATGTACTCACATAAATAAAATTAATCTTATATTAATATTATAATGAGGAAAGATTTGTTTGAATTGAATAGGCTCTGAAACTACAGGACCGAAAAATTCTTACACCATTATAAACCTACATCATCCCCGATGAACATAGGCTCTATATTAAGATTCATAAACATCATCATCCATCACCACGCACGTAAAACTGCAAAGTGCAGCTAGTCTTAAATAAATAAATAAATAAATATTGGTCTTGACAGGTTTAAAAATTCTCTACACTTCTTGCTAGGTATTTGAAGGAAGAATTATCAAAGCTTATCATAAGATATCCCACCTGTCTGGGAAACCCTTGACATATTGTGGTGATTCCAATCCTGGAAGTGTGCATGTGTTGCTTTATAATGCCTTGGCCACACCGAGGAGAAACGCCGTTGTTGAACGTTAACCGTAGATGTAGCCACCCTCACGATAATTTGACAACAGCATTAACATTGTCGTTGATATTGGCCAATAAATCGGCAGGCGGTATTAAGGCACATCAAAGAGATTTAACGCGAGAATTATTGCATTGATGAGAACGATTTCAAATGAATCTGTAATGGGTTACTTTATTACAGAGCCCATTTAAATAAATATTATTAATCTATGCAGTCCTGGAAAAAATTACATATACTCAATATATGATACAATACAAATTGACACTCATTAAATACAGTGTAGCAGCGTCAACATCCATCTTGAATTATTGCCAATTTTATCGGCAATGAAATGTGCGTTGACTTTCACCGTACCAGTGTGGCCACTCAATTTATCGGAATAATTAGCGCATTGTTGAAGGCGATGTTGGGCATTGACATTGAACCTCCATGTGGCCAAGGCATAATACATGTTTAAATGTAGTATAGTATAGGATGTTTGTATGTAGTATACCATATAGTCATAGGAAATGGGTAGGTTATGGTATTAGTATGGTTGTTGTACTCTCCCCAGAGTGTTTCCTAATTATATGATTATTTAGTGTACTAAGTCTTGATGACTTGTAATCACACATATTGCATACAAATGGTTTCTCTCCAGTATGAATTAACAAGTGACTTGTTAAATGACATTTGAGAATAAAGTTACTTTGACAAAAATCACATTTATGCGGCCGGTCCCCGGAGTGTGATTTTATATGTTGCATTAAATTACTGTGAGATTTAAATCTTTTTTCACATATATTGCATGCATACGGCCGTTCTCCAGTATGGATGACTATGTGGCGTCTTAGTTCAGTTGTGGAAATAAATTTGCTTTCACAATAAGTGCATTGATGTGGTTTGTCTCCCATGTGTTGCCTTATATGTCGTCTTAATGTACCGGATTGTGTTGATTTATAATCACATATATGACATTCATAAGATTTCTTTCCTATGTGCGTTTGCATATGCTTTGTTAAGTTACTTTTACATGCAAATTTACTTTCACATATATCACATGTAAATGGTTTCTCTCCTGTGTGTTTTTTAATATGTTCCTTTAAATGACATTTTTGACCAAATTTAGTATAACATATATTGCATTCGTACAGTTTTTCTTTGGTGTGTGTAATCATGTGTCTTTTCAATGACTCTGACTGCACAGATCTATAATCACAGATATTGCAAACAAATGGCTTCTGTCCTGTGTGTGTTTTTACATGTCGAGTCAAAATATTTCTAGTTCCAAAGGTTCGCTCACAAACTGGACATATATGTTTTTTCTTGTTTGGTGTGTTGAGGACTTCTGAACTGCCACCAGGTACTGATTTAAAATCACACATAATTGGAACTGTCGTTCTTTACTTTGGTGTGTCTTTGAATTAGTGAAACATAGCTTTAGGAGGCAAATTCATATTCTCACATTACAGTGATGTATGGTTTATATCCAGTGGTTCGTGATCATGCGAGTCTCGAGCCATGTTGGAACTCTGTTAGCTACACATCTGTTTCAGTTCTGTGCTTTGGATATTCACGGCCTTCATACCTTTATTTACCGTCTTAGGCTCTAGCTAGGCTAGGCTGATCTCTCAGTAGAGTAGGTATAGTGTTGCGCTGACTTCCCAATTGCAATAGTAGTGTTTAATGCATTACTATCTGCTGAAACCAGGTAAATACTCATTAAGCGAGGGTAATGTCCCAAAAGAAAACACGTAAGGTGTATTATATAGGTACATAATGTTCTTAATTTTGTTTTGTAGTTAGTACATACTTATGCTTTGTGACAAAATCGACAAGTGATGAAGATTAATCTATTTTAAATGAAGGAAAGTACGGTGCAGTGCAGGCTATGGGTGCAGGTACTTGGGCGTATCAGCAGAAACATTATTTCTAAGATCAGAATCTGTCTTCCAACTTCAAGAGCAAGAGCAAAGAGATCCTATGAAGAGATCTAAAATAAATAAAAAATCTAAAACAAATAAACATGCACCTGCCACAGCAATTTTTTTTTTTTGGTGGCAATTGTCAACATGACATTTGTGCCAGTTTCACGTCAAAAAAAAAACAAAAAACATCCTAAAACAAATTTGAGCAAACTATGAACCAGAATAGGCTTATTTTGTATGACAAAATGAAATTATACACACATAACAATAAGAAAGAATAATAACTTAAAGAAAACTTATTCGAACATAAACAAACAACGTTAAAAACAAATAAATATGTACAAAATTATAAACGCATATATATCAATATTAGTAGATGATAAAAGTTCAGGAATATGAGTCGGAAATGAGACTTTTAATGATATGAGAGAATTGTAGAAAAAAACATTATCATACAATGGACAGGAAAAGAATATATGGTTGAGATCCCCCTCATCCAGGCCACATTCACATATAGAGGAATCTTTCACGTGAATCTTTTTTAAATGTGAAGGTGAACAACAATGACCAAGCCTCATGCGAATTAAGGTCGACGTATAAATCTTACCGAAGTACCACCGCGAAAACCAAGGTTTACTTGGTATTTCTGGTTGGATCTTAGCAAAACCAGAGCCTTTGGATGAGCTAGTCGTTCTCCAGTATGTAGACCATGACTTATAAAGAAAACTTTTAGGGAGGCAGATAAGGTCAACGCTATAATTAATAAACGGGACCTTATCACAACAAGAAACCGCTTCTTTGGCCGCTTTATCATTAATTATTATAATTATTCCTTTTATTCAAAATAAATCACGGATTTCATCCGGTCCTTTACAAAGGCATAAGTGGGGCTGTAGCCAACACTTAGAGGCCTGTTTGGTATAAAAAATACAAAGTAGTATAAAAAAAACCAGAAACTTTTGGATGGATGGTGACATGGTATATCTATTATAAAAATGGGTAAAATGACAAGGCTATTGAAATGATTTTATTAGTGATAAAAAGATAGTGGGCTATGGAAGAGACTACGGCACCTGCCAAATTCAGTCTCATTTTAAATTTTTTTGGCAGGTGGTGACTTGCCACCCACTAAACGGGACCCCCATAAAGGCCACCATGAATGGTGACAGAAAGGGCAACGTTGGTGTGGCTGGCTAAAGGGTGTCGAGAGGTGTGCTGCGGTTTCACTGAAGCGCTACTACCGGCGTTATGCCCTTTAACACTTCCACCCTTGGAGCTTTTTGTTACTTGCTCTTGCGTCTCCACCCCCAGACGGCCAATTAAGGCAAGCCGGGGGTCAGGGGTCTCATTTAGCCCCAGGGAGAATCAGAGTCCACGGTGTTATTATTATTATTATTATTATTATTTATCATTTATTATTATTTTTTATATTCGTCAACAACTTCGAGAACTGAATTCCCAACTGATATTGGGGTAGGTACAACATGGGCATTAGACATTATTTTCGTCTTGTCCATGTTTATCTTAAGACTTACCCGTTGGGAAACTCGATGGAGGCCTTCGAGCATTGTACTGAGGTCTTCCATGGATTCTGCCATGACTACAATATCGTCGGCAAATCGAAGGTGAGTGATGTATTCGCCGTTAATATTGATGCCAAGTCCTTGCCATTCCAGAAGCTTGAAGGCGTCTTCCAATGTAGCGGTGAACAGTTTCGGAGATATAACGTCTCCCTGTCTCACGCCTCTTTGCAATGGAATTGCCTTCGAACTCTGCCCCTGTACTCGGACTGACATGTAGGCGTTTTTGTACAAACACTTCAGCACTTCAATATACTGATAAACAATACGGCACCGCTGGAGAGACTCGAGCACTGCCCACGTCTCGATCAAATCAAAGGCTTTCTCATAGTCCACAAACGCTAAACAAAGAGGCAAGTTATACTCTTCGGTCTTCTGTATAACTTGCCGTAGCGTGTGGATGTGGTCTATGGTACTATAGCCTTTTCGGAAACCGGCTTGTTCCGGAGGCTGGAATTCATCAAACCTGCGACTGAGACGGTTCGTTATGACCTTCGAAAACAGCTTATAAACATGGCTCAAAAGCGAGATGGGTCTGTAATTTTTAAGTAAAGTGTTGTCACCTTTCTTGAAGAACATCACCACCATGCTTTTGTTCCATGCTTCTGGCGTTGAACCTTCGAGTAAGACGGTATTAAAGAGCTTCTGAAGGACTTTAAGTACCACTGTTCCACCCGCTTTCAGAAGCTCAGATGTAATTCCGTCGTCACCGGGCGCCTTGTTGTTCTTAAGCTGTTTCAAGGCCATTCTAATCTCGTACAGGCGTAAGTCCGGGATATCTTCGGTATAATGTCGGGTCAGCTTGGCTCTTGGGTCTTTGACCGAGCTGCTAACAGGTTTAGCGACCGAGGTGTATAACTGTCCGTAGAAACTCTCTACCTCTCCTTACACTTCTGTTTTGGTCGACGCTACACTGCCGTCTTCTCTCTTCAGCTTCGTCAACTGGCTTTGCCCAATAGACATGTCTCTTGCAAACACTTTGGAGCCTTTTTTTTCGCTCTATCGTCTCTTTAATACGGTTTGTATTAAAGATCCGTATGTCGTGTCGCAAGGACTTCCATATTTGTCTAATGAGCAGCCTATATGCTTTAGCATCATCCGAAGACTGCAGTTTCAATGAGCGTCGTCTAGCCATGAGGTTGAGGGTATCGTTGGAGAGTTTCTGTGGCCTATCTGTGTGTGGGTTTAAAGTATTTGGAGCCCACCGTATGGACAGTTTCTACTAACCTGTTATTGATCTCGTCCACTAAAGCGATGTTCTCAAGGCAATCGAAGCGATTGGATAGCTCAAGTACATAGAAAGCTCCCGGGGTCTTGAATACGGGCACGAGTGGGTCGGAGCGTAGACTTCATCAGACGAGACCTCTCAAGTTTGAAATTAATATTCACCGTGCGTCTTACCATTCGGTGATCACTACCGGTTTTAACCCTGTTGATCACGGAGACATCAGTGAAAATTTGCATTTTGGTGGTCATAATGAAGTCAATCTCATTTCTCGTCCCCTAAGGTTCCGTTGTCCATAGCGAAATTGAAGTCCCCCATAACAACTAGAAAGTGCGTTTCAGAGGTATGTATGGCCCGCCTAATATCCTCCACCTCATCATCCGGGTGCGACTTCGTCGGTGCGTATACCTGAATGACCTTCAGTGCATATCGTTTGGATACTCTGAGTATTAGGTATACGACACTATTGGAAACGCTATCGATCGTAACTAGGTATGTTGTTAGTAAGGGACTTATGGACGAGAAACCCGACACCACCTTGGGACTGTTGGTTGCCCTCCCGGTAGTAGAGTAGGTTACCTGATTTAAGGGTTATCGTGTCCTCACCCGCTCTACGGACTTCAGATATCCCCACAATGTCCCAGTGTAACTTACTCATTTATTCTTCCAGCTCATATATCTTCTCGTCTGTCCTCATCGTGCGTATGTTTTGTGTTACCAGGGCCAGTCGTCGTCGTTGGGGGTGGTAGCCGGGTGTCTGCCGAGGATTCTTAGCACCCCCTACTTAGCACCACCGTTACCGTGGGCACCCACGGGTAGAGTTGGGGGGGTACCACTCTAAGCCGGTACCCCACGGCTTCACGGTGGTGGCACGTGGAGGCTTCCACGTAAAAAGCAGAAAAAGAGAATAGTGTGACCATGTAAATGTTTGCTTTAGTTAGAGCATCTCGTTTGCAATAAAGTACGTGAGATGTATCCCACAAGCACGGAAAATCGTCGTATAATTGAAGAACTTTAATTAATACATCGCTTTCGGTAACGATTTCCTCCATGATATCTAGCGTAGCGTTATATTCTCTTTGCACGATATAAAATGAGTGCACAAACCACTTACTCTCGGTAGAGAGTAAAATATTTCTTGGCACAAACTATAAGATACTGCGTATAATGAGTGCAAGCATGGCCGTCCTTGGCGTTCCAAACCAGGGTTGACATATCAAAATTTTAAGTTGCCGTGTTTTGGAGTAAAATGTACAAAATTGCCGTGCACATATTTTTTTTTAATTAACATGTAAGATTAAACATGTCATTAACATTATTCTTCACCGTCATCATACAAATTTCTTATCGCATAAAAATGTTCTTCTTCATCTGTGTTCAGTTGTTTTTTTTTTTCTCGTTCATATTATTCATGATTGGTTTTGTCGGTTTGAATTTACACAATTTCCTTAGGAGCGAATAAAGTGCTTACCTAGGTAGTAAAGTTCTATTTATTTTAAAAAGTCATTTTTTTTGTTTAGTTTTTGTTTTTATAGAATTGACCTCACTGTATATTCTGTCATAGTCTGAATTGGTGTGTGGAAGAAATAATAGGCTATGGACAAAAACCGGCTAAATTTTCGCTATTGAACTCAGGTTGCGCTAAAACTTTTGACCAAAAGTTATCTTCATATAGATTCATACTCATACATTCATATAGGTAGTCTTCATTTGCGATACATCTAATGTGTAATATTTTATTAAAGACGGGAGCATTCCCCACTAGTCATCGATTTTCTGATGTGTTTATCGATCTTTATCTCATAGGCAGTTTTTTGAGTATAGGCATTAATGTGAGAAATGTTTCCCGGATTTGCTCACTTGATTGCTTCTTCTGGCATTAGATATTTTAAAAAAGGTTATAAGAAGTCGGAAACAAATCTATAAGTAGGAGATATTAATATGTCTAGTGTAGTGTAGTCTAGTGATGTGTGTTGTAATGACTGGTCGACTAACAAATTATCAGAAAAAAAATTTAATAATTGGATTGAAGGAAATGAACATACTGCCGAGTACCGTTTTATTTTTATTTAATTGGAAGAACAAACAGCCAAATTATATATAACTATGTAGAGGAAACCATCAACACCTGGCCTTACTGTTCATCACTTCTAAAAACACAGTTATTTTGTACATAAACAAATTTAGAATACCTACATACCAAGTTTAAACAATACACTTTATACTTAATTAAAATTATAAAAGTATCTTAAACAATCAATCAAAGCCATATGAGTTACTTTTTTGGAAAAAGTTTTTATTAATGATTGAATAAAAGTAATTTTGCCTCATGTTGAATATGTCGACAAGTTTTGTATAATTCTTATTGAAATGATGAATTGCGCGTGGAATGTACGAATTCTGTCTGTAATTGGTGCGACAGCAGGGAACAGAGAAGTATAAGTGGTTTCTCCTGGGACACGAGCAAAACGGAGTGACAAGTTTAAAATCAGACAGTAAAGAGGAACAATCTACCTTATTTGAGAGGATATTGTGCATGAATGTTAGGTCAGCAGCCTCTCTTCTCATATGAAGGGGTAATAAGTGGTGATGTTTGCAAGTAGCTTCGTAATCAAAGTTTGCGTTTGAGATTCTCGCTTTGTAGTACATAAACCGAAGGAATTTGCGTTGCGGTTTTTCGAGTAGTGTGATGTATTCATTATATCTCGGGTTCCAGACTTGAGAGCAGTACTCCAGTTGGCTACGGACCAACGAACAGAAGATAATCTTTAGGGTTTTAATTATCTTAAATTCTTTTGATACTCTTATCAAGAACCCGAGTGTTCTCAAAGATTTAGCTACTATGATCTGTATGTGTTTATCGAATAGTAGTTTCGAATCCAAGGTGACACCAAGATCAACGACCAAATGAACTCTGTTAAGTACTAGCCCGTTTATCGAGTAATCATTTTTCAGGGTCCTGGTGGATCTAATGAAAGTGATGCAGCAGCATTTGCTCATGTTAAGGTCAAGCTTGTTACGAACACAATAACTGTGGAGGTTGACCATTTTAATTCACTCTGATTGAAGTCTCCCATAATAACAAACCGATCATTCAAATTGACCGACGCAATCGATAGAACGTTGTCACAGAAATACGACAACTGAGCTGGCATTGAAAGTCCACCATTTTGCTCAATAAGATACAGGCAACCTATATGTACATCGAGCGGAAGTGTGGAGTCCGTCGTCGCTTTAAAATGAATGGAGACCCATAGGTCCTCCGCCGAAGAATGCCACTCGGGCCGAGCGCGCGCAGCCAGATCGCGGCGCACGGCCACGAGCACCCCACCGCCGCGCGCCTGCCCGAGCGCACCGTAGTCGCGATCCCGCCGCCACACCGCCCACGCGTCACTGAACATCTTTTCAGTTTTAATCCCGTCCCACAGCCATGTCTCAGTCAACACGATTACATTATAATTGCATAACTGCACGCTACGTTTCAAAGCATGAACCTTTGTTCGCAAACCCCTAACGTTTTGATAATAAATGTCAAAAACCATAATAATACACGAACTAGCCGGGCTTCAGCCCGGCCAGGTAGTGCAATAATATGACATATAAGTAGTAAAAAATCATAATTATCCACGCTAGGAGCTCGCGCACAAAACAGCAAGAAAATACGAACGTAGCAGAAATACAAATCAAGTATATACGTATAGATAATGCAATGGAATGTGTGAGTGTCCGCCGATAATGTAACGAGTTATGTTTATAGATTATAAATAGATCTGTTAAACTAGGAATCAATGTTTTGAGGTTTCGGATATTGATGTTTTTATGCGTTACTAATCGACTACACGTATATAAAATAGTATTCCGTGATTATTAAATCCGTATATTGTAAAATAACGGCAGTGAATACATACAATAGTAATGTTGATACGAGACTGGTGGAATAAAATTAAGTCATTATATTGTTGACATTGCATGAAAATGAGAAATGATACGTATAATTCTGACAAGTTTATGTCGTAGGCAAAACAAAAAAAACAAGAGGTAGTAACCAAACAACATTTGCAAGCTAACTGATGCGTTATAAGCTATAGAATCATATGGCTTTGTTACAATTGAGAAAATATTATTAAGATATGGAATGAGGTAAACAATAACAACATAACCTAGTCATACTAATTTTTTGAGATCATCATCACTACGAATTTGGATTATAGGTGAAGTATCACTTTTTTTGACAAGTATTTTGCAGTTTTGAACCCAGGTGTAGCAAAAGCTGCGGTCAGCGGCCAATTTCTTAGTTTTATTTAATAGTTGTTTGTTGCGAGCCGTGAGATGATCGTTAATGTATATCTTGCCTATGTCGCCGCTAAAACCATTTTTATTGTTGAATAGACTCAAATTGCCGTATAACACAGCAATTGCCGTGTAAATGGCAACGCTGCTTCCACACACGACAAGTCGTAATATTTCCGGCCCAACCATCCACACGTCCGGATTTGGTACGGAGCAGACCATGTCCGCTATGCAAACTAGCGGACCGAGGCGACCTCACTTTAATAATAACAATGTACCACTCTACTGACGGTCAGATTTGGTACGAAAGCGAACCAAGTACGTGGTACCAAAGTACCAAATCCAAGTAAGTCGTACCAAATCCGAGCCTGTGTTAGTACTTTTATATTATTTTTGCTACGAACGAAACGAAATCATATTCATAACTGGCAGCATTGCTATTCAGTGAGCGAGATTCTTTGCGAAGCGTTTTTTGCTGCTACTGCGTTGTTCCAATTCTTTGTGTAATCTTTAGATTGTTCAAGCTTATCAATAAATAATAACGTTTTGAGTCTATATAGTATATTTGTTAACTAAATGGCTGACAAAAAAGGTATTTATGCATTTAATTTACTAATTTCTTTGTTCCTTCCTGACTGGATTATTGCCATGTGTAACGTCATTTTGAGGCCTTGAAGCTGATAGCATACTCAGTATTATTGTTATTTCCCTATAAAAACCATATATACAGCCTTTGGAAGCTCCAATTACATGATATTATTGATTTAGCAACTTAGGGTGTTCATCGCAAAAGATCGATAGCCATGTCCGATTTCCAAGATGGTCGCTGTTCTATAGATATTTAGAAGGCGGGACGGAAGCTTCTAAATTTAGCCCCATTTATCCCATAACGGATAAATAACTCTACTTATGAACTCATACCACCATTCGTTCATCAAACACCACTTTGCCCATTGTATTTTACCAATGCGAGCTAATTGCAATATTTTTGTCAGTACCCGTTTTAAAGTGCCCAGATTTGTAAAATAGTTCACGATGCCGTTTCTTCTATTGACCAATGAACTAACTATGGGGTAACTAATTAGTCGGGATATTATGTGACGTTATGTTATGATATTAGCTGATTTAGATAGACACCTGCTCCATCAACTTATTGTTGACCTGCCCACTATATGAAAGCAAATCCTTTGTATTGTGTCAAGTGAGTGAACTGTAGAATCTGGTTTGATACAGCTTATACAGAAATAATGGTTTTATTAAAAATAGTACCTACAAAATAATAAGTAATCTTTTACAATTACCTACCTACTGCAATTTACAAAGGTAATTTTATTTCTAAAATGGTTATTGTGATAAATTACCTTCACTTACGTTGTTTCAAACTGAAACAGCACTTCGACACAAACTGAACATTTCAATAATTTATTCATATGTCAAGAAAATTAATTATATTCAGAAGTAATTAGTATTCCACCTTGACGTTACACATGGCGAAGTGTTACTGTTTAATTTTGAAATTATTTACATAGAAAGTGGTTCTCAATTTTACCAAAAAGGGCCCTTAAAGTATGACTAAACCAACCAAAAGGTATGGTCAAGATTTATGGTAGAATCCAACCAGTGTCTGAAGAGAGAACTTGATAAGTGTTATATTGGGCCATTTTGCCCAATAGAAGATAACTATTGGCTACAATGTCATGACCTTTGTAGAGTTGATTATGTTGAAACTGCATATAATATATATATATATATGTATAAGTAAAACTATGTATTTCAATTAAAACTCATTGAAAGTAGTAGTACATCTGGGATTTCCGTTCAATTACATTGCCAATATGAACAATATTATTTTGGTTAAATTGGCACAAAATACAGCCATGTTTTTTCCTGATGTTAAGCACTGTACCTCACCACAACAGTTGCAGTACCATCCCTAAGGTCAACTTACATTGTAGCCAACTAGTCGAGTTGAAACCGTGATTATAACATATCCCGCACCACTCCAGAACCGAGCCAGGGGGAGCGCTGCCGCATCTCTCCGGGATATCATGTAATGCCATCACATAGATACCGTTTACTTTTCCCTTACTTTCGATAGAAGACAGATATATGATATGTGCGTAATGATGTGTGGAAGTGTTTTATGGAAATTGTAACCTTTTGATGGATTGATTGCTATATGTAACACTTTATTGCAAATTTGTGCCCATAACCTTAATTAGTGCATCAAAAAAAAAAACTGAAAGAAGTAGCTGTCAATAAAAGTTCCCACCAACTCCTTTAAATACATTACTACACACTTAACCTGCTGCATTTGTTACCTACATAACATCTACATTAATTTACCTAGAAAAATGTTGTTCTAAGTGAACAGAATGCTGAGTCATTAAACTACATCTGAACAAAGACTACCACAGCTTCATCGGCAAGAAATAATGCTGTACTAATCCTCTGGTAACTACTGGTAGCTTATGTTAGGTTAGGTAGGGCCTCAATAGCAGCATAGATTCTAGATGTTTGCACACAGATCTTAAAATGAAAGAAAATTATTCAGTTACAGGTATTTTATATTTTCTTTCAATTGAAAACTTATACATAGAAAACAACTGTCTTCTGTGACCTTGTCCCTTTTAGTTTGTATTTAATGATATCGAGGAGACTTTTGTTTGTTTTTATTGTAACTAAATGCGGCTACAATGATCCTAATGAGCAAATTAGAATTTTCAGGCCATAGCTTTTTGTTATTATTTCTTTAACCCGTCCGCATCAGGACAAAAAATAACAATACATTTATGAATGAAACTTGCCTCTAATGGGTCTTGCTGATTCGGACAGATTAAATGTTAGATGATGTTACTCTGCCAGTGTCAAGATTTATGGTAAGTAACAAGTAAGATTTCGACAGTTAAAAAAGTGGTTCTCAGATTAAACTTTCCCACCCCCAAAAAGTGGCTGTTGTATAGTATGGAATCAGGTGTAATGTAATTTGAAATAATCAAAAGTAATTCAGATAGGTTTAGAGTTTGCTTACAAAGTAATATTATTGACTTACGGCTGGACTGATTTTGACAGGGCCGATCTGCCTGTCTGTTCCAGCTAATCTCCTAAATGGCTAGACTGCTTAAGGACTTTTTATTTATTTTAGAAACAAAATTAGGTTTTCGTACATGCAAATGAAAAGCAATCATGTCATAGAGCTGTTTTAGACAATGTAGTTCTGGGGCGCCGTAACCCGCTAGAGCACGCGAGCAAGGCCGTCGACGAGGGCATCTAGTAAAAAATATACGTGAAGAGGATTAGGGTGACCATGATATCTGTAACCAAGTAAAAAAATATAAATATAGCAATCGAATCATCAATAAAGTTTTTTATACAAATCTGGAAAGGGTATGTGTTTATAAAAATAGTAAATAAATAATAGCAAATGCGTATTTTTTTGTCTGTAAGAATTAAGCTATTTGGTTGGCTGTACAGTAGATGTATTTGGCTTGAAATTGTATAGTAAATAAAATAATTATTTTTGCAGACAGACTGCTACATTATTAATAAGAAAACATACACCCCTGTCAGATTATTAGTTAATCACATAAAAATAAGTTGTTCTAAGTATTAAAGTTCTGTATCTTTACAAAAATATATAATTCGTTGAAGAATATTGGCTTGCTTGAAAGATACAAAACTTTATTATAACCATAAATAAATGTTTCATATGCTACTTTTTTCTTTTTTACGATATTTAGTTCACAGCTTATTTTTTCATATTTTATTTAAATTTTTAACACCATTATTTATAAGTAAAGATAATTACTGGTCCTTTAGAGAGTTTTATTATTATTTATCTGGTCAGTAATTATTTTCAAGTCGCTAGATTTATTGCACTTTACTACCAATTCAATGAGAAAAAAAAACGAGATATATTATTAAAAATAATATACACATTTATCTATATACTCACTGAATTTCAAATATCTCTATTATTAATTTGATAATAGAGATCGGTTTTTGAGTTATATGGTTTTTTGACATAATTATAAGCTACTTTAGAAGTAATTCATTAATATAAAAATAAATGACTCCCATTGTATAGCACCATAGTGCTTCAGAATAATGTAAATTGTACTTATGTAATTCTTACTAAAAAAGTTCAGGTTGGTGTCAATTATTTTTAAAAAAAGGCACAACATAAATTCTTTGTCAATCGTGAAAAACAACTTTTCATTATGATAATTTTACATTATATTTGAAAAGTGGTCAATAGTTTTAATAATGTGTATTTAATAATTAACAGTCTAAAAACAAATCAGAATAAATCATGTGGAAAAAGTGAATAAATCAAGGCATCTCACAAAAAATAATTCTATTCTATTATGGAGTAATTTAGTTTAATGTTGCGATTTTATTAAAAATTATCTCATTAATTATTTATTCTCCTATATATTATTTCGATTGTTTTCGGGGAATCAAGAATACAAACTCAACAAAAGTGTATAAACAATTTTGCTAAGAATAAAATAAATTATAAATACACTCTTAATAATCGAAATATGCGAAACTGATTTGTTTTTATTAATCCACACTTAACTTTAGTGGATATTCTAATGTAAGGTGATGGTAAAATTGGCAATAAGTACATATGCAACTTTTTTGAATAATTCATAAAACATTACTTTAATGCCAGTTTTCGAATTGTTTCAACTGTTATGTTTAACTTTTATTTTTTATATGACTTTATATTTTTAAAGTCATATAGAAACTATCACTTTAATTGGTCAAATATCTCTTTTATTTATAGTTAATAAATCAAAATATGCAAGGTTTCATTATTATGTGTGTCATATTTGCGCAAAAAAAGTCTAATATTTTTAAAAATATCCATAAATTAATAAAATAAAAGAGCTATTGAGGAGTGTTTGAGAGGTGAAATAACAGGAATGACACTGTTAGTAAGTGTGTGATAGAAATAAGAAAAACGAATACAGGTATTAAATACAAATAGTCGATTTTGAAGCTTGTCTCTTAACCCGTCTCGTGTCGAGCGTACACCATGTGTACATACAAAAAAGTGCTAAGCCATGTCTTGCGTACACCATGTGTAAACACATTTATATACCTCTCGTTTGTAACTTATTTTTTTCAGATTCGATGCACTCCACCGACATAAATTTGCTTTTAGTCAAACTATTCAAGAGTAGTATCTTTTACCTGACCTTTCATGCGTAGTTCGAAAAGAAACCGAAAACGTAACTGGACGGATTAAGGGAACCTTATATTATAAGATGCTATTTTGCTGTAAAAAGTTTTTAATTTGGAGTTTTAATGAATTTAAAGATAACTGTATTCGTTATATACATTGGCTGTGGTTATTTTTTTGCCAGAGCCAATGTCGCATGCATAATAAGCTTAATTGAAGGACAGGGAAGTATGCTAGTTGTGAGGTTGTTGGGTTTCAGCCATTCGAATCATTTTTACACCATTCCTAGGACTCGCATTTTAACATACAATAATTATGTATTTTATACATACTTATTTTTGCTATTTTTCGTCCCGTACCGATCTTTTTCAGGGGTCCAGTATATGCGTCACATAAAAAAATTTGGTGTTTTTACTCCAAAGTTCGACAGTTTACTGTTCTATTAACAAGTTTTAATATAACAATAAACACTCGCTTTTTAAAGTAAACGAAAAGTGCTTGAAAACAATTTAAAATCAATACACAAATTCGTGTTGTATACAAAGATAGTCATATAATTATTATGACGTTCTTACGTAGATCTACAATTTTAGAATTAATGTGTTAAGGTTGTTACCAGGATTTTTGTGGTGTAACCTCAATGAGTTTTGCTGTTTAAAACAGCTGTTTTAATTATTATTTTCCTTTCAAATAACTAGCATGTTAGATAAGTGTCAAAATTGATTTGCTAGCCGAGGACTCGCTTGTTCAACGTAGTAAGTTTCGTTAGATTGTTTTAGTTTAGTATTAGACTAAGAAGTACGCATGCGCTGTTTATTTTTGATGTTTCGTTTGTCGCACTGGTATGTTTCTGTGTCCTTCAAAATGCACTCATATCATAGTTTTTCTTCTTTTTTTTTCGCTTAAAACGCATACTCGAACGCTTTATAGTTTTTGGACAGCAAAATGTATTTTAACGAATAAACACGAAGATTTCGTGCAAAAAATCTTGGTACACGTTGTTAGCTGTCATTTGGACATAGATTACGAATTTTTATCATTTTAAAGGAATGTTCACATGTATACACGTTGGTTACGACTACCTCTCTGGTGGTTGTATTATGAAGCTTTGAAATTGGAATAGCTACTTCATATAGCTAGCAAGCAGTGTGATGCGTTTATTAAGGTAAGTAATAAAATGGTAACGTAAATCACACCAAATTCTTTACAATCTAGTAGATCGGAAAAAGTATAACACATTTGCCAATGCTTTCAATGAGAAATGCTGCTCTGCTCTGTTTTGAATACAGTAGTCAGTTAATATTGCAATAGTATCCCAAATTCAAAGCTGATTTATAAATACAATTAATACATTAATGTTTTTTCAGGAGGTTATAATCGTGTGATGTTATGTTACTTAAGGTTTTTACAAAAAACAAATGGTCACACTAACTTTGGTCACTGTGCACAAAGCTTTTACTAAAATCCCGGCTGATGTTATTGAAAAAAATACTTAACTTTTTTCGTAAAATCAGCGAAGCTAGTGTGACCATTCAATTGAATGCCTTGTAAATAATATTTGGTAGGCTTTCAGCACCCACCATGTGTTGAATTTTTAACTACCTACCAATCAACGTTTTTTTTCTTTGGACCCTTAAACGGACATACGGATGTTAAAATTGGTTTCAATGCTGCAAACTTTTAATATTTTATTCCTCTATATCGCAAGCAAAAAGATTGACAATTTGTTTTAATACTATCGATATGAGTACGAAATTTCAATCCAATAAAAGTGCAACCTAAAAAGACATGCTTTGAAGCGAATACAATTATTTTTCCCAAATGTCTTTTTCACGGTCTAAAAGATGGTCAACGTACTTAGTGTCGTTCAAACTGGTTCTGAATGGCGCCTGTTGTTGACGCATTGTATGGATATTGCTTGTCGTTAACCCTGACACTGTGAAATATGAATCAAAGAGAATCACAATATGTACTAATGCCGTGTTATTTCAGTTTTGTTAGTTATTTCATTTTACTACATTTTCAGAATATATTTTTTATTTTCATTTGTCGTTATTTTAGAGTTATTTTATTTTACGGGAATAATATTTAAGCATTTAACCTAAACTTTATAAGGACATGCGAGACTAAAGCAACGCGATATTTTTGAAAGGTTTTAAAGTAAGATGCAGTTTGAAATAATAACTACACAAATGGTTTGTCATTGATTCATACAACAGATATACTAGCGGAGTTGCTAGAGTTAGACTGTGGCGAATTTATTGTACACTTTAATGTGATAAAATAAAATCGAAACAGTTTAAACATTTTTGTCTCAAGTTCAAAGCGTAAGTTTGTGAAGGGTCGCTTTTTCTATTGAAAGTCAAATAACACTAAGACACCGCAACTCTGTACTGCACGATGCGACGGATTATTGTGATTTGACTTTTACAGTATATACAGAATTTTAAATATATGGAAATGTGTAGAATTATATAATTTATAAACATTTCCTAATAGTATTTCCAATGGCCCTTCTTAAACGGCAACATTCATAATTAAAGAATATAATATTTTTAAGCTCTAGCAACATTAGTTAGTGTGATCTGGCAGCACAGCGTCAAGCGTGAATGCTCGGGCTTGGGTTGCGGTTCAGTTCGTACGTTTGTGGTGATGTAAATTATGTTGAAAATATATATTTTATAGACGTGTGGGTGACGACGTTTATTTATACTATAGCCTGAGAATACATCCAGAAATCTAACAAGAGTTGTATATAAGTGTTGATGTAATGTTATTTTCTAAAACACTTAGATTTTGCTGCTTCAACTCTTGGTCAAATAAAAACGATTAAACGTAAACTATGAACGAACGCGGTTCTAGGATTTAAGACGTAACAAATTAGCGGAATTTATGCGTCAACGTCATCACCTTGCGTCACATAAAATCATCGCCACAACGTGGAACCAACACCACACGTTACTGTCGGCTGTACAAAGGAGTTGTTGCAGTTACCCCGCCGCTCGGTGCGTACCCGCAACCTCAACCGCCGCAGGGGCCTTTCCTGCCCGCCCCGCCGCATCCTCCCGCGCCCCAATATGGAGGTTAGTAACGTGTAGTGACGTAACAGCTACAGGTCGTGTCTCACTTCAGTAACACAACCCAACTGCCATTAACCAACAAACCCGCAAATACCTTACCTACAACCGGTTCAACTACCTTAGCAATCCTTTCTTACCCAACTACCTCAGCAGTCCTTTCTTACCCAACTATCTCGGCACCCTTTTCTTACCCAACTACCTCAGCAATCCTTTTTACCTAACTACCTCAGCAATCCTTTCTTACCCAACTGCCTCAGCAATCATTTCTTACTCAACTATTTCAGCAATCCTTTCTTACCCAACTGCCTCAGCAATCCTTTCTTATACAACTACTTCAGCAATCCTTTCTTAACCAACCTACCTACCTCAGCAACCCTATTATTGAAACTTTTATATAACTTGAAGCAGTTGATTACTAAGATTGTAAAAGCTGAATCGATGATACTGTTAGTGACCACAAAAGAAAATCATATATAATTTATTTTCCCCTTGTCCCTCTTCTCTTCACTGTACACACACTTCATTCTATTGTGTTATAAAAGCGGGAATATGCAGTTACCACTATTTTCTGACACATTGTCCAACTGACTTCTTTTTACGTGTCTCCTACCAATGTACCTCTTACTTCCTGGTACACTCTGCTACCCCGGATAGTCCTACAAATTAGGTCTTGTACATTATTGCTTGGAAACAGAATGTCTACCTGTGGTATGCATATCCACCATAACTGATTCTTGCTATGATTCCTACACCAAGTATCTCGCCTGATTTTAACACTAGCCGACAATGTGTACGCCATATGTATCTCTTGTGCACTCTGCTACTCCGGTAATCTTTACTTGTTAACCTGACTATCGTAAGTAAATCATCCTACCTGTCCAGTAAAAAGAAAACAACTAAAGACTTGTACATTACTGCCAAGAAACGGAAAATCTAGCTGTGGATTGGTACCTATCAAAACTAATTCTTCATGTGATTCCTACCTCAAGTAGTTCACCTGATTGTAACACTAGCCAGCAATGTGTATGGCTTAAAGATCTTACGAAGGTGGGTGCTTCGGCCTTGGTGTTGTTAACTGAATTGTTCCACCTTAGTGGCAGGAGGGTCTCCATACGGCGTGACCTTCGGCGGAGCAGGCGCTGGGGCAGGTGGGGTATATGCCCCACCGCCCTACGAACAACTCCAGCACCACCAGGGTATCCCGGCGCTGAGCCAACAGCTGCCGGTGAGTTACGAACAACTAGCTTCAATGGCTCAGCGATCCAATGTGAGTCATTACTAAGGCGGCCTCGTTTCTCACTGGCTCACCTCGTGCTTATAGTTTGGTGAGATTCGATGCAGGTCTTCCGATTTAGTAGTATTTTGTTTTTAAGATTAACTTTTAATTTAAGTGTTGAGTGACAATGGTTTAGTTTAGATTAAGTAACAATCTTATACAGGATAATGGGGAGATTGGTGCAAAGTGGCAATGCTAGCACAGCCTATTTTAAACCATTTGAGCCGTGGTTGTCTAATGGGGGATCCCAATAAGCTATTTATCCACAGTTTTCCTTACTAGCGACAGAAATTTAACATATCTTCCTTACAAAAAGTGTCAAATATATCTCTAAACCGGTGATAGATTATTGGGACCGGCCGTAAGACAAAGTGTGACTAACTTTTTACTTATTTTTTATAATTTCTGGAGAAAACCCCTAAAATTTTACAGTTCATTGCTAATCACGGCCAGTCTGAAGGAAAAGTAAATTCGTTTTTATTACTTACAGTAATGTGTAAGCATTCCAGGTTTTTGAGTTACATACATTTAGTAGTTTCACATGATATGGTGACCTGCACATACCAACAGTACACAACTAGTATACAACTTGCGCACTATTGCTTCTCGGCTGAATATCTGGTGGCTGCGGTGGTACCAACCTTGATGACCCCTCGTACACCTAGAGGCCTACCACCTAGTTAATCGGGAACCCCTGCCTCTTACGATTTGCAATGCGGAGGGATATTATGGAAATCCGTCTCCCCTAATAATATGATATAACATACTTAACAAAACTGATATAGATTTTCCACAGTTGTAATAACTTTTTTATTTTACAAAGGTTTTTTGCCAGCTAATAACTATTCACATTTCCACAGATGTACAGCCCAGCAGCAGCGATGTACGCCGCAGCGGCCGGCTACCCCGGATACATCGGCTACCCAGTACAGTACTACCCATACTACCCCACCGCGGTACAACCCTCTATACAACAGCTGCGCCCTACTATCATGATCCCGGTGAGTGGTACCGATCGCGCGGCGAGAGTTTGGCTTTGACCGTTATTGCGCAGAAGCCAAAAATTGGGTATCACAGGGTGGCTAGAGGGACGAAGAACTCTTGTCTCTCTCTGTCACATCGAAGACAAGGGACTCTTGTCTCTCTCTGTCACATGGCGCGACAGTACCCATGCGCAGTAATCCCCTCCACCCGAAGGTCAAAGCCAAACTCTCGCCGCGCGATCTGTACACTAGTGTTACTACCCTAACTACCCTGGACAATACTACCCGTGGAACCTCTATACAACCCTCTTTACAACCAGTGCGCCCTACTAACATGATTGCCGCGAGGTTGCTATCCTAAATAACACCTTATGATATGGAGTGGTCCTTGGGCGCTATCACGACATTGCAGCGCCATCTTTAAACATAAGCTTTCCATTGTAATGCGCCACCCCGAGACATTGGTTTTGGAATCTTATAAATTCCACTTGCTGCAGTGTCCTCGCAGCAGGATATCTGTCACTGTGGTAGTAAGTGGTAAAAAGTACAATAAAATACAAAAATTCTTTATTTTACCAAATATACAAAAATATTACTTACAAAGTATACTCTTAAGGTAGTTGAGAGGTTGTGATTTACAAAGGAAATATTATGATAATATGATATACAAGAATTGCTTCGTTAAAGGCATTAGATTTTAATAACAAATTTTGAGATACATTTGTTACTGAGTGTTCTCTCTGCTCCGCATTAGCTCGGCCACATGTCCATAGTTGCATCTGAGTTTAGAACCACCAGTAACGCTTGGCAACCCTTGTGTCCCCAGCAGAACGGTTTCGAGGCGGGCGGTCGATTCGAGGGGCTCGCGCAGACGCTGCTCCCTCCCGCGCCCCCCGGCGTGCCGCCATCCCCCGCACACCTCGCCGCACTCCAGCCGCATCAAGTGCTGTATGTATATACTACTTTTAACACTACACTATCACTATGTGCCTGAGGTGCCTGATGGGATACATGTGCTTGATGTTCTTGCTTCACACTACACGTAACTAATTGCCTGTGTGCCTGATGACTACACATGACATACACTATGCAAAATAATATTATACTACACTAGCTGCGCTTCGCAGTTTCACCCACATGGTGATGGATGATGATGACCATGAATAATATAGCATACTCAGGCATAATGTAGCTTTCTACCAATATATATATATGTCAAATCTTACACAACAATATGGGAAGACACTGCCTCTCATGAAACAGGTTCATATATCTAATTATTTAATAGTTTTTAAACTATCTAGGTCACTTTTGCAAGAGTTAACATTAGAAACGGGATATTTACCGTGTAATTACATATTGTTCGAGTTGTGGATATATTAGTACTGTTGCTAGCGCCATGGTCACGAGTAAACCTAACTCTATGCCGGTGGGCGACAACAACAACAAACTCAACGATCTACCCTGTTTCTGTTGCGTTTTATGCGTACAGCGCCACTACCGCGGTAAATCGTTTACTTGTGACCATGGCGCTAGCAATGCCGAAATATCCACAACTCAAACTAAATGGATTACACGGTCAATATCCTGTTTCAACATTAACTTTTCATTTTTGTATACTAGTACGACGCAATGTTCCACTCAGTTTTGTAGCATATTATTATTATTCCTTTTATTCAAAATAAATCACGGATTTCATCCGGTCCTTTACAAAGGCATAAGTGAGGCTGTAGCCAACACTTAGAGGCCTGTTTGGTATAAAAAATACAAAGTAGTATAAAAAAAACCAGAAACTTTTGGATGGATGGTGACATGGTATATCTATTATAAAAATGGGTAAAATGACAAGGCTATTGAAATGATTTTATTAGTGATAAAAAGATAGTGGGCTATGGAAGAGACTACGGCACCTGCCAAATTCAGTCTCATTTTAAAATTTTTGGGCAGGTGGTGACTTGCCACCCACTAAACGGGCCCCCCATAAAGGCCACCATGAATGGTGACAGAAAGGGCAACGTTGGTGTGGCTGGCTAAAGGGTGTCGAGAGGTGTGCTGCGGTTTCACTGAAGCGCTACTACCGGCGTTATGCCCTTTAACACTTCCACCCTTGGAGATTTTTGTTACTTGCTCTTGCATCTCCACCCCCAGACGGCCAATTAAGGCAAGCCGGGGGTCAGGGGTCTCATTTAGCCCCAGGGAGAATCAGAGTCCACGGTGTCGCCACTCACTTATTATCATTATTCCTTTTATTCAAAATAAATCACGGATTTCATCCGGTCCTTTACAAAGGCATAAGTGGGGCTGTAGCCAACACTTAGAGGCCTGTTTGGTATAAAAATACAAAGTAGTATAAAAACACAGAAACTTATTATTATTATTATTATATATATTTAATAATAATAATATATATTATTATTATTATTATTATTATTATTATATAGTATGGTGTAAGTATATAGCCTATTAGGTTCCTGCCACTAAGGAACCCCGATGCTCTAAAACATTAAATGAATAGTAGGGCTAATATAAATGTGAATTATTTCAGATGGCGTTAACAACCGGCCGGCAGCTGGCAGGCGACACCGACACACGCTGACAGAACGGTCAGATGGCATTATGTATTATATCGAGGGCTACAATAAACCTGGATTTTGAGGGTACTTCTACATTGATTTCAAACAAATTTCAATTAATTAAAATCTTTTTGTAGTATTAGGATCAAAACGTTTCAAATGCTTTCTGGTGAACATGGTCTTCCGTTAACTGGGTCCACATACTCATTAAATATGCATGATTTAACCGTTTAAAGATAATGGATTTCTTAGGCTTTCTCAATTATGATACACTGAAATTAAACAATTTGAACATATTGAATTGACTACATTTTTTATTCTTGTTATTACGCACTCAATGTTTCCAACACTTTTCAGTGATTGAGGGTATGATACTGTAAACGTTTAAAATTATTTAATTTCAATATGTAATTAATACAAACTCAGTCCTTTAAGTTAGTTAATTATTGTATTTTAAACAACTTCCATCGCAGGGACATGAAATCACTTCAGAAACTACTTATCAGTCCATTTTCAATTAAATTACTTTTATGGTAGAAGCAGTGAACGAATAAAAAAAAACAAGAGCACTTTCATAACCCCTCACCAGTCGGTTGTCCATATAACAATGAAATTTCTATTGTGTCTGGGTTGTTCGACTGATGAAGTATTAATACTGTAGGATCAATGTTGGGGTTGCCATTGAAATCAGGCAATTGTTAGTTCCTCGTAATATTAATGTTATAGAATCTTTAGCATTGACTTTCACAAAGAAAATTCATGTTGAAGTCACAACTAGTTTATTTTTACAATTGTTTCTGTGATGGGTTTTGCCGTGACTTTTCTTCAGTATGATTCAGCATTATAATCAAACTAAATGAGTAATATATAATATAATCATATGCGTAGATAGGAAACTAACGTATCAACTACAAATTTAAACTATCGAATTATATTCTGGAGTTTTATATTTTTGGTAATGAGAATTATGAATAGTAAAAAAAATTTAAAAAGTAAGTAACATTTTTTTAAATTACCTTTTTTTTGTTGCAAAAAACATTTAAATTTGGCCTATGTTGTATTAACTTAAGCTTACATAGATAAAGATGTGGACTATCTGTTAAATAAAGTTATTTAACAAAAAAACTGAAAAAAATTTAATCAAATTGAGTAAAATTTATTTAACAGCTGGTTTTTTACCAATGTGAAACTGTATTTTTAAAAATTGTGGATTAAAAAATGCTGAATCGTAAATAATTATATACAAAAATTGTATATCTATATGTAAAAGTCGTGTCGTCGGTGTGTATATCACCTTTAGCCGTTATTATTGACTGTGATGTCGTATTTTTGTATGTTGGTTTAGTGTTTGCCATTATTTTTGGTCACTGGCAACATTTGTCATGTTGTCAGTGCAGTCTTGCCATAAAATCTCGAAAACTACAAAATATGAAAAAAAACATGAGATTTTTTTAATGTAATGACTGATGAATGTGTTTTTATTATAAAAACATACATACAGCTCTCTAATTAATAATATAATTATATGTACAAAATTACAACTATAGAAAACCCTTGCAAACACAACCGGGAAGAATTTAAGAAATTTATAAAAAAAAGGAAATTCGTAAAATAAAAAAAAATTGATTAAATAGGTAAGTTATAATATTTAAATAAGTCTCTAGTTCTACGCCAAAGAATATAATTTTATGAATCTGAAGTTCTAAATAACCAGCGGTCTTATCTCTATCTCACCTAATTATTAGAAAATAGATGATAAAAAAATGAATCCGTTTAAACATAATTAACTTCTCAAATTTTCCATTATTCTTAGAACTGAATTAACTAAGTAACTGAATTGTCAGCTTTAGAGTCAGAAACAAAAATTGAATTCAAGATACAAGTAATATTATATCAAATGTACTCTATGTAATGTCTAATTGTCTTATATTTCAACAAACTTCCAAAAAGGTTTTAGTTGACCCATGTTTTATGTATGACCACGCATAGTTTTTCACTAGACTTTGTTAGAGGTTCTCAGTTTGTCCAATAGAAATTACATGATCATCTTTGGTCGGTTATTATTGAGTTGCTCAATAATATCTTATCTATATAGTTATTTTTTTAATACATAAAGTTGGTTTGATATTTTTCAATATATATATAATGAACAGGGGATTTGAATATGAGATAATTTTAGAACCACAGCCCGAGGACTGTATCAAAAAAGACACTGAGTTGTGAGTGGGAAGTAGGGACATTACCATACAAACTTCGATTTGTTCTCACTACTTGATAGATTAGTTTGATTGTCGAACTAGTGACAGTTTTTCTCATCTGTCCGACCCCAAACTTTACTCACATCTGAGCGTTTGAGTTGAGTATCGCTGAGTGGAATACAGCTCTTAGATCTATATATAAAGTGGCTTTAGATCTAATATGACTCTGATCTATATGTCAAGTGGTACTATCTCTATTCTGTATAATGTTTCGATAGATATGAAAATCTATTGTAACAAAGGTAGATTCCTGATTTATATAAAGTGGATTCAAATAAAAATAAGCCTTTATTGCTGTTTTACAATAGTTTAAAATAACTATCGGTTTTTTACAATAACAGCTTGCCCTTCGACAAAGGCCTCCTCCAAAGATATCCACCTATCTCTGTCGCATCCAATTCTGATCCGTTCTGGACCAACAGCTCTTTCGAGGTCATCTTCCCAACGTTTCGTTTGTCGACCTTGGCATCTTTATCCATCTCTGGGGTACCAGTGGGTTAGTACATCTCAAATCAACCTAGCAATTTGTGTGAGATCTAAAAGTGTATTTGAAATTTGAATCTCTTTACCGAGGCGTTACTCAGATCTTGGATCTATATATAGTGACCCTGAGATATATCTATAGAGCAGTTATCAGCATAATGATTTAATAACTGTAAAAATTGGTAGAACACTAAACCAACAATCGCGCAGTGCGCGGTTATTCTCCACGCATAGTATTATAGTCAGGAGTAAGACTAGTGTTGGCGATCGGGTGCGCTTATAATTGTCTCTGTTTATTATGTGATGAAGAAAAATTGTATTGTGATTTTTGAAACCAATTTAGAAGCGTGAATGGTCTATAAATAATAAATTATTAAAAATATCAAGTCCGTTCAAGAAAACTAGACTGAGGTATTTCTTAAAAGATCAAGGGGTAAGAATGTTACTGGGGTACCAAAGGAAAAGTAAAAATTTAATTTACAATAATTGTTTGAATATTATTGAATACATTTATGTTTTTTGTCTGTTTTCTTTCCTTGGACAATTTATCTAGCTTCATTCTTAAAATGTCTGTATTGTAATTTCTAACTCCCAAAATAGAACAATTATAAGCGCACCGTTCCCAATTAGTTATAAAAAATAATAAAATATATATTGTAATGTGGTTGTGCGTGACGTTTGAGTGAGTGAGCGAGCGAAATGAGCGAACGGATGGATTTTTTCAAGTTATGTTATACGACGCGGTGTTATGTATATTCGTATACTCTAGGACAGCTTTACGGCCATTATTGGTTGATTTTTTATGAATATGATTTTAAATTTTAGATATTATCTAAAAAAATATCTAAATTATAAAATATAAATTGTATTTCAAATTTGGCAACACTGAATTTCGATTGTGTTCCCGGTGAAAATATACTTGTCTAAATTTAAACTTTCTCAAGTTTATATTGTGTTAACACAATCGTTCAGTGTTGCCACAATTGGAAAAGGTATTTCCATCGTAAAAAATAATTTTAAGTCTTATCTAAGGCGGAATCTCAGTTTGTTTAGTGTATTTAATTAATTCATAAAAATGTTCTATGTCCAGTAGAAATATTTTTATGAATATTGCCTATAACTTTCCAGTGTGTCAAAGAACTGAGTAAAAAATGAGCTATAATTAAATCATCTTATATTGACTTCGCCAATATTGCACAGAAATCTCTGATATATTATGTACTACGATCTGTTACGTTAATATAACCTAACTTATTGCAGTAAGATTTAATAAATTATCTATATAGATAAACTGTTATGTCAATGAAGATTTGTTTTTTTAATCAAAGATTGTAACAAAGAGTTTACCTACGATTTATCTCATACAAGTAAAGCATGAAATGATCTTTATTTCAGTTTCTTTTTTGAGTTTGATATAACTCTTATGTCATCTGAACTATTATTGAATGTTGACCTATGTTATTATCCGGCAATGAGTTCATCTCCTTGCCTTATATTAGATATGAATTTCGAAATGATAATGTGTATTTACAAAATTCCTAATAAAAATACAAGTTGCTTAAATCCAAATGCAGCTATTAATCTGTAATTTGATTATGGCAACATCTAGATAATATTTCAAAGATGCCATATTTATCATAGTTCTTGAAATGTTCACAAAATTGTATTCTTTTGGCTATTTTGTAAATAGACAGCACTGGCACCATTTACATATATGTAGGGTTTCTACTAGTTATATTAGTTTTTGATTATATTGCATTTTTTTGTTGAATGAAATCATGTTGTTGAATTTTGGAAATGGAATAATAACAATACAAAGTTTCTAAAACTGGCCATAGACTAAGTGTGAAAAATTATTCAAGGAGCACAGCAATCTCTTCGACTTTCATAAGATCTAAAAGTCACTGATCTTAGATGCGTTTACGGATGACTGCTAACTTTTCGACGAATTAAATAATAATCTAGCTGACGATATCCGTGTGAAAACGAAGTTTTTTTATATGCAAGCTGTCTAAATTAATTCCAACAGTCCCTCGAATGCAGACTATATTGAGTTCGTAAATGCGCTCTCAGAGATGTGTCAATCCGTAATCAATTTGGAAATTTGGTGGGTCACAAAAGTGTCCAATATGTTGCAAGACTACACGAACATTTTTCCACATAAGTTTAATTGTACAGCATGAATTCTCTAGATTCGAGTGGTAGCGGGACCATATTTTTTTTTTTAATTCATTGTACAACACCCATTTTTTTTTCAAACGTGGCAACACACATGTCGAATTGTATTGTTTATTTTATGATATGGCAATTATAACATCTTGCATACTTATGAGAAGAATCCGTCAATTTATACAACTTTTTTATTTTGTTTTCAACAATTGTTTGAATTGATTTGGATAATTTTGATGGATTGTTTTCATTGTAATTTTTATGTTTTTCGTAAAGAGCTGTTTCACGATTTTATAAATACATTCTGCCAAAATTTAGTGAATATATTTCAAAGTTGTGAAACATATCCTCAATACCAATAATATAATAATATATTTCTAAGCCTTATTCTAAGTTATAATGTTCACCACTCTTTGTTGTAATGTCTCTGTTCCGCTAAAAATAGCATTTATCATACAAATATTGCCTTATAAAAACATTCATATCCAAATATATAAAATTAAGATCAGAATTGTACGCATTTATAGTAAAAATCTCACTCAATACGAATCTCTAGCCTTATTTGTTGGTCGTTCAAACGACCATTGCTTATACATTAAATGTTGACATGAATTTATAATGGTTATTTTTTAACGTTCTCTGCTTACATTTTTAATCATTATGTGGCGAATAAGCGTTACAAAATAACCCAACATTATGTCTTCGGTATCAAACCGGCAGTAACTTACTTGACGGCACGACAAAGTTTTTGTCTTAATTTAAAATAATTTAAACCTTATTTTAACATCCTCAAAACTTACATTTATTAGCTATAAGCAGCAGGGCTATTAAGTGAGTTGCTAACAAAAGAAATCTTAAAAAATGGGGTCTCTATGTCAGTTTTGACAACTCAAGAAATCAAAAATGTCAGTAAATGTTGATTGCAGCTGACAAAAGTGAAATTGATTCCGTACCGTACAATGGTCACTCCTTCAGGGTTGGGGGAGTATAAGGGCAAAATATCCGCCAAAACATGACACTGGCAGAGTAACGTCTTTCCACGTTAAATAGCCACATAAGAAGAAGAAGAAGAAGTTAAATAACCCCATTTTTTTTCGTTTTCAATCGACATTTGTTGATAGCTGCTGAGCAGTTGAGATACATAATAGCTTCGGCATCCCTTATCGAGCGAGCTCCCGCAGTCTCTATTTATCTACTAAATATAATTTCAAAGAATTATGGAAGTTTAAATTAAAGCTTATAAAAATCTTTGTCGTGTCAGTTTTTAGGTAAGCGCGAGGCGACATTTACAGCCATATTTATAAACAAGTAATTTCTCAATGAAGTAATTGACAATCAACATAAAATCTTATTATGTAGTTGAGTAATGAATGTTACTTAGGTAAATGCTTAAGTAATGACATCTATCAAAATTGGATGTATCTTTTTACACTTGTATTAGATTGTTGTCGTGGGATTTTAATTTATATACCATAATAGATCCTTCACAGTTCAGACTTGTGTGCGAATGTCATTTATATGCAACTTCAACTTTGCAATAAAAACGAAAAATGTACGTGTTCTTATTGCAAAGGAAATTGTGATTATTACTAGTAATAATTTCATTGATAGTTCAACTTCAGGTAAATACTAATCTATAAGTTAATCTATAATCGTTGCATTTGACTTGTTTATGCATACGGCTGGACATATGCACAAGTATAGGATAAGCAATGGCCGTTACAACGGCTGACGTGCGCTAGGACTGGTACTATGTAAGTGTAAGTGGGTTTTGCTCAAAGTGTGAATGCATAACTTGGTCACGTGCAATATGTAGCATAATTATTATTTTGTTTCCAATAAAATTATTAAAATCTATTTCCAGTGGTTTTTTTCTTATGGTCGCATCAAGTGATGTTATACAAATAGTCAACTCACTAAATAAGTATGCTGGCAATGCATATGTGTGCATCGCTTAAATCTTTCCTATACAGCGATATTTAAAACAAAAGATTTATGAATTAAACTGACGTATATATACGTCTCTGGGTCGCAAAGGGTTAATAGAATAATGGCCTTGAAACGATATGTTCACAAGTAAACATGGCGCATGCATTTGAACTAGTTACCATGTCAGTAGTTGTACAGTCCAATTTGGAAAATCAGATACCGAGTCAGGGAAGGTCAATATTGTTAGGGAATGTCGGTGAAGTCTCACCTGAAAAATGTATATCTATACTGTTCTGTAGGTCTACCACGAGTTTACATTAACACCAATCGATGCTCGGTATCGACTGCCGCAAAAAAATGTATGAAAAAAAGAAATGAGCCACCTCGCCGTCAATTGTACAACTAAAATTGACAGCGAGTACGCCAATCACAAGCTTGATAGGTAGGCGAGATCGAGTATCGACTATAGATGACATTAATGTTGCCAACTCATGGTAGAGTTACTGAACCCTATAACTTCCCGGTGACTCTAAATGAAGCATTATTTTAATTTTATCACTAGATTGTTACTTTAGATGATTTATAGTAAAAGTTTTGTTTATTAAAACAGATTATTAATATTATTGTGATTTCATGCTGATCATAATGATTAATTAGATAGGATATGTAGTTCTAATGCAAAAAAATAATTAATTACACGTTCACTTAACACTCATATAACACTTACATTTCATCACCCTTGACTGTATTTATGTCGTTACACTTCTACAGTAGAAAATCAGGAATACCGCAAATGAAACTTCGTATGTAGTTCGGTTTTTGGGAGTAAGCCCTTTTTTATATCGGTCGATTAACAGAAGGGCGAAATTACTGTAGGTTGTATTGTCAGGGATGGATCAATCGATATTATATATCATGATATAATTATTTAAATAATTTTTTGAGATATAAATATCAATACAGAAATGTTTTAAGGTACCAAACTGCAAACTAGGTTAAAAAGGCTTCTGTATTTCTACTTCCCAGATGTAGAAAACATACTCCCGGAAAATTAAAATTAAGTTTTTTTTATTTATTTAAAATTAAGTTTATTTTCGTTATTTTTTTAACTTTAAGTTTTAATCCTTAAATAGCAACACTGAATAGCTGTATCTCACCGGTATAATGGCGTCAGTCTCGTCGGTGGACTTAACAGGAAACATTTCTTTTCTTAATGTAAGTACCGTAGTGTAAGTAGTAGTATGTATACACTTTTATAAGCATTCAGTGAAAAGCTGAAATTGTCTGTTTGCTGTTTGTAAATGCAATGCAATGCTATTTGCATATAACTTAGAATCTCTTCTTAGTCGTTCACTCTTGAAGAGTGGTCGTGGTTGAAGACGATGCCTTTTCTTTAGATAATGCAGCCCTCGCGATGCGCCCCCCACCCATTGCGGTCTTCTGCGTTTCGGGTACTTTGGACTACGGACGTTTGTGTTGCAGCTTTTATGAGGTCTGTCCAACGCGTAGGTGATCGACCGCGTGACCGCTTGCCTTCTACTTGACCCTGGACTACGAGTCGTTCCATGGAGTTTTTATTACGAACAATGTGTCCGAAGTATTTGAGGATTCGTATTTGCACAGTCGACGATAATCTTTCCTTGATTTTTAGTTCCTCCAAGATCGAGATATTGGCCCGAAACGCTGTCCAAGGGATCCGCAGCAGTCGCCGCCAGCACCACATTTCAAGTGCATCGATTTTGCGCCGGTCTCTGAGGTGAACCGTCCACGTTTCTGCGCCATAAAGAAATATCGGAAACACAAAAATTTTTCATTAGGCGGATTTTCGTGGCTTTGGTGATATTTCGGTTGCACCAGACTCTTTTCAGCTTATCAACGGCAGATCTTGTGATAGCACATCTTCTTCGAATCTCGTCCTCACAGCCCCCAGTGTTCGTGATCGTGGATCCGAGGTACACGTAGGATTGAACAATCTCACAGTTGCCAATCATTGCCAATTATTCAGTTCAGCTCGGTCCACGATCATCATCTTGGTTTTGTCTCTGTTGATCGCAAGTCTGAAGGAGAGGCTTGTTGTCTCTAAACGTGTCAACAGGTGTTCCATATCTTCTTTTGTTTGAGCGAGAAGAGTAGTGTCATCGGCGTATCTCTAGTTGGATATTTTCCGACCTCCCACTGAAATGCCCTTGTCCCACCTATATATACCTATAACTTAGAATATACACTACTAATACAACAAATATCGGATATTATCGAACCTGTGAATTGTGGTATGCTACTATTAAATTTAATGTTCTATACTTCAGATGATTTTTTACTTTACTATGGTTTTCAATTCATCGTCATCGACTTCCGTCTCCGGTCATGCTATCGTTGAGATTAAGGCGCGCTCGTATCCTGATAATAGTAAAACGCAGAATCTTTACACACCTAGTGTAACGAGACAGATCGATAATATTCTATGAAAAAAATACTTAGGTTAGAAAAGGAACAGGAAAAGAGTAATAACCGAACAGAATTCATAAACATTACTCGCTCTCTGCAGAAAAAAATCCTAAATAGCTCCACAAAAGTAAACTTTCACGTTCAAACTCTTCAGAATTTTCAGCGATAACACTATTTTTTTGGTAATATACATAGCTAACGCTGGCTACTAAAATAGTAACCAGCAGTTTTTTCAATTGTATTAGTAGGTATATATCGAAAAATATAATGAAAACGTACAAAATTAATGCATTTTCGCATTACACCGTTCAATCTAAGAAGCGATTTTCAACCCAACTGTTAACAATATATAATTATTTCACTATAATAGAAACATACATTATAGACAAACTATTTACAGTAGGTTAAAATTAGCATAACTGTTGTATTATTGTATATTCGACTGAAATGTTGCACAACGTACGTAAAGCATCGTCAATTATTTTAAAATTGGGGTTGGATTGGGACTTTAACATTTCAGTCGAATGCAGTCTGAATGTGAAATATACAACTCGGTCACAATATCTGTGCACCTGACCTCGTGACGTCATATCGGCGGTCTGGGTTGAAAACTTAAATTTAAAAAAAACTTGAGCACTTTCAAGATTAAATTTCTTGATTCGCTGTGTATTGTTTTTCCCATGACTTCAGTTTAACAACTACAACAATTTTAATAACAACCAAACCAGTCCAATCTTAACAGTAAACAGTCTAAACTTAACAATAAATATTAAAAAACAAAACAACAACAAAGTGAAAATATCAAAATTATCGGTACGTGTATCGGCAACGAAGATGCTAACCGTACTGTCGCACCGGGGAGTGCGCGGAGAGGTGACAGGGGAAGCGGGAGAGGCGCCGCATTCCAGCGAGGTGCACAGATATTCTGACCGGGTTGTACACATCAACTGTCATTTTGACAGCTGTCACAGCTAAGATTTATATCAGTCTGGTATTATTTTCAAGCCTAGGATTCGAAACGAGTAGTAACCATGGGTAAGTATATTTATTTTGGTTCTACTCTACCAGTAGATCCAGTACCAATACAATTCGATGTTAAAATAAAGATGGTTCATTGATAAAACCACAGGCACAAAATGGATTGCCCATGGATCGATTAGTAGAACTCCGTGATTGAACCACGGGCAACATACGATATTTCCAGAACGGTAGCTATTAAGGCGCGCTCGTACCCTGATTAAAGAAAAAGCAGAATTTTTAAACACCTAGTGTAACGAAACAGATCGATAGTATATTATGAAAAATATACAAAGGTTAGAAAATGAATAGGAAAAGAGTTATAACCGAATAGAATTCATAAATATAAATCTCTTTCAGCAGAAAATAATTCTGAATAGATCCACAAAAATAAACTTTCACGTCCAAACTCTCAGAATTTTCAGCGATAGCAATATATTTTTTTTAGGTAATACATAGCTAACGTGTAGTACTAAAGTAATAACCAGCAGTTTTTTCAATTATGTTAGTATATATCGAAAAATATAAAGAATACGTACAAAATTAACGCATTTTCGCATTACATCGTCCAATCTAACAAGCGATTTTCAACCTTACGTAAAGCATCGTAATTAATTTTAAAATTGGGGTTGGACCGCGTCTTAAGCCGAATACACCGTGCGTTCACGTGTGATATCTGGAGGCCGATTCCACTAAAATTGCTATTATTATATTTATTTAATCGGAACAGTCGGAACGGGTGTGGATAGACCCGACGCAAAAACAGAGATGAGATAAGTTCAAAGCTTGTGATTGTCAACGTTTTTAAAATGAACCGAGCAAATAGGGTATAATATAAATAATAAATATGTTGTATTTTCTTGGGTTCCATTTCGTTTCAAAACCATTCCAGACTTTTATTTTGTATGTAGTTGGAAATCAAAGAAATTAATAAAATTGTAAAAATGTAGGTAACGAATCATTATTTTTATTATAAACAGATTTATTCTAGAAAATATTTTTTTTCAGTAAGGTAACTGGTGCAACCGCGTACATTAGCTAGTTTACCATAACTTAGTTTATTTATTTAACATCCCCTATATAGGGTGTTTGGTAGAGGGACCGACATACCAAATGAGCGTGTTCGGGGGCCCACTTGGAGAATACAAGTTGGATTGGCCTGAAGGTGTATAGAGACCAAATTCAACTAAAAACATCCTTTACAAATGTTATGGTGGTAAATAGGTACGATTTCGGAGAAAAAGGGAAAATTCACAAAAAAAACGTTAAAAAAAATTGGGGGGGGTCTGGGAATTTTTTTGGCCAACTTGTATTCTCCAAGTGGGCCCCCGAACACGCTCATTTGGTATGTCGGTCACTCTACCAACACCAACACCCTGTTTAATACCATTAATTTTTTATTCCTCCTGAAATCATACATACAGCAGTAGCAGTTTGTTTGAATGTTTAGCATAGTACTCGTACCATCCTCTTATAAACCGTGTTATGATGCACCTTTTATCATTTCTAATAATAGTAAATAGTAGCTCAGCGATATACTTACAAGGCAAAACTAAATGTTTTTTGTGTAAGATTAATTGATTTGTAAACAATTTCACCACGCAAGAAGGCATAACACATACATCACTTGAATGTTTGTTGACAGCTGCCATATTGCCGACTCCGAGCAAAAGTCGTAGCATGTTTGGTATGCCCGCCCACTGTAGCGTAATCAGTGTTTGGCTATTTTCGATCAGATTTGTAAACTGTACCTTAATTGGAAATAAATATAAAATTTTCTGGATCTGTTTTATTTGTATGGCAATCTATTTATCATGTAAAAATGAGTATCTTTCCCCAAGAGGGAACAAGCTATTCATGCTTTACGAATGATTCTATAAGTGTGTTTTCCCTTCCATATTGTACATTTTCATATTTACCATACCGTTTACCATATTACCTATTACTAAAACTGAATTACAACATTCAATTACCTACTCTAATTTTAGTTCCATTCATAATACCTAGAGTGTTGTGTAGGTATAGATATAGTCAAATAGTATTAATAATAATTGTACTATTTGAAATATTCAAAGGTGCGTTCATGTCAATAGCCCTACTATGTTACCATTTTTTGCAATAACTATACCATTTCACCTTCATCCCAAATTCTGTTTATGTACTACATTGTATATTTTATACCAAACAGGCTTCAAAAGGTGCGTTCGATTAGCTTATGAGGGCATTGGTGGCGTTTTCAAGTAAATTGCACATTTTGGTGGCAAAAATACCTCTTTTTTAGCTTTCCGAACAATGAACAAATAGAGACATGAACGACATTTACATCTCCCACAGATTCCCAATTCGAACGCCCCTTGTGAGCGTTATTTTCGATACGAAGGCTCACGAAGGGCCTATTCGAATTCTTATGTTTATCTTTCTCTTAATATTATAAATTATAATATTGAGATTTAAACTTGTATATTGTTGTAAGTAAGTAATAGTAAGCAGTTACCTAATTGATGAATATTACGGTACATGCTCTTATGATTTCTTTAATATTTTTTTTGTGAACGCAGCATAGTTATCGTCTCTAGCGTCTCTTCAATAGCTTGGGTTACAGTGGTGTCGTATGTCCGTATGTTCTCCTCCACAGGTCGTATTTCTCAACCGATTCTCGTCAAATATTGTGTGCAGGTTCGATAATAATTCCAATTTTTATGTCTATTGAGTTTTAAGACATTTTTATAATAAAATTAATTTTATAGGTTTTTAGTATCCTAAAGTGAAACTAGATGGCGTGTTGCTGCGAGGTACGGCGTATATTTATTCGGTATGCAATGCGGCTATGTAAAGACATACTTGCAAGGTCTACTACAGCTCACAGAGCCGCTAGTAATATACGTACAAATAAAACAAGTTCAAACTAACAACAATTCCATTTATTTGGTTATACAGATTTTACATATAGCAACAGTACAGGGATAAGTTTGGCTAATTCACATTATAAGTGAAAGACGTAGGTACATACATATACATTGTTTCTAAATATATTCAAACTACTAAAGTTTCTAAAACACTGTAATTTGTAATACACATATAATATAATATACTAACTTGAATTTCAACGTTTTGAACACAAAATATTTATTTTATACATATATATTTTTTGGAAGACATTTTATACAGCTCGTATTTGACAATGAAAATATATTTACTTTAGAATATAACACTCGTTTTAACCTATACATTGGAAGCACATACTTATTTAAGCCTTGGCCTAAAATGACTGCAGCGCCATCTTCACTAAAGTTTAATTCCACAAAGCATTGCCTGATTCGAACCACATACAGAAAACAAAACTAACTATCAACTATCTACAGTACCTACTACCACAAGAAGAAAAACAAATTCTTCACATAATTTTGTCAATAGAGTATTTTATCTAAGTAGACCCGGCCATTATCACTTGCACTGCTTTTTATCGGCATAATATTAGCACTGCAGTGCACACCACGACTTGCTGATTCCTACGATCTGCGAGGATATTTGTGTAAATTGTTTAAAAGTTTTACTAAGAAATACACTTTTACTCCAAGATGATAATTTTGTACAAATAATTTGACGTGATTTGACTACTTACTGCTCAGACACTTCCTTTCACTCCCTAAATAGTATAAATAATGACTCACACCGCTAGATGGCGCTAACTTTAATTATATAATTTATTACACGAGACAACACGGAACTTAAAACACGTATTATTTACTCTATAGTTTTCTATTGTCATTGTCACATTTGTAGTTAGTATATTTACACATCTTAATATTTAAGTTAATCTAATAATGAATGGTATTATATAAAATAATATACTTAATTAAAATAAATAAAAAACAATAGACGTGAACATTTCTGAACGTTATTTCTAGAAAATAAATTCATGTCAAGTATTATTTTACTTTAATAAAACTTAATTTATCCTTGCTCAGTACCTACTTATATACTTAACTGTCAAAATTAGGAGGAACTTGACTAAAGAGTTGGAATTTTACTTGAAACCACAGATACCGTAATAAAAACATTTTACAAGTTGAAACCAAAATGTTAATGCTCGAATATTATTTAGCGCGAGCATATCATCTATTTTATTATAGAATAAATGAGTACACGATAAAATGAATACTAGGTTTACATGTGTATTGATATAATTTGTTATAACAGGTATGCAAGTAGGTATAACTCAGAGCAAAAAAATTGGCACGTCATTTTAATAAAATGAATGTAAGATCGTTTATGTTATGGTACCTACTTATTTTATATAATCATACTATAATTAAGTACTATTTAGTTCTAAAGTTCTAACCTATGGGCGAATGAAGAGCTTGTCATAATAATTATTGCAATATTACACAAAATATTAATTTCTTAAAATATTATAAATAATACTAATTATTATTATTTAAAAATTAAAATGTATTTTACTAAGAACGCCACCTTTCTTTTATAAAGAAGACATTTTAGGAAAGATAAACTTTTTACATTCAACAGTAGGCAGAGTTCTACTCAGCAATTAAGAATCAATTTTGTTAAAATATATATACTATATATATATACCTCTATAACATATACTAATTTATTATGTATAAGAAAAATATCAATATGCTACTATAAAATATATAAAAATAAGATAAATTTGCTTTTTTCTCCTCAAACATATTCTGCAATTACATATGTTAGTTTCAAAAACTCGCGTTTTCATAACGTTCTATTGTATTACCATTCTATTGTCAAAAGCTTTGCCTTGCAGCCTTGCAGACGCGATAATACGGCTATGCCTTCAATTTATACCCAACTACTGCGAAGCCCAACAGAGGGTGTTGTTATACATTTTCCTAAAAAGCACCGAGACTACTGCGTTCCACAACATATAACAATTTATACTTTTTAATTGGCAATACGGGAGATATGTTTTATTTAATGTGAATAATTAATACAATTACACATATGTTACTTATCGCACTCTAACATTAATTATATTGTATTTTCACATTATGACTAATATAAATTTGTAATATACAATACTATATGTTATAAAAAAAATATAAAATTTATTTTTTAAAACAAAATCGTGTAAAAAATTATAATTATAATATATTAAAAATAAATTTATTTCAAATTAATAATTAAAATATATTATTGATAGACTAGCGTTTGGGCGTCTCGTCTGTTCATCTGATGTTATGTGATGTTGCGGTTGAAGATGGTAGAACAGTTGACATAGAATAGAGAGTGACTCTCAAGGGCGGCTGTAGGAGCATGCTTAGGTGCCTAAGTACCCTTATCCTGCTCACAACAGATCGTTGCTGATCATTCGATTCGATCTGTCGCTCGACAGATGTTTAGTAGTTAGCTAGTTGGTTATTTTTATTTAGATATTAGTAGGTTACACAGCGTGTATATTTCACCACGAGCTTGCCTTATCGAAAGCTTCAAGGCGAGGTAGAATTCGAACCGCCAACCGCCTGATACGGTTGCCCTAGCTAGTCTGTCCCTGAGCTGACATCACTATAATTATATTGTAAATATAAATAATTAATAATTTGAATTAAAGAATAGGAGTACAAAAATATATTGAAGCAAAATATGCAATATCGGAAAACGTGAACTTAAACGTTTTCATTAGTACCTAAAATGTGAAGGTACAAATACCTACACAATTTCACGAACAAAACACACATATCAACATTTGACACACATAAGCGACTCTCATTATCTCACATACACACACTCGCACATACACACACTAACACATAAACACACGCACGGACACTTAGGTAATATTATTATGAAATATATTTTGAGACACATCACAAACATTTAATACAACAATCTACAGACACAGGGGCTAAATCGAATCAACCAGATGTGATAAACTTCCTCGTGCTGATGAAGAAATGTGAATATAGCAAGTTGTTGCTAGTTCTCTTAGAAGTAATGATTATTTATTTATTAAACTATTCATTTAAAGATGTAAACCGCAAATACAGAAGTTTACGTAGTGGACCATTTGCGATGTGGTTTATTTGCAAAGTTGAATATTTACGATGTGGACGATTTGCGATATGGACTATTTACTAAGTGGACCATTTGCGAAGTTGACCGTTTGCGAAGTGGACCATTTGCAAATACCCTACAAGTCATTTGAGTGGGCTTTTCGTTAAAGTGACCGATAGCGTACAAACGAGATTTTCTAACAGTCATTGAAAAATGTGTGTGAAGCAAGTTTTCCTCGGCGATCATCTCCAACATAGAAAGTTTTAATTCGTCGTGTTTACCTTTAACATGAAACCACATCAGACATCAAACATAGGTATTTAGGAGACGAGACGAGCAAGTTGAACGCATGGTAGTAAGCGCCACAACTCCCACAACAGTAGCAGGGCCGCCCAGATTTTAGAAAATACAATAATGAACTAAACATGCTTTCGAAAAACATATTTTCATTAAATTTAGCCCCCTTAATAGATATAACACACACAGACATGTATATATATGTTACATCTAGTTATGAATAATATATTTTCACCGTCAAATATTATAGAGACATATATTTCATATGCATACATATGTATTTATATTTAATATTTTATAATTTTAATTACAAATAATCAACAGTAAGTTAATAAGTACATCATTTTATAATATAGACGGTTTGACATATTTTTTTCTGGAAACAGATTACAGGAAGACAAAGTGGACCTCTAAGAATATATTTTGATAAAAGCTAATTTACTTCAAGACATATCGTTGTTTTAAGATATTATAATAGCAATAATAATAATAATAAAAATATATCAAGTTATCACAAAATTAATAACAAAAAGGAGTTTTAAACGAGTTTTAAAATATGAACACTTATATTAGTTAAGTAAACACAAAATATTGTGTAAACACAAACTCAACAATATTCTTCGTGGTGAAGAGATGAATAAAACATACACACGAAAAAGACAAATTTAGAAATATTATCATCACTACTTCATCAATAGATGGCGTTAGTGAAGCGTTTATAAAAACTCTAAAATACTTGTCACAAAGACTTATTTCGAACTAAAATCGTCCTATATACTAACATCTACGTTTGAAACGAGTACATATACAGTGAAACAGCGAAGGTGCATGCCCTTATCATACGCCAGTGTCGGTTAAACTGCGTTTGAGCTTTCGACGACGTTTGAGCGTTTACTCGACGACAATGTCGTGACCGAGGCGGTCCATTTCTGCGAGGAGGAAGTCTACGTCCTTCTCCGTCACGGCAGCAGAGGATATTATGTTCCTGGAGCAAGAAGGATGGAGAATTAAAAAACACTGACCAAGGCCCTGCAAACGCAAACTTTTAGGTATTAGAGCGGGTGAAGCACTGTCCGTGCCAGGAACAAGCGTGCGTCTGTAAACACGATCACTTGTTCGTAGTTTTAATTTGTTTAAAAATAGAGAAGCCTTAAGGGTAAAAAATATATAGATAGTTTTTTAATTATTTAAAATACCATTTTACTGATTACAAAAATTATCGTAGTTGTCGGTCAAAATATTGAGAAATGTGACGCGGAAAGATTTTTTTTCCGTCGTTTCATTAGCGATCAATTAAGCTTATTTTTTGGCTCATTCATTTCACACAATTCTTTAAAAAACTAACTACAAATCATTTACAACATAACCTCAAAGAAATTGAGCGTAAGTACCTAAGTACTTAGTTAAGATAGAATGTAAGTAAGTACTAAGAATTTTGGAAACTGCATGAAGAGGCCAAGGTTTTTAAAGCCATTGAACTACATATTTTATTTTTTACAACAGGTACTCAAACTTTATCATAGAAATATCCTCTAGCAATATACCTACCTCTGGTTTTTATTTTTAAGTAATCAGAAAACTCAATTTTTCAAATTGTACTTTTTAAAAGTTATTTTTTTCTTTACAGCTCTGCGAATACATTTACTAATTATTGATTTTATCAAAGTTTTATTTTATCTTTTCCTAATCTCACAACACAAGTACTTGCGAGGTTATCCATTATTTATCCGGATACCCTATACATACATATATCCAGAATTTTACTATAATATTAACATCGGCATACTGTTAGGTCTTACCTGAAGAAGTTGGGGCGCCGATCATCAGGCTGGTAGCCCACCATGATGGTGCCGGCTTGCATCATGCGCCCCTTCAACTTGGCGCACACCTGCCAACGTAAAACCATGTAAATCGTTAAAACAATGGTTACCAGTAGTTCTGCGAACAGTAGACCTCGTGAGCACATAGTCTTACCAGCGGGAATTTGTCGCAGTACTTCCCAAACTAATATCTCGGTAACTACTTGAACAATTATGCTCATATATACGAAATTTCTCTTTACAGCCAGGTAGGCTATCTGGCTGTAAAGAGAAATTTTAGGTACCTAATGTGTGGTCCAGTTGGTAAATAGCGCCGCAGAAAACTTCCCACCTTTTTCCCACTCAAAATCTCTAATGACAAAAAATAAATTATAGTATATCATTCATACCAAGTTTCGTCAAGATTGGTTGAAAAAAAAAAGGACTTACAACCTAACAAACATTCGGACAGATGAAAGTCAATTTGGCCAGTTAAAGCAGAGACGCTTCGCTCGCTCGGCCAACTACTTTAAAGGAATTGTTATAAAACCAAAGAGTTAACATTTTAATAAGTTAATAAGAGTCAATAATACCTATTATAGTTATTACCTATTTATCAGTTTCTCACACACGATGAAAGTCGTTAACTACAAGCGTTAGCTAGACAACTTCTAGAAAACTTCTCGTTATTAATTTCTATTACATTATTTTCACAGCACTAACTTTCCTATTTTTCCGTACTATTTTGAATTTTAAAGGAAGCTTATGAAGTAAAAAGATGTTTGCAGTAATGTTAACATTTCTGTGTTCTGGTTTGAGCAGGTGCCAGTGTTTCTAGAGGTAATGAACAATAGGGCCCGTATTCCAGAAGCTACGCTCAAACAAGATTTGATCTCTGATCACCTGATCTAAGCTTGAGTCTGAATCTATCTTTGAACATTGATTGTATTCCAGAAACGTTTACAAACTAGTCTTAGCTGAATCTAGATTTAAATCGATCCTCAGATCGGGCTAGGTTTGAAACTAGATTTGTACTTGGTTACAGTTTTGTCTATGATCCAAGCCTATTTACGAAGACATTTACGTTCTACATCTATGGCGCTATATTCAACGCATCCTTATTAACTACAAAGGAAACATAAAATGCGACGTATTTCAATAATCAAGGAGTTGCCAGGTCGTTGCAAAGATTCAGTTATAAGAAGAAAAGGAATATCATGGTGTAAGGTATCTAATGAAAGGGATTGGCTTAAACATTTCAAATCGGCTTCATATTTATACATAGTTTTAAATAAAATATAGACTTTGGAACGTCGCAAGGTTTTAGGTTGGGGACGAACTACTAATTACAAATAAGGCCAAAATTATATAGTATTATGTAAAATGCTTGCTACCGCGGAAATATAAAATTAATCACACTAGTTAACATTAATAATGTGACAGTAACCATGCTCACAACAGTAATGCAATAGAATCATGCTCAAGTGTGGTCTGGACATTACTTACGTAAACAGAGATCATATCTCTGCCTGAGTGGGAATTTGGCAACTGAGTGGAGTTTTAGATTTAGATGCCACTCAGGTGAACTGTGATCAAATAATCTCGACTGAGTTATTGTTCTATATAGAATACAATCTCTACTTAAAACCAGTTTTAAAACCTGATTCAGCACTGAGCATGCTTCTGGAATACGGACTTAGGTGGGGTAGGTCTCGTGTTTGTTCCCTAATCTTACTAGTATTCTGCGAACAGTAGAGCTTGTAGCGTAAACTTTCTTGCCGGATCAAAAACGGCGATCTTAAAAAGATATCTATTGAATCTTAAGACCTGTATACTAAATTTCGTCAAGATCACTTTCAAAATACTTGCTGTACGCGAGTACCAACATCCGGACGGATGAAAGCAAATTTTACAAGTTATAGAAGATACTTTGTACGGTACGAGTACATCTACCTGGGACAGATAGTCAAACTAGGCAGGTCCAACTTCGAGAAAGAGGTCAATCGTCGAATCCAACTCGGCTGGGCAGCGTTCCGGAAACTTCGCGAAGTCTTCTCGTCAAAAATACCTCAGTGCCTCAAGACAAGAGTCTTCGACCAATGTGTGTTACCAGTGATGACTTATGGCACTGAAACGTGGTCTCTTACTATGGGCCTCATAGAAAAGCTCAAAGTCGCACAACGAGCTATGGAGAGGGCTATGCTCGGGGTTTCTCTACGTGATCGAATCAGAAATGAGGAGATCCGTAGAAGAACGAAAGTCACCGACATAGCTCAGAAGATTAGCCAGTTGAAGTGGCAGTGGGCAGGGCACATAGCACGCAGAACAGATGGCCGATGGGGCCGAAAGGTTCTGGAGTGGAGACCACGTACCGGCAAGCGCAGCGTAGGTCGTCCACCGACACGGTGGACAGACGACCTGAGGAAGGTCGCAGGACGACGTTGGATGCAGGCCGCTTCCAACCGGTCCTTTTGGAAAATCATGGGGGAGGCCTATGTTCAGCAGTGGACGTCCTACGGCTGAGATGATGATGATGTACGGTCCCACTCGGTCAATAACAAAATCCAGTTTCTGTCGAATAGACCTTCAAAAGAAACCGACCTTTCCGAGCAGCACCTCCTTCTTAGCATCATGAGGCATGTCCCTCAGCTGGCGCGGCAGGTACCAAAAGGAGACGTTCACCATCTCCGGCTGCAGCACCAGGCGGAACTTCTCCGGCTGCTCCTTGATCCGGCGCACCATGTACTCCGAGAGCTCCATCAGCCGGTCCATCAGCCGCTCGAACCCAGAGGTTCCCTGGAAGTGGACACATTCAAACCGTATACAGTTTTGCCTTCTACAGTCTTACCTACCAGACACAAGTTAAAATCCATTGTGAGTGAGTGGACTGTGAGGGGAAAAAAATTAAAATACGTCACGTACGTACTGTTTTGTTATGCGCAGTGCTAAATGACGTTATTTAAATTTAAACAGCGTTAGCACAAGTTAGTTGTTCAAATCGCGAAAGTTTAAAAATTACTAGCGTTAGCACCGTAAATGTTAAGTATATGTGTAGTATTTATTATTAAAAAGTTTTAAGTGAATTAATATTTTTATTTTCCATATTATAAATTTCTAAAATATACTGCACACTCTTTAGGGGTAATATTGCAAAATAACAAGTACAATTTGAAAATTAAAAAAAAAGTTAAATGGGACCACACGGAAAGCACCAGCTTTCATACAAAAAAAGAATTTAGAGAATCGGTTCACCCAGTCGAAAGCTATGAGGTAATAAACCAAAAACACATACAGTCGAATTGAGTACCTCCTCCTTTTTTTGGAAGTCACATCACAGGCTATTTTAATTACAAAAAAATTATATAAATAAAAAATGTTTTACTGACCCATACTAGAAAACAAAAACGAAAAGATTAAAAACCCAAAATGATAACGAACTGGCTAGAACTCGAACCATTGACCATAAGTGCGTGACGCGCATACTCGCGTCGCAGCCCGAGTCAACGGAATTTGAAACTAAAATTGAAAAAAGCTTATCATTGCTTTGAACCATTACAGAGTGTTCCGCGTTGTTATTCTACCCATAACCTAGTCTACAACACAGTCTTTTAACCGACTTCAAAAAAGAAGAAGTTATATGATAGAAAGTCTATTTTTTTGTGTATCGATTTCTCCCCCATTTGTGGACCGATTTTCTAAATATTTTTTAGTTTGGTCATCAAATTCGGTCCAGCAGTTTGATTTGATGATATCATCATTGACGGTAAATGAAAATCGATCCTGTTATTAGCAAGAGTCAATAAAAAGGTTAAAAAAAATGTATGGCAAAATAATGGAACCGATTTCCAACACAGCGTGTAATATCTTGTCGAAGGCGATGTCATGCGCACAATATTGTGGCAATAGGTACTTTTGAACTGTCATGGTACAGACTTCACCAAGTTGACACTTTTTGGTGTTGAAGACGGTCCCATTTTTTAGTAAACCATTGTCTATTTTTCGTAGTACTCGGTAAGTGACCTGCGATTCCCTTCGACACAACAGGTCCCAGGTACAATCCTGGTCGAATAGTCGTGTGACGAGCATGTTTGTTCTCGGATCTTGGTGTTGGTGATACGTTAAAGTGTGAGTGTCCATATCTCTCGTGAATCATTATGAACTGCTTAATTGCTTCGAAAGGACTTTTCCACATGTAGGTCTCACCGGGCGACACCGAGTTATTCGTCAAATAGGGGTGCGGACGCACCACGCCTCGTGTATTCACAATTGCTTATTCCTCAATAGCATTGCTTCAACATTAGGGTTAAGAATTAGAATGGCTCTTAGAACCCAGGCTCACCATTTCTCAACATCATTTATATTTATATTTTTTTATATTTTCTTTTACAACATTGTGGTTGAGACCCGTGATCTCGGTTGCTTGTATGCGTTTTCAATGAACTAAGTATGAAAAGAAATGAACACGTAGTGCAGGGGTATGTGTGTGTAATTGTTTTTTAATCCTTGGATGGGATTCCGTCCCCATACGACGGTTAAACTCAACTGGAGATAAATTCAATGCTGCTTCGGGGTGCTTCGGTGGTCTAACGGTCACGGCGTGTGACATGGGTTGTCGAAAGTATCGGGTTCTAACCCCGTGCGAGAATGTGTAATATTCCTGCCAAAGCGTGACGTAATCTGTGGACGCGCGCTCTTGACCCTGAAGTCGATACAGGTCATAATTGACAGCTAACTGTCAAACTATATCGAAGCGGCCGCCATTTGCACCGCCCCCTTCAGCGACGCTCATCAAAGTGTAGGTACGTTTTTCGTTGCCATTTGATTGTTTACTGCCCGGCCCTTAGCTATTTTACCCTGTGCACAATGTGTGATACCCAAATAATATGATTATTATATACCAGTGAATGTGTATATGCCCGCCATTAAAACTCCATAGGAGGAGTTCTATTCCCGTGTCCCACAAACGCGGGGGCACCACGTCGACGCAAATGTCTGACTCCTTCAGTAAGTCCAACCCATTCCTTAGTCCAATATCTCAATCAATCCAAATCTTCTATTCATTTAGCCTACTCCTCATCCGATACTTACAATGTGTATATAGTGCGTTCGAAATCACTTCTGAGCGTTAACGAAAATAACGCTAAAAACGCTCACAAGGGGCGTTCGAATTGGGAATCTGTGGGTGAAAATGTCGTTCATGCCTCTTTTTGTTCAGCGTTCGGAAAGCTAAAAAAGAGGTATTTTTACCACCAATAAGTGCTATTTTTGACCCACGTCCGGAGCATGGTTGTTTGTGATCGTTTTGTGACAGCTATGTATTTGACAGCATAATCATGCGATTTTAGATCTTATGCTCAGTTGTGCGTTCGAATAGGGTGTGGGAAAAGTGGCAAAAATAACGTTATGAAGCTTTACGAACGCTTTAACAAAAGATCCATCAATGACAACGCCACCAATGCCCTAAAAGCTAAACGATAGTGTGTCCTTTCCGCAATATGTAAATTAATTGAATGTTTATCTGTGAAGTTTTAAACAAGAGCTACTCGTACCTTCCCGCGCCACTGCAGCCACAGCTTGAAGATATCGTTATGGCGGCCGCACTGGATCACTTTGTCGCCCGTGTCGTACCGCGGGTCGTAGATCTTGTCGGTCATGAACAGGTACTCCGCCGCCATTTCGTTGCAGCTCAGAAGGATGCCCTGCAAAAATAAATATGTTACTAGTAGTTCTACGAACAGTAGACCTCGCGAGCACAGTCTTATCAGCGGCAATTTTTTCCCAGTTTGAGCTGTCTGAAGTTAGAAATGTTATATATTGTTAGTAACAAATGTTCTTGCCGAATATTCCCGAAACTGTTCAGTTTTTAAACATCCGAACCTATTATCTCGGCAACTAATACTATAATTATTCTCATATTCGAAATTCCGCTTAAAGTCAGGTACTAAATGTGTGTACCAAATATTTACAAAAATCGGTCGGTAAATAGCGCCGTAGCAAACTTTTCCCCTTTTTAAGCAAAGTACCCTACCACTAATAAATCGCCGAGGACAAAAAAAATGAATAATAGAACATGTATCTCAACTTTCGTCAAGATTGGTTAAAAAAAAGCGACATGTAGAAGACAATTTGACTAGTTAAAGCAGAGTCGCCACGCTCTCTCGGTCAATTAAACTTTTTCCATCTTTCACCTGCTAGAAACTCTTATGCATCACTACGGAATTGCTGACATTGTGTTGGTAACCATCCAGAGGGTTTCTTGCTAAAGGCCTAACAGAACAGCTATCACGAAACACTTTAGCAAACGTATTAGATAGACATGCCAGTGACCACGATTCGTATTTAGCGGGTATGTATACGTGTTTTCTTGATTGGACCATGACACTACTTTTATAGTGCTAAAACATTATCGTAAGTGACGTAGATATTGTCACTTTTAATCTTAAAAAAAAACATCTTTTTGATTAATCTTCTTTTTAACCGACTTAAAAAGGAGGAGGTTCTGTGTTCGACTGTATGTATTTTTATGTTCTTATACATAAAAATCATTTGCTGTACCTACATCTAGTCTCGTCTTCATCGTCACTGTATCGTTAAAACTCTAAAAAGGCTTGACCGATTTGGATATGTTTTTTGTTTTGTAGTCTTAATATAGTTTGGTTTAGGAATAAAAAACCTCCATCAACATCAACAACGCAGGTGAAACTGCGGAGCGCAGGTAGTTAGTTAAAAATAATAATTTGTATCATAGTTATATTATTATTCATAGGTTATGTTATGGGTCGACTGAATAGAATCGTTGCAAGGCGAAGTCTTAGGCGAACCTTCCAAAATCACATTCAAGACATTCTGAAGAAGGGCCAGATCCATAGTACCCTAAACTAGGTATAAACTATGCTCATGTATGAAAGGGTTGATGAATGTGGATGAAGCGATGTGTCAAGATCGTAGCAAGTGGAAACCTGTGGTCTCTGCCTGCCCCTTCGGGAAACGGGCGTGATTCTATGTAATGTTATAGCCATGACTCTCTGAAAAAATCTTAGAACCGCCTAGTGTCTGGTTCATTCTACCTGGGTCTTACCTTCTATGAGAAGTAGGTTACATATCAATAGGGGTAGGTAACTTCTATAATATTTATCATGGGTACCTACGCTACTGGGTCAATATTGAAGCGATCTTAAAACTGTAAACCTGTAAACCTTGATTTTCTAATTATATCTTATACCTTTAAAAGAGAAATTCTTGTATATGTATATGTAGGCGAAGCTTGAAGAAAATAATCTTTGCTTTCTTAAGAACTCTTTATTTCCTTTACGCTTTCTTGTTTTTCTTTCAACAGTATTTATCTTAATTAAAGACCTATTCAGACCTGAGCGTTATTCGCTACCGCTGTGGGTAGCGAAAAAACACGCGGAACTCGATGGGTAAATATCGCCGGGCGACGCGGGAGCAGGTAGCAGCGACATGCATCCTGCCCTCGCCCCGCTAACCGTTGCCAACGGATATCACTACTGCGCGCGGCCGCGATATCTGCTTTGGTGTGAACAGTGAAATTAACGAATAACCTTTCGGATTTCTCTATCGCTCGTGGTAGCGAATAACGCCCAGGTCTGCCTTAACACCTTCGTCCCGTCGTTTCGTACACCCACACACCGTCTGCCATCCGTCTGCTTTCTCGCTCCTTCCTATCGGTCCTTTCACTCTCTCCACATACGTTCCAATACTCGTTCATCATTCTAGCATTCAGTCTCACCTTTCATTCCCACATATACATATATAGGTTTCATTATTAGAAAACGTCGTATTATCCGTGTTTTCAGGCAATCTAAAACTGCTACAATATGATTATGGCAACTAGGGCCATCAGCTTATACAACAACTAAACTGTTTTACCGACACTGCAACACTAAAGCGCGTGAGATTTTTCCTCGATGTACACGCAATCCAGACAGACTGGTCTTTGATGTTCACCCCAGGACTACTTTGTATCTCAAACAAAGTCAAGCAATGTCCGTTAAGGTTTATAATAGTATTCCTGGTCATATAAAAGCTCTTAATATAAAAATGTTCAAACTAGAGTTACTTAATTGGTTAAGGACAAAAACCTTTTATTCTGTACAAGAGTTTTTGACATCAAAATAGTTTAAATAAGTAGCCTGTAAACTACCTAATAATAATTCATGATTGTATGACATTTAATAATTTTATATACCATGTATGACATCATAAATATTTGCATGCTTTAATTAAGGCTGAATGTGAATTAGAACTTATACTATTATTATTTAAGACCTCAAACTGTACCACATTTACAGCAAATAAACAAATTTCAATTTCAATTTCAATAAAGCTACTAGACAAAAGATGGCGCTGTTAAGCAACACTAAGCCAATAAATGTTTGGTTTGAGGTAGACCAAGAAAATTAATAGTTTACCGCTCATTCAGGTACTATGAGCACTAATACTACTGCACTTAAATGCAAACGAGCTTGTAAGTTAATTGTAATATGCAGAAACATATAAATGGTGTTATGTCGTAAATTTTTTGAAGTATTTAGTAATAATGGTTGTAGCATTTGGTCCCCAAGTTATATAGAATTGAATCACTACAAAAACAGCTTATAATTATTTTTTTTTTATTTTTTTTTATTTTTTATTGTTGGTTTACAGAACTGGATGTACACAAAAAAACAACACAAACAATATTTAGATCTTACAAAACATGAACAGGTGCGCACGTCCTTCTTGCTGTGAACACAGCATGCTATGCATGAGTTATAAGAACTATAGATCTTTTGAGAGCTATTCTTAAGCATGTAAGCACTTTAACATGGAATATCTAGAACAAAGACGAAATCAGTATGACATTATACTACTGCATGATATATTAACCAGCAAAATTGACTCCGAACTTCTATCAAGTCTAGCTTTTCAGGTACCACCTCGGCGTACTCGACATACGCAGTTATTGGACGTCCCACTAGTCAGCACTAATTATGATCAGAATTCGGTGTTATGTCGCGCCTCTAGAACCTACAATAAACATTTTTCTAGCCTGGATTATTTTTTTCCTCAAAATCATCATTAAAAAAACAAATAAGACTGCTTCATTGCGATTAATATTTTTACACACACCCTCTCTCACTCACACACACACACACACACACATACACAAACAAATAACTCACAAACATACCTGCTATTCTCACTGTAATTGTAATATGACCTGTGCCTGTATCTTATCATTGTCCTTTACATATATTTTTTTGTATTATTATTACATTTCTGTAAATTGTTTTTAATTTGAGTAATTCTATTTTGGCCATATTTTAAGTTTTTATATATAGTCTACATGTTAATTGTAAACGCTGTTGAATTTCCAAAATGAATAAATAAATAAATATCATCACTGTTTATTTTCCCAAGATAATAAAGTAAATAAACATAAATTACGAAATAGGTACGTTTGCATGGGAGCGACTTACTAACTATGTATTTATCTGTGGTCCCTGTTATTTCCCTTTAAATAATATCAATTTAAATATACTGTCCAAGCTGTACCAACATAGATAACCAAGTATGCCGAGCGTAGCTCCGCACACAAAGCATTATGCTAAACAGCTGATGGTGTCGTCCTAAAGGGTAGGGCAGTCATATATTATGTATACAACCCATACAGCGTTTGTTTGATAAGTTCTCGTATTATATTACTACAGAGTAGATTAAAAAGTAGAATCTACATCTATCTATATAAAAATGAACCCCTATTTTTCCTGGTCACGTTATATCTTGAACAGGATGGAACAATCTCGCTAATTCTTCTTTTGTTGTGTTAATTATTGCTAGGAGAAGGTTCTTATGAAAGAACCAAGAAAAGACGAGAGTTTATGAAGAGACCAAAGGCAGAGCTAACTACGCGAACGAAGTCGCAGGCAGTCGCTAGTTAAGAATATTTTTAAAACCAGATTTAGATCTTTAGATTATATTTCAACTTCAAGTACAAACCATATTAGTAAACTAAAACAAACTTACTTATAGGTACATTAATGAAGAACTATATTTTTTATTTTTCTTAATGTTGTTCGATTAGATTCATCAGATTAATATTTTTTTACTGTTAAAATGAATGCTTCTATTAAATTTAATTTAGTTTTAAAATTATTTTTAAATTAATAAATTATTTATAAGAATTAACATTATTTTTGTATTTTACAAAAATAATTTATAACATTTACCGTGTTAGGTGTATATCTTAGGTGTTATATGGGCCATTATGTCCGAAAAGAATGTCTAATTTAATATTATACATCATACTATTGGTATGTGACATATACCCCCTAATTCAAAATGCACATCAAGTTATGCGACCAAATTAAATTCCAAAACGCTAATATTTGTTTTTTTGCTTAACATTTTTTAAGACTCGCATTCCTTCACAAAATGCTTCTTCACAATACCAATAAAAAGATATAGCCATATTAGAAAATCAACCCTATTTTGTCTTGTAAAAGTTTATAATTCAGTGTCTAGAGCTGGTGATATTGTAAGCGATTCTGAGCTTTATAGCAGGGCAATACGGATGGTTTGTACAGAGGGTAGAATGAGATTATAAGTTGTAAATGTCAGTACAATATGGTTCGTAATAAATTTGAGGCCGCTCCGCCCCTTTGTAAAAGTTTTGCTAGTGTTGGGACACTGAGATTTATTTTTTAAATAAATACTTTGTTGGTATGTTATCTTCATGTTGTTTGGAACACATAATAAGTGTTTTTATTATACTAAGATACAAGTATGGTATGAAGAGACTGAATTATTATTATATAATAATCAGTATAATCAGTATAATCAATTTATTAGTAAATACAATTTACAAGTCAAAAATTACATTTAAATTAGATCAAAATAATACATTTTTAAAATAATAACTAAATTAATAATATAGTATAGAATAATAACAAAATAATTAATCAAAGTCATAACCATTATGATATATTTAAATAATCAATTCATTGAAAAGGTATATCATCATCACATATTTAAAAAGGTTTTGCTAATGTATTCATTAACATCGTTATATATAATATGTCAACCTAAAATAAGTACATGAATTTAAAACTTAGTATTCAATTACTAGGTATGTTTACGCCGTGGTGGTACCGGCTACGAATTGTACCCCCCCTAACTTTTCCCGTGGGTGCCGTAAGAGGCGGCTAAGGGAATATCCGGGAAATGGGCAGCAGCATTTCCCGCAGTCTGCGTCAACATCCACTGCGATCACCAAGACGCCTGCCAAGCGTGGTGCATTAAGGCAAATCCCCCCCCATGACAATTAACATTAAACCACGGCCCCCAGTTCCCGGCAGCTCTGCTATCCGTGGCTACGGTAGCGGCCATTGTAACGGTGGAGCAGGGGGTGCGAAGAATCTCCGGCAGAGATCCGGCTACCAATCCCTAAAACGACCCCTGGCCCTGGCAACATACAATACACGCACGCTCAGGACCGACGAAAAGATGGTCGAATTGTAGGAAGAGACGCTCAAGTTACGCTGGGATGTCATGGGATTATCTGAAGTCCGAAGACAGGGACAGGACACGATAATTTTAAATTCCGGCAACTTGTTCTTCCACCGGGAGGGAGACCAACAATCCCAGGGTGGTGTCGGGTTCCTCGTCCGCAAGTCTCTCGTTAACAACGTAGTGAAAGTCGATAGTGTGTCGGCTAGGGTAGCGTTCCTTATACTCAGAATAACCAAACGGTATTCACTGAAGGTTATACAGGTATACGCACCGACCTCGGCACACTCGGACAATGAAGTAGAAAGTATGTACGAGGATATATCCAGGGCCATGCATACTTCTAAAACCTACTTCACTGTTGTAATGGGAGACTTCAACGCAAAGCTAGGCACAAGGAAACGTGATGAGTTGAGAGTAGGGCCATTTGGATACGGGCAGCGGAACTCGAGGGGACAGAGGCTGGCTGACTTCATGGAGAAGGAGGGACTCTTTATGATGAACTCCTTCTACATGAAGCGGCCATCCAGGAAGTGGACGTGGATGAGTCCCGACGGTTCCACTACGAACGAGATAGTCTTCATCATGACGACCAATAAGCGCATATTCAATGACGTCTCTGTGATCAGCAAGGTAAAAACCGGCAGCGATCACCGCATCGTAAGAGGCGCATTGAATATCAATGTCAAGCTTGAGAGGTCACGTCTGGTGAAGTCTACGCTCCGACCTAATCGTGCCCAAATCCAAAACCCCGAAAAGTTTCAACTTGAACTTCAAAACCGTTTTCAGTGCTTAGCTGAATGCGACACAGTGGATGAGTTGAACAACGGGTTGGTGGAAACTGTCCAAGCGGTTGGGTCCGAATTCTGTGAGACCAAACGCCGCAGGAAAGCTCAAAAACTCTCAAAAGAAACTCTGAAACTAATGGCAGAACGGAGCGAAATGAGACTGCAGTCCGCAGTTGATATGTCGGATTACGGTAAACTCAATAGACGAATTTGGAAGTCCATGCGACACGACTTGCGTGCTTATAATACTGCGCGTATTACGGCAGCAATTGAGCGGAACCAGGGCTCTAAAGTGTTTGCAAAAGATTCGTCTATTGGGCAAAGCCAAATGACAAAACTGAAGACCGAAAATGGCAGTATCGTTTCATCCAAGCCTGAGATTCTGAGAGAGATTGAGAGCTTCTATCGACAGTTATATACCTCGACGCTCGAACCCGTTACTGAAGCAGCTCAGGACACCAGAGCAAAGTTAGTCCGACACTATACCGAAGACATCCCGGACATCAGCCTGTACGAGATTAGAATGGCTCTCAAACAGCTTAAGAACAACAAGGCGCCAGGAGAGGACGGAATTACGACTGAACTTCTGAGAGCGGGTGGTAGACCGATACTTTTAGTCCTCCAGAAGTTATTCAATTCTGTCATCTTCGAAGGCAAAACACCGGAAACGTGGCACAAGAGCGTGGTGGTGCTGTTCTTCAAAAAAGGTGATAAAACCTTATTGAAGAATTATAGGCCCATATCGCTCTTGAGCCACGTGTACAAGCTGTTTTCGAGAGTCATCACGAACCGTCTCGCACGCAGGTTTGATGAGTTCCAGCCTCCTGAACAAGCCGGTTTCCGAAGAGGCTTTAGCACCGTAGACCACATTCATACACTACGGCAGATTATACAGAAGACCGAAGAGTATAATCAGCCACTGTGTCTAGCGTTTGTGGATTACGAGAAAGCCTTTGATTCTATCGAGAAGTGGGCCATACTGCAGTCCTTGCAGCGATGCCAAATTGACTATAGGTATATCGAAGCGTTGAAGTGTTTATACAGCAAGGCCACTATGTCAGTCCGATTACAGGACCAGAGTACGGAACAAATTCCATTGCAGAGAGGTGTGAGACAGGGAGACGTCATCTCTCCGAAACTGTTCACTAACGCATTGGAGGATGTTTTCAAACTTTTGGACTGGAAAGGATGTGGCATCAACATTAATGGCGAATACATCACTAACCTTCGTTTTGCCGATGATATAGTTATAATGGCGGAGTCGCTCGAGGATATCGGCACCATGCTCAACGACCTCAGTAGAGTTTCCCAACAGGTTGGTCTTAAGATGAACATGGATAAGACGAAAATCATGTCCAATGTCCATGTTCCACCTATACCGGTAATTGTTGGAAACGATACACTCGAAGTTGTAGACGAGTACGTCTACCTGGGACAGACTGTCCAATTAGGTAGGTCCAACTTCGACAAGGAGGTCGCACGAATCCAGCTCGGATGGGCAGCGTTCGGGAAGCTTCGATCCATCTTTTCGTCCCCAATACCTCAGAGCCTGAAAACCAAGGTTTTCAACCAGTGTGTGTTGCCAGTGATGACTTATGGCACTGAGACGTGGTCCTTTACTGTGGGCCTCATTAACAAGCTTGAAGTCGCTCAACGAGCAATGGAGAGGGCTATGCTTGGGGTTTCCCTGCGTGATAAGATCCGAAATGAGGAGATCCGTAGGAGAACTAAGGCCACCGACATAGCTCTCAAAATTAGCAAGTTGAAGTGGCAATGGGCAGGCCACATCGCTCGCAGAACTGATAACCGATGGGGAAGAAAGGTTCTCGAGTGGCGACCACGCACCGGAAGGCGTAGTGTAGGCCGGCCCCCCGCTAGGTGGACCGACGACCTCATAAAAACCGCGGGGAATCGCTGGATGCAGGAAGCGAGTAGCCGGTCCAAGTGGCGTTCTATGGGGGAGGCCTATGTTCAGCAGTGGACGTCTTCCGGCTGATAATGATGATGATGATGATGATTCAATTACTAAAGAGTAAATATGCTAATTATATTATATTTTACAATATGTAACAATTTATCTGTCAAATTATCCTCATTATAATATCAACTGATCTAATAAATATGATAACTAGACAACACAGAATTTTATTTTGATTCCAGTAAGAATTCGTCAAAAGTGTAAAACGATTTCTCGATGAGCCAGTTCTTTAATTTCAATTTAAATAATGTCAGACTTAGAGCGCTTGTAATTACATCAGGCAACAAGTTGTAGACTGTAGGTCCAATTACGTGAGGCAGTTTACCCGACCGCACCAGTCTCCTAGACACACTTGCGAGTTTGTGTTTACCGCGGGTGTTCAATTTGTGCATATCCTTGCGCCTCACGAACTCTATCAGATGTTGTCGCACGTACATTGCAATTTGAAAAATTACAAGTGAAGGCAATGTTAGTATTTTTAATGATTTAAAGTATGATCTCACTGATGTGAACCGTGACACCTGTGCAATTGCCCTCACAGCTCTTTTTTGCATGCGGAAAGCCCGCTACCAGTCGGCTGCGCGTCCCCATAGCTCGATGCCGTACTGAAGGAGCGAGTGCACAGTAGCAAAGTAGCACGTGCGAACCACATCAGTAGACACCACATGCGACAGACGCTTAAGCGCGAAACAAGCACTACCTAGTTTGGCGCATATCTTGTCTACGTGCGAACTCCACGTCATGCCGCGATCTATTTCGAACCCAAGAAAGGTTATCGCGTCTGCTTGTCGTAAACGCTCGCCGCCGACATGGACACACAAAGGTCCCGTTGACCACCCGGGTAGACAGAAATGCATAAAATGGGTTTTCTTTAAATTAAGAACAAGTCCATTCTGTTTAAACCATTGTCCTAACTCCTGTGCTGTACCGTTGATTCGGCACTCGAGTTCATCAATAGACTGTGCACTGATAACTGCCGCTACATCGTCAGCATTATAACAAACACGTTAAATATTTCTGACGTTTTACGAGCATATCAAAATTAATAATTAAAATCTCTAAACATGTACATTTATGATACTTTAAACACTTAAGCTTTTTGGTGTATGAATTGTGACAATTGGTGATAATGAAATGTTATTATAAGGGCAGACGGACAGAATAATTCTTAGATTCGGAAGAAAATTATACAAGATATGACTTTATAGACAGAATAATTCTTAGATTCGGAAGAAAATTATACAAGATATGACTTTATAGACAGAATAATTCTTAGATATGGAAGAAAATTTTACAAATAATGACTTTATAGACAGAATCATTCTTAGATTCGGAAGAAAATCATACAAGATATTTATATTCGCCTTGTTAATATAATTGTGTATTAAAATAAGATCATTATATTATAGTTATAATCAATCTGTAAATGTTTTGGTAAATAAATATTATTATTATTATTATTCACATTATTTATTTCATTTTCTTAATTTTTTTTTTTTTTTACAATATTTCTATATAAAATAAAAACAATATAAAAAACCTAATCCTAGATTGCCATCGGCAGTGGAGCATGTCCCAAACTACCGGTAGTTAGGGCTGCAGACTGAGGAACCTCCTGACAATACGTGCCGTGTCAAGGAGTACTGCCTTCTGTATCTGACTCTTGATCCAACCATCTAGCGAGAGCCTCTTAAGATGTTGGTCGAGGCTTTTTGCTATAAGGCCGTTTGCTGAAACCACTATCGGAATAATGATCGTCTCGTCAACATCCCACATGGCGGTCACCTCGTGAGCTAAGTCAAGGTACTTCCTGAGCTTGTCCTTCTCAGCCTTATTATTATTATTATTATTATTTATGTAAGTAACCAAAACTCATGGATAAAAATACATTATAGAATAGGGCGGGGGCATACATGCAACTTTATATCTATATGGCATTACTACCTACGTCTTGTGTATGTACGAGTATTTGAATACAACTGAAATCCCTATATATACTTGTGTAAGTATGAGAGCATTTTCGAGATTTAAATAGTAACACCTGGTTGATTCTGACACGGATTGTTCGAAGACGCGAGATTGAATCCGAGAATCTGTAATTTTTCTATTTAAAATGTTGTCTCGCTAAGCAGTCGTTAGTGCTTTCGAAAATAGTATTATAGAAAATACCACATTTATATCAGTAGGTTCTACAACAGAATAAGTAACAAGGTGCGACTTTCCATTAACGTCCGTCGAGTTGAGAGGGGAGAAGGGGGAAGGGGGAGGGGTAAAATCCCCCTTCAAAGGAAAAACTGCAGAGCCCTTTACGAGATTTTTAAATTATTAACTCCGAGGAAGTTATTTATCCTTATCGAGGTGTAGGTTAGCCTATAACGTCCCTAGAGTGGACGTTCGCTCGTCGTCGCACCTATTGTGACTTTGCTCTGACTAGATCCTCCGCTACTGTCAAATAGTGTATATGTGATGTGTTAATAAAAACATCATTCATGTAATGTTTTGATTTGAAACTTGTTGACGGAGGAGGTTTGGTCCACTCCTGATACCTCCAAAAACTGCCCGAAATTAAACTCTATTTACTAGAGCGAGAGGTCAATTTTCCTTATTCTATGCAACAAGTACTTGCGTGTGTTAACGACGTACAGCGCCATCTAGGTGAAAAATAAGGTACTAATTTTACCGTGCAATTTGATGTGTACAATTACAACTTCAACAAAACTTGTTTGACATCATTAATCTCATAACTTGTTTGTTCATGTTTGCATTCCCACTGCAGAAAACTGTCGAGGTTTTTGAAAATATTTCCGAATATGTTGCTGTCAATGTTTGCACTTAATAATGACATGACATTAAACACGTTTGTCAATAGATTTATCACGATTAGCATTCGCACTGTCGCCGTATCTGAATCTCGCAACATGTATATATCATCAACATGTTGTGTGTCAGTGCGTACGCTTCTCTATACATTGGCATAAAACAGTGTTTACAACATGTTTTCATGGGAATGTTTAGGCATTTCAAACTTACGGTACATAGGTACTATGCAGTACATGCTTTTTGCAACTCACAGAGGTATTGAAAACTGCTAAGTGTATGGGCGGTTTAAGTGCTCGCCCGACCGTCCGCGCGTACCATCGGTCCTGACGATACGCATAAACGATCGTCAGTTTGTACTTATCAATATCAATTAAAAGTTTTGATGAATCATCAGTGAAATTACAAGACAACTTAAAACATCTAAACTTATATATACCATGTTTGATCAAAGTTACTTAAATAAAGGTAACGATACCTATAAAATCAAACAACTTTATTGAAGTTTTGTACTAGCAGATTAGATTTTTATTGACGATGATACACGCATCCGTAGTCCGTACGGTCGGTCCACCGATCGGTGTAGCACTGAACGCGTTAATATGTTGCGTCGATCGACCGACGGTACGCATGCGGACGCGCTTGACCGACGGTCCTCGTACGCAGTGCGTAACAATATACGCGTCCGTACGGTCGGTCGAGCACTGTACCACTTGTGAGTTTTCATACAAATGACAAGCGCGACCGACGTACGCACTGACGGTCGGTCGAGCACTGAAAGCAGACTCATGAACTGAGTTTCCGTACCGACACAATACATCAAGTTTGGTTTGTGGTCCATATGTACTCGTATTATCGTATCCGCAGTAGTGCAAAATAAAAAATCCTATTATATTTCATGATATGTAAAATGTATTAGAAACTACAAATACGATAGTATAATAATAATAATATTTATATTTACTAATATCGTACAAGAGAGGAACAATTAATTAATGATTTATGGCTTTTCCCTTTACTTGTCTGAGACTTGTGTGTTCATTTCATTATTCTAGGTCAACGGGGATTACCCTACATATATGATTTGATCGCTATTCCTTTTCACAATTACGGAACCCTAAATAGAAAAACTTTTATCTATATCGGTATTTACCAATTAAGTTAACACTACCCCATCCCTATTTACAGACGTCAGCACGTGTCCGTTTTAATTAAATTCCTCTTCCCAACACTTTGAAACATATGTTGCCAATCTACCCTCATTGACTACCCACTTCAACCTAATATATTCTTTCTCCTCTTGAAAGTAAGAATGAAAATCCTATGCACAAACGTACGACATGCTTTCCGATATCTTCGAAAAACTAAATTGAGTCTTATGAGAAAATTATATGGTTTGTTTTAGCAAAGTATCGTTTTGTAAGTGTCAAGGTATGTAGGCATATAGAAAAATATTTGCTTGCAGAAATATGTCTTATCACATAAAAGATAAGTGCCATTATTCCGTGCTTATTAGAGTCGTTACTTGCAGATATGGTTGATGGCAGAGTGTGCGTTTGATGGCATTTTTATGGTGGATTAAGAAGCTAATTTTGTTTGGAGTCGCCATTATTATCAGGGTTGTTGAATAATGATATGTCGTAAAACTCTGAAGGAATATTACAATAAATTCTTTGTTTATTAAAACATTATTCAATAAAAATAGTAAATGACAGATAGATAAAACAATGATAAAACGTAGATGTAACAATTGGCAGTCTTATCGCTCAGAGCGATTTCTTCCAGATAACCCATCCCCAAACATGCGGAAGTTCTTGGTGATATGTCTGTGTGTGCGTTTATAGAACATATTTTGAGAAAACATTAGATATGTGATTTAAATCTTGCATTAGTTTAAAGGTTACTATTTGCATATGTTTACATTAGTAGTAATGTTATTATAGTTAATAGTGAATTCAGTACAAATCCATTATTACTTATCGAAACACAATATTAATAATGTACTCATAAATATTAATTACATTCAAACAGAAATCGCCTGTCGGTAAACTAATTAATAAAATTATAACCTATTATAAATAATAAATAACAAACTGTATTATCTATAGGTTATAATTAGTAAGTACCAAGATGATAGAGCTTTGCTTGTATGCTGTTTCTTAATCACGTGATGATTTTTTAGCATATTTTAACCCTCCCCCCTCCCCCTTGGTGGTACGTGGTGAGGTTTAAGATTTACACCCTCCCCCACAATCGCGTGTATTTTTAGTCTAACTACAGAATCTTGAAATTTTTAGAACATTATCTTGAAATAGGTATCAATAATAACAGGTAAAAATATAATGTAATTTTATTCTAGAAAATGAAAGAATGGATAAAATGTCTAGAAAGAAACGTTGCTGATTGCACACACCGCTTTTCTGATTAGAAATAGCGCGTTTGATAATAAAACATACCCCCAAGTAATAATTCGTGATTTTTGTTAAACCCCTCTCCCCTCTTTCGAGCCTCACTTGATCAATGGACCGCCCCTAAGTAAACAATTGATTTTCATGATTTAACCTCAAACCCAAAACTTAATGCCTTAGTGTTGCTTAGGAACGCCATATATTGTCAAGTAGGTTTATAGTTGTGTCGGTAAAACAGTTTGTTGTAGCAGTTTTTCATTGCCTAGCCCAGTAGCTAGATCGATGTATCGAAACAAAATCAGATTATATATATTTGCAAGAATTACCCGGTCGCAGATTCTACACGGAGTTAGAAAAGTGGTTGGTGGGCGAGTGCTTTTATTCGGACAAAGACTAGTTATATAATTATAATTAATACTAATATAATTATGCTAATTAATAAGAAGGAAACATCATGTAGGTATTACATTTACCATGACGAATAGTAAACCTTATCAATTGGCATTACATTATATAACTTCACTGACGACTTTTTAGTTATTTAACATTGACATTTGCATACCTCATACGTAGATATCTACGTATGAGGTATGCAAATGTCTGTCTGATTAATCTATGCTCATACGAGGTTGTTATGGCGGACTTAAACTATTGTTGTAGATCTTAGGTATTTGTACCCATATTTATGCAAATAAAGTATTTGAATTCAATTGAATTGAATATATATATACAAGAATTGGTCGTTTATAGGTATTAGATAATGAGTAGCCGCCTATAGTTAAATAAATATAGGCAAATAATAGGTGTAACAAACTTTAAAGACACTCAGATTTTATTGTCTGTACAATATGGTGATGATGATGGTGAATTAAAAAATAGATTCAGGCAATTAATCCTGAGTTTAAATGGTAAATCTTTTTAATTAAGAATGTAAGTGATAATTAACGTTAGAAACGGGATATGTATTGTATTTATTGTGAGCTCTCGATATTTGGGCACAGTTGCATCCGCCATGTTCACGAGTAAACTGAAGTATCTGCGGGTAGGTGTTGTTGTGAGCAGACGAAACGGTCTACCCTCTTCCGCACACGTTTATTGCGTTCCGACTTATTACCAATGACACAGTCACTTGGAACTCAATCTGGGTCTCGACACACATAACTCACGGTATCTACTCGCGAGCTTTTTTCGGAACTTCTTCGGGTTTTGCAATGTCAGTTTAAAAACTTAAATGTAAGTGATACTCACTAACGATGTTTGTATAAATGTTTTTGCAGTCAATCGTTGAAAAGTATTTACCTCGTATTTGAAGTGCACCGTGGAGCACTGCAGCAGGGTGCCCATCAGCTTGTGTGGGTTCCAGGTCACGGAGTCAGCCCTGGACAAACAAACACTGGGTTACACTGGGCTATACTAAAGTTATAATACTTTACAATGATACATTTTTACGGCTGGTTTATAAAAACAGCTACTCGTAGCTGCACTCTGCGGTTTAACCCGTGTGGTGATGGATGATGATGATGATGATGAATCAAAATGTGTTCTATGTTATTTAGGGATAATGTTGAATTTTAATGATTATAAAATTTTTCACATAAGTCCTGTAGTTTTAGAACCTATTCAATTTAAACAAACAAACAAATCTTACTTCTTTATAATTTTTTTTAATAGTTTTTATCTAATCTCTACTCCGGGGTCTATGCCATTTTTTAACTTAAGCTTAACTTTTTATAAAAAATGCTTTAAACTTCTACATGTTAGCATACAAAAAGGGGGGAAGATAGAGTAAACCTATTTTTTTTAGCTAAAATTCAAAATACTAATAGAACTGGACAAACTGATTAAGGTATTCATTAGCATTCCAATCAGACCGCTCTCCGCGAGCAGCACCTGTTCACGAGTTGTCTTTATACTATTATTAGTTTTAGTAATAATACAAATATCAATAATTTTAATTCTAACCCTTTGCGTCCCAGAGACTCTTTGAGAAATCTTTTGTTTTAATTATCACGGTATAGGAAGGATTGATTACTAATCCTAGCAATGTGAACTCGTTGAGGGATTCTAGTTTTGTGTTGTGATATGTGAAGTTAATATTAAGTGATAGTTTTTGATATGGATCGAAGATTAAAAGTTTAGTTTTCGCATAATTACATAATCAATTTCAAGGTTGTGGTCACGCATCCATTCAGTAGTACGATCAGTAAAGAGGTAAGTTTAAATAGTGTATTGGAACGATGAAAGTCATTGACATAAAGCCTTTGATTTAGTCCCGGAAAACTAAAATTAAACGGATTGAAATGTCAGGACCGCGGGGCGATGTTAGTAATTAAAATATACTTAAAAGGAGCAAGTCGGTTACCTTTCTTGCGTATATTTCAATCGTTATTTAATTTAGCACCTAATATAAACAAAATTGACAGCGTGTAGTAACAGTGGTAAATTTTAAATTATTTAAGTAAGATATATTTTCAACTGTTTACAAGTCATAGCTTAATTAAAGTTTAAAAATACATTATATGAAACTAATTTTACAAAACAAAAATCTCGTCTAAATCACCTAAAAATAATCATATGCGCCGGAGCTGTCCAAACAAAAAGTTTTACAAAGAAATATCTAAAAGACTGGTCCTTGCCTCAGGGGATCTAAGAGAAGGTCGGTACTTTGCCCAAAGGTTGAGCCTGGCCTTTCAACGAGGCAATGCGGCAAGTGTTGTAGGAATCCTTCTACGTAGTGGTAAATGGTAATTAGATATTTGTTCTTATTTCTAAGAAACATGTACAATTCAGGAGAAAAAGCTGAGTTAGGATATGTTTTGTAAAAATAAAATAGGATTGATGTGAGACATACGACGCGGGACGCGACGGCGAGTGCATCTTCAAGATCCCGAAGAAGAGTTCCGGACGAAGCCGAATCAATAGTCGATGGTGATATCGACAACGTGCAAGTCTCACGTTAAACCCGTTTTATTATTATAAACTTATAATACTTATAACTGAGCTCAAAGTCGCACAACGAGCTATGGAGAGGGCTATGCTCGGGGTTTCTCTACGTGATCGAATCAGAAATGAGGAGATCCGTAGAAGAACGAAAGTCACCGACATAGCCCAGAAGATCAGCCGTTAAAAGTGGCAGTGGGCAGGGCACATAGCACGCAGATCAGACGGCCGATGGGGCAAGAAGGTTTTGGAATGGAGAGCACGGACCGGCAAGCGCAGCGTAGGTCGTCCACCGACACGGTGGACAGACGACCTGATAAAGGTTGCACGACGACGTTGGATGCAGGCCGCTTCCAACCGGTCCTTTTGGAAAATCATGGGGGAGGCCTATGTTCAGCTGTGGACGTCCTACGGCTGAGATGATGATGATGATTCATTAAACGTAAATTTCAATAACATTCAAAAAATTAAGACTATCTAAGATAATTAAGAATTCGGTATGTAAAGTTTTTTTTTGGTATTTTTTTTATATTTTTATTTCGTAGATTAGGTCATTATAAGAAACTAATTTCAATATTTTTGTTTTATATTCAGTAGTTATTTTATAATATTTTTTTGAAAATTTGAATCCTATGACGTCACTTTTTTGCACAAATATGTAGTTGCGTTGAGGAGCCAAGAAAAGCACGCGAGTAAAAAAAAAGAAACTAGAACACTTGACAGTGACACCTACTAATTCGTAAGTCTCTATTCAATCAAAACAAAAGTGCAAAAAAGTGACGTCATTTAGAGGTCAATGAAAGTCGAATTATTTCATCGTTTTTTGTTAAAATAAATGGCATCTTATCGTTTTAAAAGGTCAGAGTAGAAAAATAAGGGTTTGTAACATAAAATCTCGAAATGGTTTCGGAATTGGCATAGGTTAATTTTTTTTAGCATACCGAATTATCCGATGTCAAATATGTACTTTATGAGATATCGCTTTTGTAGATAAGGTTTTTTTCCAACGTTTCTTGTGGTCTCGTCATTTGTTTCACGGATGTTGTCACAGATGCAACGATATTTGCTCTTAGAGAATCGCACGGCTGAAAACATATAATATAATCTACGACCCGTCAGCGTAGCATTAAGCTACGAACTCCCGTAGCATATAGTCACAATACCGTAGCACTATGAAAATGCGTAGTATTGATTTGTAGCTACGACATCGTAACCGAGCCGAGTGAATAAGCTACGTTACTATCGAAATATGACTATCGTTTATCTAGACAGTGGCACAGATAAATTATAGTTTGTATGAATCGTTGCGTTGCGTCTCACAAATTATATGTGATACTGATAGGCATATAGAAACCTGAAAACATATTATGGCATTGACGAGGTTTTGGAGATATTCCTGTCATATATTATAACATTTCCTTACAAAAGCTATGACATGGATACCCTTTATAGCTGACTTTAAAAAAAGAGGAGGGTCTCAATTTTACTATACAGTTTGGTTTTTTTGAGAAGGGTCATGGCCAAGTCCGGAACCACGAGAGTTAGAAAAAAATCGTGAATGGAGAGATGCCCTCGATTTATAAGAAAACAATAACTGCATACTTCGTTTTTTTAATCTTACTTTTGACGCAAATCGACAAGATTGATTTTTCAAAAAAAATACATGCTGTATTATTGATATAATGGATTCTGTTGCTGATAAATATCAATCTTAGCAAAGAAATGCATTACTAACAATGAAAGGAAATAGTATTATTTACAAATTTCGTTTCATATCTCAATTTTATCTAACTAATAAGTTGCTCAAAATGGTGTCCATTGACTCCAATGCATAAGTTTATACGTCTCTCTAAAAAGACTTTACTGCATTTGATACCATGACAGGATTTATCCTCGAAAAAATATCAAGTAATGAGCTTTGTAAGCTGTAAGTATCACCACAGTACATCCCGCTAATAAGACAAATGAGTTTCACACACAACGGCTTAAATGTCAGTGAAACCGTGTAAAAATAATAATATAGTAAAAATGTACTATTTCCTTTCATTTTCAGTAATATATTTCTTTGCGAAGATTGATCTTTACCAGCAACAGAATCCATTAGTGTCCATTGATTAGTGTCCAGAATCAATAATACAGGTGTATTTTTTTTGAAAATACATATCTGGTCGATGTCCGTCAAAAGTAAAAGATTTGAAAAACACTAAATATGCAGTTTTTGTTTTCTTATAAATCGAGGGCATGTCTCCATTCACTTTTCTCTAACTCTCGTGGCTCAGGAGTTGGCCATGGACGCACTTCTCAAAAAATCAACCTGTATATTTTTGTATGTTACGCGATTTCTGCGTCATTTATTAATTGATTTGGATGATTCATTTGTTTGTTAAGTTACTCTTTAGAAGTGATTCCAGTGAAATTTTATCAAAATTAACTAAGTTCATTTAGAAAATCAATTTTGTATTTGTAGTTTAAGTACATATGTATAGTGTAGAAAACAGTTTTTGCTTCTTTAAAAATAACTTTATATTTATTCACTAAACCACGAATGAGTTTGATGAATTAATTATGTATAGATATCTCTAGCATAACATTACCAGCTGTAATTCAGGCTCAGGATGAGTATGGGCCATTATACACAACGCGAGCCCAGCGCGGCTCAATATATGGGTTTGTAACCAGCTCTAATGGCGACAAGTATTCACCATTTTCACCAACATTACATTAATTACTTATTGTTCTAATAATTCTGCTATTTTAGCCTCATCGCCAGACGTGGCGACAGCAGCTTGGAAAAGCTCATCGTGGTGGGAAACGTGGAAGGGAAACGTTCACGAGGCCGGTCTCTGACCAGGTGGTCTGACCAACTTAAAGAAACACCAACGTCCCGCTTTTACACCGCGGTGGAGATGGCCACAGACCGGAGCCGATGGAGACAGTTCGTTAGAACCAAAGTGCTGCCATGATGATCACGATCCTCAGTCATGAGGGAACGACCGAAGAGAGTTCTAATAATAATTCGAAAGTTTGTGTGCTTCTTCACGTAAAAAGGGCTCTACAGACTTGAGTGAATTTTGGAGTTTGGGTAGCTTATCCCCTGGTTTAAAAAAATTGTAAGGTTGATATTTACCACGCGAGTCGAACCGCGGGACACAACTAGGATGTTATATTTTTTATTTCAATATGTTATGGTAAACCCGTTTTTATCTAAACCACGTTCCACCCCCACATCCCTCAATAATCGCATTAAAAAGTGTTAAAAAGTGCAATAATCACCCCTTCACACACAGAAGGGGTGAGATTGATTGTTGGCACAAATTATGGTAATTTATATTGTTATACAGGGTGAGTATCGATAGGGTTGCTACCTACAATATTTATCTATGTCCATCATGTTACTTGATTATAAGCATACGAGAGATGCAATGCTCGGAGTTTGTCACCTTTAAGACCTAAAGCTATATATAATTTAGCTGAAGAAATCTAATAATGGTATATTCATTCAGAGAGAGGACTTGGGCCACAATCCACCAAGAGGGCCCAGTGGGGCTTGGTAGGTAGGCTAGTGGCCAACCCATGTCGAAATTTTGAGGCCTTCGATATAGCCTAACGACTGTCGTCCTAAGACAAACAACCGGGTCCGACGGCTTGACGTGCCTTCCGAAGCACGGAAGCGCTCAGTTGAACAATGCCACTAGCAATCACCCATCCAACTCCTGCACGCAGCAAGCGTTGTACAACTTGTTGATCGGTTAAGATCGCCAAGTCAAGCTCCGCTCCGAGCGCTTCAGCTCCGCTGCCGGCGCTTTTAATAATAGTATAATGGTATATAATAACTTTGTAATTTTTGGATTTTTACACAGTCCTCCCGGGCAATTAAGTAAGAACAATCCTATTTTTAGAAATGTCATTGGAAGTGTTACAATAATTTGAGGTTTAGTGTTCACAGAATAAGGACTAAGTATTTAAATTTTAGTCTAGTTTCTTGGATGGAACCTCTGAATTGGAACAAGTTGAATAGTTTTTGTGTGGGGGATACTTTTCCTATAAAGGAGAGAGGGGAGCTGCGGCGCTTTTTACCGACCGATTTTGATAAAATTTAACGCGCCCATTAGGTACCTGATTTAAAGAGGAATTTCATATATGAACATATTTAGTTTAGTCGCATGGTTGCCGGGGTAATTGGCTGTGAAGTTTAAAAACTGGACGGTTTTCGGTAATACAATTCTATAGGTGAAAACTAATTAGGCTTGTTTTTAACTATAATCTATATTCTATTCTATTACATAAATTATTGCTGTTTGTTTTCCATGAAATAAATAAATAAATATTCGCCAGATCATTCGGTACTAACAACATATACAATTGCAGCTATGAAGTTTGTCGTTTTTTCTTACCGACTCATTTACGATGGTAATCGATAAAGATGGTTTAAACTAAGACTCATGGATTAAACTTGATATTACGGGTCTTAATATATGACAATAGTAGGAAGATAGATGTAATTAATAAACAGAAACAATCTAATAAGAGATATGAAGAACTCAAAGTGTAAGCCGACAACCCTACTAGCCGCTGCGGCTGTAGGTACACAATAGATTATAACCAACACAATTATGGTAATTCATACGGTTGACTCGGGCGGCGCGGGGGGATGATTGCGGATTCATTCAATCGGAGTATTGTCCACACATTTATGCTATCAAGTGAAGAGTATATTATAAGTCTGACGATAAGTGCTTCCCATGTCTTCGACAAGTTGTTTTCAGTGATCGGTACCAAATCTGGGCAAAAAAAATGTTTGCCATTTTTAGTGACCCTTGCTATATACGTGATCGATTGTCATTCACCGTTAATTACGATATTATGGAGATATGTTTTAAATGTTTATCGGGACTTATCTCGTATTATTTAATATAGGTAAAAATATGTGCCTTTCGCTCGACGTTACTACTACGACTACGACGAGTACTAGGACATTTACCGATACAGTCAGTGTTGTGTGTCGTAGTGACAACCCTGCGATTTTTCAAGATCAAGTGAGGGTAGGAGAACAAAACACCCGCTCTTCTCGCCGGACTCACCCGCAGTTTTCAGTCAGCTCGTGACCACAGCCATTGTAACATGGTAGAAACGTCGAGCGAAAGGTACATATTTTTACCTATATTAAATAACACGTGATAAGTAATAAACATTTACAACACGTGTTCAAATCGCGAAAGTTTAAAAATTACTATTATGGAGATAATATTTTGAACATATTTAAAATATAGTGATCACCACTCTTTCCTGAAGAAGTTACGCAATTTAAAAGTTTTTACTCGATTTAACGACTCATTTAATAAACCTGTCTTTTGAAAAAGGACCATTTCCTGATAGCTTGAAAACAATCATAAAGCCGGTATATAAAAAAAGATGAAAGAGATAATCTAGCAAACTATAGACCAATTGCCCGTATACCCGTACTGCCCAAAGTATATGAAAAAGCAATGTATAAACAACTATACGACTGCAACACTAGCAGCTTTTAATCTAGTCAATAACATAATTGAAAATATTGACAGAAAACTTATAACGACAGCGTTGTTTTTTGACATGACAAAAGCATTTAACTTTGTCTCACATAGATTGCTATTAAATAAATTATACATATATGGTATCAGGGGTAAAACAAATGAATGGATTGAATCATATCTTCAAAATAGACAGCAATGTGTCGAAATAATATATATATATATATAGAGTACTATAGATTGTAGGAAAACGATTTGCAGTAATAAATCAGAATTTAAAATAAATCAATATGGCGTACCTCAAGGGAGCGTTTTAGGACCGTTATTATTCTTATTATATATTAATGACATTGACATATTTCGTTTAGGTCTGTCTTATTTGCAGATGTCATTCCAATAGTAGTTACAACAACCAAAAATTGCAACTTTTAAGATAATCACATACTTGACATTAATAATACAATAAATTCGGTAGTAAGATGGCTTAACATGAATAATTTAAAAATAAATCTTTCGAAAACTAATTTTATGAATTTTAATAATCTTAACTTGCAAATACAATTTGATGGACATAATATTGACGGCCTAGTCAGGTTTCCTTTTTAGGACTAATTTTAGACAAAAAACTGAATTGCAGATAGAGAAAATATGTAAGAAAACAAACGAAACGTTAAAGTAAAACATCCAACAAAGATACTGCCCTAATGGCATATCATGGATATATTGGGTCACTTTTAAGGTATGGATTAATTGTTTGGGAACGCAGTATACATTTTATAAAGGCATTTACTGCCCAAAAGAAATGTATTCGCGCTATTTGTGGCGCAGTACCGTATGAGTCGTGCAGACCGCTCTTTCAGATACTGAAAATATGACCCCTGCCATGCCAATACATTTACGAAATATCATGTTTTGTAAGGCAGCACAGCTATATGTTCACAAAAGCGAGAGAAATGTTCCCCCGAAACACAAGGAATAGAGACTGGCCAGTAAACGGTTCCTTCCGAGAACAGCGCTTTATCAAAAAAGCAGTTATTCGAAGTCAATAAAAATTTTCAATAAATTACCTCAATTCTTAAAGGTATTATCTTTTGCCAAATTTAAGAAAGTTACAAGCGTGGTTGTTACAGCATAGTTTTTACTCTTTACAAGATTTGTTTAGCATAGTGGCGTAAGGTTTAATTTTTAGTTTTAATTAAGTTTTTGCATGCCGTTAGATTGGTGAAATGTGTAAGGTCTATTTTGTTTAATTATCACCTAAAATTTGTGTATTTACATTTCAAGCAAATAAAGAATATTCTATTCGATTCACCTCCTTCCGGAGGTTAAATTTCGTTGGGATTGAGTTAAACATAATGCTTAAATCATATAAAACCATAATAAAATAAATAAACGCACTGTCACTTCCACGCTTTTGAAAAATATCGCCTTATTTGATTGGAGAAACATCTTAATCGATTCAACTTAATATTTAAGTCGTAAGAAACGTACTAATACTGCATAAAAAGCTTTTAATAATAAAGTAGTAATGTATGAATGCAAGAATTAACTTGTATTGACACAGATGCAGTTTTTCGCTGGGTTCAACTAAGCCCTTGTTTCTACTGTTTCAAGATTAGGTCAGGGGATATAAAACATTAACGTCGGGGTGTACAATAAACATAGTATTTTACCAAACAACAGAACCTACTGCAAGATTAAAAAGTGTACGTGATATAACTTGTTGAAGTCGGTACCATGATAGTTCCAATGTACTTATTATCACAATATTGTGCGCATGGTACAATACAATACAAAACAATAATACTTTATTGAACACCAAGCTTATAAAAGAAAACAAATAAGAATATTTTACAAAAAAGGTTGTACAATGGGCGGCCTTATCGCTATAAGCAATTTCTTACAGGCAACCTTGGGATGGATAGAAATTTATATACATTAGAATTGGCGCATGGTGGTGTTAAATGGAAATAAATAAACAATTTAAACACATACATACACAGATTAGGTACATATATAATAATATGATACATAAATACAATACACACATACATACAATACATATTTATTATATACTCGTATATATATTATATAATATAAACATACCTACTATAGGATGGTACCGACTTCAACAAGTTATTTTACACTTTTTGTTGTTGAAGTCGGCTCCATTTTGTTTTTACCCTTTTTAGTGACTCCGGCTAGTTACGGGATTGATTGTCATTCACCGTCAATAAAGATATCATCAAGATAGACGAAACACTTTTCAGTTATTGGAGTGTAACTCAAAAACCGCTAGACCGATTTTGATAAAACTTAAATGGGACCACCTCTCTACCAAACAACATAAGAATTATCACAAATGGACGTCTACTACGTAAAAAAATTTGCGTGTTCATACATAAACCAATATTAAATAATAATAAACTTACTCGTCCACTTGAGAACCTCCTTTTTTTTTTGGAAGTCGATTGAAAAAGCTTCCGAATCAACAAGTGCAAGTACCGTAATAGTCGTTAAATTTGTCGAATCTAAGATCGATAAATTTAAAGAATCGTAAGGGCAGCAAGTATGAAAGTCGACAGTATAACGATTATTACGAATTGTTTGCATTCCACAATGCGTCCTTCTGTCATTTGAAGATTTCTACGAGCATTTCGCTCTTCTACGATCAAAAGAAGGCCGAAGTTTAGTTTTTATACTATTTATTTTATTGAATAGTAGTTGCGCCCCGCGGTTACACCTGCATGGTGATGGATGATGACGATGTCGATGAAAATTATCCTACGTGTTAATTCAGCGCCCTATCTACCTCCATGCCAATTTTCATCAAAAGTGGGCCAGCCGTTTGAGCGTAAGAGAATAACAAACATCCATTCATCCACAAACACAAACATTCGCGTTTATAATATTAGTAAGATCAAACGCAACTAAACAATATCCCTGTTCCCGTCGCCTGTCGATAAGCTATATCGAGGTCGTTTTCAAAGCTGACAAAACAATCGTTAACATCGATCTCAAACGTAATTTAACAGCTAGGGTTACCGTTATAATCGTAAAAGCTTATCGAATTTGTCTACCGATCGCTTAATTTTGTTACTTACTTGCATTGATTGACAAAAGATCGATATAGATATTCGAAGTATGACGAACTCCAGATTCAAATTTATCGATCGGTAAGTTCGGTACTTGCACTGCAGTGTTTTTGAATAATATGTATGTTATAGTAAAATGGTACAGTACTACAACTACTCACGTTTCGTGTCTATACTTGAAGTGGAAAAGAGTGTGGTATTTTTATGTTCTTTTTGTTTCTAGGGTAAGTTAATCCCTCCAGGAGCGCCCTCTGCACTTGGGATTAGGGGTGGAGTTTTAAGGTTTTAAGGATTTGATGGATTTAGAGATAGGAGTCTAATTAATTTGAAAGCGTCTAAGCAAACATAAAATACTATCAAGACAAATAAATAAACATTGAGTCTGTTACGATATGAAAAGATAAATATGTAATGTAAATTCTGCCGGATAAATGGTTCAAAGTCAAAGTCAAAATCATTTATTCAATTTAGGCATTAAAGACGCACTTATGAACGTCAATTATTCATTATAATTTACCTTATAGACTCAACCGCCGCGTTCCAAAATATATGGAACTGATCCGATACTGAAAAGAAGCGGCAAGAAACTCGAAGCAATTCTTTTTATATAGATTTTTACAATGTTTATTCTAAGGTACTACTATTAATGACTATTATTTCTTCGTAGCTATTAATACATTTTATGGATGGCAGATGACAACTTGACAGAAGCGGAGTATTCCAAGCATCATGCCATATAGAAGACAAATTATATGTAATGTCGGACTTAATATGATTTTAATATTAAAAGGGTTTATACAGTCAACTTGAATTTGCCCTCTGTGAGCTCAGTTATGTGCTTTGGGATTTTATTGTAAAAACGCACACAATTTCCTAGGAATGACTTATTAGTCTTCGCAAGTCCAAAACTAGGTACAGCTATCCTATTTGTATTTCTAGTATTAAAAGTGTGGTGATCACTATTTAACTTATATTCATGTTCATTTGTTATGAACAAGGTTAGAAAAAGGTTCTGCCTACGATTCAGTATGCACCGATCTATAATATAATATAATTAGGACTTCTGGAAAGTCCGTCTGGGGGAGTCAAGTCAAAATCATTTATTCAATGTAGGCATCAAAGACGCACTTATGAACGTCAACTTTTCATTATAATGTACTTTAAAGACTACCGCCGCGTTCCAAAATATATAGAACCCACCGAGAAGAAGCGGCAAGAAACTCGGGGCCATTCTTTTTATATGGATGTTTACAATGTTTCTACTTAGGTAATTTGTAGTGGTGAGACTTCTGGAAAGTCCGTCTGGGGGAGTACCACACCTTTGTCAGCATTCTACCGCGAAGCAGTAGTGTGCAAACATTACTGTGTTCCGCTTGGAGGGCAATGTTTCCAGCGACATTACAGGGCAAGAGATTTAACATCCAAGCGCGGATCCACCGTTGTGTATTTTATTGGTACGGTGGGCATGCCCTCAACCCTAAAGACTTGTGACATCAGACGTCATACTTTCATATTCGACACACCGATGATATGACGTTTTATAAAATGTACAAAACCTGGATATCGATGAAATTATTAACGTTTTCGCGAAAAAGAAACGTAAGCTTCTTTTAACTTTAATTTGACATCATTTGATATCCTTTGTAGTTGTTTCCAGCGAAGTTACAGCGCAAGAACATCTTATATATCCTAGTAAAAAGCGCAGTGCGTGTAAAGTGTTGTACCTAGTTCAGAATGATGGCACTGGACTGTTATGGACAAGCGTGACGCTTAACATCAGGCGAGCGACTGGATACTATATCTATCATAAGAGAGTTCATGCTCCGATTTCATGCTCTGATTTTCAGGTGGCTGTGTTCACAACCTTTTTTGTGGGCTGGATCCGCGCCTGCCAGGGTTTTAAACTCTTACTGTCTTATTATAAAATAAAGACTAAAAATAGTCCTACTTTAAAAATTATGATTTAGTTACAGAATTTTACTCGTGAAATTTCAAACTATGATTCATATTCGGGATTAACAATCTTTAGTCCACGTTTTACAATAAGAAGGATATAGTTTTAAATTCTAAATAGCGCTGAATTTTGTGGGCAACCGTGACGTTTAACATCGGCCGTGGGATTCTCTAATGATTCATCGTTGCGTTCGTCGACGAGCACATCGATGCCAAATACTTTGAGATATCGCCCTTGTACATGAGGTTGTTTTTCCAACGTTTCGTGTCATATCGTCATTTGTTTCACGGATGTTGTCAAAGATGCAACAATGTTTGCTCTTAGAGAATCTCACGGCAGGCGAGCGATTTCTCGTCTCATTTTTATAAACCTCTTTGCGGCACTGCGTATTTTCGATCAAAAATCACTTGGTAAAAACAGCGCTTTATTTTAGCTATAGATATAGTAAAATTAATCCAGTACACCATTAGCCCCATCAATCAAGGACTAAATACCGACAGTGTGGAGCGCCGGGGTGGGGGTGAGAGGAGTGGAGTAAATCCAGACGTGCGCTGTGGACCGTGCGACATGCTGTAGGGCTGTCACACGAGACCCGTACCATGGAAAATCACACTTAATATTGAAAATGCGGAAGTATGTGAGTGAGTTGTTATTTTATATTTGTTCATCATAGTGACTCCCTCTCGCCTGATGGAAAGCGAAGATGGAATCAAGAAGCGATGACCATTAGTGCAGCCGTAAGCTGCACAAACCGCCATATGACCTGAGAGTCATTTATTGGTGAAATTAAAAATAACCATCATTATTATCACATTTACCTAAAACTAAAAAGGTTAATATTTAACTTGGCATAGATGTTAGGCACTTATGTACAGAAAGGTACTTGTTGACAAAAAGTAATCAGTAGGTATAGGTGAAAGTGAATTTCCATGAATCCCTACCAGTACATATAGGTGAAATAAAAATCGACTATTCCCCACCAGGGGGGATACGTTGGTAGGGACTAGCGGAATAGCCCAAAAGACCCAGGGTCATAGCTGCAAGGAAATACGTACGTCGGCAGAGCATTCCACAACTTACTTACACGACAGAGGTAGGTGCTGCCAAACTTTTTGGATCGTATATGTTTGTAACATCTTCACGCTGAAATGGCTCAACAAATGTGCATGAAATTCGAAATGGAGATAGTTTATACCCAGGCGTAATACTGGGTAACTTTTGATCATTCTGATTAAGCGATTCCTGAACGATTTCGATAAACTTATCCTACAGAGATGACGTCTAAAGAAACAAAAGAAGAAAAAGAAAGGAGAAACTGTGTATAACAAAGAACAGTTGAAAAATACATTATGATCATATTTGAGTAATCAGCCGTGTGATTATCTAAGAGCAAACATTGTTGCATCTTTGACAACATCCGTGAAGCATATGACGAGATGACGAGAAACGTTGGAAAAACAACCTTATGTACATAGGCTAGATATCTCATAAAGTATTTGACATCGGTGAGCTCGTCGAAGAATCATTATAGAATCGCACGGCTGGGTTTCAGGTACTTTACCAACACAATTTCAATGTACAATACTTGTAATATGTATATATGTTTAAATATGAAATCTACGACCACCTACTTTTAAAGTTAAATTTTCGATTAGATGGCCTACATTTACAAAACTCTTGCTTTCCCTCCCAAAAAAAAACACAGAAAAACAGAAACTTATACTCTGAACAAGAATATGTAATTATTATAGTAATATTGAAATTTATAGAGAGAAAAATTCACATCCTTGGACGGGATTCGAACACGCGTCTTCAGACTGTCCGTGTCAGACAGCATTGACTAACTAGGCCACCGAGGTTCGGGTCCGAGCATCGAGTTTTAACCGTCTTACGGGGACAGAGCGATATCTATTGAACAGCTATTGCTGCTGTATTGACAGTACTATATATCCACTATCAGTAACAAGTAATACTACGAGTATTAAAATTATAGTAATAGTAGTTACTCTATCTTCTAATCACTGTGCCATAGCATACAGGGTCTTTGTCACTATTTTTCATTATTAACACATATTATACCTTCATTATATAAATCCAATATTATATAGGAACACATAGAGGATAAATAATATATTCTCTATGCGTTCCGAAACCATTGATCAGATTGTAATGAAATTTTAGTAGAGGTTTCTCGGGACGCCCGCGAGGGTTCCTGGCATTGCAACGCTAGTATACTAAAAATAAAGAAAATTATAACAAAGTGCCAACCCTATTAAACCATACAGAAACGTCAAAGATTATTCGTGGTTCGTAGCACTTTGCTACGGCGTAGTATTCGTAGCAGCGGAGAGTTCACACGTCAATCCTAAATGGACGAATCGGGATTTTGCGGAATTAGTACGACTTACGTCGGGAAGAGGGTTTAGTACGACTGAAATGTTAGGGAAAATGTATTTTTCTCTAACAGGCTTGGAAATTTGAGCATTGTTTTCACAACCTTCTTCGAGATAAATCGAAACTACTGCACTGGCCTAATTCATGCGAGCAGCGGCCATCCGTAATCCAAAATCCATATCTTTAGTGAGTTAACGGCCAAATAAATTACATACTACACTCATCGCCCAAAGTCGAGTGATATAAAAAGGGATCGATCTTTTACTCCGAAACGTGACAACCAAGAAGGTAACCTATCAAAGGTTTTATTTAAATATCGAACTGGCTGGCAAATAGAAAACCGTTTATTGAATAAAAAAACAAATGAACACTTTAACGTGGGAAAAGTTATTGTTGTAGATTTTGAAAAGTGTTTCCATGCATTGTTTGAGAAAAGGACCATTGATGGACTTACGTATTTACACGTTCGTCCATCAACGCCTCTTTGGCTGGCCGCTGCAGTAATGTACTATTAATGTACATTTTAAGTAAGAGTATACCGAGCCGAAATAGTAAAATTGTCATATCATGGTCGAGGGAAAAAAGGCCAAAACGCTGGCAGCATTACCACGCCGAATAGCAATGCTAAAGTGCCAAAATTTGTTATTTAACATGACATGTATTTGATTTTGGTACAGATAATGTTGGTTGTCTGAAAGAGATCGCTTTTAGCGATAAGACCACTTGTGCCTATTATTTAAGTTGTTTTATTATTTTGTGAATTCTTTGGTGCTAATAAAGAATTTTTGTATTGTATTGTACAATGAAGACGGCATATTATTTTTCTTATTTTATTTTCAATCGGCTTGGCCTTAAGCAGAAGGGTTGAGAAACTGTTAATATTTAGAAATGTAAGGTTAAATGACATCACCTTTCCTTCTAGAGTCTTAGCAATATATATTATTTGAGATATGATGTCTCAAGTCATTTGTAATATATATAATATTTTGAGTTACAAAGTAACACGGCATTTTGATCCTGTTGTTTATTCAGACCACATTTCTTGATATTGGTGACAAAGTCATGTAAACATTCTAATGCCCGTTTTCACCAACATTTTAGGTAGCACCTAAGTCAAGTTAGGTGACTTTTTTGTACTGCTAGGTGTTACCTAACTGGCTTAGGAGTTACCTAAAATGTTGGAAGATGAAAAAAGCCTAGTATAACATTAACACACCTGCATTTGGACTTGTTCGTTTTGACGTGTATTAACAAATATACATAAACACCAACACAAACTTTTGCATGTATAATATGAGTGTTAGTCAGTAGTTTGGTAAGGCAAACGTATTTACTATATGTAAATAATAAATAAAAATTTAACATGAACACGTTTGAACAGATCACAGACTTATATGCTATTTGCTATATTTCTTTTGTTTCGCAGTTCACATTTGTTGGATGTTATAAGGAACACTTAACGACATTTCCATATATATATTTAGCACTGAACAGCATACTGAACATACTGAACTGAACATATATTATCTTTATTACTTTAGTGTGTTATAGAAACAGAACCACTATTATCCCTCTAGTGTTTTGAAAGAAATGTTTTTGAAACGTTGTCTGTCTGTTAACCTTGGACCTTTGAAGCAAAACTTAAGAGGAAAACTTAGTAACGATATGGATACGTACCTCTCAATTCCAGTCAGACGAGGATGGCGATACTTTTTCGAGAAGAGCAAACCACCGCCCCAAGCAGCCTGCGACAAAAAAGGTTTTAGTAAACATTGTAATTTTAAAGAGAAAAAATCACATTCAGTCGCCATGACCACTAGGCCACGGAGGCGCACCGTCCGAGCATCGAATTTTAACTCTTTATATGATTTTAACCGTCTTTTGGAGGCTTTGGTAGCAAAAGAAGTTTTTATTAGCATAAGAATGAGATCAACAATGCTCCTGGAGGACGGGAAGAACTCTACACTGACTCTACTAATCGTTGATTTTATTACATTTTCCTTAAAAGTGCTCCTTCTAGTAGTGACGACGTAATAGTATTACATTATTGACAACGTTGCTACTTAAACTTTATTCCAACTTTGCCCCTTTTTTGAGCTTACTCGACTGGGCAATTAAACGTTATGTGTTCTTAATGATATTACGAACACATAACGTTTAACACACACACTCACTCCATGCTCACACACTTTCTCTTTACATCATACACATGTAAAGTAAGGCACTTATTCTGTTAAGTCCAATGATTCAGAATGAGGAATTATAATTTTAACAAAAAATTTACGGGTATCCAAGATACAGGCCGCGCCTAGTTTGGAACCCATTGCTTAAACATGCAACTATATTTAAGATAAATTTTATATTATAACAATTTGTCATGTATGTGTAGCAACTGTCGAAATATTTAACTTGTCAAAATTCAGAGAAACACCGGCTCTTTATGCCTAATAACTATTAGGCGAACAAACATTATGCCTTACAAATTTATGCGATTCAAAATTACGGCAAAATATATAAACTAAACTATATTTATGCTTACTGAAATAGTATGCCAAAAACAATTATGTCAAACTATGATTATGACAAAAACAAATATGCGTAAGTCGTTATGCCAAATCAGTTATGACAAAAAAAAGGAAAGCTACCTACCTACCAACTTTGCGTTCGTGAAATTCCTAAGAATTAGAATATAGCTTAGAACCCCAGTTTCACAGGAATGTCAAACTTATTGCATCGAGCTAAAGCTCTGTATGCGCCATCCTGATTTCCTCAGCTTAATTCATCCAAATCTTTGATCCCTTCCTCTTATCTCTATCTCCAGAATTGTCTTTTATAACTTTTCGATGTCCATCAAATTCCATGCACATAATTTTCTTTAATTTTCAAATTTAATACATCAGATGAGGTTTAATACTAAATACACTGTACTATTGAAAACCAGTTTAACTTACATCAACGTGCATCCACATGTCGTACTTCTGACAGATGTCAGCGATCTCGATGAGGGGGTCGAAGGCGCCGAGCACGGTGGTGCCCGACGTGGCGTTCACGAAGAACGGGACCTGAGGACATCAGGATACATCATAACATCAAGCGTCATTTATACATATAAAAAGGTAAGTTTCCCTTAGATATAAGTTCAAAGATATAATTTAAACATTCTAACTGTTGTCTCTCAGTTTATCTATAAAAGTCTAATGTATGTCAAGAAAAACAGGAACAGTTTGAAAAAAGGTGTGATGCTCATTCCATCAACACGCGAAATAAGCACAAGCTATCCGTACATGTAACGCGTCTCCACAGAATAAGCATTCTTTTATTGGACAATGTATACGATTCTATAATAAAGTTCCTAATGTTATCCGAGATTTGCCTATTGATAAGTTTAAAATTACTATTAAAAAACTAAACTCTGTCAAAAAGGTTATTACAAAATTTCGGATTACTTGGAGGATAAAACAGCTTGGGACTGATCACTCCAGGATCTATCTACTCGTGTACTAAGATGTCAAAGTGTAACGTGTCTTGCCCTACTGATACCATTATTATGTTCTCTTTTGTAAGGCAACACACTGGAGCTAAAATAAACGTCTATTTGTTATATACATTAAGAAATTGGCGATACTAAAAAAATTTTAAAGACAAGCCCGCTGAGTTTCTTGTCGGATCTACTCAGTCGTAGTCGCGTTCCGATCCAGTTGTCGATTTAAGAAATAATAAATGTAATATGACAATTTGTAAGTGCCCCCGTAGGCCTATACAGAATAGAAAGAAAGAAAGAAAATAGATTTATTCAGGACATCAAATAAATAAATATAGAATAAACGATTTCATTTTCATTTAAATTTTAATTTTCAAAATAAAATGATGTGTTTGTTTGTCATGCTATAACTGCTTTCTATTAAATGTATATGAAAGTATATACAGTACTTAAAACAAACATGTTTCATTATTTATAAGTTTTTATACGATTTAATTATCTACAACGACTTTTTTATTAATTTTACGTACAATATTGGTTATTGAGGTCCTAAAGCATTTAATTTTACATGTAAAATCAAAAAATATTAGTAATAAGGCTTACACATTTCAATTAAATTCAAATATCTCGAAAACGGTTCGATTTAAGATATGGTGTTGCATAGTCAAATCAGTCAGAAACGATGTGAACTGCACGCCCTTAACGGGGATAGGTCGACTTACAAATAACCCTGTATACATATACACACGCAGATCGTCGCAATGTACGAGAAACTACCCTGACTGCTGCTATTGAATTAACATTATAATTTATTGATTCAGGCGTTACTTTGCGGAAATCCATTATCAAAAAAACGATATTAAAAAATATTTAGTGACACTTCCGCTGAAAAGAAAACAATGATTTTGGCCTATTTGGGGGCGTGCACCACCCTCCCTCCCGCATAAAATGCTAATAGAAAGAATACAACATAAAAAACACAAGAAACCCCAAATAAACCAACACCGATTCGACACGTGTTTCGCCTCTACACGAGGCATCCTCAGGAGATGTTGACTCGTCGAGCGCTAGACCGACAGGTCGGTCGGTTTTCAGCGGAAGTGTCACTAAATATTTTTTAATATCGTTTTTTTTTAATTAACATTATGTTTTATCACCATAACTTTAGAAGCTAACGAAATACCAATAATTAGCATATATTTAGGGCGATAGTAATGTGTATAGTTTATGAAGACCGCATGGCTGTTCGTAATTTTTAATTATATCCAAATTTCGAAATTTTACATCGAGAGAAATATAACCCAGTGCGGGTGTACTCGTAGCAACCGCGAAATAATCCATCGGACACTAAATTTCTTTCCGCTCTTCTTTAAGCTCTATTATGCTTTTTGTGATTTAAATAAAATAAAATCATACCATTCACATCGTAGCAATTATCACCTTGTTCTTCATCATCAATCATCTTAATCTGTGTATATAATATAATACAACATTTTCTTGACTATTTGATAAATAACTTACCATAAGTCATACTTACCATAAGTCATACTTACCATAAGTCATACTTACCATAAGTCATACTTACCATAAGTCATACTTACCATAAGTCATACTTACCATAAGTCATACCATAAGGTATACTTGAAGCCATACTTACATTGCCCCTGTCCTTATGGTACCGCACAAGCCGCTCCAGCTCCGAGGGTATCAGCTTCCCGTGCTCGTCGGACGGCACCGCGATGCAGTAGTCGGTGCCGAGCCCGCACACGCTGGCACACGACTTCACTGAGTAGTGGCACTGATGGAACAGATGTAATAACATGTATGTATATACCAAAACCTTGAACAGTAAGAACTTTTTAAACTTTCGGGAATCAAAATCATGACCTTATAAACATCTTCCAATGAATAAAAGTAACTCAAAAAATAACGCAGTCACGGGAAGTTGACATTTTTCGAGGCTGTACGTACGTAGTATAGTCGGGCGGTGACAGGTTACAAATTGAGTTTAATTATTATTTTTATACTATCAAGTGCCGTGGGGTACCGGCTTAGAATTGCACCCCCCCAACTCTACCCGTGGGTGCGTAGAAATCTGCTAAGGGATAACAATCGGAAGGTGGGCAGCAGCACCTTCCCAGTATTAAAACCCCAAAACTGCGCTCGCCAACCCGCCTGCCAAGCGTGGCGAGTATTGGCAAAATCCCCCCAATGACGGACACATTAGCAACCAGGCCCCCAGTCCCCGACAGCCTCGCTATTCCTGGCTACGGTAGCGGCCACGGTAATGGTGGGGCAGGGGGTGCTAAGAATCCCCGGCAGACGCCCGGCTACCACCCCCAACGACGATGACTGGCCCTGGTGACACACAACATACGCACGATGAGGACAGGCGAGAAGATATATGAGCTGGAAGAACAAATGAGTAAGTTACACTGGGACATCGTGGGGTTATCTGAAGTCCGTAGAGCGGGTGAGGACACGATAACCCTAAAATATGTTGAGTTGGAGTCAGCACTATGTTGAGTTGGAGCCGATTTGTGGCAGAAGGCTGCAAAAATCATTTATTTTATTGTTTTTTGTGATCATTGTTTGGATTTATGCGTTACTACGAAATGTTTTTGTATGTGTTTTGCCATAAATAAAGTCTATTCTATTCTATTCTATTCTATTCTAAAATCAGGTAACCTACTCTTCTACCGGGAGGGCGACCAACAGTCCCAAGGTGGTGTCGGTTTTCTCGTCCACAAGTCCCTTACTAACAACATAGTTACGATCGATAGCGTTTCCAATAGGGTCGTATACCTAATACTCAGAGTATCCAAACGATATTCGCTGAAGGTCATTCAGGTATACGCACCGACGAAGTCACACCCGGATGATGAGGTGGAGGATATGTATGAGGACATTAGTCGGGCCATACATACCTCTGAAACGCACTTTCTAGTTGTTATGGGGGACTTCAACGCGAAGTTGGGTAAGACAAGCGAGGATGAGTTGAAAGTGGGGCAATTTGGCTATGGAAAACGGAACCGTAGGGGACAGAGGTTGGCAGACTTCCTGGAGAAAGAGGGACTTTTTATGATGAACTCTTTCTTTCAGAAGCCACCTCACAGGAAATGGACCTGGCTGAGTCCCGATGGTTCCACGAGAAATGAGATTGGCTTCATTATGACCACCAAAAGGCAAATTTTAACTATTTTTCCGTGATCAACAGGGTTAAAACCAGTAGTGATCACCGAATGGTAAGAGGCACGGTGAATATTAACGTCAAACTGGAGAGGTCTCGTCTGATGAAGTCTACGCTCCGACTCTCACGACACTCGTGCCGTATTCAAGACCCCGAGAGCTTTCAACCGAAGATATCCCGGACATCAGCCTGTACGAGATTAGAATGGCCTTGAAACAGCTTAAGAACAACAAGGCGATGACGGTATCACATCTGAGCTTCTGAAAGCGGGTGGAACACCGGTACTTAAAGTCCTTCAGAAGCTCTTTAATACCGTCTTACTCGAAGGTTCAACGCCAGAAGCATGGGACAAAATCGTGGTGGTGCTGTTCTTCAAGAAAAGTGACAACACTTTACTTAAAAATTACACACCCATCTCGCTTTTGAGCCATGTTTATAAGCTGTTTTCGAAGGCATAACGAACCGTCTCAGTCGCAGGTTTGATGAATTCCAGCCTCCGGAACAAGCCGGTTTCCGAAAAGGCTATAGTACCATAGATCACATCCACACGCTACGGCAAGTTATACAGAAGACCGAAGAGTATAACTTGCCTCTTTGTTTAGCGTTTGTGGACTATGAGAAAGCCTTTGATTCGATCGAGACGTGGGCAGTGCTTGAGTCTCTCCAGCGGTGCCGTATTGACTATCGGTATATTGAAGTGCTGAAGTGTTTGTACAAAAACGCCTACATATCAGTCCGAGTACAGGAGCAGAGCTCGAAGGCAATTCCATTGCAAAGAGGCGTGAGACAGGGAGACGTTATATCTCCGAAACTGTTCACCGCTACATTGGAAGACGCCTTCAAGCTTCTGGAATGGCAAGGACTTGGCATCAATATTAACGGCGAATACATCACTCACCTTCGATTTGCCGACGATATTGTAGTCCTGGCAGAATCCATGGAAGACCTCAGTAAAATGCTCAAAGGCCTCCATCTGTTTCCCAACGGGTAGGTCTTAAGATGAACATGGATAAGACGAAAATTATGTCTAATGCCCATGTTGTACCTACCCCAATATCAGTTGGGAACTCAGTTCTCGAAGTTGTTGACGAGTACATCTACCTGGGACAGACAGTCAAACTAGGCAGGTCCAACTTCGAGAAAGAGGTCAATCTCTCTCATAGGTACTACTACATAAAACCTAACGGTTCGATCATGCATCTTTATTTGCTTTTCTTTTTGTATAAATAGTTTATTATTTGTGATTTGTATCACATACATAGTGCAGAATCCGACTGCAGCTTGTTGTTGAAAGCGTGGTCTAATATAATTTCTATTTACCTGTAATACAAAGTATTCTATATGTATGTACTATGGAACAGCTTTTATGATTAAATATCGTATATGTAACCCGCAACTCTAATAGCACTCGAACAACATCTTACTTCGAGAAAAGGAGTATGCTGAAAATCAGCCTTGCATAGACTTAATTGTCTACGCAGCCATGCGCTGAGCAATACCCCTTATTGCCCTATTGTTTCAAATATTAGGTAAATTGTTTGTTATTATTGTATCTTTTGTGGCAATAAAAAAAAATTTCTTTCTTTCTTTCTTTCAATCGTCGAATCCAACTCGGCTGGGCAGCGTTCCGGAAACTTCGCGAAGTCTTCTCGTCCAAATTACCTCAGTGTCTCAAGACAAGAGTCTTCGACCAATGTGTGTTACCAGTGATTACTTATGACACTGAAACGTGGTCTCTTACTATGGGCCTCATAGATAAGCTCAAAGTCGCACACCGAGCTATGGAGAGGGCTATGCTCGGGGTTTCTCTACGTGATCGAATCAGAAATGAGGAGATCCGTAGAAGAACGAAAGTCACCGACATAGCTCAGAAGATTAGCCAGTTGAAGTGGCAGTGGGCAGGGCACATAGCACGCAGAACAGATGGCCGATGGGGCCGGAAGGTTCTGGAATGGAGACCACGGACCGGCAAGCGCAGCGTAGGTCGTCCACCGACACGGTGGACATACGACCTGAGGAAGGTCGCAGGACGACGTTGGATGCAGGCCGCTTCCAACCGGTCCTTTTGGAAAATCATGGGGGAGGGCTATGTTCAGCAGTGGACGTCCTACGGCTGAGATGATGATGATGAAGTGACAAGCAAGTTGTGCGCCCGATGGTAAGCTCTACATTTGCCCATGACAGCTGTCGTGCCCATAATTAAAGTTTTGCGTAGGACTACGCTGCGCTCATACTCTCTGGAAATTGGCTAATGATTGCAACTATGTCATTCAAAGTCAAAATATTTTTTTATTAAATTTTTATTTATTTAGCCATCAAACACACGCTTGTGAATGTCAATTATTCATTATAATGTTCGTTAAAGTCTCTACCGCCGCGTTAAATAACAAGCACCGAAATAACAAGAGCACAAACTAAAACTTTAATAACTCTACTACGACACTAATTAGCCCGCACATTAGAGCTCATTAAATTCACCCTCCTTTTGGGTTTCACCGCAGTCGGTTATTATGCACCCAGTGACACTCGGCATCATCAACACGAATCTAATGACGTATCATTTATCAAAACCGGTCGAGCCGTTGTGTAGTTACGTAAGGACATACGGACAGATATACAAAAATACAGGTCAAATACATAACCTTCCTGTTAGGTTTCACTGCAGTCAGTTAAAAACAGGTCAGATATTGGTAAGGCAAGGTCATATTTAAAATAGATAAGGAACTCCTACAGGATAATAAATATGGAATATTTTCTTGATAAGGAATGAAATACCTGGTCCGAGGTGAACATGACGAGATGACCAGAGATGCTGGAGAGCCCCTTCTCCTTGTACTGCGGGAACTTGTGGTGCCGAGCCGCCAGGAATGCGTACAGGTTGGAGACGGATCCACCTGTAGGAAGTAGGCATGTACCGTTACTTAAGGCGCGGTCCAATCCTAATTTTAAAACAATTCACGATGCTTTACATAAGGTTTCTTGCTTCAGATTGGACGACGTAATGCGAAGATGCTATTGAATACGTGCTAATACTTTTTATATTTATTTCATACAATCAAATGGTTTTAATGGTAAAGGAGACCATAGTTAACTAGTCAATTTCATTTGGAATCCGAATATAATACATTCATTGAAATTTATTTGCCCATAATTGAATAAAAATGCTTTTTCCCACGAAACACGTAAGAAAAATTGCATTTAGGGAATGTTGCCGACTTTGTTCTATCGAGCCAAGTTTTCTCAATCGTGTATTGGCTCCCATACTGCATAAAAACGTATATTCAATGAGCACTAGGTTTTTTTTCAAACTTCGGTTATTAGGTTTAAGCGTTTTTTTTTTTATTAATGGTTCACAAAACTGGTTCTTACACTAACGCATTACTTACAAAACATACAAATTACATAACACGAATGTGCAGAATCTACTTGTCGTGAACACGGCATGCATAAATATACACTCATATAATCTTAAAGAAGTTATTGGTACATATTATGTCACTGAGCAAGTTTCAAAGTCTTGCATGAACAAGACTTTTTGAGAAAATTGATTGATGCATAGAAAATGTCGACATTGTCAAGGCTATTGTATGCGGAGCACAAGCGATAAACAGGCGAATGCTGTGCAGCTTTGGTCCGACACAAAGGTAACATGAAGGTTTTCCTAGTTGAAAGACGACTGCAATGCCTGGGAAATTGAGTTTTTGTAAGAAGTCTGAGCTATCGATTTGGTTATTAATAATTTTAAATAAGAAAACGAGATCAGCTATATTTCGCCTTTTTTCTAGTGAGGTAACGTGATCTTGATTCGTAAGATTTTAACTCATGACATCGATTATCAAGAAAACACAGATGATATAGGAAACATTTCTGTATCTTCTCTAACCTAGCAATGTGGATTTTGTAAGATGGATTCCAGACGGGACTACAATACTCCAGCAAACTGCGAACATAGCTGTTAAAGAGAATTTTAGATATGTCAGGATCTTTAAAGAGTTTTGATTGGCGAACTACAAAACCAGACATTTGGGCACCTTTTTTGACTATGTTTTTGTATTTGTATTTTTCGATTATAACTCCCAGGTCACGAATACTTGCGAAGCGTTGAAAAACTAAGTTTTTCCCGAAGTTGAAATATACACTCATTTCGCCTAAACGTGACTGCACTTTGCATTTTGACAAACTTGATACTAATCAATACCTACACATCAATTACAAAGGAAATTATGATTTTGCCACCAGAGAGCCCCAAGTATTAAGGGACCTACCTACCCTAGTCCTCAAGATCTAATATGTAAAACTGACCAGGCGCGAGGATAGAGTCTCCAGTCTTCCACCCAATCATGTCCCTCATCTTCTCCAGCACAACGTTTTCCATGAGGATGAAGACCGGCGCGATCTCATACGTGAACATGTTGGTGTTGGCCGCTGCAGTCAGCCACTCGCCGGCCAGGGAGATGATGTCCAGACCCGTGGAGAGCTGGTTGAAGAAGTGGGGATGACCTGAAAGGAAAGGTCTGCGTAAGATGTTTGGTTTTTGGTAAACTTTGTGAGTGTTTTACGATAATTCGCTTCGTTTTATAAACAAGTACAATTTGAAAAATTTCAATTCCGACTTCCATTCTATTCAGTTCTTGGAGTGTATCTCAAAAACTACTCGACCGAATTTGATGAAATTTAAATGGGACCACACGGGAAGCGCCAGCTTTCAAACTATAAAGAAAAAACTAAAAGTGCGTTCGTTTAGCTTATGAGGGCATTGGTGGCGTTGTCATTGATGGCTCTTTTGTTAAAGCGTTCGGAAAGCTCAAAAACGTTATTTTTGCCACTTTTGCCCACACCCTATTCGAACGCTCAACCGAGCATAAGCCCTAAAATCGCATGATTATGCTGTCAAATACATAGCTGTCAAAAAACAACAACCATGCTCCGGACGTGGGTCAAAAATAACACTTTTTGGTGGCAAAAGTTCCTCTATTTTAGCTTTCCGAACGCTGAACAAAAAGAGACATGAACGACATTTTCACCCACAGATTCCCAATTCGAACGCCTCTTGTGAGCGTTTTTAGCGTTATTTTCGCTAAAAACGCTCACGAAGGGCTTATTCGAACGCACTATAAGAATTTTAAGAATCGGTTCACCCAGTCGAAAGTTATGAGGTAACAAACATAAAAAAATACGAGTACCGAGTTGAGTACCGCCTTTTTTTGGAAGTCGGTAGAAAAGAGAGGAGATACTGTAAGGTACACTTTCATCGGGATTCTATTCTTGACGATGACTGACTTAAATTAATCAGATTCGGAAGCTGCAGCAAATGACTATTAAATGTTGTATATGTTTGTACCAACAAAATAAAACAATCTTGCCTATACAGCCCTAAAGCTATGTTATTTACATCATCATACGCTCACTTGATGTTCAGTGATGATGCGGTGGAAGGTGGTACCACACTAGAGCTAGAATAGCTCGTGGCTCTCAAGGATACATTCTTACATTTATGAGCTCTTAGTACTTTTGTTTTACGCTTGATAGGATAGTGTTGGACCATTTGATGTTCAGTGATGATGCGGTCGAAGGTGGTACACACTAGAGCTAGAACAGCTCGTGGCTCTCAAGGACAGCTGCCGGAACATACTGTTAGGTGTGCAGCGACAGATGTACAAACTTGGTGGTAGCTAGGTGGGCGGACACCAGAAGTGCCCTACCATCATGCTGTAGGTTTCATCACGATTATACCTTCACCGAATGATCAAGCCCAAGGTGGGGAGCGATCCCGTGACCGTTTGATCGACGTTGGTTACCCCCTGGGCTATTATTGCTTCAAAAGTCCACTTTTAGGCGGAGCGCACATTGGAGTCAAAACTAAAACCAAATTGTTTTGCCGTGCATTTGTTGTAGGTATTGGACAATTTTGTCTGAGACGTTTTAATTGAAATCTGCGCGTCTTCATAACTTTTTTAAAGCAATAGTCTGTCTTTTTCAGGGGTATCTTGGGTACTGAATGAAACTATCGTTACTCAAGTCTGCGCTCAGCCTTAGATGATATAAAACTAGTTTTAAAAAAAGATACTTACGATTTGAATGATTGGTTAAATGTGTAGTAATTAAATGATCTGCAACGCTTCGTAAAACTTAAGTGGTATTGAACTGACTGGATGGCACTTAAGTACTGCGACGCTCGCCATCAGTTTTTAAATGCAATAAGTGGCAAATGCACATCCTGCGTCTGACGTTAAGCACTACGCTTGCCCATGACAGCTGTAGTGTCACCCAGAGTGTAGAATGCATTGTGCGTAACAATGCACTTTATTTATCCATCTTATCTCTTGACCACTAATGCTGTCGAGAAAACCCTAAAACTAAAGTTAAAGAGTATTCGAACTAAAGGCTAAACTCAAAATAGCTCGATACCTCAAAATAACTACCTACAAGAAACCAAGTACGTTTACATCTCTCATATTCGGTAAGTAGGTCCTTATTACCCCCAAATGGGGCTTGTAGGTGACCAATTAGCGCTCTAGGGTAATAATGTAGCTAGAAAAGCCCTAGGGCGGTAAGTATTTAAAAAAAACACTTCACTCTTTCAAAAAGTCGCGTACATCTAACCATCATACTGGCAATAGACATCATGCATTCAGCCCAATGACAAAAGAGGTCGCTTCGCTATTCAGCCTTGTCTTCGTATGAGTATAATAGTCATCAATTTTATTTTTGTAATGCCGGTTTATTTCTACTTACCTCACAATCGAGATGTAAAGCAGACTAGTTAGCTCGGGTGTAAGCATCAATTGCACCCTCGAACTATAGGTATATATATCTCGGGCTGCAATTGATGCCTTACAGCCCTTGGCTACTAATCTACTATTGTGCTATATGTCGTTTTTTGGAAGCTATTTAAGGCTCACTTTTCTTGCACCGTCGGTACAGTAGTATATGACTTATTAACCACACACGTTGCAGTTCCTGAAAAAGTACGTTCATTTCTGCGAAATCTATTGTATTATTGGCCAAATATGGTGCATCGCAAGGGTTAATAAATTTTATGAATACAGCTAGTTCGTTGTACTTTTAAATATTTATTGTTTTCGTATACTTTTAAATCAATGTATGGGACACATTTTTGCCAATCAACCATCCAAGTTTAATGGGAAAACATTTTACCAGAAGGTTATGTTTGCGTCTGTGTGACAAGGCACGTAAACACAGCACACATAGCGATATTGTAGTTTTGAGAAGACGACGTTTTGACAACTACCTTCTAAGTATAAGTAGGTAGTAATTTCTAAGCTTGATACCAAAATTGATAGCACAATTTCCGTTTCAATCCCTTCCAAGATCCCTATTTTATAACGTCATTATGCTATAAAGCGGCCGCCATGTTGGTCGTTTTGGCGGGAAAGTCGTTACGATGAAGTATCTATGCATTCAACTTGATGTTTACGTCTATGGAAAGCTCTAACAAAATTATTATATTTTCTCCAGGAACGTAAGATAATATGTGATTTATTATCTTTCGTAATTGTACATATCTACTTTAATTTGTGAACCGCTCGTTTATATTAGTGCGTGTAGTCGGTGCCTATAATTGTGTTAGCTTTTAGTCAGAGTCTGTTGTGAATTGTATTTATTATAATTGTCTTAATGTATAACATGTTGGTACTCAATTGATAAATAAATAAAAAAGACGTAGGGCACTCGGAGACTGCCGCGGTAAAGCTATTGCATAGCTGTTTTTATCAACTTATGCAATTATAATTATTAAACCAATGCCATCTAGAGGCGAGTTGCTGAACTAAAGAGACAAGCGTGATATTTCAAAAAGTTATTAAAAGTTCTGCTATTCATCGAAAGGTGCCAAATCAACTTATGCAATTATAATTATTTAACCAATGCCATCTAGAGGCGAGTTTCTGAACTAAAGAGACAAGCGTGATATTTCAAAAAGTTATTAAAAGTTCTGCTATTCATCGATAGATGCCAAATCAACTCATGCAATTATAATTATTTAACCAATGCCATCTAGAGGCGAGTTGCTGAACTAAAGAGACAAGCGTGATATTTCAAAAAGTCATTAAAAGTTCTGCTATTCATCTATAGATGGAGTCGGAGTGGGGGGTGTTAGGTTATTTTCGTTACGGAATTTCTGGATTCGGTCTCCACGCTTAAGGCCCGCGATAGAAGCTGTGCAATAGCTTAATAAATTACTTATTTCGGGAAGCCATCGCATTGGGGATTTGACTGATGACAAAACTGTTGTATGTTTTTAAGCAAATGCTTGAAGTTTTCATAGCAGAACATGCCTTGTAGTTATACACTGTTTAACTGGGTTTAGCAAATCTTTGTTGCGGTCACTATAGTTCGATGGTTGCAAAAAATAAAACATTTGCAACTTCAATGATTAAATCCTCATCAAAAATCCAAATTCTTGTTTAGCTAATTCAATAGCTATATTTGAAATAGTAGCTGTGGACACGACGTCACTTAGGTAATCATATTTTGGAACATTTGTTTGGTTGTGATTTCGAGAACCTAAAACAAATTTAATTATTATATTCCACACTCTCAGATAACTTCTTTTCCAAACAAACAACACTCAATAGTTTTGAGATGAAGCTTATCATTGAATTGGCCGGACACCGAAGTTTGCCGGATGTAATAGCACGCGCCACCGCACGCGGCAATTGTTTCCGGATCCGACACGCGTAGGAAATACGGCTATCTCTGTGGTTGATAAAAATATTTTGTAATAAAAACTATGTTTGGTTCTTGATCTCTTTTTATGGGTGATCAGTTACCAAAGAAAAATATTTCAATACAAGTGCAATTTAAAAAATATTATACCGACTTCCAGTTATTGAACTCAAAAACTACTGGATAGAATTTGATAAAATTGATATGGGACTACACGAGAAGCACCAACTTTTAAACAAAAAAGAATTTTGGAAATCGGTTCACTGAGTCGAAAGCTATGAGGTAACAAACATAAAAAAATTCAGTCTAATTGAGTACCTCCTCCTTTTTGGAAGTCGATAGAAAACTTGATTTTGTAATCAAATGTGTTTTATAAAAGATTGTTTTTTATCAATGGCAGTCTTAATCGATGCCACAAGAAACAAGAATTTCGATCCAATAAGTTTTGTACTCCGTGACGTGATCATTCTTACATGTAAGATATATCGTTGAAATTATAATTTATGTATACAGTCATTTCGCTCGTAGCGGAGCTTGACTTGGCCGATCTTAACATCTCAACAAATTAAGCAACACTTGCTGCGGTCAGGAGTTGGATGGGTGTGTGCTAGTGGCATTGTTCAACTGAGCGGTTCCGTGCTTCGGAGGGCACGTCAAGCCGTCGGTCCCGGTTGTTTGTCTTAGGACAACAGTCGTTAGGCTATGTCGAAGGCCTTCGGGCGGCCTGATAAGTTCGACATGGGTTGGCCACTATCCGCCAAGCCGCACTGGACTCGCGTGATGGATTATGGCCCAACTCCTATCTCTGAGAGGAAGGCTCGAGTCCCAGCAGTGGGATCATAATGGGCTGATTATGTAATAAGATTAATTGTAATATTTTATTTTACAACTGAACTAGTAGAATCGCGGTTCCCCCTCCACCGCGCGCGATGCGTCACTGTTCTCGTTTATCGTAATGAATTCTTTGATCCTTTAGCTGTCCAGTGGTGTAATTTAATTATGGCTGTTTAAGATAGATACGAAACTACAACGCCGAACTGTATCCGCCCATTTTGTTATCATTAGGTTTTTTGAATGCGACGGGGAAGATGAGCCAGCGCGTTGCCATCCGCCACCGCCACCGCTCAAGCGTAATAGTAACACACTATTCCTAAGTCCAGCTGGACCTCAAGAAATTAATCTAATATTAAAAAATATGAAAAGTAAATATAGCTACGGCGTTGACGAAATACCTCCAATATTAGTGAAAAAATGTGCAGAAGAATTAACTTTACCCTACTACCTACTTGTTAATCAATCTTTTATTGAAGGCACATTTCCAGAATTGTTAAAAACATCAATAATAAAACCAATTCACAAAAAGTCGTCCAAACTTGCCCAGACAATTATAGACCCATTGCACTCCTGCCTACTTCCTCAAAAGTATTTGAGAAAGTCATGCAAAGGCGATTAAACTCATTTTGTGAAAAATTCCAATTATTTGATGACACACAATATGGATTTCGTAAAAATCGATCAACTGTCTTGGCTATCTACAAATATGTCCAAAAAGCTTTAGATATATGTGATAATAAAAAATACGCAGTAGGTATTTTACTGGACATGAAAAAGGCCTACGATAAAGTTCAATATAAGATATTACTACAGAAATTATACGACATTGGAATACGCGGACAATCTCACGAGTGGTTTAAATCGTATTTAAGGAATCGAAATCAGTATGTTGAAATAGAACATTTTGACCATGACGAAAAAACTATAAAAACAATAAAATCGTCAATTACGGAAATGAACCACGCTATACCCCAAGGTAGTGTCATTGGGTGTACAATTTTTTTAATTTACATAAATGACCTTCCAAAAATTATTGACGATTCCTGTATACTTTTTGCGGATGACATTTCGATACTGACATCATTTAAAAATAACATGAATTTAAATAATCATTTAACTGACATTCTCAACAATGTAATAAATTGGATGACTAACCATTATCTTGACTTAAATTTAGCAAAAACAAAAATAATACAATTTAGACCATATCAAAAACCCCCCCTTGACATTAATTTTACATACAATAATAATAAATTAGCTTGTGTCGATGCGGCGACACTTCTAGGCCTAGAACTAGATACGCACATTAACTGGAAATTACATATTAATAAAATAAAAAGTAAAATGTCTAGTTTCTCATATGCATTGAGGGAACTTAGGCGAGCCACAGACCAAAATACAGCTATATCTGCTTACTACGGATTCGCGTTTTCGTGGCTTAGTTATGGTATCATAATGTGGGGCAACAGTGTAGACGCCAGTGACCTCTTTATCGCTCAAAAAATATGTATTAGGATACTTGCCAATATAAAAGCACCTAACATCAATATACCAAATTTTCACAAACCATATTTTATTAAATTTAAAATTCTATCCTTAGTATCTATTTATATTCTAGAAATTTGCAAATTTGTAAAAAAATACCCATCATTATTCCAAAAATATACCGATCAACGACGTGATATTCGATCTCAATATAGGCATAAATTGATAAAACCAAAGTCCAATCTAGAAATGTACAGATCCGGCCCTAATTCAATGGCTATAGATATATATAATAAGCTGCCTAATACGCTAAAAGACATTGAAAAGGTAGAATGTTTTATAAAAAACCTAAAATCTTTACTTGAATCTAAATGTTACTATACCTTAGACGAATTCTTCAACGATAAATTCAATGATATATAAATAGATCGTTCCGTTCCTACCATTGCCATACCCTTATAGGGTCATATGTATAACACACACAAACATGTTAAATAAGACCTGCATGTAGCTACATATGTTGCAATAAACAATTGAGAATTGAGAATTGAATTGAAGTGCCCCCGTATGGTAGCAAATTTAAAGACGTTCACGTATTTACGTCTAAACTAAATCACTGAATAACATAAACATGTTTGTACTCTTCTACATATTTTATTATTAACAAAACAAAATCTCCCCTCGCACTTCATTCCGGTGCTGCCACTAATATCAATATGTCAAAAGGAGTTTAATATAAGCCTCGGGCAGATGGGGCGAGTGGTGAGGCAGGTGTGCCGTAATGCGGGATTAAACAGTTTTTCAGGGTCAGCTAGGAGGGGTGAGATGTAAGGAATTTTTGCAAAAAATAAGTCTAATTGAAATTTTCATTCAGATTTGTAGTGCAAAATGTTATTTTCTAACGACTTACAAAAAGGAGGAGGTACTCAATTCGACTGTATTATTTTAATTTGTTTATGTTTGTACCTCATAACTTTCGATAGGGTGAACCAATTTCCAAAATTCTATTTTGTTTTAAAGCTGGTGCTTCCCGTGTGTGCATTTAAATTATATCAAATTCGGTTCAGTAGTTTTTGAGTTACACTCCAATAACTGATTTTTACCAAAGTAAGCGTAACAAACAAACAAACTCACGTTCTTAATAATAATAAAGAATTATATCATGCCTTGGGGCCGGCAAATCGCATTAAACTTTAATTGATTGACTTACACTTTTGACAAAGAGTAAATAAATATTAATATGTGGAAATTAGTTTCTAATGTGTAGAAATATATCGTTTGAACATACCTTTCTTTTTAAAATGTTGATATTGTATAATTAATTGATTTTGTTCATCAAATCCAAATAATTTATTCCATTTTAAGGCATCAAAGACGCACTTACGAAATTATTAATTATAATGTGCTTTAAAGACTCTACCGCCGCGTTCCAAAATATATGGAGCCTACCGAGAAGAAACGGTAAGAAACTCTGGCTTTTCTTTTCATCTAGATTTTTACAATATTTCTACTGAGGTACTACTCGTACTATTATTACATTTTATGGGTGACAGATGACAACTTGCCAGAAATGGAGTAATCATCTACTTTTTAAAATATTATAGCAATATGAATTACCAGAAGAAAACGACTGAATCAATAAATTATCCAGTTTTGTGTTGTTTTCTCCTTTTTCTACCAAATTTACTTCCAATTCACTTAAAAACATAAACTCCGACCGCATTACAATGACAAAACGCGCTAATTTGCATCCCCCGGACAGTTTTGATTTAATTCTGTTTGCGCACCCCCTACTCTTGATGCTGGGAAACATCTGCGGAGTGAGATAAACCGCCCCTAGAGGACGGTGCGGTGTTGAAGGGATGGGACATGCTAGGGCTGTTTGGGTGAAAATTGACTGGGTGAAGTTTGCCATCTCTTCTTCGGTCAAGTTGTAAACCTAATCTAATGTTTTTTTTGGAATTAATTGTTTTGAGTTTAATAAACTTATTTACTTTAGTATTTTTTTTTGGGTTTATTACAAATTTACAAAGTTTTACATATAACAGATAACTATCATTCAGTCTACTCGTGACCATGTTCACTAAAAAGTGTTCGAAACGTCAGGATTCAATAATATAAAATTATACGCGATTTAAATGAAATAAAAAGTGTTTAAAGTTGTTTAATTTCAATCGACCAATGTGTGATACCAGTGATGACTTATGGCACTGAAACGTGGTCTCTTACTATGGGCCTCATAGATAAGCTCAAAGTCGCACAACGAGCTATGGAGGACTATGCTCGGGGTTTCTCTACGTGATCGAATCAGAAATGAGGAGATCCGTAGAAGAACTAAAGTCACCTACATAGCCGAGAAGATTAGCCAGTTAAAGTGGCAGTGGGCAGGCCACATAGCGCGCAGAACAGATGACCGATGGGGCCGGAAGGTGGAATGGGGACCACGGACTGGCAAGCGCAGCGTAGGTCGTCCACCGACACGGTAGACAGACGACCTCATAAAGGTCGCAGGACGACGTTGGATGCAGACCGCATCCAACTGGTCCTTTTGGAAAATAATGGGGGAGGCATATGTTCAGCAGTGGACGTCCTACGGCTGTGATGATGATGATAAGAACCGCGAAAGTCTAATAATCATTAAAGTTTCATGTTACAAAATATTATACTTAATATACATACACTTATTTTTACCATAAAGTCTCTTTAACTTAGTTTCGTGAAGTGACAGAGCTAAAGAATATTGCGTCTCCACCCTCCACCGTCGGTATGTGAATCTGACTGATGAGGAAACCCAAATAAGATGAGGTGGTAGGCCTTTTGCCTTTTTCACCCAGTAGTTTAACGTGTTCTTTCAACCGTAACACAGTAATACTTTAAGGTCGTTATGGCATTGAATTAAAAGTGTTTGGCACTGTGATGGTTTATTAAATAAATGGACCCATGAGCAAAAGGCCTACTATCTAGAATTTATTGTTCGCATTTAACTTTTTTAATGTTATTTGGACGGTTTAACTTACGCGGTAGGTATAGTCGAATATCTCGACCGGTTTATGACCGTCCGGACCACTTCTTCATGGAGTATTTACCCTCTCAAACGTAAAGACTCCCTAGAGAACAGACACCGAGGGTAGTCTTTTTATGTCATTCACATTTTTTATCTATGGTACATTGAAATATGTGTTTTATCTGTGGTCCTCCCACTCTGTTGACAGACCATTATTTTCTGATAAAGAGGGCTTATTTCCTGTTTTTGGGGGAGAGAGATAAACAGAGTTTTGATAAGGTGATATTATGATAGTTGCTAGAGCTGGATTTTTGGTGGAAATTTTAATTAAAATCATTTTCATTAATACGGGCTGATTATTGAAAGCTGGAGCCTTTATTTTACACATAAAAAGGCATTTTCAAAAGGAGCAGAATTGAATTCTGTTATTAGCAATTCATCATTAAAATTTAACAGTGTCCCACTGGTAAAGTCAAAGAACATACAATACTACGTAAGTGAGGGTAATTTTATGTAACTGGTAAATTTATACTATCAGCAGTGCAAGTACCAAACTTGCCGATCGATACATTTGAGTCTTGAATACGTCATAAAAAACTGGCTATATCGATCTTGTGACGATCATTGTAAGTAACAAAATTACCCAAGCGATCGGTAGACAAATTCGATCAGCTTTTACGATTATAACGATAAACCTAGTGCTATGACTGGAAATGTTAAATTACGTTTGAGATCGTCTATTTAATCGATTTTAACAATTGTTTTGTGAGCTTTGGAAATGACCTCGATATAGCTTATCGACAGGCGACGGGAATGGGGATATTGTTTAGTTGCGTTTGATCTTACTAACGCGAAAGTTTGTATTTTTGGATGAATATATGTTTGTTATTCTCTTACACTCAAACGGCTGGCCCAATTTTGATGAAATTCGGCATGGAGGAAGATGGGGCGCTGAATTAGCTCATTGGATTTTTCATCAACATCGTCATCATCCATCACCATGCGGGTAAACATGATGCATTAGTATTTATTGTGATATCATTCAGATCCTTTAACCGATCAACAAGTTAAGCAACACTTGTTCCGGTCAGGAGTTGGATAGAGGTCGCTGGTTGTTGATAAGGCGGGTTCAAATAACGTCCCACAAAATATACTATGTGCTACATAATCTTGAATATAGGCTATCTCCATTCCAAACTGAACTTAATCCGACAACATACACACTCGCAGGTTTGCGCAACTGCCTCGTTGCTGCGCACATCTGAATATTATGTCAATAAACAATATTCTGATTATGTTTTATTCAGGTGTTACTTTGTTGAAATCCACATTAAAATAAATACTCAGCGACACTTTACTGAAAAGATGCATATGGCAGAGATGCAATGTACACCACCATCCCTCTCGTATGCAGGAAGTAATGCCTATACAGAGAGCAACAAACCTGATCACTATTTCTTTTAATATTCTGACTCTTAACATGAAAGTGAACGATTCAATTCACGTGGTACCATTAAAAACATATCAAAACCATCTTTGTGTCATAAACATGGCCCAAAACTGTTTATCTATACGAGATGCTCTCGAAGCCCTCAGCGAGCTATCTCCCGCCCTCATCCCTGGAGAGTGCTGTTTGCAATGGGTGTCAAAAGCAATGTTATTATTTACTGATCTCATGGTGTGATAAGTGTGGTAGGATTGTAAAAATGTGTGTAGTGTATTCGTTAGCCACTTCTCTTTACTGCCAATCTCATTGAGAGTGAAACAAAATTATTTGATAATAATTAGTAATTGTAATAATTTACCACCTCAATTTAAGTCATATACCAATCTTAAGTTCATATCTTATCGAGCGTTTAAAAGTTATGTTTTTATATGTTCTTAAATATATATGTCCTTCGTGTGTTTTGCAGGCCTACGAGATATTCCTTATTCATCAAAGAATTCACTTATTCTCTTATTAATTTTGTAAAAAAATTTCGTCTTTGTAAACTACAAACTCATATCTTTATAGTCTCAGATACAGTTTATTTCAAACAAAGTAGTCATCCTTTTTTTCAGGAGGCTTTTCAACCGACTTCCAAAAAAAAGTTGGAGGTTCTCAATTCAACTGTATTTTTTCAGAGACATTTATATCTAGATCAAGAGATGCCACCATTAAAGTGCAAGTTGGTAGCTGGCTTCACGTAGCAGCAGCATACGACGTGTCGTCGCTTCATGTCGCCGCGACACGTGGTCGCTTCATGTCGCTGCAGTCATGATTTCGAACCTGACTGCAGACGGCAATCGCAGATGGCATCAACCATTTGAAAAGCGATACGAAAGGTTTAGTTTAAAAGCTTTTCAGTTGTTTTACTAGGTATATTGGTACCCGCGAGCGGCACTACTGATCTGCGGTCGGGCGACAGTGTCGTCTGCCGCTCGACGACGTGTCGGTAGCTTCGTGTCGCTAACTACGAATGTTATTTCATAGAAATACATAGAAACCAGTAGTGTCGCTGTGACACGTCGTTTGCTGCGACTTCATGTAGCCGGCTACTACATGTAACTTGCACCTTTATTTGTTGAAATTTTAACTGAAGTTTTCAACCAATAAAATGTCATTTCGTTTGATAACTTCAGAAAAGATGAATCAATGTCGTTATTTAATGATGTACACCACATAACTGTGAATACGTCACTGATAATATTCGGAGCACGTCCACGTGCGACGCCATGACGAACGCTATTCACTTGATTGGCGAATTCAACTCTACTAACTCAGTTTGCGGTGGTGATACGCTTGGGCGAGGCTAATTCAGTTTATAAGAACGTGATTTACGTGAAATTATAGTTTCAAGTCATCTATGTTTATATGTTTATTTTATTAATAACGCGCTCCACCTTTGCGGTGATGGATGGAAATACTGATACAAAGTATCCTATACTTGAGTTAAGCCAATGCCTCATTTATCTATTTACCGTTTTTATCCAGATCCGATTAGCCATTCGATAATTATCAAAAACAATGCATCAAAACACACTGTTTAGAATATATCTAAATAAAAAAGCCTCGTTGACCTTATCAGCTCACTTAAGAAGTAGGAGGGAGAGAGCTGTTTTGTCATCCTCTTTTCATCTTTCAATTAGACAGAAAAAAAATCGAGAAAAATCTATTTTCCTAGGTGTTTTAGTTAAGTTAAAGGCAACTATGTGTTGTGTCTTATATATGTATATTTGGGTACCTATTATATACGTAAAAAATTGAAATAACGAAAAAACTCAAAGTCGCGCAACAGACTATGGAGCGAACTATGCTCGGGGTTTCTCTACGTGATCGAATCAGAAATGAGGAGATCCGTAGAAGAACTAAAGTCACCGACATAGCACAAAAGATAAGCCAGTTGAAGTGGCAGTGGGCAGTGCACATAGCACGCAGAACAGATGGCCGATGGGGCCTGAAGGTTCTGGAGTAGAGACCACGGACAAGCAAGCGCAGTGTGGGTCGTCCAGCGCCAAGAGAACGGACGAACTGATAAAGATCGCAGGACGATGTTGGATGCTGGCCGCTTCCAACCGGTTTTTTTGGAAAATTATGGGGGAGGCATATGATTTCTCCTGGTCACGCTATAACTTGAGAACGGATGGAATAATCTCGTTAATTATTTAATTATTATTTATATTTTTTTAATTACTGTCAGGAGAAGGTTTTTATGAAAGAAAAATCAAGAAAGATAGGCATGGCGAGGACGAAGGCCGAGCCTACTACGCGAACGAAGTCGCGGGCAGTCACTAGTTCATAATAAAATTACAAAAGTGTAATATTTGCGAAATAACAATATAGAATATGAAGCATAAACCCAACTCGGTAGAGAGTAAAATATTCCTTGCCCATAATCTTGCCCACTGCAGCTTTCTACTGCACCATTTCGAATTCACATCTTTTTTGACATATGATTATGATACATGTTTCGTTAATATTACTTTAAAGAACTAAATAAAATGAACAATAGGTCATTTGAATGTTTATTGTTATTTATTTATATCAGTATGATTGTTTCCCGCTGCTTTACTTACTTTAAATTGAAAATTCCTATTCACCCCAAAACCAACTCACCCGTAATCTCCACTCTCTATAAAATCAATCCATAACAGCCTGAATACGGACGGACGGGGGATGATCCGTCAAACTATGTTAATACGGACTCGGTTCAATGTATAGGGGATGGTGAGGGTGGATAAGATATCTCGGATTTCGAGGATATAAGTTACTACATGACATTTTTACACATAAACGAGAAATATCAAAAAAAATGTGGCTAGAAATCATTTTTGACGTCCTTACCAGCTTTTTGGATACTGAAAAATTACATATAAGTAATCCTTTAATGATTTTGTTCCTCAGTTTCTTTGTCTAAAGTGTGTCAGAATGTGTATGTAGGCATATTAGAAAGAAAAAGAAAAATGCTTTTTTTACAGTAACATTTGCAAACGCCCAAAAAAGCGAAGCTGATGCCACAAAGCGCATAACTCAGCATAGGTATATTACTTCATCAGTCGAACGACCCAGACACAATAGAAATTTCATTGTTATATGGACAACCGACTGGTGAGGGGTTAGAGTAGTTGTGAGGTTGTTAGTTATTAAGTCGAACAAATTGTCACCAAAATATACGCTAAGCTTAGTTTGGAAGTCAAACCCTAAAGCCAATCGTCCGCCGACAGCTGAACTACGTAAAAACTAAACTCAACAAAACTATCTACATTTTATACGAATATTTTTAAAGCCTTACCAAAGCGATACTTAGCGATACCAAACATTGCAATTTCAGTGAACGAACTATGAACTAAGATGAGCTAACCTAGGAAAAATGTCGTCCGTCCATCGAGAAATAAGCTAAAACTACGTTAGTGATAGTCAGATCGGCCTACACAGCTAAGTTATTTCGTCTTGGGCTATTTTACGTAGCTTAGTTTACGGTGGACGCACATGTATGAAAAACTAGCTGAACTATGTGAGATAAGCTAAACTAACTAACTTAGTTTAGTTGGCAGTGGACGATCCGCTTAATTAATAATAATATTATAATAATCATTTAATTTTTATAACTATACCAAACTTAGGTAAAACATTGCGAAATGTAACAGTACAATATAATTATGAAAATAAATTGATGGGTTGTTATTTAGGCAAAATGAAAAACGCATATTGTGGTCGCCCCAACCATTGTGCACCTAATCCTATGATTTGCGTGTTATTAGAGACACTTGCGCTGCATACTACGGTATCCACTGGGAATTTATAGCGGACATTTATTTTTTACGAATATGGCTTTTATAGTCGAGTAGGGCGGAATTAAAGTGCCTAGGTTTTTAAGTATTGGAGTTAATTTTTAACCGGAAAAGAGTTTTCAAATAGGTTTCATTCGTACCTACTACATGCTGTCTACTACTGTGGATCTAGCACAAATAACTGCGTTAGTGTCGTTCACGTGAAACAGTACAAACTGTCATGTATCTAGTGCAACTGTGGCACAGATACACTCATAGTTTGTAGGCCGAAGCGTGACGCGTTGACGTGTACGATACGAATACTTTTACGGAAACTGGTTATGCTATGGACTCGGTAATATGTTATTTTTCCACAATTCCAATCAAGTTTTTGATTCACAAAATTTATAAACTTGTGCATTTTAATGTACACGCGTCACCATCACGCACCGTAAATAAGAAAGAAAAATTACTGATTTGCTTTGTTATTCAGCAAATAAGTTTTCTTTGTTGCCAAATTTTTAAGCATTAATATTGTATCTGCGAAAAACGTGTTACTATTGGAACAATTTTAACTTTTTCACACCCAAAACTACAAAAGTCAAAATCATTTATTCAATTCAGGCATCACAGACGCACTTATGAACGTCAATTATTCTTTATAATGTGCTATAAAGACTACCGCCGCGTTCCAAAATATATAGAGCCAAAATTGATCCGGATTTTTTTAGATAGATAATGACCTGGACACAAGCTGCATTTTATGCCGGAATAAATGTTTCTTGAATAATTACTCGTACTTTAACACAATAACAAGTACAATTAGAAAAAAATAATACCGACTTCCATTCTATTCAGTTATTGGAGTGTAACTCAAAAACTACTGGACCGAATAAGATGAAATTTAAACGGGACTACACCCGGAGCACCAGCTTTCAAACAAAAAGGATATTGAGAATTGGTTTACTCAGTCGAAAGTTATTTGGTAACAAACCTAAAAAAATACATTCTAATTGGGTACTCCTCCTTTTTTGGAATTCGCTAGAAAATCCGCAGGGCGCACATATTATACTATTTAGCTGTTTTAGCTCATAGTATCAAATTACCTTTAAGTCTCCAACAGCAAATCCAGCGCATCCTGCAATCTATCTTAACAGTAGGGTGAGAATCATTTCATCAAACGCAGAGCCGAGGCATGTCGAGGCGGCCGGCGCCGAACAAACGATTATCGCGCGACGCCGAGCACGTCACGTGACAAATGTCATGGAAAATTGTTGCACTACCCTCACAGATGTACAGATCAAGCGATCGCGGAGAGTGACGGTTAAGGACCTCACTTTTTGTTCTATTGATGCTTGAAATGGGGCGAAATTTTAGCAATTTCATAATTTCAACGTTTGTAAAATATCCTGCTACAGTGTAGACTAAAACAGGCATGTGGATATTACAGAAGTAGAAATATTCGTGTACGTTTATCTTGAGAAGTTTCTGCTGGAGGCCACTGAAATTTCACACTAAACCGAGGAAGAACACTTTTTTCTATAAAAACAACAATTGGTTGAATCAAAGGCATCAATATATATTGCAAATCAAATTGATTACCTTGATCCATATCGAAGATACGATAAAAAATTGTAATAATAATATACAATTAAACAAAAATACGATTTCCATCCTATTATTGAATTAAGATCTCGCGATGTTCTTGATAAGTTATTATCCAAAAAACAACTACTGGCCAGGAGACCAATTCTGTTAATTGACAACGTTCAACAATCTATACCGCTGCAACTGCAGTTCAACTCCGGTTGTCGTTCGATACTTTGGCAAAAAGCCATTCTACTATTTCTGTAGACAAATTGGATTGTAGCGTCACATAAACATAACATAAACGCTACTTTATAATAAATATATAATTGACACTACTATATACGAATATGAGTAACAACGCGTTCATGATCTATCGAGTTAGCACAACATAAAGTTTTGATCGATCGCAGGCGTCAACAGAAACGTAACTGCAGCTGGACTGTTTTTCAATAGCAAAATAAGAAAACACATAAAAGTCGCCGTTCGGTTACGTTTCGATTGCTGTTTAATTAGTAGAACCGCCCCCAGATCATGATCAAATTTAAATGGGACACATGAGAAGACTATTAGCTTTCAAATAAAACAGGAATAATCAAAAGTTCTTAGAAATATATGTAGGTTTTGCTGATTGAGTTTAGTTAATATTAGTAAAAAGTTCTGAAGTATCACACATAATAATGCGGTCGAATTCAGAATCTCCTCCTGTTTTGGAAGTCGGTTGAAAAATGAATGCTTCTATCCACAATCATGTTTCTACTTTTCATCAAAATAAACACTATACTGCGAGTATCGAAATCCCTTGGCCCAATTGAAATGCCCCGCATGCGGCTTCAAACAATTCAATTACATGTAGCAATGGCCCGGAATGATGGCCCATATTTACACGCCGCCGAGCGGAATGTGCGGGTATTCGGTGTTGCTGAGAGATGGGGAGCTCGCCGGGAGTATGCCGGAGTAGCAAATACAAATTTGTAACTTAAAAAAACCATCGTCTTTCTACCTTAATCTCAAGTTTGGCTGATTTAGGTTGGAGTAATGCTAGAACTGCCTCTTTATAATGCCTTGGCTACACCGAGGTTAACGTCAATGACCAACATCGCCTTAAACAACGCGCTAATTATTCCGATAATTATCGCGTTAAATTGAGTGGCCACACAGGTACCGTGAACGTCAACGCTCATTTCATTGCTGATAAAATTGGCAATAAGTCAAGATGGACGTCGACGCTGCTACACTGTATGTAATGAGTGTCAATTTGTATTATACGAATGTATTGTATCATATATTGAGTATATGTAAGTTTTCCAGGACTTCAAAAATACTATTATTTAGATGAGTTCTGTAATAAAAATTAGGGATTCATTTTTCTCTTTTAATTCTTCTCAAGTTCACACGTGCGATCCCTAAGCTATCACGGTGCACACTGACAAACGTTGGTGTGGCCGCTTCTACGCAATAATTCTCGCGTTAAATCTCTTTGATGTGCCTAAAAATACCGCCAGCCGATTTATCGCCCAACTTCAACGGCAATGTGAATGCCGTTGTTGAATTATCGCGATTAGGGTTGGCTACATCTACGGTTAACGTTCAACAACGCGATAATCAACGGCGTTTCTCCTCGGTGTGGCCAAGACATAAGAGTAAGTACTTGGGTATTTCAACGACGATGGTACTCTGACTGGATAGGTATAGGTATGATTATCTTAGTGATGGTAGACTACAAGAGAAGGGAATCTTTTGTTCAGCGGGCACATATATAATGAGTAATGAAAATTGGACCACCTGTTCCTATCAAACTCCAAATATTCATCAATTTGATGTAATATGAACAACACCGTGTCTTTGGACATTCTGTATCTTTAAAAAAGTTAAGATAGTCATAATTTTGAAAATTATTTATTCTGGGTCGAATCACTCGTGGTCTAGTATTATATATAGTATTTATCTATGCACCTGAAACCTAATTTAGGGGTTGCTTAAGGTTTGCGCACTGCCCAATCGGTGTCGTAACTTTAGGTAACGCCTAAAATCGTTAGGCGGCAACTTAGGGTTGGTGAAACGATTTTTAGCTCTAGGCAATTCTTAAATATTTAAGCATCGGAGTTAGGCAACTCCTAAGGTTAGTGAAAACGGGCATAAGTGCTTCAAGCTAAGTGTTATTTTATCATAATAAAATATGAACTTTTGCCATTAAAATGATATTCAAATATGAAACGCAACGGTTTTTTTCGTAAACGTAATTCATTGCTAGAAATTCAATATGTTGTCTTACAAAACATACAAATAGTGCAGGATAATAATGTAAAACATAGCGTATTCTGTTTATTACTTTTTATTTCACGTATAAGTTTGGAACCGTTTTGAAATAATCGGCATTTTTTGAAGTGGTTGCAAAAAAAACAGAAGTCCGCCATTTTGAATTTTGAGACTGCGAGTGAGTGGATTTTGAAATTTTGTTAGTATTAGGCTACGAAGAAATAAGACTATTATTTCTTCGTAGGTATTAGGTTAAAATATGTTAGAGATTCAAACTTACTAATAATCTCAATATGACTTTAGTATTGTTACATGAAATGCTGATTTGCAGATCTGGGGTCCAGATGAAATGATCCAAATGGATAGGTACTACAGACTATTGAGATAACTTGCGAGAACGGTTTAGGTTATGTTTTTATATTTTTATTTTTCAACAGCATTGAAAAGGCCTTCTACAATCTGGATCTAGCCTAAGTCCAAGAAATGTCACATTTAGCTGTAAGATATTTTTCATTTTGTAACACAAGAATAAGAGATACGCAAGTTGTAGCTATGTTACTCGTATGTTAGATTATTTACATTAGATAAGTTACATTAGTAATAATGGTTATATTAGAAATTAAATAGATAAGGTCACGCCTTTAAGGCCTATTCAAACCTGGGCGTTATTCGCTACCGCGAGCGATAGAGAAATCCGAAAGGTTATGCGTAATTTCACTGTTCACACCAAAGCGGATATCTCTACCGCGCGCGGTAGAAATATTCGTTGGCAACGGTTAGCGGGGCGGCGGAACTAGTTTCGCCAAACAAGAGAAAATACCGCCTCACTAGGCGGTGCAAGTTTCGCTGCAGTTTTGGAACTTCATACTATTTACCCATCGAGATCCACGTGTTATTTTTCGCTACCCACAGCGGTAGCGAATAACGTTCAGGTCTGAATAGGCCTTAAAGGCGTGACCTTATCTATTTAATTTCTAATATAACCACCAATAAGAACTAAGTATTTAAGGCGCGGTCCAATCCTAATTTTATACAATTTTCGATGCTTTACATAAGGTTAAGAATTGCTTACCAGAATGGACGACGTAATGCGAAAATTCAATTGAATACGTGCTAATACTTTTTATATATATTTCGTACAATCAAATGATTAAATTTTAATGATAAACGAATCCATAGTTCACTAGTAAATTCGAATATGATACATTCATTGAAATATATTTGCCCATAATTGAATAAAAATGCTTTTTCCCACAAAGTACGTAAGAAAAATTGCTAAATTTAGGGAATGTTGCTGATTTTTTTCTATCGAGCCAAGTTTGCTCAATCGTGTATTGGCTCCCATACTTCATAAGAACGTATATTCAATTTACAGTAGGTTTTGTTTCGGTTATTAGGTTTATGTATATCGCACCAGTGTATCCGTAGCACTCGAGGTATTAATAATAGATTACCCAAGGGGCAAAAGGTACTAAGATTAGGAGATTCAAATTAACCATTTTCTGCATAAATAAGGTGGTATTTCGCTCAAGGTAAAAGGTAAAAATCTGGTTATTCATATCGAGTACTTAAGTAAATAAAACCTAGATAATTAAAGTAGAGTAACAACATTTTATGTACGTAACTAATTAGCACTCTTCAAAACAACAGCCGTGGGGTACCGGCTTAGAATAGTACCCCCCCAACTCTACCCGTCGGTGCGTAAAAATCTGCTAAGGGATAACAATCGGAAGGTGGGCAGCAGCACCTTCCCAGTATTAAAACCTCAAAACTGCGCTCGCCAACCCGCCTGCCAAGCGTGGCGAGTATTGGCAAAATCCCCCCAAATGACAGATACATTAGGAACCAGGCCCCCAGTCCCCGGCAGCCCCGCTATTCCTGGCTACGGTAGCGGCCACGGTAACGGTGGGGCAGGGGGTGCTAAGAATCCCCGGCAGACGCCCGGCTACCACCCCCAACGACGACGACTGGCCCTGGTAACACACAACATACGCACGATGAGGACAGACGAGAAGATATATGAGCTGGAAGAAGAAATGAGTAAGTTACACTGGGACATTGTGGGGTTATCTGAAGTCCGTAGAGCGGGTGAGGACACGATAACCCTAAAATCAGGTAACTTACTCTACTACCGGGAGGGCGACCAACAGTCCCAAGGTGGGTGTCGGTTTTCTCGTCCACAAGTCCCTTACTAACAACATAGTTAAGATCGATAGCGTTTCCAATAGGGTCGTATACCTAATACTCAGAGTATCCAAACGATATTCGCTGAAGGTCATTCAGGTATACGCACCGACGAAGTCGCACCCGGATGATGAGGTGGAGGATATGTATGAGGACATTAGTCGGGCCATACATACCTCTGAAACGCACTTTATAGTTGTTATGGGGGACTTCAACGCGAAGTTGGGTAAGAGAAGCGAGGATGAGTTGAAAGTGGGGAATTTGGATATGGACAACGGAACCGTAGGGGACAGAGGTTGGCCGACTTCCTGGAGAAAGACTCTTTATGATGAACTCTTTCTTTCAGAAGCCACCTCACAGGAAATGGACCTGGCTGAGTCCCGATGGTTCCACGAGAAATGAGATTGACTTCATTATGACCACCAAAAGGCAAATATTCACTGATGTCTCCGTGATCAACAGGGTTAAAACCGGTAGTGATCACCGAATGGTAAGAGGCACGGTGAATGTTAATGTCAAACTGGAGAGGTCTCGTCTGATGAAGTCTACGCTCCGACCCACTCGTGCCCATATACAAGACCCCGAGAGCTTTCAACTTGAGCTATCCACTCGCTTAGATTGCCTTGAGAACATCGCTTCAGTGGACGAGATCAATAACAGGTTAGTTGAAACTGTCCATACAGTGGGTTCCAAATACTTTAAACCCCACCGTACAAATAGGCCACAGAAACTCTCCAACGATACCCTCAACCTCATGGCTGAACGACGCTCACTGAAAATGCAGTCTTCGCATGATGCTGAAGCATATAGGCTGCTCAATAGACGAATATGGAAGTCCTTGCGACACGACATCCGGATCTTTCATACAAACCGTATTAAAGAGACGATAGAGCGGAAAAAAGGCTCCAAAGTGTTTGCAAGAGACATGTCTATTGGGCAAAGCCAGTTGACGAAGCTGAAGAGAGAAGACGGCAGTATAGCGTCGACCAAAGCAGAAGTATTAGGAGAGGTAGAGAGTTTCTACGGACAGCTATACACCTCGGTCGCTAAACCTGTTTGCAGCTCGGCCAAAGACCCAAGAGCCAAGCTGACCCGACATTATACCGAAGATATCCCGGACATCTGCCTGTACGAGATTAGAATGGCCTTGAAACAGCTTAAGAACAACAAGGCGCCTGGTGACGACGGTATCACATCTGAGCTTCTGAAAGCGGGTGGAACACCGGTACTTAAAGTCCTTCAGAAGCTCTTTAATACCGTCTTACTCGAAGGTTCAACGCCAGAAGCATGGAACAAAAGCGTGGTGGTGCTGTTCTTCAAGAAAGGTGACAACACTTTACTTAAAAATTACAGACCCATCTCGCTTTTGAGCCATGTTTATAAGCTGTTTTCGAAGGTCATAACGAACCGTCTCAGTCGCAGGTTTGATGAATTCCAGCCTCCGGAACAAGCCGGTTTCCGAAAAGGCTATGGTACCATAGACCACATGCACACGCTACGGCAAGTTATACAGAAGACCGAAGAGTATTACTTGCCTCTTTGTTTAGCGTTTGTGGACTATGAGAAAGCCTTTGATTCGATCGAGACGTGGGCAGTGCTTGAGTCTCTCCAGCGGTGCCGTATTGACTATCGGTATATTGAAGTGCTGAAGTGTTTGTACAAAAACGCCTACATGTCAGTCCGAGTACAGGAGCAGAGTTTGAAGGCAATTCCATTGCAAAGAGGCGTGAGACAGGGAGACGTTATATCTCCGAAACTGTTCACCGCTACATTGGAAGACGCCTTCAAGCTTCTGGAATGGCAAGGACTTGGCATTAATATTAACGGCGAATACATCACTCACCTTCGATTTGCCGACGATATTGTAGTCATGGCAGAGTCCATGGAAGACCTCAGTACAATGCTCGAAGGCTTCCATCGAGTTTCCCAACGTTTCGTCTTATCCATGTTCATCTTAAGATGAACATGGATAAGACGAAAATTATGTCTAATGCCCATGTTGTACCTACCCCAATATCAGTTGGGAACTCAGTTCTCGAAGTTGTTGACGAGTACATCTACCTGGGACAGACAGTCAAACTAGGCAGGTCCAACTTCGAGAAAGAGGTCAATCGTCGAATCCAACTCGGCTGGGCAGCGTTCCGGAAACTTCGCGAAGTCTTCTCGTCAAAAATACCTCAGTGCCTCAAGACAAGAGTCTTCGACCAATGTGTGTTACCAGTGATGACTTATGGCACTGAAACGTGGTCTCTTACTATGGGCCTCATAGAAAAGCTCAAAGTCGCACAACGAGCTATGGAGAGGGCTATGCTCGGGGTTTCTCTACGTGATCGAATCAGAAATGAGGAGATCCGTAGAAGAACGAAAGTCACCGACATAGCCCAGAAGATTAGCCAGTTGAAGTGGCAGTGGGCAGGGCACATAGCACGCAGAACAGATGGCCGATGGGGCCGAAAGGTTCTGGAGTGGAGACCACGGACCGGTAAGCGCAGCGTAGGTCGTCCACCGACACGGTGGACAGACGACCTGATGAAGATCGCAGGACGACGTTGGATGCAGGCCGCTTCCAACCAGTCCTTTTGGAAAATCATGGGGGAGGCCTATGTTCAGCAGTGGACGTCCTACGGCTGAGATGATGATGATGATGAAAACAACAGCCGTGTGATTCTGTAATAATTTGTCGATGCGCTCGTCGACGAGCTCACCGATGTCAAATACTTTATGAGATATCGCCTACGAAGAAATAATATCAGGAAGAGTAACTGCCTTAAAAAATGTCCCAACAAAAGTCGTGCTAAATCAATAACATCGTTCACGCCGCTATGACTCAGCTGTCATAGTAGACGTTGCAGCACGCGCGTGGACCAATCCCTGCTTTCCTTCTGAAATGTAAACCAATCACCGAACATGTCTATTTGTAACCTCGGAAGTAATTCGTATATGGAAGCATACGTCGTTTTGGTTTGAAGGACCACTTTTTGTGTGGAATTTGTTCTGAGTTATGCTTCCTGACATTATTTCTTCGTTGGATATCTCCCTTGTACATAAGGTTGTTTTTCCAACGTTTCTTGTCATCTCGTCATTTGTTTCACGGATGTTGTCAAAGTTGCAACGAAGTTTGCTCTTAGAGAATCGCATGGCAGAAGATTGAATTATCACATTCCCGCCTTTTCTATGTATCTTTTTCTGTGACATACCAATCAGTTATTTATCATTGAACATGGTAAATATTTGCTCAAATCTATGGAAAAATTAATAATAATTAGCGAAAATAAATTGTAAGCATAAACTCATACTTAAAATCACAGCAGGGAAAAATGTTTTACGAAAAATCGTTTCCCAGGGCTGAATAGTAGTAGGTAATATTTTCATCTATCTGTTTAGGCAACTTCAAGCGTAGTTCCGTGCTTCGGGGCTACGTTAAGCTGTAGTTCCCGGTTGTTTGTCCTAGAACAACAGTCGTTAGGCTATGTCGAAGGCCTTCCGGCGGCCTGAAAACTTCCACATGTGTTGGCCACTAAACTATCCACCAAGCCGCACTGGGACCGCGTGGTGGATTATGGTCCAACTTCTCTCTCTGAGAGGAAGGCTCGAGTCCCAGCAGTGGGAACAAAATGGGCTGATTATGATTATGATTGATAGCTTATGATGCGTAGTTTTGAAGTGTAGTATGTTTTATGGCTGCGGTTAATCTTTTTAAGCTATTGCATAGCTTCTATCGCGGGCCTTGAGCGTGGAGACCGAATCAAGAAATTCCGTAACGAAAATAACCTAACACCCCTCACTCCGACTCCATCTACCGATGAATAGCAGAACTTTTAATGACTTTTTGAAATATCACGCTTGTCTCTTTAGTTCAGCAACTCGCCTCTAGATGGCATTGGTTAAATAATTATAATTGCATAAGTTGATAAAAACAGCTATGCTGCTATAGCTTTACCGCGGCAGTCTCCGAGCGCCACGCGTCTTTTTTTATTTCATAAATGCGTTGTGCATGATATAGCAATGATATATGTATTTATATGTAATTAATCAAAGGTTTCTGCTGTTGGAGCATGTTCCTTTCTTTCAGAAAGAGGTCTGTTGGCGTTTGATATGTATCTATATACTAGCAACTGCCCGCAACTTTGTTCGCGTAGTATTAAGAGAAATTCAAGTGTAGTATGATAAACTCACAGACTTGCTATCAGAACTATATGTGTACTTACCAGTCTTGACTTGGTACTTCAAGGTGGTCTTGCAGTCTTCGAGGAGCTGCTTGAGCGGAAGAGGCTCATCACGAAGTTCCAGGTCTAGGATCTTCTGCATGTCCTCTGGCATCTTGAAGTCCAGGATCTGTGGAAAGTGAAAGTGTAAAAAATTGGAAACATTATGCAATTCTCAGGTAGCTTCCGACAGACCAAAGAAGATGTACTTATATGTTTTTGTGTGTGAGTATGTATGTAAGAATCCGATGACTAAACGGTTAAATACTATATTATGATTCTTTACTAGCAGCGCCCCGTGGTTTCACCCGCGTGGTGATGGATGATGATGGTGATAAACAGTATCTTATGTGTTGATACAACCTCATCTAGCTATCAAGTTTTATCTTAATTCGTCGAGCCGTTTTTGCATGATTGAGTAACGGCCAACATACTGAGTTTCACATTTATAATATTGGTAAGATATTTTGTCATGTACCTTTTCGTTCCGGTCATTGACTTGCTGTACAAAGTCGAGGAGGACGTCCACCACCCGCGCGAGGAACTCTCTGGTCTGCGCATTGGCGTCTTCACGGTACGGCAGGATCGCTGTCACAAACAAAGAGAATATAATAAAACAAATACCAGGATGAAACGGTACGATCTAATGCGGCTGTAAAACGTGGAGAAGAAAGAGACGGAAGAGGTTGTTTTTCTTTTATAAACAGACTCTAAGTTTGTATATTTGCTATTCCACAAGTTTTTTAGGTAATTATAGTTGCGTCCAGTGTGCTTTATAACCGACTTCAAAAAAGGAGGAGGTTCTTTGTTCGAGTTTATGTTTTTTTATGTATTTTTTCCTTTTTTGTGGACCGATTCTCAAAGCTCTTTTCCACCGACTTCCAAAAAGGACTACTCAATTCGACAGTATATTTTTTTTATGTTTGTTACCTCATAACTTTTGATAGGGTAAACCGATTCACAAAATTATTATTTATTTTTGTTTGAAAGCTGGTGCTTCCCGTGTGATTCCATTTAAATTTCATCAAATTCGGTCCAGTAGTTTTTGAGTTACACTCCAATACCTGAATAGAATGGAAGTTGGAATAAAAATTTTCAAATTGTACTTGTTTGTAGACCAATTCTCAAAGTACTTTTTTTATTTCAAAGATCATACTTGCAAGGAGGCCCATTTTAATTTCAACAAATCTGGTCAAGCGGTTTTAGAGTTACACTCCAATAACTGAAAGGTGTTTCGCCTATCTTGGTGATATCCTTATTGATGATGAATGACAATCGATACCGTAAGTAGGTTACTAAAAAGGCCAAAAATATTTTTTTTTTCAAAAAAATAAACTGACTTTAAATCCAAAAAGTGTGAAATAACTTACGACACAATATTGTGATAAGGTACTTTTGAACTATCATGGTACCGACTTCAACAAGTTGTTTGTTATTGATTGTTATTTTCAATATTTGATAAAAAAGTCGCATTTTTAGTGATCCTTGCTACTTACACTTTTGGTAAAAACAATTTTTATTCAAGTACCTAGTAAATATGTCAGAGTCTAATTGCCATCACAGTGACATATACAAGTCTGTCATTAAGTCACACTGTCTAATGTATCACGTTCTAGTAAACCAGTGGATTACTGAAACTTTCTAAGTCGACTGACAAGAGCAACACACACAAAGTACCATAATTTTGATGACTTCTAAATTATGGCTTATGATTTAGCCAACTACTAATTTTGTGGAAACTGGCTTAAGTGTTTCATTCTCCCACTGAGTGCCTTTACACAGTAATTCTTACGCAGCGGAATATTTAACACTGTGATAGTACCAACTAAGATGAATAGTTTTAAACGTTCGTAAAGAATTGAGTTGAAGTGTGATGCATCAACTTATTTTAAAATAACTGAAGGTAGTAGAAGTATAAGACTATATATACTACAGGAGATAATTTAGTTTTTTACTTTTGATAATTGTTTCATTTTTTTTTATTTCAACAGTTTAGATTATACATTTTTTTACTTATGTAGCAGAATTTTAAATTGCTTTTTGTATCTGGTTGACTGTGGTACGGTCTTTGGTTGAAAAGTGGAAGGAGCGACTCGCCCAACCAAGGGCCGGTAGCTGGACCGTCGAGGTTGTCCTGCCCGTTCTTGAGGACTGGCTGGATAGAAGCCATGGGTGTCTTACCTTCCGGCTGGTGCAGGTACTTTCAGGGCATGGTTGCTTTGGTAAGTACCAGGGCCGCATAGCTGGAAGGGAGCCAATAACGCAGTGCCACCATTGCATTCACGACGAGGATACCGCTCAACACACGTTGAAGGAGTGTAGTGCGTGGGCGGTGGAACGTAGTATCCTCGTCGCCGAGGTGGGAAACGACCTCTCCCTGCCAGCATTGATCAAGGCAATGCTGGACAGCGACAGGTCATGGGAGGCGGCTCTAGCCTTTTGCGAACAAGTGGTGTCGTAGAAGGAGGCAGCGGAGCGTGAGCGAGAAATAACATCTACTCTGCCGATCCGCCGCCGGAGAGCAGGTGCTTGAGGCAGGCGCTTTCGAGCTCTTTTTTGACCACCATAAAAGGGGTCTAGGGTGTCGGACTGAGGGGTGTCCGCTGCTCATATAGCTACCGCCCGAGACGGCGCGCGTGGTGAACCCGCGCGCCACTCATAGAGAAGGAGATGGAGAATCTCCGACACTGGGATGGGGTCTTCATGACTAACGCCGCCGGGATCACGGACGACTCCAAAAACATCCACGGGCGCCTTGATGCCGGGACAGCGGGTGTTCCGGCATCAAGGCGCCCGTAGGAACACCGTGTGGGACTTAGTCGGTATGGTCTGCTTGTTGCTATGGGTGCAGTTAGCGCGTAGATGACGAGTCCGACATACCAAGTTAAACCTCCCTAGGTTGGCGGGGATGCGTAAGAGCATTCCCCACACGTAAAAAAAAGGAAAGAAAATAATAATGGTAATCACAATTCATGTAACAACAGGAAGAGACTAGCATCCCACAACACAGGGAATCCTGGTGTGGGATCTAGTATTACCTATGTACAACATAATACCTGACTAGTTTAAAAACTGTGGTCAGCTACAGGCTAGCACGTAAAACTCGAACCTATATTTTGTTTTTTCTGATATAGTTATTACATATAGTGCCTAAGATGATAAAGTACCTAAAATTATGGCAAATTAAGAATTTATTTATTATTATTTATTTAATCCTCGGCAGTTAATAAATTAACTGTACCCTTTACTTTTTACAGAACTTTCTTTGTGTTTCTCGCCAAAAACTTTCAAACCTTTTCAATAATCCAAGAGAAAACTGATAAATACAACTTCAACTGAATTTTACGTGCAAAGCCCGATTCCCTCATAAAAACAGGGCAGACGCCATATTGCTTTAATGTAACTTTTCCGCGCCGATGTTTTTGATTCCTGTTCCCGAATCGCCAATCGGAAATACGTCCATATTTTAATTTTACAGACAAAATAACTCTTATTTCTTTGCTATAAGAGTGATAATGTGTTACCATAAGTGAAAATAATAATAAAATAATATTTGCAACAAAAGGCGTCATTAATATTTAACATGAAAATGTCAAAGATTAAAAAAAACAATATTTCAGTCAGCTTTTATTTTACGACAATGTACGCATAAAATGATGCTACATTCGTATCTTTATACTTAAATATCTTTAAGTTTTCAACAAGCAGGAAAATTACGTATCTCAGAAAGTAAAAGCCTAAAAATGGCGGCTTTATGTCCTTTTGTCAGCTTCAAAATCAATTACTAAATTTAGTAGTTAGATGAGGCGCCGGAATAACACATAGTATACTTTTTATCATCATCATCCATCACCACGCGGGTGATGCCTCGGGGCACAGCTATAGTATTTTATAAAAGTTTCAGAAATAATATATTTAGCCATGAAAACCTACTTTTATAAATCTTATTATGTTCATGAAATCCTTCTTTAAAAAACTTATTGATATATTTTGTTTTCTGTTTAAATTAAAACTACCTGCGACCTGTGGTTTTACCCGCATGGTGATGGATTATGATGTTGAAAAGTATCCTATGTGTACTGCCTCATCTATGTATCTCCCAATAGTGGTCTATAATGTTACTATCCCATCCCATCTTTGTTTTATTTATAAAATATGAATTTGAAAGCACTTACACCTGCTTAGCAGATCGCGAACCAAACTTCTACAAATCAAATAGAAAAATGAACCAGACTCGACCTGTTTTGTATAATTTACGCTTGTTTTTAAATTTGCAAATTAAACATTCGAGATATACGATTGAAAATTGAAAAGCAAACGTCGCGATGAGTTTTCTGAGGGCACATGTGTTTCCATTGTCCAAATGGAACTTTTGTGCGCTGATAACTAAAGTTTTTGTCTTTTTGACGGATTACTTGCCCTTTTGACAGGAGGCAGAATGAGTTTCGAGCTCATTGCTTAACAATGGCGGAATTTTAACAGAAGACTTTTCACGAGAAATCATTTTGATTGCAAAGCTAGAGTTTGGAGTTGGATTTGAAAATCAGTGTACCGAAAGCACTAAGCTCAGCTGTAATCAGAAAGGAATGTACCTATTGACGTAAACGAAAACAACCTTTCTTCTTCTGCTTTGGCTTTTTAAAGATGGACGACTCTTAATGTCATATTTGCTTCAGATTCTGCCAATGTCAATGATGAAGTTAAATCTCATAGGATGTTCTTAATTAAATATGTTTGGTGATCTATTCCTTAGAATTGTCTCGAGCTGATGGGTAGCCTGGGCCTTGGGACACCTACATAAAACCTGGACTATACACATATATACATGTATACTATCGGCTATATTCTACATAAAGGGTCGCTCTTAATTTCTTGGCGTTAGTCTATACCTGTCTATACTCGATAACATAAAGAGGAATTATTTGTTTGTTTGAATTGAATTGAATTTGAATAGGCTCCGAAACCACTAGAACTTCTTTCACCATTTCAACTTTTTTCACAGTTGAATTTAATAAATACTTTGACTTTTTTTTATAACCAAGTTAAAATATATTCTGCATACTCAGACCAAAGGAAGTAAATATACATATATTGATATTATAAGTAAAACATCTTCCCTACACAGCGTTGAATCAGGCAGGATAAGCGCGAGATGCATGTAGGGATGTCAACATCGCATCTATGAACAAATCTTTGATTGATATTTTTTGTTGGCTACCTGCTACCAAGGACCATTATTATAAATGGATCCTTGCTGCTACGAAGACATAATGTCAAGAAGCATAACTCAGAACAAATTACACACAAAAAGTGGTCCTTCAAACCAAAACGACGTATGATTCCAAATACGAATTACTTCCGAGGTTACAAATAGACATGTTCGGTGGTTGGTTTATAAATTTCAGAAGGAAAGCAGGGATTGGTTCACGCGCGTGCTGCAACATCTACTATGACAGCTGAGTCATAGCGGCGTGAACTATGTTATTGATTGAGCACGACTTTTATTGGGTCATTTTTTTAAGGCAGTTACTCTTCCTGATATTATTTCTTCGTAGCCTACCTGACCTCACCTTGGCCGGCACTCGCGTAATGATCGTCGGTAAACGTCCTCCGCACCCACCGCACCGCCTCTTCCCACTTTTGTTGCCTAATTGTCGCGAAGAGGTTCTACTTACTGAGGGCGCGCTCTAAGTACTTTGCTCAGACTATTCCAGTTTTACATTAATTCATATTTTAAGTTAAGTTATTAATTGGCACCCCTGAGTGACACGATAAAGTTTCGAATATTTTTTAACCATATGAGTAAAGACGTAAAGACAAAATCAAACTAAAGGGCAGTAAATGCCCTCTTCGTAATCCGTGGGAAGATTCACACTGATACAACAGAATTCACTCAGTAACATTTAACCCTCCAGTGAGCGCGGGTGGTCATACAGACCCGGGCGGGCGGTGACGTAAGCCGTGAGTGTCACAATTAATACTGTCTGTGAGCTGTCAAACGCAGGGTGTAGGATATTTGCATTTCGATAGATAGTAAAAAAATCACTTGGAGTTACTGAATTTTTTGTTTATAGTCGAAGAAATGTTTTACTCTCATTGTTGTTTTTGCAATGCCAGTCTACGACAGAAATATGTTTAAACCATTCCCACACTATAAAGCTTATTTTATTCCCTGAAAACAGTGCATAAAAAGGCCTTTTAATCACTGTTTTGGTGTTTGAACTTCGAACACACCAATATATTCGATCTCCATCTCAATGCTTATACATCTTCCTTACGCAAATAATAGCCGACATACAAACTCTTTGTGCAAGTAACTCCTTGAGATTTGATTGGTCGATATTTGCGACAAGGAGTTTAGCATTAGAATAAAAAACTGTATTGTGTTCTTTTCTGGGATTATACAAAAATATATATATATAATAATAATAAATAAATTACTCTTATGTTTAGTAATTATTAATGTGCATTTTAATTAATTTAACCTTCCTTTTTTCTTCATTAAATGTCTATTTTAGCTCAAATTATTTCTTTTTCTCGCGGTCATGGTATAAAGTATATTATGCAACTAGTGAATAAAGGACGGATTTAAAGCGAGGGCCATAGATGAATCACTCAAATCGCTCAGGATTCTAACACTTGAATAACTCGTTAGGCTCGTGATTCAATAATCACGAATCACCTGCGGTCGTGATTCAGTCGTTAGAATCCTTCACTTACTCGTGATTCGTCTATGGCCCACGCTTTAAATCCGTCCTTTATTCACTAGTTGCATAATATACTATTAATCTATTGTTAAACAGATACAAAATACAATACCTCAATCTCGTAAGCATCATTTCTTCTATTATTGTTTTGATTTAAAATGAAATGACAAATACGAAGAAGAAACGTGCAAGAAAACTTAATACGAAAAAGTTTTTTGTTTAAGGTTGAAATGTATTAGAATTTGACCGCAAGTGGTGACAAGAGTTAACATTACAAAAGGGATATTTACCGCTTATCCCCAATCAAGTGTCGATGTCATTACAACAATGAAATTTCTATTGTGTCTGGCCGTTTGACTCTTGATGGATCATTACTTTATTTTTGAGTTCCTGAGATTTCGGCACTGTTGCTAGCGCCATGATCACCAGTAAACTGAACTCTATGCGAGTGGGCGACACTAACAACAATCGCAACGATCTACCCTCTTTTTGTTGCATTTTATGCGTACAACACCCCTACTATCACAAGTCACTCTCGCCTATACCATGTTTTTCCTTCTTATTTGAAAAACTGTAAAAACTTTTTTATTTTTTCATATTCATGCATGTAGTGTTTTTCAGGAAAAGACTCTCAGTGTATAAGAACTTCTACGCCAAATTTATACTACTCAAAGTCTCCATTCCATAAGCTTCTGACAAACACTATAACACTCTTTTATTTGTGAAGCATTACGTCACTGCAGCCGCCCAAAATGCTTGAGCCCTATACATTTGTATTTTGCTTTTGAATCTATATACATACAAATAAAGCTATAGGTCAAATAAGTTGGTCATGTATTTCGTTGAATTTTGTATCTTATGACGTATTAAATACGATTCGAAATGTAATGAGATGAAAATAGAGACAGACAGTGGGAAATCGTGGTGTGAACTTATGTTTTTGATGTCATAAGCCGATTGTCGATGAATTGTACATTTTGGGGTCCATTTGGAAAGGATTTCGGTGTTGAGTTGCAGATTGCTTAGTGGGGTTAAGTACTGTGGTAGTTATATATATATATTTAAAACAAAAAACATTAATTTAAATCTGTCCGAATCAGCAAGCCTCATTCGAGGCAAGTTTCATTCATAAATCTATTGTTATTTTTTGTCCTGATGCGGACAGATTAAGCTCAAAATCACCAATACATGGAGATTTTATGTGAAAATTTTACTTTATATCTCTGAAATTAGTTTTTTTAATAGCGACAATATACGAGTATTGCTGTGCGTATCTAAATAAGTATGGTGTATTATGCAATTCTTAGTAAAAATTATTTTAGTCTATGCTAAAAAATTGACACAGTTTTTTTGACTATACTTCTATTAAAATTTAAGTTTATGATTTTTACGTAAGCTAATATAATGTAAGGTCTTAGATTTCGTGTTAATAGTGTATTTTGATAACAATAACAATAATTATTTTTTACTTAGATTTTATAATTAATTTAGGTTTTTAAACACTGGAAACTATTATTTCGTCGACATGCTATATCTACTTTTGGAATAGAACCTGAGCAATACTGCAAAATATGTTATAAACTCGTCACCATATGATGTCTAAGAAAAAATTTAAATCATCTCAAATTCCACACGAGCATTTATCTAACCCTCCGCTACTTGTGCCGGGTCGGAAGCGCCCCCTCGTTGGAATTTCACTTACAGAAGGTCTGCGCGGCCGATTTGTTACACATCGCCGCGCATTCCGCACAAGGGCTTAATGCAGGGTTAGCACAGTCGATATATCGGTTGATTTATGATTTTGATTACGTGGAAAATAAAATAATTAGTCGCATTTTACTAAGTATGCAAGACTCTCATTTTTGTGGACGGACATGGTGACGAGATGGTATTAAATTTCGAATGTTAGTAACAACATTGTATAAAGTAAATGCTTTTAGCGAAAAAATATATAAGAATTAATATATTTGTTTATATTTTCTTCTTACTTATTCGATTTTTTATTGTATATTATAAATCATGTGATTCACGAGATTTTAAGAATACCCTTTACATTGTGACATATAGTGGTATTTTTAACATTTGCAAAGAAAGCGAGATTATTCACCATAAATACTTCTTGCAAAAAAAGAAAACAATACAATAAAAAAGAAACGAATATTTTAATATAGCAGTATGTTAAACATTAATGTATAAAAAATGTCTTACTATAATAAAAAACAAATGATAATTACACTCAATATATAATATAATTATTTGAGATAAACTCAAAAACCGAACTACTGATATGATATAAAAGGCAGTCCTATGTGATATTTATTTATTACTCACAATGGTATAAACAATTACAAAAGTTTTAGAACATACGAATACTTTTCGTTGAGTTACACTTAACTACTGAATAGAGTATTTTGTATAAAATAAAAATAAGTAAGTATAAAAATAAGTTAAAATGAAGACAATAGACATTACGATTCATACCAAATGTCATAAAAATTTCATATAGTAACAAGCTTCACCATATTGGTCTCTGCTCGGGCTTACTACTTAAATTAATCATGTGAATCGGAGACCTAAAGTTATATTTTTATAACGATAAACAAAAGTTGTGCAGAAACATGCGACAGCCCTGGCCACCATCCGCGGCACAACAAACAAACATATAACGCAGCTGCAGTTTAGGGTTAGCGCGTGTCGGGATTTTAATTAAAAAATTCCTCCTCGTTCACAAATTCAGATAATGTTCAGTTGTGAATTGTGAAAGTTGTGATAGTGACTGACTCCCTGTCTGAGTTGGTAGACGAAGTATTGTATTTTATTGACATGAAATAGCCGGCCGTTTGACGAACTTGGTAGATCTCTGCCTTTTGAGCTGCTGGTCTCGGGCTCGATCCCCGGACAGATCAAACATTTGTGTGCATGAACATGTTTTTCCTGTGTCAGATACACTGTACGGGCTCTGCCTAGTTTGGGACCTGAGGACCTTGTGTGGATGTTAATGAAAAAAAATATACATTGGCCCGTCAGTTGGTAGAGATCATGCCTCTGAAGCAAGCGGGCCCAGGTTCAATCCTTGGCCAAGGCATATTTGTGTAACGAGCAGTAATGTTTGTGCCTGGATGTTTGTGATGGTATGTGTCCATGCCACAAGCGACACAGGGAAACCTGTATGACGCGATAGCCTTTATCTGATTACGTTTATGACTGACTTAAGCACGAAAGTGGTGGCGTGCCACACCATCGACCGCATTGTCACTTAGTATCAGATTAGATAGTGGTTAGAAGCAAGCCTATTAACGTGTTTTAAAATCCCTGTGATGGGAGCTGCCTATTTACTCTGGACACAATGATAGCGTCTTCTAGATATTCAAGTATTTTTCTCATTTATTAAGCATAAAACTTAGTCTAATGTTGATGAAAATTAAATGAGACTATCGTAACATATATATAAAAGGATCATTGAAATAGGAAAAAACAGGTAATAAATAAGCATGGCCTATTTAAATAAACTATAGGCGTCCACTTGGTCCACCTACTTTTTTACAGTTTAAAAGTTTGAAGCAATTTTTTACTTTCAGTTACACATTTGAAGTGAAGCAAAAACAAAATGTTTTCCATCTTCCAGGCTGCTTGGCAACTTTACAGTCTGAGCGAAAGCCAGCTCATAAAACAAAAGAGATCCCATTTGGCCCCCATTACAAGCCACCCCATGCATCTTTACCCCATATTCCAAGTTCCGACTCACTGTCAGTCCATTTTTCCAAGCATTAAGCACACGGGCCCGTATGGAGCCGGGTACGATTGATAGAGTGGCCGGATTAAAGGATTTCGGAGGGAAATTGAATGGTTTTTATCTGTCTCGACGAGGGAGATGTCTGTTTATTGTTTGATTTATTTAAAAGTACGAAAATACTTTTAATTTTACAAAAAAAGAAAATATTTTGATTATCTGATCAATCCTTCTTTAATAGTATAAACGCAAAAGTGTGTATGTTTATTACTCTTTCACTCTCAAATCAGGGGCCAATTTTGATGAAATTTAGTATTAAGGTAGATGAGGCGCTGGATTAATACATCACGCGGATGAAACTGCGGGGCACAATTAGCATGCAATATGTTTAATCCAATAATATGAGATCCAAGTTTTTACTGCGGATGTGAAAAATAAGCGCCGATTCCCAACTATTTTGTTTATTTAAAAGACATTCCAATACTTACAGATACGAGCTCTGTGTATACCAAAACATCATTCTGAAGTGATGATTTAACAAGCCCTACGAGGCATGAAAAGGCTGAACAAAAAATACCAACACTAGCTTCAAGTAGGGATCTCAATATGTGTTATTTTATTTAGCTGAACAGTTCAGAATTTTAGTCAAGCCTCTTCAAGCGCCTTATATAATGTGACACATATAAAATAAAGGTTGTGTTATTTTTTTTACTGTTATATCTTTTATACATTTACATGTACACATACTATATAATATAGATTAATAATAATAATCTATTTCTTTTTTCAACATTAATAATGCTTACGCTATAAGCAAATAATTTAAATAAAGTACTGTCTTCAAGGCAATATATTTAGCTAAAACAATTAGCAATTTATCAAACCTCTAGTCCATCCTCAGAAGCTGAGGATCCTCATTCCTCACAAATGAGGGATTTCGAAGCAACCCTCAAGTCATTACCCTGCGGATCAACTTGTCTCGACTATGGGTATTTACGGCCAGCCCGACCATTGGAGGGTTACCGCTACAGTATTTATTTGCAATTTTGTAATTGTTTTAAAGCATTATTGTTCTTGTTTATAAATTGGGATTGACGAAGTTATCATTTTGAAATAAGTTTATATTTAGGAAGCTGAGGTAACCTAAAACAAAATACAAGTTTTCAATTAAATACTCATTACCTACCAGTATGGAGTAACTATGATTACTTTACTATAGGATAGTTGTTGTATGATTAATTTTCTAAGTAGGTTCTAGGAAACAGTTCAGTTGTTGTTTAACCCGTCGCGTGTCGAGCGTACATCATGTGTACGTGCTAAAAAGTGCTAAGCCATGTCATGAATAATCTAAGTGTAAACACATTTTATACCGCTTGTTTGTAAATTTCTACCGACTTCCAATAAGGTTGTTCCAATATTTTTTTTTTTATTTGTTTGTTACCTCATATCTTTCGACTCTGTGAACAGATTCCCAAAATTGTTTAAAAGCTGTTGCTTCTGATTTTATCAAATTCTTACAAAAAATTTTTTTTACCAAAGTAATAGAATGGAAGTCGGTATTAAATTTTTCAGTATCCGATCCAATGCATTCCACCGGTATAAATGTGTTTCTAGTTGGTCAAACTATTTAAGATTAGTATTTTTATCTGAACTGATCTATTATGCGTGGTTCGAAAAGAAACCGAAAGTAGTAGACATTATTATATTGCTTTTAATAAAAATAATTTCACTAAGCCATTTTCTTCACAACAGACATGTAAAACAGTCCAACTACATTTTTTATTCACTCTGCTATAAATAAACAAATAAATGTAATAGATTTATAAGCCGCATGTCATTATGGGAAAGCCATAGTTCTCGAGCTGGCTCAAGTTGTCTCAGTGTATGGGTATTTATGACCCACCCCGGCGTTTGGAGGGTTACCGCTACTAGAGTACTTATCGAAACTATATTGACTTCATAGTACTTCTATATAACTATATAGACCTTCAACTAGGCAAAGTTGCGGCTTCTACGGCGCGGTTAGTGTATTTTGCATATTTCCACAGCGTAATGTCATATGGGATATTGCTATGGGGTTCAACGGCTGATATAGAGGCCATATTTATCCTCCAGAAACGTGCTATTCGAGCTATATACGAAATGGGTCCCCGTGAATCTTTGAGCGATTTATTTAAAGAAATCAATACATTAACGTTACCTTCCTTATATGTATTTGAAAATATAATGTATGTTCGTTAAAATTTACATAAATATAAGTTAAATAGTGATCACCACACTTTTAATACTAGAAATACAAATAGGATAGCTGTACCTAGTTTTAGACTTGCGAAGACTAATAAGTCATTCCTAGGAAATTGTGTGCGTTTTTACAATAAAATCCCAAAACACTTAACTGAGCTCACAGAGGGCAAATTCAAGTTGACTGTAAAAAAAGCTTACTATAAAGTTCGACATTATATAGAAGATAAACATGCTTGGAATACTCCACTTCTGGCAAGCTGTCACTCTGCCACCCATAAAATGTAATATGTGTAGTACTTAATTAGAAACATTGTATACATCTATATAAAAAGAATGGCCCCGAGTTTCTTGCCGCTTCTTCTCGGTGGGCTCTATATATTTTGGAACGCGGCGGTAGAGTCTTTAAAGTCTTATAATAAATAATTGACGTTCATAAGTGCGTCTTTGATGCCTCAATTGAATAAATGATTTTAACTTTGACTTTGAAAGTAAAATCTGGGTTTATATGGTCAGCAGTAGATTCAACATCTCTGAGTAGAAGTGCTGATTAACCTGTATTAGATGCAGGAAAATGACAAGTTAGACAACAGAGTATAGCAAACTTTAGGCCCTGCCAATAAAACTCCGAACATCGCCAAAAAGTCAAGCTAAACCTTTGTGTCTGCTATTTCAAACTTATTACTCAATATTATTTATTGCAACATATGTAGCGACATGCAGGTGTTATTGAACATGTTTTTATTTGTATATGACCCTACAAGGGTATGGCAACAGTAGGAACGGAACGATCTATTTTAATTTCATTCAATTTATCGTTGAAAAAGTCGTCTAAGGTATAAAACATTTCGATTCAAGTAATGGTTTTATGTTTTTAACAAAACATTCTACCTTTTCTATGTCTTTTAACGTATTAGACAGTTTATTATATGTTTTGAATGTTTATCGGGACTTATCACGTGTTATTTAATATAGGTAAAAATATGTACCTTTCGCTTCAAATCGCGAAAGTTTAAAAGTTACTAGTTTATTATATATTTCTAAAGCCATTGAGTTAGGGCCGGATCTGAACATTTCTGTACATTTTCTAGATTGTACTTTGGTTTTAAAAGTTTATGTCTATATTGTGATCTAGTATCACGTGGTAGGTCAGCATATTTTTGGATTAAATATGGGTGTTTTTAACATATTTTAAATTTCTAGTGTATACATTACTTTCTAGTATATAGACACTAAGGATAGAATTTTCTTTTTATAAAATATCTTTTATGAAAGTTCGGTATTTTTATGTTAGGTGCTTTTATATTTTCAAGTATCCGAATGCATTTTTTGAGCGATAAAGAGGTCACTGGCATCTAACTTGTTGCCCCACATGATGCCATAACTGACCCACGAAGACGCGAATCCGTGGTAAGTTGTGTTGTCAGTGGCTCGCCTTAGTTCCCTCAATGCATATGAGAAACTAGACATTTTGTTATTAATTTTGTTTATATGTTTATCCAGTGAATGTGCGTTCAAGTTCTAGGCCTAGAAGCGTCGCTGCATCAACGTATATGAAATTTATTATTATTGTATATGAAATTAATGTCTGGTGTTTGATATGGTCTAAATTGTATTATTTTTGTTTTTTCTTAAGTTCTAAATAGCTCCGTAAGTACTTTTCTCTTCATATTATTATTGGTTTGTATTTCGTCATAATGTCTTTAATTCTGCCATTTTATCATGTAGTAGATTAACTACCAGACGCTTTGTTCGCTTGGTCTATGGGATATGTAATAAAAGAAAAGTTTTATGTATAAAATTCAGAATTTCCTTCTTTAGTGAACATACGACGTATAAGGACGTAACTACCAAGATGTCAAGCTATTTCAGTTTGATTATTACAAATAATCAAGGTTTATAGGCTACAAGTAAGTAACCGAGCGAGCGAAGCGTCTCCGTTTTAATTGGTCAAATCGACTTCCGTTCATCTGGACGTATGTCAAATGTCGAGTGATTTTGAGTTTCCGTTTCCTAGAAAGGGGGAAGTTTGCTGTGGCGCTATAATACGGACTTAGAAAATTTGGTACATACATTAGAGGTGCGTTCGTTTAGCTTATGAGAGCATTGGTGGCGTTGTCATTGATGGCTCTTTTGTTAAAGCGTTCGGAAAGCTCATAAACGATATTTTTGCCACTTTTGCCCATACCCTATTCGTACGCTCAACTGAGCAAACGACCTAAAATCGCATGAATATGCTGTCAAATAACGATCACAAACAACCATGCTCCGGACGTGGGTCAAAAATTACACTTTTTGGTGGCAAAAATTCCTCTTTTTTAGCTTTCCGAACGCTGAACAAAAAGAGGCATGAACGACATTTTCACCACAGATTACCAATTCGAACGCCCCTTTGAGCGTTTTTAGCGTTATTTTCGCCAAAAACGTTCAGAAGTGATCTATTCGAACGCACTATAGGTAGGTACCTGATTTTGAAGAGGAAATTCGAAAATGATTATAATTGGTCAAGTGGTTTCCGAGATAATAAGTTGTGAAGTATGTGAAAAATTGCCGCTGACATGACTATGTGCTCGCGAGGTCTACTGTTCGCAGACCTTCTGGTTATATATGGATAGATTTTTCTCAATAGCAATTATGAGCAATATTGCACAAGCATTACTGTTTTAGAGTGTGAAGGGCACTGTAGCAAGTGAAATTAATGGACGAATGAGACGCAAAAACCAATGTTTCAGAGTAACACGCAACACTACAGCTGTACGCTCTGGGTAGCACTACAACTGGCATAGGCAAGCGTAGTGCTTACCGTCAGGCACGTGACTTGCTCATTTCGTTACTGAAATAGTACAAAATTAACTGATATATCAACATTTGTGTGATATGCCGAAATTTTTAGTTTTTTCATCTCAGGGTTGATTTTGAATCCACATTAATTTCATTTGGTGCTCTCCAAAGCTGAGCATCGTGAAGAATGCGGATTCAAAATCAACCCTGAGATGTAAATAGGGCGAATACTGTGAAAAATAAAAAAAATTATTAATGTTCATATTGAATACGCATAGAATCTATAATGAATAGAATCCTACATTATCTCTGATGATCATACGCTATATATCTTAATTCATCGACATCATCATCCCTTACCACGCGTGTGAAACCGCGGAGCACAATTAGTGGTAAAATAAAATAAAAAATGACGATTCAAAAAGAAGCAGAGTATCAATTAGCTTAAACACGGAATGCCACTTCCTGTTACACTAATCCCTTCAGGGGTGAGAGATTACATCCCCTTTTAATGATCTCAGGGGTAGCTTGATTGATTTTACATGTTCACTTTAAACTTTTACACAGACTCTCAGAACTGTACCAAATAAGCGCCGACGGGACTTTTATGTCTGCAGTTCTATATGAGCCATGGCCTAATCGCTTGCCAGGTCTTAGGTTTAAGATCTGTGACCCAATGCACATAGTAATTCCTACAAAAAGCCTGAGTGCCTGTAGAAAAACTACAAATTAAATTAGCACCCGTTCAGACCTACACTGCATGTTATCAATAACGGAAGGAACCATTCTTATAGTACCAATTATTATACAAAGCGGTCACATTAACTAGACGCTTGACCATGTGACGTCATTTTGGCGCTCAAATACGGTGTGCAAAAAAAACCGGCCTTTATTAAGAACGAGTAAAAACTGATTATAAATTAAGTTTGTTAAATGAATAAAAAATATTTATTTATTTTGAAAGGTAATATACAACTACATATTCTGTGAAAATTTAAGGTGTTACACCTGTTACCGTTATTAATATAGAGCATAAAAATAGGAAAAACACACATTTGTTGTATAGCTACCCAATTAATATATTATTTTTTTCTTCTCATTCACGAAGAACTGTAGCACTTTTAACACGAGTTTTCTCCCTTCACTGTGTATAACTTTCCCCATGTTATTCTGGTTTGAACACAGTTCAACAGTTAATATTCAACAATCAACAGCAGCAAAAAACTTAACAAAACAATAATCAAAACAAAAACTATATAACAAAAACAAGCCAAATTTAGCAAGAAAATTAGCCAAATTATTGACGCGTGTATCGGTAACAAAGATGCTGACCGTACTGACAATTGCCGGGCGAGAAAAGGGAATGCGGGGGGAAGCGGGCAGGGACCCGCATTCCAGCGATGCGTCGAGTTAGTGTGACCGCGTTGTATAGTGTAGTACACTAATTTGAGAAAAACAAAAAGAAACCTGAATAGTAACCATAGAGCTTGAGCTGTCCTACGAGACGAGCTGTCCTCCATCTATTTATTTATCAGGATTCTCATCTCTATATCGATGTCAGATATGTTCTTTATATCCCTTGCTTTCCGAGTCGAGTCAAAACCACTTTTAGCGCTGTGATCACCATTCTAAATCAACTAAAGCGCGTCAACGTAGACCCATGTGACGTCACGGATTACGTCACCAGGACGCCATTTTGCGATTTTAACCACCACGCTACAAACTGGAATCACCGTGAGCAAACCAGTGTTCGTCAAACATGACAGTTTGTTGATGTGTGCGTGATGCGATAGCTTGCAATATCTGTCTGTGTGTGCGTGTATTCCATGCCGTGAGCAACGTGAGCGTGATTTCAACCCATTCCGAATGGCTGATAGATCCCACCTGTCAAAAGCGCGATATTGAATTGGAATGGAAAATAGTGATAATATCGCCAAAATCATTGTTGACGCGACTCGGAAAGCAAGGATCATCACCCAAACCGGAATCCTTTTATTCTTCCACACATGAGTGTATTCCAATGTTATTTGACGGTTTAACTTACGCGGTAGGTATAGTCGAATATCTCGACCGGTTTCGTGACTGTCCGGGCCACTTCTTCATGGAGTAGTTGCGCACTCGGCTGCATTCGCGCTAGTACTCTACCTAAGTGTATTCCATCAGCTCAACAACCAGATTTTCAAGCTTTTAAATTTTTCGTTCCTCCCTTCCTTTTCTTTGACAATCTAATATGAATCAAGTTTAACACATAATATAATATTAATCTGGCTCGTCTCTTATCTATGAACACCATATCCGCTTGCGACGCTTCCCCCGGAAGTAGCGCGTGGCTACCGCCGGAAAATGAGGGTAGATTAGAAAGAAGAGTTACTGAGGTGTTGGATTACTCGTTATATTTTGATAATCGACAAATGACATTTACATATACATATTCCTCGTGTTGGTCGGATAAAATACACTCCTATTCACTCACTCTCTTTCAAACATTCACATGTATAATATTGGTGTTCTAATTATAATTTATAAGTTACACAAAAATTCATACAAGAATATATTGTATTTCGTACCTCCACAGAAAAGTTGTAAAACAAGTACAATTTGAAAAATGTATTCCTGACTTCCATTCTATTCAGTTATTGGAGTGTATCTCAAAAACTACACGGGAAGCTCCAGCTCCAGCAAACAAAAAATAATTTTGAGAATAGGTTCACCCAGTCGAAAGTTATGAGGTAACACATAAAAAAAAATACAGTCAAAATGAGTACCTCCTCCTTTTTTTGGAAGTCGGCAGAAAATAAAACACATACAGGCACCGAAAAGACCACGTTTATTGGGTTTTTATGTTTACATTTTATAAAACACGAAAACCGTGTCACGTTTTTTTTGGCGATTCCTGACTAAATAGGTGACAAATAAAATATTAAAACATAACTAGAGAAAAAAGAGACAACTCTAAGAGATTTTTTAAATAAATAAACAAATTACTTTCCTTGACATATGAACCTTTAATATAACAAACAGTACTCAAGGAAAAAAAATTGAAAGGTGCCTGTAAACCTACCACTTCATATGCGTGTCTAGTCTATACCTATAAGTCTATACCCTATACCCTTATTGGCACAGCAATATAGATGAAGCATAGGCAATGAAAATACTGTTCGACTGTACATTGGCTCCCAAGTCCCCAATACACACTTAACAGAGCAATTAATCAAAGCAACAATGCGGTTTCAAGTGTCAAATTTACGGGAAGATTAATTACACTTTTCAATTAAAATTAGGGTTGCATTGAAACCTGCAAATTTTAACCTTATTTACGGACCTGCGACCCTGCTCCAATCCAACCATATTCTAATATCACAATGGTCGTCATAAATCGCGAAAGGATTCGGAATTACAGCGTAAAGATAATTGAATAGTGCGCTTCATCGTACTAACTGTGAGTTGTCTGTGGCATAGTGTTGCTAGATAAGATTTGATCGGTCTAATAACTGAAACTTATTTTCACTATCGGAATAGAAAATAAAATTTCATAGAAATCATGTTGACGTGTGGGAGTACACAACCGTGCGATTCCGACGGCACTTTCTGTCTCACTCTACTTTACTACTAGAGTCTGTTTCAAGAAAGATGATCCGCGGTTTTTAGTGGAACTAACTAAGCCACATACAATCCCAGCATTTTTGCATAGACACTAGCGCCACTGCTAAGATACGTCTTTCGTGAAACGTACTTTATGTGGAACCAGCTGTCATTTGAGTTATATCCGAACATATAAGACTTGGGAACCTTCAATAAGAGAGTGTATTCCTTCCTCAAAGGCCGGCAACGCATCCTCGAGACCTCTGGTATTGCGGTTGTCCGTGGGCAACGGTGATCTTACCATCAGGAGAGCCTGCTTGTTTGCAAACCTATCTCATAAAAATGATATGTTCGATCCCTGATCTGATGTTTTTGTGATAAGCATAGATGTTTGTTCTCGGGGTTTGTATGTTTGTGACATATTCATGTGTGTTTCTATGCCTCCAGAGGGAATACTAGTGCGGAGGTGTGAGTATGTCAACGTTTTTTTTTCAAATTAGAAGATGAAAGTGTTCAATTCTGGCAGTTTGGCCCACGTTGGGCGCCAATTTCCAGTTAAAATTCAGTGTAAATCATAAGAACGTTTTGTCGTAGTGCCACGCTGTAACCCCACAGCCGAATGGGCTGGTACGACCGGAGAAGTAACACACTTCCACATAACACCGACGTGAAGTAACATAGCCTTGCTATTGCGTTTCGTCGGTTTGTGGGAGGTTCCGGAGACCCGATTCCCCCCTCCCCCGTTCTCTCTCTCCTTACCCCTCCCCCTACACCCTCATTCCTTCTATCTCTTCCTTTCTCAAAGGTCGGCAACGCATCCTCCAGACCTCTGGAATTGCGGATATCCGTGCAACGGTATCACTTACTATCAAGTGAGCCGCTTGCTAGTTTGCAAACATATTCCATTACAAAAAAAAAGAGGCTGTCTTCTGATTTTGTCCGATATGATCTTGAGCACTAAGTTATTGTCAAAACTATTTTGTTACATATAATTATGCTATAATAAAGACAAAGTAAAGGCAGTCCCACGTTGGGTGCCATTTCTGAATGGAAAAGATGCACTAGTTCTACTAATCCATAGCAATAATGTATCCACCTTTATACAAGTACAATTTGAATAAAACAACAAGTGCAATTAGAAAAATTTTATACCGACTTCAAATCCATTACTTTGGTAAAAATCAATTATTGGAGTGTAACTCAAAAACCACTGGACCGAATTTATAAATGGTACGTACCAGCTTTCAAACAAAAAAAGAATTTTGAGAATCGGTCAACCCAATCGAAAGTTATGAGGTAATAAACACTTAAAACATATACAGTCGAATTGAGTACCTCTTCCTTTTTTTGGAAGTCGGTAGAAAATTTAATACCTACTTCCATTCTATTCAGTTATTGGAGTGTATTTCAAAAACTACTGGACCGAATTTGATGAAATTTAAATGGGACCACACGGGAAGCAGCAGCTTTCAAACAAAAAATAATTTTGAGAATCGGAACCAGTCGAAAGTTATGAGGTAACAAACATAAAAAAAACATACATTTGAATTGAGTACCTCCTTTTTTGGAAGTAGGTAGAAAATTAAAGTTGTTTGCAATTGTCACATAGAAACTCAAAAACAAAACCACACGTGGTTAATATGAAACTTGCCACACAGGACCTAATTTCGAAAGTATATTCTAAACATGTTATTTACCCCTACGTTTATATCCAACAAATTTACTAAAACCATGTATGTAGATTAGAATAATCATAAAAAGTCGTATTTTATAGCTCGAGATACAACATGCCATCAATAATGTCGATTTCTTCTTTTTTTTGAGATACTATTGCTCTATGTTTTGTTCAATTGACACACCTAGAAATATTTTTTTCCTATATACGAGGACTCATACATTTGTATATTTGCCATTCCTCAATATAAATAAGTGAATACTTACTCGTATGTTGCATCAATTGAGTTTTTTATTTAAGTCAGAGTCAAATCACATAGCTGATACGTCTGCTATTAAATCACTATACTGTCTAAGTCACGATCTAGTATAGCAGAAGACGCATTACAAAAACTTTAAAATAGATGAGAAAAACATAAAAATTACATTTCACTTTGACTACAATCACGCACCGTTACAAACACCCAGTTAATAATTACGCGTCAAATCAAAGAAACACAAGTACAATTTGAAAAATTTTATACTGAGTTTAATACCGATCTATTCAGTTATTGGAGTGTATCTCAAAAACTACTGAACCGAATTTGATGAAATTTTAATGGGACCACTTGGAAAGCACCAGCTTTCAAACGAGAAATTGAGAATCGGATCACCCAGTTGAAAGTTATGAGGTAACAAACATTTAAAAAAAACATACAATCGAATTGAGTAGCTCCTCCTTTTTTTTTGGAAGTCATTAGAAAATTAGGAATATTACTACTCAACGATAGACATTGTTGCATTTTTCCCGCCATTTTTTCTCCTCTTCGAATTTCAAGAGTGCGACGCGTTTCAGCTAGTGATGGGAAATCGAGTTAAAAACTAAATACTCACAGTCATAGTAGAGGTTGCCGACGGAGGAGGTGAGCTTAGGGGTTCCTTGTCCAGATATCGACGCCATTCTCTCGCCCTGTACATACAAAACAAATCGTCAACTATAGCTCAACATTTGGAGTATTGACTCTATATAATAAAAAGGGTTAAAGCAGGTAAAACACATACATTTCGAATAGTTACGATTACATATGAGTGGAATAGAAACGGGAAGAATTCCTATTTGAATCTTGTATGATATCGATATCGATATCGATTAATGATTATCGATTATTATTATTACATTATAATTTATTGTTATATAGGTGTTACCAACCGTGACCGTGCTGATGATTATTATTTATATTATCGAAGTTTGATGCTGATCTGTCACTTCGACGTGGTTTTTACAACGGCTACATAAAGTTCAGTAGCGTTAAAAATCTTACGATTTCGAGTGCCAAGTAAACTAAGAAGTCACACAAACATTTTAGCGTTCCCACTCTCAACTAGTAATTGTGCTCAAAATTAACTCGTTATTCGGTTATATAGAAAATTTTCAATTAAATTGTTATTTTCCATGTCAGAGAATCCGGTTTCTAACGAGAATTTCTCCAAGCCTATAATAGATAAGAATAATGAAGACAATAAAGAATATAATAATACATACGATATTCTTATCGTACTGGTACTACCTTCTGGTAGGCCTGTATTCTTAGTGGGCTTTATTTGGTGATAGTCTGTATTTAATTTAGATGTTAGAGCTACTTTCATAATTATCGGTTTTAATTTTAATTTTTATATTCGAATCATTTCAAAATAACGTTCATAAAATGATGCGTGTTACCAAAAGTGCAATATTCTAGATGTTTATCTCTACACTCAAATTTTGAATTTAATAAGTTAAACTAATAGGTCATCAGTGACATCGTGAAACAATTTAAATTTATTTTTAAATTATTGTTAGAAGATCTTAGAACTGTAACATAACTAAGAAACAAACACCGCGATGCCTTACCACAGATACAAATAAGAAATATTTTAATTAGGAATATCTTAAACCAAAATGTGTTCATAAATTAAATAAATAAGTTTCAATTATTTAATTTCATCATCATCATCATCATCATCTCAGCCGTAGGACGTCCACTGCTGAACATATGCCTCCCCCATGATTTTCCAAAAGGACCGGTTGGAAGCGGCCTGCATCCAACGTCGTCCTGCGACCTTCATCAGGTCGTCTGTCCACCGTGTCGGTGGACGACCTACGCTGCGCTTGCCGGTCCGTGGTCTCCACTCCAGAACCTTTCGGCCCCATCGGCCATCTGTTCTGCGTGCTATGTGCCCTGCCCATTGCCACTTCAACTGGCTAATCTTCTGGGCTATGTCGGTGACTTTCGTTCTTCTACGGATCTCCTCATTTCTGATTCGATCACGCAGAGAAACCCCGAGCATTGCCCTCACCATAGCTCGTTGTGCGACTTTGAGCTTATCTATGAGGCACATAGTAAGAGACCACGTTTCAGTGCCATAAGTCATCACTGGTAACACACATTGGTCGATGACTCTTGTCTTGGAGCACTCAGGTATTTTTGAAGAGAAGACTTCGCGAAGTTTCCGGAATTATTTAATTTATGAACACATTATTCATTCGTTCATTCATTCATTCATTCATTCATTCATTCATAGATTCAATCATTCATTCATTCATAGTAAGATTATTTTTCTCTGATAAACATAATGGTAATCAATACCAACCATTAGAACATGATGATCAGAAGCCGTAGCACAAACAATTTGCGAAAAAGTATTCGTATCGTAAACGTCAACGCGGCACGCTTCCGCGTACAAACTATGAGTTATCTGTGTCACAGTTGCCATAGATACATGACAGTTTGTACTGTTTCACGTGAACGGCACGTTAAGTTACACTTTCGCAGTTATTCGTGCTAGGCCCACAGACAAACATACTAACATACTAACATACGAACACCTACATTCCCTACCTGGCTCTAAAACCTTTGCTTCGCATTGTCGAAACGATAAAACGTTATAAACTTTACAAAAAGGAATTTGAAAAAGCAATAGCTCCAAATTACTGCAACACAATTGTCAAACGTTTTATCGATAAAATATAATTAGAACAGTTGAAACCACTAGTAAACACCACGAGAAACATTACCGTTCGGAAATGCGACTTTTAGGAATTAGAGCTATTTCGGCAACAGTAAAAATCGAAAGTAAATTATGTAAACTAAATTATACAGGATATTTGGTAGAGGAACCGACAAACCAAATGAGCGTGTTCGGGGGCCCACTTGGAGAATACAAGTTGGCCAAAAAAAATCCCCGACCCCCTAATATGTTTAACTTTTTTTTGTGATTTTTCCCTTTTTCTCCGAAATTGTACCTATTTACCACCATAACATTTGTAAAATCTGTTTTAGACCGGATGTTTTTAGTTGAATTTGGTCTCTAATACACCTTCAGGCCACGCAAAGCAAAATTGGTACAATATTGGAGAAACGTCACAAAAAAAAGTTAAAAAAAATTGGGGTGTCGGGGATTTTTTTTTGGCCAACTTGTATTCTCCAAGTGGGCCCCCGAACACGCTCATTTGGTTTGTCGGTCCCTCTACCAAACATCCTGTATAACAAAGAAGTCAAGTCGAGTCCTCATTTTTAATGCGAAACTAATACGACCAGTTTAAAAACTACTGTAAATCGCTGAATCATTGAATCCCAAGACGTAATCGTAAATAGAAGAAGTTATATAAAGTTTATCGGGAATAAACTTGGATAACTAGTTCAATACCTAACAATTAGGTAAGTAGGATTATAACAAGTAATGATTAATAACGAAACTGACATCCAGCACTGGAAAAAATGAATTCCTGCCACAGAATAAATTAAAATACTACCTATTCCTACTATAAATACCTACTACATAATTTATACTACGATCGACACTAAAATGGCGTCATTAATTTAAACTAATATATTGTGCTATTAACCCTAACTATACAACGTGATACTTAAAAAAAAAATTATGAATGAAACTCACGTAAATTTACGTTTCTGGTATGCAAAGGGTTAATAAGCATAACGACTAGTTTGCCCTCGCAACAAAACTGCAAGGATTTTTGAGGTCCAAAGTGTCGGCGCAACAATTGTTGCAAGTAAGTGTCACGCGCGTTTTTCTTAAGTTTATTTTTTTAAGTCATCCCAATGATTAACCATAGAGTTTAATTCTTTAGCGTAATATATTTTCTTTCTATGGCAACACTACACACGGACATGTTCTATCTGTGAACTTTAAAAAAAAATATATAATCACTGTTTATATTTTCATCTGTGTTTGGCGGCGAGGTTATGTTTTGTGCTATAGTTTTTTGTGAATAAATCGGGTTAAACTCATGATTTTGATACAAATTAAACATGAATATGATCGTGAATGTGTAAGGAATACTGTAAATATGTGTAAAATAATACTGTAAATATGTGTACACGAAATAAATTTGTCACGAATCGATAACACTCGGTAAGCTAATTTCTCATTGTTATGATTGGTTATAATTTGCTTTATTTTGAATAGATTATACTTTTACATTGTAAAATATCACAGAAATAATGTTGTCAAGTAATTACAACCACTCAGAATATGATAAATACGCCATATCATGTCAGGATCGATAAAAAATCGAAGTCACGTGACAGTTAAATTCGCTTGTTCTAAAAATTCAAAATTTGTAATTTTTTTAAAATATTTCTGATTTATAATTATTCTTTGAAACCTAGTTTGGTTTGTAGAATTTCTAATAAGAATTCCAATAAAATAAAAAAACCAACAAGAAAAATTATATTTCATAAAGAAATTTTTTTTAGAAATCACCATGTCTAAGTCTAGAAAATAGGCCCCCAAGTTGAAAAAAATATCATTATTGGCCGAAATTTCAAAGTAGCTCTTATTTTTTTATGTAATTATTAATAACCTAAGCATATGTTACTAGGTAAAAATAATATTTCTGTTCTAGACATTCAAAATATTTATAAATATCAAATCAAAATCCTGTCTTGGTAAGCATTATTTATTGATAAAACTTATTTTTTGTGGTCAGATTGCAAGTTTTTTTTATGATATTATTTCTTCTACGAATTTAAATATTTGAATGTAATTAGTTAGATATGTGTTTTTACTATTTAATTACCGCAAAAAATCTATAGGTATTAATGTAAAATTTTTGAATTACAATTTTTTTCCACATCAATTCAGATTTTTTCGGCTACGTCAAGTTTGTCCTCGTGTAACATAACATTTTACTAATACATTTGACATGAATGTTTATGTATCAGATTCCTTGGTTATTCAACTATCTCTGACAAAAATTTCGTTTCTTAACTCGCTATAGGTATGGCACAAGAGCCATTTATTCCCAACTCGGCGCAAACTTTTGACGCGGGCGCAGGTCGTAACACTCGGGAGCAATCACGAGGGCGCCACAGGGCTCCTTAGGCAAGCTAGTCGATAACATTACATTTTCAATCTTAGTTAATGAAAATTTTATCGGACTAACTTAGAAGTATATATCTCTATCCAATCTCTAGCCAACAAAAAGAATGCATCTTCACAATCGGACGATCCAGCACAAAGAAAATACATGGTCTTATGGAAAATACACCTACTCCTTACATTCTTAGTAATCAGTTGGATTGTTCTAGATAATTTCCTAGCCTCGGTCTTTGTGAGAAAATCAGGTTAAAGGGTTTGGTACAAGAACGTCAGCGCGCATGCGCGAACTCAAAATCAATCCGTAATGGAAATGGGTGCACTTGCATAATATGCCATTTAAAACAACGGATTTAGTATACATTCTTGATTATAATAGTTTGTTATCAGGTGATTTAATTTTAGGGACTAATGAGCGTAGAGTTTCATACAATTTTCCAAACGAGCAGGGACGTTTGAACATACTCGTAGTTTGAGCGATTTATTGAATTGTTTATGCTTTACCTAACTTTATGCCTAGTTAATTTTATTGTTGTTTAGTTTATGCTCAGTTGATTTTGTTTATTTTGTTATTCTATTGTCTTTGTGTAATGTATGATATTCTGAACGACGTGTAGATACATAAAATATGTTACAGCATAATATTTTATAAACTTTCAAATTAACCATACTCGTAAAAAGGAATGACTAAGCAACGTTAGTACTAAATTTTATGGATACACTTTTAAAGATTGATTTAAACTCATATTTTAGCTAAAAAGCTGTAAGATCAAATTAAATCAAAGACATGCAAAGCAACTGCAAATTGTTCGTCCTTGTTATAAGCTAGGTGTAATAAAAAATATGCGCAAGGGTTTCTTAACATCAACAATCAATATCTACGTAAAAAGCTTTAAATTGTATAGTACAAAGAATAAAGGCATACGATAGTGCAATTTTATCAAAATGGCGTCAAAGTAAAAAATCAATATGGCCGACAAGATGGCGTCTCAAAATGGCGGCTAAAATGGATTGAAAATGAACGAACCAGCTGGATATGCTCAGCTATTTGCTTGCAGTAGGAAAAAAAGCCGTCCAGAGTTAGCTTTGACATTTAGCTAACTATTTAAACTCTGTGGACAGAAAGAAAAACGTGTTAATCCTACTGACACTTTCTTCTGCCAGTAACAATAAAAAACATTTCAACAGTTTTCTTTGTTGCACTCAAAAGAAACGTTTTATCTTTGATTAGAAGAACGGCTGTTTTTATAGTGTCTTTATTTCAGAAATTATTAAATTGTGCAATAAAATGTCAAAAAAGAATGTAGATAATAGAAAATATCATAAATATCTATTGATATAAATTCCATACTATATATGACAAATGAAACAACATAATATACATGAATACATACTACATTCTAAACACATAAAATATATATTAATTTACTGACCTTATAAATTCGCTGATACGTTGAACAAAAAACAATTGGAATATACTAAAATATATATTTAGCACTACTTATACGATATATTTTTGGTTGAAAAACAGATTAATATGTGCCTGAGGGGGTCTGAAATATAGTTATAAATGAATAAAGTATGACTGCGTAATTTTGAGATTTTATATATGTTTTTCATATATGAAGAAGATTTTGAATGTTTTAAGAAGAGAACCGCTGGGTGGTGATGGCCAGCCAACGCCGAGGTAGACTGAAATTTTCTAGGATGTTGTGCAGGGTTTGGTTTCGCGCACGCGCAGATGAAAGGTCGAAAGGTAGAATGGGGGGGGGTGAAACTGGAACGCAGGCGTTGGTCAATAATATGGAATCAGGTCACCCCTACCACTTCCCCCCTTTTACGTACGTACATTGATTTTAGGTACAGCGAACCATTTTGTGGGAGGTTTAAAATGTTACAGGGTATGTTGGAATTTTATGAAAGGGTTATATAATCATCGGACGTTCTATTCAAAGTTGACAAAGTATATTTGACATTTTTAGGTAAGAATCAAATGTTCTATTTCAAGTTATTGTGATTGGTAAACTTACATTGTTGTTAGTATATGACGAAATATGATCAATGTAAGCGGGCATCCATATCAAATCAAATCTAAATTATTATTCAATTAATAAATGCACTTTATAAAACTGTAGTGCCGCGTTCAAAAATAAATAGAGCCTCTACCGAGAGGTAAAAGCAAGAAATACGAGCCCATTATTTTCTATAATGTTTTTACAATGTATTAGTTTTATTACGCACTTAAATAATCACACGTGTGGCAGATGGCAACTTGGCAGAGGTGGAATACTTCAAGTTTCTTTGTCTTCGATTCTCTACTCAGTTCTATTCAGGTCGCATGGAACACGATGAACGTTTATAATAGTATTTTACGAAATTCACGTTTGACGATTTGGAACAGTTAATTTCAAAAGTCAATTATGTAAGAATATTAAATCACGCCTTTTCGAATAGTGACCCAAGAAGCCATACTCAATTTAATAATTTTGGACTAGCACCGAGATATATGTAGTTTTTTTTACCTTTTACATTCATAACGGCCCCACGTTGGGCGCCATTTTTACGAAAGTTCAGAAATATTTATTGAATAAAGCTGTTGATCTAATAAGCCATATTCAATCGAACTGTTGGACTAGCAGAGCAAATTATGTGTAGAAAATTTAAAGTTTACTTTTACTTTGAAAATGGCTCCACGTTGGGCGCCAATTTTACGGAAGTTCACAAATATTTAAATAAACAATCTCTTACATCGAAACCGTCTTGCATGACATTCACTAAATATAATTATATGTATATTAAGCTTATACATGAAATAATAAGCCTGGACAATCACAAATAATACACGTATTTATTATTATAAATATATATTATTTATTATTATTAATATTTATTATTTTATATCTACCCATGAATTTAGCGAGGCTTTATTCTTTCAGTTTTAATTTAAAAAATGTATTCTGTTCGGGCAAATAGATCTTTTTTTAAAGTTTTATCCGTTCACAAAGGTTAAAGTTCGTTTTAACTGCATCCACGCGAGCGCAAATTTCTACATAGCTTTACTACCAAGCGTGGGCGAGTAACTCCCACGCGTGTTGCGGATGGTGCCAGTTCGCGCGTGGGCTGAATACTGCAGTAGGAAGTTACGAGCGACTTCGCTAAGTACCTCTTTAAATTTAATTTCAGAACCGCCTTGCTTAACCTTTTCTACTCTCGTTAATTTTATTAAATACTTTTCCTGTGAGGCATGAAATGAAAAAAAATCGCATCTACATTCATTCTCGTTTGCGAATCGCTAGAAGCAGCAAATACTGACTATAAGCTAGGCCTGTTGTGCAGGGAGAGGTTTGGGTGGTACCACAGTATTGCTAGATACCGCTGCTGCAACACAAAGTACCTACGCAAATGTTAAACTTATTATATTGTGATTTGAGTTCCAAAAATGTAACAACTCCTAATTATGAAAGTAGAAAAAAATCTCATGTAGCAACTAGTTTTGAAACAGCAAACAATGATGTTTTTCATAACTGATTACCCTTCAAGAGTCGTTATATTATAACAATGAAATTTCTATTGTGTCTGGCTGCATGATGACCTTTGATGGATTATGGAAATAATTAAAAAAGACGTGTGGCACACGGAGATTGCTGCGGTAAAGCTATTGCATAGCTGTTTTTATCAACTTATGCAATTATAATTATTTAACCAATGCCATCTAGAGGCGAGTTGCTGAACTAAAGAGACAAGCGTGATATTTCAAAACGTCGTTAAAAGTTCTGCTATTCATCGATAGATGCGAAAATTAAAAATTATCACCGTTGTGCCGGTCGGAGTGGGGGGTGTTAGGTTATTTTCGTTACGGAATTTCTGGATTCGGTCTCCACGCTCAAGGCCCGCGATAAAAGCTATGCAATAGCTTAAAAACTGTTTTACTGACTGGGTAAATTTGTTTTATCCGTCTGGATGTTGGTACTCACGTATAGCTCGTATTTTTCAACTAATCTTGACGAAATTTGGTGTACAGGTCCTACAATTCTTTAGATTGTTTTAGTGATTAGCGTTTTTGATTGGGTATTTCCTCCTTAAAGGATGAAGTTAGCTGTGGCACCATCTACTGCTTACCATTTTTAAAATATCAGAACAGATTATGTGCTTGCAAGGTCTACTGTTCTGAGACTAGTTACTCGTATCATGATGGAAATATTCTAGTACCTTCTCGAAATTTAGAATATCCCACTAAATTCAATTAGCCTTAAAACGTATTGAAAACGACAATCTGTCTCGAACAGCTGCCAAACAAGACAGACGTAATGTCATAACCAACTTTTTAATCTTTACCAATAAGACCCTCCCTTACGGGTGACTGCGCATCCAATCTCGAAGCAAAACTAGCACAACTGCTGTCATTAATCTTGGGATGTTGGTATCGGTGCCAGCAGCATAGAATCACTTTAAGTTGTAGTAAGTACCAGCAATTGGCTACTACTGTCGCGATTGAGTTCGAGTTAGAATTATACAAAATTAAAATAATCTAATACATTAAACGAACAATTCTTGTATTATGTGTTTTCACAAGGTAATGAAAAACAAGAGTTTGTTCGTTTCGTTCAAACTAGATGGCGTAACAGTCGCTTTGCAAAATTCTGAATCGCAGTGATAAGATTCTTAGGCGCTTTGCAGACGGCGGGGCGAGCCGGGGCGGTCAATTTAACCGCGAACGATAGCGCATAGGGAATCCTATACTACTAACGCACATAGAGGGCAAAAAGACCGCGTCGCCAGTACCCGGCGTGCACTGGCGACTTTATTGCTTCACGGTCACAAAGGCTGCCCCGCCCCGTTGTCTGCAAAGCGCCTTACGGAACATTTGTTGCTATTTTGTATTCGTATCGAAAACAAGCAAAGCTCGGTGATCCAGGTACTTTATACAATACTGCCTACATAATGGCCATTCTCCGCCCCGTACAACCCGCACCCCATCCTGTCACCGCTGGATTTAATGAGTTCAGTGGACCAAACTCGAGAATCTGCGTTAGCGTAACGTAAACGTATCGTTGGCCTAACACAATGGAATCTAGTACAAACTATCATTTATCTCGGACAACTATGTTGCACAGATAACTCATAGTTTTTACAATAGAACGTGATGCGTTTCAATCAATTGTTTAAGTTTACGATACGAACACTGTCTCGCAAATTATTTGTGCTTCTGTCTCAAACAGAGTAATTTTTCTAACTTTAATGGATCTACGTTTGGCGACGACCTCGCCTGATGCTTACCTAGCGATTGTGGAAAAATCACAAAAAAAAAGTTAAACATATTGGGGTGTCAGGGATTTTTTGGCCAACTTGTATTCTTGGTAGAGTGCCCAAAAAGCTGGCACCGTTACCTCGTTGAATAGCCAGGCTGATACGTTGTCCGAGGTAAGTATCAGCTCTTTGGTCACCTGTAATTTCTTTGAGGCGTCTGGACAGCTCCTTTACTAAACGCCGTGCATCTGGACCCCAAGAACCCATAGTTTTAATCCATAGTTCTGTTAATTACCTATCTACTTGTTTTTAAGTATTTCTACTTCGCATATTTAGATAAGTTATGCGAAGTAAAAATACTTAAAAACAAGTAGGTACGTAATTAGCAGATTCTGGAAGGTTCTGGAAACAATCTCGAAACGGTCAATCGTAGTCATGATCGCTCCTTCTCTCGAACCATACTCGACAGCATTTGTAGTAACCTTTGCAGAATCCATTACACCCCAGGGGGTGCAAACCACCCACCACCCGATGGGAAGGGGCGGATGACGTCAGTGACACGCCCTGGGAGTGGGTGACACCCAGTTCTGGAGGGGGTGGTCATTTGTGCAATGTGGAGTGATGGTCCGTGGCGTTGCTAAGAACCTTTGTGATGAGTTTTAAAGTAATTTGGTTTTGCTCATTAAGGTTTTGTGAGAAACAGTAGGGTTTTGTACAGAAAAGATAAAAAAAAGTTCGTTATGACTTAGAGCATTAAAATTATACCGGGAGCAAATTATTCTGTTTGTTATTTCAACGATTAAATTCATTGAAGGTTATTTTCATGAGCTAAGTAGTGTGTACAGTGTGCCGAGCACGAAAATCTGTTTAAGTGTAACGTAATCGCATCGTTAACGTATTCAGTACAAACTGACATTTATCTAGTACACTAGTGGCGCAGATAACTCATAGTTTGTACTGAATACGTAAACGATACGATAACGATGTACTTAGTAATATTTGTAGTACCTAAGTAAAAACATTGTAAAAACATCTATATAAAAAGAATGGCCCCGAGTTTCTTGCCGCTTCTTCTCGGTAGGCTCTATATATTTTGGAACGCGGCGGTAGAGTCTTTAAAGTACATTATAATGAAAAATTGACGTTCATAAGTGCGTCTTTGATGCCTAAATTGAATAAATGATTTTGACTTTGACTTAAGCAGATTTTGATATCTGCGTAAGTGTAAAGTACCGTGTCGTTCACGTGAAACAGTACAAACTGTCATGTATCTAGGGAATACTGTGACACAGATAGCTCATAGTTTGTACGCGGAAGCGTGACGCGTTGAGGCTTAAGATACGAATACCTTTTCGCAAATTGTTTGTGCAACGGCCTCTGTGTACGTCAACGATACGATTACGTTACACTTACGCATTATTTTCCCACAGATCGGATAACGTTTGATTGTGTTACTAGCGACTGCCCGCGACTTCATCCGCGTAGTAGGCTTGGCCTTCGGCATCGCCATAACCTCCAATCTTTTCTTGATTTTTCTACCGACTTCAAAAATTAGGAGGTTTTTTTTATGTTTATTACCTCATAACTTTCGATAGGGTGAACCGATTTTCAAAATTAATTTTGCTTGAAAGCTGGTGCTTCCCGTGTGTTCCCATTTATTTAAATCCAATTTCATCAAATTCAGTCCAGTAGTTTTTGAGTTACACTCCAATAGCTGAATAGAATGGAAGTAAGATTTAATTTGTCAAATTGTACTTGTCTTTCATAAGAACCTTCTCCTGACAATAATTAACGGAACCGATGGAACAATCATGTTATTTCTTTTTTTGTTTGTTGTGTTTATTATTGCCAGGAGAAGGTTCTTGTGAAAGAAAAAACCAAGAAAAGACGCGAGGCTATAGTGAGGCCGAAGGCCGAGCCTATTACGTGAACAAAGTCGCGGGAGGTCGCTAGTAAACACTACAAGCTTAATGTAATTAATTTATTTATTTATTAAATTAATTATTAATTAATTAATTAATTAAATAATTAACCGGACTATGGAAATAATAAATCGGTCCAAATCAGCTAACCTCGGTTTCATTCATAAATCTTCTGTTATAGAGTAAACCTAATGCGGACAGATTAACCCACTTGTTAAAGCCCACAATTTTTTTTACTTTTTATGACACTTACGTTTTCAAGACGAATCTAATGACGTACCATTTATCAAAAACGGTCGAGCCGGTGAGTAGTTACGTAAGGACATACGGACGGACGGACATACATACATACAGTGCAAACACACAACCCTCATATTGGGCTTCACCGTGTTCATAAAAACACCTATGCTGACTAAAGCTCAATCAACGCAGAGCATATCAATGACGTTTAGACATAAATAAAACTTATCGCCTAAAACCTTTTGCGAAAGCTTTCATTAACAGAACACTGTAAACACTGATAACGTGCTTTATTAAGTGTATTATAGAGTAGGGATACATCCAGAGACTAATTCATTACTATTAGTATTGCCGTTATGTAATACATATAATAAAGTAACACATATGAATGGACAATGATTAAAAACACTATAAAAAATGTTATTATGAAAACTAACGTGGTTTGTACACATTTTTAATATGAAAAACGGGATTCACTCACGTAAAAAAGGTCAGATATTTTTCAAGGAGAGAGCAGAACGCTCGCGGTTGCGTCTCGCCTCGCGTGTGCGAGACCCGCTTATTAAGCGGATCTAGCTTAATAAGCATATAAGATGTTTACAAAGAATAATACGAGTACCTAATACAATTAATACGAAACATGCAAGATTAATACATATAAACATAATTTTAATTTCGTATGTCAAATAAATTTTAAAAATAAAAACGTTATGTACAATGTCATGTAAGATTCTTATCTTCTAAAAACTATCCCTAATGGTATATAATATGTTTTGTCTACAAGAAATTTGTTAAGAACGTTTTTAAACAAAACAACACTTTCGAGACATCTAATTATTTTTGGGATTGTATTATATATCTTGTGTGCCATGCAGAACACACTCTTGCTCATGAATAGTTTACTCCCTGAGCAATGTCGCAGGTTCCCTGCCCGTAATTGTATTATATATCTTGTGTGGCATGCAGAACACACTCTTGCTCATGAATAGTTTACTCCCTCAGCAATGTCGCAGGTTCCCTGCCCGTAATTGTATTATATATCTTGTGTGGCATGCAGAACACACTCTTGCTCATGAATAGTTTACTCCCTCAGCAATGTCGCAGGTTCCCTGCCCGTAATTGTATTATATATCTTGTGTGGCATGCAGAACACACTCTTGCTCATGAATAGTTTACTCCCTCAGCAATGTCGCAGGTTCCCTGCCCGTAATTGTATTATATATCTTGTGTGGCATGCAGAACACACTCTTGCTCATGAATAGTTTACTCCCTCAGCAATGTCGCAGGTTCCCTGCCCGTAATTGTATTATATATCTTGTGTGGCATGCAGAACACACTCTTGCTCATGAATAGTTTACTCCCTGAGCAATGTCGCAGGTTCCCTGCCCGTAATTGTATTATATATCTTGTGTGGCATGCAGAACACACTCTTGCTCATGAATAGTTTACTCCCTCAGCAATGTCGCAGGTTCCCTGCCCGTAATTGTATTATATATCTTGTGTGGCATGCAGAACACACTCTTGCTCATGAATAGTTTACTCCCTCAGCAATGTCGCAGGTTCCCTGCCCGTAATTGTATTATATATCTTGTGTGCCATGCAGAACACACTCTTGCTCATGAACAGTTTACTCCCTGAGCAATGTCGCAGGTTCCCTGCCCGTCGAGTACCAGCAGGAATAAATTCAAATATTTCAGGGTTGCGTTTTACGAACATGGCTACCTCAATAATGTACATCGAATTTTACCATTGTAATCTTACATTATCCCTGATGTACATAGGCTATACCTATATTTTGATCCATCATCATTATCCATAACCACTGAGGGAAAATTGACAAAAAATATAACTGAGCTACTCGTATGTTAAACACCACAAACCAGTCTTACAAGAAAGTCCATCTTTTATGTGTAAAAGAACAATGACAAAAAGTCTCTCACCTTCGGTTATTCTACGTAGATATAAGTGAATCTCATCAATGTCAACAGTAGTTTAGTGGTGGATAACGCTGATAGCGATAAGCTCGCTCTGATAGAGTCTCATTCGTCGTAGCGATGTCGTCGGCAGCGGACGCGGATACTATTGTAAGTGAATTAGATGCTAACATTTTTATTTTAACATTAACCACATCATTTTTTTTTATTGATTAATTACTTACTATGGTCCATGCTGTTATTAAACTTATGTATTAATTAAAATAACATACATTTTAATGGAGACTTCGTTCTCCAAACATCACAGTTTTACATTACAAAAATAATACTTTATATTGCTTAATCTAGTTACACTATTGTCCTTATTATACTGATATTAGCTAGAGCATCTGTCCGCAGACTCCAGCCTTTGCCCTATTGTACTAAGCACGGCCTCCACGACCTCTTCGTTCCTATCTTTTATGGCCATCTTGATGTATTTATTTGCTATTTGTTTTGCCGTTGCCTTTGTCGCCCGCCTGACGAATTCGCCGATAACATTCGAGCCGTCGCGTCGTCTGTGTCGTATGTGCAGCTCACTGAGCCACTACAGCGTGAGCGACGCTGTCTCGGAGCTTTGTGACTGGTTCTTTCGTCTGGATGATGATCACCGTTTCGTAGGTCAAACCCTGCGCCTCGTGTACTGTTAAGGTGCTGGACCTAACTGCTGATACGTATCCTTTGCCAACTAAGGAGGATTTTTCCTCCTGTGTCAGCACTAGTCCCAGGTCATCTCTTTTCTATCTATTAGGTAGCTGAAATCAGTAATCATACCAGAAGTTTTTAAACTAGTATGGTCTTTATAGACAAGAGTTAAAGCGCTGAGAAGCGCTCTGTTACACCGCGTATATTGCTGACCTAGGGGCAAACCCCCATCGAATTCATTCAAACACTGTCAGCAGTATATGTTCCTATATAATCCGCGCTTTCCAAATTAAATTGCTTTTTGTTTTGTGTTCTTCAGTGTATCTACTAATTGCTCTTGAAGCAGTCTTGCTGCCAGTTCAGTACAGTAAAGTGAAGTGCAGGAATTTATTCCGTTGTGTGTAAAAATCGTGTACCTAAATATTAAATAAAATAAAATAAATGTTTGTGTGTGTGTGTGAATGGTGGTTTTTTTTTAAGACAACCAGGAAGAGCCACACAACAGCTCGTAGCGAAGCTCAACTTGGCGATCTTAACCAATCAACAAGTTAAGCAACGCTTGCTGCGGTCACGAGTTGAATGGGTGTGTGCTAGTGGCATTGTTCAACTGAGCGCTTCCGTGTTTCGGAGGACACGTTAAGCCGTCAGTGTCGGTTGTTTGTCTTAGGACAACAGTCGTTAGGCTATGTCGAGGGCCTTCGGGTGACCTGAAAACTTCGACATGGGTTGGCCACTAACCTATCCACCAATTCGCACTGGGCACGCGTAGTGGATTATGTCCCAACTCCTCTCTCTGAGAGGAAGGCTCGAGTCCCAGCAGTGGGAACAAAAGGGCTGATTACGATTATAATTACTAAAAACGGGGTTTTTATCTTGTATTTACTTTTTGATAATGGCGCTTGGAACAGCGCCAAAAAATTGGAAACTCAAACTTAAAGTTAAACAACTAACACACTTGATGTTCAGTGGTGATGCGGTCGAAGGTGGTTCACACTAGAGCTAGAATAGCTCGTGGCTCTCAAGGACAGGTGCCGGAACACACAGTTAGGTGTGCAGTGCAGCGACAGATGTACAAGCTTGAGGGTGGTAGCTAGTCAGGCGGACACCAGAAGTGCCCTACCACCACGCTGTGGGTTTCATCACGATGTCACCTTCATCGAAAGCTCAAACCCAAGGTGGTGTTTAATCCTGTAGTCGTTTAATCGACGACTGACTCTTGTCACCGTTGGGCTGTCTTCGCTTCAAGTACACAGTAAATATCCAATGTTGTTATCAGTTCGAAATCTGGCCAATAAACACAGAGACGTCACGGGACTTGGCATACACGACACTAACACAAAGATACTAGCGGGCTTAGCACGAATAACTGCGTAAGTTTAATGTAGCGTGCCGTTCAAGAGAAATAGTACAAACTGTCATGTATCTGGGCAATTGGGACACAGATAACTTATAGTTTGTACCCTGAAGCGTGACGCGTCAAAGCTTAGAACGATACGATTTTTTTTCTTTTTTTGTGCCTCTGAACGTGTTCTTGTTCAAAAGATTTTCAAAACTTATTAGGTTAAGTCCATAGATCTGATCCCCATGAAGCCAAATGATGAGCCCGCTGTGCAAAAAATTAAACTTTTCGATTAACTTCTTTAATTATTAGTCTCTTCTTCTCTCGGTGCCTCTTCAATCGATGAAGGTTGGCCATCAGCTTTCCGTACTCGTCTGTATCCTTGGCGAGGCGAAAAAGTTCAGCGGCACTCGTAATCCCTGTCCACTCCCTGATGTTACGTTACCATGATTTCTTCCTGCGACCAGCTCGTCTCTTTCCCGAGTTCTTCTTTTATTAAATTCGGCAAAGTCTTCAGTGATGCATAAATATTGGGTAGGGCTTAGATCATACTCAGGCTGTTTGCAAAATTTATCGCAGCGTCTTCCGACAACCCGTGTCAGACGCCATGACCAACTAGTACGATGGTTAAAGTCAGATAGAGAGTTAAAATTCGATGCTCGACCACCTCATGCCTCGCTAGGACCGTCATGCCTTCCACTAGGACCTCGTGGCTCGTTGGCCTAGTTGTAGTTGTAATGCAATGTTTGGTATCGCTAAGCAGGCGTTAGTGCTTTAAAATAGTAATACTATAAAAATTTTACATAGTGGTTATGAAACATATTTTGTAATGCGCTAGTTTTCCCCGTTAGATCGTATATATGTTCAAAGTGACACGGTAGTTTAGATATGTTATTTTGTAGTTTTTTTTAAATCACCCGGAATCTTGCCTTTAAATCGTCATAACTTTTTTGTTTGTGGTGTAATACCACAAAATAACTTAAGTATGCTTGTATTCTGCAATGTATCTTTATTCTAAATAAATTATTACTTGATATAATTAATATACTTAAAAAAACTTCTGAGCTTTCTAAGTAGGAAATATGTGTAAATGTAATGGAAAGTATTGCATATAACCTTCTTTAAGAAGTTATTCGTTATTACCCTTTTTTTTTTTTTTTTTTTATTTGCAATGTTTCACAGCTTATACAATTTAATATTACGTAACTAGATATTTATAAAACCACTCATGAGCCATTTTTAAACTTCATTATATAGACTTTTGTGTAACAATAAAGTAGGTAGTCATAGTCGCGGAACACATTAAGACAGTAAAAATAACAATGTTTGTGGTGGATTAAAATCAGTAATTGAATATTAACGAATCAACTGGTTCAACTGAATAAATTATAAATATAGCTGTCATAACTAATAAGACGTATAGTCCCACATGTAGTATTTAATTGTTGAATTAGTACCTACGTAATGAGCTTCAACATTAACGACACTAAGAGTAAAAACTATAAAACTTAATGATGGGTAATAATTCCAATATATACTTACCTAATAGTACAATTAAATAGCATGTGTTATATAAATAGTGTGTGGTGTGTATCGGATGTGATGTGATCGGGATGTAAGGGGCGAGCCAACATCTTTTGACCCAAGTCAACCTCACCTGCACGCGGTACATCCTGCTGATCGACGAACGAGGCTCTGACAACCGACCGATGGCGGTATACCCATCCCAACAGGCGTCGCTAAATGCAACAGGCCGGTGACGGGCAGCAGCGTCACCGGTGCGAGAAGCTACGCCCTGCGATCGCCAACCCGCCTGCCCAGCGTGGCGATTACGGGCAATCTCCTCCAATGCAGGACAACAACAAGCCACGGCCCCTAGTTCCCGGCGGCCCCGCTATTCCTGGTCATGGTGGCGACCATGGTAACGGCGGGGCGAGGGGTGCTAAGAATCTCCGGGCTACGGAAGGCCACCACAAACAACTGACCCTGGCGACGTATAACGGACGCACGCTAAGGCTTGACTCGCATCTGGCGCAACTAGAGGTGGAACTTGGGAAAATTAGGTGGCACATACTGGGGTTGAGTGAAGTCCGAAGAGAGGGGGAGGACACCTTAACCCTAGAATCGGGCCACCTTATGTACTTCCGAGAGGGAGACCAACAATCCCAAGGTGGCGTTGGGTTTCTGGTAAACAAGTCCCTTTCTGACAACGTTGTGGAAGTGTCCAGTGTGTCGAACAGGGTAGCGTACCTTATTGTGAAGCTCACCGAGAGGTATAGCCTCAAGGTGGTGCAAGTGTACGCACCGACCTCAACACACTCGGACGATGAAGTGGAGGATATGTTCGATGACATATCGAGGGCCCTCCACTTCACTACAAAGACCCAGTACACCGTTGTCATGGGGGACTTTAACGCTAAAGTGGGAGTACAGAATTTCAGCGAATCGGTAGTAGGATGCCATGGCTTTGGAAGCAGAAACCATAGGGGGCAAATGCTCGTCAACTTCCTCGAACGGGAGGGGCTCTTCTTGATGAACTCCTTCTTTAAGAAACAGCCCCAAAGGAAGTGGACGTGGCTAAGCCCCGACACTAGGACTAAAAATGAGATTGACTTCATCATGACGAATAAAAGGCACATATTTAGAGATGTCTCCGTGATCAACAGGTTCAATACCGGTAGCGATCACCGACTTGTCCGAGGCTCTCTGAATATCAACTTCAAGGCGCAACGTGTCCGTCTGATGAAGTCCAGGCTCCGACCAACACTGCTCCAAACCATTGCAGGATCTGAAACATTCCAGTTAAACCTGGAGAACCAATTCGCTGCCGTGGAAACCACCACAGACGTAAACCAGAACCTCGAAAATGTGACTCGGGTCCTCAGGGAAGAAGGTACGAGATTTTGTTACATGCAGCGTAAGGGCAAGAAGTCCAAGCTTTCAGAAGAGACTTTGGGGCTAATGAAGGAACGACGTGAAAACCCACCCATCACTTCGTCAGAAAAGCGGACTCTAAACCGAGAGATCAACAAGAACGTACGACACGACCTCCGGTGCTTCAATACTCTTTCGATCGAAAGAGCGATCGAGCAGAATCGAGGGTCAAAGGTGTTCGTACAATCTCTTGGAAGAAGCCACCTGACGAAGTTGACCACAGCTAGTGGAGAAGTCGTTGCTTCGAAGCCGGCAGTCCTTTCGGAAGTGGAGGACTTCTATGGCCGATTATACGCATCGCATGCATCTCGACCTGATCCCGAAAATGATCCTAGAGCCACGTTAACACGCCATTTCACCGAAGACTTGCCAGAAGTCAGTATTGGCGAAATCGAGATCGCTCTTAGACAGCTTAAAAATGGAAAAGCCCCTGGAGAGGATGGCGTTACAACAGAGCTACTAAAAGCAGGAGGTAAACCCGTACTGAGGGAGCTCCAGAAGCTTTTTAACGCTGTCCTGTTCGAAGGGAGAACTCCAGAGGCGTGGAGTAGGAGTGTGGTCGTCCTGTTCTTCAAAAAAGGAGATAAGACCCTGCTGAAGAACTATCGACCCATATCCCTTCTAAGCCACGTCTATAAGCTGTTTTCAAGAGTGATCACGAACCGTCTTGCGCGTAGACTCGACGAATTCCAACCACCGGAACAGGCTGGGTTTCGGAGCGGATACGGCACCATAGACCACATTCACACAGTGCGGCAGATTATACAGAAGACCGAAGAGTATAATCAGCCCCTGTGTCTAGCATTCGTGGACTATGAGAAGGCCTTTGACTCGGTTGAAATCTGGTCTGTTCTGGAGTCCCTGCAGCGTTGCCAGATAGATTGGCGATACATCCAAGTGATGAGATGTCTTTACGAAACCGCCACCATGTCCGTCCAAGTACAGAATCAGCAAACAAGTCCCATACCGTTGCATCGAGGAGTGAGACAAGGGGACGTTATTTCCCCGAAATTGTTTTCAAATGCAATGGAGGATATGTTCAAGACGCTGAACTGGAAAGGACGTGGCATTAATATCAACGGCGAATACATCTCTCACTTGCGATTTGCTGACGATATCGTCATCGTGGCAGAGACGCTGCAGGATCTGCAACAGATGCTGAATGACCTGGCTGACTCTTCTATACGCATCGGCCTACGGATGAACTTGGACAAAACCAAGGTCATGTTCAACGAACATGTTCTACCGGAACCGATTGCGATACACGGCGCCGTTCTCGAAGTTGTTCAAAAATATGTGTACCTCGGGCAGACATTGCAGTTGGGAAAAAACAACTTTGAGAACGAGGTGAATAGAAGAATTCGGCTGGGCTGGGCAGCGTTTGGGAAACTACGTCGAGTCCTTACTTCGCCGATTCCACAGTGCCTGAAGACGAAAGTCTTCAATCAGTGCGTCCTACCCGTCATGACATACGGTGCCGAAACGTGGACACTGACGGCTCGAATGGTCCACAAGCTCAAAGTCGCTCAGCGGGCTATGGAAAGGGCTATGCTCGGTGTTTCTCTGAGGGATCGCATCAGAAATGAAGTGATCCGTCAGAGAACCAAGGTCATCGACATAGCCCACCGGATCAGCAAGCTGAAGTGGCATTGGGCTGGCCATATTAGCCGTAGAACCGACAACCGTTAGGGTAAACGAGTTCTAGAGTGGAGACCGCGTCTCGGCAAACGTAGTGTAGGACGTCCTGAGGCACGGTGGAGTGACGATCTGCGCAAGACGGCTGGCAAAAACACATCACAAAATTTGTAATGACGTAGAACACCAAAGAAGTATAGATATTATGTATGACAGTGTTATTGACATATTGAGAAGTGCGGCTACTTTTAGTTTTAAGAGTAAAGTTGTCAAAAAGAAGAAAATTGTTATAGGCTGGAATAAGTACGTGAGGGACGCACATGCGCGGGCTCGACTTGGGTTTCAAAATTGGGTCATACACGGTAAACCAAAATATGGGCCTATTTTCAATAATATGATATGTACTAGAAAAAAATTCAAAAACTGGATGCGAGAAGCCCAAGATAGACCTAAGTGGCGTGCAATTGGAGAGGCCTATGTCCAGCAGTGGACTGCTACAGGCTGATGATGGTGTGTATCGTGTAAGGGTGTGTTTGTGTGTGCGAGGGTGTATGTGTGTTTGGGGTGTCACGAGATGAGAGAGAGGGCAGCAAGAGGTATGCATTAGTATAAAGATAAGATAAGACTTTCCAACGATATCAGTCAGTCAGTCACCTAACTGACTGAAAGACAACGCACAGCCTAAACTGCTGGTCGTAGATGTACTTGAAACTTGGAGGGTGCTTTTGTTTGGTGGGTAGAGGTGTACTAGGAAAAGGTTTTTCAAAATTCAACCCCTAAGGGGGTAAAAATGAGTGAAAAGCTTTGTATGAAAGTCCTTTATTTTTTAACTTATGAAAATTTGTATTTAGATAGTTCATCTATATATATAACAAGTACAATTTGAAAAATTTAATACCGACTTCCATTCTATTCGGTTACTGGAGTGTAACTCAAAAACTACTGAACCGAATTCGATGAAATGGGACCACATTGGAAGCACCAGCTTTCAAACAAAAAAAAAGAATTTTGAGAATCGATTCACCCTATCGAAAGTTATGAGGTAACGAACATAAAAAATAGAAACAAACATTCGAATGAGTACCTCCTCCTTTTTGGAAGTCGGTAGAAAATGAACCTCTATTTCTATATATTTCTTATATATATTTTATAGTTTCTTAATACTATGTATCTTTGTTTATTTTCTATTGTTTATTTGTTTCTGTTGTGTCACTAGTTACGTTCGTGGTGTCAGTGAGGAGCGCCGACTGAAAATCAGTGCTTGGGTTTACCCTAGCGTATGCTGAGTCGGGGCTCTTTCATGGCATTACGCAACATTATTATTACGATGGTTGTCCTATTTTGTCAGTATTTTTGTATGTTATGTTGTGTGATGTCCTGAATAAATCTATTTTCTTTCTTTCTTTCTTTCTATTTCTCCTGGTCACGATATAACTTGAGAACGGATGAAACAAACTAGTTAATTCTTTTTTTGTGTGTTAATTATTGTCAGGAGAAGGTTCTTATGAAAAAAAACCAAGAATAGACGGGCGTTTTATGGCTAAGCCGAAGGCCGAGCCTCCTACGCGAAAAAAATCGCGGGCAGTCGCTAGTTTAAAATAAAAAAAATATTGTTCTTTAATAATCTTTGACAGGGATAAAGTAGTATTTATACTCATTACTACAACTTTACTCCGTTTTTACTTAACCTTATTGAACAATCACGTAAGACTAGGCTAGCCGCGATACCAGCGCCTCTACCGGTATAACCACAGCTCAAGTCAACATGCGCTAAATTTTATGAATACAAGCTTCAAGCATGTTGGTAACGTTGCAAGCATACCACTGGTACATATATTAATGTCTACTTGTAGTATATAAGCCACGGAGAGCTGCCCGTAGTTTTATGTGAGGTTTTCGTTTTCTTGACAACTATATCGTGGATGGCGAGAAAAATCCAAAGACTTTACATAAACTAAGTCTTTTAAAAACCCAAAAACTTCTTTAATAAACTAATTCTTTGAAAATACCAAAGACTTGATTTAAACTATGTCTTTGAAAAACCAAAAACTTCTATATGAACTAAGACTTTCTGTAGAAAACACAAAGTCTATATTAACTACATCTTCGACAAAAAAACAAAATTATTACATAAATTAAGTTAAAAAAAACAAATACTTCTACATAAACTAAGCCCAAAGACTTTTTATGGTCGTGTTCCTTTATGAGCCCGAATCACTCGCTTACGATCATCGAGAGCGAGCTCGAATCAGCTCGAAACGTCATCAATGACGTTACCGATAACGCTCACGTCGTCCACAACGCTCACGGATGGAATGTGGATTTTTGCGGTCGTTGTGAGCTGTCATTGTCAAAACATCAAATACGTATAGGATTCTTTCAAGTTTCGACAGAAAATATGGCGCGCATTTCGCGACCGCGTTAGTGTTCTATTCGGGTTGGTCATTGGAACCAAAGGGAGCGGTAATCCGAGGCGTGACAGTTATAAGCGTTGACGGCACTTACCGGAACCACAGATTACTGAATATTACTACGTAACCGGAACGTACCCTATAAAAACTAAGTCTTTGCAAATCCCAAAGACATGAATATAAACTAATGCTGGAAGACTTTTACATAATCTAAGTGTTTTGAACAAACCAAAAACATCTATATATACTAAGTCTTAGGAAAAACACCCAACTGGCTTTTGTGATGGTGGTGTGGTGGTGTGGCTGGTGTGGTGGTGTGGCTGGTGTGGTGGTGTGGCTGGTGTGGTGGTGTGGCTGGTGTGGTGGCTTATGATCTAATTATATTATATCTAAATCAATAGAATCTAATTTGTTTTTCTACCTTGTAGCCGGTTTTTGTGATACGTTTGAGGTTAAGTACATTAAAAACTTTATTACCTTAACTTTATTTGGAAATATCTGTGCGATTAGGTATCTTCAGTAGTATCTTAAGGGTATATATGGTAATAAGGTTGAAAATTGCTAATCAGATTGGACGATGTGATGCGAAGATGGATTAGTTTTGTACGTTTTCTTTATATTTTTTTATTTATTAACACAATAAAAAAAAAAACTGCTGGTTACTATTTTAATACTTATAGTATTACCTAAAAAATATAGTGTTATCTCTGAAAGTTCTGAGTTTGGATTTGAAACTTTATTTTTGTGGCCCTATTTAGGTTTGTTCTGCGGAAAGCGAGTAATATTTATGAATTGTATTCGGTTCATATTTTGCCTGTTCCTTTTCGAACCCAAGTATTTTATCATAGAATATTATCAATCTGTTTCGTTACACCTAGCTGTTTAAAGATTATACTTTTTAATATTATCAGGATACCAGCGCGCCTTAAGAAACTATGAATGAATATGAACTACAAAATGGCGAATTTTATTGGTTTAACGTTTATTGTAACGGGTTTTTAAAGATTAATGCCCGTTTTCACAAACATTTTAGGTAACCTAAAATTTTGGTGAAAACGGGCATTAGTGTGCATGTATCCAGTTATAACTGGTTACAGGAAAAAGCAAATCACTAGTTTTATAGAAATTAATTAAACAATGATAAAAAACAAAAAAAATACTTGTTCCTTTAAAACTTGTCAGTATCTTGGACTATATTGCATAACTCTCACATAGCCTCGAGTGGATCAATACTGGTATTGCTTTCTCGCTCGCACGTCGTCCTTCTCTCTCTGTATACAGCCTTCCTGCCAAGGGGTGGTGACTGCCTCTAATATAATTAAATCTAGCATATATACACCCCTACATGGAATTGTAACAATTCACTATTGCCCGAGGATTTATACTAGAAATGCAAATATTTATTTTTCCATATCTATAGAGACTTATTCAATCAAATGTTGTATCACTTAACACCGATTTTAACCGACTTCAAAAAAGAAGCAGGTTTGCAATGCGACTGTTTTTTAAATGTTTGTTACCTCAGAACTTTCGACAGGGTGAACCGATTATTATAATTCTTTCCGTTCGGTCCCGTTTAAATTTCATCCAATTCGGCGGTTTTTGAGTTACACTTAAAACTGAAAGTGCTTCACCTATTTTGATGATATCCTTATTGACGGTGAATGACAATCATCCCGTAAGTAGCAAGGGTCACTAAAAAGGCAGAAAATCATTACATAACAATGGAACCGATTTCAATACTAAAAAGTGTGAGATAATGTATCGAAATCGGTACCACGTGCACAATACTGCGATAATAGGTACTTTTGAACTGTCATGGTACCGACTTCGACAAGTTATTTCACACTTTTCTACAGACTTTCGGTTTCGCAGTTTTTGAGTTACACTCCAATAACTGATTTTTACCAAAGTAATGGAATGGAAGTCGGTATTAAATTTATCAAATTGCACTTGTTTAGCATTGTAGTCGGTTTCATTTTTTGGTAAAAAAAAACTGTGTGATTATCAGAAGTACAGTTTTATCTACATGTATCTATATATATTTTATGTCAATCGGTAACGAGAGGAGATGATGTTAAGAGCCACGCTTGCCCGTGACAGTTAAGTGCCATTCAGCCTTGCGATTCTCTAAGAGCGAACATAGCTCTGCATCTTTGACAACATCCGTGAAAAATAACCTTGTGTACACGGGCGATATCTCATAAAGTATTTGACTCATTGAACGCAACGACGAATCATTAGAGAATCGCACGGCAGAATTTCAAACTACAACAGTTCAAAACCCTGCACGGTAATACACTGCACTCATCACCCTGAGTTAGATGTTCAATCCCCTGCACGGTAATACACTGCACTCATCACCCTGAGTTAGATGTTCAATCCCCTGCACGGTAATACACTGCACTCATCACCCTGAGTTAGATGTTCAATCCCCTGCACGGTAATACACTGCACTCATCACCCTGAGTTAGATGTTCAATCCCCTGCACTGTAATACACTGCACTCATCACCCTGAGTTAGATGTTCAATCCCCTGCACTGTAATACACTGCACTCATCACCCTGAGTTAGATGTTCAATCCCCTGCACGGTAATACACTGCACTCATCACCCTGAGTTAGATGTTCAATCCCCTGCACGGTAATACACTGAACTCATCACCCTGAGTTAGATGTTCAATCCCCTGCACGGTAATACACTGCACTCATCACCCTGAGTTAGATGTTCAATCCCCTGCACGGTAATACACTGCACTCATCACCCTGAGTTAGATGTTCAATCCCCTGCACTGTAATACACTGCACTCATCACCCTGAGTTAGATGTTCAATCCCCTGCACGGTAATACACTGCACTCATCACCCTGAGTTAGATGTTCAATCCCCTGCACGGTAATACACTGCACTCATCACCCTGAGTTAGATGTTCAATCCCCTGCACGGTAATACACTGCACTCATCACCCTGAGTTAGATGTTCAATCCCCTGCACGGTAATACACTGCACTCATCACCCTGAGTTAGATGTTCAATCCCCTGCACGGTAATACACTGCACTCATCACCCTGAGTTAGATGTTCAATCCCCTGCACGGTAATACACTGCACTCATCACCCTGAGTTAGATGTTCAATCCCCTGCACGGTAATACACTGCACTCATCACCCTGAGTTAGATGTTCAATCCCCTGCACGGTAATACACTGCACTCATCACCCTGAGTTAGATGTTCAATCCCCTGCACGGTAATACACTGCACTCATCACCCTGAGTTAGATGTTCAATCCCCTGCACGGTAATACACTGCACTCATCACCCTGAGTTAGATGTTCAATCCCCTGCACGGTAATACACTGCACTCATCACCCTGAGTTAGATGTTCAATCCCCTGCACTGTAATACACTGCACTCATCACCCTGAGTTAGATGTTCAATCCCCTGCACGGTAATACACTGCACTCATCACCCTGAGTTAGATGTTCAATCCCCTGCACTGTAATACACCGCACTCATCACCCTGAGTTAGATGTTCAATCCCCTGCACGGTAATACACTGCACTCATCACCCTGAGTTAGATGTTCAATCCCCTGCACTGTAATACACTGCACTCATCACCCTGAGTTAGATGTTCAATCCACTGCACTGTAATACACTGCACTCATCACCCTGAGTTAGATGTTCAATCCCCTGCACTGTAATACACTGCACTCATCACCCTGAGTTAGATGTTCAATCCCCTGCACGGTAATACACTGCACTCATCACCCTGAGTTAGATGTTCAATCCCCTGCACTGTAATACACTGCACTCATCACCCTGAGTTAGATGTTCAATCCCCTGCACGGTAATACACTGCACTCATCACCCTGAGTTAGATGTTCAATCCCCTGCACTGTAATACACCGCACTCATCACCCTGAGTTAGATGTTCAATCCCCTGCACTGTAATACACTGCACTCATCACCCTGAGTTAGATGTTCAATCCCCTGCACTGTAATACACTGCACTCATCACCCTGAGTTAGATGTTCAATCCCCTGCACTGTAATACACTGCACTCATCACCCTGAGTTAGATGTTCAATCCCCTGCACTGTAATACACTGCACTCATCACCCTGAGTTAGATGTTCAATCCCCTGCACTGTCATGTCGCTGGAAACAGTTCCCTTTACAGAAACAGTAATGTTTGCTTCACGTTAGTACAGCTGACAAAGATGTGGTAGGAACAGAAAAACATTATATAGGACTAGCTGCGTCCCGCGCTTTCACCCGCATAGTGATGGATGATGATAAGTCTGAAGAATAATCCTTACTAATAATGTCTTACCCGGGATGTACCTAATATATCTGCTTGCCAAATTTCAATACGATCCATTTAGCCGTGTAGAAGTGAAAGCGTAAACTAAACAAACCCACTATCAAATTTATAATATTAAGTTAGTATTTATTGTTGTTCCTTGATTTGCGTTTGATTATTCATTTATATTTTCACGCAGTCTTAGTGGATATATAAAAGGTAAAAGACAAGTCATAAATCTTGTTTAAAATAACAGAGATGTTACACTGTAGCATCTCTGTAGATATAATCGGTTTAGGATTTTATTTAATTCATTTTCATTATGTTGTACCACCTAAAGAAAAGTGTAGTATGCATTTAGTTCAAATACTAAAAATCTATTGAATTTTAGAGATAGATAGAAAACCCTCTTCGCTGTCGTAGCGTTACTACGCTGTCGTAGCGTCAATACGTTATCGTAGCATCAACAAGCTGTCGTAGCGTCAATAAGATGTAGCGTTACTACGCTGTAATAGCGTTAATAAGCTGTCGTAGCGTCAATACGTTGTCGTAGCGACAATAAGCTGTCGAAGCGTCACTACGTTGTCGTAGCGTCAATAAGCTGTCGAAGCGTCACTACGTTGTCGTAGCGTCAATAAGCTGTCGTAGCATAAACACTGATGTACCTTCTGAAGTTGTGATCTAAGGATTTATTACATAACAAAGCTGATTTTTGCTGTCTATTAAAAAATTATTATATTAACATATAGCTGCGCACCGCAGTTTTCCCCTGGTGATGGATGATGATGATAAGCCAAATATAGCCTATGTCACTCAGGAATAATGTAGCTTTATATTGTAACTTGATTGAAACTTTCGTAAGTATTTGGACGGTTTAACTTACGCGGTAGCTATAGTCGAATATCTCGACCGGTTTTGTGACCGTCCAGGCCACTTCTTCATGGAGTACTTGCGCAACCGGCTGCGATCGCATTTGTATTGATGAAAGTTTAATTTTTGTTTTTTATCCATTACAATTAAACAAATAGACAATCTAATATTTTTTCTTTCTTAGACTAGCTGCAGTCGCGTCTTGTCCCATACGGCAAATGGCTCAAACTCTAAGATTAAAGAAACGAAGAGCAGTAGAACCGTTTGTGAATGAGTTCGCCCGGGGTACTATGGCCACCATATCTATTTCTACCGTGAAACAGTAATGTTTGCAATAATGTGTTCCAGTTTGATACCGGTTTGATGGGAGCCTAAACTGCTGCATGGGTACAATCTTGCTATTTAAGCTAACAAATGAATTTTAAACATTCACTAAAGGCAGATTTTTTGAAATTTCACACCTAAGGTGGTGAAGGGAAGGAACCAACAGGCGGTTTCGCTAGTTTGATATGTAGTTTAAAGTACCATACAATAGTTGAGTATGATGAGCAAGCCGCTCGTCTGACGTTAAGCGTCACTTTTGCCCATAACAGTTCAGAGCTATTCAGAATTTTAAACTCCAAGAGTTCAAAACCCTGCAATGTAACTGCGTTCGTCACCATGAGATATGACATGTTTTCTTGCCCTTTAAGTACACAGGATGTATCGCTCTTCATATCGAAACACAGTAATGTTTGCACACTACTGCTTCACGGTTGTATAACTGGCAAAGGTGAAGTATTTTCTCAGGCGGACTTAATTTTCAAACTTCGTATCTCCATTTGGTCAAACTTTACAAGAGGACGTAAAACTGTTTAATTAAATAACGTACAATAAAAACGTAGACAATCAGATTAATTAACATTTAAATAATAAAGGTGCTTATGTTTATTGTAAATATGACTCCACTATTTTTATTGATAGTTATTTATTTTATTTTATTTTATTTTATTTTATTTTATTTTATTTTATTTTATTTTATTTTATTTTATTTTATTTTATTTTATTTTATTTTACAATGTTGGAAAACAAACGATTGAACGATTCGAAGAAACAATAGGAACAATTGACTTATATCAGTTTTCGCTTTACTACTATAATATTTATTAAACAGTTTTTGTTCCGTCTGTAAAAAAATTATTAAATAGAACGAAGTTTGAAAATTATGCTAGTGCATTGTTTTTGAAAACAATATCTCTATTGTTCGGGATCATCGGGATTTTGAATATTTAATATAAAAAAGAGTCGTAAAACTAGGAACTTTTACAATCCTTAAACATAAATATATCGCTTTAAAGTTTCAAAGCTCTTTTATAATAAATAAACGCAAGTACCTTCAAACTTTTGCAATGTGTGTTGTGAAGACGTGTAGGTACAATCGATGATAAAACTATGATACAATCTTAAATATAGTTTTATTATTTTTAACATAATACCGCGACCTATCGAGCCGGAAATTAAGATGCAGATGTTTACTTATCAAAGTTCACATAAGTCAAGTCAAGTCAAAATCATTTATTCAATTTAGGCATCAAAGGTGCACTTATGAACGTAAATTTTTCATTAACATTACTTTAAAGACTCTACCGCCGCGTTCCAAAATATAGAGCCTACCGAGAAGAAACTCGGGGCCATTTTTTTTATACGGATGGTTACAATGTTTCTACTTGGGTACTACAAATATTACATTTTATGGGTGGCAGAGTGACAGCTTGTCAGAAGTGGAGTAAGTATTCCAAGCATCTTTATCTTCTATATAATGTCGGACATTATAATAAGCTTTTTTTACAAAACGTTTTTTACAGTCAACTTGAATTTGCCCTCTGTGAGCTCAGTTATGTGTTTTGGGATTTTATTATAAAACGCACACAATTTCCTAGGAATGACTTATTAGTCTTCGCAAGTCTTCATAATATATATAAAAAATTTTTATTGTATATTGCGATCATTATAGCCACCCTCAAACATGTTAAACCTTATAACAGCTCGGTGGAAATATTAAATGTGCAAAATTTGCATGTTTCATAATGTACCGTAGCACATTTTTGATATCTTGTGAAAACTGGTCATTTTCTATCTATCTACTTAAGGGAGTAGAGGCCAAAAAGTCTATACCTGAAATAAAAATAAAAAATTTAATAATATTGAGCCTGAAGACGTAAAACTAGAAGAACTAAAGAATGTGACTTCTTTTTAAATGTCTGTCGACATGCTCACCACAACATCAAGATCGAGCGAGCGAAGCCGCTGGCGGGTCAGATAGTATTAAAATAAAATAAAAACATTTCAGATTTCCTATATTTTAGTAAAATAAACTTTAATTGAGCAATAAAAACAAACGTGGTTTTCACTCATTTTTAATTAGAAATACGGGATTACTCACGTAATATTTTCAAGTGCTAAGCGATACGTCATCTACGCGCGCGTCCCGAACAAGCCAGAAATAAACCACCGAATGTGGTCGAAACTATAGTCGGACCTGTCCGATAAATAGTACGTGAGAAATCCGGTATTTCTAATTAAAAATGTAATTGAGTATTTATTTGTACAGGATTGTAGATTGATTTTACAATAAAATTAGTCGTTTCTTTTATAATGTATCATATATTCAACACTTCGTTGCTACTATATTTATAACATAATCAATCTATTTTGTTCCCACTGCTGGGACTCGGGCCTTCCTCTCAGAGAGAAGAGTTGGGCAATAATCCACCACGCGGGCCCGGCTTAGTTAATAGGCTAGTGACCAACCCACGTCGGAGTTTTCAGACCGCCCTTAGGCCTTCGACATAGCCTAACGACTGTTATCCTAAGACAAACAACCGGGACCGACGACTTAGCGTGCCCTCCGAAGCACGAAAGCGCTCAGTTGTACAATGCCACTAGCACACACCCATCCAACTCCTGACCGCAGCAAGTGTTGCTTAACTTGTTGATCGGTTAAGATAGCCAAGTCGAGCTCTGCTACGCACGCTTTGACTATATATTTAATATATGCTTACAGTATCAATTTTTTTTAATTTTTTACTGGTTGGCTCGCTGTTTTTTTACAGTGACAGGACCAATAAATTCAATTTAGATAGGCATAGAGATTATTTAAATTTAGCATTAATGTTTAAACTATTAACAAACCAATTAGATTGCCCGTCACTTATGGAACAATTACAATTTAGAGTTCCTTTTAGATATCCTCGGTCTAAAATCACACCATGAGTTCCTTCTAGGTGAACGATATTGGGTGCAAACTCACCTATATGTCGTTTTTGCAAGCTTTATAATTCTTGCGTTGATTTTGATATTCATGTTGAGTGTATAGGCAAACTACGTCGTATGCTGAGCTCAAGTGGGTCCACAATTATACAAAGTACCAGCACGCAATAGTAATACTTTCCTGGTAAATTATGTCAGTACGCATTTTGTAGTGTTTATAATTAGAATAGAATAGAATATAGATTTATTCCAGATCATCACACAACATAACAATAAATAAAATGGATAACACCGCGGACTCTGATTCTCCCTGGGGCTAAATGACCTTGACCCCTGACTTGCCTTAATTGGCCGTCTGGGGGTGGAGACGCAAGAGCAAGTAACAAAAAGCTCAAAGGGAGGAAGTGTTAAAAGGCATAACGCCGGTAGTAGCGCTCTAGTGAAACCGCAGCACACCTCTCGCACCCTTTAGCCATCCACACCAACGTTGCCCCTTTTGTCACCATTGCTGGTGGCCCTTAGGGGGGGGGGGAGGCCTACCATGTTACCCTTCATCCAAAATGTCTGTTTTTACATCATTGTATATTTTATACCAAACAGGCCTCTAAGTGTTGGCCACAGCCCCACTTATGCCTTTGTAAAGGACCGGACGTAATCCGTGAAATAAATGTAATAAAATGGTAAAGGTAACAAAGTCATTATTACTACACCTGAAAACAAAACACTTTTTGAAATGTTGTGTGATGTCGGGAATGAGACCCGCCTCAGCATATGCTAGGGTTGGGTATACTAATTATATAAGGCCCACTTGCACGTTCCAGAGTTAGCTTCAATAACTCAGAGTCAACTGCTAAAACGGGGTTTTATAATTAATTTATCTTGCACCATTAAAGGTTAGGAGTTTACTCCTTTATTTAACTAAGATCTAAGATCCTTTATTTCCTAGATTTATCTAAGGTTATATATTGATATTAAGCCCACGAATGTGGGAGGGTTAAGTCTTTAACTAGGGTTAGTGAAGTTTTGTGTCAAAGATATTGAGGTTACATTCTGCTGTATAATGTACTCTTTGGACGGAATGACACGAGACAATACGTATAGAATAAAAAGACGTCAAATTTCATACAACAAAGGATAAACAAGAAAGTCTAAATACGAGTACATTGTACTGTAGTGCCAAAGAGATAGATATAAGTTTCACTTTTTTTTCGATTCGTTCATTATTGGTCAGGTTACAATATAAGCGCATAGACAATTCAATGTTCCCATCTAAAGATTACAAATGTCAGTTTAGCAAAACCGGTGATCTTTTATAGTCGTGCAAGGCACAATGAGAGTTAAAAATTGATATGACTAACGCAAGTTTACAAACTCGTAGACTTATTTATTCAACCCGAGCAAACGTGCATGTGGGCCTAATCTGTCAATAGTTACTTTTGTTGTAGTTTATTGTTATAGTTACAGGTTGTTTACAAGAATGTAACACATATTTATTTTAGTCGTAATTACCAAAAATTACTATAATATTGTAGCCTTATGCTTGTGGTGTCCGCCTGTTATTTGTTGAGCACATAGTTTAAGACTTTCGTTTTGAGATAATAGTATATTATGGTACAAGTGTGTAATTTATTTATTTATTTATTTATTGGAAAACCAACAGCTTTAACACAACAAAAATATTCACTGAAATAACATTAGAAAGCCAATTACAGGTTCTCACGATTTAATGTTGGTGATTACCGCTGAGGCAACATTGAATCCCGAGCCGTCAGGTGAAAGTCTTAAGAGAGCCCAGGACGGTAACCATCAATACACACGTGTATCATACGACGTTTTTCAACACACTTGTGAAGAAAATAATCCTAAACAATAATTTTATTTAAGCGGGAAAAATTATTCAGTTTTCCTATGCGCGCGCATCTAACAATGGCGATCGATCATAGATTAGGTTTCTTTTTTTTGCTATTCGCAGATAGCGTTTCAGCCACGTACAAAATGGGGAATTGCAAGTTTCCTTTATAACAGAGAAAAGAAAAGTTATATTTGAGTGAAAGTTTTATTTATTAAACACGTACAGGTTGAAATTATCTATTTAAATACGAAGTTTCATGAAACATTCATTGATTTGTACTATTGAACACGATCTTTTTGTATCGAATTTTTTTTAAGAACAAAGCAACTCGACCAGTAAAAAAAACTCTATAACTCACTTGTGAATAATAGCAATGAAAAAGTCACAGTTTGATTACAGGCGTCATTATGTGCCTAATTGCGGTGAAATTAGAGCCGCGTTATGAGCAAGTGTGTTGAAAATTTATTTTTTGTGTATCAACTGTTGGTGAACCTAATTAACAAATAAATTAAGATGCTTTTTCAACAGTTTTCTATTCGATCTCCCTTCATATAAAAGTTTATAACCACGCGGCACGCTGGTTCCATACTGTTTGGTAACACTAAAAGTTGTAAAACTTTTCTCGTTGCTCTACTACTATTTTCTACCGACTTCCAAAAAAAGGAGGAGGTATTCAATCATACTGTATTTTTTTTATGTTTGTTACCTCATAACTTACGATAGGTTGAGCCGATTCTCAAATTTTTTTTTTGATAAAAGGAGGTGCTTCCCGTGTGGTCCCATTTAAATTTCATCAAATTCGGTTCAGTAGTTTTTGAGTTACACTCCAATAACTGATTTTTTCTAAAGTAATAGAATGGAAGTCGGTATTAATTTTTTCAAATTGAGCTTGTGTAGTTTGTTTATAGTTTATACGTTCGTATGTTTATAGTTTGCTGTACTAAACTGTGTCTTTAGATTTTCTTCAAAACTAATGTGAGTAGCATCGCTAACTGAACAGTTGCATGTGGGTCAAAGCAAATATCCAAGGAAGTACGTGTTACAAAGTGGCTTACCTACCTGTGATTACTGCGGTTCACCTGCATGCCCACATAAATAATAAAACAGTTGTAGTTAACTCATGTATGACATAAAATATAATAGCTCTTGAATAAGAGAAGCCACTGACTCCTGAAACACAGTGTATACCAGTTCGAGAGGCTATGGATTCACCATAACTTTGTAATATTGTTTTGTGTCTAAATAAATGATTTGAAATAAAAAATAATTTAAATTGTTCGCCGGGTTTATTATTTTGTCTCACGTAATAATGGGCGAGCTAATGGAGATCTATGAGACACTGTTTTAGACTCCGGACTGTAATTGAGAATTTCTTTGTCAGAAAATACCAATATCTGTCCAACCTGGAGACCAAACCCAGGAACCTGAGATTCCAAAGCGAACGTCCATCACTACACCAAGACCAAGCGAGCGAAGCCGCTGGCGGGTCAGCTAGTCAATAACTATTTTTGAAGTTATGTTCAAAAGTAATTGTAATTTTTCGCAGTTCTGTGCTGAGCTTTAAACTTTGGATTGGCCATATATAATATATATATTTATTATAGGCAGACATAACGCTTAACGTCAGACAAATGACTTGCTCATCTCGTCATTTGCAATAAAGTAATTAAGGGACTAAATTTTTCATTTTGTATTTTTTTTTGTTAAGATGTATGTACATTTACAAAAAGAAGGTTCTTTCGTAATGGAACGGTGTACAAGATGTATAGACAATGAGAAACAGCGTTTTTCATTTTAGTCTTGTCCATATTTTTTCTTTCTATTGTCAACAATATTATCTCTAGAACCTGTACAAAAAATACCTCCTATTACACATTATAATCATCACAGTCTAAAAAACCTGAAAATTCTAATCTTTGTTTCAGAAAATGAAAATTCTTGCTGCCCTTATTATAGGCGGTGCCTTCTTAGGGGTTGCGTCATGCGAAAACGACCAATCCGAGCTCGCGCTGTCCGACGAACAGCCAATCATGGATCAAGGAAATGTGCGAAAGAGACGGGACACTCCTGAGGTGGTTTTGCAGCTTAAATACGACGGGGGTGAACTGGATAGAATATATTTGACGCAGTTCAGAAAACCAAAAAGATCTTGGAGTCCTTCAGTAAGCGTGCAGACGAATTTGTGCGCGGACCTCTGTCACGCAGGTTTACGTTTTTCTTTTTTTTTTCTTTGCGTTATTTAGAAGAAAAGTCGTTTAGTTGTGTTGTGTTTTTGTGTATTTGTTTTGTTTTTAATGTACTCGACATTCAACTCAGAGAGGTGTATACAGGTTTTTTAATGTGAGTATTATTAATTGTTAATATTGGTATTAATTATGAAAGAATTGTTTAATTTATACTATCGATGGTGTAGAAAACTAGCAAATATATAGTTGTTAATAATAACATTCAAGTTTTGTAAATGCTGACAGATGAGTATCTAGTAAGAAAAAAAACACGGAATATAAAAGAATGTTTCTTGTAATTCCGTAGATACATGCTCGAGGGTTATTATATGTAGGTATATGTAATAAGTCAATAGTAGTTTAGGAATGTGAAAGATTCACATCCATCTATCCAAACAGACATATCTCCTATCAATGGATAATATTACTTCTAAGAGTAATTTTCTGTTTAGGGATTAGCTTAGCGACGTTGTCATGAAAAAGTAATTATTGCTAAATCAAACGAAACAGTATTTTGAAAAGCTATATTACAATACAATAAAACAATCTTCATTGATCACTGTTATTAAGAAAAACCATAATACAATGAAAGAAGCGAAGCGCTCGTAGGGGAGCTTGACTTGGCGATCTTCACCGATCAACAAGTTAAGAAACACTTGCTGCGGTCAGGAGTTGGATGGGTGTGTGCTAGTGGCATTATTCAAATGAGCGCTTCCGTGCTTCGGAGGGCACGTGAAGCCGTCGGTGTCGGTTGTTTGTCTTATGACAACAGTCGTTAGGCTATGTAAAAGCCCGTTGGCCTGAAAACTTTTGACATGGGTTGGCCACTAACCTATCCACCAAGCCGCACTGGGCCCGCGTGGTGCTCTCCTTTCTCTGAGAGGAAGGCTCGAGTCCCAGGAGTGGGAACAAAATGGGCTGATTATGATGATTATTATAATACAATAAAAAAAAAGCGCTACAGTAGATTAGATAAATTGTCGGCCTTATCGCTATAGCAATCTCTTACAGGCTACCTTGCATTGAGAGATTCTTAATATTAATGCGGTAGTAGGGAAATAGATGTTTTAAAAAACAATCATTTTATCTAGGAATATTAATTTTAATTGCAATATGTAATACACGAATTTAAGTTTCAAAAATTTCGTTTTTATGACTATTATTATATAATGGTCCTATAATGATCAACAAACATTAGGGCCCATACTTAGATAACAATATTAATAAAACATATATAAAAAATAAAAATAAAAATGTAAATAGAAAATTAGCTTATATTTATGAATAACACCCAACAATAAATTAATTTAATCAAAAGTAATCAATCAAATAAATAGTATCAAAATCGAATCAAATCAAATCAATCAAATCAAATCAATCAATCAAAATAGTAAAATCAATAATAAAAAGTACAAAGTTACTGATAGAAAATAAATCTACCTATTACAATAAAACTCATTTACTTAATATTTGTAAATTATATATTTATTCATTATATTAGCTATATTTAATTATATATAATCATTTGAATTATTAATTATATTTTTAAATTGATAATACTCGTATACTTAATAAAATATAAGAATTTAGAAGAATTATCAAATGTAGGCATCCAAGGCGCACTTATGAACGTAATTTTTTCATTATAATGTACTTTAACGACTCTACCGCCGCGTTCCAAAATATATAGAGCCTACCGAGAAGAAGCGGCAAGAAACTCGGGGCCATTCTTTTTATATAGATGTTTTTACAATGTTTTTACTTAGGTACTACAAATATTAGCTCCAGCGTGTTGCCTTACAAAAGAGAACATAATATAAAACACAACCAATTTTATTAAAGTGTTTAAAGCGCAGAAACGTGTTGTTAGAACAATGTTTGGTCTACAACAAATCGACACTTGCAGGCCATTATTTATCGAACGTAAAATTTTAACAATTACGTCACTATATATATTAGAAGTAGCGATATTTGTAAAAGGTAACCCGCAACTGATCCCGGGTTTGTCCGACACTGTCCAAAGAAACAGACGAGACGCAAAAAGATTAAGGCTGAACCCTGCGAGAAAAACAGTATTTCGGAAGAGCATTTTCTGCATGGGACCTGTTATTTATAACAAGCTCCCGCAAAGCCTAAGAGACCTCAGCTTTAGTCTATTTAAAGTTAAAATTAAAAACATATTATCGACTAAATGTTATTATAGTATAAATGATTTTCTAGATGACAAGCAATTTGAAGTACAATAAGTTTAGTTATAAGTAATTTGACAAGCATGCATATTTAAATTTAATTTTAATTTTAATTCTGACTATATAAATATTTCAATTATTATTTTTATATTATTTGCAAGTGACCGCCATCTCTCTACTTATATTTGTACGCCTACGCGGGCAAAACATGTTGAAACTTATTTAAATTTAAGACCTACATGCACATCCCTGTATGACTACACACATGTTTTGACAAATAAATAAATATATATCTTTAAAAAATGTTTTACAGATATCATTAAACCCAGCATTGCATATGACACAAACACATTTCTTCTGCAATATAAAAACTCTGTCAAAATCTACAGAATTTCCCCAGGCAACTGTTTGCCTTAATTTCTTTAACAACTCTTGTGAGATACGTCATAGTCCTGCTGACCACAATAAAATTATAAATTACTTCATAATCATAAGCAGCCCATTTTGTTCCCAAAACTGGGACTCGAGCCTTCCTCTCAGAGAGAGGAGTTGCGCCGTAATCCAACACGCGGGCCCAGTGCGGATTGGTGAATAGGTTAGTGGCCAACCCATGTCGAAGTTTTCAGGCCGCTCGAAGGCCTTCGACATAGCCTAACGACTGTTGTCCTAAGACAAACAACCGGAGCCGAAGCACGGAATAAAATACTTACTCGTACATAATTCATATTTAATGATAAAAGTATTTATATATAAACCTCTCCAGTTAGCAATTGTTAGTAGGTAGACAAAACAACTATATTAGTGAATATTTAAAGTGTACGGGTTATCGCTCATTATCACGAAAGAGAACAAGCAAGAAATGACATGTGTAAACACTTGACTTGACGTTTTTTTAGAGCACTTGCTATCAAATGCTCGTGTTTGACCACTATCTCACTTGATGTTCAGTGATGATGTGGTTGAAAATGGTATCACACTAGAGCTAGAATAGCTCGTGGCTCTCAAGGATACATTCTTACATTTATGAGCTCCTAGTACTTTTGTTTTACACTTGATAGGATAGTGTTGGACCACTTGATGTTCAGTGATGAGGCGGTGGAAGGTGGTACCACACTAGAGCTAGAATAGCTCGTGGCTCTCAAGGATACATTCTTACATTTATGAGCTCCTAGTACTTTTGTTTTACACTTGATAGGATAGTGTTGGACCACTTGATGTTCAGTGATGAGGCGGTGGAAGGTGGTACCACACTAGAGCTAGAATAGCTCGTGGCTCTCAAGGATACATTCTTACATTTATGAGCTCCTAGTACTTTTGTTTTACACTTGATAGGGTAGTGTTGGACCACTTGATGTTCAGTGATGAGGCGGTGGAAGGTGGTACCACACTAGAGCTAGAATAGCTCGTGGCTCTCAAGGATACATTCTTACATTTATGAGCTCCTAGTACTTTTGTTTTACACTTGATAGGATAGTGTTGGACCGCTTGATGTTCAGTGATGAGGCGGTGGAAGGTGGTACCACACTAGAGCTAGAATAGCTCGTGGCTCTCAAGGATACATTCTTACATTTATGAGCTCCTAGTACTTTTGTTTTACGCTTGATAGGATAGTGTTGGACCACTTGATGTGCAGTGATGATGCGGTGGAAGGTGGTACCACACTAGAGCTAGAATAGCTCGTGGCTCTCAAGGATACATTCATAAATTTATGAGCTCCTAGTACTTTTGTTTTACACTTGATAGGATAGTGTTGGACCACTTGATGTGCAGTGATGATGCGGTGGAAGGTGGTACCACACTAGAGCTAGAATAGCTCGTGGCTCTCAAGGATACATTCATAAATTTATGAGCTCCTAGTACTTTTGTTTTACACTTGATAGGATAGTGTTGGACCACTTGATGTTCAGTGATGATGCGGTGGAAGGTGGTACCACACTAGAGCTAGTACAGCTCGTGGCTCTCAAGGATATATTCTTACATTTATGAGCTCCTAGTACTTTTGTTTTACACTTGATAGGATAGTGTTGGACCACTTGATGTTCAGTGATGATGCGGTGGAAGGTGGTACCACACTAGAGCTAGAATAGCTCGTGGCTCTCAAGGATACATTCTTACATTTATGTGCTCCTAGTACTTTTGTTTTACGCTTGATAGGATAGTGTTGGACCACTTGATGTGCAGTGATGATGCGGTGGAAGGTGGTACCACACTAGAGCTAGATTAGCTCGTGGCTCTCAAGGATACATTCATAAATTTATGAGCTCCTAGTACTTTTGTTTTACACTTGATAGGATAGTGTTGGACCACTTGATGTTCAGTGATGATGCGGTGGAAGGTGGTACCACACTAGAGCTAGAATAGCTCGTGGCTCTCAAGGATACATTCTTACATTTATGAGCTCCTAGTACTTTTGTTTTACACTTGATAGGATAGTGTTGGACCACTTGATGTTCAGTGATGATGCGGTGGAAGGTGGTACACACTAGAGCTAGAATAGCTCGTGGCTCTCAAGGATACATTCTTATATTTATGTGCTCCTAGTACTTTTGTTTTACACTTGATAGGATAGTGTTGGACCACTTGATGTTCAGTGATGATGCGGTGGAAGGTGGTACACACTAGAGCTAGAATAGCTCGTGGCTCTCAAGGATACATTCTTACATTTATGAGCTCCTAGTACTTTTGTTTTACACTTGATAGGATAGTGTTGGACCACTTGATGTTCAGTGATGATGCGGTGGAAGGTGGTACCACACTAGAGCTAGAATAGCTCGTGGCTCTCAAGGATACATTCTTACATTTATGAGCTCCTAGTACTTTTGTTTTACACTTGATAGGATAGTGTTGGACCACTTGATGTTCAGTGATGATGCGGTGGAAGGTGGTACACACTAGAGCTAGAATAGCTCGTGGCTCTCAAGGATACATTCTTACATTTATGAGCTCCTAGTACTTTTGTTTTACACTTGATAGGATAGTGTTGGACCACTTGATGTGCAGTGATGATGCGGTGGAAGGTGGTACCACACTAGAGCTAGATTAGCTCGTGGCTCTCAAGGATACATTCTTACATTTATGAGCTCCTAGTACTTTTGTTTTACACTTGATAGGATAGTGTTGGACCACTTGATGTTCAGTGATGATGCGGTGGAAGGTGGTACACACTAGAGCTAGAATAGCTCGTGGCTCTCAAGGATACATTCTTATATTTATGTGCTCCTAGTACTTTTGTTTTACACTTGATAGGATAGTGTTGGACCACTTGATGTTCAGTGATGATGCGGTGGAAGGTGGTACCACACTAGAGCTAGTACAGCTCGTGGCTCTCAAGGATATATTCTTACATTTATGAGCTCCTAGTACTTTTGTTTTACACTTGATAGGATAGTGTTGGACCACTCGATGTTCAGTGATGATGCGGTGGAAGGTGGTACCACACTAGAGCTAGAATAGCTCGTGGCTCTCAAGGATACATTCTTACATTTATGTGCTCCTAGTACTTTTGTTTTACGCTTGATAGGATAGTGTTGGACCACTTGATGTGCAGTGATGATGCGGTGGAAGGTGGTACCACACTAGAGCTAGATTAGCTCGTGGCTCTCAAGGATACATTCATAAATTTATGAGCTCCTAGTACTTTTGTTTTACACTTGATAGGATCGTGTTGGACCACTTGATGTTCAGTGATGATGCGGTGGAAGGTGGTACCACACTAGAGCTAGAATAGCTCGTAGCTCTCAAGGATACATTCTTACATTTATGAGCTCCTAGTACTTTTGTTTTACACTTGATAGGATAGTGTTGGACCACTTGATGTTCAGTGATGATGCGGTGGAAGGTGGTACACACTAGAGCTAGAATAGCTCGTGGCTCTTAAGGATACATTCTTATATTTATGTGCTCCTAGTACTTTTGTTTTACACTTGATAGGATAGTGTTGGACCACTTGATGTTCAGTGATGATGCGGTGGAAGGTGGTACACACTAGAGCTAGAATAGCTCGTGGCTCTCAAGGATACATTCTTACATTTATGAGCTCCTAGTACTTTTGTTTTACACTTGATAGGATAGTGTTGGACCACTTGATGTTCAGTGATGATGCGGTGGAAGGTGGTACACACTAGAGCTAGAATAGCTCGTGGCTCTCAAGGATACATTCTTATATTTATGTGCTCCTAGTACTTTTGTTTTACACTTGATAGGATAGTGTTTGATAACTTGATGGGCAGTGATAATGCGGTCGAAGGTGATTCACACTAGACGTAGAACAGCTCGTGGCTCTCAAGGACAGGTGCCGGAACACACAGTTAGGTGTGCAGTGCAGCGACAGATGTACAAACTTGAGGGTAGTAGCTAGGTGGGCGGACATCAGAAGCGTCCTACCACCATGCTGTGGATTGTCGTGATCATTCGAGAACTCTTGGAAAGTTACTCGTATCGTTTTCATATCTAATTAGTACGTTACACAATAAATCATAAATCATAAACATTTATTTGCATCAAGACATGGTAAGCAAATATAACAGATGTTACGTAGGAATAAATTAGTCCGAACTTATTTTTCGCTAACATAGCATGCTAATTTTATAGTCAAAATAATTTACATGTCAATTTAATTTATATAAGAATATAATGAAGACTAGCTGACCCGCCAGCGGCTTCGCTTGGTCTTGGTGTAGAGGTAGAAGTGCCGTTTTGGAACCTCGAGGTCCTAAGTTCGATCCCCGGGTTGGACAGTTACTGGCTTTTTCTGACAAAGAAATTTTGAAAGAGTGCCCCGTAGTTTGCAACAGACTCGCCTCTTATAAAATAAGACTAAAAACAGCAACTGTCTAGCGAAACGTAGGCGTTTAAGACATCCTGCTTCCCCCTTCAAAGATATATAGGCGAAACTGTTTGTTAATAAATAAAATGTATGTATAGCAGGCGATTCACTCAAGACCGCTAGACTGTTGTTTCACCTCCGTGGTGATGGATAATGATAAATCAAATATAGCGTATGGTACTCAGGCATAATGTACTTAGCACTAAACTCGTGAAAGAAATGTTTGAATAGGTTAAGCCTTCATAAAATGAAGATAAGGTTTACAATGCAATACGTCCAAATAATATCAAATAATAATTTCAACAACAAAACAAAATAAAAGTTTAATGACCCGACAACGAAATAACTAGTAGTTATGTGAACAGTAGACCTCGCGAGCACAGCTTATCAGCGGCAATTTGTCGTAGTCTAAACTATCTGCAGGTTATCGAAATTCAGTAAAAAAAGACTTTAATTTATTACGACAAGACCATTTTTGCAAAAATTTTGTATATCTTTAAGAACATTGGGTACTTACCATTATAAAATCGTTAAACTTCCCAACCTATTATCTCGGCAGCCACTTGACCAATTATGCTCACATTCTAAATTCCTCTTTAAAATCAGGTAGGTACCTAATGTGTACACTTTTTTCAAAATCTATCTTTAAATAGTGCCAGCAAACTTCCCCCCGTTTTACGGAAAGTAACCGACTCAAAACACTCCGACAAAAAGTACAATTTGAAAAATTTTATACCGACTTCCATTCTATTCAACTTTCAAACAAAAAAAAAATTGAGAATTGGTTATTGGTGGTCGAAAGTTATGAGGTAACAAACATTAAAAAAAACTGTCAAATTGAGTACCTCCTCCTTTTTTTGGAAGTCGGTAGAAAAAATATATTGAATAGCAAAACATGTATACCAGTATTGCCAAGATTGGTTAAAAAATGCGACCTGTACATGAATACCAACAAACAACGTAACAAACATACGGACAGATGAAAGTCAATTAGGTCAGTTAAACCAGAGACGTTCGATTAGCTTTCACATAAAAGCGCATAAGATCCGCCAAGATTTATATATTAAGATTTCTTCTAAGTAGGTAGTTTGTACCCAGTGACACTCGCGCAATCAAAACGAATCTAACAACGTAGCATTTATCAAAATCGGCTGAGCCTTTGAGTAGTTCTGTAAGGACATACTATAGGTCAAATACATAACCCTCATTTTAGGGTTTAACCGCAGTCGGCTCTTGTAAATTAAAATGTGTGTGGACCCAAAAAGTTATAAACATTATCAATTTCATTTGGAGGTTGTAATTTCTCTTCAAACAGTATAAATAACAGACAACTAAGCGTTAAGGTGGACCGACTACCTCGTCAAAACCGCGGGGAATCGCTGGATGCAGGAAGCGAGTAGCCGTTCCAAGTGGTGCTATAAGGGGGAGGCGTATGTTTAGCAGTGGACGTCTTCCGGCTGATCATGATGATGAAAAAATGATGAAACGTTTACCATATTATTCTGCTCCCGTCCAGGTCTTGGAGGGGATATCTGCGGCCCAACCTGCCGCCAACTGCTCCCAGTCGGCCTGCACTCTGCCCTTGTCCACGCTAACACAACTGAGGTGGCCTACGGACAACCCAGAGTCGCCGTGTGTCCTACACTATGCAACAACTACTTAGGTATGTCTTGACATATCTCATACGAATTTATTGATAAAATTTACTTACTTTCACTTACTTCAATGACTTGTAATAACTACCACCCAAGGACATCCTCAAGACAAGAGACTTCGACCAATGTGTGTTACTTACTGATGACTTATGGCACTGAAGCGTGGTCTCTTACTATGGGCCTCATAGATAAGCTCAAAGTCGCACAACGAGCTATGGAGAGGGCTATGCTCGGGGTTTCTCTACGTGATCGAATCAGAAATGAGGAGATCCGTAGAAGAACGAAAGTCTCTGACATAGCCCAGAAGATTAGCCAGTTAAAGTGGCAGATGGCAGGGCACATCGCACGCAGAACAGACGGCCGATGGGGCCGGAAGGTTCTGGAATGGAGACCACGGCCCGGAAAGCGCAGCGTAGGTCATCCACCGACACGGTGGACAGACGACTGATAAAGTTACACAGGATGACGTTGGATGCAGGCCGCTTTCAACCGGTCCTTTTGGAAAATTTTGGGGGAGGCTTATGTTCAGCAGTGGACGTCCTACGGCTGACGCGATGATGATGATGAAGGACATCCATTGGATTACACCGTTTATTGCTGAGCGACAATTTTTTTTTTAATTTGCAGGGTTGTAATGTAATGCCAGCCCACTGCTGTAAGTTTCTTCAAGTTGTTACCTGCACCGAGAGCCTAGGCACGAGTTAGTTTACCTGTTCAGTGCCAGGTATTCTGCCTCCCAAAACTATCGCTAGAGGGTCATCGTCACTGTCTATAAATTTGAAAGACTAAATGAAACACGTAAGACCTTCGCGTATTATATCGACTCAACTAGCAATTCACGTTTACACAACACAAAACTAATGAACTCAAATGTAATTTTAGTCAACGTTGGTAGTTGTTATTCCGTTTGTACTAAAATCCAAAATAACGCTTGGGAATTACAGTCCTTAAATTTGATATTTCCGTTCAATTGTGGTCATGTTTGCGCAGATTTAGTCGGCCTGTGCCTTCGTGCACTTTAAACTGGTCTACACTGATCTAAAACTGCCCTCAATCGAATAGTATAATCATATATCTAATTTGAATTCTACATTTTAATATAATTTTAATGCTATTTTTATTTCTAATACTTATCTTAATATTCATTTTAGTTTAATTTAAATTTTAATGTCAATTTTGATTTTAATTTTTATTTATTTATTGGCACATAAAACAGAATACAGTCAATAAATGGTTAATATTAAATAGTACAATTTAGATCTAGACTGTGTTCCTAAATATGTGAACACAACATGGTTGATTGTTGAGCAGTAAGTAGTTATGTAATTAAATAATAACAATAAAAAGAGGCAAACAATTTTAAATACTTTCATCATTTTTATTGTATAAGGGTATCTAATTATACAACAATGATTCGACAAAGGCCTTTATGAGCCTAGTTTAGGAACCAGGTGTTGTATTTATATAATTTTGTAACATTGCCATTGAACAAATTAATGATTTATGATTTTGATATATTTAGGATTATCATAAGTATATTTAGAATTATTATTAAGAGTGAGTGCGTGACATATAAAGCACGTAGTGTTCATCTGTAGAAGGTGGTGCATTTAACTGTATGTACATGAAATTATTTATTTTTTAGTAGTTTGTTTAGTAAAACTGATAAGTTTATTGACAGTAAATAAAAAGGGCATGTTAACAATTTGCGGGCTTAGGACTACTTATTTGATATAATAAAGTATGCACCTTAATGTAAATAGTAATGTGTATGGTAGGAACTGATGACACCTGAACTAGTAATGAAACTGTATTTCAGACGCCAAAGTCCTCCGTTTTATGGAAACTAAAAAGTAAGTACATATACGTAAACGTGGTACATTTTTAATAAAATCTTGGGTCCCACGATCAGATATTATCAATTTAAAAGATTTTTTCTTTCCCCCAAAGAGCCCCAAGTGCTCAGACCATAAACAACAATTTTATAAATATAAAAAGTTAATAGAAAAAAAAGTTTGTTTAACTGTGTGTCAGTGTGACGGTATGTGTGGGTATATATTTATCTTTTCAATTATATAACTCCTAGGGTCTTAATAAACTTCTCCGTTTCCATATACGAAAGAGTTTTTAGCCAGTTAGTAACTACTACTTTTACTTTGTTGTATGGTAGTGGATAGATATGTAGGATTTTATTTGCTTTATTATAGAGTTGATGTGCAAGAAAACCATAGTGTTTACTTGCAAGCCATGATCGGTTAGGTATGTTGGGACAAATTTTTGTGCGGTTATTATTGTCAAACTCAACATTGTATTCTAAATGTAAGTACCTATAGGTACTGTCTAGTTTGATGAATCAATAAAAAACATTCAAGTTTTATACGAATGTGGATTTTAGTTTGAACATAATAAAAATACTTTAGAGAATTTACATTTTAGTTTAGTTTGGTGTTTGAAGTCAAGTGAATTGCTACAAACTCTGTCTCAGCTCTCACAGTCTACTCATTAACGCCGGGTGGACATCCAAGTAAATATAGTACGTTATAGATCCAAAGAAATGTATATGAGACCGAGTTGATACGATATGGTTACCTAAAACCGTATTTTTATTATTTATTTGTCTCCAGGCAAGCCCCTCTGTCAGTGTAATGAAATGGCAGCGAAAGACACCGAGACAGTGGACTGGTCAGCGGTATGCGACGCCTTCTGCATGGACGGATACGCCATGATCGGTAAGGATACCTATATCAAACCTTTACAGTCGGCCAGCCCCGGTTTCCTATATCCAAAAACAGATCGTTTTGCTTAAAAGACTCGTTACTTTTTGACAGTTTTAAAAGCAAGCAGCAAAAATCAAAGTACGTAGACCACGCGGCTCTCCGAGTAGGTACTTACTTTGCAAAAATTGTCAATAAGTTACAAGTCAAAGCGAATTATATTAATTATACAATTTTCCTTTTTCTACACTAGTTTTCTTAGTGACATCCTCTTAAGATTTTAATGAGGACAGGTTGGAAGCTGCCTGCATCCAATGTCTTCCGTCTTTTATTAAGTGGTAGACCACAGGGACGGGAGGAGGGACAGCGCAGTCAAGACTTATTCTATTGATACCGTATCTCGTTAAATAGCAATAAAAACAGCGGTCGTGCCACCTATCGATCCGTGTATGGAGAATATTTTTAAAAGGGTTACTTCATTGCGCCATTTATTGGTCAGGTTGTTAAATGTATAACACAGAAGCAGCAATGTACATCAAACAGCAATTAATAATAAATGCGATTGCCAAAACTGAACATCTGAATGAAAGGCTGAAATGAAAAATTCTATATTTTCAAATGAAAACACTCAAAAATCGACCCAGTTAATTATAATTCAGTTTACTATCATAGTAGGTAAAAATTGAGTACTAGTCTGAAACCAAGCGAGTCTAGAAACGGCTCAATATACAATTACAATTTAAATCATTAATAATGATAATTTTTATATGTTTTATTTTTGATGGCAAATCCGAAATAAACAGATTATATCCGGTAAGCCTTGTTGAATACAGCCAGCAATTTATTTTTTCTTGTATGGCCACGACGCGACTAGCGTATTGTGCCAGTTCTTCGAGTTTCATTTTAATTGGATTGATAAAACATGACGTAAACTTGCATTTCTATATTTTTTTACTTTTAAATAAAAGCGGGGAAACTTAGTATTTACAAAATAAAATTACACGGAATAATTACGGATAAAATAGAAATTGGAGGAAAGCAGGATCAGGAAAGAGCGAAAAGTTATTTATTGTGACATAATAATTATTGAGGAAGAGATGAATATAATATAAATAATAATTAAAATATATACATAATATATTAAAATTTTATATTGTTTAAAGCCATGAAATCACACCTTAAACACTAGAGCGCTTTTGGAAGCTAGCAAGAACGGAATATTTACAGGTAACGGAATATCTAGAGACTCGAGGGTTTCGAAGAAGTAGGAACGATCATACAAAGGGCAAGATAGTTAATTAGTTAACATCGCCAACAGCATATGCACTTTTTGGATTGTCCACAATATGAAATCTGGCTGATGATGAGAAAATGTAAAAAAGAAGATGAGAAGGGCTACAAACATGCCCCAACCTTAATCTTATTAAGCACACTTTTTACCAGCGATTTTTTTCTCCTAGGTTGCCCGCCCTGTGGAGCCACAGAGTCTCAAGCCGTGTCCTCGTTCAGCACAAACCGAGCTCTAGGAACTGCCGAAGGTTGGCAGTCCTGGTGCAATGTGCAATGTCCTCAAGGCAACGGGGGATTGGCTTGCAACTGCGACAGGTCTCCTTTCCAATAGACTCTTCCACACTCTACCTAGTCTAGTACATCCAGACTACCACCACCTCACATTATTGTTACCACAAAAAATGACTAATAGCAAATTAAAAATCATCTCGAGGTCGTCAATAGTCGCTTAGTTGATAAAAAAAAAGTTAAACATACCTATCAATTTTAACTGAAGTACTAGGAGCTCAGAAACAACAAGGAGTTTGTTGACAACAAGCTTTTGTTCGACACGGTCTTAGTTTGGAAGTCATAGTGATCCAGTACAGTCAATGCGATGGTTATAAGTTCGTATGATCGTCAAATTTTTTAAATCTGTTTAAATATGGTTCTGCATAAACATTATTCTACTCTATTCAAAGTTGGAATTGTTTTGTTATATATATTTTTTGCAAAATGTATAAATTTTACATTTACATTATAATATCAACAGCTTTTTCTTGTCTTAATATTTAATATAGCTAACGTTAGGATTTTTAACATTGGAAAATCACTTGCAATCCACTTTATTATTAGATAAAATTATTTTAGTAATATAAAGTACATGGCTCTATTCATAATAATAGCTTTTAGAATTAAATATATTTAATCATAGTTATAAGAAGTTTAGAAAAGTACCCGTATATTTAATCAAATCAATTTAGAAAATATTAATATAAAAACTGCGTGAGCGACAATATTATATCTAGGTAGCAAGTAGAAATCGATGTCTATTTTATTAATTTTATTAAAGTTTTATTTTCGTTCATTTTTCTTTTGTTTTATTTTATCCTTTTTAGTTTGAACCTACCAGTCAATTATGAATTCATTTCGGCTCCCTAAATTTTTCAATTTTACTCAAAAATAAATTTGTAATATTATTATATGTGTAGTAAATCTTAGTTGTACTAAGGAATTAGTATATATAACTATATGTATAGAAATGTATAAGTATGAAGCAAAAAAATATACCAAATATTTTGACTCAATATCGTTAATAGTAAATAAAAATCCTATTTTTTGTAAATTAATCTATATTGTAAGTACGTATAACTATATAACATATTAGTATAATATTATGGATGGTAAAATGCTATATTTTAAATATTTATGCTGTAGTTTAGTATGTATAGTCTTTTAGGCTGCTGCTGTTTTCTATTTTATGGTATTTATGTAAAAATAATTATGTACGTATTTAAAAGTCTAACATATTTAACTTTTGTTATTTATAACTAAACATATTTTTGCCATCGTAGATAAATAAAGATAAATAGTGATTAAAAAAAGGTCCATTTTATTTTAATCACTATTTATCTTTGAATATTCTGTATTAATTTAACTTAAAAAATATGTTTCTTATAAATTCGTTAAATTCGCTTCTGATAATTTTAATCATAGGTATACGTTTAATTTAAATTAATAACATTTTACTGTGCGCTGTCATTTTAAACGACTTCAAACAAGGAGGCGGCTATATGATGGTGTGTATGTATTTTTTTAATGTGTATGTTAATCGATTTCTCCCCCATTTGTGAACCGATTCTTAAAATTCTGTTTTGTTTGGTAGAGTATAATTCCGAGGTGGTCCCATTAAAAATTTCATCAAATTCGGTCAAGCAGTTTTTGAGTTAGACTCCAAAATCTGAAGATTGTTACCCCTATCTTGATATCATGATTGACGGTGAATGACAATCGATTTTGTAAGTAGCAATGATCACTAAAATGAAGAAAAACAAATTTTACCAAAAAATTTAACCGACATCAATACCAAAACCTGTGAAATAACTTGCCGAAGTCCGTACCATGCGCACAACATTGTGATAAAATGTTTTGAACTGTTTGAACTATCATGGTACCGACTTCAACAAGTTATTTCACAGTTTTTGGTATTAAAGTCGGTTCCATATTTTTGTAATTTATTTTTCTATCTTCTATATATAAATAAAATTGAATAACCGAAATTTATATATACGCATAACTTCCGAACCACTACCGATTCATTTTTTTTGGCCGCTCTGATGCAGCGATGGTTTAAAAGTAAAAATAAAGTTTTCAACGTCATCCGTCACCACGCAGTAGAAACCGCGGGTGCAGCTAGTTTATTAAATATAACAAGAAAACAATGGTACTTTTTTTTTCTTTTGTCCTCAACTCAACTCCGTTGAGGAATATGGCGTTGCACGTCATGTCTATTTGCCAGCGTCATGTTTTCTTCCTAAATTCTTCCAAGTCAAGTTTAACGTTTCTCGCGCTTTTTTCAGCGACTGCAATGGTACTTGGTGTCGTAAAAAGGCCCAGGTTATTAACACCTAGCCTTTCATTCATTCTTCGAACTAGAAAACTAAAAAACTTTCTAAAATGTATTCTTGTAGCTCCGGAACCTATTCTTATCTAAATATTTCGCGTCTTGATACGTTAGGTAGGTGACATACATAATTAATTATACTTATCTACTAATTTAGAACTAAAATATATCACACCCTTGGGTTATAAAATATAGTCGTACCTATATTTTTTATTGATCATCTAGCTGCGCTCCGCGGTTTCGCCTGCGTGATGATGGACGATGATCAGGATAAATCAAAATATATTCATCAGGGTTAATGTAGGATTGTAATGGCGAAAGAATTTTTGAATGAATAAATGAATGAATATTTATTTGCTACAGTTTTGGGTACAATATTGCAGAGTTGTTTCAGCACATAATACAGGTCCAACAAAACTCTACCTAAACGGCGTGCAAATGTTTTATACAAGATTTATACTTGTGTTTTTTAGAATCTACATAAAATTAATAAAAAATTAAACAAACTGATTTTAGATATAATAATTAAGAATGTCATTAATATAATTGTTTGATAAGTCGCTTCTGTCAATTAATACAATGAAATGTCAAACCTTAATATATAGTTACCTATGTTAGATTTTTATCATCTAAGAAGTCCTTTATAGAAGTCCTTTATAGAGTAATAACATTTTTTCAATAATAAGTCAAATAATTTCCTTTAAAAGGATTAAGGGCAACTCCCTTGATATTGTCAGGTAAAGTATTGTACACACTAATCGCCATACAACTGGCATTGTGTTTGGTAAGCTGTAACCGTTTTAATCGAATTGGTCCATTAGTTTTTGAGTGTATTATTTATAGTGATGGATAATGATGGTGATGAATCTATAATAACCTATGTTCATCAGGGATGATGTAGGATTCTAATGATGAAAGAATTGTTCAAACCAGTCCAGTAGATTCGGAACCAATTCGATTAAAACAAGTAAAAAAACTTTCCTCTTCCTTATATTAGTATTACATTAGCTTTGGGGTCAATTGGTGTCATCAAACATTCTATTTTATATAGGACTAGATTCACGAAACCCCTTTCTTATCGACTACAAAGAACCAAATTACTTACCTGAAGTTTCGACGGTAAAAAACACGTTTTAAAAAATCTTCTGACACGAAAATTTAATCTTTGAAAATCCATACATGTAAACACGCTCACAGATCCGTTACACTGAGTAAACTTGCGCTAAACTCGGCTTTAAAAATGTCTGTAGTGGCGTGATCTTTGATCATAAAATAAGTGTAACATTAGAACTCTGAGAACTTGTTTTATCGGTCCCTTATCAAATGTCATTACGGAACTCTTTAGCACTCCTAACCATGCGGCTCTACGTTTAATTAATCCACATAATAAGGATTTACGAAACAATAGTTATTTCTAGACATAAATATATGTTTCTATTAAAATACTTTATATGCATTTAAATAAAATAAACTCGTCAAGCGTTGAAAATAATCCAAATACAACACACTTTGTTTGAGGCAAGATCACGTAAGCAGCGAGTTACAAAACCTTTCCGCGCGACAATAAATTCGTAGAACTCTATCCGACTACTCGCGCCTATAAAAACATACCGTAGAGTAATTAATTCTGTCTTTTAAAGTCTTCACGTTGGCAATTATTGCTTGATTAAACACTAGGACACGAAACTCCATTGCGGTTGAATCATTATTTCAATCAATTTGGTCTTGATGTTGACATAGATTTGTCATAGGCACAATATAGCACTCTACAATCTATTCAATACTTTAAACGACCAATTCTTGTCTACACTAATATTATAAAAAGGAAAGATATGTTTATATTTGTATTGAATAGCCTCCAATACTACTGGACCGATTAGAAAATTCTTTCACTATTGGAATGCTACATTTTCCCTGATGAACATACGCTATATAATATTTTCAAAAAAATTAGGATTCCATATGAAAACATAAAATATCAATAAAAGTTATTATATCGCGTACGCTGCGGAAACTACGAGTATTGACCATTTACGGCCGGTCCCAATAATCTATCTATCGCCGGTTTACCTTACTGGAGTTAGATATTTGACACTATTTGTGTGGACGTTATGTCAAATTTCTATCGGTAGTAAGGAAAACCGTGGATAGATAGATTATTGGGATCCTCCATTAGTTTATGCTATTGACAATAAAGCAAAGTGACGTAGGTACTACAGTTTTATAGAAGACGTCAATATCTACAAAGAAGTCCACATTATCATAATGTCTAACTATTACAGTTATGTCACAATAAATACTTTTTCATTTTGAAATATGCAATAATAACGCCGGTACAAACCAGGCCACATTATTCGTACCTTGGTATTAATCCTTATCTACTCTAATAATAAAGAGGAAAGATATATTATTGTTTGTAATAGATACACGTAAAACTACTTAACCGATTCTATAATTCTTTCACGAGTTTAGAGCTAACTACATTATGCCTGAGTAACATACGCTATATTTGATTCATCATCATCATCCATCACCATGCGGGGGAAACCGCGGAGCGCTGCTAGTAATATATATTTGGAATATCGGAAACGGCTTCAGTGATTTTCATGAAATCTAGTACGCAGGGGGTTCCGGGGGCGATAAGTCGATCTAGCTAGGTTTCATTTATAGAAAACGTCGTTTTATCCGTGTTTTCAGACAATGAAAGGGAAACAACAGTTTTGTTCGTTGCGTTTAAACTAGATGGCGTAACAGTCGCATTGCAAAATCCAGTATCGCGGTGACGAGATTCCCCCGGAACATGAGTTGCTATTTTGTGTTTGTATCTAGATATTTAGATAAGTTCTCTACCGGTTCGCGTCTGGCATAAAACGAGCGTGGTAAACTGCACCCTAATTTTAGCGGCGGGACTATTTGTTGTTGATTCATAGTCGTTTAAAAAAGATAGAAAACAAGTCGGACGTCTACTTAACAAATTGTTTCCGGGGTCATTTAAATATATATATATATATTTACTATTCTTTAGTCTACAGAAACGTTATGCGTGTCGACCTTATTAAAATACTAAGGGACTACTTAAGTAATAATGTTGCAATAAACACAACACATTATTTGATATCGTGTGTGCGTGTATGAGAGTATGCGTTTGTCTAAGGGTGTTGAGTGTGTGTGTGTGTGTGTGTGTGTGTGTGTGTGTGTGTGTGTGTGTGTGGGTGTGTGTGTGTGTGTCTGTGTTCGAGAGAGAGAGAGTGTGTTTCGTGTGTGTCCGTGTATGAGAGTATGTGTTTGTTTTAGGGTGTGTATGTGTGTGTGTTGTGTGCGTGTTCGAGATGGATAGAGATAGAGTTTGTGCGTTTGTGTTTGTATGTACTAATATATATTTTATTAAAGCAATATAAAAATGTGTATTAAATTATTAATATGAAAGTGTGTATTATTATTTAATTAATATTTAATGTGTGTGTGTTACATACCACAATATACGCCGTTATATCAGTTTTGATGTAATTACAAGTAATTATAAGTAAAATATCAATGATTTTATATTTATACTGAAGCAACATATACTGGTCCATCTCGTTATGAATGATATTCAAAATGCTGATGTTTCTATATCTACTATAAAACTGCATAAGTACTCAACATTCATATATCAACTACGTACATAAGTTAATACATTATGAGATTAAAAGAGATAGACAATATATAATATAGCCCATTTCATTACTAGTTCGTATGTAAAAACCTATATTATTTATTGGATACTTATCGTGCAATTAAAATATATATCTCAATTTTACATGCTTGAATTAAATTTGTATATATATATCGTATTCCGTGCTTCGGAGGGCACGTTAAGCCGTCGGTCCCGGTTGTTTGTCTTAGGACAACAGTCGTTAGGGTATGTCGAAGGTCTTCGGTCGGCCTGATAACTTCGACATGGGTTGTCCACTAACCTATCCACCAATCCGCACTGGGTCCGCGTGGTGTATTTTGGCCCAACTCCTCTCTTTGAGAGGAAGGCTCAAGTCTCAGCAGTGAGAACATAATGGGCTGATTATGATTATGATGATTACGTTTTCGTGCGTTTAGGGCATAACTGTATAATTTATAAAATCATTGGTATATTAATGTTAAATCAATATTATTGATACTAAGGACGGGCTCTACTTAATTGTCAGAATTTTCAATCCACTGCATCGACATTTATAATTCTTTAATTACTATTTACTACTTAAATTTTTTTAGTAAAAAATTATTTTTTTTGACAGAGTTACAAACTATATTATATAATTATATATACTACAATATCTCTACATAAAAATTACATTGTTAGTAACTAAAAATTATATTAATATATATTATTATATATTAACAATTATATTTCTATAGAATAATTAAGAAATGGTAACGATTAAAAAAGTTGTGACAACAATTACAGTAACTCTGTAGGAAAGTATTTTTCTATCATCATTTGAAAATCAGGTAAGCAAAGTTGATACATTAGATATAATACGATTAGAATTATTCGTATCAGCATTGCAAAGAATTGTAATTCCGAATAGTTTTGTTATGTCACTGATAAACCGCTAGTTATTATATACTATTACTCGTACTACTATTTCTGATGTCAGTACATTCACAACTATCACTTGTGTGCCCGTATAAATAATAACCAAAGGTTATAAGCATTAATAATAAAATAAATGTAACAAGCAAATTTAAGCAAACGAATTAGGCTCGTGGCGGCCGGCCGCTCTCAACATGCATTAGATTTGGCGAAACATTTGGTTGAGGCGACGGGTGACCGAAATGCTGGCGCCTAATTTGGGCAAAAAGATAGCATTGCCATCCAACGTGGCAATGCTGCCAGCATTTTGGCCACTTTCCTCCAACCATGGAGCTTATAAATTAGTTTTTATTTTACTTTTAATATTTTGTAAATATTTGTATCTAAATATATTAATCTAAATAAAAACCAAATAAGTATTAGCAAAGGAACTGCAGGCCTAGACAAAATGCAAACACGCGTGTTTCCGCACACGCTACAGACATAAATGTGTCTACGAACTTAGCGTGACGTCACGTGACTTTTCCACAGGTAATGTCAACGCCATACATTTTGGAGTTGTCGTTTGGCGTTAACGTTAACAGAACCATCTTTTGTCTAAGCCTGCAGGTAAGTAAAACCTCAGCAAATTTCATCGTTTTCGTTTACCAATAATAATATGCATTTTAGAATTTAAACGATGAACGTGAAAATAATCAGATTGTCCTATTGCTGGTGGACTAAAATGATCTGAATTGCAAAGTATATATCATTCCAATGATTGTACGTTTAAAAACCCTTATTATTAGGTGCTGCGGGCGATAACTACTATTAAACCTGTCACTGTGTCTTTTCCACAGGGTTATTTTATTATCTGTTCTGTTGGCTGTCAAGCAGTCGCCAGGAATGCACGGACTGCTCGAACTGTCGACTGCTCTCGCGCAGTTACCTCCGCCCGCGCTCTTCATTCCACATCAGACAACAGAATTGAAATTGTGACTTGTAGAGCTATCAATGGCAGCTTCAAGCTGTTGGCTGACTGCAAGAGCGGTCCGTGTATGTCTGCTCTTATGGTTAAAGTAAGGTTTGAAAAACTCGAACGTCCGTAGAGCGCTGTCCATAGTACTAATAATATTGGATGTAGAATAAGTTTAGTATAGGACAACCAAGAAATATCGTAAAACAAAAATATCACAAAGGTCTTCCATTACTTAAGTGAAATTTTATTGTATATAACTTGTTATTGTATTGTAAAATTAAGTAAACATATCGTATGATTATAAATAAAGTTATTGTTATTATTTTCATTGTGTAAGCCTTTATATATCTACTTATAGGTCTATACTCATGTCTATATAAAATATATACAAATATTATAAGTATGTGGATGTATTGACTGGTTGTTTGGCGCAGTTGGTAGGATCGCCTTCTGAACTGCTGGTCCCAGTTTCAATCCCCGAGCATTTGCGTGCATGCACATGTCTGTTTGAGCTGTGTCTGGGTGTGTATATAAGTATGTATCATAAGGTTACCATAGGCTATATATATTTTTGCCTAGTTTGGGGTTTGAATACTATCCCAGGTAGTTAACTTTATTCGTCATAATGACGTCAATTTACAGTCATTCTCGCCGTCGCCGCCGGATGTCCTACAATGATGTCGGGCGGTCAGGCAAGACTTGATAAAGACCTGCTGTACAGACTTGAAATGACGTCACCAAGACGTATCATATTGATTACCGTAGGGCTGACGCTAAATTGACGTGAATATGACGTACATGTTTGACAATAGTCGTACGTACCTTACAGTGACCTTTGGGTGACGTCTTTTATTCGTCGTCGATGTCAGTTTACTACCTGGGATGTGGTTGTTGTCTTATATTATTATTGTTGTTACTAAGTATACATCTGTACTATCAATAAGTATTTATTATTTTGGGCAAGTAGTGCGCGCTTTACGTACATAAAATTGAAATGTAACGCACAATGTTCCTACTTTGTGGGGATCATTAATTGTTAATTAATGTTGTTATTATTATTAACATATTTGACCATTACACTTACTTATTATTTTATATATAGTTTCTAACACAATATGTTTTATGAAAAAAAAACAAATCATAATCTCACATTAGACTGATAAAAAATATGTATCGGTTGAGAAGTCTGGCAGGTCGTAGTGGCGTAGGTTAGATTCAAGGATTCAAGGTCAGAATATACCACATACTGAATCAAAAACACCATCTCACTTGATGTTCAGTGATGATGCGGTCGAAGATGGCATCGCACTAGATCTAGAATAGCGATTGGCTCTTAAGGCCACCAACTGGAACACAGAATGCTTCAAATGCCAGGTTGACCAGAAAGTTGATTTCATCACGAGTCACCTTAAACGAAAGTTCAACCGATCATCGCTTCAAATGATAAACATATAATGAATGAGCTACTTGTAATATCTTCTCTAAGCAATCTAAGGATGGCGTTGTGAAGCGTGGAGATGATCTCAAAAAGAGTGAACACTGGAAATCAAACGAATGTATCTTTTGCGTAACGCTATTATTAAAAAGCTTGAAAGTGTTAATAACTGGCCGTATTTAATATTTGATTTTTAAAGTTGGATATGATAAAATAAAAAACAATGGCCGATAAATACTGCCAAAATGAGTCAAGAAAGTTGGGTATAACTGAATAAACATCAAGGGTGGGTAAATGCTGTCAAGATGAGTCAAGATGGTGACTGTTAAGTAGTATTTAGTATGTTTAGCGGGAGTATTTAGTGTGTCTTTGAAAAGTAGAACAAGGAACGTATTTTTTCTCTTTCGTCCTAAGAACAGACGTGCAGGTTGTTTAATGCCAATTTGTAAGCCAGCGTACGGTAGTTTCAGACTTCTCTAACTATTAACTCTTAATGTGCCAGCACCCCATTTTTAGATGGAATTGTTATACTTATGTTATTCAATCGTCTAATGTTACACTGTGTATTTTAGAACAATGTAAATTAATGCCACTGGCTCCTGAAACACAGATTAAACTAGTTCGGGATCCTATGGATTTATAACTTTATTATTGATGATGATTTATGCATGCGGTGTTTCTCTTAAATAGGTAATACATTTAGCGAATAATATATACTTACATGTATCCTAGTCTAAAATGTGATGTAATTACCCTTGAGAAGCCTAATAAATAAATAAATAAAAAATAAAATATTGTGGAATTATGTTATGTCAATAAATTAGATTTGTATTTACATAATAGTAATACACACCGAAAGCTTACTTAACTCTTGTTCTTTATTCAAAACTCTACAAAAATCTGTGTATAGCATTCAAAAAAATAACTATAATAGTTAATATGGTAATAATAATCCGTCACTGGATATCAGGTACGACTTTGATCTTGAGATGCTAGCACTGTGGGGACGCACGCCGCGGCACCGGTGTCAGGGGTCAGCTCGACGAGATACCGACGACCAAAATGCTGGCTTAACTCACACACAGGTTGAACAATAATACCATTCGACGTGTAGCAATGCTGCCAGCATTTTGGGAATGCTAGCGACATTGTGGGAACGCTTAGTACCTGTTTTGGAAACCCACTGTTTGGGCGTTTGTAGCGGATTCTGAGATTATGTTTGTCGATATGATTATCGTGTATATGCTTTTAATATTATTCGATGTATCGCCTTAGTCAGTTAATATGTTTTATTGTAGTTTTATAATTTAAAAAAATATAATATCCCCTTGTATAAATTTTTACAATAATGTAGGTACAATTTAAGAAATTGTATTTCTATGCTATTATAATAGAATATAAAAGCTTTTAAATTATCTGTCATAATATACTCTAGAGTTTTGTTAGAAGTTATATTGTTATAAGTAAGTTTATATTTTGAAATTATAATATTAAAAAAGACATTGCGTTTATCGTCACCATATCAATAACAAATCTAGTTGTAAGTCAACATAACCATATATGAATGTAATATAGCTCATGATAAACTATGTATGTAACAATATAGTATAGGTAGATAAAAAAGTAGGTATAAAAAAATAAAAAAAATACAATAATATTATAGAAATAAATTAATTAATGAAACTACTGTTGACTTAAGAGGATGGCATAGCTAGTACTTTCCATGCTAAAAGAGAAAACTCTTTTCTACCTCTTAACATTGTCCGATTTCAGTGATTTTTTTTCATGGAATCATGGCATTGTTTACTATGCCCGTACGTTTTGATTTTTTCAGTATTTCAAAGTACTATAAATTTCCTTTTTTAGCCTAAAGAGTTGATGGATACCGCAGTCATCATATCAACCTGGCTATTCAACGAGGTAACGTTGCCAGCTTATTGGGCGCTCTACCCGTAGACAGTGATTAAAATGCTGTCTTTTTCTATAGATATTATTAATTATATTACTTTACGATGTTATCGTTAGTTCTTTTTTATTATTATGTTTTAATTCGATATATAATGATTATTTACTTATCGTGTTTGTATAGAGTTTATTTATTTAAGTGCTTTGTATAATCGTAGTTACATCAAATATAATTCAACAATAAAAAAATTACTAATTACCTTTGCGTCTTTGTTATTTCTGTATAGTCATTGACCTATGTGATGGTTTTGCCATTACGGTAAACTACTAAGTTAAGGTACCTACATAGTCAAATTTACCTTATTTAAATTGGTTATGATCTAGAAACTAATTCATATAAATAGGTAAGTACTTAGATGCATTAACGCCTAATAAAGAATAGGTACTATACGTGTACATAATCTGAGGCAAATAAAGTTAGCATTACTAGGCTGGGAGGCACGCTTAGTTGCTGCTTCTATAAGTCTCAAAATTACGCTTTAAACCGGCTAGGACTCGCGTAATATTTACCGGAAATATTCTCCGACCAGTTTCGAACTTATTTGAAGTTCTTCTTCTGGGAGTCACTCTTGTGCACAGCGGCGAGCGCGGGCCACAGCACGTAACTCTTACGTGACGGTAAATATTACGCGAGTCCTAGCCGGTTTTAAAGCGTAATTATGAACATAACTCGCGATAGTTTTCTATCTATAAGTCTCCTTCAGACGGTGAGTAATAGTCATTAAAATGTACTAAAAGCCCTCATCCTATTCATCATGCTCAAAAAGACGCAGCGCAGGAGGCCAATTATACTATTTGACAACGTTCAATCCATTCCGCTGCAACTGCAGTTCGGTATATTTTTGATGATTCCAATATTTTAAGAGTTGTCCTCCTAGATAGAAAAACCGGTTCATTAAATGGACAATAAATAATAAACGGTAAGTTTTACAAAACAGTTTACACATAATAAAAGATGCGAAATTTTATCTTCTACAATAATGGCCTTAATAACTTTTGCCTTAAAGTGCATAGCTTCCGAGATATCGGGCAAAAACATATATCAGCTCCACCTGGACCTGTCAGCATTTTGAGATTTTATGCTCAGTAATAGTGCGTTTGAATAGACCCCTGTTGGCGATAATAACGCTAAAACTCTCACAAGAGCGTTCGAATTGGGAATCTGGAGGTGAAAATATCGTTTATGTCTCTTTTTGTTCAGCGTTCGGAAAGCTAATAAAGAGTAATTTTTGCCACAAAAAAATGGAATTTTTGACCCACGTCCGGAGCATGGTTGTGTGTGTTCGTTTTTTGACAACTATGTATTTGACAGCATAATCATGCAATTTAAGGTCTTCTGCTCGGTTGAGCGTTCGAGTAGGATGTGGGCAAAAGTGGCGAAAAATGCCAACAAATAACGTATTTAAGCTTTACGAACGCTTTAGGGAAAGATCCATCAATGGATCTACAAATACAAAAAGGAACTACAAATATTAGCTCCAGTGTGTTGCCTTACAAAAGAGAACATAATAATGGTATCAGTAGGGCAAGACACGCTACACTTTGACATCTTAGTACACGAGTAGATAGATCCTGGAGTGATCAGTCCCAAGCTGTTTTATCCTCCAAGCAATCCGAAATTTTGTAAACCTTTTTGACAGAGTTTAGTTTTAATAGTAATTTTAAACTTATTAATAGGCAAATCTCGGATAACATTGGGAACTTTTTATAGAATCGTATACATTGTCCCATAAAAGAATGACTTATTCTGTGGAGACGCGTTACATGTACGGATAGCTTGTGCTTATTTCGCGTGTTGATGGAATGAGCATCACTCCTTTTATCAAAACTGCTAATGTTTTTCTTTACATAGGTACATTAGATTTTCATACATAAACGAACATCCCCAGAGCAGTATGCCATAACTCATAACGCTATGGAAATAACTAAAATAAACTATTCTAGCTGTGTCTACATCAGTTAATAGTCTAATTTTTTTAACAGCATAAGCCGCTGAACTGAGCCTACTAGACAAGTTTTTAATTTGGGGACCCCATTGCAATTTAGTGTCTATAGTAATTCCTAAAAAGACCGTTGACTCCACAAGGTCCAACCCTGTTCCATTCAACTGTATATTGGATTCTACTTGTCTCACATTTGGTGTCGAGAACTTTATACAATTAGTATTCTTCTCATTGAGGAGAAGATTATTTGTATTGAACCAATTCACAACTTTAGCTAATGCATTGTTAACATCGTCATAGTTTAATAACTGCCTTTTAATTTTAAATAACAGGGAAGTGTCATCTGCAAACAATACAATCTCGTAATTCTTCTCTACATAATAAGGTAAGTCATTAATATAGATTAAAAATAAGAACGGCCCTAGTATTGAACCTTGTGGAACGCCCATTGAGATTATAGAGCCGGCGATTTTTTACCATTTATGTCAACCCTTTGAATTTTATCGTTTAAATATGAAGTCAAAAGGTTGAGAGCCATGTTCCTAATACCGTAGTGTTGTAATTTCCTGACAAGTAGATAGAGAAGAGATATTTTACACGGTTTAACGTACGCGGTAGGTATTACAGTCGAGTATTTTGACCAGTTTTGTGACCTTCCGGGCCACTTCTTCTTAGAGCACTGCACACCCGGCGCTGTCTGCGCTTGGACTTGGCCGTGTAAGTTAAACATTTTAAAAAGTTTCAGACAAGTAATAGAGGTACATTCGATGCTAGGATGGGTGACCTACCGGTCCTCGTACAGGATCCAAACTCGCGTCGTCCGACAATCCGTGTCAGACGCCATGACCACTAGGCCATCGAAGAAATCTGTCAGAGCGTCCGAGCATCGAATAGGTTGTAATGGTTCGCCCCTAGTCGTCTGGCCAATCCTGAACCAGTCAATTTTGTAAAGGTTCAAAAACCTCTACCTATTAATATTTATTGCGCTAATCTAATCTAATTTGGCCAGTGATCGTCTAGTCTATGGAGGACCTTACGTTGTGAACCGTTGTAGTACCTAGTTCTTTTCAGGAAGATTTGAGACAAAGATACTGTTTTTAGAACTATAGGTTCCTAATGAAATCCTAAGTAATAATAGTAATTGAATAATATTTATTCTATTTGAATAATAAAACGTCTATTAAATTGTTGTAAAAATAAATAAGTAACCAATTAATTATATTATTTTCATAGATTTCCCAATTTAGTCTAAACCTACTTTAGAGAATACGTAGTTTTGGTTAGGATAAACCTCATCTAATTACCTAGTCATTTAAATATATATAAACCTTGATATTATTTGACAATGAAGATAGTAAATATGAGTTGAGTTAATTTCAAAACCATTTTCATTACTTTCCTACAAGTATTCTTAAAGATGAGGAGAACGAGTACGAATGGAACAAGTAAAATGGTTTTGGTAGCTTACTAATTATAATGGTTGGTATTTTATTGTCTTTAGGTCGTCATCTATTTCTGGTTTATTCTTAGAGTTGACTGTTACCATTTACAGTAGGAGTTATGCTTCTTTAGATTTTCCATATAACATATAGATATAGTGAACTATTATTTTCGGTTCTAAATGTTAGCCATTTGCACTATATTGTTGTATTTTTTTTTGAATACTACATAAGATTATATAGCTCTGATAATAGTCGAATATTTTGTTGTAATTTCTTTCATTTAATTTCGTTTATGAATAGGTATTCTTCTTAGTTATGTTTGGTTAAGGCGATTGGTTATTTTGAACGCTTTCATTTAATATAATTGTATTAGACTGTTCACAATTTCACATGTATACAAAGTCTAATGCAATTTAGTGGAAGGAATCTTTTAGTGTTTCCGAGGACTTGCAACCACGGTTAGTAGGGTTAAGGCCTTTACTGAGCGCTCAAATGCTCCCCTTTGGCACACCAGATCCCTTCCTGACTCCCGGCGCTGGCGCACACTATACGAATTCAATGCTGAGATATTGCTTCCTAATAGATTTGTTAGGTATATATTTTACAATGTTATTTCTGATATCGCCTCTCAATTTTACTTTGAAGGCATGTATTTCATATCCTGATTTATGATATTTCATACAGACTTTATGTTGAAAAATAATTTATTTTATGCTAGTAATCAAGCATAATGGTAATTCATTTATTGAAATAGTTTTTTTTTCTATTGTTGTTTTGATAGGTATTTATTTTTACCTTACTGAATAATTATAACAATCAGACAGATTTTGTCCTTAAGATATACAAATTTGAAGATATCTAGCATATTTAACTAGAATTGATAGAATCTACCAATGACAAATGGGAAAGTCTCTCTGCACTTTTAGCTTCAAGAAAATCCACGGAACGAATTTTATTCCAGCCGTTGGCAAACGTTATCAACAATTAGCCTCAATATTTTTAGAAGCGTAATGTAGTATAGTTGTTCATTGACAATATATCTTTCAGACAATTTATTCTGAACTGATCATTTTGGTTGGATATTTATATTATTTAATTTTCATTGTATATTTCATTTTATATTATTTAAACTTTTATTCCAAAGTCTAAAGTAATGCAATAAATAAAGTTAGACTTTCAGGTTATTTATACAGTAAGTTTGCTACTGATCAAAAGATTATTTGTGTATTAATCATTTTGTCATACATTTAAATAGTAAATTTAAATTAATACTTTTCAAGTCAACATTTACTTGCTCATAGGAATTATAACAGAATTCCTAAGAATATTGAACAGTCCCTAACGTTCCTATCCTATAATGCCTACAATCTCCTATCAATCTAACTAAAGTGTCATTCAAAACTAGGGACCCGTGTCCCACATTTACATTTAATCGTGTAAGTGTTGACTTTCTCCTTAGCAAAGGGTCCAGTCCCTACCGAAGGGAAAATCTGCACAGCAGAGTGATCCCGCTAGCTGGTTTCCCTAACAGAACGAAATCGGGTCGATCTCCCCCGTTTAGACCTAAATCCTAGGATCGGGTGTGTAATGGACCATCATCGATTTGCGACTTTGGGATTGAATCCGGTCCGGAAATTATACCTGATAAGTGCGAATAAATAAATATAATAAAGATAGACCGCCCATAACAGTTTCTTAGTATCAGTAACCCGGTGTATAAGACATGACACACTGGACGAGCCCCGAGCACCGATACCAGAAAAAGCTATGAGAGGAGACTGCTAGTCGCTTGCTGAGCAAGAATACGACTCCTGGTTCGCCTCAATTCCCAGGCTCGAAGATAAGTATAGACCTTCATATGGCACCGTTAGTCTCCAGTCTATACTACGAAAAACACTCGTTTTTCGATTTACCGATCAACACACAGTACAATAACTTTACAAATAAAATTTACTTTAACGCAACACTATAACGACATAGTAATTACACCAACCCGAACGCGATAACTTTACGGTATTCGAACACTATGGAAACTACTAAGTCGATATAGTCAATAGACTAATAATTACGTGTCACTGTACTAAGCGTAGATTCCTTGCCGATTGTTTGATGTATAATGAATTTCCCTCTAGTACTTACGTCCCTTATATATCATCAACTGAAGCTCGATTGACGCCGGCTGAGGCTCATTTGAGGCCGCTTCGACTAATCACAGCGTGTGTCTCTTGAAGCTGCGACTTTCTTAGCCAATAACAGAACTCTGACTATTCTTTATTATATATTTTCATAGTCATCAAATTCATTACAAGGGATTTTGTACCTTATCGTCATTACAATAGCATTCAATTTGGTATGTAGTCTGTTTTTATCAAGGTTGTTTGTTATTAATTCTTGGAACGATTGGTTCTCGAAACAAAGCTTGATTGAGGTACCTTTATAGGAGTTTTGTTTGGGATAGCAACAATAATATCGCTTCATTTGCTCGTGTTTGTAAATTATGCTTCTATATATTTGTGGACTGAGCGGAACGCAAAGTGTTTCGTTACAGTTCGACCCCTGAATAAATTTGCGAAGGCTTACCGGAGGAAATTTTTCACTTTCTTACATTTTCCCACAAATATAGACAGATTCTTGATGCAGAATTTACATTAGAAAAGTATGTGTACTTCTAACTGGTTATTGCTTGAATTCAAACATAAGAATGTAAGTGTATCCCTTCATTATGTAGTGTATATTTAGACCAGACTATAAATAAATATCCCACGAGTCAGCAACTGAGCTTGTTAGTGCTTTAAAAATGAACAAAAATCACTCCTCACAAGGGCAATAACTTTCAAAACGAGAAACGTGAGTTGTGAGTTCACCCCGTCCCTAGTGGACGTATATAGACCTTTCAGAACTAAACTACTATTTTTTCGTTTGTTCAGAACTGCCTATATAATCTCTTTTTAGGCTATTCCGTTAATAGCAAAGAGATGATAATTTTCCATAGTCGCAGCACCCCACCCAGCACTGAAATCTCAATGACATGATTTATTTAAAATCTGGTGTGTGTGAAGTGTGCCGAACCATTGCTAGTAAGCCTAGCGCCTGTATAGTATGGACTACCAATGAAATCAGCAACTACTGATGAATAATACTTTAACCTAACACCAAATTTCACCTTCATTGAAGTCCTTTGTGTAGTGATAAATATGTTAGAATTCATGCAAGAACAAGCCGTCTTAAACCAATGTATTGTTGAACTGCTAAGCCCTACAACCTTATTTTAGCTCTAACATACCTACCTCCCTTCCATTTTTCATCTCGACTTCCATCCACTGTCATTATTAATTAATTAATTTATCATCCCAACACAATTCAGACCTTCAACTTCACAGGTTTTCACGCCACTCAACAATCCACCAAAACAAATACAGGCCCAAGACTACGAAATACACATTTATGAACATCTTAAATGTAAATGATATGAAAATATACGACCCCCACGCTTTTCTAAAAATTGATATTAAAGATTGAATATTTAGCAATTATTGGACAAGAGTCTATAATTAAACAGTTTGCGACCCCTGTCTTCTCAAATATATTTCAATTACTATAACACAATAATTCTAATTTAATAATACAATACTCTGTATTTAAAACAAACTGCGACCCCCACTCTCCGATACAAGGTCCGCTATTTATAATCTTACTCTCCATAAATCAACTCAAAGTACCAACTTTGTATTGCTATAGTATCGAATTTGTTCAACTATCAATTTTTATTATATTTATGAACCAATCCAAAAGTTTGATATCCAAAAATATCCCATCTACAACTGTACTCTTTCTCCCCTTAAGTTTTTTTTTTTTTTTTTTCTTTGCGATTAATGTGTTCCGTCTTCTCACAACTTGGCCTAAATAATATTGATCAAAACAATATTATTCTCATGCAATATCTAATGTCGACCCCATCACACACTATTATTTGTATTTGCTAAATCCTGTGTGTAAGAGTGGTACCCATTAAAAATATCTTTATGTCATTGTAGTATTTGTTTACTAACGTATATTAACGAATGCCATGTAGTATTTTAACTACATACTACTTGCAATAATCATTTTTAGGATGATATTTTTTTTTTTACGCACATTATAATGCATAAAGCTGGCATGAGTGTAGACAGCGAGGTATTCCTTAAATTACATTTATATGCATTTTTAATTTTCATTTCAACCAGGTTCAAAGGGTATTTCATGAATTATTTCCGCTGGTCTTTCCAAATTCGTGATTGATTTAGTGTTGTTTATTTTTTTTGTAATATAATCTTTAATTATCTCAGCAATGTATATTCGTACTTATTGCTTATTTAATAGTCGTTCATATCTCAGCATTGTATTTCTTATTCGCAACGAATCATTATAGAGCAGCGCCATAAATTTCAGCATTGAATTTCGTATAGCATCGGTCAGCACCAAGGCCTGATTCAATATAAATGTTATAAGACGTTCAAATGCGATATTTTTTTATTTTTTTTTTTACTTTTCCTTTTTTATTGTAACGAGTCATTTTTCTTGAACTAATTACCATGGCAACCCGACCCATTGTACTATTGTTAAGTCTCAAATTATTAATAACATTGAATAATCGATATTCTCCCACTTTCTGCAATGGCAAATCAAACTAAAGCTATTTTATTTTATTGTCTATTTAACCTATGCATACTTCTACCTACTCTGTGCTTTAAAGAACTTACAGAAGTGATTTATTTTGCTCTTGCTTTACAAAGATGAGGTACCATCTACCCAAGAATAGAAGATTACATCTACAAACCCAATGCGATTTTAATACTCGCACGGTATCATCTCTAAACGGTTTTTATTTTTTTTAATTTTAGATTTATATTTTGTGATCCGAAATATGTAACTTTTCCTTTTTCAAGAATGGCAGCCCTAGCCTTTTATTATCCACATTTTCGACCAGCCGTTCATATCTACTTGAAACTAAATAATTGAATGTGTACAACATTTGATAGTCTACATCGGCATGGTAAATGTACAACCATACGAGTCCATTTTAAAAAGCTCCTTCATGTTTTGTATTACATTCAGTTTATGGTGATATTATCCCCGCCAGCGACACCACATCTCCCAATTTTTCGGGGAATCTACTGATTCTCCCAACATCCTAATGTACTGAATTGAATTGAAATTCTACTAAATATATTAAATACCACTTTTTCGTTGTAAAACAGGAAAATGAAAGAACATCTGTGAAACGTAACACAAAATCAACATGATCATGTTTGTGCTACTAAATTATTGTCACCGTAAAATGGATTTGTGAATTGACAACTGAATGAAACTCTATTATATCTCTCTCTATATATTAAATCTTAAATCCATATTCTAATAGTGAAATAAACTGGTTCGACTTAACTCACTCGCTAAGATTATTAAAATAAGTACACAAATTTAGAAAATACTTATTACTACGAGTACACTAATATAAGCCCTAAAAATGTTAGGCAAGCATCAATTACATTCATTTCAATGACAATATATACATAAGAACATTAAGAATTAAAAAAAGGTTATTTTAATATTTCACTGTGTTTTATTTTATAAAATTAGAGCTACTTATTTTATTTTAAATTTGCACATAATAAACACGACATTTGCTAGTCGCGTCCTCTGATTTTTATAAGAATGGACCAGGCAACACTATTCAAAAGCGCTAGAGGCCCTTTGTTGTTTGCTGTCAGAAATAGCGATAGTGACATATGTGTGCTAGCATCTGTCTCTGTCTATAGTCTATGATCTGTGAATGAGATGAGAGCGTCCTCCATTCTTTGTTCGATTCGATGTGCGCTTGCGCAGCGTCAAAACGTTTATTGTGAATTCTAAAGTGAATGAAGTAATTATTGGTGTACAATACACCCAATTTTTTTTGTAATGTAAACTGTTAATTATGTGCGGGATTTGTTTTTATCTAACGACAGCATAATGTTGTGTTCACGAGAATTGAAACCACCACATGACTCCCGGACGAACGACATCAAGCGTGGATTACAGGTATGTTACAGAATTATAATTAAAGGTCGAATAGTTTATTTAACGTCAAGCATAATCTTATCTCATAGCTCATATTTTTAATTAAACCTTAATCGTAAAAATGGTTTCTAATTTGTTCCGAATCTTCGACGTAATGGCCGCCAATGCATTCCTTTGGATAAACATTTTTTTTTTATGTGAAATAGGTAGTATGTGACTAAGTTTGAAACAACGTAACATCTGAATATTTCTAAGTTTAGAGTAAATTAAAACTTACATATTTCTTGTATCTACCTATGGAGTTTTTTCAAAAGAATTACGGTAATAATAATTTCATTTCTAACATTTATTTTTTTTATAGATTTCTAACATATCTAGTAATAGGTAACTGTGCTTTGCAGTTTCACCTGTGTAGATATGGATGATTAATACAATTTTATAAAGCCTATATTCATATATATGGATAACTTGTAGCATTCGATTCAGCATCACACATATGAAAAGTTAATCTTTATTTATTCTACATAGGCAACCTTTAATGTAATTTAGCTTATATAGGTAGGCCTACATTTACTGCATTATCTTTCAAATTATGACATCCAATAAATACTTATCTATATATTTGTTAGCTAATTATAAATTTTTACATTGGAGACAGCCATTTGAATTTGTTATATATGTGTTTTATTTTTCGCGTTTACATATATTTTTATTTATACTTATAATACATATTAATTTGTAGGAAGGCCGCCAACTCTCCCCTTCATCATATAAACATTAAGGTTACTAACTGGTCATTATTATTAATTTTAACTCAACAGTAACCTTCATTTTTTTACACCTATCAAGTATCTGAAACATAAATAAACTCTCTCTCCTTAGTAATATTCACATTGCGTCACCAAAATGCACACTGAGATCATTGTTTATACCTGCATACGGCTTGGCATGTTTCAAGTAGGTACTCTTGAATGAACCAGTTTTACTGTTTTTATGCCTTAGTCTAACCTACCAGACAAAATAAGAACTCCATTGTTCATGAGCCTGTGAGGTGTGAGGTGTTATTTAATGGAACCTAAATGAATTTGCTACATAACTTCTAAATTGTGTCATTGTAGCTATGTCTTGAACACAGTATACATTTTTCCAATTACTAGGTATTTACGCCTGATATTGTTATGCATTTGATAAAATGCAATATATATTTCTATTTTCGTTATTCTATTTTTTTTATTTCTAATTTTCAGATGCTAAATATGTGGACATAGAACATGGTACATGTCTTCTCAATTTGAACTGATGTTAAAGATTGGAATCTACTGGTGAGTAAATTTTAGTTCATTTTATTGAAACATTTAGGTCAATCTAATTAGGTAACTTGGTCTTGTTGTAGTGGCGGAAGCGAGGATTTGGAAACTTAGCTCTTGGGTTCGATCCCCAGTGATTGGTATATTTCGACAAACAATTTTTAATAACAGCCGGCAATCTGGAACAGTATCCCGTAAATAGGATCGACCCCTATTTCTTAAAATCATAAATATATCCCGCTAATCGCTGTTGTTTAAAATACTGCTGAATTTATGTGACAGATCATGATAAAAGTTTACAGTTGGAAGCTCCAAGCTATAGTCTACCTACATACTGTGTAAATATTGTATGTAAATACAGTTAAAACTGTTTAGGTTACATTTATCAATTTTCAAAATAAAAGGACCCAGTTGAATGCTATGTGACCTATATAATATGTGATTACTATATTGCCTTTTATGACATTGCTTTCAGAGAATCTGTACAACCAGCTCAGCTGTGTTATGAGCAATTTGACACAGTATAATAATGGTCAATGGGCTATTACCGTAAAAGTAAACACGTGTCGATTTTAGGGTCTTCTGTAATTCTTAGAAACAATACACGTGCAAGCCATTGAGCCAAGATGCTGAATAATGGTCATTGATGGTCTCAATGCTATTTGTGTTTTAAGAAAGTTTGTTCTTTTAATGAACAGTTTCACATGCAGCAACAACTATTGGGTTTTTTTTTTCTTTCGACTAAGTATGTATTGTCACTTTGACGTTTTAATAAATGTGGACTGTTTTTTTTTTAAATGCTTGGCATTTTTTTATTACTAATGAGTATGACTTATACTATTACTGAATTCGTAAAAGGATTTTCTCAACATTGATAGGTATTCGTCACATCTTATTTTAACGCAACTAATTCATTATATACTCTGGTAAGATAATTTAATAAACAGTAATACTTTAGCCCATGTTCAGTTGTACATGAATATCAAATGTTCATGATAGGAATGTGACATGTCTAGTTTGCAAATACTAAGTCATTGTTTATTTTATTAATCATCAAATATATAAATACTAGCTGTGCCCCACGGGTTCACCCTCGTGGTGATGGATGATGATGAAAAGTATCGCATATATCCTTCCCCAAAACATGTAAAACCCTAAAAGTCATAACACTTGAACGACTAGCTGCGCTCCGCGGTTTCACCCGTGTTGTGATGGATGATGATGAAAAGTATAATTGGTATAATTAATACGACTTTGTTTTATGTATGTAGTAAATGCATACGTTATGAAATTTTATGAGTCTGTTTTTCGCTTTTCAGGACCAAGCTGTTTCCTGACGACTTCTTTATGACATAGTTGAGCCGTTTAGTAATTCCTACAATACATATTGCACATGTAATATTACACTGTCACTGATGAACCTCATCACTGTAAGTTACCTTTTTCCTTTATAAATTTACCTACAAGTTTATTACACTACAGGCTATAGAAATATAATTGCCTCCATTGAAAGACATGCAAGTTGCTCGCCTGATGTTAAGCGTTCTGTCTCGTGAGAGATGTACCGCGATCATCGTCATAATTAATAATAATAATAATCTGAGACTACACCCGCATAAGGTCTTCAGGTCTCAAACTACTACTACGTACTAGAAATAGTAACCTGATGACTGATATACAATACTTGTATACAATAGGTACATAATATACCCTAGATCGAACATGTCTGTTCGATTCATACATGCAAATGTTTGACTTTCCCGGGGTTCGAACCCGGGACAATTGAACTCGGAAGTCGAGGATCTGCAACTTCCCCAGCCGGCCTGTCAAAATTTCTACATTGAAAGTCTAGACCTATCCACTTCTAGACAAACTCGTACCATATTTAGCTGCTTATTCGCCCAGAAATTTCACATACTACTGTATTCTTCGACCATAATACAGTAGAGCTTATTGATAATACACTATAACTCTGAGACAGAGTATCTGATATCACTAAGCTAACATTAACAGAAGAGACCTACTTTCCAGTATTTATTATGCAGATATTTGCCAAAAAGTAATCACACCCACCTAATGATTTTTTTTTGAAAGTAAATCATTATTATTATCGACGGTAAACTTATATTAGTATGATTTATTAGGTATATTATACTTTCACATTATTTTTCTATTCCATTAACGTAATTGACCTATCTTTTATTGATATTCTATTTCAATGTAATTTTGTTTTTTTTTATTATTCTAAGAGTATTTTTATACACATTGCGGACAATGTAAATTTAAATTTGGCTTCTTTCAGTAATATAATTTGTAACTTATTATTACCATGAGAAATAGCATTTTATGGTTAAATATGAATACCTATGCATTAGATTTTAATGTCTCGACCCCCCAACCTTTATTAATTAAATTTTTATCTCATTTCAGAAACCACTTCTCATCGTGATGGCTGTCTGTTCTAATCTGCCGATCTTCAAAGTTATCAAGAACCAGTATCCATGCGATATTTCCCGAAAGATTTGATGGTTAATTATTTTTAAGGTTTCTTAAGTTTTGAATGCATTACGTTCACATATACTTGTGTTTAGGTTTTTATCTGTCTATAATACCAATAAATAACTTTATATAATATGGGTTTAATACAGTTAAATTGTTTTCCCACAAACATTGACAATACTGACCTAAATGTTTTACAATCCTCTTATTGTACTGCTAATAATCATCTCATTACCATCAATTTTATCTTGCCAGAAGGGTAAGTACAACTTGACATATATTTACGTAATCTTTACACTTCCGAACATTACAAACATTGATTTCAGACATATACACGATCACCGCTGTATTTTGCTGATTACAAATGTAATCCTTTGTGATGCATTTACAGCGAGGGCACTACAACATTTAGTAACTATTCATTCACCTAACACATCACGCAAACTGCCTATATGTGCGATAAGTATACTTCTGGGTTCTAGAGACCGACTATGAAGTGTACGTAAGTGCTAAGAAGGCTGCACATACATGAAACTTACAAACAAAACATTTAACTCTGAATATCATGTCATTTCGTAGTACTTAATGTTGCAATATTACCTATTCACAATTTGTATTTGCAATCAGTATTGTCATTTTTTGTAGAGATATACAACCTATTATGGACTAGCTAGAACAACATAACTTTCACCTACCATTGCTATCTAGGAAATATCACCTATTTTCCGTTCATCAACAGTATCTTATCTCAAATAATCCCTATCTCTTTCACGCCAACAATTGTGACGAGAGAAGAATCTCTCGCCACTTTTGATTCTGTGCATGGCAGTGTTTGAAATGAATGCCTAGTGTACTGATAATTAAATTAAATAAATAAAAAAAGTAAACATTTCTAACCACAATACTCGAATCCTGGTCACGGCACCAATTGTAATGGTTCGCCCCTAGTCGTCTGGCCAATCCTGAACCAGTCAATTTTGTAAAGGTTCAAAAACCTCTACCTATTAATATTTATTGCGCTAATCTAATCTAATTTGGCCAGTGATCGTCTAGTCTATGGAGGACCTTACGTTGTGAACCGTTGTAGTACCTAGTTCTTTTCAGGAAGATTTGAGACAAAGATACTGTTTTTAGAACTATAGGTTCCTAATGAAATCCTAAGTAATAATAGTAATTGAATAATATTTATTCTATTTGAATAATAAAACGTCTATTAAATTGTTGTAAAAATAAATAAGTAACCAATTAATTATATTATTTTCATAGATTTCCCAATTTAGTCTAAACCTACTTTAGAGAATACGTAGTTTTGGTTAGGATAAACCTCATCTAATTACCTAGTCATTTAAATATATATAAACCTTGATATTATTTGACAATGAAGATAGTAAATATGAGTTGAGTTAATTTCAAAACCATTTTCATTACTTTCCTACAAGTATTCTTAAAGATGAGGAGAACGAGTACGAATGGAACAAGTAAAATGGTTTTGGTAGCTTACTAATTATAATGGTTGGTATTTTATTGTCTTTAGGTCGTCATCTATTTCTGGTTTATTCTTAGAGTTGACTGTTACCATTTACAGTAGGAGTTATGCTTCTTTAGATTTTCCATATAACATATAGATATAGTGAACTATTATTTTCGGTTCTAAATGTTAGCCATTTGCACTATATTGTTGTATTTTTTTTTGAATACTACATAAGATTATATAGCTCTGATAATAGTCGAATATTTTGTTGTAATTTCTTTCATTTAATTTCGTTTATGAATAGGTATTCTTCTTAGTTATGTTTGGTTAAGGCGATTGGTTATTTTGAACGCTTTCATTTAATATAATTGTATTAGACTGTTCACAATTTCACATGTATACAAAGTCTAATGCAATTTAGTGGAAGGAATCTTTTAGTGTTTCCGAGGACTTGCAACCACGGTTAGTAGGGTTAAGGCCTTTACTGAGCGCTCAAATGCTCCCCTTTGGCACACCAGATCCCTTCCTGACTCCCGGCGCTGGCGCACACTATACGAATTCAATGCTGAGATATTGCTTCCTAATAGATTTGTTAGGTATATATTTTACAATGTTATTTCTGATATCGCCTCTCAATTTTACTTTGAAGGCATGTATTTCATATCCTGATTTATGATATTTCATACAGACTTTATGTTGAAAAATAATTTATTTTATGCTAGTAATCAAGCATAATGGTAATTCATTTATTGAAATAGTTTTTTTTTCTATTGTTGTTTTGATAGGTATTTATTTTTACCTTACTGAATAATTATAACAATCAGACAGATTTTGTCCTTAAGATATACAAATTTGAAGATATCTAGCATATTTAACTAGAATTGATAGAATCTACCAATGACAAATGGGAAAGTCTCTCTGCACTTTTAGCTTCAAGAAAATCCACGGAACGAATTTTATTCCAGCCGTTGGCAAACGTTATCAACAATTAGCCTCAATATTTTTAGAAGCGTAATGTAGTATAGTTGTTCATTGACAATATATCTTTCAGACAATTTATTCTGAACTGATCATTTTGGTTGGATATTTATATTATTTAATTTTCATTGTATATTTCATTTTATATTATTTAAACTTTTATTCCAAAGTCTAAAGTAATGCAATAAATAAAGTTAGACTTTCAGGTTATTTATACAGTAAGTTTGCTACTGATCAAAAGATTATTTGTGTATTAATCATTTTGTCATACATTTAAATAGTAAATTTAAATTAATACTTTTCAAGTCAACATTTACTTGCTCATAGGAATTATAACAGAATTCCTAAGAATATTGAACAGTCCCTAACGTTCCTATCCTATAATGCCTACAATCTCCTATCAATCTAACTAAAGTGTCATTCAAAACTAGGGACCCGTGTCCCACATTTACATTTAATCGTGTAAGTGTTGACTTTCTCCTTAGCAAAGGGTCCAGTCCCTACCGAAGGGAAAATCTGCACAGCAGAGTGATCCCGCTAGCTGGTTTCCCTAACAGAACGAAATCGGGTCGATCTCCCCCGTTTAGACCTAAATCCTAGGATCGGGTGTGTAATGGACCATCATCGATTTGCGACTTTGGGATTGAATCCGGTCCGGAAATTATACCTGATAAGTGCGAATAAATAAATATAATAAAGATAGACCGCCCATAACAGTTTCTTAGTATCAGTAACCCGGTGTATAAGACATGACACACTGGACGAGCCCCGAGCACCGATACCAGAAAAAGCTATGAGAGGAGACTGCTAGTCGCTTGCTGAGCAAGAATACGACTCCTGGTTCGCCTCAATTCCCAGGCTCGAAGATAAGTATAGACCTTCATATGGCACCGTTAGTCTCCAGTCTATACTACGAAAAACACTCGTTTTTCGATTTACCGATCAACACACAGTACAATAACTTTACAAATAAAATTTACTTTAACGCAACACTATAACGACATAGTAATTACACCAACCCGAACGCGATAACTTTACGGTATTCGAACACTATGGAAACTACTAAGTCGATATAGTCAATAGACTAATAATTACGTGTCACTGTACTAAGCGTAGATTCCTTGCCGATTGTTTGATGTATAATGAATTTCCCTCTAGTACTTACGTCCCTTATATATCATCAACTGAAGCTCGATTGACGCCGGCTGAGGCTCATTTGAGGCCGCTTCGACTAATCACAGCGTGTGTCTCTTGAAGCTGCGACTTTCTTAGCCAATAACAGAACTCTGACTATTCTTTATTATATATTTTCATAGTCATCAAATTCATTACAAGGGATTTTGTACCTTATCGTCATTACAATAGCATTCAATTTGGTATGTAGTCTGTTTTTATCAAGGTTGTTTGTTATTAATTCTTGGAACGATTGGTTCTCGAAACAAAGCTTGATTGAGGTACCTTTATAGGAGTTTTGTTTGGGATAGCAACAATAATATCGCTTCATTTGCTCGTGTTTGTAAATTATGCTTCTATATATTTGTGGACTGAGCGGAACGCAAAGTGTTTCGTTACAAGGTACTCTAGTTGTTTTTAACCTTTGTATGGGGACGGAGTGACATCTATTGAACAGTTTGACAAGCTTTACCCAACCGAAAGAAATTTGTAGAAACTTATTAACTTTCGTATAGATGTCGCAACTGTTCATATATTTTATTATATGATTTTCAATGCACTAATGCCCTCTTAGCGGTAGGTACCAAACTTCGTAATTTTAGTAAGAAAAATTACCCATCCTGGGGACGGGATTCAAACTCGTATCTTCCCGACAATCTGTGTCAAGACGCCAAGATCACAACGCCATCTAGTTGATCCGTCCAAGTCCGAGCTAGTACAATTTCCTTGTAATTATACTAGACTACTACCACGTACCTATATAATGTAATATACAGCGTGTAAAAAAACGTACCTATACTAATACTGAATGGTGTGTATAAGTACCTAGTCAGGAGTCACATGGCAAGGTAACAAAACTTAAATCGCTTATAATATTTTTATACAATGTCAAAAAAAAAATTGAACCGATAATTCTTGGAGTTCTTCGACATCTTGGAGTTCGATGGGGTCAAAGCGCTCCCCGCGCCACCTATTCATTTATTTCCGTCCGCCTGCATGAGCTTTCTTTCCGCGCCGCAGGCCCTTTGTTTACCTATTCTACGTTCTGGAGGTCATTGCCGTCTTTGGCCTAGTTGTTCAGGGATGAACCTGCTTGAGTATTAGAAACACTTTGGTTCCTCATAACTCGGAATGTTGACTACTTCCTGGGACGCAGTAGTTAGGTCCCAATTGTGTGCAAGCTTCTGCGTGTGGGGTTTTAGTATTACTGCACCTTTTTGTTACAAGCTGTGTATCAGATATAGGAAATACTCTACCACAGATGTCGGTTTTATGGAATGTAGTAATGTAACCCTGTAGGGTTTTATTCATTATTGTTACTGGCTCCAAACAGTGATATACATTGTTGTCGGACGTCCTCCGAGATTAGCTCTCTTTTAAAAGCATTGTTATGTGCATCACGGTGTATAACAAAATACCAGGATGTCTGAAAGACCTTCCCTATGAAGTGGTTGACAGAATAACGATTCTACTGTTTGAAAGACTTTTTAATTAAATTGAGACTACTTTGTAATTGACATTAATGTGTTGTACTTAACCATTTTAATTGTCATAGTATTACTTTTTAAAGCACTAACGCCTGCTTTAGCGATCTCAAACGTTGAAATTTATAGAGACAAAAATTCCATCCTCGGACGGGATTCGAACCCGCGTCTTCTGACTCTCCGTGTCAGACGGCATTGACCAACTAGGCCTCCTAGGTTCGGGTCCGGGCATCGAATTTTAACTCTCTATTTGACTAACCGTCTTGCGGGGACGGAGCAACATCTATTGGACAAGTTAACAGTACCATCCAACCGAAAGAAGCATTATTTAGAAATACTTAAACGTTCGTACTGACATCGCAACCCTTGTAATTTTTATAGTATTACTTTTTAAAGCACTAACGCCTGCTTAAGCGATTGAAATTTAATTGAAATTTTCCTCAAACATTGAAATTTACCCTAGTTGGTCAATGGCGTCTGACACGGAGAGTCAGAAAACGCGGGTTCGAATCCCGTCCGAGGATGGAATTTTTCCCTCTATAAATTTCAACATTTTAATTATATTGAGACTACCTTGTGATTATAATTTAATTGACATATATAATTTATTACGTTTTATAACTATTTTATTACGTTTACACCCTTTAGCCATCCACACTAACGTTGTCCTTTTTGTCACCATTGATGGCGGCCCTTATGGAGAGTCCGTTTAATGGGTGGCAAGTCACCACCCGCCTAAATATTTTAAATAGAGACTGAAATTAGCAGGTGCCGTAGTCTCGTCGATAGCCCACATCTCCCTTGTCACTAATCTTCAAAGTTCATCTCAATAGCCTGGCCATTTTACCCATTTTTGTAACAGTTATAAGTATACCCATGTTACCCTTCATCCAACATTTTTGCGGTTTTTTATACTCTTTTGTATTTTTATGCCGAACGGGCCTCTAAGTGTTGGCTACAGCCCCACTTATGCCTTTGTAAAGGACCGGATGAAATTTGTGATATGATTGAAATAATAATAATATAGTGTAGATGTAGAAAAGGAAACAAATTATAAAGTATTCTAAGTTTGTTTTTATTATGCACATACATCATACTAAAATAAATTGATAATTAAATAAATTGCATTCATATATTATACAGGGTTACTGGTAATCAATTAGCATCCTTTTAAGAGCATATTCTGTACATCAAAACAAACATCTTTTGTTCTACGACTTTCAAAAATTCGTATTTTTTTACTTCCATACAAAACTTAAAAAATCAATTTGACCGGTCTCAACATAATTACAGTACGGTCGACGGATCAATGCCGTTCTGAAGTACCGTGTAGATGGCTGCGCACAAGCGTATTTAGGGTCTCAAGGCGAGTAAAGGCCGAGGTAAGCGGCGGGAGCGGGGCGGGCTAGTGATGTGGCCCCTTTTTGCAAGGCGCTATTGATTTAAATCGACATTTATTGATCGATAATCACTCGATTATCGCATTATTAAAAATTTAACTTTTCAATGATAATATGTAGCAACGTTAATATGTAGGATTGCCATATTTGCCAGGGCCATTTAATTAGACTGCCAGTAAATAAGAATTATTTTTATTCTTGTTTTTTTTTTAAAGAGTTTTGTCCACTTGTGGATTTTAGCAGAGCGCAGCTAGTATCTAAGATAGATAAGAGACTATTGTCTTATCTAAATGTGTACAGGTAACAAATATGTACTACATCTACACAGAAACAAACATTCTTATTTATGATTTTATGTAGAGTAACATACTAAAGAAAGCATCCGAGTTATAGAAATAATTTATGATGTAAAATCTAAAAAGATCAAGTAATTAATCATATATGTTATTGTCTCTCTGTTAGATATCCTTTCATATAAAACAAAACTTATATCTTAATCGCAACTATACTATCTATCGGACTTAATAACAAGTAGCATTAAATTAGAACTATTGACCGAGCGAGTGCGAAGCACGAACGAAACGTCTCTACAATGATTTGGACAAAATTGCTTTCGTATGTCTATCTGTCCGGAGGTCCGCAAGTTCACATCTATATACAGGTCGCATTTCTCAACCGATTCTCGTGAAATTTTATGAGCAGGTTCAATAATTTTTTGTTGATGCAGTTATATGTTTTTAGATTTGTTTATGAAAAATTTCCAACATAGGCATAATTATTTAATAGGTTTATATATCCTAAAATGAAACTAGATCAATGGCTCCATAATAACACTATAAAGACGTGCAGACCAAGCAAGGTGAGATTGTTTAAAGAATATTGAAGTCCATGGTGAATATTTATTCAGCTTAAGCTGCGCAAAGACATAACATCTTATTAATATAATTTTGCATAGGTACCTAATAAATTTAATTTTGTATGTTATTTAATTTAATTTTTATCTAATTTGAATGAAATATAATTAATTGGGTTTTTTTTTTGTACATAATGTAATTAATTGTGATTGTTGTTGAGATCTTATGGCCCAAGCTGGTCGAAATAAACGATTTTATTTATTATTATAATATCGCAAAGTCGACTGCTCACAGAGCCACTAGTTAATATCATACAATAAATAAGTATCAAAATTTTCTACATCGAATTTATATATAATCCGAGTCTAGTGTTTCATAAATCGAGTAGTGAAAACACTTATACCTCATCACTATTCGCATGGCCTGATGTTGAAAACGCCGATCATGTGTCTCAGTCACTCGTATACGTTTGGCGCATGATTGTTACTCTTTCTCCCGGGTGGTACGCTCTTTAACAGAAATATTCGTTTTTCGGTCGATTGTGTGGATATTTTTGTTATTGATGTTTTCATATTTAAGTTTGTAAAGTTTAGTTCGTATTATATTTCAGTTGTTGTTTTTGTTAAGTATTATTTATTTTTTGTTAAGTTAATTTGTTAACAGTGGTTTAGTACGCGGAATGCCTCGGTGCAATGTAGTTTTACGCCACCGCCGGGTAAGAAAAATAATAAGTGCTTAAAAAATAAACACATTAAGTTACTAACGTGAGAGTTATTCAAACGTATGGTGTAATCCATACGCACCGTTCGTTACATCCTTGGAGAAGATAAAAAGTGCTAGTTTTTCTCATTCTTTCGTACTCCGGGCAAGATAAAACTCCGTTTAAAACCTGTTACAGGCATAGACAACTTTGATAAATATGTAGTTAAACGCAATATCATACGTAAACTCTACAAAACCGAAATTCCATCTCATGAATGACCGAAATTAAAAAAATATTAATACTTTCAAGGAGATCGTAGTCGTTTAGTCACAATAACAGAATAATTAAGTTTTCATTAGGGAAAATCAGAAGTCAACAAATTCTAATTTTTAATTTTTCGTTTTAGTCCAATACCCGCTTTAGGCCTATCTGAAAATCAGCGTTCAGATCTGCTGAACATTTTGTGCTGAGATAGGCCTTTTCAGCAACTACTAACTATTAGATTAGAAATAAGTACTCTCAGATTTAATGTTTTATTTTTATTTTAAGTTCCTATTTTAAGTGTTTTTTAAATTTATTATATACTTTTATTGTGTAGTTATTAAGCTGAATAAATGTATTTTCTTTCTTTCTAATTGAAAAGAGCAATAATATTTGAAGAAAATGTAATACTTAATTGAAAAATAAAAATAATCTTAGATATGAAGTTAGGCTCTATAAATTAAACCACTTATAATTAAAACTGTTTACGCAATATACATAAATGTTGTTTCATATTATTTTGATAAATATTGATGGAGCAAAATAGTTACGACTGAGAAATTTAAGTGGATTTAGAACAGGTAAAGTTAGTAATTATTGATTCTCTATTTTACTGAAGAATAATAATATATTACAAAAAGCCTGTCACTTTAAACATAAAATTAGTGCTCGATATCTCGTTTCGGTGAACAAATTTTTTCACACAACTGTACATGCGCGAACAGTCTACGTGCCTAACTTCCGAGCGGCATTGATCCGTCGGCCTTAGTATAACACTATGATAAAAGCGCACCCGCGCAAGGCAAGGTCGTCGTAGCTGTGCTACGCTACGACGCGCTGTTAACTACATGCATGGCTACACGTCGATAAATGAAGTGGATGCGATGTAGAGTTATGAAGTGTAAGAGAGAATTACAAAAACTAATTATTTTTTTTGTCAAATTTGTTTCGTTTTGGGAAAAGTTCTAGAACAAAAGTTGTTTGTTTTGATGTACAGAATATGCCCTTAACAGGATGCTAATTGATTACCAATAACTCGGTATATAATAAACTATATACAGGATGATTTTCTGAATTGTCCTTTAATTTTCCATTTATGTATGGTACATGCTTTTTAAAGTATATCAAAATCGGTCTCGAATTCGCTAGTAGTTTCATATATTTAGCTATCCTCGCGCGCTTGAAAATATCAACCTGTATATAATAATTACATTTTGTTACATTAGTTGTAAGAATTATATTAAAACGTATAATAATACTTCGTTCTATAACACAAAAAATTATATATACATTGTATTGTATAAAATAATCATTCTCTTGGGTTTGACACATAATAAACTATTAATTAACTGACGAATCGCCCTATTAAGTTAGATTGCTTAGATTGCTATTTAATAGTAGTTTATGCATCTGTCATATAATACCTAATTATATGCAGTTGCATACACTACTTTATTAAATCTCATGACATTTTTGCTACTAAAGTTTTATCCAACAAAATATTACTCAAATTCGTATGTACGAAATAGCGCCAAAATGGAAAAAGTCTTCTTCTTCTTCTTCTTGTTTGTATGGCTTGTGCGGCGTAACCACAATTTTGCCAATATCAGTGGAAAAAGTCTGTTATTGGTCTATTGGCTCGGAACCAGCGCGCTCACCACAGATAATGTGTACTTAAATTGAATTGATACCTCCTTGGTCGGGACACATTGTACTTTAATTATTAAAAAAATGTTTTAAAGCATTGTTTTGTTAGGAGAATAATGCTTTAATTTAATTTTTCTTAAAGAATTATGTAAATAAAATATGCCAATAAAAGTCTGTATTTCATTTCATAATTAGAATATTACCGAATGAGATTATATAAAGTATTTAATATGCTCAAAACCCGAGTCCACGTATTCGATCCCTAACGTGAGCGTTGTGCCAGTTAACTGAAAGTTTAAAAACATACAAAGGTATAAATAAAATAAAATTATTGTTGATGCCTCAAATTGTGACTCATCGAAGTATTTTAACTAACGTAAAATAATACAACTAATTACTTGCACGTAGTTGTGCACCAAAAAGTTATGCATGAAATAAATGTTTATATAATCGCCATTACTGTTTACAACAAATTACCTGACCATATTACAATGTTAGACGGCAATAGCTTTACAACCAGACTGCATACGTGGTCGGAAAATTGTTGTTACAGCGTGTAAGAATATCTGCATGAATATTTACTGCGATATAAGTATATGTCCGTTGAGTTATATGTAAAATGTAGAAATAAACATGAATATGTGTACGCCTGCTTGCAGGTTGAATACATCGACGTCAATTATTCATAACATCTGAAACTGTAATGTGTATTCTGACAAATTTTTCTTTTTTATTTGATTTGATTAGCACACTTTTGTAATAAAATTTCATATCACATCCCATCTCATTTTCATTGAATCCTTATGCCCAACACACACAGCCAGGCCTCCGAAATGAGAGTTCAGTTTATATTAAAAACTATTTCAGTACTGACCAACAACATGGAAAATTAAAAAAATAATTAAATGTGGTGATGACATAGAACACGTCAAAAAAAGGAGAAATTTTGGACAGAGATTGTAACAAACATAAAAAAACATAGTCGGTTAAAAATACCCTACAAAATTCACTCAGAACTCTAATCAAAGTTTCACATCTGAGCGTAGTTCTGTAATATACGCTCCTTATATATAGCCCTTAACATTCCTCTTTGCTCTTTTAGTGCAGTAGCTCTACCATGAGTTGGCAACATAAATGTCATCTATAGTCGATACTCGATCTCGCCAACCTACAGTGCGGTCCCAATTAAGCCATAATCGATATTAGCGCGATAACAGTCGGTCCCTTTCACCGTGAGCGTGATTACGATGGCCCACGCTACGTCATCGATGACGTCTTAACTGCCGCCATATTGACGATTACATGAACCATGCTCTACACCACAATCGTCGTGAGCGTTCTGTCAAAAGTGACAGGTGTTTGTTTATTTCTACAAGGTATTTACTGGTGTCCCTTGTTTTTGATGTAAAAGTTGTAAAAGTCGGTTCATCCATTCCATTATTTATTTTTAATCCACACACCACATAGTTAACCTTCACACTATGTACGATATTTTTATGAATTTGTTTTTCGCGCGCAAATGGTTCGTTACTGCTACAACTCTGGTCCGAATTAACAACACGCTTACAGTGCCACGAGCTGTCAAAATCGCGATAGTTGTCTCGGACCGGCTTTGGTAGACGATAGTACTGTGAGCAAAATTATCACGATACGGACCGCAGTGCTAATAAGCTTGTGATTGGCGTACTCGTTGTCAGTTTAGTTCTACAATCGACCGCAAGGTGGCACTGTTAATTTTTTCATACACTTTTTCGCGACAGTCGATATCGAGCATCGATTGGTGTCAATGTTTTAAACTCATGGTAGAGCTACAGTTAAAAAAAAATAGAACCTTTTGATTAGAGCGGGCTGAATGCCGTTTGCCTCTACCGGCATTTACATCGTCACCGGACTGGTGGCGAGCGCAGATGGCACTCAGCCAGAAGGCGCACCGCCTAAGGCGAGCTTTGAAAACGCTTCGCCGCAAGGAGAGGAGTAGGCGACTTGCTCAATTGCTTGCTTGACTTGCTTGGGCCGTCGTTAGGAGAGAGGGGAGTCGGAAAGAATCGCCCCGGTACATGAGTGTACCGTTGAATGTGGGCCCTATGAATTTTCTATTTGGAGAGAGTCTAACCAAGATATAATTTTTGCCTCGAGCTCGGCGGCGAGCTCGGTGTCTGACTGAGAAAGAAGAGAGGTTCCAACCTTACGTTAACCAGTATTGGCTGGTGCTATTATGCAACAATTAAGTACCTATTTTGGTGAACACATAACATCAAAATACCAACAAACACATTATTAAACATCCTAAGTGTAGTTACTATGTTAGTGTAAACAAATCTACGTGAAAATATTCCTTAAAATCTATTTACCATCGGCACGGTAAATATGGTCATATGTGAACTTGCTAAGAAAACAATTGCTTCGAATTTCGCTATTATAATGTGCCTGTACCACAGATGTACTATGTAAGTGCAATAGATAACGCAAATGCGTGTACTTCGTGTCCGAACCCCGACCGAGCGTCAAGGTTGGCCGCCGCTACTTACACTCAGAGCAGTGTCTGTTGTTGCAGCCGGACACACACACACACACACACAGCCCAATTTCGAGCCCCATAGGCAAGAATATATTTCCTAGTGGTAAGTGAGACATCGACGCGGGCGTCCCGAACACTCCTTGAAAAAGGCCACCGAATGTGGTCGAAACTATAGTCGGACCTGTCCGATAAATATTACGTGAGTAATCCCGTATTTCTAATTAATAATGAGTGGAAACCACGTTAGTTTTTATAACAAAATATGTTTCCTATCACAGGTAAATTATTTTAAAATTATATTATGCGTAAACTCTTGTACTTCAATTCATTAAATCGGCACGCTTGGTGTCAACACAAATCGTGATATGCGTTATCTATTGTACTGTATTTGTGAATTCTGCAAAAAAATACAGTGTCAATAATTCATTATTAATTACATAAACGCATTCTATTCGGATGTTTGTTACGAAGTTTTTCTAAATTACAAATTTCAGATGGCCGTAACACTGGTAAGAACAGTTTGCAACGCTTAGATTGTCCTGTCAGTTCGCTTACATTCTGAGCCGATCGAACACGCACGGGCTATAATGGGCTGTTTGGAATAACTTTCCACATCCACACACATCAGATATACCCAGTATAGTCAGTATTAGTGTTTTAAAATTATTATCTGACTGACTCATTGCTGAACTTCATGATGTGTAGGCTATAACTTATTTATTAATACTTTATCATTTATAACATAATTCACGTCATCGTGGCATTTACAACTCAGAATACAATTGTAATTTTATTCATCATTATGGCCTTGATGGTCATTAAACAGACATTCTGATCAATTAGTAAATAAGTCATTTTGAGAATATAACTCTCATAATGATAATATGCTCCTAAATCCAGATTACCACCAGAAATAATTTTGTATCCATACTTTGTGTTGAAGTTGAATACATCATATCATTAATGAAAATCCGTCCTAACACTAAACTACATTCTCTTGTTTAACAACTTTCTTCTTACCCCGTTTACCAGGCACCATAATTTTAGTCTTCCACTCCTCCGTATCCTTTGAATCATCAACCCGAACAATCAGCCCCGTCTCCGGATTGATAGGGAACACACCGTTCGGAGTGATTTTCTTTTTGGACGTATCTGTGTTGTGACGTCTCTTCATATGTTTGTTGTAGTTCGACCAGTTGGTGAACTCCATTCCACAGTTCTGACACGAGTAAGGTTTGGCTCCAGTGTGTTGACGTTCGTGGTTTTTAAGGATCTGCTTAAAGCGGAACGCTTTGTTACAATATTGACAAACGTAAGGCATAGAGTCAGTGTGCACAATTTTGTGGGCATTAAGCTGATATTGAAGACGGAAGAACCGTCCACACTGTTCACAAGAGAATGGCTTCACACCAGAATGCATTTCCACATGTCTACGTAACATGTTGGGAAACAAAAAGGATCTGTTGCATATCCTGCAGAGATGAGGACGGATCTTATCATGTGACATTATATGGGATGTCAACGTGCCTTTATTGTAAAACATTTTGCCACATCGGTCACATGTGTAATCCCTTTTGCGATTGATCGTGTGCAGCTTCATGTGATCTCGGAGGCTGTTCGGGTTCTTGTAGACCTTCTTACACAAGTCGCAGGTTAGTTCCGCTACTGTTATTGGAGTGCCAGGTTTTCTTCGAGGACGTCGTTTCGGTTTGACAGATCCGTATTGGTGTAAGTGCACGGTTAGAGACTCCTCGTTTTTGTGGATCTCTCCGCATAGCGGGCAAGCGGTTTGTGGTTTTTGTTGGTGTTGTTTCAGGTGTAGTTTTAGTTCGCCGAGGCCTTCCACTTGTTTGTTACAATAGTAGCAGTAGTTTCTGAAATGTAATGAAAGCAAAATATATTAATGAACGGAATGCGGAACCTATTATGAGACATAATTGAATGACAAGGAAATTGGAATGTGAATTGTTCATTAAATAGGTCATAAATCGTAAACGGTACGTTTTACAAAAAGTTTACACATAATATAAGATACGTACACAATAATAGTCTACAATAATAGTCTCAATAACTTTGCCCTAAAGTGTATATTCTCCGAGATATCGGCCAAAGACCAAAGAGAGATCTGTCAGAATTTTGTGATTTTATGCTCAGACCCTAAAAAAATATTGGATCAGAAATTTAGTCCAACGTTGACCGCCTTTAAGGCGGTTTAGGTGGATAATGCCACAAACGCAAACTGACAGAAGTTCAAGGGATGTTAGCATCTTGGAGCAAATGGTTACGAGTATGACTCAAAAAGAGACAACAGAATGTCAGATTTAAATTATTCAGTAACAGAAACGGAATTGTTTCATATACTATTCATATAATAAGGGAATGGAGAGACATTTCTATAACTAGTTATTTATATTTGCATGTTTAATCCTTTGTAGTTCTGTGTTTGTCTTCCTTGCATTTGTATGGTCGGACGCAAAATGTACGAGCCAGAATCCGATCGATCTTCCTTCCGCCGACCAGTCCACCTTCGTTTGTTTTCTACTCTATCCACGCGACAATAGCGGAATTGCAAATACCGCAGAGGCCATAATATAAGAAATATAATAGAGAAGAATAGACTATGGCTCGGTTACTCTAGCTCGCATACTTTCACAGCACGATGCCATACGGATTATTGGTTTGGACTTCAGCTGCTCATATGGATACCATTTTGATTCTGAAAAATTTGCTATTCGAGCCATATACAAAATGGTAATTAAGAGTACCACTTGCAAATCTTTGAGATTTATAAAAGTACTAGGTGCGCCCCGCGGTTAGACCCATATAAGTATCCCATGTGTTAATCCAGCAACTCATCTACCTCCATACCAAATTTCATCAAAATCAGTCCAGCCGTTTGAGCGTTAATATTGGTGTGATTTAAAGAAATAAACATTTATAATAATAAATATATAAAGACACATTGCAGGCCCGGACATCAGGATCTTTATAGGATGGCATGCTCCAATTTCGTGGCTAGGCGTGGATTAAGCGGGCGAGGAGAATAAGATATCACATGTACGATGAGTCTGCTTTTATTACGTTACACTGAGTATTATTACAACTGCACATATTGTTTAGAGATTAACTTGGGGACAAGGTATTCCACTTAGTAGCGAACGCTGCCACGACCAAACGCAAAGCAAGCTTCCGAGCGTCTCCGCGCGCTCCCCCCCAACGCCTGTGTCGGAAGATGACTAAGTACTCAACGGTAACTGGCTCTCAACGACCGACCGACCGACCAATCAGCGAACAGCGCACGCTACCAGAGTTGTACCAGAGATGGCGCCACTTTGCATCTCTAGTCCACAAAAACTAAACTAGGTGGCGCTTGACTAAATATTAACATCGGTTAAAGCTATGCGCCGACATATATATATTATAATAATAATAGTAAGTAGCAGGACTTTTTGCGAGTTCGTCCAGGAAAGTAGTGCCGCATGGATGGGTCCCCGATTAATGGGAGCTGCAGCGGCGCTGAGGCGCCTGATGCCGAATCTCGGTGGCCCAAAATCGGGTAGCCGCCAGCAGTTTATGGGGGTGGTAAGATCGATGGCGCTCTACGGAGCGCCCGTGTGGTCAGAGGCCCTGACTAACAGAACCAAAGCCCTCCTGAGAAAACCTCAGAGGGTTGTCGAATGGCAGTCGGGGTCATGGCATGGCAGTGCAAGTTTCACGCTCAGCATGCCTTGATTAGGAAGTGGAAGGAACGGCTTGCGCACCCCAAGGCTGGTAGGACTGTGGAGGCTGTCCATCCAGTTCTCGAGGACTGGATAGACAGAGCGCACGGGTCGCTTACTTTCCGGCTGGTACAGGTGCTTTCCGGGCATGGGTGCTTTGGAAAGTACTAAGTACTACTGGTAAGTTGCTGCATAGCCGGGAGGGAACCGACGTCTGGGTACCACCACTGCGACTGTGTCGACGACACTGCGCAACTTACACTGGAGGTATGCCCAGCATGAGCAGGCGAGCGACGGGCTCTCGTCGCTGCAGTGGGAAATGACCTCTCTCTCCCATCATTGATATCATCAATGTTGAGATCTGAGACGTCACTCTCCTTCCACGACGTCTTTTTCCTTCGCACCAGGAAGGGGAGCAAGAATTGCTATCCGAGCTCCCGATCCGCAGAAAGACACCAGGGCGTCGGAGGTTATCTTATCTTTCACGCCCTTCTCTGACCTCCATGATTGGGGACTGGGGCGGCGATCCCGACGCGGTGCGCGCGGTGTTTTCGTGCGCCCCTCAAGAAGACGGGGATAGAACTTAGTCCACTCTGACCCCATCGGGTTGGGATCCTCTGCTGGGGGATCAGCGTCGCCGGGACCGCAGACGATTGCCAAAATGTTTTGTATAGTCTCGACATAAAGGCGCTTGGAGGAACACCCCGGGTTTTTAGTAGATATTCCGACTTCCACATAACTACTGTGCTCCCCCCTCCCCGTGGCGGTGGTAATTATAAAAAAATTCCCGGACAAAAAAAGGAAAGACTATTTCTACTGTTAAGCAGTAATGTTCGTATTATTGTGTTCCGGAACCGTAGTACTCTAATTCAATCTGTCGTTCCGGTTGAAAGCTATAGGCGCCTGTTAAACTACAGGCACATAGGAGTGAACAACAATTCGTCGTCGATGTTCTTCACTTGCAACGAAAAACATCAATTACTAGTTGCAGACTATTAGGATTATTAATAGGATCAAAAAATATTATCCCTCTTGCAAAACTTAGATGTTGCAAACTCCGCTGCCTACTCCATCGAGGATGTAGGCGTGGTGATCTGTTATGTTGTATTTAACACATATACATGTGTTAAATACAACAAGGTCTCTAGGTAGAATTTCAAAAATAAAAATACATGCTACATACTTAATTATAATTATTTACAAATAGAACGTTTGCGTGTGTTCCAAGGGATTTCGAATCGGGAATCTTGATGAAAACCGAATTCGGAAACCATACGTTTGCGCCCAGTCTTATTCTGTATGTTTCTCGCTTGCGTTATATTGAGAATGGAGGATGATGCACACTGCATCTCTGCCATTTGTAATTAGTACAAGTTACTAAATATTTGCTTTTTACCCGACTGCGGCAAAGCCCATGAGGAGGGTTATGTATTTCACCTGTATGTCAATTTTTATGTCTGCTTGATTGATGCGTCTTCATGGCGCGTGTGTCACAGAGGGTACATAATTATCCCAAATACGGCGAAAACAAAAAGGAAAGCGGATTTACTCGCTTTCATTTCCTGCTTCCTTTTTTCTTTTTGATGTGGATAAAAAGAAATATAGAACTGAACACCCACTGAAAAAAAAACAAGCAAAGAAGAAATCCAAAAAATCTATGAGGATCTCAAAGAAGCACATTCACTTGGAGAAAAATAAAGTAATTGTTATAGGCGACTTTAATGCAATAGGTCATCCCAAAACAGAAGAAAACCTTGTGTTGGGCATGGTTATGGTAAACATAACAAAAAAGACGAAAGGCTTATTGATTATGCTCTAGAATACAAACTCTCTATAGTGAACTTTTTTTTTTCAAAAAAGAGCAAATAAATGGACTTGGATGTCAACTAAATTGACTTAATATTGCCGAACAACCCGAAAAAGATATTAAACTATGAAGTTGTGAGCAATGTGATGTTTCCTTCAGACCTCAGACCTTGGAGAGCCACACTTAAGGCGAAATGAGTTCCAAATTCACGATTTGACTTCGCAAAAATATAGTTTTTTGACGCTTAAACCTAAAAACCGAAGTTTGAAAAAAAACCTACTGTAAATTGAATATACGTCCTTATGCAGTATGCTAATACACGATTGAGCAAACTTGGCTCCATAGAAAAAATCGGCAACATTCCCTTATTTTTGCAATTTTTCTTACGTGCTTCGTGGGAAAAAGCATTTTTTTTCTATTATGAGCAAATATATTTCAATGAATGTATCATATTCGAATTTCCAATGAAATTTACTAGTGAACTATGGACTCCTTTATCATTCAAATTTAATCATTTAATTGTACGAATTACGAAACAAAAAAGAATTCAATAGAATTTTCGCATTACATCGTCCATTCTGGTAAACAATTCTCAACCTTATGTAAAGCATCGTAAATTGTTTTAAAATTAGGATTGGACCGCGCCTTAATGTAAACCACATTTTCAAAAGAAGAAAGAACTTCAACTCAATACCTAAACCACCAAAAGTAGGCTATGAAGTCCAAACTATCTTAAACATTTAAATACCAATCTAGATATCCTTAAGAATACCTTTAAACACGAATGTTCGGGACTACTACAATGATTCATGGCAAGATTTTCCAACTCCTAATGACCAAAGAAATTTCATAACTTTCGCTGGAACATTATCTTGAATAGAATTAAAGATATTACGTTGTTGGGCATTCAAGCATCCTGACACAAATTAATTATAATATTATTCTCATCCAGCCCACTCATAGGACAATCTAAGCTTGTCTTGTTGATAGTTAAAATATAAATTAAAATCTCAACCAAATATTTTATGATGCAGAAATCAACCTCATAATATGTTATTTTAATTATCACTTAAATAGTATGCTCCGTACAGTATTTCTGTTCTATATTTAAGTTATGTACTTGAAATACTAGGTTATTAATTATTTTGATTTACAACTGACACCCTCTCACACTCACCAAGCAATTACACTGTACACACAGAAAGGATCCATTTCCCCCCTTTTTTTAGCATTTCAGTGTTTTATGTTGGTATCTAATGTTATTTAAGTTTAGTTTATAGTACAGTATAGATATGTATTTACATTGACACTGTTAATGATATGCCTTAGATGTGAGTTCAAAATATTTAACGTTTGTAGCAATTTACCCTTTGCATCCCAGAAAGGTAAATTTACATGCATTTCATTCATAAATCTTTTGTTTTAATTATCATGGTATAGTAAGGGTTAATATGAGGCTAGCTTCATATGAAAATAAGGGGGAGGGCTCTTTTTTTTTTTTTTTATTCTGTAGTAATTAAAGGAGCTTTTAGCCGCATTGGTCGCAGCCATGCCAGCTCCATCGGTACATACATTACTTATTTATTACAATTTAAAATTTTATGGCATAACCTATAGAGTGTTCTAGCAGTGTCGGATGTAGACTCTGGTAAAACACTCTGAAATACACCAACATCCAGATAATTAAGTTTATCTCCTAACTTAATTCTAATTGGTTCAGTTCGGGCACATTCCATTAAAAAGTGTTGGATGTCTTCCTCAATGTCACATATATATATTACATTTAGGTGAATCAGCTTTCTTCATCATGTGTTTGAACTTATTTAATGGAACATGCCCGGAGCGAAGCCTACACGCCATTACTATCATAAGTCTGCTTAACTTAGTTTTATTGAACCATGGCATTCGAGGGCGCTCATTTTGTATTGAACTGTACCAGATTCCTTTGTTTTGAGAGGAGTTTTCAAAATGCTGTTTCCAATTAAGGAAGATCATGTTTTTATGTTTAACCAGTGCTTCTGTGTATTCTGGAATTAAGTATGTATCATATCCTGATATTGTTGAAGCTCTGGCCAATTGATCAGCCTCCTCGTTGCCATGGATGCCCACATGAGATGGAATCCATTGCAATCTCAGAGACAGCTCATGAAAATTTAATTTTAAAATTTTCCCTATTATGGCATATGCTATCGATGCACCTCTTATTCCAGAGGCGCATCGAGCTATATGGTGTAATGCACTTTTGCTGTCTGTGAGGATAACTACCTTTTTATAATTCATTGCTTCAATATAAGACACTGCTTCTGAGATTGCAAATAATTCCACCATCATGATGGACTGCACATCTGAGACTATTTTATAGCCTTCTTTTACATTGTGGATGGGATCATAATAGGCAGCTCCAATACCATCAATACATTTGGATCCATCTGTGTACACTTTAAGGCAGCCTTTATATTTATTATGTAACATATGCAATGTATTGTATCTCAGTACACTTGGATCATAATAGCCTTTAGCATGCTCTATTTCATCTATGTCCAATTCAATAAAATTAATGTTTATGTTAGATATCCATGTTGATAGGCTAAACATTTTAAGTGGATTGCTAGTGTTTATGTATTCCAATTGTACATCCTGCAACACAGAAACCAACAGTGGTTTCTTTTTTGTTTGCCAATAATTCAGATCACAAAGGTTTCCAAGTTCTCTGAGGCACATGATTGTAAGATTATTAGACCATGATAAGGCTTTCAGACAATATTTAGTAGCTAAATATTGACGTCTTAAATACAGAGGAGGAATGCACATTTCGCTCTCCATTACATGGATAGGGGTTGATTTAATGAACCCTCCTATAATACGAAGAGCAATATTTTGAATTATATCTAATTTAGCTACATTTGTCTTTGCTGCATTATCATATAGAAAGCATGCAAAATCAATTTTACTTCGAATCAAGGAGATGTACAAGGTTCGGAGATGCTTAGGGTGTATGCCCCAATTTGAACCTGACAACACTTTTAATAAATTAATACTCTTCAATGCTTTGCCCTGTGTCTCTTTAATATGTCGATTCCAACTTAATGATTTGTCTAACCAAATACCTAAATATTTAACATACTCTGCAGATGTGATATTGTTGCCCTTTACTCTTAATGTGACTTGTGTTCTTTTTCTTCCCCTGCTAAAAATGCAAAATTTAGTCTTTTCTGATGAAATTTCTAATCCAATCTGCATTAGCATGTGTTCAGCGGTGTCTAAACCAAATTGTAATTTATTAATACATATATTTATATTTTTATCTTGACAGTATAATACAAAATCATCTGCATATTGTAGAGTTTGAATATTATTTAATGTAGTGCATATGTTAGCAGTCACTATGTTAAAAAGTAGAGGAGACATTGGATCCCCTTGGGCCAAGCCTTTGTTAGTCCATCTAACAAAATGGCCATTTTCATTACCCCCTTTTGGTATTTTTAAGTATCGTTTCCTTAGGAACATCCACAAATATTTACACAACTTAGTACCCACGCTTAACCGATCGAGAGCAGCGACTAGTTGTTCTATCACGACATCTATACGACGGGGAGGGCTCTGTATGCTGAAACACAGGTGAGCCTAGTTCGGCGACAGACATTTCTTGCATAACATTCCAGATATATATAAATATCAAAACTATATAAGTGCTATGTAAGTACTCATAGGACAGGCCTGCTCCATCAAAACTACTATTGTAATTTTAGCTGAGCCACACTGTACTGTGTTGTACTTATATGGTAAAATATATTATCTACAAAATTCTCCAAAGTAAATCCACAGTTGTTCTCTTCAGCTTGTGTATAATGTATCAATAATTTTATGTAAATTTGTATTATGCAAATGTGAATCCCTTAGTATCTTTACTTATAATATTATATATAATATAATCTATTATTATTAAACTTACCTTAAATATTTACGATGTTTTCTAACATGTTTTACAAATGCGCTGAAGTCATCTTTTAATCCGATCTTACAATCAACACAGAAGTGAGCTGAGCACTTTCCATGAACAATTTTAGCATGAGATCGCACCATATCCATACTCAAGAACTCGATGCTACAATAACTGCACACCCAGGGATATTCTGTCCAGTTAGAAATTTCTTTCTTAGACATATCTGTCACATCTTTAGCGTATATCGTCATTGAGGAAGTAAGAGCAACGTTGCCAATTGCTGCATCAATCAATTCTTGTACATTTAAACTGTCACCATATGGCAAGTCTTCGGGGTCTTTCTCTTCTTTAAGCTCACTTTTCAAACCCAAATCGCTCAATCTAGGCTTTGAATCGAGTACTGCCTCTATTTTGATGTCCGTGCTCTCCTCTTCTATGTCTGGTGATAATAGATCGTCCAAACTTTCGTCACCAGAGATATCGCATTTATTTAATTCTCCAGATGAAAACACAGTTGTGAGGATGTCTTGGGAGCGCTTGACGCTTACTAGAAACTCGTAAGCCTTATTTAGGGAGTCAAAGCAGACGAAGCAGACGGTTTTCGGTAGGATATTTCTATTAGAAACATCGACATACATTGCGTTGAGAAAGGTCAACTTAGCCATAACTTCGTCTTGTATTTTACAGTCGTTCAGGAGATTCAGAAGTTTATCTGAACTCCTTAACTCTGCACAGAAGCGACAGTAAAAGTTATCAACAGTTTCCATCGCGACTAACTCATTACTTAGGCGGTGAAAATAAGAAATAATTTTTAATTATTATCAAAAGCAAAGTAATAGCACCCAATCCGATTAATTCCGATTCCTTTGGATTCTTCTTCTTCTGATCGGATCGGAATTCGGATGGCTGAAGGCAGTGAAGGCTAACAATTTTTTTTTTCGGCTATGGATTCTAGTCTTTTAGCCCGTCTTAATTGAAAAAGTTACACTTCCTATTGCTATTTGGCACTGGGGCCTTACTATGAGCTCTGAAAGCAGGACTTCTAGACAACTGCACGGTTTATTCGTACCATGACAACTTTAAGGCAGGCCTGCCCTTCAAGAACCGTAGAAAAACCGTTCACCTGTTTTGTTTTGTATAGAAATTCATTAACATGTCGCTCAAAATCCACTCAGTTTATTAGCTTACAAACGTCTAGGCGTTTGCAATGTTGGAATTGTTGGAATGCCAGAGACAATATTATCCGTTTACCTTTGTAAAAAAATATTCAAACCGTTCAAAAAGCTCAAAAGTTTGCACTTAGAAGCTATCTTTAACCCTAACAAATGTGAAACAAATGAAAATGTGATCTTTAATGCCGTTCATCCTTATTGTGCGCAAGAAGATAATATAAGGCTTGTTACTCCGAAAGAAGTTGTACGAGAAATTAAGCACAGCATAAGCTCTCGAAAAGCAATTTCACCTGATATTAGAATATCAGGTGAAATTCTTCATAACCTTCCACGAAAAGGCGTTGTTAAGCTAACAACACTTATAAACGCATCACTTAGACTAAAATATGACCCAGTTCTATGGAAAGTTGCGGAAGTTATAATGATAGCAAAACCTAGAAAACCACCTCATGAAACAACTTCATAAAGACCAATATCCTTACTCCCCGTAATGTCAATACTTTTTGAGAAGATTTTGCTGAAAAGAGTTAAACCTATTATAAACAACCAAATCCTCATCCCAGAGCACCTAAGCTGGTCTCAGAATTTCTTTTTTTTTTTTTTTTTACCTAGGATACATACAAATATTATGCACCCTATTGATATATTACAATCTAGCCTTAAAAGGCTTATAAGTAATTGTATTCTATCCTAAACTGCTATATGCACTATACGTAAGAATGTGTCCAGTAACACTTCTTATAGTCTCTATTTAAGGTGAAAACACTATGTTCATGTGTTCTTTGAAGCAGTAGGTACTTAAATTAAGTACATTTCACTAATACACTAGCACTGATCACTACACTAACTCCAACGGTTTTGTTCTCTTTAGTCTTCTTACTATATCCGTGTGGTCGAGCAGTAAAACTGCCTCAACAGTCACATGATAATGTAGCTGATGTTGGTGAGCTTCTGCATAGTTTTGTATTTAATTTTAACTTTGTCGACGAACCCTAATTTAAGATCCCGATGGAGATCGTCGTTCCTTATGTACCAAGGTGCGTTCACTATTCCCTTTAGTACCTTATTCTGAAAGCGTTGTATTATTAAAATGTTGCTTGGTTTGGTGCAGCCCCAAAGCTGAATACCATATGTCCATACAGGCATTAAGACTTGTTTATACAGTAACAATTTGTTGTATATAGACAACGCAGAATATCTTCAAATCATCCAATACATATTTTTATAGTGTAGATTTAGTTCCTCTTTTTCTTCTTGACATGTGCTTTCCAGCACAGCTTTGCATCAAGCGTCATACCGAGATACTTAGCCGTGTTCTCGTAAGGAACCTTTTTATAGTTGATATGTATATTGGGCAATAATTATGTTTCTTATAAGTAAAGTCTATATGAATCGATTTTGATTCGTTGAGTTTGATTCTCCACTTTTTGGTCCATTCGAAAATATCATTGACAGCCGTTTGTACTTTTGATGCTGCTTCTTTGTGGGTATTTTCCTCCGCTATTATAGCAGTGTCGTCAGCAAATGTAGCGATGGTGTTAGTATGTAACTGTGGAATGTCACAATTGTACATCAGGTACAGGACCAGACCTAAGACACTTCCTCGTGGAACTCCAGCTTTTATTTCCTTTATTTCTGAGTAAGCATCTTCTTGTTTTATTCGGAATACTCTATTTGTAACGTAAGATTCCAGAATATCTGAAAACTGCTGAGGTAGTTTTTTTCTTAGTTTGTATATAAGACCTTTATGCCAAACCTTGTCAAAAGCTTGTGACACATCGAGAAAGACAGTTGTACAAACTTTTTTATCTTCAAAAGTTTTTTCTATGATCTTTGTGATTCGGTACTTGATCTATAGTTGAGTGCTTTTCTTTAAAACCGAACTGGTGCTCTGGGATGAGGTTTTGGTTGTTTATAATAGGTTTAACTCTTTTCAGCAAAAGCTTTTCTAAAAGTTTTGACATTACGGGGAGTAAGGATATTGGTCTGTATGAAGTTGTTTCATGAGGTGGTTTGCCAGGTTTTGCTACCATTATAACTTCCGCAACTTTACATAGGTCTGGGACATATTTTAGACTAAGTGATGCGTTTATAGGTGTTGTTAGCTTAACAACGCCTTTTCGTGGAAGATTATGAAGAATTTCGCCTGATATTAGATCGTACCCTGGGGCTTTTCGAGAGCTTATGCTGTGCTTAATTTCTCGTACAACTTCTTTCGGAGTAACACGCTTTATAGCAGAATTTTCTCACTTATTTCTAGGTATATCGGAGAGTGATCAGAGTTCAAATCATAACTCTTGTAAATTCGCGAGTAGCTTGGTGATATATTTCTGATAGCAAAAAAGTCTATTAGATCAGGAATTTTGTTAGGATCTGTAGGCCAGTAAGTAAGCGTTCCCGTAGATAGAGTATGACATTTGAAATCTTTTATAGCATTTAATAACTCTCTGCCTTTGGTAGTGGTTAATCTAGAGCCCTAATACGTATGTTTAGCATTGAAATCACCTCCAAGTACAAATCTATGGCCCAGTTGTTTAAGGAAGCTAACATTCTAATCTTTCTTTATATTATGTCTAGGTGGATAGTAGACGGACGATATTGTTAAGGGATAACTTTTAGTATTCAGACATATCGCTACTGCTTGCATTTCTTTCTCTTCATATCTGGCCAATTCCTGGTGTTGGATATTTTCTTCTACAATAATGGCACTACCACCTCTGGAAGTATTGTTTGGATGTAAAGCATGATAGACTTTGTAGCCTCTAAACTTAATAAACGGTTGTTTTGTAAAATGAGTTTCAGATATTAAACATACATCTACATTTTCTAGCTCTAGGATAACCTGCAGTTCTTTGTGGTGAGTTTATAATCCATTTGAATTCTATGCCATGATTTTGAGCGTGGAGTTCATTTTTTCGTCTTGAAGATAGCTGCTGTGGCACTACTTTCAATTTTGGTCAATTGTTCATTAAAAGAGGTTATGAGTTTCAATATGTCATCCAACTTTTATCTGTGATGACAGCTGCGTGTGAAACTTGAGCTTGATGAAAATGAAAATAAAAAATGAAATGAAATTTATTAATTGCAGAAACCGTGTACATAATAGATCTTATTAAACGCACAAGTGCTTGTAGAACCACAGTTTGTCCTCGACAGACGCACAATATAATATTGTTAGTATTAATTTATGACCGATATACGAAGAACATGTCAATAATTAAAAAATAAATGTCATTAATATTATTACTAAATAATATGTTAATATATTAATATTAACTAATATGAAATAAACATGTCAGCTTCAATGTATACCAAATAATTCATTAATGTCATATAAGCATTTTTCTTTAATGAAGCTTTGAGTCTTTGGCAGTAGCTTGGGCATACGACATATTATTACTATTTACGATGCTGCTAGGCAAGCAACGCTTACGTTGGCTGGTTTGCGCTCAATTTTCTCATGCGATAATGTTTAGTTGTATTATTGTTACGAATAATTTGGATTTCTTTGGTTACAATACATCCCCTGTAGTTAGCTGGGTGTGGTTCTCCACAGTGGAAGCATTTTGGTTTCTCCTCTTTTGGTTTTTGGCAGACCTTGGTGTGGTGTTTACCGGTGCATTTAACGCACCTTGGTTCTTTGGCGTGTGGTCCATAAGCCTGTCACCTCTTCCAATGAGCGACAAGTTTGGTGGTCTTTATCGACTCCATTTCCACTTTACATCCCAAGATAATTTTAATGTGTAATATTCTATTTATATCCTCATCATTGGCTAAGGTATTTTATAAACATATTTAGTGGCTCTTTAGTTCTCCAACTAAGTTTGCTTACAGCGTCTAAGATTCGCTCTGGTTTGCATGTGGAATGCAATTTTTTCGCCTCAGCCTCCGGTCCCAGAAATAACAAAAACATTTCTATTATGTAAAAAACGTTTTATTTAGATAATTTTAGTACAGTTACTTCATCATTTCTTCTAGTCATTTTAGACATGGCTTTACACGTCAATTACATCACATTCCATGTCCTATTACGGAACTGTCTCATTATTTTAGAGAACAATATTTAAATTTATTTCCATTAAAATTAAAATGAATAATAACGTGTGAAATCTAAAACATACGAGTATATATAGTGCTACTCTTTAATTGAAATTAATATATGAAGGAGAAAAAATGTATTACTTATGTTGATCTAGGAAACATTGAGATGACAAGAGGCACGTCCGTTACGTAACGGACCATTTTCTATGTAGTGTTTCACTAAAACTCGATTTTGTCAAAAACCTCTTATTTGATTGGCGAAAAACCATTAAATTTAACAATCTTTATTTTATCAATTAAACATAAATTCAGATCAAAATACATATATATTATTTTTGGATGTCCATTACGTAACTAAGCAAAAAAACTATGTTCATTTGCCACCGACATTTAACAATTTCTTGAAAGTTGAGCGTTTGCTTTTACACACTGACTATTATGTACGTACATGATACATCCTAACAAATCTATGTGAATGTTATGGGTCTGAGCACATATTCTACTAACTAAGGCTACGTTCTGGAAAGCGCCGAAATCACTCGCGGCGTTCGATACGTCATTGGTGACGTCACCGAAAACGCTAATTGGTGCGGCGCGGCGCGACCACAACGCTCGAGGGTCGTAGGTGGGTCTACGTGATCATTGCGAGCTGTCACTGTCAACCAAAAGGAACGGCAAACCCCGCTAATCTAACTTGAATGAGAATAAAATGTCACTTCATTCTCATTCCCATTGGCGGTTCCAATGGGTTTCGCCCAGAATAGGATTCAAATGTCAAAATGAAGCCCATTCCCATTCTGCGTAAAGATAGACAATAAAGCCGCGTCCCGGGACGCGACAGTTGTGAGCGTTGACGGCGCTTGCCAGATTAATCTATGGCATAGAGAAAATTGTATATACGGATCTATGGTCTGAGGTTGTGAATGTAGTAATGTGTGTTGTTATTGTTAATTTCTTTAAAAAAATACTATGAATGTGGATAGTACTTATTGCCGGCTATGCGCTGAATCAAAGCCAAGCAACACATTATTTAACCTACAGTCAAACAATGCCAAACGAAGTGAAATAATCGAGAAATTGGTTCGCATCAATGCCACCACGGACTTCGATGATGATATCCTGCCTAAAACTGTTTGTTTTGATTGTATTCGTGCATTAAACAAAGCTTTTGAATTTGTAGTAGCCATAGAATTTGCCCAATTAGCGTTACATCAAATATTCGATGTTACAGTAGTAAAAAAAGAAAAAATAGAACCAGATGAAATTTTACACGAAGACACTAAGGGTCAAGAAATATACAACTCCCTGCCGAGAGCTAAAGATCACCTGCAGTTTGATGTTAAAAAGGAATCTGACGATGACGACATTGACAGATGCTCAATAGGGTCTCATCAGAAGTCAGTAGATCGAGAAACCCCGGCACGTAAGGTTTCTAAAAAGTCAAGAAAACTCGACGTAGATTCTATACCTTTATCAGAACTATCCCAGCTCAAACTAACATGGAATAACTACAGCTGGTATTGTACATATTGTGAAACTCTATTTCCTAATATTGATGAATTAACAAAACACTCCATGGAGTGTCACAAAATATGTAACCCTTATCGCTGCACAGATTGTAAAATAAGAAAATTAAGGTTAGACAGATTTCTGATCCATGTTCAAAAACATCACAATTACCTGAGATATTCATGCTTCAGATGCTTTGAACAATTTGAAACGGCTGCAGACACTAGGAAACACACAAAGTCACATTTAAGCACAAAGTTTATTTGCTCAGGTTGTAATACTCCGTTCCCAAACAATGATGAATTAAAAAAACATATTGATGAGTATCATCTGTCAAAACGAGCTCGCCGAATACCCAAAGTACTTCAAACAGATGGCACCACTTGTAAAATATGTCAAAAAGTATTCAAAAGTAAGAGTGGTCTCAACTCACATGTAATTATCCATACTGAAAGAAAGAAGGAACACACATGTGAAGTATGCGGTAAAGGCTTCTTTTTGAAATATAATTTAGCCGCACACATGGTCATGCACAAAGATGATAGACCACATAAATGTCTGATCTGCAACTTTGCATTTAAAACAGCAAGGTTACTTAAAAGCCATGTCGGAGTACATAATAGTGCTAAACCACACTCTTGTAGCCAATGTGGCCGATGTTTTCGTTTAAAAAAGCAGCTACAGTCCCACAGTATTATCCATACAGATGTCCATCCATATGCATGTCCTCACTGCCAAAAGAGGTTCAGATTCAAGACTATACTAAACAATCATGTACGATTACACACAGGAGTAAGACCATATTCCTGTGAGCCATGTCAAAGGGACTTCACAAACTGGTCTAATTACAATAAACATATGAAACGTAAACACAATATGGACACTTCAAAAAAGAAACACACCCCAGATGGAGTGTATCCGATAGATCCAAATACAGGAACTGTGATTGTGAAACCAGAGACAAATAAAATGATTGAATGGAAGAAAATGATGATGGTCAATAGAGGGTTAGGTAGGCCTCCAAAAGTAACCGTAGAAAATGTAGATACAAGTGCTACTTTATTACCACTATAGTACATAACATACTATTGGTAGTATCAGTAACTAACCTATTGAAGTGCAATTCATATCCCTTATTTTTATTATTTTACAATGTTAAGTTTATATTTTACTTAAATCTTGTTGATAATATGAATATAAATAAATAAAGTATAAGTTAAGAGTTTGAAAACTATCATGCGTATCACACATTATCTATATAAATATAAATTAACCCCTATTTCTCCTGGTTACGCTTTAACTTGAGAATGGATGGAACAATCTCGCTGTTTTTTTTTGTTGTGTTTATTATTGCCAGGAGAAGGTTCTTATGGAAGAAAAACCAAGAAAAGACGAGAGGTTATGTCGAGACCGAAGGCCGAGCCTACTAAGCGAACGAAGTCGCGGGCAGTCGCTAGTATTAATATAAAGATACCATAGCCATAGAACAAAGAATAGTAGACAGATGCTTCACTCTCCTTACAATAGTCAAGTTTAGATATAAAAATTAGATGTTCATTTTCAATTGTTACTTGCACATAAACATTAAAATTCTGTAGACACAGCTGACTCCTAACTAGTTTGCGGGCAAAAGCATAGGGTTCCCAGTTGTCAATATATAAAGGTATTCACTACAGCTGAACATTCTTGTATTGCAGTCGGCTAGCATTCTACTTAATTCTATGCTAGCGTTCAAGCCGAGAGGCAATCTATTGTCATAAACCGCTCAAGTGTTGCGCCCGGCCAAACATATGTACCTAAACTGTGGAGTGAAGTGAAACCCTCCCCAAGCTCCCGTCCACATCAGACTATAGCCCATAGTGTTGCATCCTTAGGTATTATCTTTGGTATTTTGTCTGCTCATAAAAGGAGCAGCCTAGTACACGAGTAAGTAGACTACTATACTATAAAGGAGCACACTACTATACAATACTATATAGGCGCAGATTTCAGAAGGCGAAATAAGTGATAATTTTGATATTGACACGTAAGTTCACATTAATACAGCATTATTACTACATAGAACATGTTAATGTTATCTGTAAATATGTATGCATACTTTAAATATAAAATCAACATCTATAACATGGTTTAATTAAAGTAGTTTACTTACTTATATTCATGATTTTATTTACTTGCTAGTAATGCTAAACATCTAGGTGATAACTTTTCATTGAAAACTTTCTTATATCTACACTTTTGAATTCCATTTTCTCTTAGATACACCAACTTGTCATATAATACCATATTTTCGGCGATTGGTTGTAAACGATTTTGCAACAGTATAAATATGCCCGCCCGTTTGAATGTAACATCATCAATTTTACTCCATAATTTTCTGAATCCTTCCAAGTCAAATGCTGCCTTGTCATTCTCACTTAAAGGTACATTTTTGGTTAAGGTGAATCCAGTACTACATGCGTCTTTAAGGTAATTTTCGAAATTGTTATCCATTGATTTCGTTTTCACAGCTTTTCGTTTGTTTCTCTTCAATTTGCAGTTATCTGAAAAATATAGCCATTTGGTCCTTCGAGCCGGATTTCACTTATAAATAGAAAGTATGTGACCTGCACCTGAACCTGCGACCTGTACCTCGTGTTACATTTTTACGGCGCTTGGCTACCTGCGATGTGTAGGATAATATCAAATTAAAGTATTGATATCAATACTTTAATCTGAGATTGAGCAATCTTGTAATATTATAACCGTGGACGAATAAAATGACAGTCTTATAATGAGATGAAGAAATGACAATGCGAGCGAAGCTGCTTAAATACAATACTTACTTTACAACGGACTTCCGGACTTCTACAAAAAAGAGAAGGTTCTCGAATCGACGCGTATATTTTTTTAATGTGTAATTAACTAATTACGCATAACTTTCTACTGTGTCGTCCGATTTTGACAATACTTTTTTTTGTTTGGTACAGTATATGGTATTCCGAGGTGATCCCAATTAATATTTATCAAATACGGTCAAGCTGTTTTTGAGTTACATTACTAATCCAATTACTGAAAAATGTTTCGCCTGTTTTGATGATATAATTGACGGCGAATAACAATCGATCCCGTAAGTAGCAGAGGTCACTAAAAAGAGTGAAAACAATTTTTACCAAAAAATGGAACCGACTTCAACAGAAAACCGTGAAATAACTTTTCGAAGCCGGTACCATGCGCACAATATTGTGATAATTTGAACTATCATGAAACCGACTTCAACAAGTTATTTTACACTTTTTAGTGTTGAAGTCGGTTCCAATATTTTGATAAAAAAATTAATCTGAATACATGTATATAAACTTTTCGACCTACACAGTTATTTAAAGTTATACATAGATTGTCAACGTTCCTATTCAACTCACTAGAATTATGCATTAATTTATTTGATACTTAGTTTTAAAGGGTACCAAATGATGATATGGACAAGGCGTCAACCTGATAGTTTTGTAGCAGCGGTAGGACTTTTGCAGAGTTCACCTGAGGAAGTATCACACCTTTTTGACAGTTATCTACTACAAAGAAATAATATCAGGGAGAGCCTTAAAAATGACCCAATAAAAGTCGTGCTAAATCAATAACATCGTTCACGCCGCTATGGCTCAGCTGTCATAGTAGACGTTGCAGCACGCGCGTGGACCAATCCCTGCTTTCCTTCTGAAGTTTAAACCAATCACCGAACATGTCTATTTGTAACCTCGGAAGTAATTCGTATTTGTAATCATTCGTCGTTTTGGTTTGAAGGACCACTTTTTGTGTGGAATTTGTTCTGAGTTATGCTTCCTGACATCATGTCTTCGTAGGTTATCTAACTGTAAAACGGTAGTGTCCGAACGTTAGTATAAAAACACGTATTCCTGTTTGAGGGGTAATGTTTGCAGCGAAATTACAAGGCAAGAGATTTACCATCTTAAGTACCTAGTATATCTCAAGGTGACAAGCGTAGTGCATTACCATGCAGGGTTATGACCTGTTGTAGTTTTAAATTCTGAATGACGCTAAACTGTTATAGGCAAGCGTGACGCTTAACATCAGGTGAGCGACAATGCTCGTCTCTCACTTCGTTATATAAAACAGCGCAACGCCATGCATCCTTCTAAGTCCCGAAAGTTTGGATCGAATCTGTGCCTACTAAACTACATAATAGCGTATAATTATTTAACAATAAATTATTACCCCCAATACAAAATTGAGGGTACTTTGTAGGTTTGAGGCTCCAAAAAATACTGAAGTCTCAAGGTATTATATTGTCGGTAGGTACTTACTTTTGTGTGCAAACAGCTCTAAAACAGCCCTCGCCAACAAATTAAAAACAGAGTCCTCTAACTTCTCACAGCCATTTGGTGGATGAGCTGCTAATCTCAGAAATGGCACTTTAATATACTCAGCCCCTTTCAAACTATCATATTTCTTTCTCATACAACTACTTAATGGGAAATTCTTAAACGTGTCGTCTGCTAAAGCCATTTTGTGATAGCAACACGGCATTAGGATCAAAGATTTAGCGTCTGCCATTTTCAGGAATATGTTTATCGCGTCTATTGTCAAATCGGCACAAGCATGCAACCCTGTGATACAGAATCCATCGTGATTCGCGAATTTGTCTTCTAAATAACTTTTTATGTTCGTGCTGGACTCGCCACTGATGGTATGTCTGATATATTTCACATTTTCTTTGGAGTTTTCGTGGTATTTCCCTTGCCGCTTCTTGGCGCCGACGAAGTGGCTTTCATTGCATTCAAGACCCAATACTTTAAAGTGTGTTGTCTCGAAGACAAGCTGGTCTAAATACCCCTAAAAGGAATAAACACCATCAGTTACTTCGTTGCAGTATTATTATATGTTGTATATTGCAATATGTATTATAATAAGTTGTTAATAATAAGGGTTTATCATTTGTATGGCTGCTTAGAAGCGAAGCAAGCAAACATTAATTAACATTTAGAATATAAAAATTATCTCCTCATATGTAGGGTTGCCAGATGACAGGAATTTTCCTGACATGTCTGGATGTCAGGAAATTTTCACTTCAAAACTTATTCTGGTAACCCTACTCATATGAGACTCGAACCCGGGTCTACAGACACGACTACAGGCACCCGAGCGAGGAATTGTTTTATCTCTTTAGTTATTTTTAACTGTCATATACGTGCTAGCTGTTCGTCTTATGGTAGGCGTCTCGCATGGCCAAGACCGTCACAGTGCGACCCAGGGCTTACGAGCTGTAGGTTTGCGTGGCACTTCACGAGATATTGGTGTTGAGTCTCGTTCAATCAGTAATTCACATGCTACAGTGCCTTTCACACCCTAACTCGGTAATGTTTGCGCACTACTATCTCGAGACAGAATACTTATTACAGAGGTGGTACCAACGGCCTATTGTGTAAGACGGCCTCTCGACACAATAGACCTATCGCCAAGTCGGGTTTCCTTGCCTTTTACGGTACGTATACGATTCACGGAATGAAAATATACTTACATACAACTTACCAAACCAGATCCAAAATCGACGACAGTACTACAGCCTACAGTATCACATGATTCTTTAATTTCCCTCGCCAAGTAAACTATTTCATGTTTTTTCTTAGGGCTTAAAGGAACGTTGAAAATATCTTCCAAATCTTTATTTATTTCAATATCATCATAAAACACTTGTAGTCGTTTCAGTTTCTCAAAGAAACCATTCAAAAATGCGTCGTCTATTTGTTCTGGGTCAAAGTTGTCTTTATAAATATCTATATCTTCCAAATTTTCAACGCCGATATGGTCCAAAACGTTTCTTACGAGAAGTTCAGTGTTAGGATATTTGAACAAATCTTGGCATTCGTTAAAAAATGTTAGACATTCTTCAAAATACTGATCAGGCGTTGTGAAGTGATTTGGCAAAGTCATCTTCTGTGAAAGACAATTAATTGCTACTGAAGGGACAACAAATTCTAAAAGAATTTTCTAATGACTTATAAACGCTGAATAAATTTAAACATTAAACATCAATTAGCGCAGAATACTTTTGTAATGCGCACTGCTAAATGACGTTACTTAAATGTAATGTGTAGCGTTTAAGGTAAGGCCACATTTATCAGATGAGTTACTTGTACATGTATATGTTTAAATACTCGTATCATCTAAATCCAGAATTCCGCGTAAGAAGTTCCCTTAGTTATATTTTTACTCGATTATTTTATTTTTAAAATGACTTATCCAAGAATATTTCAGAGAAAAGGTAGAATACAAATAAGCCTTAATCGTAATCAAGCAAACTGATTAATAACCAAATAAAACCCGCCGTTTGCATTTATGTGTTTACTCGTATTTTGTTTATCCCCGTGGCAGTCGCGCCCAAATAATACTAACGAATCTAATGATTTATCATTTAAGGAAATTAGTTGAGCTGTTCAGTAGTTATGAGTGGACATAAGAATGGACTGGGCAATCTGGGCATACATACAGGTCAAACGCGACCCTATTTTTCAGCCTCGTTGCAGTCGGGTAAGAGATAAGGGAAATTCGTAGTTATTTACATCAAAATGTTCTTTGTCCATTATTCAGATTTTCATCAATTCCATATAACTTGTGTTATCTACCCAAATAATAATTAAACTGCAGGCGCTGTAGGAAAAAAAGGAAGTAATCAAGGAAACAATATGTTACAGTTAAAATAATTATGTTTTTTATTGACTAAGCAGTCTCAACAATCTATAGGAACAGAAATCATTGCCATGGATTTTTTGCTGGAAAGCATAGATATCTAATCTAACAACTTTCTATAAATTATATTCATTTTTAAGCAGGTACACATTAAAAATATATAAACAATGTTTGGCTATTTCCATGGTAAACATTCATGCTTCTTTCACTTACTTACAAGCTTTCTAACCCACTTCTTTGAATTTAAATCGGCAAACAGCAATGGTACATATAATGTACAAAACAGTATTCTACAAATAGTGTAGTTTAAAAATAACTCCGGCCTAAACGGATTAAAGAATCACGCGTAAGCATTCACGGCAAGCCCTTGCTAAAACGAGTATGTCACTTTGATAAACAACAAAACCATTATAGAAATTAAAGAATTAGGCTTTATTGTTGAGGTCCACTGATTTTCTCCCAAACTTCACTTCCTTTCTTCAGCTCTTGCGATGCCCCACCCCCAATTACGCATTTTCCCGCCCATTTGTCGCTTGTCAAATATTTCTGACATACTTCTAGCAAGTCTTCTTTTGTTACAGCAAGTACTCTTTCACGCTGAGTCTTCCAAATGTCATATGATAATCCGTACAGGAAAAGATCAACCCCCTTCATGTATTCTGCAATGGGTTGGTCCATTTGCTGTAAAATAGAGAGTTTCGCCTCAAATAGATTCTGTTCGTCAATTAGGCTCGCGTTTTTAGACATCCAGTCTGCTGATTCGTCGAATACGTCCAAAGTGACACGAGAATTGGGATCTCTGTACGAGTAGAAATTAAATACGCCATCTAAGGTAAGCATTGCGCCACCGCCGTAAGCCCCATTTTGTTCTCTTACTACAGGATGCAGATATTTTGATGTTATGAATCTGGATAGGACTCTCAATTTTGCGTAATCGGGATCCGTATATGGCATAGTTGGGATAACTTTCGCACAGAAACTGACCGGAATATTCATTGCTATTTGTAATCCACGATTTTCTTTAGACAGTTCGACACTATCAGTCCAATTTATGCGATTAACTTCTTTGTTGTCATCACCTTTGCATAAGTTTTTGCAAAAATTATCAATAGTATGATGTATGTTTTGATTTGTTTTGCAGTAATGGAAGGTGGCCCGCAAATTGTGCCCCTTAAGAATTTGCTTTGCGATGCTGTCTATCAAGGTTTGGATGTCATCTATTTTCAGTTTCTTTTGCACATCTTGCATGTTCATAACGTGATGCAGACCACTTAAGTATTCTTTGCATTCGTCTACCGATGATACTAACGATCTCGCCGCCTGCATCGCGTATGTATGTCCGCTATCTATGACTCCACTTGTCAGCGATGAACAGTAATTGTTCAGGAGCATTGTCATTCTTTCGCTATTTCCAAAATCTGGTTTGTGGAAGATCTCAGCCCAAATATCCAACATTTTCGGCAAGTTTTCGTCAAGGCAATGGCTAGCTATTAAAACACCCTGCTCGTATTGCCCATGCTGATCGATATGCTCAGTTACATGCGTAAGAAAACTGAGTCCAGATGTAGATTTGGTCACATGTTTGTCAAAATCTCTGTAGTTGAAATTTCTTGTGTCGAATTTATCCAGTACATAGTTAAAAAAAGGTAATAGCTCTCTTTGTTCATCATTTAACCCTTCAGTGCCCAATACACCTTTGAAATATGTGACGCCATTGGTGTTAGCTTCACATAACTGCAAAGGAATACTTTCTGAAACTGTGTGTTTCAAAGGAGGTGCAGTTTTGTTCACTGTTATTTCATCAATCTTCAGGCAAGGCAGTGATTCCAGGGATTCTATTTTTTTCTGAGCTTTAGCTAGTTCCAAACCTTCTCTGTAAATGTCTTCTTTTTGTTCAGGAGTCAGTGCATTTGTCTTAGCTTTGAGTAGTTTAGCTTCCAGTCCAGTGAAAACTTCTTCAAAGTTGGGATCTGGTTTCATAGTCATAATGAGCTTGTGATTATTGGCTATGAAGTATTTCTCGATGATGTCTTTTATGTAACTTGGCTGCATAAGATTTCCCTTTAACTTATTTAATAAATCATTCACTTTTAGGGCATCTAGTATTGGCCCATTGTGATTCCATAAGGGCATGAGATTGAAGAGCAGGTTGAGTCCAAATTTCGGCGATTGATGCTTGATCGACAACTCAAATCCATGTAAAACACTTTCAATGTGGTCTTTCTCGAAGCCTTTCTCAAATATTTCCTGCACGGTTTCATTAGCAATCTTCTCTACAGTCGCAAACTTTGACTCTTCGACATCCCTCAAACCCACAACAAATAATGTGTCTCTGATTTGATTATCATAACCAGTCAAGGAGTTGTAACCGCCAGATATATTTTTCTCAATTAGACTCTTATAGAAAGCAGAGTTCGGTCCGATGATCATCAATTCTGCCATAGCCATAATCATGAATGTCTCATAGATGTTAGTGATGTCTGACATGACATAGCCAATGGCAATTTGGTTTTGCTTCTCTATTGGTCCACCATATTGGTCAAGTCTGCATGAAATATCTGCCTTCTTTGGAGAAATCCACCTATCTTGTGGCGATACAATACTGTTCTTAGGATCTAGATACTTATACTGACTTAAATACTGTTCATTAACAAACTTCAAGTTTGCTTCCAAAGAAAAGTTGCCATAGGAATAAATCCTAGCATTACTTGGGTGGTAGTAAGTTGCATGAAAATTCTTTAAGTGCTCATGAGTTAGATCTGGAATGCATATTGGATCACCACCTGATACATAACCATATGTACCTTTTGGTAAAATAGTGTTAATGAATTTCTGCCCGAATAGTGAGCTCGTTTCAGAAAATGCTCCTTTCATTTCATTGTAGACAACACCTTTAAAGATGTAATTGGACTTTTTGTCTTCTAAATTTGAGTGCTCCAATCTCCAACCTTCTTGTAAAAAATCTAACCTTGACAAATTAGGTTTGAATACAGCATCAAGGTAAACTTTTTGAAGGTTCCTATAGTCAATCTCATTTTGTGATGAAAATGGGTAGAATGTGTAATCAGGACCTGTCAACGCATTCATGAATGTAGCCAGTGATCGATTTAACATTTTAAAGAATGGGTCTCTCACAGGATATTTCTCCGAACCACATAATACTGTATGTTCAAGAATGTGAGGAGTCCCCATGGAATCTAATGGTGTTGTCCGAAATCCAACAGAGAACACATTGTTGCAATCATCTCTATCTATATGCAAATACTCTGTCTTTGTATTTTCGTGTGTTAATAAATAAGCATTCATATTATACTCATTAATATGCTCAATGTCGGTGCATGTAAATCCATGAACAGTCTTCCCGAGTTGAATGCCATTTCTTATTTGATTTTCTTTCTTTTTTAATATACCATTACTATATCCTCGTTGTCCGAGGCGGTGATTGAGCCCTGTCCATAGACAATTGTGTATTCTTGAATACATTTTTCTAAAACTGGAGGTCCACTTTTATCCTGCAATTAAATATCACTTTCACTTTGGTTTTACACAATTTCAAGGACATTTACGTTACAGGTGGATGAAGCCTAACTTTAATAAAATTACTTACGATACGTTCCTATATACCTTTTTGGTAATGTAAAAACAAATGAATATCGAGCGTAAGAATGGTGCAATATTTTGTGAAAATACTTACATGAAATTTCTTCGTTATGTACTTTAAAACTGATATATACAATTTCGTTCAGAATGTAGTGATTGCGGCGCTTATTTGCGGCGAGTTGTAATTAATTTATTAATTATAAACTTTACATTGACATTGAATTGAAAGCGTGCCATTGAGTTTTTCCTAGTATATATTTTGGTCTATGACATAAAGAAAATTGAATATACGGGTCTATGATTGAGTTCACCCACAGACTGCATGATGAGTCCAAGGGTACGTTCCAGTAAGCACCGTCAACGCTCACAACTGTCGCACCCCGGTTTACCTTCCCTTAGGTTCTGTGGCGGCGGCGTCCCGCTACGATCTTCTTGTAGGCACAGACTAACAGATGGTAACATATATTTATATATATATATATATAGATGTAGATCCTTTTAGTTCGGCATTAAATTTGTTTGACACTTTCAAATTTACAATTCGATCATGTTGTTTTAATGGAAGAGATTCTGACAGAGACTTTTATGTGAACAAAGGAATTTTTGGTGTTACTATGTACGTACTGATAATATTTGGTAAAATTGGACCTATATCTATTAAAAGCAAAGTATCTACGCGAACACGAGTGTATTATTTGAATCCGGATATCAATGCTAGAGGAACACTTTCTTCAGTTTCTTCACACAAACAAACACAGACTCAAAGATAAATCAGACTACTAATGGCCGGGTGACACGAGGCCGGTTTTTCAAGCCAGGACAGCAAGATAGTGTCAGCAAGCTAGCAAGCTCGTACTTCTGGCTTCGTGTAGACAGAACTAGCTTCATTTTTAAGCCAGTAACCTAGTAAGCCTGTACACAAGCCAGGACAGTTTTTAATAGGAAGAAGTTCTATTTTTAGGCCAGTAGCACCCTCTTACCACTAATTTTACTATCCTGGCTTGTGTACTAGCTTCATGTGGCCGGTGAAGCTAGTTTTCAGTTGGCTAGTAAACAGTAACCACGTGTTTTGTTAATTTATCTAACGTGTTTTTATGATTTTAAGATGCCCAAACTAAGTACGGAGATTAATTTAAAGTTTGTACAACTGCATCAAGACCATTAATGTCTATGAAATGCCACCCTTCCAAGTTATATAGACGACTATAAACGTGATTCAGGTACAAAAAATGTGTGACAAAATAAAGAAAGTGATTATTGTCCTGAACCGTTTTTGTAATTCATCTCTTGCGAACTGGTACAGTTTTTGAAGTAACTCCTTCAAACGAATAATGTGTTTTTTTCGCATGCAATTCATGTTCGACGCGTGTTCACCTTAGTCGCTGCAACAGTACAAGCTTAAAAAATGAAGCCTCATGTAAACGGAACTTGCTTGTTCAAAGCCAGGTCAGCAAGCCAGGACAGTTTAGTAGAAAACTGGCTTGCTATCCTAGCTTGAAAAACTGGCCTCGTGTCACCCGGGCATAAGATACAGACTAACAGACTGATGCTAACGTACTGCACACAAACTAAATAAGATCACAAATTGTTAGTCGTAATAAGTATCGTTGTAGGGAGTATATACGTACACAATGACATTCTGTGGTCTAAGGGTATGTTCCAGTCACTACAATTTTCATAATTTTCGTTATTCTTATCCAAGTTTGCTGTTCCAAACACGCTAAGATTGATTACTACTATGATCGTTGTGTAATATCTTTTCACCAATGTTCCACTTACGGTAATTCAGAGACAGACTATAAAAAGATATTATATAAAATGTATTCTTTTAGTTTTTGACAGTTCTCTGAGTAAAGTTTTAGGTTTAGATTTATCATTCACAATTGATTTTATTTTATTTTTCTAATCCTTTGCTCATGAATTGCCTTTGAATAAATTCTAGAATTTAATCGGATACAAGTTAATACATCGAAGTTTGTCCGTCGTAGCTATTTCAACCAAAAATCAAAATAATTTGTTACCACTTGTTGTTATTGATGCTAAAATAAGCTTGTTTTGTAGTTTTTTAGCAGAAGATGGCATCGGAAAACTGAGAAACTGTTTTGGTGGCAGATCCAGTGGCGTAGAGAGGGGAAGGGCGAAGGGGCGGCGTTTTTTATATACACCGTCATACTTTTTTACTAGGCAGCTATGGAAAAACTTGCTGGCGCAATCCCGAAATTCCCGCGTGGAACAGTGCATTCGTAATTTTTTTTTTTTACTTTAAGCTATTTATTACTGTAAATGCTTTTAACATATCTAATAAGTAGGGGAGAATTGGGGCTTCTGCATCACACTCGAGCGAACAGCACGACATCGGCCGCCCTGCTTCATCGTAGAAGCAAGTGAAGCAGATAGTCCTAATTATCCAGCGTGACATCGGTCAACCATATCTGATCGGGTCACAACCATTTAAAACTGAGTCTGTTATTTCATGAACAGCTTGTACTTTATCTATCTGATCTGAACTGGTTCTGTTCAATCAATGATCTGATTCAATCAGTTGAAAGATACTTCTCTTAAAAAATAATTTATTCTCTACAACCAACCTGCTGCATCTTAGAAGCGAGAGCGAGTTATTCTAGTAGGGTAGGGTATATGAGGAATTAATAATTAAAAATAAAATTGGTTTCTTCAAAAACATTTATTTTCTAAGCACCATTTTTGCATACAAGTAACATTTTGTAAAGCACAATGCGAGGAGTGATTTATACATCGATATACATCTAAGCATGACTTGTAGTCTTTATATAAACTAAGCAGGTTAGGGCAACCTTTATCTTCTAGATTAAAAATACATGAATTTTGATCCATAGTATATCCTAAAATTTTCTTCAACCATGTCACTTTCTCTAAGCCCTTAACGTAAATAGTTTTATTTTTTATGAGTCCTCTAATATAAATTGTATGATATGAATATGGTATAAATCCTTCATCCCAAAATATCTGTCTGTTTCGTTCTATCCAACAAACATTCTTTTTTTCTGTATTTGTTAATTCGTTGTAGGAAAATGGTGGCTTAAACTGGAGTGTAATAAACTGTTGACCAGATTTTATCGCTATTTCTTTTATTATGAATTCATTGTAGTCCGTTTTGAATCCTTGCACGTACACAAACACACTCATGATATTTTACGCACAATATTACTCAAAGGCTTGTACTCAACAACTCGGTCGTTGATGATAAGACAATAAGCAGCTGTGTTATCGGGAATATCTTGGGAACTTTCTATTTCCAAACGAACATCTACAGGGCCAGATTTCAGATTTTCATTTTGCCTTGAGCAGTCTATTATAAACAGAGGTGCTTTTTCTTTAAATTCTCTTATGTCTAACAACGGATCGGTTGGGAGATTATAGTACGACTGACGGAATTTGGTATACAGTTCATATAATATACTGTATCTATTTTCACCAAAGTTTATATTTAACGAATCATAAGGGTAATATTGTGAATTTAAAAACAATGTCACGTTTGTTAGGTGACAATGGTCGAATAAAGAACTATCTTTGGCTATATTATTTTTTCTATCAGTTTGTAAGCCAAAAATAATATATCTTGGTTTTTCTAATTGAGTAGCTGTTTTTACAGACCATGAGTGCTTTGTAGTTTTGGGTAATAGAGGATACTCATACAAGTCCCAATTCCTAAAAGCTATATGTATGGGTTTGTCTTTTTCTAAATATTTTAATAAAGAAAGCCTCTCACGATCAGATACTTTAATATGTGGCACTTTCCACTGAACCCTTAGTATATCAATTTGAATAGTATCATTTTGATCAGAGATAACACTGTTTCTGTTAGTATTATTTCTACTCATAATGATTTCATGTTAGCAATTTAAAATGATTTTATTATAATCTTCCGCAAACCCTATCAGTTTACTAAGTGGTATCAGAACACTAAAGGAGTCATCTTTAACTTTAAACCCATTCATATCCCATCCCCATACGGCTGCTACTTTACTGTCTCCATTGTTCAAAGAGACGTATGATTTCATTGTAGAAGTAATTCCTACATTTCTAATACGATCGATCTCTATACCATTAATCTCATAACGAATATCTTGAAACAGGAATGCTATTGGATTATTTGTGAATTTCAAACTCTTTTTTGCAACTTTGCCTGAGGCATCCTTCATAGAAACGTTGACGCGTCCTTCAATATATATAAAACTTGAAGATGGTAATACGTATATATCCTGCTGATGAATCGATATACGGATTTCATCATTTTCTTTGAAGCTATTACTATATGGGTTGTAGGTATGAATTTCGTAACCCTCGATAGAGTTATCGAAATGGGGTGAATCGTCAATATTTAAGATACTCATATTTTGAAACCAAGAGCTCGTAAGAAATCTTTGTTTTCTTTTGTAATCTTCGATATCTTGGTACGTCTTTGTTTCTTGAGTGTTTCTGTTAGAATAGCTCTTTTTAACTTTGTTTTTGATGTTATATTAGAGTTTTGATCATTAAATACAATCATATTGATTTTCGTAAATGAAGACACATTTGAATATTCTCTCCACCAAAATTAATGTTATTTCCGTTTTGATCAATAATTTTTACCGTAACGGATGCAATGTTCTTATTTTTAATTGGAAAATATATGGCATTTATTGCTTTTTCAATAAATCGATAGCCTGGTGAAACGTTTGGTATAAATTCATAAATTATATGAGATGATATGCCATCATTGTAAGATCCTTGCACCAAATCACATTCGATTCTTATCACGGTCACTGGAAGAATGTTGACTGGGTTTACAGAGACATGCCATTTATTTGCTTCTAGTATTTCTTTTCGAAATCCTAAGATTCTCCCAATACTCTTCGGTGCTCGGAAATCGATACTCTTTGCGCAGAATATAGATATTGTTGAAGTATTGCAATTCGATTCAATCTTGAGTTCACAGTCAATATTATTATTTATATATTCATAAATATCTTGTAAATCGTACGAACCATTTGGTATTTGAATTTGACTATTATTTTCACCATAAATAAACACATTGTTATTGCTAGTTACGTTAGGTATACCATTAAATACAGAAAAATATAATAAACCACACTCATAACTTTCTTCTAAAACTAAGGGGGGATGAAACGTTGTTTCTAACACAGATTGACTTCCGGAAAATGATAAAGTGAATGACATTGTCCTGAGCTGAACAGAGATATTACAAAGACTGAAAAAAGATAGTTATAACATGCTATTTATTCGTTATTTCAAAATGCTGAGTTTGCGCCAGAATTTGTTTAAAAACCCTAGACATAGATGACCGCAGTTATACGAATTATTTTTTTGAAAATTATCGTAATTATAGATAACTTTACACTTTTTCATATACCTAATAAATTCCTTTGGCGGCCTCAAGTTTCCATAACTATCAAAATATTCAACGCAATCATTAATTTTAGTGTACGCCACCCAATGTGTACCAGAATTTTGTGAGCTGTCCAAATTAATTATACCGCATTCAATAGGAAATGGAATTTGAGGTAATCCATCTCTCATAAAAACACCTCTAAAGTATGGAATATTTTTAGAATATTTCATTAGGTCTATATTAGTAAGAGCTCGCTTAGGTAATATATGGACTATTTTTTTTTTTTTGCTATGTATATTCCTAACCCTTCTTTGTAAGGTTTTATACACAAACCTTTACCTATGGTTAACCCCTCCATTTTATCATGATGTCTCTTTAATTCTAAAAGACGTTTCTTCGCAGCTTTGTATTCATTGTAAGTTTTTACAATTCCCGAAACACCACCAGCGAGGCTTCCAGCAGCAGATAATCCTGCAAAAATTGGTATTAAAGGAAGAAAGCCTCCTGTTTTGGGCACAGGTATAACACGCGGTAGTTGAATAGGCAAATCTTTGGACAATTCTTTGGCAGCAGCAAAAGCCAATTCGATTGCCATTTTTTGACACTTAGGTTTCATTTTACGAATATGTTTTTTTGTGTGCGATACAATAGCTTTAAATTTCTTTTTTAGTCCTGCTCCAGCACTAACTTTTGCTAGCATAGCTGTATTAACTAAATTAGCAGCAATTTTTTCTCCAGAGCTAGTATTCGAAGATGTTGCTCTCTTTTTAGCCATTTTAAGTAAAATTATATCCGCTTTATGTCGGTCAACCAAATTAGATGATTTGTTATAAGCTATATCGTGCTGTTTGCAATATTCGTCCAACTGATTTATTCCTTTATCTCCTCGAGCAAGTCTTTCTGCCAATCGAGTTCCTGGTCCGCAATAATTATACCCAGGCAGGTGAAGTTCGAAGGGCAGTTTGTTAATCAAACTATTAAGATGACTATTCTCTTTCATAACCAAATAGAAACTGACTAATTTTTCATGATGCGCTTACTTTATAATTTGTTTGTTTTATCAATCCAACTATTTTCACTAGATGGAAAGCCTAGCCATTTAACATATAATTTATTTCCTTTTCTTTTCAATATTTTTTCCACAAGATATACATCAGGGTGTTCAGTTTTTTGAAGTTCTTGCTTATAAAATGCGCCTAATATGGGGCGATGTCTCATATCTTCAATTAAATAAGAATAGGGATTAGATTTTTGAACTTTGATAATCTTGAAAATTTCAGTGGACCAATTTGGGGTGTAACCTTTTTCAAATGTTCCTTTGTACTTACTAATACGCACAAAATCACCATTTTTCAATATGTTGCTTTCTTTTCTGTTGTAACATTTACACACTTCATTATACCTTTTCAATATAAGATCTTTATTGTTATCTCCAACTTGCGCTGGCGACATACCGATCGTTCTATGAACGCTGTTATTGTAAATTTTGATTACTTTGTCCAATAGTTCATCCTTCCATTTGTAAGATCCTTGTAAACTGAATTCTTTGTAAATCTTATTTTTTATAGTTCTAATAAACCTTTCAACAATAGACGCCTTTTTTGTAGAGTATGTTGAGTAATGATTTATATTATGCAAATTAAGTATTATTTTAAATTTATTATTGTAAAATTCTGTGCCCTGATCAGTTTGCAAATTTTTAGGGATACGACCTTTTTGTAATAAAGACTGAAATGCTTCGGAAACTGAATCTTTATTTTTATTTTTCAGTGGAATCGTCCAGGCGTATTTTGAAAATGTATCAATAACTGCTAAAATATAATTGTAGCCACCATTTATTTTTGAAACAGATTGCATATCTATCAAATCAGCTTGCCAAAGATCATCAATATCTCTCATCACAACATGCCTTCTGGGAAAATTTATCCTTGCATATTTATGAATTTCATTTACTACGCTTCTTTTGCTCATTTTTATTACTGTTTTGAAAATGGTCTTCTAATTTAGTTAATGTGTTACTTATTTCTGTAATTAATTTAATGTTCGTCGAAACTTTGTTCCAGAGGTCAGTTATGCATTTGTCAACATAATCTTTGGTTACAGCATCACATGAATCCTGAGGGTGTCCAAGATTTTTAAGTCTTTTACTTTGAGCATCTAAGTTTTTTGCATCAATTTGCTTTATCACACATTCTGGAGCTATATTAAAACCGTAGTTATTTTTACGTTTTTTGTATATGTGGAGACCGAATTTATCGACATTCATGTTTGAGCAGAATGTTGAAACTAAGCAAGTTCCATTGAATGTTGTCATTTTATTCTTTAATTATACCTGCTTCTTTCAATTCTTCTATTAATGATATAATTTCATTGTCATGATTAGTATTACCAGCATCACTGGATGCTACTAATAGTTTAAGTCTTTCGATCAGTTCATTAGGATCATCCCAATAAATAAAATCAGTATTCTTTTTATACGATTTTTTCAAACAAGGTAAACTACCACCACGTTTAATAACTTTATTTTCTAAGAGTTGATCATATTCGTAAAATAATGGTTTAATTATTTGATTGTATTTCATTCCTTTATCACCTTTTATTTGACTAGTACTTTTAAAATCTCGTTTATGAGCATGAGTGTTTTCTAATATGTCTTTGTAAGTAATCCGGTCTTGTTCTGAAACTAAATTTAAGTCTGGTTTCTTTTTAAACAATAGCTCTTTAATGCCGTTTGTTATTTCATAACTTTTATCGCCTATCGAAATCAAAGATATTTGCATTCCACTAGAGTGAGTGCCAATCAATTTAAAAGAAATTGGTACGCTACCCATCCACAATTTATTATTTTCACTTCGTATACCAAACGGCACATTTAAACTATTATTTTCCTCAAGTAAGTTATCTTTGTTTAACATAGACATTAAAGGGGTATTTAGCATGGTCACAATTTTTTCATCTTTAACCGGCGTCAAATATTCTCTCTTGTTGCCATCATACGATAAGTTTGTATTGACACTTTTATACGAACTAGCATCATCGTTAAAGTTATCTTCACTTATATCGCTAGAATCATTAGAGAGCATTGAGGAATTTTTTGCCACATCTGTGTAAAGAGTAGATTTATCACTGATTGGTGACTTAATTTCCTTACAATCAGCAATTTTATTCAAAGGGTCAATAAGAGGTTTAAATACTTTATCTAAATTATAGTTGATAGTATCTTCATTATTTTTCATAGCTTTTATTTTTTGTTTAATTGTTTTGACTGACGTAAGTATTCGCTTTTTCATATTTTTTTCCATGTTAGAAGTTTAGTATATTCACAACCAGTAATTTGGACTGAAGCTGTTGTACTGAATATATAAAACGCATGTATTTTCTATATAAAGTCACTGAAATTTAATAAACGTATCGAACCCATGTCTATATCTACCGTTATTTAACTCGCTATCTTTATTTATTATTAAGAACGAGTGTCGTCCTTTCCATGTTTCAGAGCACATTTTTTTAAATTGTAACCAGTCTATATCAGTATTGACATGCTCATTGTAAATATGTTTCAAGTTAATATCATCCTGCTTGAAAACAATTAACAAATTTACGTTATCTCGTATTAACTGCTTCGGAACTTTAGAATAAGTCTGGGATAAATAGAAACAATCAATTTTTTTATGTCGCCCCATAGAAAAATAATTGCGAATATTTACTTGATTCCCACATGCGACATCATCAAAAATAAAAACAGAATTTGGTAGAGCACTTTCAGGATCAGCGAAATCTTTGCTGTCTTTAAACATAAAATAATTTAAATTAGGAATCAAGTTGAACACTTCACTCAAAAAACAGTACTTTGGTTGATACGTTGTTTTTGAGTACAGATAAACATTCTGAAATTTAAGTCCATTTTTATGCAATAACATGTTAATCATAACGTTGGTTTTTCCACAATTCGATGGCCCACAAATTATACAGCGAATGGTGTTAGGGAGTAAAACGCTGTGTCTGACAGTATTGGGTTGTGATCTCACTTCTATATCATTAATTTCTAAGGTAGTGGGCTGTTTGACCAACTTCATAATGATGTCTGATACTGGTGTACAGCGTATTCTTATTAAATAGCATCGTATTTGTTACTCGAATGCAATGTAATGCTATTATGTACATATGTTCCAATTACACCATCATTTTGTTTCTACATTTCCAGGTAATGATTCATTTGATCCATTTTATCGGGGTTATTTGATCACATCACAGTAATAAATAATATTTAATATGCGCATGCCATTTATGTAGTTCCGCGAAAGTTCAAGTATTATCCTGTTAAAAACATTTCATTATTTCACTGCTCACATTTGCAGCTGACACTCGTCTTCACATTTGTTCAGCAAACACATTAAAATTAAGTAAGTTTTAAAAAATATATTTGAATTGATTAAAAAATAATAATTAAGCTTGTAATAATAACTACTTTAACATGAATTAATATTAATTACTTTAATCAATTTTCTCTCTTTTTAGGTGAATATGTCTCAAGAGTGCGAAGATCTTATCATCAACCCATTTTACTATGCACAAGATACGGATGATACTTCAAGATACTTCACAAAAATTGCAACTCATGAAACTAAAAATTCTCAAAATACTGATAAGGAAGAATCGCTCGTAAAACCAAGAAAGCCTTTTCGAAAGAGAAAATCTTTTGCATCTCCTCCATTTTCAATAACAACAAATATTGTGCGTCGCACTCATTTGAAGACGGGTCAAAAGTTAATCAAGATCTGTATATATGATGTCAAGAATCCAGAAGATGATAGCAGTTACTATAGTGATAGTGAGAATTCGAGTGTAAGCGCTCAGTATGTTGTTGAAGAAAACCATAACTATGATGTAATAATGGATGCTGCAAATTCACTTATAAGACAAATAGGAAAAAAACTTTACAACTGTGACTTATGAAAAATATTTCTCCTTATCCATTAAAATTAATTTAATTGTGCATAAATTATTGTAATTGAAAAATAAACTGGCATCCTGTATTTTGGTTGTTTTATCTCAATAATTTCTTATAATATTAAGTATTTAGGTTGGTCAGCGGAAATAGATAATAAATGCAAACACAATGTTAGATAATTAAGTACAATTTTATTTATTAAAGATTACAAAATAAGATAAACACTTCAATTTAAATTCTATTACAGTAACTGATAACATTTGAAATATTAAGTAAAATACTTTTTAACCTAAAAGTAATAATCACACGTTAGTTTATTACAAATGAAAAAGTATTTTATAAATTTACAATATATTGGCGTAATGGCCCCAAGGTAAGGTATTCACAGTATTCTTGAAAATCTGTCTCTTGTCATCAGATTTATTTAACACCAGTTTGTTTAACCTCTGGGTAAAGACTCTATGATTCTTAGATTTTATTACATACATATCATCTCTAATATCTACGTTTTTAAATAGGCATCGTTTAAATTTTTCCATAGTAAGGTTTTTGGTTACAGACTTTTTTGCCCCTTTAGCTTTCTTGATCGATGAGGTTTCAGTATCAATACAATAAAGCTTAGCACGTAATCCTGTAAATTCCGAAATAACTTTACCGCCTAATTCATCTTTGAAATAGCCTGGCAATTTAGCATTAGCGCGAGGTATGGTGTACAAGTTATTATCACTGAAATTACTGGTATCAAAATATTGTAGGCTGCCCTTCATATCTTTGTAAAAATCTTCAGTTTTTATCAAATATAAAAGACTATCAGTGTCTGTGTAACAAAGTTGAATGTTTTCTTCATACATTTTTTTCATGACTGAGTAATGAAACTTGTATAAATGGGTTTTGGCAAGCTCAAGAACTGTAAAACCAATATAAATTGGGCGGTTTAAGATTATTTTACTTTGTTGCAATTGAATAGCTACCAAGTTTTCGGAAAAAATTGACAAATTTTTGAAGTTCGGAGCACTTATGTATTTTTCAGCGCCACATATTTTATTGGTTCTATTTGAAACATCTTTCCAAACATTAACAAGTTTAACATCAATTTGATTTCTTTTATTTTCTATCGTTTTACCGAAAATACAGTTGTTTTGCTTCTTAAAAAAATCTCTTTCAAAGCCTGATGACGAATTTTGCCTGAGTGCTGTGTTTAGTTCTATGTAAGGTTTCAAAAACTCTTTCTGATCAAAAACTAAAACTCTGTGTATTTTCAAGAGCTTTAGACCATGTTTTAAACACTCTTTTAAATGTGTGTAATGTATAACATACTGACATTTATTATGCAAATTTGCAATTAGTTTTTCGCATTTTCCATTAGGCGGAATATATTTTTCAGGTGCAAATGGTAATTCTGAATGTAAATCATGAATTTCTGTCGGGTATTCGAGATCTACTTCAAGTATGTACCCTTGATTATTATTATCTGATATAAATTTAATATTCTCTTTTAATCTTATACATTCGTCATCTGTCAAAAATTTGAAATTCTTGATTGGTAGACATTTCATCATTGCATAGCCATATAAATTTACACAATCAAGGTATACAAGGTAGGAATCTAGCTCATTTTTGTTATAATCAGACAAGTATTTATTATTTGCCTTCGAATGCCGTAGACTACATTGTGCAAGACCTCCCCTTATACCTTTTTCAATCATTTGGTAGATTTCAACATCGGAAATCATATCAAGCTCAATTTTGGTGTACAGTAACATTGCGTCCCAACTTAAGGATGGGGAGGATACATAATGACAAGGATCTAAATTATAATGAGTCAGGCTCATTGATCTAAATTTTTCAAATACATCGCATAACAGTAAAACATCGCATTTTAAGTATAAGTCAGTGTACTGTCCTAAATCTTGTATTTGAAACTCTTTCCAAATAGTTTTAGCATGTTCGTAATCTTTTTCCGAAATCTCTTCAGATGTCATTTTATTAAAGAAACAATTTCTTTCCGGTAAACACATATCATTGTATCGCTCGAAAGAATTAACATAATCATAGCAATATATACCTTTTCTACGCAATAAATCAAATGATTTTTTATCAGGATAAAAGTGCTTCAAGTTAATAAAATCATCAGGATGTAATGTTTTTGCTAAATTATCCAATCCACAACTTAAAAAGTTAAAAGAATCAATAAATTTTAGCTGTGCAGCATTTTTGGCATTAACAGGTATGAACTTAGTGAATGATATGTATTTTTCCTTTGTTTTTGGGATTAAATTGATTCGACCAACAATAGCTGACAATTCATTAATAAATAAATGACAGTCGTATCCGGTAAGATTGTGAAATATAATTGGAATAAATTTACATATTGTCGCGTTTAAGTTGCACGTATTGTGGCTAGCGCCTAGATAATATCCGGTAAAATGGTCATGGTCTGCACAAATTATATCACCTTTTATAAAAGCTTTCTTGCAAAGATGACAAGCAGTCGCGCTTTCGTGAGTTTTTTTCTGATTTTCGGTTAATGACACCATATCTACATTTGTTGATAATATTTGGTGTAATTCCATTACATCATTACAAAGAGTTTCAACAAATGCTTTTGCACAGTCAGGACCTCGATAACTAACAAACTTGTTCAGAGACGGTCTAGATTTACAGCATATGTAATAAGCAAAACAGGTGGCTTCATGTATTTGTATTCCTTCAACATGCTGTGATTTGTTTTTATCAGAATATTCTTTAAGTAAACTTTCGAAATCACCGTATATTACAATTGGGATATTTCGAGTTCTTTCAAAGTGTGAAAACGATAACTTACTTCCTGAAGGAGGCAATACTGTTTTAACTCGCGCACAAATGTGGCCATAAAGTTTTTCTTGCGATTCGAAATAAACAAAACACTCATCACATAAAAATATTTTGCTTCTGTGTTTTGTAAGCTGCTTATGTATAAGTTTTTCAAAATAAATTATCAATCGTTAAGAAAGCTCAATGTATAAAAAAACAACAAATAAAAATACCATCAAAAATGATGTCAAAATAAGTACCTAAATTAATTACTAAGTTAAGAATTTAGGCTGATTTTAAGTGATAAAAAATATCAAAAATTAAAAATTTATAGCCAAATATTTTAAAACAATATTGTCTAAGGAATAGTTCATGATGATTACTATTAATTTGAAGTTAAACTAAAATTATTCAGGATAGAAATGTTAACATATTTGAGGGGCAATTAAAAAAAAACACTTACATACTTTCCGATCCAAATGTCACTTCACAGATCGCAGAACAATAAAATATATGAGCAAATTATTCGATGCACATCTATTTATAACATCACTTTATTAAACCGCGTACACACACACCATTTCATAATTTTTATATTGAAGTGCTGACATGTTATTTATATGATACTGATCGTAATGAACTGTATGCCGCATGCGAATACAGATTAAATTTATTTAAGCATTGAACGCTCACCGTGGTCGAGGCTTTATTCACAATTCCATTTATGTTAGCGACGCCTCGCCGTCGCGGATACCTGAGACGAAATTTTTATAAGGAAGTCGCATGTACTTATCTGGTCTAAAACCACCCATATCTTGAAATAAATCCTAATAATTACTAATTATTTGGTATTTTGATGCATAGCCCTTCCTTATTTTCAGTCACAAACATAATGAAATCACAATTTTGTGCTAAATATTCTTAAACTAATTTTTAATTATCCTTAAACCTCGGTCTATGCTTTACTTATTGTTCACAGATAAGATACATAAAGTGATAATTTAAAATGTTCCAAAAACAAGCCCCTATATACTGTTTGGCTCTGTAGGGAATTTAAAACTATATTTTGATTAATTACATCTATGCGACACATAATAAATTATACCCCTTAAAAAGCAACTTCTACACTTCAAGAACTAGTAATATTCTATTCACTTTTTGTTTTGTTTTTTTTTTTACAGTTCACAGTCTAGGTATTTGGCTACCAGGTCACTTGATGTTATGTGACGCTGTAGCCGAAGATGGTGGCAAATGCTACCAGCTGTAATGGCACACTGGCTCTCGAGTGAGGCTGCCGGAACACACCATCAGGTGTTTGTCAACAGATTTTCTACAAGAGGGTGGTAGCTAGCCAGGCGATCACGAGCTAGAAAATGCCCTACCACCATGCTATGGTTTCCTCACGATGTTGTCTCCAAAGCTCATGCTCATTGTTGGGGTTCGAACCCGCGCCTTTCGGGACGTTAGCCGACCACGCCAACCATTGAGTTATCATCGCTTCAAGGTTATTATTGTAGTTATTACGTTGTTTAATTGAAAATAACCTTATCAATCTTGGCTGCTAACATCGCACAAACGTCTAAGTATTACAGTTATAACTGTTAGTTCACATACTATAAAGATCTAAAGTTTAGTTTTACCTACCTACTATAAAAGTTCTTAGCATTTACTAGGTGATTTTTTCGTATGCTAAAACTCGTCTGAGTAGACACCACCGCTTTGCGAGTTATTCCGCCACCAAGCAGCTATGTGCCAGCATCGCTGTGTTTGGTTTGAAGTGCATGGTAGACAGTGAAATTATTGGGCATTGTGAGGCATAACATCTTTTGCCTACGAGGGTGTGGAGCGCAGCGCAGGGCGGTACAAAATCTTGTCGATCAAAGTTTTATGTGGATCTGTTACTGTTATGAGCAGATGTGTTTAATGGCCATCAGGTGAACGTCAATAATATAAAATCTTACTATCTCATAATCTAACGATGTCACTCTGACCTAAAAAATAAAAACATTGGAAGTCAAGTGAAATGACGAAGGCTGGATTTATATTTTACGTGGATACGATGGATAAATATTTAATGTTATTTTCCGAGACTAGAGTTCCGTAAAGCAACCCCTGGAGAGATTTTTTATATGAATCAATCTTTCTAGTATTTAATACATGGACGATTACAAAACAAGCTAACTGTGACCTAGATAGACATGTAAGGCTACTACATAAGTCAAATGTTTTACAACTAAATGTTATGCAGTCTCTATACAAACCGCAGCAGTATCAAAACGCATTGCAAACCGAATAGAGGCGAGCATATTATTGATTAGTCTCCTTTACACAGGAAAGATCTCTTAGTTACATCAACCAGTCGTGTAACAAAATAGCTTTCACGCAAATGAAAACATTGTATCGCGTATCGCCTCGGCACGCGCGGTGTCTTACTCGAGACACTCGATGCGCTATCGCGCGCCGATAATAATTAAGCACGTTAGCATCGCGCATCGGCTTGCCATGACATGATACGATGCGGTAGGTCGGCCGATGTCGTGCTGGAGAATTGAGGCTTCTGCATCGCACTCGAGCGAAGCGAGAGTGTGAGGCAGAAGCCCCAATTCTCCCCTACTCTAATATATTATGTTACAATATTTTTTTATAGTTAAAACTAGCCTAAATACAATAACAAAGTTTGTTTCGCTCCGTAATAGAGTCGACGGCCGATGACGTAATTTTCGTTCCGTAAATCACCCGATGCACATTATACCTTCATCTGTTGAACGACCCACACTCAATAGAAATCTCATTGTTATATTGACAATCGACAGGTGAGAGGATGAGAGTATTCACATATTTTAAACTAAATTATGTTTAAAACCTCGCAAAACTTATATGTATGAATTCCCATAGATAAATCCGATTATATCCAAGTCGTACAGTCACCCATAGTTGTTAGAGCACGCGTATTGGTGGAAGCTTGTGATGGAAACTATATTAACTACGTTTTGAATTATATTTGAAGAAATATACATAAGAAAAACGAGACTTGATCGAGTGACACATTTTTAATAACTTACTTCAGAATCTGACAACATCAACTAAAATTATTCGAAACCTATTTGCTTATAATAATTTCAGTGGCCAATTCTAACAATCTCAACGAACGTTTTATTTTCAAAATGGACAAAATGACCTGTATTGTTCCAAAAGCGTGTGATCACTATTACATTCTTGGTAAAGATATCATGCAAATGGAATACACCCTAACAATGGATACCACAGATAGGTAATAGTAAATAGGTATACCTATAGTGCGGTCGAATAGGCCCTTCATGAGCGTTTTTAGCGAAAATAACGCTAAATACGCTCACAAGGGGCGTTCGAATTGTGGGTAAAAATGTCGTTCTTGTCTCTTTTTGTTCAGCGTTCGGAGAGCTAAAAAAGAGGATTTTTTGCCACCAAAACGTGCAATTTTTGACCCACGTCCGGAGCATAGTTGTTTGGGATCGTTTTTTGACAGCTATGTATTTGACAGCATAATCATGCGATTTTAGGTCTTATGCTTAGGAGCCTTACTATGAGCTCTTTAAGCAGGCCTTCTGAACAACTGCACGGTTTATTGGTACCATGACAACAGCATTAAAGCAGGCCTGCCCAGGCCTACTATTCAAAAACCGCAGAAAAACCGTTCACCTGTTTTTTTTGTATGGACTCTCGTTAACATGTCGCTTTAAATCCATTAAGTTTATTATCTTACAAACGTCTAGGCGTCTGCAATGTTGGTTATAGTAAATTATTAGAATGCCAGAGACACCGTTATATATAAAATATCCGTTCACCTAAATGAGCGTCATGGTATGACGTTCATTCAAAACTGTTTATAACAGGTTTAAGAACTGCACGGAACTTGCATGGCTTTTACGAAGCTGATAGTAAGGCCCCAGTTGAGCGTTCGTATAGGTGCCGTGGTCCGTTTTGCGATAATTTTGCTCACAGTGCTATCGTCTACCAAAGCTGGTCCGAGATAAATATCGCGATTTTGACAGCTCGTGGCACTGTAAGCGTGTTGTTAATTCGGACCAAAGTTGTAGCAATAACGAACCATTTGCGCGCGAAAAACAAATATCATAAAAATATCGTGCATAGTGTGAAGGTTAACTATGTAGTGTGTGGATTAAAAAGAAATAATGGAATGGATGGACCGACTTTTACAACATTTACTTCAAACAGAAGGGACACCAGTAAATACATTGTAGAAATAAACAAACACCTGTCACTTTTGTCAGAACGCTCACGACGATTATGGTGTAGAGCATGGTTCATGTAATCGTCAATATGGCGGCAGTTAAGACGTCATCGATGACGTAGCGTGGGCCATCGTAATCACGCTCACGGTGAAAGGGACCGACTTTTATCGCGCTAATATCGATTATAGCCAATTAGGACCGCAGTGAGGGTGTGGGCAAAAGTGGCAAAAATAACGTTTTTGAGCTTTACGAACGCTATAACAAAAGAGCCATCAATGACAACGCCTCATAAGCTAAACGAACGCACCTCTATTTACATATATACTACCTAATCTCTGGGTATTGGTACCTATTAGTTTGTTGTCTCTATTATATTCTCTTTGGTTTGTTGATTTTGACATTTCTTTTCAAAACACGTGTTTACGTGATGAGCTCGAACCGAGGTCTTTTTAAATAAAAATAATTATAAATATTGCAATATGAGTCTGTACAACTTTAAGAAGATCGCCGTTGTGCCCACGGCAAAGGTAAGTATATTATTTCATTCATTTCATCTTAGTTAGACACCAAAACGTTCACGTCACATTTATCTCCAACCTGTAAAATTGTTATTTCTCGTTGGTTTCAGGACTTTATTGATATTATACTGTCCAAAACACAAAGGAAGACCCCGACAGTGGTTCACAAGCACTATAAAATCTCAAGGATTCGTTCGTTCTATATGAGAAAAGTGAAGTTTACTCAACAGAACTTTCATGACAGATTGTCCCGGATTATACAGGTATTATTATTCGTGTATATAAATATATTTAGTACAACTAAAATTTTCTTGAACTTCCGAGGTCCTTTCCGTGATCCTTGTTTTGGTATGCTCATATTCAATGTAGTTCTTATTACGCTCCACATAGAAGTATAATTCTCATAAAGTATCCAATTTTATTGCTCAATATTTTATCAACCTGTGTAGTTGTTAATTAGAAGGTTATAGTGAATGAACAACTTCTGGTTGTTGGTTGTTCTGGTGGTTGGCCTGTTGCCTATAATTTTCTGTGTGGTTATTTTATAAGTTTTAGTTACTGTCATTCCACAACTATTAAGCATTTGGTACTGGTGGTTCGTAGATTTGAGCGGGAAGGGGGGGGAGATGTACTACCCAAAAGGAAGGTTGTGGAGCCCCCCATTTAGAGATTAGCTAATTTTTAGTTCTGAGGATATTTTCCTCATTTTATAAATACCTTTTTATGTCTGCCCCCACTCACCGCCCTGCCGGAGATGCATATAGGTTATTGATGTGGTCACTGTACTCACTGTTAATCCTAACACTTATCTTGACTTTGCTCTTAGACTAGATACTCCGATATGTTCTGTGGGAGTAGGTAAATCTTGTTGAGTGTATGTTCTGTCGAAGCAATGAACAAAATTGTGGCTTACATTTTTTTTTCACGCATTTTGACACTGCATTTGTCAAAGTCTACAAAAAGTCTAAGATAATTACATTTCATTCAGAAACATTCAGACTGGTCCATGATATAATTCCTAACTTTATCAAAAGCAATGCCATGCAATGAGTATTAAAGTTTTTAATGCTTTCCCAAAGAGCATCCAAGAGCTTAGTTTTCAACCATTATTAGAAAGGAATTATGTTGGTTACATAATAAAACTATTACTCTGTATGTGATTTGTTAAATAAAATGCAACTTTAATTATTAAATTTATTTGGCCGTCCAGTGTCAACTTCTTTTGGTGTCTTTCTGAACTACTCATAAAAGTAAAGATAAAAATACTACACTTGAATAGTTTGATCAACTAAAAGCAAGTTTATACTGATGGAGTGCATTTGATCTGATAAAATTAGTTACAAATCAGAGGTATAAAAATGTGTATACATTAGGTGTACGCGCGACTTGGCATAGCATGTTTGTATGTACACATATTTACGCGCGACACGCGACGGATGAATTTTGTATTTGTTTTATTGTTTTTTATTAAGATTTACATTGTATTTTAGTTATTAGTAAATGGTCACAATTTTGACTCAATGACTAAGACTATTTATATTGAATTATGTGTGTATGCTCAACATACTATTTCATCAATGCTACACACCCTACTTAGATAGTGTAGATTGTACAGGAAATCATGTATATTTTTTTGTAACACCCTTGTAACAATTTGTAACAATAAACATTTCATTTCAATGACGAGAATTCTATATAATGTGTGGTAGGGATTGACAAATATTGAAAAATAATTCATTTTTCAATAAAATAAATCCCAAAAACTAAGCATTTCTGCATGTTGAAACTTTGAATATGTGCTTTTTATAATGTAACCTTTCTGTAAAAGAAAATAGCAACCCCCAATTCGGACATCAATAGAAAGCTAAGCCAAGCATTTAACCAATTCTATTTAGGGTTTCATATGGGCCCTGTTACTTACAAAACCCAAACTGCCTGTATGTGTGTCCTAACTAAAATAGGCTGCATATTTTGAACCATTAGATGTAGGCAGCTGATTGAATTATCACAGAATATTCATTGTTATGGCATATTTACTTTAAAAATTAAGGAAAACTAATGAGGATGCTCTATGCTAAAAATAGTAATATATACAATGCGATTAAAATAAGAATAGGACCGGCCTAGCGCCATGTTGTGACGTCACTACGGGAACTTGGTATAGTGTGCAAAAAAAGCAATGTCAAAAAATATTGGCTTGTTTTATATTGTATATGTTATCTATTGTGTAATCTTTCGGTGGCCTGTTTTTTTTTATTAATTCATAAAGTTCAGTCTTCGTGAATGTTTGCTCATATTGAATATCGTTTTGTGTAAGCCATTCCTGCATCTGCACTTTTCTAGCACTCATGTTCGGGGCTTTCGTTTCCTCCATACTATGATAAGGAGCGTTATCCATTACCACAAGTGAGGTCTCGGGAAGGTTCGGGATTAGTTTTTCATTCACCCATTTTATAAAATTTTCACCATTCATTTCATCGTGGTAGTCGCCACTTTTCTGTTTCGCTTTAAACATTAGCAATGCCCCGTCGATAAAGCCATCTTCGGTACCGGCATGTGTTATTATCCAACGACGTCCAACACTGTCATTTTTCTTTACACCTTCCGCGCTTGCAGATTGCCAGCACTTTTTCACAGTATAATGTGCGTGGATCCAAGTTTCATCGAGAAACACTACTGGTTTTTTGTTTGATTCCAATGCATCATTTGCTCGAATACGCCGCAGGTACTTCGCGCGCCAGGCTTTAATGTTTGGCCTTTGAATCAATACCGATCTCTTACGCTGGCAATTTTTAAATTTGTAGCCTAGCGACTCAATCATAATTTTTCTCAAAGTAGACAAGCTGCCAGGAAAATTAAGATCTTGTTTTGCAGCCGCATAAATTTTCTTTAGTATAGGAATTTCTTTTCTCACCGTATATATAGAATTTATTATGTTGCCCAGCGCACATATTTCAAAACTGTCACACACAATTTTCTTTTGATGTGGTTTCTTCTTAGGTGTCGTTATTTTGCTTGTGCTTGCTTCTGTTGCTATTCTCTGTTCACGGCGAATGCGACTCACTGTATTTTTATTAATACCAGTGGCTAAAGTCACTCGCTCGGTTACCTTCGAAGCAGTTTCCAAATGCTTAATGAAACTTTCAAATACATCACGCGATATATGAATATTGCCATCTGGCCCTGGTACAATTCTTGCTTGTATTAACTGGTCCAACAACATAATGGCACGTTTTTTCTCTTCCTCGAAGTACTTATCAACATTGCTGATAATCTCTCGAGCTCGCGGATGTAAAACACTACCTCTTTTGCTCATTCTAGAACAAATTAAACAATCAACAAAAACAAATTATCAACAAAAAGGGCGTAAGAACATAAAAATGCACTTGGAAACGTGTCGCGTAGTACACTGACGGATAAATAAGACATGTGTCATCAAATCAAGATGGCGTCTCACCAGTGTTGCAAAATTGAAAAATTAAATTCGTTAAATTTGCCATCTAAAAATCGGGAGATTTTTATTCGGAATAAAACAAGAGTATTTTATGTTAATAATATATTCATTTATTCAAGATCTTTTAGTTTTGCCGTATGAAGAATATTATTTTCCATGTTTATCAATGAATATTATTTTACATTAGATGATAATTCAAAAATCGGGATACTGAATTGCTAAATCGGGATATCGGGAGACAATGACCAAAATCTGTAGATCTCCCAATAAATCGGAACTTTTGCAACACTGCGTCTGTGCTGCCAACCTTATAAATATATAAATTTTATAAAATGAACGATTTTTAGTCATTCATTTAAAATTAATCTATTTTTAAGTTTGTTCTGCTGACCGTACTTATATGAGTGAAGTTAGCCGAGAGCCCGTCCTATTCTTATTTTAATCGCATTGTACATACATAAATAGTGTGACTATAGAGCCAGTATAAAAAAAAAACAAATATCAATACAAGTGCATGTTGAATTTGAGCTAAGGATCAAAATGTACAGAAGCATTGGTGTTTTGTTTTATTTTTTCAGGTCATATGTTTGCCACCACTTGGCATTAAGCAATAAACTCATTTTTGTTTTTTTTAAATTTATTCATTCCTTTTTTTATTTCATCATTGAGTATGATTGAATTCAGCTTGATCTAATTATACTTGTATATTATTCCGTTTCATACATATATGTAGGTAGCGTAGGTACCTAAAGGGCAGGTATGCAAGCAGGTAAGGCAGGTAGGTGTAGGTACCTAATAGTTAGTCTATAGCACTCACTCAGAGATAATGTACTCATAGCTTTAGAATTATTTGAATAGAAAGTAGTCCCGGAGATTACTACATTCAAACTCAAACACAACAAAAACTATACCTATAGAGATTCCTAAAGTTATTTGAATGTTAAGCAAAATATATGATACAGTACTATCTCCTTGTAAAAGAGGATGGATAGTGCAGGCACAATGTTCATACATAGTTATTTGTTTAGGTCTGGTTATCTGGCGCAGTTGGTAGCTACCCTGCCTTCTGAGCCGCTGTTTGCCAAGTCCCGGTTTCAAATCCCGATTATTCAACAGATAAAAGATTTGTGTGCATGAACACGTCTGTTGGGCTGTGTATGTGTGTATGTATGTATATAGTTTAGTATGTATGGGTCCCCTTGTATATAACAAGTTGCCAAAAGAAATAAGAGACTTAAGAATTAATTTGTTCAAAAAAGCTCTAAAAAATCTAATCGAATAGTGTTATTAAAAAACCAATGACTTTTTGCTTTTGACTTTAGTTTAAGTTGACATATTATTGTTGTTATTATAGTAGATCCAACCGTTTATCCTCTTTTTGACAGATCTAATTTGTCAGTTAAAGTGTTGTGACCAAGTGATTATAGTGGACACGATTTCGATTCATTTTTCTATCGAGTCTGTGCGGAAAGAGAATAGTCCTAGGAATGGCGCCATGACCATGGCTATTGGCCATCTAGAAATACGTCAGCCAATGGGGAATGTTGAAAGGGCGTGGACAGGCCGTCATGGCATGGCCATCTAGAAACGCATCAGCCAATGGGAAATGCTGACGCATTTCTAGATGGCCATGCCCAGATGGCGAGGCCACGCCGTCCGGTTACACCCGTGTAGTTTCCAAGGTAAGCTATCAAATTCTGAGTTATAAGTTTTCACTTCTATCGGCAATTCCTATGACTGCCAATTTTTTTGTCTATGGGTAAGCAGTAGTATTTTATCAAGGTAGTAAAACTCAATGGTCCACCGCCGTTTTGTATTTGTCACTGTCACTCGCAACAAGACGCCCGTGCTAGTAATTATTTGCTGAGTTTTATATTGGAACTATAAAATGCCGAAAGGATCAGTGCTGAAAGGACAGACGAGAGAAATGGTGATCAAGCTTCGTAATTACTTTGAAGCAGAGTATCAAAATGGCGGCCCGCTTTTACCATTGTCGCAAGTGAGAGAGCGCGTTGCGGCCGCGTTAGGTATTAGTGCATCTACGATTACAAAAATTACTACCGAAGCCTACGGAACAAGCGGCATGCAGGAGAATAAGCTTCGTACGCCGAAGAAAAAACGCCAACCACGTCGTGTGACTTCGGTTGACAACTTTGACGCAGACGCTATACGCCGTCATATATATAACTATTACTTACGTAAAGAAGTTCCAACACTTAAAAAACTTGTTGCTTCTTTGCGTGAATGTGATTTGTTCCGAGGTCAAAAATCGTCATTGGTAAAGGTCTTGAATGAAATTGGATTTACTTATAAAAAATCGGACAAACGCAAAATATTGATGGAGCGTCGCGACGTAGCTTTTGCTCGTTGCGAATTTTTGAGCGAAGCCAAAAAAATTACAGATTGGTCAAATGTTGTTTTCACTGACGAAACTTGGCTGAATGCGAACCACACAGTGTCTAAGAGCTGGACTGATGACACCGCTGCTTCCACTACCTCAGTACCGATGGGAAAAGGAGAACGTCTAATCATTTGCCATGCAGGGTCTGTGAAAGGATTCATGCCAGATGCTTTGTTGGCCTTTAAATCCAAAAAAACAGTTGAGTACCACGAAGAAATGAATTCTGAGGTTTACGAAAGTTGGTTTAAGGAAATGGTACAATCATTGGAAGAACCGTCAGTTATTATTATGGATAACGCATCCTATCACTCACGCCAAATTGATAAAATGCCGACCCAGGCCGACAAAAAACAAGTAATCATTGACTGGCTTCAACGACATGGTGAAAATGTTGATAACTCCTTACTAAAAGTACAATTACTAAATATATTACGAACAAAAAAACACTTCCCAAAACGATATGTGATCGACGAAATAGCTGCAGAACATGGTCATTGGGTTCTTAGACTTCCACCCTATCATTGTCAATACAATGCCATTGAATTAATATGGGCTCAAGTTAAAGGACACGCTGCTAGAAATAACACAAAACCCCCATTCACGGCAAACAAAATGGTAAATTTATTAAAAAATGCATGTGTGAAAGTAACTGCGGAAAGCTGGCAAAATGTAATTCAAAAAACACAAGAAACTATAATGGCAGATTGGGATAAACACGTGGCGATAGATTATATGAGTCAACAATTAATTATAAATGTCGGCAATAGCTCGAGTGACAGCAACGATGAATCTGATTTTGATTAATAAATAAATAAAAATAAAAGATTAGATTTCGTTTGCTTAAATTGGAATTGGGGTTGCTCAAACTTTACTATTTTCTGGTACCAAACGGCAGACTTTAATGTCTGCCATCCCCAGCGAGCAACACGGAAGGGAGTAGCCTTAGCTAAAAAATATTGTTCAAATCTTTCTGTCATTTCTTGCGGGAGGGGAAGTTGCACACTAGCGCAAAGCCGCACTATTACATACAAAACATACCTGTACCGATCCATTGCCGATCATACTCACACAACCAAATCACTAACACATAAAAAATAAAGCACCATTCACAAATCTAGCCCCGCCCTCACCCCACAGTATATTATCAAACTCCATGGTCCATGCGGACTTGTACTTTGACAGAGGGGAAACGCTGTGTATGCCTACTCCCTTCCGTGTTGCTCGCTGGCCATCCCAGATTTAACCGGTAACAGCTTCGTCAAGTATGACTTGTACTTGTAATCATCATAGTCATCATAACCTTGTTCTTTTTTGGATATACACCAGGAGATAAACACGTCTTCAAATAATGCTGTATGTTTTCCTGAGGCGCATCAATATAACGGTTTTACATAAAAATAAATCCGATATTATGTGCCGAGAACGGAAAACACCCGTGTAAAAATAGTTCATAAACAATATCGATATCTCAATCGTAACTTCGTAACATCACTATGTTGATAGCCATAGAACGTAATTTTTTAAAAACGTTTGTTATTTTATGGAATTTATAAAAAAACTACTGCACTTATGGACTCATTTTGTGAAAGATGATTATTATACGGGATCAAGGAGCAAATTTAAGCAGTTGTCATATTTTTAAAACCTCGCATTTATAAGTTAACTTTTGCGTAACATCGTCATGTTACGTTCTATTGGTGCTGTCAAAAAGAGGATAAACGGTTGGATCTACTATATTTTATGACATCGCTTCAAATTTATTGTTTAATTATACATTAACATTATTTATATTCAAATTATTATTATTATACTGACACATTGTATTAAGTTTATATTTAATTTGATTATAAATATAATGTTTATGCATGACGTCGCTCGACTAATTTGCACGCCTGTGGGCAAAATACGATGTAAGTTCATCTATATTATATTCACCTGATCTACAACTTGCACATATTATTGTGTTGTATGTATACTCGTATTTTGAGCAAATAAAAGATTCTTACTCTTATACACCTAATTTGTATAATTACCAAAAAAAAAACAGCACTATATGCTGCTGGTACTTAATACATACATGGGAAGAAAATTTAAAACTACTTTAAAAAAAAAATCCCACATAATCATCAATATTTGGTCAAACGTCTAGATTGATTCACACCTACAAATTTTATTCTAGGCATTTCCACTATTCATTAAGATATACTACATGCGCGCGGTTTATGCATGAAACTTAACACCCCTACATAGAAATGTATCATTCATTCATAACATTCGGCAAACTCGCGTCCTAGCTCGTTAGACCTGGCCACCGGACCAACCCCGCACCCTCCGCCCGGCCACCGCGCGGCCTTTGTTTCTTCCGAAAACGAACGAACGAAAGCCGAAAGTCGACAATCTCTTTCACACCGAACGCTCGGGTGGGGGGTGTAAGAAAGAGTAAGAGAGATATTTTTTCACTGACGCGAATCATGTGTTTTCATTAATAAGTTGTACATAGGCATGTAGTATTTTTGTTAAGATGGTGTCCATACTTTTAGATGGAATTTTCGAAAACTTTAACAATTAATAATTATTTCCCTGTGAAGTAATAAAAAATTTTGACTACATATCTACAATGTATTAACACTTTTGTACCGCCCATTTTTTTTTTTGGTAATTATACAAATAGGGTGTATAAGTGTGTATATCAGTCATGAAGTGACCATCTAAATAAATGATTATTATTATTACTCAGTTTTGTTCACGGATTTGTTATCCAGTCCTATACAAAGGCATAAGTGGAGCTGTAGCCAACACTTAAAGGCCTGTTTGATATAAAATATACAAAAGTGTATAAAAACAGAGTTTGGGATGTTGGTGACATGGATTATCTATTACAAAATTGGGTTAAATAACAAGGCTATTGATAGGAACTTATACATGTAATGAAAATAGATGGCTATGGACGAGACTACTGCACTTGTCAATTTCAGTCTCATCCTAAAATATTAAAGCAGGTGGTGATTTGCCACCCACTAAACGAACCCCCATAAGGGCCACCATCAATGGTGACAAAAGGGCAACGTTGGTGTGGATGGCTAAAGGGTGCCGAGAGGTGTGCTCCGGTATCACTAGAGCGCTACTACCGGCGTTATAACTTATACCCTTTAACACTTCCACCCTTGGAGCTTTTTGTTACTTGCTCTTGTGTCTCTACCCCCAGACGGCCAATTTAGGCAAGTCGGGGGTCAGGGTCTGATTTAGCCCCAGGGAGGATCAGGTTCCGCGGTGTCGCCACTCACCGACGGCTCGCCACAAAATCGCTCCTGCGGTAAATAATTATCATTATTACAGTGCTGGCTCTGCGTAGTTTAGAACTAGGGATGCACCCGATACCGAGATATTGGCTATACTTCGTGTTTGCCGTACCGGCATCGGTCGATTCAACAACTTTTTAATGTCAACGCTTCAAAAAAGTAATGAAACGCAGCTCGCACATCGCATTTCGCTGCAATTGGAATTATTCCAATTGCAATGCTTCAATTAGGTTGACTGCTATCGCGTGTAGTATTTTTCCAATAGTACTAAGTTGTTTGTGTGTTTATTATTTATAACTTAGTTAATTAATAACTTTATATATTTTGGAACAAAGTAAATAGTAAAGTCATAGTATAAAGATGCAACAGTATGGAAATTAAGCCTAGTTAAGCTGAAATAAACTTATACGTGATACGTGACCACTCGTCTTGACGCGTCCTAACTACTGACAGCACCGCGACAACCGCTAAGGGATCTCGTTGTTGCGCATGTTTGTGTGAGTGAGCCGATTCGAACGTTTGTAGGTAGTTTCCGTACTGTTCTCTATATTTATACTGTGGTAAAGTCATGTCAATATCAAAACACAAAAGTGCTCTGTGGAACAGTTATTTGAAATTTTGACAATTAATGATTCCAAAAGCAATAATGTTGTCATTGCAAATAAATATGTGTCTGTGGCATGAATTTCATTCTAAATGTTAAAAACAGGAAACTTGTGAATCCTGTATATATATTTTATATTAATTTTTATTAATAACTGCTTGTGTATTACTTATTTATATCTTTATTATTTATTACTTTATTACTTATTACTATCTCTCTACGTTAAATGTTAATCCCTGACATCATTCATTGATTGATATTATTTTATATTATTGATATTTATGTATGTGTAAGTATATATGTTCATGTATGTTTATAGTATAATATATGTATTATATTATTCTTACGTGTAGGTAAGTGTAAGTATTGTTATATTTAAGTGTATTTTTATTAATTTGAATTTTACCCTTTTATCTAGTATTATCTAGTGTTACATCTGTTTCATGTAATACTAGGTAATAGCGATGTTTTACCTGCAATTAAAACATTTATTAAACATACTTACCTAATTCGAAACCTAATTATACACGAGAGTAGCGTACTCGACTTCCGTTCCGAACAAGTCATGCTGTGATTGGTCCGCCCGATCTCCTCGCCCAATCAGCATCGACTCCGCCTCTTCCGCTCCCCTCAAATGTCAACCATCACCCCAGGTAGTGCGCCTAGCGCAACTATTAAACAACTGTACCGTAATTCGAAACCTAATTATACATGAGAGATGTGTTTGTTATCGCCTGGTGGTGATGGTGACGCCAATGTGATAAATCTTTAATAGGCATTGAATGTTCTGACGCCCAGCGGTCCAGGTTTCATTCACAAAACTTTTGTTGTCTGCGTAAGCATGATATCTAGGTGTAGGAAAATTAGACTACTCATTTTAGTAGGTACATGAAACGTCCATTATTTGATTTGTCTGCCAAATCAGTGCGAACAAAGAGTAAATAAGGAAAGTACGCCCAATTTCTCAATGGAGCTGCTTGCAGACTTGAGGCAAGGTCAATTCATCAATACGTTCCACTAATTATGAGTTTTACCAAATTAGTAACCTTGGCACGTGTTGGGGTCAGCGCACACCGAACTGCAAAATGCTCGCGTATGATCGAGCAATATTTTGACTGCTCGACCATGCAGGCGGCATGCTCGCTCCTCCGTGAGCAAGCTCCGTTGAAAATACTTTGGGTTGCCAGGCGGGCGTGCACGATCAGTTTGATGCCAAAACCCGACGTTGGCAGACGTGTTCAATATGGTCGATTGGGACTTAGTAGTTATCGCCCTTTTGGCAGAGGAAGAGGAACATGAAGAATATGTAAATAAAATAAGACGTCATAAAATGAGAAGAACAGTATGGGTAGAAGAAACGTGGCGGGAAAGATGTACCTTAGGCGAATATTATACATTGTGTAAGAATTTACCATTAAGAGGTGTTCATTTTTATGACTATTATAAGGTAAACTACGAAAAATTTGAAATTTTAGTCAATTTGCTACGCCCGCATATTCAAAAACACAATACGAATTATCGACCTAGCATTTCTGTTGAGGAACGGCTTACCATATGTTTAAGGTGAGTAAAACAAAAACTCTTGATTTGCATAGTTATAATTATTATTTACCAAAAGTTACAGCATTTATGTAATAGTTACAATGTTTTTTATTTAATCAAATATTTTTTTATTATAATTAAGAAAACGCAGAGTGATTTTGAGTTGCAATGTACGGTTTAGTTACTTGTTAAAAATTTGGGGTGTACGGATTAGGAGTGATTGTTGATGGCGTGCATGTTTCAGTTATTTCATTGGAAGTATAAGTTTTTGGTTGATCGCAAATCGTAACAAATTCTACTTGTGGACTAGGCTTAAATTTGAATGTGCTAGGAGTGATTGCTGATGGTATGAATGTTTGAGATGTTTCCTTGAAAGTGTAATTTTTTGTTTGATCGGAAATGGCACAAAACTCTACTTGTGGACTGGGATTAAATTTGGATGTGCTAGGAGTGATTGCTGATGGAGTGTATGTATACTGAGGAACCGATATATTAGAGGTCTGTTTTGATGGTATGTACGGAGAAAAGTTGCTGTCTTCGCTATCGTCTACATCATACGAAGACGTTCGGATTGATTGAATTGAAGCACGTTTAGTAACATGTTCATCGTAATATTCGATTTCAGCATTGTTTATAATTTTGAATACATCCCTTTTTATACGTGCTTGCATCCTCTCAGGAAGATTCTTCACAGTAGCTGCCATTGTTTTAAAAAAACTATCTACAGGATGCTCATGTTCCTTACTCTGAATGTATTTTTCAAGAATATCCGAAGCCCGTCCTAGCTTAGGCTGCGAATAATTGGTCATTTGGGATGATGGCCTAGAAGATTCATTTTGTCGTGTCTCATCAGTGTCTGATGTTAACTGTAAATTTGAAGATTGTGTGTCTTCTGATGATGAGTCTAAATTTGAAGTTTGTTTTCTGTGCTGGAGATGTGGTTTCAAAAACTCCATTAACTGTTCATATTTTATTGGACGACGCCTACCGCCAGCAGAACCGCTTTTGAATTTTCTCGTACTTATAGCCCTTCTGAAATTATCCCGAAGTAACTTCCAGCATCTTTGACAATCTGAAACTAATAAAAAAATTTATGTATATTAAATACTAGCTTCCGCCAGCCTGTATGTTGCCTAGACTTAATAGCTATACAACAAAAAAAGTTTCATTCAAATCCGTCCAGTAGTTCCAGAGATTAGCGCGTACATACAGACAAACAGACATACAGACAAACAGACAATTGTTTTGTTGGCGATTTGTGTTCTATTACTGTTCCTAAACCCCCCTCATTGATTATTTTGTAAATATATTAAATGTACAGACACGCCATTTTTACTGTTTTATTATATGTATAGATATAGATATGAACATTATATTTTAAATATTATGCTTTTTTCTTTCAGATTTTTGACCGTCGGCAGTAGTTTTAAATCACTGGCTTTTAATTTCCGCATGGGTTTCAGTACAATCCGTAAAATAGTTCATGAAACGTGCGCTGTAATTAGGAAAGTATTGCAGCCTTTAGTGATGCCAAAGCCAACTTCGGAAACCTGGTCACAGATCGAAGAAGGTTTCAAAAATATTTGGAACTTCCCTAATTGCATCGGTGCTATTGACGGAAAACATGTAGTTATACGGTCACCACACAATAGCGGAAGCCTATATTTCAATTATAAAAAGACATTTAGTACCGTATTATTGGCAGTTGTAGATGCCAACTGCAAATTCGTTGTGGTTGATGTCGGTGCATACGGACGCAATAGCGATGGCGGTATTTTCTCAAATTCTCGGTTAGGGAACAAATTACATAATGGAACGCTCAATATACCCCAGAACAAGTGTTTACCAGATACAAATCAAGAAATGCCACACGTATTTGTGGCTGATGAAGCATTTCCTTTATGCAAAAATATAATGCGGCCTTATCCTGGAAATGATATTAGAGGCGATCGAGAGAAAAAAATATATAATTATCGACTTAGCAGAGCTCGACAAATAGTAGAATGTGCATTCGGGATAATGGTACAAAAATTTGAAATTTTTCAGAGATTGCAAAAACTGCACCCTCATCACCTTGATATGATAATTTTGGCTTGTACTTGTTTGCATAATTTCCTCATCGATAAAGACCAAATTCCCTCAGCATCACAACAGATACTTTCACACAACACTACCCCGCCGCCACTCCCGCAAGATACTATTTTTGAACAGTTTCAATCGCTGGATGAAAACAACTTATCAAGTATAACTACAAGTATGGGGGTCCGAGATAAATTCAAAGAATATTTTAATTCAGAAGTTGGATCAGTTAACTGGCAAGATAATATAATTAATCGCTGTAATTAAATTTAAACTGACGACGTGATCTCCAACAATTTGATATAACCTACTTAATTAGGTTAGCAAACTGTAAACAAAATGAATAAATATTGTATTGATTAAAAATAATAATTTTCCTAAGTTGCCGTACCTACCTAGTCATTAACCTGTATTTTAATCTGTACTAAAAAGAAAATTTGCACAAATACCTAATCTAAAATGTACAAAAAAATGAAAATCCGTTCAAAATTGACGGAGCTATCGCGTAACATACACTCGAATTGTGAACCTACTCCTTTTTTTAAGTCGGTTGAAAAGCAGCCTTTTGTATTTACTGGTTATGAATTCGCTGTTCCGTAAAATGTTCCTTTATTTTTATGTAGGTATTTGTGCAAAAGGAGATTAAATCCATTTTCAATTACTCATTTAAACTTACCTGGTTTTCCCATTTCTTGAGAGATTCTCTCCCAAGCATTGGCTTTTAACATCCGATCGCTGTATGTTGGACTCGATATATTGTACAAACATTCAAAACGCTGCACCAAGCCGATCAATTTTTCTTCGTCCATAATTTCCAACTGGCGCCAGCCGCGCCGAACATACGTCCAACAGTAAATCTCGCTGTGGCAATACTGAGACCGCGAGCGGCGCGCGGCGGCGCGGCGGCGGGCGGCTCGAGCGCGCTCGCGCTTGCACAACACATACTCGAACACGCATCTTGCAAGCTCGAGCATGGTCGAGCATCAAGTTTGGACGTGTATTTAATTTTGCAATGTATGGAATTGTCATAAGGTTAATTTTTCAATAGTCTCAGAAAATGCTCTGCTCTGCTCTGCTCTTGGTGTGCGCTGAGCCTTACTGTTCAAGGTTTATTTATATGCTGATTGCAACCCATCTTTTAACTCTCGTAATCACTCATGATGTTTTGAATGTGGGGCGGAGCCCCGAGCATTCTTGAATGAGTGTAGTATATATATATATATATATATACACATATATATATATATATATATATATATATATATATATATATATATATATTTTTAAATGCCGAGTGCAGTCAGTGTGCTGGACACATTACAACTGTCTGTTTCGTGAGAGTATCTGTTTTAAGACCATAGCAGTGCTAAAGTAGTTTGCAGTTTCGTAATTTAATTCTGGAAAAAAGCTTATAAACTATTGTGACATAGAAATAACGATGGCTACTATGTCCCTTGAATTAGGTAGATAAAAACAATTTTCTTCACAAATGTTTTAAATAAAATTATTGATTTATTAAGGTATCGACTTCCAGGTTGGGGGTCGCGGTCGCCTTGGCTAAAATAGAGATTTTAGCTTTAAATATTTATATTTAAGTATTTTTGTAATTTCGACTTAAAAATGCATCAGGTAAGTATTCCAGATTTGTGAATTAAGAATATACTAAGGGTCGTTTTAATAAGATTGGTTAAGAATCTTGCAAAATTGGACCACTTGGGTTTTTATTGGTTTCCTGGGTAATTATCTCACGAAGAGTGCATTTTTTTCCAAGCTAAACTTTCTCCAAGGAGCAGATAAGCCTAAACATTTTCTTGCATTATAGTCGGTTAGATTTTGATACATTCGTACATCTACGAGTACAAACTTTTTGTATCATTTCTATCGCACGCGACAATGGTTAGTCACCCATACAGGAAGCCGACCAGTCGGTCGGCATTGTTGGGACTCTGGATAGATTTGTAATCGTGAACGGGTAATCCAACGATCTATTTAACAGCGCCTTCATAAAAAAAACGATAACTAACGGTACCAATGTTTGAAAAACATTGAATCGTTTAGAATAAAACATACCTAATAGCATCGGTAACTGAGTAATCGTGAGGTCTAAATCGGGTTGCTAATGCGACGGACTGTAATTCAGCGATCAGGAAAATTCCTGTTGATTTGTTTTAAATCGGCTAGTATTTCTTATGGTATGCCGGGGGATAAACCCAACCCTACTCTGAAGTTCCAAATCAGCCGGTGGGGCGTAACAGTGACCTTGGGAATCTAATCTGTCGATTGTGCAGAAATTGTGGGCAATCGTAAGCTTGGTGAAAGGCAAAATGATAGGTTTCTTGTTTGCCCCACTTTACAAAAACTGTGTCTGTTAGTTTTGTAGTAGATCACTGTTTGGCAATACCACTCGGAACAGAGCTTCCAAAATAAATAGCTTTTCCATGAGCTGTGAGCTTTGATCTTACTTTAGTTCGTAGTAGGTTTTTAAGAATAACTAATCATTTCTGTGTATATTTTGCAACGAATACGAGGATGCGTTAACGAGGTACTCGCATATATTCACGGTTAATACAATAAGGTTTTGCAGTATTAGTAGTATCTGATGCGTCAGAAGGAATTCAAATTATTATTACAATTATCCCCAGCCTTGCTCAGTGTCAGGATTTTTGTGATGCTCGCAAGCGCACATGTTTTTGGGGCACTGAGCTAAAGACAGATTGCAAGCAGATATTTTTGAGTCATTCGTATATAAACTAAAAGAGTCTAGAAATAGTCATTGTAAATGAACTGAAGGAAACGGTGATTGTTTGAATCGACCGACAAGTGGTCCAGAGGAAGATCGACCTTGGCCATCCAGTCTACTCTTAGAGAAAGTAGCACGCAATGCTTGATCCAGTCTTCTCTTGGAGAAACTAGCACGCAATTATGGTTAATCAATCTGAATTTAAAGAGAGCACCGTAGGTGCTTGTTCAAGTTTTTCTGATCCCAAAAACGGTCTTGGTGTGCCGTTGCCTTTAAGTCTGAGAATATTGCTAACAGCTTGGAAAAGACTGGCTTCCCATTTTTATGACACCTCGAGTGTGCATTTCGTCAACCACTTTCATTTCAATTTAGTTAGATATTTTGCTGTAACGGTCGCTCGACAAAAGCAATCACAATTTCGTGTATAATGGTAAATAGTAGTTACTTATTATGTTTAGAATGTCGAGCGGAGCTCCGAGCATTCTTCGATGCGTTCGGTAGCTCGACAAAAGCAATGACCGTTTCTTTTTGCACGGTATACAGTCACTTATTATGCTTAGAATGCAGAGCGGAGCTCCGAGCATTCGTCGATGCGTTCGGTAGCTCGACAAAAGCAATGACCGTTTCTTTGTGAACGGTATACAGTCACTTATTATGTTTAGAATGCAGAGCAGAGCTCTTAGCATTCTTCGATGCGTTTAGCTTTGTTACGGTAGCTCGAAAAAGCAATGACGTTTTCTTTTTGAACGGTACACAGTAGTCACTTATTATGCTTAGAATGTAGAGCGGAGCTCCGAGCATTCTTCGATGCGCTTAACTTTTGTTACGGTCGCTTGACAAATGCAATGATGTTTTATTTTTGAATGGTACACATTATAGTCACCTAATATGCTTAGAATGTAGAGCGGAGCTCCGAGCATACTTCGATGAGTTTAACTTTGTTATGGTCGCTGGATAAAAGCAATGACGTTTTCTTTTTGAATGGTACACAGTAGTCCCTTATTATGCTTAGAATGTGAAGCGGAGCTCCAAGCATTCTTCGATGAGTTTAACTTTGCTGTTTGCTTAATGACCATCACTGCTTGTATGCATATTTTATTATTATCACCTATCTCGATGCAAACTAAGCCTCTTGAGTTTTTTCAATGGTGTACGGAAGCCATTTATTACGTTTAGAATATAGAGCGGAGCCCCAAGACTTTTTCAACGAGTAATTTTTCTTGAGAACCAGTGATTGCAACCTTTTTTGGTAGCTGCCTGGCACGGAAGGGTTTCGAGTCAGAATCTTTTCGTTTTATTTCGTTGCTTCCATATTATGATTTCCTGTCCTATCCCGATGGGATGAGGAGGAATTATGCCTCTTGTCGGGCTGCAAAATTTGTTAGTTACACCGGCAACGCCCTCATGTTAGGGATCGAATATGTCGACCCGGGTTTCAAGCAAAACAAACTCATCTTTGGGTGCACAGCAGAGACTGCGAGCTACAGTTGGCCACTGCAGACATTGGCCTGTGCTGTGTCACTTTCTAGACTGACCTACTTTTTGACTTAGCAATGTGGTATCTAGGGTAGTGGCAGTTAGCCGGTGGTGTTCAGAAACTTATCTTGTGATGCATAGTTTTTAGATGTGTTTCGTTTTGTTTCACCAGAGGTCCAGGCCAATATTTCGTATGTAGGTTGTTTAACAATTACATATAGTCCAGGGACTAAAAAGACTAAAATATATTCGAAGATAAGCCAAAACGCGACCTGAGAATATATGTTATTCTACCAGCTCTGCCTAAATAACATCGAATTTTTCAGTTTTGCTACTTTACCTGGTGTGAAAGTGCATGAATATATGTAGAAGTTTTCTTTGTACATTTTCGTATTAGAATGTGCTTTAACAGATTTTAGCCAATCTGGTACATTAATCAGTCGATTGCATGTCATCTAAGAAACCATTTAAACTGTTTTAAGTCTGGTTTCGTGGAACTCGTTCCCTAACGAGTGAACGACTTCGACTGGTTAAGCAAAGCGTAAAGTAAGCGTAGCGTTTGATTTGATTATGGGGATCACACCATAGCTACTGAACTCAACATTGGAGATAGAAGTGTTTGAGTTTTATAGTATTGGGCATTATTACAATATTGTTCAAAAGGTTGTGGTTCTATGAGCTGTTCTACATAACCTTTATTTTTCTGAAGCGTAAACTAAGATTATTACACGCTTTAACCATTTAAAAGTTCAGTGGTTTTAATTTGAGGTGCTCAGTAGGGCTTATCCTCGTTTGATTACCCACACATGTTTGGGTCTGCTCAAATCGCAGTACACGTCAGAATGACTGTAGCTTGGATTGTAATTTACCACGATTATATTATAGTTGATGAAAAATAGTAAGTGTTACTTACGGTTTGGTGATGAGCCGGAGCTAAACTACGAACCAACACTTGAATCCGATACCGTTGGTAGGTTATCATCTTCTTTTTCCTGTTTTTATTCCGCTTCTTCCATCGTTGGGGCTGGACCAGTATAAGTATCAATTTAAAGAATCTAAAATTCAACTGAAACAGTGTGAAACAGTTAAAATATTTCCTTTATATCTAGAACCAGCGGTAGCACTGGCTATAAACAAAAAATAATTAGTATTGAAGCGAACGGTAACACCGTTAAAATATTTTTAGTAAGTATATATAATTGCACATGAACTTACTAGTTGGTTCAGGACTTTACCTGAACTTTCACCAGCATGACGCAGTCAGTAAAGTAAATATTTCGTACTTACGACCGCTACGGATGAAAATCCAAACGCCAATGAAGCCAAGTTGCGCTAGGCGCACTACCTGGGGTGATGGTTGACATTTGAGGGGAGCGGAAGAGGCGGAGTCGATGCTGATTGGGCGAGGAGATCGGGCGGACCAATCACAGCATGACTTGTTCGGAACGGAAGTCGAGTACGCTACTCTCGTGTATAATTAGGTTTCGAATTACGGTACAGTTGTTTAATAATATATTTCTTCGTGATGTTGCACCACCGTCCATGTCAATCATGTAATCGCTATCCATCCAAAGGTTGTCTGGAAGAGATCGCTTTTAGCGATAAGACCGCCCATTTGTGCCTACTATTTAAGTTGTTTCATTATGTATTATTTACTTTGGTGCAAATAAAGAGTTTTTGTATTGTATTGTATTGTATTTCACCTTCATTTATTAATTAGATAAGCGTTTGTTATCGCCGATATTATTTGTTACAGGAATTCCCCAAGCTAGATGATGTGCACCCATTCTATGCAGACCTGATGAATGTGCTGTATGACAAGGACCATTACAAGCTGGGTCTGGGCCAGTTGAACACTGCTAGGCATCTTATTGATAAGTAAGTCAACATTCAACCTGTCAAGATATATTTATTAGTAATACCAGTAGTTCTGCGAACAGTAGACCTCGCGAGCACAGTCCAATGTGCGGTGGAACTAAATATAAAAATCTCGTCATCGTGAAACAGAAAACCACCGCTCGACGCAGTCGCCATCTATGTTAACTTGATAGTACTAATAAGAAAAACATCGAAATTCAGAGAAATTTGATAAATAGTTATTTCGTCAAAACATTGACCAGTTTTGCAGTTTTTTACATGTTATTGGTACCAAATGTCCTTGTCGAATATTACCAAAATCATCCAGTTATTAAACTTCACAACCTATTATCTCCGCAACCACTTGAACAATTATGCTCATATTAGAAATTCTTCTTTAAAGTCAAGTACCTAATGTGTGTACGAAATTTATCAGAATGGGTCAGTAAATGGCGCCGCAGCAAACTTCCCCCTTTTTAGGAAAGTAATGCCTCAGTCAAAAATCGCCTACGACAAAAAATATTATGAATAGTGAACATGCATACCAAGTTACGTTACTATTTATTAGCTTGTACATACGGACAGATGAAAGTGAATTTAGCTAGTCAAAGCAGAGACGCTTCGCTTCCTTGGTCAACTAGGAAAATTACTTTAAGGCTGCTTCAGCTCTGCTTGGGGTACCTGATAAATACGTGTCGTACTTTCTTCTTTTCCGTTTCACTCTGAGATTATTTTCTTGTGTATATGTTTCTAATGAGTGTGTGTTACCAGTAATAACTTATGGCACTGAAACGTGGTCTCTCACTATGCGCCTCATTAGCAAGCTCCTAGTCGCAAAACGAGCTATGGAGAGGGCTATGCTCGGGGTTTCTCTACGTGATCGAATCAGAAATGAGGATATCCGTAGAAGAACAAAAGTTACCGATATATCCCAGAAGATAAGATGAAGTGGCAGTGGACAGGGCACATATCACGCAGAACAGATGGCCGATGGGGCCGAAAGGTTCTCGAATGGAAACGAACCGGCAAGCGCAGCCTAGGTCTGTAGTTCGTCTGTCCACCCACTAGGTGGACAGACGAACTGATAAAAGGCCAGGTGGAAAATTATAGGGGAGGCCTGTGTTCAGCAGTGGATATCCTACAAGTGAGGTGATGATGTTTGTTATGTATAAAAAAAGTATTAATAACATGATTATGAATTTCCCAGTGTAGCCAAAGACTATGTCCGTCTGCTGAAGTATGGAGACTCTTTGTACCGATGCAAGCAGCTCAAGAAGGCAGCGCTCGGCCGCATGGCCACCATCATGAAGAGGCAAGCCGCCAACCTTACTTATTTGGAACAGGTATGCGTTGTGTACACACTATTGAAAAGTTTAACATCTATTGGTGTTCAAACTACACAAAATAAATAAGATAAAAATTGTTTAAACATACAAAAATGGTTCGGACAAGGAAATCCGGCAATATGACTATCCAGGCTTTTCTCTCACCTAGATACGAGTAACATTTGTAAATACTCTTACTTTGCATATTAAGTTGGTGGTTGCTGCCTGCTGAATATGTCTCGAACTGATTCATGAAAAAGAATTTAAAAATATTCAGGCGTCTGGCGGAACTGCAGGTCTAGACAACATTCAAACAGGCGTGTTTCCGCACTCGCTACAGACAAAAATGTGTCTACGAACTTAGCGTGACGTCACGTGACTTTTCCACAGGTAATGTCAACGACATACATTTTGGAGTTGTCGTTTGGCGTTAACGATAACAGAAACACCTTTTGTTTAGCGACTAGCTTGCCTAAGGAGCCCTGTGGCGCCCTCGTGATTGCTTCTGAGTGTTACGACCTGCGCCCGCGTCAAAAGTTTGCGCCGAGTTGGGAATAAATGGCTCTTGTGCCATACCTATAGCGAGTTAAGAGACGAAATTTTTGTCAGAGATAGTTGAATAACCAAGAAATCTGATACATAAACATTCATGTCAAATGTATTAGTAAAATGTTATGTTACACGAGGACAAACTTGACGTAGCCGAAAAAATCAGAATTGATGTGGAAAAAAAATGTAATTTAAAAATTTTACATTAATACCCATAGGTTTTTTGCGGTAATTAAATAGTAAAAACACATATCTATCTAATTACATTCAAATATTTGAATTCGTAGAAGAAATAATATCATAAAAAAAACTTGCAATCTGACCACAAAAATTAAGTTTTATCAATAAATAATGCTTCCCAAGACAGGATTTTGATTTGATATTTATAAATATTTTGAATGTCTAGAACAGAAATATTATTTTTACCTAGTAACATATGCTTAGGTTATTAATAATTACATAAAAAATAAGAGCTACTTTGAAATTTCGGCCAATAATGATTTTTTTTTCAACTTGGGGGCCCATTTTCTAGACTTAGACATGGTGATTTCCAAAAATTTTTTTTTGTATGATATATAAATTTTCTTGTTGGTTTTTTTATTTTATTGGAATTCTTATTAGAAATCCTACAAACCAAACTAGGTTTCAAAGAATAATTATATATCAGAAATATTTAAAAAAAATTACAAGTTTTGAATTTTTAGTACAAGCGAATTTAACTGTCACGTGACTTCAATTGTTTATCGATCCTGACATGATATGGCGTATTTATCATATTCTGAGTGGGTGTAATTACTTGACAATATTATTTCTGTGATATTTTACAATGTAAAAGTATAATCTATTCAAAATAAAGCAAATTATAACCAATCATAACAATGAGAAATTAGCTTACCGAGTGTTGTCGGTTCGTGACAAATTTATATCGTAAAATTTTGATGTCAGAACTTAAATCACATATTTACAGTATTCCTTACACATTCACGATCATATTCATGTTTAATTTGTATCAAAATCATGAGTTTAACCCGATTAATTCACTAAAAACTATAGCACAAAACATAACCTCGCCGCCAAACACAGATGAAAATATAAACATTGATTATATTTTTTTTTTAAAGTTCACAGATAGAACATGTCCGTGTGTAGTGTTGCCATAGAAAGAAAATATATTACGCTAAAGAATTAAACTCTATGGTTAAACAATGGGATGACTTTAAAAAATAAACAAAAGAAAAACGCGCGTGACACTTACTTGCAACAATTGTTGCGCCGACACTTTGGACCTCAAAAATCCTTGCAGTTTTGTTGCGCGGGCAAACTAGTCGTTAGGCCTGCAGTAAATTAAGAGTGTGGGTTACCAACTTCGAAAATATATCTACACTAATATTATAAAGAGGAAAGATTTGTTTGTTTGTATTGAATAAGCTCCGAAACTACTGGACCGATTTGAAAAATTCTTTCAGCATTAGAATCCTAGATTATCCCTGATGGATATAGGCCCAAGAATATTTTCAAAAAGTTAGGGATCCGTATGAAAACTTCGATAATGTAACCCAAGGTGTGAAATACTAAAAAAATCCTCACATCGCGTAGGTACGCTGCGGAAACTATTGACAACTAGCGACTTCGTTCGCGTAGTAGGCTCGGCCTTCGCCCTCTTTAAAATTTCTTGGTTTTCTTTCATAAGAACCTTCTCCTGACAATAATTAACACTACAAAAAAGAATTAGCGAGATTGATCTGGATGGATTTGAAGTTATAGCGTACGCAGCGGAAATTATTTACAATAGAACAAAGTTATTTATTACAATTTTATATAAAAAATCAATATCACAACAAAGTTTGTGATACCATAACGTCTAACTATTACAGTTAGGTCACAATAACTACTGTTTCATGTTGAAATATGCAACAGAATGGCACGGCCGGTACAAACTAGGCCATAATAACAAAAAGGAAAGATTTGATTGATTGTTTGTTTTTAATGGATAAACGCAAAAACTACGAAACTGATTCAAAAATTATTTCACCAGTAGAAAGCTACATTATGCCTGAGTAACATATAACAACGCTATATTTGATTCATCATCATCCATCACCACGATGATGAAACCGCGGAGCGTAGCTATTTCCTAAACTAGCTCATGCTTCTTGAAAGTAATGCAATAACTTAATATTCTGATTTTGTATATATAAAAAGTTAAATAGGTATGTGTTTGTGTGTAGGTGCGGCAACACTTATCCCGGCTGCCGTCCATCGACCCGTACACGCGCACTATCATCATCTGCGGGTTCCCCAACGTCGGCAAATCCAGCTTCATCAACAAGGTAACACTTACATTACCTATTATTGTATATGGTCTAAATCTCGGAAACGGCTCCAAAGATTTTCATGAAATTTAGTATGCAGATTGCAGGTGCTTTCAGGGGCGATAAATAGATCTAGCTAGGTTTCATTTTTAGTAAACGTCCTTTTATCCGTGTTTCCAGGCTATGAAAAATGCTACAGTATCATTATGGCAACTAAGGCCTTCAGCTTAAACAACAAATAAACTGTTTTACCGACACAGCAACACTAAAGCTACTTGACAATAGATGGCGTTGTTAAGCAACACTAAGCCAATGAGTGTTTGGTTTGAGGTTAGACCAAGAAAATCAAATGTTTACTTCCGAACAAAAGCTCTGTCAATTTTAAGTATAAAAAAAACAGGTCTCAGTCTGGAGAGAGACCTCTCTCGCGCGCTGCTTTCGCGTCCAGAGGATGTTTTATTACATCTAGAACTTTCTAGAAAATCCGGATATACGCCATATTACCATTACTCTGTAGTGAAAAATATGTGACGTGATTTGATCAGAAATGATATCTACCCTCCCGTTATGCTATTTCGCATTTCATCATTGTAACTGAACGCAGTTAAGGCGATCATTCAAGGTCAGCATTGATTCTAGCCAATCACATAAAAGTTCATTTGTATTGCACCAATCACAGCACTCACTGCCGTAGGAACTTGTATGGCTATTATGTATCCCAGTTGCTAACAAATGTTGATTGAAATTAAAAAAGATGGCGGCTCTATGTCACTTTTGTCAGCTCCAGTCATCAACTTATTAACACTTATGCTTACTGTAGTTGTCAAAACTGACATATAGCGGCCATTTTTCAAAAGTTTCAATCTACAATACAATACAATACAAAAACTCTTTATTTGCACCAAAGTAAATACAACATAAGGAAACAACTTAAATAGTAGGCACAAATGGGCGGTCTTATCGCTAAAAGCGATCTCTTCCAGACAACCTTTTGACAACGTTTGTTAGCAACTGAGATACATAATAGGCCTGTTGATCTCGTTTACGCTGAACTCCGTTTTATTATCCTGTATGTGTGCCTAGCACGAATATCTGCGTAAGTGTAACGTAACGTGTCGTTCACGTGAAGCGCTACAAACTGTCATGTATCTAGGGCACACTGTGACACAGATAACTCATAGCTTGTACGCATAAGCGTGACGCGTTGTCGTGCACGATATGAATACTTTTTCGCATATTGTTTGTGCTACGGCTTCTGGGTCCCAATTGTGTGCAAGCTTCTGCGTGTGTGGTTTTAGTATTACTGAACTTATTAATTACTAACGTGACCATACGTCCCGCTTTGGGCGGGATTGTCCCGCTTTCAGGCTGTCCGTCCCGCTGTCCCCAATGAGGGCAAAAATGTCCCGCTTTTACGTATAAACCTTTATACCTACTTAATTACTTGCCTACATTAATATATCGCGAAAGACGGCAGCGCACCGTAGACACGGGTTGACAGTCAGGAACAAGTGCGAGCGAGCGACTGACATGCAAGAACGGGATAGACGATAAATGAAGCTGTATTGTATCTCAACATACATACTAAAGTAACTCTAATCTGGCTGGTATGTTTCATGCCTAAACCGTTGAACCGATGTTGCTGTAGCAAAGTAGTTTTTTGTTGCGAAATCAGTTATAAATATTATTTTTAGGTTAAGTCGGTGTAAGAATTAAGATGCCAGTGAGGGTAAGATACCGCAATAAATTATTTTAAGTCATTTTTAAACCATAATTTATATTTTGCACTTAAATATGACATCTTACACCGACGTACCCTATATATGTATTTATTGATATACAAAATGGGCGTCGCGCTTTGACACGAAATAAATGGTCACGTAATTAATGACACACTGTATAAAACTACATTTTATTTTTACTTTATTTGTATGTTTATTATTTTCAGATAACTCGGGCTGATGTAGAAGTGCAACCGTACGCGTTCACCACAAAGAGTTTGTACGTCGGTCACACCGACTACAAGTACTTGCGGTGGCAGGTAACCTATTCAATATGATCTTAAGTGATGCCAGCTGTGCGAGCGTGGATCTACCCACGATAAACTTGTCACATCGATAAATTGATTTTATCTATCTCACCTTGTCTGTAACATGGAACTAGCCGCGACAGCTACATTATTACTGTCAAATTTTACGCGGTCGACAATCCATGGTTGCAGTGCTGAGGTAGTAACGGGTGATTGCTGATCAGATCTATTATATATAATATTATATATTTATTACATACGACATTGTTAATTTGAAAATATCAGCATATGAAATGAAATCGTTTATTATGTATCTACAACCGGATCGGAACGCGACCACGACTGAGAAGATCCGGCAAGAACCTCAGCGGGCTTGTCTTAACATTTTTGTGTCGCCAATTTCTTAAATGATATAACAAATGTTCGCTTATATTTCCAGTGTGTTGCCTTACAAAAGAGAACATAATAATGGTATCAGTAGGGCAAGACACGCTACACTTTGACATCTTAGTACACGAGTAGATAGATCCTGGAGTGATCAGTCCCGAGCTGTTTTATCCTCCAAGTAATCCGAAATTTTGTAATAACCTTTTTGACAGAGTTTAGTTTTAATAGTAATTTTAAACTTATTAATAGGCAAATCTCGGATAACATTGGGAACTTTATTATAGAATCGTATACATTGTCCCATAAAAGAATGACTTATTCTGTGGAGACGCGTTACATGTACGGATAGCTTGTGCTTATTTCGCGTGTTGATGGAATGAGCATCACTCCTTTTATCAAAACTGCTAATGTTTTTCTTTACATACATTAGATTTTCATAGATAAACTGAGAGACAACAGTTATATATCAAACATAGTACTTGGATGAGTACCTGGTACAGGTACCTGGTATGCTAAGCCAATGAGGTTTGAGGTTAAACCAAGATAATCAATTGTTTATTTACGAGCCAACCTCGCCCATCCATATATAAAGTGATGTTTGTTCAGGTAATAGACACGCCCGGCATCCTAGACCATCCGTTAGAAGAGAGAAACGTTATAGAAATGCAGGCCGTCACCGCGCTGGCGCATCTCCGCGCGGCAGTACTATACTTCATCGATCCTTCTGAACAGTGCGGACATAGTATAGAGGAGCAGGTAAGCAAAATAAAAATAGCCTAATACGTCCCTGTACAGATCTTAATTTGATCCTGTTAAAATCAAAAGTTTGGATGCTAGAAGCCCTGTTATGATGTCAAAATGACCCTATAAACTTTGATCAATAATTTTAATAAAAATATGTGTTGTGTGAAAATTACTCATTGCCAAATTTGAGACCATTAAAATGTTAATTTTAACATTGTAAAGACCCTATAATTGTATAAATTTGACCTTTTAATGATATCAAATTGATACTCTAATGAAGTCAGTTCGACCCTGTAATATCAATTTAGCCCTAAGTACAATGATTAGAAAATGATAAAGTTACCATAAAATAACACCAATTTGACCCTATAATGATTCCAGTTTGACCCTATAATGATACCAATTTGACCATTTTAAGACATAAAATTACCCCTTAAAATCTCACTTTTGCTATACACCTATCAACAAGTACAATTTGAAAAATTTAATACCGACTTAATACACTATTCAGTTATTGGAGTGTAACTCAAATAGTACTGGACCATATTTGATGAAATTTAAATGGGACCACACAGGAAAACAAACAAAAGAAGTTTCAGAATCGGTTCAACCAATCGAAAGTTATGAGGTAACAAACATAAAAAAATATAGTTAAATTGAGTACCTCCTCCTTTTTGGAAGTCGGTGGAAAAATATTATTCAATTAAGAACCAGTCATTTAAAAACTTATGAACCTCCATTTACTTTGCAAAGACTATAGCCATATTATTAAGCCACCGCTTCCAACCGGTCCTTTTGGGAAATCATGGGGGAGGCATATGTTCAGTAGTGGACGTCCTACGGCTGAGATGATGATGATAGCCACATTCGAAAAAAGTCGGAGTATAACGTTTTTCAAAAGGGGTTTTTCATTAGGGGGTGCGTAAACTGAACAATCAATTAATTTGAATATATGCTTTTGCAAACAATTATATGAACAACTTAAATTTCTTTTCTTTGATTTTCGTCGTCATTTGTCAAAATATTTGTATAAACACAGCACAGGTACGTTTACGTTTGTATATCCACAGATATCATTATTCGACAGCATCAAACCGCTGTTCTCGAACAAGCCATTGATCGTGGTGCTTAACAAGATGGACGTGCTCCAACCCGAGGAACTTGCTCCGAACAAACGGGCCCTCATCCAACAGCTTGAGACAGAGTGTGCTAAAGGAAATGTTGTCAAGTAAGTCACTTGTATAAGGCTCAGTCCCGGGCCACCTTGATGCAACACAAGCGTGGTATACAGGCGTAACTTGTTCTAAAAATGAAACCTAGCTAGATCGATGCACCAACAGCTGCTGTACCGACAGGGATGTAAAGGCAGTCATTTATGGCTCACAAACGGCTTACAGCCGTACTTTAGCGCATATAGTTGACTTCTATAAGTAGTTATTTTAAGGAGAAGTGTTTTAATTTAGAATCTTTATTAAAACTGCAAGGTTTCTGTTGAGATGATTTTGATGTTTTTTTACATTATATCATTATATTATGAACGCGACCAAAAAATGACGAATTTGTGCAAAACCTAATTTTTAGAGGACGGACTTTAAAAAAATACAAAATAAAAGACAAAATACTCAAGTAACTCAGTTTTTATGGTTCACACCTTGTCGACAGAAAGATTATTCTTCAACTTCAGAGTAATTGTCAGCCGTTTATAGAACTTTTATGAATAAGAGGGCTTAGAGTTGATTTGATTTTTCAGTGCGGAGGGCAATTCTGAACTGTCGACGGTTCCGATAATGCGCATGTCGACGATTACCGAGGTGGGCGTGCAGGAGGTCAAGATAGAGGCCTGCGAGCGGTTACTGGGGCACAGGGTCACCGAGAAAATGCGCACAAAGAAGGTAATATTAAACAATAACGGTATCTATGCAGATAATAAAGGAGTAGAGGCCAAAGAGTCTGTACTTGGAAGAAAAAAAAGTGGGTTAGAAGACGTAAAATTACCTATAGAACATGAATATGGCGTTTGACTGAATGCTCACGCATAGCTTAACACTACCGCACAGATTTCGATGAATTTGTTATGTGGATAGAATTAAGCCCGTCCCGCAGCTCTAAACTTAAATATCTTGACCGGTCACATAGATCCACAGATCACAGAAATAAAGGAGATATGAAAAGGGGACCTATTGCCATCTATGAGCCACTGTTTTAGACTCCGGACTTTTATCAAGAATTTCTTTGTCAATAACTATCCAACCTGGGGATCAAACCCAGGAACCCGAGATTCCAAAGCGATTGTTTTAATTATGACCGTCTTATCACATCTAGTACGTTTTATAAAGAAACCAAATTATTTAATTTAAATCATCTATACATTTATACTAAATGCTTTCTGATCAATAAAGTACTATTGCAAAAAATACATACAGAAACACAATATAATTTAAGAAATGTGAACAAATTAAAATTACAAGCACACAGAACCATGTATGGTAAACATAATTATATGTACGAGGCTGCAACATTTTATAATAAGTTACCTAACGATATTAAAGTATGTAAAATTTCCGTTTTTAAAAGTAAACTTAAAAATATGTTTATAATAAAGTAACCTAAGATTGCTGAACAAATACTACACTGTGTAAAAAGTATCGGGAATATGTCAATAAAAAGACCCGTGTAAAAGAGGTCGTTCTAATTTTTTTACTGCATGTTGGTAGCACTGTACTGATTTAGCGCGCAAAGTTTGAGCGGGATCTGTCATTTAATTTGTTTTAAACTACACTTTTTGTTGGTCATAGTTTTGAGTTCTCGGCGATTTTTACAATGGAAAATATTGTTGAACAAAGAGTGCGCCTTAAATTTTGTGTTTCGAATGATATTTCATGTGGTGAATCACTAAAAATGTTGCGAAATACCTACGGCGAATCGTGTGTATCGAAAACAAGGGCTTATGAATGGTATAAGGCTTTTAAAGAAGGCCGAGAAGTAGAAGTAGACTTGCCTCGTTCTGGTAGACCTTCAACCGCTACGACCAAAGGAAACATCGACAGAATCAAGAAGCTAGTGCTCGAAAATCGACGTATGAGTCTGAGAGAGTTGGCTAGTGAGGTGAACATATCTTTTAAGTCCGTTCACAACATTCTCATTGACATTTTAGGCATGAAACGCGTCGCCGCTCGACTAGTTCTAAAAGAGCTCAATTTTGTTCAAAAAGCGCAGCGAAAGCATGTCGCTGAAGACATGCTTTCCCGAGCTTCTACGGATCCGACCTTTATGAAACGTATAATAACTGGCAACGAGACATGGGTTTATGAGTACGACGTGCAAAAAAGCCGCAGTCTTCAGAATGGCGTCTCGAACACGAGCCGAAACCCAAAAAACCGCGGCAAAGTCGCTCCAAAATCAAGGTGATGCTAACAGTTTTTTTTGACTACCGTGGTGTGGTTCACTCCGAATTGCTTCCAGAGGGAGAAACAGTGAATAAAGAATATTATTTAGGCGTCATGAAGCGTTTGCGTGAGAGTATCCGCCGAAAACGTCCAGATTTGTGGCAACACAACTCATGGATGCTGCACCATGACAATGCACCATCACACACAGCCATTATAGTGAAAGAGTTTTTAGCGAAAAATTCAACAAAAGTTCTCGACCAAGCATCGTATTCACCTGATATGGCTCCGTCTGACTTTTTTTTATTTCCCAAGTTAAAATTACCACTTCGAGGAAAACGTTTTGAGTCGATAGAAGCCATAAAAGAAAATTCGCTGAATGAGCTAAAGGCCATACCGCAAATAGCCTATGAAAAATGTATGGAAGACTGGGTGAAGCGTTGCAGATGTTGTATTGCAAGCGATGGGGACTACTTTGAAGGCGATAAAATAAATTTAGATGAATAATTTGTATTTTTTGTTTTATTGACAAATTCCCGATATTTAGTACACAGAATGTATGTTATACTAGACTAATCAATCTAATTAGTTATAAGTTTTAGTGTTAAATCTCATTTTAAGTGAACCTTGTTCTTTATGAGAAACAAAATTCTTTAAAACACTGTTTTAAACTATCACGGTTGTTCTCTAAAGTTATATGATTATTAACGGGATATTTACCGTGGTAATGTTGTGGAATGAGCTCCCGATATTTCTGCGCAGTTACATGCACCATGTTCACGGGAAGACTGAAGAATGCGGGTGGTTGGTCAAAAAGTTTAAAAGTTAGGTGCAGACATAACAATCTACCCTCTTTCTTAGTCTTTTGCTATGGTTATCACTGGAACTCGAACTCGATCCTAAGTCCCGACATATCGGACCCGACCTGAATACCGGAAATACCGGACCCGAAATATCGGGAGCTCATTCCACAACCTTACCACGGTAAATATCCCGTTAATAATCATATAAAATTCTTGAAACCCCAAACTTCCATCACTACACCAAGGCCGCCTTGGCCTTGGTGTAGTGATGCTCACTGTCACAGTGATGCTGATGGTCAGCTAGTTGTACATAAGGGGAAAGAGCTAAGGGGTAGTAAAGGTCGTCCGGTTAGTTAATGTTTTTTTTGGTGCATTATGTAGCATTGTCATATTCTGTCAGTACTTTGTATGTTATGTTGTGTGATGTCCTATCTAAAATGACTTTGTATCTTGATCTCTAGGTGGACGGTATCCTGAACCGGCTGCACGTAGCGGTCCCGACGGCCCGAGACGGCAAGCCCCGGCCGCCGTGCATCCCACCGGGAGTGCTCGCCAAGAAACAGCTGCAAGCCGACCGCGAGTCCAGGAAGCGCAAGCTAGAGAGGGAGATCGAGCTCGAGCAGGGAGATGATTATGTGCTCGGTGAGTTTGCACGCCTCATGGTAACAATTCGCTTATGCAGCGAGAGCTGGCCATTATACATGCTTTAATTAAAATACAATTTACATCACACATGCCCGTAAAGTGGCTCTTATCACATCGTTTTTATGCTCGGTATCCAACATTTTTAACACATATGCATTTTATTTTACCTTATATTAGCCCATCTGGGGCCTTACTATCAGCTTCGTAAAAACCATGCAAGTTCCGTGCAGTTCCTAAACCTGGCATAAACAGTTTTGAGTGAAATAATACCATGACGCGCATTTTGGTGATCTGTTTGAATATTGTTTTCTCAACGATGAACAGATAATATTGTCTCTGGCATTCTAAAAATTTACTATAACCAACATTGCAGACGCCTAGACGTTTGTAAGCTGACAATCTGAGTGGAGCTCTTACAAAAAAAACAGGTGAACAGTTTTTCTGTGGTTCTTGAATAATGGGCCTGGGCAGGCCTGCTTTAAAGTTGTTATGGTACGAATAAACCGGACAGTCGTCTAGGAGTCCCGCTTTAATAGCTCATAGTGAGACCGCAGTATGTTATAGAATTATCCCGAATAAGTTTGTATCGCATTGCGTGTAAATAAAGCAATCTTAATTTACCCGTGTTATACTTTAATTTTAAACGTCTTTATTTTTGACTGGACTTAAAAATACTAAGGTTCTTTAAGGTCATTGGGCAAAGCGTTATAAATACGAATACACATCACGTGGCAGTTTTTATGATACATTGCGGTCTTACGTGTTTTTGGTAAAACAAATCTATATCTAAATCTAGGTTTGAGCCCCACACACCTCATTTTGTGGGCCCAGTTGACCATTATCAAATTTTAAAAGGTGTCACCGGTCATTTGGATGAGTTACCCCTAACCCATTTTTGCACACCGGTGGTGTAAGAGCAGTGTGCAGCATTGCCCTCCCCGTAAAAAAAGTTTTTAAAAAAGCTTCTGGCATAATATGTTTAAAACCATTTCACAAGATAAGTTAGAGCACACCTAATCAAAAATGAAAAAAAAACGAGTAAATTTACGTCTCTGCTAGGCCGAAACGTAAATTTCCGCGCGTTTCATTCATAAATCTTTTGTTTTAATTATCACGGCATAGGAAGGGTTAAAGGTATAAGAATATTAGTATGTATTTAAGACACAACCGTCCCGTGTCACCTTGTATATGTAATGTTGTTGTGTTCAGACCTGCAGAAGAACTACAGCGAGATCCCGGAGGAGGAGCGCCACGACCCCATCCCCGAGTTCTGGGAGGGACACAACATCGCCGACTACATCGATCCGGAGATATTCCACGTAAGTACACGTACCGTCGGACGATATTCAGCGGGAGCATCTTGTCGCCCTTTGTGTTACTAGCAATAATGTTGTTTCTTTTTTAATTTATTTATGGGTACTTTGAGTCACACAGTGACCATAGTAAGTTTAAATATCATCAATTTAGGCATCAAACACACACTTGTGAACGTCAATTATTCAATATAATGTAGTATAAAGACTACCGCCGCGTTCCAAAATATATAGAGCCTACAGAGAAGAAGCGGCAAGAAACTCGGGGCCATTCTTTTTATATAGATGTTTACAATGTTTCTACTTAGGTACTACAAATATTACATTTTATGGGCGGCAGAGAGACAGCTTGCCAGAAGTGGAGTATTCCAAGCATCTTTGTCTTCTATATAATGTCGAACTTTATAGTAAGCTTTTTTTATTAGAACGTTTTTTACAGTCAACTTGAATTTGCCCTCTGTGAGCTCAGTTATGTGTTTTGGGATTTTATTGTAAAAACGCACACAATTTCCTAGGAATGACTTATTAGTCTTCGCAAGTCTAAAACTAGGTACAGCTATCCTATTTGTATTTCTAGTATTAAATGGGTGGTGATCACTATTTAACTTATATTTATGTAATTTTTTACGAACACATATTATATTTCAAATACATATAAGGAAGGCAAAGTTAATATGTTGATTTCTTTAAATAAATCTCTCAAAGATTCACGGGGACCCATTTCGTATATAGCACGAATATTGCGTTTTTGTAGGATAAAGATGGTCTCTATATCAGCTGCTGAACCCCATATATCATGTGGATGAGCTGATGATGGAAAATATAATTCGTTAACTAGTAACTAGTGAGGTAGTGGATATCATTACTAGAATGAAAGTTGGTTTTTCTAATTGTATTTGTGTACAATGCAGCTTTTGGGGCTCATTTACAAGCGCCATCTATCGTAACTGTTCGGAATTAACTAGATGGTCACCAAACTACACTTGACTTAATTCTATGCTTATTTTAATTAGACAATTTGTTTAGAAAGCGGTCATGACGTCTAGAGGGCTATTACGTATCTCAGTTGATTGAAATCTAAAAAAATGGCGGATTTATATCACTTGTCAGTTCCTGTCAAGCGCGGATCCAGCTCACAAAAAAGGTTGTGGTCACAGTCACCCGAAAATCAGCAAAGTACGAGTCGGAGCATGAACTCTTGCAGAATAGATATAGTGTCAAGATTCAAGTCGCTCGTCTGATGTTAAGCGTCATGCTTGTCCATAACAGTCCAGAGCCATTCAGAATGTTGAACCAGGTACAACACTTCAAACCCTGCATGGCAAAGCACTGCGCTTTTTACTCGCAGATATAAGATGTTCTTGTGCTGTAACTTCGCTGGAAACAACTACAAAGGATATCAAATGATGTCAAATTAAAGTTAAAAGAAGCTTACGTTTATTTTTCGCAAAAACGTTAATAACTTCATCGGTATTCAAGTTTTGTACATTTTATAAAACGTCATATCATCGGTGTGTCGAATATGAAAGTGTGACGTCTGATGTCACACTCTTGTTGTGTGGTTGTGGGCATGCCCATCGTGCCCACAACGGTGGATCCGCGCTTGATCCAGTCTTACTAAAGTTGTGAAAACTGACATAGAGCCGCCATTTGTGCAAAATCGCAATCATCATAATTTGATTGTAACTGAGAAGTCGACATGGACAACGATCTCTGCTAATCTGACATGGCTTATCGGAAGACGCGGGTTCCAATTCCGTCCGGAGATTAATTTTCTCTCTAATATTGCTGAATTCGGTTTCGCTGAGCAGATGTTAGTGTTTAAAAAAACTGATAATAAAAATAAACAAATATGTGTTCCAGAAACTGGCCGAGTTGGAGAGAGAGGAGGATTTACGCATGGAAGGCGGCATGTACGCCGCGCCCAAGATAGAACTCGACGAGACTATGCGCGAGATACGGGACCTCGCCAAGCAAATACGGTACATACTTCTTTTCATTTACCTACTTTTTCTATTGTTATATTATTTACCGTTTTTTCAAACATGCTCCAAGCTAAATTTGAACATTATTTTGACAACCTCCTTCGAGATAAATCGAAATTGCTGTCCTGCCAAATACATGCGAACAGCGGCCGGCAACAGTTGTATGACAATGCATCTGTCGTGGTTTAGCGGCCAAACAAATTACATGCAATCAAATGTTGATTGAAATCTAATAAATGGCGGCTCTATGTCAGTTTGACAACTCCAGTAGCAGAAATGTTAATAAGTTTTTTCACTGAAGCTGACAAAAGTGACATAGAGCGGCCATTTTTAGATTTCAATCCACATTTGTTAGCAACTGAGATACATAATAGCCCAGCCGATATCAGATTTCAGAATCCACGAAGAAATATTTTGCCCAGTTTGGACAAAATTAGTTCTGACAGGTTTAATGAAATGGGCGTGATTAATCTGGATCTGTGCAAATTTTCGCCTATAGGCGTCGTGGACCAGCTGTTTTGTCAGATTTTGTTGTCTTGTGTCCTTTAGCTTGCTGGAACGCAGCCCTGTAAACACCAATTTTGGCGATATTATCATTGTTCTTCATTCCAATACAAAATCGCGCTTTTGACACGTGAAATCTGTCAGCCATTCGGAATGGGTTGAAATCACGCTATATAATAAACCATGAATATATGTATAAAACAGGTCACAAAACTTTTGTTTTGCCGGACAAGTAAACATGCACACACAGACTAACTGGCACGAATAACTGCGTAAGTGTAACGTAGCGTGTCGTTCACGTGCAACAGTACAAACTGACATGTATCTAGGGCACACGTGACACAGATACACTACTAGTTTGTACGCGGAAACGTGACGCGTTGACGTGCACGATACGAATGCTTTTTCGCAAATTGTTTGTGCTACGGCCTCTGGTGCTAGCGCATCACGCACACAAAAACGAACTGTCATATTTGACAGAAGTAAAAAATGACAGTTCGTTGTGTGTTTATTAATGAAATCATCGTGCACAGGGGGGCGTTCCGTACCTCAGAGTGCGGTTGTTTAGTTGTTTTCTAACTACAGACTTTGACGAATTCGACATTGACATATCACTTGATCCTTACTTAATTTTCTTTGAGAAGAGAGAAGAAGAAGTTCGTTGTAGTCTGATTGGTCAAAGTTATGTCAGATGCGGGTCGCAACCGTTTACCGATCGATTTTGATGCTTAAAGTAACGAACAGAAAGTAACGACGCTCCGAGGTTCGGAACGCTCGAGTTAGAACAACCGAGTGCTTTACCCTGAGGTTCTGAAAAGCAGCGTTAGTGTGAAAAGTTGCACTCCGAGTGCACGCTCTCACCGAGGTTCTGAACGCGCTCCAGTATGATTTCAGTTCATAGAGTGGTTGTGGAAATGGCGTAGGCAGATGATCAGCAGTGGACCGCCAATGGCTGAGACGATGATGGTTTATTATATTGTCCATTACAATATTTCTTGTACAATAAATATTGTAATTATTATTTATATTATTCCAGCAACAAAAAGGCGATCTTGAAGGACGAGTCCCGTATAACGAAACAGTCGACCAAGCCCGTGATGCCGCGCACGTCGCGCGCGAGGGGCAGAGACCGCTCTACCACCAAACTTCGGGATGCAATGGAGAATCTTGGTCAGTATTATTCTCTACCCGATTGCTACGAACCCCAAAAGGAGGGTAATGTGTTTGACCTGTGGATCTACGACGAATTTTGTGTACGTGTATTTACAATCACAAAACTAGAGACTCAAGTAGGTAAATGAAGTTAAAATCCTATACGCGGGCAGCCCTACCGCGTGTTTACGTGCCGCGCGGCTGTAGGTATTTAAATCAAGGACAGGCCGAGTTACAATACTGCATAGATAATATTACCGTGGCCGAAAGCTCGCCCATTGGCCTCTATATTAATGGCTTTCCTTTTCTACCGACTTCCAAAAAATGGAGGAGGTACTCAATTCGACTGTATGATATTTTTTTATGTTTGTTACCTCATAACTTTCGACTGGGTGAACCGATACTCAAAATTCTTTTTTGTTTGAAAGCTGGCGCTTCCCGTGTGGTCTCATTTAAATGTCATCGAATTCGGTCCAGTAGCTTTTGAGATACATTCCAATAACTGAATAGAATGGAAGTCGGTATTAAACTATTCAAATTGTACTTGTTCTTGTTAAACTTCGTGTTTACGTCGAATTAAGTTATCTCTTTCTTTTTTAGGGTTCCGTACCCAAAGGGTAAAAACGGGACTCTATTACTGAGACTCCGCTGTCCGTCACTCATGAACCGTGATAGTTAGACAGATGAAATGTTCACAGATAATGTATTAGTGTTGCCGCTACAACAACTATTACTAAAAAATCGGCTAAGTGCGAGTCGGACTCGCGCACGAAGGTTTCCGTAAAAATGGAAAAAAGTCATGTCAAGTAGTTGATAATTGTTAATACTAACAAACTTTAATTCCCAGGCGTGGACATGTCGGATACAAAGGAAGCCCACTTCACTCGCACCCGATCCCGGAGCCGCTCGCAGTCCGTGGTACCCGCCAAGAAGCAGCGTGTGGACGTGTCGCGCTCGCGCTCGGTCAGCCGACCTGCTCGCGACGAACAAGGGGTCAAGGACGGCGCTGTGAGTATAACACACTATCATTCACTTGACACTTGCATACGATTTAAATTAGGGCTGTACTAGTGTGTATTTGATTTTAAACGTCGTATCCCCATACGACTGAGCGACATCTATTGAACAGCTTTGACAGCACTATCTATTCAAAGTCAAAGTCAAAATCATTTATTCAATTTAGGCATCAAAGACGCACTTATGAACGTCAATTTTTCATTATAATGTACTTTAAAGACTACCGCCGCGTTCCAAAATATATAGAGCCTACCGAGAAGAAGCGGCAGGAAACTCGGGGCCATTCTTTTTATATAGATGTTTTACAATGTTTTTACTTAAGTATTACAAATATTAGCTCCAGTGTGTAACCACGGGGAATCGTTGGATGCAGGAAGCTAGTAGTCGGTCCAAGTGCCGTTCTATGGGGAGGCGTATGTTCAGCAGTGGACGTCTTCCGGCTGATAATGATGATGATGACTAACACTGCCTGGGACAGTATGTCTGGTCTGCTAGTTATGTAATATGTCCCATTTTATTTATTTCAGATGCAAAAACGTGCCAAGAACATGGCGCACGTGGCCATCGCGAAGAAAACCAAGAAGATGGGGCTCAAGGGAGAAGCCGATCGGTTCATTGGAACAAAAATGCCCAAACATTTGTTCTCTGGCAAGCGCGGAGTGGGCAAGACGGACCGACGATAACACTACTTGTTTATTACTTTATCTGCTCGCTGGGGCGGTTAACATCATGCGATACACCTGCACTTGGAAGCTAGTTGTTATGTGCTGACATTTCTATGCCGAAACTGAGATACATGTTTAATTATTGTAAATAATTGTTCCAAATTTATCTTTAGCAATTATGGCATAAAGATTGTATATGAATCGTAGTATCAGTTAGGAACAGGGGCGCTTACCATCAGGCGTTATTCAGATCACATGAGTCATTCTGTTGTGGTTCACAACTATGCTCAATACTTTGTCTCCGTGCAGACCCCTGGGCCGTGGAATTCTTGTATGCGCAACCCTATGGATATCGTGAATTGTTATACTTATCAAATCTTTACTGCCTCATGAATAAACAATTCTGCCATCCATCACCATAATTGTTGCAATATTTGTTTAGCTATGAATCTTACGCATCCGTCGACGTTAGGTTCATTCATAAATCTTTTGTTCTAAGCGTGAACTGTAGGGTTATTATGTATCTCGGTTGCTAACACATTTTCATTGGAACCGACAAAAAAGGCCGCTCTATGTCACTTTGTCAGCTCCAGTCATCAACTTGCTAACATTTTTGCTTACCGGAGTTGTCAAAACTGACGTAGAACCGCCATTTTTCAAGATTTCAATCAACATTTGTAAGCAACTGAGATACATAATTGCCCTGCATTAATCATTGACATGATGTGTTGGTGACAATAACTGATTCTAACTGTAAGGAAGATGTTTTACTGATCGATGTAATTATATTTATAAGTTAAGACTTATAATAAAAACCTGTTAAAGAAGTTGTGTATCATTTTTGAATTATAGATTTGCAATACTAGAAAAAAGAGTAAACCTAGGTTTACCATGTCTGTCTAGAATTATCTATAAAGTTTTTGAGCTTTACGAACGCTTTAACAAAAGAGCCATCAATGACAACGCCACCAATGCCTTCATAAGCTAAACGAACGCACCTTAGGTATGTGTTAATACAGAGATAAGCTTTCTTCAAACTAAATAAGTGTGATGTAAAAATTGCCATCAGTCTTTCATGCCATGAGCACGATCATTTGTTCTGTGTCTGGGTGTAATTTATCTATAATATGTATGTATTTAGAAATATATAAGTATGTTTATCAGTGGTCTAGTACCCATAACACAAGCTCTGCTTAGCTTGGGACTAGATGGCGTTGTGTGATAGTTGTGGGATATTTATTATTATTATTCAGATTATTTATTTCCTTTTCTTAAAATTACATTTTTTACAATATTTCTATATACAATAAAAATAATAAATAAAAAACATTGTAAAAAACCTAATCCTAGATTGCCATCGGCAGCGGGGCATGACCCAAACTACCAGTGGTTAGGGCTGCAGACTGAGGAACCTCCTGACAATACGTGCCGTGTCAAGAAGTACTGCCTTCTGTATCTGTCCCTTGATCCAACCGTCTAGCGAAAGCCTCTTAAGATGTTGGTCGAGGCTTTTTGCTATAAGGCCGTTTGCTGAAACTACTATCGGAACAATTATTGTCGAATCAACATCCCACATGGCGGTCACCTCATGAGCTAAGTCAAGGTACTTGCTAAGCTTGTCCTTCTCAGCCTTCACGAGGTTCTCATCATGAGGAATGGTGACGTCAACAAGCATTACCCGGCGCTGAGATCGATCGATCACCACGATGTCAGGCTTATTGGCAACAATAGTCCTGTCCGTGATTATAGATCGATCCCAATAGAGCGTAGCACGACCGTTTTCAATTATATTATTTTATATATTTTATTATTTTATTATAATTTTATTATTATTATTATTATTTCAGGGTCCTGAACTCAAAATTATGTTTGTCTCCTTAACCAATAAAACTCAACTTTATGCCTAAAAAACTAATCGGAGCCTACGTGTTTATGTTAATTTAACCCGAAAAAGAAGGATATACAACAGACAACACAATATTAATCAAAATGATGTAATTTGTTATTTTTTCACGAAGAAAAATACTAGATTAACTATGGGTTATCCAAACTCAAGTAAAAAGAACAAGTGACCGCTTTGTCTTACGGATATGAACCTTTACCAGGTTTGAAGTAAACAGTAGTAAATTACACAAGGTAAAAGACTCTTGTTTTTATAGTGAAATTAAAAATTTTAACTTATTAATTTACTTTCCAAGTCATTCATATGGTTCGCGTAGTTTGAATATTATTTACATCAATATCAAACCGAAATTCCTAATTAGTTTAAGCTATCATATTTAATTAAATATCCGCTAAAGGTTAGAGCAGTCAGTTTACTTCATTATGTCACGCCGGTGCACACGCAGGATTTACGATGCAGGAATCAAATAAAACACAAAATATAGCAAAATGAATGGCACATTTATATTTAATTAATATTATTCATTTTTATAATTAGACCTTTCTTGTAATTATATCATTTTATTCTATGCATTTGAACAGTAAAGAAAAAATAATCAAATGCTCTATGATACAGTGTTGCCATACGGCGGTCGGTGTTGCCATAAAGAAAAACAAAGAAAAAATAACAAAAAAGCCTCATTTTGTACACAATCGCCGGGATATATGTAATATTCTGTACTAAGTGCCTATTTTGGACCATTCATAAAAATCTGAGCTTCAAAATATTGCGTAATAAATTACAGTTCGCGTACAGAAATAAAGTAACCTTAATCATAGACGAAGTACGCATAGACAACAAAACTATAGATAATCATAATTATAAAAAAACTTAATCGTTACTAAATGGAAGAGAAAGTCAACTAAGCTAAACTAATAGGGCTTGAAATGACGTTTATTCTAACTTTCATAGAATACTAGTTATTTTGAACTATTTCGCGATGTATTTATAGATCATTTTGGCTCGCCTGTGCCCGACACGCGACGAATTTATAGCATTTTAGTGAAGTTACCAGTATGAAAAATATACATACGACGAATAAAACATTTTTTTTATTTAGATTAAACTGAATATAGAAATGTTTTAAAATATTTTTATGTATATAAAAACACTATTTTTTTTTTGTATACTTACCAAAAAAGCTCAGTTTACGAATCGAACAGAATAATATCAAAAATAATGTATTACAATTGATTTTTTCGTAAATTTATCTGTCACACTGGCAACGTCACTTTGATAGTACCTGACATGAATTTTTCCTGAATAAAAATTATGTCGCTGACAAATGATCGCCACAGTTCAGTTTCAACCGACAAAACCCCTATCACAATCGGCGCATGCTTTCGTTTACATTACAAAGCATGCTATGTGCAAAATCAATAGATTTTTTATTTTTCATTGTTAAATCAGAGACAATCGAAACCGAAACTGCGGTGGAATTAAATCAAAATTATATAAAAGTCAAGAACCTTAATTCTATATAATACATGGCATTTAAAATTAAAATATAAAAGTACAGAGCAACTGTAATATTACACAAAAAAATCACGAAGTTTCGTTATTAAAACTCCCGAAGTTTCATAAGGAAAATTTCGTAATTTCATTCGTAATATTCAAGCTCGGGCAAAAATTATTTAAAATTTCAATAAAAATCATAATAACAAATAGAAATTGCTAGACTACATATATCATACTTTACTCATTGTTAGCACAACTCATCCAGTACAATACTTAGCCAACACAATATAAAAAAATTAAGTACAAAATGTACTTCTCTATCATCAAAAGCTGTCATGAATCAAACAATTTATAAATAATCATCGAATCAGCCGAAAAAAACATGAAAAAACATAAAAAAAATAATTGAGCTCTCATTTTTTTTAAATATCATTTTATTTACAAATCGATTATGCGTTTCAAGTCATATATTTTTCGAATATATGTAATTAAAAATATTATGATATTAATATGGCGTGTCATGTTTATTAGTGAACGATCACTGCATTGATTTATAAGAGATATGATTTAAACAACTGGACATTGTATAATTCCAAAACCTAAATACAAATACATCACTGTCAATTAGCTACCAAAACTAAATAAACATAATACTAAGCAAATAGCTCGTAGATCGCCCGGATCCGAGAAAAACATTCTTTTGATTATTCATTATTTTCAAAATCAACGAAACGATCTTGTTCACTGGATTGTTGGTAAATAAAACCTATGACGTAATAATAATAAACCTTAAGTACTCTCTTAAGTTAGCAGCCACTTAGATACAGGGTCAAGTATTCTTTTTGAGTTTGTAAACTTTTCAACTTAAATCGAAAGAAATTGAAATTTATGCCGGAATACATAGATAACAAAAATAAAAACCATACGAACATGAAAGAAATTAAAAACAGATATCGATGTTTTAGAAAAAAAAACAGTTATGTATACACCGAAAAACAGCAAAAAATATATAAATATAACTGTTGAATTTATAAACTCAAAAAAATAACTGACACAATCTAAAATCATATAGTCTCACCATTTCATCATTCCGAACATAACCACATATGTATTTCATCGACATATCTGAAGTCCATTTTCGAGATACCTCAATTCTATTATTGTCAAGCTTTGAGTGATCGGTGTACAATAAAAAAGGTACAGAAGTGAAAAAAATCGTGACATTAAAAAAACGCCTCAAAAATGGACTCCAAATAACTTAGACCTACGCTTATGGCAGCGACAAAAGAAAAAAAGTCGTAATTAAAAATATCTTTTCTCATTTTAATATACCTATACATAGAATGTATTTCTAAGCTAATATGTTACAATTTCCGTTTTTCTTTTAATAGTCAGGAAAGACTTTTGAAAAACCTCGATTTTTCTCCACGTATTCACGTTTTTAATGCATAATCATATAACCTATCGCCTATTCTAGTAATATACACACTTACACTAAACAAGAGTCCGATTGTCATAACACTGCGCACTTTTCCTTTTGTTTTTACAACTAGAGCGTTTTTCCTATTTCATCAGATTTGTCCAGATTTCATCGGCGTCGTTTCCTAATTTCATCTGTTTATTTTTTGGAGACATTCAGAAATATATGTATATAGATCTATAATACGACAGCAGCTAAAATTAACGATAGCTTTGACTATAGAAACTTTTCATAAGCAAATCGAAAAATTATCTACATAATTTAAGGAAAGATTTAAAGCAGGTAGCATTGTAGCATAAAACATATAGATTAGAATCCCCATTTTTCAGTATCACGCAGACTTCAACAACACAAAATATTGTGTTAATATTTTTTGCACATTACTATCGCAACGAGTGAACTGAATTATTCGTAATAAATTCTCACAATAAAGTTGAACAGTTACGACCCACTACACGTGTTAAAAGAGAGGACATAGACAATAAAACAGGCAGCGTAAAAGATAGACATCAAAACAATAATAGAGCGTCTGATAATGGTAATGTTTGATGTTTTGATTGTATGTTTGAAAGCAATTAATTATTGTGTTGGTTACTTTTAATTTTAGTACAAATGTTTTTTTAAAAATATATGATGAAAAACAAAGATAAACTAAACGATTGTACAGTAGAGGTGTGTAACTTGTTAAACCTGTCGTATAAAAGATCTATGAATCAGTTATTAATTCTACCAAAAATTCTATCATAAATAAAGAAAAACGTTTATAAAGTAAATTAAATTTATACACTTTTTAGATTTTTTAAGTATGAGTTGGAATTTAATTGTTATAAATAATTCTACCAAAAAGGTAAATATCAAAAATAAAGAAATAAAAAAGTAAGGTTCATAAAGGAGTTTATATTTAAAACCATTTAAGTATGAGCTAATATCTAAGTGTTAAAATATTTCTACCAAAAAGGTAAATATGAAAAATAAAGAGTGAGTTTATAAAGTTATTCAAATTTATAACCTTTTTAGAGTTTTTTAAGAATGAGTTCTTCAGAGAAAATTAATTTCGTTATTCTTATGTGATTGTTGGTTGAATTTAAAAATTGTTATCAACGTAACTTTCTTAATGTTAATTTATTACAAAAGTAAGTAGAGTAATTGCCTTGGAATGCAGATAACATTCCGGGCACTTTTTCATCAGCACATGGCGGTACTTACTTTTTAAGTGTTGTTTTCTCATTTATTGATTGTTATAATTACAACGGATATTAACAAATTCAATTAAATAATATGACTTTTGGTCAGAAACTTTAAACCGGCCTGTACATATACATTCAATACAACAAAACTAAAATAATATATAAGTTTATACCAAAATAATATACTGTTTAATATATTCTGAATGTCCCAAAAGTACACAAACAATAAATTAAAACACAGGTATTCATTTCAAATGACAATAAACATTTGTAAGTAGTAATAAAATGCTAGCTATGTGTTCCATACAGTAAGGTGGTTAAACACATACAAAAGTAAACACACATACATATGTATGAGAAGAGTAGTTATATTATCAAAACACTTTTTTGATATTTTATTTTAAATGGGAAGAAAATAGTCATGGATCCCATTCTCCCGTTCAACAGGTTCAATTAACACATACAAATAACGACCACCTATTTAAATATAATTAAGTCAAAGTTTTAAAATGAGGGTACATCAATATTTCTTGTTTTTCCCCTCCGACACATAGCTAGCTTTGTACACAATGACGAGTTTATGCATAAAATATAAGTGTATATTCGGGGTAATTTGAATACGCGATACCTAGATGATTCTGAAGTTACCCCTAAAACGTCAGATTAAGCTGTATTGATTAAACTTGGACACTTTTGACTGTTGCTCAAAAGAGTGTTACTAATTAAATGATTCTCAAAAATGCTTCGGTGTAGCCCTTTTACTGACGTCAGGGCTGACTTCAGAATATGAAGAAGGTAAATTAAATTTACCTTCATTTACCCCCGAAATATCAAACTAAATCTCTTATGCGTAACAACAAATCTGTAACGGTACATCCTTTAAAAACTCCACTGTGAGGTAACATAACCGAACCACTTTGATTTAACCTTCCCCAGGGCTAATTGTAGCGGCAGCTTTTATAATCTCCAAGACTCTCTTATAACTATAGTCTGGGGTAAAATCACTGTAAGGTAACTTCGTCTTGAGTTCGCTCCGGGGTAAAACGCTCCATATTTACTTAAGAGTAAAGCCGCAGTTCACTTGCGGCAAACCGGGCTGTGTTCGGGTGTGGGCTAAAATGAAAACATTCTACCCTCCAGTTAAAAGTGCGGCAGCGCTCGGTGGCGGACGGGGCTTCGCTATTGTTGCGGCGGGCCTGTGGGGGGCTGTCCGGGGAGTTGGCCCATGCCCTGGGGAGAATAGACAAGTATATTCAAAATCATCTAAATTCATATATTTCAACAGTATAAATATATATTAAAAATAGCTTCATAAAATCTCTGCGAATGATAGATGTTAGAATTTGTAGTCATATAATTTTTTTAATACTTAAAGCATTTAAAATTACACGCGGGGTGACAGATGCCGATTTGGCAGAAGTACTACAAACATCTGTGTTTTAACCACATATGAGTTATTAAAAAACACACAGCTAACTTGAATTACCTTTCCGTGAGTATTGTTATATATTTTGAAGCTTTATTGTAACAACGCACACATCTCCCCAAGAAAGAATTAGTCGTCTTCGCAGGTCATTTCAGCTTTTTCAGGTCTATTCCAATTTAAGTAATTATTGTATTCTACAAAGTAGTTCAGATGTTACGTGTACGCGATACTAGCGATACTATTATCGCTCCTCCTCTCTCTCTCTCTCTTATTCTGCTGTGCCTTATTGAGTCTACAATGAACTGTCATATAATATCCAATTAACATCTGAACTACTTTGTTTATACTAGAGATGAAAGGGATATCCGGTAACTATCCGTTCTTGTTTAATTTTATACTTTTATACCAGATAGTAATTCAGTATCCGGCCGTATTCCGGATACCAATATTCTTCTCATTATTTTATACACAAGGGAAATCATACCACAATAAATTAATGACATCGTTTATTTTTATAATCGCATGTCATAAATGTTTGTTTTATTAATTAGTTTAGTACTCAAAATTAACAAGTGGCAAATTGTAGTGAATGAATAGTAAATTTTCCGCATTTGGTGATAAGAGGGGACTCCTCTTGGCGTCGTATACCAGCAGGCCATCTTTTGAAAATAGCCTTTTTCTGTAAACGCTACTGCCAGGTGCTAAAAGATAAACTCTAGTAAACCTTGACAACTGCGGGTTCTGATTGAAATTACCTGACCACGAAATGTATGGATTGTGTTTGCGATCGATTCGAGATGTTCACCTCGCCTATATTCAAATCAAGCTGATCGCGTCTTGTAATGCGATAAAGGGCCGAATCTCCGGTAGCCAGATTTACGGCCCTCGGCCTCGTAGTTTGCCGAATATCCGGTAACTGGTATCCTGCCAAACCACTATTCGTTTCATCTCTAATACATATATTTTAAATTATAAACTATGAAGTAGGTAGGCACTGCAATGAAGAGATTTCCAAGCTGTTCTGTGGAAAGGTGACAAAGTGAATAGAAATGTTATATGTAGTTCTCACCGGCATGGGCTGGTAATGCTGCACGAGCAGTTTGGGCGCCTCCTCCGCCTTCTCCTCTTCACGTCGCTTGAGGCACGCCGCCTTCGGGTTCAGGTTACGCTCTACATAACAATATTAACACATTATCATATGTTTTGACTTGAATATGTCTTTAAATTTGCTACTATACGGGGGCAATCCATAAAACCTAACAAAATCGAAGGATATAGTTTGGCGTAGTAGCTTCGAATCTATCCTATACATTCAAAATTAAATTATACCACTAGATGGCTACATAGGATCAAATAATTAATTACGATAAACGAGAAGAGTGACGCATCGCGCGGGGTGGAGGGGGAGCACCACTATTTTGAGGTTATTTTGGTGCGTAGCGGGATTTGCAATTAGTCTAACTTTTGACTCGGAGAAACGTATTCACGTAAAACACGCGGCCGTGTCCATGACACAGCCACGCCCCATTTTGTTGTTTGTTGTGTTTATGTAGCAGTAGAACTCTCTGTGATCGATTTCATCCGGGGAAGTACCGCCACCATAGCTACTTCTAAAGCAAACCACGCAAAGTTACATTCTCATTACTGTGTTATGGTGTGACTGGTGTGGGTGCCGGCGAAATTGCAGCCACATGAGACTTAACAACTTAATGTCTCAGGGTTATGAGCGCAGTGCAACTATCATAATCTGGGGCTTAGCTTCTGGTTCCCCCCGGTGACGTGCAATAAGTATAACTAGTACCTAATCTAAAAAAATATAGATTTTGTAAATATAAACTAGTCGAAGTAGGTTAGGTGCAGTAGGTAAGCAATTGTATTCATATGTATTTAATTTTGTATATATTACTGTAATAACACTCATACCCACACTAGGGTCCCTGTGTTTCGGGCGCCATGGACACATACTGAGACACATAACAAACATTCTGCTCATAGCATATATATTATTTTTTTCCCTGGCCAAGGCAAACCTGAGACCCCTCGATTCGAGGGCAGGGTAACTACGAATTATGCTAACGGGTCGTAAGGTTAGTTTCTCCATTTTAGAATTTCCCCTTGTGAGAAGGTAGTTTGACTCACCTCGCACTTGCTGTTCTAGCGTCATGATGACCTCCACAGCCATGTTGAGGATTCCAAGCTTGGTCTGAGGCTTGTCGCTCTTCAGGTGGGTCATGCACATCCGGCCGAGCTCCTTCAGAGCTTCGTTTATATCTCTTATTCTTATCCTGGAGATGGAAAGTACGTTTATATTAGGAGGTTAAATATATTGATATTTGGCAAGATTCGAAGTCACATGTATGCGATGTTTGAAGAGGTGTTAGCGTGGGTGTGATCAGATTTAGGTCGCTACTGTGGCGGTCCCTGTGTCGATCTCTATTTCCTCATACACATAAGCAATGATAATGGAGGCACGATATGTTTTGGAATACCAGTGTCACATACTGTGTACTTACTGAGATTTGCACATAACAGATGGCTTCAAATTTTTATATTTTAGTAGAAAGCTTTGGGTCACAGTGTATAAAAGTATATAATTGTTTATAATTAATTTAAACATTCGTACTGTAGTAGCGAACGACATAAACAATAAATCAAATAAAAACATGTTTATTCTAATATACTTGTATCATATCTTTATTCTAATAATATTATGCTTATCTTATGCGTGTTTGTTTAAATAATTGTAGACGCTCAATTATCAAGTTGTCTTAAGAACACGTTATTTCACAGGTTATATGTTAAGTTCTACAATTTGTTGCTTTTATACCACAATTGGTAATAAAAATACACTGTAGGTAGGTACTAGTTTAACGGTACCTTAGTTGCTGCTTGCAGTAATCGAGCGTAAGAAAATAGTGTAATCACTGAATACAGGTAAGGACTTACCGTTCCCTAGCATTGTTAGCTTGCCGTCTCTCTTTTTCTCGCATCGCTTTGGTCTGCGGATCCGCTTCGTCATCTCCCTCGTCCGCTGACGAACAACTGCTCAAATCCACCATGTTAAACTGATTGTAGATTGAATTAACAATGAGACGTGATTTGATCAGAAAATATATCAGAAATATATATGGTTTTGGCACTGAATTGATAATTTAAAGACATTTTATTCAATATCTTATTTAATGAAGAATTAAGTTTGAACACATTGCTAACCAAAGGCAGAACATAGAGCACTGTAGTAGTACCTCCTACATAGATCATGCACCCTTTCTAAGTACTGAAGCCAATAAATGTATAAAACTCCACAGTATTGTAGAAAACAACAGGGTAACGTCAGAATAGTATAAAAATGTTAGTGATGAAATAAGCAGCGTTAAAATCTAGTCAACACGATTAAGTTACATTTCGTAAATATATGCGTAGGATAATATCGATTTCGCACTTTAGAAATGTATTCATCTGTCTTTGGATCTTGCTGCAATCGTATAATTTCAAAGTCGAGTTAAAGTTATATTATTTCTGGTTTTTTTAGTCTATTAGAATGAGCTTGCTTAAACCGCGTAGAGTTTTCCAAAAACTCATCCACGAATTATCAAGAGAAACTTGTTTAACATAGCAAGGAAGATGTTCTGATCAAATCACATCACATATGTTCTTCTAGAAAGTTCTAGAAAATTCTATTTATAATCTGTCTCTGTAAAAAATAACATACCTCTGGACGCGAAGGCAGCGCGCGAGAGAGAGACACCAGACCCCTGATTTTTTAATATTTAAAATTGAAAAACTAACTGCACTTCTAGACCTAGTAATCATTAACTGCACTACTTCAATGTTATTTAAAGCCATTATGTTCGCTGATGTTATTGTGTTAGTCAAATCAACGGTATATATAAATTTAAACTTTGTTCAATGGTATGCGCGACTAGATTTTAAAAGCATATACAGCGTGTAACAAAAGGTGTAGTAATACTAAAACACCACACGCAAAAGCTTGCGTACAAATGGGACCTAACTACTGCGTCCCAGGAAGTAGTCAACATTCCGAGTTATGAGTGACTAAAGTGTTTCTAATACTCAAGCAGGTTCAGGGATGAACTAGGCCAAAGACAGCAACGACCTTCAGAACGTAGACTAGTTAAGAAGGGGGATGGGGTACATGAATAGGTGGCGTGGGAAATGCAGAGCGCATTGACCCGAACGATCGCCAAGATATCTATTTAAATATGACAGAGAATAGGCTCCTGATGACGGAAAATGACCCCGAGGTTTTTAAATAGTTAACAAAAACGTGTGCATATACAGACAGTATACTCTCTAGAGTTTGATATCTATAAAATAATCGCATATAAAATGTTGCGCACTCGCTCTGACGATAAGCTGATCTGGAATGCTCGAAACTAAGCAGTGGTAATATAAAAAAAATAGACTGTCACAATGCGGCGACGACGGTCGACCGCGCAACCGGTTGGAATTATCATCGCATGTTGTAACCATAGACTAGACATCAGGAGTATACAAAATCCTTATAATGGTTAGAGGTAAACACTTTATAAAAGTTCTGAATTTCATCGCAATTCAGTAATAATGGAGCATTGACCTGAAATCAGGTAGCAGGACGACGTTAGATGCAGGCCGCTACCAATTGCGTCATTTTGAAAATCTATAGAGGAGGCTTGTGTTTACCAGTAGACGTCCTACAGCTGAGATGAAGATGAAGATGATGATGAATAACACCAATCACCATCTTATCCTCCAAAAGTACCAATATCCATTAGACTACTACGTTTATGAATGTAACGCCCGGGATGTTATATATATATGCAGAAGCTCACGATAGAAATTAAAGGGCTATAAAATAAGTCATCGAAAATTCAATCACTTGGTTTATAGTGTTAACCCTTTGCGTCCCAGTGACATACATATACGTCAGTTTCATTCATTAATCTTTTGTTTTAGTTCACGGTATAGGAAAGATTAAGAGCATGTTATTAACTTCAATTTACTTTTTCTAGAAAATTAATTACTATATACAATAAAAAGAATAGCTTACCTGTCCACCTAAAGTAAATTATGAAAAGAAACACATATAATAACAACACATATATAAAAGCAAATAATTTTTGATGCTCTGTTAAACCTAAATTGGAAGGATATATAAACTATACACACGTTTTATCAGAAATAAAAAGAAATAAGACCTCGTGTAAAAAAGAAAGAGGATCTAAATTGGAATAGCACGAAAGATGTAGATAATTTTACACACTGTGACCCAATAAAATGACTGTAAGCGTTTTGATGGCGGCTGAAACTTTACACAAAATTCATTTGTTAGTATGTATATATGTACAGAAGAAATAATTATTTTGCAGGCAATGTAATTAATTTGCTTTTGTTAATTTTAGTTTGCACATTCTCGTGAGTTTGACACATATCAAATCCGACGGTATCAAAATTATATTCGGTTTCATATTAAATACACATTGTTAACTTAAATAGTCAGAGGTTACCCCTGATTTAACTTGTTTGGCTTATGGTATATAATATATATGTTGAATTTTTAAAATGACTGGTACCTAAAAAAAATGAAATATTTTAGTCATGTTTAACTAATGTGCTTGCAAAAAAAACAAGTGACGTAAAAGAAAGTGTAATCAAAGTATATTTATTTATATACATTAAATTTGTATGAACTTACATATAACGCTGCTTAAATTTCAACGTCGTTTAGTAGTGCACACTACAAAAATGTTATGCGCCGTATTAAATGAAGTTATTATTTAATTTTTATCTAGTTCATAAACAAATAACGCTTTGACAACAGTTTCTTCACAAGGTAGGCGGGGTAGTGGGTCTCACCTCTCGCGAACATTGTTCGCTTGACGACGCTCTCTCTCGCGCGCGGCCTTCGTGTCCGGGTCACCGTCGTCTTCGTCGGCAGACGAACAGCTGAACCCGCCATTACTTTCGTTAGAGAATACGTTAGTTTGGTATACACTTCAATATACATAAATATATATATTTGGGTTTGTGGATAAATATAAATGCGGTAATAATACTAACGTATGGAGGGTATTCGGAAAAGCAAAGTAATAAGTATTACAATAGACAAAATCAATACAACTATAAAATGTGTGGTACGTAAGGTATCACATAGCTTGGGACGTTGACTTGAGTCCGTATTGTATGATGATAAAGTTACATTTATGTAAAGAAAGAATTAAGGCCTATCATAAATAAATATAATTTATAAAAAATATATTAAAATATTGAAATTAAACAACTTTGAACTGATTTAATCGCGTATATTTTATAATATTTTGGTCCCGATGCGATGTTTCGAACACTTTTCCGTGAACTTGGTTAAATCAGACGTGACGGGATAAAAATAATATAAAACATACAGTTTAAAGTTGTTTAACTTCAATGTTTAAGAATCGCGAAAGCCTAAGGAATAGTTAAAATACTAAAAATTTGGGGAAAATCAAAAAATAAATCTTAACGAAGGGGGTAAATATGAGAATTTAGAATTGGACAAATGCCAGAACAAAAATACATAGTAAATAAATATATATGACACCTATTAAAATATTTGTAGTGTAGTAAATTAAGTTAAAGACAAAAGTTAAGAATATCGATATAAATAACTTCTGTGGTGATATGAATTACACCATAGATATAAACAGACCGCGATTGCTCAGATTAAAGAAGAGAGTCCCCATTCCACAGATAGATAAAGTCGAGTCCGTCCAAGTGACATCAGCTGGGCTATAACGAATCTCAGTTGCTAACAAATGTTGCTTGGAAACTAAAGAAATGGCGGCTCTATGTCAGTTTTGTCAGCTCCAGTCCTCAACTTACTTTTCTGCTTACTAGAGCTGTCAATACTGACATAAAGCCGCCATTTCTCAAGATTTCATTCAACATTTAATTGTAACTGAGATACGCAATTACCCCGCAGTTCATTCTTCTACAATAAAGACATTAGGATCAGAGTCCCCAAAAATTTTAACGCTTAAATTTAAGTCAACTACACGTGACTTTCGCATTCTGTAGAATAATATGTTACAGAATGTGAACTATAAAAACATGTACATAGAGTAGGGACTCCCTTCCACTAGAATTATCTACACAAGCGAGATATTTACCCGGAGTTAGATTTCGGATGTCCTGACATATCGGCACTCTTCCAAGCGCCTTGTTCACTGGTAAATTTAAAAATTGCACAACAGTTAATTTTAAGACAAAATTATCATTTTGCAATGCACATTCATTGCATCAAATTGAAATTGCAAAAAAGTACTACAAAACCACCACCATCTAGCTTCAACTGTGGAAATCAAACACGTTATGAATAAAAAATTAAAAATGTTTATAAATAAATAAATAAAACAGTAAATATCCCGCGTACGTAGTTAAATTCAAAGCCTGAAAAAATCAATGTACGTAATGAAGTCGATTGATAGACATTTGGGTGTGACTTACATTTTAGGACAATATGTAAGCTAGTTTTGACATGAGTGAACGGCAATCACAAGTATAAGTAAGATCGTTCCAACTAAAGTTACCACAAGCCTACAATCAATTGAGGAAGTTGTGCGACTGATGGTAAGAACTACACCCACCTTGGTACTTTAGTTTTGCGTGATACTGTACTGTGATCATCAATCTGAGACATGAGATTAGCAGTCTCTTTCACCTAGTCACTTCACACCCTAACACTGTAATGCTTGCGCAGTATCGCTTCGCGGTAGAATATCTGGCATTAAGGTGGTACAAACCAAGGAGGCCTCTCACCTAGTATAAGCGTACCAAATAATGCTTGAAAAAGACCACTTCATGTGGTCGGCAGGACTATTATGTATATCAGTAGTTAACAAATGTTGATTGAAATCTTGAAACATTGCGGTTCTGTCGGTTTTAACTACTCTAGTCAGCAAAAATGTAAGTATATTGATGACTGGAGCTGACAAAAGTGACATTGAGCTGTTATTTTTTTTTATTACAATAAACACTTGTTAGCAACTGAGATACATAATAGGCTTACGAAACTGAAGTTAGAACGATTCGTATTATATTTTACGTTAGAGCTTTCCATTACTTAAAGTAAAATCGATAAAAAAATTATATCTTTACATCAGAGATATATTGTGTATAATGTATGTAAGAGATACAGCCCTATAGTTTGCAAATGTTGACGTGTTAAGTCAAAAAGCTAACATTTAAAATATTACAATGAAACAAATTTCGACGTAATCAATCGACATCAACATTGACAAAATATTATATATTATTATATGGTTCGACGCATATCTTTAGAAAAGCGGAATGCCGTAGTCATTAATTATTTTATTGTTGGTTTATATTTATTTATTTTAATCATATTACATAAATGTGATATAAAAGGAAGAATTCATTTAATGAAAGCACAATAACTATTTAAATTACAAATTGAAACTTACAAACTGTAATATCTCACTAACAAATTCAAAATTACAAAAATTATAACACAATATGTGTCAGTACGATGGTGTTTATTTTTATTTCTTGTTTGTATTTTATATATTTCAATATATATTTTTTGCAGTGTTATACTGTAATGTTTAAATGCTCTGCCTAGTTTGGGACCAGAACGCCTTTGTGTGGATGTTGTAAAAAAAAATGTAAGGTATCAATGGACAAATACAAGTATGTCTACGTTAAATGGATGAAAAAAAAAAAAATATTATAATCGAGAAACTAAATAAATATACAGAGATATTGAGACATGCTCTTCTATAGATTCGCGCCAAACACTAAGATTAAACTTAAGCTTTTTATAACAGGCAATCGGGGTAAAAGCGACTCTGTGGGGGTAACTATAATATACCTCAAGTTTTGCACACAAGTAATAAATAGCATCCCATGTCTCGTGGATACCATAAACAACATAACCTCAAATATACGTAATAGGAAAACAACAACGTAGCTATCATATTAATGTATAATAGTATATCTATTTACTATAGAACGCAGCAGTAGTCTTTTTAAAATTACATTTATTAATAATTAACATTCATCTTTGAAGCCTAAACTAAATATTTTTTTTTTATGATAAGGATGGTTTGCCCCGTTTTAAATCAAAGTGTACCAAACATTTCTTTTAATACACACACGTGGACATACAAGCGATAAATAATTAATTCTTTATTTTTCATAATTTCACTCACAAATTCTAAACTTTTCTGCGATACAAACGATTGCATTATTTCATGAATAAAAAATTATATTTCTATGTATGAAGATAATATGGGATTTATTACAATTACCCTGAGTATCGTTTTGCCCCCGATTACCCCAGAAGTGGATGTATAATATACAGAGGTACGTACTATCTGCGCGAGCGTTTGTTAGCCGGTGGCTTCGCATTGAGGCCGTCAGCGGAGCCCGATGAGGAAGGTTTGGACTCCACGCCTGAGTCCGGGGGCTCCTTGCGTTTCTCTGCAAATATATACATTAGCATTAAAAATAACATTCTTAAACTTTTGCAGTTATGGCGTGAATGTCTAACAAACTTACAACTCCCTCACTCAGTCACCTTTCGCATTTATAATATATCATAATCAGCTCATTATATTCCCACTGCTGGGATCCGAGCCTTCCGCTCAGATTAAAAGAGTTGGGCCATAATCCACCACACGGGCTCAGTGCGGCTTGGTGGATAGTCTAGTCGCCAACCCATGTGAAAGTTTTCAGGCCGCCCGAAAACATATATGGCTATGTCGAAGTTAGGCGTTAGGCTTAACGACCGTTTTCCTAAGACAAACAACCGACGGCTTCACGTGCCCTCCGAAGCACGGAAGCGCTCAATTGAACAATGTCACTAGCACACACCCATCCGACTCCTGACCGCAGCGCGCATAATGTTTTGATCGGTTAAGATCGCCAAGTCAAGCTCCGCTGCGAGCGCTTTTGTAATATATATTATAGCTTTAGAGTATTTATAAAAATGATATTTGTACTGTGGTGTTTCAACAAATAGTTTAACAATGTATCTACAGTAAATACTTCTTGAGACACTATTGATGTTTTATTTCAGTGTATGACGGTGCCCGGTGAAATCGGTTATCATGTCACAGACAGATAATGATCTCAGCCCCGTCACAACGTAGGGCTGGGACACACAACTAGTGATGTGACAACGACAAGATATGACAAGTGTATACTGACTGGTGTTGGGCATTAGTTGCCGCTCCATCTTGACGGGAGGTTCCGCGTGCAAATGCGGGAGCGCCGCGCCCAGCGCCAGTCGGGACACTGAGGACAAACAAACAATATTGTTTCAACTGCCATTCATATTATATTCTACTATATTTGTTCAACGATTGTACCATCATATTTTACTTTCATTGGCCGGTATTCCAGAAATACGCTCAGTTGTAAATCTCGACTTGAGTAAATGTCAATAAAGATAAATAGAAAAAAAAAGAAAACAACCAGATATTTTTTTTTATTAAAACATTAAATCTCCGCTCAAGACGCTCAAGTCCAGATTAACAACTGAGCGTATGTTTGCCTTTGTACGTTTAGCCTTAATCTTAATCGTGCCTTCTTTTTTTCGACCTTACATATCATAATCATAATCAGTCCATTTTGTTCCCACTGCTGGGACTACAGCCTTCTTCTCAGAGAGAAGAGTTGGGCTATAATTCACCACGCGGGCCCAGTGCGGATTGGTGGATAGGTTAGTGGCCAACCCATGTCGAAGTTTTCAGGCCGCCCGAAGGACTTCGACATAGCCTAACGACTTGTCCTAATACAAACAACCGGGACCGACGACTTAACGTGCCCTTCGAAGCACGGAAGCGCTCAGTTGAACAATGCCACTAGCACACACCCATCCAACTCCTGACCGCAGCAAGCGTTGCTTAACTTGTTTATCGGTTAAGATCGCCGAGTCAAGCTCCGCTACGAGCGCTTCACCTTACCTGACCTTACATACCTACCACTTTTAGTGAATGATATCCTACTTGATCATAGCCTATCATTGTTCTACGATTTTTATGAGCGCATCATAGTAAGTATTATACATTTTATATATTAGTTTAAACTAATAAACTCCCTTGTATTATTTTATAATAATAAGAAATTAAATAAGAGTCTGTTTGTTCCTTAAAAATAAATAACAAATTATAATTTTTATTATATGATTTTAACGCCTGTTTAGCGATACCAAACTTTTATTAATTACGATTGTAATCAATAAAAGTTAATAATTTTTTAATACACATCGTTTTGGAGGAGGTGTACTTTCCTGTCTACAATCGTAATTAATAAGAAATTGACAAGCTTTAGATTCTTCAGATATCCGCTACGAGCGCGTACGAAAATCCCTATTAATTCATTAAAAATAATTTAATTAAAAATGGTAAATACACCTGCCGATGCCATTGGCATGTTCTGCACGGCGCTGCGCTGTTCTCTCGTCACTCTGAGACAATGTTTGTTGTCTTATTCACTCATATTTCGTTCATTATTTCAATTGCTACGCTACCTTTCACATTCTGATACATTAATTTATATTTATTATAGTTGCCAGAGGCTGGATGTTATCTAGCTCAGTCATTATTTCCTCGTTAAATTCTATTCAAACTCCTTACAGCACATTTCAACCCCTTTCTACAGTTTCGACCTTCCGTACTTGCTACATGTTGACGCTTTCAATTTTCATGTTACTTTTTAGTAAATCTTGCTAAATTTTAACTCCTTCCTGCTACATTTTGAACCAATGATTTCCATATTTTAGCCTCAGCGGCTCAGCCTGCTACATTCTGAACCAGAGTTTCTATATTTTGACCCCTTCCCGCTACATTATGAACTAGTGTTTCTATATTCTGGCCCTTGCAGTTTTCTGCTACATTTGCTAGCTAGCGGATATTTTGGCACATTTTTTCTACATTTTGAATCAGTATTTCTATATTCTAACCGCTTCATGTTACATTATAAACCAGAATTTCTATATTTTAAAAGCTTCTTGCTAAATTCGTACCAGTGTTTCTATATTCTGACCCCTTCCCGCTACATTATGAAATAAAGTTGCTATATTTTGACAGCTTCTTACTACATTCTGAACAAGTGTTTCTATATTTTTACCTCTCCCTGCTACATTCTAAACCAGTGTTTGTACATTTTGACCCCTTCTATGTACATTACTACCCCTTTTACCTAACCCTCACAGCTTCGACCCATTTCCGCTACATTTGTGAGCTAAAGTACAACATTACCTGGAGGCGGTTGGTGTGGATGATGCATATCCTGAGGGTACAGTTCCGGCGCCTCTGCATGATTGCGGAGCACGTTGATAGCGTCGTCTAATCGCTCTTCCATTCGGGCACCCTGGAAACCAAACGTTAACAGATATTTAGACAGTTGCGTGCCTAATACGCCATTTTGAATTAGTTTAATTATAAATATGTTTAATTTTGTTTAGGCTTTAACGTTTAACTAATTACAGTGAATTAATAGAAGACGTCTGAAGTCTGAATATTTACAATAGTTGTTGACAAATGAATGTTAAATAGGGACGAAAATGTTACAAACTATTTGCAAAAAATAAAAGTAAAGCTTTAACACAAACACCCATGCCGGAGAAAGTATGAACAAGTCTAAATAATACTTTTGTACAACTAATAAAGTAGGATGCCTATGGTTTATTGTGATGCTTACCAGAATTCTATACTATTCACAATGAGGATTATTAATTACTAGCGACTGCCCGCGACTTCGTTTGCGTCCTCACATCTTTTCAAATTTTTTTTTACAATTTATATATATATCATTATATATCAATTTTTTCTACGAAATATTAGAAAACATTAAAAGATAAATCAAATCGGTAAAGTCGTTTTCATGTCATAGCGTGACCAGGAGAAATAGTGGATCATTTATATAGACTATCAAAATGCATGGCGTTGTTTGATACTCATATTTTGTTTGGGTGTTAGGCCTCTTATGTACCGTCTTGGTTGGTACTAACGCAATGGCATATACACTGCCATCAAGCAATAGTGCGCAGTATCGGTTCACGTGTGAAGGGCGCTGTAGTAAGTGAAATTATAGGTCGAATGAGGCTGTACATCCAATATGTTTGGTGTGCCGCTCGATTCCTATTGTAGTGTTAGGCATAGCTTCAGTTCTAAGCTACAGCTTTGCACTTGTCATGTGCAGTTGTAAGTCTTACTAACTAACTATGTACCTACTCGTAAAAGGGGTTGGCGTTACTTTTCTACCGACTTCCAAAAAAAGGAGGAGGTACTCAATACGAATGTATTTTTTTTAATGTTTGTTACCTTATAATTGGGTGAACCGATACTCAAAATTCTTTTTTTGTTTGAAAGCTGGTGCTTCCCGTGCCCAGTAGTTTTTGAGATACACTCTGATAACTGAATAGAATGGAAGTCGGTATTCAATTTTCCAAATTGTAGGTACTTGTAAATTACCTCTTAAATTTTAGAGCTGGGATTCCCAATACTAGCAGTTTGTCGCGAATAGCTACACACATCAAATGAAGGGTACTCGAGACATAGTTCATATAACAACGCGTTGCAACTTGGCAGCTATGTGATTGGGACTTTTTTGTCTGTTTGTTTGTTGAATGGTTTTGGCAGGATACTGGCAGATAGCAGATTTTATAAACAGTAACTTAGGCCACCTTTGTTTAGAAAAAAAAACAGGGCAAAACGTAAAATTCATTTTTTCTTTTTTGATTTTATAATTGATTTTTAAATAATATTATATTCTGTTCTGTGTGCATGCCGGTCCATGATTTCAACAAATGGCTCCAATGGAAGATCAGCGCTGGCGAACAGCTGGTAGTATGCGGAGTTGGTGCCAATTTGTGACAATTGCATGTTTTGTGCTATTTTCTTCTATATTCTTATACATTTACATTGTAATGTCGCAAATAAAATATTTTCTATTCTATTCTTTCTAAAATTTAAAACAAATTATCCCGTGATTGAAGCCTATGACAGGTCGGCAAGTTTTTAAATAAATGCACATTGATTCCTCTTCAAAGCATTTCCAAGAAGCAAGCACCACAAGTAACCAATAGCACACTACAGTACTAATCGCTAGGAAATAAAGCATGTACTTACAACAACGTCGCTATGCTCGCGTAGGAACACCATCGCTTCGTCGAGTTGTCGCTGCTCGGCCGGAGCGCCCTACGTTATGTACCGTGTTAGGCGGGAGTGGAGAGTTTGTTGCCGCGGCCAGTATGGTAGTGGGGCTTTACGGGTAGTACAGATCTATAGAGGTGTCGTGGGTTGTAAGGATGAAACCTCCTAAATAAGGCCAATATGTCCAGGTTGTACAATCACGACGCTCGAAATTTATCTGCAGTACGCAGTCGTGGGGCTTTGCGGTGGTAGTACAAATATAGAGGTGTCATGGGTTGTGAGGATGAAAACTCGCAAACATGGCCAAAGTGTCAAGGTTGTACAATCACTTTATCTGCAGTACGATTTCGTGGGGCTTTACTGCTAGTACAGAGATTTATAGAGATGCCGTGGGTTGTGAGGATGAAACCTCGCAAACATGGCCAAAGTGTACAGGTAGTACAATCACGACGCTCGTAATTTATACGAGTATGCAGTAGCGTAAGAACGCACGCGTCCAATTTGAATGCCAAACACATTGTAAAATATAGGGTGTATCAGTAAGTTTCTGTGAACATTAAAGTATGTAATTTTGGTGGGGATTTTTGATTGATATTTAAAGGTCTTGTTGCAGAGCGCATAATCTGGCAGCCCTGATACACCAAATATATATATGGAATAAAGAAGGCTTTAGTCAGTTCTTTATATTCGGGTGTTTTAAATCGAGAGACTATTATACAGATCTCAGAGATTATTATACTTGATATTCATAAGTGCGTCTTTGATGCCTAAATTGAATAAATGATTTTGACTTTGACTTTGAGTAATATACCAGTTATCAAACGCCACGTGTAATATTTCAAAAATAGGGACAAGGTTTAGTTCTCGGTATTCTTGCTTCTTTAGATACAGGGAATACTAGTAGTTAATAAACAGTCAGGACCCAACTTCAATTCAAGGAAGCATGTCATATGTGAACTATATGATCAAGCGACGTACTTTACGGATTTATTATTGTTGAGTTTCTACTCTAAGTATTGACAACTGGAAAAGATGTGCCAGTGGCGGCAATGGTGTAGGGTCGTAGGGGATGTAGACGATTATTGATTATACTATATGACGGCCTTGTTAGCCAAGTTCGTAATGGCTGCCCTCGAAGCAAGGTGTCTCAGCTTCAATCTATGGCTGAAGAAAATATTCCTGAGATAGGCAGAAATGTTTATACTCGGGTTTTGGTGATGTGTGTGTCCATCATGCCTCTCGTGACACAGGAATCCTTGCGCGAGTGTATGACTGTATGAAAGTGAACGTTTGAAAGTTATGCCCACGAAATATATTATCACTGCAAGCTGGAGGCAGATTTGACAGAAAATACACCAAACTGTATTATATAAATGGGAAAGGAAAGTTGAAATAGTTGTAAATATAAATGAGTAGGGGGTATAATATTTTTATCTGTCGTTAAAGCAGTAAAGGATAATAAGGGTGCTTTTGATATTTCAGTTGATATCTTGATTCTATCATTAAGTAGAGCGGGACGAGGGAGGATTTTATCGTGTAGACGACATCGATTGTTATACGAGAGGTGTTTAGGGTTGTGTTTAGATATCGTGATATATATCAATATAGAATATCGTCATAAAATTACTGACCATACTGATGTATGGAAAAAATAAGTTGGAGTTTTCATTTTGTCTGAATTTCTACATTAAATGCTACAATGCATCAAATATTTACATACATACGAGTACATGCTATTATATAAATATTAATATCTAATACTCTATGAAATATAGTACAAATATACAAATAAAATATGGCAACAAACTCAACACTGGCTTATTATCAAAACACAAAGAAAAATAACACAAAAATAATATTTACAAAAAATATGGTGATAATTACATTAGTTTTTAATCATTCATTGTTTTATGTAATAGGACAAAAAGAGCTTTTTATTTATAGTTTCATTGGTACACATAACACTTTTATTGACTATATGTCACAGTTATAAATCATGTTAAATTGTAGAACTGACAAGGTATAATAATCACCATATTTTTATCACAAAGACAAATCCAAAGGGGACACTATCGACAAAATAAACACTAGAAAGGAAATTAAACAAAGAAGTCAAATTAGTTACAAATCATGCTAAAAAACTCATGCTTTCAGCACTAATACGTAGAATGTATAAATCGATCCAAAAATAATTCAAAAAAAAATTATTATTATGTCGTATTTAGGATTTTACGCCCCTTGCGTTTTATAGCAATCATTATATTGTATATGCTTAGAATATGAAAAAATACCTTCTCCGCGAAAAATTAAGTCTATATTATATTCATCCCCATAACCCGAAAATAAAATTTTGTTCCGTAGGTATATACGCTATGTGCACTACGCACACTACCCCAAAAAGTTATATAATGACCGAATATCGTAAGCATTCTACATTAGTTTCAAACAACCCTTTATACCCCAGTACAACCCAACCTACCCACAATACAAAACATCATTATTGACACAGTATACGATTTTTCAAAACCTTTTAGCAAAGGTTACATTTTTAACAAGAAATCCTATCATACTACCTTGTGAGTTAGCCCATTATCGTACCTGGGGCCCTACTCCCACCTCTTAAAGCAGCCATGTTTCAACCTTACCATTAAATCTTGTACCAGTACGTCAAAATAGCAAGCTTGAAATAATATTGGATTACGATAGACGTTTTGATGCCGTAGTATCAAATATTTCACGCAATTCGCATACTTTTTCATGACTAGACTCAAAGTTTCATTGTTCCAAACGTCAAATTTTGGAAGGTCCGTACTCCCATATCTTAAAGTAATCATATTGCAATGTTACATTTAAATTTGGTTGACCGTTTTGTGTCGGTGGGAGTACGATAGAAAGTATTATTATTCTAAGCTTGTTACAAAACGCTCCTGATTTATGATAGTTTCGTAAAAGGTGGGAGTAGACCCCCTGGTTTTATAAACATCTATTAGTTAAATGTCGTACCATACTACAGTAAATATTATCGATATGTCAAATTAAAACACAAAAAAACATTGCTTGGTTAAGTTACATTTAATTTATGTATGATAATCCATGATTCATAGAACGCGTCGTATCGATTAAAATTGTAATTGGTATTATTGTGACTTATCGATACTTTTAGTTTACCACGACACGTTTCCCCTCTCTATTTTGCTTACCGTTGTACGTACGTAACATATGAGAGAAGCTCCTCTTGAGATACAAAACTTATCGCTAAGTTACGTCCAATATTGTACTATAAGGCCGGCTTTAAGAAATTTTCTCCGACCAGTTTCGAACTTACTCGAAGTTCTTCGTTCGTTGTACTAAGTACAAAACTGGTCGAAGAAAAATTCTCTTATCACGCGAGTCCTAGACAGTTGAAAACTATAGTTATAAACTCTCTTTACACTAAAACAACGGAGTTAATTGAAGAAAGACATCCTGCAACGTCACCCTGCTACCCAAACCCACTGCTCTCGTCCCAAACAGATACGTAAAAAAAAATGGTTGTCTGTAAAGTCGGTTTACGGACGATAATTTTACGTGATATGGTCAGACAGAGACAAGCCGATCTTGCCTCTCTATCGCTTGTTCCGCGCTCTCGTTTGCACGCCCGGGGTATGCGTAACGTGACAATGAGTCATGCTTTTTCGCGCGTGCAGCCGGCGTTCACTGATATATAAGATGTTATCACGTCAAAAATTACTGTAATTTGGTTGGACGTTTAACTAAAGTATATTTATAACAGCGTCACGTGGTATGTTATATACGGACTTACCATGACACCTTGTGGGAAGACAACATGTTGGTGTCCGTTTGGGAGGACGGCAGGCGGAGCGCCGCCCAGGGGAGCACTGGGGGGTGATGACACTCCTGACGATACCCAGTTTGATTGCTGGAAGAGGAAAGTCAACAATTCGATCAACACTTCCTAGACAAGTATATTTATTTTGGTGGTAGTGCCACGCTGTAACCCTATGGGCCGGCACGACCGGGGACGTACCAAACTCCCACATACCTAACACCGACGTGAAGTAATCAAGCTTGCTTTGGTGTTTCAGTCGGTCCGTGGGAGGTTCCGGAAGCCCGATCCCCCTTACCCCTCCCCGATCTCACCCTTTCTATTTATTCCTTTTAGAGGTCGGCAGCGCGTTGGTAACGCCGTTGATGTTGCAAAGGTCTATAGAGGGGTATTTACATATTTCGGCATATAAACAGTAAAATATTCACGTCACGTCACAAACATTATTTTTATAACACCATACATTTCCAAAATATATGTTTAGCTGTAATCTATACAAATAAATAAAATTAATGTGTCAGTATATAATAACAAAAATGACAGTCAAATAAAGCTATTTAATTATAAAATTGCCTGTGTGAAAAAGTGTATATTTTTTATCTGTGTACCTGTTTCTCAGTTCGTTCCAGTTAATCACCGAAACGCCTGATTTTCTATATCTATATATTAGTGGGTATTATTATTTAGTGTTGTTTAAACACCACACACCAAACAGTGCGAGAAGGGACGCAAAGACGAGCGCACTGCACTCAATGTTGAAGAATATTTTTTGACGAAACCGAAACATGCTCGCATTATGATATCGATAACATGTAAATCTCGTTTTATTATAAAAGACGCCGCTTCGGTCAACGACAATATAAAGAACTGGCAATTTAAATGACAAACTTATCTGTCTACCCTCTTATTCGCACATTTGAACTGACATTTTAGTTTAGGAAAACACACGTGGTGCGAATGAAAGTAGCCACACACAGAGTTCTCAGTCTAGTCTAGTATGTCATCCATGCGTGTAAATGTCTAGTCATGTTTCCATTCTAGAAGTTCGTCCGTTTCGAGTGTCGTCTACCTCCTAGACAAAATGAAAAGTCAAGACATAATGTTGCGAACAACGATGTGAGGCCTGTAAAACCACGGCTCGCCGTGTACATGCATAATTACATACAACACGTACAACGAAACTACGCCTTGACTCGTCACTCGAACTGTCGCCGCGCGTGGAAATAACACGTACAAATTGAATTATCCTTTAGCTTATTTTTTTTATTTATTAAGGTAAGTAATCATGGCAGCACCGATAAACGCACATGTTTGTAGTTAAGAAAACCGGCCTCACTGCTCTGTTCACTACATTCTGTCTTGACTTTTTTATTTTGTCTGAGCCTCCCAAAACCATATTCTAGAGGTCAATTGCTCTGGGATGCGTCTTAAGGCGATATGGTAGCAAAGTTGTTTGGTTGTGTGAAATACGTAGCGTGCGCGCTTTTAAATTTTTACAATAATTGTGTAAAAATTTATATATATAAAAAAAAAGAAAATTACGCTTTTACAAAAACTGAGCTCACTAAACTATTTGAGTATTTGTTGGGATTACATACATTATTTTTTTGTATAAATGACTTCCATAGAAACTGAATGGAGTTGATTAATTCCATCGACGGCAACGTCTTCCGGGGTGTTTTGGGAATGTTTGCAATTTTTGTCTATAGTGCCTAATTTCTTTAATCGTGTATCGGTGAACATATCGGAGTAAAGTATTTTGTGAACATTTATTATAGGTACACAAAAAATAAGGTCAATTAACCATTATCAATGGTATTGTTATAAAATTAAATTAAAAATTATTTATTTCGGGCATGATGACCCATGTTACACATAAGACATAGACGAGATAGAGAAAAACATAAAATATTGATTCATAAAAATACATTGATTTGGAAACATTTAAAATTAAATTATATTGAATAGGAGCAATAATTTAGAAAATTTAAGTATTCATGAGGAATATTGTACTAATTTGGAGCATATTTCGTCTCAATTTGTCTATCTATCTACGTAGAGCGGTCTGCTCTGAAACTGCTTGACTCTGAAAAGCTGATGCAAACGCATAAATGATATAGCCCTTAAGTGAAAATCCTTTGTTCTCTAATGAAGTATGTATTGTTGTCTCTTTTTAATTATATTTAGATGTAATAAATTTGCAAATAACTAAAAACTGGCACGGACCCTGGAGTCTGTGGAGCCTAGACATAGTAAATAAAACTCTGTGTCCTTTACTGACCTGATGTGTGTGCAGCTGGTGGTGTGTGTGTGCAGGCGAGTGCTTGAGCGGCGGGTACAAACGCGTGTGTGCGTGCGCGTGCAGCGGCGGGGGGGAGTGCACGGGTGTGGAGGGGGAACTGCCGTACGACGAGAGGCTGCCCGCTTCTGCGCCTCCCACTACTACTGTGGACGCTGCGCCACCGTACATCTGTCGAAATACAAACATCCCTTATTATTTATTTGACTATTATTCGACAACAATTACTCCCACAGAGACTGCAGCACAAACAGTTTGCGAAAAAGTATTCGTATCGCTACCGTCAACATGTCACGTTTCCACGTACAAACTGTGAGTTATCTGTGTCACAGTTGCCCTAGATACATGACAGTTTGTACTGTTTGACGTGAACGACACGTTACGTTACACTTACGCAGACATTCATGCTAGGCTTACAGAACGTAGAAGAGTCTCTAGTCATAACAAAGTCACGATAGGTGCGACGTTAGGTTGAATGTTGGCCACACAACGCGCGAGCCGAGCGAGCGCAGCGAGCGTGCCGCGGCAGCGGCCGGCGAATCGCCAGAATTGGGCTAACCTACACCTCGATAAGTAACGCAGCACTTTTGGGATACAATTCTTGTCGAATATAGTCCTGTCGAAGCAATGGCTTTTCGAACTACTTATTATTATTTGAGATAAAATACTAGTCGAAGTATTGTTGTCGAAATTCAGAGGCACACCCGGTGCCCGACCCTCAATCTTTCCCAACACCGACTATCTACTAGGAGGTAGGCCTTTAGTGTGAGAGGTCATCTTGATACTACCGCAGTGCCAGATATTCTATCGCAATTGTGTGTAAGCATTTAAATGATGATGAAGCTCTGGGCGGCGTTGCAAATGTTATGGGCAAGCGCAATGTACGCTACCAAGTGCACGACTTGCCCGCCCCATAAAACAAAAGTTTGTCTAGGATATCAAGCTTCCTTCGTGCCCGAAGTACTGTCTGATTTACACGTTACTTGTAAGAGAAACTTCAGTAGACCTAGCACGCGCCGGAGAGAAATAGTCTTTATCCATTTATTCTGTCTATGAAGACAGATGTGCCGTTTTTGTTGAATTTGATTTAAATGGCACCTATGAAGTACAAAACCATAGAGAACGCCGTCTATCCACATGGATAAACTATCGTCTGACGTTGCCGTGCTCGGAAGGGAGGTACAAATGATATGGTGGAAAGGATTTCTTTCCTCTCCACGGGGAGAAATAGTCCACTGCCCGTGCAAGCCGTGCTGAGTAAAGTAGATGTATGCTCACAGGTTGTAACGGCGGTTTGGCGACCAGCATCGCGTCTGTGGGAGAGTGGTGCGGCGCGGCCGCACGGAACGACGACATAGGCGGCAGGGGGAGCTCTGCCCCGCCACCGCCGCCTCCGCCGCCGCCTGTCGACTCCGCCACCGGCGCGCCCGCTATACCTGTAACAACATAACCATATCATATGGGACAACATCCATACAAGGTGCTCAGGTCACCTGTACTATGATAACCTGTGGGGCTATTATGTATCTCAAATCGAAAAAATGGCAGCTCTATGTCACTTTTGAAACTCAAACTAGGCAGAGCACGTACTATGGTAACCTGATGACTGATATATATACTTATATATACATATACACACCCAGACACAACTCAAACAGACATGTTCATGCACACGCGGTGTTCAGGTCCCAAACTAGGCAGAGCCTGTACTATGGTAACCTGATGACTGATATACATACTTATATACATATACACACCCAGACACAGCTCAAACAGACATGTTCATGCACACGCGGTGTTCAGGTCCCAAACTAGGCAGAGCCTGTACTATGGTAACCTGATGTCTGATATACATACTTATATACATATACACACCCAGACACAGCTCAAACAGACATGTTCATGCACACGCGGTGTTCAGGTCCCAAACTAGGCAGAGCCTGTACTATGGTAACCTGATGTCTGATATACATACTTATATACATATACACACCCAGACATAGCTCAAACAGACATGTTTATGCACACGCGGTGTTCAGGTCCCAAACTAGGCAGAGCCTGTACTATGGTAACCTGATGTCTGATATACATACTTATATACATATACACACCCAGACATAGCTCAAACAGACATGTTCATGCACACGCGGTGTTCAGGTCCCAAACTAGGCAGAGCCTGTACTATGGTAACTTGATGACTGATATACATACTTATATACATATACACAGCCAGAGACAGCTCAAACAGACATGTTCATGCACACGCGGTGTTCAGGTCCCAAACTAGGCAGAGCCTGTACTATGGTAACCTGATGTCTGATATACATACTTATATACATATACACACCCAGACATAGCTCAAACAGACATGTTCATGCACACGCGGTGTTCAGGTCCCAAACTAGGCAGAGCCTGTACTATGGTAACTTGATGACTGATATACATACTTATATACATATACACAGCCAGAGACAGCTCAAACAGACATGTTCATGCACACGCGGTGTTCAGGTCCCAAACTAGGCAGAGCCTGTACTATGGTAACCTGATGTCTGATATACATACTTATATACATATACACACCCAGACATAGCTCAAACAGACATGTTTATGCACACGCGGTGTTCAGGTCCCAAACTAGGCAGAGCCTGTACTATGGTAACCTGATGTCTGATATACATACTTATATACATATACACACCCAGACATAGCTCAAACAGACATGTTTATGCACACGCGGTGTTCAGGTCCCAAACTAGGCAGAGCCTGTACTACGGTAACCTGATGACTGATATACATACTTATATACATATACATACTTATATACATATACACACCCAGACACAGCTCAAACAGACATGTTCATGCACACGCGGTGTTCAGGTCCCAAACTAGGCAGAGCCTGTACTATGGTAACCTGATGTCTGATATACATACTTATATACATATACACACCCAGACATAGCTCAAACAGACATGTTTATGCACACGCGGTGTTCAGGTCCCAAAATAGGCAGAGCCTGTACTACGGTAACCTGATGACTGATATACATACTTATATACATATACATACTTATATACATATACACACCCAGACACAGCTCAAACAGACATGTTCATGCACACGCGGTGTTCAGGTCCCAAACTAGGCAGAGCCTGTACTATGGTAACCTGATGTCTGATATACATACTTATATACATATACACACCCAGACATAGCTCAAACAGACATGTTTATGCACACGCGGTGTTCAGGTCCCAAACTAGGCAGAGCCTGTACTACGGTAACCTGATGACTGATATACATACTTATATACATATACATACTTATATACATATACACACCCAGACATAGCTCAAACAGACATGTTTATGCACACGCGGTGTTCAGGTCCCAAACTAGGCAGAGCCTGTACTACGGTAACCTGATGACTGATATACATACTTATATACATATACACACCCAGACACAGCTCAAACAGACATGTTCATGCACACAAATGTTTGACCTGACCAGCTGCTCAGTAGGCAGGGTCTACCAGCGCCAATCATTCAGACAAAGCTGTCTAGCAGGTATACGTTCCTGTTTCTATAAGGAGGAAGGAGTAACACTATCCAAGTACAAGTACAACAGTATCCAAGAGACCTCTGTGGATCCTCTTACCTGGTGACGTGGCGTACGGCTCGTGTTGGTAGGGCGGCGGCGGCTGGTAGTACCCCGTGCCCCAGTCCCCCCCGCCGGGGTAGTAGGGCTCCTGGTAGGACGCGCCGGCGCCCGCGCCCTTCGGCGACGCGTACCGGCTTGGGGAGTCGTGGCCGAACTCATCGCTGCCGTACTGTAAACAACACAAGGAAACTTTTAAAACATTTTGTTTTGTTATGGACAGTAACCGATAGTAACTCAACTGTCGCTGATCCAGACACAATAGAAAATGCATTGTTATCCTGGTAACGACAGGGGAGGGGAGATTTTTTCTCAAACATTTGCCGCCTTGTTATAAAACACGGACTAAGGATAGTCCCGAGTTTAAACCACGGTTCAAGGAACCTTCACGTAAAATTCTCTGAAACTACGATTTAAACTCGGTCCGGGGAGATTAGTGACCATACATTACTTGGATTACGAATGTCTTGTGTTGTCTATTGGGTTGATACAAATACGATCGATCTTAAATAGAAATAAAACAAATTATTCCTAAAAAAAAGTGTATTTTTTCTACCGTTCATTTTAAAGAGTACTTAAATCAAAGGCGATTGGTGACCATAATTATTTGGATTACGCATGTGCCCCAGTCTGTTGGGTTGATACAAATCTGATAAGTTCACAGCAGTTCAATCAATGTCGTTCGATAATTATCCAAGAAGCCATTCTACTATTTCTATTGACAAATTGGAACGTAGCGTCACGTAAACGATACTTTATAATAAAAATATATTAGACACTTCAAACAATATCAATTAGCGCACCGTTCATGATCTATACAATAACAGAATATACGAGGGTGAATCAAAAAGTTCTTAGAAGTGCATATATATGAAACCTTTTTGGATCAAGTTCGATATTCAAATTAAAGAGTGTCTATCACACTATATTTATGCAGACTGTCACTTGTTTTTGTCAGTTCGTTCGCATGTAATAAATTTTTTTGTGCAACGAGTTGCTAAAAAGTCAAAATTATGGATAAAAGTGAGTTACGTGCGGTGATAAAATATCTCAGTTTGAAAAAAATGTCTACGAAGGAAATTTTTTTGGACATTCAGCAGACATTAGGGGGTGATGCTGTACCCTATTCTACGGTTGCGTACTGGGTGGCTGAATTTAAAAGAGGTAGATCAAGCTGTAAAGATGACCCGCCTTCTGGGCGGCCTTCAACCTCCGTTACAGAAGAAAATGTCAAAAAGGTTGAGAATCTGGTTTTGGAAGACAGAAGAATGACTATAAAACATATAGCTGAGATCCTAAAGATATCTTTTGGTAGCGTTCAATCCATTTTAATTGATTCACTGGGGTTCAAAAAAGTGTCTGCAAGATGGGTGCCACGAATGTTAACCGACGAAAACAAAAAGCGAAGTTTGGAAATTTCCAAGCGTAATCTCGAAATGTTCCAGCGTGATTCGGATAATTTTTGCCGTCGTCTTGTCACCATGGATGAAACGTGGGTCCACCATTTTGATCCTCAAACTAAAAGACAAAGTATGTCTTGGAAACGACCATCCTCTCCATCCATTAAGAAATTTCGAGTTGCTCCTACCGCTGGCAAAGTTATGGCCTCTGTGTTCTGGGATAGTGAAGGAATCCTTTTTATTGATTACATGCCAAAAGGCCAGACGATTACTGGACCCTATTATGCAAATTTAATCCCGAAAATGCGTGAAGCGATTAAAGAAAAACGTCGTGGAAAACTGTCGTTGGGCGTGTTGTTCCTTCAAGATAACGCTCCTGCTCATCGATCGGAAGTTGCGCTCAACGCAATCCGCTGTGCTGGCTTCAATCTCCTTGACCACCCACCATATTCTCCGGACTTAGCCCCAAGTGATTTTCACTTATTTCCAAAATTAAAAGAGGAAATTCGTGGAACAAAATTTCACGATAATGACGCGGTTATAGCTGCCGTAGAGGACTTTTTCGAGAGTCAAGAAAATAATTTTTTTTCACAAGGAATAAGGAAGTTAGAAACGCGTTATTCTAAATGCATTGCATTGGAGGGAGATTATGTAGAAAAATAAAATATTATTATTTAAATCTTTGCATTTTTTAATATTGATTCCAAGAATTTTTTGATTCACCCTCGTAAAGTTTAGTGAATATATACTCGTATATAGTTTATATCGATCGCTGACGCCCACAGAAACTAACCGCAACTAGACTGTTTTACAATAGCAGAATAAAAAAACGTATAATTAAGCTACGGTTCGATTGCAGTTGGAACAGATTTAGTTAGTTGGATCGTCCCCCAGGTCCCCACTCAGACGTCAGACTACTGACATTCTACAAGTTCTGCATTAGATACCGTACCGTATTAACAATGAAAAGTCATTTGTAGCAATATATTATAAAACAAAGGGAATTACAGCAGGAAAAGAAACGAGGAAAAATACGTTTATTTACAAACAAATTCCGAGTAAATACTCGTGTACACTCCGTATTTATGACGTATCTGTAGTAACCTTATCTAATCTACACAATAATGTGACGTTATTTTACGCAACTTTGGCAAATCTTATAACGCATCAGACGGAGAATTCCTTAAACGATTTCGCGTTTGGCAAAATTATACCTGAAGACATTATTAACAATATTTTCACATTGTGACATTAATATAATTTTCCTAAAGAATTTAAGGATGACCGCACACTAGTCTGACCAGAATCGCATGGTCGACCCGTCGTCGTTTTGGTTTGAAACGTCAATAGACATATCACGTTCTAAAAGTGGTTTCTAGCGTTGTTGTTGTTGTGTATCTAGAAATGCAGAAACATGCACTTTTAAGCCTATCATCAAACTGGAAGAAAACTTTTCTATTTTGTTATATATATATATTGTTTCTCATTATAAAATACTTAACAAGTTATGTCAGGTAAGTATATAAACACCATTTTTAATTAAAATTAATAGTTAATTGAAACTATTTTCTTCAAATATTTCGAGTTATTCCTAACTCGAAATGTTTGAACTTAGAAAGCGAGTTTTGTCTATATTTCAAGAAAAATTTAGGTTATTGACGGAATACGTTAAGAAAGTTTTTAAACTGACATGGTCACTAATGCAAGACTTAACGTTAGAAACGGGATATTTCCCATGTAATGTATTTATAGTGAGCTCTCGATATTTCGGAACAGTTGCAAGCGCCATGTTCACGAGTAAACGGAGTAACGGAGTTTACTCGTGAACATGGCGCACTAACTAACGACTTTTGGCCGAAGACAAACAACCGGGATCGACGGCTTCACGTGTCATCCGAAGCACGGAAGCGCTCAGGGGGCCTACTTCCACCTTTTACGAAACTATCATAAATCAGGAGCGCTTTGTAATAAGCTTAGAATAATCATACTTACTATCGTACTCCCACCGACACAAACGGTCGAACATATTACTTCAATACTATTTAGGGCATGTTCCTTTTTTAGCCGAAATCGATCCTAATGGTGCGTTCCAGGACATACCTATAATGCCTAACCCGAATAGAACACTAACGCAGTTGCAAAGTACGCGAATTGAGTGCACTATTTGATAATACGCCATCAAAACGTCTATCGTAATCCATTATTATTTTAAGCTTGCTATATTGACGTGGTGGTACCAAATTTAATGGTAAGGTTTACATATGACTACTTTAAGAGGTGGGAGTAGGGCCCCAGTTGTATAATGCCTTATAGCGCACACCCATCCAACTCCTGACCGCAGCAAGCGTTGTTTAACTTGTCGAGCTCCGCTACGAGCGCTTCTTGCACTACATAATAATGTTATTTATCAGTTAATAATTCTTAGAATTGGAATAAGGTCCAATTTAAAAGCACAACTGTACACTTTATCAGCGCTCGAGTCACAGTCGTTCGCGAAACCGCACAGATCTCGCGGCTGCTCTTTGTATATTGTCTAACCTATTTTAGTTTCGATACTAAGAACTGATTAGTCAGTTATTGTAACCAGTGCAATATGCTATTACATAAATGGACTATAATATCCTGATACGCAAGATATACGTAAGCTTTATTAATTTGCTAATGATTAAGAGGAAGTACATTTTAGTTTTATTTTTTTACAACATCCACACGCCGGTCCCAGACTAGGCAGAGCCTGTTCTATGGTAACCTTTTATTTATGGGATAGGTTGACAAACGAGCAAGCGGCTCACTTGATAGTAAGTAATAACGTCACCCACCAACATCCACAATGCCAGGTCTCGAGGATGCGTTACCGACCTTTGAGGAAGAAGATAGGAAGGAAGAGATAGAAAGTGTGAGGGTGGTGAGGGAGCTAAAGGATAGGAGGGAGGGCTCTCGGAATCGGGCCTCCGGAAACTCCCACAAACCGACTGTAACGCAACAGCAAGCTATGTTGCTTCCCGTCGGTGTTATGTGGGAGTGTGGTACTTCCCCGGGCGTGCTGGTGGAGTTACAGCGTGGCACTACCACCAAAAAAGCCTGCTGACTGATATACATACTTATATATACATATACACACCCAGACACAGCTCAAACAGACATGTTCATGCACTTGAATTTTTGACCAGTCCGAGGAACAAACCCAGGACCGGTGGCTCAAAAGGCAGGATTGTGAAAATGTAATTGTACATTACAAATACAATAATACGATTACTCGCATTTATCATTTATTCGTTATTATTTAAACCAGTAATTATTAAAACAAAACACGGACAAAACAAAATAAAACTTAATAAGACCGAAATCTCTCGCTGCCAAGTACATAATGGAGGTAATAATTGGAATGTAATAGAAATTTAAAATTAGAAATGTGGGTGACAATGCTACTGCTATAAGAAGGCTTAGCTCTTTGAGGTGAAATACTTGTCATTAAACATTAGTTTTAGTTTTACAAGATGGTTTAAGGAAACTTTAAATATGAAATATTGCTGAAACTACAATTTAAAGTCAAGATTATCTTTAGACTACGTTGTATAATGAGGCAGATTGTCTTCCTGATTGGCTGTCGAGTTGGCAACGAACCCAGCACGAGTCAAACACGTTAGTGAATCACTTCGAGAAAGTGATGTCCAAAATACTACAATAATCTACCTACCTGATAGATAGAACACAATCACTATGCCTACATTATTATCGATAAGAACTTCGATAGATAATACTTTAAATTAATCATACTTTGTACATAATGTATACGTAGCAGACATGTATACATGATTTTCTCGCATTCATCATCATCTCAGCCGTAGGACGTCCATTGCTGAACATAAGCCTCCCCCATGATTTTCCAAAAGGACCGGTTGGAAGCGGCCTGCATCCAACGTCGACCTTCATCAGGTCGCCTGTCCACCGTGTCGGTGGACGACCTACGCTGCGCTTGCCAGTCCGTGGTCTCCACTCCAGAACTTTTCGGCCCCATCGACCATCCGTTCTGCGTGCTATGTGCCCTGCCTACTACCACACTGTTTTCTCGCATTAATAATAGTAATATACATATAGCTGCAATTATATAAAAATGAATCTCCCTTGGTGATCGCATCACGCGTGAACGGATGGAACATTTTCGCTAATTATAGTTTGTTGTGTTAATTAGAAGTCAGTTGTCAGAAGGTTCTTATGAAATAAAAATCAACAAAAGACGGGAGGTGATGGCAAGGCTGAAGGTTATGGCGAGCCTACTACGTGAACGAAGTAGCATGCAGTCGCTAGTTTATAATAATGATCGCATTTATAATATTATATATTAATATTTATAAATGCCAAAGTTTGGGAGTACACCTATATTATTTTATTTCAATAAAAGTAAGTGTGTAAGTAAATTACTTTATAATTAGTAAATAATGAATAGCAATCGACAACCTCTCAAAATCAAAAAATGCTAACGCCTTCTTTAAGTTCTTAAGCTGAATTAATTTTAGAGTTAAAAAAGTAGTTAGCTCCTTAGTTAGGATATACCTGTGAACAGAGTTTCTGTATCGGCTTTGGTAACTATCGGGGATATTTACTCTATAGCTATCTGTGACACAGCCTGGCATATTTCACCATTTGTCACCTCCTCTGGTGGTCTACCATTTCTCTGCTAATTGGACAAAGGTATCGCCATTTATAGCATGTATTCAAACGGGAACGCCAAAACCGAGCGGCGAGCGGTGACGACGGTGGCCATATTTTGGCCAGTTGTGGTTGCGACATAGCTTTCTGTGATTGGGTACTTTGTACAGTACTGTTGTGGTCATAACCACTATGCATCAGTAGCAGGGGAATAGTCTTATCAAGGAACTGACTAGTTGGTGACTGCTAGTGATATCTACATTTGCACAATTCGTCTGCTCGTTAGCCTTCGGCTGGAACGACCGGCCTTCCTCACACGTCTTTTGGCCGGCACGTTGGTATTGGTAAGCAAGGGCAGCCCTTCGCAGGACCGGTTAAGATGATGATGATGATGGGGACTGATGACAGGACAGAAATGGTGAATGCGCAACTTTATCTCGCTCCAACCTAGTGGGGAAGGAGTTTTAGTGGGTTTCGCCCCCTTCCGTCATGCTCCGTAGCAGAAGAGAAGGGCGGACTCGAATCTGTCCCGGTTCTGAAAACACGGAACCCAAGGCTGGCCCTAAACGAAAAGACAAGAAGAAAGATGCTGACGTTACGATGCAGAATGATCTCCACGACACGTGCAGTCCCATGTGTAAGAATTTTGCATTATATTTTAGAAACGGGATATTTACCATGTATTGTATTTATGAGCTCTCGATATTTGGGCACAGTTGCATGCGCCATGTTCACGAGTAAACTGAAGTATCTGCGGGTAAGTGTTCTTATTCTTATTCTGATTGGGGGCGCTAAGTCCTGCACTGACGTCCCGCTTGGGGTGTATTGTGCATTTCCCCTGCCAGCTACCAGAGCCATCCCAACTCTGTATGGCTCCGGGTCGCGGCCACAACTGCTTCAGTGATATTGGCGGGTAGGTGCGGTTATGACTATTAATTCTTGCATTAGTGACCATGACAGTTTGAAAACTTATATCAACTAGACTGATGTAATTAGTTTAAAGAACGTATTGGAAAGTTTATCTTATATATCTTATTATTTCAACAGATCACCTTTACCTATCGGATACGTTTTGGCCGAGTAAAACAAGTCTACGGCACCAATTTAGAACTTTTCAACGAACTCTAAAATCAATTTTACAACTCAACGAGAAGATGAGAAGACCAAAAACTGCGAGAGCATGTGCAAAGTACGCCAAAAAGATTTAGCACAAAGCGTCATTTTTTTTCCACCAAATCATCAATGAACCTACACAATGGTGTGCCGCAGTGTACCGAAGATAAGCAAGGTGTTTCTACTCCATTGTTCACCGCATAAGGTATCGTATAGTTGACTAAAACGGCGTAGAAAAAACATAACAACTCTGCATTAGCCGGGTTTCGAAATGTCGAGTGCTAGATGAATTGTTAGATGTTGAATCATGAGTAATCATAAACATTATATTCATCATCACCTACATTATCGTCGGCAGCTATAGCTTTAGCCTACAAATGCCATATTATATTGTAGTATCTATACTGACGGCAACTTGTACGTTCAGTGCTGTATCTAGTTTTTAGGGTTCTGTACCCAAAGGGTAAAACGGGACCCTATTACTAAGACTCTGCTCCGTCCGTCTGTCTGTCTGTATCTCATGAACCGTGATAGTTAGACAGTTGAAATTTTCACAGATGATGTATTTCTGTTGCAGCTATAAGAACTACAACAATAATTAAAAACTAATAAAAAAAATGATAATAATACAAAAAAACCGGTCAAATGCGAGACGGACTCGCGCACGAAAGGTTTTATACCATTATCTATAAAACGGCAAAAACATGTCTGTTGTATGAGAGAGTCTGCATGAATTCAACTGTTCAGCACTCGCACATACTTCGAGTAAACAATAAAACATTACTGACACTGACTCTGGCAGACAGTAGTAGAAATGGGCCGGCACGACCGGGGAAGTACCACACTCCCACGTAACACCGACGTGAAGTAACATAGCTTGCTGTTGCGTTACATTCGGTCCGTGGGAGGTTCCGGAGGCCCAATCCCCACCCCCTTCCTCTCTCCTTCTTCCTCCTTTCCCCTCTCCCCTTCTATTAATTTTATAGGTCGGCAGCGCGTTGACAACGCCCTTGTATTGCAAACGTCTATAAGCAACCATCATTTTCCATCATGTGGGCCGCCTCCATGTCTGCCTGCTTTAGGCAATAATCTTCTGGTTATGTCTTCTTTGAGCAGAGAATCCCTAGTTTCGAACGGAACAGTTTCGAGCTCATGGTGTTTAGAGAGGGCCACCAATGAAGATATAAACTTCGATCCTATATGGTACAGAATATCTATCATGGTACCTTTCCTCGGACTCAGACGAAGTCTTATACCTACTAGAGCTGCACTAGTCATGTTTCCTCGGCTATTGTGATTCTCATGGCGAAGGCGAAGGGCGGTATCGTTTATCTTCGACGTCACAAAACAGCATACCTATAGATTTTCGGCTAAGCGAGTAAGATAACAGAGTCTATAGACATACCAAAAATAACCCAAACACGAACGACGTAAGCCATAAAATCGAATGATTAATCACACGGATTTTATATGAACCAATTCCACGAATAATGGAATTCGCACTTCCCGTAGCCCGTCTCCTCCTCCCGTTAAACTTCTTCAAACGTTGGGTTTGCAAAAACGTAATTTTCTTATAAAGTACATAATTTCGTCCACATTTTTCTCTTGACCATATATTTATTTATAATAATAATTACATCAAAAACTTACAATCTAAGGACCATAACCTTTTTGAGCCAGACGTGAATAAGACAATACATATTATTGTGATAACTAGACTGTTGATGACACAAATTGTGTAAATAACGATTGCAGTTTAGCAATAGTGCAATAAGATGGAGTACAATACATCCATATCCGATTGGCAGACAATCAAATAGTTTAGTAGTGCGAGTGCATGGTGTGTCGGCGCATATAATTTTTACTTGATCTTTAAAATCTTAAGTATCTATATAAGGTATTTACGTAAAACAAATAATTTGAAATGACTGTCTGTGTTCGTTTGTTCCGATTAATCTCCAAAGCGGCTGGACCGATTTGGACGGAACTTTCACTAGCAACTGCATAACAACTAATTGTATAAGAAGTAACATATAGCCTACTTATTGTATATTTAGGCATTAGTTTATCTGTGGTTTTTATGTTGTATTAAAGTCTCGAATAAAACGTTATTCTTTCTTTCTTCTTTTTCTTGCTTTTCTACTTTTCTATTTAAGAAAATAAATTATAAAAAAAATTTCGGCATCTTTTCCGACTTACGACGGAGTGCTAGTCTAGTGACCCACACCGCCTTAACCATAAAAGGTTAAATATATCACACAATGAGCTCAGACGTCCGCGTGACTCATGGGGATTGGGATAACTCTGGAGTGCATTCTCGGGCACATCCTGCTTTGATAACATACTTTATAGTATACTAGGTACTGCATGCCACTTCGTCCGCGTTCAACAAGGTAGTAATAGCCCTATTGGCGATGACCTGTGGAATTAACTTGACTGGCCGGTTGGGGTAGTTGGTAGCGAAACCCTGCCTTCTAGGACACTGCTCCACAGTTTGATCCCCGGACAGGTCAAACATTTGTGGCCATGATACCAGTATTTTGCTAATTTAGGTCCGGAAGACATTGTGTGGAAAAATCAATTCGTGTCATCAAAATCAAAAAAGTGGTCCGTATTTTATGACATTTGGTTTTCTTGTTGTTTTACGTTTTACAGTAACGCGAAGTCGCACTTCTTATACGACAATATGATTACAAAATGATACTGTTATTTGGAACATAATAACTTATTTAGGTGAACATTTACAATATTAGTGGGACTAACTGCACCGGCCGCTTCTCTATACGTGTAAAAATTTACTACACACAGATACGAATGAAGTTGTGTAATATGGGAACACAAAGAAGATTCTTAAGACACCACGCTGTGGACTTAATCACTATGTTATCTTCGCTCAATGCTCAAGCCTGAGGTAGGAATCGAATCGACGGCCGACCTCTGGCCTATCATCACTTTAACTAGAGATCTTCAGCGGTGTGCATTGGAACTGTGGCGAATGAATGGGATTTATGGGCAGAGAATGCACAGACTTGTGTCTTTGTGGGATTGAATTGGACAAGATTTTGTCGTCCCCATTCAAAGATTTGCTCCAAAGAGTTCACTACTTCAGACACAAGTCTAACCCGACTCTCTTCTGCTGACGTTCTGGGGTTAAACCGTTGTCCAACTTTCAAAGGAATCATAATAATATTGCTCTGCATTGCTTCACGTATTGATATAAATCCCATCTCACGCTCCTAACTGAAGGAAGCGAGCACCAGTTTTTCTTCGCACCGGAAATGCCTCCTTACTTCACGAAGCCGATCTCGACAATTCATATCTTGTGATATAATAACTCTTGCTCGAATCGGGATTCAGTTCTCGTGTTGGTAAAAAAGGGTTAAATTGTACATCCCGTTATGAGCGGGGCGAGGGATAAGACGATAGCGTTTAGAAACATTATCGTTTAAAATGTTAAAGATAGGTTCTTTCCTTCATCAAACGCATTTTCAGTATAATTGAAAGCTGATTATAAAACATAACAGGAAATCGATACGCGACACGTCTTTAACAAATAACATGATTAGAAACGTGACGACGAAAAAAAACGAAAAAAAAATTAACGTGCTTTACTCTTGACAATTTAGGATATAGATTCGTCCATGAGCCGCGCGACACACGGAAGAATGTATATCCTAGATGATCGACTTCATTGATTAAAGCGTCGCGCTCAAAACAGTAAAGTATGAGCAAATCTACCTAAGCACTACATCAGAAACGGGTACGGTATAGCAGCTCATTAATATTGTAGAGTTAAGCAGAATTCAATAAAGGATTTCGATAAGGCACTAAACAATGATTAAAACTTTATCTTTCAAGTTAGAAATTGCATTAAAATTACTCTAAAATTAAGTTGCAGGTCTGTGAGGCAAACCGCTGAGTGGACGCTATGCTTTGAAAATACTTTGGGGTAGATATTCTTTGACTAGCCCAAAGTATTTCCAAAGCACGATGATTGATGGCATATCACGTGGACCTCAATTCACAGTGCATCTGTCTCATTACTCCATTTTTTTTTATATTCTTTCATATGTCTGTCTATATGTGGTGTTGTAATAAAACGCAGTCTTGAATAAATGCGTATTATTTCAATGCATTTTCTTTCTTTCTTTATTAATTCGGATATACCCCGGAAACCATCAAACAATCTGTAGAAACTGATAATCACGGGGAACCTGGAAAGAAAAAGATCAAGAGAATGGAGCCCAATAAAATGGCCCGAAAGTCTGGAAACAAAGATCACAGATGCATTGGACCACGAAAACTAAAGGCTGGGAATATTCGAGGCTGATTTGCCTCGAGAAAGACCGAGAGCATCACGACGCTCAGCACTGACGGTGACGTCATAATCCGCTACCTTACTTGACTTGGAGACAGCCCCGTCAGGGCCGTCGTCCTGATCTCCTGGTACAGTAACAGGAAGAAGTGACGCGTCAAAGCTGACGCTGGGAACGTTCCCGGATCACAATGACTCACTCCTGTCTGCGAATGAACGTTTGATTATTTTCGTATATATACATAACTAGGTGTTGAAGTGTTTAAGCAGTTTTGAAGGGCACATCTGGCTGGATGTATCCAAGCATATAACAGGAGGAATAATTGAAATTATTATCATTTCTCTCAGACATTCTGAATCAATCACCTTCCAATACTTATTCTACTTATGGTTTAGGAACCTCGGGGATGATGTGTAAGCGTTTAGATCTTCGCGGTTGTTAACTATGTTATAATTAGTACTCCCTGTGAGTATTGTACGAGTACCACGTTTTATGAAAAAAAAATAGTACCTATACATAACAGTCTAAATTACAATTTTGGTTGGAATTACTGTGAAACCTTCAGAAATTGTAAAGGCGATGAAAAAATTGCCCCTGGAAAGATGTTGTAACAATAGTTGAATATTTTTTTCAAAATACATGATATTTTTACTACATCGTACTTATAGATATAGAGCGACATCGAAGTTAAAGGTAAGACCGGGAAGGATAGATCAAATCTATTACAGTTACTGGATTCAAAAACCTCAAAATTATGAGACTTGGAAAGACAATAAATGTAAGTTTTTGCCATGCAGTATGGTAAACAACCGAAAAACAGTAAATGATGTTTTAAGATCTAGAGAGATAAATTCGATCCTAGGTGGCTTAGCGGTTCATGGCATCTGACACAGACAGAACATGCGGACGCGGGGCTCGAATCCCGTCCAAGGATATAATTTTTCTTTCTAAAAAATCTGCAAAGACTTAATTTTAAGAGTACTGGTCGTTCATAAACCGTTTTATCGGGTGTCCTGAAACTCAACGATAACCTGGCATAAGGCGAGAGACTAAAGTATACCTATTATGAAAAAAAAAATTAAAAACATGCACGTCACTTAGCCAAGCGATAATAGACATTTTTCGAAAAAGTTGAAAACGTTTGATTGAAATTTTAATACTAAAAATCTAAATAGTATAAAATAACAGTATAAATCAAATAACAAAAAACAGTGCTACTAATCGCAACCACAAATCAAAGTATTAACATACTAAACATTATACATAATAACATAAGTAAAATAAATTAAGTTTTGACGAGTTACAAAAGTATTGTCAGTTAACTTTGACACTCCATGTTGGATTCAGGAGATTTTCTTATTTTTTAACTGGTATTCCATGACCTGTCGCCCGGTACCAGGTAATCGTTGAATTCCGGGACATCCTGTATAAAATTAAATTAAAACCTGTACCAGAAGCTATGCCCTCCGCGGCCCTTACCATTAGTAAAGGGGGCTGCAGTTGAAGAGGCATCGTGTTACGGATCCATTAGGCCCTGTCAAAAGGCACAGCGTATCGAATTACTGATTGTGATCGGAAGGCTATTGAAAAATCACTGCATTTAACAATGGTAATTTGGTTGCGTTAAGCAGGCGTTAGTGCTCCAAAAATAATACAATAAAAATGTAACAATGGTATTTCGAACTTCAAGGTTTCAAGTACAGATACCGATGACAATTTCGCCACACGTGGAGGTAAAGTTAAAAGTTTATCTAATCTTCTATCAGTTCAAGAGGTTTTAACAGTCGGCGGACTGAATGTTGAAATTGAAACAGTAAAATTGATTTAGTTTTCAGTGGCCGTTTTTGATTCTAGATTCATGTCGACGCAGTTTTGATGAAGATTATACAGAATTGGTTAAACACAAAATCAATCCTGCGATCGTAATGGTTTGCCATCGAAGCTGTTATCGTAATAATATCTCGATTGTTGCTATGACAACGAGCTTGTTTATTGAAATTGAATGATTTAATGTTTAATTGAATTTCATTCATTGTCAAAATTGGAATTTCATTCATTCGGTCCAATAAATAAACAAATTTTAACCTCACTTTTATTTGGAACTAGCGACTGCCGCGACTTTGTTCGCGTAATAGGGTCGGCCTTTGGCCTCGCCATAACCTCCCATCTTATCTTGGTTATTCTTTCATAAGAACCTTCTCTTGACAATAATTAACACAACAAAAAAGAATTAGCGATATTGTTCCATCCGTTCACGCATGATGCGATGATGATATAGATTTATTTCTGAAAGTAGAAATGTGCTTTGTCAACAACTACCAAACTGTAAACGTAAACATAGCAGCACTGATTATTCAATTCGAAAAATTATCAAAAATAGCATTTCCAACGAAAACCAAACAAATTGGAATCGAACCATTTCGGATCACCAAAAAAAGCTGTCGAACATAAAAAAGTTCAAAGATACAAGGAACAACTATCTCGGGGATTGATTCACTAGTGAACAGTGATTCCCATAAAACAAGAGCAAAATCGTCATTAAACATAACGTAAATAGCGCGGATGGATATACTATTGGACCGCTCCCCGAAACGAGAGGATATTTTTAGACATTATAGTTATGAGTGTAAGAATACAGCGGGGACAGTAGTGGGAAGTTAGAGATACAAATCCACGCACACAGTCACACATGTTAATAAGGTTTACAGCATTCTCCAACTGCAGCGTAATTACGGTAAATCTGCCGTATTTTTTTCTAAATCCACCTACTGTAGGCATGTCATTACGGCGCCAAAATCTATCGTAACTTCATTTGGAGTTTTTTGTATTCGCATCACGGAAATCTAATGTAGACTTTCCGGGCATAGAATTACGACGATAAAGTGTATAGGTACTACCTAATTACAAAGTAAGGTAATATATCGGATAACATAATAATTCCGTGGCGTATTAATCTTGTCAAGTTGCTGTACTCTATGTCGGACAAATTAAACTTTGATTGGTGTTTTCCAGTAACTTTTCGTTTGTAATTTATTTAAATTGTGCCTCTGTTTCTACTAAAATGGACAACATATATGGCAATGAGTGATTCTTTTTGAGTTGTCCAACTACGAGCGTGGTGGAGGTCATTCGAAAAGAAGTAGGTCTAATAAAAAAGGTTATACACAAATTTCGATCAGAGTGGCGGAGACATTATGACTTCTCTCCATGGTGAGACTGGGTTTCCCATTTACGTAGGAGGTTGCCCGTCCACTGACACAAGACGTGCTCCCGGGTGGTACCCTTTTTATCTTTAATTTTTGGTTTTTGTTCTATCGAAAACCTGTACTTATGACAAACTTGATCTGAATAACTACTAAGAACTCCAAGACAGAACTAGATAGAACTAGGATTGTACTAAAATAATTATTGATGGAAATGTGAACGCTCTTGTCTTACTAAGTAACATAAATACGAGTAGCTCATAAATAAATAATTAGTAAGTGTATTGTTTAAAGCTTTCTTACTGTCGTTTAGTGGGATATGTTTACGAGTACGTGTAATCGGTCATAGTGGATGTGGGCGTTGACACACGGCCGCATTATCTAATGTTCTCTCATACGTATGACTAGTATCAACCGCAGATATTTGAAAGGGAATATCTACATTACTTTATACTACAACGTTTATAGTATGCGAAATTAAGATTGGGTCCGTGTGGATATCAAAGTTTGGTCTCGGCGCAAAAATATTTAACAAGAAGTAGTATTTTAGGTAGTCGCAGGGAAGACCTGGATGGATGTGATGGCGAAAATTAAAGTAACGGCTCAAAGAAGAATGTAGACCTTATCTTGATGTCCATAGCACAACAAGATATGGATGATACTCGAGATGTAGTAAAAGACCTTTATATATCTCGAGATATACCGTATCTAGAGATTCTAGAGGAAAGAGTCGTTCAAATTTCCCTACAGTAAACAGTTCCTTGATTAGGAAGAAACATGCAAATTGATATTACCGCCGAAATTATTCAGCAAAAAGGTCTAGTAATACTAAAACCCCACACGCAGCAGCTTGCATCCAATTGGGAGCTAACTACTGCGTCTCAGGAAGTAGTCAGTATACTGAGTTATGAGTCACCAAAGTTTCCTTACACTTAAGCAGGTTCATCCCTGAACAACTAGGCCAACGACGGCGGCCTTCAGACCTCCAGAATGTAGACTAGGTAAACAAGGGCCCTAACCGGGACCTAAGCTGAGGTGCAGCGCCGTGATAGGGCCCACGCAGGGTAGAGAGGTGGAGTAGAATGAATAGATGGCGTAGGGATTGCAGAGCGCATTGACCCCGACAAACTCCAAGAATAGGTACGTCTAATAGGGTTGTCCTGTCCAAAAAAATCGGATGGTATTTTTTAACATCGTATAAGAAATTTATAAGCAAGTCAAATTTTGATCCTTTGGCATGTGAATTCTAATTAGGTACGTATGTACACCTCTTAGTATTACTACACCTTTTTGTTATATGTAATGACACAGATTTTTGAAACCTCTGCTTGGTGCATATATTCAGAAATGACTCCATTGGATGCAGACTGTTTTGGAGATCCATCAAAAAATTCCATTCTATCATAAACAAAGCACACAGTAATTATATCATCTAAGAGAATCCACAACATTTCGAGGACAACAGAGAACAAGAATACGTTGATATATCTGCAGCTGCTTACCCCACTCTCCTGGCTGGTCGCAGGCGGCTGCTGAATCCCATGGTCCTCATTGTATCTTCTCCTCGCCCTGTGCCTCAATAGAGCTGACGCGTCAGTATGCCCAAACTGGAATATCTGTTCATCTTTCCCCAGAAACACTTTATCACTCAGTTCACTATATTCACCGTCTTTCACATACACTTTTGGGTTAAAATCCGTGCTCACGTACTCTGAGCGTACACCGTCTAAGATTTCCGAGGATAGCCGAAGCGTGTCCGAGGTTTGCCGGAGGTTGTCGGAGTCGCGATAGTTCTCGCATATTTGATTGAATGTGTTGAAGTATTCGGACGCTAGGTCAGTCTTTGGTTGGTACTCCATGGTGGAGAACGGTGGGGGGTCGGCGGTTAGGAAGCTCGACTCCATGTTCAGCTCGCTGCGTATCGCCATGGTTGTGTCATTTGAATTTGAACTTTTTGCACTTGGTCGGAGGCATCACTTTTGGTTGTCACTGTGAATTTTTTATTACACTCTGTTGGCTGTGTTTACGTTTCTATTATAGTTGTTTTATTGCAATAAATATACTTTAGATATCAAAGTCAAAATCATTTATACAATTTAGGCATCAAAGACGCACTTGTGAACGTCAATTATTCATTATAATGTACATAAAAGACTATACCGCCGCGTTCCACAATATATAGATAGATAGAGGGGCTTTAGGGTGATCCATCAAAGATTGAGCTATGGATGCGTTTGGTATCCACCAATTAGATCGTTGAAATTACCAGATTAAGTAGATCAAGCAATATGATTGGTAGATACCAAACGCATCCATAGCTCGCATCTCTATTGGAAAAGCAGCCTTAAAAGGGTACAACTACAAAATTTAACTTTTCCAACTTCAAAGTAAGATTCAATCCGTGAAGCTGAATATTGCAAGTACATTCAAACTACAATAACCTAACCTCATATCTTATATAGGTACCTCAACCATATTATAAAAATACATTACGTAATTGCGTATGACCTAACTAGTTATGAGCCAGCTTACGGCCAACGCCAGTTGGACCAAACGGTACACGTGGATAGCAGTGACTCTGTTATCAAGTTCATATTACGGGTCTAACCCAACCGACAAGCTGAAATAGAGTTCGTGGATAGGATACTTCATTATGTGTGGATTAACTAATTAAAAACAATCCATCAGGAAAGTTTGTCGTCGTCAATTTAATTTATACATAAAAGTTCTATAAGTAAAAGGCGCGTTCAATGGCATTTTCTACCGACTTCCAAAAAGGAGGAGGTACTCAATTCGACTGTTTTTTTTATGTTTGTTACCTCATTTTATACGACAGCATATACCTTATTTTTTTTCGAAGTCAGTAGAAAAAGGGATTTCTTTTAGTACGGACAAGTACTAGCTATGCGTTCCTCTTAACGCGAATTTCAACCGAAGATACACAATTCGAACGCCCTTGTGAACTTGTGAAACTACATGGCATATTTCTGGCTTAGTTGTTATTTTTGGCAATTCGAGAAGGCTATCCGACCGCAGTTATTATCACACCCGTTACCTGGCGAGGTAGGCAGGGGCTGCGGTAGCCAGAGGCTGTGGTAGCCAGAGGATGTTGTAGGCAGTTCCATTTGCAAGACCCTGGAGTACCTAATTTGTTTCAAACTTAAACTCAAATCATTTATTGCTTACTAGCTGCTCTCCGCGGTTTCAACCGCGCGGTGATGGATAATGATGATGATGAATCTTATATAGCCTATGTTACTCAGGGTGAATGTAGCTTTCCAATGGGGAAAGTATTTTTGAAATCGGTCCAGTACTTTTTGAGCCAATTCGTTACAAACATACTTACAAATCTTTCCTCTTTATATTAGTATAGATGTGCCAAGTTAGCATACAATGCAGGTGATGTTGCCTAAGGTTTACAATAAGTACATGTCGCATATTACCCCCTGGGGTGTTGCAATTGTGCAAAGAGGACCAGTCTTTTTTAGTGTATTATCATTGAAAAATTCGTCAATATTATAATAACACTTCTGCAAAAGTAATTTTTAAGTGTCAATTTGAATACATTCATTTTATTTTTGTCTTTTATTTTGTTAATTATTATAAATTTTAACTGCCATTGCCTTGGTATACCGGAACTGTGCATTTTCAGTCTGAAAGTAGGTATTAAAGTGTATGTTTCCGTGTTAGTCTAAGGGGATAATTTCTCGTCTGTTCACACGCTTTTAAATTGCTTTTGCTACATTCAGTCTCATCAAATTATTTTTTAATAAATATAAAATTTAGTCGATTAAAGGGACTCAGCGATCTTTTATAAATTTCTTAACATAATTTTATCGCGAATTGGATTAAAACTCGATAAGACTGATTAATGGCATAGCGATATATGTCACCTGTTCCGTGATAGGTATTATAGGACAATCTGTTATCACACATGCTTATGTACTGATAAGACATAGAAAGCGATTTAAGAACTAATAACATACAACTTTATATTCATATCACATCTTTTCTTTTGTACTGATAACAATTAACGGGATATTGATTACTGCAGCGCATTCTTTAAATACCTTTTCCAATCAAATTGCAAAAGGTATAATCTCTTTTAAAAGCCGTTGCACAGACAATTTGCGAATGAGTATTCGTATAGTAAGCGTCGACACGCCACGCTTGGGCATACAAACTATGAGTTATCTGTGTGACAATGTGCCCTAGATACATGACAGTTTGTACTGTTGCACGTGAACGACACGTTACGTTACACGCACGCAGTTATTCGTGCTAGGCATACTGACTGTCACAGCTTATGTGTTTTGTTTTTCTGCGCCAGCCGTTTACACGGGTGAATAATAAAATAAATAAAGTTTAGAATCGAAGAGTTTAATAATAAATAGTAAAATGAAATAAACTTTGAATATTGTTTAATACTCATCTATTTCAGAATAAGATTAAGGCGTGTCATAGGAACTATTTTGATATCTGTAGTTTCTTTTGAGGGTTTCATTTGTTTACACCCTATATTAAGAGGATAATAAAGTTTTAGAAGGCCTAAATCTAAGAAGAGAAGAGAAGGCGCAACTCATGCAGCGCCAGACTTGTTGCTTTTTACAGCGAAAGAAGAAAACAAATTTAATATACATCCTTGTGTGGTTGAAAGATTTATCCTAAAATGCGGAAACAATTTCGAAAAATCTAACATGGTTTGTACACATTTTCTTTCTACCGACTTCCAAAAAAGGAGGCACTCAATTCGACTGTATTTTTTTATGTTTATTACCACATAAATTTCGACTGGGTGAACCGATTCTCAAAATTCTTTTTCTGTTTGATAGCTGGTGCTAAGCTTTCAAAGCTCTTAAAGCTACTGTGGTCCCATTTAATTTAATCAAGTTCGGTCAAATAGTTCTTGAGTTACACTCCAATAACTAAAAAGAATAAAAGTCGGTATCTTTTTCAAATTGTACTTGTCAATATGAATAACAGGATTCACGCACGTAAATAAGTCAGATCTTTCCAACTATAGTTTCAACCACATCCGGTGCACGACGTTTTTCATATTTAAAATATCGCCAATTCCAAAACAAATCTACCGCCATAAACATAAGACCACCCAAAAGAGCGTCGAGAAGATTAAATTCAAAATTTCGATAAACAATAACGACCTAAGAAACGATTAAGAAAACGACCTAAAAAACACTGGCTGAACTGTATAAGAAAAAAGGCACAGAACCGACAATCGATAAACCGTCGAATCATGCGCACAATCGAACAAAAACGTCCCAAATTCAAATCACCTTGCGTCTCTCATGGGAAACCAACCCCAACTCTTTATTTGGAGAAATGGTGTAAGGGACAATAGATGAAGCAGGTACGCGGCATTTGTAAGCATTTCTAGTCCAAGTGTCAAGTTATGGTTGAAATTAAATAGTTTAGATAGACTGTGATATTATTATTTTTGCAAAATTTACTTTTTGATTGGCATTTGGAATAGAAATGTCGATCATTCTCCGTATGGGGTCATTCGATTTCATTCTGAAATTACAAAAGAAATGTCAGGTTATTTCTGAAGATTGTAAAAAAATTTAATAATGAACAAGTACAATTTGAAAAATTTTATACCTGCTTCCATTCTATACATTATTGGAGTGTAACTCAAAAACTACTTAACCGAATTTGATAAAACTTATATGTTACCACACGGGAAGCACCACCTTTCAAATAAAAATAATTTTTGAGAATCGGTTCACCCTATCGAAAGTTATGAGGTAACAAACATAAAACATACATTCGAATTGAGTACCTCCTCCTTTTTTGGAAGTCGGTAGCTTGTGACGAAGGTAAGTACTATTCGCGTTGTTCTGCGTGTACATTACTATAGTGTCTTTTTACTTATTTATCATCTGAATACTTTTAATTGCATACTAAAGTTATGACATGGCTTGAGACTCAAGTAGGACTCAAGAGTAGGATAAGAAGCAATCCCATGTTGGTGTGTCAACTCTTTATGAATTTGATAAGGAAAACATGTGATAATCAGCAGTACAATAATCGACAAGTTTAACATAGATCTGCATCCGATCTACATACCGAACAAATAAGTAATTACATGAGAAATGTACGCGTATTAATTACCCAACAAAGCAATTTTTTGCTCGAGGAAACTGATCAGGTATTTTTAAGCAAAACTAATTTAACAGCATTGTAAAAAGTAAAGGTGCTCTATAAATTAGTAGACTGGGGAAACATACTCGGCGTGTGGTATACCAATTGTAAAGTGTGTTTGTAAACACAGACACCAGCGCCATCTGACGAGTGCTGCGTTGATGCAGATATAGTAATACAATAACTGTGCTACGGTACTGTGGTGTCAAGGACGCGGGTTCAAAGCCTGCAGCAACAGGGGTAGGGCGTGTTTCAGAACTCTGAAAAACCTACTTATGAAGCATAATGTAAGCAGTTTCCCAACATCACAGGCCGAAAGGATGATGATGATGATGATGATGATGACGGTGTCACAATCAAAACCACAACCCGAATGAACGTAATTTGTATTATAGTAAATACAATTATATATGAATAAAATCCAATGTAATAAGACATTTCAGTGGGCCGAGCACGAAAATCTGCTTAAGTGTAACGTTATCGTATCGTTGACGTATTCAGTACAAACTATGAGTTATCTGTGCCACTATTGTACTAGATAAATGACAGTTTGTACTGAATACGTTAACGGTGCGATTACGTTACACTTAAACAGATTTTCGGCTCGGCACACTGTTCGACTTTGGCACAATACGCAAACTACCGTGAAGCAAAAGTTAATAATGCGTTTCAGACACAGATATAAGTACATATATGTACAATAGATAACTCAAGTATCATGTTCATTGAAACCAAGCGTGCCGGCTTTTTAATGAAATAAATTTACGCATATCTATTATAATTTTAAAATAACTTACCCGTGAAAGGAAATATATTCTTGCTTTTGGGGGCTCGAAATTTCTGACCTATTGCAGGTAAATATCACGCAACGAGTTTTTTTGGTTTGGCCGTCCGGCTACAGTAAGCAGCGGCTGCCATCCTTGACGCTCGGTCGGGGTTCGGACACGAATTACACGCATTTGCGCTATCTATTATAATTTTAAAATAACTACCTGTGATAGGAAATATATTCTTGCTTTTGGGGACTCGAAATTTCTGAGGTATTGCAGGTAAATATCACGCAACGAGTTTTTTGGTTAAATGGCCGTCCGGCTACAGTAAGCAGCGGCTGCCATCCTTGACGCTCGGTCGGGGTTCGGACACGAATTACACGCATTTGCGCTATCTATTATAATTTTAAAATAACTACCTGTGATAGGAAATATATTCTTGCTTTTGGGGACTCGAAATTTCTGAGGTATTGCAGGTAAATATCACGCAACGAGTTTTTTGGTTAAATGGCCGTCCGGCTACAGTAAGCAGAGGCTGCCATCCTTGACGCTCGGTCGGGGTTCGGACACGAATTACACGCATTTGCGCTATCTGTTGTACTTATATATATTGTATATTGTAATTATACACCCTTACCTTACCTACGCTTATAATGTAAGTGTCGCTTCTTAGACACAATAATAAAAGCCATAAGCTATATACTCGTATTGTTTTTACTGCTATTTTACTATGACGAGTTTTGTATTTAATTGATTTATGTTGTTCAGTTAACATTGCACTCGGGCCCCAAGATACAGGCCTAGTGCTTAGTTTGGGGTCCGCCGGTAATATATTTAGTTTGTACATACAATAAGTACTAGTTACTACTCGTTTATTTAAGTTACAATGTTTAGTATTTACGTAACTTTTTTTTGGCAATAAAACATCTTGTATCTTGTATATATCTTGATTTTAGATGTCTCCGGCAGCCATTGACGCTGGAACTTGTCGCGACCTACCATATCCGCGCTCTTGTCTACCGCACACACAAGGCACATTCGGAAATACGGAAACACCGGTGAGCAGTAAGCGTGGTACCAGCTGTGTATTGGTTTGTAAACACAGACCTGCGCCATCTGACAGGTGGGTGATGCAGATGTGGCGGCAAGGACGAGGGTTCGACACCCGCACCGGATTGTATGCGGAATGCACTATCTCTAAACTCCGCTACTTTAATTGGCATAGTTCATCGTGGAAGAAAGGGAAGGTCTGTTAATATGTATTGGTCTATATCTACATTATAAATTTCACCCAACTTCTTTAAGTAACTTTGGGGGAGAGAGTTACGTCATCCAAACAAACATTATCGTGATAAATCGAATCTGTGCCCAATCACTCGCAAGCTAAAAATCTCGACCTTGGTTACAGACATGTCCCACTGACTCCGAAAATCGTGATAAACATACCTTTTTTGTAAATCATCAACTTTTAACAGTTCAATCGCGCTCATGGCATCAAATTTCCATCGCGATGCAACAAGTTTGAAAAGTCGAAACAAAAATTTATAGGTACCTATATAAAAATGAATCTCTATTACCCTTATTTTTATTGCATCACGCGTGAACGGATGGAACAATTTCGCTAAATCTTTTTTGTTGTGTTAGTGTTAACAATCATAATCAGCCCATTTTGTTCCCACTGCTGGGACTCGAGCCTACCTCTCAGAGAGAGGAGTTGGGCCATAATCCACCATGCGACCCCAGTACGGATTGGTGGATAGGTTAGTGGCCAACCCATGTCGAAGTTTTCAGGCCCTCGACATAGCCTAACGACTGTTGTTCTAAGACAAACAACCGGGACCGACGGATTAACGTGCACTCCGAAGCACGGTAGAGCTAAGTTGAAAAATGCCACTAGCGGTCACCCATCCAAGTCCTGACCGCAACAAGTGTTGCTTAACTTGTTGATCGGTTAAGATCGCCAAGTCGAGCTCCGCTACGAGCATTCGCTCGTTAACTATAAGGCAATAATTATGATGCGAAGGTTCTTATGAGAGGAAAAATATTAAAGATGGGAGCTTATGGCAAGGCCAAAGGCCGAGCCTACTACGCGAACAGTCGCAAGTAATATATAAATTACGCGAAACTATTTAATTTCAATTTCTAATAGTTGCGAAAACCGTAAGTCACAAACATCAAGACATCCCACAATAAGATTGACCAATCAATACGTGCTAATACTGTGCGCAAATTTCTCGAAAGCTCAAAGATTCGACGTAAGATCTTTCTCATGCCTATCTGATGCAGTTGTCACCCCTCCACCTCCCCCCAGCAGCAGGGTGGGCGACCACCAGCGTGGTAACCCGATCATGCGAGCTCGAATCAGCTGATTCTCACGTACTCCCCACACTACCCACATGTACGTGTTGGGTGTCCAATTATACACAAAAACTTAGGAATCCTTAGGATCTGTGCTATTTGGACAGCGGTGAACGACAGGATGACCTTATGGAATCTTTAAAACAAAACTAATTAAAATAACTTTAAAATGAAGAAATATGTGTTACATATTAGCATAGAGTGAAATTAATAAAGTTGAATGCGAAAGTATGAAAAATGGGAATCACTCACGTAAATAAGTCAGATCTGTGTGCGAGGCGAGACGCAACCGCGAGCGTTCTGCACTCTCCTTAAGGGGATTGCATAGCTAGTACTTGTCCATACTAAAAGAAAAAAATCTTTTCTTCCTCTTAATATTGTCCAATTTCAGTATTTTTTTAATGCATTCAATACATTGTTTGCTAAGCCCGTACGTTTTGCATGTAAACGGTACGGTCGCGATATTGCATGTAAACAGTTTACAATGGTTGCTCTGTACGTACGAATATTCAAACGTTATGTTTGAATACCGCAGTGAATAACGAACTTATTGAAGCTAACACAATACGGCCGCCGCTTGCGACACCAGCGGGGCTATTATGATACTCAGTTGCTAACAAAACTAGATTGAAATCTAAAAAAATGGCGGCTCTATGTCACTTTTGACGACTACATTGAGCTGAAATGTTAGTAAGTTGCCGACTGGAGCTGGTAAAAGTGACATAAGGCCGCCATTTATTTAGATGTCAATCAACTTTTGTTAGCAACTGAGATACATAATGGCCCGGCAGGTTTTGTAATCAGCGCACGCATTGGCATCTCTCTAGATCTCTATGGTCTCACGACTCATGATGAGGAGGGATGAAGTCTAGTTAGTGAGTAGGACTAAACCATATTCTTATTCTGAGTGGTGGCACTAAGTCCTGCACTGACGTCGCGCTTGGGGCGTATTGTGCATTTCCCCCGCCAGCCTCTACCCGAACCATCCCAACTCATTAATGTAACCGAGTATGACCCTGGGTCGCTGGCACAACTGCTCCAGTGATATTCGTGGTGTGCATGCCGATGATGTTCCAGAATTATATCGATCCTCTAGTAGTCCGGTTGTGTTCCGTATAGTTTCTGTGGCCGTGCACTGCAACAGCACGTGACCCACGACTAAACCGTATTATAACTTATTATTATTCAATTAGTATCGATATGTGACATTCCCTCGCACCATCAATGTCATAAAAAGGCGTCTGTACATTGCCGCGTTCATTAAATACCGACATATATTTTATTAGGTCATGCCCTTACTAGTTCAAATAACCATTCGTGTCATACCAAATTACTGGACAATGTAATTACAACGTTTAATAGCTTTCTTAATTATGGATATTTTCAATTGGTGGTGTTGTGTTGTTTGTTTGATAGGCATAATAACGAACAAATACTTTATATTACCGAAAAATGGTATAATCTAATGATCATCGTAATTAAACCTCATCATATGAATGTTAAAACAACCAAACAAGTACAATTTGAAAAATTTAATACCGACTTCCATTCTATTCAGTTATTGGAGTGTAACTCAAAACCTACTGGACCGAATTTATTGAAATTTAAATGAGACCACAGGGGAAGCGCCAGCTTTCAAACAAAAAAAAAAGGATTTTCGGAATCGTTTTACCCAGTCGAAAGTTATGAATTAACAAATATTAAAAAAAATACAGTCGAATTGAGTGCCTCCTCCTTTTTGGAAGTCGGCAGAAAATGTAACTGATCACCAAAAATAACTGTACAAGAAGTTGGACCGCACCGACGGTTCCGTAGAAATAATTTAACATTATTGCTCAAACTAAAGACCATTTAGGTTTAAGGACAAACTTAACTTTGGCGTTGGATTCCTAGACAGGGTTGTTGCACCAATCACAAATAATATGTTTGTAACAGTAAATTTGCTTTTTCTTATTAACCCTCCCTATACCGTAATAATTAAAACAAAAGATTTATGAAATTTATAGAGAGAAAAAAGGCCACCGAGGTTCTGGACCTAGTTGGTCAATGGCGTTTGACACGGAGAGTCAGAAGACGCGGGTTCGAATCCCGTCCGAGGATGGAATTTTTCTCTCTATAAATTTCAATGTTTGAGATCGCTTAAGCAGGCGTTAGTGCTTTAAAAAGTAATACTATAAAAAAAAAGATTTATGAATGAAACGCACGTAACTTAACATCAATGGTACGCATATAAACTAATAAATATATATAAGGTACATAATGGGCTGATTATGTATACGACGGTTAAGTTCAACTAGACGAAACAGGAAGAAAGCGCTCCGTAGAGCAATAGCGTTCACCCATCCAAGTCTTGACCGCAGTAAGGGTTGCTTATAACATCTTAAGTGAACAATTTCCAAGCAACAAGAAAATTTTGCTATAAGTATATACATATAATGTTTGATGATTACATTATTATTGTAAAGTAAGTGTTATAATTATCATTTAAAATGATACCTTGAATAGAAGAGATCCACGTGTCCATTGTTTGAATTCCAACGGGGAGCGTCATACACGTTTACATTATTTGTATATAATAATTCTGCCGCCTTATCCCACACTTGTGAAGTCGGGGTCGCATTAATAACTACAACGCGGTCACATTAACTAGACGCTTGACCATGTGACGTCATTTTGGCGCTCAAGTACGGTGTTTAAAATTACCTTTATTAAGATCGAGTAAAAATTGATTAATAATTAAGTTTGTTAAATGAATAAAAAATATTTATTTATTTTGAAAGGTAATTATATAACTACATATTCTGTGAAAATTTAATGTGTCTACCTGTTACCGTTATTAATTAGCCAAATTATCGACGCGTGTATCGGTAACAAAGATGTTGACCGTACTGACACTTGCCGGGCGAGAAAAGGGAATGCGGGGGGAAGCGAGCGGGGACCCGCATTCCAGCGATGCGTCGAGTTAATGTTACCGCGTTGTAAGTACCCGGATGAATGAGCAATGCCCGTAAGTAAACAATTGATTTTACTCTACAAACTACAACTACTCATTGGCAAACTACTCATTGGCTTAGTGTTGCTTAAGGTTTTAAGATGCGCCGATGACCTTGACCAAACGATGCACAGTTATTATTAGCGCCATCTAGCGTCCAACGCCCGTACTTCTTCCGTGCAAAGCTAACTTAAGTTTTGACTAATTATATAGAACAGAATCCTGATGAAGATATTTACTTTACCTAATATGTTGCTCCCTCCGTGAGTAATAGTGGTTGCTCCCGTCAACTTCCCCAGGATTTATCGAATTTGACGATTGATAAACAGTACTTGCACTGCTGTATTTTCGGGACTTTTAAAACCAGACTTCTAGAGTAATAGCTACTTCCATACAAAGTTTCATCAAATCCATTCAGCTGTCAAAAAGTTAAGTAAGGTGGAACATATATACACACAAAATTTCGCATCTATAATAATAATATTAGTGTGATAAAAGCAGGGCTGGCTAAGCCACGGCCTGCTAGACGGAGAAACGCTTGATCAGCTGTTATGTGGTATATCGTCATCTCTCTCGAACCTGTTGTAAATTGACATCATTACATCATTGCGGGACGCCCACGTCACATTATTTCTCGGAGTATTATACCTGGCGGAGTATATTATTATACCATGGAAAAACGTATTTTAGGTACCTATTATAACTAGGGTTGCCATACGTCCGGAATTTTTCGGGCATGTCTGGAAATTCAAGCTTTTGTACGGAATGCGGGGAGAATTCCGAAACATCCGGAATTCTAGAAATGAAATGAAAAAGACCGCCATAGTTCATTATGCCACGAAATAATGAACTTTGAAGGAAATGTCCGGAAATTTCTTTAAGCGTCGAAATGTCGAAAATAAAGTTATTTTATTAGCGTTTTTTATAAAAAGTAAGCATATTTTAGTTAAAAAATCAATGAAATATGCTTTTTCATTATGTCATGTTTATGGATGATGTCAATTGGCATAATATTTTTAATACAGTCAAATAGCCTATTAAGATATTACGAGGATAATAAAAAAGCAAGAAACAGTTTGGAAATATTGAAACAATTTAATGTCAATAAAGTTAAACACAAAGCAGATTATTAAAATTAAATAAGTAGGGAGCTACTCATACTTCTACCAGAAAATAGAAATAGAAACTTCTGACATTGGTATAATAACAACCCTATATTAAAAATTACTCTTTGATAACAACATGGCACAATATATAAAATAGTTAAATGTCTATCATGTAAAAACACAAAACTTATTACTAAAACGAAATAAATATTTAGTTTAGACCATAAAGTTTAGACATTATTATAGGAAAGACACGTACATTGCATCCTATTCCTAATGTTAGATGTTGGTGAATTGTAAAGTACATAATATTGTGTTGGTAGAAATAGTTTGGTGAGTTTACTAAAATCAAGGTAAATAATAATAATTATGTTTGGCTAAACTGGCTAGTAAAAAACGCGGCAGGCGGTACTTCACACAGGGGCAGTTGCTCACTTGTATAAAAAACAAGTCCGCTGTTGTGTTGAATACTGCTGCCACCTATTAGACGGATCTGCTAAGTACCAGCCGTACTCATGCCGTCCTTCTTGTTTCCTGAGAATTACAATCTAGGCATCTTAGAGGCTAAAGTGAATAGATTTTTTCATAGATCAACGTGTTCCATCCTCGCGGACACACCATCGGTTATTATCAGGCGAGTTGATCAAACGTAGATCTATTATACGTAAAAAGTAACTTAAAATTCACCAAAATCTAATTCATTAAGCATCAGGTCGTCAAATTGACTTTGGTTCTGCTGTTCATCTAAAAACTGAGAGCACGTTGGCTGGTTTTGTTTTTGTGGCTGTGTTTCATCAGATTTTGGTTTTGTCGGATTTTTATTTTCTTTATTTTTATCGCCTACAGTGCTTTTAATTTTGGATTGTTTTGTAAGCTTTGCTTCTAGTATGTATAGTGGATCTCTAATGAGCATATTTCTTGGATACCGGGCATCAATTATTTCTGGTAACACACAGTCTAGGTAGAAGGATACCAGCTTTGGTTTCATGACGTTGTCAAAAAATTCGTCATCTCTGTATATGATTTCGGTTTTTAAAGGTTCTTTTTCGCTAAACCAGACGGCAAACAAACACATATTTTTCCCAGTGATATGCAGTTGCCCTTGAATTTGGTAATACCAATCATGCTTTTTGTTTACTGTTAATCGACCTTGCTTGTCAGTAAGCCAAAAATTGATTTTTTTTCCTTAATGGCTTGGTCAATACCTTTTCTATAGGCAGTAATGGGACATTTAATTTCGACGATAGTTTCGTCGCCACATATGCCGTCTGGTGAAGCACCAAGGAATGGTATATCTGGGTCCAGAAAAAGACCACAAGGTCCAATTGTTATTTTTTCTTGTACTTCCAGCTGTTGAATAGCAATTCTCTCATGTTCGCGTCCATGTTTAATAGAATCCACGTGTTCCAAGTCTTTAACTTTGTACAGTAAATCTTTGACGATATTACTGCAGCTTGTGTCTGTCCTTCTTTTTATGATTCTGCCAAAATTTGAAGCTGTCAGTAATGATCGTCGCAGTTCTAGCCATTCACTACAGCTACTTTGGAGAATCGTTCGTTTTTCAATGTCTTGCCTTTCAGTGTCCGTTTTTTTCAAACTTTCAACGAAGTTTGTTTTAAGTTTTTCCATTTCTTCATCTGGAATGTCTGGCCTTAAGCTACTTTCACCATAGTTTTTGTCACCACAAACATTTTTCGTCGTCAATGACAGGCGCTTTTTTTTATAATTGTATTTTTTCAACAGGTTTAGTCTTTTCAGTTTTCTCTCTTCCAATTTTTTTGTATTTCCTCTAGGGCTTCTACCTGTGATTGACTTTATGACAGTTGATAAAGCCTTTTTTGTGTTGAATGAAACTGCTGCTGCAGCACATCGTGTGTTGTATCCTCTCCGTAGCGAATAATTTACTCTCTTCCCTCCAACAAACTTGGCAACAATACTGTGGAACATTTCCACAATGTTGCTGTCGACGTTGTGGATCAAGCTGCGAGCATGGCTTGCAAAGTTGCCCATAACTAGAGATATGCGCTGCCAAAGGGGACTGGTGAAAAAATCTCTCGGGATTTCGTTTTCTTGCGTTTTCAACTCACAAAAATATCTTTTACACTTGCTGTGGTCTCCGAATGCATGGTGATGCATCAGTAAAATATCATCAAACAGCAATGTGACGTATGCATTTGCATCTTCTTTTTGAGAGTAATATTGTATAGCTTTTACTGTGTTACATCTTATCGAAAGTATTTTCTTTTTTGTGAGTAACTTTCTATGTTTTTGTAAATATTTGGTGTCAGTCTGCATACTTTGAAATTTGTTGCATAGGTTCCGCAATAAATGATTCTTGCATTCAATTTTTTCAACGGTTACGGTTTCATAAGGACGAGCTTCTAATATCTTGTGGTATGTGCTCGAGTCTCCATCCGATATTAGCCTGCCATATATTATACCATGCCGATCTATTGACTGTTTGAAACCCTCCACTATTATTTCTGATTCCATAGATGTGGAAGACCCTGCAAAGTTTTTAAAACATTCGTGGTCTTTGGCATTAATATGTTTCTTTTCAGCTTGTACACATATGCTACAGTACTTATTTTTCACGCCGAGGTGTAAAATTTTTTTCGTCCTTTTGCCAATGATAGCTGCTGCACCTGATAATGCAGAGTAGTTTTTTTTGTACGAACGCTTACTCCAGCACCCATCTACAACTACGTCAATAAGTGGCAGGCCATTTTTTGATATCCTTCCCTCAGCAATGGCTAATGCCTTTTCCTCTTGTCCTGCTTCAGTCATGGAATTGTATGCTTCGGCTTCCCATTTTTTAGCAACAATTTCTTGTCGTTTCCTGAAGAGAGCAGCTGTTATTAACGGAAGATTGAGAGCCGATGCCAGCTCTTCCAATTGTGAATGCCCACAACCTATGGCAATTGTGCCAGCAACAGCTGCATGGTTTACATCAAAATCATGCTCACCATCACAATTTACAAAAAATTTAGAATTGCACATTCTGCATAAAAATGTAAATTTTGAACAAAACCCTATTTGTTTCTCTCCTATTAGGTCTAAACATTGGACGTCGCACCCAAATCCGCTATGCCTTGATATTTCTTGAATTTTTTCAAAAAAGTAACTTATATCCACTATGCGTCTGCCAATAACCTTCCGTTCCTCTTTTGGTTCCTTCTGTATTTCAACAGCAAAATCCGTCGTGTTTAGTAGATGTCGCTGCTCCTAGGAATAAATAACAAATAATTACTTTACTAACACAATACCTATAAATACATTCAGGCACATTTAAATATACAAGATGGACAGACGTTATATGATTATACAGATATAACAGCTTGCTTGCTTTGTAAAATGCTTACAAATAGTGTTTTTTTTTAAATTTCTATCCAATTACCTAGTTTGGTTATCAATCCTGGAATTAAAAGTTTAAAAATTGTAAATTTTAAGAATAGCTTGGGTTTCAGCAATGTTTGTTGTCAATTAAATAAATCAATTTGAAAAAACTATGGAGCGTCGTGTATTTACGTAGAAAATAAAAGATTTATGAATGGTATCTGGGCCGTTGGACATCAAAACCTTAATCAAAAGCAACGTTCTCAAAGTCTTGGAAGTTTTTTTGGAATCACACCTCCGACGGTCGCGTGGCGCGTATCACCTGCCGCGCATCTGTCGAGACCGGTTCGACTCCCGGCGCGGCTTGTTGACCTGGATACCTTTACTTTTTCACCTTTATTTGGATTTCTAAATATTCTTCACTCTTTCCAATTCTTCGCGTTACTTTCTTGACGATATCTATAATTCTTATAAAGTTCTGCGAATTGTAGACCTCGCGAGCACACCAGCGGCAAGTTTTTGGCAGTTTCAGCTAACAAAATCGAACTTCACAACCTCGCCAACCACTTGACAAATTGTGCTTATATTCGCAATTCCACATTTTAAAGTCAGGTACGAGTACCTAATGTATGTACCAAATTTTATCAAAATCGGTCAGTAAGTAGCGCCGCAGCAAACTTCCCTCTTTGTAGGAAAAGTACCCCCCACTCAAAAAAACACCGACGACAAAAAGTACTTATATTGAATATTAGAACATGCATACCAAGTTTCGTCAAGATTGGTTGAAAAATGCGACCTGTACAGGAACCAACATACAACCTAACAAACATACGGACAGATGAAAGTCAATTTGGCAAGTTAAAGCAGAGACGCTTCGCTCGGTCAATAAACTAAATCGGCAAAACACTCACGTTTAGGGATCGAAAATTTTCTTTACGTTAATTACGGTCGTTTTCAATAATCTCACTACTGATAGAAATATGACATAACGTCCATACAAATTATTTTAAATATCTATCTCTAGTAGGGGAAACCGACGAAAGATAGGTTATTGGGACTGGCCGTAAATTAGCCATAAATCGTAAACGGCAAGTTTTACAAAAAATTTAACAAACAATAAAAGATGCGAAATTTTATTCTCTACAATAATGGTCTCAATACCTTTTGTCCTAAAGTGCACAGTTTCCTAGATATCGGCCAAAAACTATTTTCAAGATAGCGCTTGAAGCTTCACATGGATCTGTCAGCATTTTGTGATTTTATACTCAGTGAATGAATCTAAACCTTATAAAAAAAGGATCGGAAATTTAGTGCGAGGTTAAATTCTATTTTAACCCTTTGCGTACCATTGACGTAAATGTACGTGAGTTTCATTCATAAATCTATTGTTTTAATTATCACGGTTTAGTAAGGGTTACCTGGCCTATTGTACAAGTGTTGCAATAAAGAGTTTATCTATCTACTAGCATAGAATTGATACAAAGGTACTAATAATGTGGCCTGGTTTGTACCGGCGTTACTATTGCATATTTTAAAATGAAAAGCATGGTAATGTGGACTTATTTATAGATATTGAAGTCTTCTATAAAACTGTAGTACGTCACTTTGCTTTATTGTCGATATAGCAGACACTAATATTTGATAGTCAATAGTTTCCGCAGCGTACGCGATATAAGGACTTTTTTCGTGTTTTTCCACACTTTGGGTGTCAATCGAAGTTTTCATACGGATCCTTAATTTTTTGAATATATTATATAGCATTATGTTCATCAGCGAAAATGTAGGATTCTAATGGCGAAGAATTTTTCTAATCGGTCCAGTAGTTTCGGAGGCTATTCAATTCAAACAAAGAGTAGATCTCCTTTCCGGACGAATATGTATTTGAAAATATAATGTATGTTCGTAAAAATTTACATAAATATAAGTTAAATAGTGATCACCGCACTTTTAATACCAGAAATACAAATAGGATAGCAGTACCTAGTTTTAGACTTGCGAAGACTAATAAGTCATTCCTAGGAAATTGTGTGCGTTTTTACAATAAAATCCCAAAGCACATAACTGAGCTCACAGAGGGCAAATTCAAGTTGACTGTAAAAAACGTTTAAATAAAAAAAGCTTACTATAAAGTTCGACATTATATAGAAGATAAAGATGCTTGGAATACTCCACTTCTGGCAAGCTGTCTCTCTGCCACCCATAAAATGTAATATTTGTAGTCATCATCATCATCATCATCTCAGCCGTAGGACGTCCACTGCTGAACATAGGCCTCCCCCATGATTTTCCAAAAGGACCGGTTGGAAGCGGCCTGCATCCAACGTCGTCCTGCGACCTTCCTCAGGTCGTCTGTCCACCGTGTCGGTGGACGACCTACGCTGCGCTTGCCGGTCCGTGGTCTCCACTCCAGAACCTTTCGGCCCCATCGGCCATCTGTTCTGCGTGCTATGTGCCCTGCCCACTGCCACTTCAACTGGCTGATCTTCTGGGCTATGTCGGTGACTTTCGTTCTTCTACGGATCTCCTCATTTCTGATTCGATCACGTAGAGAAACCCCGAGCATAGCCCTCTCCATAGCTCGTTGTGCGACTTTGAGCTTGTCTATGAGGCCCATAGTAAGAGACCACGTTTCAGTGCCATAAGTCATCACTGGTAACACACACTGGTCGAAGACTCTTGTCTTGAGGCACTGAGGTATTTTTGACGAGAAGACTTCGCGAAGTTTCCGGAACGCTGCCCAGCCGAGTTGGATTCGACGATTGACCTCTTTCTCGAAGTTGGACCTGCCTAGTTTGACTGTCTGTCCCAGGTAGATGTACTCGTCAACAACTTCAAGAACTGAGTTCCCAACTGATATTGGGGTAGGTACAACATGGGCATTAGACATAATTTTCGTCTTATCCATGTTCATCTTAAGACCTACCCGTTGGGAAACTCGATGGAGGCCTTCGAGCATTGTACTTATATTTGTAGTACCTAAGTAGAAACATTGTAAACATCCATATAAAAAGAATGGCCCCGAGTTTCTTGCCGCTTCTTCTCGGTGGGTTCTATATATTTTGGAACGCGGCGGTAGAGTCTTTAAAGTACATTATAATGAAAAGTTGACGTTCATAAGTGCGTTTTTGATGCCTAAATTGAATAAATGATTTTGACTTTGACTTTGGACATCGGATTTTGGCAACATTTTGATAACCTTATTCCACGCTAACAAAACCGCAGAGCAGTGGTTAGTTAAAAATAATATATATAACGAGTTTCCAACAGTTTACAAAAATAAGGCGAAAGTTTCCAATGTGTACAACATTGCAGTCGAGTTGTACTTAAGTATATCTTGACAACATATAAACAACAGATGTTAAATGGGTTTGTGCGAATTTCCGAAATGCAATGGCACGTGTGAAAGAACATGGAATAAAACTACCGACAGCAAAATAGAAATACATAACACATCATCGTGTTAAATCCTACTAATATAAACGTGAAAGTTTGTGAGTATGGATTACTTACATGGATGTATGGATGTGTGGATCTTTGTTACTCGTTCACGCACAAACGGCGGCGGGCAATTTTGTTGAAATTTGGTATGGAGGTAGATGAGGCGTTGGATTAACACATAGGATACTTTTCATCATCATCACCCATATTCCACGCGGGTAAAAAGCGTAATATGCTTGGGCACAGCATAGACAAAATAATAAGATCTCCGCCTACGTCAAGATCGTAATGATGACAGTTCTGTCAAAGTTTGTGTCAGTTTCTGATAGCTTAGTCAAAAGCACGCCATCATTTTGACAGCTCGATACACTACACGTGCTCGGTGACCGTCAAGGCTGATGAAATGTAATGACAGTTTTTTTCCATGGTTATTAATTTTATGTTTATAGTTTTGTATGTACGCAAGTACTGTATTTTATTATTAGTGTTTACTGATAGATATACTAATAACTCATATAATACTATTATAGCAATTGCTGTTAACTATTATGATGGGCAAAGTTGCAGGCAAACGGAATATATATATCCGATACATAACATCCGACAATGGACCGGGATAAGAAGGACTGAAGATCTGTTCAGGCTTGCCCTGGACCAAGATGAATTTAGAAGGATGACGGCCAACCTCCAGTAGTGGAGAGGCACCCAAAGAAGAAGAAGAATTGCGTTTGACCATGTACATATTTTATGACATTTTGGTATAAAGATATGCCCTTGGAGAAGATAATAAGCTACTCGAAGTACTAATCCTGCGCAGACGTAGACGCGGGCACCGGCTAGTAATAAAATATTTGAAATGTGAATGGATGTTGTTGATTTTGAGTTTGTGTAGTTTCTCGACTACATCACTTGATGGTCAGTGATGATGCGGTGGAAGGTGGGACCACACTAGAGCTAGAATAGCTCGTGGCTCTCAAGGATACATTCTTACATTTATGAGCTCCTAGTACTTTTGTTTTACAAATTGATAGGATAGTGTTGGATCACTTGATGTTCAGTGATGATGCGGTGGAAGATGGGACCACACTAGAGCTAGAATAGCTCGTGGCTCTCAAGGATACATTCTTACATTTATGAGCTCCTAGTACTTTTGTTTTACAAATTGATAGGATAGTGTTGGACCACTTGATGGTCAGTGATGATGCGGTGGAAGGTGGGACCACACTAGAGCTAGAATAGCTCGTGGCTCTCAAGGATACATTCTTACATTTATGAGCTCCTAGTACTTTTGTTTTACAAATTGATAGGATAGTGTTGGACCACTTGATGGTCAGTGATGATGCGGTGGAAGGTGGGACCACACTAGAGCTAGAATAGCTCGTGGCTCTCAAGGATACATTCTTACATTTATGAGCTCCTAGTACTTTTGTTTTACAAATTGATAGGATAGTGTTGGACCACTTGATGGTCAGTGATGATGCGGTGGAATGTGGGACCACACTAGAGCTAGAATAGCTCGTGGCTCTCAAGGATACATTCTTACATTTATGAGCTCCTAGTACTTTTGTTTTACAAATTGATAGGATAGTGTTGGACCACTTGATGGTCAGTGATGATGCGGTGGAATGTGGGACCACACTAGAGCTAGAATAGCTCGTGGCTCTCAAGGATACATTCTTACATTTATGAGCTCCTAGTACTTTTGTTTTACAAATTGATAGGATAGTGTTGGACCACTTGATGGTCAGTGATGATGCGGTGGAAGGTGGGACCACACTAGAGCTAGAATAGCTCATGGCTCTCAAGGATACATTCTTACATTTATGAGCTCCTAGTACTTTTGTTTTACAAATTGATAGGATAGTGTTGGACCACTTGATGGTCAGTGATGTGCGGTCGATGCGTTCATAGTGTAGAAAACAAAACCAAGAAACGTTTTTCTACCTCCCGACATTACTACTTAATATTTCCTTACATTGTTTCAATTGTCACACACACACATACACATAATGCACACAAATCACACATATGTACATCTATGTATGTATATGACATCCGGTAAGGGAGTTAAGAGGCGACCAGCAGTCTATTACTGACCATTATATTTACTGCAAACCCTACTGCTAAGAACATAAAGTGCAAATTGTCTTTTTACATTGAGAGTTAGGACATTTTAATGTTTAATACATTTATATTAGCTTCAATTGTGTATGAGGATTGTAAGACAATATTGATGATGTTTAAGTGGTATATTGGTTTGATATGAAGACTTTGTTTGTATCGACGTACTATGTACAAAGTTGATATAATTTAAACAATTTTTATTGGTTTATTAACCCTTCATATACCGTGATAGTTAAAACAAAAAAGATTTATGAATGAAACGCACGTAAATTTACGTCATTGGTACTCAAAGGGTTAAAGTAATTCGGCTGTTCTTATTCATTGTATTCTTAATTTTTAAATAAAATGTATTAACCCAACTAAAATCTCGATTAACATATATTGCTCGAAAAAAGGAGTGAGCTGCGAACCATCCCTGTGGACCATCAGGTCTATGCAGCACAGCGCTGAGCTTACTCTTATTGTCATTTAATATTAATTATTTTTTAAGAGGATTACATAGCTAGTACTTTCTATACTAAAAGAAAAAAACTCTTTTCTACCTCTTAACATTGTCCGATTTCAGTGATTTTTTGTTATGGAATCACGTTTTGATCAACAGAACAGTTCTACTTGACTTCATTCCAGTTCTGACGTGAACAGTAACCAGCACCCGTTCATCCATCCAAACGTTCCTGGAGGCCAACTTCTACTATTTCACACCGTTCAACAATCTATCCTGCTGCTACTGCAGTTCGAATCCGGTTGTCGTTCGATAGTTAGGCATCTACTCAAAAAGCCGTTTTACTATTTCTATAGCCGAATTGGAATGTAACGCATTAATACTATTATGCACAATATGAGTTAGCGTCGCGTTCATGTTTTAATCGATTGCTGGTGTCAACAGAAACGTATCTGCAGTTGGATTGTTTTTTCAATAGCAGAATAAGAAAATGTAGAAAAGCCACAGTTTAGCTACGGTCCGATTGAAATTTAGTTAGTGGAATCGGTCATCGATCCGAACAGAGATACATTCGCACTCATACAACATTCGCGGTGATTCAGCATTCCGAACAGGTACCGTCCGATCTCCTATTGTCACATCGTTCCTCATAAGGTATAAGGGCTAGCGCGCACTGACTTGCAATGGAACGGGGTGCGTTTATTCTACCGTACGGGACGGTTTTTTGCGCAGTCACAATCGCACGCACTGCAGCGAAAAAGACACGTTTTGGTATTCTAGCTAAGCTGTGTGACCCTACGAAGAAATAATATCAGAAAGAGTAAATGCCTTAAAAAAATGACCCAATAAAAGTCGTGCTAAATCATAACATCGTTCACGCCGCTATGACTCAGCTGTCATAGTAGACGTTGCAGCACGCGCGTGGACCAATCCGTGCTTTTCTTCTGAAATTTAAACCAATCACCGAACATGTCTATTCGTAACCTCTAAAGTAATACGTATTGATATACGTCGTTTTGAATTTGTTCTGAGTTATGCTTCCTGACATTATTTCTTCGTAGGTGTGACCCCACACTACACGTCATCGTTATAGTATACCATAATACAAGAGAATATGGTAGTCTATATGCATATATTTATTACTACGTACCCAATCGGGTACATCCCTTCTACATACACCTATTCGATACAAAAAAGTGTGCCGTAGAGTCGCCGCATTTTGCAGTGATGACTGCCGCATGCGTGTGCGTTTATTTCACCGCAGTGCGCGCACTTCTGACTCTCCGTACTTGACAGAATAAATATAAAACTCAGGACAGTGCGCGCTAGGCCTAACCCAGACAAGTTTAACAAAACACACATTAATATTCTACAACTATGATGACTGATTCACTCTCTAAGCATGTAACATTACTTTACCCTAAACAACTTATTCCACAAACAATAAGGTTTAAAATTGTGACTATACTTGCATAGGAATTTCTAGTTTATATGCAAAAATGTTGCATGTTACGCGTATATGACATGGAAACGTGTGATGCATCTAATGCTTTATTGTAATTAATCGTTGTATTAATGTTATTAAACATCACTTAAATTATAGTTTTGTAATAATAAAACTGGATTAAAGCTCGACTTGGCGATCTTAACCGATCAACAAGTTAAGCTTCGCTTGCTGCGGTCAGGAGTTGGATGGGTGTGTGCTAGTGGCATTATTCAAATGAGCGCTTCCGTGCTTCGGAGGGCACGTATGGTCGTCAATCCCTCCGGGAATCAGCCATAACTGTATTATATGTATGTATGTATGTATAAACTGATCACAAAACTAAACATTTGATATCGACAGTGGTAATTATTAATTTTCAAATCACTTCCGCCATTCGGAAGCCTACGACTTCACTACGTTATACTTTGAACCAACCAACCCCCCACGGAAACCGTTCAAATAGCGTACAATTAACAAACCCTTAAAGGAAGTTAAATGTCTATTTGATTACCGATCCAACCCCATCAAAACAAAGGATGGGTCTGAAACGGTTTAATGGGGTAAGTGGTGTTGTGGCATGACGTGGTGACGTCAGTTTTAAAGGGGTATTTTGAGTTTTAGGTTTATTTTTATAATTTATTGACAAGAAAAGATGATTGGCCAATTCCCAAATGATGATCATTGATGATGGCGTCGAAGATACTAGACCCAGAATACTGATTCGACGCTCCTAAAGACATCTGCCGGATCTCAGGGTTTAGGTGGTTAGCGATAGATATTAAAATCCTATAAGTTCCTACCTAGGGCATTAGAAAGTGCCCTAACTTTGTGGGTTTCCTACTCAAGCCTGAGGTAGAATTCGAACCAGCGTCCACCTGATCTCCAACCGACCCTAGCACTGAGCAATCAATGCTTAAAACGAGCAGGTTCTAAGCAGACCTCGACATCTTCGACAAACATTATCAAGCATCAACACAAGGTCAGCAATAGCACAAGAGCCTTCCCTTTGGGTGGTAAGTGGTTTCTCTGGAGGACAACAGGCTGACAACAACGTCAAGGACGAAAACAACAAACAAAAGACTTAACCATAGAGGAACATTAGAAAAAACATCACGAAAAGATTTATTACAATTGAAGAGCCAAATGGGACACGAGGCTTAGTAATTATTCTGTAGTCAGAAGACGTAATTATAGTTATATTATTATGCACTCTTCAAATACTATATTGATCTAATCAAAGATATTTCCGTTAGCTTAGTCCTCTGGCTTCTTTTGTAAAAATTTCAACATGTTTAAATATATATCACAATCACGTAATTAACATTGACATAGGAATGTTTTGACACAATGGCTGCGTTTTCTCGGCACACACATGATCGATCGTATCCACGTAGGCCGATAAAATCTAAAGGCCGCAGCCTACATAAATAAAATGCCATACATATTTTAAAACTAAGTTTCTCAGAACGGTGCCTCTGTCTTGAATTGTAATTGATATCTTTGTGATTGACTTCTAAAGAGGGAGATGAATATATGTGTGGACATTCAAAGAACTAGTGCTATCTATACCTTCGAAGTTCTTGGTAAAGGCTAAATTTGCAGTGCTATCACAGTACCATATTGAGTACTAGCGTCTGCCCGCGACTTCGTACATACTAGCTTCGCCATAACCCACCCGTCTTTTCTTGGTTTTTCTTTCATAAGAACCTTCTCCAGACAATAATGAACACAAGAACAATAACAAGCGAGATTGTTCCATTCGTTCTCAAGTTATAGCGTGACCGGCAGGACTGAGCATCTGAGTTGGTAACAATGTTTGGTTTGGTATCTCTCAGCAGGCGTTAGTGCTTTAAAATCATATTATAAAAAAACATTAGCTTAATCGATTACTGGATGAAAATAACACTGAAACATTGAAGATAACACTCGAAAATCTTCAATGCGATAATATTCAGATTCCCATTGCGAGGATTTCCACCTGGCTTATCATCAAGACTTATTTACTAATCTGGTTTCAAGATAAATCCGATGTCCATTCGAAAACGTGTCGTGACAATAAATAAGCAGATCGTCCGGTATCGTCGGCTAATGTAGACGGATAGACGACATCGAGTACACGACTTGAATATTTATATCCGCTCGTGAATTCATTTATTTATACTACAACCGGTCAAGTTGGTTCGTTCTTCTTGAAAGCCAAACGAAACTATTCATGAACATGTGCAATTTGAAAAATGTATTACCGACTTCCATTCTACGACTTTGGTAAAAAACAGTTTTGGAGTGTAACTCAAAAACTACTAAACCGAATTTGATAAATTTTACATATGACCACACGGGAAGTACCAGCTTTAAAACAAAATTTTTGACAATAGGTTCATCCAGTCAAAAGTTATGAAAAACAAACAAAAAAACACATTCGACTTGAATACCTCCTCCTTTTTTTTGGAAGTCGGTAGAAAAGAAGATTTGCCTCGGTGACTTAGTTGGTCATGGCGTCTAACACGGATTGACGGAAGACGCGCGTTCAAATTCCGTCCGAGGATGTGAATTTTTCTCTCTAAAATTGCAATTTTGGTTTAGTGACATAAAAGGCAAAGCCAAGTAAGAAACGTAACGTGTTCTTGTAGAAATCTATTTATTTAACACCTTTAAGCAAGCCATTCTTGTATATATATATATTTAATCGGAATTTCGGACGATTTTCATGATATTTAGTACGTAGGAAGTTTCGGGGGCGGTAAATCGATCTAGCTAGGTTTCATTTTTAGAAAATGTCTTTTTATCCGTGTTTTCGGGCAGTGAAAAACTGCTACAACAATGAACTGCTTATTTGCCTCGAAAGGACTTTTTCCACATGTAGGTCTAACCGGGCGAAACCGGATATTCCTCAAATAGGGGCGCTTTCACACCACACCTCGTGTATTCACAATTGCTTATTATTCCTCAATAGCTTCATTGCTTCAACGTAAGGGTTAAGAATTAGAATGGCTCTTAGAACCCAGCCTCACCATTTCCCTGTGTAGACACGGACTCTCCCAACATTAAAGTTGACAATAGATGGCGTTGTTAAGCAACACTAAGCCAATGAGTGTTTGGTTTGAGGGTAGACCAAGAGAATCAATTGTTTACTTACTAGCAAAGCTCATTCATCCTCAGTCATCAGGTACTTTGCGATAATGAAGTGTGTAATGTGAACGTATTGAAAATTAAGGGGGAGGCATATGTTCAACAGTGAACGTCCTACGGCTGAGATGATGATGATGATGATGATGAATGTATCGTTACCGTAAACAAGGTAATTGCGACTCCCCGTTCGTCTCCATTAGCCCAGTTGATAGTGAGTACCTTAGGAGTGAAGGGTATCAGAATAGATCCATGGTCGAAATATCAGTACTCTAAAAGATAACGTGGTTTATACATATTTCTTATATAACAAGTACAATTTGAAAAATGTAATACCGACTTCCATTCTATTCAGTTATTGGAGTGTATCTCAAAAACTACTGGACCGCATTTGATGAAATTTAAATAGGACCACACGGGAAGCACCAGCTTTCGCAATTGCCCTATCACGAATATCTGCTTAAGTGTAGTGTAACGTAATGTGCCGTTCACGTGATGCAGTACAAACTGTCATGTATCTAGGGCACATGTGACACAGATAACTCACAGTTTGTACGCGGAAGCGCGACGCGTTGACGTGCACGATACGAATACTTTTTCGCGAGTTGTTTCCTCATAAATCTGGGCTATCAATATAAAAAGATTTTATTCAAATAGGACCGATAGTTCTGAGGATTTTCGCGTTTAAACAAATAAAACAACTTCTCAGCTTTATTATAATGATATGGATTTTTTTAATAATGTACCCAATTTTGTATTATATCTCTTCGACCGAGGCGGGCGTAACTATCACTTCAAACGCGCACGCGTGTATCACGTTATTAGAAAGAATATTTCATACTTGCATCGGCTCGCATAAAGCTACCCTGTTGACAAAACCTAAGCCTAACTATCGAGCTAAATAGAAACTCTCGTGTTTCAACAATGCACTGGTAACAACCCGATATCATCAAGCCCTTCCTTCCTCCCCTGCACCATAGAATTGCGTGTACCAATATTGACAGTTCCCAAGACAGCCCATAATCGCAACACCACCACACCACTCGTGTCAGGTTCGCCGTCACCCGATACGCACTTTGATGACATCCGGCCCATCAGTTCCGGTGCTCGGAGGATGTGGGTCACATCGCCGTCGGCAGGATGCTTGCGGGGGATGCTCACACTTTATCAATCATCATCACTCACTACCTGATAATTTATCTTCCGGATTCAACAAGTAAGAAGAGGAGCAATTCTGACATTACTCCTCCACAAACTCAGGCGTCAATGCTTTTTATACTTAATTCCAAAACGGAGACTCAATGCAACTGTATTTTATTTGATGTTTGTTACCTCTTAAGTTTTGACTGGATAAACCGATTATCAAAATAATTTTATTTTTAATGCTGGTGCTTCCCGTGTAGTCCCATTTAAATTTCATACAAATTCGGTCCAATAGTTTTTGAGATACACTCCAATAACTGAATAGAATGGAAGTCGATCTTAAATATAAATAATATAATATTTGTATTTTTATATAAATACGTCTGATTGTGTTTTTTTATTTATTTATTATTTGTAAAGATAAAATCTACTAGTAGTTGTTAATATGTGATGAACAAACAGACATACAATTACTTTAGAATTGATCTCAGTTTTAATGGTTCATTATAGTGTGTAAAATTAAAAGGTCAATGGGAGAAACTAGTCCTTATAACACATGGAATCCTAGTATAAGGACTAGAGAACGTTCTTTGGACAGTTTGTTAAATAAAATCAAACCTACTTATATCTATCAAACACTTCCACAACACAGGCCTAGAGCCTAGTGTGGATACTATTAGGTACATACGGTTAAGTATAATATATTAATTAGAGTTAAGCATGTGTACTAATTGTATATTTTTGGACAATAAAAAACAATTTCATTATATAAAAAAAGAAAAAAAAAATATTGTACCTACTCGTACTTTTTACTTCACTTTTTTTTATTAACAATTCAATATATATATATATATATATATGTATACTACATAATGGTATACCAAGGGCGGAACATAGACTAAAACGATTTGTTTTTATTACGGAGCATCCCCATTTCATCGCCTTTTTTGTGGTGATAGTAATTTTGCAAACCTTTGTCAGTTGTTCAACCGTGCAGCAGCAGTGTGCTACTGTGTTTCGTTGAAGGACAATGTTGAAAAATAAATGATGATATAGGAAACATAATTGTCTGTTTAATTTTTGACGTGCACGTATTATTAACAATTCGTATTATAATCGAAGGCCACTTTCCGCGGTCTCCGCACGCGAACAACCCAACGATTCGTCGCTAATAAACTCCTATTAGGCACAAATTATATAGCCGCGGCCTGCTTCAATCGAGCAGGCCGGCTAGCTCGATAGCTGTTCAGAACGAGCTTCGAACCACGTCAGTGGTACTGCCACTCGCTGGTCATTATCACGTATTCTTTTACAGGCAAGAGTCCGGTCACTATAATATTCCTTATTGTAGTGATTTGACCTATATTGATTCCTTCCCCGTTAAAATTTGGTCTTTGGGGATAGCCTATGCCTAACTAATGAAGCGCTTGCGATCTTAACCCATCAACAAGTTCAGCAACACTTGCTGCGTTTAGGAGTTAAGCCGTCGCTCTTGTTTGTCTTAGGACTACAGTCGTTAGGCTATGTCGAAGGCCTTCGGGGGGCCTGAGAACATCGACATGGGTTGGCCACTAGCGTATCCACCAAGCCGTAATGGGCCCGCGTGGTGGATTATGGCTAAACTTGTCTCTCTGAGAGGAAGGCTCGAGTCCCAGCCGTTGGAACATAATGCACCGATTATGATGAAAACCTAACGTAGACCTCGTAAGAAATTGTCGTCACTGGTACAAGTTACAATCTCGCCACCAGTGGTAGGGTTTTTACACTTGATCTTCTGTTTTACCACTATCTCACTTGATGGTGAGTGATGATGCGGTCGAAGGTGGTAACACACTAGACCTAGAACAGCTCGTGGCTCTCAAGGACAGCTGTCGGACCACTCTGTTAGGTGTGCAGCGACAGATGTACAAACTTGAGGGTGGTAGGTAGTCAGGCGGACACTAAAAGTGTATCACCATGCTGTGGATTCCATCACGATATTATGTACACCAAAAGCTGAAGCCCAAGGTGGTGGTCGATCCCATCGACCCTTGGGCTAATATAGTTGTAAAAGACGCAAAATAGTATGCCCCGTTCAATTAAGATTAATTCTAATGCAAGTTTATGTACAATTTTGTTTGAAGTCTGGCTCTTTTATTCAGTTTGAATAATTCTATGCTTGTATTGAACAGACTCAATATTCTAATTCCTTTATAAGTGCGCATTACCATTAAATATGTTTAAAAGCACAATCGTCCATACCAATTACTGCAATAGCTAGGTTGGCTCATCGATTTTATTATTTGCAACGATACGATATAACATATATTATTCAGGAGGTTCTACTTCAGTACCGTTGACGTGGCCCGCCGTGGGGCACTACTACAACCTCTATTTCAACCTCACCACACAATTTGGTACCTCCACGACAATATAGCAACCTTAATAGTAATGGATTACGCTAGACATTGTGATGGCGTTATAACCAAGTATTTCGCTCAATTCGCGTACTCCGACGTGACTTTTGACACAATGTATAATTGTTCCATCTATATATCAACATAATACATAATAAAAATAAACTCTATTTCTCCTGGTCCTGGTCCTGGTCTAACGTGAGAACGGATGAAACAATCTCGCTGATTCCATTTTTGTTGCGTTAATTACTGTTAGGAAAAGGTTCTTATGAAAGAAAAACCAAGAAAATGACGAGGCCGAGCCTACTACGCGAACGAAGTCGCGGGCTGTCGCTAATGCTAAATAGTATTGTTCCTCTCCATTGTGTGTGGTTGGCAGTACGATTATTCTAAGCTTATTACAAAACACTCCTGTTTTATGATAGTTTCGTGAAAGTGGTAGTAGGCCCCCTGACCCGCTCCAATACCGTCGCAGAACCGCACCCAGCTCGTTTATTTTAAATATAAATGCTATATTTAAGTAATTATAATTATATAGGTTTTATAGATACAATTTTATTGGCAGTAAAACTCTTTGTAAATGAGTTCATACGGGGGATGATTTCTATCCCGAAGCAGTAATGTTCCAAATACTGTGTTCTGGTTTGAATGGTATGGGTACCGGCGAAATTACACATGAGACTTAACTTAAACCGTCGCGGGTCGCGCGTACACCATGGGTTCGTACAAAATAGTGCTAAGCCAAGTCGCGCGTACACTTAGGCCTTTATTAATAAACGTTGCGTAAATATAGATTAGGCGTAACATGCTTTGTCTTGCTTACACGCGTGACATTTACTGCAAGCGAAAAATTGACAGATAGATATTTTAACTACTCCGGGTTTACTACAAGTTTATTAATAAGGCCGTTAATGTATACACATTTGTGTATCTCTGGTTTGTAACTAATTTTATCAGATCAAATGCACTCCACCGGTAGATTGATCATGAATGCGACGCTATATCATATTCGTTTTAGTACGTTACGAATCAATTAGTCTATAGAAATAGTAGGCCATCTGTACCTACTGTGGTCACAGCTGTACTGAATTAGGAAGGCACGGTAGCAAGATAAATCTCTTGGAAAATGAGACTAAACAAAAATGTCCCAGGGTTAACACCGCAGTTCAAGGCCGCGAAACTTCCAATCTAATAGGTCTGTACCGCACTGCAACTGGCCTGGGCAGGCGCGCTAACTATCACGCAAACGCCTTGCTCATCTCATCCCTTGACATTATAATACATACCGTAGAGATACATTGTAAATCTGTTATCACAATTGCCAAAACAGGTATGTAGGTGCTAACGCCCCACGAGATTCGTACATATAATACATAATGCATACATTATGTATACGATGTCAGTAGTGGACGAAGACAAATTGACCTGTCTGAGCGATAACGCACCTGGACGCATCTAAACAACTGTTGCCTGGAGCCGTATCCACAGTAAGGACGCTTCGAAAACCTTGAATAAAAAAAAAACGTAGAGTAGATGTTAGGGTTTAAACTATTTGTGGTCGGCACAAACAAAAATACTCACATTATTAACGGGCATATGTTCATCCGTGATCATGGCGTGGACAGTGCAGATATAGCGGAAACTCAAAGAAAAATAGATTTTACTCCAATTTTCTAGGTGACCCTTTAAAATTTAAATTTAAATTACACAAGAGAATACTTTTCTACCGACTGCCAAAAAGGAGGACGTACTCAATTCGACTGTATTTTTTTATGTTTGTTACCTCATAACTTTCGACTGGATGAACCGATTTCCAAAAATCTTTCTTTCTTTGAAAGGTGGTGCTTCCCGAGTGGTCCCATGTGAATGTGATCAAATTCGGTCCAGTACTTTTTGAGTTACACTCCAATAACTGATTTTTACCAAAGTAATAGAATGGAAGTCGGTATTAAATTTATCAAATTGCACTTGTTATATAGTTGAAGAGTAAATGTTTGTTTGATGACAAAATTGTTATAGAACTGGATAACAACGTATTTTTTAGAAAAAAAGGAACAAAAACTTACTTCTAGATTATAATGTTATGCGGAAACCTATAGGTATAGGCACGCATAATTTTAATTGTACATATAGATACGCCATCTGTTTGTATGTATGTATGGATGTATCGGTATATTTGTCAATATTTTATTTCTAAAAGCGCTAAATCAATTCCGATAAAATATAATATATTTATATATATAAATGGATTTTAAAATATGACCAAGTTTGGTAAACTAAATCATAATTGGCATAGTAATTGCATAACAAACACATAAAGAAAAACATACAGTCGAATTGAGAACTTCCTCCTTTAACTTTTTTACTTTTTAATCTCTTTTTTAAAGGTCGGACATGAAACACGCAATCCACGCATCGCCCATACTGTTTATAGCGAGAGCAAAATCTTGAATGGAAAATGCTATTTTGTCATGTGTGCGCAAATTACAAAGTGAGATGAATTCAAATAGAAGATGGAGTGACAGACAGATTGCATGCGAATGGGATGCGACAGAATATAATGAATGTATTGGCGACGGCTTCCGCGAGATCTGTGCAGATGGTCTCACACAATACGGGAAAAAATAACTTATAAATATTCTATTTGCTGAAAATTCAAGTAAATAAACCAGATATATAATAACAATACAATTGGTTTAAAAAATGTTTACCAAAAAATGGAACCGACTTCAACACTAAAAAGTGTGAAATAACCTGTCGAAGTCGGTACCTTGCGCACAGTATTGTGATAACAGATGCTTTTGTACTATCATGGTACTGACTTCAACGAGTTATTTCACAGTTTTTGGTGTTGAATTAGGTTCCATTTTTTTTTAATTCTCCCTTTTTTTGCCGTGCCTCACGCCGAAATCATAAAGAACTTCTGATTTTCTATACGACCACCCGTGTTTGACTCTGTCAATTGGTAAAATGGGTAATACAGCTGCTGCCGAAGAAAAATCTCTTTATTATTGGCCAAATATGGCGAATCGCGAGTCAACGGGTTAAGCCTTTGCGTCCCAGAGACGTACATATACGTCAGTTTCATTCATAAATCTTTTGTTTTAATTGTCACGGTATAGGAAGGATTCAATGACAATTCTTAAATTTGCCGTTTCTATTCAATTGTGGGTATGTTTAGTGCAAATTTAACCGTAACTTAAGTTCGTTCTCTTTAAACTAGTCTAAACTGATGTAAGATTACCCACTATTTTATGAAATTTTTTTTGAAGTCGGTATGAAATATAATTGTATTTTCTACCGACTTCCAAAAAAAGGAGGAGGTACTCAATTCAACTGTATTTTTTTTATGTTTGTTACCTCATAAATTTCGACTGACTGAACCTATTCTCAAAATTCTTTTGTTTGTTTGATAACTGGTGCTTCCCGTGTGGTCCCATTTAAATTATATAAAATTTGCTCTAGTTGTTTTTGAGTTACACTCCAATAACTGAATAGAATGGAAGTCGGGATTAAATTTTTCATATTGTACTTGTTAGAATTGTGGATTTTAGTATAAACAGAACAAAAGCTTGACAACTATCGTGAGTATCACACATACTTATATAAAGCTACCCGCTTCACTTACGACGCGATCTCTGCGCGTGAACACTCCCTGAAGAAGAACGTCTTACACGTTCGAAACGTCGTCGGACTTACACCGACATAATACCAAGTGAGTGAAGCCGGTATCTTTATATTAGTATATGAGCTACCCTATTTTGAGTAATTTTAGTCATAAGACAAAATCATTTATTCAATTTAGGCATCAAAGACGCACTTATGAACGTCAATTTTTCATTACTATGTACTTTAAAGACTCTACCGCCGCGTTTTAAAATATATGGAGCCTACCAAGAAGAAGCGGCATGAAACTCTGGGCCATTATTTTTATATAGACGTTTACAATGTTTCTACTTATGTACTACTAATATTACATTTTATGGGTGGCAGAATGCAAATTGCCAGCAGTGGAGTATTCCAAGCATCTTTATATAGTTTGGTGTACAAGCAAATCACTAACAATGTTTCAATATTAAAAACATAACAACTAATTAAAATAGATTCCATAAGACAAACTGATAGACACGCAAGTTCGTAATCGTACTAATATTCTAAACGCGACAGTTTGTAAGTAAGGATGTATAGATGTGTGGATCTTTGTTACTCGTTCACGCTCAAACGACTGGGGCAATTTTGATGAAATTTGGTTTGGAGGTAGATGAGGCGCTGGATTAACACATAGGATACTTTTCAACATCCATCACCACGCGAGTACAATAGGGTAATATGCTTGGGCACAGCATAGACAAAATAAAAGGATTCCGCCTACGTCAAGACTGTAATGATGATAGTTCTGTCAAAGTTTGTGTCAGTATCTGATAGCATAGTCAAAAGTCAAGTCAATTTGACAGCTCGATACACTAGACGTGCTCGGCGATTGTCAAGGGTGAATGTAGCACAAATACCGTCAAGGGCGATGAAATGTAATGACAGTTTTTTTCTACGGTTATATATTTTATATTTACATGTACGCAAGTCCTGTATTTTATTATAAATGTTTATTGATTGATATACTAAGTATTTAAATTTACTTCTATATTAGAGCATTTGTGTTTGACCATGTAACTTAGGTACATATTTTTATAACATTTTGGTATAAGGATAGATATGCCCTTGGAGAAGATAATAAGCTACTCGAAGTACTAATCCTGCGCAGATGTAGTCGCGGGCACCAGCTAGTGCTGTAATAAACTGTCTGAATGATGAAAAATGTGAAAAAAGTTAACCTGGCAGAATAGGAAATCCATGATTGATTCGAAGCGAGGGGAAGGGCTAAAGGGCTAAAGCTGTTTTTTTTTTATAAAATGGATAATTTAGAGAAGGGCTAGAGCAGAAAGCTTTACTGCGAAAGCCAGTACAGTAATTCAAACAAATAAAAATAATAGAAAAAAAAATATGATTACGTTTAACTGTAAACTGTATGCATTGCATAATTAGATACGAGTATACCTATGGCTAGTTATATGTTTTGTTGTTCAGGTCAATTTTTCTAGGGTACAGCCCTAGACAAATTAACCTGAATAACAAAACATTAGACTTGCATTATAATTCTATAGAATTATATCGTGACGATCTGCGGAAGACGGCTGGCAAAAACTGGATGCGAGAAGCCCAAGATAGACCTAAGTGGCGTGCAATTGGAGAGGCCTATGTCCAGCAGTGGACTGCTACAGGCTGATGATGATGATGAGAATTATAATGTTTTAAATATATGCTTTACTAGCAATTAAGTAAAATTATTAAAAATGTTTACATATAATTACATATTTCAATCTTAGAGTATTATGTACACTCTATGAAAAAATAATTTAAAATTACACAAAGAGACAAAATGCACATCCTCGGACGGGATTCGAACCAGCATGTTCCAAAACCCCGTGTATGTTTGGTCTCACTAAGCTGGCGTTAGTGCATTACATATATTACATTATGTAAACTATTAATAAAAAATAAATTTGTTTGTTTTATACACCACCGCTATAAGTTTATGCCTATTTCTTTCCGTGCATGGTTGTCTGGAACAGATCGCCCTGACCGATAAGACCGCCCATAGTGACACTTTTAATTTTAAGTATTTAATTGTGAAATATTTTTAGAATAGAATAGAATATACTTTATTTGCTTGAATGTGAGTACAATAGGTGTTTATATTAGATTAGGTGCGGACACATTTCGCCAATTTAATGGCATGCACAATCTTATTATATTATTAATTCACTAGAAATATCATGCAACATGCAACACTCAAATATAAATGACATAAATTACAAAATTACACATTATTAAAGTAGTCATTCAGTGAGTAGAAACTGTGATGTAGCAGCCAGTATTTTAGTTCTTTTTTAAATTTAGCAAATGGCATTTCCTTAATATGATTAGGTAATTTATTGTATATTTTCATAGACATTGAGAAACAACATTTTTGGTAACGAGCAGTTCTGCAAGAATAATTATTTACTATTCGGTCTCTGTTCCTAGTATTTCGTGGGAAAACGTCACGCGCTTTCGAATACATATAGTTATGTTGCTTAACAAAGCACGAAATATCATTTATATATTGACACGGTAGTGGTAGTATTTTTAAATCATGAAAAAGAGGTTTGCAAGAATCTAAGGGTGCAGCGCCGCAAATAGCACGGATACATTTTTTTTGGGCTATAAATGCTCGTAAAAAAACAGTACTTCGTCCCCATACGATGAGTCCATACCTTAGGAGTGAGCCGACGTATCCATGATATGCCATTAGTGTGGTTTCTTTGCTCGTAGTTTTGCGTAAGCGTTTTAATACATACACATAACTATTTATCTTTTTACAAACTTTATCTATGTGCAGTTTCCAGTTAGGTCAGAATCCAATTTTTTAATTTATTCTTATTTCTTTATTTGTAACATAATATTTGAATTATGGTGTTTCAATAAAGAGTTAATCTATCTAATTATCTATTTGTTTGTAATGGATAAACTCAAAATTACTAAACCGATTAAAAAAACTTTTCTCCAGTAGAAAACTGCATTATTCCTGAGTAACTTAAGCTATAGGTATTTGATTCATCACCATCGTCCAACACCACGCGGGCAGAACCGCGGGGCGCAACTAGTCCTTAATAAATTGGACAACACAATTTTAGTTTATACAAGGTTAATTTGTATAAACATTATTATGTTTACTCCGTGTTAGAATGCGAATTGTAAAATACAAGAGCAGGACAAATATACGTTATTAATAATCATCAATATAATTAATGATAATTATTAAACATGTTACAAAACTGTAGCCAATTATATTACTAATAAAAAAAGACCAAGTGCGAGTTGGACTCTCGCACCAAGGGTTCCGTACAATAAGAAAGCGTCTAACATTATTGCTCTAACTAAAATACAAACTAGGTTACAGGACATTATTGACTTTACCGTTCGATCCAACTATTGTAACAAACAATAAGTTTGTTATAGTAAAATAGCTTTTTAAACTAAGTCTCTAAATCATTCGAAAGTGTTATACTAATTTGGATTTAACCCGTTGACTCGCGATTCTCCATATTTGGCCAATAATACAATAGATTTCGCAGAAATCAACCTACTTTTCTAGGAACTACAACGTGTGTGGTTAAGCCTAAACAAAATAAGTACTGCCATAATTTAGAGATTTTTAGTTTAGAGAATGCTTACAGAATCGACACCATTGTGTGACAAAAACGGTGAGAGATCTTTTTATCGCATTGAATTACAGTTTTGATTTAATTACAACAGAAAGAGACAGTAGACACTAGTATTTTATATACTTTTCGCCTAGATACCTCTACGGGATTTTGAGAAAAAGGGTCTTCATAGATAGACAGACTGACGGAAAACAAAGTGATCCTAATAGGGATCCTTTTTCCTTTTGACGTACAGAACCCTAAAAATGGAAAACCTCGGTGTGACGATCACATTGCATAGCCATTCATAAAGCACCAGAGCTTTGGGCAGTACTGCACACATCACGGGCAGATGTGGTAGTTACATGCTACTTTCACCCCCACTTTATACAACGTTTCTCAAAGCCCTGATTAAGAGTGGCACACCAGCCCGATACATCGCACGTGGAGGGCGTATCACACGCCCATCACTTAATTAATTATTATTTATTTTGTATTTATGCTAAGTTTCAATTTTTAATTTTCTGTAATTTTTGAATTTTATATATATTATGTATTCTAACAATGTGTAATAATGGATGCAAATCTGGCTAATAATAATAATAATAATAATAATAAAACCGCAGGGGCGGCTTTGTGGCGAGCCGTCCGCGTCGGTGAGTGGCGACACCGTGGACTCTGATTCTCCCTGGGGCTAAATGAGACCCCTGACCCCCGGCTTGCCTTAATTGGCCATCTGGGGGTGGAGACGCAAGAGCAAGTAACAAAAAGCTCCAAGGGTGGAAGTGTTAAAGGGCATAACGCCGGTAGTAGCGCTTCAGTGAAACCGCAGCACACCTCTCGACACCCTTTAGCCAGCCACACCAACGTTGCCCTTTCTGTCACCATTCATGGTGGCCTTTATGGGGGGCCCGTTTAGTGGGTGGCAAGTCACCACTTGCCCAAAAATTTTAAAATGAGACTGAATTTGGCAGGTGCCGTAGTCTCTTCCATAGCCCACTATCTTTTTATCACTAATAAAATCATTTCAATAGCCTTGTCATTTTACCCATTTATATAATAGATTTATCATGTCACCATCCATCCATAATTTTCTGTTTTTTTATACTACTTTGTATTTTTTATACCAAACAGGCCTCTAAGTGTTGGCTACAGCCCCACTTATGCCTTTGTAAAGGACCGGATGAAATCCGTGATTTATTTTGAATAAAAGGAATAATAATAATAATTAGTTGTCCAACTAAATACTAAACGCTCATTGGTCAATGGCAATATGACGCGATATGTGACCAATCAGCGGTCAGTATTCCGCCTGTTAACTGATCAAACTTTGGCAAACGTTGCAGAAACTGGAGGTACAATCTTCTCACTCCATTATATGAAAAAAAATATGATTGGAAGAACATTAGACCTTCTGTATCAAAGGCAACCATTATGAAAACTACACTAGACTTCATGGCCCTGTTTCCCTGCTTTTTAACCGACTTCAAAAAAGGAGGAGGTTCTAATTTCGTCGGTGTTTTATGTATGTTTCCTGATTACTCGGAGACGCCTGGACCGATTCAAGGAATCACTTTTTTTGTTTAATATTATATACACCAAGTCAGGATCTGATGATGGGAACCCAGGGTAATCGGGGGCAATTTTCAACTTTTATAAGCACTTATTATTGTTGTGCATATATTTTTCTAAAGCTGTTCAAGCATTTGCGTCTGATCATCATCTCATGTGAATGAGCTGATGATGGAAAATATAAATCCAGTACTTAATAGGAGTTAATAATCAATAAAATAAATGGGTAATTTTTCTGATTTTTCAAATTGTACCTACTTTTTCATTCTTACAATATGTTGTAAAGGTTAACTGTATTGCACTTAAATAAAATTAAGTATTCTTTGAAACAATATTATCCATATTTCTAACTATGTATTATGAATAATACATGATTTATTTCATATTCCATTACTTATTCATTTATTTATTGTTTTTTTCCTACAATAAAAATATAAGATTTGTTATTGTTACTGTTAATAAATAAAAAGTAAGTATTTTGATCGTTTATCCCTAACTTTAATATAACCTTCCACAGTATGTACATTTCTAACTAAGTGTTCTGAATAACATATTAATTTCATATTCTATTATTAATTAACTAAGCTCAATAAACAAAACTATTACATTTATAACATACGGAATAGGTACCTATATGCACAGATTTAATATATAAATCAACATTCTTGTTTTAAAAAATCCTTTGTGATTTAATAATTAAGTAACTATAGTAAAATATAGGTAAAACTTTTTACCATAGCGTAGATAGAACAGATCTCAAAAAGTTGTATCCAACAATTATAACACACTGCACGAATTCTCAAACGCTGAAATTCAGAAAAAGCTCTCACTTTTTCACAAAACACACTCTCTTACCGTGATAAAAAAACATGTGAAATAATATTCCTGTTATTAATTAAATGGAAACGTAAACACAGCCACACAAATGAATCACAATTAACTAGAATCCAAGACAGAGCGGCACAGTCACTCTATCACATAAACTTTGCACGTAAAACGTTTTCTGCGTGAAACGACGCGGAATAGGCGCGCGCGACCGCGGTAGGCGAGCTACTGCCACAACATCATGGCCGATTGCCGCTCACTGGCCGGGGAGTGTTGCTAGTGCTAGCCGCAAAATCTACTCAATATCGGGAGATTGGTTCTGATAAAAATGTTTGTATTAAATATTTCTTTTGATTTTATATTTTTCTGTTTCTGAATTAGGTATCAAGTGGCTATAACCAAGTTTACCCAATAAAAGAAAATTAAAAAATTGAATGTTATTAACATACATCTTATAATTACAAATTAACATTCAACCCATAAAGACATGCGATTACGTTTTAAGTTATTACGTATAATTTTAATACAAATTAAGTACGACACTAAAATTGTCACGGAGTTTTATAAAATGGCAATGTGAAAAAGAACGTAGGTACTCGTATGTAAGGACGTACAGTAACGGACTACATATTACGCACTTAGATTTGGTAATATTTTTTAAAATTACACATATCTTTAAACAATCAAATAAAAATTGAAAGAAGTAGCTTTTTATTGCAAGGTATACCTATTACTAAAATGACCAAATATTACACTTTCTAACTGGACTGGACACACATTAAAATTACCCTAGAACCGGGCAGTAAAAGCTTTCCGCTGACTGGTATCCCAGCCCATAAAATGCGACGTTGCCGTTCCGAACGGGAGCGGGGGGAGCGCTCCGGCTCGAACGTAACAAATAATGAGGTTAAAGTTTCCGAACGAAACTTTATTATTTATTTTTTAATTTCACGCCGAGGACTTAGCTAAAGGAGGTAATTAGTGGCCGCAAGATAGAGCTTTATTAATGTATTAAAATAAATGACGACCTGATGTGACGGTGAGCTTTTCCTTTGTTTGCAGATACGAAATATCCTATATACCTAGTAGAAATGTCACGAAAAGGAGATTGGTCGCAGACCTCAGTGTATAGTGTCTGAAGTATTGTGAAGCTACTCTTAAGATGTAAATGACGAATGTCGTGGCAATCAAATAGGGGATTAGACTGTTAGATGGTTTTGGGATGAGGCAGGAGCCTGGAGAAAAATAAACATTTTTAATTATATTATATAACTGTCTTTGACCACCATAAGATTCCATAGTCAGTGATGTTGCGGTCGTAAATAATCGCTCACTGGAGACCAAGAACGGAAACTGGCCCTCAAGGACAGCTGCCGGCGCACACCGTTAAGTCCTTAGTGACAGGTTTGCAATCTTGAGGCTGATGTTCTTTTTCTTTAAATGTTCAATCCTACTTGCATCTCTTATCAAGATTCTGGCAGATATTACTTATTATTGCACGCACAGATTACTTTAATTGGCTGATTTCAATGAAGAAACATTTGGTAACTATAGAAAATCTTTTCTACGGCTTTGAGTTACAACTAATACGAATAGTACCTCCTTGACGGTGTTACAACAGAGAGGACATTGGTAACATTGGACTGGAACTTTTGTACAAATAAGGCTATATCCAACAAACTAGTGTATATTTTCGTATGATTGTTACCGATAGTGCTGAATTTGGTATAAATATAGATAGTTTGGTATCAAGAATAATAATAACATGGAGCAACATCCACACAAGGTCTTCAAGGTCCGGAACAGGGCAAAGTCTGTACTATGGTAACCTGATGACTGATATACATATACACACCCAGACACAGCTCAAACAGACATATGCATGCACATAAATGTATTTGCTGTACGGGGATCTAACCCGAGGCCAGCGGTTCCGAAGGCAGGGTTCGCCAAACGACAAGTGTACCAGCCAGAACAACGATTTAGATATCAATACGATAATAATCATCTCAGAAATTTATTAAATTACTGATTCACGCGCTATTTATAAATAAGATATCATTGCCTGTGCGAAGATACAAGTAAGCATTAATTTTAATCATAACATTAATTTAATGAACGAGATGTAAACAATATCGCATACTATAAAAAAACTGTTCTAAATTGAGATCAAGACAAAGAGAAATCAAATATCCGACATACGAAGAAGAGCTTATTGTATTGTGTGACTTGTAATAAACCAAACGATTTACAGTACAGATGGCAGTATTGGTCAGATCGATTTAAGATTAAATATTTAAATACATATATAATATATTGATAAGAATAGTATTGCACGACATTAGCACGCATTTCGAGGTCATCCAAAAAAGATGTCAGAATCAGCTAGACATTCATTCGAATAATATAAAAAAGTTACAATTAATCTGACCGAACCAATGACATTTTGATACTTGGAAATTTGATAAAGGAAAAACAATAAGCCAAGTTGTTGGGAAAGGAATTTTAAAAGAAGTTAAACAGTAGATTTTTTTGATAATGTGAACTAAATACATTGTATTCAGTAACGATATATATGAGTATCTGTTTTTAATTCTAGACAATCAGAAATATCAAATCAAATCCAATCATTTATTCTTTATAGGCCTACGGGGGCACTTACAAAGACTGTGGTGTTTGGAGAACGAATCTCCATGAAAATGTAATATTTAAAAAAAAAACAAATCTAAAAAAGCTACGGACCAAGAGTATGTAGTGAGGAAGAATAATTATTAAAAAAAAAAAAGATATTAACCAAAATAATAATTAAGCAAAAGCTTTTTATCAGTTTACACTTACATTTGTTGGGAGATGTGACGGCGTATAATGGAAATATTCCCCATACACCACGGTCGCAGTAAGGTAGGTAACTTTAAATATATGATCTAGTAGAAAGATGACAATAAATTTAGCAATTTTGTAATTATAAGCAAGCTACAGGATATACAACGCAACCAGTGTTTATCAAAAAGTGTTAATAAATCAAAATATTGTAGAAAACAATACAGTATCCGTCGGAAAGCGAAGGAATTCTGGTGAATATTTATCGAAAAGTTTGCGGTTACCTAGTGTTTTGACTATAAATCAACCGTTATAACCGCGGTGCCGGCTCTTTGTATATTCTATGCGTTGGTATTGCAATACGTTATATTTTAGTATAACATATAAGAGCTTACATGTTATTTATATACTGTAAAAATAGAGGGTACTTTGTAATGCACATTTTTTTTGCGTATAACTGAGACTTGAGTCTTGCGTAGTTGATACCATATTTGGCGATGATGTACTAATATATACTAGATAAGTACCGTATCTAATTGATCAGTCTAAAAGATATGTTAGTGATTAAGAGTGCTTGAAATCTGGCAAATATTTTTCTTTATTTTAGACTAACTATCTAGTTACAATTTTACGTATAAGTTCAAAAACAAAGGACTTCATTCAAACGTTTTCAGCCATTTTTACCCCCTTGGAGGTTAATTTACGATAAACCCTTTCTTAGTACACCTCTACCCACCAATACAGAAACACCCTCCAAATTTCAAGTCTTACGAGCAGCGGTTTAGGTTGTGCGTTGTCTGTCAGTCAGTCAGGACTTAGATTCTTATAAATTATTGATAAAAACCCCAGTTCGACACGGTTCAGGAACAGGATTTGATTCAACATATAATCCTTAAGTGATCGCAGAATGAATTAATGTAGGGAAATTAAATCTATTCACCATTCAACTTTGAACTCCATTGTAGTATCTATCTATTAATCAATTTAATAAGTTATCAATATTAAATATCTAATAAGATTGATATAGAAAAGTTACATACGATAGCAAACATAATGTAGTACTAGCAAAGTACAACATCCTTACATCATGGAAATTCCTCAACACACATGGCATGACGGAGCCGCCCCGTAGGTAATGTTACGCAACGCAACTATATACAAGTTAACGCGATGTTATTGTGCTGTCAGTGTGCTGGACATCTCGATATCACGGGTGCCGCGTGATCCAAACACTTTTGTTTAATTCAGACAAGATATTTCCAATTATTGCGTCGACAGTTCGCGATATTGGATAGAGCTTTATAGAATTGCATGCATGTGATGGAGACAACTACAACGAATGACAGCTCATATGCGACATCGAATAAGACGTAGAAGTGCGCATTGGGTCTTGTATTTGATTTCAAATTCAAATGCAAGATTCTATTAAATTTTGGTCACGGGTCTGCATGCACCAGACCACATCACGTTTTTCTAGCTTCCAGACTAGTCAGTCAACTGGCAAGACATCATAGCTGAATAGGTGAACCCCCACAAAAATGTATCATTCAATACTCAGCAAGAAGTTGAATGATAAATCAAATCAAATTTCGGAAGGTCTGTATAAGTAGCAATTCTTTCCTTAGAGTTGAGGCAAGATTTCTTAGAATCAAAGCAAATAGCACAAAAAGATAAAGGCTCAATCAGTCTTTAAGTACGAGGGATAAGGACTCTCAAGGAAAGAACAACGGGCTATCATAATCCACCACGCTATCCCATTCAGTATGGTGGATAGAGCAATATACAATAACAAATGTGCATTTTTATTGTGTGTATCCTTTGTTTTAATTACAAAATATAAGAATTTATTTATATTAAACAATTTAACCACACACGTTGCAGTTCCTGGAAAAGTAGGTTGAATTCTGCGAAATCTATTGTATTATTGGCCAAATATGGCAAATCGCCATTCAACGGATTAATGAAAAAAATTACCAAAAACTCGATTATTAAATAATTGATTTATCAAATTAAGGGGCAACGGCAAACGATAACGTGGATAAGCTCGAGGTTAGAACCAAAACTGCTAATAACGGTAACTTCATTATGAAGTAAGACAACTAAATTTTACTGCATATATCAAATGCCTTAATTTTTCTACGATGTTCATTTAATTTTTTTGATAACGGGTATCTTAGGTATTGACGTCAAAATGTCCAAATGACAAAAAACCTAACGTTGTGTTTTAACAAAATGTCATGGAGTTAAAAGGTTGTAATATTTTGTTTGTGAAATGGATTCTATTCAATACTTTTATATGAAAATGGACAAAAGCCCAACAGGTTATCTTTCATATTGCGTTATGGTACATTTTGTATTTTTGTCTAAAACTCTTACAGGTAAATGTCAATGTGATGCGTGACTCAGGGTTACATAATAGAAATATATTACTTATATTAATAGCCGCACTGAAACTATTTTATGACCTTCATCTTAACGTGCATCTCTTATTAGTTGAGGTTGGCGATCAGCGTGGTACAGTCCTTGTTTCTGGTTCAGCGGAACAACTTAGACGCCCCCGATATTCCACTCCACTCTCGGATATTCCGCAACCACGACTCCTTTCTTCTTTTTCTTATTCCCACCTTTCTTTTTCTAGCATTTTTATGCAATTATAAGCATATTCTGAACTGATTTAGATTAAATTTATATTTCTAACAACATAACTATAATGTTCCTTTCATACAAATGTTCTCACTCACAGGAAGGAATTGGGTGGATAACTTAATAAATAGTTTGAGTAAGTACGTATATAATGTGAACGAACGCCAAAGAGATTCTATGATAAACGTCGCTTGTGATTAGGCTACTGACGGTATGATAATTGAAGTGTTTCAACGTTACGCACGGTTATTATGTACCTATATAATATAGTAGAAGAATAATATAGGCTACAGAAGTATAATATAGGCAATATTATATTTCCAATGTAACCTCTTTACTTTTATTTTATAATAATCTTTGCTTCTTGTGTACAAAGTACTTTAGCCCTTCTGACTTTTGGAATAATTGACGCATTGACAATTTATCAGTTTTCCATATAAAGTTTTTGTCTTTTTAACGTTACGATGTTTGGTCATCTTATCATTGTCACATTGAATAACAATTATAAAAAAAAATTGTAACAAATGCTACTTTTAAGACTAAAGCTAAATAACTTTATGAAAATATTACGTTGTCTTTGACTGTGGCTTTTTGATGTTTAGATCAAAGTTACAGATCGCGCGGCGAGAGTTTGGCTTTGACCTTCGGGTGGAGGGGATTACTGCGCATGGGTACTGTCGCGCCATGTGACAGAGAGAGACAAGAGTCCCTCGTCTTCGATGTGACAGAGAGAGACAAGAGTCCTTCGTCCCTTTAGCCACCCTGTGATACCCAATTTTTGACTTCTGCGCAATAACGGTCAAAGCCAAACTCTCGCCGCGCGATCTTTTTTTGTACTCGTAATCCATTTTTCAACAGGCTTCCAAAACGAGGAGGTTAACTTTTTTTTTGTTTGGTGTGGAGTATACATCCGAAGTGGTTCATTTTAAATTTCATGAAATTCAGTCGAGCTGTTTTTGAGTTACACTACAATAACTAAAAAGCGTAAAGCGTTTCACCGGTCTTGATGATGTCCTTACTGACCGTGAATGATAATCGATACTATTAGTACCAAGGGTCACTAAAAACAGTGAAAAAATGTTTTCCCAATATGGAATAAACTTCATCAATGATAAGTGTGAAATAACGCGTCGAAGTCGGTACCACGCGCACAATATTGTGATAATAGGTACTGTGGAACTATCATGGTACCGACTTCAACAAGTTATTTCACACTTTTTAGTGTTGTAGTCGGTTCCATTTCAGGGAATATTTTTTTGATGTACGTGTATATATGCACATCTCCCCAAATACCTAAACTAATAGCAATACTAAAGCGGATAATTAGCCAAGATACGGCATAGATGCCGATATTCGGTCAATAACAAGATACGGTACGCTATCGCCCCTAGTGACCGGTGAATCAGTCGCAGATAGCGTGTGACATTTTGACGTATGTCCGATAGTTCGCGTTTGTTTTGTATGGAAGTGATTAAATTATAATCAAGCCGATACAAAGTAAATATTTTCATCAGCCTACTCTAATTATTTCTGCATCTCAATTAAATCTGGGTAAGGTCGCAAATGTACAATCCAGTATCAACAGAGTTAGCCGAAGTGATATGACAGTTATTAATTAACTTAGATATATTGTACTGCACGTCTAAATATCGTCTCGACTATTCGAAATTCCCATTAAAAATAACACAAATTAAAGTACGATTGAAATGGTAAGTGATCTCAAGATACGCACGTCTGTTCAGGTTGACCGCCACGAGCAAAGTGCGCTGACTCTCCAGAAGCACGCCTTCACCACCTTTTCCAAAAACTTGACTACTCAATTTATTTTATTTGGGGGTAGGGTTGCCATTTCTAAAATTTAGCAACCAGGACAAGACGTGTGAAAACCCCGGATTTTAGAGCACAGAACCCGGACATAAACAGATTTTTAGACATAGTCAGTGTGATAAAAAGTGATAAATCATCGTTTTATTTATTTTCAGACCTTAAAATTAATTTCAGTAGCAAGATTTTATCATCATTGTTACGGACGCCGAACTAGCTTTAAGTTTACTATAAGAGTTGTAAATAAATAAATACATTACGATCTAGGTTAAGAAATGAACATGTATAGAATAGAGATATTAGTGTTAGCGACCTTACGAGAGAACGAGATAGGCTAGGAAAGAGAACATGTAGGTGCTCTCCTTACAGTAAGGATCCATCTATAAACGGTTTAATTAGAGAGAGACAGAAAAGTTAGTGCTGTCTCTTTTCCTATTGTCTACATTTTGTATAAAAACAGCGCCGATCGGGCAAAAATTGTAGTATCGTTTTGACCACTGGAAGAGCAACACTCAAGAATAAAAGTGTTTACGAACCGAAGGAATTTTACTGAACACCCAAGCATACAGTCCACTACAGTTACCTTCGAGCCGGATCACCACAGTTGGAACCTACGGATAACCTCAAGTTTGGAAGTGCGGACCTGACCCGGAAAAAGGATGGTCGTGACCCGAAGCCAAGCGGACGCGGCAGAACGAGACCGTCGCGACGCCGAACGGCGCGAATTGGATCACGAACTTCAGGAGCGGAACGTGCTCCCTACGGCGATGGAACGTCACGACGAGATAGAACGAGAGCGACGTAGAAGGCTGTCACTTGATCCGCCGGCATCACCGATAGTGCCGCAAATGACCGAGGGTGCCCACGCTAGCACCTCAAGGGTACTGAACAAGGAGGACAGAACCAGAGCCCGGTCCCCCGCCCGTTCAGTACGATCACAACGATCGACCGCAAGTACTACCACAAGAGCGCGGATAGCCGAGTTGGAGGCTGCGGAGAAACTCGCCGCCCTGAGAAAGAAGCAGCTAGATATTGAAGCGGAGCTAATAGAGAAAAGGCTGGCTGCAGACCTAGCAGTCATACACGATGACCAAGAAAGTCTGCGAGGAGAACCTATTGCGGACCATCACAAGAAGGTTGACGCCTGGCTCCGGACGAACACCCTCACCCCACGGGGGGAGAAACCAGGCCACTCGAAGACCCCAGGACCCAAAGACGAACGGCATCTACGGTTTAATGTGAGAGACAGATCAACCACTCCTGTCCGATCGAGGAGCAACATAGATGCATTAACAGAAGCACTAGAAAAGATTGCGAGGCCACGAGTGAAGTGTCCTGACCTGCAAACTTTCACCGGGACCCCAAGTGAATGGTTAAGCTTTAAAGCTAGCTTCCGAGACTCGACAAATATCTACCAACTGACCCCGGCGGAGAACCTGCAACGGCTGCGAAATTGTTTAAAAGGAGAAGCCCGAGAAATGGTAGCTGCCTTATTATACACAGCCAACGACCCGGAAGTTATCCTAAAGACATTGGAGCAATGTTTCGGGAGGCCCGAAATCATCATCGACCGAGCGCTAGATGATTTAAAGAAGCTGCCGAAGCCAGGCTCATCGGCAGTGGAAATGAACAACTTCGCAGTGAAAGTGCAAAGTGTAGTGTGTGTGTTCAAAAGTATCGGCCGTCAGGGGTACCTTTTCAATCCCCTGTTGGCGCGAGAAACTTTGGAGAAGCTGAGCCCACACCTACGATCGCGTTGGTGCGATTACGCGAGCGAGCAAGAAGGCACTTCGGACCCGGAAATTGTGGTGCTATCGCGTTTCCTGATGAGAGAGGCTGACCGAGCCTTGCGTTATAGTTACGCACCATCAACAAGTGCTACGACTACCTCTGTGACCAAGAGGGTACTCCGACCCGCAATCCCCGCTACTGGATACCACAGAAAGATGAACGCCGTGTACAATGTGGCTGAAGAGGACCAGCAGAACCGATGCCCGAGTTGTGATAAAGTGCATAAGCTGACAGACTGCCCTAACTACAAAGGTTTATCAGTGGAACAACGTTGGGATCTAGTGCGTGAACACAAGTTGTGTTTTAAGTGCATCACGAAGAAGCACCGACGCATAAATTGCAAGGCAAAGCTATGTGGAGTGAATAAGTGTCTACGCCCGCACCACCCAACTTTGCATCAAGATGATAAGCCTGATGAACGACAAGGCGCAATGAAGGCTTCGACCGACAGCACTGAAGCAGTCCTAACAGTGTCAACCTCGACCACCGACGAACCGAAGACTGTGTTGTTAAAGATGTGCCCAATTACCGTCGTCGGACCACGGGGGGAGGTTGACACCCACGCACTATTAGATGAGGGAGCTACGGTCACACTTATAGATGAGGGACTGGCACGAAGCGTCGGCGCTGATGGACCATTGCTACCCCTACACATGCAAGGTGTAAATATGTCACAGCAGGAGAACGGCAGCAAGCGTGTTACTGTGCACTTAAGAAACGCGGATGGTGAACTACATCGTCTACGAGCGCGAACAGTGAAAGAAATGAAATTGCTACAACAGTCAATCCCAAGTGCACTACTAGAACAGGAACACCTACGAGACCTATCACGAGAGGAGGTGTGCTACGGAACGACACAACCCGGAATCTTAGTTGGAGCCGACCACTGGGAATATATAGTGTCGCAGGAACTTCGTGTTGGCAAACCAAATCAGCCGGCTGCATCACGAACGCAGCTGGGCTGGGTGATACACGGAACAGTGCCACGAAAAGTGATAAGAAACGTGGATAGCGTGCTGCATGTCTACACCCCTGAACATGGTGTAGAAGCGAACGAAAGGCAAGATCGAAGCCTGCACGAACTAGTGGAGCATCACTTTTCAATCGAAGCTCTGGGTGTCGCTCACAAGCCACGCGTGAGTGATGCAGATCTGCGAGCTATACAGATCGTCGAACAAACAACGAAGAAAATCGACAAAGGCTACGAAGTCGGGTTGCCATGGAAAAGGGACGACACTGAGTTACCAAAGAGCTACAACATGGCACTTCGTCGTCTTCACAAGATTGAGAAGAAGATGGATGATGACCCTGTCTTCGAACGAGAGTACACGAAACAAGTGGAGAACCTGTTACAAAAGGGGTATGCCGAGCTGTGCGACGGTACCGAATCACCGAGTCCAGTATGTTGGTACTTGCCGCATTTCGCAGTACAGAACCCCAACAAGCCAGGAAAACAGAGACTCGTCTTTGACGCTGCAGCTAAAAGCAATGGAGTCTGCCTGAACGACCACCTGCTAGAAGGACCCGATTTACTGATGTCTCTGCCGGGGATACTTTTCCGATTCAGGGAAAAACGCGTCGCAATAACGGCTGACATACAGGAGATGTTCCTGCAGATAACAATACGACCGAAAGATCAGCCGGCGCAACAGTTCCTGTGGAGAGGCGCCGATAGAAAAGGACCACCGCGGCACTACAAGATGAAGAGTATGATTTTCGGTGCGAAGAGCTCACCATTCATAGCGCATTTTGTGAGAGATCATAACGCGAAAGTGCACTCTCAAACGCACCCGCTCGCGTTGGACGCTATAACACGAAACCACTACATGGATGACCTAGTAGCCAGTTATGACAGCAGTGAAGAAGCCCAACGCGTGGTAACGGAACTACGATCGGTTCACGCAGCTGCCGGTTTCACGCTGAAAGGATGGAACGCTAATGACAGTGATGTGCTACGAGAGGTGCCCGGGGAACTACGAGCGACCACCCCGACTGAACTGGGGCGGAGTGTCACGGAAAATAAAATACTCGGGCTTTATTGGAACGCTGAACGAGATGAACTGGGATTCAACACCTCAATGAACCGAGTCCCGGCTGAAGTACGCGCACGGATCCGCGCGCCAACCAAGCGAGAGGCACTGAGCGCGGTAATGTCGATATACGACCCGCTTGGGATGCTAAGCCACTATACAATAAGGGCGAAGATCATACTGCAGAGCTTGTGGCGTCTCAAGCTTTCATGGGACGAACCAATACCAGCAGAGGAAAACGAACCGTTCGCTACATGGTTATGCCACCTATCTGGGCTTTCCGGCCTACGCTTGGAACGTCGATACGCATTTGAAGATCGCCAAGACTTAGAGTTGCATATAATGTGCGATGCCAGCGAACAAGCTTACGCCGCCGTGGCATACTGGCGCATTACACAGCCTGACGGAGACTTCAGATTGAGCCTCGTGGCTGCCAAGGCGAAGGTGGCTCCGAAACGTACACAGACGATTCCGCGATTGGAGCTGCAAGCCGCCCTCATTGGTGCCAGAATGGCGGACACGATCAAGAAAGAACATCGCGTAGAAGTAATGCGAACGGTGTATTGGACGGACTCAATGACAGTAATCCACTGGGTGCGACATGATACACGGAGGTACACACCATTCGTCGCACATCGCCTGGGTGAGCTGGCAGAACTCACCGACAAAGAGGAGTGGCGATGGGTACCCACAGCTGATAACGTGGCCGATGACGCAACGAGATTCACCAATGCACCGATCTCTGCCGACGACCGTTGGTTCCAAGGCCCAAGCTTCCTACGTTGCCCTGAAGACCAATGGCCAAAGGAAACGTCGAACGACGTAACTGAAGAAGAAGTAATACTTCATGTCACAGAGGATAAGACAAGTGACGAATGGCTACCTGATCCTCATAGATTTTCGAAGTACGAAACACTGCTACGAACTACAGCACGTGTGCTAGCATTTATTGATATGTGTCGGCGAAGAACAACGACCTTAGAACAAAGACACATAGAAGAGGCCGAACGCACACTCATACGTCGCGCGCAGCAAGATAGCTTTCGCGACGAAATAGAAAGACTGAAGACAGCGCGCCCTATCAATAAGGCGAGTCGACTATTTCGTCTGGACCCCGTATTGGAAGACGGAATCTTGCGGGTGAGAGGCCGCATCGGTGCCGCAACAGCACCACTAGAAGTGAAAAGACCGATAATCCTCGACGGTCGCCACCGCATAACTCGTTTGATCGTGCTGCGAGAGCATTGCGCAGCGGGCCATGCGAACAGAGAACGCGTGACAAATGATCTGAGGCAAAGATATTGGGTTATACACCTACGACCTACGGTGCGAACGATAGAAAAGGACTGCGCTCTGTGTAAAGTGCGACGAGCCAAACCGCAAACCCCAGCCACAGGAGATCTGCCTCGTACACGCCTCGAGCCCTTCCACCGTCCCTTTACACACTGTGGGACAGACTATTTTGGCCCGATGATGGTGAAGGTGGGACGCCGACGAGAAAAAAGGTGGGGGGCATTGTTTACGTGCCTTACTACTCGCGCCGTACACTTGGAGGTGGTGCCCTCGCTCTCCACGAGTTCAGCGATCATGGCGCTGCGGAGGATGGCAGCAAGACGAGGATGGCCGAAGACCATGCACTCCGATAACGCTACCAACTTCAAAGGAGCTGATAAGGAACTTCGAGATGCCTACGCGGAGTGGATACCGATGCTGCGAGATGAAGGACTGCTGCATCGCATGGCTTGGAAATACATAGCTCCAGGGGCCCCTAGCCAAGGAGGGGCATGGGAGAGACTAGTGCGCTCCGTCAAAACCGCACTAGCAGCAACCCTGAAAGAGAAGGAACCATCGGAGGAAGTTTTGAGTACGCTACTGATCGAAGCGGAATTCTCAATAAACTCAAGGCCGCTAACTCACGTGAGCGTGAATTACCAAGATCCAGAGGCTTTGACTCCCAACCACTTCCTCCTGGGATCATCCAATGGACTACCCCTGACGGGACCGTGCGACGAAGCCGACCGACGAACCTGGAGGGCCAGCCTAGCGCTCGCAGACCACTTTTGGCGACGCTGGGTGCGGGAGTACTTACCCACACTAGTACCCCGCGGCGAACCCATGAACAATAAGCGGCCACTTCAAGTCGGAGATATCGTGATCGTCGTTGACCACAACATGCCTAGAAATGTGTGGCCAATGGGCGTCGTCGAACGCACGTACAAAGGACCAGATGGCGGAGTTCGAGTGGCTGACGTCCGTACGAAGACTGGCGTATTCAAACGTCCGGTGAGCAAGCTCGTCGTCCTTATGAAGGAGGAGGCTACGCAGGCTGCGCCGGGGGGAGAACTGTTACGGACGCCGAACTAGCTTTAAGTTTACTATAAGAGTTGTAAATAAATAAATACATTACGATCTAGGTTAAGAAATGAACATGTATAGAATAGAGATATTAGTGTTAGCGACCTTACGAGAGAACGAGATAGGCTAGGAAAGAGAACATGTAGGTGCTCTCCTTACAGTAAGGATCCATCTATAAACGGTTTAATTAGAGAGAGACAGAAAAGTTAGTGCTGTCTCTTTTCCTATTGTCTACATTTTGTATAAAAACAGCGCCGATCGGGCAAAAATTGTAGTATCGTTTTGACCACTGGAAGAGCAACACTCAAGAATAAAAGTGTTTACGAACCGAAGGAATTTTACTGAACACCCAAGCATACAGTCCACTACAATCATGTACCTAACAAAATAGATTCTTATTGCTATTTATTACAAATTGTGTTTATAATCGGTTAGATTATTTGAATTTAGGCCTAAGTTTAAGTTTTTAAACACGGACTACAAATGAAACCACGCCCGGACGCTCCACGGACGCCCTCTAAACTAGGACAAATCCGGGGAAACCCGGACGGATGGCATCCCTATTTGGGGGGCTTACAGCTATAGTTACAGTATAAGGTTAAGAAGTTGCTTAAGATAAGCCAATAACAAGCCTCCACAGATAACAACAATAACAATAACATTAATTTGCGTCACTCTATTTTCAGTCTATAGACTTCCCGCACAAGTCAAAATGTATTTATCTAGACTTTATCCAAAGTAGCCAATGTTGCTGATAGTAATAACAGCAATATCCACTACGTTGACAACCACTACAAAACTAAGAACTTTTTTCGAAGAACATTTTACTCTGCTTGACTCCTCATGTCAGGTTATCTATCAAGATCAACTAACGGCCGGTCCCAATAATCTATCTATCGCCGGTTTACCTTACTAGAGTTAGATATTTGACACTAGTTGTATGGACGTTATGTCAAATTTCTATCGGTAGTAAGGAAAACTGTGGATAGATAGATTATAGGGATCCCCCATTAGCGGTATCGAGTTGAAAATTATATCAAATACTCAGGTCTGAGGTCTCTTTCAGCTGCGCATAAACTTGTATGTCAACGCAATCAAAGTATTTGATGCATTTTTTCGAATATGGTATTTCACAAGAGAACCCCACAATCACAAGCGAAAGGAGGAGGATAGGGTACTTCCTTTGACTTGGAATCATGAAATTTGACACAAAGCAATGTCTTACAGCACATACAAAGAAAAAATCAGATTCTCTAAAAAATGTGATTCTATGATCTGCGCGATTAAACCCGAAAACACAACCACAGCGGTGCATAGCTAGTAATCATACCTTTGGCCAAGTGCTATTTAAAGTTGAAATCGTTGCACCAGATTCCACATCCTGCTTTATTTCCGAAGGGGCAGGCAGAGTCAAGTCAAGTCAAGTCAAAAATCATTTATTCAATTTAGGCATCAAAGACGCACTTATGAACGTCAACTTTTCATTATAATGTACTTTAAAGACTCTACCGCCGCGTTCCAAAATATATAGAACCCACCGAGAAGAAGCGGCAAGAAACTCGGGGCCATTCTTTTTATATGGATGTTTACAATGTTTCTACTTAGGTACTACAAATATTACATTTTATGGGTGGCAGAGAGACAGCTTGCCAGAAGTGGAGTATTCCAAGCATCTTTATCTTCTATATAATGTCGAACTTTATAGTAAGCTTTTTTTATTAAAACGTTTTTACAGTCAACTTGAATTTGCCCTCTGTGAGCTCAGTTATGTGCTTTGGGATTTTATTGTAAAAACGCACATAATTTCCTAGGAATGACTTATTAGTCTTCGCAAGTCTAAAATTAGGTACAGCTATCCTATTTGTATTTCTGGTATTAAATAGAAAAGAGGTGTATTACACCTACATGCTTGAAGAAAATTGGCTAGGTAACAATAAGATGATGACGTATAGGGATAGCCTTGCTCCATACGACAGCCAGACGGACTCTCGCAGCCAGATAAGGGCCTGGTAATGCATAATCTAAACCTAATCAATTTTAATTTATTTCCACCTTCACTATTATATACTACATAACATAGTTATCAACGCAGGTGCAAGGATTACTATAATCAGCCTTTTGGAAAGCTACAAATCATTGTACCTTTAAGTTATTGATTTCAATTTAATACATGTTACAATTTCAATAATTACATTAGAGATATATAAATTACTAGGCTCGGCCTTTGGTATCGCCATAAACGCCCGTCTCTTCTTGTTTTTTTCTTTCATAAGAACCTTCTCGTGAAAAGAAGTAACAAAACAAAAAAGAATTAGCGAGATTGTTCCATCCGTTCTCAAGTTATAGCGTGGCCACGAGAAATAGGAGTTCATTTTTATATATAGATAGATAGATATGTAAAAAAATTAAATTCTTTGCACGTATTTAACATAACTCAAAAATAATGTTTCATGCCCTGTGAAATTTACAAAATGAAAAGATTTTGTTTTTTTTTTAATTTCACTTACTATTTATCTACTATATAAAAATAAGTCGGGTTTTCCTTCCTGACGCTATAACTCCAGAACGCACAAACCGATTTCCACGGTTTTGCATTCGTTGGAAAGGTCTCGGGCTCCGTGAGGTTTATAGTAAGGAAAAATGTTAAAAGAAAAGCTGGAAAATCTTTTTTAAATACAGCGCCATCTCTGATACATAGCATGTACTACAAACCAATATTTTAAGAAGATGGCGCCAAACGAAATGTTACATAAAACGAAGCCATCTGGTGGCGAAACGGAGTTCGCAGGGTTTGCTAGTATTGTATATACTCATATGAAAATATTGCATTTATTCTTATCAAAAACGATATTTGAGGAAATATTTAGTGACACTTCCACTGAAAACAATGCTTATGACAGAGATGCAATGTGCACCACCCGCATGAACTGCAAATAGGAAGTATGCCGAATAAACAACACAGAAAACAACCCAATCAATCAAAAGCACGTGTTTCGCCTCTACACGAGGCAACTTCAGGAGATATTTAATCGTCGAGAGCTAGACCGTCTAGGGATTTATGCGGGAGGGAGAGTGGTGCACACCGCATCTCGGCCATAAGCATTGTTTTCAGCGGAAGTGTCACTAAATATTTCTTCTGATATCGTTTCTGATAATGGATTTCCGCAAAGTAACGCCTAAATGTATTCTTATATTTTTGTTTCTAAATGGTAGCCACATATTATAAGACGTGTACTTGTTATAAGTTACTCGTTCACTGATAGTGACGTCACACTTGCCTTTCAAAGTCATGCGTCCGTAAAGAAGGCAGTGGGCACCCTTCAACGAATCCCTAATACTTATTGAGCGGGCAGTGCACTTACCCGGGGCATAAGTATTTTACTAATAAAGTGGGAACAGGCTCTAATCTATACATATAATACAAATGTAATGGATCGCTGTCTGTATATCTGTACTAATACTAATATACTAATTATACTAATATACTAATAATTATAATTAATATTATCAAGAGGAAAGCTTTGTATGTAAGTATGTTTGTAAGGAATTGGCTCAAATGGTACTGGACCGATTTCAAAAATTCTTTCACCATCGGAGAGCTACATTCACCCTGAGTAACATAGGCTATATAAGATTCATCATCATCATCATCCATCACCGCGCGGGTGAAACCGCGGAGAGCTGCTACACACTAGCTAGTGTAAGATATACGAGAAAAAATATTATTAGTCCTTTTCTAAACGAATATCGAATGAAAAAATATGTATGTTAGAATTTTTGTCTGTCTGTGCGTTTGTGCTCGCTAATCTCAGAAATCGCTTATCCGACATAGGGTGTGAGTTTTCACTAATATATTCGGGTAAGCTTCACTTAACGTTTAGTGTTGTTTCATGTCAATCGGTTCATAAATATAAAAAGTTAATTTATTTATTTTTTATGTAATTTAAAAAATAACTCTCGCGCCACTACACCAAGAGCAAGCGAGCAAACTGTTTGGCGAGTCAACTAGTAATCACTACATATACTAAAACTGTAGAGGTCGAATTTCTGAACAATGAAAAAATGCTTAAACCGAGTCAGGTGTAAGGAGTGAAATGGAACATTTTTTTTTAAAATTTTGTTTCTCTGTTCGTCTGTCTGTTTGTACGGGCTAATCTCCGAAACGAATGGACCGATTTCAATAAAATTTTATATGGTGGTAGCTTATATCCCTGGTCAGCATATAGGATACTTTTGATCCCGGTAAATTAAAGAGTTCCTGTAAAAAAAAACTGAAATTAACCGTATTCTGCGAGACCACACGAGCGAAGCCAATGGCGGGTCAGCTAGTAAATAACAGCTACGGTACTAAGTATCTCTGGATAGGCCGCCATCCTAATGTGGATTAGATATGTCACATATTGCAAATAAATATATCGAAGCAAGATATCAGTTTGTATCTCTTTAGGACAACACAGACTCAAACAATTATAAAAGCCATTAAAACATATTTTGTCTATTAAAATATGCAAGTATAATCCAGTAAAACAGATATACATGTAGACGTTAATCATATCGCAAAATGTTTGACGATTTCTTAACCGTCCGCGTAATACGTCGACTTGTGCGACGTTGTCAGCTCGCTCCCCCCCGATGTCGGAGCGAGACGGCTGTATAGTAAGAGATGGGTGTATCTAAGGGAGCTTTAGCTTACTACTACATGGAGAGAATGAATGAAAAAATGTTTACGTGTGTCGTATGAACCTTTTTGATGTACGTAAGTCGTTCAGAGAGATTATGTTATAAAAGATTGCTTGTGATTACACTTGATGTAACTTTTTAGATTTTAATATTTAAAAAAATCTTGCTTGTTATAGACTATCATTGGGTAAGGCTCACTAAGGCCGCCAATAATTGGTACTTACTGTAATGTAACATTTTAAGTTTTAGTCCATCAAATTAGGCGATATTTTCCAAAAGAGTGTAAATAATTCGCGAAAGTGGGTTTTTTATTTTATTATGGTTTAATATGCTTTAAGAATAATGCCTAACTCAATCCATACGAAACTAAACCTCCGGAAGAGGGTTTAATCGAGTAAAAACTTTGAAATTGCAAACTTCATGCAGGAACGAGTGACGATCGCTTTATTTTTATAATATACTTAAAGTATTATAATCTACCTTCTTACTAAGGCCCACTTGCACGTTTGCTCGGGTTGAATAAATAAGTCTACGAGTTTTTAAACTTGCGTTAGTCATATCAATTTTTAACTCTTATTTTGTCTTGTCTTGCACGACTATAAAAGATCACCGGTTTTGCTTAACTGACATTTCTAATCTTTAGATGGGAACATTTAATTTTGTCTATGCGCTTATATTGTAACTTGACCAATAATGAATGAATCGAAAAAAAAGTGAAACTTATATCTATCTCTTTGGCACTACAGTACAATGTATATAGACTTTCTTGTTTATCCTTTGTTGTATGAAATTTGACGACTTTTTATTCTATACGTATTGTCTCGTGTCATTTCGCCCAAAGAGTACATTATACAGCAGAATGTATCATCTATCTCTCAATTTCTTTTGACACAAAACTTCACTAGTCCTAGTTAAAGACATAACCCTCAGATGACAATTATAATATTATAATATAACAATTATTATATAACAGATGACAATTATACATACGGACATATGGCCTATCATATTGTAATTCAAATTCATTTATTTCGAGCTACTGAGGCTCAAAACAACAGTGAGACACAATATAGGTACAAACTAACAGACAACAGACGATAATAGTCTAAATAACAAAATTTAAAATAATCATAACAAATTGGAATAATAATTCATGATTAAAGTATATAAAATTAAATGCGAATCCAAAATCCAAAAAATAACGTTCCCGATGCACGCAGTAGTCACTCAGTGTGCAGAGGTCTTGCAGTTTTTTCATGATTAAACAAGTACAATTTGAAAAATGTAATACCGACTTCCATTATATTCAGTTATTGGAGTGTAACTCAAAATCTACTGGATCTAATTTGATGAAATTTAAATGGAACCACACGAGAAGCACCAGCATTCAAACAAATAATTTTGAGAATCGGTTCACCCTATCGAAAGTTATGAGGTAACAAACACACAAAAAATGCAGTCGAATTGAGTACCTCTTCCTTTTTGGAAGTCGGTAGATAATATAAATTATACGCGATTAAATCCGTTTCAAGTTGTTTAATTACAATACACTTATAAATATATTGATGAAAGCAAGGCGTAGCTTCTAACGTAAACCTAATAAAAAATGCAAGCCCAGTTCTTACGCGCGTAATATGTTGTACCTACTTCTAGTTATACTGCTTGGCTTTTTGTCTTTAAAAACTTTAGCAGTGCCTCCCTAAAGGCGGGTATTACGTGTGATGCGAAGAAGGCATTCAATTTCTATTGGCTATTGAATTTGTTTTCGTTAGAAGCCCTGCTTCGAAGTGCATAAACAGTTAACAAAAAACTTAACAAGATAACTTTTGTTTTGTTTATTTTGAAGTTTTAAACCTAATGAATGATGTCTTATGAGACTACATCCTTCCGCAACATACGCATAATAAATTATCGCGCTAAACTTTACCACTTACCCGGCCCTAAGGACATCTCGCTCTCGCAGTATACTTTTCATGCTGACGCAAAAAGATAGCAACCTAGGGACAGTAGCGAAGGTCACATAATCAGCCCATTAAGTTCCCACTGCTGGGACTCGAGCCTTCCTCTCAGAGAGAGATGTTGGCCCGTAATCCACCTCGCGGGCCCAGTGCAGCCTAGTGGATAGGTTAGTGGCCAACCCATGTCGAAGTTTTCAGGCCACCCGAAGGCCTTCGACATAGCCTCTGTTGTCCTAAGACAAACAACCGACACCGACGACTTCACGTGCCCTCTGAAGCACGGAAGCGCTCAGTTGAACAATGCCACTAGCACACACCCATCCAACTCCTGACCGCAGCACGCTTTGTTTAACTTGTTCCCAAGGTCGCCAAATCAAGCTTCGCTGCGAGCGCTTAGGGAAAGTGCCATAGGACAACTATAAATTTTATCCAGAGAAACAAGCATCGAAGGAGAAAGCAATACATTTCAATTATGAGAAAAAATGAAATAAAAGAAAGTCTATGAACACATCACATCCCAATCACAGCATAAGGTTGTTAGAGATAGCAGAGAACATATGACATAATATGGTACATACACTCCTTGACACATTTAGTTCCTAACAGAGACCAATCGCATTATCGTGACTTTGATATGCAACAGACGAAAAGCCAGTTTAATATATTCAATAAATATTACGTCGTTTATACGTCTCCCGAGCAGGTGTATAATACAGATTCTATTTTTATCATTGATTTTGTATTATTATTACTTTTATTAATGACAATCGTTTTGCTCTCACCTGAAGGAAAATACTGTGATATCTTGTTTATCCGAATTTAGCTGTTTCTAAGTATACGTTACGTATATATGTCCCTTATTCATAGACACTGGACTTATATTATAAACTCGTTTTAAATAAAATGTCCTTGTCATTTAAATCTCAGTAAAAAGAGATGATGTAAAATAAACTATATATAAACTGTAAGTTCGGCACTACCCGTAACATTCACAAGAATACATGTCAGACTCTGTTTTCATCCGACTACGACGGAGCCCAAAAGGAGGTTTATGTTATGATATTGACCTGTATGTTATTTTTATAATGGTTCATCAAAGTGACTTCCTCTCGCCTGATGGAAAGCCGAGATGGAATCAAGAAGCTAAGCTACTAAGCTTCACTAATCGCCACCCCTATGATGACCTGACAGATGCTTTTTCACGCTCCGCTTGTAAGACCCAGGGTCATAGCTGCAAGGAAATACATACGCCGGCAGAGCATTCCACAATTTATAGTTACACGACACAGGTAGGAACTGCCGAACTTTTTGCTGCGTGGTAAGAAACGCCAGCGTTCCGGAAACATCGCGAAGTCTTCTCGTCAAAAATACCAGTGATGATTTATGGCACTGAAAGGTGGTCTCTTACTATGGGCATCATAAGTGAGCTCAAAGTCGCACAACGAGCTATGGAGAGGGCTATGCTCGGGGTTTCTCTACGTGATTGAATCAGAAATGAGGAGGTCCGTAGAAGAACGAAAGTCACCGACATAGATAATAGATTAGCCAGTTAAAATGGCAGATGGGGCCGGAAGGTTCTAGAATGGAGACCACGGACCGGCAAGCGCGACACGGTGGTCGTCTGACACGGATAGTCAGAAGATGCGGGTTCGTATCCCGTCCGAGGATGTGAATTTTTCTCTCTATAAATTTCAATGTTTAAGACATACAACTTTAACCCCTGCACAGTTTCCTTCACGAATAAGTCCGTAACATACGTAATACGAACCTAACTAAACTCAAATCGAAACTTCGACATAGATTTGAACCGTTCCAGTCGAGGTCGCGTCAAACTTTTTGTTTTAAACAACGTTTCCCAAACTCACTCGTACAACTTCAATACGATACTTTTTAAACTCAAAATTTCGTGGTTTTTCTTTAAACTTGTCCCCAACATTTTTGTTACACAATATTATTATGTAATTATGTTTGTTTTGTTCGATTACATTGGCATGACCTCTGTGGGCCTAGTAGACCATGCAGTAAAAATAGAATTTAACCTGGCACTAAATTTCGGTACCATTTTTTATAAGGTTTAGCGTCAGTTTATGAGCATAAAATCACAGAATGCTGACAGATCCAGGTGGAGCTTCAAGCGCCATCAATCGTGGGCCATAAATCGTACACGGTAAGTTCACAAACAAGTTTACAGGCAATATAAGATGCGAAATTTTATTCTCGACAATAATGGTCTCACGTTAGCCGTACATAGTTTCCGAGATATTGGCCAAAAACTTTCATGATGGCGCTTGAAGCTCCACCTGGATCTGTCAGCAGTTTGTGATTTTATGCTAAGTGAAACTAAATCTTATTCAAAAAAAGTTGATCCAAAATTTACTATTTTAGTAAAATTTTTGATCAAAAAAGTCTTACACACAAAACACTACAAACTGTCATATATCTAGGGCAACTGTGACACAGATACACTCACAGTTTGTACGCGGAAACGTGACGCGTTGACGTGCACGATACGAATACTTTCTCGCGAATTGTTTGTGCTACGGCCTCTGTTTTTCGAAGAGCTGTTATCAAAGTGTTATCAACAACAAATCCTGGTCTTGTACGCCGAAACGTGACCTAACGTGACTTTTTCGCAAATTATTTGTGCTACGGCACCTGTATGGGCGGATGTTTGTTACTTTACTAGGTGTTAGGATAGTTCTGCTAGTGTCCGGCTTGGTAGGTGTCACCGGAGTGTCAGATATCCTTCCGCCAATTATTAATTATTTTATATACCAGTGACAAAACCAATTCCAACCCTCACTCGCGCCACCAAGAGGAATCCAAAGACGTCTCATTTATTAAAATCGGTTCAGCTGTTGAGTAGTTACGAGCGGACATACACACATCAACAAAGTAAATAAAATAAATAAATAATAAAAAATAAATAAATAAATAATAATAATCAAATACGTTGCCGCTATGTGATTCATGTCAGAGGAGACAAAACCGATCACTATCAGATTTGATTAGAATTTTATTTATTTAATTGGATTTAATAATTTTATATCACTAAAAATTCTGTGTAAGTACATGTACAGAATAAATAACAGTACCACTAAAACCAGTTGCGGAGGCACATTCTAATCGTTTAGCCAGGGTGCCTACAATCATTGTTCAAAGAAAATCTCGCGGGATCTGAGGATTTGCGGGTAAAAAATTAACAAGTACAATTTGAAATATTTAATACCGACTTCGATTCGTTTTATTTACTCAGTATTTGTTTACTAAGTAACTTTCTATGGGTTTCATAATTTAACACTTTTACTACAAGAAAATAAAAATAGCGTCGTGTAGTTAATGTCTAAATATCGGTCTTGAATTTATCTTTAATTCTTACATTTACAGTTATGACGAATTTTTAATAGTTTTCTATTTAAACTATGAAATGTTCAATATTCCAAGACTTTGTTGATGTGTGTATATTATTGTACTAAGATACAAAAAAGCAGAGCTCATGAGTTTCATACGACTTTTTAAAACAAATTTGCGAGGAAAAATCTAACTATTGCTTTTACCAAACGCGACAAATACGATAATAACAATATTTGAAAATTATGGGAAATGGCGCGCGAGTTTTTTTTACACGCCATCTGCATGGTGTGTGAAGATACAGCCTACTTCAAATTATAATTTCAAGTGATAAAATGCGTATATTTTCTACCGAATTCCAATAAGGAGAAGGTACTCAATTCGACTGTTTTTTTTAATGTTTGTTACCTCATAACTTTCGATAGGGTCAAACGATTCTCAAAATTCTTTTTTTGATTGATAGCTGGTGCTTCTCGTGCGTCCCATTTAAATTTCATCAAATTCGGTAGAGTACTTTTTGGGTTACACTCCAATAACTGAATAGAACGGAAGTCGGTAATTTTTAAATTGTACTTGTAATATTATATTATATAATAAATTATTGTGAAATATCCATAATTTGGTAATAAATGTTTGTATGTCTTAATTAAGGACGTGCACATTGATTTATTCCAAAAATGTATCTGGGGTTTTCAGCGGTAAAAACCTCTTTTTTGCTACTAAAAAATAACTGTATTACGCGGTTAAATTATAAAAACGATGTTTGCCAGGTGAAATAATTCAACTTTGTAGGGGTAATTCTATTATGCATTAGGTAACAATTTTATCATGCACATGTGTGTGTAGCTCGATTCATGGACCTATATAAAAGCGATGTAATAAGGCTCACTTCACAAACAAGTATGTTGAAAACACATACATTAGACACTCTTTTGGGCATCGTCGCAATCATGGATTATATGGAAGAAACATTTTCTTTAACCTAAACTTCCAGACTAGAATACCTTACCCCGTCTTACGCGAAGGTTAACAGAGAAGTTGGTGAAGGGAGGATATGACGTGGACCATAAATCGTAGGACGCGTGCGCCAGACGGGCCCGGGGCGGCCCATTGTGCCCCGTGATCTATGCGACGTGCCGACTGATGTAACGGTCCGCTGTGAATAGGGGAGGACCACTTTATACACCCAGGTTTGCGCAAACTTAGCAAGGTATTCCCGAAACACGCACACATTGGGAATCTTCACTTGAGTGGAAGATTTGACAGTAAATGACAAATACAATTGAGTCATATCTATACTTAAGCATTTACACGAATACTGGCATTAGAGTTTCGATGCCTGAGCCATTGCAATAGTAAAAACAAGAGGTGAGAGTTAGACACATATTACTGTTAACCGACAAAGCACCCACGTTAGGGTTCGAATATGTCTCCTCGGGTTTCGAGCATGTCCGATGCTCATATTCAGGGCGAGTCCGCATAAGTGTATGTGAGCTCCCGACGGCCACTGCAGTGCCGCCATGCCATGGCACGTCATGACGTCTGACATACACGAAACCCGGGTCGACGTACTCGATCCCTAACGTGATTGGTTAGCCGGATAATAGTAATAGTTTAATAGGAGGTGAGAGGCTGGGGCTGCGGTTAAAGACTTGCTTATGTAGACTCATGTCCAACATATTTTTTTACACCTGATATTGTATGACCATCAAGTCAGATAATGGTCAATACTGGCCGTTGACCATTATTTGACTTGATGGTCAGTGATGATGCAGTCGAAGGTGGTACCACACTAGACCTAGAATAGCTCGTGGCTCTCAAGGACAGCTGCCGGAACATACTGTTAAAGCTTAGCGAGAGATTTTCAAACTTGAGGGTGGTAGCTAGGTGGGCGGACACCAGAATTGTTCTACCATGCGGTGGTCATCACGATGTTACTAAACTTTCACCGAAAGCAGCGGAGCGGTCCAAAAGGAGCGGTTGGAAGCGGCCTGCATCCAACGTCGTCCTGCGACCTTTATCAGGTCGTCTATCCACCGTGTCGGTGGACGACCTACGTTGCGCTTGCCGTTCCGTGGTCTCCATTCCAGAACCTTCCGGCCCCATCGGCTATCTGTTCTGCGTGCTATGTGCCCTGCCCACTGCCACTTTAACTGGCTAATCTTCTGGGCTATGTCAGTGACTTCAGTTCGTCTACGTCTCCTCATTTCTGTTTCGATCACGTAGAGAAACCCTGAGCATAGCCCTCTCCATAGCTCGTTGTGCGACTTTGAGCTTATCTATGATGTCCATAGTAAGAGACCACGTATACGTGTTTTTGCTAAGTCAAAGTCAAAGTCAAAGTCAAAATCATTTATTCAATTTAGGCATCAAAGACGCACTTATGAACGTCAATTTTTCATTAAAATGTACTTTAAAGCCTACCGCCGCGTTCCAAAATACATAGAGCCAACCGAGAAGAAGCGGCAAGAAACTCGGGGCCATTCTTTTTATATAGATGTTTTTACAATGTTTTTACTTAGGTACTACAAATATTAGCTCCAGTGTGTTGCCTTACAAAAGAGAACATAATAATGGTATCAGTAGGGCAAGACACGCTACACTTTGACATCTTAGTACACGAGTAGATAGATCCTGGAGTGATCAGTCCCAAGCTGTTTTATCCTCCAAGTAATCCGAAATTTTGTAATAACCTTTTTGACAGAGTTTAGTTTTAATAGCAATTTTAAACTTATTAATAGGCAAATCTCGGATAACATTGGGAACTTTATTATAAAATCGTATACATTGTCCCATAAAAGAATGACTTATTCTGTGGAGACGCGTTACATGTACGGATAGCTTGTGCTTATTTCGCGTATTGATGGAATGAGCATCACTCCTTTTATCAAAACTGCTAATGTTTTTCTTTACATACATTAGATTTTCATAGATAAACTGAGAGACAACAGTTAGAATGTTTATGTCTTTAAATTTCTGTCTAAGGGAAACTCTGGGAGCCAAACTGTAGATTGCTCGTATAGCCCTTTTTTGCAGTATAAAAATAGAATTAATATCTGTAGAACATCCCCAGAGCAGTATGCCATAAGTCATAACGCTATGGAAATAACTAAAATAAACTATTCTAGCTGTGTCTACATCAGTTAATAGTCTAATTTTTTTAACAGCATAAGCTGCTGAACTGAGCCTACTAGACAATTTTTTAATGTGGGGACCCCATTGCAATTTAGCGTCTATAGTAATTCCTAAAAAGACTGTTGACTCCACAAGGTCCAACCCTGTTCCATTCAATTGTATATTGGATTCTACTTGTCTCACATTTGGTGTCGAGAATTTTATACAATTAGTTTTCTTCTCATTGAGGAGAAGATTATTTGTATTGAACCAATTCACAACTTTAGCTAATGCATTGTTAACATCGTCATAGTTTAGTAACTGCCTTTTAATTTTAAATAACAGTGAAGTGTCATCTGCAAACAATACAATCTCGTTATTCTTCTCTACATAATAAGGTAAGTCATTAATATAGATTAAAAACAAGAACGGCCCTAGTATTGAACCTTGTGGAACGCCCATTGAGATTATAGAGCCGGGCGATTTTTTACCATTTATGTCAACCCTTTGAATTCTACCATTTAAATATGAAGTCAAAAGATTGAGAGCCATGTCCCTAATACCGTAGTGTTGTAATTTCCTGACAAGTATATCATGTCGGACGCAGTCAAATGCCTTAGATAAGTCACAAAAAACACCTAAGGCATCTTGAGAGTTCTCCCAGGCATCAAACACATCTTTTATTAGTTCTATACCTGCGTCTATAGTAGAGCGATTCCTTGTAAACCCAAATTGATTTTTATGGAAAATTTTGTTTGCACTAAAATGAGTTTCTAATTGATGTAATATGATTTTTTCGAAAATCTTACTTAGCGTAGGTAGTACAGAAATAGGCCGAAAATTTGTTGGATCAGTAGTACTACCAGATTTGAATAAAGGAACCACTTTACTGTGCTTCATTAGGTCAGGAAATACACCACTTGCAACACAACTATTAAACACAGCTGCTAGATTGGGTGCAATGACATCTATAATTGAAGAAACGGTCTTCACAGAAAGACCCCATAGGTCTGCCGTTTTTTTTGCATCTAGACTTTTGAAACTGCTTACAATATCTTTGCAATTAACTACTGAAAATTTAAAAGTTGTGTCACATTCAGTTACACTTTGTTTAAGTAAGATCTCAGCAGAAATGGAGGAAGATTTTAGAGTTTTGGTTGTTAAAGAAGGAATATTAGTGAAAAATTTCTCAAACTCGGCCGCTACCTCCAAATCTGCTCTTACATCTTTATTATTAATTTTTAAATTAAAGTCTCGATTACGCACTGTATTTCTACCAGTTTCACTGTTTATAATGTTCCACGTCATTTTTATTTTATTAACAGAATTTTTGATCTTATTTCTTAAATAAATAGATTTTGCTGAGGAACAGGCTCGTTTAAATAACTTAGAATAACGTTTGACATATTCCAAAAATACAGGATTATGATTATGCGATTTTTCATGGTACAATTCATATAACTTTTGCCTACTTTTATAAATTCCTGGAGTTGCCCATTCACTAAACTTAGCACGATTACCAACAGATATTGTTTTTGGTACAAACACTTTGCCAAATTCATCGCTGATAAGATGGAACAGTGAGTTATATAATATATTTGGGTCATTGTGACTGGTCAACTCTGCCACTTTCTGGGATATATTACTTCTTAACAATTCTAGGCGGCTTGCATTTATTGGAACAAAGCTAACATATTTGCTTTGGGGTTTGTTTGTTTTTCTTGGAAACACTGCTAGTTGACCACAGTGGTCTGATTCTAGATTATTTATAATGAAATTTTTAATAGGTTTTAGATTAGTAAATATATTGTCTATGCAGGTGGAACTTGTGGCTGTTATCCTAGTTGGTTCCAAGAAAATATTGTACATATTATAAGATTTAAACAGTAACAAAAATTTATCCACTGTCTGATTATTTTCTAGCAAATTAATATTAAAGTCTCCACAGATAATCATTGATTTATTTGTATTAGAAAGCTTAATTAATGTTTCCTCCATGCACTTTTCAAAATCATCATATGGTGAGCATGGAGGTCTGTATACACATAGAACAAGGAACTGCTCAAACTCAATACAGGACATTTCTATTACGCTATTATTGCTACGGCCTCTGTTCGCTTATTGACTAGACAAGTCATTCCGTCACGGTATTTTTCAACTGGCAAAGAATGTACGAATATGTTATCACAGCGAGAGTTAAACCCTCAGGAAAAGGGCACGATTGATTGTCACAAAAAACTCGCTATCGGTCAAGCGCTCCGTGAATACAATTCCACTATTGTACCTTTTTTCTGCTATCAAGTAGTTCAACGGCAAAATTATAAGTCTGATGGTGAGCACTTGGCAAGAAAGTTGTTGTGCCACCCAGGGCTTCTCTGCGCTCATCATCCTGAGACAATACTTTTCGCATCTTTTCTACTCAATATTATTTCTTGCTTCAGCACCCTTCCCACCCTAATAGTAATGCTTGCGCATTATTCCTTCGCGGCAGAATATCGCAGTGACACCAAAGCCAAATTTTTTCACAAGATGTTAGTCACCTCGTAAGTTGGGTTTCCTCGTCTCTTCTCAATCGGACACTCTTAGCAGAGTGGTCGTGGTTGGTGAGATGGTGGCACACGGTGGGTCTTCAACGTCGTCAGTCTTCCCGGCGACGGTGATTACTGATTTTGCTATTAAATTCCATTTTAATCGGTTCATCGCATTACAGAACACTCTGTCATAGGCGCTTTAGTTGACGTCTTGATAAGATCCGTCCAGCGTATAGGAGATCTGCCTTTATTTCTCTTTACCTCTCTTTTCTGCTGTTTGACCTTGGACTACCAGTCTTTCCATAGAGTCTTCGTGTTTAATGTGCCCGAAAAACTTTTAACATTCGTAAGTGTACAATCGACGAAAGCCTATTCTTAATTATCAAAAGGTCCTTAAGAATTGATACATTGGGGTGGAATGCGGTCCATGGGACCTTTAGGAGGTGCCTCCAAACACCACATTTTGCGGTGATCTAGCAGTCGCAAGGACCAGGTTTAAGCTTCACGTAGAAAGATTGAAAATAGAAGTTAGTCGAACCTTATTGTGTTTTTTAGTTATTCTCCTGTCCTTCCAAATCTTTCCCAACCTCTCTGCATAAGATCTGGTTATGGCATATCGTCGCCTAATTTTGTCTTCGCAACCTCCTCATTTTGATATCGTAGAACCGAGGTAGATGTATCTCAGTACTACTTCGTAATTTGGAACACCTAGAATGTCTGCAGGCTTAGACAAAAGATGTGTCTGTTATCGTTAACGCCAAACGACAACTCCATAATGTATGGCGTTGACATTACCTGTGGAAAAGTCACGTGACGTCACGCTAAGTTCGTAGACACATTTTTGTCTGTGGCGTGTGCGGAAACACGCCTGTTTGTATTTTATCTAGGCCTGCTAGTCTGTTATTTGCAGGCCGGTCTACTATTATCCTCTTACGCTTTATTTATTCTTTTACTCCGTCTGGTCACGGAGTGCCTCGCCATAGTACCAGGTCCATAGAGAACGATACCATGGAGTTCGTGATCGACCCCCTGCCTATCCACTCAACCATGCGCGGTGATATTTAGCCGGGTTGATTCAGAGCTGCGGTTATTAGTAAATAAATATTAGATTCGATCGCTTTATTCATAGTTTATCGGGTTTGATACGGTTTGTTGGTGAAACTAACATTGTTTTTCACTTATGACGGCAAGCAAGTTAAGACCACTGTTTAACCATACTGGGCCGCAAAGAACGCAGGACGGTTATAAAAATGTGACAACTTATAAAATGTAAAAACTTAACCTGGATGACGAGCTTAGCTCGTTAGTAAACAATTGGTTTTCTTGGTCTAACCTCAAACCAAACACTCATTGGCTTTGTGTTGCTTAACAACGCCATCTATTGACAAGTTGCTTTAGTGTTGCTGCGTCGGTTTTTCATTGCCTGAAAACACGAATAAAAATTTCCAAAAATCTCCCCTGAAACCCCGTGCTTACTAAATTCCATGAAAATCGTTGGAGCCGTTTCCGAGATACAGATTAAATATACAAACCCCGTTTAAAGGTTTTATTTAATTGATTAAACTTTATTTAGAGGTGATAATACGTTCGACACCTTACCATAAGTTATTCTTACTACTAAATCCATCCTATACCGTGATAATTGAAACAAAAGATTGATGAATGAAACTGACGTATATTTACGTCTCTGGGACGCAAAGGGTTAAAACAGATACTGTTGATATTTACACTCAATCAAAGCCAATTCTACTCGCGTAATTAGCTAAATTTATTGACCAAAGTTTTAGAAAGATTCCATCATCCTCTGCGTTGTGAGTTGTGAATAAAACTTGTGAATGGGTGACACACAGTGATCGCCTTGCGTTGCTTGCGTTGCTAGTAAAGTTACCCGCACTAGAACAGAGGCCGTAGCCACGGTAATATAATTTTACTGTGCCGTAGCACAAACAGTTTGCGAAAAAGTATTCGTATCGTGCAAGTCAACGCGTCACGCTTGCGCGTACAAACTATAAGTAATCTGTGTCACAGTGTGCCCTAGATACATGACAGTTTGTACTGTTGCACGTGAACGGCACGTTACGTTACACGCACGCAGCTGTTCGTACCAGGCTCACATATCTCGGAGTGACGAGAACTTTGAAGCTTAAATAGATCTGAGTCGCACTTTGACTGGCATGAAGAAGCGTGACGTTTACCATCAGGCAAACGATTTGTCCCCCTCGTAATTATTTACAGATTAAGAAAAGTATATACAATATAAATAGTATATTTAAAACCCAATGGGTAAAGGCGAGAGTGGCGAGAATACTTGCTGTATTATTACCTGTAGGGTAATTACGTATTTCACTTGCAATCAAATATTGATTGAAATCTGGAAAATGGGGGCTTTATGTCAGTTTTGATAACTCCAGTAAGCATAAGTGTTTTTTTTACTCAAAAATTTCTATCCACAGTCTCCAGTGTCTGTGTAATTTCCTATTTTTTTATATTTACTTAAGTATTTAAATATTACATCTTAACATAGCTATACACACACATAGACTAAACCTAATATATATTGTTAATAATAAAAATAAAAGAAGTGAAAGGAGGAAAGCAAATGTAATTAAGTTGGTGAATAATGTCAACAAAAGTGATATAAAGCAGTAATTTTTTAAGATTTTAATTAACATTTGATTGCACTGCAACTGAGATACAAAATAGTCCTGCTGGTTTAGTTGTGCAACACTTCGAATAATCGTAAGAACTTTCAGATAAAACTACCAATTTGAGAAGCAAAGGACAAAACCTCGGGTCCCCTTACAGAAGGCTTTCGAACCCGAAATGTTCCGAGGATCCCCGAAGACGGCCGATCGCGAACATCTGTCGGATCGGCGCGTGCGTCGCCGTATTATTAAAAAACCTGTATGCGGGTGGACTGTGGCGAGATGAGGTAAGTGGAAATACGCGATGTTTTAAAAAAAGGTTATTTGTTAATTATTCATAGCTAAGATGTTAACGTCATTAATATGTAGAAAATCATGATTCTAGGAAATTATCTTGTTTTGAGTTTGGTAACATAATGTTAACTAAAGTTTCCTTAAAAACAACGTATAACGTTACGTCTTCAGTCAAAGGGTAAATAAGTAGTCAAAGTATATCTGTTATTATAATTAATACATAAATAGGTAGTTTATTCGTAAAAGCATATTCTCCATGTCAAATTAAACATCTTATTGTTTTCTTTAGTATATAGTACTTAGTATTCAGTATATTATTTTATATTAATAAGATTTATTGTGAAGGCATAATTTCTAGCGGATTTTTTGACCATTTTTAAGAGACATCCTCTTAACCACACATGTCGCAGTTCCTGGAAAAGTAGGTTGTTTTGTGTGAAATCGATTGTATTATTGGCAAAAAATCCGCATTTGATGTTTTCTGGCATTAAATACTATTTTGCATTATCTATTATATTATGCATTGCTAGCTAATGTTTCATGATTCTAACACTTTGCCTACACTAATGTAGTTGTGTAGTTAGTACTAACGCTTAACGATTTATAATCCGCCATTATTACACGTCAAACCACGAGTAAATAGAAATCTATAAAAATTAAACAAAATCAATAACAGTTGGGTTCTTTCTCGTTCATCTCCCGCTGACTTACTTCAAAGTTTCAAATCACGAGAGACGGGCTTAAAATCATTTTCTTGTAAACCGTACCTTATCCCGTTTCCAAGCGAGCAGTCGACGACGACGGTGCCCGTGCGCATGCGATATAAAGATTTGTACAGGTGGCCACGAAGGGTGGAAACGAGGGGGGTAGATAGCGCGGTGGACATTCTTGTTTGTTTGTTTGTTATGTGTCGATGACCTTATTTTTTGACCTTAAGTATTTACTCATCAGGACGTCAGCGGTATGTATGCCCTGGGTCCTGTTTTATAGTTATTTATTATTAATAGATATTGACCCGCTCGCAGCGCAACTTGACGATCTTAACTGATCAACAAGTTAAGCAACGCTTGCTGCGGTCAGGAGTTGGATGGGTGTGTGCTAGTGGCATTGTTCAACTGAGCGCTTCCGTGCTTCGGAGGGCACGTTAAGCCGTCGTTGTCGGTTGTTTGTCTTAGGGCACCAGTCGTTAGACTATGTCGAAGGCCTTCGGGCGGCCTGAAAACTTCGACATGGGTGGGCCACTAGCATATGGGGATGTTCTGCAGATATTAATTCCATTTTTATACTGCAAAAACGGGCTATACGAGCGATCTACAGTTTAGCTCCCAGAGTTTCCCTTAGACAGAAGTTTAAAGACATAAACATTCTAACTGTTGTCTCTCAGTTTATCAATGAAAATCTAATGTATGTAAAGAAAAACATTAGCAGTTTTGATAAAAGGAGTGATGCTCATTCCATCAACACGCGAAAGAAGCACAAGCTATCCGTACATGTAACGCGTCTCCACAGAATAAGTCATTCTTTTATGGGACAATGTATACGATTCTATAATAAAGTTCCCAATGTTATCCGAGATTTGCCTATTAATAAGTTTAAAATTACTATTAAAATTAAAGTCTGTCAAAAAGGTTATTATAAAACAAAATTACTTGGATAAAACAGCTTGGGACTGATCACTCCAGGATCTATCTACTCGTGTACTAAGATGTCAAAGTGTAGCGTGTCTTGCCCTACTGATACCATTATTATGTTCTCTTTTGTAAGGCAACACACTGGAGCTAATATTTGTAGTACCTAAGTAAAAACATTGTAAAACATCTATATAAAAAGAATGGCCCCGAGTTTCTTGCCGCTTCTTCTCGGTAGGCTCTATATATTTTGGAACGCGGCGGTAGTCTTTAAAGTACATTATAATGAAAAATTGACGTTCATAAGTGCGTCTTTGATGCCTAAATTGAATAAATAATTTTGACTTTTGACTTTGACATATCCACCTAGTCCAGGGCGGGATTCGCGTGGCCAACTCCTTTCTCTGAGAGGAAGGCTCGAGCCCCAGCAGTGGGAGCGTTATGAGGTGATTATGTCTGATATTGCGTTGTCAGTCGAGGCAACAGCTGTGACGCGTGGTCAACGTGAACGTTTAAATAACTGACATCCTTAAACAACTGCATCGTCCCGCATATATCTTCACGGTTAGCGAATATATAAGCCTTAATTGAAAAGCACTTAGATAGTTCGACACTAGTAAGCTTTAAACGGATTTTTTCCTGAATTGATATATTTTTATTACGCCATTAAATAACACATATGCGACTCGGAATCGTATAAGGAATTGTCATTCGTATTTTGATTATAAAGCGGTGAATTTACTGCCTCTTTTTCGATCATCGGGGCTATATTATCTAGAAATGTATAGTCATTATATATTATTTTCTCTCAGACTAACAGATAATAAAGTGCTATTTGCATCTATACTAATAAATTCAATTGAAGTGTCTTGTGCTGTGCTGTCTTGTACGTACCTATTGTCAAAATAACAACTTTTAAAAGTTGATGGTCTGTCCGTTTGTTCCTCCTAATCGCCGAAACGGCTAGACCCATTTTGATGTGATTTTGATGTGCGTTCACTGTTAGATAGCTAATGTTTTAGCGCTGTCATTAAAAAGAAGATCATCAAGTCTTATCTCGACCACTGACCAGCGTGGTCTTGCTTGCTGTTTCACCTCACCAACGTGCTCCTAGCACAGATAACCTGTGAAACCAAAATCCAAACCAATTCCAATCGTCAAACTTATCTGCCTGATATTCTTTATATCAACACTAAACCATAGAAGTAGACAACTCAACAACAAACAACAACAAATGGACCTCTTCAAACAATCTTCATTTATTTGAATCTGAGTCACTCACACAAGAAAAAGGCCGAAACCACCAGTTTCTCTGTTCCTGAAAACCACTTTTTCGACCTGTTCTTAAAACAAATATTCATAACGTCCTTTCAATTCGTCTCGTGCGCATGCTGCCTTATTTAGAAAGTCCATACCCTTCGTTTCTTGCCCCATCACGCGTCTGCTGCCAGGGGCCCAAAAAACAGGGTATATAGGATTGAGTATAACTGAGCATTACTTATCTATAAGAGAATGTATCCATGAGTCCTCTAGATTTCCAATAAAAAGTTGAGAATTGTGACGCCTATTTCACGCATATATTAGCATGGATCTCAATCATCCTAGAAAAATGTTAAATATGGTCATGAAGTCTCCGACAGAAACTTGAGACATGAGTACCGCAATCAAATAATACTTTGGGAATTCAAAGACCTCTTTTCATCAAAGATCCTTTTCTTCGCCAAAGATCCCCCTCAATTCGTCGCGTGCGCATTCCTCCCCCCTCCCCCCTTTACCCACACCCTTGTCTGGTGCCAGGGGCCCGTACAATAGGGCACAGGATTCGCTATTCAAATCTCCCCGAAGAGCTTTGGCCTTTTTTTTAGAGCGCGGTCGTTCAACTTGTCCTACAGAGGTGATTGATGTAGGATTTAGGGGTACGCGTGACATTTTATGAAACGGTTTTAAAAGTACCAGTGAGGAAGTACTCGGGACAAGTCGGGTGTTTGACGTTAATGACTCTTAGTATAATGTGACTCTAGTATAGTTTATACTAGAGGATTATGTAGTGCTTATTTAAACTGATATCACGTTAAGATCTTTAAATTTTGACACAAATGGTAGCTATACTTATATATTTTTCTATAATTTATAATTTTCGGTGGTAGTGCCACGCTGTAACCCCCCTCCCCATTCTCCCTCTCCTCCTACACCCTCACCCCTTCTATCTCTTCCTTCCTACTGTGCTCAGGTCTATGTTGATCAAGTTGACTCTAGCTAGTTATAGTAAAAGTCTCCTTTAGAAGGAATGCTTAACTCTCCGCTAATATAGCTCACAATAATTAATTTAATTTGAAGTTATAAAATCAGTCAAAAATACCTCAGTGCCTCAAGACAAGAGTCTTCGACCAATGTGTGTTACCAGTGATGACTTATGGCACTGAAACGTGGTCTCTTACTATGGACCTCATAACTAAGCTCAAAGTCGCACAAGCTATGGAGAGGGCTATGCTCGGGGTTTCTCTACGTGATCGAATCAGAAATGAGGAGATCCGTAGAAGAACGAAAGTCACCGACATAGCCCAGAAGATTAGCCAGTTAAAGTGGCAGTGGGCAGGGCACATAGCACGCAGAACAGATGGCTGATGCGGCCGAAAGGTTCTGGAGTGGAGACCACGGACCGGCAAGCGCAGCATAGGTCGTCCACCGACACGGTGGACAGACGACCTGATGAAGGTCGCAGGACGACGTTGGACGCAGGCCGCTTCCAACCGGTCCTTTTGGAAAATCATGGGGGAGGCATATATTCAGCAGTGGACGTCCTACGGCTGAGATGATGATGATGATGATGAAGTTATAATGGTTTTTAAGTAGATAAAAAAATAGGGGGCTCTAAATATATTTATTCTCAAAGTGGGCAGTAGACAAAATAAGTTAAGAACCCCTGGAGTAGACTATAAGTCGCTGTTTATTATATCCTATATCCATTATTATTGTTAAATTATATTACATACTCATTACAAATGTTCATCCAAGGTGTGACGAGAAAGAAACGCACACAAAACCTTTCGTCATGATTTGTAATAATATAGTTTGTACGTGGTAATGTTTATATTTTTGTAAGGAACCCTCTGGTCTCCAATCGAGCTCACTCCCACCTAGTTTGTATTTAATAAAAATCACTTATACCGTTTTAATACCGAACTCTACAACATAAAGGGGTACACGATGGATTTACCACAACTTTACACTAAACTAGTTACGCAGTTTTGAACTTTATATCTTCAGACACAAAGACTAGGTAGTTTTGGTTTTTAATTTTATATTAATCTTTTTATGTGCAATTTTGAACTTAACCATTCAAGATTTAAGGACCATTTGTTTGGGTTTATAATAACGATTTCAATATGAATGAGTTGAATTAGCATTATATACTGGTTCTGATGGTCGATGGTTATGTATTTTGCTGTTTTAACCTTTTTCTATATTTATTAAGATTGGTCGCCCGTTGTCTCACATGTTTGCACGATTAAATTTGCTCCAAATAGTTTTAACTATTCTATTGTTAAAGTAACATTGATAGACTAAACGCTACGTGTACTAAGGGCCTTACTTACTCGTATAAACGCTGCTTAACTTTAAATAACGTTATTTAGTACTGCGCACTACAAATTGTTCTACGCAGTACTAAATGACGTTAGGTATTTAAATTTAAACAGCGTTTATAAGTTAGGCAGCTATTCTGCTTAATTATTTTAGCATTAAATGAAACAAGGCTCTATTTTCGTCTTTTTGCTTGAGAGCTGATGGAGACAGTATACAAAACTTTATTAAACAATGTCTATTAGATTTTTTTCTAAATGCAGTGCAAGTCAATCATTGATGTTCTATTACATCGCTGCAGTAGGGCTATTATGTATCTCAGTTGCTAGCAAATGTTGATTAAAATCTTGAAAAATGGCGGCTCTATGTCAGTTTTGACAACTCCAGTAAGTGCATACCTCTTTCATTGAGAGAATTGCCAACCTCATTGTTTCAGAGAAAGCTACATATACTAAGCAAAAGTTATTACAAAATTAATGAATTTATGAACGATAATTCTGTTGATAAATAAATTTAATTAAGGCAAATTAGGCAAAATTTCAATCTATATATGTCATAGATTATAATTAGGTAGGTAATGGTAATTTTAATACATCCTCATAATGACCAATTTTATATTTCACTGTAATTTAATTTGAATTCTAATTTGACATTTTTATTTCGTATTTTATTGTGTATTTTAATTATATAATTCCATTATTTGTTATTATATGTACCTAAGATAAATATTGCACGCCCTTAAAAGGCAGATTACATTGAAATAATTATTATAATATCATTTTACACTTGTAATTCAGCAATAAATATACTATGACTTTGACTTTGCAAAAATGTTAGTTAGTTGATGTCTGGAGCTGACAAAACTAACATAGAATCGCCGTTTTTCAAGATTTCAATCAACATTTGTTAGAAACTGAGATACATAATAGCCCTTCAGATAAGGTTAAGCGACCTAGACAACATCAATCACTAAGTAACCCTTCGAAAACTCAGCAGAAATGCTGGCGCTTCCAAAGCTTAAAACCTCTTAAGAGGATCGCATAGCTAGTACTTGTCCATACTAAAAGAAAAAAACTCTTTTCTACCCGATAACATTGTCTGATTTCAGTGGTATTTTCATGCAATCAACACATTGTTTGCTATGCCCGTACTTTTAGATTCTTTCAATCAGATTTCAGTCAGATTTTAGTTTAAAAAAAATAATTATAGTACTTTGAAATACAGACGATCACAGTTTTTTGTCGTATTAGTATGTGGTAACGCTTGTGCCTTCTATAACCTGGTGGTAATCACCGCAAGACCTGGTGTCATGCAAGCCAAATCTTGATGCACAATGAATGCTCAGGAGTAGTGAAGGTCGCTGATCAGACGGTCTCATAACTTTGCCTTTAGAGGATACCCGGGGGGCTATCCTAGATATTCAGACCGTTTTCAATACCTGGAGATGTGAACCATGTCACGGTAAAAAAAATACAGGATGTACCCCCATAGCGCATAATCCCGGAGCGAGCATTCCGTTAAAGGCAGGTGGTTGCGTACAAACTCGTTATTAATCTGCAATTGTGCGCCCGCGCATACCCCCTCTCCTCTACCGATCGGGACATTCTATATGCATGGGGGCCAAGGAAAAGGTTTTTTTAGATTACGAGTTAAGCCCTTTACTTACTTTATTTATCAGAAAGAAAATTTATCTAGAAATTAGTACTCGTAGAATTAACGATATTTAAAGAAATGTTACAGCTAATTGATGTGGACAAGTTTTAGGGCACAATCGTATTGTATTTTAAATGTCTTTAGTGTTATTGCGATTGCAGACATTCTTTCTGGTGAAAATTGAGATCGATCGTACTTGTATGTGCATATGTAGATACATTTAATTTTTGTAATGGAGGGTTGTATTCATTTATTTTTCATAACGTAATGCGCTTTGAAACACTCATTAAAATTGTAATGGGCAGCCCATGATGTAAGGTCACGTGATGGGATGTGGCCTAAGCAAATAGCGTTGTGGACCGCCCCGAAAGGTAAAAGACAGGGAAGACCGCAAGAAATATGGGCCGACGAAGTTGTGATAGTTCAACTGTAATTTTTTTGTAAGGAACAAATAGTATTTTTATTTATTTATAATCTGATCAACAAGGTTAAGCAAATCATGACGCAGTCACTCTGTCGGTCTGACAAGTCGTCCAGAGGATAGTTTCTTTAGAAGAGTCGCGTGTATCTGATAGTGTATCCGTAGCATGGTGCTTCGCCTTCTTGGAGGTTGCGGATTTCTCCGATGAGATCTTTAGGAGAGACGCTTTTTAGGGGATTGTACAGTCGCCTACAAATAAGTCGCCTACATTCCGTAATTTTCAGAATTATGATACAGTACTACATTATGTTATATATATGTATATGAAAATATAATGTATGTTCGTAAAAATTTACATAAATATAAGTTTAATAGTGATCACCACACTTTTAATACCAGAAATACAAATAGGATACCTGTACCTAGTTTTAGACTTGCGAAGACTAATAAGTCATTCCTAGGAAATTGTGTGCGTTTTTACAATAAAATCCCAAAGCACATAACTGAGCTCACAGATGGCAAATTTAAGTTGACTGTACAAAACGTTTTAATAAAAAAAGCTTACTATAAAGTTCGACATTATATAGAAGATAAAGATGCTTGGAATACTCCACTTCTGGCAAGCTGTCACTCTGCCACCCATAAAATGTAATATTTGTAGTACCTAAGTAGAAACATTGTAAACATCCATATAAAAAGAATGGCCCCGAGTTTCTTGCCGCTTCTTCTCGGTGGGTTCTATATATTTTGGAACGCGGCGGTAGAGTCTTTAAAGTACATTATAATGAAAAGTTGACGTTCATAAGTGCTTGTTTGATGCCTAAATTGATAAATGATTATTATAAAAAAAAAACATTTTATAACAATGTAGATAAGGATTATTTTAAACAGTAAAATAATATAAATAGCTTCATTTTAGAATAATTTTGCAGTCCATTTTTATGAAATTAAGGCACTTTTGAAAATTGTGGAATGTATACATCTTATTGCAGGCGACTGTACATTTGTATGGCTGATCTAAGATACGAGTTCGATTTCTTCACTCGCTCGTAGTAGCCAACCTTAGCCGTTCCGCACAGAGCCCGAGTGGTTGATTAAAAGGAAAGCATAGCTAGTACTGGTCCCTACCACATTGAGTTTTCAGTTTTTCTATAATAAGTACTAAAAAGGGTAAACGTAGATTACTTAAAAAAACTGAAAGCGCACAGGCATATAGTAAACAATGTGTTGAATACATGAAAAAAATAATCACTGAAATTGGACAATGTTAACCTGTTGACTCGCTATTCGCCATATTTGGCCAATAATACAGTAGATTTCGCAGAAATCTACCTACTTTTCCAGTCTGTAACATGTGTGGTTAAGAGGTAGAAAAGAGTTATTTCTTTTACTCGTAGTTTAGTGGACCACTACTAGCTATGCGTTCCTCTTAAAAGATGATTGACGTTGATTTTTGACGACTCTCATGTTTGATGACGTTGATCAAACATGAGAGTATAATTTAAAATTCACACAGGGGTGTCAATTTTGTTGTTCCTTTACTATATTGTACGTTATATTTTACCAATACTGTAAAAAACTTTGTTAAATTAAACCGTTAAGCATAAGACATCTCGAGTAACGGGCATACAAACAAAACTGCGACGAACATTACATTTTAATGCTACAAGTAATTAACCATCTCGGCAATTACAACATAATTGTCCCACCGCGGCTACGACAGCTGTGACCGGACCAGTTGAATTGTATACAACTAGTTCGAGACTCGATTTTGAATACTCCGATCAAGTGAACACATAATGTCCTACGAGTTAATAATCTATGGAGATGTAAGAGACATGATGCAATAAAACAACGCTTTATATTCAAATAGTTATAGTAAATGTGCTGTATACAATGTCACAATTAATATTATAACGGCACAAGTACAATTTAAAAAAATTTATACCGACTTCCATTATATTCAGTTCTTCGACTATAACTCAAAATCTACTGGACCGAATTTGATGAAATTTAAATGGGTCCATACGGGAAGCACCAGCTTTCAAACAAAAAAAAGAATTTTGAAAATCGATCGATCAGTAGCAAACATAAAAAATACAGTCGAATTGAGTATCTCCTCCTTTTTGGAAGTCGGTAGAAAAGTATGCCAGGTTGGATTGATGTATCTCTTTCAAATCAAAATTACTGAACTTATTCCAAAATAGAAAAAAAAACACAGAGTACATAAGATTTCTGCTATGTAGGTACATACATGATACATAAGATGGCTACATGTATCGCGTAAGAAAATTTCGTGATATAGTCATTTTCCAGCTTGTAAAAAAATTATATTCTAAATGCTGACTAAATTGGATAATATAATGTTGTGGAGAAAGGAAAGAGAGTGAATACATCAAATTCATTAAGCCTGTCTTCTTGCGGGATTCAAGCATGACATTATGTATTTATGCCAATGTTATTGCGGGATCAACAATCGTCACAATTGTGCAAGCATCAAGTTGTATGTACGTACATTTTATATAATATACAACTACTACAGTATATGCACAATAATATCAAATTAGGTAAAATTTTACGTCCTGATAAGATGTATGTCATGACGCCTCTAAGGTGCTACTATATCAACGACTAGTACCAAGTTGATCGTACAGTTTTTCACTACATTTGAGACATGTCTAATAATGACAGTGCTATGCACTTGTTAGGGAACACCTGTCGAAGAATATATGATTAGGAGCTGACTTCGAGAATGTAAAGCACAGGTCAGAGACCGTTTTATATATGGAAGGTGTTTCATATCCCAAGCCTAATAGCTTATTAAGTAAGTCAAATAAACGCTTTAAACTTTCACGAATTGAATACATACCTACATATATATGTTTTCTCATAAATGTCTAAAGACATTTTTACATATGTAACTACTTGTCCTGACTGACTGACTGACTCACTGATACATCAACGCCGAGCCTACACCTTTTGGCAGTAAGGAATAGTAGTGCCTGGATGACCGTGAAAATGTTGTCACCGCGATTCAGGATTTTGCAATGCGACTGTTACGCCATCTAGTCTAGTCTGAACGAATAAACTGTTGTTTTTAATTACCAGAAAACACGGATATAGCGACGTTTCCTAAAAATGAAACCTAGCTAGATCGATTTATGCCCTCCAAAACCACCTGCATACTAAATTTCATGAAAAGCAAAAAAAAGCATTTCCAAAATCCAGCTTATATATACACAAGAATGGCTTGTTTAAAGTATTAGAGATAAGGAATTGAATTCAATTTTTATATGTGGATTTGTGCCGCATAGGGTCAGCTAAGTACTAGTTAGTAATAATATGAGTTTGTGTGAGTGCATCCGATAAAACTGACAGATGCACTTCAACAATCACTAAAACTAAAATGGAACTGTGCTGGCCATGTTGCGAGATGCACAGGCCAGCGATGGACTCTCAAAATCACGAAATGGACCGGTCCACTGGGGAAAAGAAACGTGGGCGGACCACAAAAACGATGGGCGGACGACATAGTATTCGTGGCAGGGAAAAACTGGACACAAACAGCACAGGACAGAGAAAAATTGAAGTAATTGGAGGAGGCATATACCCTATTAAGGGGTTTGTATAACATAATAAAGTAACATTAGAATCATTAAAACTTACAGTTACTCACATAAAATTAAAAAAATATAAAATGTATTGAAACTAAGAAATAAAGAGATTTTATTATTATTTATAATAATAATGATATGAATATTTGAAAAAATACTAACCGCCCAACTAGTCAAGGATCATGCCTCATAAGCTTTCCGCTTAGGATTTATTAACACTTTTTAGTAGCGGCACGTGTGATTCCTGTAAAACTGTCCCCACTCCAGTATATATACGGGTATATTACAAATTAGGACTTATTTACTCCTAACCCTTCCTCAATACGTACTTCACTGCTATAATAGTAAAGAGACTACAAACAAACGAACATCCGTAGCACAAACAATTTGCGAAAATGTGTTCGTATCGTGCACGTCAACGCGTCACGCTTCCGCGAACAAACTATGAGTTATCTGTGCCACAGTTGCCATAGATACATGACAGTTTGTACTGTTGCACGTAAACGATATAACAAGTTACACTTAGTTATTCGTGCTAGGCTCACTGAAAGCGCTCGGAACGAGTTTTGCGGAAAGCACCAAAGTTACCAAGACAAAGTTACCTTTTTTGGTGCTTTCCGCATTCCCTTACCCTTGTATTAAAAGCTTATCGCAACAATATACCCTCAATAGGCCACGTACTTCATCGTTTTACTGACTGTAAGTGAGAAGATCTGGACGAAAGCTTCGTAGATGGTAACAGAGGCAACAGGTGGTACGACGATAATTACCATATTTGTAAAAAAATGTTAATAGCTGTCGTGCGAGCCAGTTCTGATGTCGGATGACTCAATTTATTTCTATATTTTTCACCGAATTCTATCATAATACCTACTAAAAAATCTATATACATATAAATGTTGACATGTTGAAGAGTCTGTCACATATATTACCATAAAATAATGAAGATGAACTTTTCCTTATTTTCCAAAAAAACAATTTTCCCTACTCTAGGATATTACTGGAATATCCAGGAAACATCATTTTCTTCTTCTGAAAACAGGTACGACCGCTTAGAACGATTACCAAAGCCATTATATCAATGCCGTCTTCATACTGCATGCTCAAAATTGGGGTAAATTATGAAAGTATCCTAAATAAAACTATCCTAGGATACTATCAAACCAATCAATGCTTTCAAGAATTTTGGACTGGCCGGGCGGCGCAGTTTGTAAAGCATTTTATTGTTTACTATACGATATATGAAAAAATGCTCTGCAGACTCAAATGACAATGGGCGGGTCACATCGTCAGAAAAATTGACGGACGATGGGGCGAGCGAGTGATCCACCGGCATCCCAGAGACGGAACGCGATCGAGAGAACGGCCAAGAAGGAGATGGTGTGATGACATCGTCGAGGTGGCGGGGGCGACCTGGACGCGAGTCGCTCAGAACCGTAACACGTGGCAACGCATGGATTAAAATATTAAGTAAATTTTAAAATATGTATTGAAAAATTGGGAAATAAATGGCTTTTATTATTATTATAACTATGTGGGATGATATCATATACATATAGACCATGAATGCAATGGGATTCCTGTGTAAAGGGAATTAGGAAACCTAAAGATCGTACACCCTACCATCTTATTCAGATTGGGGGCGATACATCCAGCACTGACGGCTCGCTTGGAGTGGAACAACCTACCAAACATCCAAGTAATATTTAGGCTTATTAATCCGACATAAACAGCAGGTTCTCAAGTCTACGGATGTATTTCTATTCTAATGCGTGTCATATTATCATGCCAAACTTTTTAGTGTAGAACTTTTTTTGTTGGATAGATTGCCCTTTAAGTTGGTGTCAATTAAATTTTAATTACGGCGGTTGAAAAGATTCTAGTTACATTTATTCTCATACTTTCCATGTTCTTTGAGAACTGTATTCGAAAACTAAAGGTACACATAATCAAATCTCAGCTCGCAGATTCTGCGTACTGTCCGCGTGGGACTTCCGAGTGCGAAAGCTAGTTCCGCTATAATCGCGACAAGTCTAGGGGGCCTCGACAGGGGTCAGCCAAAAGTCAATATACCTGAACACCTGGACAGCATATTTGCATATATCGGTGCTATATGATCTCGCACTACGCGCGGTTGTCGATTGGCTAGAGATGACTGATGGCAGATGAGTTGCCTATAACTTCGTGACAATTGGCAAAAGATAAAAATCAAAAGCGAAAAAAAGTATTACGTCAATTTTGCACATAGAAGATTTGAAATTAATAAGGCCAGTATTCCAAAAGTGTGCGTTGTATCTACACTTGAGTACAGATCTGTGTAAAGTTTGTGTGGTATTCTACTCCGGCGTACTTTCATATCTCCCACCATAGAACCTGAGCCTGTGTCTGATGCTCCTACTGGCTGGAATACGGTCGCCAGTATACTAATCTATTATTTTGTGGTACAAAAATCTGAGAGCGTTCGAAAACAAATCGTACCACCTACAGACGAATGTAAACCAGTAATTTATTCGCCGATAGCGGTAATGCGCTCGTTTGTATGCCGCTCCGTCTGACCACCACGAGGAGACGGTGTCAGGTTACTGAATAATTAAGACAACTGGTCGTTGTAGGGCTGACAGGTAGAAGGCATTGCTCAGCTTCTGGTAATACAGAAGAATACCATATCTGTCAGTGAAAGACGTAGAGAGATCAGGACTGATCTACAATCAGTTGGTGGGAAGTGGAAATCTTCTACTAATGTTAAGAAAAGTAGTGGGCAAAGAAGATCAATAGAAGTGGGGTGAAGGTTGAAAACAGTGAATATGAAGATGATAAATAGTGACTGGAAACTTACTTGTTAATTAGTGTTAATTGCTTAGCGAGAGGAGAAATAAAAGAGATGTTCTTTACAAAGTAATGCCTTCTACCAAAGCAGGTTTGATTGATTACGAGGGGATAGCTTTTAAGATATCTCAATTGTTTTAACTCACCGCTAGCCTGTCTGGAAACAGTAATTGTAGAAAATCGTGCAGTGAATGCAGGTGGCTGCAATTTCAGAGCTTCAAAAAGTGCAATAATGAAGATGTAAAATAAATAAATGGAAAAAAAAAATTCTCATATAATGCCCATTGCATACTTTATAACAAAATATTACGCACATGTGTTTGTGTTACACGAATGGATATAACGTGTAAGCAACAGGTATGTACGTCATAGCTGTCATAAACAAACAAACGGCTTGTACAATCGATAAGAGAAAGGGCTGTAACCGCCCGATGATAAAACAGGGTTTCAGGGTTCTTTAAATGATAATTTTGAGCAGATTATCAGCAGTCTCTTTGAGATCGATTTTAAATGTGGGTTCGGTAGACAATGAATGTCAAGAGTAAAGCCCAGCCGATTATCCAGTTGAAACGGTACAGAAAGGGACATATAAAATGCAAAACTGGGGTTGAGGAAGCGGAGACCACGGACTGGCAAGTGAAGCATAGAGGTCGTTCACCAACAAGGTGGACATACAACCTAGTAAAGATTCCAGGACGACGTGAGAAGCAGAGCACCTACCCCTACAGCGACCGATACTTTATATTCATGGGAGAAGCCCTATCCAGCAGTCCTGTGGTTGAGATGATGATGATCAAACGGTTTATATCAAGTATATGTAGTTTATTCTAATCTCAAAACCGTTGTTTGAACATTTTTCATCATTCATTCAGGATCATTAAATATCTTCGATATATTATTATCACATTACATTTATTTCACGGATTGTATCCGGTCCTTAACAAAGGCATAAGTGGGGCTGTAACCAACACTTATTATTATTATGACTTCATGCTTCAGGTTACTTTTTCCAGGTCAAGAGGCTAGCAGAAGACTTGACATCTAGTTGACATGTTAATCACTCGTGACCAGTATATAGACTCGTAACGGGTGATGGACATCATCATCATGAGTCTCATCAAATTACTCGTATTAGTTAGAATGTCTATAGATACCTTCGCGAGAAGATCGGCAAGTCATGAGTCAGACGATACCACGCCTACTGATAACCGAAAACAATTCGATCTATAGGAGCCTACCACGTAGCATTTGAAATATTAATGAAAATGAATTGGTTTATTCTATATAGGCCTACGGGGCACTTAGAAATCGTCATGTTAATATTTCTTAAATCCGGGATCGGAACGCGACCTAGACTGAGAAGATCCGGCAAGAAATTCAGCGGGCCTGTCTTTTTAATTTTTTTGTTTCGCCAATTTCTTAATGTATATAACAAATATTAGTTTATTTTTACTTCCAGTGTGTATAAAAACATTTATTAGTAATTAAAAATTGAATAAAACAATAATAATAACTATCTAATCTATAAGCCCCATGGTGGGGGGAAAAGTGGCCAAAACGCTGGCGGCATTGCCACGCTGGATGGCAATGCTAAGTTTTGCCCAAAATAGGCGCCAGCATTTCGGTCACCCGACGCCTCAAACAAACGTTTCGCCAGATCCCTAAACAAGTTGAGAGCGGACGGCCCCCATGGGCCTAAAGTTTCGACCCCAAACGGCATAAACATGTACATTCTGTCTAAATACACATATTTATGACGTTTGAGGTCTTCCGCTTTAGACGCGGCAGCGCCAGCCCGATCAATCGTCCCAGGGAGATGAGACGGCGCCAGTGTGTCCACACATGTAGCATCCCAAACCAGGGGCTGTCCCATCTTCCACGAGACGATAGTCATCCCATCTGGTCTCTTGCCGTCATCCCGCATCAATCCGTTCGGTTCCAAAACTGACGGGACTCCAGCACTGACAAATGCCCGACGGATGATATCATTCAAGCTGGCGTGTTGCCTTACAAAAGAGATATTATATGATAGTACTAGTTGCGCCCCGCGGTTTCACCCGCGTGGTGATGGATGATGATAATAAAATTTTATTATAACTACTTCCCCGGGATATAATCTACAACCTTACCAAATTTGGTTACGATCCGTTCAGCCGTTTTGGCGTGTTAAGGTAACAAACAGACAAAGAGACAGAGTTTCATATTCTAAAATAAACGTGGTCTAAGTTACTCCTCATATCTGCCAGTGAAAGTCCCGTTGAAATCGGTTCAGCCGTTTCAGAGATTTCTCTGAGCAAACAGACAGACCAAAATTAAAAAAATCTATGGTTTTATGTAAGTACCGTATATACGTTCATTGAGTGAAAATCTGTTTATTTGTAAATAATAATATTTATAATAATAAATTTATTCATATATAAAAAAAAAAATATTCACATAAAAACTTTAGTTTACAAATGACAATATATAAATATTGTATTTAGTGATAATTTACACACAGCTAATAGAAGTACTTGATACATGTTTACATTAGTTTAGACATTAGCTTACAGATTTCAATAAGTGGTCGAATTTCACAAAATCCCCGTCTTAGTGAGTACATAGGTCCAAAAAAGAACCCCCATGCAATTTTTTTAACTTTTAGAACTCGCAGTAACGAAGTTTGATAAAAACTATTTACCCCAAAAAAAACCCTTAGGGGTTGAATTTCATAAAATCCCGTCTTAGTGAGCACCTACGTCCTAAAAAGAACCCGCATGCAAAATTTGAAACTCCTAGCACTTGTAGTTTCTGAGATTTCGTGATGAGTGAGTGACCTTTAGCTTTTATATATATAGATAGATAGATTACAGAAAAAAAATTACAGACAGTCACTTCAATTTTATTTATCTGTATTGATAGATGACTGGATTCCCTACTCTTCATCAGCAGACAGCCCTATCTCATTGAGGTCCGAGAAATGGTTAATTAAAAACACATGAATACGACGTACCGCCAGCGATGCGCGATCATCAAAGGTCCTAGTTCAAGGTCAAGATGTTTTGACCTCAGTTTTGTTTTACAATTACACTTATTGCAGGACAGAAGACTGATGGTCGGAGGTGGTCATACATTACTGGCCAGTGGGAAATCTAGTAAAGATAACCTGATAACTCTTACAATTATTTACTATTCACTAAGCAGAACTCTTTTTTTAAGCGTCCCTCTTGGAAGCATACTACCGTAGTACTTACTAGATATTTTATTCAAAGCTATGTTTTTCTGTTTTTTATGAGTTAGGTTGGCTAACCAGCAAACTACTCACCAGGGGCCTTACTATCAGCTTCATAAAAACCATGCAAGTTCCGTGCAGTTCTTAAACCTGGCATAAACAGTTTTGAATGAAATCATACCATTGCATGCTCGTTTAGGTGAACTGTTTGAATATTGTTTTCTCAAAAGTGAATGGATAAATTGTCTCTGGCATTTTAACAATTCACTTTAACCAACATTGCAGACGCCTAGATGTTTGTAAGTTGATAAACTGAGTGGATATAGATCGTCATGTTAACGAGAGTCCATACAAAAAAACAGGTGAACGGTTTTTCAGCGGTTCTTGAATAGCAGGCCTGCTTTAACGTTGTCATGGTACGAATAAGCCGGGCAGTTTTCTAGAAGTCCTGCTTTAAGAGCTCATAGTAAGGCCCCTGATGGGAAGTGATACCGTCGCCCACGGAAATCCAAAATACCAGAAGTCTCGAGGATGCATTTCCGACCCTTGAGGAAGGAAGAGATATAAGGGGTGAGCGGGTAATCGGGCCTCTGGAACCTACAGACCGACTGAAACGCAATAGCAAGCTATGTTACTTCACGTCGGTGTTACTTCCCCGGGCGTGCCGGCCCATTCGGCTGTAACCTATGGGGTTACAGCGTGGCACTAACACCGAAAAATGTATGTGAAATCACTAATCTGTGAAGGTTGAAGAACCATAAAGTAAGTGGAATTACAGGACAAATGGCCCTAAACAGCCATATCTTTCGATGACGAAAGTTGTTTCGCATGGTTATCGCGAAAGCCTAAGAATGGTTAAGTTACGATCATTCAATATTGAGTACAAAAAGTAAAGAGTAGACATTGCTTCGCTCACGGATTTAATAATCCGTGGCTGATGCCACTGAAGTTTAGCACGGAAGGCCGAGACGTGGTCAAACTTCCGAAGGTCAAAAATGAATCGAATGCTAAAGTTTCAAAGGCGAGCCAACTTATCCAAAAGATCGGCGTTAAAATTTACAATACAAATATATACATTAGTCAATGATATGTTGAAAAAGTAGTTTTGAAACACGAGTGATTTTTCTTTTGATGAAGAGAAAATCAGTAAGAATAGTTAATGAGTGAAAAGCGGAATTGCCTTCAAAGATGGAGCCGCTCGAGTTATAAATATTTTTGTTCCACGTCCGACTACATCTACTACCAAACTTATGCCTCGTCTATAACATCTGTTATCTTCGGTAGTTTCCTGATGTCCATACATATAAAAGGGATTTCGTTAATATTTCTCCGATTCCATGTTATTTACTTCTACATTTTTATAGTATTACTTTTTAAAGCACAACGCCTGCTTTAGCGATCTCAAACATTGAAATTTATAGAGAGAAAAATTCACATCCTCGGACTGGATTCGAACCCGCGTCTTCTGACTCTCAGACGCCATTGACCAACTAGGCCACCGAGGTTCGGGTCCGAGCATCGAATTTTAACTATCTATCTAACTAGCCGTCTTACGGGGACGGAGCGACATCTATTGAACAGCTTTAACGGTACTATCCAAACGAAAGAAGCATTATTTAGAAATAATTAACTTAAACTTTCATACTGACATCGCAACCATTGTAATTTTTATAGTATTGCTTTTAAAGCACTAACGCCTGCTTTAGCGATCTCAAACATTGGTATTTTTAGAGAGAAAAATTCACATCTTCGGACGGGATTCGAAGTCAATGGCTTAGTTGGTCAATGGCATCTGAAACGGAGAGTCACGCAGGTTGGAATCCCGTCCGAGGATGTGAATTTTTCTCTATAAATTTCAATATTCTTCTACAATTTATACCTCTGATTGAGATTGAGATGATGATCATATGCAATTCGGAATACAACATAATAACCACAGATAATAACAATAACAACTTCAACATTCTATGAACCTTATTATTTGTAGCAACGACTCGTGATTTCTACTTCACGGCCCCAATAATCGTTTTATTACTTCATTATTTATGATTATCTTTCTTCTGAGTCACACGCAACATTCGTGGAGCTTTTTTCCCGAAGGCCATAATATTAATTGGCCAAAATATATTAAGTGGCAAATCATAGTTCGAGAAGGTTTTAATGAATATGCTAATAATCTAACATATGTTTTTGGATTAATACGGTGCTTCTGATGTTGGTGACATGATCAAAGGTGAGCAGAGTACCAGTTATGTACGAGAAAGTCGTTTGATTGATGGTAAAGTGCCAAGTATTAAAAAAATGGGCTTAGTTGTGACTTTAGACTTGAGCGCAAGATATCCGTCAATTCCATACAAAAATTACTCAAAACGGTACTTCATTTTAAAGGTGCAAGTTGGTAGCCGGCTACACATAGCAGCAGCAGACGACGTGTCGTCGCTTCATGTCGTTGCAGTCATGATTTCGAACCCGACTGCAGACGGCAACTGCAGATGGCATCAACCCTTTTAAAAGAGATACGAAAGGTTTAGTTTGAAAGCTTTTCAGTTGTTTTTCTTGCTAGATTGGTACCCGCGAGCGGCACTACTGATCTGCGGTCCGACGACAGTGTCGTCTGCCGCTCGACGACGCCTCGCTAGCTTCGTGTCGCTAACTACGGATGTTATTTCATAGAAATACATAGAAACCAGTAGTGTCGCTGCGACACGTCGTTTGCTGCGGCATGTAGCTGGCTACCAACTTGCACCTTAACTTTAAACGGATTTTATCCCAACGTCGACCACTTTTCAGTGAACATGGTCACGGCCTTTGAGAAATTAATAATAGCTCGATGGTCACGGCACCGGGAGACTGTACTTAAGTATGGATTCACAACAAAGAGTCTATCTGGAAAACCCGCCTGAGAATGTTACGTCCTTAAGGCGCTGTCAGTTCAGAGCTTGAATTCTCTCAATTTCTTTCACTTGAAACCAAGCAAGCGCATCTCGTGAAAACGTACGAAAAATCATAAAAAATAATGTTCACTGTTCAATAAAAACAGAATCCGTCAGTAATTGCTATTAAATATATATGCTATTATATAAAAATTGTTGCTTTTTTATGATACGTGTTTCATGACAAGTACCATTGTGAATAAGGAGCAAAACTGTTTTAAAAGCGAAATTAAGTGGTGTTTGATTTTTTTTAATGTACTCTAGCATGTTAATATATGTTTCTAAGTCCGTCAATGTGTACTTAAAATTAAAAGTCTTAGAAATGTCATATTTTTTGTTATTTTATGTAAATCATAGCACATTAGGTGCTTTTGGACATCGCCGCAATCGGTTAAACAAACCGTTCGTTTGGTGTGATACCGGTCTCACTCCCTACAGAGTGATAACTGAGGATGCACGCACACTGCACACACCGGCACACACTCAGGAATGCAAATTGGCGCGGGTGCATGACCGGGCTATTTCCGGCCGCGGGAATCGAACGCGTTTTATCGCGCACACCGACGAGATATATCGATATTATTTATGGACGAGCAGTGACATTGCAGCGATTCATATACAAATAGAAAGGTTTATATATACATTCCCAAGCGTTAAACAGATTAAATCATTAAACATAGTCCAAAACCACTATAAAAATACATTTTAAAAAATCTCTATAAACAAGACGTTGCATGAAAAAAAAATATATATATATATATATATATATATATATATAGTGGCGAATATCATTGTGATATTACTTCAAGTAATGCACGTGCATTTTCATCATTATTATGTTTTTTCATGTGTATATGTGTACTATGCATTTGTATTATATCTTCAACCCAACACTACTTCATTATTGTTTTTCATACAACCCCATGTTTTTAAAGCTTGTTTTTATTTTTTACTGGTTTTGAACTATGTCTCATGATATATACATAAAGGCAGATAATAATATCGCGAGAAACTGTACCGGCATTGTTTAAATATTCCTCGTGGTTAATGCAAGCTAGGTTTCTAAACATAACGTATTGGATTCACGTCATGGGCATAGAAAAAGTTATGGATGCATCAGCACATAATTAACCATAAAGGCACTAGTCTGATAATATTATTGTACTCACCACATTCCCACACACGTGTTTTATTAACCCTTTTTTATGCAACTGTTGGTGAAATACTTATTTTAGGATAATACCTTGTTACAGATACAAATATCGTTAATACAACCTAAAGTAGGTACATATATATACATATGTATGTTTAAGTTACCACATTAAACTGTCTTTATATAAGCGTTTATTTTGTCACATCATTTCTTTTTCTAAATACGTCGTATACTTTAATATTTATATTAGATTTTTATATCCTTAATTAATTAATTTATCAAATCGCTTCCGCTTATAACATACACCACACGCCGGATGCACAATAACCGCGTTTCGTGTACTTAACTTCACAGAATCTACTTTTATCTTCAGAACTTAGCTGCAATTATATAATTAAGTCGTTACCTTAGTCTTATGTAGAATAGATGCTGGACTTACCTGTGGAATATAAAAAAAAAGATTAATACTCGTACATACACAATGAACAAACTAATACATATCTAGAAACACACATACTTACTTTTTAATGTTATTTTGACGGTTTAACTAACGCGGTACGTAAAGTCGAATATCTCGATCGGTTTCGTGACTAGCGCGAACGCAGCCGGGTGCGCACGTACTCCATGAAGAAGTGGCCCGGACGGTCACGAAACCTGTCGAGATATTCGACTATACCTACCGCGTAAGTTCAACCGTCAAATAACATTAAAATGTGTAATACTTACGAAAGTTTCAATCAAGTTACACATACTTACTAACAAAAAGTTCATGCGAAATCAAATATGAATAACTCACATCAATAATTAAAAGAGTCAATATCCTGACTGACTGACTGACTGACACTTAACGCACAGCCAAAGCCGCTGAACGTAGATACTTGAAACTTGGAGGGTGCTTTTGCCTTGATGGGTCTCTACCCATCAAGGCAAAAGCACCCCAGTCTATTAAGGGTTTTTTCGAAATTCATACTCTGCTATGTATGGGTTTTGTGGAGGGTAATTGTTAATTTATATTGTCTACCTTACCTTATAAATAAGGTTATGTAAGCAAGTAGAGGGGTGTATGAGTGGTCAATTACAAGCTACATAGCTCAATGAATCTACAATCCATTATTGCGTGTTTTCCTAAACATAAATACACTCCAAAGGAAGTAAAAATGGATTTGGAAAAACGTTTGAATAAAAGCTATTTGTTTTTGAACTTCTACATGTAAAATGGATATGTAGATAGTTAATTAGAATTAAAAAATGGTGTTTTTTAATCTTTTTTGACATGGATGACTGAGGAGATGAAAGGGGAGGAAGTTCTTTATTTTTTAAATCCATCAAGAGTCAAACGTCCAGACACTCCAGACACAATAGAAATTTCTATTGTGTCTGGTAATATATAATTGTGAAAATCTGTATTTGGCGGGCAATAGCCATGAACATGGCTCTACTACAGTATTCATATCCAGAAAAAAAATCTCTACTCGGACGAAGTCGTGGGCAAAAGCTAGTCATATTATAAATCTATCTATAGCATAGATATTCATCCCTCTTCCTGGCGGTATTATCAAGATTCCTCTAATATCCTCGGACTAATCGTTTCAGAGTTACAATATCACGGACGACGTGCTCATAGAGTAACAGACATACAGACACCACTACTAAGCTATAATAACATATTATATAATAAACTCCTTATTGCCCGAGGAACTAATTTCATTATTATTAATTAATTAATCATATTTTATTCCGTGTGATTTATATGCTGTTTTAACTACATTTTATATGCTGGTTTATTATACAACTAGCTGCGCCCCGCTGGTTTCAGCCGCGTGGTGATGGATGATGATGATGAAAGTTTGCTATGTCCCGGGATATAATCAATCTTCTAGCCAAATTTCATCCAAATCAGTACAGTCTTTTTCCAGTTATTGCATGACCAAGGGAAATAGGGAAAAGCGAACAATTATTTCATCACTATGGTACCATGTGCAGGCGTTTACAATCTACAGGCTAAACTAACTTTTACAACCATCACAAAATTTGCAAAACTGCAAACACCGCACGAATAACAAATCCGAAAACTATACACTATACCTGCGCTTGACCATATGTCTTCAAAAGCTTAAATCGAAAAGAAGCGTACTTCCATTGTTATACCGAGACCGAATCGAAACGAAGACGAAAAAAAACATCATCCAAACATCTGGCGTTATACACCCTCTACACCACCCCGACACACGAGAGAGGAACACACCGTTTGCACTAGTCAGAGCGAGACCAACAATACACCCTATAGATCTGAGCGGCAAAAAATTGCTTTATGCGCTTGCGCATCGTTCGGTTCCGTTTCGGAAATGAAAATCTTACGGATTTAGTGTGGATTTAAAAAGTTTTGTTTGTGATTTGCAACTTTGTAAATGATTCTGTTTAATTGGCTTTAGTGAGCACTGTGTTGTGAGCTTGAACCATGCGCCGACTGATTTTGAGAAGTCTAGACATTTAAGTAACTTGTAACTCATACAAACACTACTAATACCTACACCCATCTCGACTTCGCACGGGTATTTATAAAATGATTAAGAAAAAAGAGAAATGTGTTTTTTTTTCTAATCTACCGACTTCCAAAAAAAGGAGGAGATACTCAATTCGACTGTATATTTTTTTATATTTGTTACCTCATAACTTTCGACTGGGGGAACCGATTCTTAAAATTCTTTTATTTGTTTGAACGCTGGTGCTTCCCGTGTGGTCCCATTTAAATTTCATCAAATTCGGTTCAGTAACTTTTGAGCTACACTCCAATAACTGAATAAAATGGAAGTCGGTATGAATTTTTTCAAATTGTACTTGTTTTATTTTATTTTTTGAATTTTTATGTTTGTTACCTCATAACTTTCGACTGGGTGAACCAATTCCCAAAATTATTTGTTCGAAAGCTGGTGCTTCCCTTGTGGTCCCATGTAAATGTTATCAAATTTGGTTCAGAAGTTTTTAAGTTACACTCCAATAACTGCTTTTCTACAGACTTCCAAAAAGGAGGAGGTACTCAATTCGACTGTATATTTTTTTTGTTTGTTACCTCATAACTTTCGGTTCACCCTATGAACCGATTCTCAAATTTATTTTTTTGTGTCAAAGCTGGTGCTACCCGTGTGGTCCCATTTCATCAAATTCGGTCCAATAGTTTTTGAGGTACACTCCAATAACCGAATAGAATGGAAGTCGGTATTAAACTTTTCAAATTGCACTTGTTTTATACAACGAGTATGTAAGTACGTACGGATATTGTATTAGTTTTTAACTATCATGGTCACATACTTTAGAAATGTTTAAATTATCAACGGGATAATTTCCATGTATGTTTTCTACGAGTTTCCGATATTTCGACATTGTTGCAAGCGCCATGGTCACGGATGAACCGATTCATATTTTTTTTATTTATTTATGATACACAAAACAAATTACAATCAATTGCTCACTTATAAATATAGATGCTAATACAATTTACTGGATTGTAACTCAAAATATGTGTATACAGAAAAACAAAAAGTACCGAGATAGATGGGATTGAAAGTATCCACTTGCAAAGCAATGATCTTTGCAGATTAATACCAACAGGTTGATGCAGATATATATTATACATAATCTAGATTCTAAAACTTTAAGCGCGGTGGATTATTCAGACGCAACACCGCTTTTGTGTTTAAGATGGTGGATATCTTTAACAGTTTTTATGTAACTGCTGATCTTAATAGATGGGATGAAAGTATCCACCTGCAAAGCAATGATCTTTGCAGATGAATACCGACAGGTTGATGCAGATATATATTATACATAATCTAGATTCTAAAACTTTAAGCGGGGTGGATTATTCAGACGCAACACCGCTTTTGTGTTTAAGATGGTGGATATCTTTAACAGTTTTTATGTAACTGCTGATCTTAATAGATGGGATGAAAGTATCCACCTGCAAAGCAATGATCTTTGCAGATGAATACCGACAGGTTGATGCAGATATATATTATACATAATCTAGATTCTAAAACTTTAAGCGGGGTGGATTATTCAGACGCAACACCGCTTTTGTGTTTAAGATGGTGGATATCTTTAACAGTTTTTATGTAACTGCTGATCTTAATAGATGGGATGAAAGTATCCACCTGCAAAGCAATAATCTTTGCAGATGAATACCGACAGGTTGATGCAGATATATATTATACATAATCTAGATTCTAAAACTTTAAGCGGGGTGGATTATTCAGACGCAACACCGCTTTTGTGTTTAAGATGGTGGATATCTTTAACAGTTTTTATGTAACTGCTGATCTTAATAGATGGGATGAAAGTATCCACCTGCAAAGCAATGATCTTTGCAGATGAATACCGACAGGTTGATGCAGATATATATTATACATAATCTAGATTCTAAAACTTTAAGCGGGGTGGATTATTCAAGCGCAACACCGCTGTTGTGTTTAAGACGGAGGATATCTTTAGTTTATATGTCACTGCTGAGCTTAGGATCAAAAATGTACGCAAAATATTTATTTCTAAAGATATTGTATTGGTAAGATCTTTAGATAAAACTCTAGTAGTCACTCGATATTCCATTCTTAGCACTCTATTCACACTCAGTGATTCTCACAGTAAGTTTATTTCCTACAGACTCAGAGTGCCCTTCAAAGCCCTAAAGCCCTAAAAATACATGCACAGTTCTTGGGAGGCCAAATATCTGGTACAGCGATAGTCCTCAGACGATTTCACCTAGCATCTATGTCACCTCATACTTCTGAATTAATTAAGAGGATTGCATAGCTAGTACTTGTCCATACTAAAAGAGAAAACTCTTTTCTACCTCTTAACATAGTCTGATTTCAGTGATTTTATTTTTCATCACATTGTAAACAATGTTGAAATACTGAAAAAGGCAAAACGTACGGGCATAGTAAACAATGTGATGATTCCATGAAAAAAAAATCACTGAAATTGGACAATGTTATGAGGTAGAAAAGAGTTTTCTCTTTTAGTACGGAAAGTACTAGCTATGCAATCCTCTTAATTCCCTACCTAATCTTCATGATCCGGGTACCACTATCATCGTCGCTATTCGTGATCAGGGGCATTTCAGCCAACAAAAATTTAATAAACTCTTCATACTAATATAATATTATAAAGATGAAAGATTTGTAAGTATGTTGGTAGCGAATTGGCTCAAAAAGTAATGGACGGATTTCAAAAATTCTTTCACCATTGGAAAGCTACATTCACCCTGAGTAACATAGGTTATATACAATTCATCATCATCATCACCATCTTTCAACACGCGGATGAAACCGCGAAGAGCAGTAAGTAATACAGAGAAGCTATATCAGTGATAACAATGTCTTTAAAATACCCAAACTGTCCGTAAGAGATTACATTGTTTACCGCCAAACAGCTGTTAACACTGTAGGTGCGAAATATAAATAAATAGTTGAATACTATAGACAATGAAGTGTCATCGCTCTGGTCATTGTCTATGAATTCCCACGGACGAAATGGGCAGGAAGCGGGTGAAATACATGGAAACTGGGGTGTGGCGCGTGTGAGCGCGGTAAGCGAGGAGTTCAAACATTCATTTGATCCGTCTGACTAGCGGGTGTTGGAATGTTATTGACATGTTATATGACAAACCATAAAATGTTTCGACTTTAACTGTATTAATTATAAATAAACAATGTTTATGGTGTGCCTCGATGCAGAAACTAAGTAACTTAACTTACTCATTCAGTAACTCAGAGGTCGCAATTTTATTCATAGGATTCGCATGTACGGATCAAGAGCAGTAGAACTCTTTGTGGTAGAGTTCGTCCGTAGAAGTGCCACCATATATATCTATTTCTACCGCGAAGCAGTAATATTTGCAATACTGTGTTTCGGATTGCCGGGTATGGTTGCCAATGAAATTACAAGCACATGAGATTTAACAATATAATATCTCAGGATTATGGGCGCTTATAAGATCGTCACAAGTGACGAACTGGATCTATTATAGGCGGAGGTTTCCGGTTAACACCACGTGGACCTCGCGCTTGTTTGTCTAATGACATAAAAAACCATAGCGTTCGTAGTAACCTAGCTTGCCTAGTGGATCATAATTGTTTAAAATGTAAAGCAAACGTTGCCTCCGCTTCTTATTTGATAGCAACCGTTTTTTTTATATTGAATCATGTCAAGATTGAGGATGTTGCTAATACAGATAATAACTCTTTTAGGTCGAACTGGAGGGACTATTAGAGGCTACCATTTGACCGCTAATTTACTTGATGGTCAGTGGTGATGCAGACCAATAGCGTTACACATTAGAAATCTGCCGCTCTCAAGTATGACGTAGAATACGAAGACAAGACCTGCTGGCAAGAGTACCCGACTATCCCAACCACGATCAGTGCTTAAAAAATATTTGAAAAAAAAATAAAAATGTATTTATTGCTCGACTACAGTAAAGGTACAATACGTCTTATATTAAAACAACACGTATCTCTGTATTCTTACCATAATGGCGTGCAAATTACAATAATTAATAATAATAACAATTAATTTTATTATTCCATTAGTCAATGATTACAATAATTGATTTACCTATCTGTCACATCCATTATAATTTATCTTTAAAAAACTCATCAATGCTGTAATATGCCTTGTCGATCAGAAACTTCTTTAATCAATATTTAAAAATTCACTATTCTCTGTGTCCTTAACAGTTGATGGTAATTTGTTAAAATAAACATTCAAAAATAAAATCAACATCCTATAGTCTAATGCCGTAATTATTCTATACCGTTCACTTGTCATAGATTTAATTAACCCATTTGCGTCCCAGAGACGTAAATAGACGTCAGTTTCATTCATATATCTTTTGTTTTAATTACCTATCACTACCTATATATCGGTAAGAAGGATTAACAAGATATTTAGAGCATTGACGTTCTTACACGTGTTTTAAAATATTATTACCCTAAACAGAAGGGGCACGTTTCATATAGAATAATCGTTTTTAACTGCTATTGAAGTTATGAAATTGTTCTTGCACCTCTAGGTGAACGTGTTTAATTTCCAAATTATGTTCCGGTATGATTCATGTTACGTTATACCATTTGAGTGTCATCGACATATAATTGTTTACGTTTTCAACTGTTTTAGACAGAGAGACTGGTCTCAGGCTTATTTCTTGTTAAATACAGAACTCCTCTTTTTGTACCTCGTAGAGTACGTAAGGCTATTGAGATCACCCCTCACCTACATTTCAACATCGTGAATGGACTGTTCCACCAGCCTGGAAATCTACTTCTTAATGCTGGTTAAACTCTTAAAGTGCTAACTAAACTAGAGTGTGAGTCTGACACAATCAGCAGCATTTGCTTCGGCAAATCCAGCGACGATACAGATCTCACTGACCAAGATACACTAACCACACTTAGACAACATCCGTGTTTGTGGAGATGACGCGGCGCACTACTAGTACCTAGGGTACCTCCTTACCAGCTTGCAGTGGTCAACGCTATCTTACAGCGTAAACTCCCTTAAAATGTTGTCATTTATACAGAGAACAATTCACATCCTCGGACGGGATTCGGACCCGCGTCTTCTGACTCTCCGTGTCAGACGCCATTGAACAACTAGGCCACCGAGGTTCAGGTCGGAACATACCTGAATATGGGCATCGAATATGTCCGAAATCTAGATCAAACACGTGAGCTAATTTATTGAGTAAAGTATTTTTTTAAATATGTGTCAAGAACACGAAAATTTTCATATAAATAACATTTTTACTTTTTATGTATCTTCATGTTAAGTAAGACATGTACGAGTATTTTCTTAGGCCGATGATCAAATAGAACAACAAAATGAAAATGAAGTATAAGCGGAAGCGATTAAATCTAATCCCGCTTCCAGCTCTCACACCGCCCTCACTTTAAAGTTTCAACGATGCAAAAAAACTCACCCGCATATAAAGGCGCCACATACTTTCCGAACATCTGTCCGTCTACGAATAACCACCATCTCTGTTTTACTAATGCAATTATAGCAGTACCGTCCCTCTCTCGCAAAGTTGGCAGGTAGATATAACTTGTTAGTTTACAACCTGAGCTTTGCAAGTGTGCATTGAATATAGATTTTTAGGAAAGGTTTTGATGATATAAGAATAGAGGTCAAAATTGCATAGCAATAGTAAAAGTTACATTTAAGGGTAGCACAAGGGATGTGAAAGTATTTAGATATATGCTCGTTCAATGGCCATAATTCAAGGACGAAATAGTTCTCATGATGGGAGATGCTTGAAATTTAAAAAAAAAGACACTGTTATAAAAAATCATAAATAAATTAACATTAGATTGTCAGCTTTCATACTAGGTTCTGAAAGATAGACACGTTTTACTGTTTGGTGCAGGTGCACTGAACAGGTAAAACAAGACAAGTACTATTACGAAGTGTTTTCTTTCGAGAAGCGATTATAGCTCAGGCTCGGTGTTAGGACAATGCAACCTTCGGTTTGAGGTCCCAGAGAAGGTCATCATCATCGTGATCGTCCTTACCTACACATGAATATCATCTTCGACCGCATTACCGAAAGATCGACCATAAAGTAAAAAATGGTCGAGCACTAGGTATCATTTTCATCATTATTATCTGAACTCATGGTTCTACGTATTTATTACTAAACTAAATAATTTGTGACAATAAAAAATACTTACATTATAATAAACATTCTCATCATTCATTTAATTTAAAAAATTTCTCCAACTTTAAAACAAGTTCCAATACTTGTCCCGGTTTTATACAAGTGAATTTTATTTTCGATATACCACCTCGTTGCGCGAGCGAGATGGACGTACGAATAGATAATGAGTGTGAGCTAGATAGCGGCGCGGCGTGTCGTGGTAAACGTGGGGTGCGCAAGCGCCCCTACCGTTTCGCTTCGTGACCCCTAAGTAATGTACGGAGGGTGGATAGGGTGTTGGGGATGTATGGTCAATATTGAAGTTTTTTTAAGAGGGAATGAAATTTTATCTGTTATACTACTTCACTGAATTGTTTTATCTCGTGTTTACTTAAACAGTATGAATAGAAATTAAATCTTAAAAATAATTACCAATAACTAGCGACGTTAAACATAATCAAACCATTTATTATATGGACATGTCGTGGACGCTGTTGTATAAAGTTAGTTGTGGTACATTCCACCGTGTTTCAAAACAGATTAAGTATCTACAAATACTAGAAAATTACCCGGAAGCTTCCATTTGCGTCCCAGAGACGGAAATTTACGTCAGTTTCATTCATAAATCTTTTGTTTTAATTATTACGGTATAGGAAGGATTAATACTAGTCTTTTGCTTCCTGTTACAAAAAATACTGCCTCCATAAGGTAAGAACTAAGACCTTTTGCAATTCAAATGATGCAATAAATAAACAAATATACAAAGGTACAATAGTGGGAGAGTTTCTAGACACATATTCAGATTTTTTTTTCTTTTAGATATATTTTTTTACAAAAAAAAGTTTAGTGAACTATTTCGGTATACAAATAAAAAGTTAAATAAGCACATAAATAAAATTTTATACTCAAAAAACTATCATTGAGGATTGAGGAAATAAAATCAGACATCTTAATATATGCTTTAACTAGCATTCCGGCTTCGTACGGAATTACGGATGTACCAAGAATAAAAAATGCCCAAAAAAATTTATGTGCAGTTTATATTTTTTCTTCTTACATATTTTTTTATCCCGTAACTAGCAAGGGTCACTTAATAGGATAAAAAAAATACCAAAAAATTGAATCCATTTTTCTTAGTTGGAATTAGTGCTGAAATCAATTCAATTATTTTTTTTATCCTATTTAGTCACCCTTGCTAGTTTAACGGGATCGATTGTCATTCACCGTCAGTAAGAATATCATCAAAATAGGCGAAAAACTTTTCAGTTATTGTAGTGTAACTCAAAAATCGCTAGACCGAACTTGATCAAATTTTAGTGGATCCTCGGAAATTTACTCTTTGAAATATATAATAATAAGGTATATCATTAGATTGTATAACTTCAAAGGAACTGCTGAGTATAAACGCATATTTCCATTGTATCCCAAATTTTATATACAAACACACATACTGCACGCACACATAGTGCACGCACACTGTAGTTATTGTCGCCTGTACATATGTCGGATACCCACTTTTTGCTCAACAGATGTATATATTTGTAAATGTAACACTTTTAAATTTTCTGCTCTCTATTACGTTTTTCTTTTTATATAAAGTAAATCCATAATTGGATGTGAGACTTATTAATAAGTTAATTTAATTATGCTTAAGATCTGTGGATTTTGTGAACTTAAATAAATAAAATAAATAAATTTATCCATTTTATGGCAAAAATAAATCAATCGGCACTTTTTTCAATACTAAGTTTTCTTCTGAAACATTGAGGACAAACACGAGTAACCACCTCCTCCCGTCCAAATATTATATCGTAACTACTACATTCTATCAATATGGATTCAATTATTTAATTTGTAAGCAACCTTTATGTCAATTAAACTATTTGTATTGTAGTGTAAAAAATTTGCTTGAAAACAATAGGGAACTTACATAGGTATTAGGGCTTGAAAATATTCGAATATTCGATTTTTTTTCGGGTACTATTCGAATTATTCGAATATTATTCGAATAACAGAACAAAACTATGTTTTTATTAAAATCACCTCTGCTTTTATTCTTTTCAGTGTTATTTGCATAAACAAAATAAAATATCAAATTGAAATAAAATTAGTAAAAGGTGGTGTCGCCGTAACGAGGCATTTGGCATTGGCGATTTACAGTCATAATCAACTAATGATTCTTTTAATAAAAAAAGGTCTTCAAAATCTAGGTGAGTAGGTATTTTAACAATATCTATAATAAAATTTTACACAATGACAAGTAAATAAACACTATAAGTAACGGTAACACGGTAGTAAGTTGTTACTAGAGTAAGTGTGTAGGTACACAAACTACTTAAGAGGTTTTATAAATCACGAAATCAGAATAAAATTAGCAATTAGAGTAACATATATTAAACACAGTCACAAATTCTTAGTAAAAAACAGTCTTTGAAATCTAGGTGAGTTGGTATATATACCTACCTACCTATACCTACAATACCTACCTATCTTTAATAATAAATTTCACAACAAGAAGTAAATAAACACGGTAAGTAACGGTAACACGGCAGTAAGTAGATACTAGACTAAGTAAGTAGGTACACTAGGTACACAAACATTCTTAACAGGTCTTACTCGTATAAATGAAACAATCAAAATTAAGTTAGTAATTGGTTCTAAAACTTTGTCTCGTTTCTGTGAGATCTTATAAATCTCTCGAGCTTCTAGAGTTAGTTACATACACCAAGTACTGCCTAAATCTAACTTGATTTTAATCGAATATTGCGAATTTCAATATTCGAATATTCGAACTAATATAATATTCGAATATTCGAATGCAAGCCCTAATAGGTATATAATGCATATATTTTCCATTTTTAAAGACAATTTTTATATTTATTAAACTTTACGAGATTTATTTTTAAATTTCTATCTTCTACTAAGGCCCTCGTCCGTAATAGGCACTTCGTAGCGCGCTCTAATATGAACGTTAATTCAATAATTATTTTTCCATATTTGCATCGACCCGAAACTGCTCGGTTAGCGAACCGATTACCATAAAAAATACAAGTGATTGCATTAGATTAGTACCAAGAAGAGGGCTATGCTCGGGTTTTTCTACGTGATCGAATCAGAAATGAGGAGATCCGTAGACGAACGAAAGTCGCCGACATAGACCAGAAGATTAGCCAGTTGAAGGGGCAGTGGGCAGGGCACATAGCACGCAGAAAAGATGGCCGATGGGGTCGAAAGGTTCTGGAGTGGAGACCACGGACCAGCAAGCGCAGCGTAGGTCGTCCAGCGACAAGAGGACAAACGAATTGATAAAGGTCGCATGATGACGTTGAATGCAGGCCGCTTCCAACTGGTCCTTTAGAAAAAATATGGGGGAGCGTTATGTTCAGCAGTGGACGTCCTACAACTGAGATGATGGTGATGATTCGTATCTCAAGCGTCAACATGTCACACTTCGGCGTACAAACTATGAGTTATCTGTGTCACAGTGTGCCCTAGATACATGACAGTTTGTACTGTTTCACGTGAACTATACGCTACGTTACAGTTACGTCATCTCAGCCGTAGGACGTCCTACAGCTGAGATGACGATGATAAATACCAAGAAGAAGAAGTAAGTCGACGGTATGTTTATCAAAAACATATACAAATACGCCCAAATATAGTGCCAACAGAAACAGAAACCTAGGTCGGTTAGGTCCGTGGTCCGTACAATCGCTGCGGGTCACTACCCCCGACCATGGTCAAAAGCCCGGACAGCTGTTTTCAACTGTTATACAAAACATACGAACATAAGCGACGAGAGAACAGCGGGATGGAATTCTGGGATTTTTAACCAACTCCGAAGATGGAGGAGGGTCTCAATTTGATAGTATTTTTTTATGTCTGTTACCTCAGAACTTTCGACTGGGTGAACCGATTTTGATGACTATTTTTATATATATTTTATCTATTTTATTTGAAGCTGGTGCTTCCCGTTTGGTCCCATTAAATTTTCATCCAATTCGGTCAAGCAGTTTTTGAGTTACACTCCAATAACTGAAATGTCTTTCGCCTATCTTGATGATGATGATGACTTGATGATATATATATATATATATTATTGACGGTGAATGACAATCATCCCATAAGTAGCAAGGGTCACTAAAAAGGTTAAACAATTTTTTAAACCAAAATAATAGTATCGACTTGAACACTAAAAAGTGTGTAATAACTTGTCGAAGTCGGTATTATAGTTCAAAAGTACCTATTATCACTTATAATCACTTATAAAGCCTATTCAGACCTGAGCGTTATTTTTCGCTACCGCTGTGGGTAGCGAAAAATACCACGCGGAACTCGATGGGTAAATAGTATGAAGTTACATAACTGCTGCGAAACTTGTACCGCCTAGTGAGGCGGTATTTTCTCTTGTTTGGCGAAACTAGTTCCGCCGCCCCGCTAACCATTGCCAACGAATATCTCTATCACTCGCGGTAGCGAATAACGCCCAGGTTTGAATAGGCCTTTATATTGGTATTTTTTTATAGACATGCCTTAACGGTCCAAATTAGGACGTCCTGCTCATACAATTAGTCATACACACTGTACAACCTGTAACTAATGATAACGAGTATGAAGGTATGAATATAATGCGGGAGTAAGATGATCTGACCACACTAATATTATACATGTGAATGTTTCAATATTGTGTTACTCCAATCATACACAAATGACTAAACAGATTTGGATGAAATTTGGAGAGAAGATAGGGAATGATACCCAGGCAAACATACGAGTAAGTAGGTACTTTTGATTCTGATTCAAAAATTCCCAAAGAAATCGAATTAACCTTGTTCCGCGCGAACGAAATCGTGAACGGGTACTAGTATATAATTCTATGAAAAAAGTAATTTTACTATGTATTACGAGTAAACTAGCTGCGGTCCGCGGTTTCAACCGCGTGGTGATGATGATGATGACGATGATGAATCAAAACCTAAAGCCTATGTTCATCGGGGAAAATGTGGGATTGTAGTAGTGAAAGAATTATAATTATTTTTCAAAATGGTTCAGTTGACTACTATAAAATTCCTATAAAATCTGAAACACGCGTTAAGTAATATCAGTAAACCTTTCTGAGTGATTTCCCGATTTATTTTTTATATTTGTTGTTTAGGAGTAAACATATACGGAATATAAGGAAATTGCCAGCAGATGGAAAACCGGGTCGCCACACGAAAGTTACTATTAAGAAATATTCACCAAATCCAAGTAAAATCAAAAATTACATGTTTATGTCAACTCCCATAAACCCCGTGCTATCCAACCTCGCAGTGGAGGTGTGGCGATCTTAACCGATCAACAAGTTAAGCAACACTTGCCGCGGTCAGGAGTTGGATGGGTGTGTGCTAGTGGCAATGTTCAACTGAGCGCTTCCGTGCTTTTGAGGGCACGTCAAGCCGTCGGACCCGGTTGTTTGACTTAGGACAACAGTCGTTAGGCTATGTCGAAGGCCTTCGGGCGGCTTGAAAACTTGGCATGGGTTGGCCACTAACCTATCCAACAAGCAACACTGAGTCTGCGTGGTGGATTATTGGCCAGCTCCTCTCTCTGAGAGGAAGGCTCGAGTCCCAGCAGTGGGAACATAATGGGCTGATTATGTATCCAACGCTTCAAAAACCATTTGCCAATTGCATCTATCGACTCGCCCAAACCGTCTAAACTTACCATTTAGATAAAAATAAATCCTTTTCTGCTAACCAAGAGTTCATAAGAACCATCAAATCCTGATACTTTCCCCACGCGGCGCGGGAGTAGTGAGTACAAAGCGGCGCGCGCGCACGCGATTGGCGTCCCGGGCGCCAGGTGCGACCGTCCCCCGCCGCGCACCCCTCGCTCGCAACACCTTCCCTTGTGCGTAAGAGCTGGGAGAGGGTTGGGTGATTGGGTGTCGATATCGATACTTATGTTAATTTTTAATATAAAAACGGGAATCACTCAAGTTAACAAGTCAGATCTTCCCAACTATAGTTTCAACCACATTCGGTGGGCTTTTTCACACTTTGACACACACCAGTGCGCGGCGAGACGCAACCGCGAGCGTATTGCACTCTTCTTGATAAAGACCACCGGATGTGGTTGAAACTATAGTCGGAAAGATCTGATTTATTTACGTGACTGATTCCCGTGTTTCATATTAAACATGTGTAGGTATATTATATATAAAACACGTTAATTTTCATAATACTTGTATTAATGTTCAATGTTTTTACAGACTGATATAAAACATTTTCGAATCCTCGGGATCAAAAAAACTGTAATCCATACCATTATTATTAATGCAAAATCTGATCTGAAATTTGTCGTTTGTTTGTTTTTCTGTGCATATTGAATCGATTTCGATGAAACTTGGCATATAGATAACCTGTAGTCCGGAAAATTACATAAGGTTAGTTTGAACTAGGATTTTGGTTCACACTGACTCGCCTCATACATTATAAGCCTATTGAGTGTCCATTACGGACACTCATAAACATCAGTGGCTCATCTCGGAACTTTATTAAAAAAGCATAATAATTTAACCATAAGTCAAGTCAGCAGTTTGACGCAGCACACTGGTCTTATGCGAGCTATTTTAGAAATATCCTTAGTAGTGTAGTGTACAGAAATATATCTATAATGTAAGTGCGAGTTTGGTTAAAATGCTAAACTTAACATAAATTTAAGGTAACTACTTAAAAAATATTTTATATAATACCTACCTAACTACACAAGCGTTGAAAATAACATGTAAAATACATGGATCGTTCAAACACTCCTACATTAGTTGATAAAATACAGAAACTTATATTTGATTAAACCAATATTATACATGAATAATTGTATGAACGAACGTCAAATTATTACAAGATTTTTTCGAAAATGACATATATTTTAAAGGAAAGATACGAAGTTTAGAAACAATCAAAATGTATCTTTCGCAACTTTCAACTCTACTACCTACCAGATTAGTAACTACCTAACATAACAAGCATACCGACAAATGATTATATTTCAACTATAACTATTCTCCATTTTAATCTCATTGTAAACGCAAAAACTACATAATAACAGCACTCGCGCCGTATGCGTGTGGTCCACAATTTACATTCCATTTCAAAAAGTACGTGATAATTCTTCTTGTCATTCGTAGCAAAAAATAAATTACTTTGTTGTACTGTTTTATTATTATTGTTTCGAAATATATTTACATCAATTACGTAGCCTTATCTTGAAGCCTTTTTAAACTGTTGTGTATATTCGTAATGATGTCTCTATCAGCGTATACATAGCTCAATCATGGCACGGCTTGGTCAATCACCGTAGCTAATCATCGAGCTCCACTGTTTGGGGTCAATCGAGAATATACAAAAACATTATCATTCAGTTAACGTTAATAATTATGTATTATAAACATGCATTATATTATATTGATCGGTAGAACATGCTCAGCGGCGGCTGATCTTATTTGATCGATATCGACTATCGAAAATCTATCGACACATGCGCACCACTAGACTAGCAAATATATGGTACGTGCCCTGCGCAGGTATAAATGACAAGATTGAGGATAAAGATTGTATATTGAGGAAAAAAACATTTTATAGTAGAAAGATAGTATCCTGGATATGGAATGTGTAATTTATGATTTAGATACTTATATTGTAAGCGCAGCGTGGGATCGCAAGTTTTGAACCGACATTTTTTTTAGAGCTGAGTCGCACGCGCATTTTAGTAAGTGTACCCTTTACCGAATCCTTACACATGGTCCTGGGGTGGCAATTCTACTATTTCACAACGTTCAATATATCCCGCTGCAACTGATCCGGTTGTTGTTCAATAATTATATAAAAAGCGAACCTACATTTCTCTACACCAATTGGAACGTAACGTCATCTTAAACGCTATTATATATTGCATTTTTTATTCATAACGGTTCATCAAAGTGACTCCCTCTCGCATGATGGTAAGCGAAGTAGGAATCAAGAAGCAATGACCATTAGTGCAGCCGTAAGTTGCACTAATAGCCACCCCTATGATGACCTGAGAGCTGCTTTTTCACGCCCCGCTTGAAAGCTCCAGGGTAATAGCTGCAAGGAAATACGTACGCCGGTAGATCTTTCCACAATTTACTTACACGACAGAGGTAGGAACTGCCAAACTTTTTGGTTCGTGGTAAGAAGTTTTAAACAGTATATGGTGAGGAAGGAGTAAGATTAAAAAGCTCTTCAGAACTTTTTAATATACATTGTACGCTACTAGAGTTAGCGTCGCGTTCATGATCTATCGAGTTAGAATATAAAGTTTAGATCGATCGTCAGCGACAAACGTAACTGCATTTGGACTGGTGTTCAGTAACAGAATAAGAAAACGTATCAAGTCGCCGTTCTGCTACGGCTCTACTGCAATTTAGTTAGTGGATAGTTAGTGGGGTTAGTGGTAGTCGGCCCACTGGATCTTATTCTACACGTGTCCGTCTGCAATGAGCACGACCGCAGAGTCCATGTAGTAGGAACGTAATGGATAAATATGTTGATTTCAAGGAAATATAGCTCAGAGGTCGTGAGGGTCAGCCGCCTCGGACTTCGCTTTCATTGTGATGAAAGGCAAGGTATGGGTGATAGGGCAGATTCTAGTGCCTTTGCCTTGTCTTTGTCATTTGATTAGTTTCAAATAGTGATTGGGATAGAGTTAACGTCAAAAATAATATACCGTCTAGAACCCGACGGCGCGGCGGAGCTCTAGTGTGGTTCCACTTTCAACCACATCATTACGTAATCGCTTATGCGATGAATACAATACATATTTTGTGTACCTGATAGCCTACTATTTAACTTGATGATGCCACAGGGTCACGCTCGACAATAAGATTGTAGACGGGCCTCAAGGAGGGCTGCCGGAACGTGTGTTCCCGCAGGGTGTGAGGTGTGCAGCGATAGGTCTTCAAACTTAAAGCTGAGTGGTCTGAGGTATCTAGCCAGGCGGACACCTGGGCCCCGTTTCATAAAACTACAAGTAACAATTATTATTTAATAAAATAGCAAAATTGGCCTAAAGTGGCAACATTATTAATATATATTGTAGAAAATCTCCTACGTGAAACACAGTTGTTCTGAATAATGTTGCCACTTTCAGCCAATTTTGCTATTTTATTTAACAATAATTGTTACTTGTAGCTTTATAAAATGGTGCCCTGGAAATTCCCTACCACCATGCTGTGGATTCCATCACGATGTTACCTTCTGTCGATCCAGCGGCTGATTCTCATTACCTCTGGGCCATCGTCGCTTCGAGAGACCTTACCAATTCCTTTGTAATTGACCGAAAGTCTTTAATAATCCTAAGAAAGAATACTATACAAGTACATTTAAAAAAATTTAATGCCGACCTCCATTCTATTCAGTTAGGCGCTATGCAGACGACGGCGCGGCCTGGTCTTTTTGGCCCACCGTGTGCGTTGGTAGTATGGGATTCCCTTTGCGCTATCGTTCGCGGCAAAATTAACCGCCCCGGCCCGCCTCGTCGTCTGCAAAGCGCCTTATTGGAGTGTATCTCAAAAACTGCTGGACCGAATTTGATAAAATTTAAATGGGATCACACGGGAAGCACCAGCTTTCAACCAAAAAAGAATTTTGAGAATCAGCTCACCCAGTTGAAAATTATGAGGTAACAAACATAAAAAAATTAAAAAATACAGCCGAATTGAGTACCTCCTCTTTTTTTGGAAGTCGGTAGAAAAGTTAATGCCCTGCCTATAATGCTTAAAGCATACTCGTGCATCCAAACATCCGAGAGTTAATCAGCGCTGCACTCCGTACCCGATACCGCAGTTTAGCAACACACAGACACAAACGTAGATACGACACGTACTATGTGATATAACTATACGGCGCAGTTTTTTTTAAACTAATATCTAGCCATTGTATTGTATAAATATTGCACAATCTATTTATGCTGATTCTGATTCATCCACGCAGAACGTAAACCTGTAGATACGAACTTGAAATATTGTCAGTTCATGCCTTGTAAGAGTCCACTAAGCTGACTAAGCAAGGATTATTGAGAATGTCACTCTCTTAGGGGAGCCAGTGGAAAGTCAGCTACTTGACGAGAACACTGGCTCATACTAACACTAATGTGATCACTCGTGTCGAGGAGTAACATGATCGCTCGCCTTTTTCCCCAAAAAGGCATTTTATGTCGCGGTCGTATCCTGATAATAGTAAAAAGCAGAATCTTTAAACATCTAGTGTAACGAAACGGATCGATAATATTGTATGAAAAAAATACTTAGGTTAGAAAAGGAACAGGCAAAGAGTAATAACCGAACAGAATTCATAACTCGATTTATGCAGAAGAAAATGTTAAATACGAGTAGGACCACAAAAATAAACTTTCACGTCCAAACTCTCAGAATTTTTAGCGATAACACTATATTTTTTAGGTAATACGAGTACATAGCCAACGTAAAGTACTGAAATAGTAACCATGGGGCCTACTCCCACCTATTACGAAACTATCATAAATCAGGAGCGTTTTGTAACAATCTTACAATAATCATACTCACTATCGTACTCACACCGACACGAAACGGTCGAACATATTACTTCAATACTATTTACGGCGTGTTCCTTTTTTAGCCGATATCGATCCTAATGGTGCGTTCCAGGATCAATACATATAATGCCCAACCCGAATAGAACACTAACGCAGTTGCAAAGTGCACGAATTGAGTGTACTTATTATATACTACGCCATCAAAACATCTATCGTAATCCATTATTATTTTAAGCTTGCTATATTGACGTGGTGGTACCAAATTTAATGGTAAGGTTGAAACATGACTACTTTAAGAGGTGGGAGTAAGGCCCCAGGAGTGTTTTCAATTGTGTTAGTGTATATCGAAATAAATAAAGAAAACGTACAAAATTAATGCATTTTCACATTGCATCGTCCAAGCGATTTTCAACCTTACGTAAATCATCGTAAATTATTTTAAAATTGGGGTTGGACCGCGCAAACTTTTAATCAATATTATTAAAATCACGCTCATTATATTTGTCTAATAATAAAACGGGATAAACGCGAGGCTTATGCGTTTTATCACGATCGACAATTGTTTGCTGAAGTCGAAACAATTATTACATTAAATAACTAGCTGCTCTCTGCGGTTTCACCCGCATGGTGATGGATGATGATGATGATGAACCAAATATAGCGTATGTTAATCAGGCATAATGTAGCCTAGTAACTCGTGAAAGAATTGTTTGAATCGGTTAAGTAGTTTTACGTGTATCCATTACAAACAAACAAACAATCATATATCTTTCCTCTTTATTATTAGAGTAGATAAGGATTAATACCAAGGTACTAATAATATGGCCTGGTTTGTACCGGCGTTATTATTGCATATTTCAAAATGAAAAAGTATTTATTGTGACATAACTGTAATAGCTGGACATATGGTATGTGGTAATGTAGACTTCTTTGTAGATATTGACGTCTTCTATAAAACTGAAGTACATCACTTTGCTTTATTGTCGATAGCATAGTCTAATATTATATGGTCAATAGTTTCAGTAGAGTACGCCATATAATAACTTTTTCTGGTATTATTTTCACACCTTGGGTTACATTATGGAAGTTTGCATACGGATCCCTAACTTTTGGAAAATATATAGCCTATGTTCATTAAGGGAAATGTAGGATTCTAATGGTGAAAGATTTTTTCTAATCGGTTTCGGAGCCTATTCAAACAAACAAACCTATAATATTAGTGTAGATCTTTATCTAAATATGAAATTCTATGTAGGTTACAAAATTGATTTTCGGAACTTTTGCCTAACTATACATGTAGATATTTTAGGATCTATAGCTGGAAGGAAATAATAATGATGAAAAATTCAGACACGGCAAATTAAATCGAATATTTCAAAACGGAGTTTTTATATGCAAAATATGTGCTATGATTAGTAATTAAGTTATTAATAGCTATACTAGAAATATATTTAAATATATAACAAAGTCGGACTCGCGTATCAAGAATTCCGCACATTCACAAATTATATTTGTTTCATGAAGTTTAAAGTTAGTGCAAACCCGACTAGGACTTGGAAGTTTTTTTACTACCATAGAGTTTGCTCTATGGTCACACCATGTACTTATTACCGTTTCTACGATAAATCAAACAAAAAGAAAGTAGACATAGACTCGTTGTACCTGATAAGAGAGACCACTCCTATTTATTACATTTTGGGGAATTTAATTATTTAAGGATACCTTCCATAATACATCATGACACACATAGTGTAAATATATCAACAGGTTATCTATAAAGTTTAAAACATTTAAACAGACACAAAAACAACAATAACAAACACAACAGATAAAAGCACAACAAAAATAACACAACACATAAACAAAAGTGCGACAAACACACAACACAGTGCAACAAAACAACTACAGTCAGCTACATATACTAAAACATACATTTTCAAATAGTAGGACAACAGTCGTTAGGCTGTCTCTTCCTGCAGTTTAAAACTATGACACTATAGCAGGGGTGTCGACGAGCGCGTCTCCCGGGCAGGCGTATGGCTATGTAGGACGTACTACATTATGCATATCCGTCTACCTGCATCTGGCCCCCATTCGATATGAGTATAGAGACAGAAAGGCCCTTCTGATGATGCTGATTTAAACAATCACTCAGCCGTAGTTAGAGTCGGCCGCGGTCACAGTGGTAAGGCAGTTATTGGTAATTGTAATATCAACACTTCATCCGATGGTGACCATAAAGCGTTTCTATTGAGAGCTACATAATAAAAACATATAACAAATAGCAACCAAAACAACTACATCAACTAAACAACAGTGACTGACTAGAAACTACACAATAGCACTACTTAATAAGGGAACGAATTCTGGCAATCAAACAGATAGTGCAATAATCGGGTTCGCAGTACGTTGATACTTTATACAAACTCGTAGACGGTTCCGGTGCCTCCGATTGTTTCACTTTAAGACAATAAGGTTAACAAAAGTTAAGGTGTGAACAAAAACAACACAACACCAAACAAAAATAGTGCGACAAACAACACACAGTGCTAGACATAAACAAAAGCTGCAACGCTACAACAGAGAGCAGTGGAATGCAACCCAGGTGCATTGGCTACTAGAGCAGAGCTACCGCTCACCCATTGCGGTGGCACGTCGGCGTGCTGGTGGTGGTGGTGGTGGTGATGGTTGTGGTGTCTCCTGTCCGGCTGGTGGTGACCGTTGGGCGCGGAGCACGACGTCGCCGCCACCCCGTACTACACGGAAACATTGCGTTACGATGTGGACACTCACAATACATTATATTCATGATGCATGATATCTGAATCGTCATGATAAAATGGAGCATGATGGTAACACTTGAAAATAGTAAAAGCAACATATATTTTTTCATGGGATAGATTGGCAAACGAGTAAGCGGCTCACCTGATGGTTAGTGATACCGTCGCCAACGGACATACCACCAGAGGTCTCTAGAATGCGTTGCCGACCTTTGAGGACGGATGATAGGAAGGAGAGATAGAAGGCATGGGGTGGAGGGGAAGCGGGAAGGAGAGAGAACAGAAAAAGGGCAATTCTCCCTTTTTCTGTTCTCTCTCTCTCCTTCCCTCCAGAAACTTCCACAAACCGACGAAACGCAATAGCAAGCAAGCTATGTTACTTCACGTCGGTGTTGTGTGGGAGTGTGGTACTTGCCCGGTCGTGCCGGCCCGTTCCGCTGTGGGGTTACAGCGTGGCACTACCACCGAAAAAATATTGAAATTATATTTAAATTGAGACGTAAATGAAGCCAACGGAACAGTTAACAGAAGTCAACCTCGTGGAAAGAACGTTCAAGTTGGCTGTAGACTATTGAGAAGATAAATAAGCTTGATAACACTTCTGCCTATGTATTTTAATGTAAACATATAAGTTCAACTTCTTTGCTCATAACTCAAGTATTTTCTACGAAATTATTTATTATTTAGTTTAAAATATAGGCAGACGTCATTAACCATTTTATTATTTTTAACCGACTTCCAAAAAAGGAGGAGGTTATATGTTAGTATGTATGAATTTTTCTACCGACTTCCAAAAAGGAGGAGGTACTCAATTCGACTGTATTTTTTTTATGTTTGTTACCTTATAACTTTCGATTGGGTGGTGGATCTCAAAAATCCTTTGTTTGAAAGCTGGTGATTCCCGTGAAGCCCACACTAACGCATTTCTCAGATCCCAAGTAAGTATACCATCGTACTTGACGGGATACAAACAATTCTGAATCTTGTGACCTTTGTCTCCGAGTAGCACTTATTGCGAACTATCTCCTAAAGATACGGTATATTCGCGACCCGAGTTATATCCCCGTAAAACTAAGAACCTACAAGGGCCTCTCACATAAATGGTGGACTATATGGCCGTAGTTAGGATAACATTTCTGGGGGCGGCAAACAAGCAATGCTTACATTTTATATGTGCCAATAATAATAAAAATTTAAGTGTTTATATCTGTATGTTTACAATAGTTTTTGCATTGTAAATTACTAATATTCTTATAATTAAAGCTATTACCTTAAAAGTAGTAAAGACATGTAGCCCCGAAAAAATTTTTAGTATGTCAATCAAATATTTTTTATGTATGTTTTTGAGTATATTTTTGAAAACTGGTATCTCGGGTAGATTCCAGTTTTTGTGACGTCAGCGTGAAATAAGATTAAAGCTGTCTCCCATCAACTACCCATTGATGCGGAAAAAGGAAAGAGGTGAAATGAAGTCCATTTGTTTAATCCTGAGTATAAAATTTCCTAATTTGTTGAGGCGATACAGACACAGTAAGAAACATACACACAAACTTACACATTTATAATAGTAGCGTGATGTGATACAAGCAAGTGAATGTATGACTCAAAGTCAAAGTCAAAATAATTTATTCAATTTAGGCATCAAAGACACACGTATGAACGTCAATTTTCCATTATAATGTACTTTAAAGACTACCGCCGCGTTCGAAAATATAGAGCCTACCGAGAAGAAGCGGCAAGAAACTCGGGGCCATTCTTTTTATATAGATGTTTTACAATGTTTTTACTTAGGTACTACAGATATTAGCTCCAGTGTGTTGCCTTACAAAAGAGAACATAATAATGGTATCAGTAGGGCAAGACATGCTACACTTTGACATCTACCTACACGAGTAGGTAGATCCTGGAGTGATCAGTCCCAAGCTGTTTTATCCTCCAAGTAATCCGAAATTTTGTAATAACCTTTTTGACAGAGTTTAGTTTTAATAGTAATTTTAAACATATTAATAGGCAAATCTCGGATAACATTGGGAACTTTATTATAGAATCGTATACATTGTCCCATAAAAGAATGACTTATTCTGTGGAGACGCGTTACATGTACGGATAGCTTGTGCTTCTTTCGCGTGTTGATGGAATGAGCATCACTCCTTTTATTAAAACTGCTAATGTTTTTCTTTACGTACATTAGATTTTCATAGATAAACTGAGAGACAACAGTTAGAATGTTTATGTCTTTAAACTTCTGTCTAAGGGAAACTCTGGGAGCTAAACTGTAGATCGCTCGTATAGCCCGTTTTTGCAGTATAAAAATTGAATTAATATCTGCAGAACATCCCCAGAGCAGTATGCCATAAGTCATAACGCTATGGAAATAACTAAAATAAACTATTCTAGCTGTGTCTACATCAGTTAATAGTCTAATTTTTTTAACAGCATAAGCCGCTAAACTGAGCCTACTAGACAATTTTTTTATGTGGGGACCCCATTGAATATAGGGCATCTGTATGAACTGTAAGTAAGTGGAACAACTAAATGACTTAGTTAAAGCGACTGGGGGAAATATCTGCAGATTTGTCAGTAGCGTCAGTTAGAAAGGGCGATATCATAGTAGAGGATGGGGCACACGACGCCTAGAGTATATATGGTATAAGAATGGGTTTGAACATTCACAATCTTACATTCACAAACTAATATGCTGGTTAAGTGTCCCATAATTCATATAAATGATTTGACACATTGAAAACAGTGCCTCATTGGTTTTATGAAACGCAAAAAACAGATCAAGACATACTGTAACGTAGTAAACGGAATATTTCACAGAAAGGACAGTTTCCACGGGTGACAAGGTTCTACAGACTACACCGCTGCTTTTTATGAAGCTTTCAATTAAGATTCTTCATCATCCCCCCCTTGCTACGTCCATGCGAAAGAAAATAAAAAAGGGACGGACGTCGACCTTCCGTAACACAATTAGGGACTTTCGGAGAAGTCGGGTAGTTTTGTAAGTGTATTAATTGAGGGTAGTGTTTTCCTGGTCCGTTTATTTCCAAGTTTGGATGTGGAGATCTTTAGAGTAGTAGGTATCTTAAACTACGAAATCTGTAGTTATAATTATTTCCAGAAAATCTTATAAAATCAATCATATGGAGGTAGTTATCAATGTCCACAAAAGAGCCTTACACAACAATTTTGGTTAACATTTTTAACAATCGGTGTTTCTGCGTTTACTCAGAGAGCGCTTTGAAATGCCTATGTGCGAATGAGACCAAACCCGTAGACTCGGCGCTCGCCATATTTGGCCAATAATACAATAGTTTTCTTACTAATCATACTACCCGATTTCAAGAATTACCCACGATGTGTGTGGTAAAGTAGTCTTGGGCTGATGAATGCAATGCAGAGCCGTGTAGTATTAGAAAGCTATGGAATGCACTGCAACTATTATGAGCAGATATGGCTTGGAAACATATAGTGGTATCATTCGAACTTCTACCCCTTTTCGTCAAATGCCACGCAGAATTGGATATACTGCAAATATTATAGGAAGAAGTGGCTTAGACCAGGGCTCTTCAAACTTTTTGTCTAAGGGCCAGCTTCTCAAAGCCCCAAGAGCCAAGTTCTAATGGGCTCACCATTAAGTACAGTTATGGAAATTTAGAGTAGGTGAATATATTCAGTATTAATTTCGCCCATTCATCTATTTCGAGACTAACCAGCAAGACGTGAGGTAGGTATGTATAGCTCATTGATGAGCATAATCTTATAATTGAGATAAGTATATTTAATCAACAATTGCAAGCGATTATCAATGGGATTTTCGCAGGCTGGATAGGTGGAGCTCAAGAGCCGGATTGGTGGTGCTTGAGGGCCGGATTCGTGGCGCTTGAGGGCCGGAATGGTGGTGCACGCGGCCGATTTTGGCCCGAGGGACATAGTTTAGAGACCCCTGGCTTAGATAAACACAGAAGCATTGACGAATGACTTACATCGTTTTGTCACCTGATTACAAAACAAAAGACGTTGTTACTGTTACTACATATAACTGAAGCAATGATAGTCCAGGTGTAACAGGCGTCAGCCGTGAACTGTATCGATTCTCACTTTGGGCTTGAACTTTCGATGAAGGTAACATCGTCATGAAATCCACAGCATGGCGGTACTTCTGGTGTCCGCCTGGATACCTACCACCCTCAAGTTTGTACATCTGTCGCTGCACACCTTGTGTTCCGGCATATCGCCTTGATACGCAGTAGCTATTCTAGGTCTAGTGTGGTACCACTGACCATGTGGTTAAATACTAACTTATGAACTGTAAGAAAATGTGCTGAGGTTTTAAGCACTTTTTATGATCATTAAGTAATTTTACGAGTTCACACGTTTGTGAACATGTACCATACAAGGGGGTATAAGCGTTAGTTATTTACAAACGATACCATAATACATACACAGAAGTCATAAAAAGTTCGCCGATGCGAGGGGTTTAGAGGGGGAGACAACTTGCTTTTAATTCGCGTTCGTCGTTGCCTCTTAAGTGTAACTTAAGTACTGGTGGTAACAAAAGTGTTCAATGTTAAGTTAACCGCTATAAAACGGTCTGTTATTGTTTATGGGAGTGTTTTTAATTTCACCCCTTGCTGTTGAGTTATTTGCATTTTGAGACAGGGAGAGAGAGAGAGATTTGGCTGTCGTGACGTGACTGATTTAAAATAGCAGCTATCGAATGGAGTTTCATGCCAATGTTGGCAAAATATTTAGGTAACTAATCTTACACGCTATTTTTATTCTTCTTCGGCAGTTTTCTCATGTAACCAAATACACTACAATACAATCACTATTGCTTACCTACCTCAATGTTAATGTGAAGCTACGAAGAAATAATGTCATGAAGCATAACTCAGAACAAATTCCTCACAAAAAGTGGTCCTTCAAACCATAACGACGTATGATTCCAACTACGAATTACTTCCGAGGTTACAAATAGACATGTTCGGTGATTGGTTTAAATTTCAGAAGGAAAGCAGAGATTGGTCCACGCGCTTGCTGCAAAATCTACTACGAGTATGACAACTGAGTCCACATACCACGACTTTTATTGGGTAATTTTTTTAAGGCAGTTACTCTTCCTGATATTATTTCTTCGTAGATGTCAAGTAATTAAATGTTACCAAATTTTACCCAAGAGATGGTAAAAGAACAAGAGCATTGTAAAATAGTCCTAAGTGAAGAGGCGTGGACACGTTAAAACCCTTCCAGTCCATTAGACTTTTATTTAAATAATAATATACTAGCTACATCGATCGTGTTGAACGACATAAAGAAATTTTTTAGATTATTATGAAGATTAAAACGGTAAACCATATCGCGTCAGCCACGGTAATATTACCGTGCTTCAGCCGTTGTCGAGTCATGCAAACGGAAGGCATTTAATTTTTTACATTAAATGCCTTCCGTCAAGACACCATCTAGGTACTTTATGCGTAAACTAACAAGTACAATTTTAAAAAATTAATACCGACTTCCATTCTATTCAGTTATTGGAGTGAAACTCAAAAACTACTGGACCAAATTTGATAAAATTTAAATGGGACCATACCAGCAGCGGGAAGCGCCAGCTTTGAAACAAAAAAAATTGAGATTCAGTTTACCCTATAGAAAGTTATGAGGTAACAAACATTGAGTACCTCCTCCTTTTTGAAAGTCGGCGAAAAATAATTTTATATGTATATGGCATGCGTTAAAGCGCTGCAAAACGACTTCAAGATTTCCAATATCCGTTTATTTACATTCTATCTTTTGCTCTCAAAATAAATCCCAATAAGAACTCTTACAGTAGATAAAGGGTGCCATTTTCCAAGTACCTTCCGTACGCGACTGTACAAAGGCAATGGCGACAGCCATAAAACTCGAGACGGCACCCACCCGAGCGGCTAACGCGTTGTCTACCGCTCTGTACACAGTTATACAATATATTGTGAACAGACTTGTACGAAATGTTTAAGAGATTTTTAAAAGTATTTATATTTATTTTTTAGTCTTCTCAATACCAATTAAAGCACTTGTTGACATCTTTCTTTGCCATTCTAAAATGATAACTTCATCATCATCTCAGCCGTAGGATCATTGCAAAAAGTTAGGCCTCCCCCAGATATATTTGAATCGGTTGGAAGCGGCCTACATCCAGCGTCTTTCTGTGACCTTTATCAGGTCGTCTGTCCACCTTATCGGTGGACGACCTACACTTTACCGGCCCGTGCTGGTCTGCACCAGAACCTTTCAGCTCTACGGCATGATATGCCGTATGATTCATACAAACATATGCACAATACTTTACCAACCAAGACTTATTGTACAACACGCCTATCACCTAATAGTCGGGTTTTCTCAACTTGACGATTCGCTTTCCGACGGCAGAGAGGTAAGACAAAATTATGTAAGTAGTTAACTGTGTGCCTTCACGGACTGACCACATATCGGAACTGTCCGTAGTTGTGAATAAACTGCTTTACCAGTAGTTATACCTTATTTCGGATCATAGTGCGAGTGAACAAGCAAGCCCCCACATAATTATGGCCTACTGTTCGATGGAAAATAAAATTAGTAACCCGCAACCAAATTACAATTTTCAATTTTGTTTTTTCGGTATAGCAAAAAAACATAAAACATCATTCGTTCATTCATATTCATTCATCAGAAATATGGAAATCGTGTGCATGGTAAAAAAAATAAAAAAAATAATTCAGTAGTCATAAATTAATTATGTGCCTAATAATACATTAACGATTTTGTAGATATTTTGGGCGTAACAGTCACTTCGTAGCAAGTGCGAATGTAAAGGGTTGTATAAATGATTTTTTCAATATTTGGATAAAACACTCGGCTGTCGATGCAATCGCTTTTAAGCTCTAGTGAGCTAATCTAATATTTTAATAATATTATAAATGCGTATATAAACGTATGATTGTTACAAAACGTAAAAACGCCAGATCCGATTTGGATGAAATTTAGTAGATAGAAGAGGCAGTGGATGAACACATACGATACTGTAGCGACATCTGCCGCATCCTACCTTCAACTCGTCGCTACACACGTAACCAAGCGCAGAAGCATAACTAGCAGCAAAAACACTAATAGAATAGATTATCGTCCGTACTACGACACGAAATCCAACAGATGGCACTAATATGAATTACGTATTATTCGTAAAAAGTGTCAAGTTCTTGAATCGCGATGACGAAGTTTACACGGCACAGCAACCTATATACAATTTCTAAATATCAACTATCGGACAGCTGTCCCTGGGCCAACAACACCTGGCTCAGAGGGAAGTACTTCCCTACTAAGTACAGAAGTAAAAGAAGTACTACGCGCAATATTAACTCAAACTACTCTAAACATAGTGATTTATTCATGATGAGGCAAAACACTTTTAAAAACCTAATTGCTAAGGATTACTTCGACAAAACGTCAATTAAATCGTCGTCACAAATTAAAATTAAGATCAAATGATACCTACTGATATAACTAATAATGTAACGAAAGCTGTTATAGACGGTATTTGTATGGCTTTGAATGTTAGACTTTAAGTTAGTACCAAACTCACTTGTAACGATACATATATAAATAGACATGTTTTCATTGAGATTTATCTCAATAAGTGTTGGCGTTTCCAAGGGACACTTGTTTATTAATGTTCCATAAGTGAAAACTATTTAAGGCTTATGTTTTTTTTCATTATTCTGAACTTATTCTGTGAACTAAAGCTGTTTGTTTTCCATGTAAAATAAAATAAAATAAATAAAATAAAATATGCGCGGGTTACACGAGGCCAATTTTTCAAGCCAGGGTAGCAAGCCAGTACTATTGCAGTGAATGAGGTGACCACGCGTTCAACATGAATTGCATGCGAAAAAAACTTCGAAACCTGTGCCAATTTGCATCAGACGAAGTAGAAGATGAATTACAAAAAAGGTACGGGACAATACCCACTTTCTTTAATTCGCTACACATTTTTTGTACCTGATCACGTTTATAATTGTTTTTATAATTTGGAAGGGTGGCGTTCCACAGACATTAATGGTCTTGATACAGTTGTACGAACTTTAAATTAATCTCCGTACTTAGTTTGGCCATCTTAAAATTAACAAAACTCTTGGTTCCTGCTTACTAGCCAACTGAAAGCTGGCTTTACCGGCTACATGAAGCTAGTACACAAGCCAGGATAGTAAAATCAGTGGTGGGGGGCGCATTAGCCTGAAAATAGAACTGCATCCTATTAAAAACTGTCCTGGCTTGTAAACTAGCTTACTGGTTTACTAGCGAAATGAAGATAGTTCTGTCTACACGAAGCCAGAAGTACTAGCTTGCTGATACTAGATTGCTATCCTGGCTTGAAAACTGGCCTCGTGTCATCATCATCATCTCAGCCGTAGGACGTCCACTGCTGAACATAGGCCTCCCCCATGATTTTTCAAAAGGACCGGTTGGAAGCGGCCTGCATCCAACGTCGTCCTGCGACCTTCCTCAGGTCGTCTGTCCACCGTGTCGGTGGACGACCTACGCTGCGCTTGCCGGTCCGTGGTCTCCACTCCAGAACCTTTCGGCCCCATCGGCCATCTGTTCTGCGTGCTATGTGCCCTGCCCACTGCCACTTCAACTGGCTAATCTTCTGGGCTATGTCGGTGACTTTCGTTCTTCTACGGATCTCCTCATTTCTGATTCGATCACGTAGAGAAACCCCGAGCATAGCCCTCTCCATAGCTCGTTGTGCGACTTTGAGCTTTTCTATGAGGCCCATAGTAAGAGACCACGTTTCAGTGCCATAAGTCATCACTGGTAACACACATTGGTCGAAGACTCTTGTCTTGAGGCACTGAGGTATTTTTGACGAGAAGACTTCGCGAAGTTTCCGGAACGCTGCCCAGCCGAGTTGGATTCGACGATTGACCTCTTTCGCGAAGTTGGACCTGCCTAGTTTGACTGTCTGTCCCAGGTAGATGTACTCGTCAACAACTTCAAGAACTGAGTTCCCAACTGATATTGGGGTAGGTACAACATGGGCATTAGACATAATTTTCGTCTTGTCCATGTTCATCTTAAGACCTACCCGTTGGGAAACTCGATGGAGGCCTTCGAGCATTGTACTGAGGTCTTCCATGGATTCTGCCATGACTACAATATCGTCGGCAAATCGAAGGTGAGTGATGTATTCGCCGTTAATATTGATGCCAAGTCCTTGCCATTCCAGAAGCTTGAAGGCGTCTTCCAATGTAGCGGTGAACAGTTTCGGAGATATAACGTCTCCCTGTCTCACGCCTCTTTGCAATGGAATTGCTTTCGAACTCTGCTCCTGTACTCGGACTGACATGTAGGCGTTTTTGTACAAACACTTCAGCACTTCAATATACCGATAGTCAATACGGCACCGCTGGAGAGACTCAAGCACTGCCCACGTCTCGATCGAATCAAAGGCTTTCTCATAGTCCACAAACGCTAGACAAAGAGGCAAGTTATACTCTTCGGTCTTCTGTATAACTTGCCGTAGCGTGTGGATGTGGTCTATGGTACTATAGCCTTTTCGGAAACCGGCTTGTTCCGGAGGCTGGAATTCATCAAACCTGCGACTGAGACGGTTCGTTATGACCTTCGAAAACAGCTTATAAACATGGCTCAAAAGCGAGATGGGTCTGTAATTTTTAAGTAAAGTGTTGTCACCTTTCTTAAAGAACAGCACCACCACGCTTTTGTTCCATGCTTCTGGCGTTGAACCTTCGAGTAAGACGGTATTAAAGAGCTTCTGAAGGACTTTAAGTACCGGTGTTCCACCCGCTCTCAGAAGCTCAGATGTGATACCGTCGTCACCAGGCGCCTTGTTGTTCTTAAGCTGTTTCAAGGCCATTCTAATCTCGTACAGGCTGATGTCCGGGATATCTTCGGTATAATGTCGGGTCAGCTTGGCTCTTGGGTCTTTGACCGAGCTGCTAACAGGTTTAGCGACCGAGGTGTATAACTGTCCGTAGAAACTCTCGACCTCTCCTAACACTTCCGCTTTGGTCGACGCTACACTGCCGTCTCCTCTCTTCAGCTTCGTCAACTGGCTTTGCCCAATAGACATGTCTCTTGCAAACACTTTGGAGCCTTTTTTCCGCTCTATCGTCTCTTTAATACGGTTTGTATTAAAGATCCGGATGTCGTGTCGCAAGGACTTCCATATTCGTCTATTGAGCAGCCTATATGCTTCAGCATCATTCGAAGACTGCAATTTCAATGAGCGTCGTTCAGCCATGAGGTTGAGGGTATCGTTGGAGAGTTTCTGTGGCCTATCTGTACGGTGGGGTTTAAAGTACTTGGAACCCACTGTATGGACAGTTTCTACTAACCTGTTATTGATCTCGTCCACTGAAGCGATGTTCTCAAGGCAATCGAAGCGATTGGATAGCTCAAGTTGAAAGCTCTCGGGGTCTTGAATACGGGCACGAGTGGGTCGGAGCGTAGACTTCATCAGACGAGACCTCTCCAGTTTGACATTAATATTCACCGTGCCTCTTACCATTCGGTGATCACTACCGGTTTTAACCCTGTTGATCACGGAGACATCAGTGAATATTTGCCTTTTGGTGGTCATAATGAAGTCAATCTCATTTCTCGTGGAACCATCGGGACTCAGCCAGGTCCATTTCCTGTGAGGTGGCTTCTGAAAGAAAGAGTTCATCATAAAGAGTCCCTCTTTCTCCAGGAAGTCGGCCAACCTCTGTCCCCTACGGTTCCGTTGTCCATAGCCAAATTGCCCCACTTTCGACTCATCCTCGCTTCTCTTACCCAACTTCGCGTTGAAGTCCCCCATAACAACTAGAAAGTGCGTTTCAGAGGTATGTATGGCCCGACTAATGTCCTCATACATATCCTCCACCTCATCATCCGGGTGCAACTTCGTCGGTGCGTATACCTGAATGACCTTCAGCGAATATCGTTTGGATACTCTGAGTATTAGGTATACGACCCTATTGGAAACGCTATCGATCTTAACTATGTTGTTAGTAAGGGACTTGTGGACGAGAAACCCGACACCACCTTGGGACTGTTGGTCGCCCTCCCGGTGATAGAGTAGGTTACCTGATTTTAGGGTTATCGTGTCCTCACCCGCTCTACGGACTTCAGATAACCCCACAATGTCCCAGTGTAGCTTACTCATTTCTTCTTCCAGCTCATATATCTTCTCGTCTGTCCTCATCGTGCGTATGTTGTGTGTTACCAGGGCCAGTCGTCGTCGTTGGGGGTGGTAGCCGGGGTTCTTAGCACCCCCTGCCCCACCGTTACCGTGGACGCTACCGTAGCCAGGAATAGCGGGGCTGCCGGGGACTGGGGGCCTGGTTCTTTTTGTCCAATCCATAAGGGGTTTTTGCCAATACTCGCCACGCTTGGCAGGCGGGTTGGCGAGCGCAGTTTGTGTGTGTTTGACTGGGAAGGTGCTGCTGCCCACCTTCTGATTTGTTATCCCTTAGCCGCTTTCTACGGCACCCACGGGTAGAGTTGGGGGGGGTGCTATTCTAAGCCGGCACCGCCACGGCAATCCTCAAACAAATGGCCTCGTGTAACCCGCGCATATTGAATGGAGGCGCTTCAACGTGGATACCTACACCGACTACTACCTATCTACCGATGAACCTATCCAGCCAACCGACCTCTACAATACTGTTATCAGCATTTTCATCAGCATCATCATCATCCATCAACTGGTTCTGTATACATGGCAAACCATCGCAACACGTGCACGTCTGTATACTTGTACGCCGGCATTCCAGTCAACTCACACTCGTTCCCGCCAGGATACTAAACTTGTAATTGATTGAAGAATTTTCGATGAACCTTTTAGAGTTCAATGATTCAAGTAAGGTACCATCATTAGGTTCCTGTCTAAATCAATAAATTAAATGTTGATAATTAGGACAAACTATTTGGATATTGTCTTCCTCCTTCTCAATCGTTCCCCCATTGTTGAGGGTCGTGACTCCTTCCAAATCTTTGGGTACGTGGAGTGCCATTTTGACTGGTATTTCTAGCATGTATCTCAGTTGTTATCCAATGTTAGCGGGTATACAAAAATGGCGGCTTTGTGTCACTTTTGCCAGCAGTCAGCAACTTACTAACATCTCTGCTTATTGGCGTTGTTAGGTTAGGTTAGACTTTAAATATTTTATACAACATTTGATTGCAACTGACATACGCCCTGCTGATCTGACTAACGTTTTGGGCTCTACTGCCTTCGATTTTGTCCGTGTTTCTAACTCTTTCCGGTTGTCTTCTAATAGTCCAGATAATATATAAGGTAACAGGGAATTAAAATTATCAACGGGATAATTTTACCATGTATATTTTCTGTGAGTTTCCGATATTTCGACGCCATGATCACGAAAGAACTGTGGCCATTATAGTTTTAAAAAAATATAAGGTATTTGTTGTATTTGTTAAAAGAAGTGCACAGCATTTCCCCGCCTACAAAAAATGGGTTGTGGCGTCATGTTAACTACCATACCACTGTCAAATGTATCCTAAAAGACAGACATATATTACTTTCCAGTCACTGACGTACATCTATTCCAACGTGCCTCATCGAGTTCAATGATTGATCTCACTCGCAACCTTGCCCGGTCAAGTAAAGCCATAATAAAGGCAATTGTACATCATCTTCCAACAATATGATACAAAAAAGACATGTTACCGCGAGGGAACCACTACACAAGATGATAATGAGCAGCACACCTGTCTGTCGGCCAGCATACCCGATAGACTGGTTCGCACTGTTACAACGTTTACGCACATTAACTACACGTTTACTGCATAGCACGTGAATTAGGCTCAATTTGACATGATTGGACGTTAATCGATGAATATTGACGACGTGGATAACAGCTATGTTGTTTCTTCTCTGTTTGATGGTAAATTAGGTAACAAAAATTACATTTACACACATAACACCGCTCCAGGGCCTATAGGTACTCCCAATAACGAGCTACGAAGTATCGTTTACAGATTTCATTGCTACTATGAAAGTGAAAAAGTACAAACACAGTCAAGGGTGATGAAAAGCAAAGACAATATTTTTCATAATGATTATATTTGTGTTTAGTTATTTTATAGGCAGTTGCTAATTAATCTACTATATGAATAAAGTATTTACTGATAATACTGTGTAGCATTTGGTTTTTTATAGTTTAAGCAGGTAAATATTTTACATTTTGACTTGTTATTTGTTGTATATTTTCTATTTAAGTATGTTTTGGCATGAGTACGGTAAAAGACGGTTTACGCACATATACACAAAATTGAAATTCAACAAATTACACAAGAGTTTAGTTTTCATATTTCATCATCACTATAACTTAAAACACTAATCATCACATTATCTGGAAGAGATTTGTACATACTTTTCTTAGATTTTTTCTATTTATATTTATATATTTTTTTTTGTAATTTATATTTTTGGTGTCAATAAAGTTTGTATTGTATTGTATAACTTCATTACATTTCATCGCCCTTGGCTGTATTTGTGCTTTTTCACTTACACAGTAGAAATCGTAAAATCCGTCATACGACTCTTGGTAGTTCGCATTCGGGAGTTGGCCTCCTAGATTCCACGTGTTGCGGGAGCATGGAGACACACAATATCACATCACAACAACCAAGACCCAAGAACAAACATTTCTGCACAACACAAATAGTTGCGTCGACCAGGGATCAAAACTGGGACCCCTCACTTCGAAGGATAGGCACTTCCATCTGAGTTAACGGAACTGTCTAATTGCTTAACAATACAACCCTGAAAGGCAGGTTCTAGAACACAGCGCTATACTATAGGTGCTCAGCGCCAGATAATATGGGACCACATCCACAAAAGGTGTACAGATCCCAAACTAGGCAGAACCTGATGTCTGATATACATGCCTTATAGACTTAAACACAATCAGAAACAGCTCAAACAGACATGTTCATACACACAAATGTGCAACCTGTCCAAGGATGTAACCCGGGACCAATAACTCAGAAGACAGCGATCCTAGCAACTGCGCCAAACGGCCCGTCATGTCATATTTTCGCTGCCAAGCATTAGAATGACACCGTGAACATCTTCGAGCAAGTAGTATACTTATACAAAGATATTTCCAAACAAAAATGTATTCCATTGTGTTCCCGCTCCCATATTCAAAGGAATATAAATAATACGAAACGTATATGTGATTTATGCGTTTCCTATGGAAGGTTTTTGCACGACGGAGAAAAACTTGCAGAGTTCGTGTTATCCTTTTTCCTATCCTCGTTTCAAATAAGCATTGTTTTAGTATATCGAACTGCGGTGTATTGGTTTCTAATGTTATGTTTACTCATGTACATTTAGGAGTTTCATTCAAAACTTATTAAAAGCATAGAATAACATACAAAACAACGCCTTTACATCCCCAAAGGGGTTGGCTGAAGTGTTTATGAGCTACATTTCGTCAGGTTTGTTTTTGAACCTTTTCTTCCTTTTTTACCAATTATGTTTTTCTATGTTGTTTAATCATTATTATTACTCGAATATGATAGAAATATGAAAGAAAAAGCGGACGGATTATTAAAGATTAAGTTTGATTCTTACAATCTATTTGGGCTAATGGTTGTGATTATATTAAAAGGACTTTCCTCCAAAATAAGTAATTAACTCTTCATGACGTTTATGTGATGTTAGACTATTTTTTCTTTTGTAAGCAGGTACTTTGATTGATTTGACTACTATGTCAATTCATAGTCACAGTCAGTGATGATGTACTCGGTTGAAGGAGGTTTTAGGTGAATGATTATGAGTTATGTAACACAAAAGCAAAAAACATGACTAGTCAAAATATATCTACCGTTTTATGCAGTTCGGTTTGAAGATTTGAAGATGGGTGGACAACTTAATAATCTCCAGATACATCAGAGTGCAGTTCCTCAATTGTGACGGAATGCACCTAGCTCTGCATTATACGCCGAGGTTACCGCTTAACACCAGGTTTTCGGGCTTAGCACGAGGTCCTCATGCTTGTTCCGTAACGTAATGAGCAGAAGAGAACATATAGAGATGAGCCAAATAACATAAGATACATAAAAATCACTCACCATTCCATTGTCCATTCCTCCATATGGTGATTGGTAACCCGGTTTTTCTGTGACTGTAACAGAATAAACCAATGAAGATTAATAACATGATCAAAATCAACACCTAGGACTCGATATCCACTGAAACAGAGATGGACGACGAGGGATGTCCCGCAAACAACCAGTAAGATCCATTTTTCCTATTTAAAAAATAAACGTAAATTATTTACTTTGAATTTAAAATGTTATTCGTATCCTTAAATAATTTTGCCTGCATTCATTTTCTCTCGGGAATTTGTAAAGTCATTGTCCCAGAATCGAGAATTGTTCAACCGAGTTTCAATAAAAGCGGCGTGTATACTTGATTTCTTTGCAGATTGTGGATCGATTTTGCGATTTTTGTATGTTAGGTTATTAAATCTAGTGTGAAGAGTCGAGAAATTACATCCGGCTCAAAGTTTTTGAAAGGAATTGGAAAAAGTATGTTTGATCGTTTCGTTATATGATCACTACTGTGTCATTCTACTTGGTCTAATTGAAATTTCATCAACATCCGGCTCAAAATTTTGAAAGAATTGAGTAAATATATTTCATCGTTTAGTTATATGATCACTTTTATTTCAATATAAACGATGATAATTACTTTAATAGTACGTGTAGTAGTAAGGAAATCTTATTGGCTGTTTAGAGTACATCTTCTCTTGTATCCGAGCAACTCCCCTTTGGTGGATACCAACACGCTTCCTTTGTATTCCTGATTTTGTTTGCTTAGTTTTTATGATTATAATATGTTTTCAACACACTATTATTTTTTTACTATGGAGTGACGAGACAGGCAGATAAACTTGATATTGTACGGGCAATTATTGCAGCACTCTTCTCTACTTCAAACTTAAGCACAGAAACGCATATGCTCTTACGATTGGATCCAGACGGCAGACGGAAAACACTGACATCATTACTTTACAAAGAGTCGTATATATACGGTGTGGCAAAGAATATTGTTTTGTCATAAACATCTTAGTATAAAGTTACAAAATCAGGAATTCAAAGGGTAATTGACAGGAATAAACTGTAGAGCAGCTCGGCGTTCCTCGGACGAATGTTTCACTTGAAAATCACTGTTACACGTGTTATGCCATTCCGTATTCTTGTTTTTAGCTATAAATAAAAAAGGTATGTGAAGCAAGTAGTCAATTAATAGAATAATTACTTACAATAAATTTGCTGTAATTGAAATAAAAAAATATAATAAGGTAGTTGACGCAGTCATATATAAATTATAATGTAAAGTTAACATGATAGTGGTTGGAGCAAGTAACTCAAATAATTTAACAAATTATTTATTACATTGGATTTACTTTATTTTGAATAAATAAAATGTATACAAAAGTTTCTAGAAGTCACGTGACCTCAAACGGAAGTAGCGGTGAAAATGATGTCATAAGGGCAAAAACAAACGTGTAGTATGATAGTGCGGTACCTTATCAACAGATTGAGAATCAAGCAAGTGAAGTAAGCATCTAATATTATTGCTTTAAAACTAAATACACACTAGGTCTAAGGACAAACGGTCGACTGATAAATACCTCACTTATTTCTTAAAGCAGACTCTAACCTACTTGAAACCCAAGTTCATAACTCTGCAGTTACAAAAATGTTCTATGTAGGGTCGTTCACCTCAAAAGGAAAAATCAACCCGAAACTTCAAAAAAAAACAGATCACTATGTTGTCCTTCTCTTCGGCTGTCTGTCAAGACACTTTGTCATTCATAAAAAAGAAAAAAATCGAAATCCAAAAATAGGAATTACTATTGAATATTATTATAAACTTAGGTATTTAATGAATATAAAAAAAATTATAACAAACCTATTAAATAGGAATTTATTTTGTGTAAGAACTTCAACTATACGAGTAATTTAGCTGTGTTCTAAATTAAAGGGGTTAAACAAAGGGGTCACGTAAAGGAATAAAAAATGCAGAAACGGTTGCTAAAATAGGAAATAAAAATATATGAATAGAGTGTTTAATACTAATATTTGCTAAGAATGAATAAAAGTTAATTTAAAAATGCAATTTACATATATTTACAAATATATGGATCAAAAAATCACGCAATGGAATAATAATTATACAAGACATGTATTTGCTTTGATCTAAAATAATTAATAAAAACTAAATGATCATGATATTAGCAGCTATCTAATAGCCGATAGCGTAGAAAGGTTCTAGGGAGATTTTTGACCGGCAAGGTAATGAAGGTGTTCTACCAAAATGGTGGACAGACGATCTCACCGTACACATGCACCAGTCCTTTTTGGCAATTCATGGAGGGGAGCATATGTGGTCAGCAGTGGGTTAGATGATGACGACGCTCATATAAGTGAAATAACTATAACTATTCAATAAGCTCGTTGAGAATTTTCGAATTCGAAACGGGATATTTATCATGTAATGTATTATTGTGAGCTCTCGATATTTCGGCACAGTTGCATGCGCCATGTTCACGAGTAAACTATCGAGAGCTCAAAATAAATACATGGTAAATATAAGTTAATTCTTGCACTAGTGACCATGCCAGTTTAAAATCTTATAGAGGTCGTTGAGAGCTTCAAATCCATTGTAAACTATACTGGACAGGGAGATATTCCAATGCACACCAATATTAATATTTACAACAATAGTTATATGAAGGACATTAATTCAAAATATATATTAGACGTCGCAATATACGAGTATCACCCCTGCATTCTCTGCACAGATAAAATCATCCATGCATTCAATAATCCACCCATATTTCCATTCAACTCAATTGAAATACCATACGTGGATATGTTATTAACACCACCCTTTGTAACTAACCCCTTTTATATCAAAATAATAAAAAAATGGGTTATCCATTTTTGGCGTCCAACGTGGTACAAGCCACAATGAAATAACTGTTCAAAATTAATTGGACGGAATGTTATCTGCACTTTTATATTCGTGAAAGCTTTTGTTGTGATAGAATATGCATATTCTTAATATGGTCACTGTACAGTGAGCATGCTTTTTGTTGGATACTTGAGTAGTGTATAGAAACAAAAATTTACTTAAATTTAAGGGAGTATAAAACGCTAAGGACTAAGAGTCTGCTAGTTCACGTAAGGATCTATGAAAGAATGTTTTTTTTAATATCCGTAGGCTAGTTCCATCCAAAAAGCTTAATACAATTTGAGGAAATACAAAATTTGTCATTTTAAATCTGTTTATTTATCAAAAATCGTATTGTTTATCATAATTAGACAAAATATGCGATATATACAAAAATTTGTAATCTATTAAATTTCATATTAACCGATAAATAAATATTGGAATTTTTATAAAGTTGGAGAAGGTTTTTGAAAGTTGTTTTGTTTTCGCAATATTCTAAAGTTATAAGTACAAAATATTCACATAAACCTATATAAATAGTCATAGATAGACGCAGCTTTATTTCTGTTTCTTTATAATACAGTTCAAGTGATAGTGGCTGACTCTAACATACCGATTTTCATACTAGAATGACCTGTGTCGCAAGGGGCATGGAGACAAAATCCAACATCCGAAAACGAACATTTCAGTGTGCCTAGCACGAATAACTGCATAAGTGTAACGTAACGTGTCGTTTACGTGAAATTAAACAAACTGTCGTGTATGTAGGGCACACTGTGACACAGATAGCTCATAGTTTGTACGCCGAAGCGTGATGCGTTGACGCTTACGATACGAATACCTTTTCGCAAATTGTTTCTGCTACAGCCTCTACTCCTAACACAAATATTTGCACCGACCAGTCATCGAGCCTGCGACCTTTGGAAGGCTGGTTCAACTAAACTTCCGGAGCCGTCATTGTTATGAAGTAAAGTATAATTTTGGTTGCCATTTATAAGCCTTAACATTCCGGCTAGCTCGGTATTAGTTACGACAAATCACGCGCTAGGGAGAGCTCAGCACATAATTCAAACTAGATACTCCGCGTGCTATTGTGTCAGCTAATGCCAAGACCAGAGCTGCCAGTTTCCATGTTTTGATCATTATGACATGCAGAAATCATGTACAGTTTAGCTTTTACATTCACTGTACTGTTAATGCTCCGCTTTTCCACCCGCGTGGTGATGGATGATGATGATGAATCAAAATATATAGCCTATGTTCATCGGGGATAATGTAGGATTGTAATGGAGAAAGAAACTTTCAAATCGGTCCATTGTTTCGAAGCCTATTCTAATTCAAACAAACAAATCTTTCCTCTTTATGATATTATACGAGGTGAATCAAAAAATTCTTGGAATCAATATTAAAAAATGCAAAGATTTAAATAATCATATTTTATTTTTCTACATAATCTCCCTCCAATGCAATGCATTTAGAATAACGCGTTTCTAACTTCCTTATTCCTTGTGAAAAAAAATTATTTTCTTGACTCTCGAAAAAGTCCTCTACGGCAGCTATAACCGCGTCATTATCGTGAAATTTTGTTCCACGAATTTCCTCTTTTAATTTTGGAAATAAATGAAAATCACTTGGGGCTAAGTCCGGAGAATATGGTGGGTGGTCAAGGAGATTGAAGCCAGCACAGCGGATTGCGTTGAGCGCAACTTCCGATCGATGAGCAGGAGCGTTATCTTGAAGGAACAACACGCCCAACGACAGTTTTCCACGACGTTTTTCTTTAATCGCTTCACGCACTTTCGGGATTAAATTTGCATAATAGGGTCCAGTAATCGTCTGGCCTTTTGGCATGTAATCAATAAAAAGGATTCCTTCACTATCCCAGAACACAGAGGCCATAACTTTGCCAGCGGTAGGAGCAACTCGAAATTTCTTTATGGATGGAGAGGATGGTCGTTTCCAAGACATGCTTTGTCTTTTAGTTTCAGGATCAAAATGGTGGACCCACGTTTCATCCATGGTGACAAGACGACGGCAAAAATTATCCGAATCACGCTGGAACATTTCGAGATTACGCTTGGAAATTTCCAAACGTCGCTTTTTGTTTTCGTCGGTTAACATTCGTGGCACCCATCTTGCAGACACTTTTTTGAACCCCAGTGAATCAATTAAAATGGATTGAACGCTACCAAAAGATATCTTTGGGATCTCAGCTATATGTTTTATAGTCATTCTTCTGTCTTCCAAAACCAGATTCTCAACCTTTTTGACATTTTCTTCTGTAACGGAGGTTGAAGGCCGCCCAGAACGCTGGTCATCTTTACAGCTTGATCTACCTCTTTTAAATTCAGCCACCCAGTACGCAACCGTAGAATAGGGTACAGCATCACCCTCTAATGTCTGCTGAATGTCCAAAAAAATTTCCTTCGTAGACATTTTTTTCAAACTGAGATATTTTATCACCGCACGTAACTCACTTTTATCCATAATTTTGACTTTTTAGCAACTCGTTGCACAAAAAAATTTATTACATGCGAACGAACTGACAAAAACAAGTGACAGTCTGCATAAATATAGTGTGATAGACACTCTTTAATTTGAATATCGAACTTGATCCAAAAAGGTTTCATATATATGCACTTCTAAGAACTTTTTGATTCACCCTCGTAGTATATAAAAGCGTTCCTTTCCTTGTTAGTAGACAATACAGCTTATTCTGTTCTTCACAAGTAGTATCTAGTGTTTTATATAGTACTATCAGACTGGCTTCGCTCGCTTGGTCTCCCGAGTTTCGAGATTTTATTTGCGCAGAACCTTAATTATTTTTCTTAAACAAAAGTAGTCTAACTTATTCGTTATATATAACATCAGCTATCTGCCGGTGAATATTTAAGTTTATTTATTTCTATCAGTGAAATTATAACATGTATTACTTAAGAGTGACGCATGGCTAGTACTTATCCATACTAAAAGAAATAACTCTTTTTCTAGTTCTTAATATTGTGTATAAATATGGGTTGTCTGGAAGAGATCGTTCTGAGTGATAAGACCGCCCATTGTTTTTTTTTATTTTCTAATATAAGGTCATAAATGTGGTGTCTCAATAAAGTGTTATCTATCTATGTATCTATTGTCCGATTTCAGTTATTTTTTTTCGATGTAATCATCACATTATTTACTAGGCTCATGCGAAAAAAACTAAAAATCTAAATATTTTCAGTATTTTATACATATACTATTTTTTTTTCTTTATAGTATTAGAAACTGAATATAAAACAATATTATGAGGTAGAAAAGTGGTATTAAATTACTTTTAGTATGGACGAGTACTAGCCATGCGTTCCTCTTGTCAAAAAACTGAAAAAATCAAAACGTACATAGCAAACAATTGTGATGATTACATGAAAAAAAATCGGACTGAAATCGGACAATGTTAAGAGGTAGAAAAGAGTTTTCTCTTTTAGTACGGAAAGTACTAGCTATGCAATCCTCTTAAGGGATAATAATCCTCCGATACTGCACGTCAAAACTCGAGGCAAAACCTTAACTAAGAAAATTAAACTAAAGCAACGACTTTCATTATTAAAGCTATTCCCGCTACCCAGTGAAATGGTACGCAAACTATATCTACAACTGATATTATTGGACATAGTAATCAAAAACGTTTAACGGACAATTATAGTATTATAGTGTCAAACCACTTATTTCCACAAAACAATTAAAAAATATAGCGGACGACGCCACCACCCGTTCGGAACCATAAAAAAGCATTTCACAAATACCCCCAACGTCGACACGTCACTCAGTTGCAAAGCGAATGCTTAATCCAAATTATACAGTCGCGGGTTTAACGGAGGGGGGTTCGGAGGGGGCGAGGGTGCGTGACATGTCCACTTTGTTATTATTTTTGTTTCACGTGTCAGGGTTTTATTTCTAAATGTTTCTTTACAATGTGCAATATAGGTTAACTAGAAATAATTGCATTTATTATTTTACTGCCACTACTGCTACTTATTTCATCTTTGGGGTGGGTCAGTACAATTGTTCACTAAACACACATGCACACATTATTAAAGGATTCGGCTTCCATTTATGGCGTACCAACTGCCTGACGCCTATCCTCTTTGAGCATAATTGTGTTTTATAGAAGTGTATGGAACAGTTTGACTGTAAGGCACTATAACATTTATAATAAATGCGAAAGTATATCTGTTTGGTTGGACGAATGTCTGTTTCACGTTCACTGGCTTAGTCGACTGGACCGAGTCATTAGGGTACAATGCTCAGCTCAAAAATCAGCTAAATACACATCTGTGATCCAAGAAATGTATTCTCAAGCCACGCCTAATATGAGGACCGGCTTTAAGTCACAACGGTTACTTGGTTCAAGTAACTCCTCCCATTTCTAAACTGTGTACTTTTATGTGTTACTATTTCGGCAATTATTGCTCATCGCTCGTATATTCAGTGTAATAGGTGTAGGTGTCCTTCGTCCTAATAGGTGTAGGTAGAATGTGCGTCTACAGAGCAACACCACAGATTAATAAAATGGCAACACATCTATTTCACACAACGGTTTTTCGGCTAGGTATACAATGGTGACAAATATTATCGATTTTAATGTTTTTGACGGTTAACTTTCTATACCGTGATAATTAAAACAAAGCGGCCTTATTAATAAACTTGGCTTACACCCGGAGTAGTTAAAACATCTATCTGTCAATTTTTCGCTTGCATTAAATGTCACGCGTGAAAGCAAGACAAAGCATGTTACGCCTAATATAGGTTTACGCAACGTTTATTAATAAAGGCCAAGATGTATGAATGAAACGAACGTAAATTTACGTCTCTAGTACGCAATGGGTTAACTTACGCGGTAGGTATAGTCGAATATCTCGACCGGTTACTAGCGCGAACGCAGCCGGGTGCGCAAGTACTCCATGAAGAAGTGGCCCGGACAGTCACGAAACCGGTCGACATATTCGACTATACCTACCGCGTAAGCTAAACCGTCAAAATAACAATAAAATGTGTAATTAAATTAAATTAAAAATTATTTATTTCGGGCATTATGACCCATATTACACATAAGACATAGACGAGATAGAGAGAAAAACATAAAATAATATTGATTCTTAAAAATAATTATTTGTTTCGAAATATTCTAAATTAAATTGAATTAATAAAAATAAAATAAAATACAATTAGATAATGTCAAAACATACAGAAAACAAAAATACAAAATAATGTTATACAATAATTAGGCCTTCACATAATTAGTGGAGTGAAGACGCATCCAATGAGTGAACATTGGGCTATCCCATCTGGCGGCAAGAACTCTCAAGATAGTGTCGGGGCTACCGTAATACTTACGAAAGTTTCAATCAAATATTACTGTAATATATTTTTTGTTTAGGAGCTCCATAAGTTCATTGAGGACTGTTTCACCAGTATAATGGTCGAATATCACAAGCTGGCAACATAATTAGGACTACGTGAAAACATGATGTAATACTCTACTCTACCTAAGAGAATGATACGGAAAACTAAATTGGGCTTATCATTATCATTACAATCATTCAAAAACAGAAACAACAAAACTGTATTAAGGCCCTTGTGTTTCACAAATAGCAAGTAACTGCTAGAGTACGTGAGTTACGCCTTTTGGGCCTTATATGTATTAAATAGGCATACGCTGATATCAACGCGAACTATTATCAACTAACGAATAACAGCTAGATTTTTTGAGACCTAGATACTTAACTGATCGTTAAGGTTCGAAATGTTTAAAAAGAGATCACCTCAGCCATAGCACGTCCACTGCTGAACGTATGCTTCTCCCATAGATTTACAAAAAGACCAGTGAATTTATTCATTGCATTCAACATCGACTGGAGAGCTTTATCAGGTCGTCAGTCCACCTAGTTGATGGACGACCTACGCTGCGCTTGTCGGTCCGTGATGTCCACTTCAGAACCTTCCCAACCCATCGACCATCTGATCTGTCCTCTGCCACTTCAACTGACTGACGAAAATTGTCTTCAAATGTGTAAATCTAATGTAATCTTACCATTTGTAAACTTGATTATTTTATTTATATATTACATAAAAGTCGGTTATCATAAACTCGTCCTTTATAAATTATCAAATTGTTACTATATCGATATGTCAAACAAAAAATGTGGCTAAATAAAAGTCGGGCTACAAGAATAAGTACATAAAACAATTATTATACAGAATTAAGCAAGTACGTATCGCGCGGTACGCAAGACACACTTACACCTGTTATTTTAAAATCAGTAATTTAGAAATAAATTGTCCATTCGCGAGATGCAAGGGCCTTAATGCCACGATTTTTGTTACAAAAGTCAAAGTCAAAATCATTTATTCAATTTAGGCATCAAAGACGCACTTATGAACGTCAACTTTTCATTATAATGTACTTTAAAGACTACCGCCGCGTTCCAAAAAAGCCCACCGAGAAGAAGCGGCAAGAAACTCGGGGCCATGCTTTTTATATAGATGTTTACAATGTTTCTACTTAGGTACTACAAATAATACATTTTATGAGTGGCAGAGTGACAGCTTGCCAGCAGTGGAGTATTCCAAGCATCTTTATCTTCTGTATAATGTCGAACTTTATAGTAAGCTTTTTTATTAAAACGTTTTTTTACAGTCAACTTGAATTTGCCCTCTGTGAGAGCTCAGTTATGTGTATTTTATGTTTAATGTAAAGTTTTTGATGTATTGCAATAATAAACTTAATTTAGTTTTCTGTATCAAGAGTGATTTTCTGTAGGTAGATTATTAGGAATGTGAAGGCTCTTAAGACTAAGTAACTCCCCCTCCCCCACAGCCTCAACGTCTGCCCTCGAGAAACACATCACCCAGCCACGCAACTCGACTAATTTTATAGACAAAGATAATTATGTAAATGAATTAAACAATTGTCACAGAATGAAAGCCATTGTGATACTGAACCGCCGTAACTGTGGCAGTTTATAAAGTGAAACGGCCACGTCTGTCTTGGGAGGGGGGGATCTTTTGTTTTGTTTATGAGGATTTTAAGGAGTTGAGCCGGTTAATTGTGATGAATTGTGAGAAATAACGGGCGAGTTTGGAGAACGCGGCGTAAGCTCTCCGCCTCATTATTTCATTTTAGTCTCTTCGGGAGTTATTAAAAAGGGAACGTCTTTTAGATACTTAGTATGTGTAGTTTTTATAGAGATCTGGGGCCCTACTCCCACCTCTTAAAGTAGTCATGTTTCAACCTTACTATATTAAATTTGGTACCACCACCTCAATATAGCAAGCTTAAAATAATAATGAATTACGAGAGACGTTTTGATGATGTAGTATCAAATATTTCACGCAAATTGCGTACTTTGAAGTGACTTTTGACACTAAGTTTCATTGTTCCAGTGTCAAACTTTTGAAGATCAGTACTCCCATCTCTTAGTACTTATAGTCTTAATACTTAGTAGTCATATTGCAACCTTACCATTAAATTTGGTTGACCATTTTGTGCCGGTGGGAGTACGATAGTAAGTATGATTATTCTAGGCTTATTACAAAACGCTCCTGATTTATGATAGTTAGGTAAAAGGTGGGAGTAGGCCCCATGTAATGAACTAAGAGCCCTTAATAAATCGACGATGTTTATCGTAGCCGTCTGAATTGGCACATAATAGGTATGTTAGGTTTGAAATGTCTAACTATAACCCGCGGCACGTAACGTTATTGCGCAGAAGTCAAAAATTGGGTATCACAGGGGGGCTACAAGGACGAAGGACTCTTGTCTCTCTCTGTCAATAATATGTTTAATTAATATTAAATAATATGTTTGATTCTAAATTGGATAATGATGGACGCCATTTATATGTTATTTTATTTGAAGCTAATATTGTAATTTTATTTAAATTGACTTTTCTCATTTTAAGTAATTATTCTTTATGGAGTTTGTGTGATTAAATGGTTAAACGTTAGTGTCATTATAAAAAAAATTTTGTAATTGTAATTTAATTTTCTAATGTCCATTTGCACACCATGTTATATGGTAGAATGTCAAAGAACCTATATATCCTGTAACATCACACATTTTGTCTGTAGATAAATTGTTAACTACATTCTGCAAATAAATCATTTGAATTTGAATTTGAATTTGTCACATCGAAGACGAGGGACTCCTTTCTCTCTCTGTCACATGTGCGGGACTGTACCCATGCGCAGATATCCCCTCCACATTTCGCTCAGCGCTAGAGTTACGTGCCGCGGGTTATACAATAGCAATCAAATTATAGTTATCTATACAATACGAGAGTTAGTAGAAAATGTTTTTAGGCGCTTTTCCGCTTGAATTACTGACCAAAACAGATACTATTGTAATAAGTAAAGCATAAATAAAATACTTGTAGTAAACATAAGTGTGAAGACGTCAGGGGACGCTCGCAGCGGAGCTTGAGTTTGCGATCTTCTTCGTTAGGCTATGTCGTCGGCATTCGGGCGGACTGAACACTTCAACATGGGCTACCCACTACCACCAGGCCGCACTGGACCCGCGTGGTGGATTACAGCCCAACTCCTCCAGAGTCCCAGCAGCTTTTTCTCACGACTTAGTCGAGACTTAGTAGTTATTTTTTAAATGACTAGGTATCTAAATACAAATTGACGCACCTATAAGTTCAAAAACAAAGGCTTTTCATACAAACGTTTTTACGCACTTATTACCTTAGGGGTCGAATGTCGAAAAATCCTTTCTTAGTACAGCTCTACCCACCATGACAAACAATCGCCAAGTTTCAAGTCTGTACGAGCAGCGGTTTAGGTTGTACGTTGTCTGTCAGTCAGTCAGGACTTTGATTCTTATAATATAAAATATATTATAAAAAAAATGCATCCGTACCATAGGCAATATCAAAGCACCACACAGCATGACATTTCAATTTCAAACTTCCATAAGCCTTTTTTAAATATGAAAAATACGATCTCAATATAGATATTAATTAATAGAACGCGATCAAACCTCGTGGTGCATAGCAACCCTTACTCAAGGTCTGTTAAAATTTATAATAAATTGCCTAATGTACTTAAATATGTAGAAAATGATGTTAACTTTGTTTAAAATCTAAATAGCATGGCTTGAGAAAAAATGTTACTATTCATTAGATGTTTTTTCTGTGTTGATATGAAATAATTCGTTCCGCACAAACAAACTATTGCCATACCCTTACAGGGTCTTATATTGTCATTCTGTAACATGTGACCTGCATGTAAATATATATATATATATATGTTGCAATAAAGTATTGAGTAGGTGTAGAGTATAATATATATATTGATGATGAAAATGCTGAATAATTTCAACCATGTAACAAACTTAACAATAAAAATTACGCAACTCGTTTTTTAATAAATAAAAGTACCCTATTTTCAAATGGCATAATTAAAAGCATTCAATGATCATTCAGCGATATCGGCCATCGGAATATTCGCTCCAAAAAGCACAAATCATCCCCCTTACTTATAACCAGAGGGTAACTACCCTCTACGGAGAGCCATCAATGCGATAGTAAGTCTATAAATCAAAGTACTTTCACGGTGGATTGACACGCTCAAAAGATTGCGCAGGGCTGCCCGCGGGTCCTCTGATTGGTCCCATGTTATATATACTTAGTTGAATTTAACTAAGATTATTATGCTATGGTGGATGTTATGGTCACTGAACTAAATTAAAATTATTGTATTGTTAATTGCTTCACTTGATTTTATAATGAGGTTACATTGCGAGTTTCATAAAAAAAAACACGAGAGTCAGGGTGTCAGCATAATATGGTAAGATCTAACAGCTGTAGAATTGTAGATATAAAGTCAAAGTCAAAAATTATTTATTCAATTTAGGCATCAAAGACGCACTTATGAACGTCAACTTTTCATTATAATGTACTTTAAAGACTACCGCCGCGTTCCAAAATATATAGAACCTACCGAGCAAGCGGCAAGAAACTCGGGGCCATTCTTTTTATATGGATGTTTACAATGTTTCTACTTAGGTACTACAAATATTACATTTTATGGGTGGCAGAGAGACAGCTTGCCAGCAGTGGAGTATTCCAAGCATCTTTATTTTCTATATAATGTCGAACTTTATAGTAAGCTTTTTTATTAAAACGTTTTTTACAGTCAACTTGAATTTGCCCTCTGTGAGAGCTCAGTTATGTGCTTTGGGATTTTATTGTAAAAACGCACACAATTTCTAGGAATGACTTATTGGTCTTCGCAATTCTAAAACTAGGTACAGCTATCCTATTTTTATTTCTGGTATTAAAAGTGTGGTGATCACTATTTAACTTATATTTATGTAATTTTTTACGAACATACATTATATTTTCAAATACATATAAGGAAGGCAACGTTAATATATGGATTTCTTTAAATAAATCTCTCAAAGATTCACGGGGACCCATTTCGTATATAGCTCGAATAGCACGTTTCTGAAGGATAAATATGGTCTCTATATCAGCCGCTGAACCGCATACTGCTATATGGGTTGTAATTTTATACTCATCACGCTCATCTATGTACATAAAAATAAATCCCTATTTCTCTTGGTCACGCTGTAAGTTGAGAATTGATTTAACGATTATAATAATTTTGTTTTAAATATTTTCTAATACTTAGTAAAAGGTTCATACCTACAAAAAAAATAAGAAAAGATGGGAGCTTATGGCGAGGCCGAAGGCCGAGCCCACTACGCGAATGAAGTCGCAGGCAGTAGCTAGTATATTATAAAAATAAACCCCTATTTCTCCTGGCCACGCTATAACTTGAGAACGGATGGAACAATCCCGCGAATATTTTTTTGTTGTGTTAATAAGTGTCAGGATATGTTTCTTATGAAAGAAAACCAAGAAAAGGTGGGAGGTTATGGCGAGGCCGAAGGCCGAGGCTTACCACTCGAACTAAGTCGCGGACAGTCGTTATACATAATATAAATGTGAGTAAAGATATGAGGAGGAGAGTGAGCGTGTGTTTATTACTTTTTTACGCTAAAACGGCCTAATTGATTTGGATGAAATTTGAAATGAAGATAGCGTAACCTAGCATTAAAACACACTTCTTTTTATCTCAACCAACTAGTAGTTGCCGAGGGACGGCGATTGCCTTACTCTACACGAAGTCGCAGGCACATTTATTTGTTTAGAGTATTTCTCGGACTATGTCCCGTCTTTTACAATGACATAAGTGCGGCTATAGCCAACACTTAGGTCGGTATTCCAGAAAAACGATTAGTCGTGAATCTCGACTTGAGTGGAGATATGACGGTAAATGACAATCTTTTCACAAACAGGAAACCGAACTACGAATTTGAAAAAGGACAAATTGTGCAAATATAATTCACAAAATAAAGTATTCGCCCTTCAAATAATAGTTTTTAATTTAATTTAAAATCATTCCTAATAGTATTTCAAAATGTCAAGTGCTAAATGAGCTTTAGACAGTGACACCCCAAATGAGGGTTAAAAATGAATTCGGCTCCGTTTTCAATTATGTGACCTAGTGTTTGTAGTGTAGTAGATGTTTATTAACTAAATTTCTAAGTCTAAAATAAAAATACGTAACGTACGTAAACGTCTAACGTAAAAATTATAAAATAGGTTTGATAATTTTTACGAGCTAGAGATGAGAGTCCCTAAACATAGGGAGTACGGGCAGACAAACAGCAGGCTGAACACAATATGGGATTTGCTACGGATCTGTAAAAAACCCGCCAAGAACGAGTCGAACTCGCACACGAAGAGTTCCGTACCATTATCTATAAAAACGTTATTATCTAGAATTTTTTTCCCCATTGAATCCCCATTATCTAGAAAAAAAATCACGTTTGTGTGTTACAAAAATTTCAACTAACTATCACGGTTCATGAGAACCAGGCTGGTGACAGACGGACGGACAGACAGAGAAGACAGTCTTAGTCGTAATAGGGTCTCCTTTTCCCTACGGGTACGGAACCGTAAAACATAGAATTAATTCGAATATTATACATTTGGTGACATATTAACAATCCCAACAGACTGTTTAACACTTCACACGGAAAAAACCTAAATCCACCATCGCACGTGCCGTCCACGCGCGCGGTCGAGTGGCCGTGGTGGATTTAAACAAATTGTTATCCTTGCTCATCTGTTTGGTTATATTATGTGCTATTAGAGTTGTAACACGGGTGGTACATTTAATGGTCGAGTAAACTATTGTGTTATAACAACAATCACGCTAAAATATTCGCCATATTGTCGAGTAGAGTTGAGGGGAAATCAGACGGTATACATAATCACCTAATTATGTTCCCACAGCTGGGACTCGAGCCTTCCTTTAAGAGAGAGGAGTTGGGCCAGAATCCACCAGTCGGGCTCAGTGCGGCTTGTTAGTTAGGCTAGTGGCCAACCCATGTCGAAGTTTTCAGGCCGCCCGAAGGCTTTCGACATAGCCTAACGACTGTTGTTCTAAGACAAACAACCGGGACCGACGACTTAACGTGCCCTCCGAGGCACGGAAGCGCTCAGTTGAACAACGCCACTAGCACACACCCATCCAATTCCAGACAAGCAAGACGCATCAAGCGTTGCTTAACTTGTTGATCGGTTAAGAACGCCAAGTCAAGCTCCCCTACGAGCGCTTCTATGGCAAACAGCATAAAAGCTTAATATATATATAGGGTGTTTGGTAGAGGGACCGACAAACCAAATGAGCGTGTTCGGGGGCCCACTTGGAGAATACAAGTTGGCCATACAATTACAATGAGAATACAATTAGTAAAATTTGTAAAAACTAAAAACATCCGGTCTAAAACATACTTTACAAATGTTATGGTGGTAAATAGGTACAGTATTGGAGAAAACGAGAAAATTCACAAAAAAGTAAAAAAAAATTGGGGTGTCGGGGATTTTTTTTGGCCAACTTGTATTCTCCAAGTGGGCCCCCGAACACGCTCATTTGGTTTGTCGGTCCCTCTACCAAACAGCCTGTATATATATATAATTTTTTTGGAGTTGAGCCAGCAAATGGGTACTTTTCAACGAATCCCTACACGTGGTCTCTGGGTGATACCCATCACTTCACATACTAGGTTGAAGGAAGGACTATTTAGCAATACTTTTTATTTAAGAATTTTTTTTATGGGATAGGTGAGCAGACTACCAGGCAGCTCACCTGATGGTAAGTGATAACCTTCGCAAACGGGCATCCACAATACCAGAGGTCTTGAGGATGCGCTGCCGGCCTTTAAGGAAGGAATAGGCTCTTTTCTTAAAGACTCCGAAGATGTATCTGTTCGGAAACACCTCAGATGACACCGTAGCTGGTTTTACATAGTGGTAGTGTGAGGCAGAAAGTGCTGTCGGAATAGCCCGGTTCTGGACTCCCAGACGTCAATCTGCACCATCATCAGCAGTAAGTTACAACGAAAGTAATAGAAATAAACAGTTCTAATTTTTTTTGTACAATTATCAGTCTGGAGTGAGCATTACTGGAGTACTTTATTTGATATCGAAGCAACAAGTAATAATAATATGGGACAACATCCACACAAAGGTCTTCAGGTCCCAAACTAGGCAAAGCCTGTACTATGGTAAACCGATGTCTGATATACATACTTATATACATAGTCAGACACAGCTCAGACATGTTCATGCACACAAATATTGGACTGTCCGGGGTCGAACCCGGGACCAGCGGCTCAGAAGGCAGAAGTGCTACCAACTGCGCCAACCGGCCTGTCTAAATGTAAGTAAAAAGTAATGGGCGCTCCTAATCAGTTGTACTACTGAGTAGTTCTTTTGGCAGTACAAACGATACAAACTTGTATCTCTCTTTAGTACTACTAAAAAAACAAAAAGCAAATTCACTATGGTTTTTCCTCGTATATACCTAAGTATATATTTAGACATAACGTAATTAGTTGAGACACTTGAAGGAAAATAATGATATATAATTTTGATTTCAAACTTAACCTTCTCCGAACAATAATTGTTTTATCGATCTAGACTTCACCCTCTTCTAGTACAAAATAATATAAAAATATGATTATACATTATAGCCCCATGCCAATCTTCATAATTACACGGTTGCTGGGTCTCGTCTATAAGCGTCCCTCTCACACGTTGGGGATGAGTTGTAGTTGGACAGGGAGGGGTGATACGGAGGGTAGGTGTAGGAGTCTCGAAAACGGATTTGTCGTAATGTAACAAATATTGTCTACCGTGAAGTGATTATTGGGGTGGCTGGGACGTATTCATAGCTCTGCTTTTGTAGGGATGAAAGTATCAGATTTATCTACTCAATAATTTTATGTACCTATAACCATACATACATAATATATACATACATTAGTACGTAAACTATTCTAAATATATTTTATTACTAGTTGATCCGACAGCGGCTTCCCTCGCTTGGTTTTTCATTTATGAACCGATTGACATAAAACAAACACTAAATGTTAAGTGAAGCTTACCTCAATACATTAGTGAAAACTACATCTAAATCGGATAAGCCGTTTCTGAGATTAGCGTTCACAAACGCACAGACAAACAGACAAAAATTTTAACAATACTTTTTCATTCTTAGTTCGTTTATAAAAGTCGCAATAATATTTTTGCTCATAAATATATCTTCTTATAGTTTTTTCATTACTAAGGATAGTAATCTATATATAGTATTACTTTTCAAAGCACAACGCCTACTTAAGCGATCTCAAACATTGAAATTTATAGAGAAAAAATTCACATCCTCGGACGGGATTCGAACCCGCGTCTTCTGACTCTCCGTCTCAGACTGACACGGAGAGTCAGAAGACGCGGGTTCGAATCCCGTCCGAGGATGTGAATTTCTCTCTCTATAAATATAAATACAATATATATTTCTCCTTGTCACGCAATAACTTGAGAACGGCTTCACCGATTTAGTTCATCTTTTTTTAAATGTTTTCTAATACTTTGTAGAATGTTTTTAAAAAAAATCTATGTAAAAATATTAACCCTTATTTTCTCCTGGTCACGCTATAACTTGAGAACGGATGGAACAAACTCGCTTATTCCTTTTTTGTTGTTAGTTATTGTCAGGAGAAAGTTCTTATGGAAGAAAACCAAGAAAAGAGTGGAGGTTATAGCGAGGCCGAAGGAAGCGAAGTAGCGGTCAGTCACTAGTTTGACATAACGTCCATACAAATTATGTCAAATACCTATCTCTAGTAGGGGAAAACGACGATAGATAGGTTATTGGGATCCCCCATTCGTGGTTTTTAACCATTGGGGACGGACCAACTATCTGCTGGTTTGAGATCCGATCCTATTCTGACACGATTAGTCAGAAGCAATGAGATTAAGTAATTTTTTATCCTCGTTTATATAATAACATCATTTTTAATCACGCAATAGATATTCCCCCCCCCCCCCCCACCGCTTGGAAGGAGCCAAAAAGCAGGGTAGCATTGAGGAAATGGAACTCTGCAGACCATCAGCAATGGAAGTGCGGAATCTCCTGAGTCGCTACACCGAGAGAGAACACCAAAACTGTTGGGATGACATAAACGACTGTAAACATGCGAAATCCATGTTTCCAATCCTAAACAAAAATTTTACGAACAAATTACTACGATTACAACGGCAGGACCTTCGCCTAATGGTGGGCATCATCACTGGTCACTGTAATCTAAATTACCAGTCATACAAGATTGGAGTAACGGACAGCCCTCTATGTAGAGGTTGTCTGCAGGAAAACGAGACTGTGGAGCATGTGTTGCTGCACTGTAGTGCTACGGAAGAAATCAGATCAAAAACAGGATTACTGGAGGTCCGCTCCAGACCGCATGAGGCATCACTAGCATCATCGACAGTTGTTCATGCAACATCTCAAACAAGACTGGAGCAGTTGTGCCAGCGACCCAAAGCCATACTCCGCTATGTAAAGGAGTTAGGCTGGCTTGAGTAAATGCTGGTCAGGGGGGAATGCACAAAACACCCCAAGCGGGACGTCAGTCCAGGCATTATCAATACGAATCCCCCCCCCCCCCCCCCCCGCACGACATGATGTCATCGCGCGCGCTACGTGCTACGTGCCCGCAGTGCGAGGCGAGATGCAACCGCGAGCGTTCTGCACTCTCCTTTAGAAAGACCACCGGATGTGGTTGAAACTATAGTTGGAAAGATCTGACTTTTTTACGTGAGTGAATCCCGTTTTTCATATTATACATGTGTAGGTACAAACCCCGTTAGTTTTCAAAATAAAATAACATCATTGGTCATAAGATGCAAGTTCGAAAACACACTGTTTTGAAGGACACGTTATGTAACATAAACTACACAAAGTACCCCTCTATGAATACGGCGGTACAGTCACGCGTACATTGCGATTAATCGCTTGAATTTAACGCAGCGCTACGTCGAGGGGAGGGTTTTTGTGCTCGACTGTACACGCTAGTGAAAAGATGGCCGGTTAAGATTTAACTTAGCCCACTTACTGGAAGTGGGTTCACGATAAGCGCATCATATTTTTATGTGACCGAAATAGTGATGATATTTTCAATAGAGAAAATAAATCAGGGGTCTCGCGTGTTTACTGCTAAATTTAAACCACTACCTCCTGGGATACTCTGCTTGCCTAGTACCTACTTAAGAATTATGCCTAATTTTCAATAGAGAAAATAAATCGGGGGTCTCGCGTGTTTACGGCTAAATCTAAACCACTACCTCCTGGGATACTCTGCTTGCCTAGTACCTACTTAAGAATTATGCCTAATTTTCAATAGAGAAAATAAATCAGGGGTCTCGCGTGTTTACTGCTAAATTTAAACCACTACCTTCTGGGATACTCTGCTTGCCTAGTAGCTACTTAAGAATTATGCCTAATTTTCAATAGAGAAAATAAATCGGGGGTCTCGCGTGTTTACGGCTGAATCTAAATCACTACCTCCTGGGATACTCTGCTTGCCTAGTAGCTACTTAAGAATTATGCCTAATTTTCAATAGAGAAAATAAATCAGGGGTCTCGCGTGTTTACGGCTAAATCTAAACCACTACCTCCTGGGATACTCTGCTTGCCTAGTACCTACTTAAGAATTATGCCTAATTTTCAATAGAGAAAATAAATCGGGGGTCTCGCGTGTTTACGGCTGAATCTAAATCACTACCTCCTGGGATACTCTGCTTGCCTAGTAGCTACTTAAGAATTATGCCTAATTTTCAATAGAGAAAATAAATCGGGGGTCTCGCGTGTTTACGGCTAAATCTAAACCACTACCTCCTGGGATACTCTGCTTGCCTAGTATCTACTTAAGAATTATGCCTAATTTTCAATAAAGAAAATAAATCAGGGGTCACGCGTGTTTACGGCTGAATCTAAACCACTACCTCCTGGGATACTCTGCTTGCCTAGTACCTACTTAAGAATTATGCCTAATTTTCAATAAAGAAAATAAATCAGGGGTCTCGCGTGTTTACGGCTGAATCTAAACCACTACCTCCTGGGATACTCTGCTTGCCTAGTACCTACTTAAGAATTATGCCTAATTTTCAATAAAGACAATAAATCAGGGGTCTCGCGTGTTTACGGCTGAATCTAAACCACTACCTCCTGGGATACTCTGCTTGCCTAGTACCTACTTAAGAATTATGCCTTATTTTCAATAGAGAAAATAAATCAGGGGTCTCGCGTGTTTACGGCTGAATCTAAACCACTACCTCCTGGGATACTCTGCTTGCCTAGTACCTACTTAAGAATTATGCCTTATTTTCAATAGAGAAAATAAATCAGGGGTCTCGCGTGTTTACGGCTGAATCTAAACCACTACCTCCTGGGATACTCTGCTTGCCTAGTACCTACTTAAGAATTATGCCTTATTTTCAATAGAGAAAATAAATCGGGGGTCTCGCGTGTTTACGGCTGAATCTAAACCACTACCTCCTGGGATACTCTGCTTGTCTAGTTGTAGGATTCTGATATAGTTACATTAAAAAAAGTCAACAGTTTTCATTGAAATTCACAGAACACCAAATCAAAATACTTAAAAAAAAAATTTATTTTATTTTGTCCGTCTGTTTTCCGGCTAATCTCTGAAACGGCTGGACCGATTTTAACGGGACTTTCACTGGCACACGTTATATGGAGTAACTTAGTCTTCTTTTTATTTGGAAACAAAAACATATATAAAACTCTGTGTCTCTGTCTGTTTGTTACCTTGTCACGCCTAAACGGCTGAACGGGTCGTAACCAAATTTGGCGAGGAGAGAGATTATAGGTATCTCGGGGAAGCACATATGATACTTTTCATCATCATCACCACCGAAACCCGCGGGGCTCAGATAATATTTTATAAAAAAATTTCGTATTATGGAGTAAAGCATTATTTAATAGATTAACCCTTTGTAAACTGTGATAATTAAAACAAAAGATTTATGATATAACGCACGTAAATTTACGTCCCTGGTATGCAAAGCGTTAATAGACATAGATGCGTAATAGATTTTTTATACTAGCAACTGACGAGAGGAGCAAGCCGTGCGTCTTATGGTAAACACTGTTTGCCATACGAGAGCACTAATGAAATAGAAACTACAAAAAAGATTAAAAACAAGTACAATTTGAAAAATTTAATACCGACTTCCATTCTATTCCATTATTGGAAGCACCAGCTTTCAAACAAAAAAACAAATTTTGAGAATCGGTTTACCCTATCGAAAGTTTAGAGGTAACAGACAAAAAAAAACATATAGTCGAAGGAGTACCTCCTCCTTTTTGGAAGTCGGTAGAAAAATACAGTCGAACTGAGTTTCTACCGCCTACCAAAAAGGAGGAGGCTCCTTTTTGGTAGTCGGTAGAAAAATGGTTAAAAAAACAAATTGCTCTCGAGTTGCGCCTATAATCGTGTGGAGTTGTAATGACGTCATCAAACCGTCTCTACTCACGCAGCATACGCAGCCGAGATACAATTTCGGAAATGTTTTCATTGAACCCTTTATTTAGTTAGGAAGGCAAACAGCGACGAGACCGCTAAGCCATGTTTGTGGGCAAACAAGACACGGGCTGCTTTTTTAGGGTTACCAGTGTTTATATTTACCCGCTTGGTGGTTTTAATTGAGTGAAACGTCTACGTTGTACATGAGAGGATTCGATATCATGAAGTAGGTAACAGGATTTATTTCCGTGCTCTGTGCAGTGCAAGTAGAGTTTTTGTCGATCGATAAATTCGATATATATATCGAATTAATTATTAAATTTATTTATTTAAATTATCGATGTTATATATAACATCGATAATTTTTAAAGATTAATATTGTCAAATATGACGTATCGGACCGGTAGTTGCATAGATTAAAGCGATTCAACGAACAAAAAACATTGCCGCTTTATTATAATAACTTAAAAGCGAAAGGTCACTCACTCATCACGAAATCTCAGAAACTACAAGTGCTAGGATTTTCAAATTTTGCATGCGGTTTCTTTTTAGGACGTAGGTGCTCACTAAGACGGGATTTTATGAAATTCAACCCCTAAGGGTTTTTTTGGGGTTGATAGTTTGTATGAAACTTCGTTACTGCGAGTGCTAAGTTTAAAATTTTGCATTCTTTTTTGGACCTAAGAGGCGAGTCTATTGCAAACTACGGGGCACTTCTTCAAAATTTATTGGGCAGAAAAGCCAGTAACTGTGCAACCCGGGGATCTACCCAGGACCTCGAGGTTCCAAAACGGCATTTTTTCCTCTATACCAAGACCAAGAGAGTGAAGCCGCTGGCGGGTCAGCTAGTGTATGTATGTGTGTGGACCACACGGCCTACGCAGTAATAGAATTCCAAAACTCGAGAAGCAAGGGAAAAAAGGGAAATCGGTGCGAGCATCGAAATCTATCGAAATGATAAATTAAAATTAAAAGACCGCCCGCGATATAGCTATCGCAGCTCCATCCATACTAGAGACAAGGTAAGATAGCTGATAAAAGTCAGTTTATCGACTCGACAAGTTTATCGTGAGATCCATGCTCATATTTCCACACACTTATATCCACGTACTAGAATTCCGTGTCGCGTTTGGCACATCATATGATACATCTACTCATTATGCGAACGAGCTATGGAGAGGGCTATGCTCGGGGTTTCTCTACGTGATCGAATCAGAAATGAAGAGATCCGTAGACGAACTAAAGTCACCGACATAGCCCAGAAGATTAGCCATTTGAAGTGGCAGTAGGTAGGCCACATAGCACGCAGAACAGATAGGGCCGGAAGGTTCTGGAGTGGAAACCACAGACCGGCAAGCGCAGCGTAGTTCGTCCACCGACAAGGTGGACTGACGACCTGATAAAGGTCGCAGGACGACGTTAGATGCAGGCCACTTCCAACCGGTCCTTTTGGAAAATCATGGGGGAGGCCTATGTTCAGCAGTGGACGTCCTACGGCTGAGATGATGATGATCATGATCTGCTCATTACCCAAATATTTTTACAGGCTGGGGATCGAACTTAGGACTACTTACTTATAGTCAGGTTCACTACCTACTATAGTAGATCCAACCGTTTATCCTCTTTTTGACAGCACCAATAGAACGTAACATGACGATGTTACGCAAAAGTTAACTTATAAATGCGAGGTTTTAAAAATATGACAACTGCTTAAATTTGCTCCTTGATCCCGTATAATAATCATCTTTCACAAAATGAGTCCATAAGTGCAGTAGTTTTTTTATAAATTCCATAAAATAACAAACGTTTTTAAAAAATTACGTTCTATGGCTATCAACATAGTGATGTTACGAAGTTACGATTGAGATATCGATATTGTTTATGAACTATTTTTACACGGGTGTTTTCCGTTCTCGGCACATAATATCGGATTTATTTTTATGTAAAACCGTTATATTGATGCGCCTCAGGAAAACATACAGCATTATTTGAAGACGTGTTTATCTCCTGGTGTATATCCAAAAAAGAACAAGGTTATGATGACTATGATGATTACAAGTACAAGTCATACTTGACGAAGCTGTTACCGGTTAAATCTGGGATGGCCAGCGAGCAACACGGAAGGGAGTAGGCATACACAGCGTTTCCCCTCTGTCAAAGTACAAGTCCGCATGGACCATGGAGTTTGATAATATACTGTGGGGTGAGGGCGGGGCTAGATTTGTGAATGGTGCTTTATTTTTTATGTGTTAGTGATTTGGTTGTGTGAGTATGATCGGCAATGGATCGGTACAGGTATGTTTTGTATGTAATAGTGCGGCTTTGCGCTAGTGTGCAACTTCCCCTCCCGCAAGAAATGACAGAAAGATTTGAACAATATTTTTTAGCTAAGGCTACTCCCTTCCGTGTTGCTCGCTGGGGATGGCAGACATTAAAGTCTGCCGTTTGGTACCAGAAAATAGTAAAGTGTGAGCAACCCCAATTCCAATTTAAGCAAACGAAATCTAATCTTTTATTTTTATTTATTTATTAATCAAAATCAGATTCATCGTTGCTGTCACTCGAGCTATTGCCGACATTTATAATTAATTGTTGACTCATATAATCTATCGCCACGTGTTTATCCCAATCTGCCATTATAGTTTCTTGTGTTTTTTGAATTACATTTTGCCAGCTTTCCGCAGTTACTTTCACACATGCATTTTTTAATAAATTTACCATTTTGTTTGCCGTGAATGGGGGTTTTGTGTTATTTCTAGCAGCGTGTCCTTTAACTTGAGCCCATATTAATTCAATGGCATTGTATTGACAATGATAGGGTGGAAGTCTAAGAACCCAATGACCATGTTCTGCAGCTATTTCGTCGATCACATATCGTTTTGGGAAGTGTTTTTTTGTTCGTAATATATTTAGTAATTGTACTTTTAGTAAGGAGTTATCAACATTTTCACCATGTCGTTGAAGCCAGTCAATGATTACTTGTTTTTTGTCGGCCTGGGTCGGCATTTTATCAATTTGGCGTGAGTGATAGGATGCGTTATCCATAATAATAACTGACGGTTCTTCCAATGATTGTACCATTTCCTTAAACCAACTTTCGTAAACCTCAGAATTCATTTCTTCGTGGTACTCAACTGTTTTTTTGGATTTAAAGGCCAACAAAGCATCTGGCATGAATCCTTTCACAGACCCTGCATGGCAAATGATTAGACGTTCTCCTTTTCCCATCGGTACTGAGGTAGTGGAAGCAGCGGTGTCATCAGTCCAGCTCTTAGACACTGTGTGGTTCGCATTCAGCCAAGTTTCGTCAGTGAAAACAACATTTGACCAATCTGTAATTTTTTTGGCTTCGCTCAAAAATTCGCAACGAGCAAAAGCTACGTCGCGACGCTCCATCAATATTTTGCGTTTGTCCGATTTTTTATAAGTAAATCCAATTTCATTCAAGACCTTTACCAATGACGATTTTTGACCTCGGAACAAATCACATTCACGCAAAGAAGCAACAAGTTTTTTAAGTGTTGGAACTTCTTTACGTAAGTAATAGTTATATATATGACGGCGTATAGCGTCTGCGTCAAAGTTGTCAACCGAAGTCACACGACGTGGTTGGCGTTTTTTCTTCGGCGTACGAAGCTTATTCTCCTGCATGCCGCTTGTTCCGTAGGCTTCGGTAGTAATTTTTGTAATCGTAGATGCACTAATACCTAACGCGGCCGCAACGCGCTCTCTCACTTGCGACAATGGTAAAAGCGGGCCGCCATTTTGATACTCTGCTTCAAAGTAATTACGAAGCTTGATCACCATTTCTCTCGTCTGTCCTTTCAGCACTGATCCTTTCGGCATTTTATAGTTCCAATATAAAACTCAGCAAATAATTACTAGCACGGGCGTCTTGTTGCGAGTGACAGTGACAAATACAAAACGGCGGTGGACCATTGAGTTTTACTACCTTGATAAAATACTACTGCTTACCCATAGACAAAAAAATTGGCAGTCATAGGAATTGCCGATAGAAGTGAAAACTTATAACTCAGAATTTGATAGCTTACCTTGGAAACTACACGGGTGTAACCGGACGGCGTGGCCTCGCCATCTGGGCATGGCCATCTAGAAATGCGTCAGCATTTCCCATTGGCTGATGCGTTTCTAGATGGCCATGCCATGACGGCCTGTCCACGCCCTTTCAACATTCCCCATTGGCTGACGTATTTCTAGATGGCCAATAGCCATGGTCATGGCGCCATTCCTAGGACTATTCTCTTTCCGCACAGACTCGATAGAAAAATGAATCGAAATCGTGTCCACTATAATCACTTGGTCACAACACTTTAACTGACAAATTAGATCTGTCAAAAAGAGGATAAACGGTTGGATCTACTATAGGCTGTCAACATCAACACATGTCATACCGACAATTTGCAATTCATCAGTTTATTCAATATTCAGAAATTCTACGAAACCTCGTTAACCCAACAGGCGGTCGTCATCTAACGTAAGGTAAAGGTAAGGCAAGAAGCGGCAAGTTTTTTTGTTTAATTGAATCGTGCTGTCTAAATATGGCGTGTATCGCTTACTCACCGAGTATTTTCACACATAAAATTATACGCATTTGAATGTAAATATAATGCCCTTTTGGAAATGTGCGCGTTTCCACTAGCATACGAACAGACTGAATGTGTTTATGTTATGGTACACACCAGCAGGGCTATTATGTATCTTAGTTGCTGACAAATGTTAAACGAAATCTTGTAAAATGGCGGCTCTATGTCAGTTTGACAACTCCAGTAAGCAAAAATGTTAGTAAGTTGATGACTGGAGTAGTCAAAAGTGACATAGAGCCGCCATTTTACAAGATTTTAATCAACATATTAGTAATAATAAACTAATAAGTCGCTAATCAATTTTGTCAGCTACTGAGATACTTACATGATGGCCCTGCAGGTTGATATACAGGGTTATTCCCCCGTTATGAGCGTGTAGTTTACATCGTTTCTGACTGATTTGACTATGCAACACCCTATCTTAAATCTAACCGTTTTCGAGATATTTAAATTTTTAATACACATACACTGACGCATTCTGTTTTTATTAAATAGTGAGCATTATTTGTTTAGGATTTTTCGTACGTTTCTACGTGCTTGATTTCAAGTGAAAGAAATTGAAAGAATTCAAGCTCTGAACTGACAGCGCCTTAATGATCCTTTACTCATAGTGTTTCTTAATCTTTTGACGTTGATGTAATGACAATGGTATTATTCCAATTTTATTATATTTTTTATTTTTTACCGTTTACTCACACTGGACGCAGCGTGAGCATACGGCCATTCTATACATTTTAACCGACTTCAAAAAAGGAGAAGGTTATATGTTCGTGCGTATGTATTTTTTTGTGTGCATTTTAGCCGATTTCTCCCCCATTTGTAAAACGATTCTCAAAATTCTTTTTTGTTTGGTGAAGTATACTTCCGAGGTTTTTGGTAAAGAAAAATACTATTCACAGAGAATGAAAACAAACCTGAGTTTTCATTTGGTCATCACCACAACCGAAAATCCAACCATATCCCTTCACAATAAGACGCACAGTCAAATAAGTAAACGTTAATTAAAGCCGATAATTTTCGCGCATTACGCGCGGCAAGGATGCAGTTTTTCATAGGATCTACATAAACATATGGTTCGTTTACGTGCTTAGTAAATTGCATGTGTCATATTTTAATAAAATATTGAGATCCGATGATATTTCGTACTTATTCCAGGCCTGTGTCACTCGCTCAAGGTAACGCGCTAAATGCCTACCGCTTGGCGTATCGTCAACGATACAACCGACAGAGGGCTGCCGAACGCCCGCCTGAGCGGCTGAGCGCTCGCACTGCACGTTTCCCGCGCTATTAAGTGCTTACGCTTAGAAATGCCGAAACCACGTTATAGACTTGATTTACCAGAACAAAATGCACTAACCTATGTCTCAGGGTAACTTCTATATAATAATAAATATAAATGCTTAAATAAACATAAGTGTGCTCATTCAAACGAAATTTTAAGATCTGTTCCTGAGTTGGGAGAAACCAACTTGTTTACAATTTATAAAGATTTCAACAAATATAATTATTTTGCAAGCAGTTTGAAAATGCCTCCAAAATAATTTATAGAATATATAAAGATGTTAGAATCCACTTTTACGCAAAACTTTGAAAGGATTATTCAAATAAATACAGGAAGACAACTGTATGATTTGTTTAAAACTGTACCTCCGCTAATTCCTTGCTCGTGTTTTCCAGTTGAATATCTTTTAAAATTATTTGTCCGGCTACGTATATACGCGACATTAAAATTTAATAACCGTCATTTTAAATATTCGAAGAAAGAAATTAAGAAATATGTCAACATTAGGCATTTATAAGTTGCATAATATTGTTATTTTTCACAAAATAAAAATTTGATTAGGTATAAAAAACTGAATTGAATTTTTATTTCTTAATTACCCAATACCTACTCAACTCAAGCTCAAGACGGTGTGGTAAAAATTAAATATAGAGATATTTGTATTTTTTTAAAGTAAATTTCATAATATAAAAACAATTATTTAAAATTAGTTTCTAGCTCTTAATTAGACTATTACGAGTATCATTCGCAACTGCCGGGCGGCGGTAGGCCGCGCTGCGCTAGACGCGGCGCGGACGAGTCAACGCTACGTGCCGCTGGCGATAATAGTTTCTAGTGGCCGTCAACCCTAGCAATCCAGATCTGCATCGTGAGCTGCATAGGTTTTGAGTATTTTGAATCATAACACAAACAAATAAAGTTGTAATTTGCTTGCAATGAATTTTGTAGGCAACTAAAGAAAAGTAAGCTTTACTTTGAGGCGAGGTAAATTGCACCATATTGTTTGTAATTTAAAGTCAATTTTTCTTATATTACTTTATTACTTTCTATACTTTTGCTAAGAAATCCTTCTTCTCCTCTTTATATTCTATGCTTATTCTTCGTCAATCTTCATTACCGTTCTTACCATTATAGCACTTATATAGAACGATCAGAGTGTCGAGAATTGATCAACCGGACACGCGGGCCTAGCACGAATAACTGCACGTAACGTTCACGTGGAACAGTACAAACTGTCGTGTATCTAGGGCACACGTGACACAGATAACTCATAGCTTGTACGCCGAAGCGTGAACTAACGCGTCCGTCCCTAAACACTGCAGCGACCTTGCAGTATACTCGTTTTGGCCGCTTGTTATATGGAACACCATGACATAACCAAGTAATCCAGGCTCATTTTACGAACTGTCCATGATTAGTTGCCTTGACTGACTCACTGATTCTTTAACGCAAATACCTAAACCACTGTGGCCTAAAACTTAATAATTAACCAACTTCAAAAGAGGAATAGGTTCAATTCGACTGTTTTTATATGTTTGTTACCTTAGATCTTTCGACTGGATGAACCGATTTTAATGATTCCTTTTTTTTGAAAGCGGGACCAGCTTTTAATAAATTTTTTTATTTTTTATTCATTATTTTTTATTTATTATTTTTTATTTAAATTTCATTAAATTTGGTCCAGCTTTGTTCTTGAGTTACACTCCAATAACTGAAAGTGTATCGCCTATTGTGATGATTTGATGATATCATTATTGACGGTGAATGACAATCAATCTCGTAATTAGCAAGAATCACTAAATTAAGCGAAAAAAAAGTTTTACAAAAACGGAATCGACTTGCAACACTTTCATTCACACGTTTTCTACTGACATCCAAAAAGAAGGAGGTACTCAATTCGACTGTATTTAAAAAAAATATATATATGTTTGTTACCTCATAACTTTCGATAGGGTGAACCGATTCTCAAAATTCTTTTGAAAACTGGTGCTTCCAGTGAAATAGAATGGAAGTCGGTATACATTCTTTCCAACTGTACTGTACTAGTATTTTTTTGTTTGATATCTTTTATGTTGTGTCATGTGTCACTACACAAGCGTTCAGCATTGCCCCCACTCTCAGTTGAGAGAATAATGAATTGATTGATTATACGCCTCAATTTCATATCTATCTAAATAAAATAAAAACTAATCTCAATTTCCCTTGGTCATCGCATATCACGGGTCAACAGATGGAACAGCGCTAATTATTTATTTCTTGTTTTTAATTATTGTTAGAAGGTTCTTCTGAAAGGAAAAATCAAGAAAATATTGGAGGTTATGGCAACGCCGAAGGCCGAGCCTTCTACGCGAACGAAGTCACAGGCAGTCGCTAGTTCTAAATATTATATTGAAAGCATCATCTTATTCAGTTAGCATTATACAATGACGCACGATTGTAATCACATTGTATGACGTCATACAATATAAACAAATCCATTAGTGAGGGGACGCCCAATACTATAATATCAAAGATCAAGTTACAGTTTACATTACAATCAGTGTTGTTATTGAATCGATAACTTTTCTACAGTAGATAGTCTTTTTATTATAATTTAATTAAATTAGTAATGTAAAATTACAAGTTCTATTATTAGTGTAGTTCTATCTCAGCAAACTAGATGGCGCCATTGAGCAACCTAACTACAAGTTGTTTATGGTCCTTCGAGCCGGATATGAACCAGCGACCCATGGTTAACACTTTAGCCAATAGAGCGTGGTATGCTAAATGTACAAGAAAATACACATATCGGAAACTCAAAAATTAGAATAACTACCAGACGTAGTACGACTATGTTTATGTATATTTATATATTGTACATAAGTACATTCATAAGTTATCTAAATTATATTTGTTTTATACACCACCTATACGTTTATATCTATTTCTTTCTATGCATAGTTGTCTTGAATAATATCACCCATTGTCATACTTAATTATAAGTTTTGCTTATTGTTTCCGTGACAGAATTATCGTAGGTATATCTTTTTTGTGTTCTTTATTTGTCCTGTGGTGATGCAATGAAGAGTTTATCTATCTATCTATCAACGACTTCAGAAGTAGATATTGAACTAAAATAGTGATAACATGGAAGGAACCCACAAGAAATACGAAAGAGAAGTTCAGCTGGGTTGAAGACATAAAGAAAATAGAAGGTTTAAACTGGGTTAGAGCATCAAAAAAGAGGTATTTACACTATTTTTGGTGGAGGTGTTCTTGCAAGTACAAATATAAAAATAAACAAAATCAAACTTTAACTGAAATTACCTTTCAAATCAAATTTAAATTAGAAACAATTCCTGTATCGTACAAACATGCAGGAAGAGAGGGAAGGAGCAAGATCTATGTTTCCAACAGCAAGATCTATGTTTCCGACCTTTAATAAGAACACAACAAACAATCTGCTGAAACTGCAGCGACAAGACCTGCGACTTTTAGTAGACCTTATCACAGACCACTGCAACCTAAATTATCACCTTCACAAAACTGGTGCAACGGACAGTCCACTGTGCAGAGGATGTTTGCAGGAGGACGAGACCGTGAGCCACGTGCTGCTGGAGTGCACGCTACGGAAAATGTACGAAACTCAACCAGACTATTTGAAGATCAGTATAGTTCTAGATTATCATCGGTTAACATACCACCAACATCACTGGAGCAGTTGTGCCAGCGACCCAGGGCCATACTCCGTTATATGAAGGAGTTGGGATGGCTCGGGTAGAAGCTGGCGGGGGAAATGCACAATACACCCCAAGCGGGACCTCAGTGCAGGACTTATCGCCCCCACTGTGAACAAGAACAAGAAACATGCATGAAATAATAGTATGTTAAATAAATAGTAAATAACGGTCGGATTGTGCCATTGAAACCTCAGGACGTCCATAATAGTGGTTCAATGTTTCTGGTTCAGTATCTGGAACTGCAGTGGCACCAGACAAGACCTTCACCAGCATTAAAGGCCGTTTTAGGGTTCTGTACTCAAAACCCTATTAACGGGACCCTATTACTACGTCTCCGCTGTCCATCCGTCACCAGGCTGTATCTCATGAACCGTGATAGTTAGACAGTTGAAATTTTCACAGATGATGTATTTAATTTCTGTTGCCGCTACAACATCAAATAGTAAAAAAATAATCAAATAAATATATTTACAATACATTTATTTTACATACAACAAAAGTGATGTTTTGCTCGTTTTTGCTCGATATTGATAGCGGCAACAGGTAGATGCTTGCAATATTCAAAGAATATTTAGTATTTAAAATAACTTCAAAAATCACTAATTATAAAAAATAAAACAAATATTTAAGGGGGCTCCCATACAACAAACGTGATTTTTTTGCTCGTTTTTATAGATAACTAGCAAACCCTGCGAACTCCGTTTCGCCAACAGATGGCTTCGTTTTATATAACATTTCGTTTGGCGCCATCTACTTAAAATATTGGTTTGTAGTACATGCTATGTATCAGAGATGGCGCTGTATTTGAAAAAAGATTTTCCCGCTTTTCTTTTTAATTTTTTCCTGAATTTTCTTTACTATAAACCTCACGGAGCCCGAGACCTTTCCAACGAATGCAAAACCGTGGAAATCGGTTCGTGCGTTCTGGGGTTATAGCGTCAGGAAGGAAAACCCGACTTATTTTTATATAGTAGATTGTGCGAAACCCTTCGTGCGCGAGTCGGAGTCACACTTGGCCGGTTTTTTTTCTTCCACCTTAATTAAATTATTAGTTGATATTTCTTATGATTGGCATATTAACGACCGCGTGCAATCATCTTCTTCGAAATGAAATGAAATCGTTTATTCCTACGGGGGCACTTACACATTGTCATATTATATTTATTATTTCTTAAATCTACAACCGGATCGCAACGCGACCACGACTGAGAAGATCCGGCAAGAAACTCAGCGTTGTCATTCTACATTTTATTGTATCGCCAATTTCTTAATATATATTACAAACGTTCGTTCATTTTTAGCTCCAGTGTGTTGCCTTATATAAAAGAGAACATAATAATGGTATCAGTAGGGCAAGACACGCTACACTTTGACATCTTAGTACACGAGTAGATAGATCCTGGAGTGATCAGTCCCAAGCTGTTTTATCCTCCAAGTAATCCGAAATTTTGTAATAACCTTTTTGACAGAGTTTAGTTTTAATAGTAATTTTAAACTTATTAATAGGCAAATCTCGGATAACATTGGGAACTTTATTATAGAATCGTATACATTGTCCCATAAAAGAATGAGTTATTCTGTGGAGACGCGTTACATGTACGGATAGCTTGTGCTTATTTCGTGTGTTGATGGAATGAGCATCACTCCTTTTATCAAAACTGCTAATGTTTTTCTTTACATACATTAGATTTTCATAGATAAACTGAGAGACAACAGTTATATATCAAACATAGTACTTGGATGAGTACCTGGTACTGGTACCTGGTATGCTACGCCAATGAGTGTTCGGTTTGAGGTTAAACCAAGATAATCAATTGTTTATTTACGAGCCAACCTCGCTCATGTTAGAATGTTTAGATCTTTAAACTTCCCCCTGGATCCCCTCTAAATAGACTTAGTTTGTTAGTACATCACTTTTTAGTAATAAAAAGTATAAGTACACAAAGTGCTCTATCGAGTGACCCAGATAAGTCGTAAAATAAAATGTACACAAATTAATTAGCAATGTAATATTGTTGTTTATCGCGTAATTGAAAACGCTATCGGGACCGACTCGTGTCGACGCTACACTCTATCGGTCGGTTCGATTGGTGACATTTGACCCGTTTTTATTAGATTTTGTAAAAGGCATTAAATATTTGTTTATATTAGTATTACATTGTATTTGAGCGAGCAAGTGCGAAGCACGAGCGGAGCGTCTCCGCTATAGATTGGGAAACATGTGCAATTTGAAAAATTTGATACCGACTTCTATTTTATTACTTTGGTAAAAATCAGTTATTAAAGTGTAACTCAAAAACTGCTGGACCGAATATGATGAATTTTAAATGGGACCACATGGGAAGCAACAGCTTTCAAATCAAAAAAGAATTTTGTCAATCCGTTAACCCTATCATAAGTTAGGAGGTAACAAACAAAAAAAAAAGAATTGAGTACCTCCTCCTTTTTTTGGAAGTCGGTAGAAAATGCTTTCTTATGTGCGGATGTTCTTCTCCACACGGTCGCATTTTTTTACTGATTCTCGTCAAATAATGTAAGCATGGATTCATGATAAACTTGTCGAGTTGAAAAACTTTTATCAGCTATATTACGTTGTTTCTTAGTATGGAATTGATCTGCGATATACATAGCGGACTGTCATCTACAAAACCGAAGCACGAGCGGAGCGTCTCTGCAATAGTTGGGGCAAAAATGTTGTCAATTGTCCGTTCTCCTCTACAGGTAGCATTTCTCAACCAATTCTCGTCAAATATTGTCAGCAGCCGAGCTTGGATTTCACGATAAACTTGTCGAGTCGATAAACTGAATTTTATCAGCCACCTTCCCTTGTTTTTAGTTTGGATCAATCTGCGATATACATCGCGTACTGTCTTATACTTATAATATTATCCTATCGACAATCCTGCTGGAACCGCACCGCTCCGCAGGTTAGATGATTATACAAAAATTGTTGTCGACTCAGTTTTTGGAAATTTTTCGACTTAAAGTTATAAGGCTTTAGTTTTAAGGGGCGCTTCGTGAATATTAATTCAGTTTAACCTCTGCAAAGATATACTCGCGAGGGAAATATTCAAGTCCTCTGACGGGAATAGAACACGCGTCTTCCGGCAATCCAATGACGATTAAAATCATATAGAGTTAAAATTTGATGCTCGGACGGTATGCCATGGCCTAGTGGTCACGGCGTCTGACACGGATTGTCCGAAAACGCGGGTCCGGATCCCGTTTAAGTATGTGAATTTTCCGTTCTAAAACTGCAATGTTTGGTATCGCTAAGCAAGCGTGCTATAAAAATCATACGATACAAAATAAGCCAAACGGTTTTAGAATCGGTAAGAGCGTGAGGTCAAAGAATAATTAATGCGTAGTACGCAGTGTCGAGATAACTGTGCTACAAGATATTGCTTGATAACTTGTTACATTGCAGTCTTAATACAACGAAGGATAACCATACTGTATCGATGGTGGTAACAGAAGATGTGGTCGAAGATGAGAACATACTGCTTGGCCTGAAATAACGACTGGCTTTCAAGGATAGCTGCTAGAACACACCATTTTGTTTTTGTTATGAGACAAGTAGGCAGACGACGGCAAGTGACTCACAATTAGGTGTGTTAAGGCGCTGCAAGAGCAAACTTTTAGGTATTTGAGCGGGTGAATAAAAATATAGATTATTAGGTATATTTTTATTCATATTCATATAATTATAAATTAATAAATAACCATTTTTATTGCAAAATATATATATATATATATATTTTTTTTATTTAAAATTTGGTACATTGATGAGCCTTAAAAAGTTTAACTTAATTAAAATTAAGTATGGTACGTATAATATTTTCCAGGTTATCGCTCAGGAGGGTCGTTATTAGCTGTAGTAGGATTTCCTGTGTTACAGCTATTAAGATTCCTAGCGTTGACTTCAATTAATAACATAATTCATTAAATTACGAGCGCATAATAAATAAGAACTTTTTATTATATAGGTACTCGTTACTTGCCACATTCAAAATTATTCATATTAATTATTATACATATTATTGTAATAGGTTTCAATTCAATATATCATAAACAGTTGAACTATGTCGGAGCTCAGTATGTCTGTTCTCACGCAGTAGTAGTTGTCGCTCAAAATATTGAGAAATGCGACACGGGACGATTTTTTTCCGTCGTTTCACATGCGTTTTTTTCTTCTACGGCCTCTAATGACTCGAATATGGCCTGCCGGCCTTTAAAACAGAGCCCGTATTTCGAACAATTTGCGAAAAAGTATTGTTATCGTGCACGTCAACGCGTCACGCTTCCACGTACAAACTATGAGTGTACTGTGTCACAGTGTGCCCTAGATACATGACAGTTTGTACAGTTTCAAGTGAACGACACGTTACGTTACACTTATTCGTGCTAGGCCTACAGGCGTGAGTTTATGTTCATATGTTAAATGAATGTTGCATCAACTTTTCCGTCAATAAGTCTGCCAGTTCCTCATTAGTTCCTGATTCTTATGAGATCATAAGTTTATAATAACACACACTGCAACAGTGATGATGGTTAGCCCATTGGAAAAAAATTTAATAAACTATTTTCTACCGACTTCCAAAAAGGAGGAGGTAGGTACTCTATTCGGTCGTTTTTATGTTTGTTACCTCATTACTTTGGACTGGGTAACTCGATTTCCAAAATTCTTTTTTTGTTTGAAAGCTGATGCTTCCTGTGTGCTCCCATCTAAATTTTATCAAATTCCAGTCCAGGTATTATCATATTATCAGGTCGAGTAGTTTTTGACTTACACTCCATTAACTGATTTTTACCAAAGCAATAGAATGGAAGTCGGTATAATTTTTTCCTAATTGCACTTGTTCATCTATCATACCTTGTTTTATCGATAATGGTGTCGAATCTGTAAGTAAGCATTCTCTAAATTATAGCAGTTCAAGCTAAAATCCAAACTAGTATGAAACACTTCCAAATTACAGCACTAAAATTGGATATTTCTGTTCAATTGTGGGCATATGCATATTTTAGACAGATTAGTCGTCACGTAACTTGGTGCTCGCTAAACTAACGTAAACATGCACCAAATTGAATAGAATAATCCAGTTTTTAGTAATGTAATTTTAAGTGTTACATTAATTTGGATTTTAGTGTTAACAGAATAAGAACTACCATAATTAAATGTTACTTTGCTAGTTTAGTTTTTGAACAAGCGAATCGCTACCACTGTCAAATTTGATCTTATCGAGAATCCACAGGCGCAGTGAGACGCATTTTTATACATCGCCCGACGAAACCCGATGTCTTACTCCTTTTTATATGCTCGTGGCGATCGTTATATTATGATGGTCCAGAGCGTTCATTTACGTCGCTCGACGACGCACCGGTCACCCCGCGAAATTGGTGGACGAAAGCCGCTCTGACGACCACGATAGTTGCGTCAAGTGAAATGGAGATGGCAGCTCTGCTGAAGAAAGTTGAAGTAGAAAGTGCCGCACTCGGTCATAAAATCAACCAATCGAAAACAAAAATAATAGTGGTGCACAGGGCAGAAGTACTTCCAGTAACTGACGCACTCAACGGGTATGAAAAAGTCAGCGAGTTTGTACATCTTGGCTCATTGATAACCAATGACGGTAGTTGGAACTCCCGAAATTCGCCATAGAGCCGGTATTGCCAAGAGTGCTATGACTAACCTCAACTAAATCTGGAAGAACAGAAGTATTCGACGCACAACTAAAGTGCGCTTGGTTCGTGCCCTAGTATTTTCCATATTTTTGTCTGGTGCCGAGACTTGGACTGTGAGAAGACGTGATAGTAGTAAGATAGATGCCTTCGAGATGTGGTGTTGGCGAAGGTTGCTACGTATACTTTGGACTGCCATGAGAACCAACGAGTCCCTATCAAAAGAGCTTAAAATCACCACACGGCTCTCTACCGTCTGCCGACAAAGAGCCCTCAGCTTCTTCGGATATATTATGCGGTCTTCAAAGCATTGTCTGGAAAGCTATTATAGAAAGCTATTATTTTAGGAAAAAATTACGGTAGATGTGGTCAGGGAAGGGCGCCTGTAAGATGGTCTGACACGATTGAGAAAGCGGTGAGTGGTAGCATACAACGTGCGGTTCACACAGCCTATGAGCAGCCAATGGAGACTGATTGTACGTGGTCGCGATCCTCAGCAGTGCGGGAACGAGGACAAGAGAGATGTTTACAAAACGTATGTTTCCACCTGAACCAGGTTTCTCCATACTTCTCAAATGACGAAAGTCGTGCGCATATGACATTTCAAAACTAGTCCAAAGAGCATTTCAAACAAGCCCCGACGGCACCCTGACATGCCAAACACAATCTAATCAAGCCATCAATCAACGACGCACAAATCAAACAAACAGACATTATTCCAATTAATTACGATATTTATTATCCACAAACAAGCATAAACGCGATAACGCGTGACGTTTGACCTAACATCGTTATAATAGGCGTAGTAACCTTTGGGTTATCAGGACCTGGTGTACAATTTTGCCTAGATTGTTGGACCCTTCAGTAACACACTATGTTACGTTGTATTTGTCATCACCGTGATCAGCATGATCTTTCTACCCCATGATATCAATTTTATTGGGATCGACTCGGCACTTCTGTTATTTGATCTCTCTTTTGACAGTGGTCACATTGTCTTTCTTGTCACTTGGTAAAAGAGTATTTCCTAGTGTGTGCCTGGCTAGACATTACCCCACACCCCCGTCACTTCATAGAACGAAAATATTAAAATAACATGATCCTCACTTTTCATACAAAATACTGTTGACTTATCACGAAAATATGCGTAAGAGTAACGTAATCGTATCATTGACGTACATACAGTACAAACTATCATTTATCTAGTACAACTGTGGCACAGACAAACCATAGTTTGCAATGATATTAGGGGCAACCGTAACCCCTAACTTATTACAGAAAATAAATTAAATCAAGCCATAATTGTAATTTAATATCCTGGTCGCCGACACCAACTCTCCATAAAAATTCGTCTTATGTCTTTAGTATTATCTTTACGTATTATGTCTATAGACACAATCGACTGTCATCGGTACCTTCTACCCGCTTTTATTCACCTAGTCATCATAATAATACCGAAACTGTTCATCAAACTTATTGCGATCGTAATCACACGCCAACGTACCTTACCTATCATGAAACAATGGACTCCTATCAAGCCTTTCTTGGCATAAAAAGGCATATCGGGTATCGGAATTTTATTCTAGCACTTAACTTTATCCAAAAAAGTCTATGACAAGCTAGCGAGTCCAATAAAAATGCGTACAAGGACATATCGATATTGAGGATAAATTGATATCGAATTCTATGAATCCATTGAAAAATCGATTAGTTATTCGATAGCTGTCGTGCAACAACCGAAACGCAGTTTGCACAATACTATACTTGCAACTAACCACAAATATTCTGAATAAAGCTCTAAACATCACTATCACTTCACTATCACTACATAGTATAAAACAAAGTCGCTGTCTGTCCGTCCCTATGTATGCTTAAATCTTCAAAACTACGCAACGGATTCTGAAGCGCTTTTTTAATAGATAGAGTGATTCAAGAGGAAGGTTTATATGTATGATACATGCATAATAATGTAGAGAAACACTGATGAATTTACAGGTTTCTAATGTGATTTGACATTTTTTGCGCTTACATTGCATTACGCTGGCTGAACCCCACGAGATAAATCAAAATAATGTACTACGGTATTGTACACCTTAAAAAGGTCAACAAAAAAGTCCACGATGGTATATGTCTATCTCTTGAGGATAACCCACAATAACCATTTTTTATCCTTTACATTTTACGGGAAAAAATGGCGTATTTAGGAAGTTATTTTAAGCAATACAGCATTAATCCTTATCCAATTAATATATTATAAATATCCTTAAATACATTGTCCATTCAATATAGATCAATATGGCACTTTTCCAGCATGTAATTTAAATGAATATTTCCGAAGATATTAACGTTGTTTATAAGGACATTCTGTAGTAGGTAGGTATATTATTTAGTATCAGCATTGCACCCGTGCGAAGCCGAGGCGGGTCGCTAGTTCACTATAATTAGAAACTATACATGTCACATTTTAATACATCTCTAATGGGTACATTTACTATGAACATTTTCAAACGATTGTAACTTTCAGTGAAGGTGATGAGATCCACCACAGACAGGGGGGTAGAGCATTCTCGAGTATCCCCGCATGGCTGCCTCCTCAAAACAAATCAAAATATTTTTGAATGTCGGTCTATCGTCAACATCTCCTGAGGATGCCTCATGTAGAGGCGAAACACGTGTCGACACGTTTTTGGTTGATTGGGTTGTTTTGTGTGTGGATTATTCTGTATACTTCCCATAATGCGAAAGGGAGAGCGCTGCATACTGCATCTCAGCAATAAGAATTTTTCCAGCGGAAGTGTCACTAAATATTTCTTTTTATATCGTTTACTGAACATTTTTATTTGCAAGAACATAGGTTGCTAATTGCAGTTGGTATCAAAATACGTTGATACTCCATATCCTACCTTTTCAGGTTTGCAAAAAAATCTACCTACATTACTACACTCCAACTACACCAATTCAAAATCTACCTGAAGTATTAACTTTAAGTTACTAATTTCATAACCGTCACATTCATACCGACTCAGGAAGTGCCAAGAAACACCTAAAGCTGTATTCCGTTATTTCCGGTAGCTATCCTGGTCTATTCTTAAACAGATGTTAGTTATACCACTTGTTTCGGCATCATCACTGACCATGGACTGGTATAGCGGACTCACCATTAACTATAAAACAACCAGCCAAGTTCGAGTCGCACTCACTCCGTACTACTACTTCCGTACTACCAAACTATACATACATTTAATTTAATAAATAAAAATTACTAATTTATAATTAAGAAAGAAAGGAAGAAAACTATATTTGTTGATGAAAAACAATATGACATTTTGCCTAAAATATACATACAATTAATAAATAATCTTCTACACTACACAATCTATTGTTAGTATGTATGTAATTATGTATCCATATATTTTAGTTTTTTATCAGTATCTCAGTAATTATAAATAGTACGTATCAATACATCTTTTAATTATTCCTTTCCCAACTTATTTTATACTATTTGTGCACCGTCTTCCCCTTTTCAGGTGTTATTCCTCTCCATTCAAAGGTTGTCTGAAAGAGATTGCTTTGAGCAATAAGACTGACTATTGTTACACTTTTCTGAGCTGTATTGATTGTTTAATTTTAACCATACATGCCGCAATTCCTGGACAAGTAGTATCATTTCTAAGAAATCTATTGTATTATTGGCCAATTATGGGGAATGGCGATATAATCTACCTATATATATTTATTGTGAGTGCGAGTCCGCATTTGTATGTAAGCTAGTAAAGCTAGACCGCTCGAGTAGGTACCGTGCCCTCATGTAACAACTTGTTGGCTTATCTGATAACCGAACGGGTTGGTAAGGTGTTGCCCAACAGAGCCTGTGGTGATCGGCACTCTGTAATCACAAAGCGTATTTTAGGGACATGTACAGAACAAATATAATATACACTGAAAACTAACATAAAACATCAACACTAAAAAGTGACAAATAACTTGTTGAAGTCGGTTCGGTACCATGATAGTTCAAAAGTACCTATTATCGCAATTTTGTGCGCACGGTACCGCCTTCGACAAGTTATCACACTTTTGTACCGCCGTCGACAAGTTATCACACTTTTGTACCGCCTTCGACAAATTATCACACTTTTGTACCGCCTTCGACAAGTTATCACACTTTTGTACCGCCTTCGACAAGTTATCACACTTTTGTACCGCCTTCGACATGTTATCACACTTTTGTACCGCCTTCGACAAGTTATCACACTTTTGTACCGCCTTCGACAAGTTATCACACTTTTGTACCGCCTTCGACAAGTTATCACACTTTTGTACCGCCTTCGACAAGCTATCACACTTTTTATTAGTGTTAAAGTCGGTTAAATTTTTTGGTAAAAATATTTTTTTTCGTCCTTGTTAGTGACTACTTACGGGATTGATTGTTATATTAGATATAAATAAAGATACCATCTAGATAGGCGAAACACTTTTCAGTTATAGGAGTGTAACTTAACAGCTTGGCCCAATTTTACTATATTAAATGGGACCACATCAGATGTACAATCTACCAAATAAAAAAAGAATTATCAAAATATGGTTACGCCGTAAAAAAATATGCGTGTTCCATACATAAAAAAATATACACAACGACTAGAGATTATCCTCGTATTTTGAAAGTCGGTTGAAAACTAGCTCTTGTTTTAGCTTAGGAGTTTATCTGCTATGTTTGTTGATAAATTGCATTAGCATGTAAGTAATCATAGTAATCATCATATTAAAAGTTTGTAATAACTTCTACAACTGGGGGCTTCTTGTAAAACTAACTTAAATGGACATCGCTTGTTTAAAAAATAAAAAAAAAACATACAAATAGTGTCAAATATCTATTTCTAGTAAGGTAAACCGACGATAGATAGGTTATTGGCACCGGCCGTAAGTGAATGCATACACCATTGGTAACCTAAAGGTTTTTTTAATCAATGTTTATTTAGGGGCTTTTCCGAACATGGTATGCCAGCCCCATCGTACCCTTAACTTAATTAAATACAATTGACTAAGGTTTTTCTTCAAAACCTATTTCTTATACCTATATGGCTTTCGGCGCATCACACGCAGGTGAACCTAAAATATTAAGGTTGTATGCGTAAAGTCGAGCAGCGGTAGCCGAATTAAAATCGACTGATTTAATTTGTAAATCGTAATTATATCGTAAATAGTTTAGCCTAGTTTCTTGTATTCAATTCAGTTATCAAAACACACTTATGAACGTCAATTATTAATATAAAGTCTCGACTGCCGCAATCCGAAATAAGTAGAGTAACTACCGAGAAATACGGGCAAGAAAATCGCGGTGTCTCTTTTTTTATTAATGATTATAGAAACTATGGGTCCGGGTATTATCAAATAGATAAAGGTGTTGATATTTAACCCTATTTGTATGTAATACAAAATTAAAATACCTATAGTACAATTATATGATTATTAACGGGATATTTACCGTGGTAAGGTTGTGGAATGAGCTCCCGATATTTCGGCGCAGTTACATGCACCATGTTCACGGGAAGACCTATAGTACAGCCGTACTTGTATCTGACATACATGCAATTCTTCTTAAATGATCACAGCGTGCATTTTGTAAATGAATATCCACGTAAGGTTGCGTCGGCGTCATGAGCGTCACACGATGGCAGGTATAGCCTTATCCTCGTAACGGGCCATCACGACTCATGGTAGTATGATTAATAATCAGTATCGAGCATCGTGAGCGCCATATTTGTCGGCGCACAGGACGGTCCGAGTGCAAAGCTGTTGCGTAAACTGCCCGGCTTTGGCACATTTGGAATGTAAAACGACGAAGTGTCACTATCAGGGCAGTTGATACTTTAACCACACACGTTGCAGTTCTTGGAAAAGTAGGTTGATTTCTGCGAAATCTATTGTATAAGGCTATTATTATTGTTAAAATTCCTATTGGCCAAATATAGCGAATCGCGAGTTACTACCTAGCTGCGGAAATTGACTACCTATCACACATTTTTTTTTGCTTGCTTTGATGCTGCTGCATCGCCGTAAAGTACAAACGGCGTGTCTCCTGTTTGGGGTTATTAAATTCGAGACACCATCTTATCTGAGCGATAAGTTGACGTGGTTAGCTGAACGTAGGTCTCAAGGGTCCCGACAAGCTTCGAGGCAGCTGGCGACTGAGCGACATTGCTCAGCCGCTTTTAGAGGTAGTTTCCGATACGCTGCATCGAAATGTTGGAACAACATACCGCCACCAATAAGAGACCTGCATGGTCTACGTACATTTTGAAATAATTTGAAAAAAATCGTTTAAGTATCATCAAAAAAGTAAGGAACTGCTTGTACATGACTTCAGTGCAATTTGGTTAATACGTTCTGTAAGATTACATACATTTGTTTTGAAGTAATTGCCTACTTTTGAAAGGGAGACGTGTAATGTTCTAATTTACCGTTTCAATTAGTTAAAATTTTATTTTAAGAATTGTCATACGCACATTGCAGCTATGTATCAATTTATATCGTGCACGCGCTGTTTGACGTAGGTTCGGCACATGCGTGAGGTCACCTCCCCAACCTAACGGAAGACCAGCGCTGGTTGCTTGCAACTAGCATATTGCTGAGCTTAGGCTGGGTTGTGACAAACACCTTGATTTTGATTTTTCTTTGTCTGTATTATATTATGTTGCAAATAAATTAATTCATTCATTCAAAACCTTGTAAAATAAGTAATCATCTGCCTGTGAAATTCTCGTCAAAATCAGTCCTGCCATTCTGTAGATTAGAATAGAGATAAATAATGGTAAATAATTATACTTGCATATACGACATACGCCCGTATGTCGTTGTCCTCTACGATGACCAGTCGGCTTGGGACCAACATAATAACTGAATGGTAGTAGAAGAAACAGGAAATACAGACAAAACGGTGGGAAGACTATTTCAAGAAAGTAGCAGGCCCAGAAGTGTTACGTACAGCAAAAGACGGAAACAAGTGGAAAGCCTTAGAGGAGACCTTTGTCGAAAGACAAGTTGTTATGAGGGGAGACCAACCAAATACCGAGGGTAGTAGGAAATTAATGATCTTACCTCAATTAAAACTTTTATGTTTTCTTGTCAAATAAGTAACAGTTATAAAGTTTTATTTTATTTTTATACTTGCAACATTTAGTATACATACTTGCAATCTGTTGTTTTAACATGAAAACACACACTTCAATTGATTTTATTTGTATTCTCGAAGGTTTCCATCTCGAATCGACTATATTATTGATGACCTTGATATCCTTCGGCTATGAATTTGAGTGCGAGTGGTCAAACCTAGTGTATGCCGGTATAGCAGAAAGTAGCTAAGTATAAGTAATTATAAAATTTATTAAAATTTAAAAATACTACCCAACTGATCTTTTTTTTTTGAATAATGTATAATCAGGAATGGCCTTAGACCATCAATCTCATTCCTCCCATATTCATACTAGTATTTGGAACTTTTTGTTTTTTAATAATGGCTCATCAAAGTGACTCCCTTTCGCCTGATGGAAAGCGAAGATGGAATCAAGAAGCGATGACCGTTAGTGCAGCCGTAAGCTGCACTAACAGCCACCCCTATGATGACCTGAGAGATGCTTGTTCACGCCCCGCTTGAAAGACCCAGGGTTATAGCTGCAAGGGAATACGTACAACGGCAGAGCATTCCACAATTTACTTACACGACAGAGGCAGGAACTCTGTCTGTCTGTCTGTTTGTTACCTTATCACGCATAAACGGCTGAACGGATCGTAATGAAATTTGGTAAGGAGATAGATTATTATATTACAACTAGGGCTTGCAAATATTCGAAAATTTTGATATTCGAATATTCGAATTTTTTTCGGGTACTATTCGAATTATTCGAATATTATTCGAATAACAGAAAAGAACTATGTTTTTATTAAAATCACCTCTGCTTTTATTCTTTTAAGTGTTATTTGCATAAACAAAATAAAATATCAAATTGAAATAAAATTAATAAAATGTGGTGTAGGTGTCGCCGTAACGAGGCATTTGGCATTGGCGATTTACAGTCATAATCAATAAACCAAAGATTCTTTTAATAAAAAAAGGTCTTCAAAATCTAGGTGAGTAGGTACTTTAACAATATCTATAATAAAATTTTACACAATAACAAGTAAATAAACACTATAAGTAACGGTAACACGGTAGTAAGTTGTTACTAGAGTATGTAGGTACACAAACTACTTAAGAGGTTTTATAAATCACGAAATCATAATAAAATTAGCAATTAGAGTAACATATATTAAACACAATCACAAATTCTTAGTAAAAACAGTCTTTGAAATCTAGGTGAGTTGGTATTTTAACAATACCTACCTATCTTTAATAATACATTTCACAACAAGAAGTAAATAAACACGGTAAGTAACGGTAACACGGCAGTAAGTAGATACTAGACTAAGTAAGTAGGTACACTAGGTACACAAACATTCTTGACAGGTCTTACTCGTATAAATCAAACAATCATAATTAAGTTAGTAATTGGTTCTATAACTTTGTCTCGTTTCTGTGAGATCTTATAAATCTCTCGAGCTTCTAGAGTTAGTTACATACACCAAGTACTGCCTAAGTCTAACTTGATTTTGATCGAATATTCGAATATTGCGAATTTCAATATTCGAATATTCGAACTAATATAATATTCGAATATTCGAATGCAAGCCCTAATTACAACGTTCCTGAGTACGTTTCCGGAATGTGACATCTATAGCGATAATTGGCCTAGTATTGTAAATTGAATGCTGACAGTTTATGAATTATATTAAATTGTTTTTTAAGCATTTGGTATTTTTTAAGTTTTACATCTATACTAAGTATATATAATATATCTTAATATTATAAAGAGGAAAGATTTATATGTAAGTATGTTTGGCTCAAAAAGTACTGGACCGATTTCAAAAATTCTTGCACCTTTGGATAGCTACATTCACCCTGAGTAACATAGGCTATATAAGATTCTTCTTCATCATCATCATCCATCACCGCGCGGGTGAAACCGTGGAGAGCAGCTAGTTATACATACAGATATTATCATTTTAGATTAACTAAATTACGTAGTAAAGATTTTTTTAATACAGTTTCTCAAAAAGTGGTGTATTGCAGCGACGTATAGCGTTCGGGATGTGGGCTATTACATACTCGTGCGTTCTCTTTCCCAACTGTCCAAATAATGTCTATTAAAAAGAAAAACCAACCATGAAGTTTTGACTAAAAAAATTCATAGAAGTTTTTATGATTCATGCAAATACGTATATTTCTAAAAAGAAGCTAATAATTTGTTTTAATATCAGATTTAATTGTTTGATTGAATGAGTTAGGTTAGGTTTAATTTCATTTCATCTCATTAAATTTCATTTTCATTTCATATCAATAAAAAAAATCTACTGAAGACTTGGCTGTATGGGCATAGTTCCCTTTGCCTACCAGAATGGGTGAAGAAAAAAAAATGTCTGCTTATATTCTACGGTTGGCGCCATTTTCCAGAAATTTTCTTTGCGAGTTTATTTTATTAAATTTCTTCATTTTTTCGCAACTGTATTAAAAATAGTCGTTCAATACACGTGCGGAACCGTCATTGCTACTTGTTCCGACTGTCAACCCTCGCCTTCGGCTGCGCCTCGGCTCGGGTAGACATTTGTCGGAACTCTTTGCAATGACAGCCTTTTCCCACTTGTAATGAAAAATACTATGTTTCAATGACTGTTAATACATATACAATGTATAATTGCAAATTCGTTCATATTAATAAATAACTAAATTATATTCCGGGGAATTAGGTATACTTTTCATCATCATCATTCATCATCACAGGGCGCCGCTAGTGGATTAAAGTCCCCAAAAAAGTGAAGAAGAATAAAAACAGTGGATTTTAAAAAGGTTGATACTTCCTCAATGAGGAAATACAGCAAACACACTGCATTATATGAGTGCGGACTAAATTTGCTTATTCATGGGTCAAATAAATCTGCTTACTAGTACTGTAATCTATACGTATATAAATGTTGTTATGTCCGTCTGTCTGTTTGTTCCGGCTTATCTGTTAAACGGTTAGACCGTTTTAGAGAACCTTACTGTCAGATGTATGTTATAAGAAAGGCTATTTTTTTTTAATTTCTGATAGTGGTATTTTTTTTGAGCATCTTTTCGAGAAAAAAGCTAGAACCTGGTTACATTACAGAGATAGGCAGAGATACTGATTCGTATTGCATACATGCAATGCAAGGCCATTTTCGGAAAAGAGGCATAAGATGCCCCGCAGTTGGAGTTATGTTGGGAAATTATGTTTAGCTACCTGTAGGCGTCGTATTTCACAAGGCAATACGAACGCAGTAATTATTTTTTTTATATTTTATAAGTTTATGTATTATTATATTATGTTCGTGTGTGTGTATTTTTTATGTGTATGTTTATCGATTTCTACGCCATTTGTGGACCGATTCTTAAAATACTTCATTTAAATTTCATCAAATTCGGTCAAGCAGTTTTTGAGTTACACTCCAAAAACGGAAGTGTTGATTTCATCATTGACGATATCATCATTGACGGTGTATCCCGTTAGTAGGATTTTTTTAATCAAAAAATAGAAGCGATTTCAATACTAAAAAGTGTGAAATAACTTGTTGAAGTCGGTACTGAAATCATCAAAATAGGTGAATCATCAAAATCGAATCATAAACGACGAAATTATCCGCGAACACACACAAAAAATATATATATATATAGAATATACGGTCGAATTGAGAAACCGGCTCCTTTTTTTGAAGTCGGTTAATCACAAAATAACTACCTATAAACCATTCTGTAGGTAGATATTAATGTCAATACAACTTGCAAATCGGTAATGTTGCAAGCGAAACGACAAGGGTTCAAATGTGATCGTTGATTGTCGACGGGGACCCGTGTGTGGTGTAATTCATCGGAAATTGCGACCATATTTAATAAACTTTTTTATGATCAGATATCCTATCAGATGATACTTTGCGTAAATCCATATTAATAAAATATAATTTAGTGACATTGAATAAAAAAAAATAGCATTGTAGTTTACGATACGAACACTATTTCGCAAAGTGTTGGTGCTACGGCCTCAGATAAGTATTTTGCGTTGAGAACGGCGATTTTAGGATGATACCCGCCTTGTCAATGACTTAGGCGCTATGCAGACGACGACGAGGCGGGCCGGGGCGGTTAATTCTTCCGCGAACGATAGCGCAAAGGGAATCCTATACTCCAACGCACACGGAGGGCAAAAAGACCGCCCCGTCCCGTTGTCTGCATAGCGCCTTATTGTGACAACCAATAAATACTATTGAGAAACTAACTTCGTTTGAGATTTCAATCGCGTGATGTCTTGAACCTGATTTTAAAAGTAGTTTAAGTTACTCCTCACAAGATCAGCTAATGTGCCAAGAAAGTCTTGTCGAAACGGGTCCAACCGGAATATACAGTTTTTTTTAAACAATATCTATAAAAACCAAATTCCTGTCAGACATACAACACTTGTAAATCACTTAACTTAAACATCCCGAATTGAATACTGTGGATATTGCATTAGATTATAAACTATTTCCAAAGGTCAGCGCCCTTTCTCACTAGGCTACTTCTCGTTCACATTACGCCAGTCGATTATAGTCTTAAGGTGCTGTCAATTCCCGATGAAGATAAAAATGAAAGGTTTCATCATCATCATCATCAGCCTGTAGCAGTCCACTGCTGAACATATGCCTCTCCAATTGCACGCCACTTAGGTCGATCTTGGGCTTCTCGCATCCAGTTTTTTCCATGTAAGGTTTAAAGCAGTTTATTTCATTAACAATGTTTTACATAAAATTACAAAAAATATATATAATTTCTAAGACTTTTAAGTAACACATTAACAGAATTAAAACATATTTTAACATACTTGAGTACATTTAAAAAATATCAAACATACCATTTTCCTCTTTTAAAACAGTTTTTCTCTTTATTCACAATTGTATTTGATATGTAATAAAATAGCAATTTTTAATACACATAAGTACATTGATGGATAATTTTTTTAATTTAATAGTGAACATAATTTTTTTAGGAATTTTTATACGTTTTTCATCATCATCATCATCATGATCATCAGTTGACAGCACCTTAATTATATTCGAACCACTCCCATAACAACGGGTAAAGCTTTGGTTTCCTCCAATAACGGTGGCGGCATTAGGCGGACGTAATATGATGGCCGCAAAAAGACGGCCGCAGGCACGTGGAATGTTCGAGACTTCGACGGCCGTCTTTTTACGGTGAAAAGACCACAAAGTACGTGTCAACGGTTACAAATGGACGACCTTGATTTAGCGTTACTCGTATATTTGGAAGATGAGCAATCATCAGAAGACGAAAATAATCGTATGGAGGAAAGTGATTTATACAAATCTCGTACTACCGAAGGTGTTTTTGAAATTTTAGTGCGTCGTCATCTATACTGCAATGACGAAAAGTTTAGGGAATACTTTCGTCTTACACCAGTTTTATTTGATTATGTATTAAATCAAATAAGAGATGAATTGAGCTATAATCCATACAACAGACATCAACAGCCAATATGTCCAGAACAAAAACTATGTATATTTATTAGGTAAGTCTAGACGGAACAAAAACAACATATTTTTACTGTACATATTTATTGAAATCTTGTGGAATCAAAACTATTTGCCCTTGGTCATTTATAGAAATTGTGGGGACTGGTGAAGGAATTGCAATTTGCTCTTGGTCATTTATAGAAATTGTAGGGACTGGTGAAGGAATTGCAGTTTCTGAATAATCACTACCACTTGTGCCGGACCTTGGTGATACGCTGATTAGAGGTGAATCGACGGAAATATGACGCAATTCAGCGTTACCAACCAACGCTCCAATTTGCATTCTAATTTGTGCTTGTTCGTACCTTGGCAGCTTCTTAACAATTTTTGCCATGGAGCTGAAAAAGAGGTCAGTTTCATCCAACTCAATTTGGGGAGATGGTTTTTTGTTAACTATTTGTTTTAATAGATTCAGGCGTTCCTGAGCGTGTGAATTATTTTTCCGTTTCAGGTTACTCTTTATATTGCCATCTTCTTTGTACGTTTTATTAATGTTTTCATTATTGTTACTATCTCCTTCATTATTTTCATTGTTATGATACGTATCAGTACTAATATCTCCTTCGTTATTAAATGTCACATCTTCAGTTTCCTGATTTTGGAATGCTGTTTGGTTTCTGCTATTTTGAGTATTTTCTTCTGGGTTTTCAATGTCTTTTACGCTAGTAATGCTGTTTCTTTGTGAAGAAGGAATGCTGTCGAGGAAAGATAGAAGATCGGATCTCTTTTTCGCTGCTTCTCCACAAGAACCTGTACCAGGTTTTCCTTTTCGTCGAATGTAATAATCCCTAACATAGCACCATCTCTTGTTGCAATCAGTGTCTGCAAGAAATATAATTCTATTAATTACAATATTTTTTTATTTCAGACATTTGGCTACAGGCGAGTCTTTTCGGTCACTTTCGTTTCAGTATCGAGTATGTCATAGCTGGATAAGTGTCATAATAAATGAAGTCAGCGCGGCCATTGTCAAGAAACTGTTGAATTTAATTATTCCATCGCCAACGGAAAATGATCAAAAAAATATCAGTGACCAATATTTATCAAAATGGAATTTTCCGAATTGCGTGGGAGCGATTGATGGTAAACATGTCAGATTGAAGGCTCCCAAAAACAGTGGATCGTTATACTATAACTACAAGGAATACTTTTCTATGGTTCTGCTTGCAGTGGTTGATGCGAATTATAAATTCATTGCCATTGATGTTGGTTCTTATGGCAGAGAAGGAGATGCTGGCATTTACTTAAAAAGTAAAATAGGGAAAAAGATAAAAAATAATACTTTCAATATACCAGCGCCGAAAGCCCTGCCGAGGACAAATAATATTGTACCACATGTTATAGTGGGAGATGAAGCTTTTGCTCTTCACGAAAACCTGATGAAACCCTACCCAAGACAGCAATCTACACATGATTCAACAAAAGCTGTATATAATTACAGATTGTCACGAGCACGAAGAACCACTGAAAATGCATTTGGAATTTTATGTGCTTACTTTAGACTGTTTTTCGTACCTATTGCTACTAATCCAAAAACAACAGATAAACTAATAGTGAGTGCGTGTATTCTACATAACATATTACGAGAAGCAAAAGTACTAGCTCCTGGTCAAAAACATATTGATGACAAACTTCCATTACCTGATGAAAATTTAATACCTATGGCAGAGCATAATGTTCGAGCCAGAGCTAATCCCACTCAAATTCGAGACATATTTAAATCATACTTCAACGGCCCAGGAGCCGTTGAGTGGCAACAAAATTATGCGACACAACACTAAATATTATAATTATAACAAACTAGGAAGCTCGGAGTTATTCGTAGTGCTTTATTTAAAAAGTACCTAAGTATTATAATTTCCATTGTACATACCTGTTTTATTTAGAATCTCCCCGACTTCACACCATAATTTTTGCTTCATCTGTGTCTGTCTGTAGTCTTTATGCTTTACATTATATAATATCTCATGAACCCGCACAAAATCAATTAAAATTTCGTCGTCCTCGCTGCTCCAGTTGTTGAAACTCATTTTTTACAATAAAAAATATTCTGAAAATGGCTTCACCGCTATCGAAAAAAACGTTCACAGACCATCCGACACCGACAAGACGGCCGTCATGCAAATGGCGGCACCGCTTTCTTATGTTGACCGCTCCCTAGGAAACCGCGCCATTTTGTTTACATAGACAACGTTCTCGTGACGTCATTCACCGCTGTATTACGGTCGCTAAATGACGGCACCGTTATTGGAGGAAACCATAACTTAAACAAAACACTCGGACGGAATACGGCGAGATACATTTAATCAGGGTGTGGAACAATTGATAGCGGTCAGCGTTTGTACAACGCTTTAACCATTTGCTGCTCGTAATCGGACTGCGCCTATAAAACAACTAACCAATCATAACCAGAGGGCCTAGCACGAATAAATGCGTAAGTTTAACGTAACGTAACGTTCACGTAAAACATTACAAACTGACATTTATCTAGGCAACTGTGGCACAGATAACTCATAGTTTGTAGGCCTAAGCGTAACGCATTGATGTTTACGATACGAACACGATTTCGCAAAGTGTTGGTGCTACGGCCTCAGATAAGTATTTTGCGTTGAGAGCGGCGTTTTTAGGATGATACCCGCCTTGTCAATGACTTATTGTGACAACCAATACTATTGGGAAACTAACTTCGTTCGCGATTTCAGTCGCGTGATGACTTGAACCGGATTTTACAAGTAGCCTAAGTTACTCCTTACAAGATCAGCTGATGTGCCAGTGACAGTCTCGTCGAAACGGCTCCAACCGGAACAGACAGTTATTTTTATTAGTGCCGGTTTAAAAAAAATGGTTGTCAGTAAAGTCGGTTTACGGATGATAATTTTTCGTGATAAACGTCATAAGACAAGCCGAACGTGCCTCTCTATTGCTTGTTCCGCACTCTCGCTTGCACGCTCGTCTCAAGCAGAACGTGAGAATGAGTCATACTTTTTCGTGCGTGCAGCCGGCGTTCATCGATTTATAAGGCGTTATAACGTCAAAAGAGGTGAAAATGTGAAGTTCGTTTTTCTATATCTAATAGTTATTAATTAATAATAATTACGTCTTCATATATATATATATATATATATATATATAAACCCCTATTTTTCCTGGTCACGCTAAAATTTGAGAACAGCTAAACCGATTTCAAACATCTTTTTTTAAATGTTTTCATACTCCCTCACCAGTCGAGTGTCAATATAACAATGAAATGTCTATTGTGTCTGGGTCGTTCGACTGATTATACATCGAAGATTAATATTTCATAAAAAAATCAAGAAAAGACGCTACGCGGACGAAGTCGCGCGCATTCGCTAGTATATATATAAATATTATGTGAATATGTTATTGATAGTGCAAATCTCATCTACATTTATATATTTAAAACTATGTAAGTATCATATAGTAAAAAGCTTTTCTTTCAACATTACAGACTGACGAAAATTCGAAAAAAAAAGTCATACAATGCTATTCGCTTCGCTCGCCGCTGTCACTCGGACCACGCCTCAATAACGGGTAATGATAACGAACCGAATACGGCGACATAGTTCAATAACGACATACGTCAATGTTTGGATTGATTGATAACGCTCAGCGTTTTTATGATGTGTGCCAGTAATGGCCTATGATATTGGTTCACAGATTATTGTGTGACTTTGTATGGATCTAGGTACGAGTACTAGGTAGGTATCATAATCAGCCCATTTTGTTTCCACTGCTGGGATTCGAGACTTCTTCTCAGAGCCAGTGCGGCTTGGTGGATAAACTAGGTGGCCAACCCGTGTCGAAGTTTTCAGACCGCCCGAAGCCCTTCGACATAGCCTAACGACTGTTGTCCTAAGACAAACAACCGGGACCGACGACTTAACGTGCCCTCCGAAGCACGGAAGCGCTCAGTTGAACAATGCTACTAGCACACACCCATCCAAGTCCTGACCGCAGCAAGCGTTGCTTAACTTGTTGATCCAAGCTCCGCTGCGAGCGCTTCAGGTAGGTATGTTCCATCGTATTTTTAATTTGCTTAATTCTGATACAAACAAATGACAATCGAGAAATATGAATGGCGAATTAACACAAATAAATATACACATATGAATAAATAAATAAATATAGAATCGATATTTTATCACGACCCGCTTAAGCAATTTAATTATTCAATAATTTTCAAAGACGCTTTTGTTAAATCAAATCCCATTAATAATATATAGGTATTATAGTATATATATGTATGTATATAGGTATCCCATTAATAATTGATAATAGGAAGTTGTAATAAAAAGTGGTCTGTGAGAAGTGGACTTTATACGAATGGGCAATTGTCCACTGACAAGGAAGTGGTCATTTTGAAACTTGGACTTATAGGGTTACTAGGTAAACTTGCTACCGCGCCCTTCACACCGCAGAGTATTATGTAACTCGGTCCCCTTACAGGGTGAAGCCTACACAAATGTATAGCAGAATATCTAATAATGAACTTATAATGACGCCCCTTTTACCATGTTAGTATAGTAACAAAGAGCCAAAGAGTTTCAGAGTGCCTAGGTTTGTACCCTGGCCACAGGAAATATTTTGTTTTAGCAGAAATGTTGTCTTGTTTATTTGTGATGTTTCAATGTGTGTGACCATGCCTCTCTCGGCATGGGGAATTCTTGTGCAGGGTTATGAGAGTGATGTTTCAACTATTTCGAAAAAAACCTAGGCTGTCTTAAAAATAAAATTATACTTAAAACATGATTTTTACTGAGCAATTTTAGAGAGAATATTTTTTTAACACACATTTCACACATTAACAAGACATTTCACACGTTAGTGTAGAATAAAGTGTGAAATATCTTGTTGAATTACCATGATAGTTCGAAAGTAACTAATATCATTGGTGCATGCATACGGGATACATCAAGATAAATCAACTCTTTTCAGTTTTTGTAGTGTGACTCAAAAACTGCTTGACCGACTTTGATGATTTTTTTTGTGGGACCACAATGGAAGTATGCTCTATATATTGTATTGTATATTATATTCTATATATTTTATATTGTTTGCTGTTGTGTGTTTCTATGTCCAAAATAAACATTTTCTTTCTTTCTTTCTCTATCAAACAAAAAACTAATCATCAAAATAGGTTCACAAACGACGAAGTTATCCGCGAACACAATAAAGCAAAGTTTGGTCTCGCTAAGCAGGCGTTAGTGCAAAAATCATCTTTTATACAAGTACAATTTGAAAAATTTAATACCAACTTTCATTCTATTCAGTTATTGGAGTGTATCTCAAAAAGTACTGGACCGAATTTGATGAAATTTAAATGGGACCTCACGGGAAGCGGCCAGCTTCCAAACAACAAAAACAATTTTGAGAATCAGTTCTCTCACTTCATACGCAGCAATACAAGTTCTTCGCATATTCACATATAGGTAAATAAATAAAAAAAAAATATATTCCAACGCAATTCACCATTGGTCTTCGAAAATATATTTTTTAATATTATTGGAAGGTCATCGATGCTTCAAACCCGCGTCTATGAAAGAACCGTTCCGACTACTATGCCACTTAGCCCCTGCTAATCGTGGGTTACCTTCTAACCCACTGTCCCAGAGAAGTCGCTCTAACACGGTCGCAGAATAAATTATAGCTGGTGTACTACACAAACCCGGTTCAGGTTTAGGGTACTGCATATTTAATTGTAAAAAAAAGAAACACTGATGCTGGGTTTGTAGGCCAGTAAAAATAGAATTTAACCGCACAAAATTTTAAATGCACTTTAATGAAATGACGGTTTTTTGGAATATTTGAATTTTATGTAAGCGGTTAGAACTTTTGGAAGTTCGTATTCCTTTCCTTTACAAAGGCTGTGGGGCTGGAGCCAACATTTAGAGGTCTGTTTGGTATACAATATTACTTCATCAGTCGAACGACCCAGACACAATAGAAATTTCATTGCTATATGGACAATCGACTGGTGAGGGGATAAACAATGTAATGTAAAAATAATATTATTAATTAGCACACGGAACCTTAAGCGAACGACGACCGACTCCGACTTGGAAACGTTATTTTTTACCCGTCGATTTTTACGCGCACCGTTTGCGTAACTTGATTTAGTGTCCGGCGGCAATTGGCTTCTATTTGTAGCTAGTAATTACCTACCTACGAGGTGCTTGCTACCTACCTATTTGGGATTTTCTACTCGATTTTCTTACACAAACATTGAGGAGGCCTATTTTCAGCAGTGGACGTCCTACAGCTGAGATGATGATGCATGTGAATGTATGTATAGAGCAGTCATATACGACGCCGAGCAAAGCGAGTAGTAGCATGGAACTGTGGTGGATTGGTGTGTGAGTACTGTTGGCCACAGATGCAAGCTAAGCGAGCGAAGCGAGCGTGCCGCGGCAGCCAAGTAACGGAACTGCTCCTCAAACTGTCGTGGGAGCTAAACGGTCATAAATATTCTCAAGGAACATATTAATCAGTAGTATTTTTAGATTTATGCACGCGAAGACTGACATATTAGTTTTTTTAACCCAATATTAATCTAGGCCACACGATGGATTAGTTATTGTACTAAAATATTATTATACTATATTGTTAGTTTGCGTATGCTGGTCCCGATAGTAATAAAACGGTATATACGACTTCTAATGTTTTTTCTCTTCTGTGATTTTAAGCACCTGGAGAAATAAGAACAACTTTTACACCGTAGGATAGCGGAGAAAAAAATATAACATAAAAAATCACGCCTGTTTCCCGTAGGGGTAGGCAGAGACCACAGTTTTCCACTTGCTACGATCCTGACACATCTCTTCGCTTCATCCACATTCATCAAGGTTTCATACATGAGCGTCGGTTTTGGGTACTCTTGCCCTAGCCCTTATTCAGAATGTCATGAATCTGATTTTGGAAGGTTCGCCTAGGACTGCCCCTGATTCCATTCACTCGACCCATACATAAGAAGAAAAGAAAATGATATATACATATATATATATGTATATATATATATATATATATATATATATGTACCTTACGCTATCTAATTTATCTATCTCACTTATGTTATGCTCAAAACTAAATTAATAATCCAATAAAACAAAGCCGTCGTCTCACGCCCAGAAGCGAGCGCTCGTAAACAATATTTTTAGTCGGAATGATTCATTAGACAATCATTATTTCTAGTGGCCACAATAAAATATGATTTGTTTTGGTTAAACTGTAACAAATGGTTTCGGATATTTTTTGAAATCTTTTAACGTCTTTTTATTTGAACATTAGAAAAAGTAAATTTCTCCTATGAGAAATTCTATTAATTTTTTTTCTGACGCTGAATGTGTCGGCGGAAATCGGCGTATATTCGGCAGATATTTTTCTATAGTATCTAATTTGGTGAACAAGAAGAAATCGACACAAGAACTCTGAACAAGAATTCATCGTTTCGGCCGACCCAGCGGTGCGAGCATAGATTGTCGATAAGTTAAAATTATCAGAAAAAGACAGGCCACGCTATAGGTATCACAGCTAGATACTAGATACTAGAGAGAAGGTAATATATAGCTGATAAAAGTCAGCTTATCGACTCGACAAGTTTATCCTGAGGTCCATGCTCGCGCAGCAGATAAAAGAGGCTTTATAGTGATAATTTTGTTAAACATATTTAATTGAAGTAATGTAAGGAATATAGGAACAAATCTATCATAATTGCAGCGTGCTACGTTTTCAACCACACACGTTGAAGTTCCTGGAAAAGTAGGTAGGTTTCTGCGAAATCTGTTGTCCAAATATGGCGAATATCTACGGGTTAAACAGATTAAAATGTTGGTTTCAATCTTCATGTTTTTAGGCGACTGGAAGCCGGTAGGTAGGTACTGTGTTGCGACCAAATTAAAGACGCTGAAAAGATCGCTATTGAACCTTCCGACCACACTCTTTCGTTTGCAGTCTGCTGGCTATGCGAGTGTAGCTACGAACAGCTTGTGTCCCGCACAAAAGAAATGGAAACGTATTTTCTACTGGATTTATCACAATTTTTCTACATCGTATTACTTGTACATAACAAGTACAGCAGTACTATTGACGGTGACAATATTTACACAAGTGCTCTGGCTAATATGTAACACAGTATTCACATAGATTTAGTCATGGGCGTGTTTGTTTTGTGCTCATTGTATTTTTTTATTATTTCCAGCGGCTAGAGGTTAGTTTGTGTATGCGACATACTTTCTAACTGTAAATTTATTTTTATGAAAATACTATTTTTGTGATCGAGAGTGAATCGTATCCTTACATTGTATTAAATAAAGTCGCTTTCCACGTGTCTCTGTATGTCCGCTAACTCCTAAACGCAACGGGTTTTCATGAGTAAGATAACTAGTACCTATAGTGAAACCTAATTAACTTTTGTATGTAAGAATATCAACTTCACTATATTCATCTAGTCTTTTTTTCTGAATTACGCCCGTGCAAAGCCGAGCGTCTTTCAGCTTTGGTGCAATCGTGGATCCTCGCATTCTTCGGACACGTTTCGAGGCGGGGCAGTCAGTCTATAGAACGGCTTGATAGAGCGGCTTGTCGTTAAGGGCAAAGTAGAAGGCAGTAGACCGCGCGGGAGGTCACCCAAGCGATGGACTGACCAGATCATATCTGCGGTGGGACGTCCCTTGCATGAGTGCACCAGGATGACTGCGAATAGAGGGGGATTGCATGACATCGTGAGGCGCATTACATCTGCCTCCCCCACAACTACATGACGACCACGACCGCTCTGTCCAGAGCGAAACGACTGAGAAGTTTGAGAAAGCCGAGGCGGGTCACTAGTCATTTATAAGTTAAGTAAGCGCATTTAGAAATAATATCTGGGGCCTTATTCGCTATGACCATTCAAACACGTAAAACTCGAATTATTTATATTAACTCCTCTGAACTAACGTAAGGACCACGTATTACGTACGACTGCGCGTGGACCACATATTCTTTATCCGTCCTAACTTACGTCGTACCCGCTATGATTTTCTGTCTTCATATAAAACAAAATCAATCAACTTGAATACATTTATAAAATAATATGTATAATATTAAACTGTAACTTAATTCATCTTATTTACATTTTATAATAGGGATTTACATTAAATGTAACCTAACTAAGTATTTGTCAAATCATTGATTTCCTTTTACACGACTTGCGGCGAAGCCCAAAAGGAGACCTGTGGCCCGAGCACGAACATTTGCTAAAGTGTAGTGTTTCCGTATCGTTCACGTATTCAGTACAAACTATGAGTTATCTGTGCCACTGTTGTACTAGATAAATGATAGTTTGTACTGTTAACGTCAACGATACGATAACGTTACACTTTAGCAAAATTAAATGTTCGTGCTCGGGCCACTGTATACGTGTGTCCGTCCGTATATCCTTACGTAACTAGTCAACGACTCAACCGATTTCGATAAATGTTACATCATTAGATTCGTCTTGATGGCGCAAGTATTACTGGGTACATATTTCTCAAATATATATTTATATATATTCAACTATTACTATTAACCGGCAAAACGAAGACTCACGTTAGGGATCGAATACGTCTCGCCGGGTTTCGAGCATGTCCGATGCTCATCTTCAGGGCGAGTGCGCAGCGGCGTCTGCAAGCTATATACTATATATCATATATACCAGTGTTGCCAGCCCAAAAAAGAGCGTGGCAACACTGGTCACTGGGTAATGTTTAAAAAAATCAAAATAGTAGATTTTATCCGCTTGCATTTCATGTGTGTGCCAATAATTAGTTCAGTAGTCGGGTTATTAAACTTTCAGTTATTGATATAAAATGACGCAAAGTTATTTTAATCTATATATATATGAAAATGAACCCCTATTTCTCCTGGTCACGCTATACCTTGAGAACGGATCGGCTTTACTGATTTCATTCATCTTTTTTCAAAATGTTTCCAATACTTCGTGGAAGATTGTTTAAATTAAAAAAAAAAAAAAAAAAACGGCAGGTTATGGCGAGTGGCGAGCCTACTACGCGAACTAAGTCGCGGGCAGTCGCTAGTTACAAATAATCCTCCCATAAGTTCTGAACTAGGCTGCTATAGTGGATGTGAGCAGCTAATCAGTGATTATTATTTATTGTGATACACACAGCCTTGTATCAAAGTAATCCGAGCTCTATTTGTAGTATTTTTATGATATTGCTAATGTTTTCATTATTAATGCTATATTAGGTAAGGACCACTATCACTTATTACATATAATGACAAGTAACTATTATACTTTTTGTTCTGTCCTTATTTTGATGTGCTTGGATTTATTCATAGGTGAATAGCTATTAAACGAGAATAGGAGGCCTCTAGCATAAGAACAAGTACACAGGGGGGGGGGTGTTCCGTACCTCAGAGCGCGGTTGTTTTCTAACCTTGAGTTTAAAAAACAGACTTTGATAAATTCGACATTGACAGATCACTTGCTTACTAATTTTCTTTGAGGAGAGAAGAAAAAGTTTGTTGTAGTCTGATTGGTCAAAGTTATGTCAGATGCGGGCTGCAACCGTTTACCGATGGTAAAAAAGTTGCAACGCTCCGAGTTTCGGAACGCTCGAGTTAGAACAACTGAGTGCTTTACCCAGAGGTTCGGAACGGCGTTAGTGCGAAAAGTTGCACTCCGAGTGCGATCTCAACCAGGTTCTGAACGCGGCCCAGTAGGACAGAATCTTCTTTGACCAAACCCCCAAACGCAGCCATTTATATACTTACTACCTACTTCCCCCTTCATGTCGTTTTGTCCCTCTGTCGTCCAGGCGTGTTGCTAGGGTAGCTTACTTACTGTTAAATATTGCTTAAGTCTAAAGATTATATCACTTAAGTAAAGGGTGTAGGTATTCTTTTGGAGGTTTGGTTTTTACACTGGTAATATTTTTTCTGTAGACTGTCAATTTGACAGTTGACAGTTGATTTGTAGTCAGTACGTTTTGCCATTTCATAATGTATTATGAGCAGGTGGAAACACTATCTAATTTTTTTGAAACGGTACCGGTCATAATTTGCCTGTAATTGGAGAGCGCTACAGAAAGATGATTGGCGACTTCTTCGTACCTCAGATGAAGGACATTGATGAGACATAGCTTTAGTTTAACAAGATGGCACAACATGCTACACAGCGGGCGGGTTTTAGTATGCGGGAAACATTCGGTGAGTGAATAATTTCGCGTAATGGACCTGTGAACTAACCTCCACAATCGTGTGATCACACACCTTTAGATAACTTTCGTGGGGGGTATATCAGGTCACAAGGTAATACTGATGTTGGACCATTTGAAAGTTTAAATTCGCTGTGTTATTGCTGATATACAACCCCAGATGCTCGATAAAGTTGTTGAATATTAGACTTCACGATTGCGCTTCCTTCGGTCTAGCCGTGGCACTCATATGCCCGAAATCATATTTAAACAATAATGGCAAATTATTGTTTATATATGATAAAAAAAATACCCTTTAAAAAATAAACCCAATATCATACACATTACATATCATTATTTAAATTTGTTTTATTTCATTTAGTAAGTGTATACCTCTAAAAATACACTCTTTATTTATATGTTACTTCTTTACTTTTTTTACGTTATGTTAAATCTTTACTTTTAAATCTAGTTTTACAAAATATGTGTTTTATATATGTATACATAGGTACCTACATTATTATGTTACGTACATATACTAAGGATACTAGTAAATAAAGTAGTAGGTAAATAAAAAAGTTAGGTACGACTTTCTATTAACGTCCGTCGAGTTGACAGGAGGAGGGGGGAGGGGTATTACCCCCCCTATAACGTCCCTCGAGGAAGGAAAAACTGGGGAGCCCTTTTCGAGGTTTTTAAATTTATAATTCTGAGAAAGTTATATATCCTTATTGAGGTGTAAGTTAGCCTATTTCTGGCGCTTCGCCGGCCGCTGCCGCGGCACGCTCGCTGCGCTCGTCGTCGCACCTATTGTGACTTTGCTTTGACTACATACTCTGCTGCTGTGAAATATATATGTGCACGAAAACTATTGAAATTACTACATATAATTATTTACGTAAATTTATGTAAAATAAAATGTTACCGAACGTATGACAACTTAACCGTACGTAAAACGAATCGTTCAATGGCGAGAATTCTATATGATTTGTGATAGGTATTGACGTAAATATTTCAAAAATAATTGATTATAAATATTTTTTTTCTCAAAAACTACGCGTCTCCACAGGTTGAAACTTGGTGTGTGTGCTTATAATATAACCTTTCTGTAAAAAAAATATCAACCCCCAACTCGATGGACGTTAAAGGAAAGTTAAGCCAAAAGTTATTATAAGTAAGTTTATTCAGCATTGGACAATATTTGGTTTAGTCTGAGAGCTATATAAAATGGATATGATATAAAGAAAATGAAATATTCTCTGCAGATGAAGTCGTGGGTAAAAGCTAGTAGAATAAAATGAAATATAATAACAGTATAATGGCTAATACTTGAAAGTGGGTTGAAAATGGCAATATTTGTCAGAATAACATGTTGACTGGTAATAGACCTGTAACAGCAGACAACTCAACAAAATGAAACCAAAATGTATCTGACATAAGCAAACATAATTGAGTGAAAAATCTAGGAATGGTAAATAAATGCAAACCACAATAACTAGACACCATTATAATTTGTTTCCAAAATCGAACAGAACGCATAAACAGGCAACACTCGTGTGCGGCCATGCCGGCCATGACAACTTGACTGAGTATCCCGTTTAATGTGTAGGCTAATATTGCAGAGTGGCTTTTCTATTCTACTATTATTTATTTTTATGTCTCTAGTGCAAGAAACAATTTTAGACGATATCATAGCTTGAAGAGAGCTCGGTGAGATTTAAATCTTACATCATGCCCAATCATTCACTGAAGGTAACATCAGGACATATAAATAATAGGTGACAAGTTCATTGCAAGGTGGGTAGTTTCTATGCCTCGCTTGACTAGCTTCCATATACTCAAAATCGAAAGATCTGTCACTAAGTAATGAATAGTGTATTTTAGCAAATGTCCTCGAAACTACTTTGATTCTATGCTCTGCAACTGTCATGGTAATGACATAGTCAGTGTGCGACTCAAAGTCCCGAAAAACACATGTTCTTGATACTCTTGCTTGAAGACAGAATACCTGGCAGGGTAGGGCACTAAAATGGGCTCTGGCACAGGAAGCCTAGGCTGGTGCTGGCGGATAAGTAAAATTATTTTCCTCCATCCCCCACCACTGTGTGATAATTTACATTTACATGACCCAAAAGTGACTACTTCACCAGACACTAAGTAAGTACAACATAGTCAGCTCAGATTTATAGTCGATCACCTGTCAATGGTGCCAGAGCGGTAGTACAAAAATCAATTTATGTTTCATTTCATGTATGTATTTTAAGATTTTACATATTTTCAAAGAATAATTTTAAATATTTCAACGCATCTCTGGCAGTCAAATATTGCTTTAACCTTCGTACAAACTCTCCCAAATTTCCAGTTTACTCAAATGCCAGCAACTTGATAAGATCCAACCCGCCAGCCCTACTTGGAAATGGTTATACGCCTGTTGTGTTGTTACCCAGATACACATGGAACAAAAAAGTATGATTGATAATAACATTGACAGATGCATGCGAGTTAAGAGCGCTGTAAAGATTGTCTCAATTGACCTTGATGTAGCAGGAAACAATAGAAATTTGAGCAGCAGATCAGAATCATAATCCCCTTGCATATGATGGTCTACATTCCAGAAGGTAGGATTTATGATAGAATAGGAATTCTATTCTATTGGACGCTTGTTCAATAAATATTATTGACTTTTTGGATGGTATATTTTATGTAACTTGGCTTGAACTTAGCTTTGTGGTTTTTGCAGGTGAGCTGCACTATTTAGTGAGTGTTGTATATGATATACCATAAAAACAAAGGAGTAGGGGTTGTTTGGTGAAATACTAGGTGGTAAGGGGCCTAACCTACAAGCCAGTGCTTGTACCTAGTTGCATAAATGCGAAAAACTTGTTTTCAACATGTATTTGTATCCTACAATGTAAATGATATCATGCGCCATCCTTTACAGTGGGAAAGTACCTATCTAGATCAGTGCTTGTGCACATAACGTCAGCATGTTATACATTGTGTAAATAAACAAAATACTGTAAACATAGACAGGAGATGAACATGAAATCGCATGTATCAGCCTATAAAATCAGCTAATACTGATGTCCTGTGTGGCTTGCCATCTCAAACGTTTTATGAGAAAATAAGTAGTGAAAAATTTGCACTGAAAGACAATTTTCACTACTACAAAATAACTTCCAAAATAGATACATACACTGTTTTTCGGCGATAAAACTATAGGATTACCTGATTACGGCGTCGGTGAGGACGTCAAAGTAAATTAATCCATCGTAACAATTCAGTTTCGTATTGAATTTAGTAGCAGCACAATGGTACGGGCACATTGATATCTGCTGCCCGATCAAAACATACCTTTTGTAGCCTTATTGTGCCACTTGACGTCTTTGCAAATAGATAAAATGTAAGCTCTAAGCATCCTAGAAGTTTAATTAGGGCGTCAAACACGAGTAGGTTTCATTTTAGATGCATATTTTTGAAAAAATGCTGTTGCTTACAACACTGGAATGGCATAACACGCAAACACTTTGGTCGATTTTCACACTGAAACACTTCACTTTTACACGATTGTTAGTTCGAGGAACGCGAGACTGACCACGGTATGCATTTTCTCACTCACCTTGTTGTTTGTTTGCTATTTTATTGAAACAGTTTTGAAAAACTTCATATAAATGCATAGGCTCGTCATCGCTCGTCGCCATTTTGGATTTTACTGTCCAAAATAAAGCATAGACAATATAGAAATCAAACTATAAAGGTGCTGTTCAAAAATCTAATCAAAAATAAACTTAAATTAAATTAATGTCGCATAAAACATATTCAGGATATTTAAAGGAAAACATATTTACAAGGTTCATATTAGTCTCCAATAAACCGTTGTATTTTTACTCTCTAAATGTGAATCAATAAGTTAACTTGTAGATAATGACAATTTTATTAATGTTCCTCGCTTAATGCACAACTTTGAATTTGAACGCATTTCCATAGACCATAAAGATGTTTTTAGTAGTAGTGTAGTGTCATAAATGCTAGATGTTAACTACATTTCGACTAAAAACATTATTTAACAAAACAGTAAGCAAATAGTCCGGCCAGCCTCGTAGCACATGAGGTGCGTTCGTTTAGCTCTTAGGGCATTGGTGGCGTTGTCATTGATGGCTCTTTTGTTATAGCGTTATTTTTACCACTTTTGCCACTTTATCCCACACCCTATTCGACCGCTCACCCGAGCATAAGACCTAAAATCGCATGATTATTCTGTCAAATACATAGCTATCGAAAAACGATCACAAACAACCATGCTCCAGACGTGGGTCAAAATTTACACTTTTTGGTGGCAAACATTCCTCTTTTTTAGCTTTCCGAACGCTGAACAAAATGAGACATGAATGACACTTTTCACCCACAGATTCCCAATTCGAACGCCCCTTGTGAGCGTTTTTAGCGTTATTTTCGCTAAAAACGCTCACGAAGGGCCTATTTAAACGCACTAGCTGTCAAATACATAGCTGTCAAAAAACGATCACAAACAACTATGCTCCGGACGTGTGTCAAAAATTGCACTTTTTGGTGGCAAAAATAACTCTTTTATAGCTTTCTGAACGCTGAACAAAAAGAGTCATGATCAACATTTTCACCCACAGATTCCCAATTCGATCGCCCCTTGTGAGCGTTTTTAGCGTAATTTTTGCTAATAACGCTCACATGGGGTCTATTCGAACGCACTAATGGTGTCTATTCGAACGCACTAATGGTGTCTATTCGCTTGGCATTTTGGCAATACTCCAATGTTATTTGTATTGTTATAAACGCACATAACATATCTCGAACACTCTTAGCGTAAAATTACACGAGCTCTGGTCAGCCCTGAGTGTCGTCACTCGGCCTTCAGTCAGGTTTTCTATATTTTCTATAGGGAAGATGAGGTGGCACCCTTACCTTATGCTCCAAGTAGCATAAGGTAAGGGACTTTACCCAGGCATAACAAATTAGTAGCAATATTATTTCGTGGCAGAAGTTGTGGGTTGTGGACAGTAGAGAGATACGAGTAGATAGATAGATTTATAGATAACACTTTATTGAGACACCAGTTTCATGTTATATTATATTAAAAAAATGCTGAAAACTAGGTGTCACAATGGGCGGTCTTCTCGCCTAAAAGCGATCTCTTCCAGACGACCCACCCCGTAGACAGTATATTACAACCAAAAATTTTAAAAGTCTGATGCTTATATCCAATAAAACAATGATTACTAAATGTTTTATCAATATAGTAAGCAAGTTGAAGAGAACGTTTTTCGTTTTTAAACTATTATGGTCACAAACATTAGAAGTATTCAAATTATCAACGGAATAATGTAGCGTTATAAAATGATCCCTATACAAATTGTCACAACCTGTCCAAAGAAACTCAATTTTTGCCAAGAGAATTGTGTCAGGCGTCGATATAAAATTGGGTAAAAGTAGATATTTTGGAAACGGGAGAAGCACGGACTCCTCAGCCGTTATCCAAAGGCTGCCTTATCGTCCAGCCAGATATGATTATCAGAACGATGGAGTTCAGTCAATTCAAATAAAGATCAGCCTTAAAAATGTGAATATAAGGTCTGAGATTTTGTAAATTCCTAAGGACGTATTAAAGTGTTCACGAATCCTTTTAGACCCAAATTTCTAACTAGAATTAAGAAGACCTTCCTTGTGGTCCAGCCGCCAAAAGCCCTGGACATGTACACAAGGAAAACCAACCAAATTTTGCATGACAAGATGTCAACAAACAATACACATTTGTCAAATTTTGAGCCAAAACAGGAAATAATGGCCAAATCTAAATAAACCCTTTTGTATTTATAACATCCTTGATAGTTTTAAGTATTCGAAATTTATATTGTGAAAAGTATTATTTATAACCCCACGCGGTAAACTTATGAGTACGAAATGCGAGGGAGAGTCAGCAGGATGAGCGAGCGAGATGTAGACATGGCGTGATCAGCGGCGGGCCTGCTCCCCACACCCGCACCTCTCTTCTATAAAGGCATACCCCGGCTTGAACGAAAAGACTTTTGAGTGACTGTCGACGAGACTAGTCGTCGCGCGCAGCGCATTTTGATTTTCAGACAAAGGAGAAAATGCCCTACATCCTGATGTGGACTTGAGGCAAGGCCAAAAAGTCATGCGGCCCTAACACAAATGGAGAAATGACCCGATGGAGGACAATAAATAAAACAGAGGGCTAAACCGTAAGCCACAATACCAGGAGATCAACTTCAACTGGAAAGATACCTTTCGTAAATCACTATATATCAAACCCTCAAACCTGTGCGCGCAAATCTCGCTTCGTTGCTCGCGCGTTCATTCCTAAGAATTGGAGAATCAGTAGAACTCGCAAAATTACAGACACTAAATTTATGATGTAAGAAAACAATGCTTAACTTCAATAAAACTGTGTAATTCCTCGAATATGTCTCGATTATGATTTTTTCTCCCGACGCACGCACCCATGAATAGGTACCTACCTTTCCCTCACCAAGGCGGCCTGTTCACAAAGCCTGGCGCCCTCTCGGCTCAGATACCTATCCGGCAATAGTCTTGCAAAGTCCAAAACACGACTTGCACGCAACACCTTCAAATTTTATTTAAATCCAAATTACATCATTATTCTACATCAAAATAGTACCCACGACAATGGCTTTTAATCGTAATACGACAATTATTACCATATATATTTTCTGTGAATTCCGAATGCGCCATGATCACGGATGAACTGAGGAATTGCGAGTGGGCGAATGTTCACGAGCAGACGAAACGGTCTACCCTCTTCCATACTCGTTTGTTATACGAGGCACCACTACTATTGTTCCCGTTGATAATTTGAATACTTCTAACGTTTTTCGTGTTAGGAAATCATAACAGTCGGGGCTATCTTATAATGGCAGTGGTATTTTGTGCAAGCGACCATCTTGGTTGACGGTGCCATAGTGCCAGATATTCTACCTCGAAGAGACCAATTGATAGTGTGCCACTACTAATGTGACGGTGAAAGCACTAGTTTTTAGGAGTATGATACAAATTTGTTCTTTTGTAATTTTGTAGTCAAATACTAACCACTGACTCAGTCATGTGGTTCGCGAGATTTGTGAAAATAGTTTCACAGTATATTAAAACATTAACCAGAACTCAAAATTATATTTAAATTAGGAATTTCTCGCTTACTACAAAAGCAATTACTAATTTAGTTTCGCCCATATCGTCACTTGATAGTTCATAAAGCCAATACATAATATAAAAAATAAGTTACAAATTTCTATCAATGAAAACAGGTAAGTTTTGTATCATCTTTGTTAGCTATTTAACCGTGATGAAGTGGTGCAAACATTACTGTGTTTCATTGAAATGCAATATTTTCTGTGAAATTACAGGCTAATAGATTTAACATTTTATATCTCAGGGTGACGAGTACAGTTCATTGCCTTGCAGGGGCTTGAGCTCTATTAGTTTAAAATGTTGACTGTCGTTGAACAGTTATGGTTAAGCGTGACGCTTCACATCAAACTAGCAATTTACTCGGCTCGTCACTGATGTACATAAAATGTTTCCTGTTGTCACACCTGAAAATGATTACAATATACTTATATTTTAGTCATACTTTCATTCCAAAGGCAGACACTTTGTTGAGAAGTATTTCAACACGTTTTATGATAGCGTACATTGATATACACAGAAAAATTATCAAAACAAAGTTTACAAAATAATGTAATTTAAATTAGTCGATTGGACTAGTTTTGGATTGCATCATACCTGTACGATCTATCGATCAGTTTGGTCCTATTTCATCTCTGTTAGAGCACGCGTTTTGGTGGAAGCTTGTGTTGGAAACTATATTAACTACGATATAAATTATATTTGGAGCAATATACATAAGAAAAACGAGACTTGATCGAGTGACACATTTTTAATAACTTACTTCAGAATCTGACAACATCAACAAATTATTCGAAACCTATTTGCTGATAATAATTTCAGTGGCCAGTTCTAACAGTCTCCCTAATTGAATATTCTTTAAGTAATAGGCGGAGCAATCACAATTCCAAGCGCATCCCTCAGGCCAGTAAATCTCGGCCTAGGTAATCCTTTCATCATAATATCTGTGAGCTGGATTACAGTCCTCAAGTTCATTGACTTGATTTTCATATTCGTTTTCAAATGCATCAACGACATCTTCATCTTCTACTATATTCTCTCCCTCAAACGATCGTATGTAACTTTCATCTCTCAACCGATAGTCTTGTCTTTCATCAGTTCTGTTATGATGACTGTCAAACTCAACTTCAATAGTTGGTTCTACAGGTATACAATCTGATAACACTTTAATATCATACTCATTTATGATTTTGTCATTTTCAGTGCTGTCCTTGTCATTATCCTACCCTTAATTTTGATAATGGTTTTTCGTCAAATTTTATGTCTCGTGACAAGGCGATTATTGTTACCTTCTGCAACCCATATACGATATCCGTCTTAATCGTATCCAACTAAAATGCCTTTTACAGCCTTCTTGTTTAATTTCCTTCTCTTTTGTTTCGGAATATGAACATAACACGTGCTACCAATGATGCGCAATTGTTTTATGTTCACCTTCTTTCCAAACCAGAGTTCATAGGGTGTTTTCCCATCTACACGTGTTGGACCAGTTCTATTTAATATGTATGCTGCTGCGTTCACAAGTTTTGTGGCAGCGTCTCATTAGCATACATAAGCGATCTAGCAGTCTCAGCTAGTGTTCGATTTTCTTTCTCACTGGAACCGTTCTGTTCTGGTGTGTATGGCATTGTTAATCTCTGTTTTATACCATGTCTAGCCGGAATATCTTTTACCTTTTGGTTATCAAACTCTCCGCCGTTATCGCTGAGAATAGTTTTGACAACGTGGCCATTTGTTTTTGCTTTAGCGATCATCTGTTCTAAATATTTACTTACCTCTGACTTCTCTTTCAGAAAGAAGACGTATCTAAAGCTCGTATAATCGTCTTTGAATAACAAAAAATACCGATATTTCGAAATCGAATTCGGAAATGGTCCGCATACATTGCTATGTATTATTTCGCCTGCTTCTAAGGTTCTTTCTCTCGTTCCAAATTTCAATCTATGAGATATTCCATATACGCAGCCTTCACAGAGTTCACGTTCAACTGGTAGGTCAATTCCTAGTTCACGTTTGACAAGAGCTCTTACATGTCTATTATTTTGATGGCCGAGTCTCTCATGATATAACTGAGTTTGTGATGTCATAAACACTTCTAGTTTTCTAAATGGTTATACATTCGTGACGTTAAGTTTGTACAGTCCACCTCAGTGACATCGTTCGCCAATCAGTTTGAGTTCTCCATTAATAGACATGCTGCAATTATTTGACTTGATAAGAATGCACTTTGTGGGTTTTTGTCGTGAGTAGCAAGGACAGAGAATAAGTTCTTTTGAATTGATGGAACATACCATACATCTTGAAGAGTTATCGGTACGATTTTACCCTTAACGTTCGCTTCAATTATAATTGATCCTTTTCCTTTCGCTAAAATCGTATTTCCATTCGCTGTTGTAACAGTATAATATTCATGGAAATTCTCAAAACTTTGAAATAGATCGCCTCGGTTGGTGATGTGACTCGTAGCTCCATTATCGACATATCAATTCTTTCTGTCGCATTCTGCCGAAAAAATCGCCGTCGTTGCCTGTACTGTGTTTACAGACATCAAAGTCATGTTGGCACCTTCCCTGGTACGATTAGGATTATCACTCTTCGGTTGTCGACCGTCGGTGATTTGCATTTGCATTTGCTCGAAGCTCTCGCGGTGAACGGACGTGTGACCGGCACACCAGCCGTACCGCTCGTAGGAGTTTCTATCAAATCGCCCTGTCCCGTGTTCCCTATGAACACGCAGAGGATAGCCAGTGCACGTGGTCCGCCCATGCTGCAAGGTCCCTCATTCCCGATACCTGTTTCCCATCCAGGAGGATAGCCGGTGCGCGTGGTCCGCCCATGCTGCAAGGTCCCTCATTCCCGATACCTGTTTCCTATCCAGGAGGATAGCCAGTGCGCATGGTACGCCCATGCTGCAAGGTCCCTCGTTCAAGAAACCTGATTCCTGTCCTGGAGGATAACCGGTGCGCGTGGTACGCCCATGCTGCAAGGTCCCTCGTTCCTGAAACCTGATTCCTGTCCTGGAGGATAACCGGTGCGCGTGGTACGCCCATGCTGCAAGGTCCCTCGTTCCTGAAACCTGATTCCTATCCTGGAGGATAACCAGTGCGCGTGGTTCGCCCATGCAGCAAGGTCCCTCGGTCCTGAAACCTGATTCCTATCCTGGAGGATAACCAGTGCGCGTGGTACGCCCATGCTGCAAGGTCCCTCATTCCTGAAACCTGCTTCCTATCCTGGAGGATAACCGGTGCGCGTGGTACGCCCATGCTGCAAGGTCCCTCGTTCCTGAAACCTGCTTCCTATCCTGGAGGTTAACCGGTGCACGTGGTACGCCCATGCTGCAAGGTCCCTCGTTCCTGAAACCTGCTTCCTATCCTGGAGGATAACCAGTGCGCGTGGTACGCCCATGCTGCAAGGTCCCTCATTCCTGAAACCTGCTTCCTGTCCTGGAGGATAACCGCTGCGCGTGGTACGACCATGCTGCAAGGTCCCTCGTTCCTGAAACCTGATTCCTGTCCTGGAGGATAACCGGTGCGCGTGGTACGCCCATGCTGCAAGGCCCTCGTTCCTGAAACCTGATTCCTGTTCTGGAGGATAACCGGTGCGCGTGGTACGCCCATGCTGCAAGGCCCTCGTTCCCGAAACCCATTCCCGGAGGATAACCGGTGCGCGTGGTCCGCCCAGCATGGGCGGGATGACTGGTTTGGCCCTGAGGAGGGCCACGGGTTCCGGGACGTCGCGGTCGCGGTGGGACCTCTAGCAGGAGCGCGACGGCCTGCGAGGAGTATCGGGTCGACGGGTACGTGGATTACCACAGGCGGCGGTTCGGTTAGTGAGTACTGTGGTAACGGGATGATTCGGGATCCAAATATGAGGGCCTTGCAGCAACTAGCACTTGTTTAGGTCTCCTAAGTTTTCCTTCAACTACATCCATAGCATCGTTTATGCTTTTTAAAAGAATGCATATTTTATACTTCCAAGTTGACCAATTGACTTTTCCTTCAAGTATTCCGATTTGAAACTGTGTCGTAAAATTTGCCATTTTCTACAATTGCTGCGCACATAACCTGTTAGAGCACGCGTTTTGGTGGAAGCTTGTGTTGGAAACTATATTAACTACGATATAAATTATATTTGGAGATATATACATAAGAGAGAATATAAACGAGACTTGATCGAGTGACAAATTTTTAATAACTTACAGTTCTAACAATCTCTAGTTTCGAGTTGATATTTGAGTTTGACGCAAGAGCGTCGTCTAATGAATACGATATACATTTAAGTCTTACTTACCTGCAAAAGACTGACTGCACACATTATATTGTGAAGTGTTTCAACAGGTTATTATGTACCTATTCTGATAGCGCGCGTTTATAAGCACAGGAAAACTATAATCAAAATAAAGTTTACAAAAGACTTTCGACTAATTACGATTATATCGTAATTAGTCGATACAAAATCTATCGATCAGTTTCGTCCTTCCCGTCCCACCTCTCTTATTTTTTTTTTCGAATTGAAATTTGAGTTTGACGCAAGAGCCTACAAAATTTTCGAGTGCACATCAAATAAAAAACAAAAACAGCTCATCTACATGTAACATGTTCTCATTGAATTCAATAAACAGTCAAAACCAGGTAATATTCCTTCGTCAGTTGCTAGTTGCTAAAACGATACATTGAACTATACATTTTAAACTGTTTCGTCATTCAACATAACCTTTGTGTCATTGCAGATTTTAGTTAGTTTTAGTCAGTTATCATCACGATACTCGAGCTTATTCAAGCACAGGAAGCAGAACGCAAGTAAAAGACACAATGTGAGAGGAAAGGAAGTACCTTCTGTGACCGCTAATGCGGCTGTATGCCGCGAAAGTTTAGAAGAATGTCTTCGTAACTTTGATAAAGATGTCTTAGCGGAAATGCGTAAGATTGACTTGAGGAGCCTCGTGACGTTGTCAGCGTCTTCCCGGAAACCTTCGCAGCATCTCAACGAGCTCTCCTCTGTACGTAAGGTGTCATATGTGTCATCGGAGTCCTTTGAGAAGAATAAGAATGGGTGGGACTTACCAACGGTTACTGTTGATATTAGACAGAGAAATACAAGGTTAGTACAAGTATTTCCTATCTCAAAGTATTAATATAACAGTATTCGTAAGATTTATGCATTCGTGTTTGTGAATTGTAACAATTATGATTTTGATAACACTCTCTTAGTCTTGTCATAGTGTACAGGCAAGCTATGTCTTCTTATCATCAGTCATCAGTATAGTAGTCAAAGTTAACCAATGAATGCATGTGATACAAACTTTTATAAACAAAATCTTTCCAAGAATTAAAGTTTAGATCCTTATCCCTTCTATTACAATCAATGTAATTACCACAAGTGCTACTGCAGCTGTCTCAGTAACCCAGGGTCATTCTCCATAACAGGAGCCAGGATTGACCAAGAAGTAACTGTTCTAAAGGAAAGATAGGCAATTGCATAAAATGCTCCATGCTCTGCATCAGTTTGTAAGTTATCTTGATTCGATTCAATTTCTTAGATCATGACCTCTACGGGATTGTAGAAATTCCCCCAGTGTTGCATTGATAGGGTAGAAAACAAATGAAAGAGACTGGGCAGTGGAGGGATCAGCGTTTGGATCATATCTTTTGCCTCTTGCATAGAAACCTAAGAAGGACAAACACATATCTCAATATAAAGGAGAATTATGAAAATGCCCACTTGGGCATCACTCACTCAAATCAACATATTCCTGTAAAATTGCACACAATTATCACAAGCGTTTCAGTTACTCTTATCCCCAATTTGATATGTTTTTCCACATTTATTTGGTTTATGATGTTTTTGATATGCTTGTAAAGATTATATGGCTTACCAAGTTTATAAATAAAAATTTAAATGGTTATTAAATTTAAATTAAGGGGAGGGGGTGATTCTATAATAAAGTTTCCAATGTTATCCGAGATTTGCCTATTAATAAGTTTAAAATTACTATTAAAAATAAACTCTGTCAAAAAGGTTATTACAAAATTTCGGATCTCTTGGAGGATAAAACAGCTTGGGACTGATCACTCCAGGATCTATCTACTCGTGTACTAAGATGTCAAAGTGTAGCGTGTCTTGCCCAACTGATACCATTATTATGTTCTCTTTTGTAAGGCAACACACTGGAGCTAATATTTGTAGTACCTAAGTAAAAACATTGTAAAAACATCTATATATAAAAAATGGCCCCGAGTTTCTTGCCGCTTCTTCTCGGTAGGCTCTATATATTTTGGAACGCGGCGGTAGTCTTTAAAGTACATTATAATGAAAAATTGACGTTCATAAGTGTGTCTTTGATGCCTAAATTGAATAAATGATTTTAACTTTTGACTTTTGGGGGAGATCGACTACCCCCCCTTCAAAATAAAACTGTGGAACCTCAAAGTATTTAAATTTATAATTTTGAGACAGTTATATATTCTTATCGAGGTGTATGATGTGTGTGTTTGTATATAACAACTTAACCATACGTAAAATGAATTGTTCATTGGTGAGAATTCTATATGATCTGTGGTAGGTATTGACATATATATTGCAAATATAATTGATTTTCAATAATTTTTTTCTCGAAACTATGTGTTTTTCATGTTTGAACTTGGCGTGTGTGCTTATAATAATGTAACCTATCTGAAAAAAAATATTAATTCTAACTCTATGGACGTAATAGGTATGATTCAATGTTGACACATTGCAAATATCATTGATTTACAAAAAAAATTTTTCGAAAACTACGTGTCTCCGCAGGTTAAAAGTTGGAGTGTGCTTATAATAATGTAACCTATCTGTAAAAAAATCAACCCCTCACTTGACGGATGTTAATGGAAAGTTAAGCCTTAAATCTAAAATAAGGGTTTTTAACAAAAATACCTACCACAGAAACATTTTGAAGAATATTTGTTTTTAACGGGTTAAAGTAACTAAAAATATTCCTGAAACATTGTGAAGCATGTTTGTTTATGTCAAGGTTTCTGGGTTCCAAATATATGTAATTCACATGTATATAGTAAATGTATCTGTTGAAAAAAGGCTACAGGTCAAATAGTGCAGGAGATCCAACTGGTAAGAATAGGTTCTGTGGCATGACTAACTAATCACTGCTTATGATAGTAATAATGTGCTAAAAGCAATAATAAACAAGTATTCAATAATAATATGATAATTGAACTAAATGATGTGTGAACTATTGAATGCTTGATCATTTTGGAAGTGTCATAGTTCTGTATACTTGTGATCATGTAGTATATATATGTATGAGTTACGACTGCGTGAATGCATACAGGCAAGTTTTTATATGATGTTAAGCACACTAAGGCTTATCACAGTGCATTGTTACCTAGAGTGTAACCTTTTTTCTTAAGTTTTTATTGCCAAAAGTAGGCACAACCAGGTGGCCCAGCTGGTGGAAAGTGGTCCCATTGCCTATAGATATTTGCAAAATCTACTGCACATATGCAGACTGTCCGCATCAGGACAAAAAATAACAATAGATTTATGAATGAAACTTGCCTTGAATGAGGCTTGCTGATTCGGACAGATTAATGCCTTGTAGCTTACCGGCCATAGCATAAAAATCATATTTGCTAGTGTCATACTAATGTGTTCCTCATCAAAAGAAGAATGTACCGCATTGGTGATAAGTGGGTAAGTGCTATAATATTCTAAATTCTCTATAAATGTCTATACCTACATGCAACAATGAACCATAGCCGCCTTATATAATACATTGAATGGTTTAAAGGTATTTCACATAGGAAAGTTGCTTAGGCCATGATTTACATTCGAGGCAGTCCTTGTAAATAGGGTGGTAGAAGTCTTAATCCTTCTCTGACCGGAGACGTTAATTTACGTCAATTTAATTCATAAATCTTGTGTTTTAGTTAATTACAGTAAGGGAGTGATTAAACCAGGAACTTGAAAAGTGAGAGGCTTTTAAAATGTGTGATAAAACTTCAAAACTCTGAGATAATTAGATAGATAGATTAACTCACAACACCACAATACAAATATATGTTAGATACAAATAAAAAAAAGAATGAATTAAAAATTCAATCAAAAATATTTCTCAATCAAATAGGTAACCTACTTAAAATTAAAAGTGTCACAATGGCGCTCTTATCGCTCATAGCGATCTCTTTCAGTCAACCATGCACGGAAAGAAATAGGCATAAATATATAAAGGCGGTGGTATATAAAACAAGTTTACTAAACAGTACATATTGCAAAACAAGAATATAGCTAGAAAAAATTACTTATAATATATATAAACTTTACTTATATGATTATACTATACATATATACTAAAACATAGATAGATAGATAACGCTTTATTGTACATAAAGCAAACGTGGATACATTTAATATACAATTATTAATACTGTTGTACAATGGGCGGTCTTATCGCTTATAAGCGATCTCTTCCAGACAACCTTTGGATGGAGAGAAATTATGATACACGAATAGACGGCAATGTATTTGAAAAACAACGTCAAAAGTAAGCCTATATAATATTAAAATTACATAAACTACACAAGCATAACTTAATATAAATAAATAAATAATTATAACATAAATACATATATATTACATATATAAATACATACACATCATATACACATTCCAGAACATATTTATAAGAAACATATTCATATTTTTATTTTTTTAAATGCAAGCGACTAACAAAAATAACATTGAATCAACTTGAGAGGTAAAGCCTCTTTACTTGGTCTTTAAAGGCAGGAAGTGTCTCCGCGCGTCTAATAACATATATACATAACTATACATATATATCATTTAAAATAATTATATTATAGCAAAGATGATGCTTCATTTGAATATTGTCGGTCATCATGAAACGTGACGCCTTTAAATAGTGAAAATATTGTCTTTTCTACAAATCTCCTCGAGGGATAACCCTTAACCAGACATGTCGCAATTCCTGGAATCGTACTATGTTTTCTTAAAAAAGCGATTGCATTATTGACCAAATATGACGACTAGTGAGTCTACGATCTAACTAAACGATAGAGATGCAACTGAGTAGATAGGTACTCATACATCCCAGGTCTGGCCAATATCAATCATCCACTACATCCTTTCATTCAATTGGCCGAGACATCTATATAGTGCAGTTATAATATTGTTAACTGACCGACTACATAGCCACTGAACTATAGACAAAATAATACTTACAACTTCGAGAATTCTAAGGGCAGTCAAATTTTTCTGGGATACCAATCATTATCTAATGTATAAGCTTCACTACATTAAATTAATTTTCACTACAATAAATTAATTCAATTAATTTTCACTACAATAAATTATTTTTAACAATAATATATAACTATTTTGGGCAAAAACTTAGCATTGCCATCTAGCGTGGCAATGCCGCCAGCGTTTTGGCCACTTTTCCCCCCACCATGGGGCTTATAGATTAGATAGTTATTATTATTATTATTTTATTTAATTTTTAATTACTAACAATGTAATTTTTATGGAGAATTAATGTTCATGATATATATTTTTAAGTCTTTATTTATTGAAAAGGATTTTGATCAGACATTATTATTAATATTTATTTATTTACATGGTCATTCCACTCCCATATTAAAGTCTATATTAACCACGCCTTTTTATGGCTATATTAACAAGTTTGTTTAGGCTTCTCGCAGCCGCTGTTAGAGGCAAGGCTGCTATTACAAATTCCCAGCTCTTTAACGTCGATATCGGTAGCCATCAGTAGCGCCCTTTGCTCGACTTCATTCCGGACACTTTCCACCAACAGATAGTAAACATCCTCACATACTCCGCACTCGGCACTATGTGGTGAATTGGTCCTCTTCATTAGGTATGCAAGTTTCAATGCAGTGACAATCTTCACTGCAATATTGCTTGTGCGCTATTATACTAAATTATTATAGGGTAATCTGCTATTGTATCGGCCCCTGCGTGGTTTCGGCCGTTTCAACTAAATTGATGTATAAATTAGAAATTGCAACTTTATGATACCATACATTTGTGCTAAAATGAACCTTATACATTAAGCTATAAACAAAATATTAGATCGCCGTTCAGACGTCCTTTATTTCCCTATTTAGTATCAACTGAAATCCGTCGCGCATGCCTGTGTCGTTTTAGTGCTTATTCATAGCTCGGGCCGGCTGGTGATGACCTGTTGGGGTTTGTGTTTTATACTGGTTACAGTCGTTAATTGCTTACTATTACAATTATTTAAAAAAAAAGGATCGTAGAAGAATATCTTAGGCTACTTATTTTCTATTCACAGTTATTTTTTACTTTGATAACTATGGGGCCGGAAGGGTATATATTTAACGAAAACTAAATATCAACAGGGGGGCCGAAACAGTTTCTATTTTCAGATGCATAAACCAAAAGTCGGCCGTCTGGGATGTTATTTAAGTGTAGGTTAATTTTCAACTTTATGGTTTTTTCACTAGATGATCTAACATGGCGAACACATATTAAAATTACATACTTAAGCGTCTACAATATGACAGAGCCAATCCTAAAAACGCGGTTGATGCTGTAAATACCCTGGGTAGGACACAGTGTTGAACACTGAGTTCCGATAATCCTCAAAACGTGCCGATATTTCTACAAAAGGATTGGTTAGCAAGCACAATTGCGGAAGTGAAGTCACATTAAAAGTAAAAAAAAGATTTCTAGAACAATTTAAACTTAATTCCGATAAAAAAATCGGAAATGAAGCTTCAAAATCGGGCAACCCTCTCGGACACCTACAAATTAAATCAAATATCTTCTCTAAACAATAATCCTCGACCACTAGAATACCAGAATACCCATATACCTACCATATAAATCACAGATATTTAATAGAAGATTTAGATGTTGCGTCTGAGTTTGGTTTTCCCTGCCTGCATCTCCGTCATCGAGTAATATTTCTTCATCACTCTTAAACTCCCCGTCAACCGAATTATGCAGAACTCTTTCACCAGTGTCTAGACATAGAACCAACTCTTAACTAGACTACTTCCAGATCCGGAAACATTTCACCTGCTTTTGAAACCACCTATTTGCGCCAAAATCATTAAAGTTTGGAAACAAAAGTAAGCCTAAAGATGACAATGGATCTCCTGAAAATGGAGATCATTTGCACAAGAGAAAGAAGATATTTAATAATTATTATTTTAGTTATTGTTTCCTAGATGTTGAATATTATGTTTTTTTCTGGTTTGATTTCAATGTTTATTTACATTTAAATCGATATTAAGGTAACATAATGATGAGAATGAAATGTTAAAAAGATTTTATCGACGTGTAAGAGAAATGATAAGATTTTTTGTACACCATTGTGTTTTCGTTTCACACACGTTTCGGGTTTCTCTCTTCTGTTTTTTTTTTCAGTCTAATTTTTCCATTCATCTACTTATTAATTATACACATTATGCCGATATAAGGCAAATACCACTGCGACGTTAGGGCGGAGAGGGCCGATATTTAGGAAAACGGTATTTGTTGAAAGAATGTGTAATAACTTTAAAATTAATAGATATAATATGTCATCCACGTTTCAATCATATAATCTTATTATAATTTTTGTTTGATAACGATTAATCAAAGGGCCTGGAATAATTAAAAATATATAAGGAGAAGATTTTTTTTTATTATATTTGGGTTTGTTGGCTCCATGAGTTAGACGGGAATTAGTGTTACTTTTAAATTTGCAGATCTGTTATTTTTGTATTATATGATTTTTAAAGTACTAACGCCTGCTTAGCAAGACTGAAGATTGCAATTTTAGAGAGAAAAACATCTATGGATGGATACGAACACGCGTATTCCGACAGCTACAACATAATAAATACTATATAATTATTTTTACTCAGCCATTAGAATTACAGCTTGTGTGAGTTAAAAAACTATATAGTAAACTAATACAGATAGATTGATATTGTAAATGTGAAACTGTCTGAATGGATATTTGACCACAAACTACTGAACCAAGGTCGACAAAATGATATAAATTATGGCATAGGCAAAGTAAGTAAATATCTATAAGTAGAACGTGTTCCCTTCTAGCGTTGATTCCCGCAGGTTAGTCGCGAGGCGCGTGTAGGGATGTCAACATCGCCGCTAAACAAGTGCACATCGCATCTACGTTTTGTTGGTAGCCTACGTAACTCAACAGAAAACAATGACATTTACAAACTGCCAACCCCGACCGCTCTGCCGGCACTCACGTAATGATCACCGGCAAGCGTTCACCGCCCCCACCCACCGCCTTTTACCACTTTTGTCGTCTATTTGTCGCAAAGACGCTCAGTAGTTACTGGGGCCGCGCGCTCCAAGTACTTTGGCATAGGTATGTGATGATCGGGCTGATTATTTTCCTGTGGGACAATCACATTAGGCGCAAGCAAGATTTTTATTTGCACTCTATAATGTTTTCTGGAATTAATAAAATTAGCGGAGTTATCATACATATAGCCCTTATCAACAGCGTCTACTTTACTGTGATCGATCGTTTGTGTGACATGTCATTGACCTTTGGAGAACTAATATAGATAGGTAACAATATTGTTATATTATCATAGAGATGTCAGTTGTTTTGGCCAGTTTCATGTCGCATCACCCATAAGTACTAATTAATCAAATCCAAATTAGTTGAATAGACTAAACTTTGAACGTTTTTTTCGAGACCCACTTGGTGTTAAGCGGTAACCTCTGCCTAGAACAGATGCATTTCCTCACAAGTGACGAACTGCACTGCGCCCGTAATCCTGAGGCATAACTTATTAAGTCTCGTGTGCCTGTAATTTCGCCGGCAACCATGCCTATAAACCAAATATTAAAAATATTGCGAACATTATTGCTTCACGGTAGAAAAAGGTGTGGCAGTAGTTCCCGGACGAACTCATTCACGAAGAGTTCTACTGCTACTGAATTAGAAGTTAGAAGAGTTCAGAGTTGTGCATTAGAAGGAGAGGTGCATTGTAGGTAAATATAAACTTAATGCTTTCAACCCTGAAAGCCTTAAGTTTATATTTAACGACATACGAGTTAATGTACATAGAAAAGATTTTTCCAGTTTTCCAATCGTGAAGCAGTAGTGTGCTGTGCACATTGCTGTGTTTCATTGAAGGGCAGTTTCCAGCGACATTACAAGGTTAGAGATTGAACATCTTATATCTAAATTCAAATTCAAATTCAAATCAATTTATTTGCCAGAATGTAGTTTACAAATGTGGTCACAAATGTATGATGTTAGAATAATATACATGGTTCAAGTACATTCTACCACATAAAATGGTGTGCAAATATCATCTCTCCTCACTCTATGTCACCATTATTTGATATATTGGAAGCAATTACAATAACATTACATTAAATCATTAAAAATTGGATATATAATTAATTAAAATATGTCAAAAAAGAAATAAGTACATAATTTGAAAGACAATAAAATTCCGTTAAGGTCGTACACGATTAAATAAAAAAAAATCATAAATTCTAATTTTTAACATATTTGGTCCTAACATAATTATTTCAGCTCATTTTACCATTAATGTCACAATACTTTGTCAATAACTTAATCTATCTTAATCTTCAGTTACCTACACGCTTTAAATTCCATATAATCTTTTACACTATAAAAGCAATTATCGCTTAGCCATTTGTAAAGTTTTGTTTTGAATATAGGTAAAGGTAAGTCTTTTAATGTATTTGGCAGCTTATTATACACCTTAATAGCATTTACAAAAGAATTTCTTTTAAAAACTTGTAGATTACATTGTGGTATGTACAATTTGAGTTTGTTTCTGACAGTTGCATTTCTTGTCATAACATCTGCATGTTTCTTAAAATGTTGTGGATGTTGTCGAACAAAGAGACATAACTCCTTTATGTACATGCATGCTAAAGGCAAAATTTTAAACTTTTTAAATAAAGGTTTACTAAGGATGACGAACGCAGTACATTGCCATGCAGGGTTTTCAAACTCTTGTAGTTTGAAATTCTGAATTGCACTGTACGCGTGACGCTTAACATTAGTCAAGAGAACCGTTACTGATTGACATAAGAAAAGCTAAACTACAACTTAATGTGTCGTGACCAGAGTGGCTACTATATTTTCACGAAGATAATTTAGAAAAAAAACCCACCAAAGCTTTAAAGTTTCTCATATCTTCTTTCCAGGCCAACCGCAACAGACAAGTTCGTAGGCCTTCTGTCTCCCTCCATCAGCACCAGCCCCTTCAACTACACACTACAAGTGCGCGGGTTCAAGACAGAGCGGAGCACCCACGCTGACCAGAAACGGAATCCTAATCTGATAAATCGCCTACGTAAGTTCTTGGGTTAGTATGCTACGTTAGTACGTCCGCGTGTCGGCTGTTTTGTGATCTTGCTTACACAGCTTGTAACAAAACGGTGCAGTAATACTAAAACCCCACACGCAGAAGTTTGCATACAGTTGGGAGCTAACTACTGCGTCCCAGGAAGTAGTCAACATTCCGAGTTGTGAGGAACCAAAGTGTTTCTAATACTCAAGCAGGCTCATCCCTGAACAACTAGGCCAAAGACGGTAATGATCTTCAGAAGGTAGGCTAGGTAAACAAGGGGCTTAAGACGCGGTCCAACCCCAATTTTAAAATAATTTACGATGCTTTACGTAAGGTTGAAAATCGCTTGTTAGATTGGACGATGTAATGCGAAAATGCGGTAATTTTGTACGTTTTCTTTATATCTTTCGATATATACTAACACAATTGAAAAAACTGCTGGTTACTACTTTAGTACTATATGTTGGTTAAGTATTACCTAAAAAATAACATGGTGCTATCGCTGAAAATTCTGAGAGTTTGGACTTGAAAGTTTATTTTTATGCACCTATTTAGGATTTTTTTCTGCAAAGACCGAGTAATATTTATGAATTCTGTTCGGTTATTACTCTTTGCATGTTCCTTTTCTAACCTAAGTTTTTTTTTCATAGATTATTATCGAACTGTTTCGTTACACTCGATGTTTAAAGATTCTGCTTTTTACTATTATCAGGGTACGATCGCGCCTTAAGCGAGGTCTGGGCTGGAATGTGGTGCGAAGATAGAGCGTATGCAAGGTAGGGAGACGGAGATGAATGAATAGGTGTCGTGGGGACTGCCGAACGCATTGACATAGGCATGTCTTATATGGCTATCAAAACTTACTTTCTATGGATATTATTATAAACGATTTAAATGTTGATAACTTGCCATGTGAATCCTGAATAGGTACATATGCACATCTTTCAGTATTACTGCACCGTTTTGTTACGCGCTGTATATATGTGTGCACTGTGTGACAGAGATAATGCCCTACAACAGGGGCGGCCAACTTTTTCTGATACCCCGTGTCATCTACCAATTATATACTTCTTGACATTATAAATGCAGCAGTATAGTTCAGTATACAATTATGTAGGAATTACTTTTTTGTATTTTATTAGAAGGGAATACGTAGCATTGATATTTTCTGTATAACTTCTTATTAATAATAGTGTGAGCGTTGTGTCTGAGCTACATTGGCATATATAATCAAAGACAGATTTGTGGAAATGGCCAACTTTAAATCCGATCCGAGCGTCTGTAAGGCGAGAAGGTGTTAACTTCTTGTTTATATTGTATTACGGATACTGGTCTGCTGTGAATGCTTGCACCAGTTCAGTAGAAACATACTAGCATACAGTCTATTTTGTATATCCACTCACCACCAGTCGATTGTCAATATAACTATGAAATTTCTATTGAGTCGGAGTAGTTCGACTGATGAAGAAGTATGTATAAATTCCCTATATGTATACTATGTTGAACGTGATCATTTAGTGTGTAATCGTTATAAATTGTAGACAAAAAGGCTCGGACCCTGGTGTCTGTGGAGAGAAGTTTTATTAGAAAAAAAACTTCTTGTTTGTTTTTCTAAATTAAATATAAATGTTTCTTCCATTGCCCCTATATCGACTGGACTAATACCCGTGATCGACCGGTTGGCCACCCCTGCTCTTCAATATCGGAATAAGCCTTAGATCCATTTACATCACTTTTTTCTGGCCCAGACGTGTCAATCACATCATGTCAGACACATCAGGGACAAGGGCCAGGCTGAGGTTCATGTTTTAGTAAAGTTTATCGATGTGCTTGTGCCTGCGCCATTTTGGGTATGGGATTTGTCGTACGATGTTTTTCTTGACGGTTGAATACTATCCCTAATAAACTTTTAGTCAGCGTCTGCTTTCTCACCAAAGATTGCCAATCGCCAATATGAAGTGCCTATTTTTAAAATATTAAAATACTAGCTTGTGCCCGCGATTTCGTCTGCGCAGGATTAATACTTTGAGTAACTTATCTTCTCCAAGGCCATATTATATTTATACGAAAATGTCATATAAATTTACATGGTCAAGCGCAATTGCTATAATATATGAGTAAATTAAAAAACTTAAAGTATGTCAATCAGTAAACACTTATAATACAGGTGCAATTTTAAAACTTTATTACCGACTTCCATTCTATTACTTTGGTAAAAATCAGTTATTGTAGTATATCTCAAAAATTACTGGACCGAATTTGATGAGATAATAAATGGGACCACATGGGAAGCACCAAATTTAAATACAAAAAAAATGAGCATCGGTTGACTCTATTGAAAGTTATGAGGTAAGAAACTTAAAAAAAAAAGATCGTTGAATTGAGTACCTCCTTCTTTTTTTGGAAGTCGTTAGAAAATACAGTACTTACACTCACATATAAAATTAATCACCATGGGAAAAAAACTGTCATTACATTTCATCACCCTTGACGGTCGCCGAGCACGTCTAGTGTATCGAGCTGTCAAATGATAGCGTGCTTTTGTCTATGCTATCAGAAATTGACATAAACTTTGACAGAACTGTCATCATTACGATCTTGACTTGGCGGAGATCTTATTATTTTGTCTATGCTGTGCCCAAGAATGTTACGCTTTTTCATCCTAGTGGTGATGGATTGGTATATAAAACTTTTAATAATTCAAAGAATTCCTTTGCTTAGTGCAGACCGTAGCGCTTTCCAAATATTTTTTTAGATATGAAGCCCGGGTGGTTACATAAAAATTCAGGATTTGACCGAAAACGAACTACAAAGTTTAATTAATGTGGAGTCATTTTAATATGTAACATTTAACGTCTACGGACACTAAAAGCTCGTGTGCGCTCTAGGATTGACGCGTTTGAAATGTGGTGCTGGCGCAAAATGCTGAGAGTATCCTGGACGGAACGCCGGACAAACGAGTCAATCCTAAAGCAGCTAAATATAAAAACACGACTCTCTACAATCTGCAGACAAAGAGTCCTCAAGTTCTTCGGGCACACAGTCAGGCGAGACCCAGACAGTCTTGAAAGGCTGATTATCACTGGCTGTGTCGAAGGAAAACGAGGCAGGGGGCGCTCTCCAACGCGATGGACACACACCACTCAAGAGGCAACAGGGGCCACCTTACAATCATCCATTCAAATGGCGCAAGATAGAGAGAGCTGGAGAAAAATGGTGGCACAGACTACACACCAAAATCACGTCCCTCAGTCATGAGGATACGACTAAGAAGAAGAAGATTTGACGTCTAGGCGAGGACGACTAGGAGCAAAATAAGACAAGTACATAATTTAACAAAAAATTGCATTTATTCAGTTGAACTATCAGAACCTTTATTAGTATTGTCATATTTTATTAATTCATTTTCAATAATATTGTCTATTCTCACATCTCGTTTTTACAGACTTTTTAATTTTGAGACTACTAATTTAAGTTAATTTGACATACTTAACTATTTTATTATTTTAAATTAATTGTATTGAGACTACCTAGTTATTTTAATTCATTGGACATTTTTAACTATTTTATTATTTTATACACAACTAACTCGTATAACTTTTTCTTTCTTCTTATAACTAAATGGAAAATTGTAATAAATTTATAATCACCACATTAACAATTTCACATGTCGGTTATCGACAAAATAGACTAAACGAAAAGAGCTACTTAGACCTGTGTATTACTCTATTATTCGTGAATAAAAATCATTTATCGTTCAAAATCTTGTAAAATTATTTTCTTTGTTTTCTCAACCACTTTTCTCCAGTCTTCTGTAGTGCCTTCTGCACACGCAGTTTGTAGCAGAGTCATCATTTTAGCAGTACTGAAGGGTGGTTAAAATAATCATTGCATTCGATTCTACTTATCAGCTCTCGATTTTTAGAGTAACGTCCCTAGTGTTTAAAAAGAAAAAGGGTTAACTGACGCAACATTGTAACGACGTTCAGTTCTTTAGATCAGAAATTGTTTATTATGTTTAGAATGGTTTATTAGTGAAATCAAATCGTAAAATTAGTCGTATCGGTCATTATTACAATAAATATGTAATCGTAATTGTAAAAAGTTATGCAATTGTGCAGTTCTAACAAAACGAAATAATATAATATTTTATGCCCGCCGTTACAAGGTTACTTTGTTGAATTTTGATGAATTGTCAAATGTTACCTATTAAAATGACTCCACTTTAGTAGGTCGAGTTATATAGTATATAATAAAAGTTCTTCTGTCCGTTGGCAGTTGTTTTTTTTATTTTATTAAGGTCTTTATAACGTATTAACTAGACACAGTCTTAGACTAATATAAGCTACATTATATTTGGACTATACAGGCTAATATCGCGTAATTTAATAATAAATTGACCTATATGTGCCTTCTGTGCAAGGCCCATTTTGAATTTAGGTAGGTCGTACACAGTAAAATGCAATGCAAAACTTCAGTTAAACTCTAGATTTCATCATTATCTAGGTATTGGATTTTAAGTCTCTTCGCCCAGTAATCGGGCCTCTGGAACCTCCTACAGATCGACTGAAACGCAATAGCAAGCTATTTTACTTCACGTCGGTGTTATGTGGGAGTGTGGTACTTCCCCGGTCGTGCGGGCACATTGGGCTGTGGGGTTGCAGCGTGGCACTACCACCGAATATATATATATATATATGTATATTCTACTCAGTGTTCTCACGGCGGCGCCTGTTTGTTGTAACCTGCAGGGTTAAGCGTGGACTCGCCGGAGAAGCAAGCGCTCAACACGACGGAATCGGCGCCGCGGCTCGAGCGGCTGCTCGGTGAAGAGGCGGCGCACCTCACGCACCAGCAGAAGGATAAGATCAAGATTGCATTCGCCGAGGGATACTTAGCAGGTTCGTTCATTGTATGCATTACTTACTAGCATGGTTTCACCCGCGTGGTGACTGAAAATTCCGCACATCTGTTAACACTAGAACAAGTAGTCTTAGACGAAACAGACGAAAACGAGACAATTTTTTTAAAATTTGTTTGTTTTTTGTTATAAATGCAGTTTATACTTTCATGTGCCTTTATATGGATATTATAAACAGCTACTTAAATTTTACTAATTCGTATAGAGGGCACACAGTGCACAATATGGATATGATTTCTTCGAAACGATTCAAAGACGTTTTTCTGTCTTCCCTTTTTACAACATTATTTACAACGTTTTAAATCCAATCTTATTTGAGAATAAGCGTATTGTGACGCAGCACTGATGGTTCCGTTGCAGGCTCCCACCCGGACAACCTCCGCGGCACGCGCGCCTCCAAGTACCTCCGGCTCGTGCAGCAGCTACTCACCATCGTGCTGTTCCTCGCCATCTTCGTCTCGCTGATGGCCTCCGTCTCCGGCACCGTGTTCCGGTAACTGTCACTGTCATTGTCATACTAGTTTACTACTATTCCTCAGTTATCTGTGCTTGTATCTCATACTATAGTCACCGCGTTACCAACCGAGTCGTGCGGCCATAAATCATTTCACTATGTCTATCTCGCTCGCACTTGTGTGTCTTATGGAGCCGCATAGTGATGAGCGTAAGATGGTTATTAGGCGCATATCGATAAGAATGGGATATTGCTATGGGGTTCAGCGGCTGATATAGAGACCATATTTATCCTTCAGAAACGTGCTATTAGAGCTATATACGAAATGAGTCCCCGTGAATCTTTGAAAGATTTATTTAAAGAAATCAGTATATTAACGTTGCCTTCCTTATATGTATTTGAAAATATAATGTATGTTCGTAAAAATGTACATAAATATAAGTTAAATAGTGATCACCACACTTTTAATACCAGAAATACAAATAGGATAGCTGTACCTAGTTTTAGACTTGCGAAGACTAATAAGTCATTCCTAGGAAATTGTGTGCGTTTTTACAATAAAATCCCAAAGCACATAACTGAGCTCACAGAGGGCAAATTCAAGTTGACTGTAAAAAACGTTTTAATAAAAAAAGATTACTATAAAGTTCGACATTATATAGAAGATAAAGATGCTTGGAATACTCCACTTCTGGCAAGCTGTCTCTCTGCCACCCATAAAATGTAATATTTGTAGTACCTAAGTAGAAACATTGTAAACATCCATATAAAAAGAATGGCCCCGAGTTTCTTGCCGCTTCTTCTCGGTGGGTTCTATATATTTTGGAACGCGGCGGTAGTCTTTAAAGTACATTATAATGAAAAGTTGACGTTCATAAGTGCGTCTTTGATGCCTAAATTGAATAAATGATTTTGGCTTTGAATAAAATCAGATAGAAACATAGTAAATAGTATTGTGGTCCTGAAAAGGGCCGTTTGTAATGAATGTAATATAAATAACGTTTATTCTTCCTCATCGGAATCTTCGTCCTCTGTATCGTCCTGTAGATTGATTATGAATGGTGCTTTATCTCTTATAATGGCTTTCTGTAAGTCAGTGTTTTGAAGTTCCTCGGCATGCCTCACACACTTGACCCAGTCTTTCTGTGTAACATTATCAATAGCTTTGTGAAGGAGGCTTTCAAGATCTGCTATCTTGAATGTATTATTATTCGCAGCGACTTCTCCTTTGATCTGAGCCCAGATGAGTTCTATAGGGTTGTATTGGCTAGCTATCGATAAGCGCTAATGAGGGTCGAATGCAGATAGCGGATTATCGATAACATGTTAGGACGCGTTGCACATTCCTATCCCTATCGACGTTTGTGGCCTTACGACTCAGTTCGTAGCGCGGTGACTATAGTTGCGCCCCGCGGTTTCACCCGTGTGGTGATGGGTGATGATGATGATGAAGTGTCCTGTGTGTTAATTCAGCGCCTCATCTAGCTCCATACCAAATCTCCCGCGATTACACCTATATGATGATGATGAAAGTATCCTATGTGTTACTCCAGCGCCTCATCTACCTCTATACTATACTAAATTTTATCAAAATTGGCCCAGTCGTTTGAGCGTGAAAGATTAACAAACATCGACACATCCATACATAGGTACAAAATTTCGCGCTTATAATATTAGGATGAACCAGGTGTAACTCTCGGGTTACTCGGGCCGAGCGAACATCGTTGATAATCCAAAGGATCAATGGACGGTTTTGCTTTCATAGCTACATTTGTCACTGTCACTAAATGTATTTTGTCACCGTGAACTCATTTTGAAATGTTTGGCGCAGTCGGAAGGATAATTGACAATTTAAGTTAATAAATACACATAAGTTTTATAAATGATAATGGTAAGCACCACGTGTGCTTAGTGACAGTCACTCAAAGCTTATAATTGAAGTTTCGACGTGCACCGTGCTCGTCACTCTGAGATATTGGTTTGGAGGTTCTTGTCCCAGTAATTTATCTGTATACAGTGCCGTTCACACCCTAACACAGTAATACTTGCGCACTACTGCTTCATGGTAGAATATCTGTGGCACGCACATGTTCACACGCGTGGCACAGTCTCGAGCACTAACAAGAAAACGTCCAAAGTTTCGAATTGATGTACTATGTGATTTATTTTATTATTTATTATTATTCCTTATATTGAAACTTTTTCACAGATTTTTATCCGGTCCTTTACAAAGGCATACAAAAATACAATTAGTATAAAAAACAGTAACATTTTGGATGGGTGGTGACATGGTACATCTATTACGAAAATGGGTAAAATGGCAAGGCTATTGATATGAACTTATTAGTGACAAGGGAGATGTGGGCTATGGATGAGACTACGGCACCTGCCAATTTCAGTCTCGTTAAATTTTTATAATTATTATTATTATTATTTTTGTCAGAATTCTATGTTTACTTATTTATAAAGTCTACTTAATGTACTTGTTTCTGCAAGAAACATATGCTAGTGACTGCATGTGACCAACTGAAACCGTCTCTTGTACAAAAGGAATACCTTCTAGTCAGTCGCGTTTCCGCGCCTCTTACGATTTGGCGATTCGACATAGGAAAACTTAGTCCGTAAACGTTAATTTGGCGCAGTCGGTAGGATCACCATTCTCCCAATGTCTTCAATAACCAGTCCACCTTCCTCCAAACATGCGCAGGATCCAGTTGGGCAGTCAGACGGAGGTGGACCCCGAGGACATTGCTGTCACATTCGATGACGTGAAAGGAGCTGATGAAGCCAAGCAGGAGTTGAAGGATATTGTAAGTGAATCTTGTCTATTGTATAACACGTTATGTTAATAATGTTATTGTCTATTGTATTACACCAGTACATGACCGCGTCGCAATAAGGTTATAGTGGCCCCTGGGTAAATACCCAGTGACTTGGGATAATAACCCATAATAGCAGCTATCTACGATTTTTAGAACCGGGGCAGAAACTTGGTGTAACGGCCCTCTCTCCAGCGTTAGAAATAAATTAAGTACTGAAATAAGTCACAATTTGTACTCTTTATTATATTCTATTATCTATTTGTCTACAGCAAGTTCTTTATTACCGTACTACTTGTATTATGATTTTAGCGCCCCTTGAAAATGCCGCCCCAAAAAACCCCTCTAGTGCCCTCTGCATGCAGTAGCAACGTATAATGGACGGGCTGTATAATAGTAGTCTATGTGTTAATCCTAAATATAAGCTATATTAGTAATTCGAAATTGTATTAGAATCCGGTAAGGAGCATCAGCGGGAAGAAGTAACGCATATGCACACTCACTGACATCCTCACTTAGTCACAAACTTGAGAATGACCTCCGTGGTTAATTTTAGCTTGAACAAGTGACAATCGCATACACTCACTCACTTACAAAATTTTGCTATAGTATGACAAGAATTCTAATTTAGACCACATTGAAATTATATTTTATGTATAGCTATCTATTTTAAAACATATTCATTTCTTCGTCTCATATTCTTGCTCACTATGGTACTGCAAGAAATTTATATCAGCATAATGGCTATAATCTTAAAAGGCAATAATCAGACAGCAACAATTCATAAATTTGTTCAAAGCTTTACTTAGACAGGTTTTTCTTCTTGAAAAGTCTTTTTGCAGAGTCAGCCTGCGGAAGTACCATAGCTTTGCCAGTAATTCAACCGATAAGCAGTAGTGTGCAAAGTGTGTTTCGTTGACGGACATTGTTTCCAGCGAAACGAGCGCAGGCCATGCGGGTTCTTGTAGTTTACAAATGCCATTGCCATTCAGAAAAAATATTTTGCCATATTCCGTCTCATTATCTTTTAAAATAAAACATATTGTGGAACATGTTTCATGTGATGACTTTTGAGATAATGTTTAGCCAATTTTTGAGGCAGTGTCTCCAAATTTGATAAACAAGTATACATTATGTTAGCTTGTGTACTAGCACTTCAGGAAACATGCAGGTAAATCCTAAATCTTGGTACACTGCATACGAGAAGATAAATACAACCTTTGATTATCTTAACGTTACTACAATTTGCAAATTCATATTTGTTCCGTACTCGGAGACTGGATAAATTACAGCACTTTAGCACTGGCACGATACTAATTATAAATAATTAATGCAGATAAATTGTATTGTAAACACTCACTTGAATGGTCGTCTGTATCAGTCTGAGGCCAAATATATCATTTACCAGAATTCAAACATTAAATATAACGTTTTTAGTTGTTATACAAATGTGCCGCGTCTGTATTCAGCCTGCAAGCAGACGTGCAAATGTTTGGTCTGAAATCGCAATAACTATAACTACAAATTAATATTATAATATTTGTGAATGCCTTGAAATTCCAAATACTGTAACACTATAAAAACAATTATCCACTTAGTAAGCCACTTTCTAAACAATTGCCTATCTGTTTCAAATCATCAGGCAACTAAGTATATACTGTTATACACATTTCTTTTATAAATTTCTTTATTTTTATTTTTTTAACCTTTATAATATATTTATTTTTATTTATTTATTTACATTTGCATTCATGTACATCCATCATATTATTGTTATCACATAGGAAGGAAAGTGGACAAGTTAATAGGTAGTACATGTACCCTGTAAGGGCGTTGGCATTATACATATAGGTAGGTACTGTGCAACAGTCCACAGTCTGAGTAATTCAGCTTAACATAATCTAGGTAATTAACATTTACACATACTATTGTTAAATTGAACATAAAGCCTTACTTTATTTCAATTCCTAATTTCAATATTAAATGTCAATATTACACTTATTTATAGAGGGTTTGGTCAAACATGACCATGCCACCCTCATTGGCCCGCTCGGATCTTAAAATCTACGCTTAATCTGTCCGAATCGGCAAGCCTCATTCGAGGCAAGTTTCATTCATAAATCTATTGTTATTTTTTGTTCTGATGCGGACAGATTAATACCTAATTGTACAATTTTGTATAGCATTCTGGCTTCCCTCGATTGAGGAAAAGCCAGAATGCTATTACATTTGCCCAGCTCGTGCAAAACAATTCCTGTTTCCAATTTAAATTTTATCTTCTCTGTGTAGTTCCGGGCACATTCCACCAAAATATGATAAACGTCCTCTACATAAATGTCTTTATAGCAACGTATTTGCCTCTGTAGGTGGAATTTCTAAAATCCCCTGAGAAGTTCTCGAGCCTGGGGGGCAAGTTGCCCAAGGGGGTACTGTTGGTGGGCCCTCCGGGGACCGGCAAGACGCTTCTGGCGCGCGCCGTGGCGGGGGAGGCCGGCGTGCCTTTCTATCACGCCGCTGGGCCGGAATTCGACGAGATACTGGTCGGCCAGGGGGCCAGGAGGGTCCGTGATCTGTTCAGTAAGTCTGTCGTTTATATAATCGACTAACCTCGGGGTTCCTATATCCAGAAACGGATCGTTTTGCTGACGACTCGTTATTTTTTGACAGTACTCTGACACTACAATTGTAAATGTGGCAATAAGTGGTCAGTCGTGAAACATAACAACAAACAAAACGATCCGATTCTGGATATAGGAACCCGGCATAGATGCGCCCCGCGATTTTACCCACCTAATCTTTCGCCTTATCTCTCCCTACCAAATTTCATAAAAATTGGCCCAGCCAGTTTGAGCGTGAAGGAGTAACAATCATACAAACATACTTTCGCTTATATAATATGCCCCGCGGTTTCGGCCGCGTGGTGTTGGATGATGATGATAGTAAAAAGTAAATAGTTTGATTTTTAAAGAAGGTTCTCAAGAAGGCCATTATATCATTTTATGTATAGCATAACTTTTAGTGAATAGTCCGATTTTCTACCGACTTCTAAAAAGGAGGAGGTACTCAATTCGACTGTATTTTTTATGTTTGTTACCTCATAACTTTCAATAGAGTGAACCGATACTCAATTTTTTTTGTTTGAAAGCTGGCGCTTCCAGTGTGGCCCCATTCAAATTTCATCAAATTCAGTCCAGTAGGTTTTGAGTTACATTCCAATAACTGAACAGAATGGAAGTCTTAATTTTTCGGTATTAAATTTTTCAAATTGTATTTATGTTAATTTTTAAGATTCCGTGTTTCGGAATGAAAAAAGGAAACTTTATTGCATCAGTTTGTAGTACTGTTTGTTTGTCAATACCTTCTTTCTTAGGAACGCGTGGAGGTATCAATTTAAATTAAATACGTGTTTCTTAGATCTGCGGTCCCTTATAAATAAACTTCCATTTATGACGCATATTTTGTAACTCGCTAATAAATGTAAACACATATTATAATGTTATAGGACATTTCCCCATGACCTTAAATTACTAAATTTTTGCAAAATGTTCTCACCGTTCAAAAACTCGTCAATTTGTATTTAAATCAGTTTTACAATGGTATGTTGTTGTTGTTTCTCTAACGTATGTACATACAAGCGTCAAATTATGGCGGGAATATATTGCAACTATTAAGTAAAACAAAACTATGATAAAACTGGCCCAGTACATGAAGAGCTTACGCTAATTTTATATATAATTACATAAAACTTAACATTCTGTGACGTTTTATTGCTGCACAGAGCCCTCAGTTAACACCCAAATAAAACTGGATAATTGCGAGTCGGATGACTCGTAACGACGGGTGGTACTTTTTAATCGTCATTTGCCTCTCGCATAATTATGAAGAATTGTAATAAAATACGATTTGTAAATGACCTATGACAAACAAATGTGAGTGTGACAGGCAGGGCTATTATGTATCTCAGTTGCATTCAAAAGTTAATTGAAATCTTGGAAAACGGCGGCTCTATGTCACTTTTGACAAGTCTAGTAAGCAAAAGTGTTAGTAAGTTGACAGGGGCGGACAAAAGTGACATAGAGCAGCCATTTTTTCATTTCAATAAATATTTGTTAACAATTGAGATACACAATAGCCCTGATGGTTAGGAAAGGTTTTTGGTTATAGATAATTTAGGTCAATATGATCCCACCGTCTGCGCCAATTTTTTTCATAATCGACAGATCAAGATAAAAATTACATTTGGTATTTCCAGAAGCAGCCAAAGAGCGCGCGCCGTGCGTTATATTCATCGACGAGATAGATTCCGTGGGTGCCAAGAGGACTAACAGTGTCTTACATCCGTACGCCAACCAGGTAATCTTAATATATTTAAATAGTAAATGTATTATGACCCCCGTGAAATAAGGTTGTCCATCCTTCTGGAACAACTCGTTGAATCGGGGTTAAAAAGTAGGTAATAGTAACCCTAGGTGTCCATATTTAAATGAGCAATTCTTGAATCTCCAAAAAAGGCTCGATTTTCGTGAAATTCACTATGCAGAGGTTTTGGAGTTGTTACATCAACATAGCTAGATTTCTTATTTAGAAAACGTAGGTTTATATTTGTTTTCAGGCAATGAAAAACTGCTACAATATCATTATGGCAACTAGGGCCATCAGCTTAAACAACAACTAAACTGTTTTACCGACACAGCAACACTAAAGCTACTTGACAATAGATGGCGTCGGTATACAACTTATCTAAACTACCAACTACCGCACTAACTCCTTCCTAATACGTTCGGCTATTGCTTTCAATAAAATACTTGACACGAACCCCAACATTGATCTATTTACGAGTAGTTTGGCGTCAATAAATCCAATGTTATATCCGACTTACACCGGCACCGACACTCGTTAAGTGTATATTTGTTCTAGTTGTAGTATCATGTTACTATTTTTATTATTTTATATTCTTTTACATTGTTGTTACTTGTGGAGGCTTGTAAAATGGCTTTTCATTGTTAATTACCATGTACCATTGTAATTATAGCTGTAAGCTCCCCAAAGAAAAAAAATAAAATATATATATATATCTACGAAGAAATATAGTCAGGAACTGTAACTGCGTTAAAAAAATGACCCAACAAAAGTCGTGTTCAAGTAGGCGGGGCTTAAAAGTCGTGTTCAGTACGTCATCAGTCGGACATTTTACTTGCACCGAGCACACTTCAAATCTTCGCGTACATTTTCATTTTTATCATTGTGAACTTCAGTTGTGGATCATCATGCCAACATTCGTTGTGAAGTGGTGCAGGAGCAATACACGATTAAAATGTCCAGGGATCACTTTTACTAGTAAATAATAGCAAAATTATAATTATTCAAAGATGTTCCATTACGTCAACAAATCGAGATGGTCAATACTATGCAAAATAAAGTCAGTCAATTTTTATTTAATTTAGGATGTATTTTATTCTTGAGGACTAAATATTGAAATGTATGTAATGTGCAATGGTTTTGTTTGTTATGTTTTATTCTCGCTTGCTTGCCGATTCAATGCGGCAAAATAAGTGCCTAGCTGCCATTAAGCAAGAAAAACAAGAGTATGACTGCCTGTGAAAACCAGCATAGTTATACTACGTTAATTTTGACTGAAAACAATAAAATCATAGATAATAAAGAAATTATGGACCATGTTACACAAAACTGCAGTACCTACCTACCAGTTTTGTGTACCTACCAGTGTTTTTTTTAAATTGTGTTATATAAAATATCATATTTATCTTTTTATGCTGATGATTTGTCCCGAAGAAACATCAACATCTTTAAGAGCCTTTATTCTGCGCAGCGCGTGAGTTTAGGTATTTTACATTAGCGAGTTACTTGCTAGCGCGCCCTGCGGCAGTGGCGTTACCGCTTGACCAAAATAGCGCGCATTAATATTTGGATCTTTTTTTTCATCTACTTTGGTTTTTATGTCACAAATAGACGTAGGTCAAAAAGGTGAAATAAAGTATCACGCAGGACACATTTTATTTTTAATATCGACATTAATTAACATAAAATGATAATTATTAATCAAGTACATGTTATATACAAAAGCATAGACTAGAAAAAAGTAAGATTTAACTCATGTACCTACTAAAAAGAGATGAGAATAGCAAATAAAACAACCATCAAATAGTTCCTGCTACCAGTTTCATCAGGTCCTGGTCACCAGCTAGATAAAAAAGTATCGCGAAGACGATTCATACGATCCCAAACACGGTGTGTCTACTATAAAACATCACATAGTTCCTGCTACCAGTTTCCGACTCCAGCATGGATTCCTGGATACAAAGTATAAGCAGAAGAAATTTGGTTAATAGCAAAATCCTAGCCCCTCAAGGGTCGATGTCATTATAACAATGAAATTTCTAATGTTGATGCACTAGATGTCATATAAAATTATTTGTTAGAATCCCACTTAGAAATGTTACCTCAATAAGTATCAGGAAGTTTTGAGCGCAGTAATATTTAGTTGTGTAAGCGCGGGCGTCAGAGCGATACGCCCTCTGACCTCTCACTAAGAGGCCTCAGCCGCGTCTGACGATTCGTGACTGGCGCGACCGGTTTTATGATTGATTTTAAAAACGTGTGTGTGTAGAAACCGCTCGGCAATAACAAACTAATAAACAATTTCTAAATGTAGTCTGTGGAACTTGAACTTGTTAATAAATAATGTTCTATTACATCAGGTAAGAATAATTGACATAATATACTATATCAATCATTATTATGTGACCCTTCAAATACTCAGCAAAAACGCGAATTGGCGCTTCCAAAGCGTTTACACTCTAGAGAGATACTACAGACAATGAACAATAAACGATTGCCTACAGTTAGTATGTAATATAGGTAACTATATAGCATTAAAAAAACAGTTCATTGTTTGTTCAAATTAAAGCACGTTTAATTTTTCAAGCTAATGAAAATTCATCCTCTGCTAATTTTAAAGTGGTTTAGCTGAGTTGCTAATTAATTTGTCAGTAATATCAACACAGTGCTTTTCTAAAGTAATTCTATAAATTGATTGAATTTTCTTCACTGAAAAACATCCAGCTGGCAAATAACGACTTATTTTTTTTGGTAAAATGTATAAGCCTAAAATGTTTCATAATCTTTATTTACTACATTGCGAAGAATCTCTTCTAATGTCTTCTAGGCAAAACTTAATAAATTAATCATATTTCGCGAGACGATTATTATTGAGTTGGTCCAGTCCACTTGTTGCATAACATCGTCCACGCCGCTATGACTCTGCTGTCATTGTAGACGTTGCAGCACGCGCGTAAACCAATCCCTGCTTTCCTTCTGAATTTAAACCAATCACCGAACATGTCTATTTGTAACCTCGGAAGTAATTTGTATTTGGAATCATACGTTGTTTTGATTTGAAGGGCCACTTTTTGTGTGGAATTTGTTCTGAGTTATGCTTCCTGACTATTATTTCTTCGTAGATATATATATATGTATATAATTTCAACAAGTACAATTTGAAAAATTTAATACCGACTTCAATTCAGTTTTTGGAGTGTAACTTAAAAACTACAAGAACAAAACTACTAGACCGAATTTGAGATTGAATGGGACCACACACAGTACCAGCTTTCAAACAAAAAAATAATTTTGAGAATCGGTTCACCCTATCGAAAGCTATGAGGTAACAAACATAAAAAAAAAACGGGGACGAGTGGATGACTGATATTGTGACCTAACTTCTTAGTGAAGGTTTCTTCTATGTAATACACATTATATAATAAGTAAATAACATACTAAATAAGTTAAATGTAAAAACAAAACGAAGCTAGATATAAGAAATTACTCTTGCTATATGTAATTGACTGGCCTTGTATACCGTTCACTGTATATGCCAATAAATGATTTGACTTTGAATTTTTAATTTGTTCGAGTGCACTCGATGCCTGGATTCCAAGATACAAGTACCATCAAAGTGGCCTTCAGAGTACACTACGTCAGGGTCAACTCTTATCGTCCAAACGCGGCTTTATCCATGATTCTTATCCATATTTTTGTTTCCCATTTGCCAGACCATAAATCAGCTGCTGTCAGAGATGGACGGCTTCCACCAAAACGAAGGAGTGATAGTGCTGGGCGCGACCAACCGCAGGGACGATCTCGACCAGGCGTTGTTGCGGCCGGGACGGTTCGATGTTGAGGTAATGTACACCTTAATGCCAATGGTATAGAAAATATGGTTAGCAAGTACCACCTGCTCGGGATCCAGTCACCAAGCAACACCCCTGGAAACCGTGAACGGCTACTACATGCTTCGAGAATGTTTCGAGTATCTTAGGTGTTGAATTAACATAATTTTATTACACTGTAATAGACAACTACCATCTAGTCTACCTGAGACTACTGAAAAGTGATTTAAACATCGCTACTATTTAGCACACGCTATTAATTGAAGCGCTCGTAGCGGAGCTCGACTTGGCGATGTCAACCCATCAACAAGTTGAGCAACGCTTCCGCAGCAAGCGTTGCTCAACTTGTTGATCGGTTGAGAGCCTGAAAACTTAACAAATGGGTTGGCCACTAGCCTATCCACCTTGCCGCATTGGGCCCGCGTGATGGATTATGGCCCATCTCCTTTCTGTGAGGAAGGCTCGAGTCCCAGCAGTGGGAACATAATGGGCTGATTATGTTAAAACGCTATTAAATCCGTTTATCTTTAGTAATGTATTTATAGGTAAACGTCCCAACCCCTGACTACGGCGGTCGGAAGGACATATTGGACCTGTACTTGGGTCGCGTACGCCATTCGGAGATAGACGTTGACGTTCTGGCACGAGGGACCACAGGCTTTACCGGAGCTGATCTCGAGAATATGGTCAACCAGGCCGCACTCAAGTTAGTACTTACTCCAGTAGTCATAATTATTATCTATCTGAAGCCTTGTTTATTCAAACACGTAACGCGGCGTCTTACTACTTCTTAAAGAAATTATACTAAGAAATTTGTACAAATAATGGAACCGACTTCAACACCAAAAAGTACGAAACAACTTCAAAAACGATATTAAATAATATTTAGTGACACTTCCGCTGAAAAGAAAACAATGATTTTGGCCTATTTGGGGGCGTGCACCACCCTCCCTCCCGCATAAAATGCTAATAGGAAGAATACAAAATAAAAAACACAAGAAACCCCAATCAACCAAAACCGATTCGACACGTGTTTCGCCTCTACACGAGGCATCCTCAGGAGATGTTGACTAGACGCTAGACCGACACAGTGTGTCGGTCTAGCGCTCGACGAGTTGAGTTTGATAATGGATTTCCGCAAAGTAACGCCTGAATCAATAAATTACCGAAACAACTTGTTGAAGTCGATACTATGATAATTCAAAAGTAGGTAAACCTATTATCACAATATTGTGTTCCTGGCACCGACTTCGACAAGTTATCTCGCACTTTTTGGTGTTAAAGTAAATTCCATTTTTTAGTAAAATAAAATTTTCACCATTTTAGTGACCCTGCTACTTACGGGATCGATTCTCATTGATGATATCATCAAGATAGTCGTTACACTTTGCAGTCATTGGAATGTAAGTTTAAAACTACTTGACGGAATTTGATGAAACTTAAATGGGACTACCTCGGAAGTATACTCTACGAAACGAAAAAAAGAATTTAGAGAATCGGTCCCCAAACGAGAGAGAAATCGGTGAACATACACAAAAAACATACAGCCAAACATATAACCTCTTCCTTTTTTGAAGTCGGTTAAAAATTGTGTTGATAATTACCATTCCTTGAAGATATCGTAACGAGGCGTTTTCGTGTTTGAATGGTTTGAGCGTAATTTTCCCTTTGAAGCAATTCCTATACTTGCTACATTTACGCTGGAAAGTTTCAGTGTAAATATAGCACGTAACGCAAATTAATTTTATATGAGCTTTATAGCAATTGCAATTGCAATGCCAACACAAGAAGAACCCGATGGCAACGAATTTAAATTTGATTGTTATAGCTCCAAGTATCTATTGAATAGGTTGGAGCTATAGCCTATCTAACAAAAAAACATTAGTCACTACTATAACTACATAGATATACTTTGTTGCAACAGTTAGGTTAAAAAGGCAGAATGCAATGTTAATATAAAATGCAATCTATTTTCTTAATATAATTATGATTTCTAAACCTTTCTACGATGTAGACGTGGATTTCGCAGGACCTTTTCTTGGAGTTCCAGGCGATAAAGAGATGTAACAGTTGAAATAATACCAATGACTGATGGGTATCTATAAATTCATGTAAATATTAGAGAAGTGTAATTAATTTATTGATTCAGTCGTTTTTGCGGAAATCAATTATCAAAAACGATATTAGATGATATTTTTAGGGACACTTCCGCTGAAAACAATGCTTATGGCCGAGATGCGGTGTGTACCATCCTCCCTCCCACAAACTGCAAACATGAAGTATACAGAATAACGAGTGTTCCACTAGAAGTGTAGAATCTCTTAATCCAAACAGTTTTTTGAATTTTTTCTCTTAAAATCTGCTCATGAATGAAAATTATATCGTTCAATTAAAGTTTTATTACATATGTTTGTTATTGTCACAGGGCAGCCATAGACGGCGCTAAAGTAGTCTCCATGAAGTACCTCGAAGACGCTCGGGATAAGGTAACATGATTTTAATTTCCTTTCTTTAATAACTCTTCTTCTTCTTCTTTCACTCTGAAAAGAAAAAAAAAACTAAATGACTAAACTCAAGCGCAATTCAATAGTGTATTAAAACATATATATCGAATGGGTTACGTGGGTACGGTAGTAAAAAAAAAGGTGTTGCGGGAAGTAGTTGATAGCTCAGAAGTTGGAAAATGTATAGTATACTCACTAAGTGCCGCTTGGCAGCTGTTCCTATCTCGGGCCCGGTATGATTCCTGGATAGTACGGCTGGATATGGCGACTCGTGTATGTCCATTCTAATCCTCCTTTGCTTTGTTTAGTAATTTTATTCCTCTCCGGTGAGTGTCACACGCGATTATTAAGTGATCGTGATGTTATTCGAGGACGGACGTCGTCTAGCTTCCATCTTGTAATTCGTAGTAGTGTGTGACAGCACTCGTCATTGCTGGGAGCGTGTGCCTTCTGAAGCTAGTGCGGATGCTTCAAGTTGGTGACCCATACATCTCCATTTTGAATTTCGATAATTGAGATTAGAAGTAACGCGAATATTGTTTGAGCTATCATGGAGAGGATTTATGGTAGATAATAACTTTTATCTACATCTAGAAAAAATACGAATAGAAAACACAAGGAATCGAGCGTAACTACATTGTAATGTCAAATAAATAAACGATTTAGCTCGTTATCTCGACTGAAGAGAGTTGCATTTGCAAGCAAATTATTAACTAGCGATTTCAGTAGTTTGCGATGACATTGCTATTTATGTAGAGACTTCCGTCCGCACGATCAGGTTTGTGACGTCATTGGTTGTTGTTTATTGTTACGTTATTTTGTTTAAGTAACTTGGTACATTTTGTTGTTGGTAGGTGTTAATGGGCCCAGAGCGGCGCGCCAGACTCCCAGACGAAGAGGCCAACACTATCACTGCGTACCACGAAGGCGGGCACGCAGTCGTGGCCTACTATACTAAGGTTAGTAGGTCCAGGGGCCCTACTCCCACCTGTTAAAGTAATAATGTTTCAACCTTACCTTTAAATTAGGTACCACCACGTCATTACAATAATGCTTAAAATAATGATGGATTACGATAGACGTTTTGATGACGTAGTATCAAATATTTCGCTAAATTCGGGTACTTTGAAGTGACTTTCGGCACTAAGTTTCATTGTTCCAATGTCAAATTTGTGTAGATCCGTACTCCCATCTCTTAAAGTAGTAATTATTGCAACCTTATCATTAAATTTGATTGACCGTTTTGTGTCAGTGGGAGTACGATAGTAAGTATGATTATTCTAAGCTTATTACAAAACGCTCCTGATTTACGATAGTTTCGTAAAAGGTGGGAGTAGGCCTCCAGGTCCTGAGCGTAGCGAGGCATTCAATATACGCCACACGAACACATCCTATCTTTGCCCCGAGTGACACACACACACACACACACAGATGTATGAACATGTACATCTGTAGGCACACAGTATTTTTCACCACTATCTATGAGAAAAAGCAAGAGCTACGTCTCAAACTCGTTTGTATAAAACTAGTTAGCAATATAAATACATCATAAATAATTACTCGTATGAACAATTAAAAAATAAATGTTTATACTTGATACATTTTGACAGTTCCATAATGATTCTGTTGAAGAATTAAGACTGCAATTGACAGGATTTTTTCAATGCGCATTGCCGCCAAAATCTTAGGGGGCCAGTAACACTAATAACTAATCTTAATGAAAAAGAGCAGGGCATAGCCTTCTAAACATCAATGGACCAATCAGAAGAGAAAAACAAAATCTGTTTTGGAGACAAAATCTAATTTAGCTCTCGCTTTTTTTCTGAAGCTTGTTGTAGATTTTCGAAAAAAATTAATGAAAAAAGTGTTTGTTCGTCTTAGTGATATTACATTTTACAATACTTTTGTATTATTTAAACCAGAGGTTCTTAACCTGTGGTCCCTGGAAGCACCCGAAGTGGTCCGCGAAGTCATACAAATTGTAAGATACATTCAAAACAGGAATTAATCATGAAAATGTTAGGAGCTACATGGCAATTTCACAAAAATTCGAGAATACCTTATTCTGAGAACTGAACCAAGGATTCACTAGTTAGTAAGGATTCATCACCATCATCTCAGCCGTAGAACGTCCACTGCTGAACATATGCCTCCCCCAAGATTTTCGAAAAGGACCGTTTGGAAGCGGCCTGCATCCAACGTCGTCCTGCGACCTTTATCAGGTGGTCTGTCCACCGTGTCAGTGGCCTTCAGCGAATATCGTTTGGATACTCTGAGTATTAGGTATACGACTTGTGGACGAGAAAACCGACACCACCTTGGGACTGTTGGTCGCCCTCCCGGTGGTAGAGTAGGTTACCTGATTTTAGGGTTATCGTATGTATATTGCCGTGGTCCGTTTTGCGATAATTTGCTCACAGTGCTATCGTCTGCCAAAGCCGGTCCGAGACAAATATCGCGATTTTGACAGCTCGTGGCACTGTAAGCGTGTTGTTAAATCGGACCAGAGTTGTAGCAATAACGAATCATTTGCGCGCGAAAACAAATTCATAAAAATATCGTGCATAGTGTGAAGGTTAACTATGTGGTGTGTGGATTAAAAAGAAATAATGGAATGGATGAACCGACTTTTACAACTTTTACATCAAAAACAAGGGACACCAGTAAATACATTGTAGAAATAAACAAACACCTGTCACTTTTGACAGAACGCTCACGACGATTATGGTGTAGAGCATGGTTCATGTAATCGTCAATATGGCGGCAGTTAAGACGTCATCGATGACGTAGCGTGGGCCATCGTAATCACGCTGACGGTGAAAGGGACCGACTGTTATCGCGCTAATATCGATTATGGCTCAATTGGGACCGTACTGTAATATGTAGTGAAGAGTATGTGGCATTAAAAATAATAGGTACCTACTTAAATCTGTAATAGAAACATTTCCTCATATAAGTATTTAAATACAATTGTATGTTTTGTGAACATTTATTCATCGATATAACAATCCTTTATGCATTTACATTTACTGTATGTTGCCACCAAACAGTAGGTAGTCCATGGCAAGGCAGACATTTTGTGAAATGGTCCCTCATCACTAAAAGTTTAAGTACCACTGATTTAAATAATTACTTGGTTTTATTAACATGTGTGTTTTGTTTAGGATTCGCACCCGCTGCACAAGGTGACGATAATGCCGCGCGGCCCCTCGCTCGGGCACACGGCGTACATACCCGCTAAAGAAAGGTTTGCGTTTCGTTTTCACTACATTAAATGATGATGATAATGGTGATGATGATGTCCGCATTGTGTCCGACGATGGCAACCCTGACTATTTTCCAGCGTGTGCTGCCACTAATTAGTTTTATAATTATAAAAACAATCTCAATAATATTGTAAATGTTAGTAAACTAGTAGTTCTGCGACCTCGCGAGCGCAGTCTTAGGGGGCGTCCCTTAATCACGTGAGGCTCAAAATGGGGGGTACGGCAAGAACCACGAAATATCACAAGGGGGGAGGGGGGTGTAGTAAGATATCACGTGTATTTATTATTTTGTCAGACGCGATGTAATAAATATATTAATGCACTATAGTACAATGTATATATATTTTTCGCATGATTACACCATTCCTTTTATATTATTTGTAATTATGCGAGCCAAAAACAACCTGCAACCTTTCTGTCTATACTTTTACTGAGGTTTCTTAATTTTCTAGAATAAAACGAACCCTTCAAGAGTCGTTATATTATAACAATGAAATTTATATTGTGTCTGGCCGCATGATGACCAATGACCTTGATGGATTAGATTATACTTTATATTTACCTGTATTTAAAGATAATATTCTAAAAATGTTAACATTCTTTATAGGTACTAAAAATACACGTGATTTTAGGTGGGGGTGGGGGGTTACTCTTAAACCTCACCACGTATCACCAAGGAAGAGAGGGGAGTCAAAAAATACAAAAAAAAACATCACGTGATTATGGACGGCCCCTTACCAGCGGTCACTTTTAGCAGTACTTCACAATCATCTCCGAACACTTGAGTTATGCTTATATTCGAAATTCCTCTTTAGAATCGGGTTACCTAATGTCTGTACTAATTTTTATCAAAATCGGTCGGTAAATTGCGCCGCAGCAAACTTCACCCTTTGTTAGGAAAAGTACAACCCCACTCAAAAATTACCGGCGAGAGAGATGCCGAGAGAAAAGTTTCGTCAAGATTAGCTGAAAATGCGACCTGTACAGGAAGACGTACATACAACCTAATAAACATATGGACAGATAAAAGTCAATTTGGCCAGTAAAAGCAGAGACGCTTCGCTCGCTCATTCAATTAGTTCTTTCAACATATTGTTTACTTATTTCTGACGTTAAAACGGCTTAACGGATTTGGCTGAAATTTTAAACGGAGATAGCCTATATACCGGTACGGCTATTATGTATCTCAGTTGCTAACAAATGTTGATTGAAATCGAAATAAATGGCGGCTCAATGTCACTTTTGCCAGCTCCAGTCATCAACTTACTAACATTTTTGCTTGCCGTAGTTGTTAAAACTGACATAGATCCGCCATTTTTCAAGATTTCATTCAATATTAGTTAGCAACTGAGATACATAATAGCCCCGCTGATCAACACATAGGCTACTATTGATACCGGATTGAAATCGGTTAGATCTAGGATAGGGTGTGTCATAGCGAAATCAGTCACAAACGACGTAAACCACACGTCCATAACGGGGATATGTCGACTTGACCAATAACCGTGTATATCGTGTGTGATGCAGATACCACGTGACGAAGCAGCAACTCCTGGCGATGATGGACACGATGATGGGCGGGCGAGCTGCAGAAGAACTTATATTCGGCCCCGACAAGATCACCTCAGGTAAGGGCTCTTTGTTCAAATCAAATTCAAATTCAAATTCAAAAATTATTTATTCAGTTTAGGCATCATAGACGCTCTTATGAACGTCAAAAAATTTTTAAATGATTCTACCGCTGTCTTCGGAAAAGAACCACCGCCGAGAAGAAGCAGCAAGAAACTCGTGGGCCATTATTTTTTCAAGTCTTTGTACATTGAGGTTACATATGAGTAGTATTAAAATAACAAATTTATTCAATAGTTGGCTATTAGGCAGAAGTGGAAAGCTTCCAGGCATCTTTGTCTTCTAAGTAGTGACTCAATTTATAATAGGCTTTTTTCATTAGTATATTTTTGATACGTAACTTGAATTTCCCTTCAGTGAGCTCAGTAATGTCTTTCGGGATTTTATTATAGAAACGTACACAATTGCCTAAGAAGGACTTATTTTTAGTTTTCGTGAGTCTAAATTTAGATACAGCTATCCTATCCTTATTTCTAGTATTAATATTATGCATATCACTATTTATTCTAAACTTTATATTTTTACGAACGTACATTATATTTTCTAGGATATACAAAGATGGAAGAGTTAATATGTTAATTTCTTTGAACATTTGTCTTAAGGATTCTCGGGGACCCATTTCGTAGATGGCTCGAACTGCCCGCTTTTGCAATATAAAAACTGTCTCTATGTCCGCCGCTGACCCCCACAGCAGGATACCATATGACATTATGCTGTGGAAGTAAGCAAAGTAGACCAGTCGAGCAGTAGCTATATCTGTCAATTGCCTAATTTTATGAACCGCATATGCAGCTGAGCTCAGTCCTAAGCTTAACTCTGATCACCGTTGTACACATGCAACGTGAGCGCAATTTACTACTGTAATGATGTTAACTACCGATGATTATTTTATGTTTGTTGTTTGTGGCAAAAATTGTATGATATTTTTTTCAAATAAGAAGGGTGTTGATGTAGGGGCACGATTCATGCAACGTGAGCGCAATTTGCTGTTATTGCAAAAGTCGTGCCGTGCGCTCAGTCGCCCTACTGCCGTTGTACCGAGTGTCCGTACTTCAGCCCACCTACATTATGTAACCTGTTGATATATATATATATATATATATATATATATATATATATACAGACTTACTGGTTGAACACTTTACATAAACAAGGACATGATAATTCATGGTCACATGAAACGTTTAAAAAAATACCGTTAAACTACAGAGGAAACCTTCATTCTATGAATGTGCTATAACTCGAAAATTATGGACACCGTCCGAACGGGGTTAATGACCCAAAGGGCCGCGCCGCCAAAGGATGCCGCGATCGTCGGCCGCCCGCCCGCTTTATTACTACACGCGCGCCGCGAGTGACCATGTTTATTGTTTTGAGTAGACAATTAAAGTTAAATTAGGTAAATATTAGGCACCTATTTTTTTTTCTTAATTAGAACGAGAATCGAGTACTGAGCACTATATATCAATATGTAAAGTGTTCAACCAGTCACCCTGTATATATATATAGTAATTCTGATATGAAGAATAGTAATGGTGATCACCGAAATGTCGTACTTTCATTCATCCATCCCAGTAGGCAGACGGAACACGCATGTGGAAGGATCAGGGCGCACATATAAACCTAGATAGGTGACGTGCGCCAAGAGACCAGTTAAGATAACCAAGAAACACACCACAACAGTATTATTACTTCATCAGTCGAACGACCCAGACTCAATAGAAATTTCATTGTTATATTGACAATCGACTGGTGAGGGGTTATAAAACGTGGACTAAACATATTATAATATAAATTTCATATTGTATCATATTATCATACATACATTAAAACCTATATATTTTTTAATAGACATTTAATAAAATAATACTAAAAACTTATCAGTATTATAATGACAAAAAAATTAATCAAGAAGCGATCCCTACGCGTTGTGGGTCGTGTAGTCTCTGTTCTCGCGCAGAGCAAGATGTATCAGGCACGGTATATCCGGCCGGTCAGCTAGTAGTGTGAACATCGTAAGTCACGTTATGGCGTGGTTATAGTATAGTTTATTTATTTATTTCGGTAATTCAACAGCGTTATCAATTAACATGTACACTAAATATAAAAACTTAAAGTATGGCCCAAACAGAATTACTCAAATTAAAAACAATTTACAGAAATGTAATAATAATACGACAAAATATATATAAAGGACAATGATAAGATACAGGCACAGGTCATATTACAATTACAGTGAGAATAGCAGGTATGTTTGTGAGTTATGTGTATGTGTGTGTGTACGTGTGTGTGTGTGCGTGAGAGAGGGTGTGTGTGAAAATATTAATCGCAATGAAGCAGTCTTATTTGTTTTTTTAATGATGATTTTGTGGAAAAAAATAAATCCAGTCTAGAAAAATGTTTATTGTAGGTTCTAGCGGCGCGACATAACACCAAATTCTGATCATAATTAGTGCTGACTAGTGGGACGTCCAGTAACTGCGTATGTCGAGTACGCCGAGGTGGTATCTGAAAGCTAGACTTGATAGAAGTTCGGAGTCAATTTTGCTGGTTAATATATCGTGCAGTAGTATAATGTCATACTGTTTATGTGTTGTTGCAGGCGCGTCCTCCGACCTGAAACAAGCCACGTCGATAGCGTGCCACATGGTGCGCGAGTGGGGCATGAGCGAAAAGGTAATAAGGGACATACACACATCAAAACAGTTTGTGATCGCTAGCATAAGCTGATATAATTGTTTAAATTGAACTTAATCAACAACTTATTAATAAAAGGATTATATTCAATATGACATAACTCCTCCCCTGGCTCGAACACATGCGGTGATCCTCCTGGGCATGCTGAGAATCAAGTTATCCAGCAGTTCTTGGGTTAACCTGTCCCATTCCTGAATAGCGGCTTCCCTGAGCTCTGGCACTGTCTGGGGACTTGGCTGACGGTTCCAAACTGCTCGCTTAAGAGCATCCCACGTTGTGTAGTATCAGGTTTAAGTCAGGCGAGCCGGCAGGCCAGTCTAACCTTGTGATGTCGTATTCTAGGAGAGCAGCATTGACTCGTTGAGCTCGACGGGCGAGCGCATTATCATCGACCAGTACAAATTGGTGCCCATGGTTTATTCGAAATGGTCGTGGTTTAAAAAATACATGTGACTTTCTTAATTTTAGCCGTAGCATTGAAGTTCATGCGCGCCGACCAGTCAATCGGGACCCCAGTATTATATGAGACCGTGTAGCATAGAAAGGTCAAGCTGCCATCTTGGATTTATGTGACGGATCTAGATAAAAAGTTTATAGTTAGAGCTTCGGGTTCTGTTATATACATATACCAATTTTTCATTGAAATCTGTGCGATAGTTTTTTAGTTATGCGTGAATATACATTTTTTCAAAAAATGGCATGTTCTTGTACAGTACGTCTTCTGTTACTTCTTAAGTTTTTCTTCCAAGTACAGACTTTTTGGCCTCTACTCCTATGCTATATTATCTATACTAAATTTATAAAGAGAAAATACTTGTATGTATGTTTGTAACGAATTGGCTCAAAAAGAACTGGTACGATTTCAAAAATACTTTCACCATTGGAAAGCTACATTCACCCTGAGTAACATAGGCTATATAAGATTCATCATCATCATCATCATCTAAGCAGCTAAAGAGCAGCTAGTTATAAACAAATAAGTGAATACAATAACAATAAAGCAATGTAAGTATTGCAGGTGGGACTTCGCGCGTTAGAACAGCCGAAGAACGCCCTCTCGCAGCCGGAACAGCTCGGCCCCTACACCAACGAACTGGTGAGTATGCCTTCAATGATTATAATATACTATACATATCAGGCGCGGGTCCAACACACAAAAAAGGTTGTGGTCACAGCCACCCGAAAATCGGCCAAGTGCTAGTCGGACTATGAACTCTCTCATGATCGATATAGTATCAAGATGCTCGCCTGATGTTAAGCGTCACGCTTGCCCATTACAGTCCAGTGCCATTCAGAATTTGCACTAGGTAAAACACTTCAAAACCCTGGTAATGCAGCGCGCTTTTTACTCTGCGATAATAAGATGTTCTTACTCTGTAACTTCGCTGGAAACAGCTACAAAGGATATCATAATGTTTTCAAATGTATTTTCGTATGCATTTTACATTAAATAATTTTATTTAGGTGATTACTTGAATTGCAAACGCAAGCTTACGTTTCTTTTTCGCGAAAACGTTAATAACTACATCGATATCCAGGTTTTGTATATTTTATTAAGGCATTGGATATACTCGTAAAAGGGCCATATCATCTGTCTGTCAAACAAGAACGTGTGACGTCTGATGTCACAAGTGTTTTAGGGTTGTGGGCATGCCCATCGTGCCCACAACGGTGGATCCGCGCGTGGTACATAACCTATTTGTATTCTAGAAATTAGTTAGAAAACAATGCCTTCTTTTTCCAACATTAGAAGGCACAAACAAACGTATCTCTAGACATAAACATAGGTTGACGCTTCCAGACTCTAAGCTAAAGATGCACAGTACGAGCACCTACGTAATGTGTATAAACATGTTCAACCACTTGCCACAATATCTAAAAGACATTGAGAAGGAATCCGCATTCTTTAACAACCTAAAGTTATATCATACTAAAAAATTGCTACTATTCACTACAAGATTTTTCCAACGACATACATATATACAAATATTGAAAATAATTAGAGAGAAAAATTCACAACCTCGTATGGGATTCGAACCCGCGTCTTCTGACTCTCCGTGTCAGACGCCCTTGACCAACTAGGCCACCGAGGTTCGGGTCCGAGCACCGAATTTTAACTCTCTATTTTAACTTACCGTCTTGCGGGGACGATGCGACATCTATTGGACAGCTTTGACAGTACTATCCAACCGGAACGTAGCCTTAATTAAATATAAACATTGCCTACATTGGAAGTTAACGAATGTTACATCGCACAAATGTATACTAATCTAAACAAACTAGCGTGGTGAGAGACGACGATGATGATGATGATGAAAAGTATCCTATGTGTTAATCCAGCGCCTCATTTACCTCTTTACCAGATTTTACCAAACTTGGATACTGAATGACCTGGCTGACTCTTCTATACGCATTGGCCTACGGATGAACTTGGACAAAACCAAGGTCATGTTCAACGAACATGTTCTACCGGAACCTATTCCGATACACGGCGCCGTTCTCGAAGTTGTTCAAAAATATGTGTACCTCGGGCAGACATTGCAGTTGGGAAAAAACAACTTTGAGAACGAGGTGAATAGAAGAATTCGGCTGGGCTGGGCAGCGTTTGGGAAGCTACGTGGAGTCCTTACTTCGCCGATTCCACAGTGCCTGAAGACGAAAGTCTTCAATCAGTGCGTCCTACCCGTCATGACATACGGAGCCGAAACGTGGACACTGACGGCTCGAATGGTCCACAAGCTCAAGGTCGCTCAGCGGGCTATGGAAAGGGCTATGCTCGGTGTTTCTCTGAGGGATCGCATCAGAAATGAAGTGATCCGTCAGAGAACCAAGGTCATCGACATAGCCCACCGGATCAGCAAGCTGAAGTGGCAGTGGGCTGGCCATATTAGCCGTAGAACCGACAACCGTTGGGGTAAACGAGTTCTAGAGTGGAGACCGCGTCTCGGCAAACGTAGTGTAGGACGTCCTGAGGCACGGTGGAGTGACGATCTGCGCAAGACGGCTGGCAAAAACTGGATGCGAGAAGCCCAAGATAGACCTAAGTGGCGTGCAATTGGAGAGGCCTATGTCCAGCAGTGTACTGCTACAGGCGCGTAGAAGTAACAAGCATACAAAACAAACACACATACTACATAATATTAGTGTGATGTCGACTTGTTGTTGAAAAAAGTTGAAATTCAGAATAAGCCTTGACACCTTGGAAGTACCTTTCTTGTATGCGACCTAATAACGGCAGCCACAAAAATTGGTACGTTAATATATACAGCGTGTAACAAAATGGTGCAGTAATACCGAAAGGTGTTGTGGGGTTCCTGTTATGTGACGCACGTCACCTATCTAGGTTTATATGTGCGCCCTGATCCTTCCATATGCGTGTTCCGTCTGCCTACTGGGATGGGTGATGAAAGTACGACATTTCGGTGATCACCATTACTATTTCTTCAGTTCAGAGTTACTATATATATATATAATATATATATATATATATCAACAGGTTACATTGTGTAGGTGGGCTGAAGTCCGGACACTCAGTACAACGGCAGTAGGGCAACTGAGTACATGGCACGACTTTTGCAATAGCAGCAAACTGCGCTCACGTTGCATGTGTCGTGCCCCTACAGGTGTGCAAATGTATTAAATCAGGATTCACATGGCGTAAATCAGAATTTAAATCGCTTATCGTTTTTCCATTCAAATAAAGTTAAAAAAAGTTACATGAAATTTTTTTGGACAGCCCTATTAGACATGCCTATTCATGGAGTTCGTTGGGGTCAATGCACTCTGCTATCCCCACGCTACGTGCCCTGTGTTTACCTTGTCTACGTTCTGGAGGTCATTGTCGTCTTTGGCCTAGTTTTTCAGGTGAACCTGCTTGAGCATTAGAACAACTTTGGTTCCACAACTCGGAATGTTGACTACTTCCTGGGACGCAGTAGTTAGCTCCCAATTGTATGCACTTCTGCGTGTGTGGTTTTAGTGTTACTGCACCGTTTTGTTACTCTCTGTATGTAACGTTGATTTAATGTAGAATATATTGTCGGCAGGTTGACGGAGAAATCAAGAAAATCCTGTCGGACAGCTACGAGCGCGCTAAGGCGATACTTCGCGCGCACTCCAAAGAACACAAAGCACTAGCAGAGGCGTTGCTCAAGTACGTATACTATAGTGCAGGGGTACCCAACTTTTTACGACGCGCCCACTTGCTAAAAAAATAATACGCACCTCCTGCTTTGATAATTTATAATGGCTCATCAAAGTGACTCCCTCTCGCCTGATGGAAGCGAAGATGGAATCAAGAAGCGATGCGACTAACGGTCATCCGTATGATGTCCTGAGAGATGCTTGTTCACGCCCCGCTTGAAAGACCCAGTGTCATAGCTGCAAGGAAATACGTATACGCCGGCAGAGCATTCCACAATTTACTTACACGACAGAGAGAGAGGAACTGCTAAACTTTTTGGTTCGTGGTAAAAAGTTTTGAACAGTAGTCGGAATGGTGAGGAAGGAATAAGATTAAAGAACTCGTCAGAACATTCGCCATGAAGCAAACGGTAAAAAAACGCTTAGAGAAGCTATAGTTGTACGCATTTGTAGCAGTTCTAGGTGTTGAGTGACTTCAGTGTCTCCAATAATGCGGACAGCGCGACGTTGCAGTCTATCGAGAGCATCCATAAGGTACTTAGCGGATCCATCTCAGGGGTGGCAACAATATTCAATACAAATATAGTTTAAGGTGACTATCAGACTATATAGATGGAAAGAAATCAAAGTTTGTTTTGCTTATTTACACATAAACCGTACAATAACTACGAGTAGTCACTACCTTATTACTACTTAATTATTGGAGTTTGCTGTATGAGCTGTCTCGGTTGTACCACAGAAGTAATTATATATAAAGAATAAACTGTTAGTAACAGTCTGTATGGAATACTACGCCGTACGGCTTCGTAAATCTCTACATATATAAAAAAAATTTAGAGGTCGAATTTTTGTACAATGAAAAATAATGCTAAAAACCGAGTCAGGTGTAAGGACTGAAATTGAACTAAATTTAGATTTTTAATCGAGCTAATCTCTGAAACGACTGGAACGATTTAAATGAAATTTTGTGTGGTGGTAGCTTATACCCCTGGTCAGCATATAGGATACTTTCGATCCCGGTAAATTAATGAGTTCCCGTAGGATAGTTAAAAAACTGTAATTAACCGTATCCCGCGAGGCCACGCGAGCGAAGCCGCTGGCGGGTCAGCTAGTATATAAATAAGGTATTCAACTGTCCTAGTGGCTTACGCCTCCCTTCGCTGGGCTCTCCCGCGAAGGGAGGCTCTGCGCGCCCCCTTTGGGTGGCACACCCCTCACTTTAAAAACCGCTGCTATAGGCAGACCGCCTCGCCTGCCGGGTACAGGGGCGCGGGGGGTACGGGATGTGGCAGATACTAGTACACATGAGGTTTTTATTCTCAAAATTGTTTTAGGTTTTCTATAATGAAAATCTACGTAGATTTTTTGTGTTTGGTGTATAGCATAGAGTACATTATATATAGCCCTTCAAGAGTCGTTATATTATAACAATGAAATTTCTATTGTATCTGGCCGCATGATGACCAACGACCTTTGATGGAATATATAATGCAGGTAGAGACATCACTTAAAGAAACGCCTATAACGCCATGTAACGCAAAGTGGCTAAACTATTCAAGGGCAAATATTAGGTAACCAATTTGACTTGCGAATATGCTCAATTTATTTTTATAATTAACTACGCCTTTACAATAAACTGAGTTCGCTAAAGTATTGAAATGTTTATTGTAATCACACACATCATGTTTAGTAAAAGTATATTCCATAGATAAACTGAATGGAGTTGATTCGTTCCGTCTACGGGAACGGACTCAAAGGTGTTTTTAGGACACGTTTACGATTATTATTATTTTAACATATTCCTCGTAACGTAAACGGTCAACAGGAATATAAACCCCGGCCAAGTGCGAGTCGGACTCGCGCCCGTAGGGTTCCGTACCATTATGTATAAAAACGGCAAATTATGTCTGTTGTATGGGAGATATATAAATAATGGTACGGAACCCTCCGTGTGCGAGTACGACTCGTACTTGGCTGGCTTTTTAATATTTGTTGTTATAGCGGCAACAGAAATAAATCATCTGTGAAAATGTCAACTGTCTAACTATCACGGTTCATGAGTTACAGTCTGGTGTCAGACGGACGGCGGAGTCTTAGTAATAGGGTCCGTTTTACAATTTGAATACGGAACCCTAAAAACTAGCCAATAGACAACCATTTTGTATTAGTATTATTATAACACTTTACTTACGTTGTTCCCAGATACGAGACGCTGGACGCGGAAGACATAAAGGCGATAATGACCGGCGACAAGCTGAAGACTGAGCGGGGGGGCGGGCGGACTGTGAAGGAACCGTCCCCGTCCCCCGCCCTGCCGCCCGCCGCAGGCCCCGGGGGGCTGCTCGCCCCGCACCCGCAAGCGGCGTAAGGAGGGTCAGTATTCTACTTTTTCTTTTTATTCTTAAAGTTTCTATCTACCCACAGACTCCAGGGCCTGTGCTATTTTTTACATTTAAGTACTTATCTATTTAAATATCTCAAAGTCGCACAACGAGCTATGGAGAGGGCTATGCTCGGGGTTTCTCTACGTGATCGAATCAGAAATGAGGAGATCCGTAGAAGAACGAGAGTCACCGACATAGCCCAGAAGATTAGCCAGTTAAAGTGGCAGTGGGCAGGCCACATAGCACGTAGAACTGACGACCGATGGGGCCGGAAGGTTCTGGAATGGAGACCACGGACCGGCAAGCGGAGAAACGTATTCACGTACAATACACGGCCGTGTCCATGACACAGACACGCCATTTTTTATTTTTTCGGGTAAATGACCTTTCCTTAAAGGTCAAAATATATTTCTTCATATTTTACTATTCAATTACATATTTTTCATTAACTACATATTTATTTTCACGCTTTCGGTTATCAACGTGTTATTTAGTTATTTACTCCCGCACAGTAATGTATAATGTTATCTTGTTTCAGATATACATAGGACAATCGACTTCCACACCTGATGACGTCACAACACCTGGCGCAGACCAAGCGCTGCAGGAACATTGCACGCAATAAAGTGTCTTTGAAAATTTTGCAGGTTATATAAATGTATGTAAAATTGAAACCACGAAATAAAAATAAGTAAAATCTGGTATGTAGTTAGTCGTTTTCTTCATTTAGTACGTAGATAGTTATAGTTTTGGAGGTACTAAATAATTTTTACATCTCTCATATTCGGTAAGTACATCGTTATTACCCCCAAATGGGGCTTGTAGGTGACCAATTAGCGCTCTAGGGTAATAAAGTAGCTAGAAAAGCCCTAGGGCGGTAAGTAATTCAAAAAAACACTTCACTTTTTCACAAAGTTCGCGTACATCTAACTATCATACTGGCAATAGACATCAGCCCAATGACAAAAGAGGTCGCTTCGCTATTCAGCCTTGTCTTCGTATGAGTATAATAGTCATCAATTTTATTTTTGTAATGCCGGTTTATTTCTACTTACCTCACAATCGAGATGTAAAGCAGACTAGTTAGCTCGGGTGTAAGCATCAATTGCAGCCCGAGATATCTATAGTTCGAGGGTGCAATTGATGCCTTACAGCCCTTGGCTACTAATCTACTATAAATGGTTTCACCACACAGACGCGTCGTGGCATCATAGCCACTTTGCTTCACAACGATTCTCACCCAAACGTAAGATTTTTTCGTTCTCTTTTCATTATACTGAAATCTTGATTAATATAAATCTAAATCGGTCAAAGCAAATTTAGAAACACGGTGGAATAGAGGAACTTACACAAATACAAAACACATATAATATTTATTAATTACTTTTGTTCACGTATATCGCTCGAATATAATATGGGTTCATAAGAATCCAAGTTTCACTCACATCTGGGCGTGTGTCAGTTTGTAACTTAGCAAATATAAGATATCCCAATGGCATAACCGTGGAAATATCATCGTGGTGCTGGTACAAAAGAGGATTATAAGTGATAAAAATATATGCTCATTAATTTTGTCTTTATTCAATAGATTAGTATAACTTCACTTACTTTTTAATGTAATCATTAAAAACGAAAGAGTTAGAGAAAGAGAGAGTCTTAATTTTACTGTTTAGTAAAAAGCCTCTTTTATTATTTTTATTCTACAAATTACTATATATACACATTACACACTTTGTATAACCCGCGGCACGTAACTCTAGCGCTGAGCGAAATGTGGAGGGATATCTGCGCATGGGTACAGTCGCGCACATGTGACAGAGAGAGAAAGGAGTCCCTCGTCTTCGATGTGACAGAGAGAGACAAGAGTCCTTCGTCCCTGTAATACCCAATTTTTGACTTCTGCGCAATAACGGTCAGCGCTAGAGTTACGTGCCGCGGCCTATATCTGTGTAGGTAGATGACAAAATGCATATAAGTAATCTTTATCATGTGGTTTAACTACGGATGTGTGATGGAGGCTTTGTAAAAAGCTTGTACATACATTTTAGATAGCTGGATAAATTAGTACGATATTGTTTCTCGTTGTGCGTGAGTGAGACGGAAGAGTTAGTGAATACAGCAGGTCTACCACTAGTTACTTTCGAAACAGTAATCGTATCGTTAGGGTGATGCCTCGTTAATGTTACTTACGTTCAGCTGAAATCCTGTTGGAGACTTATTTTATTTGTATGCCCATTTTTGTCTTATCGAGCGCAATTGGTCCTATGAAAATATTTTAAGTCGCGATGCTACACTTTTAGGATTAGAGGATGCAGTCAGAAAGAGCAAACGTACATATATATTCATTCACCTTTATGTGTTCGTCACCTTGTATACCCTTATGGTATCAACAGAGAGGACATCATACGACTTTTAACTTTAACTCTCTGAAGAGGAATAGAAAGTCAAGATGTATTTCCAATTTGATTCCAATTATTTACACTCTTAACGTGCTATAAGTTTAGCTGGGTATCGCGATTCATTAAGACCGATTTTCAAAAATCTAAATATATTACCCTTACCTAGTTTGTATATTGAGGAAATGAGCATATTTGTAAAACAATATAAGGAAACAATTGGCTTCAAATTAAAGGGGGATGTGCAAAGGACCACTCGCTTTTGTGAAAACTTGACCATGCCAAACTGTAACTTAAATATATATACAAATAATGCCTACTGTATGGCTATCAAAATGTATAATAATATACCGTTAGAAGTACGAGACTTACCCCTTCACGCATTCAAGTTGCAGTTACACAAGTGGTTACTAAATTACTTATTCTACTCTATTGAGGATTTTTTTAAATGTTAACCTTAAAGATAATGAGGAAATTTGTGATTTATTGTATTCTTAAACTGATAGTGTAATGACATTGTACCGAATTGTATATTTTTAAGACTGGTTAACATTAAATCTCAACCTGACATTTATTAGTAATTAAAAATTAAATTAAATAATAATAATAACTATCTAATCTATAAGCCCCATGGTGGGGGGAAAAGTGGCCAAAACGCTGGCGGCATTGCCACGCTGGATGGCAATGCTAAGTTTTTGCCCAAAATAGGCGCCAGCATTTCGGTCACCCGACGCCTCAAACAAACGTTTCGCCAGATCCCTAAACAAGTTGAGAGCGGACGGCCCCCATGGGCCTAAAGTTTCGACCCCAAACGGCATAAACATGTACATTCTGTCTAAATACACATATTTATGACGTTTGAGGTCTTCCGCTTTAGACGCGGCAGCGCCAGCCCGATCAATCGTCCCAGGGAGATGAGACGGCGCCAGTGTGTCCACACATGTAGCATCCCAAACCAGGGGCTGTCCCATCTTCCACGGGACGATAGTCATCCCATCTGGTCTCTTGCCGTCATCCCGCATCAATCTATTTGGTTCCAAAACTGACGGGACTCCAGCACTGACAAATGCCCGACGGATGATATCATTCAAGCTGGCGTGCCGCGGTATGCGCCCCGCGCTCTTTACGCATGAGAGTGACATTTTAAATTTTATTATAAGTGTCATATTTATATTTAACATTTCAAATGACTAAAGGGAAAAAATACTTTATTATAATATCTAATATATTGCATAGATTAAATAATATGTTACACTAATTTTCTTTTTTTTAATATTTGATGTTTTATAAATATTTGTACGCCGTAAGGCAAAACATGCAAGAAACTTAAATTACTATTTATTCTTAACATCTATTTATGCTACCCATGTTTTAACAAATAAATATTCATTCATTATAAGAGAAGGGTATAAGAGTTTAAATAATTGGAATCAACTTGCAAATATATATTCACTTTTCTATTCCTCTTCAGAGACTTAAAGTTAAAAGTCGTATGATGTCCTCTCTATTGATACCATAAGGGAATATTTTTTTTGGTTAAGCTTACAGTTTGATGTGCTAGTCCTGTTTAACAGACTTGAAAAAGGGAGGAGGTTCTGTATTCGCTGGAATTTCTCGTATGGTTCCCCGATTACTTTAAGACGCCTGGACCGATTCGAGTAATTCTTTTTTATTTGAAAGCTGGTGCTCTCCATGTCCCATCTAAACTTTGATTAAGATCTGGTCCGTAGTTTTTTTGTGTAATAATTTATAATCAAAATCGAGGTCTTAACACTTTGAGAAGGTATCTTCAATAATAGAAAGAAAGTCGGTTTTTTTTTTCAATTTGTATAATCTATTTTATATCTACGACAGGCTAACTGCTCAGATTGTGCGAAAGGATCGTGTTGAGTTAACGATACGATTTCTTTATGTTCACATAAAAACTTGTCGTGGTAGGCCTGCTGCAGTCGACACAGTGCAGTGTTACATACCGGATACTACTTTTTACACAAATGTCATAAAGGAAGGGAAGACTATCGGGCAAACGGCACTGCTCAGTTGTAGAACACAAGATTCAAAACTCACAAACTCTGAAACTCTTATCAAATTATTGTTGAGTTTTATATTGTTATATTTAGTATAACAGGTGTGATGTCACCCATAGGAACATTACTGCGCTCGACGTACCGAGCCTCTCATATGTAAAATATTGAATACGATTTCTATTTATCTATATAAATGTATACATATATTTAGTATTTTCAAAACTATTAAAAAATTAAATACATTATTCTATGTTGTTAGGGTTTTGTGCTTTATGGAAGTAAATATGTTTAAAACGAAATTATGAAAAAGACTAGACATATATATGTATGTATAAGTATATGAAAACTTTTTAGTATTTTCAAAACTATTCAAAAACTGATTATATTATCTTATGTTGGTACACAGGCAGTTTCCGATATGGATTTTCTGGTGAATTAATTGACGTAAAAATGTACAAATTTAATTATACAATAAACAGAAAACTGAATACTAGAGTTTTAACCTATAAAAGTAACCGTAAACTATTCGTGTAACTTTTTTCACCAAAGATTCCGTATCGGAAACGGCCGAAGTATATATAGGAGAAGTTTTGCCGTTAGTTTTATGTGTTATTACTTTAGGTTGTAAGTTTAATGTTATAAACAAATATAAGATATATAAATACATTAGGAATAGTCGGGTCGTTTATTTTTTCAGTAATTACCACCCTAAATTATGATATTTGGTTTTAATTAAATGTTACGAGAAATTACTTTTTAAAACACTAACGCCTGCTTAGCGATCTCGAACATTGAAATTTATAGAGATAAAAATTCACACCCTTGTCGGGATTCGAACCCGCGTCTTCTGACTATCCGTGTCAGACTCCATGGCCATCTAGGCCACCGAGGCTCGAGGAACGAGTATCGAATTTTAACTCTCTGTCTGATTTACGCTTATTTACGCTCCGTCCCCGTAAGACGGAGAGTCAGAAGACGCGTATTCGAATCCCGTCCGAGGATGTGATTTTTTCTCTGTATAAATTTCAATGTTAGGAGAAATGTTCACTGTTCACACAAAAGATTTCGTGCATTATGAGAACAAAGTCCGTTTTCGTTTCTGGCGTCAGATATTTGCTATCGTGGGGCAAATTGTACAAGTTTTTACCTCACTAGTGAGGAAATACAAAATGTAAAAATTCTCACTAAATTTACCATTTTTATCATACATAGATAGCTTCGCTTTGCGTGCAAAGACGATTAGTTTAAATAATTAAATATCAATAATGTTAATTATTATAAAATGATAGTAATCACTTTAAATATACAAATCAAAATCACCAATTAAATTCAGAAAAGTCGCACTTTTAACCGTCAATAAATAAATGAACTTTAAAAGAGTGTACTGCCACGTTTCGTAATAAACAGCCTCTACCAAGAAATACGGGCAAAAGACTCGGACATTATATGCCATAATGATTTTACAATGCTTTTGTTTTATTACAATCTGAAATAGCAGTGGTGAAGTAATACAAGAATTTATCTTTCTTTGTTATTTTTTATATTTTTTTCAGATTATTAGTATACTATTTTGGAACTAGTGAGGTGAAACGTATATTTGCTTTTCAAATTCGATTGCAGGTGTTCGGACCGTCTTCCTTCAAGTTTCATATTATATTTGTCAAAACTAAATAAAGTAATAAAAAGAACAAATTATTCTTACATTAAAAAAGTAAGTACTGTGTATAAGCTTTTTTATATATGACTAGCTGACCCGCCAGCGGCTTTGCTCGCGTGGCCTCGCGGGTTACAGGTTTTTAACTATCCCACGGGAACTCTAATTTACCGGGATCAAAATTATCCTATATGTTGACCAGGGATATAAGCTACCACCGTACAAATTTTCGTTGAAATCGGTTCAGCCGTATCGAAGATTAGCCCGTACAAACAGACAAACAGAGAAAATCTAATTAAAAAATCTAAATTAAATTCCACTCCTTACACCCCACTGACTCGGTTTTTAGTATTTTTTGTACAGTAATTCGACCTCTACAGTCTTATTATATGTAGTGATTAACTAATGTTTGACAAGTATCTCATTTTAATGTTATTTGTCGGTTTAACTTACGCGGTAGGTATAGTCTAATATCTCGACCGGTTTATGACCGTACGGGCCACTTCTTCATGGAGTACTTGCGAGTAGAAGTGGCCCGGACGGTCAAAAACCGGTCGAGATTGCTATGTTTTAGGGCTCGTTGAATTAAAAAATTACGCTTGCTTTATCCATTTACTGGCCAACGACAGACTGGCTTGTTTTACATCTACCCTATTCTATAAATAATGATGTACCTGCTTTCTTATACACTACAGAGATATTTGACTATACCTACCGCGTAAGTTACTAATACTTACGAAAGTTTCATTTAAGTATCTCATTGATGGTGAGTGATGATGCTGTTGAAACATACTGTTAGGTGTTTAGCGATATATCCATACAATAAATAAATATCTGGAGGGTGCTAGGACCGGACACCAGACGGATCCTGACCACCATATTGGGTGCATCTTGATGTTAGGAAAGCTTCAGCCTGAGGTAGGAATCCATCCAGCTGTTGATCGTTATCACACATCGCTTCATACGTCAGTGTGTAAGAGACGAGGAAACTGCCTTACTAGGCGGTAGGCCTCTTGCACAAAAGGCCGGTTGGTGGGTACTACGCGCAATGTCGAATATTGTACCGCGAACCAACAGTGCGCCAGCATTGCTGTGTTAGGGTGTGGAGGGAACCGTAGCCAGAGACATTACTGGACAATAGAGACTCGAAACTAATGTCGGGGTGACGAGCGCAGTACAGCGTCATGTACAAAACTACACTTGCAAGTTTCTATACGACTTTTAAAGTCCTAACGGCTGCTTAGCGATACCAAACTTTACCCCTGTAGAATGTAAAAGCTGGATTTCGCTAAGCAGGCGTTAGTATTTTAGCGCTTTGCGTACCAGAGACGTCAATTTACGTGCGTTTCATTCATAAATCTTTTGTTTTAATTATCACGGTATACAAAGGGTTAATAGTCTGATAAGGCCGGCAACGCATACTCGAAACCTCTCGAACTGCGGATGAACAATTACCACCAGGTGAGCCACCTGCTCGTCTGCGCTCCGTCACATAGTAAGAGCTAATCTGTAAATTATAAAGGGTTGCGATATCCATTCGAAAGATACGTGTTTGTAAACAAAATATTTCGGACACCTTCCAAGTAATTTGCTAGATGGCACTCCGTCCTATACGACGGTTAGAAAACTAGAATGTCGATACCTCGGTGGTCTATCGGTAATGGAATCTTACACGCCTTATTAGAAGGGGTTCGAATCTTGTCCGAGCATGTATTTTTTTCTCATTAGTTACACATTTACCAAGCATAGGCTGTTAAATGATTTCCGCATATAATTTAACAACATTTTCTGAAACTTGCGTAGAAATAGACTATTTTATTGTAAGCTCCAGAAATTAATATCGTAAAAATATAACAAGACGTGTTTTATTTACAGTTCAGAAACTTTGTAACAACATGACACAGTCAAAACATAAACAAAAGTAACTATGTTTCCAAGAACGGTGCTACAAAAGTTTGTGTTAAGATTTAATAATTATTAATAGTAGTACTCCTTACAACTTCAACAATATTAAATTATATTTTCGCAATTAAAAATTACTAGAGCAATTTTAGATCAATTAAGTTAAAATTGCACGTAAAATAGTTTTTGGATACCTATATATCTAAGCTAATCAAAGCTCAATGTACCTACGACTAACACGACGGGATAACGTATGCTACATACACAATAATATATATTATAAAATAATCTTTATTGAATGCATTGAATTTTTTCGATGACAATGCCACGCTGCAGCCGAATGGGCCCGCACGACCGGAGAAGTACCACACTCCCACATAACACCGACGTAAGTAACATAGCTTGCTATTGCGTTTCAGTCGGTTTGTGAGAGTTTCCGGAGGCCCGATTCTCCCCCCCTCCACCCTCACCCCTGCTATCTCTTCCTGTCACCCTTCCTCAAAAGCCGGCAACGCATCCTCGAGACCTCTGGTATTGCGGATGTCCGTGGGCGACGGTATCACTTACAACTCGCTGTCAAGTTTAGTTCTACAATTGACCGCAAGATGGCACTGTTCTTATTTTCCCACGTTTTTCGCGACACTCGATTGGTGTCAATGTTGTAAATTCATGACCTACTGGTAAACCCCTGGCGCGGGGGCGTATTTCCATTTCCGTGTTCATTAGAAGGCAGTATTGCCTCGAAACACGCACGGGTATGTCGCGCTAACTGCCTTTAAAAAATCGTGTGCAATTCAAGGCACGTGTCCTCCAATCGCGCTCGGATTTGCAAGGATTTTGCGCCACAAATCCGTGTGTGTTTGAAGGTATTTTTGTGTTCAAGAAATGAATTTGGGTTTTACATTTTAACTTTTTATTAAGACCAAGTTAGGTTAGGTTAGGCACGTGTTTGGAAGAAGAGATGGCCTTGCAATGATGGCCTGCCTTCTAATGAACACGGAAATGGAAATACGCGGCCCGGGTGGTTACAGCCATCCAGCTGTACAAACTGTATTGGTTAAAATGTCATACAAGGTAAAATAATAAAACAACGTTGATAAAAACCGTTCGTTTATTATACAGTTTATCGCACATAATGTCCGAATCATAGAAAAATAGTGAACAATACTGTACACGGATGTTCAACATCGCATGAAGCGCGCAGTACTAGCTCTCATACCTGCACGGTAGTCGCCCTATTCGCTTTCTGAACAACACTGAATTTATCAACCATTTGAGAAAACATACCGTCATGGTATGGTGCAATTAGCCCAAAAAATGGCCTAACGTTAACATCCAAAGCAAAAGTATCTCTCTAACTCTAAAATTGTTCTATAAAGAGGTGAATGGTGGAGAAGAAGTTGGAATCTACCCTTACATCATGGACACGGTCGTGTGTTGTACGCGAATAGTGAATACGTTTCTCCTCAAGTTATACTAATTGGAAATCTCGATACGCACCAAAATAACCTCAAAATGGCGATGCTCCCCCTCCACCGCGCGCGATGCGTCACTGTTCTCGTTTATCGTTATGAATTCTTTGATCCTTTAGCTCTCCAGTGGTGTTATTTAGTTTTGGATGTATAGGATACATTCGAAACTACAACGCCGAACTGTTTCCCCCGATTTTGTTATCCTTAGGTTTATTAATATGGGCCCCGTAGCAAATTTAAAGACGTTCACGTCTAAAATAATTATACAAATTTTTTTTCTCAAAATGATGTAACTTTATAACTAATATGTGGAGTTATAAAAATAATTTGGAGCTCATCACATCAAATCATTTCTTTTCCAAACACGTGTATCCCCACACAAGCATAGCAAGTATGCAAGTTTTAAATACTAGGAAGACAGACCAAACATGTTTTGCTCACATTTTAAGCTACAAATTCACAAACTAACATTACAATATTATAACGATCCTTTGATATTAATGCTCTCCATATTCTACATAAGATCAGCTGGAAAACCATGCTAACTTAGTCATTTCTTTAACGACTAACTTGCCTAAGGAGCCCTGTGGCGCCCTCGTGATTGCTCCCGAGTGTTACGACCTGCGCCCGCGTCAAAAGTTTGCGCCGAGTTGAGAATAAATGGCTCTTGTGCCATAACTTTATACAATACAATACAGCTGGATGGATACTTTTACTTTGGATGTTGAGGTCTGGGTCTAATTGCTCTTTGTTTTCGTAAAATTACTCTTAGTTCATTGGTACATTGGTTTAGCCAGCTGTGCGAGCATGGACGTTACGATAAACTTGTCGAGTCGATAAACTGACTTATATCAGCTACCTTGTCTCCAGTATGGATCTAGCTGCGATAGCTATATAGCGAGCTGTCTTACCGATAATTTAATCGAGAGTCCATGCTCGCATCGCTGTATTGAGCTACGTTTCGCACGAGAACCCCAATGTTTGCAACATGCAACACAGTAGACTTAGTTCCTACAGTTAGTAGATTTTTTGATTAATTTCCAAAATACAGCCGCGTTAACCTTTAGAAAGTCCAGCGGGCCAAGCACGAACATGTGGGTTGACTTCTATATACAGTACAAACTATCATGTATCTAGTACAACTGTGGCACAGATAACTCATAGTTTGTACTGAATACGTCAGCGATACGATTACATTACACTTACGCAGATGTCCGTGCTCGACCTACGAATCCCAATAACATACGGTTTTAATATAAATTGTATTTGAAAAAAATACTTTTAAGGTTGAGGGTTGCGAATAAACCATATTGCAAATAGCTTTTTGGTGGATCCGGTCTCCCGAAGAATTACTCGCAAAAAAGTTAATATATAACTTTGAATATTATATTATCAACTAAAATTGAAGCAGTTCCAGTGGCACTGCAGTGCATATTATGGTATCTTTCTTGGAGTTTGACAAATGCTGGAATACTGGCAACATCGCAGCTCTTAAAGCCCATTTATTTTCAATATATAACTTGTGTTGCTACTTAAAATATATTTAATAATTTAATCGTGGCATTTACCTTGCTATTAAAATCAATCCTAATTTATCAATAAGTCGCTAAGGAATCGTTATTTTTTTAAATTCAGCAGAGAAAATAAACCACTCATTACAATTAAAAACAAATAGCTATAAAAGCTAGAGGTAAATCTAAACAAATCTTGATTTTATTGCTGAAATATTGCTTCGATTTAATAAAAGGCAACTTTGTGTTCTTAACAAATATTGAACTTTGTTTAAAGCTTAGACCTAAATTGTTCATACAATCTCATTTTACATGCTTGTTGCTACATGTCATAATCCCCCCCCCCCCCAGACTTCTCCTAAAGAGAATTTTAAGTATGTTTTATGTTGTTATAGTAGACACATTTATAAATACTCGGTATTTACCTTTAAAACGATAAAAATGCAGTTAATACACTGTCCAGACTGACAGTTGCCTATAATGTGGCATAATTAAGTTAAAAAATTAAACAAGCCGGCATGTAAAATATATTTTTGCAAAATATTATCCGTTTTTATAATTCGCAACTGAAAGGTTCACTGATACAAAAAACGCGGTCCGGAAGAGACTTACTACTAAGGCGGTGTGTCTCTTTCTAACAGTGACCATAATTAATGAGCATAACAGGACAATTTTTCTGAGAATGAAATGTCCTGAAATTTAAATGCAATGGACACGCTACTGGTCCATGAAAAATTTTCATAACCTGTGAAGATATCCCACGACCTGGACACGTCTTTTTCCTAAATTCACTCACAACAAAACCGGACCATTTTAAATTAAAAATTACAGTAAGTAAAATAAAAGCAAAAATCACAGTATACCAAAACTGACGGGAATCACAGAGACAAATAATCAGACATGTTGTATCTTTTGTTTACAATGTGGCACATTCCAGCATATTTTAATTATTAAGCTAGTAATTGTGTGAAAGGGACACATCCACTGATGAGTGAGTCTCTCTCTCTCTCTTTCCTTCGAGAAAAACTCAATTAAGAAATAACATTATTCAGTTACGAGAAGGTTCAAAATCCTTCATACGAATACATTAAATGTCGAGTGAACCTTCCAGTTACGTAGCTTAGAAGTTCCTTGGGTGTAGTAGCGATAATATATATATATATATATATATATATGTGAATTTTATCACTTTTAAACGTTGACGTACTACAAAAATGACATAAGGTCCTCACACACGTAACAAAAAAAAACAATCGTGCGTCAAATTCCCGTGCTTGCAGTCATATGCACCCCCTTTGCATGATCAGTGGTAGTTAAACATTTACTTATTTATATTATTCGAAGAAACACAAAATATCAATTTAAAATATTACTTCATTAGAAAAATAAAAACAATGGGTTGAGTGCAATTACGGTGAAAATGGCACGGCTTCGGGTAAGCTGCATTGGGGCTAACCCCAATGCAGCTTACCCGAAGTTATTTACAAGCAAAGTTTTGTTATGAATAAAGAAAATAACAGTTTATAAGCGATAGATTTGAATAAAAAAATATTTGTTATTTTTGTTAAGTGTTGCAATAAGATTGATATTGGAATGTTTTCGTTTATACGTTTTTATATTGTTATAATATTATGAATTACGATACTTTAATTGTAAACATATTTGCGGAACTATTATTACTTGAATTTGTGTCACCCTACGCCTTTATGGAAGCAAATCAATGAGTTTCACCGAAATATCTTGCCTATGTGTTGTCTCCTTTCGTTTTATCTTGAAAAAAAAAATGTTTGTTTTACATACCATGTTCATACATGAAAAATGAGCTAATTAAAGATACCGGCTTCACTCACTTGGTATTATGTCGGTGTAAGTCCGACGACGTTTCGAACGTGTAAGACGTTCTTCTTCAGGGAGTGTTCGCGCGCAGAGATCGCGTCGTAAGTGAAGCCGGTAGCTTTATATTAGTATGTGTGATACTCACGATAGTTTTCAAACTCTAATGAAAATTGACGATATATTTTCCAAAATTATCATTAAACCCGTTTTATTATATTATTGTGTTCCCGAATTCGTACCTTGCAGTAACGCATATCGATCAACTAAAGCATTTAATCTTAATATTACATATAACTATTTTACAAATATGTGTTAAAGCATCCCAAAGACTATTATCCTTTGTTCAGAATTAAAATGCAAATAACTTGAGTTAGTAGAGCATAGAATAGTAAATGCTGTAGAGGTATGAGATAAGTATATTGATAAAATTCAAAATTTAATTCTTCGGTCTTCGATTCAGAAATTTATTTTGTATAAGACGTCAGGTCTATGTCATGAGATAAAATCGATTAAAGACAAACTTTATTATCAGGTAATAATAAATAAAAAATAATTTTATTAATTACACAATTTTAACAAATAATATTTACTTTTTTTAATTTTTCATAAGCACGGTCTTCATTAACTTAAAACAGTCAACCCGAGTCAATGTTATTAACCGAGAACTAAATAATGAAATTTTGTCAATTGGTTAACTAGTTACGAACATCAAAATAACTTCGTAACTAAAATATAAAAGCATGTTTCTGTCATTATTATTGGTTCAACATTGATTTACTTACTTAACACAAGCATCTGAAAAATTAGCTTTAAAATGTTCACTCAATAATAAACCTATTTAACTGTTCAGCTGATCCATGCGAATTGTTAAACAAAGGTCCTTATTTATTTATGTATAAAGGTAAAGAAATACATAAAGGTGTCTCGGAAAGTACCTCATCAGATCAACCCTATATGTAAACCCAATATGTAATTAAACAAAATATAAACATTTAATTACGTTTTTGGTAAGAACTTGATCAGACATTATATAGGGTTGCCAGAACGTCATATCTCATTTACAACAAAATCAGTGTTGTGTTGCCATTATGTGAAAATTAAAATTTCACAAACAATATGATATATCGACTTGATCGGCGACTAAGTTTGCGAGGTGATGGATAAGTTTCCAACATAGCAGATATATTAGATTTTCTTTATATTTCTAACTAGTTTGATTACAGGGTAGCGCGCATTTTAATAAATCTATTTGTACCGTCCTTTCCTAGATTTGTAATAGTAAAACAAGTGATTGGCGCTGATCAATCAAAGGATAAATTATGTGAAAGTGCCTATCATGACTTCCGATCCAGTTTTTAGGGACAATTTTATATTGAAAATACAGACATATATCACTTATTGTTTTACATTACTATGTATATATTTGAGGGATCCTGTAGAGGTGTGACGTAGGTTATATCGCGTGCGTGTGCTTCCGTGACGTGGCGAGTTCATGTGACGTCACCACACGCAAGCGAGTAGAGTCGCCCGCCGAGTAGAGCTCGCTCAGTGATATTGTTGTTTTTGAAGATGAAGTACTGTAATATGGAGAAAAATAATTTTTCATTACAACTATCAGTAAGTACAGGACGTTAGGGAAGTCGATATATAGGTTTGCGAGGGAATTGGTTGCCTTATGAAATACGTTATCTGTGGTGCGAGCATGCATCTCACGATTAAGCAATCAATTAGCTGCGATACCTTTCATTGACCGATAAGGTTATCCCATCGACAAGCCATGCTCGCACCGCTGAGAGTACAAAGTTATAGATTTGCAAGTAATCAAATCAAATAACAATTTATTTCATAAGTTATAAGCAAGTACAAAAGTTTATATCCAGACAAAACTTGCATTAGCAGGCCTTGATAATTCTAGTTAAAATAATCCTTTCATATACCAATTTTATAAATAGCTAGCTGCGCTCTGCGATTTCACCTGGTTTGTAATAGATAATGATGATGATGATGATAAATCTAAACATATAGCCTATGCTACTCAGGGATAATGTAGCATATCAGTCCAGTAGTTTTTGAGTTAATTCGTTACAAACATACAAATCTTTCCTCTTTATAATATTATATAAATTATTTAATCAACAAGACAATCCTAAAGACTTAAACTGTCAGTTGAATGTAATAAGCAACTACGGTACATACTATTTTGCCATGTCAAAACTTGTGCAATGAAATTGATTATAATTTGAACATATTAATGTAATTAATACAACAAAATAAAAGTAACTAAATATTATTACAGATATATATTATATATATTTTTATTATACTAACTGCACTCCGCGGTTTCACCAGCGTGGTGATGGATGATGATGATGAATCAAATATAGCGTATGTTACTCAGGCATAATGTAGCTCTAAACTCGTGACGTTCGAGCTGACCCACTCCGGCGCAGACGAACGGGGGTACGGAGGAGGCAGTTTGCTCGCCTCCTCCGTAGTGGGGTCACTGGTGAAGAGTCGGGGGACTCTTCGTCGGCTTGCACGACCCCACACGTCTGAGGAGTGCCCTTGGTGAGCAAGGGTCCCCTTCACATGCGCTGAGGCCCGGTTAAGATCAATCCGAGCCTACCGCTGGGGCGAGATTGTGAATGCCAGCGCAACCCAATCTCGCACCATCTGGCGGAGGACTGCTCACGGGGGGGTTTTAGTGGGTCTGAGCTCCACATACCCCCTTCCGTCTACCCCCGTAGCGGAAGGGAAGTGGACAGCATTTCCCCCCCTCAAAAAAAAAAAAGCTCTAAACTCGTGAAATAATTTTTTGAACCGGTTATGTAGTATTTGGGTTTATTCGTTACAAACAAACTAACAAATCTTTCCTCTTTATTATTAGAGTAGAAGAGTGGTTGAGGATTAACACCAAGGAACAAATAATGTGGCATAGTTTGTACCGGCGTTGATATTGCATATTTTAAAATTAAAAAATCCTGTGCACTATAAATGGATGTGATTTATTAAGAAGAACATACATACAGAAACATACAGAAGTAACTTTTCAAACAATTATATCAATTGACATTCTTAATTTATTATATCTAAAATCAGTTCGTATTATTTTTAATTTACTGCCTGTTTAATTTTTTTATTATTTTTGTGTAGATTCTAAAAAACACATAAGAATAAATCTTGTATAAAACATTTGCACGCCGTTTAGGTAGAGTTTTGTTGGACCTGTATTATGTGCTTTAACAACTATGCAATATTGTACCCAAAACTGAAGCAAATAAATATTCATTCATTAATTATTTATTATTAAAATTGATTATGTACACAATCAGCCCATTATGTTCCCACTGCTGGGACTCGAGCCTTCCGCAGCCCAGTACGGCTTGGTGGATAGGTTAGTGGCCAACCCATGTCGATGTTATCAGGCCGCCCGCAGCCCTTCGACATAGTCTAACGACTGTTGTCCTAAGACAAACAACTGACACCGACGGCTTAACGTGCCCTCCGAAGTACGGAAGCGCTCAGTTGAACGATGTCACTAGCACACACCCATCCAACTCCTGACCGTGGCAAGCGTTGCCTAACTTGTTGATCGGTTAAGATCGCAGAGTCAAGCTTCGCTGCGAGCGCTTCAGTGATAATTGATTATTATTTATATATCTACTATATAAAAATAAGTCGGGTTTTCCTTCCTGACGCTATAACTCCAGAACGCACGAACCGATTTCCACGATTTTGCATTCGTTGGAAAGGTCTCGGGCTCTCGGGTGAGGTTTATAGTAAAGAAAATTCAGGAAAAATTTAAAAAGAAAAGTGGGCAAATCTTTTTTCACATACAGCGCCATCTCTGATACATAGCATGTACTACAAACCAATATTTTAAGTAGATGGCGCCAAACGAAATGTTACATAAAACGAAGCCATCTGGTGGCGAAACGGAGTTTGCAGGGTTTGCTAGTTGAAAAATAAAATTCAACCGATAATCGGTGACCATAATAATTATGAGTATAAAATTGTTTCTCTATGACGTATACATACCCATTCCATACGCTAGGCCCCGCCTGCGGATTCTCTCGTTTTCTTTTAGCCGCGAGTGCACTTCGTATTAACTCTTCCGCGAAACTTTTCATTGCTGACATTAACACTGCGTGCACTGCACTGAAATCAGAATGTTATAATTAATATTATTAATAAGGAATACAAATAAACTATCAATGAACGAAATTAACGCGCTGGGATTCCCTGTCGTGGGACACATGGCCAATACAACATCACAACATGTAAGATCCGAAAACAAACATTTTCAACACATAAACATTTGCCCGGGCCAGGGATAGGTATAGAACCTAAAACCAAACACTTCATAAAAATAATAAAAACATGCACACAATTGAACAGAAATGACAAATTTAAGAGTAATTCGCAAGCGTTATACGAATTTGGACTTTAGTATGAACAATTTAAAAAACTACCTAAATGTACCAAAAATGGATTTTAGTTCGTAATTTACTTTGGTGTTCTGAACAACCGAGTTGCTTAAAAGGACTTATACAAAAATAAATCAAAGACGCACTTATGAACGTCAACTTTTCATTATAATGTACTTTAAAGACTCTACCGCCGCGTTCCAAAATATATAGAGCCCACCGAGAAGAAGCGGCAAGAAACTCGGGGCCATTCTTTTTATATAGATGTTTACAATGATTCTACTTGGTACTACTAATATTACATTTTATGTGTGGCAGATGACAACTTGCCAGAAGTGCAGTATTCCAAGCATCTTTGTTTTCTATATGATGGTGGACTTTAGGTGCGTTCGTTTAGCTCATGAGGGCATTGGTGGAGTTGTCATTGATGCCTCTTTTGTTATAGCGTTCGTAAAATTGCAAAATTGCACTTTTTGGTGGCAAAAATACCTCTTTTTTAGCTTTCCGAACGCTAAACAAAAAGGCATGAACGACATTTTCACCCACAGATTCCCAAATCGAACGCCTCTTGTGAGCGTTTTTAGCATTATTTTCGCTAAAAACGCTCTGAAGTGACCTATTCGAACGCACTATTTATATGTTGTTTTTATTAAAACATTTTATACACTCAACTTGAATATAAAATAAAAGACATACCTATAAGAATATCCATTCCCTACATCTTCGTTCCTCAACTCAATGCCGATGTCCTGACACTTCCGCTCCACGTACATAAACCTAAGTCTGTCGTCTTCCGCTCCCACCGGAAGTACCTCCAGCCCGCTCACCTCCGGCCCCTCCCGCTTCACTTTCGGTCTCACGTCAGTGCCCAGGATGTCTATGTCTTCGTCGTCGGATATTTCTAAGCTTTCGTTTGCAGATCTGTGCACGAAAAAGAAATAACATTATGTAGCTGTAAATTTTAGAAATTAATGGTTCTTACCACCAGCGGCATTACCCACAAGACTATTTTTCGAACTTCACAACCTATTATCTAAATTGTAATTATTATATCATGGGAAGGAACTGTTACCCTGTAACACAGTTAATACGAGTACAGGGTACAGGGATTCCAAATTGTGTAAATAAAGTAACCACTTATTTCTATTGTTATCAAAATATCGAGTGTTATTATATACGAAACATTGTACCTAAAGTTGTAAATAAAGTAACCACTTATTTCTATTGTTATCAAAATATCGAGTGTTATTATATACGAAACATTGTACCTAAAGTTGTAAATAAAGTAACCACTTATTTCTATTGTTATCAAAATATCGAGTGTTATTATATACGAAACATTGTACCTAAAGTTGTAAATAAAGTAACCACTTATTTCTATTGTTATCAAACTATCGAGTGTTATTATATACGAAACATTGTACCTAAAGTTGTAAATAAAGTAACCACTTATTTCTATTGTTATCAAAATATCGAGTGTTATTATATACGAAACATTGTACCTAAAGTTGTAAATAAAGTAACCACTTATTTCTATTGTTATCAAAATATCGAGTGTTATTATATACGAAACATTGTACCTAAAGTTGTAAATAAAGTAACCACTTATTTCTATTGTTATCAAAATATCGAGTGTTATTATATACGAAACATTGTACCTAAAGTTGTAAATAAAGTAACCACTTATTTCTATTGTTATCAAAATATCGAGTGTTATTATATACGAAACATTGTACCTAAAGTTGTAAATAAAGTAACCACTTATTTCTATTGTTATCAAAATATCGAGTGTTATTATATACGAAACATTGTACCTAAAGTTGTAAATAAAGTAACCACTTATTTCTATTGTTATCAAAATATCGAGTGTTATTATATACGAAACATTGTACCTAAAGTTGTAAATAAAGTAACCACTTATTTCTATTGTTATCAAAATATCGAGTGTTATTATATACGAAACATTGTACCTAAAGTTGTAAATAAAGTAACCACTTATTTCTATTGTTATCAAAATATCGAGTGTTGTTATATACGAAACATTGTACCTAAAGTTGTAAATAAAGTAACCACTTATTTCTATTGTTATCAAAATATCGAGTGTTATTATATACGAAACATTGTACCTAAAGTTGTAAATAAAGTAACCACTTATTTCTATTGTTATCAAAATATCGAGTGTTATTATATACGAAACATTGTACCTAAAGTTGTAAATAAAGTAACCACTTATTTCTATTGTTATCAAAATATCGAGTGTTATTATATACGAAACATTGTACCTAAAGTTGTAAATAAAGAATTATTATTGTTATATTATCTTGGCGACCACTTTACCAATTAAACCTTTGAAGATATATGCTCCCGCTTTAATTGGGAAATTCAAAATTAAATTATTTTCTTTAGTTTCTGTACCAAGGCTGGGAAATCAGTGTTGCTACAAATAATAATTGCAAAATATTGCGGTTCCCTTCAGCAAATGTTTTTGTTGAGGACCAAAGAGAAAAAAACAATACATTATACGTAAAAACAGTATTTCTACTTTTTAGTTAAATTTTGTGTAACGAAATATTCACAGAATATCGAGTTGTAATATTCACTGAATATTAATATTTAAGGGGGTATACCCATACTACAAACGTGATTTTTTCCAATTTTTTTTTTGGTCTTAATAACAATACCAGGTAGAAACTTGAAATATTTACTATAGATTATGGTACGGTACCCTTCGTGCACAACAAGTCCGACACGCACTTGGCCGGGTTTTTTGTTAGTTTTATAAAATATATATATGTAAGTTACCTGTCCAGTTGGAAATGGAATTTGGTTAACGTGTTGATATCCTTAGCGCTGGGGAAGGTCTCCCTGATGTCGGACTCCAGCCTCCGGAGGCTGTCCAGCTCGTGCCATGATGACCACTCGTTGTTCTCCGTCTGCCAAGAACAACAATACAACTGTACCTTAACCACCAGCATGAAGACAAACTGCACGACACATAATTTGTGATTATATATTACTTCATCAGTCGAACGACCCAGACTCAAAAGAAATTTCATTGTTATATTGACAATCGACTGGTGAGGGGACCCTTATATGCAGATGATATATTTAAAAAATTGATAGATAAATAATGTATCAATCATAATCAGCCCATTTTGTTCTCGACTCGTGCCTTCTTCTCAGAGAGAGAAGTTGGGGCGTAATCCACCACGCGGGCCCAGTACGACTTGGTGGATAGGTTAGTGGCCAACCCATGTCGAAGTTTTCAGGCCGCCCGAAGGCTCTCGACATAGCCTAACGCCTGTTGTCCTAAGACAAACAACCGGGACCGACGGCTTAACGTGCCCTCCGAAGCACGGAAGCGCTCAGTTGAACAATGCCACTAGCACACACCCATCCAACTCCTGACCGCAGCAAGCGTCGCTTAACTTGTTGATCGGTTAAGATAGCCTAGTCAAGCTCCGCTGCGAGCGCTTCAATTAATCTATACAGACAAATAACATAGAAGTGTCTGTTTGTAATTCCAAATTAACTAAAATCCAAATGCATATGAAAGTATATACGGTACTTAAAAACAATTTTAAATGTCTGTCTGTTTGTTCTGGCTAATTTCTGAAAATACTGGACCGAGTTGAACGGGACTTTCACTGGCAGATAGCTGATTATATAAGGAGTAACAATAGGTTACTTTTATTTTGATTTTTATAATAAAACTCTCTGTGTCTCTGTTTGTTACCTTGTCACTCCTAAACGGCTGAACGGAGCTGGCGAGGTTATAGATTATGTCCAGGCAAAGCACATACCATACTTTTCATCATCATCATCCATCACCAGCAGGTGAAGCCTCGGAAGCTAATACAATTTTTAATTAATATGGCATATTGTGATACAATATTAGTTGTTGGCCTTCTTTTCCCCGTCATCTTGCTCGGCATAGGCCTCTTCCCAGGACTTCTATTCCTTTCGGTCTTGAGTTAATTGTATCCAATTTTTGCCCGCATAATTTTTTTATGTTATCTTCCCATTCTTATTCAGTGTGGGGGGCGCTAAGTCCTGCACCGACGTCCCGCTTGGGGTATATTGTGCAACGTCTTCCCATCTTATCGTTTACACTAATATTATAAAGAGAAAAAGTGTATTTATTTGTTTGTTTGTATTGAATAGGCTCCGAAACTTCTTAAGCTATATGGAAAATTCTTTCACTATTCCTACTTTATCCCTGATGAACCAAGGACATAGGAGATTTGCACAAATCCAGGGAAACTGATGAAAACTTCGATAATGTAACACAAAGTGTTAAAAAGATTCTTAAACCGAGTCCGCTACGAAAACTATTGACAAAGAGCAAAGTGATGTAGTACCTTTTTTAGAAGGCGTCAATGTCAACAATACCATATGTCTGAATTTTAAAGTAATGTCAAAATAAATGCTTTTTCATGTTTAAGCAGTTGCATAGCCGAAAAATCCTTAAATCGCATACGCTGCGGAACTTATTGATAATAGAGCAAAGTGACGTAGGTATTATAGAGGACATTCATAACTACAAATAAAGCCTGCAGTGTCAGATGTCACTATTACCGTGCTTAACATAAAGACAGAACTGCATAACGAAAAGCCTGAGTAATATACGCTATATCTGAATCATCATCATCATCATCATCCGTCACCACGCGGGTGAAACCGCGGAGCGCAGCTAGTTATTAATGAAACTGATCACGACAGGAGGTGACTGCTCAACTTGACTCAAGCTGATATAGGGTGTTGCCCCATTAGTGCGTTGCGTCGCGTCGTCGTCGCAACGGTTCAACGCATTGTATGCCACGCCTGCGTTGCGTCTATGTACGACGTCGCACGCCAACGCAGTCGCTTCTCAGTTAAGCCTTTGCAATGGATCGATACAAACGTGTCCTTTTCTACAGACTTCCAAAAAGGAGGAGGTACTCAATTCGATTGTATTTTTTTAAAATGTTTTGTTACCTCATAACTTTCGACTGGCTGAACCGATTCACAAAATTCATTTTTGTTTGAAAGCTGGCCGCTTCCTGTATGGCCCCCTACGTCCATTTAAATTTCATCCAATTCGGTCCAGTAGTTTTTGAGATACACTCGAATAACTGAATAGAATGGAAGTCGGTATTAAATTGTTCAAATTGTACTTGTGTTGTTTTATTACGCCACCGCCGAAACAAACTTAAGGCACGTCCCAATATTCTATCTATCCACAGTTGCTTACTACCGATAGCAATTTGACATAAAGTCCATACAAATAGTGTCAAATATCTATCTCTAGTAAGGTAAACCGGCGATAGATAGATTATTGGGACCGGCCGTTAGAAGCAACGCAATGTAAGGTACCAATGGGTCCGAAATCATACCGGTGTCGCCATCTACGGCCCACTTCAACGACGCGTAAGTCAACGCACGCTTCTCGTCGCTAACAGTGATAACTGGCTCTTTATACAAATATATTAACTTAGCTCAATAAACCCAATACAATTTAAATTAATATATAATATAATTAAGATAAGCCAGTTGAAGTGGCAGTGGGCAGAGCACATAGCACGCAGAACAGATGGCCGAGGGGGCCGGTTCTGGAGTGGAGAACACTGACCGGCAAGCGTAGCGTAGGTCGTCCACCAACACGGTGGACAGACGACCTGATAAAGGTCGCAGGACGACGTTGGATGCAGGCCTCTTCTAACCGGTCCTTTGTTTCTAACGGCTGAGATGATGATGATGTTGATATTTAAATTGTATAATTTGAGACAAAAAATATATTCACTCGGACGTGATTCGAACCCGCATAGTCCAGAACCGTTAAAAAATTGTATTTGTCTGTTGATTGAACCGTTGATACCTTTTATAAGCATCCACTAAAGAAGGATCTTTGGAAAATTCACCCTTAAGGGGGTGAGGAGAGCGAAGCCGCTGGCTCAGCTAGTATGATAATAAATAAAATATAAATACCTTCACGGGCGTTAATTCGTTTCTAATAGGGTAGTGTCCGTGCATCCGTATATATAGTAGGATCTGTTTCGTCCGCCATACTGTCTCCGAGTGCCGGAAGTGTTCGCTCAACAAACGGTTTATTAGTTTCGCTCGGGACCACTGCAACAAACATACAATAACCATCATAAACTGTACTATGTTTGTATATACACGGTTATTGGTCAAGTCGATATATCCCCGTTAAGAACGCGTAGTTTACGTCGTTTATGACTAATTCGCTATGACACACCCTATCCCAAATCTAACCGATTTCGAGATATTTGAATGTTTTGTGTGGTTATATGAGGTTTTATAATTTATTAGTTTCTATAAGTTTTCATCGTCTAAAAAACTTATTCATTCATTTTACGTACAATGTTGGCTGTCCAGGTCATAATGCATATTATTGCATATGTAAAAATCAAATAATAAACCGGTTAGATTTAGGATAGGGTGTTTCATAGTGAAATCAGTCAGAGACGATGTAAACCGCACGCCTTTGTCGGGAATAGGTCGACTTGACCAATAACCTTGTATAAATAAAAATCCATGTTTGTATGTTTGTCCTCTATGCGTTCTGAAACCATTGATCAGATTGTGATGTGAGGGCATTCTGCACGCCTGCGCGGGTTTATGACCCTAAAAAATCTAGATACATATATAAACAATTATAGTATTATTTATAAAGCACTAACGCCTGCTTTAGTGATCATAAACATTGAAATGTATAGAGAGAAAAATAAGACGGTTAAAATCAGATAGAGAGTTAAAATTCGATGCTCGGACCCGAACCTCGGTGGCCTAGTTGGTCAATGGCGTCTGACACGGAGAGTCAGAAGACGGGGGTTCGAATCCCGTCCGAGGATGTGCATTTTTCTATCTATTAATTTCAATATTTGAGATCGCTAAAGCAGGCGTTAGTGCTTTAAAAATAATACTATAAAAATGACAAGGGTTACGATGTCAACACGAAAGTTTAATATATATAAAAATGTTTTTTTACGTGGTATTGCAAAGCGTGCCGGATACCACTCGTATTACCATACATGTAAAAGTTTGAATGGACGTATGATAGTCAATCTCGCCAATCAACTTAATGGATATGGATGCAATTTGGTAGGTATAAAGATGATCCGCTAGACTAATCTGTCCGCATGAGGACAAAAAATAACAATAGATTTATGAATGAAACTTGCCTCGAATGAGGCTTGCTGATTCGGACAGATTAAAACACAGAATACGTCACCTCGTATCTCATAGAAAATGGTATGCTTAATTAGTTAATATATAATATGAAATTCCGGAGGGAAATAAATACCATTTGGCATGTAAAAACGCCCGTAGCGGAGCTTGACTTGGCGATAAGCAACGCTTGCTGCGGTCAGCAGGTGTGTGCTAGTGGCATTGTTCAACTGAGCGCTTCCGTGCTTCGGAGGGCACGTTAAGCCGTCGGTCCCGATTGTTTGTTTTAGGACAACAGTCGTTAGGCTATGTCGAAGGCCTCCGGGCGGCCTGAGAACATCGACATGGGTTGGCCACTAACCTATCCACCAAGCCGCACTGGGCCCGCGTGGTGGATTATGGCCCAACTCCTCTCTCTGAGAGGAAGGCTCGAGTCCCATCAGTTGGAAAAAAATGGGCTAATTATGATTTAAAGTCATTTTCAAATCTATCTAATATTAAATCAAACATAATAAAACATTTACCGTCATAATGCCCGAAATAAAGAATTTAAATTTGTATTTTTATTTAAAAAGGCACAAAACAATCTTACCTCAATATTTCTTCTCTTAGCGAAATCCAACTTCCAATATGTATCACAGCTCTCAACGACAAAGGGGAAACTCTTCATAAAATCCGGATCCCTCGCTTCGTCACTAATCAGCGGGATTTTCTTAACTAAATAATTAACCGCCGCTCTCACAGTCGTAAATCTATCCATGGCCGATATTAAGCACGTATAAAGCGACTTTTCCCTTTTTATTTCCACTTCACTGGCAACATTCTCAATAATCCTACTTGGCAACACCGGCTCCATCTTCGGTGCTGCCAGATAACAATGATCATTTTCAATATGACTCAAATTTGGTTTTGATTTCTCTTTGTTTTCGCTCTTCAATAGACTTTTTATTTCCGGCTTCAGTAGCGAAACGCCTCCCTTTTTCTTGCGAACGTTTTTCAGACCGTTCGACTTAATCGGACTTATTTTGGCCGTTGTATTATTAATAATTATTTCTTGTACTTTACTCAGATCCAATTCTCTGTCCATTTCTAAATAGTATATTTTGTTAGTTGTGGGGTCTATATATTTGACTATACGTTTCTTTATTGAAGGCGGTTGATTCATGATTTCGTTGGGAACTTCTAAGATGTTAGTTGATTCGTGGATTTGAAGTTTCTCCTGATCATGGTTCTCTTCTTGGTATTCTTGCTTTATGGATTCGGTGGGTAAAAGGTCCGGTGGTGGTTCCTCTGGTTCTAATGGTTTCTCGATGATTTCCTGAAAAAGTAATAAGAATTATATATAGTATATAGTTCTGCGACCAGTAGCCCTCGCGAGCACACTCTTATCAGCGGCAATTTGTCGCATTACTTCACAACCACTTGACCATTTGGGCGCTATGCAGACGACGGGGCAGGCCGGGGCGGTCAATTTCGCCGCGAACGATAGCGCAAAGGGAATCCTATACTACCAAAGCACACGGAGGGCAAAAAGACCGCCCCGTAGTCTGCTTAGCGTCTTATGTTCATATTGGCAATTCTTCTTTAAAGTCAGGTACCTAATGTGTGTACCAAATTTTATCATAATCGGTCGGTAAATGGCGCCGCAGCAAAATTCCCCTCTTTTTAAGAAAAGTACTATTCAAAATAGCCGAAAACAAAAAAAAAAAATTTTTTTTTTATAGTATTACTTTTTAAAGCACTAACGCCTGCTTAAGCGATTGAAATTTATGACTGCTCAAACATTGAAATTTATAGCTTTAAAAAGTAATACTATAAAAAATACAAGGGCTGCGATGTCAATACGAAAGTTTCAAGTATTTCTAAATAATGCTTATTTCGGTTGGATGGTACTGTTAAACTGTCCAATAGATGTCGCTCCGTCCCCGTAAGACGGTTAGTCAAATAGAGAGTTAAAATTCGATGCTCGGACCAGATTCTCGGTGGCCTAGTTGGTCAATGGCGTCTGACACGGAGAGTCAGAAGACGCGGGTTCGAATCCCGTCCGAGGATGGAATTTTTCTCTCTATAAATTTCAAAAAATTATTAAATAGTAGAAAATGCCGTCCAGATTGGTTGGCAAATGCGACCTATGCAGGAAGACGTACAGCCACGAACACCAATATGTATACACTTTCCTAAATTTAAAAGCGATTTTCTGGATGATTATAACATGAAGATAGGATCTTTTCGATAAAAAATATGAATTCCTGAAAACTATGTTCGTAAAAACATGAAATTTTAAACATCACAGCAGGTGACAAGCAGTTTTTTAGTATTACTTTTCAAAGCCTGCTTTAGCGATCTCAAACATTGACATTTATAAAGAGAAAAATTCACATCCTCGGACGGGATTCGAACCCGCGTCTTCTGACTCTCCGTGTCAGACGCCATTGACCAACTAGGCCACCGAGAATCTGGTCCAGCATCGAATTTTAACTCTCTATTTGACTAACCGTCTTGCGGGGACGGATCAATATTTGTTTCAATGTTTGAGATCGCTAAGCAGGCGTTAGTGCTTTGAAAAGTAATACTATAATAATCACAAGGGTTGCGATGTCAATGCGAAAGTTTAAGTATTTCTAAATAATGCTTCTTTCGGTTGGATGGTACTGTTAACTGTCCAATAGATGTCGCTCCGTCACCGCAAGACGGTAACGGCTGGTCCCAATAATCTATCTATCGCCGGTTTACCTTACTAGAGATAGGTATTTGACACAATTTGTATGGACGTTATGTCAAATTTCTATCGGTAGTAAGGAAAACTGTGGATAGATAGATTATTGGGATCCTCCTTTAGTCAAATAGAGAGTTAAAATCAGGGACTGATTTGGTTACCCATTTTTAGGGTTTAACCCAGGGTATTTTAACAGGGTTAGTAAAAAACCTAAGCTGTAAGTGTTACCCTTTAAAACGGTGACTTATTTTATTGAATAACCCTATTAAAACCTCTTCAATTGGGTTACCCTTTGGTGAGGTTGTTGTTGCCGTTGGTTTATAGGGTTAGTAAAAACCCTATCGCTGTGGGTTTTTACTCTCAGCAGTAAGCCATGCCTATGGGTTACCCTTTGAACTGTGTTAACACTTAAGTAACACAAGGGTTACCCTAATTTGGATATCCATTTGTAGGGTATTTTTAAAAGATTAATAATTAAAAACCCGACCCGTAAGTGTTACTCAATGAAAGGGTAACCTATCGTATTTGGTATTGTTGTTATAGTCCAAAGGTTAATAATACGTATGCTGTGCGAACAAGTAAGCCGGCGGTATTTGGAACAAGATAGTGATGCTGAAATCTTTGTTATGTTTACAGATTACTCACATATCACGGAAAAAGATATTTTATGTTTTAGTTTTATGATTATTTATAACTATTTACTACTGGTTGCTGTCACTTTATTATGTAAATGATCTTAACTGTTTTGTTTTTTAATGCTTAAGAGCCTTCATTCTGCGCAGCGCTGCACGAGTTTAGGTATTTTACGTAGCGAGCTACTCCCTAGCGCGCCCAGCGGCAGTGGCCCCACCACTCGAGCAAAACAGCGCCGCATTCATATTTGATCTTTTTGTGTCAACTTTGGTTTTTATATCACAAGTAGACGTAGGTCAAAAAGTAAAAATAAAATATCACGCTGGACTCGTTTTATTTTAATATCAACATTATTTAACACATGATAATTATTAATCAAGTTTTTGTTATCTACCAGAGCATAGACTAGAAAAAAGTGAGATTTAACTCATGGACCTATCTGCTACCTACATGTACAATAGTTCCTGCTACTTGTTTTCGGCTCCTGCATAATGTCCTGGGCCCCAAGTCTCTTACCCATTGAGCAATTACCGCACTATTGCGACGCTTCTACGATTGATACGGAATTTTGTGTATCTTTAAACTTACATACAAACATACGTGCACACTACTACCCCGAGGCAGAGTATTTGGCATGGCGGTGGTACACACCAAGACGAGTTATTTGAATGAGCGTAATCACAATGTGAACAGTGCACCCTACTACTACTCAAGGCAGAATCTCTTGTACTGCGATGGTACCCACGAAGACGAGTTGTTGAATTGGAAATAATTAATTTAGTTCCAATACATACATGCATGTCTAGACACAATTATAAGTACACTGTGCACACTACTACTTTCATTCAAAGTAACTGGCATTGCGGTGGTACCCAACAAGACGAGCTACTATTCGGAACTGATTCAATTAGTATAGTTGCAATTCCTTCAAGCTTTAACATAATATATATGCACACTACACACTACTACTTCGATTCAAAGTAACTGGCATTGCGGTGGTACCCAACAAGACGGGTTACTATTCGGATTGGATTTAATTACTTACAATGACTTCGAGCCTTAATACACTATACGTGCTCAGTGCACATTACTACTCCGAATCAAAATAACTGGCATTGCGGTGGTACCCAACAAGACGGGTTTACTATTTTGGTATGATTTCATTAGTGACAATGCCTTCAAGCTTTAACACAATATACGTGCACATCACACACTACTACTTTGAATCAAAATAACTGGCATTGCGGTGGTACCCAACAAGACGGGTTACTAATCGGATTGGATTTAATTAGTTACAATGACTTGTGGTACCATACAAGACGGGTAACTATTCGGAAATGATTCAATTAGTTACATTCAATGCCTTTAAGCCTTAATATAGTATACGTGCACAGTGCACACTACTACTACAATTAAAAGTAACTGGCATTGCGGTGGTACCCAACAAGACGGGTTACTATTCGGATTGGATTTAATAAGTTACAATGACTTCGAGCCTTATTACAATATACGTGCTCAGTGCACATTACTACTCCGAATCAAATTAACTGGCATTAGAGGCGTTAGATTCACAGATGTTGAATAACTTTTTGCGTCTGATGCTCAGACAATGATTTTGAGCTTCAGTCTATGTAATTATATCTGTAAGGTAGCTATAATTATTATTGTTAATATTATGTCATTCCATTTATTTTATTATTTTATATGGAATTGTATATATTATAGTTAATTAAGTACTAAAGTATTAAGTGTAACTTGGATCTTTGTTATCTGAAGAATAAATAAATTATTATTATTATTACGGTGGTACCCAACAAGACGGGTTACTATTCGGGTATGATTTCATTAGTAACAATGCCTTCAAGTTTTAACACAATATGCGTGCACAGCGCACACTACTACTTTGAATCAAAATAACGGGCATTGCGGTGGTACCGAACAAGACGGGTTACTATTTGGATTGGATTTGATTAGTTACAATGACTTCGACCCTGAATACAATATACGTGGTTAATGCGCATTACTACTCCGAATCAAAATAACTGGCATGGCGGTGGTATCCAACAAGACGGGATACTATTCGGAAATGATTCAATTAGTTACATACAATGCCTTTAAGCCTTGATATAGTATACGTGCACAGTGCACACTACTACTACAATTAAAAGTATTACTACTCCGAATCAAAATAACTGGCATTGCGGTGGTACCCAACAAGACGGGTTACTATTCGGATTGGATTTAATTAGTTACAATGACTTGTGGTACCATACAAGATGGGTGACTATTCGAAAATGATTCAATTAGTTACATACAATGCCTTTAAGCCTTGATATAGTATACGTGCACAGTGCACACTACTACTACAATTAAAAGTATTACTACTCCGAATCAAAATAACTGGCATTGCGGTGGTACCCAACAAGACGGGTTACTATTCGGATTGGATTTAATTAGTTACAATGACTTGTGGTACCATACAAGATGGGTGACTATTCGAAAATGATTCAATTAGTTACATACAATGCCTTTAAGCCTTGATATAGTATACGTGCACAGTGGACACTACTACTACAATTAAAAGTATTACTACTCCGAATCAAAATAACTGGCATTGCGGTGGTACCCAACAAGACGGGTTACTATTCGGTTAAGATTTCATTAGTAACAATGCCTTCAGGCTTTAACACAATATACGTACACAGCGCACACTACCACTTAGAGGAAAAAAGTCCTCGATAGCGTATGTCTATCTCTAACATACTATATCCATTTTAATACTTTAAAAAATGGGCAATTATAAAGCGGCAATTGGAAAGCTATTTACACAAATACGGTATTAATCCTTATCATTTTATATAAGTTGGAGGCTTTAAGCATTGCATGCACATTATTTCACTCTTTTACACCATATAATTTAAACGAATATCTTAGGAATAATCGCAAAAAAAGAACTGACGCGAGAATAAATTATGTAAAATGAGGAAAGATGAAAAAATAAGTATATAGTATTTATATATATGTATGTATTATGTATATTTATATTCGGGAGTAGACTGCTTTAATACATTTTATGCTTAAAGGAAATGTCCCTCTCTTGTACGGTGCAAACCTAGTAGCGCTAGAAAGAAAAGATGGGGGCATCCGCCCTATTGCAGTTGGTAGTACTCTGAGACGCCTTACGTCAAAAATTTGCTGCCGAGTAATCCAGGACCGCCTCTCAAAAAAATTTCACCCGCGTCAGCTCGGTTTTGGTGTTAAAGCTGGCTATGAGGCAGCTGTACACGCCGCGCGTATTTTTCTATGCTCTGCAGACTATGAAGTATTCACCACTATACCAAGACCAAGGCGAGTGATGACGCTGGCGGGTCAGCTAGTTATATAAAATATAAGAATCTAAAAAAAAATTAAGATATAAAAATCATTATAGCCATTTATAAAATATTTTATGAATAATTTTATTAGGTAATTATTGCAAACAAAAATGTTTTTCGTAGGTATAAAAAGAACTACACTTACATAACGATTAATCATACTCGTTTTGAAACATAAAACCATTATTTGATTTCGTCATCTAAAATACAAAAGTCCCAAATCACAATCTATTCGCTAGACAAATAAACTCTCGCCGGCGCGCGTCGTCGGTTTTCTATGTAACGAATTTCGATCTCGCACACGGTTGCAGGCAATGCTGAGATAGCAATATATTTTCTGAATACCTACAACGCGAAAATAGTGATCGCTTGGCGATTCTCTTATTCAAGTTAGACAACGCTACCTTCACGATCAACAACCCAAAGGATAGGGTAACCCAGGGTTACCCACCACCAACCACAGGGTTTTTAAAAGTTACAAATACCTCTTCATATGAATACCCTAAGCAAAGGGTTACCCTATGAGGTAAAGTGTAACCCTACCATAGGGTTATAGACAGTTACAAATACCTCTTCAATTGAAAACCCTAAGCAAAGGGTGATCCTATGGCTGGGTTTAAGGCAGGGTAACCTTTCCAATTGGTAACCTCATAGAAATGGTTTTTGGTAAAAGAAAAACCCCTTCGATAGGCTTAACCCTAAACCGGGGTTGTACGGTCCCTGGTTAAAATTCGATGCTCGGACCAGATTCTCGATGGCCTAGTTGGTCAACGACGTCTGACACGGAGAGTTTTTTAGTGTTTCCATATTGGTGCTCGTGACTGTACATACAACCTAACAAACATACGGACAGATGAAAGTCAATTTGGCCAGTTAAAGCAGAGACGCTCCGCTCGGTCAATTCTAACTTATTTTCAATACGAACGCGCCTGTTGGATAAAGTTTGTCAAGCTATTCAATAGATGTCGCTCCGTCCTAACAACTTAATATTTCAATAGTCATTTGTGATGGAATGGTAGATAGATAGAAAAACTCTTTATAGCAACACCACACTACAAAAGAACACATCTGTTTTAGGCAGCGGTTACCACTTAAAGGTTGACCTAAAGCTTGTATCGCATCCTATTTTTTAGACGTGATAACGTCTTATAAATCGATGAACGCGGCTGCACGCACGAAAAAGTATGACTCATTATCACGTTCCGCCTGAGCCGGGCGTGCAAGCGAGAGCGCGAAACAAGCGATAGAGAGGCACGATCGGCCTAAGCGTTCGGCTTGTCTTATGACTTTATCATCATCAAGCGCTCCTAGCGGAGCTTGACTAGGCTATCTTAACCGATCAACAAGTTAAGCAACCCTTGCTGCGGTCAGGAGTTAGATGGGTGTGTTCTAGTGGCATTGTACAACTAAACGCTTCCGTGCTTCAGAGGGCACCTTAAGCCGTGTCGGTGTCGGTTTTTTGTCTTAGGACAACAGTCGTTAGGCTATGTCGAAGGCCTTCGGGCGACCTGAAAACTTCGACATGGGTTGGCCACTAACCTATCTAACAAGCCGCACTGGGCCCGCGGAAGGTTCCAGTCCCAGCAGTGGGAACATAATGGGCTGATTATGATTATGATATTAGATTTAAGAAAGTACCTTTTTCACTGGCTTAATAATCATTTCATCGACATCCAACTCGGTAGGTGCTTTGGTGAAGAAATCCATCCAATTGTCCTCGACCGTACCACAGTTCCCTTCAGTCTTGATCTCTGGCATTACGTCTGTCTGTTCGCTCGTCTGGCTGTCTGTTTGCGTGTTCGTCGGCGTGTCTGTCTCTTTGTATTCGTATTGTAGCATCTCTTGCGTGCTGTATAACCAAACGTCGACTACTGTTTCTGAACCTGAAAATTAGTTAATTATTTATTATATTAGTGTGTATTATAAATGGGAAAGTTTGGGATATATTTGCAGTCATTGGCTTGTACAGAACACTAAACTAACTGTCTCTAAGTTATAGTAGTTTATATCTATATAATATTATAAAGAGGAAAGATTTGTATGTAAGTATGTTTGTAACGAATTGGCTCAAAAAGTACTGGACCGATTTCAAAAATTCTTTCACCATTGGAAAGTTACATTCACCCTGAGTAACATAGGCTATATAAAATTCATCATCATCCATCACCGCGCGGGTGAAACCGCGGAGAGCAGCTAGTCCTGTATAAACTAAAATCCACATTCGTTGTTGCGAAAGCGATTCTAGAATAAAAATTCATCATCATCATCATCATCATCTCAGCCGTAGGACGTCCACTGCTGAACATATGCCTCTCCCACAAATTTCCAAAAGGACCGGTTGGAAGCGGCCTGCATCCAACGTCGTCCTGCTACCTTTATCAGGTCGTCAGTCCACCTCATCAGTGGACAACCTACGCTGCGCTTGCCGGTCCGTGGTCTCTAAAACCTAAAATAAACTTTAAATTATTTAAAAGGCAATAAATGTTTAAATAATTAAATATTAAAATAATTAAAACTATCAATTTGTAATATCAAGAGGGTAGTTAGCTATTGGGAAAAGAAGGCGGCGGCCAGTCCTCTTACAGCTCTCAACAGAGACCGTCGAAGTGTGGATGCCGGGTAAAACGTGCAAAGCTTCGGATCTCTTGTAAGTCAGTTTTATAATCATATAGTTTTGTGATCAATATGCAATTATCGGTGCAAAGGTGATATGAAATGGTTCTGGTGGTCAGGGGCGGCTATATGGGAAGATGAGGAGGCCGTTTAAGGACAATAGCCCATATATTTTTACATTTCAAATCAGCTTGGCATAAATATACGTATTTTTATAGTAATGGCTGATGGCTTTAAGCGGCGGAGCCGAACGAGAGGGGGAAAGAAGAGGTCGTGACGTCATGTCCGGAGGTGATGCTGTCTCACTTTAATAGGTCTAGAATAAGGTTTCGCATGTAATAATTGTTTTATTTTCAGGTATAACATTATATTATGAAAATGTTACTGAATGTATTACCTAACATCTGCAAGCCGGTATAGTTCCGGTCGAGTTTGACGGTGTGCGTGACGGAGGCGGGCCGGTTGCGGAGCGGAAGCGGAAACTGTAGTTCCACTGTCGCGGGGAACTCACCCCAACCGCGCCGCGATATGTGGAACGGCGGCTTGCTGGAACATCACAACATACTAATGTTATATAACGTATACAAATTATAAATATGTATATTATTCGACAAATAACTGGGAGGTGCGGATTAGTTCTTGACACTGCGTCGACTAGGCCAATTTTGATGAAATTTGGTATGGAGGTAGATGAGGCACTGGATTAACACGTCATCATCATCCTAAAAGCGTAATATGCTTGGGCACAGCATAGACAAATTAACAAGATCTCCGCCTACGTCAAAATCGTAATGATGACAGTTCTGTCAAAGTTTGTGTCAGTTTCTGATAGCTATATCATTTTGACAGCTCGATACACTAGACTTGCTCGGCGACCGTCAAGGTTGATGAAATGTAACACAAATAATGTCAAGGGTGATGAAATGTAATGACAGTTTTTCCATAGTGATTAATTTTATAGTTGTATGTACGTAAGTACTGTATTTTATTATAAGTGTTTACTGATTGCTTTACTAAGTATTTAAATTTACTCATATAATACTAGCAATTGCGTTTTACCGTGTAAATATCTTATGACATTTTGGTATAAAGATAGCCTTGGAGAAGATATTAAGCTACTCGAAGTACTAATCCTGTACAGATGAAGTCGAGGGCACCAGGTAGTTATTAAAATTCGACACGCACACTCCAAATTCTAATTTATCTTTTGGCAGTATTTGAAATTAATATTTCAAATACTGCCAACAGATGGCGCTCGCTGTTTTATAATAATAACTGATATACTTTATTTTTTGTCAATAAATAGTAATAGTTATGTGTCAAACTCATGATAATTTCAATACAAAAAAAAACGTTTTTCGCCTCTACACGATAACCTTTGAGTTTTTATTTTAATAATATTGTATTACACAAAAAGTACAATGTTTTTTAGAGTTATCGCATTTTTATAACCAACCGCTTTCTAAGCGACACGTCTATACAGATAAATACAATTGTAGTGTCTGTTTGGAATTCCAAATTAACAGCTTTTCACTAAATGCATATGAAAGTATATACGGTACTTATACATGGTTGTCTGGAAGAGATCGCTCTAAGCGATAAGACTGCCCATTGTGACACTTAATTTTATCTTTTGTATTTGTTTGTTGTATTTTATAACGTGGTGTTGCAATAAAGAGTTTATCTATTTACTTACATACAAAAATTAATTTAAAAAAAATGTGTATGTTTGTTTGTTCTGGCTAATCTGTGAAACGGCTGGACCGAATTTAATGGGACTATCACTAGCAGATAGATATTATAAGGTACTTGGCTTAGGCTACTTTTATTTAAGAAAAAAAAACTGTCTCTTTGTTTGTTACCCTTATCACTCCTAAACGGCTGAACGGGTCGTAATCAAATTTGGCGAGGTTATAGATTACATCCCGGGGAAGCACATATGATACTTTTCATCATCATCATCCATCACCACACGGGTGAGACCGCGGGGCGTAGCGAGTCGTTTCAAATTTGTAACGTATTTAGAATTCATTTTTATAGTATTACTTTTTAAAGCACTAACGCCTGCTTTAGCGATCTCAAATATTGAATATTATAGAGAAAAATTCACATCCTCGGACGGGATTCGAACCCGCGTCTTCTGACTGATTATTTTTTCTCTCTATAAATGTCAATGTTTGAGATCGCTAAAGCAGGCGTTAGTGCTCTAAAAAGTAATACCATAAAAAATATAAAGGGTTGCGATGGCAATACGAAAGTTTCAAGTATTTCTAAATAATGCTTCTTTCGGTTGGATGGTACTGTTAAACTGTCCAATAGATGTCGGACCAGAACCTCGATGGCCTAGTTCAGGGTTTCCCAACCATTTTTTTGTTGACCTTGCTCCCTGGACTAATAATAGTATGTTCATGCCCTTTACATTTTCAATAAAACCAAAAAAAAACGTATATTTTGTACTTAAAAGCTTTTTTATTATAAAACAAACTTTAAAAGTATAAATTAAAATAATAAATGTAATTTATCAAAAAATAATAATAATATAGGAGTAGGTACTAATGAGACACTTGAGATTTCATATTCTGTACCGGTTGGTTTGGTTCTATTTTTGCCAGAGCTATCATCAGGTCGCTATCGACATCAAGACGATTCCACTGTTTAGTTTTAATTAAAACTAGAGCAGAAAAGCCTGTCTCACGCAGAAGTAAGTTGATGTTAAAGTAACTAGTACTCTTAAGGCGCGGTCCAACCCCAATTTTAAAAATAGTTTACGATGCTTTACGTATGGTTGAAAATCGCTTGTTAGATTGGACGATGTAATGCGAAAATGCGTTAATTTTGTACGTTTTCTTTATATTTTTTGATATATACTAACAGAATCGAAAAAACTGCTGGTTATAACTTTAGTACTATACGTTGGCTATGTATAACCTAAAAAAAAATATAGTGTTATCGCTGAAAATTCTAAGAGTTTGGACGAGAAAGTTTATTTTTGTGGACCTATTCAGGATTTTTTTCTGCAGAAAGAGAGGTGTATTCATGAATTCTATTCGGTTATTACTCTTTTTTCTATTCCTTTTCTAACCTTAGTTTTTTTTTCATAATAAATTATCGATCTGTTTCGTTTCACTAGGTGTTTAAAAATTGTGCTTTTTGCTATTATCAGGATACAAGTGCGTCTTAAAGCAAGAGAGGCAAGTTTCAAATTAAGAGACAATCTTTAGATCCAAAATTTCTCCAATGTCAAAAGATGGAAGTCATATTTCATGGACGAATCAGCCTTCATTTCTAAAAATTCTTTCTGTGCTTCTGGTAATTGTAACACATCGACAACAAATGGATTTCTTGTCATGTGCAATATTGGTGACTTTGAATCGATGTCTCGATAGTATCGGCGAAATTAGTTGCTTTGAACCCCTGATTGTAATCATAATTGCTTATTACACGAGGGCTGCACTAAAAGTATCGGGAATGGAATATTTCCACTGTTCCTGTCATATTAAAATCCTTTTAATTGAAAACTCCTTGGTTTTAAAAATCGAATACCATTTATTTATTAAAAAAAGATTCTCGGTCTTGTCACAAGGTTTTGTCAAACTTGTTTAGTCGTCGAGAAAACGGAATTGACTCGAGAAAATTCAAGAGCGATGATTTATTATGACTTTCGAAGTGGTTTAAAACAAAAACAGTGTGTTGACCGGATGATTTCTGCATTTGGTGATGAAGCCCCATCCAAAACCACAATTTATCGCTGGTTTGCTGAATTTCAACGTGGACGTGTCAAGCTTAGTGATGATCCCCGTCAAGGTCGTCCAAAAACTGCAGTCACCCAAGAAAACGTTGATGCTGTGCGTAAGCTGATTGAGGAAGATCGACATGTGACATACCGCGAAATCCAGGCAACTTTAGACATTGGCATGAGTCAAATACAAATAATAATTGCATGAATAATTAGGTGTAAAAAAGTTGTTTTCCCGATGGATACCGCATTCGCTCTGTGAAGAGCAAAAAGCGGCTCGCGTTACTTGGTGCGTCAGAACTCTCGAAAGATTCCACGCTGGATCCTCAAATGCTGTATACAACATCGTAACAGGTGACGAATCCTGGATGTACGCGTACGAACCCGAAACAAAAAACCAGTCACGAGTTTGGGTGTTCGAAAATGAGTTAAAGCCAACAAAAATTGTTAGTTCACGGAGTGTTGCAAAAAAAATGGTGGCCACGTTTGTCTCCAAAACCGGCCATGTTACGACTATTCCTCTTGAGGGACAAAGAACGGTTAATGCAGAATGGTATGCTAGCATTTGTTTGCCACAGGTCGTTTCTGAACTCCGTAAAGAGAACTGCAACCGCCGCATCATCCTCCATCACGACAATGCGAGTTCTCACACCGCGCTCAGAACAAAAGAGTTTTTAGAGCAAGAAAACATAGAATTATTAGACCATCCGCCGTACAGCCCCGACCTAAGCCCTAATGATTTCTATACTTTCCCTAAAATAAAGAATAAATTGCGAGGACAGAGATTTGCATCACCTGAAGAAGCTGTGGACGCCTACAAAACGGCCATTTTGGAGACCCCAACTTCCGAATGGAATGGTTGCTTCAATGATTGGTTCCATCGTATGGAAAAATGTGTCGAATTTCGCGGAGAATACTTCGAAAAGCAATAAATATATTTTTAAATGGTAATGTTGTGTCACTTCCTTGATTCCCGAAATTTTCAGTGCCGTAGTGCTCCTCGTAGTGCCGTTTCTACCCTGAAGTTTCAAGTTTAGCTCATTGAAGGCACCAAATATATCAATTACATACCAACCTTCATTGAAATGTGTCATCAGCAGGGCTATTATGTATCTCAGTTGCTAACAAACGTTGATTGAAAATCTTGAAAAATGGCGGCGCTATGTCAGTTTTGGCAACTCCAGTAAGCAAAAATGTTAGTAAGTTGATGACTGGAGCTGACAAAAGTGACATAGAGCCGCCATTTTTTTCGATTTCAATCAACATTTGTTGGCAACTGAGATACATAATAGCCCTGCTGATTTCAATTATACGTGTAAATTAAACATTACATTGAAAAGTTATATGTTTATGTTGATGTTTTTTTTTTGTTATTTCTTCCATACCTTAGTGGTATATAAAAAAATTAAAAAGAAAATGCAAACGCTTTCCGCCCCCCTTGACATCTCTCTATGCCCCCCTAGGGAGGTGTGCCCCCCTGGTTGGGAACTCCTGGCCTAGTTGGTCAATGGCGTCTGACACGGATAGGCAGAAGACGCGGATTAGAATCCCGTCCGAGGATGTGAATTTTTCTCTCTATAAATTTTCAATAGAATTCATTTATTTGTTTATTTAACAAAATAATAATAATAATAATAGGACACAAATAATACTTACTCTAAATGTACAATATGATGTGGCGCGTACGAGTGGTGCAGAGTGACAGTGACAGCTGTCACCACCTTTGACAGGTCGGCGGCTTGCGGCGGCCCACGGATGTACAGCAACCATTTGTGGGTGGAGCGGTCGAGGCGGGACGCCGGGGGGACGTATTTAGAGGTGTTACCTGTCATTATACAATCATATAATTTTTTTTTACATAATAAAATATCATTTGAAAGATACCAGATCGGTAATATAAACGAAAAAGCGACAGTCACTTGTTTTTTTGCGGGGGTTTTGCATCTCTGGTTTGCAAATTTGATCATAGTAGGCTGCTCACTAGGTTAAACGATGTCAATAATTACATCACATTTAAAAAAAAATCTCGTTGTTCTCATAATTTTTTAGGGAGGCACAGTAGGTACATATAATTGCATTCAACCCAACATTGACGGTCAAAATAAATAAATTAGTCATTGCTAATTGCAGGTAATCTTTCAAAGAATAAAATGTAAGGTAAGTAAAGGAAAAAAATATTATATTAATTCGTTTATATGTTTGGAATCTTTTATATATTTTGGAAATTAATTGTATATTTTAGGCGCCATAGCAAGGACACTTTTCGCATATAAAGCAGGTTTATAATTAAAGTCATCAATGGAATACATATGAGTCACAGTTTTGTAAAAGGCAGGATGTTGCTTGACACAAAGAGCTACCTCGTATATGTATAATGAAGGAAGAGTCAGTATTTTCAAATGTTTAAAGTGAGAACGACAGCTTTCTTTGCATTAAGCCACACAAAGCGCGGATGCATCTTTTTGACATCTAAACACTCGGTCCCAATTTGTTGCATTATGGTAAGAGTTCCTCATGTAATATTTCATCAGTATCAGTCGTGTTTACTTTCTATCAGGGGCCTCACTCCCACCTCTTAAAGCAGTAATGTTTCAACACTATTAAATCTGGTACCACCACGTCAATATAGCAAGCATAAAATAATATTGAATTACTATAGACGTTTTGATGACGTAGTATCAAATATTTCACGCAATTCGCATACTTTTTCATGACTTTAGACACTAAGTTTCATTGTTCCAATGTCACATTTTTTAACATTCGTACTCCTATATCTTAAAGTAGTCATATTGCAACGATACCATTAAATTTGGTTGACCGTTTTGTGTCGGTGGGAGTACGAAAGTAAGTATGATTATTCTAAGCTTATTACAAAACGCTCCTGATTTATGATAGTTTCGTAGAAAGTGGGAGTAGGTCCCCAGGAACATTTAGTTTGGTAGTCTTGTTATTATTGCTACTCGTATGTGCAGTAGAAATGATAACAAGCTGCCTTCTGTATAACAGTTTTATTTGTAGCAGTTATAACAATGTATAGTTTACTTCTAGCACTTTTGTAAGTATTTTTTTTATTTTGTATAATGGTAGGGCACTTTCTGGTTCACTCCTAGTCAGCTAGGTTTAACGTTCTAATACATTTATTCTCATATAAGTTATGCGTCACTTCCATGAGAACATGGCTATCAAAACAAAACATTTAACATTCGTCGTCGTTAAAACATAAATAACTTGGTACGGCGCTAAGACAGAACAATAGTTTATATATAAGTCGTCTAGGATATACCTACTTATCTAACGTTTTCATTTACAATCTTTAAATAATATTGTAATTTATAGAGAGAAAAATGCACGTCCTCGGACGGGATTCGAACCCGCGTCTTCTGACTCTCCGTGTCAGACGTTTTAAATAATGTTATGTTGTGTTACAGTTAATATGTGTTGAGCAAGTAGTTTTTGATAAGTGATAACTTCTTATGGGAGGGAGAACCGATTCATATCCAACGTTACGCTTGATGGAGTTAAACTCGTAATGGACAAGGCAACAGTCTTCCTAGGCATTAAAATTGACGCAAAATTACAATGGGGTCCTCATATGAATGCCCTGTCTGGGAGACTCAGTTCTGCTGCATATGCAGTACGTAAAATAAGAGAGCTAACAGACGCTTCTACGGCGCGGTTAGTGTATTTTGCATATTTCCACAGCGTAATGTCATATGGGATATTGCTATGGGGTTCAGCGGCTGATATAGAGACCATCTTTATCCTACAGAAACGTGCTATTCGAGTTATATACGAAATGGGTCCTCGTGAATCTTTGAGAGATTTATTTAAAGAAATCAATATATTATCGTTGCCTTCCTTATATATATTTAAAAATATAATGTATGTTCGTAAAAAATTACATAAATATAAGTTAAATAGTGATCACCACACTTTTAACACCAGAAATACAAATAGGATAGCTGTACCTAGTTTTAGACTTGCGAAGACTAATAAGTCATTCCTAGGAAATTGTGTGCGTTTTTACAATAAAATCCCAAAGCACATAACTGAACTCACAGAGGGCAAATTCAAGTTGACTGTAAAAAAAGTTTTAATAAAAATAGCTTACTATAAAGTTCGACATTATATAGAAGATAAAGATGCTTGGAATACTCCACTTCTGGCAAGCTGTCTCTCTGCCACCCATAAAATGTAATATTTGTAGTACCTAAGTAGAAACATTGTAAACATCTATATAAAAAGAATGGCCCCGAGTTTCTTGCCACTTCTTCTCGGTGGGCTCTGTATATTTTGGAACGCTGCGGTAGAGTCTTTAAAGTACATTATAATGAAAAGTAGACGTTCATAAGTGCGTCTTTATGCCTAAATTGAATAAATGATTTTGACTTTGACTTTGACGTTACGTAACGCCTTACGACGACAGTTTGTCTCTCTCACGCACCCTCTCTCACTCTAACTCACAGCGCTAGACTAGTTTAACCCGTCCATAGACTAGTTTTTTTCGGTTTATTTCCGAATTACGCATAGAAGTTCAAATAAAAATACTACCCTTGAATAGTTTGACCAACTAAAAGCAAGTGGAGTGTATTGGATCTGATAAAATTAGTTACAAACGCGAGGTCTACAAATGTGTACACTTTGTGTACGCGCGACATGGGTTGGCACTTTTTTAAACGTACACATGGTGTACACTCGACACGCGATGCTTTAAGTTATCACTTCTGTAGGGCGCCCCGAGACGCGCTTTTTTTTTAATACGTTAAGCTAATATTTTTTAAGCTACCTCGTCAACTCTATGTGTACTCACCTATAACAATCCTATATCTATGTTTCATCTTATTCCTAGTGGCTTCGTCCAAGGTAAGCACGTTGGCGATCTTCGGGTCCAAATGCCGTGGCACCTTCTTCGGCTGGCTGCTCCCCGGGGCCTCCATCAGCTCGTCTCCACGGTCCGGCCTGAGGGACTTGGTGGAGTCTGCTGATATTGTGTAGTTGCGTTTTTGGAGCATTGCCTAAGGGAAGTTAGTACCACAGTAGTAGTGGATCTTGCAGTACTTAGTTTAATAACAATATAAAAAGTTTATTGCTCCATAATACATATCAAATGTACACAGAGATTAGAAACTATAATAATAATAATAATAGGACCCCTGGATTGCCTTAATTGGCCGTCTGGGGGTGGAGATGCAAGAGCAAGAAACAAAAGCTCCAAGGGTGGAAGTGTTTAAGGGCAAAACGCCGGTAGTAGCGCTCTAGTGAAACCGCAGCACACCTCTCAACAGCCTTTAGCCATCTACACCAACGTTGCCCCTTTTGTCACCATTGATGGTGGCCTTATTGGGGGGCCCGTTTAGTGGGACACAAGTCACCACCTGCCTAAATACTTAAGATGATACTAATATTGGCAGGTGCCGTAGTCTTGTCAATAGCCATTTCCTTTATCATTTAAGAGTCAATAGCTCTACTATGTTACCAAATTTTGTAATAGCAATACCATTTCACCTTCATCCCAAATTACTACAATATACATTTTATACCAAACAAACGTTTAAGTGTTGGCTACAGCCCCACTTATGCCTTTAAAGACCGGATACAATCCCAGAAAAAAGTATTAATAATAGTTTAGAGACAGTAAGAGAGTTTCAGTCTGGTACACATTTTGGCGAACACAAAACAAAAGACTATAAACAAAACAATTTGTTGCCAGATCCGAAAAAGTCCCACAACATAACTTAGTTGGTATCGTAGTATCTACATTAGATTAATTTATTGATTATCCGATACTTAAACTAGATTATAGTAAGATACTAATGTGATAATTAAGTTGTATGTATATTGTGTATTATTTTTATTATACACCCTATTTGTATAATTACCAAAAAAAAAAAAAATGGGCGGTACAAAAGTGTTAATACATTGTAGATATTATTATGTAGTCAAAATTTTTTATTTCTTCACAGTGAAATAATTATTAATTGTTAAAGTTTTCGAAAATTCCATCTAAAAGTATGGACACCCTCTTAACAAAAATACTACATGCCTATGTACAACTTATTAATGAAAACACATGATTCGCGTCAGTGAAAAAATATCTCTCTTACTCTTTCTTACACCCCCACCCGAGCGTTCGGTGTGAAAGAGATTGTCGACTTTCGGCTTTCGTTCGTTCGGTTTCGGAAGAAACAAAGGCCGCGCGATGGCAGGGCGGAGGGTGCGGGGTTGGTCCGGTGGCCAGGTCTAACGAGCTAGGACGCGAGTTTGCCGTATGTTATGATTATGAATGATACATTTCTATGTAGGGGTGTAAAGTTTTATGCATAAACCGCGCGCATGTAGTATATCTTAATGAATAGTGGAAATGCCTAGAATAAAATTTGTAGGTGTGAATCAATCTAGACGTTTGACCAAATATTGATGATTATGTGGGATTTTTTTTTAAAGTTGTTTTAAATATTCTTCCCATGTATGTATTAAGTACCAGCAGCATATAGTGCTGTTTTTTTTTTGGTAATTATACAAATTAGGTGTATATACTATTAGATATCTCAATTTGTAGTAAGGAAACATATCGTAATTATATATATAACGGGTACAGTGTGAAATGGGTAAGGAAAAAAATGGGGCCAACTTGGAGGGATAATAAGTCATTTAACAAAAATCTTCACGTAGGATTGATACATTTAAAAAAAACCAGCAGTAACCTTTTTTACCATTGAACAAGAAAACTAAGTAAAAATGTAATGACAATGCATACGGATATAATTAGCCCTCACATTAGAGTGCATAAAATCAAATGTAATTTTTGGTTATTATATACCCAGTGACACTCGCACATTATCTTTTATCTAAATCAATTGAGCCATAGTTACGTAAGGACATAGGAAATGCATGGCAAACACACAAAACATCTTTTTGGGCTTCGCCGCAATCGGGTAAAAGTACACGAGACCCTTGTTCTTTTATTGGGAGGAAATTATTAAAACTATAATTATGTCTAAAGCAGAATGTTATACTTACAGAGTAGTCTCTTCTAGTCTTATTCCGAGGCCCTCTCGAACGGAATATCTCATCAATGTCCACTGACTGCTTACCGAGGAGTTTCCTTACCGATGGATGCAGTTGACGCTGTCCTTCTCGGAGTTGACTTGCCACCTGGTAGTAATAAATAGTAACTACTATTATAATGAAAATAATTGCTCAGTAGTCATAAATAGTCACCAGTTCCGAATTTTGTCCAGGGCTTGACATTACAGGAATATCAGCATGAGGATACAATAAGGTGTTGGACATGCTTAAATAGGATTATTTTATTTTAAAAACATAGTTACTTTAATAGGTAAACAAACAGGTAATGCCTGGTGTTAAGTGAACACTGTCACCCCACGTCACCAAAGGTCTTAAAGAAGTGTTGCCGGCCTTTGAAATGGGAATAATATCTATCAATGCTACAAAGTTGTGGCAGTTGAAAATCTTTTCAGAAGTAACTCCAGCTAGGCCTGTTTCTTATAAGAACTACATTATGACATGGCGCCATCAGAGAAATCAGTCAAATGATACCCAAAGTCAAATGATGATATAAGAATCCTAGGAATATACCCTATAAGAGTCCACTATATCTCTATAATAAGCTCAATAGCGTTTCTGATGATAGCAGTCACTCACGCTGACGAGGAATTCTGCAACTTTCGGTACCGTGGCACCAAACTATGGGTTTCGTTATGCGACTACGAATTGCTGGAATAACCTGTCGCCACCCATTAGGAAAAAAAAATATCAACACATTTAGACTCAATTTAAAAAATTAGCAAGCGCCCCCAATCAGAATAAGGTTAAATACAGAGGCAATAATATAATAGATTTTTCAATTATGTAGGGTATGTTAATGTAGAATGAGCCATGTTATTGTTACTAGTGAAATTCCTGTTTCTAAGGTGATATTAAACTAAAGTGACCAACATACTGTCTATATGTATTACTTTTGTTTATTTATTAGTTTCTTCTTTATTATTGTGTGACTGGAAGTAGAATGTTATATTATATTTGTATTGTTTTTACAGTTGTGTTCGTTTAGCTTTCAGGGCATTGGTGGCTTTGTCATTGATGGCCCTTTTGTTAAAGCTTTCGTAAAAATCAAAAACATTATTTTTACCACTTTCGCCACATTTGCCCACACCCTACTTGAATGCTCGACCGAGCATAAGACCTAAAATCACATGATGTCAAATACATAGTTGTCAAAAAACAATCAAAAACAACCATGTTTCAGATGTGGGTCAAAAATTGCACTTGTTGGTAGCAAAAATGACTCTTTTTTTTTAGCTTTCTGAAGAACAAAAAGATATATAATCATCCACAGATTCCCAAATCGAAAGCCCTTGTGAGTGTTTTAAGCATTATTTTTGCCAGCAGGGGTCTATTCAAACGCACTATATGTAACCTATTCACATACAAGGCTTTGACTGAAAACCAGCATCAGATGTCTAGGATCTTGGATATCTGACTGTTTAACACATTGCTGTCATTGCTGCTCTTATTATATTACTGTTTCAAATGCAAATGCAATATTGCTGTGTCAAATAAATAATTTGCCTTTCTTTCTTTATTTCTTTCAGAACTAACCTCAGCTCTAGCTCTCGGATCTTTCTGAGCTGCAATCTCATCTTCAATCTGTCCATTGCCAAGATGTAGCTTCTGATCGGAGTAGTATCTAGTGACCAGTGCATATCTCAACCTGTGTAGCAGTCGTCTTGATGTTGACATTCTGGAAAATATTGTTATGTGATAAATAATTATTAAAAAAGTTATTTTAGGATACAGTTGTAACTATGACGTCTTCATGATTCTCTTTTTCATTCTATCATTGAGCATGAGCTATGGTCAAAGATGAAATTATGGTTTTTAATCTAACTACTACTGAAGCGCTCGTAACGGACCTTGACTTGGCGATCTTAATCAAATCCTTATCATTCTAACCATAGCAGGTAGTAGTCTTTCCAAATATTTCTGGTTTAACTCTAAAGAAATAATGACATATTATAATGTATATAAGAGTAGTGCATGCATTATCTTGGTATTTGCCCATAATATCACTTGCTGTAACAAGTGAGATTCAAGCTGTTTTCCCTTCTCGAGTGCTGTTCATACCTACTTAATTGTTTCTTTATCTCTTATGACGAATTTATGTTATCTTAAATCTAAGAGTATAAAAAAGAATACTATTAATTATCATTTTTAATCATGTGTGTGAAGCCATTGAGCCCAGCTAGTTCTCATTATTATTCATGGTATCAGCTGATATTACATGTGACATTTAGGTTATATTTCTATGCATATAAATAGTACCCTAAAATCGGTCATACCACGCATATAAGCTGCATTAAAGTACGCAAAAAGAAAACAAATAACAACAGAATGAAACAAAATGAGCGCAAAAAAATACCGGAAAAGAAATCCGGAAGACATCGCACATGGCGCTTTCTTTACACATTTTATAAACCCTCAGGAACCTAACTGGTTGATGAAGATACTTTATGATACATTCAAGGTTAAAACACCGCTTACCGCTGGTCAATGAGCATTACTTCGCTTTCTCTGACTTCCAACTCATTCGAAAACTCCCGGCGAATGATAGACTTTATTTTCTCAACTTTCTCCTCCTCAGACAAGCTCGGAAGCTCCTCCCTAACGCACACAGCTGCCTCTGGATAATCAGGATCATGGTATTCCTTACTATGATCCATTTATAGCTATTTTTACACTAATAATGAGAGACGCCCTTTTGGCGTCTTATTGAATAAACAGGTATTTTCCACAGATTTATCTTAGTTTTAAACGTCACGGCACTTTAGTATCTATTTAAATATCACATTTATTCACAGCTCCGATAGGTGGGTTGTTTGTTTTATGAAATTTAAGACAAAACAATTAAAAATTACCAATATCCGCATTTGTTTGACAGACAATTCACAAAGGTCAAGTCAAGTCAATCAACACAACAGTCGATTTCAATGTTACCAGTACCAAACATAGATAATACTATAATATATTGGGAAGTACCAAATAATTCGAAAATATCGCATGTCTGTAAGTCTATAAGTTATGCAGTAACTTGCGATTATATCAGCTGAAATAGGTAGGTATGCCAGTTACGATAAATAACTATAATTAAGCTTCTTCTCTAGCTTGCTTTAATGTAAACTACAGCCCCTTTTTCATTGTCATACAAAATATACGGACGTGTGTTATTGAAAACACTTTTAAAAGTTTTGCATTTTAATAAACAAGTTCTTTCTGTAGGTACATGGTTTTCAAATTAAGATGATTAATTAGCCTGATGACCAATACACACACGTCAAACATACACACAAACATTTGACTTGTTCGGTGATCGAAGCCGGAACCAGTGGCTCAAAAAGGGTTGCTAATTATTTACTCTCTTTCATCAAAAGCTCGTTTAGTTAGCTCGCGGGAATATACTTCGTGAATTATTCACGAAGAATATTCCCACGCTTTAAAACGAGCTTTTGATGGAAGAGTACATTTTGGACAACTATGGATTAACAGAGATACTTAGTTCTTAATCGCATTTTTTTTTCATTTTATTTTGATGGACATTCGTTATCAGAACTAGTATACATTCTAGGTCTAGCATGCTAATATCTATAACCACACAATATATACCAACAACTGATATAGTGGTAAAGACTGTCAAGTACGAAAACATGTTATCAGATTCATCTGATGCTAGTCCTGAGTTCCTTGCATGGGCGTATATAAAGGGGGGTTAAGGGGGTCCGGACCCCCCCCCCCCCTTAGGATACGTCATCATTAAAATTGCGGTAGGTATATTGATGACGGATAATATATTCTGTGCCATAAAATATGAGTAGGTACGCGTCGCGAATAATAAGTATCTATCTTAGTTAAGCTTTGGCTATGTATAATAAACCTCATAATTTGGCTTTATAACATCCGTAAAGCATTTTTATTCCATTTTAGAAGTTTGACACGGATTACAAAATCTACCAAAAGCTTTTTCATAATCTAGGCAGATAACATCGTTTGTCTCAATTTTTTTCCACATACCTATCACATGAAAGTAAATTGGCCTCTTATGATCGCCCTGAATTGAAGCCAAAGTTGTTCATAAATTATTAGATACTCTTTCCTTGGTTGGACAATAGTGATCTAAATTTGTCGGCAATATTGTTTTCATTGCTTTGCATGGCTTATGGGGCGGGAGTTACGAGAGTTTAGACAAGAGATATATTGATTTATATGATATTTATTTACGTGCAATGATCATTTCATAAGACAATCCGAACGCTAAGGCCGATCGTACCTCTTTATCGCTTGGTCCGCGCTCACGCTTGCACGCTCGGCCCAGGCGGAACGCGATAATGAGTCATACCTTTTTCGTGCGTGCAGCCGACGTTCATCGATTTATAAGACGTTATCACGTCAAAAAACTGATTGCTTGCTCATAACTGCATCTCTGTAATAGAACAGCAGCTATGCCTATGTCATCTTTAAAACTTGTGAGGGATTTTTGTACTAGGTCCGATGAAAAAGTTATTTGTCTATACAATCATCAATTCTCGGGGATTTTGATTTGTGGAACTGCGGAACTGGTACGTATGGTGGCTCTCTTACTCTTTTCTAAATGTCGGCAAAGTAAGTGAATCAAGGCCGCGCGCTCCAACTACTTTGCTGTCGAGCAGAAATTCCAGCAACGTTTTTGTGATTGTAAAGTATTGAATTGGTCATACTTATCATCATTTAATGATGGAGGCACTGATACTTTAGATGAAAGTTACGCTTCCTCATCTATATAATATCCTATTATTAATATTATAAACGTGAAAGTTTGTATGTATGGATGTATGGATGTTTGTTACTCTTTCACGCACAAACGGGGGGGCTAATGTTGATGAAATTTGGTATGGGGGTAGATGAGGCGCTGGATTAACACATAGGATACTTTTCATCATCATCATCATCATCATCCATCACCACGCGGGTGAAACCGCGGGGCGCAGCTAGTACATATATAAAAATGCCCCCTATTTCACCTGGTCACGCTATAACTTGTGAACGGCTTATCCGATTTCATTCATCTATTTTTAAATGTTTCCTAATACTTCGCAGATGGTTCATACATTAAAAAAAATTAAAAAAGGGAGGGGGGGTTATGGCGAGGCCAAAGGCCGAGCCTACTACGCGAACGAAGTCGCGGGCATTCGCTATAAAAACTAGATATAAAAAGATTTATGCCCGCTAAATATACTAACATTTCTTAAAATTGTATTTTAATATACCTACTTATAGGTAAATAACTATGGTTTGTATGCAGTTGAACTAGCATGTACCCATTTCATGTAATGAGCATGATTTGAGCGTTTAGATTTTATTTTTTACCCCCCCATGTGACTGCTATAGCTACGTCACTAGTTCCTTGGAAATGCTTTAGTACGTAATACCATAGAGTAAATTATGTATATGTGTAATACACCCAGTTAGTATTGTATTGTAATACTTTTTGGTTTCTAAGGGCGTCATTGCAGGAAGAAGAAGTGCTGCAACAACCTACTTAAATTGACATGAATACTGTCATGTAGTATTATACATAATGTTTGTTTTTCCATTATTGATGTATATAGAGTTGTAAAAATATCGCCTATTTGAGTGGACAATAATAAAATTGCAGATCATCAAAAAAAAACCACGTGATAGAAGAAATCTGTAGAACATCAAGGTGTGATGACTTTTTAGGAAATTTGTGTTTTTTTTCATCACTTTGGCGTTGTTCTGCTGAATTTATCCATTGCAACAGGATGGGTCCAAAAATACAGGCCTTACCTACCTTAGTAAAAACGAGAAAAAATACCCATGATTTTAAAGCTGCTGCATAATTACGTTATTTTTTTTAATTATGTTACTTCCGAATTTGGCAACATTACATGGCATATGGCATAAGCGTTGCCAGAATGTAACTTTTGTAACATTTTACGTTACTTTTGACCCTCTCATGTTAACTCCATGTTAAACGACTCAAAATGTTATTTTAACGTTACTTTTATGTCAAATAATTATTTAAAAAAATTCAGTATACAAAAAAAAGACGTGTGGCACTCGGAGACTGCCGCGGTAAAGCTATTGCATAGCTATATTCATCAACTTATGCAATTATATTAAATAAGTTAACCAATGCCATCTAGAGGCGAGTTGCTGAACTAAAAAGACAAGCGTGATATTTCAAAAAGTCATTAAAAGTTCTGCTATTCATCGATAGATTCCAAATCAACTTATGCAATTATAATTATTTAACCAATTCCATCTAGAGGCGAGTTGCTGAACTAAAGAGACAAGCGTGATATTTCAAAAAGTCATTAAAAGTTCTACTATTCATCGATAGATGGAGTCGGAGTGGGGGGTGTTAGGTTATTTTCGTTACGGAATTTCTGGATTCGGTCTCCACGATCAAGGCCCGCGATAGAAGCTATGCAATAGCTTAAAAATTTAAAACAGGTACCGTTTTGTTTGTGACACATATCTATACATAGCGTAAAACTGTAACTGAGTCAAATCTTCACATTAAATAGTTTTTGAAAATTATAACCGATTTATAGATTGTTATCGATATAAAAGCCACAAATATATCGTTTACTATTTTTGTTTGTCTGTGTATTGTACGCGCATTACTCTGAAACTACGATACAGATTTTGATTATAGGTACTTGAAACAGTGACAACATATATTAAGGTTTAATATACAGAATTAATGTTTAATAGAGTATGAAGTATTTTTAAGTACATTAACTACTTGATGGATTTTATGCAATATTAGCCGAAAAATTAACTTAAATTCTTAGCCATGTTTCATCTATCTCTGATATCAGAGTGCTACAAAAGACCGTATTGAAGATTAGATTTTATGAGTAGAATAACAAAGTCATACAGCCTGTAATAGCAAGAATAAACTTATTTTGTTATCAATTTTTAAATCCTCTTGGTTTAGGCTGCGAGTGTGCGCGTCGGACGCTAACGCTCCATGGTACGAGTTCTAGCCAGTTTATTGTGTTTTTTGGTTTTTCAGCATTTCCTTCGTTTTTGTTTCAAATATCAGTCAGTTAAAGAAATTACACACAACATCACGCCCATATTCGGGAGAAGTAGGCAGACACCACAGATTTCTACTTGCTACGATCCTGGTATACCACTTCTCCATCTACTCGCATCACATTTTTCATACAGAATAGCCAGTTCCGGGTACCTACTCGTTTCAGAAAATCTCCGATTTAATCAGAATACCAATAGGCGCTCGATTCGAGTAACCCAGATATACTTAAATGGAGAATTTCATGAAATAATTAAGAAAGTAACACGTATTTTTGTAGTCGCATAAACATTTAAAACTTGGAGAAAACAAACTTAACGTTATTAATGACATATTATTTTTATAAACATCATAACAAAGCGTTACGCCTCTATCTATATTCTTGAAGGGGTAGGCAGTGATGTTTTAAACACCAATGTTTCAGCAGGTATGTTTTTGTGTGAGGCTATTGTCATCTACGGGGCCCTGTTCCAGGCTTCGGATCGCTATTGATAATTCATGTCAGAAAAACCTAATAACAATCCGACCCGGGGTTCAAACCTAGGACTTCAAGATCCCGAAACGGCAATTTTACCAGTACACCAAGACCTAGTGAGCGAAGCCGCTGGCGGGTCAGCTAGTGGTTTATTAGAGGTATAATACCTCAGGTATTGTATAGTAGCCTATCTATCATGTCGTTTTTCAGACAAAATAAGATAATGTTACTTATCTCGTGAAAATTTACTTTTTGAGCTGTCTCATGCAACATTTGACTACCTGCCACTGGCAACACTGATTCATATGTCAAAATAAACGTAAAACGCAACGCAACAGTGATACCTAAAATTTTGTGATAAAAGAGATTTCCACGACGAAATCTTTCGCGCAAAAAGGCAGGAGACACAGCAGCGCGGACCGCGATGTGAGGGCTCGGGACGAGCGCGCGCACATGTCCGACTCGCAAGCGCACGGCCCACAGGCCATGCCAGAACGGCGCTCATTCTTCTATCCAGACAGTAGTAGCGACACTGAAGAGTACAGGAAAGAAGAGGAACGTCGTAGGCGTCTGTGTAAACGTACTGGCCAGCACGCGAGGAATATCACCTCAAGAATAATGGCGCCAAAACCTGCGAACTCTCCTTCTACGTCCACTGCTGATCAACCGAAGAATGGGAAAGCTAACCAGCTCGATGATCGTATAACCCTCGTGGTGGATAACACTCGTTTTGTGATCGACCCTACGCAGTTTACAGCCCATCCTAATACTATGCTGGGCAGGATGTTCAGTTCTGGTATGTTTGGTGTATAATGACTTGTGTGTGTGCTATAAGGTGTGTGTATCTTTCGAATCGTTATAGATATGTAGATACCTACTATCACGATTTCAAAGATACACTTACATCCATTAAAGGAGGACAAACAGACAGAGAAACTGACAGAATAGGCTTAGTTATAAGGTCTTGCAGTTGTAACATCAAAATCTTTATTCACAGTAAATATTAAAATACATAACATAAGAAATTCCTGGTGACTAAACTTAGTAGATGGAATATCGTAACTGCATGTAGGAGCGTTCTGGCCAATTTCCCCCCAATCAGTTCAAATACCTCATGAAGAAAGTTGATTCACCAGATTGTAAGATCTGCACCAAAGTAGAAGATGCACAACACTTTGGTGGAATGTGTCCGCAGTGAACATATTAGATGTAAGCTAAGAGAAAGGGGTATACATTTTACGAATGTGGGTCATTCCAGAGTATCCTATCAGTGTCAACATCAGACATTGCTGGAATGCTTTATGGCATGTGCTCAAAAATATTGGAAAACTCATTTATGTGTGCAACAATTGGCCTGGTATGATCGTAAAAATCAAAAAAATAACAGGAAAAACCTTCTCTTCTCTTCTCATACCTCCCACTCAACCTCCTCCCGCTCCTCTCAACACATAAATCGATAGGATAGCTGCGTTTTACTAATTTGGCTGTTATGAAATTAAGATTAATAATTTTTATTTATCAACCCATAGACTCCCAGTCACCCATATCCCATACTTTTTTTTTATTTTTATTCTGCAATAAATAAAGGAGCTTTTAGCCGCATTGGTAGCAGCCATGCCAGCTCCATCTGTACATTCATAGCTTATTTAGTACAATTTAAAATCTTATGGCATAACTTATAGAGTGTTCTAGCAGTGTCGGATGTAGACACTGCTAAAACACTCTGAAATACACCAACATCCAAATAATTGAGTTTATCTCCTAACTTAATTCTAATTGGTTCAGTTCGGGCACATTCCATTACAAAGTGTTGGATATCTTCTTCAATGTCACAGATATTACAGTTAGGTGAATCAGCTTTCCTCATCATGTGTTTGAACTTATTTAATGGAACATGCCCGGAGCGAAGCCTACACGCCATTACTATCATAAGTCTGCTTAACTTAGTCTTATTGAACCATGGCATTCGAGGGGGCTCATTTTGTATTGAACTGTACCAGATACCTTTGTTTTGAGAGGAGTTTTCGAAATGCCTTTTCCAATTAATGAAGATCATATTTTTATGTTTAACCAGTGCTTCTGTGTATTCCGGAATTAAATATGAATCAGATCCTGATGTTGTTGAATCTCTGGCCAATTGATCAGCCTCCTCGTTGCCATGGATACCTACATGAGATGGAATCCATTGCAATCTCAGAGACAGCACATGAAAATTTAATTTTAAAATTTTCTCTATTATGGCATATGCTATCGATGCACCTCGCCCGGCGGTTTCTGTGATGAATCAAAATATGTTCTTCAGCCTATGTTCATCAGGGACAATGTAGGATTCTAATGGTGAAAGATTTTTTCCAGAAGTTTCAGAGCCTATTCAATTCAAACAAACAACCAGTCCATTAATCTTATCACCTATCGTCTTAATGTCTATTGTCTAGATTGAAAACCACTCAAAATATAACAATGTTATATATTGTAGGGCTGGAGTTCACCCATCCGAACGAGCGTGGAGAGTACGAAGTGGCGGAAGGTATATCGGCCACGGTGTTCCGCGCCATCCTGGAGTTCTACCGCGGCGGCAGCATCCGGTGTCCTCCCACCGTCTCCGTGCAAGAGCTGAGAGAGGCGTGCGACTACCTGCTCGTACCTTTCGACGCTAACACAGTCCGCTGTCAGGTAATTGCCAAAAACTGCAGCTTATCGGATAAATAATAATTTCCTATGCTTGACGAGCATGATATAAGTTTTTAAACTGACATGGCCACTAATGCAAGAATTAACTTTAGTCGGGATATTTAGGTACCATGTATTGTATTATCCCGTTTCGATCTCACAGAATCAGAATCTCTCGATATTTGGGCACAGTTGCATGCGCCGTGATCACGAGTAAACTAACGTATCTACGGGTAGGTGTTGTTGTGAGGAGACGAAACACGTGCGATCGCTACCCGCGTAGCAATCGAAATGAGCTATAAAACACCGCCCGCACCTCTCACAGTCCCCTTAGGCTGGCAGCATACGTACGGTTTCCTCGTTAGGTTTCCTGATCTGGAATTCCGATTCGGAGACACGAATGCATGCACCTTACATACAAAATATTCTACTGGGCGCAAATGTTCTTACATTTTCCGGACGAAAAAAAAACCTAACGTACGGTTCGATTCCCAGGTCGCGCGTTCGGGTGTCAGAATGGAAAAAAACAGGATGACGTCATCCCGAACGCAGCGTTTGCTTGCATTCGTGTTGAGTGGACGTACGTGTGTTATATTTTTAGTTTTTTTGTCGTTTTACGTAATTATGTGCGAGTTCGAAAATTTGATCATGGCAGTAGAAAAATACAACAAGATCCCATACAATAATATCCTGAGAATTCTGAACCAAACACTAATATTATTTAAACTGAATTGACTGAAGATAGCGAGGCTGCACAGTTTTTAACTCTCCAGTATCAAAATACCCAGGAGAATATATAATACCCAATTCACAATTATTTAAAATTTAAATAGTTTAAGTACCTGTATGCTGTATGCTGTATGATGTGTATCTTTGTGTTTTTTTAAATTGTATTTGATTTTAAATAAAAACTTACCTTAATGTAATGGTCAACTTTTCTTCCGTATCCAAACATAACCTCATGCATGTATTTTGCTTCTTTATTTTGTTTTGTATGCCATTATGAAGTTCATCAAAGGATTTCATTGACATTCTGTAAAATTTTAAGAACTCTTTGGGGTGTGCTCGTAATTTTGCTACTTTCAGATAAAATTGACTCTCTTTTATTCTTTGAGTATTTAATGGGTGGACCCAATAACGACGTTTCCTTTTTTTCTTGTTTAGCGCCAATAAAAGTGCTATCCCAATTAATTCTTCGTCGTCCATGATACGTGCTTTCACGAAAGCGTTACTATACCCACTGGCGGCATAAATTCCGAATACAAAAAACCTAACGTCTGCGTTAGGATCACGGAAAACCTAATCTGAATTCCAGATCAGGAAACCTAATGAGGAAACCGTACGTATGCTGCCAGCCTTATTAGTCGTCATACCGCGCCCTTGTACCGCGCAGGCGAGGACTAACATAAACGGCTAACCTATATACGAGTACATCTGCTTCTTCTATCTACAGTTTATTTAAATTGAAGAGTCTTTTTATAATTCCAAATCAACAGCTTTTCACTAAATGCATATGGAAAGTACATTATGGTACTTACATTAAAAAAATATGTTTTTATAATTTTTCTCTGTTCCGGCTAATCTCTGAAACGGTTAGACCGATTATCTTTCTTGGGCTAGATCGACTATCACTGGCAGATAGCTTTTGTTATAAAGAGCTACTTAGACTACTTTTTTTCATCATCATCATCATCATCCATCAGCACGTGGGCGAAACCGCGGGTCGAAGCTAGTTTACAAATAAATCCTATTACTCCATAGCCAATAACAGCTTAATTTTATATAAGTACGTATAGTTTTGTTTTATTTAATTAAATTTAAGTATATTTAATTATACATGAAATGAATGATAATTGTTCAGAATCTCCGCGGCCTTCTGCACGAGCTGTCGAACGAAGGCGCGCGACGACAGTTCGAGACGTTCCTGGAGCGACTCATCTTGCCGCTGATGGTGGAGTCTGCGCAGCGAGGGGACAGGTAACATGCCGCGTTACTTCCGCTTCTTAATGCGGAAACACTTCTGCACGAGCTGTCGAACGAAGGCGCGCGGCGACAGTTCGAGACATTCCTGGAGCGACTCATCTTGCCGCTGATGGTGGAGTCTGCGCAGCGAGGCGACAGGTAACATCCCGCGTTACTTCCACTTCTTAATGCGGAAACTCTTCTGCACGAGCTGTCGAACGAAGGCGCGCGGCGACAGTTCGAGACGTTCCTGGAGCGACTCATCTTGCCGCTGATGGTGGAGTCTGCGCAGCGAGGGGACAGGTAACATGCCGCGTTACTTCCGCTTCTTAATGCGGAAACACTTCTGCACGAGCTGTCGAACGAAGGCGCGCGACGACAGTTCGAGACGTTCCTGGAGCGACTCATCTTGCCGCTGATGGTGGAGTCTGCGCAGCGAGGGGACAGGTAACATGCCGCGTTACTTCCGCTTCTTAATGCGGAAACACTTCTGCACGAGCTGTCGAACGAAGGCGCGCGGCGACAGTTCGAGACATTCCTGGAGCGACTCATCTTGCCGCTGATGGTGGAGTCTGCGCAGCGAGGCGACAGGTAACATCCCGCGTTACTTCCACTTCTTAATGCGGAAACTCTTCTGCACGAGCTGTCGAACGAAGGCGCGCGGCGACAGTTCGAGACGTTCCTGGAGCGACTCATCTTGCCGCTGATGGTGGAGTCTGCGCAGCGAGGGGACAGGTAACATGCCGCGTTACTTCCGCTTCTTAATGCGGAAACACTTCTGCACGAGCTGTCGAACGAAGGCGCGCGACGACAGTTCGAGACGTTCCTGGAGCGACTCATCTTGCCGCTGATGGTGGAGTCTGCGCAGCGAGGGGACAGGTAACATGCCGCGTTACTTCCGCTTCTTAATGCGGAAACACTTCTGCACGAGCTGTCGAACGAAGGCGCGCGGCGACAGTTCGAGACATTCCTGGAGCGACTCATCTTGCCGCTGATGGTGGAGTCTGCGCAGCGAGGGGACAGGTAACATCCCGCGTTACTTCCACTTCTTAATGCGGAAACTCTTCTGCACGAGCTGTCGAACGAAGGCGCGCGGCGACAGTTCGAGACGTTCCTGGAGCGACTCATCTTGCCGCTGATGGTGGAGTCTGCGCAGCGAGGCGACAGGTAACATCCCGCGTTACTTCCACTTCTTAATGCGGAAACTCTTCTGCACGAGCTGTCGAACGAAGGCGCGCGGCGACAGTTCGAGACGTTCCTGGAGCGACTCATCTTGCCGCTGATGGTGGAGTCTGCGCAGCGAGGGGACTGGTAATATCCCGCGTTACTTCAGGGCCCCATGTCTCTTAGCTATTGAGCAATTGCCACACTATCGGTTCTGGAATCGGTTTTGGTTGATTTGGGGTTTCTTGTGTTTTTTATTTTGTATTCTTCCTATTAGCATTTTATGCGGGAGGGAGGGTGGTGCACGCCCCCAAATAGGCCAAAATCATTGTTTTCTTTTCAGCGGAAGTGTCACTAAATATTTTTTAATATCGTTTTTTGATAATGGATTTCCGCAAAGTAACGCCTGAATCAATAAATTATCTCTAATGACTTCCAAATTCATAGATGAGTTCGGTGGAGACTCAATGGAGAATGAGACGGGCTCATTCAGTCGGCAGTCTTTGAAGGTTTGCTTGTTGCGATGAGTAAAAATATGCGCTTTGGCGAGAAACTGTACGCAATATTATCATACCTGCGCTGGGGGAGTATGCTCACCGATATCATGATATGAGAGGACTACCTACCAATTTGTGTCGAATTACAAGTGCTTATTGCTCTACGATGTATGCGACAGTGAGGATTATTTTATGTAGGGACCAATCAGTTCCCTCAAAAAGTGAATACAGCGCGAATTTTATTTTCCATAGTAATTCATTTTCTCGAAGTTTTAATACTTATAGTATATTTCATTACAAGTGGGGAAAGGCTGCCATTGCAAAGAGTTCCGACAAATGTCTACCCGAGCCGAGGCGCAGCCGAGGGCGAGGGTTGACAGTCGGAACAAGTTGCAATGACGGTTCCGCACGTGTACTGAACGACTATTTTAATACAGTTGCGAAAAAATGAAGCAATTTAATAAAATAAACTCGCAAAGAAAATTTCTGGAAAAATTGCGCCAACCGTAGAATATAAACAGAGATTTTTATTTCTTCACCCATTCTGGTAGGCAAAGGGAACTGTGCCCATACAGCCAAGTCTTCAGTAGATTTTTTTTATTGATATGAAATGAAAATGAAATTTAATGAGATGAAATGAAATGAAACCTAACCTAACTCATTCAATCAAATCATTAAATCTGATATTGAAACAAATTAGTAGCTTCTTTTTAGAAATATACGTATTTGCATGATACATAAAAACTTCTATAATTTTTTTTTTGTAAAAACTTCGTGGATGGTTTTTCTTTATATATATATAATATAGACATTATTTTAACAGTTAGGAAAGAGAACGCACGAGTTCGGAAAAGGTAAAAAGCACGAGTATGTAATAGCCCACATCCCGAACGCTATACGTCCCTGCAATACGCAACTTTTTGAGCAACTGTATTAAAACATATTTTTTTTTCACTTGTTTATGCCAACTTGCTACTTACTGGACGATTTTCATCCATCCTTAAAATTCAACATAGGCGAAATACTTTTCAGTTATCCGAAATTAAAAACCGCTTTATCGAATTTGATGAAATTTAAATGGACCACCTGGAAGTATACTTTACCGAACTAAAAAGAATTATCAAAATCGAACTAATCTGTAAAAAGTTATGCGACTTTATACATAAAAAAAATATACGACTTGAGAACCTCTTCCTTTTGTTTTGCAAGTCGGTTGAAAATGTTAATTAACCTTCCGACTGGCTGAAGTAAAGTCTAATCTTGGCGGTCCCCCACAGGTTTCCCGCCAGAGTCCAGACAGACATTCGAAAAGGCGTCTATTTCTCTTTTCATAGGTACATTATATGTTCTCTCTTTCTAACGCAATGTTGCAAGACACAAAAAATATTTCAAACTATACCATACTTGAGATAAAAAGTCCTGCGTTACCCTAACTTTAAATTCAAGATTGACATTCCTTCCAACGACTACGTGTTAAGTTGAAAACACCATCACATGTTACCATTGCATATACGCAGAAAAGCTGCAGACTTAACGTTTTTATTTAATATTCTGAACTGCAGAGTGGACACACCCTCTGCTTTCCACAAGCGGCCTGGAGGTCCCCAGTAGATCAACCGTCAGAAGAAATTATTTAAATCTTCATGTACCAACTTGCCGTACAAATTATAGACATAATTCATTTATTACCCGCACATGTAGAAACTAGAACAAACAATATTCGAAAAGTATAGACATATTTAACAATAATCATCGCATCTTTAAATCAAATATATGCAAATCTTTTTTCAATGACGTTAACTCTTAAATTATTCTAATTGTGTAGTAACCAGCGGCGGATGGGATTGTTGTGATATATATATATATATATATATAAAGTTTGTTATGAGTATTTACCTTTGTAATTTGTACATTAGGATTGTGAACATTAGGTATTTTTGCGATTACCAATAATTATAGTGCACTAAAGAACTCACTTGTGGAAACTTTAAAAAGCAAATTCTTAGCCATATGACGTATACAATAACTTTACTTATAGCTGTTAGTCCTCCATTAAAAAAAAATAATCACATATTTGTATGTGGCTAGAGGCGAGCTCGATGGAGTAAGCATGGAGTTTACGATCGTACTCAAATGTGAATTTCGAAATACCGAGTATACTCGCCATCACTGGAGTTCGAACTCATGCGAGACAGCTCAGAATAAACTCCACACACTAACTGGGAATTTCAGCCTTAATCCGTTTAAAGTAATTGCGATATTTTGTTTGACCGCAGAGAGTGCCACGTAGTGGTTCTGCTGGACGAAGACTCGGTAGAGTGGGACGAGCAGTACCCGCCACAAATGGGGGACGAGTACAGTCAGACCGTACTGTCTACACCGCTGTACAGGTTCTTCAAGTACATTGAGAACAGGTATGTCTATACTTGGTATGAGATATAATATACGTCTATATTTTGGTATGACAGAATAGTGTTAGGTAATAGTAGTTATATCAACACCATTCGATATATTGCTATTTAAATTAAACTCGCATCTGTCATTGTAATTAAAGCCGCATATATTAATTTATAAAGTGTAATAAGTTGACTTCCGGAATACTAGTGGCGCCATCTGGATACTTTGACTTCTATTAACCATGATGGCGGCCACTAGTGTACAGGACAGTCGAGCTATGACTTTTGGACTGCACGGTCGATATGGAGTGAAGCCTAATAGTTTGAATAAGTGAATTATCAATCTACCTCCTATAATAAGTGATTGTGATACTGTGAAGTAAATCATATGAGAATATAGTGGAATCTACCTGCAGTTTTGATTTATCCCTTCTGACCACAAAAATAGGTACATACATACTTGATTAGCGACGGCCTGCCTTCCGCCTCGCCATAACCTCCGGTCTTTTCCATACTACACAACTTTTTTAATTTAAATTAACTATCTAAATACAAATTTTCGCGCCCGTAAGTTCAAAGACAAAGGAAATGTCATTCATACAAACGTTTCCCCCATTTTTACCCCCTTAGGGGTTGAATTTCGATAACCCTTGCTTAGTACACCTCTACCCATCAAGACAAAATCACCCTCCAAGTTTCGAGTCTGTACGAGCAGCGAATTAGGCTGTGCGTTGTCTGTCAGTCAGTCAGGACTAAGATTCTTATATATAGCGGAATCTCACTAGTCCGGCACTTCAATAAACCGACACATCCAATAATCCGGCAACCTCCACCCGCGCCTCCCTCGCCTCTCGCGCCCCGCAGATGTGCGTACTTATTTACCTGTTGTTTCGAAGTAATAAATCATACATTACTTATATTCTCATTATGATTATTGAATGTTTTATTTTATTTATTTATTATTATGTTTTCTCCATAATCCATTAATCCGAATATTCCAATAAACCGGCACCCTCTGGTTTTTAATAGTGCCGCACTAAGAGCGAGGCTCCATTAGTGCGTTGCGCTGTGTCGACGCAACACAGGTGTGGCATCCAATGCGTTGTTCCGTTGCGACGACGCTACGCATCGCACTAATGGGGCCTCGCTCTTAGTGAGATTATGCTGTATATTGATTGATGTGCTTGTTGTTGGCAGGGACGTAGCGAAACAAGTTATGAAAGAGCGTGGCCTAAAGAAGATCCGTCTCGGGGTGGAAGGGTACCCCACATACAAAGAGAAGGTTCGCAACAGGCCCGGAGGCCGCGCGGAGGTTATATACAACTATGTGCAGAGGCCATTCATACACATGTCTTGGGAGAAGGAAGAGGCTAAGAGTCGCCATGTGGACTTTCAATGCTTCAAGTCCAAGTCTGTCACCAATCTGGCTGAGGCCACGGCTGATCCCGCCATTGGTGAGTGATTTTACTCTATCATTAGTGTAGCCATGGTAGAAAGTTCGCAACAGGGCGGAGGAGGCCGCGCGGAGGTTATATACAACTATGTGCAGAGGCCATTCATACACATGTCTTGGGAGAAGGAAGAGGCTAAGAGTCGCCATGTGGACTTTCAATGCTTCAAGTCCAAGTCTGTCACCAATCTGGCTGAGGCCACGGCTGATCCCGCCATTGGTGAGTGATTTTACTCTATCATTAGTGTAGCCATGGTAGAAAGTTCGCAACAGGGCGGAGGAGGCCGCGCTGAGGTTATATACAACTATGTGCAGATGCCATTCATACACATGTCTTGGGAGAAGGAAGAGGCCAAGAGTCGCCATATGGACTTTCAATGCTTCAAGTCCAAGTCTGTCACCAATCTGGCTGAGGCCACGGCTGATCCCGCCATTGGTGAGTGATTTTACTCTATCATTAGTGTAGCTATGGTAGAAAGTTCGCAACAGGGCGGAGGAGGCCGTGCGGAGGTTATATACAACTATGTGCAGAGGCCATTCATACACATGTCTTGGGAGAAGGAAGAGGCCAAGAGTCGCCATGTGGACTTTCAATGCTTCAAGTCCAAGTCTGTCACCAATCTGGCTGAGGCCACGGCTGATCCCGCCATTGGTGAGTGATTTTTCTCTATTATTAGTGTAGCTATGGTAGAAAGTTCGGAACAGGGCGGAGGAGGCCGGGCGGAGGTTATAGACAACTATGTGCAGAGGTCGTTAATACACATGTCTTGGGAGAAGGAAGAGGCCAAGAGTCGCCATGTGAATTTTCAATGCTACAAGTCCAATAGTCTGTCACCAATCTGGCTGAGGCCACGGCTGATCCCGCCATTGGTGAGTGATTTTTCTCTATCATTAGTGTAGCTATGGTAGAAAGTTCGCAACAGGGCGGAGGAGGCCGGGCGGAGGAGGCCATGGCGGAGGTTATATACAACTATGTGCAGAGGCCATTCAAACACATGTTTCGGGAGAAGGAAGAGGCTAAGAGTCGCCATGTGGACTTCCAATGCTAGTGAAAATATGTGATCCATACATTCAGACCAATGGCGTTACCAACGCGCTGCCTCTAACGAAGTTAATGACGCCCTTTTTAAACAACTCCATATCGTAGCGCAGAGTGAAAACCTCGGCGGAAACTTCATCCAGATTTTTGTTAAATGTTATATACAGCACGACTTAATTTTTGTTTCACAGAATTGAGTGGGTCCGTGCCCCCACTAGCTGACGAAGCTGCCCCACCGCCGGCCCCACCACCGGAAGAAGAGTGACCCCACATTTTACGCCCAGCGTGAATTAACTACCAGTGTCAATAGTGTTAATACAACTATTGAATGGACCGCATACACGTAAGCGACCCTGACGGTAGTACCGTTCTTGCACAACTCGGTATACTCCGCAGGGATATCCAGCGAGTTTAAAATTGTATTGAAAAACAGAAATAAAGAAGTTAATATATTATGAAATAAATAGTCAATAAATAGAAATATACCAGAGGTACAAAAATTCGTGTTCTATTATTTTATATCATAAATTTCAGTTACTCTTATATACTAGTTGACCCGCTAGCGGCTTCGCTCGCATGGTCTATGGAAAACAAAGTCACAGAAATAAATTGCATTAGTTCAGCGAAATATCCAAAAAGTATATGTAATTTTCGTTAATCTGGCTCTAAAACGATCTCTGAAGTTTTAGAGACTTCCTTATAAGTAACATAATTATACAGATTTCCATAAAAGTAACATAATTTTACAGATTTCCATAAAAGTAACATAATTTTACAGATCTTCTATAAAGTAGGTAACATAATTTTACTAATCTCCTAAATACATTATTTTACAGATTTCCATAAAAGTAACATAATTTTACAGATCTTCTAAAAAGTAACATAATTTTACAGATCTCCTAAAAGCTAACTTTATTTTACAGATTTCTTTAAAAGTTCGTGTTCATACCCATTAGCTCAGTTGGTGATCCTTCGAAGTTCGGGGCATGTGTTGTGATGAGCGGATGTGTTTGTTCTCGGGGTTTGCATGTTTGTCATGTGTTAATCTGTGTATCCATGTGTTCCGGGACACAGGGAATCATACCGCGGGTGTGTGAGTGTGAAAGTTTACTTTGAACAATTCCAGTAGTGTCCGGAAGAAATATCTTCCATGGGGAACCGGTATAACTTTGCTAGTAGTAAAATAGGGCCAGATAAATAATAATATAAGGTGGTTAGTATTCCATCTCTTTGAGTTTTTGCAAAACATACCGTTTCAGTTTTTTAAATTCGAAATAAAGTCTGTCTTTAATATATGTGTATAATAATTTTATATATATATATATATATATATATATATATATCTACGTAGATTGAGACAGTCTTGTTTATAAAGTACTTAGCTCCGCGTGCTTAAATGTGTTTAAATACAATTATATAAGATATCACTTTTTAGGTTGACTGTACTTTTTCAGAATTGTATGCTTTTAGCTTTATCTTCTAAAAAGAACAAAAAAAAAATATACCTTTTCTGTATTCCTTAACGTAAATTGAGACAGTCTTGTTCAACAAGACTGTTCAACTTATGCTTCGCATGAATGAACGAATGAATGAATGAATATTTATTTGCTACAGTTTTGGGTACAATATTGCATAGTTGTTAAAGCACATAATACAGGTCCAACAAAACTCTACCTAAACGGCGTGCAAATGTTTTATACAAGAATGATACTTATGTGTTTTTAGAGTGCGTAATGCGTTTAAATACAACAAGGTTTAAATAAGATATCACTTTTTAATTTGACTGTACTTTTACAGAATTGTATGTACCTATTCAGCTTTATCTTTTAAATAGAACGAATGTTTCGCAATATAATAAATATAATATAATGTACCTTTGATAATGTGTTATGTAGTTACCAGAGCAACAATTAAATAAATTATTAGCTTAAATAAAAATGATGAGATTGGGTTAATTTATATTTTAATGTAATAGTTATAATTATTTAATTGATTTTAATGATGTTGACCAGTTTTAATAAAGTAATTTTATGTGGGTAACACACAAGCATTCTTTTTGTATCGCAAAAGCTAAGTGTAAAGGAAGAATTTCTCGAACTGTATAAAAATAAATGCATGTTTCAAATTATATTCAAAAATATATTTAGGTAGCTACATAGATTTAGGTGATGGTTGTACTTATATAGCTACTTTACACTACTTAAAAAAAAAATATAAAGTATGCAATTAATTTAGGTACCTAATTCAACTTATTCATGTGTAATAAACACAATAATAGGTCGATTTAGCAATGAGGGCGATTGGTGGCGTTGCCATTGATGGCTCTTTTGTTAAAGCGTTCGTAAATCTCAGAAACGTTATTTTTGCCACTTTTGCCCACACCCTTCTCGAACACTAAACCGAGCATAAGATCTAAAATCGCATGATTATGCTGTCAAATAGATAGTTGTCAAAAAACGATCACAAACAACCATGCTCCGGACGTGGGTCAAAAATTTCACTTTTTGGTGGCAATAACTCTTTTTAGCGCCCTTGTGAGCGTTTTTCGCCAACATGGGGCGATTCGAACGCACTAACTAAGAATATTACGTGTAGGTATGTTAACACTTGCTTATCTGTGAAACTGTAATCGAATATTTTGTTTAAATAAAATTAATGAAGTAAATACCTATGGTTTTCTTTTACCACCCTACACGAAGATACGAGTCAAAGTTGCTATGTAATAAATATAGTTTTGCCTACGGCTTCACGCGCAGTTCGTATTGGTTCACTTGGACATGTGAAACAACCGAACATCACTACATATAATAAAACTGTAGAGGTCGAATTTGTGTACAATGAAAAAATGCTAAAAACTGAGTCAGGGGGGGGGGTGTAAGGAGTGAAATCGAACTAATTTAGATTTGAAATTTTTTGTTTGTCTGTTTATACGGGCTAATCTCCGAAACGGCTGGACCGATTTCAACGAAATTGTGTATGGTGGTAGCTTATATCCCTGGTCAACATATAGGATACTTTTGATCCCGGTAAATTAATGAGTTCCCGTGGTATAGTTAAAAAACTGTAATTAACCGTATCCCGCGAGGCCACGCGAGCGAAGCCGCTGGCGGGTCAGCTAGTAGACTTTAATAGTAATTGGGGTAAAAAGTTATACGTAACGAATTTCATCAAAACAAGTATAAGCGTTATGAAGAGATACCCAATACTACGCGAGCGTGATTACAATGTAAACATATGTATTATAAATAGCTTGCTGAGCCTCCAGCTTCGTTCTCCCTTAGGGGTGAAATTTCTAAAAATCTTTTGTAGTTGATGTTTACCTGCCAAAACTTCAAGTTTCTAGACTCTGCTGTCGTAGCTCTGCTGCTAATCAGCAGAGCTACGACAGCAGAGCTTTGCATTCATAGTCAGTATAAGTAATCTACTTATATATAAAAAAGCATCACGCTATTCACTATTTCCCTTGGTTATCGCATCACGCGTGCACGGATGGAACAATTTTAGCTAATTATTTTTTGTTGTGTTAATTATTGTAAGGAGAAGAGTATTATGAAAGATAAAACAAGAAAAGATGAGCGAGGCCGAAGGCTGAGCCTACTACGCGAACGAAGTCGCAGGCAGTCGCTAGTTATAAATATACGAAATGGGTCCCCGTGAATCTTTGAGAGATTTATTTAAAGAAATCAATATATTAACGTTGCTATCCGTATTTGAAAATATAATGTATGTTTGTAAAAAATTACATAAATATAAGTTAAATAGTGATCACCACACTTTTAATACCAGAAATACAAATAGGATAGCTGTACCTAGTTTTAGACTTGCGAAGACTAATAAGCATAAGTCATTCCTGGGAAATTGTGTGCGTTTTTACAATAAAATCCCAAAGCACATATAACTGAGCTCACAAAGGGCAAATTCAAGTTGACTGTAAAAAACGTTTTAATTAAAAAAGCTTACTATAAAGTTCGACATTATATAGAAGATAAAGATGCTTGGAATACTCCACTACTGGCAAGCTGTCTCTCTGCCACCCATAAAATGTAATATTTGTAGTACCTAAGTAGAAACATTGTAAACATCCATATAAAAAGAATGGCCCCGAGTTTCTTGCCGCTTCTTCTCTGTGGGTTCTATATATTTTGGAACGCGGCGGTAGAGTCTTTAAAGTACATTATAATGAAAAGTTGACGTTCATAAGTGCGTCTTTGATGCCTAAATTGAATAAATGATTTTGACTTTGACTTTATATTATGTATGATGACACTTTACCATAATACTATACATATGAAAGTGAAGAAGTAAGAAAATTAGCCCCGAGCTCTAATGCTCAGGTAAATACAGTTTTATTGGGACGGAAAAACACTCCCGCCTTTTTTTTTACACACGGGTGCAGGTCCTTTAGGTGCTGTCATAGGGTTTTAAAGCATTTTATCTCATAAGCAGCAATTTAATTAATACTACAGAAAAACCATATGACATTTATAAGACTTCTAAGTATACATTGACGGAATTAAAAACATCTTTTAACATACATTACAGAGTACATTAAAAAAGCAATTTTAATACACATTTGACTGATTATTTTTTATTTAATTGGCATTTGTTTTTTAATGAATTGTATACGTGTTTTACGAGATGCGCTTGCTTGATTTGAAGTAAAGGAAATTGAACGTAGACAAGCGCTGAGCTGACAGCGCCTTATCATCAAGTCTTGATATCATATAAGTACCTCATGATGCACATTGAAACCGGACTTCCCTATTGTAGTACGCACAGAATCCTCTTGGTAGTAATGAATCAGAACACACATATGTAGGTAAACATAATAATTCTAAGAACATGATTTACTTGGGGCTTGCGTAATGATAAACTGACACAATGAGACCAAGTAGGGTGACATACCTTCTTGGAGTTGGAATATACTATAAAATATCTCTCTAAGATTAATAGCGGATGGCATAGTAAAACTACCTGGACTCGTATAGTATATATCTATAGCAGTCTGTATATATTCATTCCTGGATGTACGCCTCCTCCAATCTCTACGGTCTTGAGCTTTTATCTTCCAATCACGACCTGCGTGACGTCTAATGTCATCTTTCCATCTTTTAGGTGGTCTTCCTCGGGGTCTCGTGTGTAGTCGTGGTCTCCACTCCAGCAGCTTCCGAGTCCATCGTTCGTGGTCCATTAGCGCAATATGTCCTGCCCGTCGCCACTTGCGCTGCGCTATGTCCTTGATCACGTCCCGACTTTGGTTTTCGAGCGTACCTATGTATTCGAGCGTACATAACTGAGCTCACAGAGGACAAATTCAAGTTGACTGTAAAAAACGTTTTAATAAAAAAAGCTTATTATAAAGTTTGACATTATATAAAAGATAAAGATGCTTGGAATACTACACTTCTGGCAAGCTGTCACTCTGCCACCCATAAAATGTAATATTTGTAGTAAGTAGAAACATTGTAAACATCTATATAAAAAGAATGGCCCCTAGTTTTTTGCCGTTTCTTCTCGGTGGGCTCTATATATTTTAGAACGCGGCGGTAGTAGAGCCTTTAAAGTACATTATAATGAAAAATTGACTTTCATAAGTGCGTCTTTGATGCCTAAATTGAATAAATGATTTTGACTTCGACTTTGACTTATGCACTCGTTAGTTTTCCGGTATAGAGTGTGGTAATTATTTGAGAAGTTATTGTGTAGGAAACAACAAGCAGGCTTTTGGAACTATAAAAATATACACATATAAACATACGATCTGTTAGTTCTAAAGAATTAGATGACTTGATCTGTAAGTAGGTTGGACCATTTAAATGTGGGAGTAGGTATGTATGGCAATGTAAGCAAGTCTGAAATTGTATAGGACATAAGTAACCATGTCACTGATTTTAGTGACATGAAAAACTTAATTCATTGATTTTAAAAAAACATGTTCCTACTATGTACAGGAATCGAAAACGGTCGTAATGAAGAAATAAGTACTTAGTAGATTATGCACCGAGGGAATAAAGCAGTGTTTACGTCACGGGTGGTATATCTAACCCTGAGTCTAACGGGGATCCTTGAGTTAATCCCTGAGTGCAGCGAGGGGAATAAAATTTAATTCCTGAGCAAAGCGAGGGAGTTATGTAGAGTTCTGAGTGAAGCGAGGGGTTAAGGCCGCCCAAGACGAAGACAGGTTTAATCCTCGAGGTGCATACTCTACTTTTCATACCTACTGCGAGACAATAAAAACTCAGAGCTTACTTAACTTAACAAAAACCACTTTTTTAGATAAAAGTAAAATAAATTAATAGTTAAATTAAAATTGGACACATTTGTCCCGTTATAGAGGATAATTTCGGAAGGAATATTTTATGGAAAACACTGTTTTAGACTTTCGCGGTTGTTAACTAAGTTATACTCGTAATTAGTACTTACGAGATGTAGACCACGATTTAGTTGCTTTTGGAGCTCCCGATATTTTGGCAGAGTTACATGCACCACGTTCATAATAAATTTTAGGGAAGTTTTTAAAATAACACAGAACACGGTGTATTGTTCCAAATTCATTACAGATCGTGACACGTAACTTGAACTATGACTTTGAATGCGCAGAGGGGCCGTGCGTCACTATAACAACGCAGAGACCAAACAATCACACTCCTTGTAGTAGGTACAATCGCGCCTTTTCTCTTTTTGTTCTGTATGCTGTCTCCGTACTAAGAGTTTTCCTACAACTAACGTTCCAAATCCAAATTACTTTACACCCATGGGAGATACACACAACATTACAGATTTTTTTATTACATTAATATTTCTACCCACTGACTCCAGGGCCCGTGTCATTTTTTTTACATTTACTTAACTAATTAATCAACTATTTAAATATACATTTTTGCACAGTGAGGGAACATATACTAAACCTAACATTATATTAAATAACAGAAAAACAAAACCAAAATTAGGTATCCATTGGAATTCCGAGCAGACCGGTCTCCGCAAGCAGCACCTGTTCACGAGTTGACGCATAACCCAGCCATCGCCTTCCTCAACCATATTTGAGGGAAGATGGCGACCCGACACACGACGCCGCCACTTGCCAACACCTCTTCGTGAGCATGACTGGTCGGAATGCCAATGTTTACCCATTACATTAACTACAGATATTTTAATATTTTTTTTGTAGACGTAGAGGACTGCTTACCGACATCCCATTTCAGCAGGGCCTCCACAACCACGCTATTTCTATCTCGGATGCCAATTTTCATATTATTTTCACGTATGGTCTCTGGTCTTTCAACCATCGCCTTCCTAACGAATCTTCCAATGGCATCATTATCGTCGTCTGCGTAGTAGATAAAGGTCCCAGTGTGTCGCAAACATTACAGCTTACAGCCCCAGGGATATAATGCCTTGTTTTACGTCGAGATTGCGTGATATGTAAGTGGTCATTTTTGAGGTGGTATGAAAATACTTTTACATTATTTCTTAATCGATTGTGTATTTCATATGCAGTACCTAAACGCTGCTATGAAACATGAAATATAAAAATGCATTGCATTTCATATTTCGTCGAAATATTTCATTCAACTATTTTCCACAGTTACTTATTGCCAAAACATTACATAAGTACATTTAAAGTAATTACTTACTTTATTTTTATATATAAAAAAATACGCAGTAATTTTCTTGGACAAGTTATAATTACTTATGATAATAAAACAGGTATTTTTGAGTTTATGCCTCTTAGACATCGCAATATTTTTGGGACACTGTTTCATACTAGGGTTTGGGAATTCCCGGGACATAAGACAGTCTAAAATAAAATTCCGGGGAGTTCCCGGGACTTCGAGACTTAAATAAACTGTTTTGTGTTTTTTAAGAGGGGGTAACCTTTATTGAAGAATTTTAATTGAGTTGATTTCTGGTCAACGTAAAATTACGAAAAGTCCCGGTACTTCGAGACACAAGACGTCCCCTGACACAAACCCTATTTCATACTATAGGTACTTACATACTTACTTACTAAAATATAGCGAAGCAATTTCGAACGGAGAAATTTTCCACCGAGCGTTAGAAGTGATTCTCAAGCTTAGGTAAACATACGTACTTCTACTTAACTTCTAAATTAAAAACTTTTTGATTATTTGTGTTTGATTGTGATTTTATGTAAATATGATTTGTATTTGAAAAGCGTTGAAACAATTGCGATATAATTTATCTGTGACCTCTGAAGTATAACTTACCAAATAAATATAGTCATTAAAATTAATTCTTATTTGGCAGATCAATCGGTGTGTAACAAAACTAACAAACATACAAAAAATCATACATTCTACTTTTTTGAAGTCGGCTAAAAATTAACGTTCGTTGCATAATATATAGACCACTACACACTACATATTATAAAATTCAAAAAATTCAAAATTCAAAAATTATTTATTCAGTTTAGGCATCATAGACACTCTTATGAACGTCAAAATTTTTAAATGATTCTATCGCTGTCTTCGGAAAAGAACCACCGCCGAGAAGAAGCAGCAAGAAACTCGTGGGCCATTATTTTTTCAAGTCTTTGTACATTGAGGTTACATATGAGTAGTATTAAAATAACAAATTTATTCAATAGTTGGCTACTAGGCAGAAGTGGAAAGCTTCCAGGCATCTTTGTCTTCTAAGTAGTGACTCAATTTATAATAGGCTTTTTTCATTAGTATATTTTTGACACGTAACTTGAATTTCCCTTCAGTGAGCTCAGTAATGTCTTTCGGGATTTTATTATAGAAACGTACACAATTGCCTAAGAAGGACTTATTTTTAGTTTTCGTGAGTCTAAATTTAGATACAGCTATCCTATCCTTATTTCTAGTATTAATATTATGCATATCACTATTTATTCTAAACTTCTTTATATTTTTACGAACGTACATTATATTTTCCAGGATATACAAAGATGGAAGAGTTAATATGTTAATTTCTTTGAACATTTGTCTTAAGGATTCGCGGGGACCCATTTCGTAGATGGCTCGAACTGCCCGCTTTTGCAATATAAAAACTGTCTCTATGTCCGCCGCTGACCCCCACAGCAGGATACCATATGACATTATGCTGTGGAAGTAAGCAAAGTAGACCAGTCGAGCAGTAGCTATATCTGTCAATTGCCTAATTTTATGAACCGCATATGCAGCTGAGCTCAGTCTTCCAGATAGTGCATCAATATGAGGACCCCATTGTAATTTAGAGTCTATGCTAATACCTAGAAAGACTATTGCCTTGTCAATTTTCAATTTATTTCCGTCGAGTAATACGTTTGGCTCTATATGTCTTACATTAGGCATGGAAAATTTTAAACATTTCGTTTTCTTTGCGTTGAGAAGCAAGTTGTTTGCAGCGAACCAATTTGAAACAATAGTTAACGCGTTGTTGACTTGAACTAGTTCTCTATCTTTCCTATCTACTTTAAAAATCAGAGAAGTATCATCCGCAAAAAGAACTATGTCAGCAAGGCCCTCAACCATATGTGGTAAGTCATTGATATATGCTAAGAATAAGAACGGACCCAAGATCGACCCCTGTGGAACCCCCATTCTGACCAAAGATCCAGAAGATGTCACGCCATTAATGCCAACTTTTTGCTGCCTATCAGATAAGTATGATTCTACAAGATTCAGAGCAGCTCCACGAATTCCATAGTGGTGTAGCTTATAAATTAGAGTGCGGTGCTCTACACAGTCGAAAGCTTTGGAGAGATCACAAAATACTCCAATGGCATCCTGTGAGCTCTCCCAAGCCTCCAGCACATGCTTGACTAACTGGACTCCTGCATCTGTTGTTGATCTGCTTTTCGTGAAACCGAACTGATTTTCGTGTAAAATTATATGTTCATTAAAATGAGACAAGAGTTGTTGAAGCATTATCTTTTCGAATATTTTGCTCAAAGCCGGAAGCACAGAGACCGGTCTATAATTTGAGGGGTCGGCCTTACTACCTGATTTAAAAATAGGGGTGATTTTACTCATTTTCATTAGGTCAGGAAATGTACCTCTATCAATACATAAATTAAATATGATCATCAAATGTGGCGCTATAACTTCTATTATTGACTCTAGCATTTTTACAGATAATCCCCATAAATCCTCTGTTGCTTTAACGTTTAAACTTTTAAATGTTTTTATTATTTCAAAAGTAGATATATGTCGGAACCTAAACTCAGGAATTTGGAGCGGGAAGTTGTCTTTCAGAAAGCCCACTGCAACACAAGGGCAAGAATCAAGAGACTTGGTGACCTCTAGTGGTATGTTAGAAAATAAATTTTCAAATGAATTCGCAACATGACTTGGGTCTGAAACTTTTTGGCCATCTATTTCTAGCACATATTCTGAATTAAAAGATTTACTTTTGCCGGTCTCTGTATTAATAGTTTTCCAAACTGTTTTAATTTTGTCATTAGATTTTCGAATTTTATCCCTTATAAACAAAGCTTTTGCGCGTTTGCATACTGACTTAAAAACTTTTGAGTAATTTCTTACATAATCATGAAAATCTTTACTAGAAGTTAAAGATTTTTTGTGATATAACTCAAACATTATGTCTCTACTTTTTCGAATACCTCTAGTTGACCAGTCACCAAATTGTAACCTACCGTTGAGCTGCAGTTTTTTCTTCGGACAGATTTCATTAAATTCTGTACGTACTAATGAAAATAAAGTACTATAAATGTCATGTGGATCTTCAGAAGTGAATTCCACCAGACTAAGTTTCAACTCTATGTTTTGTTTAAGCTTTTCTAGTTTACCTTTTGTTAGCGGCCTATGTTCGATAATGGTATTTTTCTTAGTTCTCCCGATTTCGAATTTGATAGCGAGGCCATTGTGGTCTGATCTAACTCCCACCATTACTGATTTTTCTGTAGTCTTACAGTTTGAAAAAATATTATCAATGCAGGTGGATGAAGAGTCGGTTACTCTAGTTGGCTCACTGAACAAAAAATTCAAATTAAAAGATTTAAACAAAGAGATAAGATTAGTTTTATCAGTTGAATCTACCAAAATATCAATATTGAAGTCACCGCATACAATGATTGATTTATTGCTTTTAGTTAATCTCTTGAGTACACATTCCATTATGGACATAAAATTACAGAAATTAGATGCTGGTGGCCGATATACACACAATAATATATGACTTTCCAGTTCTGCACAAGCAATTTCGCAGACACGTTCAACAGAAAAACCTACTATGTCAGACCGTTCCTTAAATTTTATGTTTCTTTTACAAAGAATAATACGCCCTCCTCCTTCAGCAGATATTCTGTTGAACGCACTGGCTACCTCAAAATGTGTAACATTAAATAACATTTTATCTGGTTTTAGCCACGTTTCTGTAAAGCCTAATACATCAAATCTATGTTTATCTAATAAAAGTTCAATGTCTAATATTTTGCCAGAGAAGCGGTTAATATTTTGATAAAATAGCGATAAGATGTCAGCACACTTCTCTGTTGTCTTGTTTAAAAGTTTAAACAATTAATAGCTACATTATTACTATTATTAGTACATGTACTAAAAACTACAACATTGCCACTACTCTTTGTTATATTTCCTATAACTGCCTCAATATTGAAAGCTACCAAAGTAGCAATTAGCTGTCTGGATTTTTTAGGACAGTACATGCTGTCCCATGTCAACTTAAAATTACAAATAAACTTATTGCAGTCAAAAAATAAAAGTTTGTCACTATGACGACATGTCAAGTTATACATTAATGTATAATTATAGTATATTATAGTATACACACATATGTATATACACACATATACCTTACACTACGTCCACACCTTAAGAGGATTGCATAGCTAGTACTTGTCCACGCCAAAGGGAAAAACTATTTTCTACCTCTTAACATTGTCCGATTTCAGTGATATTTTTTCATGCAATGGACACATTGTTTGCTGTGCCCGTACGTTTTGTTTTTTTCAGTATTTCAAAGTAATACAAAATTATTATTTTTTAATTTAAAATACTGAAATAAATCACAACGTACGACCATAGCAAACAATTTGTTGATTGCATGAAAAAAAAACACTGAAATCGGACAATGTTAACAGGTAGAATTTGGTGTGGACAAGTACTAGCAATGCAATCCTCTTAAGTTATAAGTATGCATAGCTTTGCGTACATATAAGGAAAAATCCTCCATTCTAGTTAGCCTTGTCACCACAGCATCTTGGTCGATAACTTTGATGACCTTTACTCAGTGATAAATTTAACTTAGTCAAGTTTACACGCGCGAATCTAATAAGCTAAAGCATAAAATAACTAAGTTTTTTTCAACAAAGAGACAAAAATCAAAGTTAAAAAATGAGGGCGTTTTTGTTATTTTTGGTCGGGGTTTTGGTGATCTTGGAAGTAAACAGTGACCATTTGGTGATTGGAAACGTTTCTAACCGGGTGAAGCTTGCCAATCATACCCTGGTGGAGTACAATGCTATACCCTTCATGAAAAGGGTTAAGTACTATTTTTATTCGCAGTTGGATAACAGGAAGATACAGGTAAGTTTTTCTTTTTATTCCTGTGCCACAGTCACTGATTTAAGATATATTCAGACCTGAGCGTTATTCGCTACCGCGAGCGATAGAGAAATCCGAAAGGTTATGCGTTAATTTCGCTGTTCACACCAGAGCGGATATAGCTACCGCGCGCGGTAGAGATATCCGTTGGTACTTAACGGTTAGCAGGGCGAGGGCAGGAAGCATGACGCTGCTACCTGCTCTCGCGTCGCCCGGTGGAACTAGTTTCGCTGCAGTAATGGAACTTCATACTATTTACCCATCGAGTTCTGCGTGGTATTTTTCGCTGCCCACAGCGGCAGCGAATAACGCTCAGGTCTGAATAGGCCTTTAAGCAGGATTCCTATGTGTGTTTTTTTCCTTTCCTTAGAGCAGCACGCCGTAAGGAACAATATGTAGGTAGGTACTATTCCTGACACTAAGTGTAACGTTATACGTGATTAAAGTTGGTAGACGGCTACATGAAGCCGAAACAGACGACGTGTCGCAGCAACATTACAGGTTTCTATGTATTTCTATGAAACACCATTCGTAGTTAGCGACACGAAGCTAGCGACACGTCGTCGAGCGGCAGACGACACTGTCGCCCGACCGCAGATCAGTAGTGCCGCTCGCGGGTACCGATCTACCTAGTAAGGCAAATGAAAAGCTTTTAAACGAAACCTTTCGTATCTCTTTTCAAATGGTTGATGCCATCTGCAGTTGCCGTCTGCAGTCGGGTTCGAAATCATGACTGCAGCGACATGAAGCGACGACGTGTCGCGGCGACATGAAGCGACGACACGTCGTCTGCTGCTGCTACGTGTAGCCGGCTACCAACTTGCACCATAGAACTGTTTGTGAATGAGTTCGTCCGGGGATGTACTGCCACTACCTTTTTCTACCGTGAAGCAGTAATGTTCGCATTACTGTGTTTTGGTTTATAGGTATGGTAGCCCGCGAAATTCAGGTAGAATCCATTCTATTCAGTTATTGGAGTGTATCTCAAAAACTACTGGATCGAATTTAACGAAATTTAAATGGGACCACGCAAAAAAATAATTTTGGGAATCGGTTCACCCAGTCGAAAGTTATGAGGTAACAAGCATAAACAAAAGTCGAATTGAGTACCTCCTTCTTTTTTTGGAGTCGGTAGTAAAGGTAAGCACAGTGCCTGCTATAAGTGTGTAAAACGTAACATAATTTTCTTAACGCAACGCCACAGAATTAATAGTAGGCGCTACGTAAACGCACGATTCGATTTCACAAGTTATCTTCGCTATTTTGTGTGTGAACAAATTTAATAATAAATTTCATAAATTTAAATTTGAGTTTCCACATACATCATTATGAACATTTACAACCAAGTAGCGCTTATCAAAAGAATACATTTTCCTGGTTGGAAAACATTGGTACCCAAACTAGGAGACCTGTGTTATGGCATACCAATGCCCTCCGCCTGGTTTATAGTGTTAGATCTAATTACGTGTTGACGTAATCATTAACTAATGAATAAGGTATAACTCTAGTTAAGTTACAAGTAATTTAGAAGTTAAATAAGTATACCTACCTATGCTTACATATTATTTATAAGTGCACTCGTAGAATTTACTGTCATAGTGCAGGGGCCAATGCAAGATACGGACTATGTTTATCGATGATTCAAAACGTACTTATTAGCGATCTGTCCCCATTCATGAATTTGGGGACAGCTACTTAGATGAGAAATAAAAACTCCCATATATCTCTATACATAAATAGGTACAGTTGGGTATTGACAAAATATTCTCGTTCGTCATTAGACTCTAGAGATATTTTCTGAATTTGAAAAAGCATCTGTCAGGTCAGCATAGGTTGGTCATTGTTTCTTGATTCCATCTCCTCTTTCCATCAGGCGAGAGAAAGTCACTTTGATGAACCATTATAAAAAAGAAATTGAAAATGAACGATCAGACGATCGGGCAAAACCATCGCAGTGTGAAACTTTCATAGGCACTGAATCGAATGTTGTTTTTTATTATATGATTTTAAAGCAATACCGCCTGCGTAGTAAGACCAAATTTGTAATTTTAGTGAGAAAAAATATACTTACCTACGTCTTTGGAGTTCGAACGGAATTGGACGAAATTCGAACTTCCGACAGTTGAACTTCCAGCACAAAGTCTCTACATTCCAATATACATAGATCCACTACCGAGAAGTACGGCCAAGAACTCGGGGACGTATTTTTGAGTACGCTTTTACAATGTATTATTTTTATTACGCACTTAGCCCGTCGCGTGTCGCGCGTACACCATGTGTACACATTTTTATACCTCTGGTTTGTATAACTAATTTTATCAGATACAAGTACAATTTAAAAATTAAATACTGACTTCCATTCTATTCAATTATTGGAACTCAAAAACTACTGGACCGAATTTGATGAAATTTATATGGGACCACACGGGATCGAAGCACCAGCTTTCAAACAAAAAGAATTTTGAGAATCGGTTCACCCAGTCGAAAGTTATGAAGTAACAAACACAAAAAAACATACAGTCAAATTGAGTACCTTTGAGTATGGACGGGTCAAATAGTTACCTACATGTGTGGCAATGTTGACTTGGCAGTGCTGGAGTACTGCTGCTGCAGGCTTTATACAAAAACATTATAATTATACTTTATTCATTACATGTTTTACAGCCAACTTGAATTTTCTTTCGGCGAGTCTTGTTATGTTTTTAAGGATTGTATTTAAAAATCGAACACAGTAGGTATATATTCGCCTACGCTAGTTTAAAGTAGGTACGCAGTGGCCTTTCATGAACATTTGTGGTATAACGTAAATTTAAAACAACCAAAAAACCAAAAATATTAACCATACAATTAGAAAAATACACCTCTCTGTCTCGTACCTCGGTGGCCTAGTTAACATGGCGTCTGACATGGATTGTCGGAAGACGCGGGTTCGAATCCTGTCCGAGGATGTGATTTTTTTCTCTTTAAATTGCAAGGATTAAATTTCTCCAAAGAAACTCTTCCCAAGAACTATATATAGGCCTTCTGTGGTAGTGGCACGCTGTAACCCCACCGCCGAATGGGCCGGCACGATCGGGGTAGTACCACACTCCCTCTCCTTCCCCCTCCCCGTCCACCCTCACCCCTTCTATCTCTTCCTTCGTATCATCCTCAAAGGCCGGCAACTCATCCTCGAGACCTCTGGTATTGCGGATGTCCGTGGGCGACGGTATCACTTACCATCAGGTGTACCGCTTGCCAACCTATCCCATAAAAAAAGACGTGTGGCACTCGGAGAATGCCGCGGTAAAGCTATTGCATAGCTGTTTTTATCAACATATGCAATTATAATTATTTAACCAATGCCATCTAGAGGCGAGTTGCTGAACTAAAGAGACAAGCGTGATATTTCAAAAAGTCATCAAAAGTTCTGCTATTCATCGATAGATGGAGTCGGAGTGGGGGGTGTTAGGTTATTTTCGTTACGGAGTTTCTGGATTCGGTCTCCACGCTCAAGGCCCGCGATAGAAGCTATGCAATAGCTTAAAAAAATAACTTGAGGATGATGTGATGACTTTAATTATTTTTGTTCCAGGGTATCCAAGCACTCGACAACCTGCACAGCAAGGGGTCCATTAACATCACGGCAGGCGGGGTGGGGTACCCATTCGTCAACCTGCGTCTGAAGAGCGAACGCGGCTACGGGTTGAGTTACGACATTGGGATATACGTTAACGAAGATTATGTTCCTGATAACTAAATTATTATAAAATATCTTGTAGTTTTATGACTCTGTATCCTGTAGCTAAGAATGTTTGCAACGACATAGGTATATGATTTTTCATCGGGCCTCCGGAACTTCCCACAAACCGACTGAAACGCAATAGCAAGCTATGTTACTTCACCTCGGTGTTATATAGGAGTGTGTTACATCTCCGGGCGTGCCGGCCCATTCGGCTGTACCCTATGGGGTTACAGCGTGGCACTGACACCGAATATATAATATTAGAGTCTCTTCGCCCAGTAATCGGGCCTCTGGAACCTCCTACAGACCGACTGAAACGCAATAGCAAGCTATGTTACTTCACGTCGGTGTTATATAGGAGTGTGTTACATCTCCGGGCGTGCCGGCACATTTAGCTGTACCCTATGGGGTTACAGCGTGGCACTGACACCGAATATATAATATTAGAGTCTCTTCGCCCAGTAATCGGGCCTCTGGAACCTCCTACAGACCGACTGAAACGCAATAGCAAGCTATGTTACTTCACGTCGGTGTTATATAGGAGTGTGTTACATCTCCGGGCGTGCCGGCACATTTAGCTGTACCCTATGGGGTTACAGCGTGGCACTGACACCGAATATATAATATTAGAGTCTCTTCGCCCAGTAATCGGGCCTCTGGAACCTCCTACAGACCGACTGAAACGCAATAGCAAGCTATGTTACTTCACCTCGGTGTTATATAGGAGTGTGTTACATCTCCGGGCGTGCCGGCACATTAGGCTGTACCCTATGGGGTTACAGCGTGGCACTGACACCGAATATATAATATTAGAGTCTCTTCGCCCAGTAATCGGGCCTCTGGAACCTCCTACAGACCGACTGAAACGCAATAGCAAGCTATGTTACTTCACGTCGGTGTTATATAGGAGTGTGTTACATCTCCGGGCGTGCCGGCACATTTAGCTGTACCCTATGGGGTTACAGCGTGGCACTGACACCGAATATATAATATTAGAGTCTCTTCGCCCAGTAATCGGGCCTCTGGAACCTCCTACAGACCGACTGAAACGCAATAGCAAGCTATGTTACTTCACGTCGGTGTTATATAGGAGTGTGTTACATCTCCGGGCGTGCCGGCACATTTAGCTGTACCCTATGGGGTTACAGCGTGGCACTGACACCGAATATATAATATTAGAGTCTCTTCGCCCAGTAATCGGGCCTCTGGAACCTCCTACAGACCGACTGAAACGCAATAGCAAGCTATGTTACTTCACCTCGGTGTTATATAGGAGTGTGTTACATCTCCGGGCGTGCCGGCACATTCGGCTGTACCCTATGGGGTTACAGCGTGGCACTAACACCGAATATATAATATTAGAGTCTCTTCGCCCAGTAATCGGGCCTCTGGAACCTCCTACAGACCGACTGAAACGCAATAGCAAGCTATGTTACTTCACCTCGGTGTTATATAGGAGTGTGTTACATCTCCGGGCGTGCCGGCACATTCGGCTGTACCCTATGGGGTTACAGCGTGGCACTGACACCGAATATATAATATTAGAGTCTCTTCGCCCAGTAATCGGGCCTCTGGAACCTCCTACAGACCGACTGAAACGCAATAGCAAGCTATGTTACTTCACCTCGGTGTTATATAGGAGTGTGTTACATCTCCGGGCGTGCCGGCACATTCGGCTGTACCCTATGGGGTTACAGCGTGGCACTGACACCGAATATATAATATTAGAGTCTCTTCGCCCAGTAATCGGGCCTCTGGAACCTCCTACAGACCGACTGAAACGCAATAGCAAGCTATGTTACTTCACCTCGGTGTTATATAGGAGTGTGTTACATCTCCGGGCGTGCCGGCACATTCGGCTGTACCCTATGGGGTTACAGCGTGGCACTAACACCGAATATATAATATTAGAGTCTCTTCGCCCAGTAATCGGGCCTCTGGAACCTCCTACAGACCGAATGAAACGCAATAGCAAGCTATGTTACTTCACCTCGGTGTTATATAGGAGTGTGTTACATCTCCGGGCGTGCCGGCACATTCGGCTGTACCCTATGGGGTTACAGCGTGGCACTGACACCGAATATATAATATTAGAGTCTCTTCGCCCAGTAATCGGGCCTCTGGAACCTCCTACAGACCGACTGAAACGCAATAGCAAGCTATGTTACTACGCGTCGGTGTTATATAGGAGTGTGTTACATCTCCGGGCGTGCCGGCACATTTGGCTGTACCCTATGGGGTTACAGCGTGGCACTGACACCGAATATATAATATTAGAGTCTCTTCGCCCAGTAATCGGGCCTCTGGAACCTCCTACAGACCGACTGAAACGCAATAGCAAGCTATGTTACTTCACCTCGGTGTTATATAGGAGTGTGTTACATCTCCGGGCATGCCGGCACATTCGGCTGTACCCTATGGGGTTACAGCGTGGCACTAACACCGAATATATAATATTAGAGTCTCTTCGCCCAGTAATCGGGCCTCTGGAACCTCCTACAGACCGACTGAAACGCAATAGCAAGCTATGTTACTTCACCTCGGTGTTATATAGGAGTGTGTTACATCTCCGGGCGTGCCGGCACATTCGGCTGTACCCTATGGGGTTACAGCGTGGCACTGACACCGAATATATAATATTAGAGTCTCTTCGCCCAGTAATCGGGCCTCTGGAACCTCCTACAGACCGACTGAAACGCAATAGCAAGCTATGTTACTTCACCTCGGTGTTATATAGGAGTGTGTTACATCTCCGGGCGTGCCGGCACATTCGGCTGTACCCTATGGGGTTACAGCGTGGCACTGACACCGAATATATAATATTAGAGTCTCTTCGCCCAGTAATCGGGCCTCTGGAACCTCCTACAGACCGACTGAAACGCAATAGCAAGCTATGTTACTTCACGTCGGTGTTATATAGGAGTGTGTTACATCTCCGGGCGTGCCGGCACATTCGGCTGTACCCTATGGGGTTACAGCGTGGCACTAACACCGAATATATAATATTAGAGTCTCTTCGCCCAGTAATCGGGCCTCTGGAACCTCCTACAGACCGAATGAAACGCAATAGCAAGCTATGTTACTTCACCTCGGTGTTATATAGGAGTGTGTTACATCTCCGGGCGTGCCGGCACATTCGGCTGTACCCTATGGGGTTACAGCGTGGCACTGACACCGAATATATAATATTAGAGTCTCTTCGCCCAGTAATCGGGCCTCTGGAACCTCCTACAGACCGACTGAAACGCAATAGCAAGCTATGTTACTACGCGTCGGTGTTATATAGGAGTGTGTTACATCTCCGGGCGTGCCGGCACATTTGGCTGTACCCTATGGGGTTACAGCGTGGCACTGACACCGAATATATAATATTAGAGTCTCTTCGCCCACTAATCGGGCCTCTGGAACCTCCTACAGACCGACTGAAACGCAATAGCAAGCTATGTTACTTCACCTCGGTGTTATATAGGAGTGTGTTACATCTCCGGGCGTGCCGGCACATTCGGCTGTAACCTATGGGGTTACAGCGTGGCACTAACACCGAATATATAATATTAGAGACTCTTCGCCCAGTAATCGGGCCTCTGGAACCTCCTACAGACCGACTGAAACGCAATAGCAAGCTATGTTACTTCACGTCGGTGTTATATAGGAGTGTGTTACATCTCCGGGCGTGCCGGCACATTCGGCTGTAACCTATGGGGTTACAGCGTGGCACTAACACCGAATATATAATATTAGAGACTCTTCGCCCAGTAATCGGGCCTCTGGAACCTCCTACAGACCGACTGAAACGCAATAGCAAGCTATGTTACTTCACCTCGGTGTTATATAGGAGTGTGTTACATCTCCGGGCGTGCCGGCACATTCGGCTGTAACCTATGGGGTTACAGCGTGGCACTAACACCGAATATATAATATTAGAGACTCTTCGCCCAGTAATCGGGCCTCTGGAACCTCCTACAGACCGACTGAAACGCAATAGCAAGCTATGTTACTTCACGTCGGTGTTATATAGGAGTGTGTTACATCTCCGGGCGTGCCGGCACATTCGGCTGTAACCTATGGGGTTACAGCGTGGCACTAACACCGAATATATAATATTAGAGACTCTTCGCCAAGTAATCGGGCCTCTGGAACCTCCTACAGACCGACTGAAACGCAATAGCAAGCTATGTTACTTCACGTCGGTGTTATATAGGAGTGTGTTACATCTCCGGGCGTGCCGGCACATTCGGCTGTAACCTATGGGGTTACAGCGTGGCACTGACACCGAATATATAATATTAGAGTCTCTTCGCCCAGTAATCGGGCCTCTGGAACCTCCTACAGACCGACTGAAACGCAATAGCAAGCTATGTTACTTCACGTCGGTGTTATATAGGAGTGTGTTACATCTCCGGGCGTGCCGGCACATTCGGCTGTAACCTATGGGGTTACAGCGTGGCACTGACACCGAATATATAATATTAGAGTCTCTTCGCCCAGTAATCGGGCCTCTGGAACCTCCTACAGACCGACTGAAACGCAATAGCAAGCTATGTTACTTCACGTCGGTGTTATATAGGAGTGTGTTACATCTCCGGTCGTGCCGGCACATTCGGCTGTAACCTATGGGGTTACAGCGTGGCACTGACACCGAATATATAATATTAGAGTCTCTTCGCCCAGTAATCGGGCCTCTGGAACCTCCTACAGAGCGACTGAAACGCAATAGCAAGCTATGTTACTTCACGTCGGTGTTATATAGGAGTGTGTTACATCTCCGGGCGTGCCGGCACATTCGGCTGTAACCTATGGGGTTACAGCGTGGCACTGACACCGAATATATAATATTAGAGTCTCTTCGCCCAGTAATCGGGCCTCTGGAACCTCCTACAGACCGACTGAAACGCAATAGCAAGCTATGTTACTTCACGTCGGTGTTATATAGGAGTGTGTTACATCTCCGGGCGTGCCGGCACATTCGGCTGTAACCTATGGGGTTACAGCGTGGCACTGACACCGAATATATAATATTAGAGTCTCTTCGCCCAGTAATCGGGCCTCTGGAACCTCCTACAGAGCGACTGAAACGCAATAGCAAGCTATGTTACTTCACGTCGGTGTTATATAGGAGTGTGTTACATCTCCGGGCGTGCCGGCACATTCGGCTGTAACCTATGGGGTTACAGCGTGGCACTGACACCGAATATATAATATTAGAGTCTCTTCGCCCAGTAATCGGGCCTCTGGAACCTCCTACAGACCGACTGAAACGCAATAGCAAGCTATGTTACTTCACGTCGGTGTTATATAGGAGTGTGTTACATCTCCGGGCGTGCCGGCACATTCGGCTGTAACCTATGGGGTTACAGCGTGGCACTGACACCGAATATATAATATTAGAGTCTCTTCGCCCAGTAATCGGGCCTCTGGAACCTCCTACAGACCGACTGAAACGCAATAGCAAGCTATGTTACTTCACGTCGGTGTTATATAGGAGTGTGTTACATCTCCGGTCGTGCCGGCCCATTCCGCTGTGGGGTTACAGCGTGGCACTACCACCGACAAAAATATATAGTATATGGTATAAATAGAATGTACATTTATTTGATTGAGTGAATTGATTGCAGTTTTTTAACGCTTCGTTTGAAGAAGTTTCTATGCGTTAAATAAATAAGTTCTTTAATTGTAGTATACGGTAATCTTAAAAATAAATACTCTTGTATTATAGTTATGTGGCGGGTCACAACTGCGAGCATGGATTGTCGATATGATGAATGACAGTAATTATCGATAGAAGACAACCCCCGATATATCTGTCGTGGCTAGATCTATACTAGTAATAAGATGCGATAGATATAATTTTTTTTATCGCACCGCTATGTAAATAAGAAACAACATTTAAACTTTCAAAATAGGTTTTGCCCAGCCTTTTTTCAAATTTTCATAAATTCTGCCTTCAATGCGCTTATCGAAACTGGATTTCTTTAGTGTTATGAACAGATATGTTTGTTTTCCGGCTTTGATTGTTTGCGATATGTTAAGGGGATTGCATAGCTAGTACTTGTCCAGACTAAAAGAACAAACTCTTTTCTACCTCTTAACATTGTCCGATTTCAGTGATTTTTTTTCGTGCAATCAACATATTAGTTGCTATGCCCGTTTTATTTTTTTCAGTATTTTTAAGTTTATAAAAAAATAATTTATATTACTTTGAAATACTAAAATACAAAAAATATTTAATTATTTTACTATTATTTGACTTATTTATTTATTTATTTATCAAATGCATACTGTGCTTACAGGATACCCAAAGCGCACAGTAGGCCAGACACTCACTTATCTGCCTTTAAATCTACTCTTATAAAATTTAGAATCACTAAAAAAAGTTTGACAACACAACAATACATACTTATACTCGGAAAAAAAATGTATAATCAAGGTCTGGCATCTGAGCAATCATAGCATTGAGCAAATGAATGACTTGTATTTTTAGATTAATTTTTTGAATTGTTTTATTTGCCACCTCTCAACAAACGTGTACCTATATGGGCAAAACATGACGGTCTTTAATGTGATGACAAACTACATCTTTATACAAACCATGTGTGTATAAAACCCATGTTTTCTGCAAATAAATGATTATCCTAATCTTAACTAATATTTTTTTTATTTTTTAGTACAAACAAAACACATTGTTTACTATGTCTGTGCGTTTTTATTGTTCATGTTTTTAAAGTATTAATACGGTAACTTTAGAGTAATATTTATTTCTTTTAGTATGGACAAGTACTAGCTATGCGTTCCTCTTAATGTATGTGCCGTATGCGGGGAAGAGCGTGTGGATGTTATTTGTTATTTTATTTAAGTAAAACAACAAAGGTTTCAATATTTATTTGTCCATCAAAATTCCTGATTGAGAAACCCTGCGTAGTCAACATTTAGTGCGTCGACAGCGCCCCCTGCCGCCAGCAATGCGTTTTGTTTGCGCAAGTTGTGCGTGAGCGCGGCTTGCTTCTCCGCGCGCGTCGTGAGCGAAGCGAGCGAGTTTTCTAGACGAGATATCGTGCTTTCGTACGATGCAGAGAGCTGGCGGGTCGAGTCGCGGACTTCCTGAAATATATTGCACATTTTTTTTTGACGTAAATAAAAAAAAACCTTAAATGATGAACTAAGAGTAATTTTGCGGTACTTAACACAAAGAGTATGGTGCAATTAGAACCACACATCAACATCCAAATTATCCCTCTAGCTTCAAATTGTTCTATATACCTACTCCATATAATTGTTTGGGAAAAAATTATATCACGTAATATGAAACACATTAAAAAAAAAATTTTACGTGAACGTCTTTAAATTTTCTACCATACGGTGGAATACGTATGGTAGAAAATATCAAAAAACCTAATGATAACAAAATCGGGGAATACAGTTTGTAGTTTCGAATGTATCCTTTACATCCAACATATATGCCGTGGTCCGTTTTGCGATAATTTTGCTCACAGTGCTATCGTCTACCAAAGCTGGTCCGAGACAAATATCGCGATTTTGACAGCTCGTGGCACTGTAAGCGTGTTGACCAAAGTTGTAGCAATAACGAACCATTTGCGCGCGAAAAACAAAAATCATAAAAATATCGTGCATAGTGTGAAGGTTAACTATGTAGTGTGTGGATTAAAAAGAAATAATGGAATGGATGGACCGACCTAAACAACTTTTACATCTAAAAGAAGGGACACCAGTAAATACATTGTAGAAATAAACAAACACCTGTCACTTTTGACAGAACGCTCACGACGATTATGGTGTAGAGCATGGTTCATGTAATCGTCAATATGGCGGCAGTTAAGACGTCATCGATGACGTAGCGTGGCCCATCGTAATCACGCTCACGGTGAAAGGGACCGACTGTTATCGCGCTAATATCGATTATAGCCAATTGGGACCGCAGTGTAAATAACACCACTGGATAGTTAAAGGATCAAAGAATTCATTACGATAAACGAGAACAGTGACATATCGCGCGCGCGGTGGAGGGGGAGCATCGGCATTTTGAGGTTATTTTTGCTGCGTATTGAGATTTGCAATTAGTATAAGTTGTGACTCGGAGAAACGTACTCACGTACAACACACGACCGTGTCCATGACACAGCCACACAACATTTTTTGTACCTACACATGTTAGGCATGTATATTTGACCACTATCTTACTTGATGTTCAGTGTTGATGCGGTCGAAGGTTGTTACACACTAGAGCTAGAATAGCTCGCGCCTCTCAAGGACAGCTGCCGGAACACACAGTTAGGTGTGCAGCGACAGATGTACAAACTTGAGGGTGGTAGCTAGTCAGGCGGACACCAGAAGTGCCCTACCGCCATGCTGTGGTGACTTCGGCCATTTTCTTACTACCGATAGAAATGTTGACATAACGTCCGTACAAATAGTGTCAAATACGTATCTATCTCCGATAAATAGGTTATTGGCAGACATGATAGTGATTTGACTCTGATTAATCGTACAAAAATCTTACTTGATGCATAATTAACATGAGGAATGGCAAACGTACAAACGTACGAGTGTAATGATAAAGAAAAAAATCAAGTAAGCGCTTATTAATCGAAGACATGTTGGCGGGAAATATTTATATAGGACTTGTGGAATAACCAATGTACTAAAAAAGTTAAAAGACAACCGAAATGTTTACAAACCTTTTCAGATCTCTTGCAGATCTCAAGCTGCTGCTTAAGACTATCAATGACTTGTTCCTGCGACGCGGATTTAGCTTCGATGTTAGCGTTTCTGGTTCGAAGACGTTTCAGCTCGGACGCCTGTTTGTCTGCCTCGCTGCGTTGCTCCTTGTACTGTTTGTCTTTTTCCTGTCAATTAAATACTTATTTACACATAATCAGCCCATTATGTTTCCACTGCTGGGACTCGAGCTTTCCGCGGGCCCAGTGCGGCTTGGTGGATAGGTTAGTGGCCAACCCATGTTGAAGTTTTCAGGCCGCCTGAAGGCCTTCGACATAGCCTAACGACTGTTGTCCTAAGACAAACAACCGACACCGACGGCTTAACGTGCCCTCCGAAGCACGGAAGCGCTCAGTTGTACAATGCCACTAGCACACACCCATCTAACTCCTGACCGCAGCAAGAGTTGCTTAACTTGTTGATCGGTGAAGATCGCCAAGTCAAGCTCCGCTACGAGCGCTTCAATACCTTAAATTATGTATGTTATAAATATAATCGAGGACTTTTTGGCGGGAACTTGAGCATACTTGATTTTTTCCTTTATTTTTTTCTACTTGTAGATACAATTTGAAAAATTTTAAACCGGCTTCCATTCTATTTAGTTATTAGAGTGTAACTCTAAAACTACTGGACTGAATTTGATGAAATTTAAATAGGACCGCACCAAGAATTTTAAGCTATTGCATAGCTTCTATCGCGGGCCTTGAGCGTGGAGACCAAATCCAGAAATTCCGTGACGAAAATAACCTAACACACCCACTCCGACTCCATCTATCGATGAATAGCAGAACTTTTAATGACTTTTTGAAATATCCCGCTTGTCTCTTTAGTTCAGCAACTCGCCTCTAGATGGCATTGGTAAAATAATTATAATTGCATAAGTTGATTTGGCATCTATCGATGAATAGCAGAACTTTTAATGACTTTTTGAAATATCACGCTTGTCTCTTTAGTTCAGCACCTCGCCTCTAGATGGCATTGGTTAAATAATTATAATTGCATAAGTTGATAAAAACAGCTATGCAATAGCTTTACCGCGGCAGTCTCCGAGTGCCACACGTCTTTTTTTTGTTTGAAAGCTAGAGCTGATATTTAGCTAGAGAAACTGATATATATTTAAACAGATATGAGGTAACAAAGATAAAAAAAAACAGTACTTCCTCCTTTTTGGAAGTCGGTGGAAAATTGCCACGATGCGGCTTGTGTATTTTACCAATTTCAGTGTTAAATCTTCTTTGTAATAATTAATCTTTCTGTATTCGTCGTCGTCGCGTCGTTCTGCTCATTACTGAGGGTCAGCACAAGCTTCGCCATCTGCTTCTATTGTTTGCGTCGTGAAGTGCTTGATGAAGGTTTGTGTCCAGAGCAGAGCGGATCTTGACAGACGTTGCCCGTCTGTATTATTCTATTGTTTTAATTTTATTTATAACTTGATTTTTAAAGCACTAACGCCTGCTTACCGAGGCCAAATATTACAATTATGGAGAAAAAAATTAACTTCCTCGGATGGGATTCAAACCATCCAGCATTCCGACAATCCGTGTCAGACTCCATCACAACTAGGCCACCGAGGCTTATCGTCCGAGTATTGAACTTTAACTCTATGATTTTAACCTTGAATTACATTTAATACTTAACTGTTTTCAACACGGCTTTTAGTAGCACTCTGATAACATAGAGGCATGCGATATGGTTTAGAATTCGAGTTAACTTTTTAGCTACATCAAACTCAAAACATTTATTCTGTACAGGCCTGCGGAGGCACTTTATTGTCATATTACATTTAGTATTTCTTAAATCTACAACCAGATCGGAACGGGACCACGACTGAGAAGATCCGGCAAACTCAGCGGGCTTGTCTTTTTACATTTTTTTATCGCCAATTTCTTAATCCTTCCTATACCGTGATGAATAAAACAAAAGATTTATGAATGAATCTGACGTATATATACATCACTGGGACGCAAAGGTTTAATTGATATAACAAATGTTCGCTTAGTTTTAGCTCCAGTGTGTTGCCTTACAAAAGAGACCATAATAATAATATCAGTTTTATTTATTTACTGTAGCATTATTTAACTAATGGTACTGAACTAGTTAACGCTGTGTCAAATTTCATTAAAATCTGTCTCGTAATTTCAGAGTGATGCGGAGTCCCACAGTATAGATAGCATTAAAAGCTATTTATTTGTGAATGTAACATTGCACTAATACTAACTTACAGAACAATAGTTAATTAATGGACAGTTACATGTCACAAATCGGTCCCAACTCAGCACAATACTGAGCTAGAGGGGCCGGTTTGTGACGCCACGGAGTGTTTACTATATACAACAGCAATGTCAAAGTCAAAATCACTTATTCAATTTAGGCATCAAAGACGCACTTATGAACGTCAACTTTTCATTATAATGTACTTTAAATACTGCCTCCGCGTTCCAAAATATATAGAGCCTACTGAGAAGAAGCGGCAATAAACTCGGGGCCATTCTTTTTATATAGATGTTTTTACAATGTTTTTACTTAGGGGTATGTTTTTACTTACTTTTAGTTGTAGGTATCATCTAAGATTAATAAATCTTAGACGATACAACAACTCTGTCGAATTAACTATGGACTGATGTAAAATTGATATTTTGCTGAAAGCTAGAGCAGTTTCAATTTCTCCTAACTTCACAAATATAGTGCGTATTTTAAAAACTTACAATGTATGAAGAATAGTCCCAGCGTTTCTTTTTTGAAGCTAACTCTTGCAACATAGATTCTAAAATTTTCATGCGTGCCTCTAACAAAATAGAATTTTTATTAATAGTGTCAGTAGTGTTAATGAAACTATCAATTATTTGTGAAACCAGAGTTAATTTCTTTGAAATAATAATTTCACTATGGCTAAGTTTAGAGATAAGTTCATCATATCTTATCGCATCCTCATGGTCTAGATTCCCAGTCACAATATATACAATTTGTACTACAAATATTAGCTCCAGTGTGTTGCCTTACAAAAAAGAGAGCACGATATACAAATATTGTTATTATAACCGTAACAAATAAAAAATTAGATCATAATAATACATACTTAACACTAAAAATAATAAAATACAGCAAGTACATATCACCTACTGCAAATAATATCTACTGAAAAGAAAACAACGTGGAAAATTATAAGAGAAATATCAAGAACTAACCAATAAATCAAAACAACAAAAGTATTAGATAAAATGAAAAATAAAGAATATATGTAGTTACATTATACCAATAATTCGATACACTCGGCAAAAAACAGTGTTAAAATAGTACATGATATACATACATATTAAGGCCCGCTCGTATCCTGATAATAGTAAAAGCAGAATCTTTAAACATCTAGTGTAACGAAACAGATCGATAATATTGTATGAAAAAAATACTTAGGTTAGAAAATAATTCTTAAATATAACTCTGTTTCAACATAAAAAAATCCTGAATAGGACCACAAAAATAAACTTTCACGTCCAAACTCTCAGAATTTTCAGCGATAACACTATATTATTTTTTAGGTAATACATAGCCAACATATAAGTAATATAAGTACTAAAGTAGTAACCAGCAGTTTTTCAATTGTAATAGTACATATCGAAAAATATAAAGAAAACGTACAAAATTAATGCATTTTCGCATTACATCGTCTAATCTAACAAGCGATTTTCAACCTTACGTAAAGCATCGTAAATTATTTTAAAGTTGGGGTTGGACCGCGTCTTAACTATGATTCTATGCGGGTTACACACAAGGCGGCAGGTAAGTAAAATCAAATTCTCCATCACTTGGATTGTATAGCACTATATCATGCTTCTGACTTTCCTGTCGCATTTGCTGAACAAAACTAAATATTGTTATAACTTTTTTCTTAAAGTATTAACGTTTTGCAGGACCGTTAGCGGTAGTCAAAGTCAAAGTCAAAATCATTTATTCAATTTAAGCATCAAAGACGCACTTATGAACGTAATTTTTTCATTATAATGTACTTTAAAGACTACCGCCGCGTTCCAAAATATATATAGGGGTGGTGGAATATTATTCCATATAACATCGACCTATATAGAGAACTACTAGCTAATAACCACTAGCTGATATACCACCTGCATGACATCAACCTTCCATCATCACGTTCAAGACAAAACAAACTCACTTCGAATCGCTTCTGAAGAGCCATGTATTTGGCTCTGATATCGGCTGAGCTGCATTTCATGTTGTTTGTCTTGTTGAGTAGGGTCATCCTTTCGGTTTCCAGTTCAGCCAGTTGCGTCATATGGGACTCGCATTGGGACGCCTGTAATTATATATTATTAATAATGTCTGCCCCGTAATCATTAATGTCAAATTGCTAAATGTTATCACTACATATAATAAAACTGTAGAGGTCGAATTTCTGTACTATGAATAATAATACTAAAAACCGAGTCAGGGGCATGTAAAGAGTGAAATTAAACTAATTTTACTATTTTTAAATTTCTTTGTTTGTCTGTTTGTACGGGCTAATCTCCGAAACGGCTGGACCGATTTAAATGAAATTTTGTACGGTGGCAGCTTATATATTATCCTTTGTCAACATATAGTATACTTTTTATCTCGTCGGCAAGTAATTTTGAATGGGGTCCGAGATAGTATTGAAAAATTTGATCAAGGTCTTCTCTTAAAAAAAATCTTATGTATTTACTAGTAATGAGTATCAATACTAGGTACCCCAGCAATCCAACACTCTATTGTGCCATACTACTGTGTGCAGCAAAAGTTATACGTCTACTTTAGCAAGGCATCTATCTTTATACTCAAGGCATCTACCTACTAGTACTAAACTAACTAATCAGGGTTCTACGTGACAGATGCGGTCCCAGTTCCAATCATTCAGCCCTTCATTCATTTCCGGTCCGCCTGTTACCGACCGACGCCTTAGCCTGTGTTATTAGGTCTTAAGTAAGACGTACCTTCTTTTCAATAGCGCTTTGTAGTTTATCAACTTGTTCTTGCATCAGTTTGATTTTTGACGACAGGAACTTGCATACGCTCTCTACGGTCACTCTGTCTGAAACATAACATGTTTAGTTATAGCAGATCCATTCGCGGCTTCGATTCAGACGTTATCATTATCTGTTCGTCTTAAAGTTTATGAAACTACCATGGAACAGACACTGGCAGGATTCAATAAGCAGACATGCCTTAAACAAAGAAATTTGATCACTCTGCATCTTCTACCGCATATGTCACGGGAACTATTCCGAGGAACTGTTCGGTCTAATACCTGCAGCGGAATTTCGCCATCGGACATCACGACGGAAATTTCATAGAGATCATGTTGACGTCTGGGAGTCCACCGTGCGATTCCGACGGCACTTTCAGCCTCACACTACCACTATGTGGAACCAGCTGCCACTTGAGGTGTTTCCGAACAGATACGACTTGGGAACCAGGGTGGGCAGTATACTTATATAATTACTTGTAATTACTTTTGTAATTAAAATACAAATACGTATTTAGTATTTGTATTTTAATGCCTGACGCCGAGGTATTTTGTAATTAGTATTTCAAATACTTGAGGCTTCAAAATACATTTTAACATTAAAATATACTTAACCTTTATTTAGCGATTGTGAGTGACCAGTAGAAAGAATGTTTTCTTCAGCCGGCAACAAGAGGCTGTTTGTCTGACAGTACATTCAAAAACCTAGTGTTCATGAAAGGAAACTCTGGTTTTACAGATTAATTAATCTTGTTTTCCTCTACTTTACAGTCCGTGCTGGTCTAGATTACTTATTTTGTATTTAAATTAAAAATAGCTAAAATACTGTATTTTGTATTTTATATTTCAAATACAGTAATTGAATGCATTTTGTATTTCGTATGTTAATTACTTGCAATACAGTGTTTTTTCATTTGTATTTCAAGTAAAGGAAAGCATATATTTTGCCCAGCCTTGTTGGGAGCCTCCAAGAAAAAGAGTCTATTGCTTCCTCAAAGGTCGGCAACGCATCCTCGGAACCTCTGGTGTTTCGGATGTCCGTGGGCGACGCACTTTAATTGCCAACCTATTCCATAAAAAAGTCAAGTCAAGTTACTAAGTGACTAATCGGGCAAGTTGTTCGCCTGATGGTAAGTATCACGCCTGCCTGAAAGCTACAGTACTTACATGATAGTTGCTGTTGCAGTACCTGGGTCTCTAACGGTCAAGAGACAATAATGTAGCAGTTTCGTCACATTCGACCATTTCATTTGCTACAACGCCCTACAAATTACAGTAGTACTTGCACAGTATAGCTCCAAGGATGGATATCAGGCACTGCATTGGTATAACCAAGACGGAGATTTGCAATATGTTCTATCACCCAGGTTATTGTCTGGTTTGTACCACCTGAAGACCATGTGTATGTATTTGCATGAAGGTTTTCTTTGGACGTGGATGATGACGATGACTCGGCCACCAAAACAAACATCGAGGACTTATGAAGCAGTCAAGCAGTTAACAATATTTATATTTCCGAAGCGCTCGTAGTGGAGCTCGACATGGCGATCTTAACCTGCTTCGGTCAGGACTTGGATGGGTGACCGCTAATGGCATTGTTCAACTGAGCCCTTCCGAGCTTCGGAGGGCACGTTAAGTAGTCGGTGTTGGTTGTTTGTCTTAGGACAACAGTCGTTAGGCTATGTCGAAGGCCTTCGGGCGGCCTGACAACTTCGACATGGGTTGGCCACTAACCTATCCACCAATCCGCACTGGGGCCTCGTGGTTGTGGCTGATTATGATAATATTTCCGAAGACATAGTCCAAGGATAATAAGGGTAGGCCGCTGATTACTGGGCCACGGGTTCGATCCCCAACTCGGGCTTAAGTATTAGGTGTCCGCCCCCCTAGCTACCACCCTCAAGTTTGTACATCTGCCGCTGCACACCTAACAGTGTGTTCCGGCAGCTGTCCTTGAGAGCCACGAGCTGTTCTAGGTCTAGTGTATACCACCTTCCACCGCATCATCACTGAACATCAAGTGAGATCCTTTCCCTTCTCTTGGCTCTCCTAACATGTTTCCCCTGGGTTCATTAGGATTTTTGTTCACACGGTTCCTCTGGCGCAAGAAAATCACTGTAGGATACCCTGGGGCATTTATTTGGACTGTCGTATAGAAAAAAAAACTAAATTACTTGTTAAAATATAGACGGCTTCTTCATTATACCTCATATTAAACTTATTACCTACAGTGTAAATGAATAACATTTAAAAAAAATTGTGTCTTTTTAATATAGCTATTGTACTTTACCATAAGACACTACAACTACGAGTATATTTTAATTATTATTATTATAACATAACATAAACTGTCAATAATATTTTCTACCGACTTCCAAAAAGGAGGAGGTACACAATTCGACTGTATTTTTTTATTTTTTCTTATGTTTGTTACCTCATAACTTTCGATTGGGTAAACCGATTCTCAAAATTCTGGTTGATGCTAATGTTTGAAAGCTGGTGCTTCTCGTGAGGTCCCATTTAAATTTCATCAAATTAGGTCCAGTAGTTTTTGAGTTACACTCAAATAACCGAATAGAATGGAAGTCGGTTTCAAATTATTCAAATTGTACTTGTAGTTTGTAATCTTTAACTTCATAATGAATTGTAATAGTACCTCTTTGGTTAAATAAGGTGTTCTATAGGTGTACTCATTACTTTTACATCTGTTTAGTTTTATACCCATATGAGCAATTAAATTATGAATTGGAATTTGATTTTATAGTCCAAGTTTAGAATAAAACCTGCCTGATGTAAGTGCATGATAGTCGTAGAACACTAGCTTATTTAGTTTAAAAAAAATTAAGACGGATCTATAGCTTCACTTACCTTCTTTGGAAAAAGATGGCGGCAGCACCTTTTCTTTAACATTAACATTTACAAACGCATACAAAAATTCCAAATCATCATTTCTATTTGCTCTCGGATGTGGACAGCAATCACATGCTATTCTATTCTGTGCTTCCGTCTTTCTATTTTTGATTGTATTCAGACTTTGAATTTTAAATTCAGAACCTTTCCGGTCCTTATTCAGACTTTGACTTTCAAATTCAGAACTTCTCGAGTTCTTATTCAGACTTTGACTTTCAAATTCAGAACTTCTTCGGTTCTTATTCAGACTTTGACTTTCAAATTCAGAACTTCTCAAGTTCTTATTCAGACTTTGACTTTCAAATTCAGAACTTCTTGGGTTCTTATTCAGACTTTGACTTTCAAATTCAGAACTTCTTGGGTTCTTGTTCAGATCTTGACTTTCAAACTCAGATTCCTCAGAGTCTGAACTCTTTGGTGATTCCAATTTTAAAGTTTTCTTTTTAATATTTCTTTTTATTGGTGTGTTGGATACTGATGGTTGAGTGCAGCAGTGTTTTTTATAATTTTGTTTTGTTGACTGTGTTAAGCTCGGTGAAAACTCGGAGAATATGTCTTGCTTTTGCTGTAAATGCATATATTATAAATTTGAGTAATCTAGAAGAGAGAATGAGATAACATATTCTTGGCTACGGCAACCAACACTTTAAAAACAGACTTGATAAGTGATTTAGTAAGATCTAATAAACTTCAAAGTGTAATCTGAAGTGAAATGTATAGCGGCTTTCAAAACTGTATGTATGATATAGATACCTAGCCTGGTGCAAGCGACCCAGAGTAGTACCCCATTACATCAACAAGTTGGGATGGCTCGGATAGAGGCTGGCGGTGGAAATGCACAAAACACACCAAGCGGGATGTCAGTGCAGGACTATCACCACCAATCAGAATAAGAATAATAAAAGCAGGTATAAGCGGCATTTCAGTGTATAATTCACGCTCGAGTGAGTACCCTAATACAAGTTAGTCTTCCACATTCAGTTGTAATCGTTATGTATGGTTTGTGAGCTCATTCCACCTTTAATTTAAGACGTTAGGGCACTTTTTCTATTTTCCGTTAACTGTGGAACATTGTAGATGGATGTTTAAAGAGTGTTGCGGATCTGATTGGACCAACGCATTGGGCCTTAAGATCTTTTACCATTTTTTGCAGTTAGCACAAGTTTTTAGAGATAACCCTACCAGTTAGTAAGTACCCTTCAGTCTCCAGGTGGAACGATGAAGACATCAATCTAAGTTTTTCTAGGTTGGTACCACCTCCATGGCAGATATTCTGCTTTCAAGCAAGGTAAGAATTATTGATTTGCATAATGGATACAGCAGCAAGAAAGATATATAGTTGCATGCAAGTAGATAACTGCGTCTTATGGTGATAAGAGCAGTGCAGTTCAGTCAGCATAACACCACAGCGTGACTGCGACTGTTATGGGCAGGCGTGGAGCACATGCAGGGTTGTTAGAATGAGTGCTTGTTGATATATTATTTCTCTGTTAATGACTAATTTTGATTTATCTATCGTACTTGATGGATTTGAATTAACTTTACACAATAAATATATTCAGCCGCTACCTACATACAGGTATAGTAAACTTATACTATGATAGTAGTCTAGCTACAAGCACTACCCTATTTAAGTTTTACTCATAAGACACAAAACTAAATAGGTAACAAAAAGGCTTAAAAAGAAGTTTTCAACAATACCATACAACTCACCATTGCATGTTCAATTTCCTTCATTAAACTCTCTGTTTTCTTTTCTAACTGTTTGTTAAGTCTTTTATATTCATCTTCCCGAGCTAATAAGTCGATTGCATCCATTTTAACTTAAGGTACTTATATATTAATTAAAAAAAATACAGAAACTTCGATCAAACTTTTCCGGTTCGACATTTCTGTTGAATATAAACTGGGGTAAACGAAATGAGTGCGCTCTGACTTGATTTTTGTCTCAAAAGGATGTATTTTAGTTTAGTAGTATAATACGGTAAACAAAACAACTAGTTGCTATGACTACCGGGGGCGTTGTCAATCGTTTTGTGTCTGTAATCATACATTGCCGAACTCAAAGCAGTTTCACTTTATATGAAAATTCTTAAAGCAGTTATAGTATCGCATTAATTTTACATGGAGAGTTAATAAATAAAACTAAATAGATTTTATAATATTCACATAGGTTCTCTATTCTTGTCAATAGCTTGATGTTATGGAGAATATGCTGCCATCTATTGATAATCAAACAAACTAACTGAAGGCCATAATGTTGTCAAAAACAGCTGTGCGCCGACCAATCACAGCAGCTAAATGCAAATGTCAATACGCTCTGTTTTCTTTGTTCTTGAGATTCTCGGGTTCTCGTACATACACACACATATATACTTGTTGACACTGCTTTGTTTCCCATATGATCCAGTTTGGAGATTTGAAGCTATAATTCCTAGTATAGCATTAAGAGAACTATGGATATAGCCTAAATATGATCACCGATCGTAAATATAGGCCAAAATTCACGTAAGGATTAGCGGAAAACCTTATCAAGGTCGTTAAACTATGAGCGAGAAGTACTAGGTTAGACAGAGCAAGCATTAAAAATGCATGTGTGCCATTGTGATTCTCAATCGATTTACCAATGAGAACGAAGTTAACACAGCTGACATTTTCAGTGTGTGATTGATGCGAGCGGAAGTTGGACGCTCGCTGCTCTCGCGACGGCTAAATTTGCAAAGAAATCTCAATTTTGGGCTGCTTTTGAGCGTCTGGACATATTGTTTTAGTGTAATAATGTATTTGAAGAGAAAAAGAAACGATTATCAAAGTGTTATATTATAGCCCAGGTGTTTTACTTTGGAGTGAGACGAAAACGTTTGCAGTTTAATAAGGTGAGTTTCACATTATTTTATGTTTAGATTTCGTGTGCGTTTAGAAACATTAACTATTCTGACTTCTAGCGTATCCTGCAAATTAGAAAGTTAATTGACTGGTTCATTCGCGTTATAAGCCGAATTAATTGCATAGAACTCTCAACTAACGCTTCATATGCTTGAAAGAGTTAGATACAATTTAATAGTGAACATTTTCACTATAATATAATCTATGACATATTCTGCTTTTAGCGTTGCATAAAATCGCTATTTCTTATCATTTAACACAATGTTATTCGATGGAATAGCTGCGCCCACTTTTGGCTAGTTCCCCAAAAAGCCACGTCAAACAAAAATCAGCTGTTCTGTTAGCCTACCTGTCAACTTTTTTCAGTAGTACCAATCTCAATATAGGTAAATAAAAAAATAAAAATAAATACAGCTGTTCTGTTTCGTATACGCTTATTCCATATTGAACAAAGGGCAAAGTACTGGGGAGAGCGGGATGGCAGGCAATTTCTTTTTGCTTTTGTATGTAGGTTTATAACGGGTCTGGCAGGTACTTTTGGCCCTTCGGACTGGTTGTTAGTGATGGGACACCTCGCGGTTAGTTGTCGATAAGAAAAGTACGGATTATCGGAATCATAATATTAAATTTAATATTATGTCCTAAATTCATAGTAGTCATAGAAATAATTGTAACAATAAAGTGCTACATAAATGTACCTACGTCAATAAGCAGTCATGTCCTATCTAATCAGCCTACCCTTAATAGGTACAATGTACTTTAATTACATAATGAGTGTCAGAAATAATGATCAAACGTGGTTTGTTCTGTTGATAAGTATAAAGTGTAGGTTTTATTGACAATCATTAGAACAATCTTTTATGGTATCTACCTACCTCTAAAAATTTCAGATATACCTACCTATATCAAGTTTTTAGAAGCACCATATGGAATATTAAAGTTAGTATATTACTAGGTTCTTGGCTTTCTCATACTCACCGTGACAAATACCATACTTTTTACTATCCATCCATTCTATATGAGCTCTCGAGTTTTTGTCATAATTTTCATTTTGTACCTGAACATGCGCGGAATTCTATACAGAGTAAAGGCAAGGCATTTAGGTACATAAGATTTGTGTAAAGGTAGACACACTTTCGCGCATTTTTGTTATTGTGACACTAAAGCGACACCAAACTCATACCCCACTCAGATTCTGTTCCAAAAACGGAGATGTATATTTTTAGGTTAAATATGAAGTAGCTATGCTATTTATATTATGTAGGTACTTACATTTGCTCTTCAGCCAAAATGGCAATGGCCAAAAGCACGTATAATATAAAGAGGTGAGTTATGTGATTAGTTGTGAATATAAACTCATCGAATATAAACCTGTCTCTAGACACGTTTTTTTGCTCTCACAACGCTCTAGGTACTAGCAAGCAGTACCTAATCTACGTACCAATCACTACGTTTGCTTGTGGGAGTTGCAGTGCCAGAACAGAATATAACTGTAGCTTTGCGTGGCAATGCACTGCGCTCGCCTTTGTGAGTCTCTTACGACCAGTAATTTCATTTACTAGGGCGATAGGATAGATAGATAAGATATATTAACTCTTTATTGAAACACTACTCTACATATTATTATATATGTTACAAATAAGAAATTAGTAAAAAGCAAAGACAAAAATATTTCCAGATAATATATAAATTATATTATACTTAAAATTAACAGTATCACAATGTGCAGTCTTATCGCTCAGAGCGATGTATTGAAAGAAGAAAAAATAGGCATAAGACTCATAAAGACGGGGGTGTATACTACAAGTGTAGATACATGTAGCAAAATTCAAGATTGTAGCTATACTATATATATGTATATGTAGTAGTATGTGTAATATATTATACTGTATATACCTATATTATATATAGGGTGCCTTTCATACGCTAACACAGTAATGCTTGCGCACTATTTACCTAGGTATATAAACTTGCACAGCGTTCGAAGCCATTTGCTTTAACTCGTTTTATACTCTTACGTTCGCGCTATAAATTAAAATGACAATTTCTTATTGTTCCCAATAAAATATTTACGAAAAATAACGTGAAAACTTTACTGTATATTTTACATTACATTTGAATTTCATGGTTAAATTTAATTAAATACTGCACTCAAACTGTAGTTTTATCTAAGTGCCTTATTGTCCAGGAAACGCACATAATTTCCACGTGTAACCACAGAATAATATATAAGTTACTACGTGTACGATTCTCTATTTGTTATTAACTAGATATAAACCAAAGTTCAAAGTCTGGCAATAGTACCATACAGCTGCTTAGCTCTCACATTGTGTGTTACAATGCGGATGACGTATAAAATGCCTATAATTTTGTAATAACAGCTGGGCAAGCTTTGGTCACTATTAAAACTTGCTAACGTGCCAGCGGCTTCGCTCGCTTGGCCTATGGGAAACAAGTACAAAGGAATAAATTAAATTGAAACATCCTTTTTTAGTGGATGCTTACAAAATAAATGCCAAAGTTTCAAGTTTGTAGGGGTTTATAGACTCTGTGTTGATGAAACAGTCAGTGGGTAAGTTATGCTAATAATAATTATAGTATATAATAGGTACTTACTAACATACTACTACTGTACTGTATTGTAGTAGCAGGACTTTTGCAGAGTCCGTCTGGGGAAATGCCACACCTTTGCCAGTTATTGAACCGTGAAGCAGTAGTGTGCAAGCATGGGTTTTGGTTTGATATGCAATGTTTCCAGTGAAATTAAAGGCAAGAGATTTACGATCGTATATCTCAGGGTGACGAGCGCATTGCATTGCCAATACTGCAATGAAAGTTTTTGACCTGTCGTAGTTTAAAATTCTGGATGGGACTGATCTGGGGTAAGTGTGACGCTTAATACCAAGCAAATGACTCGTCGCCGATTGACATAAAAACAATAACTAAATATACGTATGGTATGGTACTAGACATAGAATATTTCCAAGTGAAAAAAAAATCTTGTATGGTTGAGGAAACTTTAAAAAGTACCTATGCGTGTGATACATCAGTTGTGTCGATATATTATCACTAAGAACGGCTTATCTATTGTGTCAAAATAGGGCATGTAACCTGAAAATCCTGATTCTATAACATACTTATAATTTAATTTCAAAATTGTGTTGTCATTTTATTGAGGGTAATAATTTAAAATTACTAAAGAGTATTAAAAGGTGATAAAACATGTAAGGTTAGTAATGTGTAAGTAATGTAAATGTAGTGCGTAATGATAAATATATATTGATAATATTGTATGTATTGTCTGTGGTCATGTAATTTTTTACGGATAACTTTCACTTCACTAATCACATTGATTGTGACAGATAAATCATGGGCAATTCAAATCGTCTAAGAGCGTATTCTAATACAAAATTCAACAATCATACAGTATTAATGGCCCAGGTGCTAAGTTCCTTTGGCTTGCACTAAGATCTAATACTATTTTTCCCTTATATATATATTTCCCGCTATTTTATTTTCTCCTGTCCTGCAATGTCGTGTAACTTCAAAATATTTTCGACCATACATTTAAGTTTTTATTTAATTTAAATAACATCATTTATAATACTTACGTTTAAATAACATTAAATAAAATAAAAATATTAATTTAATTTAGATATAAGCTCAGATTATGAAACAATAATCTGAGATATAAGTATGTTATTTTGTTTGTTTAGCTCAGTTGTTGAACGTCGAATTTAAAGTTTTAATTTTTCTATGTGCTTACTTACAAGTAACTTAATTTGTACCGACCTACTCAAAGAGTTCGCCTTTTTTATGTTGTTTGTAGGTACTTATCTACCTGATAATTTGCAATCGCGTTTTATAATCCAATACTGCTTTGTTTATGTTCCTACAAATAATTATCTCATTATAGTTCGTTTCAATCCTATGTTCGCAATTACAATGTATACCTACCTACATTTAAGGATGCTTGTATTTCTCTGTGAAGTGAATTAATATTCTTTAGAGAAATAAATATCTTAAACCGTTATACAAGTAATTTCTATAAATAGTACTACGCACTACAAACTAAACTGATCTACGCCGTACTAAATGACGTTATTTGAATTTATGCAACGTTTAACGCCGTGCATTCACACTTTTAATATTGTTTAAACTGTAGGATATGTTTTAAGATGTGTATATGTTTTCGACTGTATGTATTATGTAATACAGCGTGAAAGAAATTTACCTCTTTAACTTCTAGAATTTCTGAGATTATAACCAGTCTCTAAATAGGAAATACTGGACATTCTTGGATTATGTGGTTCTGATTTGCACCTTCAATTAAGTACTAGCAAATCCAATAATTATGTTTATTTCAGCTCATAAACATTATCTGTGGCCGTAGCTATTACTTATTCTGTGACCGCAACGAGCACAATAAATCCCTAAAGTAGTGAATACCTAGTATTAGATCCGTATTTCTGTTTTCGACATGTTTTCAATAGTTCCGTTTATATTACAGTATTTCATAAATTGCCATTATTGATAACGTAAAAATTTTTATATTTTGAATTAGAGTTAATTAATCTTTAGACACGTATTTACATACAAAATAAATGCCAAATATTACTGTTTGTGTCAAACACTAATTGTTTTTATGGTCTGTGCTCTGGAACAGTGTATTATAATTATAATTATTATTTATATTTAAATATTTAATTTTAATTTTGATAAGAGCGATAATTGTTCAAGTTCTTCAGGTTTATTCATGTTCTAAATGTTCTATATTCCGTAGTACCATAGAATAGATAACCACAGAAAACTTACGAATGAGAAACTATTAACAACAGGCATTGTTATCACAAGTTAATATTTTTCATAATTAAAGTATGTATTATTTATCAAATGTGTACATTTCATTATCACAGATCAAACAATAGTTATTTTCAATGAGGTAAATGAGGATGATAATCTCTTTAAACCTATGTCACAGTAAATATTTCAAAGTTTCTATTAGAAATATACTTGTACACTAAGAACTAGCGAGCCGAACAAGTCGTTCGTCTGATGGCAAGTGTCATGCTGCCTATGACAGATGCAGTGTGACAACAATTTTGTTAAGCTTCAAGGTTATTTTAGGCATGATACTGTACTCCACCTTGAGAGAAAAATACTATAGAGAAAATCAGTTTATCGACGTGAAAAGTTTATCGTAGACAGATCCATGGATCTCACGATACACTTGTCACGTCGATAAACTGTTTTTTATCAGCTATCGTACTTTGTCTCCTGCATGGATCTAGCCGCAGAAAGCAATACCATGTCTTTTACTGATAATTAATGTCAAGTTTTGCCCTATTGACAATCAATGCTTACAGTGGTAGTGTGGTACCCACTGCAGACGTACACTTGCACGCAAGTCCTTCGTCCTTCAGCCCTTGTTAAACTAATAAGTTTATAATATCCTTTATTTCCGAAAGAAGTTATATTGTATTTGTAACAGAGACATGGTACTCAATCGTTAATTAAGCATTATATCTAACTACCACGGCCATTAACGAGATAAAGTAAAAACCTTTGTAATAAGAACAATAGGTAGGAACAGACTGCTTGTCTATTGTTAGCTATTATAGTAAGTAGGTAACTGGTTACTTACTGTAAACTTTATATTTAGAAATATATTATATGGCTCATTTTACATACTAATATTATAAACGTAAAAGAATGGATGGAAAAAATGTATGGATGTTTGTTACTCGAAAAATTGTTGAAAAAGCTGAATGGATTTAGATGAAGTTTGGTAGGTAGATAGAGACTTTTCATCGTCATCATTAACACTGTCATAATATGTTCGTAACGATGTACGAGTGTAGACAAAGTGTAAATCATGAAACGTTGTTTTTGTGTTTTCCTCGTTAACTGATAAAACATGACTTAGAACATTGTGATTTAAGATCAGACTTATTTATGTGACTGTGAATTGACTGTAAAAATGTTACTTGATCCAAGTATTCATATACTTAACTTGAGCAATAGCAAATGTACAAACGAGCGAGTCCTCATAAAAAACAAAAATGAGGAGCCAGTTAACCGCATCTTCATGAATTCATTTAATGAGTAAAATGCATTATGAAAACCACATATTGCTAATAATAAATTTCAGTACATTTATTTCATTAGTGGATATGCTTTCACTTACTGTTGCGTAATGCTGTGGCAATGAATACGAAAGTGACTTGTTGTTCAACCTTGCAATAAAGTTGTTAAGCTCTTTTATCTTTATACAATTTAGAAGTACCTAGAAGAAATTCAGAAGTATATTCATCTTATATTATCTTTCATGTGGAAGATTTCTGCGTATACCTAACAATACCTCGTCTTGTACCAACTACTGATCTATATAAAGCGATACAGTTAAAGAGGACTTGAACCTTGCCGATAGCTAATGTTATAAGGAGTAACTTAAGATAGGTTTATATTTTAGAAATATAGTTCTTTTACGTGCACAATCATAATCTTTGTGTTATAGCGTAATTTTCCACCTAAGTATATAATACAATAAAACATTATCATAAAAACTGACAATTAAAACTTGTGTTACGTTCAGCTTTGACACTTCAGTTTTAGAACAATTAATAACATATTGTGTTAATAAATGAAGTGGGTACCATCATCATCATCATAGCTGCAGGACGTCCACTGCTGAACATAGGTCTCCCCCATAAATTGCAAAAGGACCGGTTGGAAGCGGCCTGCATCCAACGTCGTCCTGCGACCTTTATCGGTCCACCTTGCCAGCAGTGATAGAAAAGGTGTCCGTGTTCTGTTCATATCGTGGTACAGTTTACAAATGCGTTTTTCAGCCAGAAACTAAATTATACTCCATCACTGCAACAGCGAAAGTTATTTGCATGCACGCGATCCAAACAATCGTTGAAAATGCAATCGCAAAAAATTTACCTTTCATTTCTATTGTATATAAAATAATATCTACCGACTTCCAAAATAGAAGGAGAAACTCCATTCGACTGTATTTTTTTATATTTGTTTCCTCATAACTTTCGATAGGCAGAACCGATTCTCAAAAGTCTTTTTTTTTGTTTAAAAGCCTCGCGTGATGTCCGATTTAAAAAATAAAAATAAAAATAAAAATATCCATCAAATTAGGTCCAGTAGTTTTTTAGTTACACTCCAATAACTGAATAGAATGGAAGTCAGTATTAAAATTTTCAAATTGTACTTTTTTCATTTTAATATTTTTATAAAAACCAATAATTTGCTAGTAAGCTATAAGTTGTGTAATAATTTGTATAGGTAAGGCCCAATAAACCAATATGCTATTAAAAGGGATATGTAGTGACATTTCCGCTGGAAAAATGCTTAAGACAGAGATGCATTGTGCCCCGATCTCCCTACCCATGAATTGCATGCAGCACACCTCTTAAGCAACACACAAACATCTCAACCAATAACTTTTTGACATGTGTTTCACCTCCACATGAGCGATCCCCTGGAGACGTTGAGTCACCGAGTGCACTGCATCTCTGCTCTGTATAAGCATTTTACCAGCTAAGTTGTCACTAAATATTTCCTTTATATATTGTATTAGTTGAAATAAACAATAGTATTTTTCAACTAATCATTCATTTCAGCGGAATTTTCGTGTTCATAACGCTGGATGATATTTACTCTACTCTAATGCGAAAAATATTGAAATGGGAAAATTTAAAACAATATAAACACATTTTTATTTATCCTGTTCGACATGTTTGTAGGTAAAAGTTGAATGAACCGACTGAAATTACGTTACTGCTGTTAGTTTAGTATGTAGATTAGCTTTTTAGACCATTCAAACATATATATGCCATCAGTTCTGCTTAGTCTCATTTTATAAGGGAGAGCCTATCACCCCCTTGCACCTTAGTCGTTAATTTGACGTCATCCTAATGGGAAGATAGGGAACAGTCCATTGCATCAGCCAACAGCTTTACGTTCGCTATAAGTTCATAAGTTCGTGTCTGATGCCTAAATTGAATAAAGCTATTTATTTCATATTTATATATCTATATTTTATACTTTAAGTTTAACGTCAGGCTAGCCGACTTCTCTGTAAATCTCTATTTAATAATCAAAATAATTTGACGCCCTTCCTGGAGCTACCAAGTACTTAAATGATTAAAAATAATGTCAATATCTAAGTAGGTTAGCAATGAAATTTCGAGAATGTTTTGCGAAAATAAACAAATGATAAGTCGATAACGAATAATTAACAATAACTTTTGACCTTTTCTCCGTCTAAATATGTCAGTAACGAGCTTAGTATACCTACATAGATAACGATGTCAATTTTAACACTCTCGCGATAAGCTACATATATATTTACAGTATGGGCAATTACTAATATTACTAGTTCATTAAAAATGCCTAACCTACCAGAGAATATTTTTAGGTAAAAAGTAAGCTTATGTGTTATTTTTGGATATCATTTACCTACCTAACGGTAAACGGTATCATGAGCGCAATAGGATGACGGGTGGTTGATATGGAGATTAGCTTTGTCCGTATAAACGCTTTCTCCGATTTCCCATCTGCATCTTAACCAGCAACAATCATTATGTCGCATATACTTTAACACTGGCATCTGAACAGAAAAAAATACTGGACTTCAATACAAAAGTAATTACAACTAAATTATGTAGTTATGTAAATATGTGTTAATGACTGGGTTAATCACATATGCGTAAAGACCCTTAAAGACTTGCGGTGGGTTTGCGGACAAAATCGGCACATGAACTAAATGTTGCACAAAGAAAATCTGAAATGTAATATGAAGATACGGAATTACCTACATAACATACAATACTAAACAGCTTAGCAATGCCTATAAAATGCATTAACTAAATACAAACCTTCTACAACATTATAACAAACCATTATGGTTTTAAATTTCCCTTGTGCACATTTTTCTGCGATTATCTCCACTTTGTCAGTTACATCCATACTGTTTCTATTTATACGGTTACGCATAGACTTTCTCGCTTATCGAACAAATCAATACATTGTTGCTAATTATTAAGGAATAATCGACCTAGCGAAGCAACACTTCACAGGTTACAACTAGTTATGGACCCAAATTCAAATCTGGTCAAGATTTCGGTAATTATGAGGTACCTGTGTGTGTAACCGGATGAATTAAAAGTCTGAGTCACCTTCGTAACTTGACTCATAGGTCATGATCCTGTATAAGTACTCGGGAATTATAAAAAAACAATAGTTACCAAGTGTTTTATTATAACAAAAGCGTCGACCTACAGAACCTAAGTCAATGTCAACTGGTTTGCACGAAACTGATATTTCGTCATCGGTGAGCGGACTTGGGCATGAAGGCCAACAATTTATATGTATAAGTTTAATTGTTGTGAAATAAATAATAAAGCTATCGCTCTGTGCCTGTTATCATAGATTAGATAATGAATACGTTTTTCTATAACGGTCACATACACAAAAGTTAGAAAATACAGTCTGTACAAATGATCTGCTGTTTTATAATATAACAGAGTATGCAAAGTACTCTTACATTAAGAGTTTTATTTTAACATTGGAAACTTGGGATATTTATCTTCCATTATTAACTCGTGTTGTGATCACGGCGCTTGCGACAGTTGTTAAATATCGGGAATCCAAACAAAAAGTAACACATAAAACAAAATTAAAACTAATTAAAGACCTAGACAACACACAGTTTGTACAGTATACGTCATCGACACGATTACGTTACACTTACGCAAATTTTCGTGCTAGGCTAAGCCCACTGTTTTTAGTGTTTAATTTTTTATTTACATTTACAGATAATAATAAAGAAAATATGTATTAAATAATGAGTCAGTCGTTAAGTCACTGCCCTCTCTGAATCACGTTCTAGTAAAGTGGCTGATGTAATACTAAAACTTTCTAGGGTGATCACGAGAAAACCCGAAAACAACGTATTACTCTTTCCTTACACTCTTAAACCATCACAAACATAACGGTTAATAATCCACCATTATTACAAGTCAGAACTTAAAATAAAAACAGGGAAAAACACAAGTCTATTTAACAACACAAATGACAGCCATTTTTGGTTTTTTCCCGCCAACTTAGTTAAATTGTTGTTATTTATGTAGAAAACTGTTTATCGCACTGTTTGGGAAACACCAACGAAACTGCCACATCTTAAAGTTTTAATTAATGAGGCCATTGTGGGCCCAACCGTTGTCGATCACTGAACTTCTAATCTCAACCGTGTTAGTCATAGTACTGGTTTTAGAATTAGAGCTCGTTAATTAGACATTGAGATAACTTTATAACAACAATAGTCAACGCTATTGTTACGTGCGCGTTATCACTCGATATTTTGAGATACGGGTAATTTTAGACAAACTTTATCACTTTTCGTACGAGAATTGGGAATCACTCACGTAAATAAGTGAGATTTTTCCAACTACCTATAGTTTCAACCACATCCAGTGGATGTTTTTGAATGCGAGAGAACGCTCGCGGTTGTGTCTTGCCTCGCAAAAATACGCTATAGTCACTTATTTTAACGTAAGTGATTCCCATTTCTCATATAAAAAATGTGTATAAGTTTTCATAATAACTTTTTATCATATTAGGCCGTTATTCTAGCAGGACGCTCAGTTGTGAATCTAGGCTTGTGTATAGATCTGAGTAAATGTTGTATACACAAAAATATATATATATTCTACCACTAACCAAGAGTGCGCAAGACATGTAAGTGTGTAAAGGGCAATGTAGCAAGTGAAATTACTTAGCGAAAGAAACTCAAAATACTAATGTCTTGGGCTGATAAGCACAGTGCAGTGATACCCAAAAGTACAGCTCTGAGTAGCACTGCAACTGCAAGCTAAATGCTATTAATACTTTTTTATTTGTTTAAGGTACGACCTTATCTGTTTTGATATAATGACGCCTTTTATTTAAACTCTAGTATTATATAGGTATATGACATGAATACCACGATATTCAGCTCATGTAGGTGACCTAATGCGTAGTACACATTAGTATGCAGCGCGTGTAAGTGCCATAGCAAAGCGTGCGATTAATTTATTATACGCATAATTAATCATGTTGATTGGTCGTATGTCGAATTGATAGTAATAATTTATTTTTCATGTTACATACTAGCTGATCCGCCAGCGGGTATTCTCGCTTCAGGTGTGAAATTTCCAACAAATACTTTCTTGGTGGATGCTTACAACATAAAATCCATAAACTGTATAATAACTAGATGTTAAGTTTGTAACCCCAGTGATTTAGGCTCTGCGTTGATGAATCAATCAGTCAGCTAGGAAACCCTAATTATAAATAAGATCAATAGAATGACAGGAATCTCATAATATAGTCCGTCACGGGGCGTTTACAACTGATACATTATTAGTAAAGTACAACAAGCAAAATGTCATAAAATAAGGAGTTATAAAATACCATTATTTATTGTAATCATGATTTAAACCCGACAGTTATTTTATAAGTAATAATAATAGTATCTCCTTTTATTTATTTCGGATTAATTACTTACAAACTTACTTACTCACACACTCATTACCTCACTTACAAAAGCCATAAAATCATTAGTGTAGTTATATCAAATTAGTGTATAATAGTGTAGTTATATAAATTATATCAAAGCTAATAAGTATACTTTTTTCTCATATATCATTTATGCGAAATTAATTTGATATCTGTTTGTTGCATTTTATTAAATGAATAAACGACTTTACATGAAATTTAGTATATAGGTTTTAGCTCCACAAAGTAATTTTCATCATTACTATTCTTCAAGTTGGTTCTGCGTTCAAAACAGCAGGGTGGAGGTTGTATCAAATAAAAACCAACAAATTAACAAATATATTGTAATATTGTTAGCGACTCTATAAAACTTTTCTTACCGTATCCGTATTCATTAGTACATTATCCGTATTTCATCGACAACTGTTTATCGACACTTGCTCATCACTACGGCTAGTACTTAATATCGTAGGCCTTTTTAGGTCGTAGCCCTTTTTAGGTCTCTGAACTTATATTGCTGGGTTTTTAAACCCACGATCGGTTGTGAAGGACCGGAGCATTGCCTAGTGACTTAACATACGGGTTCGCTAACCGAGGAGCTTTATACGGGTCGATGCGAGTATTGAATGAAGTTTTAATAAAAAACTTTTATATTCACGCGTTCCAAATTAGGTACACAAATAATATATTAAACAACTGGTAAACTATAACTAAAAAAAAATTTCGGTTTACATCTTATAGTACCTATATTATGATACCTACAAAACAACAAATGAGCAGAGCTTACGAGTTTAATACCAAGTTTTTCAACACATTTGGAAAAAGCAAACTCATATTGCGTTTACCACACAATACCTACGATAAAAACAAAATATGTATGAAAATTATAGAAAATGGCGCGAACTATTTTTTTTTCACGCGCCAAACGCATGGTATGTGAACATACAGCCTACTTCAAAATTATAATTTGAAATAGGCAAGTAAAGATAATATGCAAATATTTTGATATTTTATGACAAATTATGATGAATAATGAATAGTTTGATAATAATAAAAGTTTGTTCGGCTGAATTAAGAACGTACACATTTATTTATTACAAAAACGTACCAGTATGGATTTTCAGCGGCAAAAAAGTTTCCAGCATGTTCTGCCTTGCGGCGTACAAATTGTGAAATATATAGGTAATTGAAGATACAGAACTGTTTTAAAATTACACAATAAATTTAAAGAATTAACAAAGTACATATATTATAAAGGTCAGTCTTATTTTATTTAAAGTAAAGATTTTGTTTGAAAATATAATAATAGATCGATAAAACTTAATACAATGTCGAAAATTATTATATTACATTAAACAGTATTACTTAGATTATATTACATTAGTAGTTAAAAGTATGTCAATAGATGTCAGAACGTAAATTACTAATTACATTAGATTTACAGTTAAAAAAATCGTCAAGGGAATAGAAGGAATTCTGCAATAGCCAATTAAATAATTTAAATTTGTTAAAGGGCAAGTTTCTTATGTCAATTGGGATTGTGTTATTATATTTTTATCGCCATACAATATGAATTGTTTTTAAATAATACTAAACTACACATAGGCTAGGTTTTTCCGATAGCGAGTTGATCGGAGTACATCACCTTTTACATATGAAACATATGTGTAGTAATACCAATATCTACTCGTTACCTACATTGTAACTGACGTGTTCGACCTCCAAAAAATAGCAAACTAAATCTGCTCAAGTTTTTATATAGTTCGCCACAACCTGTCTCCAGGTCATTGCCCCGTATCGGGGTCAGTGCACCGATCCGGGCGCATTGGGACTTGGGAGATCCTGCTGCCACTTATTTAGGTGTTCACTCAATTGGGTGTGTGTTAGGTTAGGGGTTTTACCCTACTGCGGCGTTGCCCAAAAGGAAGGGTCGAAACTGGTCAGTAATAGTAAGTTTTTTTTGACCCAGCAATGCAAGTACCGTAAGAGTCGCTAAGATCTATAAATAATCGTTTCGCCCCTCGACGACTTATACGATCGTCAAATTGTCGACAGTATTTTTACGAATTGTTTGCATTCCACAATGCGTCCTTCTCGCGAGGTCTACGTTCTGTTGTGTGGCTCTTTCTGGTTGTCTTAAAAAAAAAATCTAAAAATTATATAAAAAAACATTTATATAATTTTTACACGATTTTTACACAAAGGAATAAATTCCTGCACTTCACTTTACTGTACTGAACTGGCAGCAAGACGGCTTTGGAGTGGTTAGAAGATACACTGAAGAACACAAAACAAAAGGCAATTTAATTTGAAAAGCGCGGATTATATAGGAATATATAATGCTGACAGTGTTTGAATGAATTCGATGGGGGTTTGCCTCTAGGTCAGCAATATACGCGGTGTTACAGAATGCAGATCTACTAGTAGTAATTTAGGCATATGACTGTCGACTCCGCTTCAAATATCGAAGCAAGTAACTTCGTCTCATCTAAGGTAAACTGTAAGTAAAATAGAAGACGTTCATTGATACATTTTTGCAGCGACCCGTGTAAAGCTCGCGTTCTTTGTCACGCGGTTCGCGAAGCCATAGTTCTCACGCGTGGCACGTTTCACGTGACGAAAAAACGGATGCTTCAGCCCAAAGTATAAACACACTTTCCATGATAGAATTGACACTGTCCAGAAAAAATCTGCAAATGTCTCGTACATTTAGTTTGGTCGATGGAATATTCCTTTTATGAGCCGAAGTCAATCGCGTCGTTCGCACACTCGGCTAGATACGTCACCGATAACGCTCCCGTCGCGACCACAACCCTCGCGGATGGAAGGTAGGTTTCGCGGTCGTTGCGAGCTGTCACTGTCAAAATATAGGATTCTTTCGATTTTTGACCAAACTTATTTCGCGACCGCGTTGTTCCATTACTTCAATTCCACTTGGTTGGTTGGGCATTAAACGCTTTGGAACCAAAGGGAACGGCACACCCGGGGCGCTACAAATATGATCGTATATAGCGCTTACCGAAACGCACCCTGAGGCGCTATGCAGACGACGGGGCAGGCCGGGGCGGTCAATTTCGCCGCGAACGATAGCGCAAAGGGAACCCTATACTACCAACGCACACGGAGGGCAAAAAGACCGCATCGCGCCGCCAGTGCCCGCCGGACACTGGCGGTCTTTATTGCTTCGCGGTCAAAAAGACCGCCCCGCCCCGTCGTCTGCATAGGGCCTAAAATGCCTTATGAGACGTGAGTTATCTGTCCTCACAGTTGAAGTTATAGATAAATGATAGTTTATGTTTACTAGATTATGTTGTGTGACGTCACGATACAATCACGTTACTCTTACGCAAACTTCCGTGGTAGGCCCACAGGATGTATCAATAAACAATACAATACAGAATATGCATTTTGTAAACAATGAACGCATCCAAGAATGTCGGGTGAGTCAGGGACGCACGCGGTCTCGGTGACTTGACTCCATATGTCCATTGTCATCACTTAAAAGCCGATCAAATGGTAATTGGATTGAAAATTTGAGCTCGCCCAGTGGTTGTTGTGACCTTTCTTGAAGAACAGCACCACCACGCTTTTGCTCCATGCTTCTGGCGTTGAACCTTCGAGTAAGACAGTACCCGTTGACTTTGGCCAATAATACAATAGATTTCGCAGAAATTAACCTACTTTTCCAGGAACTGCAACGTGTGTGGTTAAAGAGCTTCTGAAGGACTTTAAGTACCGGTGTTCCACCCGCGGCCCTTATTGTCTATATTTACGGAGAATGGGAATGGGCTTCATTCTGACATTTGAATCCCATTCTGGGCAAAACCCTGCAAGCCTATTGGCTGGAAACATCAATGGGAATGAGAATGAAGTGACATTTCATTCACATTCAAGTTAGACAATAAGGCGGCTGCTTTCAGAAGCTCAGATGTGATACCGTCATCACCCGGCGCCTTGTTGTTCTTAAGCTGTTTCAAGGCCATTCTAATCTCGTACAGGCTGATGTCCGGGATATCTTCGGTATAATGTCGGGTCAGCTTGGCTCTTGGGTCTTTGGGCGAGCCTAGTTTTGTATCTTTTACACAGGTTTGTAACAAGATCAGCTGAATTCGCGGGGGCCAGAAGGTTCTGGAGTAGAGACCACGGATCGGCAAGCGCAGCGTGGGCCGTCCACCGACTAGAGGACGGACGACCTGATAGATTGATTTCGTTACGAATGACTGCACGGCATCCTTAGCATTACTGTTATTAAGCCTCATGTGCCTGTAACTTCACTGGCACCCATACCCTTCAAACCAGAACACAGTATTGCGAATATAACTGCCGATAGAAATAGGTATGATGGCAGTGGTTCCCCCAGCGAACTCTAACAGAAAGCGTTATACTGGTAGTAAATGATGATGAAGATGTGATCCTGGTGCTGAGTAACCAAAAGTGGCATTTTCAACTGGACTATCCACCAAACCACACTGGAGCCCATATCTCTCATGTTATAATGCACAAGGAGTAAGGACCTTTATTACGCTACACGCGCTATCGGCTGGCCATTGTGGGCAATTTTATATGCGAAGCAATAGTCATATTTTGTATTACAAGAGAGCAAAGCAAAATTTTGTGGTAGGGGGCGTTATTTTGAATCCTGAGTGTAGCGAGGAATTCAATATACGCCGCCCGAACACAAAACATCTTGTCCCCGAGTGCCACAAAGTATTTTTCATCACTACTTCGAAGAAAAAGCAAGAGCTAGTCTCGAAATTCGCATGTATAAACTGGTCGACAGTATAAATAAAAAACAAATAATTATGAAAAAAAATTGAAAATGTATGTTTATATTGGATACATTTTGAAAATTCGTGAATGTTAAGGTAAAATCATTTACCTTTAGTAAACAAAGGTCGCTGAGCTCTGCAAACGGGACACAGCCATCTAGATTTCAATGTACCAATCAGAAAAGAGACGGCATAGCCTATAAGATTTCATTGAGTCAATCAGAAAGGATTCGATATAGCCTAGTAATGCAACTACTACCCCGAACCTCTGTCGTGTAAGTAAATTGTGGAATGCTCTGCCGGCGTACGTTTTCCCTTGCAACTATTAAGGTGCAAGCTGGAAGCCGGCTATACGTAGCAGCAGCAGACGACGTGTAGTCGTTTCATGTCGCCGCGACACGTCGTCGCTTCATGTCGCTGCAGTCATGATTTCGAACCCGACTGCAGACAGCAACTGCACATGGTATCAACCATTTGAAAAGAGATACTTGAAGCGTTTTGTTTAAAAGCTTTTCAGTTATCATAGAAATACATAGAAACCAGTAGAAACCAGTAGCTGCGACACGTCGTTTACCGCGGCTTCATGAAGCCGGCTTCCAACTTGCACCTTTACCCTGGAGCTTTCAAGCGGGGCGTGAAAATTCATCTTTCAGGTCATCACCAGGGGTAGCGATTGGTCATCGTTTCCATCATCGCTTTGCATCAGGCGAGAGGGAGTCACTTTGTTGAACCATTACAAAAAAAGTATTACAAGTATTGACATGATTCTCTTCAGGAATGGCTAATATATACAATTTAAGATTCAGCTTTACTTTGCACATTCCTATTCCATGTTTTATTTTTTTATTACACTTTCGAATTGCTTTTTCGCATAACTTTAGCTGTCATCGATAAGGGAGAGGCCATTGATTTACGAAACACAGTGAAAACTAGTTCGGAATCAATGGATTCATACGTTTTTTTAGTACAAAAATCTATCTAAAATAAACTTCTTTGTATCTAATGTAGAAATGTATGTGTCCACTAGAAAGAACAAGTACCATTTGAAAAATTTTATACCGACTTCCATTCTGTTCAGTTAGTGGAATGTATCTCAAAAACTACTGAACCGAATTCGATGAAATTTAAATGGGACTACACGGGAAGCATTTGCTTTCAAACAAAAAAAGAATTTTGAGAATCAGTTCACCCAGTCGAAAGTTATGAGGTAACAAACACAAAAAAAAAATACAGGTGTGGTACCTCCTCTTTTTTTGGAAGTCGGTAGAAAAAGAACTAGACATATCTAGTAGTCGAGTTGCAGACGTGGTGCTGGTAACGCGGACGTGTCACCAGCACCACGTCTTGCCGGGTTTCAACATGTTTACTCGTAGCTAACAGCTGTGGTTGCGTCAGAACCACTATAATGCGTGTATTACCTAACTCTATGTTACATATCCTCGACTATTTCTCTAAGCATAAGTCTTCTCGGTGGAGTCTCAGTATCTATTCCGGAATAAAAAGAAAAAAAATACATCGTCCTTACAAGCGATTTTCAACCTTACGTAAAACATCGTAAATTATTTAAATATTGGGGTAGGACCGCGCCTTAACTTGACAAATTGACTTTCATCTGTTCGTATGTTTGTTAGGTTCTATGTACCTACGTCTTCCTGTACAGGTCGCACTTTTCAACCAATCTTTACGACCCCTCAAGTGTTGATGTCATTATAACAATGAAATTTCTATTGTGTCTGACCTTTGATGCATTATTATGCATAAAAATGCAAATATTCAATATTTGTTTTTTTCGTTGGCGATTTTTGAGTGGGAGCTTTTCCTAAAAAGGGAGAAAGTTTGCTGCGGCGCTATTTACCGACCGATTTTAATAAAATTTGGTATACACGTTAGGTACCTGACTTTAAAAAGGAATTTCGAATATGAGCTTAATTGGTCAAGTGGTTGCCGAGACAATACCCGTAGGTTGTGAAGTTTAAAAACTGGACGATTTTGGTGATATGAACATTTTGCGCGCGAGGTCTATTATTCGCAGAACTACAAGTAGATAATGATTAGTTATTCTGTGCTTGTACATTTAACCTGTCTCCTGTCGAGCGTACACCATGTGTACGTACAAAAAAGTGCTGAGCCAAGTTGCGCGTACACTTAATGTATATACATTTTTATACCTCTGGTTTGTAACTAATTTTATCACATCAAATGCACTCCATTGGTAAAAACTTGCTTTTAGTTGGTCAAACTATTCAAGTGTAGTATTTTTTATCTGAACTTTTATGCGTAGTTTGGAAAGACACCGAAAGAAGTACACATTGTAGTTAAATTAGCTTGATTCTAATACAACTAAGTATTATTTGTGTTGAAGCGTTCGGAGGTTTCCAACGTAGTACAATATCCTGAAAAGTTCGTTCTCCTTGGTTGATGCACCCAAGCAGTGTTGTCAACCCACATTTTGGAAGATTGGTAGATTAAGTCCTAAAAATCGGTAGAAGTTGGTAGAATGTCATGGGAAAAACGGTAGATCTACCTCTCAAGTTTAATTTATACGCCATTATCATGTACTTCGCCTCTATTTAGTTATTACTGTTTAGCATATTCAAATTAAAGTTCTAAAATATATATTTTTATTGAAAGTCACAACACAACAAAGTAAAATAAAATCACACGTTAAAATAGTAGATTCAACTTTAACTTTTTCAAATATGGCCTCTGTGGGATTGCCGCAATGCCGCAAGTACCACGTATATAGATTAGAAAATAAGCTAAGATTGGTCGGTTATGGAACACTGATCAGCGTCATTATCAACGAATGACAAACACAGAATCAAATAAACCAACGAAATTGTAGTCAAATTTCCATGCACATACCATGAGCAGTTGACAATGTTGACAGTGACACCTTCGTTTCGTGAGATTTACCTGTGGGTCTAGCACGAAAATCTGCATAAGTGTAACATAATTGTACTGTCAACATTATCAACTGTCACGCGCTGTTAATGTTCTTCACTTTTAGTGAATGCTCACGTCCACGTCTTTGGTTTTTACTTTGCTCGCATCCTGCGCAGAAAGTAGAAACCAAAGACGTGGACGTTACTGGTTCTGTTACACGCATAACTCAAGTTTAATGTCAACATTATTTTCAATTAGACGTGGTATCGAAAATAGGTAGATTTAGGGCTTAGGGTGGTAGATAGGTAGACTCAAGCTAAAATAGGTAGATCTACCTATAAGTAGGTAAATATGACAACACTGCACCCAAGTTTCAAGATCAACGCTCGATGACCGGTGAAACGTCTCGCTCAAAATAAATTAGAATTTCTTCCCGATGACACAGTATACTTCGTAGTACATGTACAGTCCCGTGCACAAGTGCTAGCGCGCTAAAGATTTGCTCATCCTTAGAAATGACGTAGTCATCCATAATGATGAAAAAGTATCCTATTATGGTATTCCAGCGCCTCATCTATCTACCTACCACAATCCATTCAAATACCATTCAGTAGTTTTTGCCTGAAAGACTAACAAACATTATACAAACTTCCACATTTATAATATTATATGGATAGAGTTGTGACCGTCATGAAGCCAGTTTCTTCTCAATATTAACTGTGCGACCGTCGCAGCTAACTAGTAATCAAACTAATAAACAAAGGTAATTTTAAATCGCTAAATCTTAAATATAAAAAAAATACTAGTGATATGAAAACAGTAAGTAATTCCGAGAGACTACGTGTGTGTTTGTAAAACTGCTATTGGAGTTATGACCGCGACTGTACAGCGGTGGTTATTTACAATGCGGGAAGGTTAAATTTCCATGTATTGAATTTACTTGTTTTACTTTTCAGATTATAGAGAACACTTACTTATATACGGTTACTATAATCTCTACATATAATAGTAGCTGCTCTCCGCGGTTTCACCCGCGCGGTGATGGATGATGATGAATCTTATATAGCCTATGTTACTCAGGGTGAATGTAGCTTTCCAATGGTGAAAGAATTTTTGAAATCGGTCCAGAACTTTTTGAGCCAATTCGTTACATACATACATACAAATCTTTCCACTTTATAATATTAGTATGAAAACTGTAGAGTTCGAATATCTGTACAATCAAAAAAAATCGAAAAACCGAGTCAGGGGTATGTATGGAGTAAAATCGATTTTGTTCAAATTTTTCGATTCTCTGTTTGTCTGTTCGTCTGTCTGTTTGTACGGGCTAATCTCCGAAACAGCTGAACCGATTTAAATGAAATTTTGTATGGTGGTAGCGTGTATCCCTGATCAACATATAGGATACTATGGTCCCGGTAAATTTAAGAGTTCCCGTGGCATAGTTAAAAAAACTGTAATTAACCGTATCCCGCGAGGCCACGCGAGCGAAGCCGCTGGCGGGTCAGCTAGTCTACTCTAATAATAAAGAGGAAAGATTTGTTAGTTTGTTTGTAACGGATAAACCGAAAAACTACATAACCGGTTCAAAACATTCTTTCACCAGTATAGAGCTCTATTGTGCAACATACGCTATATTTGATTGATCGTCATCATCATCCATTACCGCGCGGGTGAAACCGCGGAGCGCAGCTCATGCACCATAAAGTGCTGGTACAATAACTTTAACATTAAAAGTTAGAACCTTTTTTCTACCGACTTCCTAAAACAGGAAGAGGTACTCAATTCGACGGTATGTTTTTTTATGTTTGTTACCTCATAACTTTCGACTGAGTCAACCGATTTTCAAAATTATTTTTTTGTTTGAAAGCTGGTGCTTGCCGTGTGGTCCCATTTGAATTTCATCAAATCGGAAAAGTAGTTTTTAAGATACACTCCAATAACTGAATAGAATTGAAGTCGGTATTAAATTTTTCAAATTGTACTTGTTCACATATATTTTTCATAACTTATGTTCCTAATAGGACTATGCACATTAAGAATTGCAAACTACAAGAGTTCAACACCCTGCCTGACAATGCACCGCGCTCTCCCTGAGATAAAAGATGTTAAATCTCTTGCCCTGTAATTTCAGTGGAAACATTGCTCTTCAAGGAAACACAGTAATGTTTGCACACTACTGCTTCACAGATAAAACTAACAAAGGTGTGTTACTTCCCCAGGGGACTCTGCGAAAGATCGCCCACGACAGACACTGCGTTACATTGGTGATGAAAGATTGCAGGTGCAGGAGTGGATGTTTTCCAAGAGAATAATTTAACACACTGTTTTAGACTTTCGCGGTTGTTAACTACATTATAATATTATGTAGGTGAAGGAAGCCATCGAAATGACGAAATGTCTAAATTTCAATCGTGGTGATGGGTTCCAACTTGCCAGTTCGTGGAATCCAGTGGTAGGTTGTCTAAAAAGAAATAACAATCGTCCAAAATGTGATCAAAACAACGCAGTGATACAGTTAGTGTGTATTGTCGAGACTTACAATCGAGTTCGAGGGCCAGTGGTATCCGCAGTAAAAGAGTGAGAAAGAGGGTAGACAGTTTTGTCTGCTCTTAATAACTTTGAACTTTTTCACATCCAACCGCATCTTCAGTCTACCCGTGAACATGGTGCATGTAACTGCGCCGAAATATCGGGAACTCCACAACCTGCTTAATCGTAGTGTACATCCCGTGAGTACTAATTATAAAATAAACTAAACAACAATGGAAACATTGTGAATATAGGTAATGCGAACAAACTCAATGACAGGCAATTTTCTTTCTCATATTCTTAAAAAAACTTAGGGACGTCGTACTAAGAAGTCGACGTGGGCGAACTGCGGATGTCAGGCCAACCATAGGAAGACACGCAATTAGAGTGGACAAAAAATTGTAGTCCATCCAAAATACGCGACCTTGTCCGTAACAAGTGCAATAACCTTGCTGAAGTCTGCAAAAACTATGAGGAAAACATGACAGAAGTAAAATGCTGTCACGGAGATGATCCCTGGCAATAGGAAGTATTTTTATGGGGAGCAGAACTGTTTGAACTCGGATCTTGGGTGTTGTGATGTGGTTTAGTTTGTATCCATGCCGCCAGCAACACTCGGAATCCTTTCTGGGTTGGCTTTAGAATCGTGACCCCTGAATTTGGTGAAACAAAAACTGTGGGTGGGTTGAAAGGGTTTGTATAAAGCGTATTTACAACATTTTAGCTGCCGGAGACACGCCAAAATAGTCTAAATAGTTTTTTAAAGTTTCAATAAAACACCGTAATTTTGATAGTGACAGGTGACATAAATGACATTAATGCGTAAAACGAAACGTTTCTAGGTAACTTTTAGCCTTTTTTGACATGTACGTTGTATGTAAGTTCTTGAAACGGAACGCAAACATCGAAGATAGCGTAATGTCACTGTCGGAATACTCGCGTCATTCCGTTACTTCCGAGTGTACGTGAATGTTTTCTCCTGTTTTTCTGCGCTTTCTTTTGATATCTCAACGACTTTGCTACGATTTTGGACCCCGATTTTATCGAAACTACAAATGCTATAAATTATGTCTATAAAATATAAGTTCTAAAAATAAGAAATTGTTTTTCAATTTTAATTATCAGACCCATACTAGTAGGAATGTGTGCACAATAGTATATTAGTACCTAATGAATTGGCAATGTCACTTGTCTGTGACAAACCTATAGGTTAGGTTAGGTTTGAACTGTGACCCACCAGGCGCGAGCCGAGCGAGCGTAACGAGCGTGCCGCGGCAGCGGCCGGCGAGCGCTTCATCAAACTACTTTTGTTCCAAATTTGTGCACAATAGTATATCAGTAGCTATCTAATGAATTGGCAAAGTCACTTGTCTGTGACATACCTATAGGTTAGTTATAGTTAGTTAGAATAGGTCGAAGTCAGTGACAGAACCGACTCATAGCACCCCGATTTCAAGCAGTCTTGTCGGATTGCAGAGCCGACGCGGGGGTGGTAGTAGATCGAAATGCAGTACTTAACCTCAAAATACTTAAACAAACATAACTCGAAAACTAATGGTCTCCGGCGGGTGGGGTTTGCGGGGGGGCACTACCCGAACCCCCCCCCCCTCCCCCCTCCCCCCCGAATTCAGGCGTCACGATTCTAAATGTTTACCTCCTTTCTGACGTGATCGTCTTATAAATCGATGAACGCCGGCTGCACGCACAAAAATGTATGACTCATTGTCACGTTCCGCGTGCAAGCGAGAGCGCGGACCAAGCGATAGAGAGGCACGATCGGCCTGAGCGTACGGCTTTACGACGTAAAATTATCGTCCGTAAACCGACTTTACAGACAGCCTTTTTTGTTTATGGGGGGAAATCTTATCAGATACCCGGACACTAAGGGGAGCATCTGGGTTATGTGAGAATTTGCCCCGAAAACCCCCTCGGTGGGGTTCCTCGTTGTCTTACAGATGGACCCGGGATCAGAGCATTTCGCATCTCCTTCTAAAGCCATAAGATGGCGTCAATTGCCACATTATGTCGCCGTCTTCCTCGAGCTTGCTAGGTGAGATTGTTAGGGCCTCATCCCCAACTATACCCGAGCTCTTAGGGTCCCCTTTTAGTTGGCTCTTACGACAGGCAGGGGCTACCGTAGCCTTATTCTTTGAAAGTGAAAAACAAGGGTACTGAGGGGTGTGAGTGAGTGATAGTTGCTTTATAAGTGTGTGTGAATGATTGTACATATGTTGTGTAAGTAAATAGTTTGTTAACCGGAGTTTCCTATTCTCAGTAAGGGCTATAATATTTAAAAGTACCTATAAGAATTAAAACATTTCATTTTTCTGTAATATGAGTGTCATTATCCGACAGCTATCCTCCAGTCGCTATTCTATTTTTAATGGGTACCACCTTCGACCGCATCATCACATATCATCAAGTGAGATATTGAAGCGTTCGCAGCGGAGCTTGACTTAACGCTCTTAACCGATCAACAAGTTAAGCAACGCTTGATGCGGTCAGGATGGGTGTGTGCTAGTGGTATTTTCATCTGAGCACTTCCGTGCTTCGGAGGGCACGTAAGCCGTCGGTGTCGGTTGTTTGTCTTAGGACAGTAATCGTTAGGCTATGCCGAAGGCCTTCGGGCGGCCTGAAAACTTCGACATGGGTTGTAGTTTGTGTAGTTGATTATGGCCCAACTCCTCTCTCCGATAGGAAGGCTCGAGTCCCAGCAGTGGGAACGCAATGAGCTGATTACGATACGTACTATGAACGTTTGATACCTATGTTATTTTCCCAAGCGTGCGATAGCTCGTAGCCAGCTGTTGTAAAAACTCCATTAAACCTAAATTTATACCTAAATTTTCGATTCATTGAGTCGGCAAAGTTTCTTGACCTGCCTTTGTCAGCGGCGCGTTGAGACTCTTGTGTATACTGTGGGCACGGTGAATGAATCTCGCCAGAATGTTTTTTAGGATTCCTTGAGATAAACACTGAGACTATTTGCGAAACATTCATATTTTATACTAGCTGCGTCCAACGGTTTCACCCGCGTGGTGACGTATGATGATGATGATGATGAAAAGTATCCCGTGTTCTTCCCCTGGATGTAATCTATATGCTTAACAAATTTCATTACATTCCGTTTGTGTGTTATGGCGTGATAAGGTAACAAACAGACAGACAGACAGACAGAGAGAGATAGAGATAGATAGAGAGAGATAGATAGAGAGAGAGATAGAGAGAGAGATAGATAGATAGTGAGAGAGAAAGAGAGAGATAGATAGAGAGAAAAAGAGAGATAGATAGATAGAAAGAGAGAGATAGATAGATAGAGATAGATAGATAGAGATAGATAGATAGAGATAGATAGATAGAGATAGATAGATAGAGATAGATAGATAGAGATAGATAGATAGAGATAGATAGATAGAGATAGATAGAGAGAGAGAGAGAGAGAGAGAGAGAGACTGCTTTCCCAGCGGAGTCAACACCGATTTTGATGATATTATCCCTGTGAAGTAAACACATGCACACACAGACAACCGATGTGCATCTGTTTGCAGTGTAAACTGTCTTTATTGACGGACTGCTCACGGTGAGTTATGTAGCGTTGACATCTCAAAATGGCGTCCTTGGTGACGTTCCATGACGTCACATGGGTCTACGTGCTTGCGCTTTCATTGGTTTGGAATGACGCTCATGCCAAAACTGGTTTTGACTTCAATCGGAAGGCAGGGATAGTTACAAACGTTTTTTTTAAATGGATGATGTTTAAAGCACTAACGCCTGCTTATTGAAACCACCTCAGCAATTTGAGAGATATGAATTACATATCCTCGGACGGGATTCGAGTCGGCATCTTCCGAGAATCCATATCAGACGTCTCGACCGCTGGGCCACGAGGCACCCATTGGAGTATCTAATTTGGTTCTCCAGTTGATTTTAACCGTCGCACAGTGAACTCTTAGTTTGTTCAGGTTTTAGAACTTTTCATAACGCCAGTTTTCTCCTTCAACCGCTCAAGGGCGTGCTTACGTTAAACAAAAGAGGATTTACGAATGAAACTTGGGTCATTAGTTCTTGTTCTTGTTCATAGTGGGGGCGATAAGTCCTGCACTGACGTCCCGCTTGGGGTGTATTGTGCATTTCCCCCGCCAGCCTTCACCCGAGCCATCCCAACTCCTTGATGTAACGGAGTATGGCCCTGGGTCGCTGGCACAACTGCTCCAGTGATGTTGGTGGTATGTTAACCGATGTTAATCTAGAACTATACTGATCTTCAAATAGTCTGGTTGTGTTCCGTATATTTTCCGTAGCCGTGCACTCCAGCAGCACGTGCCTCACGGTCTCGTCTTCCTGTAAACATCCTCTGCACAGTGGACTGTCCGTTGCACCAGTTTTGTGAAGGTGATAATTTAGGTTGCAGTGGCCTGTGATAAGGTCCACTAAAAGTCGCAGGTCTTCTCGCTGCAGTTTCAGCAGATTGTTTGTTGTGTTCCTGTTCAAGGTTGGAAACATAGATCTTGCTTGTTTGCAGTCCTTTTTTTTTTCCCACATATTTTATTGTTGTACTTCAGTGTAGCGACAAAGTAGGTTCCGTACTTCCACCGCTGAGGGCTTGCAGAGGTTGTTTAAGTCTCCACTTACCTGTTGCTTGGTTGCATTTTTAGCGAGGGTCATTAGTCTTTAAGGCTTTACTTATCTAATTAATTACACTATAATATCATAAAGTGTAAAAGTTTGGATGTTTGTTTGTTTGTATGTTACGCTTACACGACTAAACGGCTGAACGGATCGTAATGAAGTTTGGCAAGGAGACAGATTATATCTCGTGGAACGACATAGGATACTTTTCATCATCATCATCATCACCATTAGTCATGAGTATATTTTACCTCATCGAATCTTTTGAGGCCACAGGATTTTTTTATGAATGAAACATGTGTTGCTAGTCTGCAAGGCTTTAATTCTAGTTCAGTTTAGCTATTATGCACCTGGGTGACCGAGCTACGCTCGATTTAAATACGAATACAAAATAGCAACACATCTACCGTCAGAATCTAGTCACCGCGATTCGGGATTTTGCAATGTGACTGTTGCGCCATCTAGTTTGAACCCAACGAACAAACTATTGTTTTTCATTGCCTGAAAAGAAAAAAACGGATAAAAACGTTTTCTAAAAGTGAAACCTATAGCTAGATCGATTGACTCGTTTAAAGTATTAGATTAAATCCCAAATAAAAATATTTTCTTTTGATATAAAGTTTGTAGCGTAGTTTTAGTCTAGCTAAAGTATATCACATAAAGTTTTCACTTCAGTCACTTTGGAATCATACAATTTGTCGTAGAGATTAAATTATTTAATTGGTGTGAACGTCGCTGGGCAATGCCCTAATAAAATGTAATGTGCATTGTTAAGGCGATCATTGACGTTAATACATTTTATGAGTAAAGATATCTCTTAATTCATTTTTGCGTATGACATGTTTGAGACATCTCTGCATTATGCATCACCATATTTTAATGTCATAAATTACCTGATCTTTTTATTACAGATAACCTCAGTGAGAGTCAATATTTTCACGAGCATTAGTCTTTCTTTTGTATGAAAACTTTGTTACCCACGTAACAAGTATAAAGGTGGAATTTGGAAATGTTTTCACCAAATTCCTAGTCTTCTAAATTTTAATAAATTTTCACTACGGAACCTTCCTTCAAAAACTAATATCCTCACCTTAATTTTTTTTCCATAAAACCAAAGTGCAGGGACCCAATAGTTTGATACAATAAAGTTGCTTCTCACCCCTCCTTTGCGTCTAGACGGGGTGTGGGTAGTTGAATTTTTTGTAACCTGTTGCAGTATTTACAATTTCTCTTGCAGTTTCTCCGCAACCGCTGACGCGCACGGACGTCTTTCGCGTTTTCAAATGTGATTCGAACTACAGTGGAAGGCCACTTCTAAAAGTCTAAATTCGTGTTGACCAAACCAGAAATATTTTCTCAAGAATAAAACTCGTGTTTTTGATTATTTTCTTTTGATAATCAAGATTTGCAATAAAAGTATTTTTTTATTACATTTACTTTACTGTAGTTAACTTTCATAAAAGTAACTGTTTCGTATACTTCCGGAACGAAAGTGCGTACTTTTATTAAATTTAGTTTATAAGTAAAGGACTCTGTAATTAGTGTATTCTGGAGCTAGATAAATTAACTTCAGAATAATTAAAAGTCATAAGTCATTAACCTGAAGATAATTACAAGGCACTGTTTACAAATAAAGTTTAATACGGTCACTCTCGTTATCTGGTTGCATCAATGTTCAGTAGTATCATCAGGTTCAATTAATTTTTTTTTTATTATTTTCAAAAGGAAAATATATCATTTGTGTTGTATATGTGTTTTGATATTTTAAGTTGTGAGCATGGTAGACACTACGCCTGCCATCCAGGGCTTTAAGCTGAACCGTTACTGGTACAGCCTGTGCTTTTCACCGCAAACTTTCGTTATTGAATTGAATGTATTGATTTGACTTGTGCACGCTTGCACTTCAAGACAGAATTAAAGAGTAATGTCGGGTACCTAGCAAGATGAATTCTTATGCAAGAGGCCTTCTACGTAGTGAGTATCTCGAAAATGCCTGTTTTCAACAATCTTCTTCCACTAACACCATTTTATGAGGCCTAACCTAGCCTTAAAAAACTCATTGTCTTTCTTTTGTTTGCTCTTATTTCGGCTTACAAAAATCATCTTCGTTCCTTTGTTTGCTCTTATCTAGGCTTAGAAAAATCATTATCTTTCTTTTGTTTGCTCTTATTTCGGCTTACAAAAATCATCTTCGTTCCTTTGTTTGCTCTTATCTAGGCTTAGAAAAATCATTGTCTTTCTTTTGTTTGCTCTTATTTCGGCTTACAAAAATCATCTTCGTTCCTTTGTTTGCTCTTATCTAGGCTTAGAAAAATCATTGTCTTTCTTTTGTTTGCTCTTATTTCGGCTTACAAAAATCATCTTCGTTCCTTTGTTTGCTCTTATCTAGGCTTAGAAAAATCATTGTCTTTCTTTTGTTTGCTCTTATCTCGGCTTAGAAAAAGCATCTTCTTTCTTTTTGTTGCTCTTTCCTCGGCTAAGAAAAATCATCTTCGTTCTTTTGTTTGGTCTTATCCAGGCTTAGAAAAATCTTCTTTCTTTTGTTTGCTCTTACGAGACATGCCCACAATTGAAGAGAAATGTCTAACTTTAGTGCTGTCATTCGAAAGTGTTATACTAATTTGGATTATAGCGTAAACAAAATAAGAACTGCCATAATTTAGAGATTTTTAGTTAAGATAATATCTCGGCTTAGAAAAATCATCTTTCTTTTTGTTGCTTTTATCGTGGCTTACAAAAATGATTTTCTTTTCTTTTTTGTTGCTCTTATCATCTCATTGTCCTCTTCCAGTTTTGAATGTGTTTAAGAAGTTACTATAAGACTGTGGTGGTTGTGATATTTTGGAAAATGTATACGTAATAGTTTTGTGATATTTTAAAGTGCTGGTCTATTTGTGATAATGTTTTGCCTGTTTAGTCCAAGTAAGTATATGCTATCGGCACCATAATTTAATACGTACTTTTTATATAGATAAGAAAAATAAAAGGCTGATTTAGTTTAAAGTGGACGCGTATTTTTTTTGTGTATAAAAACATGTATAACTTCTTAATGAGGCCAATTTTGATGATTAATTTTTATGTTTTGAATTGATTGTGGTTTGTGTTGTTTTGTTGGTATGATACCCATCGAAGTAGATTTTAGTCTTGAGTTTTTATTCAAATTCTGCACAACCTATGAGTAGTGAATCGGTTCTTTTAAAATCTTTGTTTTACTAGTAATCCAGAATATTGTTTAGACATGAATTTAATGAAATATATAAAAGTTATAATTAATTAAATTATTTTAGAGAGAAAATTTCACATCCTCGGACGGGGTTCGAACCAGCATCTCCCGTCAATCTATATTTGATTAAAACCAAATAGTGAGTTAAAATTCGTTGCTCGGTAAGTCTCAGCGGCCTATCGGTCATGGCGTCTAACACGCATTGTCGGAAGGTGCGGGTTCGGGTCGATGTGAATTTTGCTCTATAAAATTGTCTTTTATTATAACAGGTGAGTTTGTATATTTATAGTTTGCTATGCTATTACAATTAAATACTACCAGGACATAGTTTTTCCTATATAAGTACTATATTTGGTATAGAAATTGATAATTGGCTATACGTTTGGTTGAAGCGTGAGGCGATTCGCACAAACAATTAGAATAGCTATTCAACGTGGAAATGCTGCCAGCATTCTGGGCACTTTTCCTGCAATAAATGGTTTACTAAATTATTGAGTGTTTATTTTAATCTTTTTTTTATTTTTTTTATTAATAGGTTCGCAAACTGGACGTTTCAACAACATAAGAGACTGAGATTAACATTATATAAACAAGAATTGCTGAACGACCTACTTGGTGTGAACACAGCATGCGTATAAATTGTTCGTACCCAAAAATACAATAATTTTGTGTAATTACTATAGTTACCATAAACATCGCAAAGAGAAGAAAAAAACATTAACTATAACATTTTTTGATACTTTTGCCCGATGCATTGAAAATATAAAGCTGGTGGCATATGCTGTCGCAGCATGAGCATAACCGGTACAATGGCGAGTGCTGACCATAGTTCGTTCGACATACAGGAACTGAGAATGTTTTACGATTTGTTAGACGGCTGCCAATTCGTGGGATGGTATTTTTTTTTCTTTGTCCATCATTTTGTGTTACTTTATTATATTTACTAGCTGCGCTTCGCGGTTTCGCCCGCGTGGTGATGGATGATGTATGAATCAAATATAGCGTATGTTACTCAGGTATAATGTACATAGCTTTAAAACTAGTAAGTTAGCTGCGCTTCGCGGTTTCGCCCGCGTGGTGATGGATGATGTATGAATCAAATATAGCGTATGTTACTCAGGCATAATGTACATAGCTTTAAAACTAGTAAGTAAAAACTATGCAAGTTCCGTGCAGTTCTTAAACCTGACATAAACAGTTTTGAATGGAATCATACCATGACGCTCATTTAGGTGAACTGTTTGAATATTGTTTTCTCAAAGGTGAACGGATAATATTGTCTCTGGCATTCTATCTATTTACTATAACCAACATTGCAGACGCCTAGACGTTTGTACTCGTAAGCTAATAAACTGAGTGGATTTAGAGCGACATGTTAACGTGAGTACATACAATAAAAACAGGTGCACGGTTTTTCTGCGGTTCTTGAATAGTAGGCCTGGGCAGGCGTGCTTTAAAGTTGTCATGGTACGAATAAACCGGGCAGTTGTCGAGAAGTCCTGCTTTAAGAGCTCATAGTAAAGCCCCAGTATATTTGGCGTTTATACGTTACAAACAAACAATCTAATCTTCCTCTTTATTATAAGAGTAGATTTTTTTTTTATAAGTAAATAGGCTTGCGTTTGACTACCATCACCCCTGATGTTAAGCGATGATGCGGTCTACGTTGATCAGGATAATACTAACCAAGGTACGAATATTGCATATTTAAACCTGGAAAAGTAGTTATTGTGGCATAACTGTAATAGTTATTGTAATATGGAATTGTTTTTTTTTTTTTGTATATATTGATGCCTTCTATAAAACTGTTGTATATTACTTTGCTCTATTACAACATCCAAAACAAGACAGCATTTGTATTCATCATACAAATATTTGCCACGGCTAAGGATCGAACCCGGAACACCGGGATTCGAAGGAAGAACCCTTAACCACATAGCTAACGAAGATATTAAAAATATGTGCTTCGCCGTTGTTAAAAATATGTACCGGTGGCTGGCGGCATCATATTTGTGTGTGTAGAGGCACAATAAAGGCTGGTGCCCCCCACCCAGGAAACACCTTTAATGTCTGGTGTCTGCAAGTTGACCCAGGTCGGCACGACCCTGTAAGCCCGGGATTTTAAAGAATAGGGTTACGGTAACCTCTGCCTGTCGTAAGAGCCGACTAAAAGGGGACCCTATGAGCTCGGGTATAGTTGGGGGTGGGGCCCTAACTATCTCATCAACTAGCTCGAAGAAGACGGCGTCATGACGTGGCAATTGACGCCGTGCCATCGTTGAAGAAAGAGATGCGAAATGCTCTCAGAGTCGAGCCAAAGGGCGATGGTCCCAGTGCGTTCCTATATGGAGATCCTGGGGTCATCTATAAGCCATCGAAGAAGGCCACCGAGGGGGTTTTAGTGGAAATTCCCACATAACCCGGACGCGGATAGTGTCCGGGTATCTAATAAGATTTCCGCCTCGTAAACAAAAAAAAAGGGCGGGAATGCAAATCTAGACATATCCTTACGATTCACGTATTCACGGTTGTATTGTATGGTGTAGTTGTCATCACTCTTACGGGATATATCTCGCAAACGGTACACACTTGACCATAATATTATGTACGGAACCCTACCTTCATTTTAAAATCCCTGTTCAGTGATACCACACATGATGGGGTGGGTCGAAAAAAATTTTTGTGTAGGTGACTTTGTGCCCCCTAGAGAGGCCATATTCAATTTAATGTGACGTCACATTTTTTAACCAGAGGACACAAGAGACGTTTCCAACGACACCTGACATGTCAAATTATAATAAGTCATCATCATCATCATCTCAGCCGTAGAACGTCCACTGCTGAACATATGCCTCCCCCACAAATTTCCAAAAGGACCGGTTGGAAGCGGCCTGAATCCAACGTCGTCCTGCTACCTTTATCAGTCCACCTTGTCGGTGGACGGCCTAATCTGCGCTTGCCGGTCCGTGGTCTTCACTCCAGATCCTTTCGGCCCCATCGGCCATCTGTTCAGCGTGATATGTGCCCTGCCCACTGCCACTTCAACTGGCTAATCTTCTGGGCTATGTCGGTGACTTTCGTTCTTCTACGGATCTCCTCATTTCTGATTCGATCACGTAGAGAAACCCCGAGCTTAGCCCTCTCCATAGCTCGTTGTGCGACTTTGAGCTTATCTATGAAACCCATAGTAAGAGACCACGTTTCAGTGCCATAAGTCATCACTGGTAACACACATTGGTCGAAGACTCTTGTCTTGAAGAATTGATAAGTAGTTTAGTTTTGAGGAAACAGATAAACATACATGCACACGTACTGCTCAAAAACTAAACCCTCCGTTTTGCTTCGTACTCGGGTTAAAACGGCCCTTAATATTTGTCGTCTGTACGTTGACCCAGGTCAGGAACGCTAGTCTAGACAGTTTATGGATATGTTATATGTATATTCTGAAACCGCTTTTCTTGCGGACTGTACTGGGACTGGCTGATACGGACGATACGGTTGTTTGTGGTGTGAGAATTATCGATATACTTATCGATATGTCTGAGGTCCAATGAGACATTTTTTTGGTAAGAGGTAGAGACGTCGAAGTTGCCATTAATATTTTGACTGACCAGTAGCACAGTTGGTAGCAACAATGCCTTCTGCGTCGCTGGTTCGATTCCCGGACAGGTTGCACATTTGTGTGCGTGAACATATCTGTTTGAGCTGTGTCTGTGTGTGTATATGTATTATATGTACTGATACTTTTCATCATCTATAACCACGCGGGTGAAACTGCGGTGCGCAGGTAGTCTATGCTAATATTATAAAGAGGAACGATTTGTATGTACTCGTATGTATGTTTGTAGCGAGTTGGCTCAAAAAGTACTGGACCGATTTCAAAAATTCTTTCACCATTGGAAAGCTACATTCACCCTGAGTAACAAAGGCTATATAAGATCATCATCATCATCATTCATCAACGCGCGTGTGAAACCGCGGAGAGCAGCTAGTAGTGCGTATAATACAAACAATGCCACTCCTCAGTAACGCCTCACCAGTCACCAGCACCATGATGCAAACAAAGCTATCGTGTGTACCTCAGGCCTGTAATATATGCCGCCCACGCCCTTCTAGCCCTTGACGGCAATTCTCTCTAAGGTCCATCGAGTTAACTGCATGAATTGATGCCCTGATTAAACCTTTGTTTATTATGTTCATCTATCTAGAAGTGCTTTTATGTTTTGTGTAAGTTAAAAGTACGTTTGGAAATGTAGGGCATATGAAATCCTTACACAAAACTATCTACAGACTTCCAAAAAACTGGGTGAAATGATTCTCAAAATTCTTTTTTTATTTGAAAGCTGGTGCGGGAAGCAAGGTGGTCCCATTTAAATTTTATCAAATTCGGTCCAGTAGTTTTTGAGATACACTCCAATAACTGAATAGAATGGAAGTCGGCATTAACTTATTCAAATTGTACGTGTTTTATCCAAAAAATGGTACTGAGGTCGCCACCAAAAAGTGTGAAATTTGTTGAATTGGGTACCGTGATAGTTGAGAAATACCTATTATCACAATATTGTTCGCGTGGTACCGACTTCGACTAGTTGTTTCACACTTTTAGTGACCCTTGCTACCTACGGAATAATATTCATTCACCGTTAATAAAGATTTCCTCGAGATATGCGAAACACTTTTCAATTATTGGAGTGTAACCTATAACCGCTAAACCGAATATAAGAAAACTAGCTGCTCTCCGCGGTTTCACCCGCGCGGTGATGGATGATGATGATGGTGATGAATCTTATATAGCCTATATTACTCAGGGTGAGTGTAGCTTTCCAATGGCGAAAGAATTTTTGAAATCGGTCCAGTACTTTTTGGACTAATTCGTTACAAACATACTTACATACAAATCTTTCCTCTTTATAATATTAGTATAGAAGTATAAATAGATTATAATGAATGGCCCCAACTCGGAAGTATACTCCTTCAAATAAACAAGTACAATTTGAAAAATTTAATACCGACTTCCATTCTATTCAGTTATTGGAGTGTATCTCAAAAACTACTGGACCGAATTTGATGAAATTTGAATGGGACCTCACGGGAAGCACCAGCTTTCAAACATTTTGAGAATCGGTTCCATCTATCGAAAGTTATGAGGTAACAAACATTAAAAAAAAACAGTCGAATTGAGTACCTCCTCCTCTTTGGAAGTCTGTAGAAAAGAATTTTGAGATTCGGGCAGTAGATATCGATGAACATACATAAAAAAATAAAAACAGTCGAACACAGAACCCCCTCGTTTTTTTTTGAAAAATAAAGCATACCAACGTAGAGAAAATAATGATAAATAAAATATCTCTAAACCATTGGGGTACAATTTATGTTACAAAAATAACAACTACGTGTAAATCTAAAATCTAAATGATCTCTTAAATTATAAATGTAAGTAGACTTAAAGCCCTTTGTCGTCTGGGACCCCGAAGTCTAGACCCCGTCTAGACTGCGTTAGCCCCCTAAACCGTCTACCGGGGAGGCAGGAGGTCCTTCCTTATTGTTTTGGTAATATGCATGCTAGAGGTCAATAAACCGTCGCCGGGATCCGCTCGTTTGAATCCTCTTAAGGCGCGGTCCAACCCCAAATTTAAAATAATTTACGATGCTTTACGTAAGGTTGAAAATCGCGTGTTAGATTCCAATCTAACACGCGATTTTCAACCTTCGACGATGTAATGCGAAAATGCGTTAGTTTTGTACGTTTTCTTTATATTTGTCGATATATACTAACAGAATCGAAAAAACTGCTGGTTATAACTTTAGTACTATACGTTGGCTATGTATTACCTGAAAAAAAATATAGTGTTATCGCTGAAAATTCCGAGTAGTTTGGGCGTGAAAGTTTATTTTTGTGGACCTATTCAGGATTTTTTCTGCAGAAAGAGAGTTATATTTATGAATTCTATTCGGTTATTACTCTTTTCCTATTCCTTTTCTAACCTTCGTATTTTTTTCATAATATACTATCGATCTGTTTCGTTGCATTGGGTGTTTAAAAATTCTACTTTTTACTATTATCAGGATACGAGCGCGCCTTAAGTACCGAAGAAATCGTCAATCAAATTATTGTAATATATTCTAGTTCATATATCTCATATTCATAACTCTTTTATACATTTCAGTATGTTTATAATTAAAACTTATTAAAGAATAAAAAATCTAATTTAAATTCTCCTTATTTTCAGGTAATTGTGTAAACATCCTGCAGCTGTGCGGAGAAGAGAAACTGGAAAATCTGCCTGATGACGAAATAATCACAGCATCATGTTCAGAACAGCCCAAGGTACTTCACAAACTGAACTTTCACGTAGGGTTAACCTGGTCAAACTGGAGACCAACTCTACTATATCACAACGTTCAACAATCTATTCCGCTGCAACTGTCCTAAATACAGCTTAGTAACTTCTACACTTTCAAACACATGTCCATGAAATATTCCAACAAAAATCATGTATCCATAAATATAAAGATTTAAAAAATCTTTATATTTATTTAGGCGTAGACGTGGTACCCATACATGTGAAATCACGAGGAAAAGTTTTGAATTTTAAAATCGGTCCAGTAGTTTTTCAGTTTACTCAATACAAACATACATACGAATTATTTTTCTTCACAATACTTATGAGTATAGATTCCGTAACCGGTTATTTGGAGGAATTAATCTATTTATAGTGCGTTCGAATGCGTCCTTCGTGAGCGTTTTTAGCGAAAATAACGCTAAAAACGCTCACAAGGGGGGCGTTTGAATTGGGAATCTGTGGGTGAAAATGTCGTTCATGTCTCTTTTTGTTCAGCGTTCGGAAAGCTAAAAAGAGGTATTTTTACCACCAATAAGTGCTATTTTTGACCCACGTCCGGAGCATGGTTGTTTGTGATCGTTTTTTGACAACTATGTATTTGACACCATCATGCGTTTTTAGGTCTTTGCTCAGTTGCGCGTTCAAATAGGGTGTGGGCAAAAGTGGCAAAATAAAGTTTGTGAGCTTTACGAACGCTTTAACAAAAGAGCCATCAATGAAAACGCCATTAGAATAATACTTAGTTATCTTCACGCACACAAAGACTTTTATAGCTCCACGGTAATATTAATATTACAATAGTTCTGTTGGGAATGCTATTCTCTTTATGCTAGCCCTTCACATGCCTATTTGTATTTGTGTATTTGGCATATTTGACAAACAATTACCATGTTGTACAATTTTATTTGACCTTATTTGCTTATTTGACAAATAAGTCCAATACCAAATGCGCGTTACCGTATAGTATAAATAAAGAGAACAGTTAGGAAACTACCTACAAACGTTCGAAACGGCTCACTCACACAAACATGCGCATCGACGAGAGCCCTAAGCTGTTGTCGCGGTGCTGTCAGCACCCCTAGCACGCGGCGGAGAGTAATAGTCTTTCCACCGTTTTTATCCACCCGTCAGTGGAAATAATTGTCTTCTCCACCTTACAGAGCACGGCAACCGGGGAAAGAGATAAAATGTTTCCTTTTGACGTATCTCGTGGACAGTATGTCCCGCTACTCCCGCTATAGAGCACGGACTCGTCGAAACGTGGATATAATTCTCTCCGATTGACATAACGCGGAGAAAGGTAGTCATCTTCTTTGAAGGTGGTGGAAAAAGTTGATTTTCATCCAAAAATGTCTTGCGCATATTATAATAACATTTTGTAGCGGAAAGGAGAGAAATAGTCCACTGCCCGTGCTAGCCCTGCAGTAGTGAGGCCGCGTAAAGACTAGTTGTCACGTATAAGGTTATATCCGCTGAACTAGGTTTAGTTTCCATACTGTCGCATCTCTATACTATGACATAGGGATCAAATAGGTAAGAAATCAAATTTGTCTGCCAAATGTGGATGGACGTATTTGCTTCTATATGCATGTTTGCATGAACGTCATATATTTTGCCAAATACAACAAATAATCAATAGCGAACACAAATAGCCATGTGAAGTGCGACCGTTAGATTAAGTCAATATCTTATGATGCAAACGGCGCAATGCCTATAAGCTGTGGATACGGAAACTGCAAACTGCAACTTTCACTTTAGTCCGTGACGGTGAATCTAAGCTCGACCTAGTTTAGCCTCAAAGAAGTGGGCTGCACACCTATCTCTCAGCCACCCAGTGACCGAGTTTTTTTTGTTGACATTTCATAATGGCCGATATACTGCACTATTTTGTATGTGCTGCTCATGTAGAGCAGCACATATGAATATATGAAACTTACGAACAACGAAAAGGTTCTTAAATGATAAGTTTTAAAATGAGGAATGTTTTCTCCTCGAACTGTACCTTCTTAATGAAGTCATCATCATCATCATCTCAGGCGTAGGACGTCCACTGTTGAACATAAGCTTACCCCATAATTTTCCAAAAGGACCGGTTGGAAGCGGCCTGCATCCAACATCGTCCTGCGACATTAGGTCGTCTGTCCACCGTGTCGGTGGACGACCTACGCTGCGCTTGCCGGTCCGTGGTCTCCACTCCAGAACCTTTCGGGCCCATCGGCTATCTGTTCTGCGTGCTATGTGCCCTGCCCACTACCACTTTAACTGGCTAATCTTCTGAGCTATGTCGGTGACTTTCGTTCTTCTACGGATCTCCTCATTTCTGATTCGATCACCCGAGAAACCCCGAGCATAGCCCTCTCCATAGCTCGTTGTAATAAATGAAGTAAATTATAAGAAAACTTTATGCTTCTACTGACTCAAACCGTTTTACGTGGACGAAACATAGTCTAGAGACCATCGTGTATGGAAATTTATTATTTGATAAATACAATTTTGCATAAACCATGGTTTAAACCCAGGTTTTCTTAAGTCTTAACGGTAACCGTCTTATAAAAAAATGTGGTAAAAATAGTCTTGACCATACGAAGAAATAATATCAGGAAGAGTAACTGCCTGAAAAAAAGTCGTGTTCAATCAATAACATAGTTCACGCCGCTATGACTCAGCTGTCATAGTAGACGTTGCAGCACGCGCGTGGACCAATCCCTGCTTTCCTTCTGAAATGTAAACCAATCACCGAACATGTCTATTTGTAACCTCGGAAGTAATTCGTATTTGGAATCATACGTCGTTTTGGTTTGAAGGACCACTTTTTGTGTGAAGTTATGCTTCCTGGCATTATTTCTTCGTAGTCCTGACCTTAAAAATTGGTTTATGGGAATTTAATTTAGATTTGTTTTAAACCACGGTTTTATCTAGACATTTAGAGGGAAATCTAGAGTCAACATTTTTAAGGCGGAAAGGGTTTAAGGTCGTAGAAACTATTACTTATTATGTGGTATAAACTTGATTTTCCGGTATCGTCCAAATACCAAAAGACATTGCGTCAACTTAGCGTTCATATATATCACAATTTTGAGGGTCTGACGATAGCCAAATCGGAAAACCAGTCTATGATTACCATGTTGTTCTGATCTGCAGGATCAAAACTTCAAGTTGCACCTAAAACATATACATAGTAAGAAAACAATAATATAAGCGTCAACAAACGATTACGTACTAGTTCCAAATGAAAAGCAATTACAATTATTAACTTTGATCACACATGTCGCAATTCCTACAAAAACGATACGATTTCTGAGAAAACAATAAATTACTGGCCAAATATGGCGCGTTAAACTACGAAGAAATAATGTCAGGAAGCATAACTCAGAACAAATTCCACACAAAAGTGGTCCTTCAAACCAAAACGTCGTATGATTCCAAATACGAATTACTTCCGAGGTTACAAATAGACATGTTCGGTGATTGGTTTACATTTCAGAAGGAAAGCAGGGATTGGTCCACGCGCGTGCTGCAACGTCTACTATGACAGCTGAGTCATAGCGGCGTGAACGATGTTATTCATTTAGCACGACTTTTATTGGGTAATTTTTTAAGGCAGTGTCTCTTCGTAGGCGTTAAAGAAGGAAAGAAGTTCGAACTTGGTTCAGCATGCAACATGATTGAAGAGGAATATAAAACGTTTCATTATTTTGTGCACTTTGCCAACACTCATGCACCACTAAGAACGCTAAACGGTTAATAATCCACCACTATTACTCGTCAAAACTAGAAGAAGCACAAATCTAGGGAAAACTAACAAAATCAACGTCATTGTTGTGTTGCTTTTCCCGCCATTGAGTGATTTTCTTGTGTATGTGTTGCGAGAGGGAGATAGCTGCACACTGCATGTCTGCTTTAAGCAGTCTTCCAGTGTCATAAATATTTTCAATATATTTTGGACGGATTTTTCGAAATACATTCGCACACATTTCTGTGGGCCGAGCAAGAAAATCTGTTTAAGTGTAACGTAATCGCATCGTTAACGTATTTAGTACAGTCATTTATCTAGTACAATAGTGGCACATATAACTTATGTTTGTACTGAATACGTAAACGATTCGATAACGTTACACTTAATCAGATCTTCGTGCTCGGCCCACCGGACTCAGTATTGCTTCACGGTAGAAATAGGTACATTGGTTAAGGCGGTATCAGACGGTTCACTTTTCGTTCATTTTTGTCTTTCATTCGGCATCTTTCACTCGAAATGATTCGTCTGAGCCCCTATAGAAACAAGAGTGCCTAATGAATTCATTAATGAACCGATCCAACGATGTTGGATATTTTCATTCGCATCTTTCACTCCCATTCCGAATGAACGACAAATGAACTGAACACAGAGAGAACGTTCACTCGGATTTGGTCATTTTGTCTCGAGTCCTGAAGAAGACGAATGTCGCTACGCTACATCGCTACATTAAATATTTTCTCTGATTTCGCCGTAAAATTGTGTTCAAGTGGAATGATACTTAAACGCTGCTGTTTTTGGACAACTTTAAAAACTACCAACGGCTTTGAAACCACAAACTTCTTGATGACCATGATCCAAGACGCACGACTTCATTCGACGACATATTGAATGAAAAAAGAAGTGAATGTTCATTTCTATTTCATTCCACCTAAGCCGTGTGAACATGGAATGAAAGAAAGATGAATCATTCACTCGAGTGTAAATTCATTCGAGTGAAACGTCTGATATCACCTTTAGTAATTCTCGTTCGGTCAGTAATTTCACTGACTACAGCGCCCTTCATACTGTAACATAGTAATGTTTGCGCACGAACACCTAAGCAGATTTTAGTGCTCGGCCCACTGTGGTGATGATAATAGCTTTATCATCTTGGTAACATGTGCCCCATTTCCTCATATAACCATGATACCTTATCGTTGCGGTTACATAGGGTATTGGATACCGTTACCATTGACCGTGTAGATAATTGTAGATATAACATGCGGTTTTGTATTGTTAGGTTTCTGCTTTAAAGTTCTAAATGTTTATTTTAAAAGTTCGTCTGCCATTCGCTCGTGGGATACGACTAAATGACAGTTAGTTAAGCAACTTAGGCTAAGTTGCTCCTCATAAAATCAGCTATCCACCATTAAAAGTCTCGTTACAATCGCTCTAGCAGTTTTGGAGAGAATGCCGAAACACAGCGACAGGCAAACAGACCGTATGTACCGTTTATACTTTCTCTAGAACTCTTTTATGTTTTGGGTTATTTTGGTAATAATGAAAGACATCTTTTAGTTGTATAGTGACCCTTGCTACTTACGGGATCGATTGTCATTCAACTTCAATACGATATCACCAAGATAGACAAACACTTTTCAGTAATTGGAGTGTAACTCGAAAACCGCTTGGATGAATTTGATGAAATTAAAATGGGACCACCTCGGATGTATACTCAACCGAACAAAAAAATCGGACTACTCTATAAAGAGTATTCCGTGATCATACATAAAAAAATGCGTCGACTTCAGAACCTCATCACATCACATCATCACAGCATAATGTCATATGGTATCCTGCTGTGGGGGTCAGCGGCGGACATAGAGACAGTTTTTATATTGCAAAAGCGGGCAGTTCGAGCCATCTACGAAATGGGTCCCCGCGAATCCTTAAGACAAATGTTCAAAGAAATTAATATATTAACTCTTCCATCTTTGTATATCCTAGAAAATATAATGTACGTTCGTAAAAATATAAAGAAGTTTAGAATAAATAGTGATATGCATAATATTAATACTAGAAATAAGGATAGGATAGCTGTATCTAAATTTAGACTAACGAAAACTAAAAATAAGTCCTTCTTAGGCAATTGTGTACGTTTCTATAATAAAATCCCGAAAGACATTACTGAGCTCACTGAAGGGAAATTCAAGTTACGTGTCAAAAATATACTAATGAAAAAAGCCTATTATAAATTGAGTCACTACTTAGAAGACAAAGATGCCTGGAAGCTTTCCACTTCTGCCTAATAGCCAACTATTGAATAAATTTGTTATTTTAATACTACTCATATGTAACCTCAATGTACAAAGACTTGAAAAAATAATGGCCCACGAGTTTCTTGCTGCTTCTTCTCGGCGGTGGTTCTTTTCCGAAGACAGCGGTAGAATCATTTAAAAATTTTTGACGTTCATAAGAGTGTCTATGATGCCTAAACTGAATAAATAATTTTTGAATTTGAATTTGAATTTGAATCATCCTTTTGGAAGTCGGTTGTTAATGATTCGGCAGTAGAGTAGAGATGCTATACGTACCTATATAGTTTTCTTTTATTACTGGACAAGTTGATTGCTTGATGGTAAGTAAGCATCACGCATGCTCACGGTAGTTGCAGTGCATCCACATTTTGCTATGTTTTACATGTATGTAACAGAATAGCGAGCCTATAGCCATCTTATACCTTAGTCAGTGTGTATATCCAGCCATTAAAATGTTAACATAAATCTACTAAATACCACGAAAAACTCTTTATACTTACCCTTTTTTAAATTATTTATAACTAGCTGCGCGTTGCAGTTTCACCTGTGGTGATGGATGATGATGAAGAAAGGTATCCTTTGTTCTTCCTCAAGACATAATTTATCTCCTTGCCAAATGTCATCGAAATGGGTTCAGTGGTTCAAGCGATTACTTCGTACAAACTCAAAAACTTTACTTTATATTACTACTAACTTCGCCCCGCGGTTACATCAGCGTGGTGATGTACGCCAAATATAGCCTATTTCACTGAGAAAAAATGTAGTTTTCTGTTAGTGGTGAAACCATTTTCAAAATCGGTTTAGTAGCTTTTGAGTTTTCATTACAAACAAACAAGCAATGAAATCTATTCTCTTTATTTTATAAAAATATAATATGTTTAGTGTAGATATTATAAAGTATAGATTCATCATCTTCATCATCTCAGCCGTAGGACGTCCACTGCTGAACATATGCCTTCCCCATAACTTTCTAAAAGGACCGGTTGGAAGCGGCCTGCATCCAACGTTGTCCTGTGACCTTTATCAGGTCGTCTGTCCACCGTGTCAGTGGCCGACCTACGCTGCGCTTGCCGGTCCGTGGTCTTCAATCCAGAACCTTCCGGACCCATCGGCCATCTGTTCTGCGTGATATGTGCCCTGCCCACTGCCACTTCAACTGGCTAATCTTCTGAGCTATGTCGGTGACTTTCGTTCTTCTACGGATCTCCTCATTTCTGATTCGATCACGTAGAGAAACCCCGAGCATAGCCCTCTCCATAGCTCGCTGTGCGACTTTGAGCTTGCTTATGAGGCCCATAGTAAGAGACCACGTTTCAGTGCCATAACTCTTCACTGGTAACACACATTGGTCGAAGACTCTTGTCTTGAGGCACTGGCGTCCTGAGCACGCGGCGGCGAGTAATAGTCTTTCCACCGTTTTTATCCACCTGTCAGTGGAAATAATTTCCTTCTCCACCTTACAGAGCACGGCAACCGGGGAAAGAGATAAAATGTTTCCTTTTGACGTATCTCGTGGACAGTATGTCCCGCTACTCCCGCTATAGAGCACGGACTCGTCGAAACGTGGATTTATATTTTGAAAGTTTCATGCACAATTAAAGAGATATACTACGCATGTTTGATGGATTCATAAAATATCAAAGGTAGATGTGGCTTTTTTGTTAATTTATTTATTTATCAACAAAATCCACAGCTCTTGTAAGTAAACAATATTTATTAAATTTTAAACTTAAAGCCAATGACGGATTTACATTTTACGATCATAAATTATTAATCGACGACAGTCATCAAGCAGGATGTAGTACTATTTAATATTAACCTAGAATAATTTCAACATATGACAGGCCTGTTGGTCTAGTGGTTAGTGACCCTGACTGCTATGCCGGAGGTCGTGGGTTCGATTCCCACCCAGGACAAATGTTTGTGTAATGAGCACGATCATTTGTTCTGTGTCTGGGTGTAATTTATCTATAATATGTATGTATTTAGAAATATATAAGTATGTTTATCAGTTGTCTAGTACCTATAACACAAGCTCTGCTTAGCTTGGGACTAGATGGCGTTGTGTGATAGTTGTGGAATATTTATTTATTTATATTAATAGATAAGTTCTTAAAATAATTAAGTTACATGTGTATTATATATTAAGTGAGTATGAAGATAAAGAGTGTGTGAGAGAGCTTCCTATAATAACACCAAAGTCGTACGAAAGTAGAGCCGGGGTATTAAACAAACTCGTGTGTGTGTGGTGTACATGTGACCTCTCCTAATGCCACCAGTACCGTAAGAGTTTGGGTACCAGGAGAAGACCACGAGTGTGTACTTGTACACGCATGTGTGATATGCATATGAGAGAAAGAGAACGAGTGCAAATGCGTGTATGTATGTGAGTGTGTATGTGTGTATGTGAAGATCAGTGTGTGAAGTTTCTATGTGAACTTGAATTTATTTATAATTTGTATATATGTAGGTACATGTATGGGTAGTTATATGTGTCCGTGATTAGAGAAGGTTAGTTATTTTGTATATTAATTATTTTTTGGACTTTCATGCTTAAAGATACACCTGGTGCTATGGAAAATATCAACGGAATTAAACATTTTGTTATAATTTCTATGCATTCTGCTAATAAGCGAGTTTTGATAATTAGTTTTTGAATGTGTGACCGCAAACAACCTGGTATGTCTTGTTCTAGTTTTAGGACAACAGAAACACATATACATACAATAAATAAAATTTACCTTAAATGGCACCTATGATGTACAAACCATAGAGAGCGCTACTCGCGCCGTCTATCCACGTGGATGAACTATCCTCTGACGTTGCCGTGCTCGGAAGGGAGATACAAATGCCATGGTGGAATAGATTTCTTTCCTCTCCACGGGGAGAGGAAAGAAATAGTCTACGGCCCGTGCTAGCCATGCTGGGGTATTGTAGACGAAAACAAATCATAGAATTATAATTCTGTGGAATATGATTTTGACATTTTTGAAAGGAATGTTCGGTTTGAGGTTAGACTAAGAAAATCAATTGTTTACTGACCAGCACAGCTCAGTCATACAGGTATTATAACAATAATTAATCGTCACACCCGTTAGTCTGCAGGGCTTGTGTTACGGTGTGTACACAGTATACAGTAGAGTTAGTATCGCGTGTGCATGTCCTCTCTGTTCCCACTTGTTTACTCGGTATAGCAACAATGACCGCGTTTATTGAATCATCCACCACGGGTACAGTCGCGTGCTAAAGTCATTCAAGGCTATATTGAATCGTTATCTTTTCTACCAACTTCCAAAAAAGGAGGAGGTACTCAATTCGACTGTATGTTTTTTTTAATGTTTGTTACCTCATAACATTCGACTGGGTGAACCGATTCTCAAAATATTTTTGTTTGAGAGCTGGTGCTTCCCATTTAAATTTCATCAAATTCGGTCCTGTAGTTTTTGAGATATACTCCAATAACAGATTTTTACCAAAGTAATAGAATGGAAGTCGGTATTAAATGTTTCAAATTGCACTTGTCTGTTGTAGTGTTTATATAAATATTATATAATAAACTCAAAAACTACTGAACCTAATTTGATAAAATTTACATGGGGACCACACCAAAAGCAATAGCTTTCAACCAAAATAGAATTTTGGGATTCTGTTCACCCAGTTCAGAGATACGAGGTAACAAACATAAAAAAATACAGTCGAATTGAGTACCTTCTCCTTTTTGGAAGTCTGTAGAAAAATTTATTTAGCCAACAGCAAAACTGTGAAGCGCTGTACTAAATGAAGTTATTTAAATGTTTATAAGCAAGACCGTTAATGTTAATTTATTGATTTAGGCGTTCCTTTGCGGAAATCCATTATCAGAAACGATATTAGAAGAAATATTTAGTGACACTTCCGCTGAAAACAATGTTTATGGCCGAGTTGCGGTGTGAACCACCCTCCCTCCCGCATGAACTGCAAATAGGAAGTATACAGAATAAACAACATACCGTTTTAATGTCATGGCAAAGAAAAGAATGCATAACATTTTTGCAGTTAGCTGTACCGAGTACTAGGCGAACAGCGGAGGTGTGTACTATGTGCTTGTCTGTGGGGGATCTGTTGATGACGTCATACGATATATTTATACTATAGCCGTGATTCGCGTTTTGATGGCATGTCCGACATCATATAAACAATATCGTGGACGACGGGAGATATAGGTCGAATATTTACTCACTGTTTTATATCTATACTAATATTATAAAAAGGAAAGAATTGTATGTATGTTTGTAACGAATTGGCTCAAAAAGTACTGGACTGATTTCAAGAATTCTTTCAGTATTGGAAAGCTACATTCACCCTGAATAACATAGGCTATATGAGATTCATCATCATACATCACCGCGCGGGTGAAACCGCAGAGAGCAGCTAGTCACTGATATATATAATAATAATAATAATCTTTATTTCGGGCAATAGCACAGTTACACATTGTAAAAATACCAGCGGCCCATATCGAAAACAAATACCTTACAGAATATATATTTTATAGGGTTAATATAACAAAACTATATCGTACAGTTAGGGATTCATGTTCAGTTTCGGCTCCCTGTACCGACGGAAAACAATCCCTTCAGGCCAAAAGTCTGGTGCCAGGAATGTGTCTCTCAACCTGGCTGGAAATCTGAACACATATGACTTGAAGTACGTTTCGCGTTTTGATTCCAGCCGCGTTATCTTAACCTCCGGTAGGGCCTGAACCGGGATTCTTCCTTCGTCACATTTGTCGCGTATATACCGCACGATCTCGTCTCCTGACGTGCTCTTCTCAAATCGGGAGAGGTATATAGCTGATATATATGTTACAGCCAAAGTAATAAATCTGGATATTATACATAATGACTGGTCATTATATATAATATCTACTCAATTTAGATAAAGTGATAATTGACACAAAATTAATCACATTAACTAGCTATTTTATATAATATCTTCGAAGACTTGGATAATGTAAGAGCACAAGTAGGTATAGGTTAGGTTAGGTTATTTTGAATTTTGTTATTAACTTTTACATTATATATAATAGCAAAATTGATAATGTAAGATAATTATAATAATAAAATAAAAATAATAATTAAAATTGAAAATGTCTAGATAATGTGATAAATTAATCACTTAATCAGGATATTATTCACCATAGCTGGTAAAAGTTAGCCAAAGTAATAAACCGTGTCAAAAGTAAAAAACAAATAGAGTCATAAATTATGTATTATAATTAATATGTATCCATATATATGTTATTACCATAAGATTTTAAAAATAGTAAATGAAAACGTAAAAGTTAATAACAAAATTGAAAATAACCTAACCTTTTTTTTTTTTTTTTTTTTTTTTTTTTGTCCCGGGGAAATCCTTTATGGATACCACCCACCACGGGGAGGGAGGTGGTTATGTGGGAGTCCGTATACCCACCAAAACCCCGGGGTGTTCCGTCACTGCCGCCCTCGGCGGGAACGCGGGACAGATTTTTCACACGACCGCGAACCCGCCGTGGCTGTCCGTTGCCGGACCCTTCTCTTCGCGGCACGCCAGAACACATGGCGCGCCGCAACTGCCTCGGAGACCAAACTCGCCAACAATGGGCGCCAGACTTCCCCGTGTCTGGTCGCCCGTGGTCTCCCTGCGGTGGGTCGGATACGTAGCCCCACCGCCTGCTACGTCAGCCACAAGGGATAGCCCCCCCGCGACCCCACCTCCTCGAGTCTGCGCCGAGCGCCCGGACCCCACCTCCTCGAGCCTGCACCAAAGTGCCCGGGCCCCCCTCCTCGAGCCTGCGCCAAAGCGCCCGGGCCCCACCTCCTCGAGCCTGCGCCAAAGCGCCCGGGCTCCACCTCCTCGAGCCTGCGCCAAAGCGCCCGGGCCCCACCTCCTCGAGTCTGCGCCAAAGCGCCCGGACCCCGCCACTCCTATGTGGACTTGGCGGCCAAAGCCCATAGGAGCGGCCCGCCTGAGCCGGCCAGCGCACCCCAACGCCGGCGCGGCCCCTGGGTTCCTCTTGGCTTCACCGTGGTGTACCTAGCCACGGTTACTGAGCCCCCCCGCCACGTCAATGCGAGAACCCTTTGGGGGGGAAAATAACCTAACCTAACCTAACCTATACCTACTTGTGCTCTTACATTATCCAAGTCTTCGAAGATATTATATAAAATAGCTAGTTAATGTGATTAATTTTGTGTCAATTATCACTTTATCTAAATTGAGTAGATATTATATATAATGACCAGTCATTATGTATAATAACTATTTAATCACTATGACTGTAACATATATATTTTTTATACTGTATTTTTAAAAGGGGTTTTGTCACACAGTGACCATTTCACCCCCGTACACACATACACATAAATACATCAAACAACGAAGTAGATCTAACCTTATTCTTATTAAAAGCAGTTTTATCGCTATAAGACCAGGCAGAACAACTGAGCTAAAATGACAAAATACCTATTTTTTTATGCAGCGAGTCACTTCTTTAAGTAGGTGATTAGGTTTCCACACAAAACGCTTAATAAACCTATTAATTACTATGACTAAAGTTAATATATTATACCCTAACTACTTAACTACCCGTAAATATAGTTTACAAGCATCTCCGCTTCCTCGGAAAGAGGGGTAGCCAAGATGCTGTTGCAAACCCCTACATTATAATCATAGATAAAGCTCATGTCCCGTCGTTGCGCCTCATTCCGAACACACTCCGTCAACACATGATGCACGTCTTCCTCAACATCACACTCTAAACAGTTAGGGGAATCTGAGATTCCCATTAAGAATTTAAACTTGTTTGACGGAATGTGTCCGGAGCGAAGTCTAAACAATAATACAATACTCCTTCTATTGAGTGCTTGTTGTTCGAACCACGGGTACCACTGATATATATATATATATATATATATATATATATACATATATACATATATATATATATGTACAGTGGAATACGTTCATAATGACATCGCATCGCAGGGATATAACAAACACTACATACAAAAAAATAAACAATCTCCTGTTTTGTTAGTAAGTATTTTATTATAGTATGTAAAGTAAATAGAAAGAAACAAAATAGAGATTACCCAAAATAAAATTCTAAGTTATTAAGTACATGTACATATACCACTGAGACTCAAAACTAGAAAAAGTCATGCACGCGCCGAATGACGTCGGGACGACTCGGAATGCGGAATGACTCTCCCGAACACTGCCGAAGGTGTTAGGAGTCATGTCGTTCACTATGAAGGCCTATTCAGACCTGAGCGTTATTCGCTACCGCTGTGGGTAGCGAAAAATACCTCGCGAAACTCTATGGGTAAATAGTATGAAGTTCCATAACTGCAGCGAAACTTGTACCGCCTGGTGAGGCGGTATTTTCTCTTGTTTGGCGAAACTAGTTCCGCCGCCCCGCTAACCGTTGCCAACGAATATCTCTACCGCCCGCGGTAGAGATATCCGCTTTGGTGTGAACAGTGAAATTAACGCATACCCTTTCGAATTTGTCTATCGCTCGCGGTAGCGAATAACGCCCAGGTTTGAACAGGCCTTAAGACGCGGTCCAACCCCAATTTTAAAATAATTGAAGATGCTTTACGTAAGGTTGAAAATCGCTTGTTAGAATGGACGATGTAATGCAAAAATGCGTTAATTATTTGTACGTTTTCTTTATATTTTTCGATATATACTAACACAATTGAAAAAACTGCTTGTTATTAATTTAGTACTATACGTTGGCTAAGTATTACCTAAAAAAATATAGTGTAATCGTTGAAAATTCTGAGAGTTTGGACGTGAATGTTGATTTTTGTGGACCTATTCAGAATTGTTTTCTGCTGAAAGAGAGTTATATTTATGAATTCTATTCGGTTATTACTCTTTTCCTATTCCTTTTATAGCCTTAGTATTTTTTTCATAATATACTATCGATCTGTTTCGTTACACTAAGTGTTTAAAAATTCTGCTTTTTCTTTAATCAGGGTACGAGCGCGCCTTAACAGGGCAGAGTTTGTTAAAAATGGGTCACAATATGTAACATGTCACTATAAGGGAAGTCATTATATCCGACGTAGTTATAAATAAGTGAAAACGAAACTTCGCTGTGTAATTATAATAATAATAAGCGGTTGGTCAATGTAGGCGGAGTCATAACAAAACGATTCTACTTTATAATAGGTAGATATAACGCAATAATCACGATTTGTATTGAAACCAAGCGTGCTGACTTATTAATTAATAATTGATAGGGATATATGTATAATAGGGACAGGTTACCCAAAGAAATGCTGGATAACTTGATTCTCAGCATGCCCAGGAGGATCACGCATGTGTTCGAGCCAGGGGAGGAGTATAACTCGTAACTGACTCAGGCATATCGAATTGAAATTATATTGAATATAAATCTTTTATTAATAAATTGTTGATAAAGTTCAATTTAAAAAAAATATCAGTTTATGCTAGTGATCACAAACTTTTTTGATTTGTTATGTCCTTGCCTTTGGGGGCTCGAATTTTTGACACGCGCATTAGTTTTGGCGTATGTCTGGCTGCAACCGATGCAACAAATACTATGAGTTATCTGTGTCACCGTTGCCCTAGATACATGACAGTTTGTCTTGTTGCACATGAACGACACGTTACGTTACACGCACGCGTATTCGTGCTAGGCTACTGAAACGCGTCTCGTCTCTTACGTATTTTGTGGTCTCTTGCAAGTTTGCCGAAGCGTAGACGCCGTAGCACGGTAATGCAATCTATCCCTGACTACGGTAATGGAAGGTAGGTAGTTAGATAGATACACTCTTTATTACAACACCACGTTACAAAATACAACAAAAAAATAAAAAAATAAAAATTAATTGTCACAATGGGCGGTCTTATCGCTCAGAGCGATCTCTTCCAGACAACCATGCACGGAAAGAAATATGTATACAATATAAAAGACTTTTAAAATTAAGTTACAACATATATTATATAGTATATTAAACATTTATAAATATATAAATAATATTATACAAATAAATATACGTAAATATTAAATATATAATAATAAATATACACACACTATAACATTACTTATACTAATTAATAAATAATAGAATGAGAACAAGTTGTAGCAATGCAGTACGTAGCTAATGCGAGAGGTACAACACTTTGACACGTTGTTTGAAAGTGTCCGAGGAAGGTGCACATCTAATTTCTACTGGTAAAGCGTTCCACAGGCGAACAGCTTCAACGCTAAAGGAGGAGCCAAAAAAAAGTTGTGCGATTTACCGGTATTCCTAACAAGAAGATCGCTGATGACCGTAGGGAAAAAGAACTTCCGACATGAAGAAATTCGTTTTTTTCCTGAAGATAGCGCGGGAATGAAGGATTGAACAATGTACTATAAAGTAGGGACAATATATGAGCATAAGCAAGGTAATGATAACATTACCCTTACCACGGTTTTGTTATAATTACCGTACGTAATATATCACATTAGGTACCGTGGCGGTTGTAAGGAAATCGATTGCGATATTGAAAACTTCAGCAGTAATGTATGTTAACAATATAATTACGTGGATATAGGTATCGCGATCGGCGGTAGGTAGGTACCTACTCCATCCGTGCCAAGGTTTGTTGCGTCAACGATACCGACATTACCGACCGACATGCGCGAAACCTGTCTGCTAGACTTGGCGACGCCTCTGTTTGAAAATAATTATCAATTGTACTTACTTGGTTATATTCATAGATATTTATTTGTGTTCATCTTGAACAGCACACGTGTAAACTCTTACATAATAGCCCTTTATGTTTCCACTGCTGGGACTCGAGCCTTCCTCTCAGAGAGAGGAGTTGGGCTATAATCCACCACGCGGGACGGCTAGTGTGGTGCGGCTTGGATAGGCTAGTGGCCAACATATGTCGAAGTTTTCAGGTCGCCCAAAGGCCTTCGACATAGCCTAACGATTGTTAGATAAACAACCGAAACCGACGCCATAACGTGCGCTCCGAAGCACGGAGGCGCTCAGTTGAATAATGCCACTAGCACACACCCATCCAAGTTCTGACCGCAGCAAGCGTATCTTAACTTTTTGATGGGTTAAGATCGCAAAGTCGAGCTCCGCTACGAGCGCTTTCGTGCAAACTCAGTTAAATAATTTTCTTCAATAATATAACGATATTTAGGTGTCGTTAAATTATACGAGGGCGGGTCAATAAGTCCGTGACTTTTTGAATTTCTGACCTCTTTACTGAAAAAGCAACACTACTCCTGTCAACAGGCATCTGTCAGTTGACTCCTGTCAAAATTTGAACTTGCTGCGTCAGTTAGTTTGTGTTTGACAGCTATCTTTATCAGACTACCCAGTAATTTGAGGAAGAAATGGAAAAAAGTGAATTTCGTGTGCTTATTATGCATTATTTTTTGCGAAAAAAAAAACCATTACCGAGACCAAGGCTAAGCTTGATAAATACTATGGGGACTCTGCACCATCGATTTCAATGGTAAAAAAGTGGTTTACTAAATTTCGTTGTGGCCGTACAAGCACTGAAGATGCCGAACGTCCTGGACGCCCAGTTGAGGTCTCTTCACCCGAAACAATCGAAAAAAATGACGATCGGTGTTGGCCGACCGAAGATTGAAAGTGCAAGAGATTGTGGAAGCCGTAGGGATCTCGCATGGCTCAGTGGTTTCAATTTTGAATGATCACTTGGGCATGAGAAAGCTTTCCGCAAGATAGGTGCCGCGTTTGCTCACAGTCGACCACAAACGCAATCGTGTAACAACTTCACAGGAAGGTTTGGCGTTGTTTAATCGCAATATGGAGGAGTTTTTGCGCAGTTTTGTAACCGTGGACGAAACATGGATCCATCACAACACACCAGAGACCAAACAACAGTCAAAACAGTGGGTTTCTAAGGGTGAATCGGCGCCAAAGAAGGCCAAGGTGGGTTTGTCAGCCAATAAAGTTATGGCGACTGTTTTTTGGGATGCACGCGGGATAATCCACATTGACTACCTTCAAAAGGGAAGAACAATCAATGGGGAATATTATGCCAACTTATTGGACCGATTCAATGACGATTTGAAAAAAAACCGACCTCATTTGGCCAAGAAAAAAAGCGCTCGACGAGTCAACATCTCCTGAGGATGCCTCGTGTAGAGGCGAAACACGTGTCGAATCGTTTTTAGTTTATTTGGGGTTTCTTGTGTGTTTTTTATTTTGTATTCTTCCTATTAAGCAGTGCGGGAGGGAGGGTGGTGCACACCCCCAAATAGGCCAAAATCATTGTTTTTTTTTCAGCGGAAGTGTCACTAAATATTTTTTAATATCGTCTTTTTATAATGGATTTCCGCAAAGTAACGCCTGAATCAATAAATTATCTATAGAGAAACGTCTGTTTGCTTATAAAGGCAATTCAATAAACAGCATGAAGCTAAATCCCCTCTCTAATATTAAATTTCAACGGAATGGTATTTTTAACTTTAAACCGCCGTTCTGCGGCAACTGGCTGTAGGTGTTCCGCACAGCAACAGAAACTAGGTTAGAAAGAAGGGCTGCATGAGCTCGGGCGACGACACAATTCACAACTGTACTGCCATAGTTAAACCAGTAAGGCAAGTCATTAGTTCAGTCAAATTAGAAAAAAGTATAATAATAATAATGATAATAATACCGCAGGGGCGGCTTTGTGGTGAGCCGTCGGTGAGTGGCGACACCGTGGACCCTGATTCTCCCTGGGGCTAAATGAGACCCCTGACCCCCGGCTTGCCTTAATTGGCCGTCCGGGGGTGGAGACGCAAGAGCAAGTAACAAAAAGCTCCAAGGGTGTGTTAAAGGGTATAACGCCGGTAGTAGCGCTCTAGTGAAACCGCAGCACACCTCTTGACACCCTTTAGCCATCCACACCGACGTTGCCCCTATTGTCACCACTCATGGTGGCCTTTATGGGGGGCCCGTTTAGTGGATGGCAAGTCACCACCTGCCTAAATATTTTAAGATGGGACTGAAATTGGCAGGTGCCGTAGTCTCGTCCATAGCCCACTATCTCCCTTATCACTAATAAGTACATTTCAATAGCCATGCCTTTTTACCCATTTTTGTAATAGATATACCATGTCCCATCCATCCAAAATGTTTCTGTTTTTATACTACATTGTATTTTTATACCAAACGGGCCTCTAAGTATTGGCTACAGCCCCACTTATGCCTATGTAAAGGACCGGATGAAACCCGTGAAATATGTCAAATAAAAGGAATAATAATAATAATTTTATTGGGTTTCCACATACATCATTCTGAACATTTACAACCAAGTAGCGCTTATCAAAAGAATACATTTTCCTGGTTGGAAAACATTGGTACCCAAACTAGGAGACCTGTGTTATGGTATACCAATGCCCTCCGCCTGGTTTATAGTGTTAGATCTAATTACGTGTTGACGTAATCTTTAACTAAAGAATAAGGAACAAAGTGTGTAGGTATACTTTGGCATTACTTTTAAATAAGTTAATTTATTTTATTTTATTTTACAATGTTGGAAAACAAACAGTCTTAATCAACAAAGTTAAGATTCGACGAAACAATAGGAACAATTGACTTTTATCAGTTTTCATCAGTTTAATTTAAATAAGTATGGACATAGTGATAGTTGTAGATTCTTCTAAGATCTTGAAACACAGCGAGCAGTATCTCCCCGGTTTGCACTGTTTTTAGCACCTATGAAACCATGTTAAATATTAGGTATTAGCTGCTCTCCGCGGTTTCACCCGTGCTGTGTGGATGATGATGATGATGATTCTTATATAGGGTGTTTGGTAGAGGGACCGACATACCAAATGAGCGTGTTCGTGGGCACACTTGGAGAATACAAGTTGGCCAAAAAAAATCCCAGACCCCCCAATTTTTTTAAACTTTTTTTTGGGAATTTTCCCTTTTATCCGAAATCGTACCTATTTACCACCATAACATTTGTAAAAATCTGTTTTAGACAGGATGTTTTTAGTTGAATTTGGTCTCTATACACCTTCCGGCCAAGCAAAGCAAAATTGGATACCTGGATTTTGAATTGGATTGGCCTGAAGGTGTATAGAGACCAAATTCACAAAAAATAATTTAAAAAATTGGGGGGTCTGGGATTTTTTTTGGCCAACTTGTATTCTCCAAGTGGGCCCCCGAACACGCTCATTTGGTATGTCAGTCCCTCTACCAAACACCCTGTATAGCCTTTGTTACTCAGGGTGAATGTAGCTTTCCAATGGTGAAAGAACTTTTTGAAATCGGTCCAGTCTTTTTGGAGCCAATTCATTACAAACATACTTACATACAAAAAAGGAGGAGGTACTCAATTCGACTGTATGTTTTTTTATGTTTGTTACCTCATATCTTTCGATATGGTGAACCGATTCTCAAAATTATTTTTTGTTTGAAAGCTGGCCCCTTCCCGTGTATTTCCATTCAAATTTTTATCAAATTTGGTCCAGTAATTTCTGAGTCAGAAGACGCGGGTTCGAATCCCGTCCGAGGATGGAATTTTTCTCTCTATAAATTTCAATGTTTGAGATCTGGATGCGATGTCAATACGAAAGTTTAAGTGTTTCTAAATAATGCTTATTTCGGTTGGATGGTACTGTTAAACTGTCCAATAGATGTCGCTCTGTCCCCGCAAGACGGTTAGTCAAATAGAGAGTTAAAATTCAGATTCTCGGTGGCCTAGTTGGTCAATGGCGTCTGACACGGATAGTCAGAAGACGCGGGTTCGAATCCCGTCCGAGTATGGAATTTTTCTCTATAAATTTCAATATCTCTTTATTAACTATTGTATTTATAAAATATGTACCCAATAATTGTTTTGAGCTCCTAATAGATAGATAGATAGATAGATAGATTTTCGCTTTATTGTCCATAAAACAAACGTGGATACATTTAATATACAATTATAAATACTGTTGTACAATGGGCGGTCTTATCTCTTATAAGCGATCTCTTCCAGACAACATTTGGATGGAGAGAAATTATGATACACGAATCGACGGCAATGTATTTGAAAAACAACGTCAAAAGTAAACCTAAATAATATTAAAATTACATAAACTACACAAAAATAACTTAATATAAATAAATAAATATATAAATACATATATATTAGATATATAAATACATACACATCATATACACATTCCAAAACATATTTATAAGAAACGTATTTAACATATAAATTTTTAAATGCAAGCGACTAACAAGAATAACATTGAATCAACTTGAGAGGTAAAGCCTCTTTACTTGGTCTTTAAAGGCAGGAAGTGTCTCCGCGCGTCTAATTGAGACCGGCAACGTATTCCACAAACGAACAGCTTGGACGGTGAACGATTTGGCATAAAAGGAGCTAGAATGTGGAGGCACCTTGAGAGAGAGATTTTCTGATGACCTAAGTGTGTGTGTACCCGAAGAGTTAAACAAGGAAAAGCGTTCTTAGCGTAATAGTGTTAGTTACTAGTGTCTTATCATACTATAGTGTTTATTCAGTTGAGAATCGTATATCTTTGTAGCTAACTAGCAAAGTATTGATTTCATATAATATTACAACCCGTTGACTCGCGATTCGCCATATTTGGCCAATAATACAATAGATTTCGCAGAAATCATCCTACCTTTCCAGGAACTGCAACGTGTGTGGTTATGATATGGACAGCCCTGCGTGTGCAGGCTAGTGTAGACATTTAAATCTGCTACAGTAGGCGGTTTGGTTGACACCAATCTATGCTCGATATCGACTACCGCGAAAAAATGTATTAAAAAAAGAACAGTGCCACCTTGCGGTCAATTGTAGAACTAAAATTGACAGCGAGTACGCCAATCACAAGCTTAATAGGTAGCCGAGATCGAGTATCGTCTATAGATGACATTTATGTTGCCAACTCATGGTAGAGGTACAGGCCGCTAGATAACGTACTTATCTGCTTTTACTGTGGTACTGCACTCTATCTGCAATCAACATAAAAGTATATAAAGACCATGTTCAACACCATGACTATAGACTTTAGTGAGTTTAAATTATGGTTTACTTTCGATTCGTTGGTATTCGTCGCTTGCAGATTTTAATCACCTCGATCAAGCTATAGTAGAATATACTTTAAAAGTGAGACGCAACGTGAAATGGATTTTCTGACATAGATAATAAAGATTATTTTGGTATATGGATTTGTATTAGTGATCACCTTGTTCTTAGTTAAGATTGAAAGGTAATTCGTATGAGGAATATTCGACAATAATTATGCTTTAGCGTCATAGAAATAGAGTTGAAGTTGTAAAATAAGTCATTATATTGAAAAACTGGTCCTATATATTTTATACACATTGTTTGGGTTAAAATTATGTACAATAGTGTTCCAATTTAAATTATCGAAACAATTTAAGGTGCTTTAGGTCACAGTTTACGTTATTAAGTTACAAAATCGCTTACCGTAATCATCATTAGATTCGAGTTAAATTATATGGTAGAATGTTTTATGCACCTCTCAGTTTCTCCTACTTTCCTAGTACTTTTTGCGGTTAAACTATAGTCGCCCGGTACCCGCGGGGAGGGGGGAGGGGGGGTGGAGGGGGAGGGGGTGAAGCCCCCCCTGCATCCCCCCCCCGCCGGAGGCCTTTAGTTTTTGAGTAATAATTTTTTTAGTACTTAACCTCACTTTCGGCTATATCAGTATTTTTTACCTATTTTTTGTTTCACACCTAATCTATTAAGGCGGTTCGCTTCTGGCACTTCGCCGGCCGCTGCCGCGGCACGCTCGCTTCGCTCGCTCGGCTCGTGCGTTGTTTGTCATGTTCTAACCTAACCTAACCTATTTTTTGTTTCACACCTAACTTATTAAGGCGGTTCGCTTCTGGCACTTCGCCGGCCGCTGCCGCGGCACGCTCGCTTCGCTCGCTCGGCTCGTGCGTTGTTTGTCATGTTCTAACCTAACCTAACCTATTTTTTGTTTCACACCTAACTTATTAAGGCGGTTCGCTTCTGGCACTTCGCCGGCCGCTGCCGCGGCACGCTCGCTTCGCTCGCTCGGCTCGTGCGTTGTTTGTCATGTTCTAACCTAACCTAACCTATTTTTTGTTTCACACCTAATCTATCAAGGCGGTTCACTTAACATTGTATTATATAACAACAATAACATATCCAGTCCGTCTCAGAGTTATGTTGATAGATGAGAAAAACTTAATGTTAAAGGGCTAGGAGAGACACAATTAAACAAACATTTTAATACATTACTTGTTTATTTCATAAACATGTTTAATTGCTTTCATTAAATGTACAAAAGAGTCTCTTTTATATTTATACACGTCTCTTCGCCACAAATATTCAACAATTATATCACTAAAGTTTTCTGGGTTGTTATAATTTTGTTTTTTGAAAAACCTCTTCACTGCTCGCCACTGGGATTCTATTCTTTGGGTGTGGATTCCATCTTTACCCACAAATGGGTTCTCTGGGTCTGAATGATTCACTTTTTTGTGTATGTATCCATATTCAGACAGACAATCGTATGCCCGCCAACAATCGGTGTGGATTGTTGTTCCAGGTAAAACATGCTTTTGAATTAAAGGTATGAGAGTATCAGCATCTCTTTTATTGTCCGGGCATACTTCCAATCTTAAGTCTTCAGACCCATCTTCTATTAATCCCAGCACCCAGTGGCCTTCAATGTGACGTCCTTTGTTATATTTCTTTTTTTCCAAATTTACTTTCGTCTATTAGCACTATTTTCCCACAGCCTCCAATTTTACCGCTGTAAAGATTTTGTTTTTCCAAATAAAATATCACAACTACTTCTCTGCAGTAATTAAACCAATCGGCTATAGTATTTGGGCTTAAACATTGCTTCCTTTCTTTTTTATAAGGGTCTTCGTGAATTGTTTGGTCGTAGGTCCATCCTTGTGAGTATGCATATATAAGATAGTAAACATGCATTATGTCGATAGCAATATTTTCGAAAAATGTGCCAATTCTGCGAGAGATCTTGGCACCGCTGCCCGATTTAGATTTGCATGATCTTTTTGAGCACACAAATGTACCAAAACTTGTGCATCCGCATGAGTATGACACTTTCATGGATGTCCTGTGGGTTCGACACCGTTTCTCAGTTGGTATGAGACCTTGGTCTTCACTATATTTGATGCATTGGTCTTTAGTGCCCAATTTTCGCACAACGTCAGTTAAATTCCAATGATCAATCACTTCAGTGACGCAAAGTTTTCGTTTGGTTATAAGCTCGTTGTCGTCGTCGTCATTACTCGAAGAAGGTCCGGCGACAGGTTCAACGGGCAGATCAGGAGCCGAAGAAGGTCCGGCTACAGGCTCGACGGGCAGATCAGGAGCCGAAGAAGGTCCGGCAACAGGTTCGACGGGCAGATCAGGAGCCGAAACCGCGTCCGCTTCGGGTATTGTACTGTAATACTCCATTACAGCCAAGTGCAGTCCAGTTTTCAAGCCAAGTTCAAGTCGTAGAGCAATCCAAACAAATCCGGTAAGCAAGCCAAGTTTCAAGTCGTCGCGCAATCGAAGGAAGTCCAGGGAAAAAGCCAAAGTCGTAATAAAAATCGAAAAACAAGAGAGCACACATTCACGAAACTACGAGAGAAACGGAATGAATGGATGACAGTCCATCTGTCAGTAAGACAAAATGGCGCCTTTTTTTTTTCTTACGTTTAACGATAACGATACGTTTCGTTTAACTCAGTTTGACAACTTAATTTGACAACTTAATATTGTACCATTTTCTCAACATTGCGTTCCATTTCACTTTTTTTTATCAAATTTTAATTTAATCATAATTAATTTAAACTACGTTTCCGGCAAAAAAAAATTGCTGGAAGGGCTTCAGGTGGACCCCAAGGATACCCCTAAACTCGCACCTTCATCAAAATCAGGTACCGGACGGCTATAGCCAACCCCTTTTTGCGAGCTGCTGAGTAATGTAAAAGAAATCTAATCATAAATAGTTTAACACATTTCATGCTTTCCTAGTAACACGATTTTCCGTGAAGAAAATTAATTTGTGTTTGTAATAGAAAATTGTATAGAACTTATATTTTAAATGAATATACCTAGTTATACTGTACAAACAAAGATCCGTGTCATACGAATATTAAAACGTATTGACAGTTTAAACAATCTCTTTTTTTTATTCGGTGTTTTATTACTACAACTATGGTATGGATACGATTCTTATAGATTAAGTTTAGTATTCTCAACCACAAAAATATGTACCTATGATAAACATGTATCTTAATACACTGTTTTAAACTATCACGGTTGTTCTCTAAAGTTATATGATTATTAACGGGATATTTACCGTGGTAAGGTTGTGGAATGAGCTCCCGATATTTCGGCGCAGTTACATGCACCATGTTCACGGGAAGACTGAAGAATGCGGGTGGTTGGTCAAAAAGTTTAAAAGTTAGGTGCAGACATAACGATCTACCCTCTTTCTTAGTCTTTTGCTACGGTTATCACTGGAACTCGAACTCGATCCTAAGTCCCGACAAAACACACTCACTGTATCACTGCGTATAGTATTTTGAACACATTTTGAACGCGGACTTTTATTTTTAAAACAACCTAATACTGGATTCCACGCACTGGCGAGTTGAAAACCATCACCTCGATTGAAATTCTGGCATTTCGAGATCTCAATAGTTTCCTTTACTAGCCTTGGTATGTAATGGCGTTCGGTGGACAAGATTTTAGGGTTATGGAATTCAATCCAGTGGTTAGGACCCGCGTCCAGCAGATGCTCAGCTATGGCAGATTTGTGTCTTTCATTGTTTTTTACTGCCTTTATGTGTTCCTTGATGCGGCATGAAACAGTTCGCTTCGTCTGTCCTATGTACGAACTTCCGCAGCTGCAGTTAATTTTGTACACCCCGGGATGCTGAAAAGGAATCTTGTCCTTAGGGGAACGCAGACATTGCGCAATCTTCTGATGAGGAGTAAATATGGTCTTGATAGCATATTTGTCAAGAATTAATAAAATAGGTCGAATTCTTGACAAATATGCTATCAAGACCATATTTACTAGTAAAGGAAACTATTGAGATCTCGAAATGCCAGAATTTCAATCGAGGTGATGGTTTTCAACTCGCCAGTGCGTGGAATCCAGTATTAGGTTGTTTTAAAAATAAAAGTCCGCGTTCAAAATGTGTTCAAAATACTATACGCAGTGATACAGTGAGTGTGTTTTGTCGGGACTTAGGATCGAGTTCGAGTTCCAGTGATAACCGTAGCAAAAGACTAAGAAAGAGGGTAGATCGTTATGTCTGCACCTAACTTTTAAACTTTTTGACCAACCACCCGCATTCTTCAGTCTTCCCGTGAACATGGTGCATGTAACTGCGCCGAAATATCGGGAGCTCATTCCACAACCTTACCACGGTAAATATCCCGTTAATAATCATATAACTTTAGATGTATCTTAATATCTTCACTCACTGCCAAGCTACAAAAAAATAAGTCAATCTCCTCTTATATCATGATAGCCTGGTACCTGTTAAAGGAAAATAACCCGTGTATTTTCTATTCGCCTGGTTAATTTTTTGCGAAGTAACACACTCATTAGATGGGTTACGTCATTATTCGTAAATACTCATCCGTTGAACATACTATGAGTTTAACTGTGGTTTAACCGACAGTAACTGTTGTACTTCCTATCGTGTTATGCTTTCCTAATAGTATTTGCAATATCCGTTTTATATAAATAATTTAGATCTACGATCTAGAGACTAGAATCGAATAGAGGCTTAATAATGTTGAGTTTTTCAGAACTCTATCCTATTGTATTTTAATTATTTTGTCTTATACATACTCACTTTCCCTCCGTCCACTTGGATACACAGCTCGGCTCCACATGTGGATCTGCGGATGGATACCTTTATCTCCTCTTTAATCCACAGGTGGATATTTCTTTTTCCTCTAAAATATACAGGTGTATCAAGTGTATCCTGTCGTCAAGCGTTTGGGTCGTATTCATCATGAGAATGTCACTGATTCTGGACAGGTTTGGAGGAGACATCTGGGGGCTTACTTCCAGCTTTTACTAAACTATCATAAATTAGGAGCGTTTTGTAATAAGCTTAGAATAATCATACTTCTTATCGTACTCCCACACAAAACGTCAATTACATTAATTTATGGTAAACAATATAAGCGGTAAACAATATTACTTTCTACTTTAAGAGTTGACAGTACGGATTTTCAAAGATTTGACATTAGAACAATAAAACTTAGTGTCAAAAGTCACGTCAAAGTACGGGAATCGAGTGAATTATTTGATACTACGTCGTCAAAACGTCTATCGTAATCCATTATTATTTTAAGCTTGCTATGTTGACGTGGTGGTACCAAATTTAATGGTAAGGTTGAAACATGATTACTTTAAGAGGTGGGAGTAGAGCCCCTGGACTTATTCAGTAATCTGTGCCCTGGACCAGATATTGGCCGCTGCAGTGCCAAATTAAGGGGCAGGACCTGATATATACCTACCTCCGTAGAGTATTTATGTTCATGATTAGAAAAGCAAAAAGTGACTTTTGACACCACCTTTCACTTAATAAAAATATTATAACAAAGAGTCTATTTGTAATGGTAGATATATAATAGCATTTAAATGTAATAAATAGTTACCTACCTAACCTAAAATATACTTAAATAATAATAAAATAACAGAAGTTCCAAAAATCGTACCCTTACAAAATCCTACCCTTTGTATTAGTAAGGAAGTCTAGTCACAATATAAAAATCCATTCAATATTTTTTTTATAAACAGATTGTACTCGAATAACGTAAACATCGCGAAAAACAAAACAAACAACGTAATCATTTTACTATGATAATCAGATGCGCGCGAGCCACGCGCCCGTCGGCCATTTTTGTTGTGGCGCTGACGGACAGAGGTAAAACATATCCATCGTAAACGAGTCAGAGTGAGAGAGAACAGTGTTTGTCAACATTAACACTGTGCTTTATATTTGGAACGCTTGGGTAGCTTCCGCGTACGAAACTCGTACTAAACTGGTATCGTCCGAATTTTTAGGTGTCATTTGTCTGGTCTAGTAACAGCTTTATTATCGTTGTTGCTAACCTGTTATATTGTGACGTTAAATCTGTGACTACTGTAGTGCAGAATTTGCTGATGTGAAAAATGTAGGTATATGTAAGGGTGATAATCGCAGGATCAGTAGTCACGGTAACATTCCGTAGTAAAGTAGGTAGTAGTGCAGAGTCATTTTGTTAAGAAGGTACCTACCTACTTAAATGACTTTCACTGGTTAAATCAACGTGTATAAGTACATAAACCTATTCTGTCTCTATTTTTAGTTTTAGGAATCAGTGCCTTAGTAAAAACCTAGTTGGTCAATGGCGTCTGACACGGAGAGTCAGAAGACGCGGGTTCGAATCCCGTCCGAGGATGGAATTTTTCTCTCCATAAATTTCAATGTTTGAGATCGCTTAAGCAGGCGTTAGTGCTTTAAAAAGTAATACTATAAAAATTACAAGGGCTGCGATGTCAATACGAAAGTTTCAAGTATTTCTAAATAATGCTTCTTTCGGTTGGATGGTACTGTTAAACTGTCCAATAGATGTCGCTCCGTCCCCGCAAGACGGTTAGTCAAATAGAGAGTTAAACTTCGATGCTCGGACCAGATTCTCGGTGGCCTAGTTGGTCAATGGCGTCTGACACGGAGAGTCAGAAGACGCGGGTTCGAATCCCGTCCGAGGATGGAATTTTTCTCTATAAATTTCAATATCTCTTCGTTAACTATTGTATTAACTATTGTATCTCTATAAATTTCAATGTTTAAGTAAAAACCGTTCGAGAAAACTTGTCTATCTATTCTCTCGTAACATTTTAGTGCTTTTATTTATCCGTGTGCCATATGACAATAACACACAATAGCATATTAATTACAATATGCGTATATCAAAATTTTCTTATTCACAATATCATACCTACTACTTAGGTACATAGAGACTAATGATTAGCGGTAGTGAGTAGCTAAATAGTAACTGCCTTACTAATAAACGCTGCATTAATTAAAGTAACGTCATTTAGTACGACGCAGAACAGTTTTATTTAATGCGTATTACGTAGGTACTAAATGTAACTAAGTAGGTACTTACGTAAACTAAATATAAGGGTTTCTTTTGAAGCAACCCTAAAAATATGTGTCACAGATTGTTTCCTGGTATTGTAACTACATAAGAAATATTGTTACCCAATTTTTTTGATGTTGGGGGAACGTCCGAAATAAAGGTATTTTTCAACACACTTGCTCATAAAGTGGCTCTATGGTCACCGTAATTAGGCACATAATGACACCCATAATCAAACTGTGACTTTTTCATTGCTATAACTCACTAGTGAGTTATAGATATTGTTTTTAAGTTTTATTGGTTGAGGTGCTTATTAAAAAAAAAAAGATCGTGTTCAATAGAACAAATAAATTAATGTTCCTATTGCTTGCTCATTTCATGCAACTTCTTATTTAAATAGATAATTTTAACTCGTACGTGTTTATTAAATAAAACTTTAACTCAAATATCACTTTTGTTTTCTCTGTAATAAAAGAATACTTTAAATTCCTCATTTTGTAAATGGCAGAATAGGCGCAAACCCTATGCGCGGAAAATAAAAAAAAAACCTCACCCCGTTAGTCTGTGGCTGATCGCAATACGCGCGCATAGAAAAACTGATAAATTTTTCCTGCCATTGCGAAATTTTTTTCACAATTTGTTTTCACTGTTAAATTACAATTATCTAATATGTAAAATGTCTACAAGTAGTATTCTGAAGAAAATGTTTTTTTAGTATTATTTTCTTCATAAGTGTGTTGAAAAACGTCGTGATACACGTGTGTATTGATGATTACCGACCTCAGCTCTCTTAAGACCCTCCCCTACGGCTCGGGTATCAATGGCGCCTCAGCGGTAATCACCAACATTACACACTTGTACCATAATGTACTAATATCTACCCAATTTTATATTCAATTGGTGACAAGATGAGTAAATCGCTCGCCTGAAGTACAGCGGTACTATTCTATTACGGCGAAAACGGGTTTGAAATACTAAAAGGGTTTGAGACTACTAAGATGCATAATCAATGAAATTCAAAAAAATACTACGTACTATATGAATCTAACACATTTATTCATAGTTAAGAAGCGACACAAATTATATAATACCTAGTTACTGTTTACAGTTGTCGGACAGTGTAGGTCATTGGTGACGTCATTGCTCAGAATTATCAATGATTTCGTTGTCAAGAGCAAAGGTGACCACCTGCCAAAAACTAGAAAAATTGGCAATCAACGCACTGGGAGAACATCATTAACGATTATAATTAATAATGGAAGATGACGCCATCACTTATTATGTAATAACAGTTCGCTATTGAAAAAAAGTACACGGGTAACAGGAAATGTAAGGATGTTCAACAATGACTGTGGGATTCTTGATGAACCAACCTTCTTTAAAACTTAACTTAAGTGGCACACACACACACACACACACAAGAGTGAACATTAGTAGTGTTACCTACTCCCAAAATGTATTAGGGAACTAGGAAATACTAGGAGTTTCCTCGATGAAATTTATTTGCAAATTAGAATCTATACTAATTTTACTTTTTACCGTATTAGTAAATCATATCTTTTTTAAGAGGTCTTCTACAAAGAGAGTTTTTTAATTAAATAAGTACACAAAACAAATAACAACCATATGGAAATACATGAATGATCCAGAAGGAGCACTGACTAATATTGATCTGGCGTGGATTGTAACTCATGCGTTTGATATGGAAACTTATTAAGACTAAAGCTTACAAACACAAAGGAGTCGTTCCGTACCTCAGAGTGCGGTTGTTTATTTGTTTTCTAACTCGCTCTGAGGTACGGAACGGCCACGGTTGTTTTCTAACCTCAAACAGACTTTGACAAACTCGACATTGACAGATCACTTGATCCTTACCTAATTTTCTTTGAGACGAGAGAAGAAGAAGAAGTTTGTTGTAGTCTGATTGGTCAAAGTTATGGCAGATGCGGGTTGCAACCGTTTACCGATCGATCTTGATGGTTAAAAAGTTGCAACGCTCCAAGGTAGCGAACAACTGAGTGCTTTACCCTGAGGTTTAGGTCTACCATGAGTTAACAACATTGACATCAATCGATGCTCGGTATCGATGTCGCGAAAAAATTTATGAAAAAATTAACAGTGTCACCTTGCGGTTGATTGTAGAACTAAAATTGACAGCGAGTACGCCAATCATATTATACTAGCTATTACATCATACATTATACTAGCTATGCAATCCTCTAGAGGATTGCATAGCTAGTACATTCTATGCTAAAAGAGAAAACTCTTTTCTACCTCTTAACATTGGACATTTTGTCCGATTTCAGTGATTTTTTTTTCATGGAATCACGACATTGTTTACTATGCCCGTAAGTTTTGATTTTTTCAGTATTTCAATGTACTATAAATTTCCTTTATTAGAACTTAAAAAAACTGAAAAAAACAAAACGTACGGGCATGGTAAACAATGCCGTGATACCATGAAAAAAAATCACTGAAATCGGACAATGTTAAGAGGTAGAAAAGAGTTTTCTCTTTTAGCATGGAAAGTACTAGCTATGCAATCCTCATCGAGTATCGACTATAGATGACATTTATGTTGCCAACTCATGGTAGAGCTACTGAACGGCGTTAGTGCGAAAAGTTGCACTCAGAGTGCGCTCTACTCTAACCGAGGTTCTGAACGCGTCCCAGTGGCACCACACTCACACAAATAGTTGCTTATATGTTAGCAAGCCATTACGGTAAAAAAAGTATTAGGGAACTAGGAAATACTAGGAGATTCCTCGATGAAATTTATTTGCAATTAGAATCGATATATTTTTACAGAATCGGTAAATCATATCTTCTGAGGTCTTTTCTACAAGAAGAGTTTTTTTTAATGTATTAAGTACAGAAAACAAGTAAAAACCATAGAGAAATACACGAATGATCCAGGAGCATTGACTAATTTTGATCTGGCGTGGATTGTCACTCATGCGTTTGATATAGAAATTTATTTGACTAAAGCTTACAAACACAAACAGGTCTCGAGTGTGTTTATTGAGAACATAAAAAAGTGAGGCCTCCGTCCACTTGGATCCACAGCTCGGCTCCACATGTGAATCCGCGGATACCTTTATCTCCTCTCAAATCCACCATTGAGGGGATCCAAAAATACTTATATTTTTATATGCCACTTCGATCCACAAACGAGGGGATCCAAAAATACTTATATTTTTATATGCCACTTCGATCCACAAACGAGGGGATCCAAAAATACTTATATTTTTATATGCCACTTCGATCCACAAACGAGGGGATCCAAAAATACTAATATTTTTATATGCCACTTACATCCACAAACGAGGGGATCCAAAAATACTAATATTTTTATATGCCACTTACATCCACAAACGAGGGGATCCAAAAATACTAATATTTTTATATGCCACTTACATCCACAAACGAGGGGATCCAAAAATACTAATATTTTTATATGCCACTTACATCCACAAACGAGGGGATCCAAAAATACTTATATTTTTATATGCCACTTCGATCCACAAACGAGGGGATCCAAAAATACTAATATTTTTATATGCCACTTACATCCACAAACGAGGGGATCCAAAAATACTAATATTTTTATATGCCACTTACATCCACAAACGAGGGGATCCAAAAATACTAATATTTTTATATGCCACTTACATCCACAAACGAGGGGATCCAAAAATACTAATATTTTTATATGCCACTTACATCCACAAACGAGGGGATCCAAAAATACTAATATTTTTATATGCCACTTACATCCACAAACGAGGGGATCCAAAAATACTTATATTTTTATATGCCACTTCGATCCACAAACGAGGGGATCCAAAAATACTAATATTTTTATATGCCACTTACATCCACAAACGAGGGGATCCAAAAATACTAATATTTTTATATGCCACTTACATCCACAAACGAGGGGATCCAAAAATACTAATATTTTTATATGCCACTTACATCCACAAACGAGGGGATCCAAAAATACTAATATTTTCACAATCCGCTATCAAGGCCATTTCAGGACTTTGCTTATTTTTCTCTGAAATATTATTCTGAATATCCCTTTCTGAAAAACATTTTTTTTACTATTAACCAGTGTACAAGCATGACAATGATGGGATCTCCATTTGAGATAGGTACATATGTAGCAATTGTATAAAAATATCGGTTCATATTGTTTATACAACAGATTTAATATATTATTTATTATGTTAAAAAAGGTGACGAAATGAAATAGGAACATGAAGCGCTCGTAGCAGAGCTCGCCTTGGCGATCTTAACCGATCAACAAGTTAAGCAACACTTGCTGCGGTCAGGAGTTGGATAGGTGGCTAGTGGCATTATTCAACTGAGCGATTCCGTGCTTCGCAGGGCACGTTAAGCCTTCGGTCCTGATTGTTTGTCTTAGGACAACAGTCGTTAGGCTATGTCGAAGGCCTTCGGGTGGCCTGAAATCTTCGACATGGGTTGGCCACTAACCTATCCACCAAGTCGCACTGGGCCCGCGTGGTGGATTATGGCCCAAATCCTCTCTCTGAGAGGAAGGCTCGAGTCCCAACAGTGGGAACATAATGGGCTGATTAAGATGATGATGATTCGGTCCGAATCAGCAAGCCTCCACTTCATTCATAAATCTTTTGTAATAGCGTAAACCTGATTAAGTAGGTAGATTGAAAAGGAATCAAAATATTCACAGATCCATCTGTGGATTTAAGAGGAAAAGTAGTATCCACGGATCCACCTGTGGATTTAAGAGGAAAACGAAGTATTCACAGATACACCTATGTATTTTAGAGGAAAAAGAAGTATCCACGGATAAACTAATACATATTTATGTAAATTTTTACGAATGTACATTATATTCGCAAATACATGTAATGAAGACAAAGTTAATATATTGATTACTTTAAACAAATCTCTCAAGGATTGATCTCATAAAATGGTTAATAAATCAAAATGGTGGATAATGCGCTATGCGTTGACTCATTATTTCTGTAGTGCCGTTTTTAAACGTTTAGTTTGTTTTGTTATATTATAATGCTGACGGATTATAATCTCGCCCGAAACTGTTAACAATTTACTTAAAGCCTTCCTTTTTCTGACTCGAATTACAGATATTATTAGTTTCAGTATACATTTATACTGAAAACTCATATTTATCAGAATGCAAAGACGACTGTACTATTCAGAAATTATGTAGCTTACTATTAGTGAAAGAATTTTGCTGAAGTTCTAAAATTACGTCATTAGTAGTCAACTTTACTTCTTGTTTTTTAACTGACTTCAAAAAGGGAGGAGGTTATATGTTCGACTGTATGTTATTTTTTGTGTATGTTAGCCGATTTCTCCCCTATTTGTGGACCTTTCTCAAAATACTTTTTATTTGGTAGAGTATACTTCCGAGATGGTCCCATTTAAATTTAATTATTTCGGCTTATGAGTTATTCCAATAACTGATAAATGCTTCGCATATCTTGATATAATCATTGTCGGTGAATGATAATCGATCCCGTAACTACCAAGGGTCACAAAAAAGGTCAATTTTTTTTTAAAGAAATAACGTACCTAACCGATTTTTACACCAAAAAGTACGAAATAACTTGTGGAAGTCGGTACCCTGCGCACAATATTGTGATAATAGGTACTTATGAACTATCATGGTACCGACTTCAACAAGTTATTTCACACTTTTTAGTGTTGGAGTCAGTCCTATTTTTTGGTAAAAAAAAATTACTTCTATAGAGCGATATATATTTTCAGCGCGGACAGAGGCAGACGTACCTATTTATAACTAAACTAGCTGCGCTCCGCGGTTTTATCCGGGTGATGATAGATACTGCCCAACTCCCACCTCATAAAGTAATCATATTTAAGCCTTAAAACTTTGGTACCACCACGTCAATATAGCAAGCTTAAAATAATAATGGATTACGATAGACGTTTTGATGACGTATTACCAAATAGTGCACTCAATTCGCGTACTTTGCAACTGCGTTAGTGTTCTATTCGGGTTGGGCTTTATAGGTATTGATCCTGGAACGCACCATTACGATCGATTTCGGCTAAAAGGAACATGCCCTAAATAGTATTGAAGTAATATGTTCGACCGTTTTGTGTCGGTGGGAGTACGATAGTAAATATGATTATTTTAAGCTTACTCTTATTACAAAACGCTCCTGATTTATGATAGTTTCGTAAAAGGTGGGAGTAGGTCCCCAGATGAAAAGTATCCCATGTTTCTCTAAATATATAATCTATCTCCTTGTCTTTCATTACGATTCTTTCGGCCGTGTAGGCGTGATAACAAACAAACAGACAGAGAGAGAGAGAGAGTTATAAACGTTAGAAGGTATACTATTAGCACAGCATATGATATTATATGGCTGTTCTTTGGAAGATTTTATAAATCATCACGAATATAATACGGAAGCAGATTCGGTACGTTTCGGCCTTGTATTGTATTGGGGTCATGTGTGTGTAGTACGCAGCGTGTGCCGACACGGCGTGTACATGTGTGTGTATACGTGTCTAGTATTTGGGTTGATAATTGCTGCCATTGTGCTGCCATCTGGATACTAAACAAAAAATATAGTTTCATTCAGTATGTATTATATCACTAGCTCTGCCATGAGTTGGCAACGTAAATGTCATCTATAGTCGATACTCGATCTCGCCTACCTATTTTTTTTAATAAATAAAACTACACTCCACAGACTCCAGGGTCCGTGCCTGTTTTAACTTTAAGATTTTTGACAACTTACGATAAATTTATAACATACAACAAAATAAATACATGAGGAACATATTTTTTTTTTTATTTGTTATGAGTAGTAATATTCTTGCTTTTGTTATTTGCCTTTTTTTTACCTATTAAGCTTGTGATTGGCGTACTCGATGTCAATTTTAGTTCTACAATTGGCAGCAAGGTGGCACTGTTCTTTTTTCATATTTTTTTTTGCGGCAGTCGATATCGAGCTTCGATTGGTGTCTATGTTGTAAACTCGTGGTAGTATACGAGTACATTAGTATACTTCAATAACACCACATATATACAAGTCACCAATCTAGGCCGGAGTCTTTTATATAGCAATGTCATCGCAAACTACCGGAATCTCTATATTAAGAACTTGCTTGCAAATGCTCTGCAGTCGATATAACGAGCAAAATCGTTTATTTACTTGATATTACGATGTCGTTATAAATTAGTGATTTATGTAGAGACTTCCACCTGGTTACTCGCTAGAAGTACAGTCCGAATCACGCCATAGGAACTATAAGCGCGTTCAAGTGTCCCTAACTAAAATTGCGTGAGCGGGCTAAAATGGTAGACGAACGTGAAGTAGGTACCTAGTAAGGGACTTAATTTCCGGATTTAAGGTGCGAGTTGGTAGCCGACTACATGAAGCCGCAGCAAACGACGTGTCGCAGCGACATTAAGTGGTTTCTATGTATTTCTATGAAATACCATTCGTAGTTAGCGACACGTCGTCGAGCGGCAGACGACACTGTCGCCCGACCGCAGATCAGCCAAAGATTACGTAAAAGTACGTTAGTTTTCCACGTGTAAGTGTAACAATCAGTACCTACCTACGTAATTCCTTATCACGAACACAAGTCTCTCATTATATGTGTAGGTACTCAAGTACACAATGTAACGCAATCAGTTTCATTTTGCACTTGTCAACATTACAGTACAATTGTTATTTACGTTTCTTAAGTAGTGACGAGTCAATGTGCGTTTCTAAACTTTATTTAACAACCGACTTACAAAAATGGTGGAGGTTCCAAATTCGTCTGTTTTTTATGTTAACTTACGACTTTTTACCTAGGTCGTGTTCCTTTTTGATCCGAAATCAATCGCGTCGTTCGCACACCACGAGCATCATGAGCGAGCTCGATACGTTATTGATGTTGTCACCGATAATGCTCGCGTCACACCTCGCGGATAACAGGTGGTGTTTTTGCGGTCGTTGAAAGCTGGCGCTGTCAAAATATCAAAGATTCTTTAAATTTTCGATAGTTGGCGCGAATTTCGCGACCGCGTAATGTTCCATTCGGATTGGGCATTACAAGCATTTGAACCAAAGGGAACGGCACACCGGGACGCGACAGTTGTGAGCGTTGACGGCGCTTACCGGAACGCACCCCTAGTGAACCGATTTTGATGTTAATGTTAATTGCGTTTCCTAAACCAATAATGTTCCTCACGTGTCGATTGTCAATATAACAATGAAATTTCTATTGAGTCTGGGTCGTTCGACTGATGAAGTATTAAGAAAAGTTCCATGGGGATCGGTCTTAGGATTTTTTCACGCAGCCACAAACTTTTTGAAATGAAAACTTCTTTAGGTGCGTTGAGAACTTTTGCGTGAACAAAAATCATGGTACTCGTTTGATCGTCACCGAACGCTTTCCATGAGCTATATGTAGACTGTGTGTATATGTGTGCTTTTTTGGTGAAGTAGAAGCGTGAATGACAGAAATGATGTTCACAAGTTACTAATTCTCACTTCTATTGGTAGTCTCAAAAGACTGTCACGCATTTTATATCCATCAAGCGGATTTGACTGTCTCTAGGGAACCTCTCTTATAACGTTATCGTTTTGGAAACAGTAAGAGCGGTTTCACAGTACGTCCGATCCGAATCCGTAAAAATGCGTTCCGAAGTTGTCGTACAACTATTTGTATGGTAGTTTACGCACTAGATCCGATTTCACAAAACGGAGTTTGCGGGATCTAGTTTAATATTTTATTTTTCAACACACTTGCTCGTGAAGTGGGCTTTATGCCATCGCGTTTAGCTAACTAACTACCTATCTACTACTATCTCTATAACTGTATTGCATTACTAATTGATAATTCAATAAGATGTTATAGAATGAATATATGCGTCATCCGAATTCTCTCCGTCATCCGTAAATTTCAATTTCGAAATTGATAATTGACGGACCGAAGTAGCCATAGTATTATTTGTATGAACGCTCGCGCACTACGTCCGAATACGAACGGAGGCAGCGGTAGTAATTGTAAAATTTCCTGTCGTATTGACGTAACACTGCGTGCTGATTGTAAAAAGCTCCTTTTAAGTGTCGTCGGTCCAGCAAGAGAGGGTGCACCCAAAATTCTTTACTTCTTCTGCGTCTTCGTACGTACAATAATATTGCCAGAAGTTGACGTCGATTGAAAGGACTCTTGATCAACGACGTGAACACTCTGCTGTGGCTCCGCGTAAAATGAATTCGAATTCACGTAAAATGCGTAAAATTAATTCAATTCCATATTTTCGCGGGTTCGGATCGGATTCGGATCGGACGTAGTGCGAAACCGTCGGTATGAGTTTTCTAGATCTATATTTTCACGGGTTCGGATCGGATTCGGATCGGACGTAGTGCGAAACCGTCGGTATGAGTTTTCTAGATCTATATTTTCACGGGTTCGGATCGGACGTAGTGCGAAACCGTCGGTATGAGTTTTCTATATCTATATTTTCACGGGTTCGGATCGGATTCGGATCGGACGTAGTTCGAAACCGTCGGTATGAGTTTTCTAGATCTATATTTTCACGGGTTCGGATCGGTCGTAGTGCGAAACCGTCGGTATGAGTTTTCTAGATCTATATTTTCACGGGTTCGGATCGGATTCGGATCGGACGTAGTGCGAAACCGGTCTAAGGAAGAGCGTATATTTTAGCGACATCAAAGATTACAATCGCATAACCTCAATACCGGTATCCATCGGATTCGTTATCATTATCAGCAACAGCTGTTATCTCAAGGACGCGGTGGAGCTGTTTAATGTGTTTGTTTCTATACGATTCGACACGTTTTCTCCACACGTTTACTGTACTGCAGTCGCAACTATATTATTATGGTGAAAGTTTGTGTGTAAGTTAGTTACAGGAGAATGTTGTTTTATTTCTGCCTTGCAACAGTTTGGTGATGCACTTGGCCGGAAATGTAGCGGGTCGGCTGTAAAACTGCGACAAATCCTGTTAAATTAAAAAAAAAATTAAAGATTGATTCATTAAAGTATATTAAGAAGTAATTTATTAAAGAAAAATTGCTTTTTTATAGTTTTTCAATAAGTTTTAAAAATCTGTCGCGGTACAAATTATGGAAAAGTTAAAATCAATTATTTAGTTTAGGCATAAAAGACGCCTTTATGAACATCAATTATTCATTATAAAGACTACCGCCGCGTTCCAAAATATATAGAGCCTACCGAGAAGAAGCGGCAAGAAACTCGGGGCCATTTTTTTATATAGATGTTTACAATGTTTCTACTTAGGTACTACTATTGTTACACATTATATATAATATTATGCTTTTTTATGAAAAGGTTTTTACAGTCAACTTAATTTTTCCCTCTGTGAGCTCAGTTATGTGTTTTGGGATTTTGTTGTAAAAACACACACAATTTCCTAGGCACGACTTATTAGTCTTCGCAAGTCTAAAACTAGGTACAGCTATCCTATTTGTATTTCTGGTATTAAAAGGGTGGTGATCACTATTTTACTTATATTTATGTACATTTTCACGAACATACATTATATTTCAAACACATATAGGGAAGGCAAAGTTAATATGTTGATTTCTTTATATAATCTCTCTGTAAGATTCGCGGGGACCCATTTCGTATATAGCTCGAATATTATATTATATAAAACAAAATATATTTATGTAGGCAATAAATCCAATATGCATTTTAGATACTTTTTAATTAGTCAAAATTGTAGACTGTCTGCTCGATAAGGCATCGTTTCAACATCCTAACATGCTCTAGTAGCTTGTTGTACACCATCGGACCCATAACATGAGTAACTTTACTAGACCATAAATATAAGTTAAATAGTGATCACCACACTTTTAATACCAGAAATACAAATAGGATAGCTGTACCTAGTTTTAGACTTGCGAAGACTAATAAGTCATTCCTAGGAAATTGTGTGCGTTTTTTCAATAAAATCCCAAAGCACATAACTGAGCTCACAGAGGGCAAATTCAAGTTGACTGTAAAAAACGTTTTAATAAAAACAGCTTACTATAAAGTTCGACATTATATAGAAGATAAAGATGCTTGGAATACTCCACTTCTGGCAAGCTGTCTCTCTGCCACCCATAAAATGTAATATTTGTAGTACCTAAGTAGAAACATTGTAAACATCCATATAAAAAGAATGGCCCCGAGTTTCTTGCCGCTTCTTCTCGGTGGGTTCTATATATTTTGGAACGCGGCGGTAGAGTCTTTAAAGTACATTATAATGAAAGGTTGACGTTCATAAGTGCGGCTTTGATGCCTAAATTGAATAAATGATTTTGACTTTGACTTTGAGACTTCGTCAGTTTTCTTACCCCAACGAGTTTTTCCCTATTACGTGTACTACACGAGTGCACGTCGGTGTGTGTTATATAAGATGCTAGGTTGTTCCTAACATATAGTTCCATTTTTCAATCACCGTACTATTGAGCGTTCAGTATTTAGTCGGACAACCAATCAAGGCATTGACAAACGTATTAGAAAATGGGGGTATTTTTGACTAATCAAATAGTTAATATTGGTCCTAAAGCTGATCGATTCACGTTTCTTCACTGGCGTTTTTTTCTGGGAATTGGTAGTGAAATAGTTTGTATACTATATTGTTTATTTTTACGCGCCCGCGCCGTAGGAAGCGGCGTGTTCGTTTTACGATAGTGTATTTCGTAATATTATTTCGTAGGAGTTGTAGAACGACTGCGGTTTCGTAAGGTTATTAATGTATCTCTGATGTGTTTTTGGTTTCTATATTTTCGATTTAAAATATCCGACTTAATGTTTTACGTGTTTTGTGATTACACTTTTGAAAATAAAAAATAATGAAGAGTTCTTTAAGTATTTTTTTTGTTGTGGTTCATAAAAGTGACTCCCTTTCGCCTGATGGAAAGCGGAGATCAAGGAGCAATGACCATTAGTGCAGCTTACGGCTGCACTATCGCACATCGCCACCCCTATGATGACCTGACAGATGCTTTTTCACGCCCCGCTTGAAAGACCCAGGGTCATAGCTGCAAGGGAATACGTACGCCGGCAAAGCATTCCACAATTTACTCACACGACAGAGGTAGGAACTGCCAAACTTTTTGGTACGTGGTAAGAAGTTTTGAACAGTATATGGATGCAATGCTAGGCTGGAACGAGTAGTTCGGGATCGGAATGGTGAGGGAGGAATAAGATGAGAGAGCTCTTCAGAACATTCGCCATGAAACAACCGGTAGAAAACGCTTAAAGAAGCTATAGTTCTACGCATTTGTAGGGGTTCTAGGTGAGACTTCAGGGGCTCCAATAATAAGTGACTTGCATATTAGTATGAAGTTACACGCGGTGTTCAGATCTTAAACTAAATACAGCCTGTTTTATGGTAACCTAGTATTTAATATTGTACTTGCCTATTTATAAAATATTAGTAGACATAGGTACACACCCAGACACAGCTCAGACATGTTCATGCACACAAATGTTTGACCTGTCCAGTGATCGAACCCGGGACCAGCGGCTCAGAAGACAGAGATCTGCCAACTGCGCCAACCGGCCAGTCGATGTATAAAAAAGTAAATAAGTGCAGTATTGACTGAAGCATTAATAATTCGTGAACAAATATTAGATTTGTTGACGTAGATAACTTAATAAATAATTTTAGTTCTCACCTTGAACAATTATTACACTTATTATGTCACTGTATATTTTATTCTATTATTTCTGTTAAATCTTTCATTATAATTTAACTTCTTCTACTAGGTGTGTTTTGCAAATTGTTTCTTGTATATATTATAGTAAGTACTATGTGTAACCATGCGTGACGTCACCTACCGGCCTCAACGGAAGACCAACGCTGGTTGTTTACGATCAGCACTATGTTGAGTTGGAGCCGATTTGTGGCAGAAGGCTGCAAAAATCATTTATTTTATTGTTTTTTGTGATTATTGTTTGGATTTATGCGTTACTACGAAATGTTTTTGTATGTGTTTTGCCATAAATAAAGTCTATTCTATTCTATTCTATTCTATTCAATAACTCACACACGCTCACGAACAAACAGTGTCAAGCAAACATACAAACTCTTACATTTATTAAGTTATTGTTTAAGGGAAAACATAAGCCGGCTTGTAGAATATACCTGCATGTACAAACTTAAACTAAAAAGTAGAAATACTGTATTATGCAGTACATGTATTGCCTTTGGTCTTTATCAGCACTTGCGCTAAAGGGAACTACGAATTAAAACGTCTTCTGCGTCGTATAATTCGACCTTATTTACACAGTTTTGTTGGTTTTTATGATACATATAGTTAAATAATAGTTAAAGCTACATAATGGTTAATAATGACAGAAGATTCATACATGTTATGTAATTTTTAACCATTAGTACTTAGTCTTAAGACGCGGTCCAACCCCAATTCTAAAATAATTGAAGACGCTTTACGTAAGGTTGAAAATCGCTTGTTAAATTGGACGATGTAATGCGAAAATGCGTTGATTTTGTACGTTTTCTTTATATTTTTCGATATATACTAACACAATTGAAAAAAACTGCTGGTTATAACTTTAGTACTATACGTTGGCTAAGTATTACCTAAAAAAAATATAGTGTTATCGCTGAAAATTCTGAGAGTTTGGACGTGAAAGTTTATTTTTGTGGATCTATTCAGGATTTTTTTCTGCTGGAAGAGAGTTATATTTAAGAATTCTATTCAGTTATTACTCTTTTCCTATTCCTTTTCTGACCTTTGTATTTTTTTCATAATATACTATCGATCTGTTTCGTTACACTAAGTGTTTAAAAATTCTGCTTTTTCTTCAATCAGGGTACGAGCGCGCCTTGACTTGTATTTGTCAAATAGGTATGGAAAATGCCAGCCTGAGACTCTCTATATATCAATGTCCTGTGGATCTATATAAATAGAGTGAATTCTTTGATTATGTCTATATATTAATTATATAGTGTTATTTTTCAACAAATTTATACACAATTCATAAGAGACCACCTTTGAAATATGACCAAACCAAAAATATCACCTCTGAAATATGACTCAACAAAAATTACCACCTCCGAAATATGACCAAACAAAAGACTACCTCTGACATATGGCCAAAAGACCACCTCTGAAATATGACCACCCAAAATAGACCACATCTGAAATATGACCAAATAAAAGACCACCTCTGACATATGGCCAAAAGACCACCTCTGAAATATGACCACACAAAATATACCACCTATGAAATATGACCAAACAAAAGCCTACCTCTGAAATATGACCAAACGAAAAAGACCACCTCTGGAATATGACCAAACAAAAAGACCACCTCTGGAATATGACCAAACAAAAATGACCATCTCTGAAATGTGACCAAACAAAAAAGACCACCTCTGAAATATGACCAAACAAAAAAGAGTCATCGATCAATTTATTATTTGCAGAGAAATCGCGTAACAAACATACAAAAGAAACATACCCGCTGAATTTAGAACCTCCTTTTTTGAAGTCAATTTATTAGATAATATTAGTGTTTTCATCATTCGACGGGTAATTAATCGACTCGAGCGCCATTTTGTTAACCTTAAAGGAGAAGGATTTTGAATTAGTTTTAGATAATTTTATTATAATGTGTTTACGTAAGCATGTCGGCCAATACAACAGAGGTGTAGCGGAATGACACATATTACGCGCAATGGACAAAGAATTACTGCGTAAATATGAAGCGACGTTTTTCTTTGTTACATAAAGGTATACGAATATAGTCTTTATTCCTTATTCGTATCATTTTATGTAACAAATAAAAGTGTATTCATTAAAATGGCATATAAATTTGTATGACATAAGATCACGTATTTATTCTGTTGTTATCAACACATATTAAGGCGCGCTCGTATCCTGATAATAGTAAAAAGCAGAATCATTAAACATCTAGTGTAACGAAACGGATCGATAATATACTATGAAAAAAATACTTAGGTTAGAAAAGGAACAGGCAAAGAGTAATAACCGAACAGAATTCATAAATATGACTCGCCCTCTGCAGAAAAAAAACGTGAGTAGGACCACAAAAATAAACTTTCACGTACGAAATCTCACAATTTTTAGCGATAACACTTTAGGTAATACATAGCCAACATATAGTTCTTAATTAGAAACCAGCAGTTTTTTCATACATATGAACAAAGGGGGTACAGCATCTCAACACAAGTCGCAAATTTCAACATCAGTTAAAATCATGGTCTATTGTTAATTGATGTCCTATTTATTGTTTTAATTTAAGTGTGGATGCAAGCAAGTAACGATAATGATAATGGTAAGTAATGATAAGTTATAGAGATAGTAGTAGATAGGTAGTTAGCTAAACGCGATGTCATAAGGCCCACTTCATGAGCAAGTGTGTTGAAAAATAAAATTCTAAACTAGTTCCAGCAAACTCCGTTTCGTCTTTAAAATATATGTGTCCCGTGTGGCCTATCCCGAGGGATAACATTTTCTATACTAATAAAATATAGCTCATGTACATCCGGAATAACGTAGCTTTCCATAGGTAAAACACTTTTTTTATAGATTTAATATATAGTTTTGAGTTCATCCAATAAGGCCTATTCAGACCTGAGCGTTATTCGCTGCCGATGTAGGTAGCTAAAAATACCACGTGAAACTCGATGGGCAAATATTATGAAGTTCCTTAACTGCAGCGAAACTTGTACCGCCTAGTGAGGCGGTATTTTCTCTTGTTTGGCGAAACTAGTTCCGCCGCCCCGCTAACCATTGCCAACGAATATCTCTACCGCGCGCGGTAGAGATATCCGCTTTGGTGTGAACAGTGAAATTACCGCATACCCTTTCGGATTTCTCTATCGCTCGCGGTAGCGAATAACGCCCAGGTTTGAATAGGCCTTTACATAAAATTTTACAATCAATCAAATATCTCCTTTTTCTATTAAGGCGCGGTCAAACCTCATTTTGAAATAATTTACGAGGCTTTACGTAAGGTTGAAAACAGCTTGTTAGTTTGGACGATGCGAAAATGCGTTAAATTTGTACGTTTTCTTTATTTTTTTAGATTTATACTAACTCAATTGAAAAAACTACTGGTTTCTAATTAAGAACTATATGTTGGCTATGTATTACCTAAAGTGTTATCGCTAAAAATTGTGAGATTTCGTACGTGAAAGTTTATTTTTGTGGTCCTACTCACGTTTTTTTTCTGCAGAGGGCGAGTCATATTTATGATTTTCAGTCGCAACCCATTGTCATGACCTCACGTTTTTATGTGTATGTTATAGTAGATCCAACCGTTTATCCTCTTTTTGACAGCACCAATAGAACGTAACATGACGATGTTACGCAAAAGTTAACTTATAAATGCGAGGTTTTAAAAATATGACAACTGCTTAAATTTGCTCCTTGATCCCGTATAATAATCATCTTTCACAAAATGAGTCCATAAGTGCAGTAGTTTTTTTATAAATTCCATAAAATAACAAACGTTTTTAAAAAATTACGTTCTATGGCTATCAACATAGTGATGTTACGAAGTTACGATTGAGATATCGATATTGTTTATGAACTATTTTTACACGGGTGTTTTCCGTTCTCGGCACATAATATCGGATTTATTTTTATGTAAAACCGTTATATTGATGCGCCTCAGGAAAACATACAGCATTATTTGAAGACGTGTTTATCTCCTGGTGTATATCCAAAAAAGAACAAGGTTATGATGACTATGATGATTACAAGTACAAGTCATACTTGACGAAGCTGTTACCGGTTAAATCTGGGATGGCCAGCGAGCAACACGGAAGGGAGTAGGCATACACAGCGTTTCCCCTCTGTCAAAGTACAAGTCCGCATGGACCATGGAGTTTGATAATATACTGTGGGGTGAGGGCGGGGCTAGATTTGTGAATGGTGCTTTATTTTTTATGTGTTAGTGATTTGGTTGTGTGAGTATGATCGGCAATGGATCGGTACAGGTATGTTTTGTATGTAATAGTGCGGCTTTGCGCTAGTGTGCAACTTCCCCTCCCGCAAGAAATGACAGAAAGATTTGAACAATATTTTTTAGCTAAGGCTACTCCCTTCCGTGTTGCTCGCTGGGGATGGCAGACATTAAAGTCTGCCGTTTGGTACCAGAAAATAGTAAAGTTTGAGCAACCCCAATTCCAATTTAAGCAAACGAAATCTAATCTTTTATTTTTATTTATTTATTAATCAAAATCAGATTCATCGTTGCTGTCACTCGAGCTATTGCCGACATTTATAATTAATTGTTGACTCATATAATCTATCGCCACGTGTTTATCCCAATCTGCCATTATAGTTTCTTGTGTTTTTTGAATTACATTTTGCCAGCTTTCCGCAGTTACTTTCACACATGCATTTTTTAATAAATTTACCATTTTGTTTGCCGTGAATGGGGGTTTTGTGTTATTTCTAGCAGCGTGTCCTTTAACTTGAGCCCATATTAATTCAATGGCATTGTATTGACAATGATAGGGTGGAAGTCTAAGAACCCAATGACCATGTTCTGCAGCTATTTCGTCGATCACATATCGTTTTGGGAAGTGTTTTTTTGTTCGTAATATATTTAGTAATTGTACTTTTAGTAAGGAGTTATCAACATTTTCACCATGTCGTTGAAGCCAGTCAATGATTACTTGTTTTTTGTCGGCCTGGGTCGGCATTTTATCAATTTGGCGTGAGTGATAGGATGCGTTATCCATAATAATAACTGACGGTTCTTCCAATGATTGTACCATTTCCTTAAACCAACTTTCGTAAACCTCAGAATTCATTTCTTCGTGGTACTCAACTGTTTTTTTGGATTTAAAGGCCAACAAAGCATCTGGCATGAATCCTTTCACAGACCCTGCATGGCAAATGATTAGACGTTCTCCTTTTCCCATCGGTACTGAGGTAGTGGAAGCAGCGGTGTCATCAGTCCAGCTCTTAGACACTGTGTGGTTCGCATTCAGCCAAGTTTCGTCAGTGAAAACAACATTTGACCAATCTGTAATTTTTTTGGCTTCGCTCAAAAATTCGCAACGAGCAAAAGCTACGTCGCGACGCTCCATCAATATTTTGCGTTTGTCCGATTTTTTATAAGTAAATCCAATTTCATTCAAGACCTTTACCAATGACGATTTTTGACCTCGGAACAAATCACATTCACGCAAAGAAGCAACAAGTTTTTTAAGTGTTGGAACTTCTTTACGTAAGTAATAGTTATATATATGACGGCGTATAGCGTCTGCGTCAAAGTTGTCAACCGAAGTCACACGACGTGGTTGGCGTTTTTTCTTCGGCGTACGAAGCTTATTCTCCTGCATGCCGCTTGTTCCGTAGGCTTCGGTAGTAATTTTTGTAATCGTAGATGCACTAATACCTAACGCGGCCGCAACGCGCTCTCTCACTTGCGACAATGGTAAAAGCGGGCCGCCATTTTGATACTCTGCTTCAAAGTAATTACGAAGCTTGATCACCATTTCTCTCGTCTGTCCTTTCAGCACTGATCCTTTCGGCATTTTATAGTTCCAATATAAAACTCAGCAAATAATTACTAGCACGGGCGTCTTGTTGCGAGTGACAGTGACAAATACAAAACGGCGGTGGACCATTGAGTTTTACTACCTTGATAAAATACTACTGCTTACCCATAGACAAAAAAAATGGCAGTCATAGGAATTGCCGATAGAAGTGAAAACTTATAACTCAGAATTTGATAGCTTACCTTGGAAACTACACGGGTGTAACCGGACGGCGTGGCCTCGCCATCTGGGCATGGCCATCTAGAAATGCGTCAGCATTTCCCATTGGCTGATGCGTTTCTAGATGGCCATGCCATGACGGCCTGTCCACGCCCTTTCAACATTCCCCATTGGCTGACGTATTTCTAGATGGCCAATAGCCATGGTCATGGCGCCATTCCTAGGACTATTCTCTTTCCGCACAGACTCGATAGAAAAATGAATCGAAATCGTGTCCACTATAATCACTTGGTCACAACACTTTAACTGACAAATTAGATCTGTCAAAAAGAGGATAAACGGTTGGATCTACTATAATCGATTTCTCCCCCATTTGTGGACCGATTCTTAAAATTATTTTTTTGTTTCGTAGAGTATATTTTCGAGCTGGTCCCATTATAATTTCATCAAATTCGGTCAAGAAGTTTTTGAGTTTCACTCCAAAAACTGATTATTGTTACCCATGTCATCATTGACGGTGAATGACGATCGATTCCGTAAGTAGCTAGTAAAAAAAGTGAAAAAAAAGGTAGGTCACTAAAAAGGTGAAATTTTTATTTTGGGGTAACTGTACAGAACGGGAAGCAATTTTCAAGGCTCAAAAGAAATGCCTAAGATCGGTCTGTCACTTAAAATCTACAGAATCTTGTGAGCTATATTTCTTGAAACTAAAAATATTGCCGTTTCCATGTCTATACATTTATGAAATGTCGTTATTTGTTCGAAGAAACATATACTTATATGAATTTGGCCAAGGTACACAAAGCAGACATAAAATAAAGCACACTAATCACAGGACAGCATGTTTCGCAAAGGGTGTGTTCGGTATGGGTCCTTTGATATATAATCATTTACCGAGAGCAATATTGGATTCGGGAAGTATCAGCATGTTTAAAGTGAAAGTATTTAATTTTCTAATAACGAAACGTTATTATAATGTAAATGACTTTTTAAAAGACAATGTTAAAGGATTGGTGATATGATTGATTAATTATATGGTTGGTTTCAATTTATACTCATAATTTTATTATTAAAAATTCGACATTAAATATTTAGGTAATGTAGACATAAAATAAATTACAATTTTTAGATTTAAGTTCTATAACTATTAATTAATTAATTGTATGTTCAATTGATGGACCAAGCTGTTGGACAATAATAATGTATACGATCAATAATGTGACACAGTTAAACAAAAAAATAAATCTGAATCTGAATCTAAATCTAAAATCTAAATCATTTAGTATTTTTTTTATAACTCTTCTTGCCAAATTTCATGATTCTAGGTCAACGGGAAGTACCCTAAAAGATTTGATTGGATAAAATGGCAAAATACGCGAAAATATAAGTTTCATATGAGTTACTAAATAGTTGATATTATGACTCTTCCAATTTTCTGTATTTGTATGTACAACACGTCGATGCTGAAAACCTTTGTTATCGTGTACTGTATACCATTGCAGCATGTTGCAGTCCAAAGTAGGTCACGTAACGGGTCAAGGGCTTGGCGAGGCACGCCCGTCGTACCCAGCCGTTATTGTGCTACCATGTATTTATGATCCCCTAGTACCCAAGGGGAATCTAAATAGCTTTTTCACTGACATCCAAAAGTGAAGAGGTTCTATGTTCGACTGTATGAATTTTTTTTGTTTATGTACATCGATTTCTTCCCCATTTGTGGTTTGGATCTCATTTATTTTATTTGAAAGAGTGGTCCCATTTAAATGTTTATTACGGTACGTGGTTACGTTAATTGACGGTGAATGACAATCGATCGCGTAAGTCAAGGGTCACTAAAATTCCATGAAATGGAACCGAGTTCAACAATAGACAAGACAAGTTATTTCACACTTTTTAGCGTTGATCCGACTTGATTTTTACCAAAATATGAATCCGACTGGATAGCCTAACGACTGTTGTCCTAAGACAAACAACCGACATCGACGGCTTAACGTGCCCTCCGAAACACGGAAGCGCTCAGTTGAACAATGCCACTAGCACACACCCATCCAACTCCTGACCGCAGCAAGCGTTTCTTAACTTGTTGATTGGTTATCATCGACAAGTCCAAGCTCCGCTACGAGCGTCCATTATTGGTCAAATATTTTTTTATGTCACTACGTCAAAAACATTTACTCATAAGTAATGATGTTTTACAGACCCTCTTTGTGATGCGTTTAATGCGGTGACCCGAGTCAAAAGCAGCCGCGTCGTGGGGTCACTGTAGCCCTTATTTGGGTCACGGGATTGAAGACTTACTGTTATGCAATTCGTTTTTACAGTGTAAGAAAAATATCTCTAAATGTTCAGTCCCCGCAGTGGAAACATAATGGGCCGATTATGTATGAAGACAGAACGTAATCGAATAGGAGTGACTCCATCATAAGAAAAGATATATAACAAGTATACAATTTGAAAAAATTTATACCGACTTCCATTCTATTCAGTTATTCGATGAAATTTAAATGGAACCACACAGGAAGCACCAACTATCAAACAAAAAAAGAATTTTGAGAATCTGTTGACCCAGTCGAAAGTTATGAGGTAATAAACAAACAAAAAAAATACAGTCGAATTGAGCACCTCCTCCTTTTTAGAAGTCGGTAGAAATGATCTATAAAAACAATGCCAAAATCTGCAAAATAAATATTTAGTAAATACATAAGATATTATTAATTAACAGGTATATCATTATAATTAAGAGCAAAACTTGTGTCTTCGCGAGGGATTCGAACCAGTTATCGTCTGCCGTTGCGTTTTCCTATTTCGCCGAGTCGAAGCGGAGACAGATCTGCCCTTGACCACTCCGCCGCTGAGTCACCGGACCGATGAATGACCGAAATTCGCTCGAGATCGAAGCTGGCCCCGTTGGTCTGCGACGGTTAAAAATAACTGGCGAGATAAATTCGTACTATCGGTCGGGTGGATCTGTGTAGTGGTCAAGGCGTCTGACACACTGTGCTGGAAGACGCGGGTTCTTCTCACGTCCGAGCAAAAAGTCCCACTTCCGCACTTGTTATTTTTTTCACGCGATAACTAATAAGAAAGGCCAGAGGCCGTAGCACAATTTACGAAAAAGTATTCGTATCGGGCACGTCAACGCGTCGAACTTCCGCGTACAAACTATGAGTTATCTGTGTCACAGTTGCCCTAGATACATAACAGTTTGTCCTGTTTGACGTGAACGACACGTTACGTTACACATACGCAGTTATTCGTGCTAGGGCCGCTGTAGTGCATCTGAAGGTGAGCAGTACGCTTCCCCATGACAGTTGAAGTGCTGTCCAAACCTCGGTGGGCCTAGCACGAGTAACTGCGTAAGTGTAACGTAACGAAAACTGTGCCACACACACACGCCGAAGCTTGACGTGTTGATGTTTGCGATACGAATACTTAATCGCAAATTATTTGTGGTAAGGCCTTTGTTTAAACCTTGTAGTTCGATAATAACTCATAAAGTTCTTATTCTTCTTCTGTTCTATACTTTTGTGCGGAACTGCCCTGCGCTCATCCTCCCAAAAACATTGGCTTTTGTCTCTCTTTCACTGAGTAATTCCTCCTGCTATGCTCTTCACTCTTTACATTCTAGCGCACCTTCGCGGCAGGCGTACTTTCAACTGTGCTGGTACCGATCAACATGGCCTGACACAAGAGATCTACCACCAAGTAAATATGAGAGACAAATACGTAGTAATAATAAACATTGCACCCATTTCACCCCGTGTTGCGAACAAAGGAACATCAAGAATCACCAAACAAAGAGCGACGTAGAATCGGAGGTGAGGGTGGTTTGCACAGCCCTTGACCCGTGACCCAGATACAGGGTGCAGCCGGGCCTGGGGCTAGTTCTCTCAACACGTCCAAAACAGATGGTGCTATTCACACTAATGGAACCATTACCTATCATCAAGATTGAAATTAATTCGAAACGGATTGATTTAAAAACAAAAAAATTCAGGCTAATATCTGACCGTATTATTAGTATACATACATTAACACTCGTATTTATAAACAAGTAATTGCATGTTGCTAGGTAATTTCTCATTAAATTAATCACTTTACTATAGAGTAGGTACTTCAACATAAAATCTTATTCTATAGTCGAGCAATGAACGTTACTTACTAAAGTAAATGCATGACATAACCCTATCAACATTGGATGTATCTTTTTACACTTGTATGAGTTGTTGTCATGGGATTTTAATTTTTACAGCATTATAGATCCTTCACAGTTCAGACTTGTGTGCGAATGTCATTTATATGCAACTTCACTTTTGCAATAAGAACGACAAATGCACGTTTTCTCATTGCTTAAGTAAAGGAAATGGTGACTATTACTCGGCTAAGAATTCTAGCCCTTGATAGTTCTAACGTCAGCCAAATTCTAGGCTATAGAATCAAAATCGTTGCTTAGGTATATAATTACTTTACTTGTTTATAAATACGGCAGTTCATCATCATCATCATCTCAGCCGTAGAACGTCCACTGCTGAACATATGCCTCCCCCATAACTTCTGCATCCAACGTTGTCCTGTGACCTTTATCAGGTCGTCTGTCCACCGTGTCAGTGGCCGACCTACGCTCCGCTTGCCGGTCCGTGGTCTCCACTCCTGAACCTTCCGGCCCCATCGGCCATCTGTTCTGCGTGCTATGTGCCTTGCCCACTGCCACTTTAACTGTCTAATCTTCTGGGCTATGTCGGTGACTTTCGTTCTTCTACGGATCTCCTCATTTCTGATTCGATCACATAGAGAAACCCCGAGCATAGCCCTCTCCATAGCTCGTTGTGCGACTTTGAGCTTGCTTATGAGGCCCATAGTAAGAGACCACGTTTCAGTGCCATAAGTCATCACTGGTAACACACATTGGTCGAAGACTGTTGTTTTTTTTAGGCATGCTTTAGAAGACGGTATAGGCATCTGCCCGAGAGGGCACGAGGCTCATCTGGTTTAAAGTGGTAACCTATGCCTAGAACAGCGACAATACGGCAGTTAGTAAGTACTAACAAAATTAAAAGGCGAAAATTGATATACAGCAAAACACAGTTTAATAAGCCAACCGCTTGTACTTGTATTATTCACATAAATAAACTTTAACGTACGGAATGACATTTCTCATAGCTTCGTATCGGTTATAATTACAGTAAACGACTGTAACTTTGTTGCAAACCTGAAGTGCGGGTAAAGGTTAACAAACAACTCGACACACAATGTAAACTGTACATAAATTCAATTCACTTTGTAGTTTTTATGCCACGATGATTTGAAGATGTTTATAAATTGTCGCCTTCAGAATTTCTGGATACGGTGTCTCAGAACTCTGCTTAAATGTCAACATCTAACTAGGAAACCGTGGAATATGAAGAAGGTATTGAGATATTTTTTACCGACATCCAAAAAAGGAGGAGGTATTCAATTCGACTGTATGTTTTTTTGTTTGTTGCCTCATAACTTTCGACTGGGTGAACCGATTCTCAAAATTTTTGTTTGAAAGCTGGTGCTTCTAGTGTGGTCCCATTTAAATTACATTTCATCAAATTCGGTTCAGTAGTTTTTGAGATATACTCCAATAACTGGATAGAATAGAAGTCGGTATACAATTTTTCAAATTGTACTTTTTTACCTAGAAATTGAACCGATTTCAACACTAAAAAGTGTGATGTGAATTGTTGAAGTCAGTACCAAAAGTACCTATTGTGCAAATATGCAATTTTTTTTCACACTTTTTAGTGACCCGTAGCAAGGGTGGCAAGCAAGGTGTAAGTAATTAGCATAAGTTTTATTTCGTATTAAACGTTATTATTATTATTAAAATTAAACAAGATGGCAGCTCTATGTCCCTTTTGTCAGCTCCAGTCATCAACTTACTAACATTTTTACTTACTGAAGCTGTCATAACTGACATAAAGCCGCCATTTTTCAAGATTTCAATCCACATTTGATATCAACTGAGATACATAATAGTCCTGCTGATCTGAGTACATTTTGTGAGATTCATAACTGAACGTCTTTCTGGAATATCGTTCTTAGGCTCCTGAAGATAAATATGTGAATTGCTCGCATATTACAATAAAATCTCATGAGGCATAACAGAGCTATCAAAATATAAATAGAAAGCAAAATTGTACAAGTTATATGAATAAATTATTAAATAAACAAAGATGCTTGAAATGCTCCACTCCTAACAAGCTGGCATCTGCCACATTATAGTCAAGTATTGTAACGAAAAATGATTGTATTTTTTTACTAAAATATGAATCCGACTTCAACACTAAAAAGTGTGAAATAACTTGTCTTGTGTATTGTTGAACTCGGTTCCATTTCATGGTAATTTTTAGTGACCCTTGACTTACGGGCTTGATTGTCATTCACCGTCAATTACGAAATCATCAAGATAGGCGCAACACTTTTCAGTTATTGGAGTGTGAAATTTGATGATTTTTTGAAATGGGACTACCGCGGATGTATACTCTACTAAACAAAAAGGAATTCTCAGAATCGGACTACTCGGTAAAAAGTTATACGTAGTCATACATACAAATATATATATATATATATATATATATATATATATATATATATCGTCGATCGACTTGAGAGTCTCCTCTTTTTGGAAAAATTAGCACCAATCATATATAGTTTCTTTTTAAATTACGGTAGAAGACGGTATGGGCATTTGCCCGAGAGGGCACAAGGCTCATCTAGTTTGAAGTGGTAACCTATGTCTAGAACAGATGTTACCGCGGAACGCAGCTGGTATTTAAGACGCGCTCGTATCCTGATAATAGTAAAAAGCAGAATTTTTAAACACCTAGTGTAACGAAACAGATCGATAATATATTATGAAAAAAATACTAAGGTTAGAAAAGGGATAGGAAAAAAGTAATAACCGAATAGAATTCATAAATATAACTCTCTTTCTGCAGAAAAAAATCCTGAATAGGTCCACAAAAATAAACTTTCACGTCCAAACTCTCAGAATTTTCAGCGATAACACTATATTTTTTTTAGGTGATACATAGCCAACGTATAGTACTAAAGTTATAACCAGCAGTTTTTTCGATTCTGTTAGTATATATCGAAAAATATAAAGAAAACGTACAAAATTAACGCATTTTCGCATTACATCGTCCAATCTAACAAGCGATTTTCAACCTTACGTAAAGCATCGTAGATTAATTTAAAATTGGGGTTGGACCGCGCCTTAAGAGATCCATATTAAGGCGCGGTCCAACTCCAATTTTAAAATAATTTACGATGCTTTACGTAAGGTTGAAAATCGCTCGTTATATTGGACGATGTGATGCGAAAATGCATTAATTTTGTACGTTTTCTTTATATTTTTCAATATATACTAACATAATTGAAAAACTGCTGGTCACTATTTTAGTACTATATGTTGGCTATGTATTATTCAAAAAAATATAGTGTTACCGCTGAAAATTCTGGGAGTTTGGACGTGAAAGTTTATTTTTGTGGACCTATTCAGGATTTTTTTCTGCAGAAAGAGAGTTATATTTATGAATTCTATTCGGTTATTATTATTTTCTTATTCCTTTTCTAACCTAAATATTTTTTCATAGATTATTATCAATCTGTTTCGTTACACTATATGTTCAAAGATTCTGCTTTTTACTAATTTCAGGATACGAGTGCGCCTTAATTGATACATATGAACAATGAACATCCGTCCCTGCTTTCCGAACGAAGTCAACATCGACATTCATTCCGATTCAATATCGCGCTTTTGACGGGTGAAATTTGTCAGTCATTCGGTATGGCTTGAAATCACGTCACGTTGCTCAAGGCTTGGCTGACAGTGCAGTGTTTCGTTATACGCTTCTTAAAAGATATTTAATTAGACGGTATGGAAGTGATATAATGACCCACGTAATAAGACCCGACCCTTCCTATACCGTGATGATAAAAACAAAATATTTATGAATGAAACTGAGGTATATTTACTTCTCTGGGACGCAAAGGGTTAATACAGGCCATAAAAAGGTTTTTTATTGCCGGAACTGTCATTTTTGACAGAACTGCTCACGGTGGTTTCAGTTTGTAGTGTGGTCGTTGAAATCGCAAATCCTCGGTGACGTTTCCATGACGTCACATGGGTCTATGTTGTCGCGCTTTCGTTGTTTGGAATGTCGATCACAGCGGCAAAACCGATTATGACTTCAATCGGAAAGCAGGGCGGGCATACGAGTTGTACATACTATGACTATTTAAAGTTCAAAGTCCGCGAGATCAAGAAACCAAGAGCATAATTATATTTATCTTAGTTAGCCACAACTTGGCTAGTTACTGAAGACCTCGACAAAGTGATAAAATTCATTGTAATTTCGTAGGGTATTGGATACACATTGCCACTCTTAGATTCATACATGTATACACTGCACAAAACTGTTTGGAAAATACAGCCTACACAATCTTTGCAGGGCAATTACGTTTCGCAGTTACAGCATTTTTTTTTTTATACCGAATTGGGTAGCACTTGACCACTATCTCACCTGATGCTAAGTGATGATGCAATCAATGATGGAGCGCGCTTACCCAGAAGATACCTATGCACTCGTGTTTTGAAGACCCTCATATCGTACTTAACCGAAAACACCGACTCTGGGTGTTCCATTCTGAAAAAAAAAAAATCAAAATTCTAAGCTAAATGTTGATTGTAATAATAGTAGGTAGTACCTATGTATAGAAACATTGAAAAAATCTATATGAAAAGAATGGCCCGAGTTTCTTGCCGCTTCTTCTCGGTGGGCTCTGTATATTTTGGAACGTGGCGGTAGAGTATTTAAAGTACATTATAATGAATAATTGACGTTCATAAGTGAGTCTTTGATGCCTAAATGGAATAAATGTTTTTGAAGTTTATTGAAATCTTGAAAACATGCGTCTTTGTGTCAGTTTTGTCGGCTCCAATCGGCAACATCTACTCACTGGAGTTGACAAGTGACATAAAACCGCCATTTTATTAGATTTCAATCGACATTTGATTGCAACTGAGATACGTAATAGCGCTGCTGATAAGAATGTAGTGTTGTTTGAACGTACGCAAAGCAATTCGTGCGCCAACATTACTATGTTACAGTATGAAGGGCGCTGTAGTCAGTGAAATTACTGCCCGAACGAGAATTACTAACCAATGTACAATACCTATTTCTAACGTGAAGCAATACTGACTCCTGTGGGCCGAGCACGAAAATCTGGTTAAGTGTAACGTTATCGTATCGTTTACGTGTACAGTACAAACTATGAGTTATCTGTGCTGTTGTACTAGATAAATGACAGTTTGTACTAAATACGTTAACGATGCGATTACGTTACACTTAAACAGATTTTCGTGCTCGGCCCACTGGGTAGAAGGGTATGGGTGCCCACGAAATTAGAGGCACATGAGGCTTAACAACTTAATGTCTCAGGGTTACGGGCGCAGTGGAGTTCTTCACTTGTGAGGAAATGCATATGTTCTAGGCAGTGGTTACCGCTTAACACAGGATGGGATTCGTGCTTGTTACGTAACCTAAAGGCATAAAAACATATATAGGGTGTTTGGTAGAGGGACCGACAAACCAAATGAGCGTGTTCGGGGGACCACTTGGAGAATACAAGTTGGCCAAAAAAAATCCCAGACCCCCCAATATGTATAACTTTTTTTTTCTGATTATTCCCTTTTTCTCCGAAATTGTACCTATTTACCACCATTTTCCAAGAGACCAAATTCAACTAAAAACATCCGGTCTAAAACATACCTTACAAATGTTATGGTGGTAAATAGGTACAATATTGGAGAAAACGAGAAAATTCACAAAAAAGTTAAAAAAAATTGGGGGTTGGGGATTTTTTTTGGCCAACTTGTATTCTCCAAGTGGTCCCCCGAACACGCAGATCAGAGCATGTACAATAATCTATTTTAAGATCCTGTCCTTCCTGTGTGTGCACAAAATGGTGACCGGCTAGGCTATTATGTATCTCAGTTGCAATCAAATGTTGATTTAAATATTAAAGAATAAAAAATAAACATGTACTAGCGATATCTGTAATCATGCGACATGTCAACACATTAGCTTTTGTAGCAACTGAATAGTGAACAAAACCCACCATAGGTGTTCCTAGATCCATTTAAGTTATCGCCTTCTTTAGGTTTTAGACTCTTCATATTTCTTTCTTTAATTCGTTCAAAATCTCGAACGTGATAACGGTATTTAAGTATTAAATCTTCTTGTGCAGACTAACCCCCAGTTTCTGGAACATTTGTCAAAGCGTTGATTGGTTGACCAACTAAATACTAAACGCTCATTGGTCAATGGTGTTCTATGACGCGATATGTGACCAATCAGCGGTCAGTATTCTGTCAGTTACTGATCAAACTTTGACAAGCGTTCTTGAAACTGGAGGTAAAGAGCTTGACTTAAATTAAGTGACGAGTACCTTTGAACAATTCCCTGCTATAAAGTGACTTAAAATTTAGTCCATATTTAGTCACGTCGTATAAGTCTTTTAACCCTTTGCGTCGCAGAGACGTATATATCACGGCAGTTTCATTCATACATCATTTGTTTTTATTATCACGGTATATGAATCAGAATCAGAATCAGAAATTTATTCACCATTATAACAATGATTGTTACATTCGGTAAGTCACATGAAATATAAATTAACAATATTGTATACACATTTCAGATTATATTAATTAACTAAAATTCACAACATATATTACCTATTTTGAAAATAATCATCCACGTTTTTCACTTAATTCAATTTTCAGTACAAAATAATAATAATGAAGTTAAGTAAATAATGATGAGTCACACAAGCAACTTAATTTACTTGTCAATTGTTCATAACTACACAGTCAAAGGAATAATATATTTGTTCATTCTTTGTACAAAAATGAAAAGTCTACTAACTTCATTTCCATAAACTCATTTAGAGAATAAAATGGGTTATTCACAAAAAAATACTTAAGTGTAATTTTAAAAACTTTTATGTTTAGTTCTGTAATTTTAATTGGCAGTTTATTATACATTTTTATTTTCGTGCATTTTCCTTGGTTACGAACTTTAACCAATCTGACTATAGGTTGGAATAGTTTGTCCTTGTTTCTTAGGTTAAAGTTGTGCATGTCCTTATTCTTAGGTAAACTTTCCTTTTCTGTATGTACCTCTAAGATACTATTATAGATAAATAAAGATACAATATGAATGGTTAAGGCTGATTATATACCCTTGTCATCACTTGACCTGGGAAGGCAACTGATTGATTATTTTGTTTGTTTCTTCCAGATGCACAGTTCAGAGTCGCCACCGGCCCAGCCGGCGACGGGGCCGAACCTGCTGCTGCAGCTGGGGAAGCTCATCATCCGCGCTCGCAGCACCAGCCCCGCCGACGTCCGGGCTCCGGCCGATCCTACTCCGCGGATTTCCAAGTTACTACCTTCGACCAGTCACCAGGTATTGATACAGCTTGAGATTTCTTCTGATAGCAAGGGATGGTCGCCAATGTAAATACATTTCTCAGAGCATCACGCTTACGTTGGATCCAGCTTCGGTCTGGAATCCTATTCTGGGCAAACAGTACGAAAAAGCACGCTGCATTTGCAGCTCAGAAAAAATGTGTACGAGCTATGTGTGGGCTAACGCAAAAATACGTGTAAGCCTTGTTTGAAAATACTTAATTTACTGACTCTTCCTTCTATATATATATATGAGTCAGCTAGGATATTAGAAATAACATAAATGAGTACGACACCTTAATGCATCAAAGGTCACACGGCCAGACACAATAGAAATTTCATTGTTATCTAGTAAAAGACACAAAAATACACTGCGTGTCCCAAAACGTAGACTAGCGCTCTATAGTAATAGTACTTTTGTAATGAGATTCGACATCTATAATAAGTTACCTCTGTCTTTGAAAGATGTCCAAAGTAATTATATTTTTTAATTTAAGCTAAGGAAAATATTAATTGATAAGGCATATTATTCAATTGATGAATTTCTATTAAACTTAAAGATACAAAAATCTATAAATGCTATTAAACTTAAAGATAAAAAAATCTATAAATTCTATTAAACTTTAAGATACAAAAATCTATAAATTCTATTAAACTTAAAGATACAAAAATCTATAAATTCTATTAAATTTAAAGATACAAAAATCTATAAATTCTATTAAACTTAAAGATACAAAAATCTATAAATTCTATTAAACTTAAAGATACAAAAATCTATAAATGCTATTAAACTTAAAGATACAAAAATCTATAAATGCTATTAAACTTAAAGATACAAAAATCTATAAATTCTACTAAACTTAAAGATACAAAAATCTATAAATTCTATTAAACTTAAAGATACAAAAATCTATAAATTCTATTAAATTTAAAGATACAAAAATCTATAAATTCTATTAAACTTAAAGATACAAAAATCTATAAATTCTATTAAACTTAAAGATACAAAAATCTATAAATGCTATTAAACTTAAAGATACAAAAATCTATAAATTCTATTAAACTTAAAGATACAAAAATCTATAAATTCTATTAAACTTAAAGATACAAAAATATATAAATTCTATTAAACTTAAAGATACAAAAATCTATAAATGCTATTAAACTTAAAGATACAAAAATCTATAAATTCTATTAAATTTAAAGATACAAAAATCTATAAATTCTATTAAACTTAAAGATACAAAAATCTATAAATTCTATTAAACTAAAAGATACAAAAATCTATAAATGCTATTAAACTTAAAGATACAAAAGACATTTTACAGATTAATTATTTAACATGTAATTGGTAATATTGTTTATTTTTTTCGGCTTAGTATGATAAGATAGACATTTAATTATTTAACATGTGATTGGACAAATTGATTATTATTTAAATTTTTCGGATTATTGCAATGTATATTAGACATTCTATGTACAATATACATTGTAAGTAATTATAATAATGTACACTAATTTCGCATGCCAATAGGTTAAAACATGGCGCACCTACCCTTGTAACATTTGTAATATTTACCCATGTTTTGCGTAATACATTATTTGATTTGGCACGGGAAAGGGGTTTGACTGGTGTTTGTCACGCCCATGACATCTGACAGTTTCAAGTTACTGACAGGCGAGCGATCAAATTAATTCTATTATTTTAAAATGATAAAGTTTTGTAGAGAGAGTAGAGATTTATGGGGGATCCCAATAATCTATCTATCCACAGTTTTCCTTACTACCGATAGAAATTTGACATAACTTCCATACAAATAGTGTCAAATATCTAATTCTAGTAAGGTAAACCGGCGATAGATAGATTATTGGGACGGGCCGTTAAAGCACTAAACAAATGCATGTTATTCTTCAGGGTATTTATAAAAACAAAAGTCAATCGGAAACTACTATATTTACACCCAGTTTCCTTCCAAAGCCTTGATTAGTTAACCAACTAAATACTATACGCTCATTGGTCAATGGTATTATATGACGCGATATGTGACCAATCAGCGGCCAGTATTCCGTCTGTTGCCTGTATGGCTATTATGTATCTCAGTTGCTAACAAATGTTGATTGGAATCGAATAAAAAGGCGGCTCTATGTCACTTTTGTCAGTTCCAGTCATCAACTTCCTAACATGTTTGCTTGCTGGAGTTGTCAAAACTGACATAGAGCCGCCATTTTCCAAGATTTCAATCAACAGTTGTTAGCAACTGAGATACATAATAGCCCTGTAGATCAAACTGTGACAAAGTTTCCACACACTGGAGGTTAGTGTATATTTCGCTGGATAGTAAATTATCATGAAAATGGCTTTGAAAATTTTACTCATCAACTTTTGTGTCTACGTATTAGTGTACGTAAGTATGGGTGGTATTAAAAACAATATTTCCCTACAAATAATCATATTATATATAAAAACTATAGCATACAAGCTTTTTTTTATATATCATAACTCAGATAATATTTGATTATGTTTTTATGGAATTTTGTACCTACGTATATGTACATATATGTGCGTACTTATTAGTTTTGTTAAAAGCAATATTTTCTTACACATGATACGTATATCCTACAAGCAGTTTTATTATTACTCGGGTTCATATTATTAAACTTGTCTCAGCTGATCTAGTATTGCGTGACTTTCGATATTCTGGCTTGCACTCGTATGACTTTTACTTTCACATCTTTAAAACTGACGTCACAGGTTGTGCGCTGTCCTGCTCAGCGCTAATTCTTCTCAGTCGTTTCGCTCTTGACAGAGTGGTCGTGGTCGTGATGTAGTTGTGGTGGAGGCAGATGTAATGCGCCTCACGATGTCATGCCATCCCCCTCTATTCGCAGTCATCCTGGTGCACTCATGCAAGGGACCTCCCAACGCAGATATGATCTGATCAGTCCATCGCATGGGTGACCTCCCGCGCGGTCTACTGCCTTCTACTTTGCCCTGAACGACAAGCCGCTCTATAGACTGGCTGCCCCACCTCGAAACGTGTCCGAAGAATGCGAGGATCCGCGATTGCACTAAAGCTGAAAGACTCTAATATATAATAAAATATGCTAATATTGTAAATGCGGGTGCATTTACAATCGTAGTAAGAATAATATATCTAGGTCTCAGCTAAGTATTGATAACCTGTATATATGTAGATATGGTACCTTATTGATCGCAGGATCCACTTGAAGTTGCAACGGATCACGCTCCAGTGTGCCCAACCGAATGAGCGTTCAAATAAATACATCACCAAAAACCCAAATAAATACATCACCAAAAAACCAAATAAATATTCACCAGAAACCCAAATAAACACTTCACCAAAAACCCAAATAAATACATCACCAAAAACGCAAATAAATACTTCACGAAAAACCCAAATAAATGCATCACCAAAAACCCAAATAAATAAAACACCAAAAACCCAAATAAATACATCACTAAAAACCCAAATAAATGCTTCACTAAAAACCATTGTTTCACCGATGCGTCTAATCGCGCGATCGTTGCTCCAGTGTATATAGTCATCAGTGTATAAGTTGCAGTCTAAACTCTTAACCAGTCAAAAGTACTTTTAGCTGAAAAAAATAGGCAAAGTAGTTAAATTAGGCAAAAACCATGTTGCGGCTGTCAAAGCGGTTACATCTACTTTTAACTGACTGGTGCTACTTATTTTCGGTTATAACTAGGTGTAGCCTTCATCATACCGGCTAGAACTTTTTAAGGATCTCGCGGAGTATCTAGTCGACGACGAGCGAAGCGAGCGTGCCGCGGCAGTGGTCGACAAAGCACCATAATCAAGCTAAACTTGGTTCTAACCGAACATTTTAAGTCAAACAAGTACAATTTGAAAATTTTTATACCGACTTCCATTCTATTCAGTTATTGGAGTCTAACTCAAAAAGTACTGGACCGAATTTGGTGAGGCTATGTTATAGTTAAATGGGACCATACGGGAAGCGCCAGCTTTCAAACAAAAAACGAATTTTGAGAATCGGTTCACCCAGTCGGAAGTTATGAGGCAACAAACATTTAAAAAAACAGTTAAATTGAGTACCTCCTCCTTTTTTGAAGTCGGTAGAAAAGAAATTTATTTTTGTCGAAGGCCTTTAGTCAAAAGTACTTGTGACTGATTTCACTGGTCAAAGTACTTTTACTTGGCTAAGAGAGACTTGTACACATTTTCTGACTAGGGATGTTATAATTTCAGATCCAGATCAATCCACAATTGAAGTTTGACGAAGAAGAGGAAGCAGTTCTTGAGGAGCAGCTCAGCAACCACGTCAATGCGTTGTGGACTGACATGGAGTCTGTTTGTATCGAGGTCAGTTTGGAAACCCATGCGTCTTCTGGGTATGGCCACACCGGCAGGTCAGTGCCGTGCCATGAACTACTTTACAGTTTAGTTATGAGTGTTGCCAGTCATGCGAAGGCGTGACATCACATATCTAATTAAATGAGCATTCTTGGTGACTTCGATCCATCTTTTCGTCCACAATGCCTTAGCCTGATAACTGAGGTTTTAAATTAGTATTTGTTGCCAGTGATGACTTATGGCACTGAGACGTGGTCACTTACTGGTGGCCTCATTAACAAACTTAAATTCGCTCAACGAGCTATGGAGAAGAGTATGCTTGGAGTTTACCAGCGTGATAAATCCGCAATCAGGAGATCCGTAGGAGAACTAAGATCACCGACGTAACACTCAAAATTAGCAAGTTGAAGTGGCAATGAGCAAGCTGCATCGCTCGCAAAACTGATAACCGATGGGGGAAAAATGGTTATCTAGTGGCGACCACAAACCGGAAGGCGTAGTGTAGATCTGCCCCCTGCTAGGTGGACCGACGACCTCGTCAAAACCGCGGGGAATCGCCAGATGCAGGAGGCGAGTAGCCGTTCCAAGTGGTGCTCTGTGGTTATAAACAGTACCATCCAACTAACTATGCGAAAGTTTAAGTATTTCTAAATAATGCTTCTTTCGGTTGTACTGTTAAACTGTCCAATAGATGTCGCTCCGTCCCCGCAAGACGGTTAGTCAAATAGAGAGTTAAAATTCGATGCTCGGACCAGAACCTCGGTGGCCTAGTTGGTCAATGGCGTATGACACGGAGAGTCAGAAGACGCGAAATCCCGTCCGAGGATGGAATTTTTCTCTATAAATTTCAATATGTAGTAAAATTGTTTGGCTTACGTTAAAGAGTTGTCATGCGGGGATTGCCCGACAACCACATGGTATTATGTTGAAGCAATGTGATAAATAAGGAAGTTCAAATTATAATTATTTGTTTCGCCCTATGTATAGATGAATCATAATGCGCGGGCATTATGGAAAATATTTAGTATTCCCCCATTTAGTACTCGGTCCATAACATATACATAATCAAACCTAATTATTTTTTAAATAACATTTATCACCTCTTTTTATATATTACACTTGTGCAAAACCGGGGCGAGTAGCTGGTTAAAAATAAATTTGGAGTACTTATCAAAATCAACCTGTAGATGGCGCAGAGTCAACTTACCCCGTTTTTAACGGAAATATCCAATCTCCAATCGAAAACTGCGGATGACCATAACGCCACAGAAAACTGCCCCCTTTTTAAGAAAAGTACCTCCCCCCACTCAAAATCGCCGACGACACTAAAATTATATTAAATAGAAGAACCTGTATACCAAATTTTGTCAAGATTAGTTGACAAATACTTGCTGTTCGCGAGTAGCAACATCCGGACGGAAAAAAAGCAAATTTGTCGAGTTGTTCCAGAATCTTCATTTGCATCGCTCAGTAAAGGAGAAAAAATGATGCCTATTCCCTATTGTCTCGGTTCCAGGTGCTTCTGACCCCCGAATGCGACGAGTGCAGCGCCGCGCCCGCTTCCTACGACAGCTCGCGACGTCGCGCACTACTGCTGGAGAGGTGGACCATGCGCGCGATCGCTTTCAAGTACGTCTTGCACACATCATAACTGATCTAGCCATAAAACATCGGACTGGGGGACAGACTTAGCTTATCTGTTGCACGTTGTAATATTAACTAATTACTGTGTCTGTGGGTCTATTCTTAGCATTCCCTAAGGTAAAGGGAAGGGAGAGGAAGGTAAAGGATATTGAAGAATTTCGATGCCACTGACTGGGTTAAACTTCTGATGAGATTGCAGATGAAGTCGTTCAGTTCAGATACCATGGAGAAGCATTCATAGTTCAAAAAGAAGAAGGAAAGGCATGCTTAGATGGTTGCATGTAGAAAGTATGGATGAGGGGTGTATGACAAAACAAGTGTAGAAGGCGAGCGGATTTGGTGGAATCACAGAATTATTAGTAAGTAACAGCGGATTTGGTGGAATCACAGAATTATTAGTAAGTAACAGCGGATTTGGTGGAATCACAGAATTATTAGTAAGTAACAGCGGATTTGGTGGAATCACAGAATTATTACTCGTAGTAAGTAACAGCGGATTTGGTGGAATCACAGAATTATTACTCGTAGTAAGTAACAGCGGATTTGGTGCAATCACAGAATTATTACTCGTAGTAAGTAACAGCGGATTTGGTGCAATCACAGAATTATTACACGTAGTAAGTAACAGCGGATTTGGTGGAATCACAGAATTATTAGGTACTCGTAGTAAGTAACAGCGGATTTGGTGGAATCACAGAATTATTACTCGTAGTAAGTAACAGCGAATTCGGTGGAATCACAGAATTATTAGTAAGTAACAGCGGATTTGGTGGAATCACAGAATTATTACTCGTAGTAAGTAACAGCGGATTTGGTGGAATCACAGAATTATTACTCGTAGTAAGTAACAGCGGATTTGGTGGAATCACAGAATTATTACTCGTAGTAAGTAACAGCGAATTTGGTGGAATCACAGAATTATTAGGTACTCGTAGTAAGTAACAGCGGATTTGGTGGAATCACAGAATTATTACTCGTAGTAAGTAACAGCGAATTCGGTGGAATCACAGAATTATTAGTAAGTAACAGCGGATTTGGTGGAATCACAGAATTATTACTCGTAGTAAGTAACAGCGGATTTGGTGGAATCACAGAATTATTACTCGTAGTAAGTAACAGCGGATTTGGTGGAATCACAGAATTATTACTCGTAGTAAGTAACAGCGAATTTGGTGGAATCACAGAATTATTAGGTACTCGTAGTAAGTAACAGCGGATTTGGTGGAATCACAGAATTATTAGGTACTCTTAGTAAGTAACAGCGGATTTGGTGGAATCACAGAATTATTAGTAAGTAACATTAGTAACACGACGAATTGGTGCAGATGGGCTATGGTCATCAAAGAGAAGATTCGTGGAGAGAGTCACAGCCCTCAGCATTGCAGAAAACGACTCAAGGAGAAGCATTCACGTTTTAGCCCTATCTGTTAAGGTTCAGTATATTCGTTAAGACATTTTTAGCGTTGTTTTATGTAAGTCCGGTTTACGTACAGCCAGGGCTCGACTCTCAATCAGGAAGAAACCTATGCAAAATAAAGAGTGGGTAAGTATTTTAAAACGCCATTGTTGCAAGATACTTCTGCAAAGACGATATAAGAGCATAATAGAGACTTTACAACATAACTATTATAACTATTAACGTTGCGAAAAATACCACGACGTATAAATAAAGTTGCAAAACAATATATGTTAGTTTAAACTAGGGATCCATCCGATTTCGATATGTCGGTGATACTTCGGGTTGGGCTATATATGCATCGGCGATATTTACGGTCGGTACGATACTTCAAATTTCACGTTTCAAAAAATGTAAACGCGCGTGTTGTCTCGTTTCTTCCGTCGCAAACGAGGAACGAACTAACTACTCGTATTCTTGGGGGCTTACAAAATCGCCTTTCTCCACAAAACTTAAGAATACCTTGATTTTAAACAACATCTTATTAATGCTTATTTTAATTACTAGAACTATTAACTAATCTTCACCTGTCTATATTGTTTTACATTAATTTAGAACCTATCTTGTGTTTTATTTGTTTTACCCTAATTTTTAGATTTAATAAGCTTATCGGTATCGGTTTCGCAGATATTTATAAGAGTTTATAAGAGCATCCCTATTTTAAACATAAAAACCATTTACAATTGTTTTAGTTTCAGTATCTGTGGTCCTAGAGGTTTCTGTTTCATTAGATTCAACCCTGCTTTTCTTCTGATCCCCATAATGTGTTCAATTGCAGGGCCCAGGAGACCCCGGCATTCATCAACTCCCAATGGCTTCTGAACGCCGTGCGCTCTCAGCTGCATTTCTCGCAGCTGTCCGCGTGGCTGGCGCGCCTGTACACGCGTCCAGAGCCCAGGTAACCTCTTCCAGGGGTTTCACTCCGCAGGGGTAGTGGTAAACACTGAAAAAGTTCCATTGATTCCGCTATAATACCAGCAAGATTCTTCTTCTCTCGGTGCCTCTTCAATTAATGAAGGTTGGCAATCAGCTTTCCATACAAATGTCTATCCTTGGCGAGGCGAAACAGTTCAGCGGCACTCGCAACCCTTGTCCACTCCCTGATGTTCATTATTAATTGAAGAAGGCAATATCTTTCATGTCTAAGTTCATGGCCCAAATATGCCCAGTAAGATACAAAAAATGGAAATGTAACTAAGCGACTAGTGAAATGTTATTTATGCAACTTTACAAGTCTTAGGCCTCCTTCAGGGGTGCCTAGACTACATAGTACGTTCGAGCGGCGCACCGTCCGGGCGGTGTTTTGGTTGTAGATTGCAGTTCAGGTCTCGGCTCGCACTGTGACGAGTCGTCGGTGCTCAACGGAATATGAATGCTCGTGTCTCACGATAAGTTTCAATTCAGCGTGCAAGCAGGGACGATCGTAAGAGTAGGCTAATTTCTATACCTAAACTTGACTTTGGTTTGAGATTGACTTCTGTACGTAGTAGTTTATTCTATGCCTCTTGTATATCTATCTACCATAGATAATAAATTTTAATAGTTTACAAAACTTGAAAAACAGACAACTAACCAAGTGGTCTCTTACTATGGGCCTCATAAGCAAGCTCAAAGTCGCACAACGAGCTATGGAGAGGGCTATGCTCGGGGTTTCTCTACGTGATCGAATCAGAAATGAGCCGATCCGTAGACGAAAGAAAGTCACCGACATAGCCCAGAAGATTAGCCAGTTGAAGTGGCAGTGGGCAGGGCACATAGCACGCAAAACAGATAGCCGAGGGGGCCGGAAGGTTCTGGAGTAGAGACCACGAACCGGCAAGCGCAGCGTAGGCAGTCCGCCGACACGGTGAACAAAGGAACTGATAAAGGTCGCAGGAATTTTTTTTGGAAAATTCTTGCGGACGCATATGTTCAGCAGTGGACGTCCCACGGCTGTGATGATGATGATGATGGTGGTTAGCAATCATGGCCTCGTAAGCTCACACCTTGTATTCGAAGCACGAGGTTCCAGATTCTATCTCTGACCGGGGAAAAGATTTGTGCTACGAGCAGGAATGTTTGTCGTATAAACAATAACAAAATAAAAAGTCTTTGTTTGTGTTGTTGTTTGTTATGTTTTAATGTATGTGTCCATGTCTCCCTCGGCACAGGGAGGCGCAGGAGATAGTGTGAGTGTGTGAGTGTTATTTATATTTGTAAATTTTGCTGCGCAAATTAATATTGCTGCCGTGCCACGAGTCTCTTAGACTGTACCATAGAGTAAGTTGTACACCTTGTATGCGATTTAGTGCCTTTTTTAATTTTCTTAAAATAACCTCACGCACTTGTAAATTAGCAAGATTTATTTCCTCGAGCGAAGCTCGAATGCGTGTCTGATTCCTGATCGCTAGGTCACCGGAGCACCCTACCGACGAAGGTGAAGGAACGAATAATCTACGTAGTTATATTTAATCGTAATGGAAGGCCATCTATTGGCCAGGTTGAAAAGATTATAGATTTTTGTACAAATAGCTTATAACTTCTATATAATTTTATATTCTCATTACCTTTGACTACTAAAAACATAAAAATCGGTTCTTTGACTACATATTTTTCAATTGCAGAAGGAAACTGAGCCGCGAACAGTGCAACTACAAAAAGATCGAAGCGAACCGCGACACCGACGAAACCGAACAACGCAAACTGAACATCGTCTACTCCATCAAAACACCTGGCGAATCCAAAATGGCAGAGTTTGCCAAACCGCCTACCGACCACACCTTCCCCTTCACTGACATCGGCAATAACACGTACTTGAAAATCACCTTGGAAAGTCTGCCGCGTTTAGACGACATACCAACGCTCAAATGCACGTGTCAAACGCAAAAACGACGACCGAGCAAAGATATACCTGCGAGCGTTCACGAAGAATTGGTCGGTAAACTCAATGATCTCAGTATAGGAACTAGGAAATTCGAAGGTGCTATTAACTCTAACATAGGCACGCCTAACAGGCGTCTTTCTATCATTTCAAATCCAGGCTCCACAGAATATCTCTTCACCGCCGTCGACAAAGGCAAAGTTGTCGACGACAGAATGTTGACTCCCTGCAGTGAAAATGGCAAACACAAATGCAACTGCGACGACGAATCCGACGGAAACAAAGATAACATTAAAAACAAAGATAAACAACCGCCTAAGAAGTTAGACGAACGGAGACTCAAAGAAATCGCTAAATATAAAAGAAGGATAAGAAAGGAAAAGATGAAAAAGCTATGTGATAGCACTTCTTCGGAGGGAGACGGCTTGAAATCTAAAGAGACCACGTCAATTCCGATATTGCAAGCTTCACGGTTCGATAGATTCAGAGCTATAGGTTGTTACAGGAATCAAACTTATTTAACTTTGCCCGCGAGTCGTATTGAAACTAAATCGCCTTTCATAGAAGGTGATGTGATAACTCCGCCTGATTTTAAAAAGACTAATACAGTAGGCACGCAGACAGACGATTTCATATGTCCATGTGGGAATCTTATTGATTTGAGATGTGAGAGTTGTCACAGAGGAATGGTCAGATCGGATGGTAACTACAACCTTGCCTCCTTGAACGATGACAAACAGGAAATTGGAGCCAGAAGGAAATTAGATAATTTAGACAATGATAAATTGCTGAAAAAGCACAAATGTGATACTAGTATAAAGTGTGATAATATTAATAGAAATATAAGCGATGGTCTGATAAAGAGACCAAAATTAAGACGTGTGTTCCCCGTAGTCGATCGATTGGAGAAGATTGTCAACGATAGACAACTGAGGGACACTGAGAGCGATATCAAAGATTTGCATCTCAAAACTGATGATTCGGTTTTTTCCGTTCCAAAAGATTCGAAGCGTCAAAAAACGTTTTCGATCAGTGACGATGACTATGTTCTGTACGAGAAATGTGACTACGGTACCATAGATCATCATGACATAGAATCGCCAAAGGACGAGTACAGCCCTGACTTCAAATTTGCGGAACCTCGCCAGGAGGATTTCAAAAAGGGCGATGTTGAATCCAACGGCAGTTTGGAGTCTTTGAAAGACGGTTTTGTGTTCCCAGATCCTAAGAAAGGTATGTTGGTTTCATTTAATAATAGACAATATTTTACTCTTTGAGGTCTTTCACGTTGTTATTTGTTTGTGACTAAAAATTTGAATGAATTGAGATAAAACTTGGCATAGAGATTAAATATTAAGGTGACCAGAAGCATGTAAGTAATTTTTAAACTCGATTAACCATTACTTTGTTTGTCTTTGGACAATACTTTTTACGTTGTATAGAAGGCCTTCGGGCGGCTTGAAAACTTCGACATGGGTTGGCCACTAACCTATCCACCAATCCGCACTAGGTGCGTGGTGGATTATGGCCCGACTCCTCTCTCTGAGGAGGAAGGCTCGAGTCCCAGCAGTGGGAACAAAATGGGCTGATTATGCAACCATAACTTTTCGTGAAAAATCTTACTAAGAGACTACTTAAAGTACTTGTCTTACTTAAAGTAGTTGTAAAGTCGAAATGTCTTACATCTGCTGTAAGGGCAACATAGAACCAAATGACGTTTATATATAACTTCTCCGTCAGCCTCGGAGGTAGTGACCCTGCTTTTGAATCGTAGGGGGGTTCGATTCAATCAAAAGCAGGGTAGTAATACAGGTCAACCTAGTTTGGGGAACAATGAAACCATGCTCTGTAAAATGTAATCTACGTCATTAAAGGTCATTATTATTATTTATTATGTATGAAATAATAATTATATAAATGTATGTGATAACTTTCTTTTAAATTAGATATTGGTAGCGATTCACTTGTACAAAAAACCTAACTAAACTACTGAACTAAAATTAAATTATGGGAGTTCTTATTCTGTCAAAACTAAAATTCAAATTCACGTAACACTTACACATATCTCTAATAGGATTATCCTATTCAACTTTCTGTACGTTTACGTTAGTTTACCGAGCACCAAGTTACGTGACGACTAAACTGTCTAAAAACCCACAATTGAAGAGAAATGTCTAATTTTATTGCTGTCATTCGAAAGTGTTATACTAATTTGGACTTTAGCCCGAACAGAAAAAGTACTGCCATAGTTTAGAGAGTTTTAGTTTAGAGAATGCTTACAGAATCGACACCAGTTTACCAATAACATCGGCAGAAAGAGATGCCTGATTGTAATATTTGTTCAATGCCCTGTTTGTACATAACTAGATGGATAATGCCGCTCGTATTCTCCATTCTATATAGACACACAATTAGAAGAATAAAATAAACTCGAACTCGTTGGACATCTACAAGTTTCTTTATAGCTATGACTTTCATCTGTCCGTATGTTTGTTAGGTTGTATGTTTGTCCTCCTGTACAGGACGCATTTACAAGCAATCTTAAAGAAACTTGGTATGCATGTTCTACTATTTAATTTAATTTTTTGGTCGTCAGGGATTATTGAGTTGTACTTTTGCTAAACAGGGGGGGAAGTTTGCTGCGGCGTTATTAACTGACCGATTTTGTTAAAAAATGGTACACACCTTATGACCACCATTACCTGACTTTAAAGAGGAATCAGGTTGTGAAGTACCGCGCAAAATTTCCGCTTATAAGACTGTGCTCGCGAAGTCTACTGTTCGCAGAACTGCTAGTCATCATTATTTTTGCAGAAACCTTTCTGTGCTTTAAATGTATTGAGGTATTGAACAGCTGGATGTTGTACCTGCAGGTCACGACAACGTCCCGTCCCCCCGGGAGATGGAGAAGTTCCGGTACCGGTTCTCTTCAGCCACCTCGATGGTGTTCCCCTGCGCCAGCGGCCTGCCCCTCACCTCGAGCCCCGCGCCGCTGCGGAGGAACGCCACCTGCTTCCAGTACGACCACTCCATCAACACTGTGCACGGCGTCAAGAGGTCAGTACTCTTTACTCTGGGGGTACTTTGGAAGGTAATGTATAAGATGTTACACTTATATTTTTTAAGTGATTAGTAACCGACTTTAACACCCAATAAGCCGAGTATGTTACAGACGTATTTATAAACAAGTAATTACTTTGAATGCAAGACATAACCCTTACAAAACTGGATGCATCTTTTTACACTTGTATTAGATTGTTGTCATGGGATTTTAATTTTGACAGCATATATCCTTCACAATTCAGACTTGTGTGTGAATGTCATATTTATACAACTTCACTTTTGCAATAAAAACGAAAAACTGACGTGTTCTTATTGCTTAAGCAAAGGAAATGGTACAAACATATATTTTTTCTTTTACTATTATGACCAGTAGGACTATTATGTATCTCATTTGCTAACAAATTTTTATGTGAAATCTAAAAAAATGGCACCTCTATGTCTCTTTTGTCAGCTCCAGGATCTATCTACTCGTGTACTAAGATGTCAAAGTGTAGCGTGTCTTGCCCTACTGATACCATTATTATGTTCTCTTTTGTAAGGCAACACACCGGAGCTAATATTTGTAGCACCTACGTAAAAACATTGTAAAAACATCTATATAAAAAGAATGGCCCCGAGTTTCTTGCCGCTTCTTCTCGGTAGGCTCTATATATTTTGGAACGCGGCGGTAGTCTTTAAAGTACATTATAATGAAAAATTGACGTTCATAAGTGCGTCATTGATGCCTAAATTGAATAAATGATTTTGACTTTGACTTTGACTTTGACCAGTCACCAACTTCCTAACATTTTTGCTTCCTGGAGTTGTCCAAACTGACATGGAGTCGCCATTTTTCAAGATTTCAATCAACATTTGTTAGCAACTGAGATAATAGCTCTGCCCGTATACGTATTAGACGCTGTTGGATGGTGACAAACACTCAAAAACAACATTTTGTGGTCCTACGAGCCATACCCCATACGACGACTAATTTAATGTTCGATAGGATTTAAGCTATTAAAAGTGTTTTTTTATAGTACTAGTAAAAAAAACAGTAATATAAAAATTATATAGGGTTACGACGTCAATACGAAAGTTTAAGTGTTGTTAAAATGCTTCTTTCGGTTGGATAGTGCTGTCAAAGCTGTCCAATAGATGTCGCTCCGTCCCCGCAAGACGGTTAGTCAGATAGAGTTAAAATTCGGTGCTCGAGCCTCGGTGGCCTAGATGGTCATGGCTTCTGATACGGATAGACAGAAGACGCGGGTTCGAATTCCGTCCGAGGATGTGAATTTTCCTCTTTATAAATTTTAATTAATTTGTATGTTATTTTTACTTATTACTTTGTTGTAAATTCAAGTGTTCAAGCCTCCCGTGACATAGTGTGTGTAAATATAATGTATGTATATATAAACATACATAAAATATATTTAACATGGATTTTGATGTTGTTTTTTCCAGTGCCCTGTTCCACCCGATATCGCCGGTGTCCCCCACCTGCCCGCCGTCCCCCGCGAGCCCCTCCACCTCCCCCGCACAGCGCACGCCGCCCCCCAAGAAGGGGCGCTCCAAGCTCCGAATGGGGCCCAGCACGGGACTGCTTGGTAAGTGTATAACCTATTGTCAAACCGTTCCTCATGTTTGTGGTTCGATCGAAATCTGTTAAGTATAAGCTCTTATCTGAAAGTACGAAAAAAGGACTTTGGAAATAATTAGGCCGCACATTCTCATTCACACTCGCGACATCAAGACGAATCTAATGATGTATCATTTATCAAAATCAAACCCAGGTCAAAGTTTCCAGGGCGCCCGAAGGCCTTCGACCGTTTGAAAATAAATATAAAAAAATAGTAATTAATAGCGATAGATATAATTTAAGTGAATGCCCTACCACCGTGCATGCTGGGGATTCCATTACTTTAACATAAAACTCATGCCCGGGGCAGAGATCCAACCATCAGCTGACGACCCTCACTACTTCTGAGCCTTTTGTGTTCCCACTGCTGGGACTGGAGCCTTCCTCTCAGAGAGAGCAATTGTGCTGTAATCCACCATCTATCCACCATCCTTGGTGGATAGGCTAGTGGCCAACCCAAGTCGTAGTTTTCAGGCCGCCCGAACGCCTTCGACATAGCCTAACGACTGTTGTCCTAAGACAAACAACCGGGACCGACGGCAGCACACACCTATCCAACTCCTGACCGCAGCAAGCGTTGCTTAACATGTTGATCGGTCAAAGTCAAACTCCGCTGCGAGCGAGTTAAGGAACCCCAATACGGCCAAATTCACTTTGTCGACAGAAACATCAGCAATAACTAAGTAGGACAGAAGCAGTGGAGAGTAATGCTGATGTTTCAATTAGAATAGTATATAAGATCCACATTTTGTATTTTTAATTAATTATTATTGTATTTAGACATAAGTTGTCACTCTGTCAGTTGAAATAAATATATTTTTTATAACAAGTCAGTCATCAGTTTCTTATTTAGCGCTTCAGAAAAGGGGTTATATAAAACCAGTGTATATGTTTTGTAGGTAGTTTCGAAGAGTCTGCACTCCAGGGCCGGCTGGAGGCGGTGGCCACCGTGCACGGGTTCACGGCAGAGTTGGCCGCGTCGGGGGCCTTCTGTCCGCCCCACAAGCGGCTGCCCGTCACTGTCTTCTTCTACGCGCCCGGGGGCACTAATGCCCCTTATATGGTGAGCTCTTTTACATTTATATACATTACTTAGACAAAGATACTTGGAATACTCCACTTCTGGCAAGCTGTCTCTCTGCCACCCATAAAATGTAATATTTGTAGTACCTAAGTAGAAACATTGTAAACATCCATATAAAAAGAATGGCCCCGAGTTTATTGCCGCTTCTTCTCGGTAGGCTCTATACATTTTGGAACGCGGCGGTGGAGTCTTTAAAGTACATTATAATGAATAATTGACGTTCATAAGTGCGTCTTTAATTCCTAAATTGAATAAATGATTTTGACTTTGACTTTGATGATCGTTCCAGGGGCACATAAACCTGGGCCCGCAAGGGTACCGCGTGGCGCCCTCCGGCACCATCCAGGTGTCCCTGTTCAACCCGCACGGCACGCTGGTGAAGATGTTTGTGGTGCTGTACTCGCTGGGGGGGATGCCCCCCGGCGCGCGCACCTTCCTGCGGCAGCGCACGCTGTACGTGCCCGCGGGGGCCGGCGCAGTGCCGCCCCCGCCACAGGACCGGCACAAGTGGCTGCGCTACTTGATACATCTCAGGTGAGGGACTGCTCTGTAGGTACGCTTTAAATAATTAAAAAAAATAGATTTTTATTGCCAAAACCATTAAAATATACAAAAGTTTTAACATTTGCCAAGGTATAAGGTAGAATAAGGTATAGTAACTAAATTAAAATTATTAATAACACCTACTTAATATTTACTTTTAATGATCATGGCGCTTGGGGTAGGCTCAGCGTTTATATGCGTGAACTAGGTCTACGTTGAGCTGGTTTTCAGCATACCACATTGCTTGAGAGGGGATTAAAAAAAAACCTAACCCATTCCCCTTTACCTCTATTACGCCTTGGCCACACCGAGGAGAAACGCCGTTGATTATCGCGTTGTTGAACGTTAACCGTAGATGTAGCCAACCCTAATCGCGATAATTCGACAACGGCATTCACATTGCCGTTGAAGTTGGCCGATAAATTGGCTGGCGGTATTTTTAGGCACATCAAAGAGATTTAACGCGAGAAGTATTGCGATGAAGCGGCCACACCAACGTTTGTCAGTGTGCACCGTGATAGCTTAGGGATCGCACGTGTGAACTTTAGAAGAATTAAAAAATAAAAATGAATACCTTATGGGTTATTTTATTACAGAGTCCATTTAAATAAATATTATAAATCTTTGAAGTCCTGTAATAAATTATATATACTCAATATATGATATAATACAAATTGACACTCGTTACATACAGTGTAGCAGCGTCGACGTCCATCTTGAATTATTGCCATTTTTATCGGCAATGAAATGGGCGTTGACGTTCACGGTACCAGTGTGGCCACTCAATATATCGCGATAATTATCGGAATAATTAGCGCGTTGTTTAAGGCGATGTTGGGCATTGACGTTGAACCTCAGTGTGGCCAAGGCATTATTGCTTTGTTATACATTGGGAACACCATTCTGTGATTCGTTATTTTACTCTTATACAACAGCGGCCCGAATAACTGCGTGCGTGTAACGTAACGTGTCGTTCACGTGCAACAGTACAAACTGCCATGTATCTAGGGCACACTGCGACACAGATAACTCATAGTTTGTACGCCGAAGCGTGACGCGTTGACGTGCACGATAGGAATACTTTTTACTCTGTATTACAGAATACGTCTATATAAAAAATAACTACTGTATTGAGCCACTTAACGAGCATGTGTGATAAAAAAGAATGTTAAACCCAACGTATTTTTGTTCGCAGGTTCATGACATCGAAGTCCGGCAAACTGTACCTCCACACCGACATACGTCTCCTAATCTCCCGCAAGGCCGACTTGGACACTGCCACGGCACATTCCGCCTTATTCCGACCGATACCGTCCAAGAACGACCGCAAAGAGGACAATAACGACCACAAGGAGGAAAATAACGACCAAAAGCCGACCAGTCGAGCGCCGAACCGCGTTTTTGGCGGTTCGAGCGAGTTCGACTCAGAAAAGCCTGAGATGAGAGAGCTCGGATACGAGAATCAAAATGGCGTCGCGTACGAACTGAGGAGCTTCACGTATGCGCCGGAGAATCCGAGATATTCACCGCGGTAGGCGGCGGGGGCGAAGCGAGCGAGATAATTTGTCGAAATCGCTTACTGAATTCTGTGATGTCATGACTTGACTCTAACTAAAACTTACACTATAACCTCGAAGGGGGAGTATTATGACCACAGATTAATATAATAGTAACATAGTATCTGGTGTCTTTGTCCATACAAACTTATTCTCCGATTTTCTCTCTCTGGATCTTGGACACCAGCGAACATTTTAAATGTGGCATCAATATTGACTAGTAGCATGTCTCTATGATTGACTTTTTATGATTAAGTACTTCGTATGGGAAGTAGAAGTTGGATCGTTTAATCATTTTCGGAGTCCTAATTCTACCTTCTATGGAAAGTAATTTGCCAAAAAAAAACCATAGAACCCGTGGTTAATACCTATGTCACAGACAAAGTCTGCCAAAATTAGAGCTGGATTTTTTAATCCCTAGTTGACAAATGGTTGAAATTACCAATGGTTAAAAATGACAAATTACAATGAAGTATAAATCTTCTGTAATTTTTAAACATTTGTAGCTTTAACTGTGTATCGTAAAACCCAATCTTAGAGAGGGATTCGAGAGAGACAAAGACGAAAATTTGCGTATACATATGCATATTGCACTAGATAAGGCATAGTTTGTACTTTATCGTCAACTGTTCGATTATGTTACACTTACGTACATAGTTAACTAATAGTTTATGCTACAAATGGTTAAAATTGACAGATGATTCATACATTTATTGTCATTTTTAACTATTGGTAGTTATAACCATTTGTCAACTAGGGATCAAAAAATCTAGCCTAATTCTTTATACCACATAGATATTAATTACGGGCATGTCCCTATGCTTGTTTTTTTTGGTTGATACAAAGTTAACTAATAGTTACAGCTACCAATAGTTAAAAATTACAGAAGGTTCATATATTTAGCGTCTATTTTCCACGCTGTTGCAGTAGAAACATTCATATTAATCTGTGATCATTTCATTTCCGCTGAACTGTTAATCCAAATATCTGAGATTACCTTATTCTTGGACTATGCCTTAGTTTAGTTAGTTGGCACCGACGTTGGTGGCCGACTTTCCAAAACTTGTATGGACAATATAAACGTAACTTTAGTTGGGGTACTCGTATTTTGAAGAGGTCGTTTGAAAAATGAGTTTGGTTTAACAAACGTTGAAAAAACTTTGACTGACTGGCGGAACATTTGACCGACTGGCGGAACATTTGAACGACTGCAGCCCATTTGACTGACTGCGGAAAAAAATGAGAGATGTAAAAACCTAGTATTTTGTGACAATTTGTGGGACCACGGTCCTCTTAGATATTGACCTGTACAGCGAATCTTAGCTTAGAAGTCAGGACTATGTATTTTAACAAGTGACACTCGAAATAGCGTTATTGAAATGAATCGATGAGTTTTATAATCGCTTTAAAATTTTGTAGTATTCTCCCAGGTGTAAGGTAGATAGGGCTCATTGCCAACTGTACTCCGTGTGGGAAGCCGTTACGGAAAAAATATAAGGTGTAACAAAAACGTGCAGTAATATTGAAAGGTGTGCATATGTACATGGTCAGGGTTCACATGGCAAAGTATCAAAATTTAATTCTCATATATTTTTTTTCATACAAAGTAAAAAAAAAAAATTTTTCGTTCAACCATATTAGACATGCATATTCTTGTAGTTTGTTGTGGTCAATGCGCTTTGCAATCCCTACGCCATTCATATCGGTCCCCCTACCCTGCATGCGCCCTCTCCCCGCGCTACACCTTTGCCAGGTCCTGCGTAGGCCCCTTGTTGACCTAGGTTACGTTCTGGAGGTCATTACCGTCTTTGGCCTAGTTGTTCAGGACTGAACCTGTCTGAGCATTAGAACAACTTTGGTTACTCATAACGCGGAATGTTGACTACTTCCTGGGACGCAGTAGTTAGGCCCCAATTGTATGCAAACTTCTGCGTGTGGGGTTTTAGTATTACTGCACCGTTTTGTTAAACGCTGTATAAGGTGTTTGTTAATTAGTGCGCAATATTGAACGGGGAGGTTTGGAATCGATAACTGGTCATGAAAGTAAAAGAAAAAAAATCATATTTTTATTATTATGAACTCTCATATTCATTGCTCCGCAGCTAATAACCACGCGACTGAACGCACGCCGCTACGTCACAGAATAGACAACAGTGACTACGTGAGACATACCTACCCGCTTAGAATAGGTACAACGACGTACGAACCTACCTACTCGCGAATGTTTACGCAGCTGATGTCAATAGACATACATTACGTACAGTCGCCTGCAATAAGAGGTATACATTTCACAATTTTCAAAAGTGCCTCAGCATTCAATTTCGTGAAAATGTAAATCAAAAATAATCTAAAATGAAGTTATTTATAATATTTGACTGTGCAATAGTTTCCTTATCTACATCAACGAATTTAGTGCTACATCATAGTTTTGAAAATTACGCAATGTATACATCTTATTGAGGGCGACTGTACAACATACCAATTGGTATAATAATGCCTATTCGTATGTTGTACCTATTCTAAGTGAGTAGGTGTGTCTCGTGTAGTTACTGTTATCTATTCTGTGATGTAGCGGCGTGCGTTCAGTCGCGCAATGGTAATTAGCTGCGGAGCAATAAATATGGGTACTTATTAATAATAAAAAAAAATCTTTTAGTGTCATGACCAGTTATCGATTCCAAACCACCCGGTTCAATATTGTGTACTAATTAACAAACACCTTATATACAATTTCTAGAGAGGGTAGGCGGGAAAGAATTCATTCTCAACGGCTTTTACTTAGATCCTTATTTTTTATGTTATTTAATAACCAGGCTGGTGAATTGTTCGCATGATGGCGGTTGTTACTCTTGCCTATCCCAGTTGCAGGAGCAATACGTATGTGGTTTAATGTAGGGCGCTCACTATCAGTTTCATTACTTGATATGATAGAAAAAGTGATCTGAACCAGAAAGTGATTTGGTGATTTAAGACTTTGCCACACTAGATGCGGTCTGCGGTCAGGTCAAATTGATCGCAGCACGCATGTATGAACAATATTGTCGGTCTGGCTATCGGTCAGCGGCCCGGGCAGGACAAACAGCGACACTCACACACGGCAGTCACTGGCCGTGACGTGACCGTTGACCTACCCGCTGCCCGCGTGCACGCATCGCTTATCTATACAAACTACATAGTTACCGACAATTTTGTTCATACTTACATTACGTTGGCTGCGTTCAATTTGACCTGACCGCAGACCGCATCCAGTGTGGCGAAGCCTTTAAGGTTGACACTGCATATTATAGGCAAGTGGGGCACACCATCCAACGAACTGCCTGGCTCTTATCTTAATACAATAAAATAAAACTTAATTTAATAAGTAGGTGTGCGTTAAGAAAGTACATCGTTGGAAATGAGTCATGATAAAGGGGCGTGAGCAAAGCGAGCGAGAAATAATCAATTATCAATTTCGCTTACGCTCGGAGCGAATCTGGGAGTTTCTTTTCGCTCGAAATCCCAAGTATTCCCGATAGAGGGCGGTGTATAGTTTGTGCCTGTTTGTGTATAATGTTAATGTATGTACTGATGAAATGAATATATTTTTGGTTTTTATAATCTGTTGTATTGATTTATTTTCCACTACATACTTATAAGCAGGGTTGGGCAGTATTTGAATTACTTGTAATTAAAATACGTATTTAGTATTTGTCTTTCAATTACTTCCTTAAAATGTAATTTGTAATTCGTATTTCAATTGCCTGACGCCGAGGTATTTTGTAATTCGTATTTCAATTACCTGACGCCGAGGTATTTTGTAATTCGTATTTCAAATACCTGACGCCGAGGTATTTTGCAATTAGTATTTAAAATACCTGACGCCGAGGTATTTTGTTATTAGTATTACAAATACTTGACTACATTTTAACATTTAACCTTTATTTAGCGATTGTGAGGGACCAGTAGAAAGAATGGTTTTCTTCAGCAAGCAACAAGAGGCTGTTTGTCTGACAGTACATTCAAAAACCTAGTGTTCATGAAAGGAAACTCTGGTTTTACTGATTAAATAATCTTTTGTCCCCTGCTTTACAGCTCGTACTGGTCTAGATTACTTATTTTGTATTTCAATTAAATATAGCTAAAATACTGTATTTTGTATTTTATATTTCAAATACCGTACTTGAATGTATTTTGTATTTTATATTTCAAATACCGTACTTGAATGTATTTTGTATTTCGTATTTCAATTACTTGCGATGCTGTATTTTTTTATTTGTATTTAAATTACAGCCAATCATGTATTATGCCCAGCCTTGCTTATAAGGGACGCTAACAAACAAGCAAGCCAGTATTTAAGTAGCAACTGTTTGTGATCATGTTAGTCCGGAGAAGTACTGCCAGCTGTTACCACCCTGAAGCAGTAATGTCTGCAATTCTGTGTTCCAGTCTGAAGGGTATGGATGTCAGTGAAATGACGGCACATGAGACTTAATGTCTCAGCTACGGAAGCAGTGCAGTTCGTCACTAGTGACGGAATGCATCTGTGATAGACAGAGGTTGATGGCACACTAGATATACCTATATAGTTTTTTTATGGGATAGTATGGCAAACGAGCAAGCGGCTACCTGATGGTAAGTGATACCGTCGCCCACAGACATCCACAATACCAGAGGTCTCGAGGATGTGTTGCGGACCTTTGAGGAAGGATGTTAGGAAGTAAGAGATAAAAGGGGTGAGGGTGGAGGGTGGAGAGGGAAGGGGAGGGAGAATGGGAAAGAGGAGAATCTGGCCTCCGGGACCTCCCACAAACCGAAGAAACGCAATAGCAAGCTATGTTACTTCACGTCGGTGTTATGTGGGAGTGTGGTACTTCCCCGGTCGTGCCGGCCCATTCGGCGGTGGGGTTACAGCGTGGTACTACCATCGAAGATTATAGATAGCATAGTGGTAAAACCTGTAGAGCTATTATGTATTTCAGTTACGATCAAATATTGATTGTAATCTTGAAAAAGGCGGCTCTATGTCAGTTTGAACAACTCCAGTAAGCAAAAATGTTAGTAAGTTGATGAGTGGAGCTGACAAAAGAGACATAGACAGCTTTTTACATTTTAATAAAAATTTGATTGCAACTGCAGTACATAATATCCCTGGTGGTCTGAAGAGTTGTCAGTAAAATTATAGGTACACGAGACTTGACAACAAACATTCAATAATTCGCTTTTACTACCTACTAAATAAGTAATACTAAACTTGACTTCTCTAAACTACGGTAGTTCTTATTTTGTTAATACTAAAATCCACATTCGTGTAATTCTAAACATATGTTGAGACTAGTTTAGAGAGCATGAACTTATATGATGATTAAATTTGCACTAAACATACCCACAATTAAACAGAAACGGCAAATTCAAGAATTGTCGCTTCCAAGCGTTATATGAATTTGGAATTTAGCATGAACAGAATAAGAACTACCATAATTTACTAAAAATAGATTTTAGTTCGCTAGTTTAGGTGGTGTTCTGAACGAGCGAATTACTTCTACATAATATATAATTTACTCTATGATTACTGCTACCGTATTTTACGACGAGTGTCGCCATCTGGGCGACTTTAATATAACTAGTTCCTTGAAGACATCGTGCTAGTATAGTCGATAAGCCAAACTATTAGCGGTGTACTGTTTCGACGCCAGGTGGCGCTAATTGCAAGGCAAGAGTAGTGTTCCTTTGAAGTATCTATATAGGCAGTTCAAAGGAAAACTACGCTCTAGACAGGTAGGTTACAGGGGACCTACTCCCACCTTTTACGAAACTATCATAAATCAGGAGCGTTTTGTAATAAGCTTACAAAAATCATACTTACTATCGTACTCCCACAGACACAAAACGGTCAGCCAAATTTAATGGTAAGGTTGCAATATGACTACTTTAAGAGATAGAAGTACGGATCTTCAAAAAATTTACACTGGAACAATGATACTTAGTGTCAAAGTCACGTCAAAATACGCGGATTGAGTAAAATATTGGATAATACGTCATCAAAACGTATATCGTAATGCATTATTATTTTAAGCTTGCTATATTGACGTGGTGGTACCAAATTTAATGGTAAAATTGAAACATGACTACTTTAAGAGGTGGGAGTAGGGCCCCAGGTATCTTATGGATCTCTATGCGGGTTTATGTTCAGCAGTGGACGTCCTACGGCTGAATTGATGATCATGATCACATATTATATCTGGGAAGGTGTGCAAACTCATGAGATGCATATTTCTTGAAGGAAACCAGGTTTGAAGGCTAAGGTCCTTTCCTTTACTTATTTATGTGATGAGAAGTGTTTGCTCTTGGTTCTTGGATTATATGATTAGTTATTGTGTGTGTGTCCATGCCTGCCGCGGCACAGGGGATCCGAGGGCGGAGGTGTCAGTAAGTAAATTTTATTTCAAACAACAGATCAGGGTATAAAATAATTTTATTCAAACATTCAACATACATACAGAAATAAGTTACAAACACACCTTACTTATGGCCACAACTTTACAAAACTTAAAGATAAAATACATTAAACGTCTTTACAATGCACATGCTCGAAAAGAGCGTTTTTCAAGCAGCCAAATTTTGCGGTTGTAATTTTTTCACTCCGTCGTCAGTCAAGAGCTTTATATTTGAGAAAAGTTTTATGTTGGCACTTCATATAGCTATTTGTGTTCGCTATTGATTTTTGTTGTATTTGGCAAAATATAGGACGATCATACAAACATGCAAACAGAGACAAATACGACCATCCACACTTGGCAGACAAAATATAACAAAGAAAACATTAATGCATTTCTTAATTAATGTACCTCGAAAATCTGATAAGCCACGGTAACGCGTATTTCATATTGGTCTTATTTGTTACCTTTTAATGTGTTACCTTATAATGTACCTCGAAAATGTGATCAGCGCACGGTAACGCGTATTTCATATTGGTCTTATTTGTTACCTTTTAATGTGTTACCTTATAATGTACCTCGAAAATGTGATCAGCGCACGGTAACGCGTATTTCATATTGGTCTTATTTGTTACCTTTTAATGTGTTACCTTATAATGTACCTCGAAAATGTGATCAGTGCACGGTAACGCATATTTCGTATTGACCTTATTTGTCAAATAGGCAAATAAGGCCAACATTGTAAAATTAACTCCACTCAAGGCCTCAATTTGCCAAATATACAACACAAATAGTTATGTGAATTCAAATTTACTTGCTACATAAAAACGATTACTTCAATAAACGTGCTATTAAACATTTTTGATTTTGATTAAGATCATTAAATAAAAAATAAATTAATGTTTGGCTGAGCGCTTAAAATATATTGATTGTGCCTGTTTCCGATTCAACATGGCGGCTATTTGCACACGCGCAGTAGTAGGTAGATATGTTGAGCGCGCATGACGCACATGCATGCCTTCTGCATAAAGAACTACTGTTTATTAATACTATTATTATTATGTCTATAAATTAGTTAATATCTATGTGACTGGCCTGGCTAACATAGCTACACTACTATCTTCTGTACATGTCCCTGTGGTCGGTAGTAGGGGGAGTTCCTCTCTTGTGCTCTGTAGGGGGTATTGTTAAGGTCCACATCCACTTCTACGTCGGTTTGTTCCTGCAACAAAAATGTATCATGAATTATCCATCATCATCATTATCAACACGACGTCCACTGCTGAACATATGCCTCGCATCCCCTATGATTTTCCAAAAGGACCGGTTGGAAGCGACCTGCATCCAACGTTGTCCTGCGACCTTTAACAGGTCGTCTGTCCACTGTGTCGGTGGACGAACTACGATGCGCTTGCCGGTCCGTGGTCTCCACTCCAGAACCTTCGGCCCCATCGGCCATCTGTTCTGCGTGCTATGTGCCCTGCCCACTACCACTTCAACTGGGTTATCTTCTGAGCTATGTCGGTGACTTTAGTTCGTCTACGGATCTCATTTCTGATTCGATCATGTAGAGAAACCCCGAGCATAGCCCTCTCCAAAGCTCGTTGAATCATATTACCAAATTATAACCAAGGCTAGTAGTTTAAATAGTACTAGCTAGTACATTTAAAACATTGATGTTATTATTATATAAGTACATTTATCAAACTTTATTACCCAATAAAGTTTGAAGTTTGAAGTTTGAAGGCTCGATTTGTTAAGGATATAAATGAGATGCATATGAATATAGCATAAGAATTCCTCGATCAACCTTCCTCCCGTAGCATGTACTTTAAAAAAACCCGCTGCATATGTTACCCAGGATTGGCGATGCTTGTTATAATATATTAGATATCATGAGCTACTGATTCAGAGCTCGAGAGGTCAAAATATCGTCAAAACCGCCTCAGGTATTTGATGGATGGACGGAAATGTTCTCTGATCAGTTTCGAACTCTTTGAAGTTCTACTGGTTCTACTGGCTGGATACGTCGTCGGAAAACCAGCTGTAACACGGAGCTTGATGTAGTCGAACACAGCACCGCCTAGGAATATGCATGTGAACATACATTTGTAGATGGATGACTTACTTCAGGTACCATACTCCTAGACCAGGGTCCCCAGCCATGCTCAGGCTCCTCTTCATGGTCGTAGTGATGCTGATGCTGCGCGTGTTCGTAGTAGATCACCTGGAGAAGAAGTAAAAAACTTTGTTATTGCGACGGAAGGGAGGGGATGTGTTGAGAAGGCGTGCCACGTGTCGCAGCAACAAGTTCCGGAGAACTTGTTGGCTGAAATCGTAAATCGGCGCGCCATTGTGTAGCATATTCATTTCGACGTCCATTGCTGGTAGTGTTATGAAATTGTTTACAACTCAACAAACATATGCCGATACACTCAAAGAAGGCCGCTGCTACTTTGCTGCTGCTACTTGTCCGAGTGCTTTGCGTTCATTGGTTGATTTGTCAGTGTGCATTGCGTTCAGAGTATTACATTATCGGCCTTATTAATAAACTTGGCTTACACCCGGAGTAGTTAAAACATCTATCTGTAAATTTTTCGCTTGCAGTAAATGTCACGCGTGAAAGCAAGACAAAGCATGTTACGCCTAATATATAGGTTTACGCAACGTTTATTAATAAAGACCTATGAGTTTATTGTTTCATTTGTAGGTGTGAAGTGCAGTGGGGATGCGTTATTGAAAAACTGCGACATGCAACTCAGTAGAACAAATGCCTGGCGCCATATCCCTTTCTAAATCCGTGATTTTACCATATTTTGACTATGGTATGGGATGGTCAGGGCAGACCTTCCGATTCGTAATATTCAATATTTCACCAACAACCCTCTAATACATTTAACTCTCTTAATTATAATAGTATTGAAATTTGGTCCTCCGAGCCGGATAAAATACTAATTTTATGAAGTAACATATTTTAGCTGGTATCTATATAGTGTTCTACGTCATTTACAAGTATTTCGTTAAGTAGAAACATATGTATTTACTACTTGCACCCGATGGTAAAGATAATGTATAGGTAATTCCTCAAGGACCTCAAGGTATCAATAGGTTTTAAGAAACAATTTCATGAAAGCGAATTCGTAAAACATTATTTTTGTAGACATCTGGCTGTCTGGGTAGGTATACAAAACTCTTGGGACACTAGGAAGGGGAGAGGCAGGCAGCTTATTGCTTACCCGCAACAGAGTTTCCACGAAAAAAATGAAACTGTTTTCCCACGAGACCACGCAAGTGACGCCGCAGACGGGTCAGCTTATTTAAATAAAATGCACTAAAGTAACCTGCATATTCTAGGTACTAACCATAAACATTATACTATAAATATAGTATTAACATTAATAGAATTCATAATCCTCAAACCACGACTTCGTGAGAAGACGATAAAGCACCTATCATAAAGCATAATCATGCACTTGCTCAGAATGTCGTTAGGGTGAGGGTACACTAAAGACGTATTAGCGACCTGTCGTGCGATTCTCTAACGGCCGTTTTCAATATTCTATCTATCCATAGTTTTCCTTACTACCGATAGAAATTTGACATAACGATTGTGTCAAATATCTATCTCTTGTAAGGTAAACCGACGATATATAGGTAATTGAAAACGGCCGTAAGAGCAAACATCGTTGCATCTTTGACAACATACGTAAAACAAATGAAGAGATGACAAGAAACGTTGGAAAAGCTGTCTTATATACAAGGGCGATATCTCATAAAGTATTTGACATCGGTGAGCGCATCGACGAATCAATAGAGGATCGCACGGCTGTGCGCCCAGCACGAACAACTGCGTAAGTGTAACGTAACCTAAAATTCATGTGAAACATACAAACTGTCATTTATCTAGGGCAACTGTGTTACAGGTAACTCATAGTTTGTAAGTCGAAGAACGATGCGTTGACTCTTACGGTACAAATACCTTTTCGCAAATTGTTTGTGGTACAGCCTCTGTAGGACCATTACGTATCTCACTTATAATGTTTCCCCCCGAGTTTCTTGCCGCTTCTTCTCGGTGGGCTCTATATATTTTGCAACGCGGCGGTAGAGTCTTTAAAGTACATTATAATGAAAAGTTGATGTTCATAAGTGCGTCTTTGATGCCTAAATTGAATAAATGATTTTGACTTTACTTGACTTGACTTAATGAAATGTTGATTGATATCTGAAAAATGATAATGATATAATTTACTAACAGTTTTGCTGTGAGTGTAAGGGGGGGGGGGTCTACCAATGACAAATTCATAAGCGTAAATAGCGACAATTTTACAATCTTAACGTATTACTTTCATAACAAATAGCACAAATATATATATAGTGTAGCCTCAGCCTTATTGCACAAACCGCAAGGAGAGCCTCTCTCAGCCACCGGATACATATCTATGCACTCGATCAGGGTCAACACCCTGCAGACGTAACTTAATAACTAAACCAACAGGATGTATTTAATACAGCGTACCTATAACCTATTTATAAATATATTTACTATTCAAATTTATAGAGAGAAAAATTCACATCCTCACAACCCGCGTCTTCTGATTCTCCGTGTCAGACGCCATTGACCAACTAGGCCACCGAGGTTCCCGTCCGAGCATCGAGTCTGACACGGAGAGTCAGAAGACGCGGGTTCGAATACCGTCCGAGGATGTGGATTTTTCTCTCTATAAATTTCAATGTTTGAGATCGCTAAAGCAGGCGTTAGTGCTTTAAAAAGTAATACTATAAATATTTAGTATTACTCCTTTTGGAAATACATGGAGGAGGCCTATGTCAAGTAGTTGAGTTCCTACGGCTGAGATGACGATGATGATATTTAACAAGTCGTTACCTTATTGGTATTACCAAGTTGGTAAGCTCCATGCTTGCAGAAGGTGGTGGTGTAAGGTGGAGGGCCAGATATGGGGGAGGCATATGTTCTGCAGTAAACATTATGCGGCTAAGATACCACCAGGCCTACCAGGGTCATATGTTAGATAAATAAGAATATGAATTTAAGACCTGAATTTACCTAATATATATATATATATACAATGTGTCCCAAAATTCAACGATAAGCCAACACCGGAGGATAGACCTGCCCCGGACTAATCGGGGAAAAAAGAAAAAAAAATATATCCATAAAAAAAATTCTTCAGAAATTGAGACCGTTTATGATATTTTTCACTAAATTTCACAAAAAAATTGTGTTAAATACATTGACCACAATTTTTTTTATATTTGTTTCTTTTTTTTTATAGGCAACCTGAATAGCACTGCTATCTACCACAATTCTTAAAAAATCCAGAATAACTTTTGTTTTATCACGAAAATTAATGAAACTTATTTTATTCCCTAAATTTTTTGAAGACTTTTACTTTTAACCAACTTTAACATATGTAAAAAAAAAAAAATATGAACACTAGTATGGCAAGTTTTTTTAAAATTTGACACAACTAACCAACATTCCAAAATGGTATAATACTCTAGGAAAACAAGTTAGAATTAAATATGGGCCTATTATTTCTAAACAGGGGCCAAATGACTGTCGGGTATATGTAATAAAAGTATTAGTTCTTGAAAAATGTTTAATATTTCAAAACAAATGGTACAACAAACAAACAAATAAATTACACGTGAAACTGTCACGTGTAATTTATTAAGTTATTAACATTATAGCAAATGTTCGAACTGTTCGCCACCAGCATTAATACATGCACGACATCGCCTTAAAAATAATCGTTTTATTTGTCTTGCATATCTTCTGCTATTAATGTAATCAGCAGCCTGAGTGATATTTCGACGAAGATCGTCCAATGTTGCAATGGGTTTTGAGTAGACCCTGTCTTTAAGATAACCCCAATGGGGTTATCTTAAAGACAGGGTCTACTCAAAACCCATTGCAACATTGGTAGAAGAAGTCCAGGGGGTTCAAATCGGGTGAACGGGGTGGCCATGGTAGTGAAAAATATCATAAACGGTCTCATTTTCTGAAGAATTTCATTTTTTTATTATAACTTAAAATATAATTGGGATATATTTTTTTCTTTTTTTCCCCGATTAGTCCGGGGCAGGTCTATCCTCCGGTGTTGGCTTATCGTTGAATTTTGGGACACGTTGTATATATATTGATTAATTGATTGATTGAAGATAATGATGAGCCAATGAGCGTGTACGCAGACTTTTTGAGATTGGAGGATATAACGCAAAAATGGTGGGAAGGCATAAGGGTCTAAGGCAATTAGAAATCTGTATTTTGTCCTCTATCTGTCCCTCCAGGAAGCAGCCGTCAATTTATGTCTGTTCTTATTAAAAATATGAAATTTTTTAGTCATATTGTAGCTATATGTTAATAAAATCTGTCCCCGGTTCAGTAATGTTCGATAACTAATAATACCTCAAAGTCACACAACGAGCTATGGAGAGGGCTATGCTCGGGGTTTCTCTACGTGATCGAATCAGAAATGAGGAGATCCGTAGACGAACTAAAGTCACCGACATAGCCCAGAATATAACCCAGTTAAAGTGGCAGTGGGCAGGGCACATAGCACGCAGAACAGATGGCCGATGGGACCGAAAGTTTCTAAAGTGGAGACCACGGAACGGCAAGCGCAGCGTAGGTCGTCCACCGAATGACGACCTGATAAAGGTAGCAGGACGACGTTGGATGCAGGCCGCTTCCAACCGGTCCTTTTGGAAATTTGTGGGGGAGGCATATGTTCAGCAGTGGACGTCCTACGGCTGAGATGATGATGATGAATAATATGGTGTTAGTAGAAAAATAGCTAACTTACTGAAAGTCAACGCAAAACTCAGCAAGCGAACGCCAGAGCTAACTTCTAAATGTAACCTGAGTTATATGGTCAGGCGAGTAATCTAGGTCATACAGATATATAATTAGAGAAATCGGAATCTATTCGAGTTACGTGAAACAGAGAAAGGACCCACTGTAGACTTGGAGATAGCTTGAATTTCTACTCGTAATAAAATTCAGCAGAGATAATGTACACAGCAAGTAAAGCTCAGAGCAATGAAATTACTCGTAGTCCTCTTGCATTGTACTGCAGTCGAGTATCAGTACAAGTACAGTCAGTTAAGTAAGTTAAATCAATAATAATCTATACTTATAATGAAAAATTTAATACCGCCTTCCATTCTATTCAGTTATTGGAGTGTAACTCAAAAACTACTAGACCGAATTTGAAGAAATTTGAATGGGACCTCACGGGAAGCACCAGCTTTCAAACATTTTGAGAATCGGTTCCATCTATCGAAAGTTATGAGGTAACAAACATAAAAAAATACAGTCGAATTGAGTAGCTCCTTATTTTTTTGGCAGTCAGTATAAAAGGAGTAGAGTCCAAAATGCCTGTACTAGAAGAAAAATAAAAACAATTTCAGGTCCGCAGACGTAAAATTACCTGCTGAACAAGAATATGAAGGTTTTGAAAAAAATCTGTCTGTATGTAATGTAATACGCATAACTTAAAAACTAAGGCACAGATTTCTATGAAATTTAGTATATAGATGGAATAAAGCCAGGAGCTCCCAATATACACTTTCTATCTAGTTCCATATCACAAATACAAGGTGGCAGCTTGATTTCTATATGCTACACGGTCTCAAATAAAACTGGGGTCTCGATTGACTGTTCGACACGCATGAACTTCTATGGTACGGCTAAAAACCTACGATAGACTCCGAGCTACTATAAATAACTTATTTATCAACAAAACCCAATAACTGTCTAACCCGGGTATTTAATCCAGGACCTGAAGATTCCAAAGTGGCGCTTTCCCCACTATACCGAGACCAAGCGAGCGAATTCGCTAGCGGGTCAGCTAGTAATAATAATATGGGACAACATCCACATGAGGTGTTCAGGTCCCAAACTATACAGAGCCTGTACTATGGTAACCTGATGACTGATATACATACTTATATACATATACATACTTATATACATATACACACCCAGACATAGCTCAAACAGACATGTTCATGCACACGCGATGTTCAGGTCCCAAACTAGACAGAGCCTGTACTATGGTAACTTGATGACTGATATACATACTTATATACATATACACAGCCAGAGACAGCTCAAACAGACATGTTCATGCACACGCGATGTTCAGGTCCCAAACTAGACAGAGCCTGTACTATGTAACCTGATGACTGATATACATACTTATATACATATACACACTCAGACACAGCTCAAACAGACATGTTCATGCACACGCGATGTTCAGGTCCCAAACTAGACAGAGCCTGTACTGTGGTAACCTGATGACTGATATACATTCTTATATACATATACACACTCAGACACAGCTCAAACAGACATGTTCATGCACACGCGATGTTCAGGTCCCAAACTAGACAGAGCCTGTACTATGGTAACTTGATGACTGATATACATACTTATATACATATACACAGCCAGAGACAGCTCAAACAGACATGTTCATGCACACGCGATGTTCAGGTCCCAAACTAGACAGAGCCTGTACTATGGTAACCTGATGACTGATATACATTCTTATATACATATACACACTCAGACACAGCTCAAACAGACATGTTCATGCACACGCGATGTTCAGGTCCCAAACTAGACAGAGCCTGTACTATGGTAACTTGATGACTGATATACATACTTATATACATATACACAGCCAGAGACAGCTCAAACAGACATGTTCATGCACACGCGATGTTCAGGTCCCAAACTAGACAGAGCCTGTACTATGGTAACTTGATGACTGATATACATACTTATATACATATACACAGCCAGAGACAGCTCAAACAGACATGTTCATGCACACGCGATGTTCAGGTCCCAAACTAGACAGAGCCTGTACTATGGTAACCTGATGACTGATATACATTCTTATATACATATACACACTCAGACACAGCTCAAACAGACATGTTCATGCACACGCGATGTTCAGGTCCCAAACTAGACAGAGCCTGTACTATGGTAACTTGATGACTGATATACATACTTATATACATATACACAGCCAGAGACAGCTCAAACAGACATGTTCATGCACACGCGATGTTCAGGTCCCAAACTAGACAGAGCCTGTACTATGGTAACTTGATGACTGATATACATACTTATATACATATACACAGCCAGAGACAGCTCAAACAGACATGTTCATGCACACGCGGTGTTTAGGTCGCAAACTAGTCAGAGCCTGTACTATGGTAACCTGATGACTGATATACATACTTATATACATATACACACCCAGACACAGCTCAAACAGACATGTTCATGCACACGCGGTGTTTAGGTCACAAACTAGTCAGAGCCTGTACTATGGTAACCTGATGACTGATATACATACTTATATACATATACACACCCAGACATAGCTCAAACAGACATGTTCATGCACACGCGGTGTTTAGGTCACAAACTAGTCAGAGCCTGTACTATGGTAACCTGATGACTGATATACATACTTATATACATATACACACCCAGACACAGCTCAAACAGACATGTTCATGCACACGCGGTGTTTAGGTCACAAACTAGTCAGAGCCTGTACTATGGTAACCTGATGACTGATATACATACTTATATACATATACACACCCAGACATAGCTCAAACAGACATGTTCATGCACACGCGGTGTTTAGGTCACAAACTAGGCAGAGCCTGTACTATGGTAACCTGATGACTGATATACATACTTATATACATATACACACCCAGACACAGCTCAAACAGACATGTTCATGCACACGCGGTGTTTAGGTCACAAACTAGTCAGAGCCTGTACTATGGTAACCTGATGACTGATATACATACTTATATACATATACACACCCAGACATAGCTCAAACAGACATGTTCATGCACACGCGGTGTTTAGGTCACAAACTAGTCAGAGCCTGTACTATGGTAACCTGATGACTGATATACATACTTATATACATATACACACCCAGACATAGCTCAAACAGACATGTTCATGCACACGCAGTGTTCAGGTCCCAAACTAGACAGAGTCTGTACTATGTAACCTGATGACTGATATACATACTTATATACATATACACACCCAGACATAGCTCAAACAGACATGTTCATGCACACGCGGTGTTCAGGTCCCAAACTAGACAGAGTCTGTACTATGTAACCTGATGACTGATATACATACTTATATACATATACACACCCAGACATAGCTCAAACAGACATGTTCATGCACACGCGGTGTTCAGGTCCCAAACTAGACAGAGTCTGTACTATGTAACCTGATGACTGATATACATACTTATATACATATACACACCCAGACATAGCTCAAACAGACATGTTCATGCACACGCGGTGTTCAGGTCCCAAACTAGACAGAGTCTGTACTATGTAACCTGATGACTGATATACATACTTATATACATATACACACCCAGACATAGCTCAAACAGACATGTTCATGCACACGCGGTGTTCAGGTCCCAAACTAGACAGAGTCTGTACTATGTAACCTGATGACTGATATACATACTTATATACATATACACACCCAGACACAGCTCAAACAGACATGTTCATGCACACGCGGTGTTCAGGTCCCAAACTAGACAGAGTCTGTACTATGTAACCTGATGACTGATATACATACTTATATACATATACACACCCAGACATAGCTCAAACAGACATGTTCATGCACACGCGGTGTTTAGGTCACAAACTAGGCAGAGCCTGTACTATGGTAACCTGATGACTGATATACATACTTATATACATATACACACCCAGACACAGCTCAAACAGACATGTTCATGCACACGCGGTGTTTAGGTCACAAACTAGTCAGAGCCTGTACTATGGTAACCTGATGACTGATATACATACTTATATACATATACACACCCAGACATAGCTCAAACAGACATGTTCATGCACACGCGGTGTTTAGGTCACAAACTAGGCAGAGCCTGTACTATGGTAACCTGATGACTGATATACATACTTATATACATATACACACCCAGACACAGCTCAAACAGACATGTTCATGCACACGCGGTGTTTAGATCACAAACTAGTCAGAGCCTGTACTATGGTAACCTGATGACTGATATACATACTTATATACATATACACACCCAGACATAGCTCAAACAGACATGTTCATGCACACGCGGTGTTCAGGTCCCAAACTAGACAGAGTCTGTACTATGTAACCTGATGACTGATATACATACTTATATACATATACACACCCAGACACAGCTCAAACAGACATGTTCATGCACACGCGGTGTTCAGGTCCCAAACTAGACAGAGTCTGTACTATGTAACCTGATGACTGATATACATACTTATATACATATACACACCCAGACATAGCTCAAACAGACATGTTCATGCACACGCGGTGTTTAGGTCACAAACTAGGCAGAGCCTGTACTATGGTAACCTGATGACTGATATACATACTTATATACATATACACACCCAGACACAGCTCAAACAGACATGTTCATGCACACGCGGTGTTTAGGTCACAAACTAGTCAGAGCCTGTACTATGGTAACCTGATGACTGATATACATACTTATATACATATACACACCCAGACATAGCTCAAACAGACATGTTCATGCACACGCGGTGTTTAGGTCACAAACTAGGCAGAGCCTGTACTATGGTAACCTGATGACTGATATACATACTTATATACATATACACACCCAGACACAGCTCAAACAGACATGTTCATGCACACGCGGTGTTTAGATCACAAACTAGTCAGAGCCTGTACTATGGTAACCTGATGACTGATATACATACTTATATACATATACACACCCAGACATAGCTCAAACAGACATGTTCATGCACACGCGGTGTTTAGGTCACAAACTAGTCAGAGCCTGTACTATGGTAACCTGATGACTGATATACATACTTATATACATATACACACCCAGACATAGCTCAAACAGACATGTTCATGCACACGCGGTGTTCAGGTCCCAAACTAGACAGAGTCTGTACTATGTAACCTGATGACTGATATACATACTTATATACATATACACACCCAGACACAGCTCAAACAGACATGTTCATGCACACGCGGTGTTCAGGTCCCAAACTAGACAGAGTCTGTACTATGGTAACCTGATGACTGATATACATACTTATATACATATACACACCCAGACATAGCTCAAACAGACATGTTCATGCACACGCGGTGTTTAGGTCACAAACTAGGCAGAGCCTGTACTATGGTAACCTGATGACTGATATACATACTTATATACATATACACACCCAGACATAGCTCAAACAGACATGTTCATGCACACGCGGTGTTTAGGTCACAAACTAGTCAGAGCCTGTACTATGGTAACCTGATGACTGATATACATACTTATATACATATACACACCCAGACATAGCTCAAACAGACATGTTCATGCACACGCGGTGTTCAGGTCCCAAACTAGACAGAGTCTGTACTATGTAACCTGATGACTGATATACATACTTATATACATATACACACCCAGACATAGCTCAAACAGACATGTTCATGCACACGCGGTGTTCAGGTCCCAAACTAGACAGAGTCTGTACTATGTAACCTGATGACTGATATACATACTTATATACATATACACACCCAGACATAGCTCAAACAGACATGTTCATGCACACGCGGTGTTCAGGTCCCAAACTAGACAGAGTCTGTACTATGTAACCTGATGACTGATATACATACTTATATACATATACACACCCAGACATAGCTCAAACAGACATGTTCATGCACACGCGGTGTTCAGGTCCCAAACTAGACAGAGTCTGTACTATGTAACCTGATGACTGATATACATACTTATATACATATACACACCCAGACACAGCTCAAACAGACATGTTCATGCACACGCGGTGTTTAGGTCACAAACTAGTCAGAGCCTGTACTATGGTAACCTGATGACTGATATACATACTTATATACATATACACACCCAGACATAGCTCAAACAGACATGTTCATGCACACGCGGTGTTTAGGTAACAAACTAGTCAGAGCCTGTACTATGGTAACCTGATGACTGATATACATACTTATATACATATACACACCCAGACATAGCTCAAACAGACATGTTCATGCACACGCGGTGTTTAGGTCACAAACTAGTCAGAGCCTGTACTATGGTAACCTGATGACTGATATACATACTTATATACATATACACACCCAGACATAGCTCAAACAGACATGTTCATGCACACGCGGTGTTCAGGTCCCAAACTAGACAGAGTCTGTACTATGTAACCTGATGACTGATATACATACTTATATACATATACACACCCAGACATAGCTCAAACAGACATGTTCATGCACACGCGGTGTTCAGGTCCCAAACTAGACAGAGTCTGTACTATGTAACCTGATGACTGATATACATACTTATATACATATACACACCCAGACACAGCTCAAACAGACATGTTCATGCACACGCGGTGTTTAGGTCACAAACTAGTCAGAGCCTGTACTATGGTAACCTGATGACTGATATACATACTTATATACATATACACACCCAGACATAGCTCAAACAGACATGTTCATGCACACGCGGTGTTTAGGTCACAAACTAGTCAGAGCCTGTACTATGGTAACCTGATGACTGATATACATACTTATATACATATACACACCCAGACATAGCTCAAACAGACATGTTCATGCACACGCGGTGTTTAGGTCACAAACTAGACAGAGCCTGTACTATGTAACCTGATGACTGATATACATACTTATATACATATACACACCCAGACACAGCTCAAACAGACATGTTCATGCACACGCGGTGTTCAGGTCCCAAACTAGACAGAGCCTGTACTGTGGTAACCTGATGACTGATATACATACTTATATACATATACACACCCAGACACAGCTCAAACAGACATGTTCATGCACACGCGGTGTTCAGGTCCCAAACTAGACAGAGCCTGTACTGTGGTAACCTGATGACTGATATACATACTTATATACATATACACACCCAGACACAGCTCAAACAGACATGTTCATGCACACGCGGTGTTCAGGTCCCAAACTAGACAGAGCCTGTACTGTGGTAACCTGATGACTGATATACATACTTATATACATATACACACCCAGACACAGCTCAAACAGACATGTTCATGCACACGCGGTGTTCAGGTCCCAAACTAGACAGAGTCTGTACTATGTAACCTGATGACTGATATACATACTTATATACATATACACACCCAGACATAGCTCAAACAGACATGTTCATGCACACGCGGTGTTCAGGTCCCAAACTAGACAGAGTCTGTACTATGTAACCTGATGACTGATATACATACTTATATACATATACACACCCAGACACAGCTCAAACAGACATGTTCATGCACACGCGGTGTTCAGGTCCCAAACTAGTCAGAGCCTGTACTATGGTAACCTGATGACTGATATACATACTTATATACATATACACACCCAGACACAGATCAAACAGACATGTTCATGCACACAAATGTTTGACCTGTCCAGTGATCGAACCCAGAACAAGCGGCCAAAAATTTGTGGCAACAAACTGCACCAACCGGTCATTGGTCGATTTGAGTTTACGGTGAAAGTGTACCTACTGAAGCTATGTAAGGACTCACTCATTTACACTTAAAACATACGTCTGCAAGAAACTAGTTTGTTTTGAAGATTTGAGATCTTTTAAGCGCCATTTACATGATGCAAGTTTCTTGCCTGTTGCATACAATAAAATTGAAGCAATAAATTACCTGCACGGTCTAAACAGTACGTAACATTTTGATCTTTTGCGCAAGTTTTGCTTGCCAAAATTTTCTTGGTGTAAACAGCACATACAAAAATTACTTAGGCGATTCTTGCATTCAATTAGTTTTCTCTTCATTTGCCAACATGAGTGCAGTAAGTGAAGGTGTGTTAATCGTTGCTGCTCTTCTGAGACAAGAAATATTGAGAAATCGTCGTAAAAAGAGGTGTTGGATCAAAATTAATTAATTGCGTTAAATTTTTTTACTTGTTCCACGTGTAAACAGTTGCGTACAATTCTTAGAGGGCAATTAACGCACGTAATTTATTGCATTCAATAATTGCACTTGAATGTACAAGAAAATTGTATCGTCTAAATACGCCTTTACTTTGCAAAAAAGCGATTCTGTGACAAAAACTTTGTAGATATTGAGGCAGTATAAATATTTGAAATACTTATCGGAGATATTATAGAGATATTAGAGATATAAGATCTTAAAAACGTGCGTGGAAAAACAGCTCTAAAATAGTTGTTTTAAACTTTGTTCACCAATCTATCTTCTATTACATCAACTACGAGCTGCGTTCCGCGGTCTTGATGGAGGATGATGTTTATTTATTTATTACTTATTAGTATTTATTTATTATCCAAAACTTCGACTATCATTACAGTGATATACTAATGCGATAGTTTAGTTACATACAGGGTGTTTGGTGTATAGACCGAGGGGATTTTTTGGGGGGGCTGGGAGGATAATGCGCTAGTTTTCCCCGATAGATCCTATGTCCTAAGTGTCGCGGTAGTTTAGATATGTTATTTTTGTTTATTTTTTTAAATCACCCGGAATCTTGCGTTTAAACCGTCATAACTTTTTTGTTTATGGTGTAATACCACGAAATTACTTATGCTTGTATTTTGCAATGTATCATTATTCTAAATAAATTATTAATTGTATTAAAAAAAAACTTCTGAGCTTTCAAAGTGGGAAATCTGTGTAAACGTAATGAAAAGTGACAACTTTTAAATTCATTACAAAAAAACTAAAAGCCATTTTGAATGCAGCTTTCTTTTAAAAAGTTCTTTAGTTATTACCCTTTCCAACGTTGGGACTCAAGCCTTCTTCTAAGAGAGAGGAATTGGGCCATAATACACCACGCGGGACCAGTAGGGCTTGGTCGATAGGCTAGTGGTTAACCCATGTCGAAGTTTTCAAGCCGCCCGAAGGCCTTCGATATAGTCTAACGACTGTTGTCCGAAGACAAACAACCGAAACCGACGGCTTAACATGCCCTCCGAAGCACGGAAGCGCTCAGTTGAACAATGCCACTAGCACACACCCAACTCCTGGCTCCGCTGCGGGCGCTTCACACTCACAATAATTCCGCTTAAACATAAAATTCCCCGCAAGCATACCCACAAAGCAAACAGCTGGTGTAGCATAAGTGTAAGCAGATTTATGTGAGTGAGTGAGGTCATTAACTCGAGGCGAGGTCATGGAGAAAGTGAATCGACAGCTGGCAGTGGGAAGGATGCCACTCAACACGAGATGCATGATATTGAGGTATTATAGCGAATGTCCGTTGTCTACAGCTATCTCTGTGAGACCCTTTGGACTCTATCATTGGAATCTTATTATTATTAACTTTAAAATAAATACACAGAATAGAAAAACTAAGTTCACACTCCAATAAGATTGTACTTCAACAAATTTTCACTCGCTCACAACTGTTCTCGCTGCTCGCGCCCCGGTTTGCCGTTCCCTTTGGTTGACAGTGACAGCTCGCAATGATCACGTAGACCCATCTTGGACCCATCTTCGATCCGCAAGCGTTGGGGGGCGTTCCGTACCTCAGAGCGCGGTTGTTTACTTGTTTTCTAACTCGCTCTGAGGTACGGAACGGCACGGTTGTTTTCTAACCTCAAATAGACTTTGACAAATTCGACATTGACAGACCACTTGATCCTTACCTAATTTTCTTTGAGAAAAGAGGAGAAGAAGAAGTTTGTTGTAGTCTGTCAGTTATGTCAGATACGGGTCGCAACCGATTACCGATCGATTTTGATGCTTTAAAAGTTGCGACGCTCCGAGTTTCGGAACGTTAGAGTTAGAACAACCGAGTACTTTACCCCGAGGTTCGGAACGGCGTTAGTGCGAAAAGTTGCACTCCGAGTGCACTCCGAGTGCGCTCTCACCGAGGTTCTGAACGCGGCCCTGTGGTCGCGGCGTGAGCGTTTTCGGTGACGTCATCGATGACGTATCGAACGCCGCGAGTGATTTCGGCGCTTCCCGGACCGTAGCCTTACAAATTATCTACAGATCGAATCCATTCTAAATGTTTACAAGCTCCAGTCCTATTGGCAGACTGTACATTGCTGTACATCTGTTATGTACTAAGAGCTAACATATATAAAATAATTTACATTTAAGAGCATATACACGCAGATACAGGGAGCTGGTATATTAATAACTGCATTTATTTTGTACTAGCTGCGTTCCGCGGTTTCACCTGCGAGGTGATGGATGATGATGAGGAATAATCAAATATAGCGTATGATACTCAGGCATAGTGTAGTTTTATGCTCTTGAAAGAATTGTTTGAATCGGTTAAGTAGTTTTACGTGTATCCATTACAAACAAATTAACAATCATATATTCCTTCCTCTTTATTATTAGAGTAGATAAGGATTAATACAAAGGTACGAACAATGTGGCCTGGTTTGTACCGGCGTTCTTATTGCATATGTGCAATAATAACGCCTTAACACTTAAAGCGCTGTTAAGGCGCGGTCCAATCCTAATTTTAAAACAATTTACGATACTTTACATAAAGTTGAGAATTGCTTATCGGATTGGACGATGTAATGCGAAGATGCAATTAGTGCTAATACTTTTTATATTCATTTCGCACAATCAAATGATTAAATTTTAATGATAAAGGAGTCCATAGTTCACTAGTAAATTTCATTAGGAATTCGAATATGATACATTCATTGGTATATATTTGCCCATAATTGAATAAAAATGTATTTTTTCATGAAGCACGTAAGAAAAGTTGCAATATTTAGGGAATGTTACCGATTTTTTTCTATCGAGTCAAGTTTGCTCAATCGTGTATTAGCTCCCATACTTCATAAGAACGTATTCTATTTACACTACGTTTTTTTTCGAACTTCGGTTATTAGGTTTAAGCGTCGAAAAACGAAGTTTTCGTGAAGCCGAATCATGATTTTTGGCCGTAATCTAAGCTCATTTCGCCTTAAACAAAAAAATGCACTTAACATGATTAAAATCTTAATAATATGATGTTCTTTGTATCTGAATAAATGTTGATTCAATTATAGGCGGATATTTGTTTGTCTCCATATCAATATTTGAAAAACCCTCTGTTTGTCTGTGCAATTCAAAAGCATAAAACCTATTAAAGTTTTAAACAAATCAATTGATAGATATATCACTATTCAGCGCCGTCCTCTGAGTTCACAGCAATCTTACAACTCACAGTTCTTACAAATACATATTGTAGGTACAAATGAAATATCTCTACCCTAATTCAAGCTAGTTTTTTAAATGTTATAAATCACAGGAAGTAAAAACTAAGGCAGGGTAGAGTACGGAAATAAAAATCGGATATACCAATATAACAAGTGCAATATGAAAAAATTACCAATTTCCATTCTATTACTTTGGTAAAAATCAGTTATTAACTACTGGACCGAATTTGATAAAATTATAATATACATGGGATCATATGGGAAGCACCAGCTTTCAAACAAAAAGATTTTGGAAATCGGTCCACCCAGTCGAAAGTTATGAGGTAACAAACATAAAATAACAGTCGAATTGAGTACCTCCTTCTTTTTGGATGTCGATAAAATAAATTACTGGAAAATACTGTTATGTGATATAATTATTATAAGGTATGCATATATTATATTGCTAATATTGGCATATATTAAAATAATCTAAGTACCTATATATACTTTTACATGCACTTAGTAAAAAACGTGTTATTTTGACAATATTACACCTTTGTTTATTAGTATGCATACATTGCTAATAGCAATAAGGCTGCTCATTGTACAACCTGTTTCGTAAACTACTCTTAGTTCTTTAATTAATAAGCTTGGTGTTTAATATAGTATTGTATTGTATCGTATTATGCCTAGATGACCTAAAATTAAGTACCATACTCGTACATAAGGCGCTTTTCATCCAAGAAAGTTGACCCTGAGTTCTCATTTTCAACGTAAGATGAGCCATACCTAGTCTGACATCATAATAGTAGGTAGTGAATTATAGCGGAGTTCACTGTACACAAAATGTGAAAGTGAAACCGGGTAAAAAGGATCGTGCAGAGGCGATGGCCTGCCATTATATGTCATAATGGGCAACATTGGTCAGCTTGCTCTCTACCAGTAAAAATAGCTAGGATTACATAACTAGTATAATAAACCTCTTTCTACTTCATGAACGCCTGGTACTAAAATATTGCGAATATTTTTTTTTATTCTGTGTCTTAATTTACAAGGTGAGCAAGTCATGCGTCTGATCATAAGCACTCCGATTTATTTATATTCCTCGTATTATCAAAGTCAATGTCAAAATCATTTATTCAATTTAGGCATCAACGCCGCACTTATGAACGTAAATTTTTCATTATAATGTGCTTTAAAGACTCTACCGCCGCGTTCCAAAATATATAGAGCCTACGCAGAAGAAGCGGCAAGAAACTCGGGGCCATTCTTTTTATATATAGATGTTTACAATGTTTCCACTTAGGTACTACTAATATTACATTTTATGGGTGGCAGAGTGACAGCTTGCCAGAAGTGGAGTATTCCAAGCATCTTTGTATTCTATATAATGTCGGACTTTATAATAAGCTTTTTTATTAAAACGTTTTTTACATTTAACTTGAATTTGCCCTCTGTGAGCTCAGTTATATTTTGGGATTTTATTGTAAAACGCACACAATTTCCTAGGAATGACTTATTAGTCTTCCCAAGTCTGAAACTAGGTACAGCTATCCTATTTGTATTTCTAGTATTAAAAGGGCGGTGATCACTATTTAACTTATATTTATGGATTTTTTTACGAAATTACATTATATTTTTGATTTGTTTAAATAAATCTCTCAAAGATTCAAGGGGACCCATTTCGTACATAGCTTGAATAGCGCGTTTCTGTAGGATAAAGATGGTCTCTATATCAGCCGCTGAACCCCATAGCAATATCCTATATGACATTACGCTGTGAAAATATGCAATAATCATAAAAAAATCACTTCTCATGCTCTCATTAATATCACATATCACTTCTCATGCTCGTAAAGTTTTTGTTTATGCCTTATGTACCTAAGCGGACTAAACTAAGCGGCTTTTTATGCCCTTATTAGCCTGATTTTTTAGCACAAAGGAAAGTTAGTTCGAAGAGTTTCAGTTTGTAGAATATTGTCATGTACGAGTATGTCGTGTAGGGAGTTTGACTAGGTCTTTAATAATACCTATAGATTAGGGTATTATTAAAGACCCAGACGTTACTTTTACAGAATTACACAGTTACATTAGATTGTTTATTTTTTAAATCGGCTTAAAAGCACTTGTATCTAACTTACTAATTAAAAATATATTACTGTTTAAAGTGAAAAGTATTATTCTGGTACCATATTATTTTAGTAGTTATATTGTATTCATCTCTTCCCCGATAATTATTATGTCACCCAATAAATAACCTTTCGCACTTTCCTGATCCTCATGTTCTTCCATTTCTATATTATCCGTAATTATTCAATGTTATTTTATTTTTTAAATACCTAGTTTTCCCGCTTTTATTTAAATGTATAAAAAATTACGTCACATTTTATTAATCTAATGAAAATAGCACAGAAATAATGGCACAGAAGACCGAAGAGTATAACTTGCCTCTTTGTCTAGCGTTTGTGGACTATGAGAAAGCCTTTGATTCGATCGAGACGTGGGCAGTGCTTGAGTCTCTCCAGCGGTGCCGTATTGACTATCGGTATATTGAAGTGCTGAAGTGTTTGTACAAAAACGCCTACATGTCAGTCCGAGTACAGGAGCAGAGTTCGAAGGCAATTCCATTGCAAAGAGGCGTGAGACAGGGAGATGTTATATCTCCGAAACTGTTCACCGCTACATTGGAAGACGCCTTCAAGCTTCTGGAATGGCAAGGACTTGGCATCAATATTAACGGCGAATACATCACTCACCTTCGATTTGCCGACGATATTGTAGTCATGGCAGAATCCATGGAAGACCTGAGTACAATGCTCGAAGGCCTCCATCGAGTTTCCCAACGGGTAGGTCTTAAGATGAACATGGACAAAACGAAAATTATGTCTAATGCCCATGTTGTACCTACCCCAATATCAGTTGGGAACTCAGTTCTCGAAGTTGTTGACGAGTATATCTACCTGGGACAGACAGTCAAACTAGGCAGGTCCAACTTCGAGAAAGAGGTCAATCGTCGAATCCAACTCGGCTGGGCAGCGTTCCGGAAACTTCGCGAAGTCTTCTCGTCAAAAATACCTCAGTGCCTCAAGACAAGAGTCTTCGACCAATGTGTGTTACCAGTGATGACTTATGGCACTGAAACGTGGTCTCTTACTATGGGCCTCATAGATAAGCTCAAAGTCGCACAACGAGCTATGGAGAGGGCTATGCTCGGGGTTTCTCTACGTGATCGAATCAGAAATGAGGAGATCCGTAGAAGAACGAAAGTCACCGACATAGCTCAGAAGATTAGCCAGTTGAAGTGGCAGTGGGCAGGGCACATAGCACGCAGAACAGATGGCCGATGGGGCCGAAAGGTTCTGGAGTGGAGACCACGTACCGGCAAGCGCAGCGTAGGTCGTCCACCGACACGGTGGACAGACGACCTAAGAAAGGTCGCAGGACGACGTTGGATGCAGGCCGCTTCCAACCGGTCCTTTTGGAAAATCATGGGGGAGGCCTATGTTCAGCAGTGGACGTCCTACGGCTGAGATGATGATGATGAATGAAAATGAAACTCGAAGAACTGGCATAATACGCTGGTCGCGCCATGGCCATAGAAGAAAAAAAAATGTGAATAGCTGAGTGTATAACCCAAGGATAAAACACATTTTAACATCGACTTAAATATCAGCGCTAGCCGCTGGGGTTGTTAAGTCTCTGACAAAATGGACTGTTTTATGCACTAGTTGTAAAGGCTTGCTTACCAACAGTCAAAATACACATTCCAGTTTCTATATGTTCGATTTCTCCAATAAGTAATGCATCGTAAGAATCGCCCTAATTACCCACATAGCCATACGCGATACGCGCTCGGATCGAAACCAGGGTAAAGTGAAAAGCACTAGTGTTTATTTAACGCGACATTTATCTAGTCAATAATGACGCGGACTGATATATAGACCATCTTTATCCTACATAAACGTGCTATTCGAGCTATATACGAAAAGGGTCCCCGTGAATCTTTGAGAGATTTATTTAAAGAAATCAATATATTAACGTTGCCTTCCTTATGTGTATTTGCAAATATAATGTATGTTCGTAAAAAAATCCATAAATATAAGTTAAATAGTGATCATCACCTATTTAATACTAGAAATACAAATAGGATAGCTGTACCTAGTTATAGACTTGCGAAGACTAATAAGTCGTTCCTAGGAAATTGTGTGCGTTTTTACAATAAAATCCCAAAACACATAACTGAGCTCACAAAGGGAAAATTCAAATTGACAGTAAAAACCTTCAAAAAAAGCTTATTATAAAGTCCGACATTATATAGAAGAGAGACAAAGATGCTTGGAATACTCCACTTCTGGCAAGCTGTCTCTCTGCCACCCATAAAATGTAATATTTGTAGTACCTAAGTAGAAACATTGTAAACATTATATAAAAAGAATGGCCCCGAGTTTCTTGCCGCTTCTTCTCGGTAGGCTCTATATATTTTGGAACGCGGCGGTAGTCTTTTGAGTACATTATAATGAATAAATTGACGTTCATAAGTGCGTCTTTAATGCCTAAATTGAATTAATGATTTTTACTTTGACTTGTCTTTCGAATGCCTAAGCTCTACACAGTAATCATCATCATTTTAGCCGTAGGACGTTCACTGCTGAATATAATCATAAAAATATAATCACCATAGATTTCCAAAAGAACCGGTTGTCCTCCTGCGACCTTTATCAGATCGTCTGTCCACCTAACACAGTTTGTGCAATGTTTCGGGACATTATTTTTGCCAATGTGGTGGTACTGATCAAGAGGGGTCTTGCAGAAGAGATCTAACTCGTATTAAGTGAGGTTGACATAGCCTAACGCCTGTTGTCCTAAGACAAACAACCGACACCGACGGCTTAACGTGCCCTCCGAAGCACGGAAGCTCTCAGTTGAACAATGTCACTAGCACACACCCATCCAACTCCTGACCGCAGCAAGCGTTGCTTAACTTGTTGATCGGTTAAGATCGCCAAGTCGAACTCCGCTGTGAGCTCTTCATTTGCAAGGTTTATATACAGGGTGTTTGGTAGAGGGACCGACAAACCAAATGAGCGTGTTCGGGGGCCCACTTGGAGAATACAAGTTGGCCAAAAAAAATCCCCGACACACCAATTTTTTTAACTAAATCAGTTAGTTAGCTCTGTTTTGTATCCAATTTTGCTTTGCGTGGCCTGAAGGTGTATTAGAGACCAAATTCAACTAAAAACATCCGGTCTAAAACAGATTTTACAAATGTTATGGTGGTAATTAGGTACAATTTCGTAGAAAAAGGGAAAAATCACAAAAAAAAGTAAAACATATTGGGGGGTCGGAGATTTTTTTTGGAACTTGTATTCTCCAAGTGGTCCCCCGAACACGCTCATTTGGTTTGTCGGTCCCTCTACCAAACACCCTATATAATAAAACTTATTTTTTTGTCTAAGTAATAAAAACAAACGTTAAGTTTTACTTCTTTTTCTAATTTACATCCGTGCGTATCGGGGCGGATATTGACATTGATATTTATTGGTAATAGTCGAAAGTAAATTGGTAATAGAAAAAATTACATGTCAAAAGCTCAGACAAAATAAAAAAGTATTAAAATTAAAGTCTATTTTGTCTGAGGTCAAAAGTATGCTATTCATAAGAATATTCGTTAAATATACAAATATTTAATTTTACATTATTGCTATGCACTCATAATAATAATATGCTATAATAAATTGTTAATATTAGCCTACTTAAAAAATAACTATACAATAAACTAGTCAACTACGAATTATAAATGTATATTATGGCTCGTTTAGTCAATAGGCCTATTATAATGAGTTCCACAAACAAAGGGACCGTGTACACAAGTAATTAATGTGAACAAAAAGAAAGTTGACGAAGACCTTAAGGTCACTGTGCCACTGTCTCCTGTAAGGAGGTCGTATAAATAAGGGACGGGGTGTGGAGACCTGCCTTACTTGATGTTGATATCGTCGGCTTGCGTTTCGCGTGTTTAATACCTACATCTATACAGATAAATAAACTTTAAGTGTCTGTTTGTAATTACACTAACGGCATATGAAAGTATATACGGTACTTAAGTACACAATTTTTTTTAATATAAATGTTGTCTGTTTGCCTGTTTGTTCTGGCCACTCCCTAAACGGTTGGACCGATTTTAACGGGACTTTTACTAGCAGCTAGCTGATGTTATAACGAGTAACTTATGCTACTTTTATTATCTATAGAAACAAATATAGAATAGAATAGAATAGAATACAGTTTATTTGTCACAGAAAACACATTAATACATAATAATTTTACTAAACATTAAAATACCTACTCAATTAATAAATTTTCTGTCACAAACCGGTTCCAACTCAGCATGATGCTGGTTGTAATCAACCAGCGCCGATCTTCCGTTGGGACCGGCAAGTGACGTCACGCACGCCACTGTCCACAGAGTACATTCACAACAACAAAACAAAAAAACAAAAGATATAAAAACATTCCCACAAGTAGCGAAAGAAAAAAATTAAATATTAACAAGAAGTTACTACACAACCATAGTGTCTCTGTTTGTTTGTTACCTCATCACGCCTAAACGGCTGAACGGATCGTAATCAAATTTGGTAAGGTTATAAATTATATCTCGGTGAAGAACATATGATACTTTTCATCATCATTATCCGTCACAGGTCCGTCCGGGTGCAGCTAAATTATGATGACTACCTCGACTAAGATAATATCTTAGTCGAGGCGACACTGGATAAGAATTTAACAAAGATGCTAATTGTTTGAAGCGACTATTTTGTATGTTTATAAGGTCATGCTAAATGCTTTAATATACGTTGCCTGTAAATTGTTGCTCCAGGAAAAATTGTTTATACGTCTGTCTGGTATTTGGTAGTGAGCTTAAGGACACAGTTCCTAAATTTGTCAATATTTTGTGTCACTTCATACATTGCAGTCCAAAATGGGCCCACAAATTCGGTTGTATTAAGTGACAAATGAGTGCTCCGATCGTCACCAAACCCAGCTCAAACAATGCAGAAAAATTCGCTGATTCCAAATATGCATAAAAGTCTATATCGCCTAGAGTGTCGCTTAATACAATTAGCCCGGAACCCGTCGATATGATGATTACCTCGAAAAGGCTACGTTTATCGTTCGAAAAAGCGCGCAAAATTTAGTTTATACCATTTGATTCCCACTCTAAAAAGCACTGAAAACAGTGAATAAAAAGGCCGTTTAATCACTATTTTGGTGTTTGAATTTAGAATACAACAATATATTCGATCTCCATCTCAATCCTTATACAACCTTCTTGCACAAAAAATACTCGATACAAACTCCTTGCGCAAAGAATACTCGACATACAAACTCTTTGTGCAAATAACTCCCCGAGATTTGATTGATCGATATTTTCGACAAGGAGTTTAGCATTAGAATAAAAACTGTATTGTGTTCTTTGCTGCCATTAAGAAAAAATATATAATAAATATGAGAAAATTACTCTTATGTTTGTTTATTGTTCCAATTTTAATTTGCATTTTAATTAATTTAACCTGCCTTTTTTCGTCATTATGTAATATATTAATCATATATTCATCCTATGACTATTTTCGCTTGAGTTATTTATTTTTCTCGTTGTCAAGGTATAAAGTATAGTATGCAACTCTTGAATAAACCGGATTTATATCGAGGGTCATGAATCACTCGCACCGCTCAGGATTCTAACACTTGTATTACTCTCTACGCTCGTGATTCAATCATCACGAATCACTCGGTGCGGTCGTGATTCAGTTGTTAGAATCCTTCACTTCCTCGTGATTCGTCTACGGCCCTCGGTTTAAATCCGTCCTTTATTCGATAATTGCAAAATATACTATTTATCTGATAACGTGAAAAAGTTAATTGAAATGCGAACGGAACGAACTGTGAAGTATCAAACTTTTTTTAATGTTCAGAAACGAGGTTCATATCTACAGTCATTTGGTCCTTTATTTTATATATAATTTTATATACATTATTATAATATATACACACTAACCTATATACATACATATAAAATGAGTCGCTATTTCACGCGGTCCATTACTTGAAAACCATTACTTAAAATATTGTAATACCTCATAGAAGATTCTTAAGGTGAAAATTAAGAAAGTTGCATAGAAAATTAAAGAAAACTGGCATGTGTTCTTTTATTTTCTATGCAACTTTCTGCGAAGTCACTCGCGTGGTGATATTTAAAGTCGTTAGACTATAAACATCACCACGCTAGTGACATCGCTGGTTGCAGCTAGTTTGATGTAATTATTGTTGTTATTCTTGTACGCAGCATTTTTCTCACTTAGTGAGGGAAAATTGTGTGTTTCGTTTGGCAGCAAATTAAGTTGTTCTGCGTCTTGAACCTTTGAAACCCTCGCTACGCTCAGGATTCTATTTACGAACATCATTCTATATCTAAATCCTAGAAACGTTCGGATGCTCAGGTTTCAATACGAGTCGCGTCAAAAAATAACTTTGCAGATAAAAAATAATTATTAAATTTATCATATCTAAAATAAATGAAATAATACTCAGAAAGTACACTTGAATTTACCTTAACAGATGGACAAAAACAGTCCTTGGAAACGATTTTCCCACCTTCAAATCATGTATATGACCATACTTTTAATTGACTATTAAAAGTTTACTTATATAAATGTGGTTTTTTTTAACAAAATTGATCGGTAAATAGCGCCGCAGCAAACTTCCCCCTTTTTAGGAAAAATACCCCCCCACTCAAAATCACAGCCGACAAAGAAATATTTAATAGTAGAATATAACAAGTTTCGTCAAGACGGGTTGAAAAGTGCGACATGTACAGGAGGACATACAACCTAACAAACATACGGATAGATGAAAGTCAATTTGGCCAGTTAAGGTGCTGTCATATCACGATGTCGATAAAAAATAGGGGTTTAAAAGCAGTTTACCTCATAAACAGCGATTAATGTAAAACTACAAAAATAATGTGACATTTCTAAGACTTCTAAGTACACATTGACGGAATTAAAAACATATTTTAACATACTAGAGTACATTAAAAAAATTTCCAACAGACCACTTCATTTCACCTTTAAAACAGTTTTTCTCATTGTTCACTATTATATTTGTTATTAAACGCGTATCATAAAATAGCAATTTTTAATATACAGACATTGACGGATTTTTTTTATGATTTTTTTACGTTTTTACGAGATGCGCTTGCTTGATTTCAAGTAAAGGAAAATATGGCGCTGAGCTGACAGCGCCTTAAAGCAGAGACGCTTCGCTCGCTCGGTCAATAAATAGTTTTGTTCTCGAGTAAGTGACTCTGTAGGACTGTCTTATTGAGAAAGATGTCTTTAAATCTAATCACGCTTTTATTTACTGTCTATAAATTTGAAATAAAAAGCAGAGTGTTGATCTCGGGTGGCAAAAATGATCATTTTCGCTCATGTATTTAATTTTTTTTCTTAAAGTTACATAACGACGAAAAACTTCATAGTTCCCCTAACTGTCGTGAGATTCTGTAATGATTCGTCGTTGCGTTCATCGACGAGCTTACCGATGTCAGATACTTTATGAGATATCGCTCTTGTACATAAGGTTGTTTTTCCAACGTTTCTTGTCATCTCGTCATTTGTTTCACCGGTTTCAAAGATGCAACGACGTTTGCTCTTAGAGAATCGCACGGCAGACAATAATAAGTTAGAATGGGTAAGTAAAACTTACTTTCTGTGGCTGCTGGGAGTGCTTGTTCTTTATGTCAATCCACAGCCTGGCCAGGTTGATGGCCAAGCCCAGAACTGCCACAATGAAGAATTTCACCTGCAAACAAAATACTCGTATGTCATAAAGTATTTGATACCAGTAACATCAGTAACAATATTGAAATGTATAGAGAGAAAAAATCACATTCTCGGACGGGATTCGAACCCGCGTCTTCTAACTCTCCGTGTCAGACGCCATTGACCAACTAGGCCACCAAGGTCCGAGCACCGAATTTTAACTCTCTATCTGACTTTAACCGTCTTACGGGGACGGAGCGACATCTATTGAACAGCTTTGACAGCACTATCCAACCGATTTTTCTCTCTATTCATTTCAATGTTTGAGATCGCGAAAGCAGGCGTTAGTGCTTTTAAAAGTAATACTATAAAAATAAGTAACAATATTATAAATGTGTGTGTTGTTTGTACTTCTGTCCTAGTACTTTTTTAAATTAGTATTTATCTAAGGTGTTTGTTAATTAATGCGCAATATCGAATGGGGTGGTTTGGAATCGATAACTGGTCATCATAGTGAATGAAAAAAATTAAACATATTTTTTATTATTATGAATTATCATTTGCCGCTCCACGTCTAAGAGCCATAGTGTTTTGTTATTATGATGAAATATGGGAAAATGGGAAATATATGCTTAGCTTAGCCATATTTAGCTTATTTTATTTATATGGTATACCCACGTCAGTGCGACTGAACGCACGACCACGGTAATATTATCTTACCGTGGCACGACCCAACGCACCGCTACATCGCAGAATAGATAGCAGTAACTACGCGAAACATACCCACCCGCTTAGAATAGGTACAACGTGCGGACGATGACCCACCCGGGCGCGTCAGCGTTTAGGCATAGACATCAGCTGCGTAAACATTCGCGAGTAGGTAGGTTCGTACGTCGTTGTACCTATTCTAAGTGGGTAGGTATGTCTCGCGCAGTTACTGTTGTCTATTCTGTGATGTAGCGGCGTGCGTTCAGTCGCGTGGTTATTAGCTGCGGGGCAATGAATATGGGTTTATAATAATAAAACAACATGATATTTTACCTTCACTATAATAACCAGTTATCGATTCCAAACCAACCCAGTCGATATTGTGCACTAATTAACAATGACCTTATATATCTGTTATATATTGTACACTCGACTTTTTAGGACTGATCAGCGAGTGACTTGTCGGATATAAACTCGTCACATGTAACATGTTTTTTCGATCAGCAGTTAGTTTTGAGATGTGTGATAACTTTTAGCATGGAGATGGTGGGGCGAGAAGGTGCATTTACCTGCAATTTGAAGGATAGGATCTGCAGCAACGTCCCGATTTTGGCCTTCAGCACAGCACCAAGGATAAGAAGTTTGAGAATAGCCTTCTTTTTCTTCTTCTTCTTGCCTCTTTGTTCTAGAATCACATTTTACATATTATAAAGGCGAACGTTTAATAAGTTTTAGTGTGCTTTAGTGTTGTAGTAGTACTACAACACTAAAGCACACTAAAACAACACACAGGGTTTGAAGTGCACAAGGGAAATTACTGGGCTTAAAAACAATATAAACACAAAAGACTTAAAAACAATATAATACTAGAGATAAATATTTGACACTATTTGTATGGAAGTTATGTCAAATTTCTATCCGTAGTAAGAAAAAATAGCGATAGATAAATTAATGGGATCTGTTTATTACATTATCACGTCTAAACGGCTGAACGGATCTTAATGACATTTGGCAAGGACATAGATTCTATCCCGAAAAAGGACATAGGATGCTTTTCATCATCATCATCACCACGCGGATGAAACCATAGGGTTCAGATAGAAAAATCGTAAAGAGGCATCGATCAGATCGATGTAAAGAGGCAATATATAACAAAAATGGTGAAAATACATCTGTACTATAATATTATAAAAAGGATTTGTAAGTATGTTTGTAACGAATTGGTTTAAAAAAGTACTGGACCGATTTAAAAAATTCTCTCACCATTGGAAAGCTACATTCACCCTGAGTAACAAAGGCTATATAATATTCATCGTCATCATCATCTTCCAACACCGCGTGGGTGAAACCGCGGAGAGCAGCTAGTAATTATTGAAGAACAGTTACATACTTATATATCTTAAACATGCTGCTAATAGAATTGTAATAGGATGCTAAACATTCTAGGAAACTACTATAGGCTTAGAGAATTCATTCTAAGGCATATCTACTACTAGAAGAACATAATTCCCTTAAAAGTATAATTCCTTTATCACTTCTCATGCCATGCGTAATTTCAGATGCGTGTTCACATGCGCTACCTACCTATAGGCTGGTTTGAGTACTAATATTAAAGATCTACCGCCGAGCTTTTCCCTCTGTGCTACGATATGGGGTTGTTTAAAAAGGGCGTCATTAAAGTTCTTAGAGGTCGGCAGCGCGTTGGTAACGCCCTTGGTGTTGCAAATATCTAGAGGCGACAGCGACCATTTTCCATCAGCCGTGCGATTCTCTAATGCTTCGTCGATGCGCTCTTCGACAAGCTCACCGATGTCAAATACTTTATAAGAAATAGCCCTTGTACATATGGTTGCTTTTCCAACGTTTCTTGTCATCCCGTAATTTGTTTCACGGAAGTTGTCAAAGATGCAACGATGTTTGCTCTTAGAATCGCACGGCTGGTGGGCTGCCTGCCTGTCTGCCTATTTGGGCAATAAAATATAGATTGATAAATATCTCAGTACTCACAAAGTAGACCTCTTGTGCAAGAGTCTGTCTTGGTTGCTATCACTACAATGATAGATATTCTGCCGCTAAGGAATAGTGCGCAAACATGACAGTGTTAGCGTTTGAAGTGCACAAGGGAAATTACTGGGCGAAAAGACTTAAAAACAATATAATACTAGAGATAAATATTTGACACTATTTGTATGGAAGTTTTGTCAAATTTCTATCCGTAGTAAGGAAAACTGGCGATAGATAAATTAATGGGATCCCCCATAAGTGTTTTCGTACTTAAATCTATTTACATTCAACATTCTGTCAAAAAATGTACATGCACAAATAAATGCAAACAACACGTTACCATAACAGACAATGAGATTCCTGTAATAATAAAAAAAATTGTTAAGATATTAATCGGATGTCGGAATTGCATATATAATCGAGAGATAATTGTAAACATCCGCACAATATTATAATATTTTGATTATGATTAATTTGATTTGGAATACAAACAGAACTGGACAAAACTGAATAAGGTATTCCTATAAAAAGTGATGTATACTCAAAAAATATACGCGCAGACTTTTAACTACCCTCCACTTTTAAAAGTCTACTAAAATAATCCCTATGTTCTTTTAAATTACACAGGCAGATGGTATTTAATAAAAGGTAGTGGGTAGGTGACTTACATAAGTACAGTATACTTATAAAAGTATTTATCAATTACGTAGGTACCTAATTGACTTATAACTTCCTTTACTTGGGATTTTTTTGGTTTCCTTCATGGGGAATGTGGGGAGCTACCCACAGCGGTAGCGAATAACGCTCAGGTATAATAGGCCTTTATTTTTGTAAATAGCTATACCATTTATCAAATTCAATCAAATTTACTTTTCATAATTTTTTTTAAAAGTTTCGAATAAACCATCACCTGTAAAAGAGCTTTTATCTTGTATCCCATTGTCTTTATTCTCGGCTTCCAGTGCATGCTCAGCCACTACATCCAGGGCTTCCTCCCCCATGCTCCACAAATCTGACACGACACCCCTTCCCACCCTTGTAGCCCCATTCAAAACATCCCTCCCCCTTCTACCAGCTGACTGAACATTATCAACTCCCGTCTTGTCATTTTCAACATTCGTCCTATCATTTTCAAAGTCCGTCCCGTCATTTTCAAAATGCGTCTCGTCATTTTCAAATTCCGTCATGTCTCTGTCCCCTATTACCCACGACTGTCTCCCATTGGGGAAACTACGACCTTTTTCCTGTTTGTGTGCTTTTCTCATTGGTATCATCATAGGATGGATGAGGTGGATCTTTGGTGGCTTGGTCTTCTTTTTCATCTTCTTTTTCTTATCTCCACCGCCTGCTGAGATTGTGATGCTGTCAATGCCGCCGCTTTCGTGATGCTTCTTTGGTGACAGGGCTCTGAAAATATGTTTTGAATTTAGTTTTATACTTATTTATTACATACTAACGGAGAAATTGTTTTATTATTTAACAACGATACAAACAAGTCACGCACCTAATGTTAACAACCACGCTTGGTTGAATGACAGTACATTGCCGCCCTGAGATTTAAGTTGACATTTAACATTAAACATTGGTTTAATTAAATGAGTCTCATTCGTCTTTATTTGCCTGTGCATTATTGCAACTTGGTTGATAAGCGAACTTCTGGTGACCCCCCCCCCCTTCCTACCACCCTCAAGTTTGAAAACCTGTCGCTGCACACCTAATGGTGTGTTCCGGCAGCCGTCCTTGATAGCCACAAGCTATTCTAGGTTTAGTGTGTACCACCTCCGACCGCATCATCACTGAACATCAAGTGATCAAACACTATCCTATCAAGTGTAAAACAAAAGTACTAGGAGCACATAAATGTAAAAATGTATCCTTGAGAGCCACGAGCTATTCTAGCTCTAGTGTGATACCTTCGACCGCATCATCACTCACCATCAAGTGAGTGGTACAACACTGATAGGTTAGTACATGTAATAAATGTTTCACCAAAGAATATAACCGACTTCAACACTAAAAAGTGTGAAATAACTTTACAAAGTCGGTACCACGATAGTTCAAAAGTGCCTATTATCACAATATTGTTCGCATGGTAGGTACTTGATGTTGCCAATTCAAAGAAACAAAATCTATTATTTATAAATAACGAAATCATAATAAAAATGTCTATGTATATGGGGATACCACAGCTTAGAAATTTTTTCTGACTAGGGAGTCACCCCCGCATCCCTAGTCACCCCCAATTACGGTACTGACTTCGACAAGTTATATCACAGTTTTAGTGTAGAAGTCTATTCCATTTTCTGGCAAAACTAGTATAATTTGAAAAATTTAATACCGACTTCCATTCTATTCAATTATTGGAGTATATCTCAAAACTACTAGACCGAATTTGATGAAATCAAAGTCAAAGTCAAAATCATTTATTCTATTTAGGCATCAAAGACGCACTTATGAACGTCAACTTTTCATTATAATGTACTTTAAAGACTCTACCGCCGCGTTATAAATACCGAGAAGAAGCGGCAAGAAACTCGGGGCCATTCTTTTTATATGGATGTTTACAATGTTTCTACTTAGGTACTACAAATATATTACATTTTATGGGTGGCAGAGAGACAACTTTCCAGAAGTGGAGTATTCCAAGCATCTTTATCTTCTATATGTCGAACTTTATAGTAAGCTTTTTTTATTAAAACGTTTTTTACAGTCAACTTGAATTTGCCCTCTATGACCTCAGTTATGTGTTTTGGGATTTTATTGTAAAACGCACACAATTTCCTAGGAATGACTTATTAGTCTTCGCAAGTCTAAAACTAGGTACAGCTATCCTATTTGTATTTCTGGTATTAAAAGTGTGGTGATCACTATTTAACTTATATTTATGTAAATTTTTACGAACATACATTATATTTTCAAATACATATAAGGAAGGCAACGTTAATATATTGATTTCTTTAAATAAATCTCTCAAAGATTCACAGGGACCCATTTCGTATATAGCTCTAATAGCACGTTTCTGAAGGATAAATATGGTCTCTATATCAGCCGCTGAACCCCATAGCAATATCCCATATGACATTACGCTGTGGAAATATGCAAAATACACTAACCGCGCCGTAGAAATTTAAATGGGACCACACGGGAAGCACCAGCACTCAAACAAAAAAATAATTTTGACTATCGGTTCATCCAGTAGAAAGTAATGAGCTTTTCAATTATCGGAGTGTAACTCAAAAACCACTTGGCTAACTTGATGAAATTTAAATGGTACCTCAGGAGTATTAACTTTCAAATAAAAAATAATGATTATTAATAAAAAGTAATTACAAAAGAGTTTTGAGAACCAGTCCACAAATGGGGGAGAAATCAGTGAACATACATAGAAAAAAAACATAAAGTCGAACATACAACCTCCTCCTTTTTGAAGTCGGATAAAATCGGCGGTAAAGGTCGGCGTACATGTATGACTTTAACTTTCCATCATTCCATCGCGAAGTTAGCGATATAAACAAATACAACTGTGCTCATACACCGATTATCGCATACCAAAAACAAGCTTTTGATTTCGTTTTCTGCTTCACTTTCTCATGTGACCGAGTTTTGGGTTCCGACGGGCAGATTAAGTGATTTGCATGAGTGCTCGGCCATTTTTCACGCATTATTAAGTCCATTTCTATGAATAAGCTTATGTATGACTAACTGCTCTCCGCGGTTTCACCCGCGCGGTGATGGATGATGATGATGATGAATCTTATATAGCCTATGTTACTCAAGGTGAATGTAGCTTTCCAATGGTGAAAGAATTTTTGTAATCGGTCCAGTACTTTTTGAGCCAATTCGTTACAAACATACATACAAATCTTTCCTCTTTATAGTATTATAAAGTATGATAAATTGTTTTTTAAGGGAAACTTTATTACATTGTTATGTTTGCAGCAGATGTATTTTCTAAAATAAATAATAATAAAAGCAAATTTTATTAAGGTTGCAAAAGTTTTGTATGTCAAAAAATTTGCATCTAAGTTATAAATTTATCCGACTGTAGCGAAGTCCAAACGGAGGTTTATGTGTTTGACCTGTATGTATGTGTAATAATACTTAGTAGGTAATCTATATATATATATATATATATATATATATATATATATAAAAGCGAAAGGTCGCTCACTCACTCATCACCAAATCTCAGAAACTACAAGTGCTAGGAGTTTCAAATTTTACATGCGAGTTCTTTTTAGGACGTAGGTGCTCACTAAGACGGGATTTTATGAAATCAACAACCCAACAATCAACCCCTAAGGGGGTCAAAAAGGGTGAAAACGTTTGTATGAAACTCCTTTGTTTATGAACTTATAGTTGTGAAAATTTGTATTTGGATAGGTCATTCAAAATAAAAAATGTTGGCCTAATTTTTTTTTTATAGTGGTGGTTTACCGTATCCCGCGAGGCCACGCGAGCGTAGCCGCTGGCGGGATAGCTAGTATATCTGTATACATATAAAAATGAACCCCTATTTTTCCTGGTCACGCTATAACTTGAGAACGGCTTTACCAAAGTCAAAGTCAAAGTCAAAATCATTTATTCAATTTAGGCATCAAAGACGCACTTATGAACGTCAATTTTTCATTATAATGTACTTTAAAGACTACCGCCGCGTTCCAAAATACATAGAGCCTACCGAGAAAAAGCGGCAAGAAACTCGGGGCCATTCTTTTTATATAGATGTTTACAATGTTTTTACTCAGGTACTACAAATATTAGCTCCAGTGTGTTGCCTTACAAAAGAGAACATAATAATGGTATCAGTAGGGCAAGACACGCTACACTTTGACATCTTAGTACACGAGTAGATAGATCCTGGAGTGATCAGTCCCAAGCTGTTTTATCCTCCAAGTAATCCGAAATTTTGTAATAACCTTTTTGACAGAGTTTAGTTTTAATAGTAATTTTAAACTTATTAATAGGCAAATCTCGGATAACATTGGGAACTTTATTATAGAATCGTATACATTGTCCCATAATAGAATGACTTATTCTGTGGAGACGCGTTACATGTACGGATAGCTTGTGCTTATTTCGCGTGTTGATGGAATGAGCATCACTCCTTTTATCAAAACTGCTAATGTTTTTCTTTACATACATTAGATTTTCATAGATAAACTGAGAGACAACAGTTAGAATGTGTATACCGATTTCGCTGATTATTTTTTTTGTTTGTTAATTATTGTCAGGAGAAGGTTCTTATGAAAGAAAAACCAAGAAAAGACGGGAGGTTATGGCGAGGCTAAAGGCCGAACCCACTACGCGAACGAAGTCACGGGCAGTCTCTAGTTAAATATAACCTACGTTTACTTGAAATTTCTTCTTAATCGTGTATCTTCTTTAATAAGCTTTTATTCAATCCTAATTAACGAATCATTTTTATGACTTACTCACACATAAAGTAGGAAAGTATTGACACGTGTGTGTATATATAAGTATGTATGTATGTAGGTTAGTGAAACTCATTCAGTGTGGAAAAGCGGTTATCACTTTGCACTTGCGAAATATCACGTAAGAATGTGAAAACGTCAAGCTTTGGAATATGCAAATCATGCTAAGTTATTACAAAAGTTATAAAATGGCGGTCACGCAAGAAAAAGTTGTAGGAATTTTACGCGTATTGGGGGTGTCTTTGGTATGTCATGCAAAGCACAGAGTATTCTGCGATAGTAGGTACATTCAAATTTAATGGTAAATTGGTATTATTCTACCGACCTCCAAAAAAAAGGGGGTAGTCAATTCAACTGTTTTTTTTAGGTTTATTACCTCATAACTTTTGACTGGGTGAACCGATTCTCAAAATTCTTTTATTTTGTTTGAAAGCTGGTGGTCCCGTGTGGTCCCATCAAATTCGGTCCAGTAGTTTTTGAGATACACTCCAATAACCTAATAGTCAGTATTAAATTTTTCAAATTGTACTTGTTTTTATAAGTGGACTCGTACATTAATAAATAAATTACAAAGTAAAAATCTGATAGTTCAAAAGTGCCTATTATCACAATATTGTGCGCATGGTACCGCGTTCGACAAGTTATTTCACAGTTTTTAGCGTTGAAGTCGTTTAATTTTTTGTCATAAAAATGTTCACCCTTTTTAGTGACCCTTGCTACTTACGGATCGATTGTCATTCACCGTCAATTACGATATCATCAAGATAGGCGAAACACTTTTCAGGTATTGGAGTGTAACTCAAAAACCGCTTGACCAAATTTGATGAAATTTAAAGGGATTACTTTTCCAAAAAAGGGGGAAAGTTTGCTGCAGCGCTATTCACAGACCGATTTTGATAAAATTTGGTACATTAAGTACCTGACTCAAGATGAACTTCGAATATGAGCATAAATTGGTCAAGTGGTTGTGAAGTACTGCGACAAATTGCCGCTGATAAGACTATGTGCTCGCGAGGTCTACTGTTCACATAACTACTGGTTTATATTTACATGAGCATGGCAGTTTGGCGTTTTCTAGTGCATGCCTGGCTAGGTACCACCCTTGCGACCCTGTAAGCCTGGGTTTTTAAAGAATAGGGTTATGGTAAGTAAGAGCCGAGTGAAAGGGGACCTAAGAACTTAGGTATAGTTGGGGGTATTACTATCTCATTAACGAGCTCGATGAAGACGGCGTCATTATGTGGCAATTGACACCGTGCCATCTTTAGAAGAAGGAGATGCGAAATGCTCTCAGAGTTGAACCAAAGAGCAATATGTCTTGATGGTCCCAGTCCTATGGAGATCCTGGGGTCATCAATAAGACATCAAAGGAAAAAAAAAGAAAAACCAAGGGGGTTTTAGAGGAAAGTCCCACATAACCCGGACGCTCTCCATAGTGTCCGGGTATCTAATAAGATTTCCCCCTCGTACACAAAAAAAAAGGTACCACCCTTGAGACTGCATCTAACGTGTTCCGGCAGTTGTCCATAAGAGCCAGTCACCATTATAGACAAGTGTGATGTAAACCACCTTCGACCGCATCATCACTTATCATCAATTGAGATGGACTCCAACCTTAACCTGTCTACAGTAAATAAAACTAACCTTGCCATAGCATGGTTTACAATTTCAGCAAGAGATCCAAGGGTCTTCTCCACGTCTTCTCCAATCTTCGAAGGCATCTCCTCCAGCGACCTTCCAGTAGACCGGACTTCTGCATCTGCTTGCTCTGGAAAAGAAGAGAAATTGGTCAAGAAAGAAGTATTAGGTTCTCTTGGTCAATAAGAAGGGTTTTGAATTATCAAGGGTTTTTAGTATATTATCGTCATTATCTCAGCTGTAGGACGTCCACTGCTGAACATAGGCCTACCGCACAACCCAATGTTGATTGAAATCTTGAAAAGTATGGCTGCTCTATGTCAGTTAGTTGACAGCTCCAGTAAGCAAAAACGTTAGTAAGGAGCTGACTGGAGCTGACAAAAGTGACATAAAGCTAGATTTCAATCAACATTTGATTGCTAACTGAAATACGTAATAGCCCTGCTGGAATAAAATATATTTTAAATATCTTATATATATATTGTTATAATAAATAGGATAGATTTGTTTGAATTGAATAGGCTCCGAAAATACTAGTCCAATTTGAAGAATTTATTCACCATTCGAATCCTACATTATCCCTAATGATCATAGCCTAAGTATTTTGATTCATCATCATCATCATCATCACCATACGGGTGAAACCGCGGAGTGCTGCTAGTTATATCATATAATTAATAGCTCTGGTCCTAGCATCATGGCTGTTAAAATATATAACAACATCCCCGACAATTTTAAGGCAGAAGAGAATGACAGGTGTTTTGAAAATAACTCAAAGAAATTTTTAATAAATAAATGTTATTATGATTTGAACGAACTTTTTAGGGATTAACTATAAATATTAGGATATTTTTTAATGATTGTTTGATATAAACTATTACCAGAGCAAACGACGAAAGTATGAGGTTGTTTTACCAGGAAAGTTCTCTTCAGCCATGACCCAGAGACAACAATGTTTTCTAGGTCCATTTTTGTATAACAGAATAAGTAGACAATTGAACATTTATCCCTTGTCAGTATCAAAATGTAAAGCAAGTCTTAACGCGTATTTGCTTGGACTCTCCTATGACGAGACAGAAAAGCTATTGGTTTTTGAGAAATAAAACATTACACACATATAAACCCTCACACACACACACACACACACACACACACACACACACACACACACACACACACACACACAAACGCACGCACACACACGCATCCAAATACTCAAATTCTACTTCTTCTTATAAACTATCAATTTGTACATAGTATAACACTTATTAATCATAATAAGTGTTATTATTCAATTAATTATTATTTTGATTTTTATCAAAACAAAAATAATACTCTATCATAATATAAAATTCACAATAAAAATTAACATTTTATCAATAATCCATAAATTTAATCATATAATTATAACTCTTAGGTGATGCTTAAGAGAATAAACTACAATTATAATTACTATTCAATTTACAATTATAATATCCATAACCAAAAATTTAGAATCAATTGACTAATTAATATTACCAAAATAAATTTACATACTTAATAAAATCGCTGTTGGATTTATACTTGTACCACACGCCACACGGCAAACAATTACACAGGTTCAAAGTCCAACGTCACACCTCACACAATAAGGCACGCACCCACCTCTAGAGACGGCGCGGGCGACTGGGCTACCTCCTTTGAGAAATTGTTACTGTAATAATGGCTCGATGGCTACCTCGCGTCGCAAATGTTAGGTACTTATCCATGTTGCAATCATCGAGTTATTATTACTACGTAGTGATAGTTTCTCGCGGGTTGCAATATGCAGGTGCGTGCGTAATCCGTAGGAACCTATGTGATTGAGAGAAAAACTAATTGAATAATCTAACACACTAAATACAGAGGCAGGAATCTTAGTAGCCGTAACACAGGGTATCCTAGCACGGCTACTAACGACACTTCTAAGTACCTATGTATTATGTAATAGTTCTGGTATTGTGCTAATGATGTTACATATTTTATGCTGTTAATGTAATTTTTCTATGTTGTTAATGTACTTATAAGAAAATTGTGAATACCTTTTTTGGCAATAAATTATTATTATTATTATTATTAATGATTGTAAATAGATTAACATGAATTATGTAAATGTGCTACTAAGACAAATTGGTCCGCTCCAACTCATATTGCCACACCCTTTCAGGGCCATATGTGAGGCTTAGTAATTAAATTATAAGTTTTTTTTTTTAGCATCCACACAAAGGCCTTCAGGTCCCAAACTAGGCATAGCCTGTACTATGGTAACCTGATGACTGATATACATACTTATATACATATACACACCCAGACACAGCTCAAACAGACATGTTCATGCACACGCGGTGTTCAGGTCCCAAACTAGGCATAGCCTGTACTATGGTAACCTGATGACTGATATACATACTTATATACATATACACACCCAGACACAGCTCAAACAGACATGTTCATGCACACACGGTGTTCAGGTCCCAAACTAGGCATAGCCTGTACTATGGTAACCTGATGACTGATATACATACTTATATACATATACACACCCAGACACAGCTCAAACAGACATGTTCATGCACATGCGGTGTTCAGGTCCCAAACTAGACAGAGCCTGTACTATGGTAACCTGATGACTGATATACATACTTATATACATATACACACCCAGACACAGCTCAAACAGACATGTTCATGCACACGCGGTGTTCAGGTCCCAAACTAGACAGAGCCTGTACTATGGTAACCTGATGACTGATATACATACTTATATACATATACACACCCAGACACAGCTCAAACAGACATGTTCATGCACACGCGGTGTTCAGGTCCCAAACTAGACAGAGCCTGTACTATGGTAACCTGATGACTGATATACATACTTATATACATATACACCCAGACACAGATCAAACAGACATGTTCATGCACACAAATGTTGATTGAAATCAAAAGATCGAACCCGGGACCAGCGGCTCAGAAGGCAGGGGTGCTACCAACTGCGCCAACCGGCCTGTCAAGATCCTTGTTACATATATGATGCAATAAATATTAAATATGAATATGAATATTGAATAATACATAACATACATAAATAAAAAAACTAATATATTAGTAAATATTCTCAAACCTACGTATTCATGACCATAGTCCCGTATTATCATAAAATGTATTCACTTTCTCTCTAGAGAAAGAAAACTATTTAAATTTATACATAATTCGTATGAAATGCTAATAATAGGTATACAAATAAAATATGCTTATTTTATTGACTTTCGATTTAGAATTCTAATGTAACCAAATATTAGCAGTTTACATAATATACTACAGTTATATGCTGGTTATTTTTTTATAATTGGCAGGCTCGTGTTTGGCCACTTTCTCCCGTGGCGAGATAGTTTGGCCAGTGGTGATGCAGTTGAAGGTGGTATAACAGCAGAACTAGATGCCTGGCTCTCAAGGACAGCTGCTGGAACGTACAGTTGCTCACATAGATGCATAATAAAAGACTGTCAACCATGAGCCTGATAGCCAGGGCACGAGCACTTAAAAGTACCTATCACCACGCTGTGATTTTCTTAAAGATAAATTCACCGTAAATTCCTAGAGACAGGATTAATACCAGCAGAATTCTTAGTTAACATAACTTCAAAATTGACTGAAATCTATATACATAAAAATACTGCCTATATACCTATATAAAAATGAACCCTTATTTCTCCTGGTCTCGGTATAACTTAAGAACGGATGGAACAATCTCGCTTATTCTTTTATTGTTGTGTTAATTATTGTCAGGTGAAGGTTCTTATGAAAGAAAAACTAAGAAAAGACGGGAGGTTATGGAGAAGCCGAAGGCCGAGCCTACTACGCGAACGTAGTCGCGGGCAGTTGCTAGTATATGATAAAGAGCCATTGATATTTTCTACAGGCCAATAAAGCTCTTAGTGTAGTAGAAGACTACTATAGTAAATAGAAGAATTCCAATAAGAATTGAAATTCCACTATTGACTGAAGTGTCTAAAACGGATGCAATATGATATGGAGATGCAACCGACACTATTTTAATATATACAAATAAATTGTAGCTTGTATTATTTAATAATTAGAAGCTTGGTGCAAATAAGTCGTCACTTACGCGGGCGCAAGATTTCGCATGAAACTTTTCATAATATACTTAATTATGTAGAAAGAAGATTTGATGAACCCAAATTTGCGCGAAAACCCTAGGGATATTGCGAAAACGCAAAAGAGAATGGTGAAACATTTCTCAATCTTGCTGGAATAAGATAGGGTTTTTGTAAAAACACGAGTCGCTCTATAATTACGGTAATATTGCGAAACGAAAAGCTATTATGAAATAAGAACGCTGGAGCCTTATTCGCTATGAGAATTCATGCACGTGATGCGAGGCTTTACGATATCTCCAAGAACTGATCTTAAAGTCTATACAATTTTACAGTGATTCCTTGAAGATATCGAAACGCGCCGCGTATTTAGAGCGAATGGTCTGGTCCGACCCGAGCACCCAAAGCGAGATGTCCTCTGATTAGTTAACGTTTTAAAAGTCAATACTTAATTCACGCTCGATGTTTTGTTTTGATTATGTTTCTGTAATTGAGATTCAGCAGTCTTTTGTTATAACCTTATCGAGGTATAGGTTAACCTAATTCTGATCCTTCGCCGACCGCTGCCGCGCCACGCTCGCTACGCTCGCTCGGCTCGTGCGTTGTGTGCTCACCATACAACCTAACGTCACCTATCGTGACTTTGCTCTGACTAGATACTCCGCTACGTTCTGTGGAAGTAATGATTGATGAATATATGTTCTGTAGAAGTAATGACTTGTAGAACTATGCTTTTTCAAAGTAAGCGATTTGTTGAAGTATTAAACTGTCGAAATCCAGTATGACTACAGGACAAAACCACCAATCAGAATTAGATTTGGTCAATAAACAAAAATCTAGCCAATCAGAGTTAAGAATATTCAATCTCACTAGAGCGACTAGTGTTATTACAAAAATCTTTTCTAAGTTTTCCAGTCAAGAAATGTTTTCCCCATTGTCTACGTCATCATCTCAGCCGTAGGATGTCCACTGCTGAACATATGCCTCCCCCATAATTTTCCAAAAGGACCAGTTGGAAGCGGCCTGCATCCAACGTCGTCCTGCGATCGTTATCAGGTCGTCTATCCACCGTGTCAGTGGACGACCTACGCTGCGCTTGCCGGTCCGTGGTCTCCATTCCAGAACCTGCCGACCCCATCGGCCATCTGTTCTGCGTGCTATGTGCCCTGCCCATTGCCATTTCAACTGGCTTATCTTCTGGGCTATGTCGGTGACTTTCGTTCTTCTGCGGATCTCCTCATTTCTGATTCGATCACGTAGAGAAACCCCGAGCATAGCCCTCTCCATAGCTCATAGTACGACTTTGAGCTTGCTTATGCCCATAGTAGGAGACCACGTTTCAGTTCCATAAGTCATCACTGGTAACACACATTTGGTCGATTGTCTACGTGTTTTCGTAATATCCTTACGGTTTTCGCGATATTTCGAATTATCAATTCACCCTACGACATGAGGGTCTTTAGTGTCACGGATTCTAAATATAAAAACCATTTTTATGACGTTTTGAACATGGCCGCTATATAATATTATGTTTTAAAATTACGAGTAAATATACAAAACTACTCTATGCCAGAAACTAGTCATCATAGCCTCAATCTAGCGTGATTGATTACGCAGCATCTTTTCCATACCATCTTCATTCATAGACGTAAATGCCTTTTCATTGTTATTGTCTTAGCCTACATACCGGAAGCTTTAAAACTTAGATGGCAATCTCTTTAATGCAATTTCAACTTTCTACCCGCAACACGCCGCAACCCTGTTCTTGTCAATTTAACGCTATAATGTCAACCACATGGTCGCTTACCGTAGTGTTAACTGTTTGATGCAGAGAATAGAGATGAGACAACTCAGCACATCCGGCATTTAGGTGTTCACTAACTCTACACTTACACAAGTTTTAGTGCTATAAGTGTGGGCTTATAGCGCAAGAATTCGCTTAAGCTTACGCGCAAGCTTACGTTATCGCATTGTTATATACAGTATAAATTATTATTTATCAACATAACTGTAGCACAGTTTGTACATCGACGATTCGATTACCTTATACTACGCAAATTTTCGTCCTAGACCCACGGTTAAGATTTGAGAAAATGATAGCATAATGAACAGCAAGAGGAATTCTACAGTAAAAAAATCCAAGTTGTAACAATTATTAATATTATTATTGCAATAGAATGAATGTTTTTATTATTGTCATTATTATTATATTATTATATATTAATTATTCGATATATGTTTTATTTAGTAATTAATATGACGAATTTATTATATTGTTTGCTTAATGATTGATACAGAATGGCTAAAAAGAGCATATGACTTGGTTTTTATCCGGAGCGCAAATGAGGGGTGTATTGATCGATCTATGCATAGTCATCTTTTCTCTTATATCTTCTAAACTACTTATCATAATTTGACAAATGAGTTGTCGTTGAAAGCATCTTGGCTTTGGCAATTGATAATTCTGTATTAGATGCATAGCTTTGGAGTGGAGACTATATAGATGAGCTATAGCTTATGTACCTATAGATAATATAGTGTTATCCCAATTCTACGGGTAGTTCACATATGGTTACAATAGTGTTGATCCATTTTCACGGACAAATCAAATATTGTGTGAATTTATTCATATTACGACCAACACTATCCAAAAAGGGAAAATTAGACGCTTGAAACAATCATTCTCGGTCATTAATTTCTTTCACATTTTAAACCCAACAATGGTAGAACCATTGCTTCTTCGAGAGAGTATATCTGAGGCGGAGTTGGTACACATACACATTAAGAATGACTCTGGATGAAAAGGTTTTCCTGTTGCAGCGGGGTTTATAAGAGCGCCTGTTGGAGCCTCAATGAGTTTGATGGTTCCGTAAAGGCTAATTTTTCGTTCATGTTCGTGAAATGTCTGGACACAGAATGAAACACGTATACTGAATGAATTCTTTAAGATCCAATGTTTTTTTTATTGTGGATATTGGCATTTGACATAATTCTCTTCTACTCCGAATGAATAGTCTGAACAGTAAATTAAAAGTTTAAAATGTGAGTTACTTAAACTGTTACTATAAGAGGTTATATTTTTTTTACGTCAAACAGTTTAGAAATGACAGGGGGAGCTAAAATGGTTTGCAATGGTCCCCATCGCTGCAAGCCATTCTGGCGATCCATAATATTTCATAAACGGTGAACTTGATAAAAAGTTATGCATTAGTAGCTGCTCTCCGCGGCTTCACCCGCGCGGTGATGTATGATGATGACGATAATGAATCTTATATAGCCTATGTTACTCAGGGTGAATGTAGCTTTGCAATGGTGAAAGAATTTTTGAAATCGGTCTAGTTGTTGAACTTATTCATTATGGTGATGGATGATGATGAGTCAACATATATGTATAGCCTACGTACATCAAGGATAATGTAGAATTCTAAATTGCAATCGAACCGTAGCTGAACGGCGACTATTATGCGTTTTCTTATTCTGCTATTAGAACACAGTCCAGCTGCAGTTACGTTTCTATTGACGCCAGCGATCGATCTAAACTTTATGTTCTGCTAACTCGATAGATCATGAACGCGACGCTAACTCATATTCGTATATAGTAGCGTCAATTGTATATTTATTAAAAAGTAGCGTTTACGTTATGTTTATGTGACGCTACAATCCAATTTGTCTACAGAAATAGTAGAATGGCTTTTTGCCAAAGTATCGAACGACAACCGGAGTTGAGCTGCAGTTGCAGAGGTATAGATTGTTGAACGTTGTGAAATAACAGAATTGGCCACCAGTAGAGCTTGAGTGTATTCGTCTTGGTGATGCATGATGATTATGATGATGGATGATGGATGATGATTATGATGATGATGAATCAAAATATATAGCCTATGTTACTCAGGAATAATGCAGGATTCTAGTGGTGATAGTTATTTTCAAATCGGTTAGCGAGTTACGGAGCCTATTGAATTCAAACGAACAAACAAATCTTTTCTCATTATATAGGGTGTTTGGTAGAGGGACCGACGTACCAAATGAGCGTGTTCGGGGCCCCCGAACACGCTCATTTGGTATGTCAGTCCGTCTACCAAACACCCTGTATAATATTATTATATAAGTATAGATTTAACTGATTGAAAAAAGAACAGTACAGAAAGAACGATAAGGGTTCGGTTGTAGTACCACGGTACTCCAAAAACTTTACGATACAGTGGAGAAATCTCGAAATATTCTTGATACTTGATAAATCTTTAAACAATAGACACGAGTCACATAAAATAACTTACCTTTTCTCATACATATAAGTAGATAAGTATTTAAAGACAGTAAAAGTAAACAATACTGAGAAAAGCTAAAGTGAAAACTGTATATTAATTTTAAAGGCAGACATGTTAACGTTCTCTGCTATTTACAATTTCACGTCTGTAATATGTGTAATGTATCTGTTTATTACATTGTAAGCATAGCAATTAGCTCTTATAAAACAATGTAGTTTATATATAATTAGTATATTCATCATTATCATCATCTCAGCCGGCAAGCGCAGCGTAAGTCGTCCACCGATACGGTGGATAGACGATCTGATAAATGTCGCAGGACGATGTTGGAAGCAATTAAGCCGCTATCAACCAGTCCTTTTGGAAAACTATGGGGGAGGCCTATGTTCATTAGTGGACGTCTTACGGCTGAGAATTAGTATAGTATACCTACTATATTATCTTAAATCTAACCTAATGTCACGGTAGAACATGAAATTTCATAGAAATCAAGGCAGTTTCTGCCTTACACTACCACTATGTGGAAACAGCTGCCATTTGAGTTATTTCCGAACAGATACGACTTGGGAACCTTCACGAAAAGAGCCTATTCCTTCCTCAAAGGCCGGCAACGTGTCCTCGAGACCTCTGGTATTGCAGGTGTCCGTGGGTGACGGAAATCATTTACTGTCAGGTGAGCCGCTTGCTCGTCTGCAAACCTATCCCATAAAAAAACTTAGGACATTAAACTGTCCAATAACAAAAAACGCTTTAAATTTTCCCAAATGTTCTAATATTTCGAATTACTTTTCCTATAAACTTTGTCTAAATAGTCCAAAAGAAATTTAAATTAAACATAAAGGTGCAAGTTGGTAGCAGGCTGCACGTAGCAGCAGCAGACGACACGTCGTCGCTTCATGTCGCCGCGACACGTCGTCGCGTCATGTCGCAGTAATGATTTCAAACCCGACTACAGACGGCAACTGCAGATGTCGAACCCGTTGAATCCCCCCGTATTTAGCGGGGATGTGTAAGTGCATTCCCCACACGAAAAAACTATATATAGCACTAGACAATATAAATTGTTATCTATCTACCGACTTCCAAAAAAATGGGGAGGTACTACAATTCGACTGTTTTTTTATGTTTGTTACCTCTTTCGACTGGGTGAACCGATTCTCAAAATTATTTTTTTGTTTGAAAGCTGGTGCTTCTCGTGTGGTCCCATTTCAGTTTCATCAAATTCGGTCCAGTACTTTTTGAGATACACTCCAATAACTGAATAGAATGGAAGTCGGTATTAAATTTTTAAATTGTACTTGTAATTATTATGCCAAGAGTTGTCATCATGAGTTGACATGAGGGGATGTACAAGTACATAAATGCAATAAATGAATATGCCGTTAGACGACAGATTTTATTGAGGTGTAGTTGTTTAGTGAGGGTCGTAGCTAACCTACCACAGCCACGCGAATACTGGAATGGGCAATTCTGCTACTTCTATGTAGACGTCAATAAAACAATACTAATTAAATTCGTCAAGTGAAAGACTAGATCTCGTTTCCAATAATACGATTTCTTTGTGAAAGTGTGTCTGTCATCAAATATCAAACCACGTACAGCCGTGTACCTAAGTGTTGCAACTATCAATTTTGAAGTGTCATTGCATATCCTGGTTGGGGTCGCCAACATTTTTTAATTTGTTGTATTTTTTTTTCTTCTGTCAGTCCTAGGTTGCGCTAGTCGTCAACATTTTTTATGGGTGTGTTGGTTTGATAGTAAGAGTGATATTATTTCAAAGCAAACATAATTATTTTAATTAAATATATGTACCTACTACGTTTTTAAAATAGAATAAAATAAATACAATATTATTTTAAAATAAACCATTACTACCATCAGAACTACACCTAATGGAAACCTTTTTTACCAACTTCCAAAAGGAGGAGGTACTCAATTCGACTATATATTTTTTTTATGTTTGTTACCTCATAAATTTCGACTGGGTGAACCGACTCACAAAATTCTTTTTTTGTTTGAAAGCTGGTACTTCCCATGTGGTCTCATTACAATTTCATCGAATTCGGTCCAGTAGTTTTTGAGTTACACTACAATAACTGAATGTAATGGAAGTCGGTACCAAATTTTTCAAATTGTTCTTGTTTCGATAATAATCTTGTAAACGATACAAATACAAACTACAGAAATAACAAAAGTTAGTTAGTGTCTGTAATGTGTGTGAAAAAAAATGTCAAATATAGTTTTTTACTTAATGTATTTCAAAGCATATGCAATGGTGAACAAATCTACAAATAGACAAATTATTTTTTGTCTGTCTGTTTGTTCTGCCTAATTTCTTAAAAGGCTGGACCAATTTTGCCGGGTCTTTCACTGGCACATAGCTGATGATATACGGAGTAACTTAGGACTACATAAAAAGGTAACTTTTATTTTATAGGCGGCGCTGCGGGTCAGCTACTAATTAACTAAGGGTAATTTATTGATTCAGGCGTTACTTTGCGGAAATCCATTATCAAAAAACGATATTAAAAAATATTTTGTGACACTTCCGCTGAAAAAGAAAATTAAATAAAAAAAAATAAAAAAAAAAACAATGATTTTGGCCTATTTGGGGGTGTGTGTTTTTTTTTAAATAAGGGTGTTCCGTTATCATAAATATATATATCAACGCATCTTAGGTACCTTACAATAGCAGGTAACCTAAAATAATCACATACAATAAATTGATGTTGAGGGTATGCGAGAAAAGTCACAGACAAGCCAGTGGCGCTGCGACCGCTGAATAATGCGTAATGTTTCTAATCGTGGAGTCTCGTATCTGTGTAAAAGTGCAGTTTTCTCATCGCCTTTAACACCAACGATCGGCTGGGCACCAGCACAACCTCCGGAGTCTGGGCATCATACGTGCGTGATTCAATAAATTGTCTTGAAGATTCGCAAGGCTGACGACTCGAGAACTAATCGAAGGTGGATTAGATGGAAGCTGCGTGAGATGCGGAGGCATACCCAGGTACGCACTATTTGTTTATTGTCTCTGACATCTCGCAGCCCCCACGAAATCTAATTACGATTTAGTGCATTTGTCCCAGTGTAGTAGATATGCCACTAACTATTTCGGCTTGGTGCGGACGCTACAAAGGGTGACAAATTGATAACTATAATTTTATAATTGATCTGTACCACTGTTACAATGTTTGCCTTCAGTAATAAGATATTTGTAAAGTGTGGCAACAGTTAGGCAATATAATTGCAGATTCAAGCCTTGTGACAAGGCAGACATATAATCGGATTATGTATGAAATTAATATTAAATATCTCAGCTGCTAAATAGGAATACTTAGTAATATATTGACATTCGGTAAAACTCAGTTGGGAACTGGTTTTTACTGAATGATCATTCTAACCTGCTACTCTCAAATATTCCTCGAGTAACATCTTTCTTCGAGAAAAAGGAGTATGCTGAAAATCAGCCTTGCATAGATGTCTTCGCAGCACAGTGCTGAGCATACCCCTATTGCCTAAGAATAAAATATTTAGTTGTTTTAAATGTTTATCGGGACTTATCACGTATTATTTAATATAGGTAAAAATATGTACCTTTCGCTCGACGTTGCCAGGGTTGTCACTACGACACTGTCGTAGTGACAACCCTGCGATTTTTCAAGATCAAGTGAGGGTAGAAGAACAAAACACCCGCTCTTCTCGCCGGACTCACCCGCAGTTTTCAGTCAGCTCGTGACCACGGCCATTGTAACATGGTCGAAACGTCGAGCGAAAGGTACATATTTTTACCTATATTAAATAATACGTGATAAGTCCCGATAAACATTTAAAACATGTGTTCAAATCGCGAAAGTTTAAAAATTACTAAAATATTTAGTGTTGTTTTATAAATGTACTTTGTTGTGGCAATAAACATGTGTTATTATTATTATTCTTATTTAATTCTTTTATTCAAAATAAATCACGGATCACGTCCGGTCCTTTACAAAGGCATAAGTGGGGCTGTAGCCAACACTTAGAGGCCTGTTTGGTATAAAAAATACAATGTAGTATAAAAAAAAACCAGAAATTTTTGGATGGATGGTGACATGGTATATCTATTATAAAAATGGGTAAAATGACAAGGCTATTGAAATGATTTTATTAGTGATAAAAAGATAGTGGGCTATGGAAGAGACTACGGCATCTTATTATTATTATTATTAAATTAATATTTTCTGGTGATTAATTCTTACATACTGACAAAGCAGGGAGTTAATATTGTATGTTCTGAACTTAAAGTCTAGCACATAGGGAAAGTAGTTTAACATCTTTTACAAATATAAATAGACAGATCAGAAAGCGAGCTATTATAAATATAGTAAAATTATAAATTTAATGTAGACATGTTTTGAACTAGTTTGTTTTCTAAAATCTGGAAATACAATCAAATTTAGTACAAAACTTATTAAGCCAATATTATCGTTAGAAAGCTATCAACCGTGCATGTAACCATCAAAGTATCAACGAGATGACAAGAAACGTTGGAAAAACAACCTTGTGTGCAAGGGCGATATCTCATAAAGTATTTGACATCGGTAAGATCGTCGACGAGCGCATCGACGATTCATTCTGCCGTGCGATTCTGTAATGATCGTCGACGAGCTGACTCTAAACAATAATACTTTATCAAATACTTTTTGACATATCGCCCTTGTACATAAGGTTGTTTTTCCAACGTATCTACTCATCTCGTCATTTGTTTCACGAATGTCAAAGATGCAACGATGTTTGCTCTTAGAGATTCGCACGGCTGATAACGGAATTCGCGAATCTGTTATTACGTTGATTTTGACGTGCCTTGATACTTTCAATGCCTAATTATGTAAAGTGTTTGAAGAAATTTTTACGACGCGAAATATGTACTAATTTGTGATGAATAACTTATTATTTATATAGCTAAACGCAATGGGCTGGTCATACTATTCTAACATAAGAATCACACATAATAGGAACTAAAATTTATATTGTACGACATGTAGTTCACCTTAATTTAAGAGCGATTTCAGTCATAACGGTGGAGGTGCTGCCAGAATTTTTCTCTTTAAAAAAATAATTTTTTTTTCTCATAATCAATTGAAAAATGAAAGAATTTTAATGCCATTAAAGACAAATACTTATTATTAAAAAACTTTATTATTTAAAAAAATGAGAAGTTTTTTTTGTTTAGAGTCAGATTATTTGTTTTAGGGTTCATTTATCTTTAGGAGAAATGAGTGCCGAACCAAGTATAGTCTACTTCGTACTGTGAAAAAAAAGCTGCTAGGTTTGTACAGCATGTTTCAAAATCTGAGATATGACAACAAAATCTCAATAGACCTAAAAGAGTTCACGGAAAGAAAATTATATGTCTTATATAGTATATATATATATATATATATATATATATATATTTATCACACGCTATAACTTGAGAACGTAAGGAACAATCTCGCTATAATTTTTATATTGTGTTAATTATTGTCAGGAGAAGGTTCCTATGAAAGCAAAATCAAGAAAAGATGGGAAGTTATGGCGAGGACGAAGGCCGAGCCTACTACGCGAACTACTACGAAATCGCGGGCAGTCGTTAGTGTACTTAAAACAAGTGCAATTTGAAAAATTTCTTACCGACTTCTATTCTATTACTTTAGTAAAAATCTGTTGTTAGAGTGTATCTCAAAAGCTACTGGACCAAATTTGATAAAATTTACATGGGAAGCACCAGCTTTTAAACAAACATAGAATTATGGAAATCGGTTCATCCAGTCGAAAGTTATGAGGTAACAAACATAAAAAAAAGTCGAATTGAGTACTAGCTCCTTTTTTTGGAAGTCGGTAGACAAGCTGGATAAGTTTATAGCTCACTTAGAATTTAATTACATTAATTATAATCACAAACACTAATTGATGTTTCAGTCTGAAAAGTTTGCAATTAATATCTACTGCAATTTACCGCGATGTCTACAAACATCGTAATAATTTGCTTTACTTTCTTTCGTTTTGACCTAAATTAGGAAAAAAGTTATGTGTAAAGTTTAGGTAATGCGTAGAGGTATGTCTGTTTGTGTTTAATTTTGTGTTGAGTGTTTTTATTAGTTAGCTAGATAATTTAGATATATGACGTACTAGTTCTGCCCCGCGGTTTCTCCCGCGTTGTGATGGATGATGATGATAAATAGTATCATATGTTGAAATGTATAGACAGAAAACTTCACATCCTCGGACGGGATTCGAACCCGCGTCTTCTGACTCTCCGTGTCAGACGCCATTGACGCCGTCCGAGGATGTGATTTTTTCTCTCTATACATTTCAATGTTTGAGATCGCTAAAGCAGGCGTTAGTGCTTTAAAAAAGTAATACTATAAAAAGTATTATCTGTGCTATTTAATCCAACTCCTCATCTACCTCCATGTTAAATGTCATCGAAATTGACCTAGTTCACCCGCGTGGTTGTTGATGATAAAGATCATGATGAAAAGTATCCTATATGTTAATCCAGCGCCTCGTCTACCTCCATATCAAATTTCATCGAAATTGGCCTAGTCGCTACAGCGTGAAAGAGTAACAAACATACATCCATCCATACTTTCACATTTATAATATTAGTGGGATGATATGATTTACGCAGAGTATTTACGAGTACTTATGTGGAAGAGACTTTTGAAATAAATAATCCAATTTTTTACTTTGTTTAATGCCTTGGATAGCAGTCCAGGTTTATATCATAAATTTAGTTATTGACGTAAACATGTACGAATGCGTATGTCACTATAGGCAATGTAAGTAATGTACTTCTACAGTCTATTTTTTATACCATCTGGTAATAAATCTAAATTTACTATCTAGTAATAAATTTGTATTTTCCCGTAACATATTTATGATTAATAAAATTTTAATTAAGAACATGTATATGTGCTAATTTAGATTTTTCAGTGTAATTTAATGACTAATTTATTATTAAATATTAAACTATTAGCTATTCTGGGACATTATGTGAGTAAATTTATAAGTACGCCCGGTTTAAGACGCCGCCCGAACATTGTCACTATTATAATATGTACTTATAGTTGCCACTACCCATTCTTACGCATGTTGTATTAAGATACAAGCTGCTCCCCGCGGTTTCACCCGCGTGCAGATGATGAAAAGTATCCTGTGTCCTATCTCTGGATATAGTCTGTCTCCTTGCGAAATCTTATCGAAATCGATAAAGCTCTTCTCAAATTATGGCGTGACCAAGGGAAAACGGGATTCATTTTATTTAAATATATTGTTATTTGGTTATAAAATAATAAAAAGTAATAATGAGAAATATAATAATTTCTTAGGCTTAGGCGAGATTCTTATACAGGGTGTTTGGTAGAGGGACCGACAAACCAAATGAGCGTGTTCGGGCGACTTGGAGAATACAAGTTGGCCAAAAATATCCCCGACACCCCAATTTTTTAAAAACTAAATCAGTTAGTTAGCTCTGTTTTGTATCCAATTTTGGTTTGCGTGGCCAGAAGGTGTATTAGAGACCAAATTCAACTAAAAAAATCCGGTCTAAAACAGATTTTACAAATGTTATGGTGGTAAATAGGTACAATTTCGGAGAAAAAGGGAAAAATCACAAAAAAAAGTTAATCATATTGGGGGGTCGGGGATTTATTTGGCCAACTTGTATTCTCCAAGTGGTCCCCCGAACACGCTCATTTGGTTTGTCGGTCCCTCTACCAAACACCCTATATATTAAACTAAACCAATTTTAACGAAACAGATAAAATCGCGTAATAATAAAAATGTATATTATACAATACGGTATTTAATACGATTAATGTCGTTTAATTTAAATTAGAAACATAGTTATATAAAGATTATCAAGTAAATATATAACGGTGCTTTACACGAACCCGAAAGTTCGAATAATTAAGAATTAAAGCACAGATCACAGACACCATTTGTATGTCTAATCTGTGATAAAAGTTCTTGTTTAACTATCTTTAGTAAAAACTAATTTATATACGACGACAAATTAATAATATTTATTACAAATAATTACGTGAAATCTTACCTTGCCAGCTTCGTCGTTCATGTTCAACCTCTTCGCCCCATCCGTCGAGTAACTTTCCCGCCTTTTCTTTAGCACACGCCCATACTTCCGGCTCGCCCATACAATCCAAAATGGACATCAAACTTGGTGCTACATTTTTGCCCAAGTTCATGACATATTCATAAGACCTCTCGAAAATACTGGCACTCTCGACATGCGTGCAAAAAATTAAAAACAAAATCGGTATTGAAATCTTTTTTGACATCTCGCCGATTCTATTTTCAAAACATGTACAAAGCTTTTTTTTGTTTGGACGTCTCTTGTTTTTTAGGTTGTTTTTTTTTAATTGGACGCGTCTGAAGAGATGCTTACGCGTAAGCGATCAAGGTTACACTGCGCGCGCAGACTGAATGAAATGAGTTTATAGAATGTCTACTTTCTTTTGCACCTAACAGGTTTGAGACTAAATGGCATACCTACCACTACAACTACCACACTTGTTTGTGCTAATGTAACTTGTAGGTGGGTGATCTTTAAGGAAGTTAAGAGGAACGCTTTCGAGATGTTTAATTATACAAAATTATACAATATATATAAGATAAGACTTTGTTCTAACTTGTTTTTTCGTTTTCGTATCCTGGTTATATATACGTTTATATAATAATTAAATAGAAAGAGCCATGCAGGCGGTGAATAGGTTATCAAACCAAGCAGCCTTATGCGCAGGTGAAGTCGTTTAATGGTAAGCGCCGCGTCTGCCCATGAAAGCTGTATCAAGAAGTTGTAGCTTATTAATAAAGTTTTAAATAGCTGAAATATAATGAAATTAAAGGAAAGCTTGAGTTACGCCTTTTAACATCAGTAGCCAGTGAAAGTTTTGTCAAAATCTGTCAAGCTGTTATGGAGGAAAAATTGCGAACATCAGAAAAACACTGTCTACGGGTAGAGTGCCCAAAAAGCTGGCAATGTTACCTCATGAGCCAGGCTGATATGTTGCCCGAGGTAAGCACCAGCTCTTTGGTCACCACCTGTAGTTTCTTTAACCCCGGTTTCCTGTATCCAGAAACGGATTGTTTTACTTATGACTTGTTAGTTTTTGACAGTTTCTCCATATTAAATGTGCCAATAAATTACGAGAAACGGACCGATACTTTTTACAGCCAAACTTAAACGCAATGCATCTGGATCCCACAAACCCATATACTTGCCTAGTTCCAATCCTAAACGGAAGATTTTTTTTTTATATGTCCAATAGATTTTGCAATTTTATTGAAAAACAAGTACGATTTGAACAATTTAATACCGACTTCCATTTTATACAGTTATTGGAGTGTATCTTAAAAAGTACTGGACCGAAATTGATGAAATTTAAATGGGACCACGCGGGAAGCACCAGCTTTCAAACATATATAATTTTGGGATTCGGTTCACCCAGTCGAAAGTTATGAGGTAACAAACATAAAAAAAAAATGCAGTCGAATTGAGTACCTCCTCCTTTTTGGAAGTCGGTAGAAAATATATATGTATATATATAATAATTCCACCGACTTTTGGCGGTTACACAACCGCTTTTATTAAAAGTCCTTATTTAATTAAAACAACAATTTCTTAAACTATCTTACGGCCAAAATTTTTTAAGCTTTTTTATAATGACACAGTCAATTTTTTAACCGACTTCAAAAGAACCGGTGAACGAATTGTGCACATTTATTTTTGAAATCTGGTGGTCCCGTGTGCGTAGGTGTGGGTCTATCCCATTTCAATTTCATCAAATTAGGTACAGCAGTTTTTGAGTTACACTCCGATAACTGAAAATTGTTACTCCTATTTTGATGATATCATCATTAAGGCGCGGTCCAATCCTAATTTTAAAACAATTTTCGATGCTTTACATAAGGTCGAGAATTGCTTACCAGAATGGACGTCGTGATGCGAAAATTCTAATATTTTATATATTTATTTCGTACAATCAAATGATCAAATTTCAATGATAAAGGAGTCCATAGTTCACTAGTAAATTTCATTAGGAATCTGAATATGATACATTAATTGAAATATATTGGCCCATTAATTGAATAAAAATGCTTTTTCCCACGGTACACGTAAGAAAAACTACAAAATTTAGGGAATGTTGCCGATTTTTTTCTATCAAGCCAAGTTTGCTCATTCGTGTATTGGCTCCCATACATCATAAGGACGTGTTATCAATTTACACTACGTTTTTTTTGAACTTCGGTTATTAGGTTTAAGCGTCGAAAAACTAAGTTTTCGCGAAGTCGAATCATGAAATTTGAAACTCATTTCGCCTTAATTGCTACTTAGGGGATCGATTTTTGTCTAGTACCCATAACACAAGCTCTGCTTAGCTTGGGACTAGATGGCGTTGTGTGATAGTTGTGGAATATTTATTTATTTATTGTCATTCACTATCATGTGATTCAAGAGTAAAAAATTGGAACGACTTCAACACCAAAAAGTGTGAAATAACTGTTCGAAGTCGGTGCCAGGCGCACTATATGATGATAATGGTTGCTATTGGATAATGGTTCCGTAGTTTTTGAACTACGAGTATCATGGTACCGACTTCAACAAGATTTTAGTTCCGTTTTTTGGTAAAATTATCTCCTTTTTAGTGACCCTTGCTACTCGTCAAGTCTTCACGTCGTCCATACCACAGTACCTATAAAGACAAAAGTTTTTAATCAGTGTGTCCAAGTCATGACCTATGGAGCTGAAACTTGGATACTTACTGTAGGACTAGTCCACAAATTTAAGGTCGCTCAGCGAGCTGTGGAGAGAACTATGGTCGGGGTTTCTCTGAAGGATAAGATTCTTAATGAAGTTATCCGACAGAGAACCAAAGTAGTCGACATAACTCAAAGAATAAGCAAGCTGAAGTGGCAATGGGCTGGCCACATTTCACGAAGAACCGATGATCGATGTAGTCGACGAGTTCTTGATTGGAGACCACGTTTAGGCAAATGGAGAGTAGGACGCCCTGCGGCCAGGTGGAGAGACGACCTGCGGAAGGCGGCTGGCAGTAACTGGATGTAGAGAGCTGAAGACCGAGCTCTGTGGCGTACTTTAAGAGAGGCCTATGTCAAGCAGTGGACGAATGTGGGCTGATGATGATGATGATGATGATTGCTACTTACATCGAGAATCGGTTAAGAGATGCGACGAGAGCAGCCGGATATACGGACATACACAAGTACAATTTGAAAAATGTAGTACCGACTTCCATGCTATTCAGTTATTGGAGTATAAATCAAAAACAGTAGTTTTTGACAGAATTAGATGAAGTTATGGATATATAAATGGGACCACATGGGAAGCCCCAGCTTAGAAACAAAAAAAGAATTTTGAGAATCGGTTCACCCAGTCGAAAGTTATGAGATAACAAACATAAAAAAAGTACAGTCGAATTGAATACCTCCTCCTTTTTGGAAGTAGGTAGAAAATTATTTTTGCTCAAGCTATTGTAAATATATAATAATATATTTATTTAGCCTACCATTTAAAATGGCAGTAAATTATTTATTATCTATTAAAAGCTTGTAATTTCTTTATATTTTGGTATACAATAATCATTGTATTGTATTGTATATCCTCGAACGGGATTCAAACCCACGTATTCGTACAATCAGTGTCAGACACCATAACCATAACTTCTTCACGTCCAGACGGCTGGACCATTTTTAAAGAAATTTAGGACGGAGGTAGATGAGGCGAACATAGGATATACTTCATCATCATCACCACCACGCTGGTGGTTGTAACCACGGGGCGGAGATAGCAAGTTGAGACCCACATCAGCGGCCTCCCATGACTTTACCACTCTACCACTTATTCTTCAGGGTCTATAAAATAAATAGATAAGTACATAGATAGATAACAGTTTATTGAGACTTCACATTTAAGAGTTAATATTAAAAAAACTATAAACTATGTATAACAATGGGCGGTCTTATCGCTCAAGGCGATCTCATCCAGACAACTCATTATATACCCCATGCATAAATATCGAGTATACATAAATATAGGTACTTGCTGTCTATAAACATGTATTATTAATAAAAACTCGGGGATGTTGATATGTTTGCATGTAGCTTGACGAAATTCACAGAAAGCGCTCAAAAGTGCATTTAAAATACAACTGTACACTGTCAATGTACGTCAAAAAAAGTGTTTGTAAAAATTAATTAATTTTATTTAAAGTTGTGTATATACATATTGTAAGTGGCGCGCAATTGGAGAGGCCTATGTCCAGCAGTGGACTGCTACAGGCTGATGATGGATATACATATTATTGTTTTTTTTAAGATTGTGCACCCCTTTGGCAGTACTGATAAGAGGTTGAAAATGGCTAAATAAATAAATAAAATATGTCAGCTGTCTGACTAAAATATATCTTTGCAATTAATTTAAATTTGCATTGCGTTACTGTAATACGGCAATTGCAGAGAGGTGTGAGACAGGGAGACGTCATCTCTCCGAAACTGTTCACTAACGCATTGGAGGATGTTTTCAAATTTTTGGACTGGAAAGGATCTGGCATCAACATTAATGGCGAATACATCACTAACCTTCGTTTTGCCGATGATATAGTTATAATGGCGGAGTCGCTCGAGGATATCGGCACCATGCTCAACGACCTCAGTAGAGTTTCCCAACAGGTTGGTCTTAAGATGAACATGGATAAGACGAAAATCATGTCCAAGTTCCACCTATACCGGTAATTGTTGGAAACGATACACTCGAAGTTGTAGACGAGTACGTCTATCTGGGACAGACTGTCCAATTAGGTAGGTCCAACTTCGACAAGGAGGTCGCACGAAGAATCCAGCTCGGATGGGCAGCGTTCGGGAAGCTTCGATCCATCTTTTCGTCCCCAATACCTCAGAGCCTGAAAACCAAGGTTTTCAACCAGTGTGTGTTGCCAGTGATGACTTATGGCACTGAGACGTGGTCCCTTACTGTGGGCCTCATTAACAAGCTTGAAGTCGTTCAACGAGCAATGGAGAGGGCTATATGCTTGGGGTTTCCCTGCGTGATAAGATCCGAAATGAGGAGATCCGTAGGAGAACTAAGGTCACTGACATAGCTCTCAAAATTAGCAAGTTGAAGTGGCAATGGGCAGGCCACATCGCTCGCAGAACTGATAACCGATGGGGAAGAAAGGTTCTCGCGTGGCGACCACGCACCGGAAGGCGTAGTGTAGGCCGGCCCCCCGCTAGGTGGACCGACGACCTCATAAAAACCGCGGGGAATCGCTGGATGCAGGAAGCGAGTAGCCGGTCCAAGTGGCGTTCTATGGGGGAGACGTATGTTCAGCAGTGGACGTCTTTCGGCTGATAATGATGATGATGAATACGGAAATCGTATATTATAACCTCTGTTTGCCTTCGTAATACAATTTGACCGATAAATAATAGCAAAGTTTAAAGAGTGTCATTTTGGGAATCTTCCTCTTCATCATCTTTGGCTTTTTAACCCCTCGATTACGCTAAGGTGATGACATCCATCCCGAGATCTGTCAATTATCAGTATTTAATTAAGGTATACATTACAGTGGTACTTTTGAACGTTGTATCTTTGTATTATGTGTTTTGTTTATTTATACCAAGGTACACAAATACTACAAATTGCCTACTGTATTGAATATTATGTTTAAATAAAATTCAACGGAATTGAGTGTGGTGTGGTTTCTAATTGGTCGGTTGCCGCATAAATATGTGGACACAATAAAAAATAATTAAAAATAGATCGAAATATTTTGCGACGCGTATATACACTATCCTTACATAATAAGTAAATAAAGTTGATTTTCTCGTTTGTCTACATATCTGCTTACTCCTAAACTACTTTCGATGTGGGTTTCATCACCACTGAAATATATTTTTCACGTAAGATTAATAAATAATAAAACCTAATTAAGTTTTTATATCCAAAACCAAATGTTCATATTTTTCACTTCTTTTTACATCCAGGTGGGTCGTTAGTATTCCTTAGTTTGTATAGATATTTAAAATTATAATACTTTAGAATATAAGCTTTCACAATCCAAGAATAAAATTACTTATTGATGTACAGCGCCATCTTGTCGAAGCGTTGGAACTAAATCTCAGTAAACTTACCTCATGGTTGCAGAACGTACGTATCGGCCTGTCGTGGCTATACTATCCCGTATAGATGGCAGTACTATCCCGTAAATATAGAATTCAACTACATATTTAGTTTTTAACAATATGATTTATATAAAATGTTAAGTATTTATTATTAACGCGTTGTTTTACTTTGACTCAAGGTACAAAACCTTCGGTATGGGAAGGGAGAGAAGTAAGGGACGACAAGCAGGACTGAACCGAAAGTACTTGGAGCGCGCGGCGCTGCATAGATTAGGTACATAGGTATTTTGCTATACCTATCTATAAACCCAAATCACGTGCCACGACACACTGACCAGTTAGTGTACTGTACATGTGTTTTGTTTTTGCGGAAGATTTTACACGGTTACATAAAAAAGTTAGATTTATGCAGTTTTTTGTTTGAAAAAGGTAATTAGTATAACTATTTTGTTTTCCCAGTAGATAGGTATATAGGTACCTTCTACGGATAGATAAATAACAGTATTTAAGCCAATAAACATTTTAAACGAATTTTTAAAGGGTTTGCTTTATATTAGCGGCTCTAGGGGCAGATGGGCAAAGAAGTGAAAAAAAGATTAAAATACTTCTTAACCGAAAGTTACCCTTACAATAAAGAAGAGAAAAATGAAATGCCAGAAGTTATAGATCTTAACCAGCTCTTTATGCAGATCCACAATAGAAAAGTAAATTAAGATGAAACAGAAACGAAAGTAAAATCTTCGTTAAGATAGCAAAAAATAACATTAATGAATAAAGAGAAGAAGAAAGAATAGGAAATATAACAGAAAATTTTATCTTACCGCCGTAAAACCTTTCTATTTTGCCTTCAGGGAAGAGTAAGATGGAATTTTCATGTGTTTGCTTCCTGAGTCAAAACAATTTATTTAATAGCTATTTATTAGTTAATTAGATACGTCATTAATCGATCGCCTTTGACATTAATAATAATAATAATTCCTCTTCCATAGCCCACTATCTTTTTATCACTAATAAAATAATTTCAATAGCCTTGTCATTTTACCCATTTTTATAATAGATATACCATGTCACCATCCATCCATAAGTTTGTGGTTTTTTTTATACTACTTTGTATTTTTTATACCAAACAGGCCTCTAAGTGTTGGCTACAGCCCCACTTATGCCTTTGTAAAGGACCGGATGAAATCCGTGATTTATTTTGAATAAAAGGAATAATAATAATAATCTTTATTTCAGGCAATAGTAGAATTACACAACATAAAAATACCAGCGGCCCATATACAAAACATATACCTTATAGACTAACATATATACATATTATATTATTTGATTTATTAACTAGCGTACAGTTAGTTCAGGATTTATATTCGGTCTAGGCTCCCTGTACCGTCGAAAAACGATCCCTTCAGGCCAGAAGTCCGGTGCCAGGAACGTCTCTTTAAACTTCGCTGGAAACCATTGATTGTCGAAATAATATACCTATGTGTATGTTTCTCTCTAAAATTAAAAGTTCCGAACTATGTTTAAATTCTGTTAGTTGAATCTCTTGGCCTGTAATTTCACTGGAAGTATACAAAATAAGCAACACACAAGCAACTCAATCAATCAAAAACTCAGACAATCATTTTCAGAAGATTTTGTCTTGCAATATCTCTCAGTTTGTCAAGTCTAGGTTTACGTGGAGTACCACGGAAGTACAGGAGTACGGCGCTTGGCACCCCAAGAAATTGATTTTTAGACTCGCACTCACTCATTCTTCTTCTTATGGAGGCAAGCAGGACTTGGCCAAACGTCAGGTTGAAGCGTCAGGCGACCTGAATGCTGGCCCATATTATGCACAAACAATTAGAATAGCTATTCAACGTGGAAATGCAGCCAGCATTCTGGGCACATTTCATTCAACAAATAGTTCAATAAATGTTTGTGTATTTTAATCTTGGTAAGCACCTTTTATAATATTTGTTAAAATTATAAATTCAATAAAAATGATTGTAGATTCATAATTATAAATAAAAATAAATGATATATGTTTTTAAATAAAATATTTTCTACCGACTTCCAATAAAAAGGAGGAGGTACTCAATTCGACTGGTTTTTTGTTTGAAAGCTGGTGCTTCCCGTGTGGTCCCATTTAAATTTCATCAAATTCGGTTCAGTAGTTTTTGAGTTACACTCCAATAACTGATTTTTACCAAAGTAATAGAATGGAAGTCGGTATTAAATTTTTCAAATTGCACTTCTTTGAAGTTGTTAGGAGACTGTACAAGTACGAGACCCAACTGGTGTTAAAAAGCGACGTCTGCATTTCCTTACAAGTAACGATCTGCACTGTGCCCGTAACCCTGACACATTAAGTTGTTAAGTTTCAATAAATAAATAAAATAGAAATAAAAAATATTTATTTCGGATAAAATCCATAGTGTGTTAGTAGTCTGTTTAAGTAAATTATATGTTAGTATGCTATATTACACACGAAAGTTACTTAGTCCTGCCTGTGACTATGTTTATCCAGTATTTTTGGATAGGACACTCGTAGCGATATGCAATCATTTTTAGAACACTGTTGGAGCTTCCCCGTAGACGGTGCAGCATTGAGGCGACCTTTTTTCGCATAATAGCATGGAAGCCATCCACGCCCGCTTCCACGAACATTCCAGAAGCACTGCAACGCCACGGCAGTCCCAACAGTGCTCTAAAAGCGTTATTATACTGCACTCGCTGGGTATACTGAACCCACAGGCTGCCCGAGTAAAATTATTGGCAGTAAGCTTTAAAAAGAGTTAATTTTACATCTACAGTGCTTCAAGCGAACCTGCGAGCCAGCATATTGCTTCTTTTCGCTAACGCCCTTCTCTCTCTTTCTATATCTAGATCATCTTTAAGATCTTCCGTTAACATGTGTCCAAGATACTTGAAGCTGTTTACAATGTTTAAAGCAGTGCCCTCAAGTACAACTAGAGGCACATTTGTAGGTTTAAATTTATCTGCCTTGAAAATAAGTAATTTGCTTTTCTTTGAGTTGTACTTGAGGCCGTGCTCAGTTGCGAAACGTTCACACCTGTTAACGAGCGTTCTCAGTGCGCTAATTGAGGGAGACAAAAGCACCATGTCATCAGCGTAACTAAAGTTGTTGACACAGGTTCCGTCTATATAGCATCTGACATGAATGCTGCTGAGCCCCTCAATTAACTCATTCACATATTATGCCTGTAATTTCGCCGGCAACCATACCCTACAAACCAGGGGGCTTACTTCCACCTTTTACGAAACTATCATAAATCAGGAGCGTTTTGTAATAAGCTTAGAATAATCATACTTCTTATCGTACTCCCACACAAAACGTCAATCACATTAATTTATGGTAAACAATATAAGCGGTAAACAATATGACTACTTTAAGAGTTGACAGTACGGATCTTCAAAGATTTGACATTAGAACAATAAAACTTAGTGGCAAAAGTCACGTCAAAGTACGGGAATCGAGTGAACTATTTGATACTACGTCGTCAAAACGTCTATCGTAATCCATTATTATTTTAAGCTTGCTATGTTGATGTGGTGGTACCAAATTTAATGGTAAGGTTGAAACATGATTACTTTAAGAGGTGGGAGTAGGGCCCCAGAACATAGTATCGTCAACATCACTGCGATAGATATAGCTAAATATGGTGGCAGTATTTCCCCCAAAAGAACTCATTAGCAAAGAATTCTATTGCACTAATAAATTACTGCACTATTGTAGGTTATTCATTTTCCACGCGAGTGAATCCACAGCACGCAGCTAGTATTCTAATAATTGCAATATAATGAAGGTAAACAAGTCTGTTTGTCCATATCTATCGTTACATAATTGTAACTAGTTGCCAGTAACCGGTTTTATATAGGTTTACCTATTTACTTGATTTAATTGGTCGTGAATGCGTTCGGAGTCATGTTTTGATCTTGAATTTGTGATATAATAAGCAATTTTGTGGCGTCAAGTCGAGTTATAATGGCAAACGCCTAGCATAAAACGTTACACGACAGCAGTGCAAGTACCGTAATAGTCGTTGATTTTGTCGAATCGCTAAGATTGATAAATTTAAAGAATCGTGTCGGGCCCTAGCAAGTATGGAAGTCATATGGACGACTTATACGATCGTCAAATCGTCGACAGTATGTCGATTATAACGAATTGTTTGCATGCCACAATGCGTCCTTCAGCATTTGAAGATTTCTACGAGCATTTCGCTTTTCTTCGATCAAAAGAAGGCCGAAGTCTATTTTTTAATTGAATACTAGTTGCTCCCTGCGGTTACACCCGCATGGTGATGGATGATGACGATGTTGATGAAAAAAATGTTAATTTAGTGCCCCATCTACTTCCATGCCAAATTTCATCAAAATTGGGCCAGTCGTTCGCGTAAGAGAATAACAAACCTTCATTCATCCATAAATAAAAACTTTCGCGTTTATAATATTAGTAAGATCAAACGCAACTAAACAATATCCCCATTCCCGTCGCCTGTCGATAAGCTATATCGAGATCGTTTTCAAAGCTGACAAAATCGTTAAAATCGATTAAGTAGACGATGTCAAACGTAATTTAATGGTTCCATGCTAGGGTTACCGTTATAATCTTATTGAATTATTGAATTTGTCTACCGATCGCTACTTACTTGCCATGATTGACAAAAGATCGATATAGTAATCTATCTCATCGTTAGTTAATTTGTTTGTTGTGAAACAACTTTACATGTAATTAAATTTTCACTATTACATGGAGGTGGTATCGATAGAAACTTAATGAAGAAGCTGATACATCCATGAGTATGAAATCTTTACAACAAAGTTAACTCAGGTTACATGGGGCGTTCCTTATATACCTAATTAGGTACGAATAAGTAGGTACAACTCATTTATTCAAAGGTTCTTTTTCCATATCTTTTGGCATTCCAATTCTTTCTTGACGAATGACGAATTCAAGATACAAATTTATCGATCGGTAAGTTCGGTACTTGCACTGCAGTTTTGTAGGAAAAGTGCAAAATAAGCTTGCAGTTAAACAAACATCACTGTAAACAAGAGCGACAACGGGCAGGTCAACCCGCCTAGCTTCATCCCGACAGTGGATAGACCACGCGGTTAATACATTATTCGAATTCCAAACGATTGAAAAAGCTACAAAAGAAGTCTACCTGAAGACTTGTAACAACATCCTGCAGGCGTATCGCTGGAGAAACGAGGAATCGTTAAACGTGAAAGTCAAACTTAGGGAGGCGGAGGCAGGCGCGGATCCAGCCCACAAAAAAGGTTGTGGTCACAGCCACCCGAAAATCAGCCAAGTGCTAGTCGAATTATGAACTTTCTCATCGATAAAGTATCAAGACGGTCGCCTGATGTTACGCGTTACGCTTGCCCATAACAGTCCAGTGCGATTCATATTTTTAGACTGGGTACAACACTTCAAAACCCTGCATGGCAATGCACTGCGCTTTTTACCCGCAGATATAAGATGTTCTTGTCTATGTAATTTCGCTGGGAACAACTACAAAGGATATCTTAATGATGACAAATTAAATTATTGTATACATTTTACATTAAATAATTTTACTAAGGCGATTAATTATCTATAAATACGTTAATAATTTCATCGATATCCAGATTATCCAGGTTGTGTATATTTTATAGAGGTCAAAAAAGTCATATCATCAGCCTGTCAAATATGAAAGTGTGATGTCTGATGTCAGAAACCTTTGAGGGTTGAGGGCATGCCCATCGTGTTCACAACGGTGGATCCGCGCTTGGGTGGAGGCAGGCATATACAACACCGACACACTCCAAGTCATAAAGGGAACAAAGTCGGGATGATATATAGCTGCATTCAGCTCCACGAATTAATTCGTGGCTCTAAACGAAAGATAAGCACTGCGAACAGCCATGCGATTCTCTAAGAGAAAACATCGTTGCAAATTTGACAACATCCGTGAAACAAATGAAGGAATGACAAGAAACGTTGGAAAAACAACTTTGTGTACAAGGGTGATATCTCAAAAAGTATTTGACATCGGTGAGCTCGTCGACGAGTGCATCGACGAATCATTACAGAATCGCACGGATGACGTTCGAGACAATACCGGTAGCCCCAATAGTAGTGACAGCCCGCTGCACCAAAATAATTGCAAATATAATGTATGTTCGTAAAAATTTACATAAATATGAGTTATGTAGTGATCATCCCTTTTCATACTAGAAATACAAATAGGATAGCTGTACCTAGTTTTAGACTTGCGAAGACTAATAAGTCGTTCCTAGGAAATTGTATGCGTTTTTACAATAGAATCCCATACAAACCTGAGCTCACAGAAGGAAAATTCAAGTTTACTATAAAACGTTTTCATTAAAAAAGCATATTACTCGTATAAAGTCCGACATTATATAGAAGATAAACATGCTTGGAATACTCCACTTCTGGCAAGCTGTCACTCTGCCACCCATAAAATGTAATATTTGTAGTACCTAAGTAGAAACATTGTAAACATCTATATAAAAAGAATGGCCCCGAGTTTCTTGCCCCTTCTTGTGGGCAGGCTCTATATGTTTTGGAACGCGGCGGTACAACTGACGTTCAGAAATGCATCTTTGATGCCTAAATTTAATAAATTATTTTGACTTCGAATGCTCCAGGAGAAAATCCTGAGAAATGTTCAAAACCATTTCAGGGATAGTTGACCCAACTGCAGCATGGCAGCTCTGACCCATGCCCGTAGATAAATTAACGGAAGTAATTTATCTACACCCATGCCAAACATTACATGGATAAATTGGGTACCTGGATGTGAAAACAACTTGGATAATAGACAACTTCGATGCTGACAAGGACATCATAGTCACCACAACAACCGAGGCAGCTAAAGACTTGCGAGGCAAGGTAGGCCACCGCATAGGCGATGGAGGAAATCTAAAGTGCGCACCATGGCCTCTGGATTAAGTCAATGGGTGCGTGGATTGAAGAGAGAAGCGTCAATTTAAACTATTAGACATTTTGACATTCCCGTCCCTTTACATTATTATATGAAATATATAAAAAGTGTGTTCGGTATGGCTCCCAGATTATACAATCACTTACCAAAATCAATTATGGAAGTACAGTGCGTCAATTTATTTAAGAGAAAGTTATTTTCTTTCCTCGTAAATAAAAGTTATTATAATATTAATGAATATTTGAGTGACAAGTTCCGATAATTGTTTTTTTTCTTTTTTTAAATTGTACTATTACATAAAATTTAATGGCAACATTTGCATTCTACGCATAACTTGGCATGAACAATGTCGTGATCATAATTATTTGTATCTTAATTGTGTTAATGTAATCTGTGATAACTTTTCGGCATCATGCTTAATTATAATGTTGTTTGTGTGTTGTTTCTACCTGTGGTTTCTAGTTTAAATATTGTAGTGTAGGTATTCAAAGTGCATTAGACGGTACGGCCTGTTACTATCATTTTTATTAGTAGTATTATGTTACTTAGTGCACTAGTATGACTCTGTATAATATAAAAATAACCTTATTTTGTAATTATATGATAGTACGAGTACCTTACTAGAAACTATAGTAGGTACCTATAATAATAATGTTTGCATACCTGAACGGTGGAATGTGAAGTACTTTTGACCTACTTTTTTACAACTTTTGTTTTCACTCGTATTCTGGCAAATACATTTGAATTTGTCTAGTAATAGACGAGGCTCACAAGAACCATTTCGGGGCAATAGTAATGTTTGCACGGTTGTTAATGGTTGACGAACTTGTCACCATCGGAGGTGTTAATCAACTGCCTTTTATAAACAGGGAAAACCTGTTCGAGATAAGGTACAGCCGTCCGAGCATGTTGACATCTATCAGCTAAGAGTTTTGCACGCGAAGAAATCCCATGGATATGGCATACGCCCTGAGTGTGCCCGGGCATATACTCATCGAGACATCGAGTTCACAGAATAATCGACTATACCTAGCGCTGACGCAGGAGTGGAATGCCTCCTTAACCAGCAATGGACGGGTCAGGTACAGGGTTTTGCACCTTAACCGTACATGAATCGCAGGGATTGACCTTCCAATCAGTGATCGTCATAAAGTCAAAAGAGCGTTGGACAAATCTCCAGGACAGCGTCTCTCACGCGGTGGTGGCAGTGTCGCGACACTCAGAATGATGCACTTATTACAGTGATGACAGCTCGGACATCATTGGTTAAATCGTTAGACATGCGATAGGAGCGACACTGAAACAAATTGCGGAGTATAACTCAAACTCAAAACATTTATTTTGTATAGGCCTACGGGGGCACTTACAAATTGTCATTTTACATTTATATTTTCTTAAATCTACAACCGTATCGGAACGCGACCACGACTGAGATGATCCGGTAAGAAACTCAGCGGGCTTGTCTTTTAAATTTTATGTATAACAAATTTCTTAAATGATATAACAAATGTTCGCTTATGTTTAGCTCCAGTGTGTTGCCTTACTAAAGAGAACATAATAATGGTATCAGTAGGGCAAGACACGCTACACTTTGACATCTTAGTACACGAGTAGGTAGATGCTTTTTTTTTTTTGTCCCGGGTAATCCTTTATGGATACCACCCACCACGGGGAGGGAGGTGGTTATGTGAGAGTCCGTATACCCACCAAAACCCCGGGGTGTTCCGTCGCTGCCGCCCTCGGCGGGAACGCGGGACAGATTTTCCACACGACCGCGAACCCATCGTGGCTGTCCGTTGCCGGACCCTTCTCTTCGCGGCACGCCAGAACACATGGCGCGCCGCAACCAACCAAACGACCAAACTCGCCAACAATGGGCGCCAGACTTCCCCGTGTCTGGACGCCCGTGGTCTCCCTGCGGTGGGTCGGATACGTAGCCCCACCGCCTGCTACGTCAGCCACGGGGGATAACCCCCCCGCGACCACACCTCCTTGAGTCTGCGCCGAGCGCCCGGACCCCGCCTCCTCGAGCATGCACCAAAGCCCTCGGGCCCCACCTCCTCGAGCCTGCGCCAAAGCGCCCGGGCCCCACCTCCTCGAGTCTGCGCCAAAGCGCCCGGACCCCGCCACTCCTATGTGGACTTGGCGGCCAAAGCCCATAGGAGTGGCCCTGCCTGAGCCGGCCAGCGCACCCCAACGCCGGCGCGGCCCCTGGGTTCCTCTTGGCTTCACCGTGGTGATCCAAGCCACGGCTACTGAGCCCCCCCCGCCACGTCAATGCGGGAACCCTTCAGGGGGGAGTAGGTAGATCCTTTTTTTTTTTTTTTTTTTTTTTTTTTTTGTCTTTTTTTTTTTTTTTTTTTGTCCCGGGGAAATCCTTTATGGATACCACCCACCACGGGGAGGGAGGTGGTTATGTGGGAGTCCGTATACCCACCAAAACCCCGGGGTGTTCCGTCACTGCCGCCCTCGGCGGGAACGCGGGACAGATTTTTCACACGACCGCGAACCCGCCGTGGCTGTCCGTTGCCGGACCCTTCTCTTCGCGGCACGCCAGAACACATGGCGCGCCGCAACTGCCTCGGAGACCAAACTCGCCAACAATGGGCGCCAGACTAAGTAGGTAGATCCTGGAGTGATCAGTCCCAAGCTGTTTTATCCTCCAAGTAATCCGAAAAATTTGTAATAACCTTTTTGACAGAGTTTAGTTTTAATAGTAGTTTTAAACTTATTAATAGGCAAATCTCGGATAACATTGGGAACTTTATAGATATAGAATCGTATACATTGTCCCATAAAAGAATGACTTATTCTGTGGAGACGCGTTATATGTACGGATAGCTTGTGCTTATTCCGCGTGTTGATGGAATGAGCATCACTCCTTTTTTCAAAACTGTTCCTGTTTTTCTTGACGTACATTAGATTTTCATAGATATACTGAGAGACAACCGTTAGAATGTTTATATCTTTAAACTTCTGTCTAAGGGAAACTCTGGGAGCTAAACTGTAGATAGCTCGTATTGCCCTTTTTTGAAGTATGAAAATAGAAATAAGATCTGCAGAACATCCTGTAAGCAAATTGCTGACTATAACTTGAAATGGCAATAAAGTGCAGAAACAGAGATCGGCGTGGAGGCGGTGCGGAAGTCAATTCAAAACGCGGGTTCAGTGGCCGCCAACTTCGGCCTTAACTAATTAAGTATGAGCATAAGGATAGAAATAACATAGGACAAAAAATAGACTCACTTAGTATTTAAGTATTAGCAACAAATTTAGTTTTCGATTTGAAGCTTAGCTTGGAGATCGAAATTTTGAAAGTGTAAGGAAACTGTAAAAATGAAGTAAAAATATGGAAAAAGGTACAGACGAGTCTTTAGTGCGTTGATTTGTACTAAAATATATTTAAATACATATATGTTGAATATATATATATAGTTTATAATAAAGTCTACGTATATATACTACCAAACTATTGTCCCGTAGAAGATGGGACAGTCCTAATTATACATTTAATGTTCGGTAACCATATTAACAAGAAGAAGAATGTTCGGTAAATATTGTTAGGCTTGATGTAAAATATTTTATTAATAAAGTTCACACTTATACCATATTTATTTTAATTTAAGTTGGTACGCGTAATATATGTTTTGTAGGTTCAATTTGAATTGATCCCTTACTTAAAGTGACACTTTAGATGTTAAGGATGGTTCAAGGCTGTAGTATTGAACCTTTATACTCTCGCGTTGAACTCTATTGTTCATTTAATACGAAACATCTTTAAAAACTCATATAAATATTTATTTGTCCTGACTAACAGATTCAGCAACGCAGAAACTAAAACGCTGGGGATGTTCATTCATTTATTCAATCATTTAGGCTTTGCCACACTGGATGCGGTCTGCGGTCAAGTCAAATTGAACGCAGCCCGCATTCTGTATGAACGACATTATCGGTCTCTATAAATTTTGTATAGATATGCGATTTGGGGGCATACTCCCATCTTTTACGAAACTATCATAAATCTAATGCTCAGACTTCGAGCTTCGGTGGCCTAGATGGTTATGGCGTCTGACACGGATTGTCGGAGCACGCGGGTTCGAATCCCGTCAGAGGATGTGAATTTTTCTCCCTTTTTACCAATGTTTGGTATCGCTAAGCAGGGGTGAGTGCTTTAAAAAGTAATACTATAAAAATCTAAATATAATGTTTACAAGTATAGTGAGATTCAATTCAACAGCCTTCGAGAGTTTCTCTAAATGAAGAGGCAATAAGGAACTACACAAAGGTCACTGCCTCTGTTGCTGAATTTAAATACTTGGATTTCCATGATCTATAAATTATAGGTTCATATTAATTCTCGAAAATCTACGCAATCTAACCTCTGAATCGGCCTCCAGTCCTGGGAATCACGTTGTGAAACTTGGCCCACGCATTTCATTAATTAAACAATTCCAAGAACCGCAAACTAAATAATTAAGACTGCCAAATAACGTATTTTCATGTCACCCATAACTTTGCTTTTTCGCTATTTAGATCTTCTTCTTCTTATTTATTTAGAAGATATCACTGACATTGAGATGTTTCGTTGATTTGGAATATAGTGAATTAATGACACCAAAAGCCATAATTTCCAATGAATTTTTTGTTAAAAATAATAATATACTACAATAAAAGAAAATGTGTGAGCATAGTTTACTATTTAAACAATGATTTCGAGAGAAAAAAGGTTAATTCAAACCATGTCCAAACTGCGAAACTACACTGCTGAAGCATTCACAAGAATAGATGAAGAAGAAGAAACGTGTTGTCAATTAGATTTAGACAATGTATAAAAACACGCTCGCATTGTCACACAACATGTATTGTGTAATGTTTATGCAACATATGTTTGGTGTTTATTTGGATGACATTAAAAACAATTTGTCACTTCAAGTACTGAGACTAGCCGTGCGAGCATGGATCTCTCGATAAACTTGTCGTTTCGATAAACTGACTTTTACAGCTATCTCACCTTGTCTCTAGTATGGATCTAGATGCAATAGGTATATCGCGGGCTGTCTTTTACCGATGATTTTAGATAATTTTATCCTATCGACAGTTCATGCTCGCACCGCAGTACGGCGCTAATTGCTAAGCAAGTTAATAGTTACGTTTTCTTCTGCTATTATTAAGAAAAAGTTCCGCTAAAATTACGTTTCTTTTGTTTCTATTAACGCCAGCGATCGATCTAAACTTTATATTCTGCTAACTCGATAGAACATGAACGCTTACTCATATTCGTATGTAGTAGTGTCTAAATGAGTCACACGGCCAGACACAATAGAAATTTCATTGTTATAATGACATCGACTCTTGAAGGGTTTAGTACAGCCTTTCTCAAAGTGGGCGATAACGCTCCCTAATGGACTCTGCAGGCCTAAAGAAAAAAATGGGGGCGTTTTGTTCTTGAGTTAATTCGGAACCTGATATCAACAAACTTATTAAACAGAAAATACACTGTCTCTGAATACTATAAAGTAGTGTTACAATAATCATTCTCAATGGCCGTTGTGTACTTAGTACCTACTCCGCTTAGGTTTCAAGTTAACTCTGCGGGTTATAGTTAAAGTCTCGTTTAGAATGAATGTTTAACTCACCGCTAATATAACTCACAATAACTAATTTAATTTGAAGTTATAGTAGTGTAGGTAGGTAAGCGAGCTATGGAGAGGGCTATACTCGGGGTTTCTCTACGTGATCGAATCAGATATGAGGAGATCCGTAGAAGAACGAAAGTCACCGACATAGCCCAGAAGATTAGCCAGTTGAAGTGGCAGTGGGCAGGGCACATAGCACGCAGAACAGATGGCAGGTTCTGGAGTGAAGACCACGGACCGGCAAGCGCAGCGTAGGTCGTCCACCGACACGGTGGACAGACGACCTGATGAAGGTCGCAGGACGACGTTGGACGCAGGCTACTTCCAACCGATGCTTTTGGAAAATCATGGGGGAGGCATATGTTCAGCAGTGGACGTTCTACGGCTGAGATGATGATGATGATGAGGTAGGTGAAAAATGGGGGCGCTAAAAATAATTTATTTTCTGAAAGTGGGCAGTATTCAAAACAAGTTTGGGTACCCCTGGTTTAGTAGAATGGCTTTTTTTTAAATGGGTGAATAGCGAAAGACAACTGGAGTCGAACAGCATTTGCAGTGGGATAGATTGTTTAACGTTGTGAAATAGTAGGTATAGAGTTGCCCTTTAGTAGCCGATTCCCTTAAAAAAATTGCAATCGATCCGCAGCTGGACGGTGAGTTTCTTTTCTTATTCGGCTATTGAACAGCCCAGCAGCAGTTACGTTTCTGTTGAAGTCAGCGATCGATCTATACTTTATATTCTGCTAACTCGATAGATCATGAACGCTTACTCATATTCGTATATAGTAGCGTCTAAAGGAGACGTTACGTTCCAATTTGTGTAAAGTAGAATGGCGTTTTGTGTAATGTACGAACGACAAGAGTTGAACTGCAATTGCAGCGGGATAGATTGTTGAACGTTGTCAAATAGTTGAATTGACTTCTAGATTAGCACCACCCGGACAATCTGCTAATAACATGTCCTACAGAGGCCACAAACAATTTGCGAAAAACTGATCGTTTAGTGAGTGTCAACGCGTCACTCTTCGGCGTACTAACTAATGAGTGTACTGTGTTACAATTGTTCTAGATACATGACAGTTTGTACAGTTTCACGTGAACGACACGTTATGTTACACTTGCGCAGTTATTCGTGCTAGACACACTGTGGGCCGAGCACGAAAATCTGTTTAAGTGTAACGTTATCGCATTGGTGACATATTTATATACAAACTGTCATTTATCTAGTACAATAGTGGCACAGGTAACTCATAGTTTGTACTGAATGCTTTAACTATACGATAAACACTTAAGCAGATTTTCGTGCTCGGCCCACAAATGTCAGTTTTGTCCTGTAAGTCAGTTCTACAATTACACACTTGCAGGCAAAGTTTCTAAACCGTGTATCGCGTACACTCTTTGCCTGGCAGCCAAGCCTTGTTTGCTGATGGATTGCAAACTGTTTTGTCTGCATGTTTGGATTTTTGTGAGAATGATTTGATGATGAAAAAAAATTGTTAAATGTATTCTAATTAATCAAATTGTTTAGATAAGAATTATATAGTATCATTTATATTTATTATTATAATTCGTAATGTACTTTTTTAAATATATTTTTTATGTAATATTATTAGTTACATGTGTGTTATCAGACGCGATATATGTTCTAATATGTAGGCATTAATATTATCTTTAATTAAATGTAATTGGTGTAAACCGTTTTATACCGAGAATCCACGACATTTCGGTCAACCTTGCAACATTGTACTTTTTTAATTATTATGATTTTTGAAACAGAGCCGATATACACGCGGACTGCTCGAGCAATTAGCCAATGATCAACATACACGGACCGCTCTTGCAGTCATGCTCCAGCAGTTGGTATTAACTGCTCAACAAGTCACAATTTCAACTCGGGTGCGGGAAGCGCACACGTTATGGAATGAAAAGGAGAAGAGGTAACTACGCAAGAGCGCGTTAGAGCGCAGTCGGAGTGCATCTTTTTACACTAACGCCGTTCGGAACCTCAGGGATAGCACTCGGGTGCTCTTAACTTAGCGTTCCGAACCTCGGAGCGTTGCAACTTTTTAACCATCTAAATCGATCGGTGAACGGTTGCAACCCACATCTGACATAACTTTGACCAATCAGGCAACACCATCTTATTCTTCTCTCTTCCTGAAGAAAATTAGGTTACGATCAAGTGATCTGTCAATGTCGAATTTGTCAAAGTCTATTTGAGGTTAGAAAACAACCGTGGCCGCTCCGTACCTCAGAGCGAGTTAGAAAACAACTAAACAACCGCACTCTGAGGTTCTGAACGCGCTCCAGTGGACTGCTCGAGCAGTCAGCGTATGCCTGGTGACATGACAGCTCGAATCGACCGCCAACTGCCCGAAGCATTTGCAACTGCTCGGGCGGTTTCGTGTATGTGTGTACGTAGAAGACTGTAGTTCACTGTGCAGTCGCGCCTGAAGCAGTCCATGCTGACTGCTTCAAGCTTCTCGTGTATCTGGGCTCTAATGCCTGCTACCAAAGCCTTGCAATTTTAAGAGATAATAATAATTGACAATTGTTTAAAATTTAGTACTTAAATAAAAATGTTAAATATACACATTTATTAACTAACCAATAAAACACGGACTAAGGATAAAATCACGGAAATAAAACATGGCCTCTGTCGGTTCCACAGACAGCAGAAACATTTTGCTAAACATGATATTAAACCGGTTTCATTATTTTAAATATATCATTTATACACGTTACATACTCGCCATTTTTATACTATGTTAACATTGAAATAATGTTTCCGACGAATAACTAACTTGTCGAGTAGGAAAGTATAAGGGTTCTGCATAAACCATCGCGGCATAAAGGCGCAAACTGTATATATATAAGGTCATTGTTAATTAGTGCACAGTATCGAATGGGTTGGTTTGGAATCGATAACTGGTCATTATAGTGAAGGTAAAATATCATGTTGTTTTATTATTATGAACCCATATTCATTGCTCCGCAGCTAATAACCACGCGACTGAACGCACGCTGCTACATCACAGAATAGACAACAGTAACTGCGCGAGACATACCTCGACGTACGAACCTATCTACTCGCGAATGTTTACGCAGCTGATGTCTATGCCTAAACGACGGCGCGCCCGGGCGGGTCATCGTCCGCACGTTGTACCTATTCTAAGCGGGTATGTATGTCTCGCGTATTCACTGCTATCTATTCTGCGATGTAGCGGTTCGTCGGGTCTTGCGTTTAGTCCCACTATTGCTCATAGATGTGGAGCGGCGAATATGGATTTTGTTTTTTTACTTTCATGACCAGTTATTGATTCCAAAATACACTGTTCAATATTGTGCACTAATTAACAAATACCTTTTCAACATACTCGTAGTACCTGCATTACGGAGCTTTGTTTGTAAGTAAACAATTGATTTTCTTGGTCTAACCTCAAACCGAACTCACATTGGCTTAGTATTGCTTAACACCGCCATCTATTGTCAAGTAGCTTTAGTATTGTAACAGTGTCTCATTTCCTGAAAACACGGAATTAACGACGTTTTCTAAAAATAAAACTTAGCTAAATCGATTTATCGCCCCCGAAACCCTCTGCATACTAAATTTCATAAAAATCAGTGTAGCCGTTTCCGAGGTTCAGGTTATATGTATATATATATAATATATATATATATATGCGAATAAACAAGAATTGCTCGTTTTAAGGGAGCAATAAAATACATTTTTGGTTTTTAGTACTAGATTACCACGTATTTAACAATGTTGTACAGTTTATGGTAATTATTTCATTAACATGTGTAATTACTAATAATATAAGTATTGTATATAACATTATGGTTGGTGTTTTATTATAAAAACGTGCAAAACCATGATTATACCTAGATCATTAATGAGGTTAGGTATCATCGATCACAAAACGCATGTACATGTAGCGGCAGAAGCGGAACTTGCTTAATCGTTCTGAACACTGAAATCAAACAACTTTATACGTACTAAATTACATGATAATCAATCGCGTACATTTTCTATTATTTTCTACCGACTTCCAAAAAAGAGGAGGTACTCAACTCGAGTGTATTTTTTTTGTTTTTATGTTTGTTACCTCATAACTTTCGACTGGGTGATCCGATTCTCAAAATTCTTTTTTTGTTTGAAAGCTGGTGCTCCCATTTAAATTGCATCAAATTCGGTCTAGTAGTTTTGAGTTACACTCCAATAACTGAATAGTAAGGCGGTATTAAATTTTTCAAATTGCACTTGTAATACCAACGTTTCGAACAATTTTAGTGAACTTGGTTTGATAGTGGTTTAGTAAATGAGAGCTTACAGGAGGGTCTGGATGGAAAGGTCTAGAGCAGAAAGTTTGACTTCGCAACTTAGCTACTAGATATACAGGATGTTTGGTAGAGGGACCGACAAACCAAATGAGCGTGTTCGGGGACTTGGAGAATACAAGTTGGCCAAAAAAAATCCCCGACACCCCAATTTTTTTAACTAAAGCAGTTAGTTAGCTCTGTTTTGTATCCAATTTTGCTTTGCGTGGCCTGAAGGTGTATTAGAGACCAAATTTGACTAAAAACATCCTGTCTAAAACCGAGATTACAAATGTTATGGTGGTAAATAGGTACTATTTCGGAGTAAAAGGGAAAAATCACAAAAAAAAAATTAAAAAAGTTGGGGGGTCGGGGATTTTTTTTGGCCAACTTGTATTCTCCAAGAACCCTCCCCGAACACGCTCATTTGATTTTTATGTCCCTATACCAAACACCCTATATAATATGCTCGTTTAAAGGTATGAGATTAGATAACAGTATTATAAAAAAAACACGTAATTTAATAATCTGTAAAATTACGTGTATAATTGCTAGTTATGATTAACTGATTCATCATCACAGAGCCTAAACCGCTGGGGCTACAGAGGATGATGGACGATGATGATGATAATTCAAATCAATGCCTCTTTTGCTTGCTGCTGCATGTGCTATAACACCATCCCCTGACGATTGAAGAAAATAACGTATAATCTATATATACAAACATTATGTAAACAATTAAAATACACATAAAAACTACGGAACCCTAAAAACTCGATCGCTAAACACGGCTATTGTGCCAGAACTATGACGTACACTGTGGCGACACACACAAAACGCAATGAGCTGTGTAACGCCGCACGCTGTTCAACACAACAACGGAAAACAACTTTAATAATTCACATTATTAATAAAACATACTTTTATGGAAGACAGTAAACATTCATAAGAATAAAAACGCGTTAATAACCAAAGTGTTACACGTTAATAGTAAATTTATATTGAAAACAAAACATTAATAAGTGATTTAATAATTATTTAATTATAGCAAAAAATATTACTAATATAAAATAACCTACTTATTACAATAAAAGTAATTCACTAAAATATCTCTAAATTATTGATAAAAAACAGCATTTAAGTTTGAAATTACGTGAAAATCATGAAAGTGTAAATGCATAATTAAAACAAGAAATTCTTTTAAATACAGTGTTAAATACAAATTTAAAGTTCAATAAAAGTGTTATTAGTGTGTTACTGAATATTGACTTCCTTCTCTTTTGATAAAGTGAAAATTAAAATAGATTAAAAAATGTGTGAAGTGAAAATTGACGTGGATGAATACACGAAAAACAATAAAGTGCGTTTGTCTTTAAGGACGCTGTTTCATTGTTTTTCAACGTGTTTTTATTATTTTGTTTCTTTATTTGGATGTTATGTTGTGTTAACCGCATCGGAAGAAGCGCTCAGAAATGATTACCTTAGGCTTATGCTGAAATTGACGCCGTTTTTCTTGACCAATTGGAACTACGTGAGTGATTTTGAATTAACTATTGAATTAAGTGAATTTATTATATTATCGGATTGGATTTATTGATTTTATGGATTAGGTAGAATGATTTTAAAATAATTCAGGGTCAAAGTAATTTACCAGAAACCTCTCGTATAGGTAGTTCCTGTCTCTAAAATGTATCATCTTCACTTCAACAACTTTTCGAATCCTTAATAACATATAAAATGAACCCCTATTTCTCCTGGTCACGCTATAACTTGAGAACGGATGGAACAATCTCGCTAATTCTTTTTTTGTTGTGTTAATTATTGTCCGGAAAAGGCTTAGGAAATAAAAACTAAGAAAAGTCGGGAGGTTATGGCGAGGCCGAAGGCCGAGCCTTCTGCGCGACGAACTCGCGGGCAGTCGATAGGATCTCGTTCATTCTTTTTTGTTGTGTTAGTTATTTGTCAGGAGAAGGTTCTTATGAAATAAAAAACCAAGAATAGATGAAGGGAAAGGGAGGTTATGGCGAGCCTATTACGGGAACAAAGTCGCGGGCAGTCGCTAGTATTATTATGTCATTGTGAATGTTTGTTACCTCGTGTATTCGTAACTACTAAATTGATTTCGATGAAATTTGGATCGTAGAAAGTTGAAGTTGAGTTTTGGAATAACATAAATGCTAACCTAATTGTAAGAAACCGAACACTAATGGGGTTCAACAGGGTTGTAAAGTTTGTAAGGTTGTTCAATGGTTCGATTCACTTAAAACTGGGAACAAATCTATATCTCCTATAGACATATATTATATAAAATGAACCCCTATTACTTCTGGTCACGCTATAACTTGAGAACGGATGGAACAATCTCGCTAAATCTTTTTTGTTGTGTTAATTATTGTCAGAAGGTTCTTATGAAAGAAAAATCAAGAAATGATGGGAGGTTATGGCGAGACTGAAGGCCGAGCCTACTACGCGAACGAAGACGCGAGTAGCGGGTAGAATAAGGATTATCAAAAATAATGTAAAACAATAACTACATTGGCCTGCAAAAGCCCAAGCTGTTTCCTGCCAAACCATGTAACAGCTGTTTTAACAGCTACGGTTTAAGATATTTATTTCTCTAAAGAATATTAATTCACTTCACAGAGAAATACAAGCATCCTTAAATGTAGGTAGGTATACATTGTAACAGCTCGGGACTGCAGTGCAAGTACCGTAGTATGATCGTTAAATTTGTCGAATTGCTAAGATCGATAAATTTGCAGTACAAAATACACACACACGCATACGCATATTTTGGAAAATGAAGTAAAGAAATGTAATTTCCAAAATGATATAAGTTTTACTTCTTCCCTATATTATATATTCTCCTGAAATAAACATTAATTAAAGGATTGCATAGCTAGCACTTTCCATATTAAAAGAAAAAATCGCTGTTCTACCTCCGATTTCAGTGATTTATTTTTCATGGAATCATCACGTTGTTTACTATGGCCGTATGTTTTGATTTTTTCAGTATTTCGAAGTACTATAAATTTATTTTTTTAGAAGTTCAAAAAACTGAAAAAAATAATAAAAGTACGGGCATAGTAAACAACGTGATGGTTCCATGAAAAATAAATCACTGAAATCGGACAATGTTATGAGTTTTTACAGCTCGTAAGCAGAGATGTTCGTAAGTTGATGATTGGAGCTGATAAATGTGACATAAAAATGCCATTTTTTACCGACTTCCAAAAAGGAGGAGGTACTCAATTCAATTTTTTTATGTTTGCTACCTCATAACTTTCGACTGGGTGAACCGATTTCCAAAATTCTCTTCTTTTTTGTTTGAAAGCTGGTGCTTCCCGTGTGGTCCGTGTACCGATCAGGTATGCAGATACCTAGCTTATATGTTTTTTTTACCTTGATAGACATTATTAGCGTTTTCATTTGTTTTTTCTGTGTGTTTCTTTTTATTTCTTTGAATTGGTCTGAGCGTTGGGTTTGGCAAATAGAACTAAACATTTACAATATATTTTTAGAGTACTTACTTAATTATTATATCAAATTAGACTTACTTGCCCACATTGACTTATAGGTTGGATTACCAACCTATAATTCAATGTGCAAAAAAAAACATATAAGCTATGTTCACATATAAGCCGAGCAGGTATGTAGATACATAAGTTTTTTTTTTACCTTGATAGACATTATTAGCGTTTTCGTTTGTTTTCTATTGTGTGTTTCTTTTTATTTATTTGAATTGGTCAGAGATTGGTTGGTTTGGGTTTGCCAAAGGGCACTAATCATTTACAATATATATTTTTAGAATACTGACTTACATACAATTATTATATCAAATTAGACTTACTTACCCACATTGAATTAAAGGCTAATGATGGCGGCCGAGCAGGTATACATACTTTGTATGTTTTCTTTGATTTGGAGTTGGGAGAATAGTTGGCGTTTTTTATGTGTTTCTTTTTATTTCTGAGAATTAGTCTGAGCGTTGGTTTTAGCTCATGGCACTGTTGATCAGACATTTATTTACATATTCATTTATGTGAATCGTATGTTTCATTACTTTACAACTACTTACTTTTCATTACTTTGTACATTGTACTTATTGTTGTTTTAGCGATTAGTATATTCATTTACATACTTATTCTAAATTACATAACGTTCACATTTATTGACCGTTTGTAGGTACTGTCTGGTCCCTGAATACTGATCAAGGATAGGTCATTTTGTGTATATAAATGTGACATGTATTGAATTTAATGAAAACTAGCTCAACTAGTTCAACTGTGAGCTAAGCTAAACCAATTTAGTTTAGTTGGCGGTGGACGATCGGCTTTAGGTTCTGCGTTGGCGAATCAGTTACTCAGGAAGTATAGAATATATTTATTTATTAATTATTAGTATATAGATGATTACAATGTTTCTACTTAGGTACCACAAATATTACATTTTATGGGTGGCAGAGAGACAGCTTGCCAGAAGTGGAGTATTCCAAGCATCTTAATCTTCTATATAATGTCGAACTTTATAATAAGCTTTTTTTATTAAAACGTTGTTTATAGTCAACTTGAATTTGCCCTCTGTGAGCTCAGTTAAGTGTTTTGGGATTTTATTGTAAAAACGCACACAATTTCCTAGGAATGACTTATTAGTCTTCGCAAGTCTAAAACTAGGTACAGCTATCCTATTTGTATTTCTAGTATTAAAAGTGTGGTGATCACTATTTAACTTATATTTATGTAAATTTTTACGAACATACATTATATTTTCAAATACATATAAGGAAGGCAACGTTAATATATTGATTTCTTTCAATAAATCTCTCAAAGATTCATGGAGACCCATTTCGTATATAGCTCGAATAGCACGTTTCTGTAGGGTAAAGATGGTCTCTATATCAACCGCTGAACGCCATAGACATTATAATATAGATAGATGGATATAAAAAAGTAATAGAACAAACCTTGTTAAATACATTTTATAAAGATTTATTGTCTCTTCTCTTTATTTTAATACATGATTTTAAAGCCCAGGAAAAAAACTGCAATTTTAGAAAGAGAGGTTAAGTACTTCCTTACACGGTTAATGTAGACACCGTTAGGCAGAAGATGCGAGTTCGATTCCGCTAGAATGTAGTTTATCGTTTTAAAACCGTACAATGTATTGTTCATATTACATTCAAGCCTGTAATACAAATGGAAGACTACCAACAACAATAACAAGTCATATTCCATACAAATATTAAATTTAAACAATAGTTTACAGAAAAACGTGTCTGTAGTAGTGAATTATTGTGACAAGTGCAATTTGAAAAAAATAATAACGACTTCCATTCTATTCAGTTATTGGAGTGTATCTCAAAAACTACTGAACCAAATTTTATTAAATGGGATCACACCGGAAACACCAGCTTTCAAACAAAAAAGGATTTTGAGAATCGGTTCACCCTTTCGAAAGTTATGAGGTAACTAAAATTAAAAAAAACACAGTTGAATTGAGTACTTTCTTCTTTGGAAGTCGGTAGAAAATAGCCTCTAGTGATAGTAAGTGCATTAGTACGAGTAATAACTTTTTTATACATGCTAAAAATAAAAGCATTCTTTAGGGTACGAGGAATCTTTTTGAGATATGTATCTATCTAAACGTCTTTACTCATTTTTACACCTTAACCCTTTAAGTAGCTAAAAAATAAAAATATTTTGGCGCCAAATCGAACGGAAAAAGCGCGCGATAATTCTACTATTTCAAAAATTTGCGCGCGCTGCAAACGTTTCCAGGATAATCGTAGTAAAACAGCTATTTGTTCTATTTTATATCTGTAAACGGCGTAAATTTACACTGGTCACCCAGTACATCTTCCTTTATTCTGTTTTTATGTTATATGTTACTTTTTAGTCAAATTATAGAGGTAAAGTCAACCGAAAAATACATAAAAACTTGAACCGCAACAAAAAAATAACAAATGAAATAAATTCTACAAAGACCAATTTTATCTCTCAAGCAGGTGTAAAAGGAGTAAACATACAATCACAACGGTATAATAGAATTTGAAAACCTATACTAGCTATTTTATAAAATTATCCATAATAAATCTACAAATTGTCATACAAACATATACTTTGCAAACTTCGTTGTTTTTAGTTGTGAAGGGCAATGCTTCCAGCGAAATTTGTATTGTAATAACTTATTGTAATTACAACGATTGCAGTGCAATGTTGTATGGAAGCGATTGTCTTTCGTTCAGGCGACATTTTTTTACTATTTTTTTGTATTTGCCCAAAATCCTGGTCACTAGTAGTTTCGGCACCATTCATTTACTTTCCATCTCATTTACTTTCCGAGAGCTGTTAGGTTACTATACACTTATAGAACTTCCATACGAAACAAGCTTAAACGTGCTTAGATACACTGTGTGTAGGTAATTACTTATATTTAATAGTTCAGTGTTTAGACTGCACATAGATATTGTAAAAGTAGCTTTAAAACACAGTTATTATCGGCTTTACTTTATAAACGCTTCTAAATACTGCTAAATTATTTACACACAGCAATAAGAAATGTAGGGTCGAGCTTAAGGTATTTTATGCAGCAAATAATACATTTTCATTTTCACATCTTTTTTTATTTTCTTGAAGAATCTTACTATCATAATTCTTACAATTATTGTAAATTTTAATGTTTGGATAGAGGTTTGCTACTCAATCACGCCAGAACGGGTAAACGGATGTGAATTAATTTTTGTATGTATGACATGCTGATAGATATCTTAAAATATACTTTTCATCACCATCATCATCCATCATCGCAGGCAGCGCAGTTAAAATAATATACATGGATTCTATGTTTTATTTCTGGCCTACTGTATCACTATCATAAGTCAGACCACTACCTTTTCTTCTAAGTACGAGTATTTTACTCGGGTAAAACGTCTTCGCGTTAAATAGGCGACAAAAGTGGGAAGACAAAAGTTGTGGCAGAGCGGTCGGGGTTAGCAGTTTTCAAATGTCTTTATTTTCTGTTGTGTATGTAGGCTACTAACAAATAAAACCGACCGAGTATTTGTTTGTAGTAGCGATGTCTCGCCCTAAAACCGCGTGAATCGACGCTAGTACGGAAGACGTACTACCTTACTTTGTACTTTGCCACAACTACACGAGCCGCATCTTGTCATCATAAAAATCTTCGATAAAATTAAATTGCTAGCTTGGAATGTTTACTTTACATAATTTACATATATTTTCCGGTCTACTCTGCTTAATTTGTTCGTTTCTGAGACTTCATAACCAACTGTATACATATCTCGCACGTAATTCAACATTCTGTTCTTATTTCACATAATTTACTTTTGTTATCAAAAAAATGAAATATATGTAATAAATATAAAATGAAATAGTGATATAATGACTAGTAGGGCCCCGTGGTTCCACCCGCGTGCTGATAGATGATGATTTTAGTTATGGAAAGAAAATTTAATTATGGAAACAGAGAGAGAAACGGAGTTCCAGAGTTACAAACGTATACTAAAATAGATAAAATTCCTTCAATACTACGAATGTTATTATATGTGTATCTATATATATATATATATATATATATATATATATATATATATAAATAATACTACGAGTAGGGTAGAGTAGAGTATATAATAATACGAGTAGGTACAATTTCGGAGAAAAAGCGAAAAATCACAAAAAAAAGTTAAACATATTGGGAGGTCGGGGATTTTTTTTGGCCAACTTGTATTCTCCAAGTGGTCCCCCGAACACGCTCATTTGGTTTGTCGGTCCCTCTACCAAACACCCTATATATATATATATATTATATACTCTCGTATATACTCTCTTACTACTCTTATTTACCACCATAACATTTGTAAAATTTGTAAAAACTAAAAACATCCGGTCTAAAACATACTTTACAAATGTTATGGTGGTAAATAGGTACAATATTGGAGAAAACGAGAAAATTCACAAAAAAACGTTAAAAAAAATTGGGGTGTCGGGGATTTTTGATTTGGCCAACTTGTATTCTCCAAGTGGGGCCCCCTTATTGCTTTTGAATCCCCTAGTAAGAGACCACGTTTCACACACTGGTCAAAGACTTGTCTTCAGTCTTGAGGCACTGAGGTATGTTGGTCGAGAAGACTTCGCGAAGTTTCTGGAACGGAACGCTTGCCGTTTGCCCTTCATAAAAAGCCCTACCGTGGCATAAGTCAGGATTTAGTCCCTTTCTTACACTAAATTACAGTGCTTTTCAAACAACACTAAGATCATATTGCAATATTGTCCCTACAGTCTACAGAGGCTACAGACTCACGCCGAGAAACCCCGAGAACGTCCGAGAAGCGTGAATGTGAGAGGTTTCTCTACGTCTCGTTCTCTTACTCGGATGTTCTCCGATCGGTGTCGGTATTTTTGCCCGCTTCAAAGGGTTTCTCGGGCGAGAAAAGATAACGCTATCACATTCTTTTTCGGTCTCAGTACAAACTAGGAAGTGGAATCAAGTGCATGTGTTTATAAGCTTCTAAAATGTAGGGATTAATTAGAATTTAAGTTATGGGTATTATTTTTTTCTATGCTCTTTGTTTAGTTTTAATTAGGTTATTATATGCTAATGCACAAATAATTAAACTAGCTGCGGAGTAATGTAATAGCGGGCCCGAGCCCCCGTCATATGTCGAGAAGATGGAACTCCCCGGGTTTTTAGTGGGTATTCGGACTCCCACATAACCACCATGCTCCCCCGGGGCTAGTGGTATGGTATAAAGGATTTTCCCGGGTCAAAAAAAAAAAAAACAAATAATTCAACTAAGTCTGCTGCAGTCGTCCATCGCGGGTGGGAGCGAGAACAATACGTGAGAAACATTGCGTTGCGAGTGTGGACAGATTTAAATTCTCGGCCCAGAACTTCTCGGCGTGAGTTTGTAGAGCCTATTAGGTATGTATATACCTACTCTGTCCATGGAATATTTCGCATGACGTCAATGCTTCTTACGTTAGTTGAAACGCCTCCCAAACCTGTACTTAGTGATATATTATTATCGTGATGTATCTTATAAGATTACTAGGTAACAGACGTTACCTACATGAATTGCTACTTATAAACCATACCTATACATGCATACCGTGATGCTAGCTGATCCTTGGAGAGGTCGGCAGAGGTGCATAACTGCATATCTGGTTAATAGTCCAGTCAAATTAGGCGATATTTTGCAAGAGTGGAAATAATTCGCGACAGTGGATTTTTTATTGTATTATAGTTAATACGCTTTAAAAATCATGCCTAACTCAATCCCTACGAAAGTTGGCCACCGGAAGAGGGTTAAATCGAGTGAAAACTTTGAAATTGCATAACTTCATTCAGGAAAGAGTGGTGATCGCTATATATGTATTCTATACTTAACGTATTATAATCTACCTTTTCACTAAGTATTTTTCAACCAACTTAAAAACAGGAGTATTTTATCAAGTCGAGGTGTTCCTGTTTTTGGAAGTTGGTTGTAAGGATATGATCCGTAACTGGCACTTTGGTGCAAATTTATCTGAACGCTTATGATGCTTATAAGTACCTAATTTTATCTTTGCACCTATGTCGGAATTTTCCTAGTTCCGCAAATAAAAAAAAAACAATGACAAATATTCCAAACGTCGCACGACTTTTTTCACTCAGGTTTCACAATACATACAGCCTATATTTATAAATACAATAAACTATTCCAACTTCTTTAAATTTTTCTAATTAACGGCCTGTTAAAGTGTATACCTAATATTTAACATGGTTCCGTAGGTGCTAGAAACGGTGCAAACCGGGGAGATACTCCTAGTTGTGTTTCCTAACGATTCCAGAAGAATTTACTACTGTCAGAATTATTTCCATATTTTATCCTAATTTGACTGGACTATAATGAACAATAATTGTTTCTACAGCATGAAAGAATATTTGAATCTCATAAAGTGAATAATTATTAATACATAATTAAAATTAATTTGAGTCATTGTATTTATAGGAACTAATACAATAAAGGATTGGCATAGTAAATATAACATTTGAAAATATTATATGATTCGATTTGACAAAGCCGCCCATCAGTCAGGAAATTACAACACTACGGTATTAGGAACATGGCCCTCAACCTTTTGACTTCATATTTAAATGGTAGAATTCAAAGGGTTGACATAAATGGTAAAAAATCGCCCGGCTCTATAATTTCAATGGGCGTTCCACAAGGTTCAATACTAGGGCCGTTCTTGTTTTTAATCTATATTAATGACTTACCCTATTATGTAGAGAAGAATCACGAGATTGTATTGTTTGCAGATGACACTTCACTGTTATTTAAAATTAAAAGGCAGTTATTAAACTATGACGATGTTAACAATGCATTAGCTAAAGTTGTGAATTGGTTCAATACAAATAATCTTCTCCTCAATGAGAAGAAAACTAATTGTATAAAGTTCTCGACACCAAATGTGAGACAAGTAGAATCCAATATACAATTGAATGGAACAGGGTTGGACCTTGTGGAGTCAACAGTCTTTTTAGGAATTACTATAGACGCTAAATTGCAATGTGGTCCCCACATTAAAAAATTGTCTAGAAGGCACAGTTCAGCAGCTTATGCTGTTAAAAAAATTAGACTATTAACTGATGTAGACACAGCTAGAATAGTTTATTTTAGTTATTTCCATAGCGTTATGACTTATGGCATACTGCTCTGGGGATGTTCTGCAGATATTAACTCTATTTTTATACTGCAAAAAAGGGCTATACGAGCGATCTACAGTTTGGCTCCCAGAGTTTCCCTTAGACAGAAATTTAAAAACATAAACATTCTAACTGTTGTCTCTCAGTTTATCTATGAAAATCTAATGTATGTAAAGAAAAACATTAACAGTTTTGATAAAAGGAGTGATGCTCATTCCATCAACACGCGAAATAAGCACAAGCTATCCGTACATGTAACGCGTCTCCACAGAATAAGTCATTTTTTTATGGGACAATGTATACGATTCTATAATAAAGTTCCCAATGTTATCCGAGATTTGCCTATTAATAAGTTTAAAATTACTATTAAAACTAAACTCTGTCAAAAAGGTTATTACAAAATTTCGGATTACTTGGAGGATAAAACAGCTTGGGACTGATCACTCCAGGATCTATCTACTCGTGTACTAACATGTCAAAGTGTAGCGTGCCTTGCCCTACTGATACCATTATTATGTTCTTTTGTAAGGCAACACACTGGAGCTAATATTTGTAGTACCTAAGTAACAACATTGTAAAAACATCTATATAAAAAGAATGGCCCCGAGTTTCTTGCCGCTTCTTCTCGGTTGGCTCTATGTATTTTGGAACGCGGCGGTAGGCTTTAAAGTACATTATAATGAAAAATTGACGTTCATAAGTACGTCTTTGATGCCTAAATTGAATAAATGATTTTGACTTTGACTTTGACTTTGACATCATGCTCTCGGCTTCATCACAGAACGAATTTTTGTTATAAGATTTTTGAAACACAGCGATAGCATTCCTTGGACGGAATTCGAACCTGCGTCTTGAGACAATCCGTGTCAGACGCTATGACCGCTAGGCTGCCGCGGCTCCCATACTATTTTATGCTAAGGAACACCCTGCGAGACTGGTTTTGAGTATCGTTCGTCTAGTAAATTCACTTGTTTTATCGCCCTTCAAACCGTCTGCCTTAGATGCTGGTTCGAGGCAGAAACTATAAAAAACACAAACACGATCTCTTAAATCTCGTTTTTGTAAGTCGGTAAAAATACATGTCTTGTCTCTTAAAGAGGATCCCTATAATCTATCTATCCGCAGTTTACCTTACTACCGATTAAACTTATTAGGAATTCGACATAACGTCCATACAAATAATGTATCTCTAGTAGGGAAACCAGCCATAGATAGGTTATTGGCACCGGCCGGCGGCCGTTAGACGCTTCGTAGTGTGGCTAAGTGTAACGTAACGTATCGTTCACGTGCAACAGTACAAACTGTCATGTATCTAGGGCACACTGTGACACAGATACTCTCATAGTATGTACGCTGAACCGTGACGCGTTGACGTGCACGATACCAATACATTTTCTCGTTTGTGCTACGGCCTCGGACGTGATTTCTTCTTTCTTGTCAGATAATAAGTCTAATGAAAAAACTATTTTGACTTGTAAGTACACAGTTCATGTAACGTGAGAAAATGTTATAACAATACGTGCGTATTAACATAAATAATGACAGTTATTTGAGAATGTAGGTATATATACAGCGTGGAACAAGAGGTGCAGTAATAATGAAAGGTGCGCATATGTACTATCACCAAATTGTATACCTGATCAGCCGTGCGATTCTCTAAGGGCAAACATTTTGTATCTTTGACAACATCCGTGAAACAAATGAGATGACAAGAAACGCTGGAAATACAACCTTGTGTACAAGGTTGTATTTCCAGCATTAAGGGCAATATCTCATAAAGTATTTGACATCGGTGAGCTCGTCGACGAGCGTAACTACGAATCATTAGAGAATAGTACTTACCCCAGTTCAAAAGGTTTTGCTTTGCACATGCGCATTGCAAGCTAACTCCGCCTTTTATTGTATTGTCCAATGACAGCCATAAAAAGCAATTCCGTTATAAAAATCTTTTGATCCTACATCTTTTAGAAATGTTATGATTTTGTCAGGAATAGGATTATTGTATTTTATTACAATAAAAGTTGCAGTTCGTTTAAACGCGTTACTAACATTTTTCTTGTATAGGTTATAGGTTTACCTCCTTAGTTTTCTACCGACTTCCGAAAAGGAGGAGGTACTCAAGTCGACTGTATATTTTTTATTTTTTATGTTTGTTACCTCATAACTTTCAAAAGCATGAACCGATTCTCAACATTTTTTAAAAAGCTGGCGCTTCCCGTGTGGTCCCATTTAAATTTCATCAAATTCGGTCCAGTAGTTTTTGTGTTACACTCTATACTCTCACTACAATAGAATGGAGGATACAAAATTTTCAAATTGTACTTGTATATTATAATCTTACTCAGTTTATTGTATTTTATTAAACTATCCATACTTCTTAGTTTTTTTCAATACAACGTTAAACCTGCTTATTGTATTTTAATATACTAGAATAAAAAGTAGTACCTAGTCCTTCTAAGCATGTTGGTTACTTCTGTTCCAAGGATAACCACGTAACAACTATGTGAAAAGAACTTGTACTTACAATAAGCTTTTATTACACACCAATAAGTAGAAAATAGGCGGGCGGTAGCGCATGGTCATTATATTATATAATGCCGTGCGATTCTCTAAGAGTAAACATCGTTGCATCTTTGACAACATCCGTGAAACAAATGACGAGATGACAAGGAACGTCGGAAAACAACCTTGTGTACAAGGGCAATATCTCTTAAGTATTTAACATCGGCGAGCTCGTCGACGAACGCAACGATGAATCATTAGAGAATCCCACGGCAGACTACCTACCTAGGTACCTAGTGTACGACAAACACATCTTGTCGTTACTTAATTGCATTAAAAAAGTGTTGTGGTAGGTACTTTGTGCCAATCATATGAGCATTTCAAATAGCCTTAATTTTAGCATTATAAAAACATTTTTCAACGGAAATATATCTATGCTATATTTACTATAATATTATAAACAGGAAAGATTTGTTTGTAAGTATGTTTGTAACGAATTGGCTCAAAAAGTACGGGACCGATTTCAAAAACTCTTTCACCATTGGAAAGCTACATTCACCCTGAGTAACATAGGCTACATAAGATTCATCACCATCCATCACCGCGCGGGTGAAACCGCGGAGAGCAACTAGTTACACTATAAATTATTGTCAATAAAAATTGATGATTTTTTCCTAAATTCTACAGAGTTGTTTAAAGGTTAAAAAGTTATTTAAAAGTTGTTTTTGTTTTATTTTAGTTGTTTGTATAAAGTATAAACGAACTGTAACTAGACAACGGAAACAAAAAAACAGTATATAATAAGTTATTAATAACAATTATTTGCTTCAACAATATGATACATCATCACTACATATAATAAAACTGTAGAGGTCGAATTTCTGCTATAAAATGCTAAAAACCGAGTCAGGGGGATGTAAGGAGTGAAATCGAACTAATTTAATTTTTGTTTTCATATTTTTTGTCTCTCTATTTTGTCTGTTTGTATGTCTGTTTGTACGGGCTAATCATCGAAACGACTGGACCGATTTAAATGAAATTCTGTATGGTGGTAGCTTATATCCCTGGTCCGCATTTTTTTATTTTTTATTTATTGTCCAAAATTTTTACAAAAAAAACATATATTGTACTTAACATTAAAGACTGCGGAAGCCTGAAGGGTTTATGAGCAGTCAATGAGTTCGGTAACTCATAATATTATGTATCTATATATAAATTATAATTTAAAGTACATAATCAGAGTTATTTAATAATATAAGTTTCTTTTTAAGTATGTTGAAAGGGCATGGAAGATATTTCGATCCCGGTAAATTAAAGATTTACCGTGGGATAGTTAAAAAACTGTAATTAACCGTATTCCGCGAGGCCACGCGAGCGAAGCCGCTGGCGGGTCAGCTAGTGTATCTACATTTATTTATTTATTTTTCATATATATATTTGTAATGCGCTTGCTGTAAAGTAGAGATTATTAAGGAGACAAGCAGTGCGGTCCCAATCAAGCCATAATCGATATTAGCGCGATAACAGTCGGTCCCTTCCACCGTGAGCGTGATAACTGTGGCCCACGCTACGTCATGGATGACGTCTTAACTGCCGCCATATTGACGATTACATGAACCATGCTCTACACCAAAATCGTCGCGAGTGTTCTGTCAAAAGTGACAGGTGTTTGTTTATTTCTACAAGGTCTTTACTGGCTTTACTCCTTTGATGTAAAAGTTGTAAAAGTCGGTCCATCCATTCCATTATTTATTTTTAATCCACACACCACATAGTTAACCTTCACACTATGCACGTTATTTTTATGAATTTGTTTTTCGCGCGCAAATGGTTCGTTATTGCTACAACTCTGGTCCGATTTATCAACACGCTTACAGTGCCACGAGCTGTCGAACTCGCGATATTTGTCTCGGATCGGCTTTGGTAGACGATAGTACTGTGAGCAAAAATAACGCGATACGGACGTCAGTGGATATACCATGAGTGCCATGTAAGTACAAACTGATGTGACCACATCTTCCCCTACCCACATTCCTTGACGTCAGTAATACTGAATTACCCACACTCGCTATTACGCTATTCTTTTGATATCAAACATGTTATGAGTGAAGCGCTCGCAGCGGAGCTTGACTTGGCGTTCGTGCGCCCAATGAGTTCTAGTTATACGATCAACAAGTTAAGCAACGCTTGCTGCGGTCAGCAGTCGGATGGGTGTATGCTAGTGGCATTGTTCACCTGAGCGCTTCCGTGCTTCGGAGGGCACGTTAAACCATCGGTGTCGGTTGTTTATTAAGACAACAGTAGTTAGACTATGTCAAAGGCCTTTGAGCGGCCTAAAATTTTGACATAGGTTGGCCACTAGCCTATCCACCAAGCCGCACTAGTGGTGGTTTACGGCCGAACTCTATGGGAAAAGAAGGCTCGAGTCGTTAGAGTTTCGTTAGAACGCATCCTAATTATTTCACAAAACGAAACGAGATTAACATTAGGCAAACACAAAACACATAACTGAGCTCACAAAGGGCAAATTCAAGTTGACTGTAAAAACGTTTTAATAAAAAAAGGTTAGTATAAAGTCCGATATTATATAGAAGATAAAGATGCTTGGAATACTCCACTTCTGGCAAGCTGTCACTCTGCCACCCATAAAATGTAATATTTGTAGTACCTAAGTAGAAACATTGTTAACAGCTATATAAACAGAATAGCCCCGAGTTTCTTGCCGCTTCTTCTCGGTGGGCTCTATATATTTTGGAACGCGGCGGTAGAGTCTTTAAAGTACATTTTAATGAAAAATTGACGTTCATAAGTGCGTCTTTGATGCCTAAATTGAATAAATGATTTTGACTTGACTTGACAAAAAAGAGCCAAATTCCAAAATCTACTTTACCAATCCACTTGCCATAGAGAAATGTATAAGAAAAATGTATACACGTGCATAACCATTTATAGCTTAGTAGATTATGCACCGAAGGATTAAAATTTAATTCCCGAGCAAAGCGAGGGACTTATGTAGAGTCCTGAGTGAAGCGAGGGGTTAAAGCCGCCCAAGACGTCGACAGGCTTTTCCTCGAGGTGAATAGGGGAGTGTCGTGTACCTTTGGACGTTCGAGAAAATAAGATCTTTGCGTATTTTTTTCTCAATGTTCTTATTAATATTAAATGGTATACTACAAATTGCTTGAGACTTCTATTTTATTTTGTATAACTTCATACCATTTTAGGTATACAAGAGGTATTTTTCAAAGTAGTATTTTTGTCCAAAGGTACAATGTAATCATGTACCTTTGGACTGAGCATCTTGAACCTTGGGACACAGATTGTACCATTGGACACTTAAATTTATAAACAGCCAAATAAGGAAAATATATTTAATAATGAATATGTATTACGAATATTTAACTTAAAACTAATTAGGTAACACTTTTCTTAGGTATGTTAATGTAGGTTAATAAACTTTTATATTGTATATTAATGACCTATATTATTTTAATTATCAAAAACTTGTTAGTTTAAATTTAGTCACAGGGAAATTTGTAATCCTCAAACGAAAAATCAAACGCAATTATATCCTGTAAACTTTTTACCATCCCACCTTCTGAGTTGAAAGCAATTTGTTAATAGATAATGTCCTTGTCATCTACCTCGTACAGATCCTCTTTTCCTATTATGAAATTAAATCACTTCTTAATTATTTATTTCATAGAATTTGACAATGTATGTGCGATGTCCAATGGTCCCCAGTATCTTAGCTACATACTGTTTCATTTGCTTCTTATAGAGCTATTCAGTTACTGTATATATGGTGGTCGCTGCATGTACCTTCGGACGCGTCCAATGGTACAAGCAGCGACATGTCCACAGGTACATGAACAACTGTAAAAAAAATTGCTTCCTTTTGTAGGCTATATAAACATGAGAAAAATATTTGTTAGTTATGGAAATTAGAATAATAAAGCTTATAACTAAATATATATAATATGATTTAAATACAAATAAGACCAGATGAAATACGATTGAATTTGACTAAAAAAAATACTTACGTTCGAGCTTTGTTCGTAAGTAAATAATTGATTTGGTCTAACCTCAAACCATGATTGGCCTCTGTTGCTAAACAACGCCATCTATTGTCAAGCTACTTTAGTGTAGCTGTGTCGGTAAAAAGTTTAGTATAGTAGTTTTTAATTGCCTGGAAACACGGATAAAACGACGTTTTCTAGAAATTAAACCTAGCTAGATACGATTTATAGTCCTCGAAACCCCCTGCATACTAAATTTCATGAAAATCAGAGCCGTTTCCAAGATTCAGATTATGTATGTATATATATGTATATGTTACAGTCATAGTGATTAAATAGTTATTATACATAATGACTGGTCATTTTATATAATATCTACTCAATTTAGATAAAGTGATAATTGACACAAAATTAATCACATTAACTAGCTATTTTATATAATATCTTCGAAGACTTGGATAATGTAAGAGCACAAGTAGGTATAGGTTAGGTTACGTTAGGTTATTTTCATTTTTTTTATTAACGAGCAATTCTTGTATATATATTATATATACAAGAATTGCTCGTCAGGTATTACATATAGTTAGATACACCCGACAGTAAAAAAACTTGCAGAATATTATAATGTTTGTTATATGTATTCTATTGTTAAATAGTCTACGTATATAAAGATCTTATCAATGGTCGCGAAACAATATGTTATTAATTATACGACCTCGAACTCGAGGCTTTATTACACAAGTTGAACTTGACAACATAATAGCCATTTATATGTCAATTTTGCTAATATACATATTTTTTGTTCGTTTTTACGTCTTCTTCTACTTCCTGTTTGTATTTGACCCACCAGCGGATTCGCTCGCATGGTCTACCTGCTCTTACGGGTATGGTTTTTAAGACGAGTCCCATAGCAAATGACAGACCCTGATGTGTAGGAGCTTTCTTCGCGTCAAGGGCATTAAATACAATAAAAAATATTGTGAAAACCTTAATAAATTCAAAGAGCAGAATGATGAATCCTATGAAAGGGTGCATTTCATCATAATATATGATGATAATACCATTAAATATCTAAACTAATATTATAAAGAGGAAAGATTTGTATGTATGTTTGTAAAGAATTGGCTCAAAAAGTACTGGACCGATTTCAAAAATTCTTTCACCATTGGAAAGCTACATTCACCCTGAGTAACATAGGCTATATAAGATTCATCATCATCATCCATCGCCGCGCGGGTGAAACCGCGGAGAGCAGCTAGTATATTATATATATTTACCATTTCCATTTGTAGCTGTAGAATTCTTCGTGAATGAGTCCGTCCTGGGGCGCCACTATACCACTATACTGTACTATACCTATTTCTAGTTCACAATACTGGGTTCTAGTCTGAAGAGTATGGGTGCCGGTGAAATGACAGCCATATGAGACTTAACCTAATGTCTCAGGGTTACAGTCGCAGTGCAGTTTGTCACTTATGACAGATTGCATCTGTTCTAAGCAGCGGTTACCGTATTCCAAGTTGTAACCTTAGTTTAAGCCCACATTAAGCCACGTCGCAGGCAATAGCCAGTTAAAGCAATTACAAATGCTTCTGTAACAAGTAATCAATGGATTGTAGTAATAGCATTAGGGTCGTCGCCCTGCTCTACTAAGGTTTCTTAATACTTCCTTGCAGCGGGTGGATGAACTCGGCCTACTGCTAAACACTACGATTTTTATTTATATACACATTTGACGGGTAACGTCAAAAAATCGATGAACGCCAGCTGCATGCACGAAAAAGTATGACTCAAAATGAAATCGTTTATTCTGTATAGGCCTACGGGGACACTTACAATTTATCATATTACAATTATTATTTCTTAAATCTACAAGGACTTCGGAACGAGACTACGACTGAGAAGATCTGGCAAGAGACTCATTGTCACGTTCAGTCTGCGTCGAGCGTGCAAGCGAGAGCGTGGAATAAGCGATAGAGAGGCATGATCGGCTTAAACGTTCGGCTTGTCTTATAAAACAAGCCTATCATAAGACTTCTACGACGTTATCACGTAAAACTATCGTCCGTAAATCGACCTTACATACAACCATTTTAGACTAGTGTTTGACCAATCTCACTTATGGTGAGTGATGATGGGGTGGAATGTGGTACACACTAGAGCTAGAATAGCTCGTGGCTCTCAAGGATACATTCTTACATTTATGAGCTCCTAGTACTTTTGTTTTACACTTGATAGGATCGTGTTGGACCACTTGATGGTAAGTGGTGATGCGGTGGAAGATGGTACACAATAGACCTAGAATAGCTCGCGGCTTTCAAGGATACATTCTTACATATATGAGCTCCTGGTACTTTTGTTTTACGCTTGATAGGATTGTGTTGGACCACTTGATGGTAAGTGATGATGCGGTGGAAGGTGGTACACACTAGAGCTAGAATAGCTCGTGGCTCTCAAGGACAGCTGCCGGAATACGTAACATCAAAGATTATAAAACTACGCCACACATAAACTATGAAACGGATCTTAAACCTAGCAAGTGTGACAGCGATTCTAAGTTTCTATGCTGTCAAATGTAGAAACGGCAGAGAATAATATATAGCAAGCCAACATGTCTATTTATATGGTGTAATTGTGTTATACAATACTTACACAATCGTAATGAGCAGTTGAAGGGGTTGCACGCTCTGTTTAGTTCAGGGCGTATAGTCCCACTTATTGGGGCCACCCGCGCTTCACGTACCAATAGGTTTAAGGTATAAGTTATTATAAGTGACTAAATGAGGAAATTCTTCTGATGGTAAGCGTCTGTCCGCCCAGCAGTAGTATTTCTTCAATACTCTTACACCACACTGTGCGATCTTTACACAGTTTTCAAGGCGTAGTGCGTACTGCGTTGCGTTTTTGTAACGCATAAGGCCTGTACTGACGTCCCGCTTGGGGCGTTTTGTGCGTTCCTCCTGCCAGCATTTATTCAAGCCAGCCTAACTCCTTTACATAGCGGAGTATGGCCTTGGGTCGCTGGCACAACTGCTCCAGTGTAACACATATTCTGTGAAGTACGGAGTCATAGAAGTGCGCGCATTGCGGTGAGTCTACCGCACAAAATGTTGTGTCGCATAGATGTACGAAGAATGCAGCCAATACCGTTTAAATGCCCTTTTTTCTACCGACTTCCAAAAAGGAGGAGGTACTCAATTTGACTGTATTTTTTTATCAACTTCCAAAAAGGAGGAGGTAATCCATTCGACTGTTTTTTTTGTTTGTTTGTTACCTCATAACTTTCGATAGGGTAAACTGATTCTCAAAATTATTAATTCTGAAAATTATTTAAAAAAAAATATTTCTTGTTTAAAAGCTGGTGCTTCCCATGCGGTCCCATTTAATTTTCATGTAATTCGGTTCGGTAGTATTTTTTGAGTTACACTCCAATGACTGAATAGAAAGGAAGTCAGTATTCAAGTTTTCTACCGACTTACAAAAAGGAGGAGGTTTTCTTTTTATGTTTGTTACCTCATTACTTTCGATAGGGTGGACAGATTCTCAATTTGTTTTTGCTTAAAAGCTGGTGCTTTTCGTGTGGTCCCATTTAAATTTCATCAAATTCGGTCCTGTAGTTTTGAGTTACACTCCAATAACTGATTTTTATCAAAGTGATAGGATGGAAGTCGGTATAAAATTTTTCAAATTGCACTTGTTCAAATTATACTTAATAATAAATTTATACAGATAGCGACACTTGTATGGTAGTCTATAACGATGTGGTGTCGGACCCACAGCTGTACCTTGAATACCAAAACGTGCGTTTTTTTCGCCGCAGTGCGCGGACCCGTGGACTGCTTTTATTCTACCGTACGGTAATAACCTATCTATCGCCGGTTTCCCTACTAGATATAGATATTAGACACTATGTGTATGGACGTTATGTCGTATTTCTATCTGTAGTGAGGAAAACTGTGGATAGATAGATTATTGGGATCAGCCGTAAGTGGACTGTATAGGTGTGCTCAACTGTGCTCAGGTGATGAACTGATCTTCGATCCCTGCAAGCTTCAGAGTGCAATATGGAGACTCCACCAACCTTGTATCCACGCCCGCGGGCAGCAACATCCGTCGCAGACCGGGCACGGCAAGCCACTCGGTATCACGGTGATCCAATATCTAGTATGTTAGAATAGCTCCAAGTTGGCGAAAATAATGCTAAAAACGCTCACAAGGAAGTTCGAATTGGGAATCCATATATAGGTGAAAATGTTGTTATGTTGTGATGACGAGGAGATGAAATGAGTACGCCGAGTGCCATGTACAAACTGATTTAATAACATCTTCACTTGCCTACCCACATTCATTAACATAAGTACAATGCTGAATTACCCACAACACCCTTCTTAAAATTATCACCTCACGTAGAAATTAAAATAAACAATATTACTATTACAATTTACTACTTAACTTTATACCAATTAAAATGTACCGTTACTATAAACTATATAAATGTATATAAAAAAATTAATTACTAATGACTAATATTTGTTTTGGTCTTTTTTCGTTGAGAGTTCGCAAAACTAAAAAAAAAGAGTTATTTATGCCACCAAGTAGTGCAATTTATGACCCACGTCCGGAGCATGGTTGTTCGTGATCGTTTTTGACCACTATTTGACAGCAAAATCATGCGATTTTAGGCCTTATGCTCGGTTGAGCGTTCGAGGTAGGGTGTTGGCAAAAGTGGCAATAATAACGTGTTTGAGCTTTACGAGCACTTTAGCAAAAGAGCCACTAATGGCAACACCACCAATCAATGGCAACGCCCTCATTGCTCATCAGACGCACATATTGTCTTATTTTACAGCAATTCTACACCCTTCTTTACTTCACTAGGTAGATAAGAAGGGTTCCAAATAATACAGCACAAAGAGATTGAACCCGGCAGGTTAGAGCAACGTGCACTCGGCTCGGGTCGCAATGACAGAGTGACAACCACTGTTCGACGGTAGTAGATTATAAAAAAATTATGAAATTTATTTCTAACTACCCTCTTTAGCTTACAAAGATCGAACATAATACCTACTAAAATGGACACCCAGCAATGACTATACTAGCGAATGCCCGCGACTTCGTTCGCAAAGTAGGCTTGGCCTTCCGCCTCGACGTAACCTCCCGTCTTTTAATTGGTTTTCATACGAGTCTTCTCCTGACAATAATTAACACAACAAAAAAAGAATAAGCGAGATTGTTCCGATGGAACAATGGTTCTTAAGTTATAGCGTGACCAGGAGAAATAGGAATTAATTTTTATATATAGATAGATAATCTTAAAGCTGTCTTTGCTGTGCCAAGCATGTGTCGCAGATAGACACCATATTTACTATAAGGCACTATACACACTATGTCGCAGATAGACACTATATTTACTATAAGGCACTATACACACTATGTTGCAGATAGACACTATATTAACGAGTACTATAGGGCACTATATTATACACTATATATGAATCGCAGTTGTGTAGGATCACACTTTCATCTTTCCTCATGAAGGACACGGTAGTAAGTGCAGTGAATTCTCGTTAGTTAGTCGATATGAAAAATAAATCATTGACACTTACATAAGCATACTGCACTAAACCACAAAAACACTGTTAACGACCGCAGTTTAACCTTTGAGCCTTGGAGGCCAATTCTACTATTCGACAGCCGTACAAAAATCTATCTCGCTGAAACTGCAGTTCGACTCCGTTTATCATTCGATAAATACACAAATAGCTATTCTATTATTTCTATTGACCAATTGGAACGTAACGTCAACTTAAACGCAGCTATATATGAATTTGAGTTAGCGTTCCGTTCTATTCTATCTGTCTATTGAGTTAGCAACCGTGTGATTCTCTAATAATTCATCGACGAGCTCACCGATGTCAAATACTTTGAGATATCGCGTTTGTACATAAGGTTGTTATTCCGTCGTTTCTTATCATCTCGTCATTTGTTTCACGGATGCTGTCAAAGATGCACATGTTTGCTTTTAGAGAATCAATTTGCAATTTAGATATAAAGTTTGGATCGATCGCTGACGTCAGCAGTAACGTAACTGCAGCTCGACTGTTGTTCAATAGCAAAATAAGAAAACTTATAAACGTTACTGTTCAGCTACCGTTCGGCTTACGGTTTTGGTTTACGGTTTTAACGGACATATAACGAAGAATTTTATCCCAAGAGTGCTTTTTATATCCTTATCGTTGTGTCAAGCCTCATTCTGGCGCTTCGCCGGCCGCTGCCGCGGCACGCTCGCTACACTCGCTCAGCTCGCGCGTTGTGTGATCACCATTCAACCTAATGTCACCTATCATGACTTTGCTCTGACTAGATACTCCGCTACTTTCTGTGAGAGTTATTCTTGTAGAAGCAATGACATGTCGAGCTACGTTTATTGAAGCGACTAGTCGAAGTATTGAGCTGTCTGAAGTTCTGTATGACACCGGGTTGGCCATTCTGTATGGAACCCTAAAAATCTTTATTTTCCTGTTTATACATTAGTCCCCACTTATGTTTCAGTCTTAAAATGTATAATGATAATATTTGAACCTTAAAAACAAGCCCGTGGGAAAAAACTGACTACTTAACCATTCTTTTGTTATATTTTAAATTAATTGCTCTGTTAAGTTTCATAACAATTTATTTGAAATTAAATAGGTGGTCGTTAAAATCTTATTTTTTGACTTTTAGTTTTCACTAATCGCTTAACATTTGGTGTGAATACACGTGTGAATCTAACACCTAAAATTAGAATAATGATTGCACATTTTTATTTAACACAACTACTGCAATTGTTATTAACGAAAATCTGTGATTATTTTCATAAAATACGCTTCAATGGTCATCTTTGTTTTTTATTGTATTGTAATAACTTTCACAGAATACAAATGTTGTTATTTAATCAAAGCGGTCAAGATAGAGGGGTGTTATTAACAAAAACAGTTTTTCATTTGTTAAGTGGTTGTGTGCACTATTTTGTTCTATTATTTGGTTTTCTAATGTGTTTAAATTACAACGAATTCGACATGAAGTCGGCTCCAATCGATATGAAAAAGTTCTCGATTGCATTTTTTACAAACTGGAACTACGTAAGTATTTCTCACCATATCAGTATTCAGTACCTAATAAAAGTATAAAAAAACTATCAATTTATCTTTATGCTTTTAAAAGTAATATCTTTAGAAGCAGTAAAACTCTGAAGAAGAGAGGTACTGCCACTATGCCTATTTATATTTATTCTGTATAGGCCTACGGGGGCACTTACAAATTGTCATATAACATTTATTTTTTCTTCAATCTACAACCGGATCGCAACGCGACCACGACTGAGAAGATCCGACAAGAAACTTAGCGGGCTTGTCTTTTTAATAATTTTTGTATAACCAATTTCTTAATATATATAATAAATGTTCGTATATTTTTAGCTCCAGTGTGTTGCCTTATAAAAGAGACCATACTAATGGTATCAGAAGGGCAAGCGCTACACTTTGAAATACTGTACTGTTGCACGAGTAGGTAGATGCTGGAGTGATCAGTCCTAAACTGTTTCATGATTGATATATGATTTATGTGAATGATTCATGAATCATTCAGACAGAAGTTTGCGTTACTGTGTTTCGGTTACACATGATACTGAACAAGTTAACGTCTCACAATATTCAGGGTCAATAAATTATACTACAGCTATTTGAGGTAAGCCGTCGTTAGGTTCCAGGCTCGATCATAGAAGATGACAGCTGTATCGTCAGCAATGCAAACAATTTAGCCCGTGCAATATCTAGTTGGCAGAAAACATTAACGTAGGCGAGAAATAGTGATGGGTCGAGCACGCTACCTTGTGGAACTCCATATGATATTTCTTTGAAACTACTATGATACTGATGTCTGGTACACACCGTTTGGTTTTCATGACTTGTTTTTAATCTCGAAGGCGTTAGCCAGGAGTGCACTAGAATGTGCTTTGACTGACATCACCATGCGGATGTACTCAAGATGTTAACTTCACTGAAAGCCTACGATGGAACTAGAGACTGTCCGGAAGAAATCACCCTGAGGGATAAGACCGCCTATTATAACTCTGTTCATTGTAAGCCTTTATTTGTCGTGCAATATCATTCATACATGAGTATGTCTTTATATTTGTGTACTGTAAGCTGCGTACTGAAAGCGCGTATGTAGTCAGGATATGTTGTCCACGCGTACGTTGGATACGCGTACAGTTCCTGTACAGAACACCGCGAACCTGAACGCGTGGTTAATACATATAGAGCACTACGCAAGCCCCGCCAGTGATCTACCATGACTCCGAGATACACGGTTGCGTGCACTACCAATGCCTTACTCAATATTCAACACATTTTAAATAAGAAAAATCTCGAAGAAAGTGACAGAAAGAAAGAGAGTTGAATCAAACTGACATTATTTTCATTATTTAAACTCGAGGAGCACGCGTGTCTATTCATTTTGCCTTCAAAATATAGCATACCCGCGCGTACGTGTCCCCTTTGACATGTGACCAAATATCGACTGAGACACTGCGAGCTAGCTCGCGCGGCACGCGTTTCCCAAGAGCGTACGCGTAGATCATTGGTTCCTAACCTAGAGGTAATTAATTAAAACAGCTATTGTGCAGGGGTAATCATGCTGCAGTTTTCAGATGATTTTAGAAAAGTTTGTGAAACAAAACTGCATGCAAGTGTGCAATGTTCGAATGACACGAGCAAGGCCTAAGCTCGACCCAACCCAATATAATAATATTACAAGACCTAATCACAATTTCTATGTAAGTGTGCCCACTGGGCACACTTACATAGAAATTGATTGTTTGATTACTAAAAGCTATTTATACATGAGTTGTTTTCTTTGAGGGTCGAACCATTTTTCCTGATAGGTCATAGGGGTAGCCAGACCAAAAAGGTTAGGAACCACTGGCGTAGATGGAAGTATGGACAGGGAGTTCCAGAACACGCGTTACCGACTACGCGTACCAATGTACGCGCTGTCCGTACCTACGCAGCTTGATATTTCATTGTTGATGTATACAACACAAAAAATGATTTATCTAGTACAGCTGTGACACAGACAGCTTATAGTTTGTACTGTATTCGGTAACGATACCATTACACGTACGCGAACTTTGTTAACCCCACAGGTGACCCTGATCTGATCTGCGGTCGACCTTCACTAACAGAACTATCATCGCTTCAGAACTACGACAAAATGACCTCAGGAAGTCAAATTGTGACAGAGTTTATCGCTTTATTACATAACAATTATATAATGCTAAACATGGTTGCAAGGCTACATGTTGGCATTGAACATACACGCAAAACGAATTTAGTTTATTTTAGAGTTAAGTAGAAAAAAGTTTTTGTTTTTTGAAGGATTCTTACTAACAAAAAAGGCTTAAATTTTTGGGTAGCGAAAATTGAAAAAGGTTGGTTACAAAGGTTTTTACTTTTTGCTTCTTCTAAATCCTTGATTGCGCAAAAGGATATTAAGCTTATGAGGATTAGGAGCACATAACGCGTTCCAAACATGGCAGGTTTTATTGTTTACACTAAGCTAGGCTACGCTACGCGCCGCTGACATTGAGTTGTGTATAATTTCGTTAATTAGGACTAATAAAAATGTTATTAGTAGTGTTATATTTATTTAATCCTTATACATTATATATATAAGGTGATAATCAAAACAAAAGATTTATGAATGAAACTGACGTAACTCTGGGACGCAAAGGGTTAATGGATCTCACGTATAAAGACAAAAGCACTGCCTTATTTAGAATTGATAAAAGTTGCTTAATTCAGCTCGGCACTTGCTCCTCTTTCCGGTGGAGTTATAACAAATAATAGTGGCTTCATCGTCATTATCAGCCGGAAGACGTCCACTGCTGACATAGCCCTCCCCCATATAACGCCACTTTCACTGGCTACTCGCTTCCTGCATCCAGCGATTCCCCGCGGGCTTGACGAGGTAGTCGGTCCACCTAGCAGAGGGCTCTACGTCTTCTAGTGCGTGGTCAAGAACCTTCAGTACAATTGTCACTATTACTTATTACTTTATATAATTAATTTTATATAAGTTATTTTTTTTTTGGAAATAATAAGATTTTATTCATCGTATGTAATAATAATATATTTATTAATAATCTATAGAAGGTATAATAGTATATTATGCAACTAGTGAATAAAGGACGGATTTAAAGCGAGGGCCATAGATGAATCGCGAGTAAGTGAAGGATTCTAACGACTGAATCACGTGATGATTGAATCACAAGCGTAGCGTGTTATTCAAGTGTTAGAATCCTGAGCGATGCGAGTGATTCATGGCCCTCGATATAAATCCGTTTTATTCAAGAATTGCATACTATACTTTATACCATGACTACGAGAAAAAGAAATAATTTAAGCGAAAATAGACATTTAATGAAGAAAAAAGAAGGTCAAATTAATTAAAATGCACATTAAAATTAGAACAATTACTAAACATAAGAGTAGTTTATTTCTTATTATTATATTTTTTTTCTATAATCGCAGCATAGAACACAATACAGTTTTTATTCTAATGCTAAACTCCTTGTCTCAAATATCGACCAATCAAATCTCGAGGAGTTACTTGCACAAAGAGTTTGTATGTCGACTATTATTTGCGTAAGGAAGATGTATAAGCATTGAGATGGAGATCGAATATATTGGTGTGTTCGCAGTTCAAACACCAAAACAGTGATTAAAAGGCATTTTTATTCACTGTTTTCAGTGAATAAAATAAGCTTTTTAGAGTGGTACGGTATAAAATAGATTTGGTACTGGCGCGTGTTGCCATATGCGGACCAAATGGCCTTGTCTTTTTCTTTTTTACGTTGGAAGACATTATTCTGCAAATGTCAAGTTCTTTTTTTATTTTTGATTCCTTTGACATACAAAGTTGATTTTATTTCAACTCTGGACAAGTATTTGTTTGCTAATTAGTTTAGTTAATATTATTTTTCTTGTCACATTACTACTATTTTTAATAACCTTAAACTTAACAAGGTTGCATAAGGAACATAATATGTTCCTCGTATCAAATTATAATATATTATATAAATATATTATACTAACATTTTATTATTTATTGATATAATGTTTGCACATTTGATGTATGTTTTAAATATGGCATAATTATGCATTAGTTCTTTGTTGTTTTGTTGTTTTTATACATGTATGACCATTATTGCACAAGGTTTATCGAACTTACTAGAATTTTAGTGTTTGTTTATATCTATATATTGAGTATTTCTACTTCAGACATGTTTATCCTTCAGTTAATAGGGACGTGTTTTATCTGTGTTCTATTTCTGATCTATATTTGTGATATTACTTATAAAATGTATATGGAATACTTTGCAATATTATAACAAAAATACCATAATGATAAGGTTTTTTTTATTTTTTGAACGAGAAAGGACATTCATGAGTCGCGGAATCAATCGCACCAGCTGAAATTTATTTTCAACATTATATGTAAAAGATTACTACAAATTAGTGTTATTTTTAGTGATATTAACTATATTTATATTACAAACACACAAGGTGACATTGAAATATAGCATAATGTACGACAATCGAGTGAATTTGATATATTCCAACAGTTTGTGGTTAAGAAGTGTTTTTCACTATATTTACTGTGCGTTGTTTTATTTTATTGTTATTTATGGACTCACGATAAAAAGGATGGAGCTGAGAGATCTAGTCGACGAGAACATTATGTATAAATACAGGTTTTGCTTGTTTACGAACTGGAACTTGATGAGTTTTTTTTTATTTCATTTCGTTCGCGGTTGATCTTTGCGAATCCTGTTTGGGTTGATTGGAGTCTGGTACTTTGAACCTATATAGTATCATATGATGAATAATAGTGTAATAGAAGTTATAAGGCTAGTAAGAAGGCCCATTGCTACATAAAATACTGTAGTATATTACGAAAAATTGCGTATTTAGCTGTTAACTGTAACTGTTTCAAAACAAACATTTTTAGTAAATAAAATTTGCAAATGTATTTCATCATAACTTCGTTTTAATTTTTATGTAGGTATGTCTACGAAAACATGCATTGTAAATAGGTATTATGTTTTTTAAATCAAATCTTAATAAAGTTAATAGCTCTTATAGGTAAGTTACTATTACATACATTTTATTTAGTCTAAATTTTATTTTTATTATTGTATATTGTCTAGTACTATTGTTATTTAATTATTTTATTAGTAGGTAATCATTGCAATTGAACATTAATAATTAAGCAATGTATTTTGTGGTGGGCAGGGCACATAGCACGCAGAACAGATGGCCGATGGGGCCGGAAGGTTCTGGAATGGAGACCTCGGACCGGCAAGCGCAGCACAGGTCATCCACTGACACGGTGGACAGACGACCTGATAAAAGTCGCAGGACGACGTTGGATGCAGGCCGCTTCCAACCGATCCTTTTGGAAAGTTATGGAGGAGGCATATGTTGATGATGATGAATGTTTTTATGTTTATTTATGAGTAGAATGCTATATTATAAGAATTTGAGACAGATGTCGCGGTCCGTAATTCGCTTTAATCGTTTACGTTGCTGACGCCTATCTCCCCGGTACAATGTCAAAAGCACGATTTCGTCACTCGCAGCGCTTTTAGCGTGCTAAAGAATTCGGTCCGGTAGGTAAACAAAACAGGCTAATCTGACAATACAATACAATAACTCTTTATTGCTTACCACAAGAAAAATAAATATACAGTATGCGAATTAACTAATTAACCTACTTTACGAGTAGAAAACCTTAGAACTATGATAACACAATTGGCGGTCTTATCGCAAATGCAATCTCTTACAGACAACCTTTGAATGGACAGGACAACAGTGACAAGTGTAGACGGTGGTGTGATAAATAGTTAAAAATAAAGATATATAATAATTAAAACTTAAAGAAGAATCTTAAATACCTACATAAATATCAATAATATAATAAATACATAAACAATACTATAGACTATTATAAAATAATAATATAATGCTATATACATATTATCTGACTTCTGTGACTTACACAAACTTATATCTGAAACTGATATCTGACCTCTGTGATATACACAAATCATCATCATCATCATCATCATCTCAGCCGTAGGACGTCCACTGCCTACGCTGCGCTTGCCGGTCCGTGGTCTCCACTCCAGAACCTTTCGGCCCCATCGGCCATCTGTTCTGCGTGCTATGTGCCCTGCCCACTGCCACTTCAACTGGCTAATCTTCTGGGCTATGTCGGTGACTTTCGTTCTTCTACGGATCTCCTCATTTCTGATTCGATCACGTAGAGAAACCCCGAGCATAGCCCTCTCCATAGCTCGTTGTGCGACTTTGAGCTTTTCTATGAGGCCCATCGTAAGAGACCACGTTTCAGTGCCATAAGTCATCACTGGTAACACACATTGGTCGAAGACTCTTGTCTTGAGGCACTGAGGTATTTTATACACAAATATATATCTGAAATTGATATCTGACCTCTGTAACATACACAAATGTATATCTGAAATTGATATCTGACCTCTGTGATATACACAAATTTATATCTGAAATTGATATCTGACCTCTTTAATATACACAAATGTATATTCGAAATTGATATCTGACCTCTGTGATATACACAAATATATAACTGAAATTGATATCTGACCTCTGTGATATACACAAATGTATATCTGAAATTGATATCTGACCTCTGTGATATACACAAATTTATATCTAAAATTGATATCTGACCTCTTTAACATACACAAATGTATATCTGAAATTGATATCTGACCTCTGTGCCATACACAAATGTATATCTGAAATTGATATCTGACCTCTGTGATATACACAAATGTATATCTGAAATTGATATCTGTCCTCTGTGCCATACACAAATGTATATCTGAAATTTATATCTGACCTCTGTAATATACACAAATTTATATCTAAAATTGATATCTGACCTCTTTAACATACACAAATGTATATCTGAAATTGATATCTGACCTCTGTGCCATACACAAATGTATATCTGAAATTGATATCTAACCTCTGTGATATACACAAATGTATATCTGAAATTGATATCTGTCCTCTGTGCCATACACAAATGTATATCTGAAATTTATATCTGACCTCTGTGATATATACAAATGTATATTCGAAATTGATATCTGACCTCTGTGATATACACAAATATATAACTGAAATTGATATCTGACCTCTGTGATATACACAAATGTATATCTGAAATTGATATCTGACCTCTGTGATATACACAAATTTATATCTAAAATTGATATCTGACCTCTTTAACATACACAAATGTATATCTGAAATTGATATCTGACCTCTGTGCCATACACAAATGTATATCTGAAATTGATATCTGACCTCTGTGATATACACAAATGTATATCTGAAATTGATATCTGACCTCTGTAACATACACAAATGTATATCTGAAATTGATATCTGACCTCTGTGATATACACAAATTTATATCTAAAATTGATATCTGACCTCTTTAACATACACAAATGTATATCTGAAATTCATATCTGACCTCTGTGCCATACACAAATGTATATCTGAAATTGATATCTGACCTCTGTGATATACACAAATGTATATCTGAAATTGATATCTGTCCTCTGTGCCATACACAAATGTATATCTGAAATTTATATCTGACCTCTGTGATATACACAAATGTATATCTGAAATTGATATCTGACCTCTGTAACATACACAAATGTATATCTGAAATTGATATCTGACCTCTGTGATATACACAAATGTATATCTGAAATTGATATCTGTCCTCTGTGCCATACACAAATGTATATCTGAAATTTATATCTGACCTCTGTGATATACACAAATGTATATCTGAAATTGATATCTGACCTCTGTAACATACACAAATGTATATCTGAAATTGATATCTGACCTCTGTGATATACACAAATTTATATCTAAAATTGATATCTGACCTCTTTAACATACACAAATGTATATTCGAAATTGATATCTGACCTCTGTGATATACACAAATATATAACTGAAATTGATATCTGACCTCTGTGACACACACAAATGTATATCGGAAATTGATATCTGACCTCTGTGATATACACAAATTTATATCTGAAATTGATATCTGACCTCTTTAATATACACAAATGTATATTCGAAATTGATATCTGACCTCTGTGATATACACAAATATATAACTGAAATTGATATCTGACCTCTGTGACACACACAAATGTATATCGGAAATTGATATCTGACCTCTGTGATATACACAAATGTATATCTGAAATTGATATCTGACCTCTGTGATATACACAAAAGTATATCTGAAATTGATATCTGTCCTCTGTGCCATACACAAATGTATATCTGAAATTTATATCTGATCTCTGTGATATACACAAATGTATATCTGAAATTGATATCTGACCTCTGTGATATACACAAATGTATATCTGAAATTGATATCTGACCTCTGTGATATACACAAATGTATATCTGAAATTGATATCTGTCCTCTGTGCCATACACAAATGTATATCTGAAATTTATATCTGATCTCTGTGATATACACAAATGTATATCTGAAATTGATATCTGACCTCTGTGATATACACAAATGTATATCTGAAATTGATATCTGACCTCTGTGATATACACAAATGTATATCTGAAATTGATATCTGTCCTCTGTGCCATACACAAATGTATATCTGAAATTTATATCTGATCTCTGTGATATACACAAATGTATATCTGAAATTGATATCTGACCTCTGTGATATACACAAATGTATATCTGAAATTGATATCTGTCCTCTGTGCCATACACAAATGTATATCTGAAATTTATATCTGATCTCTGTGATATACACAAATGTATATCTGAAATTGATATCTAACCTCTATGACATACACAAATGTATATCTGAAATTGATATCTGACCTCTGTGATATATACAAATTTATATCTGACCTCTGTGACATACACAAATGTATATCTGAAATTGGTATCTGACCTCTGTGATATATACAAATTTATATCTGACCTCTGTGATATACACAAATGTATATCTGAAATTGATATCTAACCTCTGTGACATACACAAATGTATATCTGAAATTGATATCTAACCTCTGTGACATACACAAATGTATATCTGAAATTGATATCTGTCCTCTGTGCCATACACAAATGTATATCTGAAATTGATATCTGACCTCTGTGATATATACAAATTTATATCTGACCTCTGTGACATACACAAATGTATATCTGAAATTGATATCTAACCTCTGTGATATACACAAATGTATATCTGAAATTGATATCTGTCCTCTGTGCCATACACATATGTATATCTGAAATTGATATCTGACCTCTGTGATATATACAAATTTATATCTGACCTCTGTGACATACACAAATGTATATCTGAAATTGATATCTAACCTCTGTGACATACACAAATGTATATCTGAAATTGATATCTGACCTCTGTGATATACACAAATGTATATCTGAAATTGATATCTGACCTCTGTGATATAAACAAATTTATATCTGACCTCTGTGATATACACAAATGTATATCTGAAATTGATATCTGACCTCTGTGATATATACAAATTTATATCTGACCTCTGTGACATACACAAATGTATATCTGAAATTGATATCTAACCTCTGTGATATACACAAATGTATATCTGAAATTGATATCTGACCTCTGTGATATATACAAATTTATATCTGACCTCTGTGATATACACAAATGTATATCTGAAATTGATATCTGACCTCTGTGATATATACAAATTTATATCTGACCTCTGTGATATACACAAATGTATATCTGAAATTGATATCTGACCTCTGTGATATATACAAATTTATATCTGACCTCTGTGATATACACAAATGTATATCTGAAATTGATATCTGACCTCTGTGATATATACAAATTTATATCTGACCTCTGTGACATACACAAATGTATATCTGAAATTGATATCTAACCTCTGTGACATACACAAATGTATATCTGAAATTGATATCTGTCCTCTGTGCCATACACAAATGTATATCTGAAATTGATATCTGACCTCTGTGATATATACAAATTTATATCTGACCTCTGTGATATACACAAATGTATATCTGAAATTGATATCTAACCTCTGTGATATACACAAATGTATATCTGAAATTGATATCTGACCTCTGTGATATATACAAATTTATATCTGACCTCTGTGATATACACAAATGTATATCTGAAATTGATATCTAACCTCTGTGATAAACACAAATGTATATCTGAAATTTATATCTGTCCTCTGTGCCATACACAAATGTATATCTGAAATTTATATCTGTCCTCTGTGCCATACACAAATGTATATCTGAAATTGATATCTGACCTCTGTGATATATACAAATTTATATCTGACCTCTGTGATATACACAAATGTATATCTGAAATTGATATCTGTCCTCTGTGCCATACACAAATGTATATCTGAAATTGATATCTGACCTCTGTGATATATACAAATTTATATCTGACCTCTGTGATATACACAAATGTATATCTGAAATTGATATATACAAATTTATATCTGTCCTCTGTGCCATACACAAATGTATATCTGAAATTGATATCTGACCTCTGTGATATATACAAATTTATATCTGACCTCTGTGACATACACAAATGTATATCTGAAATTGATATCTGTCCTCTGTGCCATACACAAATGTATATCTGAAATTGATATCTGACCTCTGTGATATATACAAATTTATATCTAACCTCTGTGATATACACAAATGTATATCTGAAATTGATATCTGACCTCTGTGATATATACAAATTTATATCTGACCTCTGTGATATACACAAATGTATATCTGAAATTGATATCTGACCTCTGTGATATATACAAATTTATATCTGACCTCTGTGACATACACAAATGTATATCTGAAATTGATATCTAACCTCTGTGACATACACAAATGTATATCTGAAATTGATATCTGTCCTCTGTGCCATACACAAATGTATATCTGAAATTGATATCTGACCTCTGTGATATATACAAATTTATATCTGACCTCTGTGATATACACAAATGTATATCTGAAATTGATATCTAACCTCTGTGATATACACAAATGTATATCTGAAATTGATATCTGACCTCTGTGATATAGACAAATTTATATCTGACCTCTGTGATATACACAAATGTATATCTGAAATTGATATCTAACCTCTGTGATAAACACAAATGTATATCTGAAATTTATATCTGTCCTCTGTGCCATACACAAATGTATATCTGAAATTTATATCTGTCCTCTGTGCCATACACAAATGTATATCTGAAATTGATATCTGACCTCTGTGATATATACAAATTTATATCTGACCTCTGTGATATACACAAATGTATATCTGAAATTGATATCTGTCCTCTGTGCCATACACAAATGTATATCTGAAATTGATATCTGACCTCTGTGATATATACAAATTTATATCTGACCTCTGTGATATACACAAATGTATATCTGAAATTGATATCTGACCTCTGTGATATATACAAATTTATATCTGTCCTCTGTGCCATACACAAATGTATATCTGAAATTGATATCTGACCTCTGTGATATATACAAATTTATATCTGACCTCTGTGACATACACAAATGTATATCTGAAATTGATATCTGACCTCTGTGATATATACAAATTTATATCTGACCTCTGTGATATACACAAATGTATATCTGAAATTGATATCTGACCTCTGTGATATATACAAATTTATATCTGTCCTCTGTGCCATACACAAATGTATATCTGAAATTGATATCTGACCTCTGTGATATATACAAATTTATATCTGACCTCTGTGACATACACAAATGTATATCTGAAATTGATATCTGTCCTCTGTGCCATACACAAATGTATATCTGAAATTGATATCTGTCCTCTGTGATATATACAAATTTATATCTGACCTCTGTGATATACACAAATGTATATCTGAAATTGATATCTGACCTCTGTGATATACACAAATGTATATCTGAAATTGATATCTGTCCTCTGTGCCATACACAAATGTATATCTGAAATTGATATCTGACCTCTGTGATATATACAAATTTATATCTGACCTCTGTGATATACACAAATGTATATCTAAAATTTATATCTGACCTCTGTGATATACACAAATGTATATCTGAAATTGATATCTGACCTCTGTGACATACACAAATGTATATCTGAAATTGATATCTGTCCTCTGTGCCATACACAAATGTATATCTGAAATTGATATCTGACCTCTGTGATATATACAAATTTATATCTGAAATTGATATCTGTCCTCTGTGCCATACACAAATGTATATCTGAAATTGATATCTAACCTCTGTGACATACACAAATGTATATCTGAAATTGATATCTGTCCTCTGTGCCATACACAAATGTATATCTGAAATTGATATCTGTCCTCTGTGCCATACACAAATGTATATCTGAAATTGATATCTGACCTCTGTGATATATACAAATTTATATCTGACCTCTGTGATATACACAAATGTATATCTGAAATTGATATCTTACCTCTGTGATAAACACAAATGTATATCTGAAATTTATATCTGTCCTCTGTGCCATACACAAATGTATATCTGAAATTTATATCTGACCTCTGTGCCATACACAAATGTATATCTGAAATTGATATCTGACCTCTGTGATATATACAAATTTATATCTGACCTCTGTGATATACACAAATGTATATCTGAAATTGATATCTAACCTCTGTGATAAACACAAATGTATATCTGAAATTTATATCTGTCCTCTGTGCCATACACAAATGTATATCTGAAATTTATATCTGACCTCTGTGCCATACACAAATGTATATCTGAAATTGATATCTGACCTCTGTGATATATACAAATTTATATCTGACCTCTGTGATATACACAAATGTATATCTGAAATTGATATCTAACCTCTGTGATAAACACAAATGTATATCTGAAATTTATATCTGTCCTCTGTGCCATACACAAATGTATATCTGAAATTTATATCTGACCTCTGTGACATACACAAATGTATATCTGAAATTGATATCTGTCCTCTGTGCCATACACAAATGTATATCTGAAATTGATATCTGACCTCTGTGATATATACAAATTTATATCTGACCTCTGTGATATACACAAATGTATATCTGAAATTGATATCTAACCTCTGTGACATACACAAATGTATATCTGAAATTGATATCTGTCCTCTGTGCCATACACAAATGTATATCTGAAATTGATATCTGTCCTCTGTGATATATACAAATTTATATCTGACCTCTGTGATATACACAAATGTATATCTGAAATTGATATCTAACCTCTGTGATAAACACAAATGTATATCTGAAATTTATATCTGTCCTCTGTGCCATACACAAATGTATATCTGAAATTGATATCTGACCTCTGTGATATATACAAATTTATATCTGACCTCTGTGATATACACAAATGTATATCTGAAATTGATATCTGTCCTCTGTGCCATACACAAATGTATATCTGAAATTGATATCTGACCTCTGTGATATATACAAATTTATATCTGACCTCTGTGATATACACAAATGTATATCTGAAATTGATATCTAACCTCTGTGATAAACACAAATGTATATCTGAAATTTATATCTGTCCTCTGTGCCATACACAAATGTATATCTGAAATTGATATCTGACCTCTGTGATATATACAAATGTATATCTGAAATTGATATCTGACCTCTGTGCCATACACAAATGTATATCTGAAATTGATATCTGACCTCTGTGATATATACAAATGTATATCTGAAATTGATATCTGACCTCTGTGCCATACACAAATGTATATCTGAAATTGATATCTGTCCTCTGTGCCATACACAAATGTATATCTGAAATTGATATCTGACCTCTGTGATATATACAAATTTATATCTGACCTCTGTGATATACACAAATGTATATCTGAAATTGATATCTAACCTCTGTGATAAACACAAATGTATATCTGAAATTTATATCTGTCCTCTGTGCCATACACAAATGTATATCTGAAATTGATATCTGACCTCTGTGATATATACAAATTTATATCTGACCTCTGTGATATACACAAATGTATATCTGAAATTGATATCTGTCCTCTGTGCCATACACAAATGTATATCTGAAATTGATATCTGACCTCTGTGATATATACAAATGTATATCTGAAATTGATATCTGACCTCTGTGCCATACACAAATGTATATCTGAAATTGATATCTGACCTCTGTGATATATACAAATGTATATCTGAAATTGATATCTGACCTCTGTGCCATACACAAATGTATATCTGAAATTGATATCTGACCTCTGTGATATATACAAATTTATATCTGACCTCTGTGACATACACAAATGTATATCTGAAATTGATATCTAACCTCTGTGACATACACAAATGTATATCTGAAATTGATATCTGTCCTCTGTGCCATACACAAATGTATATCTGAAATTGATATCTGACCTCTGTGATATATACAAATTTATATCTGACCTCTGTGACATACACAAATGTATATCTGAAATTGATATCTGACCTCTGTGACATACACAAATGTATATCTGAAATTGATATCTGTCCTCTGTGCCATACACAAATGTATATCTGAAATTGATATCTGACCTCTGTGATATATACAAATTTATATCTGACCTCTGTGACATACACAAATGTATATCTGAAATTGATATCTGTCCTCTGTGCCATACACAAATGTATATCTGAAATTGATATCTGACCTCTGTGATATATACAAATTTATATCTGACCTCTGTGACATACACAAATGTATATCTGAAATTGATATCTGACCTCTGTGACATACACAAATGTATATCTGAAATTGATATCTGTCCTCTGTGCCATACACAAATGTATATCTGAAATTGATATCTGACCTCTGTGATATATACAAATTTATATCTGACCTCTGTGACATACACAAATGTATATCTGAAATTGATATCTGTCCTCTGTGCCATACACAAATGTATATCTGAAATTGATATCTGACCTCAGTGATATATACAAATTTATATCTGACCTCTGTGACATACACAAATGTATATCTGAAAATGATATCTGACCTCTGTGATATACACAAATGTATATCTGAAATTGATATCTGATCTCTGTGCCATACACAAATGTATATCTGAAATTTATATCTGACCTCTGTGATATACACAAATGTATATCTGAAATTGATATCTGACCTCTGTAACATACACAAATGTATATCTGAAATTGATATCTGACCTCTGTGATATACACAAATTTATATCTAAAATTGATATCTGACCTCTTTAACATACACAAATGTATATTCGAAATTGATATCTGACCTCTGTGATATACACAAATATATAACTGAAATTGATATCTGACCTCTGTGACACACACAAATGTATATCGGAAATTGATATCTGACCTCTGTGATATACACAAATGTATATCTGAAATTGATATCTGACCTCTGTGATATACACAAATGTATATCTGAAATTGATATCTGTCCTCTGTGCCATACACAAATGTATATCTGAAATTGATATCTGACCTCTGTGATATACACAAATGTATATCTGAAATTTATATCTGACCTCTGTGATATACACAAATGTATATCTGAAATTGATATCTGACCTCTGTGATATACACAAATGTATATCTGAAATTGATATCTGTCCTCTGTGCCATACACAAATGTATATCTGAAATTGATATCTGACCTCTGTGATATACACAAATATATAACTGAAATTGATATCTGACCTCTGTGACACACACAAATGTATATCGGAAATTGATATCTGACCTCTGTGATATACACAAATGTATATCTGAAATTGATATCTGACCTCTGTGATATACACAAATGTATATCTGAAATTGATATCTGTCCTCTGTGCCATACACAAATGTATATCTGAAATTGATATCTGATCTCTGTGACATACACAAATGTATATCTGAAATTGATATCTAACCTCTATGACATACACAAATGTATATCTGAAATTGATATCTGACCTCTGTGATATATACAAATGTATATCTGAAATTGATATCTAACCTCTGTGCCATACACAAATGTATATCTGAAATTGATATCTGACCTCTGTGATATATACAAATTTATATCTGACCTCTGTGCCATACACAAATGTATATCTGAAATTGATATCTGTCCTCTGTGCCATACACAAATGTATATCTGAAATTGATATCTGTCCTCTGTGCCATACACAAATGTATATCTGAAATTGATATCTGACCTCTGTGATATATACAAATTTATATCTGACCTCTGTGACATACACAAATGTATATCTGAAATTGATATCTAACCTCTGTGATATACACAAATGTATATCTGAAATTTATATCTGTCCTCTGTGCCATACACAAATGTATATCTGAAATTGATATCTGACCTCTGTGATATACACAAATGTTTATCTGAAATTGATATCTAACCTCTGTGCCATACACAAATGTATATCTGAAATTGATATCTGTCCTCTGTGCCATACACAAATGTATATCTGAAATTTATATCTGACCTCTGTGATATACACAAATGTATATCTGAAATTGATATCTAACCTCTGTGCCATACACAAATGTATATCTGAAATTGATATCTGTCCTCTGTGCCATACACAAATGTATATCTGAAATTTATATCTGACCTCTGTGCCATACACAAATGTATATCTGAAATTGATATCTGACCTCTGTGATATATACAAATTTATATCTGACCTCTGTGATATACACAAATGTATATCTGAAATTGATATCTGACCTCTGTGATATATACAAATTTATATCTGACCTCTGTGATATACACAAATGTATATCTGAAATTGATATCTGACCTCTGTGATATACACAAATGTATATCTGAAATTGATATCTGACCTCTGTGATATACACAAATGTATATCTGAAATTGATATCTAACCTCTGTGCCATACACAAATGTATATCTGAAATTGATATCTGTCCTCTGTGCCATACACAAATGTATATCTGAAATTTATATCTGACCTCTGTGATATACACAAATGTATATCTGAAATTGATATCTGTCCTCTGTGCCATACACAAATGTATATCTGAAATTGATATCTGACCTCTGTGATATATACAAATTTATATCTGACCTCTGTGACATACACAAATGTATATCTGAAATTGATATCTGACCTCTGTGATATATACAAATTTATATCTGACCTCTGTGATATACACAAATGTATATCTGAAATTGATATCTGACCTCTGTGATATACACAAATGTATATCTGAAATTGATATCTGTCCTCTGTGCCATACACAAATGTATATCTGAAATTGATATCTGATCTCTGTGATATACACAAATGTATATCTGAAATTGATATCTGACCTCTGTGATATATACAAATTTATATCTGACCTCTGTGACATACACAAATGTATATCTGAAATTGATATCTGACCTCTGTGATATATACAAATTTATATCTGACCTCTGTGATATACACAAATGTATATCTGAAATTGATATCTGACCTCTGTGATATACACAAATGTATATCTGAAATTGATATCTGTCCTCTGTGCCATACACAAATGTATATCTGAAATTGATATCTGACCTCTGTGATATACACAAATGTATATCTGAAATTTATATCTGACCTCTGTGATATACACAAATGTATATCTGAAATTGATATCTGACCTCTGTGATATACACAAATGTATATCTGAAATTGATATCTGTCCTCTGTGCCATACACAAATGTATATCTGAAATTGATATCTGACCTCTGTGATATACACAAATATATAACTGAAATTGATATCTGACCTCTGTGACACACACAAATGTATATCGGAAATTGATATCTGACCTCTGTGATATACACAAATGTATATCTGAAATTGATATCTGACCTCTGTGATATACACAAATGTATATCTGAAATTGATATCTGTCCTCTGTGCCATACACAAATGTATATCTGAAATTGATATCTGATCTCTGTGATATACACAAATGTATATCTGAAATTGATATCTAACCTCTATGACATACACAAATGTATATCTGAAATTGATATCTGACCTCTGTGATATATACAAATGTATATCTGAAATTGATATCTAACCTCTGTGCCATACACAAATGTATATCTGAAATTGATATCTGACCTCTGTGATATATACAAATTTATATCTGACCTCTGTGCCATACACAAATGTATATCTGAAATTGATATCTGTCCTCTGTGCCATACACAAATGTATATCTGAAATTGATATCTGTCCTCTGTGCCATACACAAATGTATATCTGAAATTGATATCTGACCTCTGTGATATATACAAATTTATATCTGACCTCTGTGACATACACAAATGTATATCTGAAATTGATATCTAACCTCTGTGATATACACAAATGTATATCTGAAATTTATATCTGTCCTCTGTGCCATACACAAATGTATATCTGAAATTGATATCTGACCTCTGTGATATACACAAATGTATATCTGAAATTGATATCTAACCTCTGTGCCATACACAAATGTATATCTGAAATTGATATCTGTCCTCTGTGCCATACACAAATGTATATCTGAAATTTATATCTGACCTCTGTGATATACACAAATGTATATCTGAAATTGATATCTGACCTCTGTGCCATACACAAATGTATATCTGAAATTGATATCTGTCCTCTGTGCCATACACAAATGTATATCTGAAATTGATATCTGTCCTCTGTGCCATACACAAATGTATATCTGAAATTTATATCTGACCTCTGTGATATACACAAATGTATATCTGAAATTGATATCTAACCTCTGTGCCATACACAAATGTATATCTGAAATTGATATCTGTCCTCTGTGCCATACACAAATGTATATCTGAAATTTATATCTGACCTCTGTGCCATACACAAATGTATATCTGAAATTGATATCTGACCTCTGTGATATATACAAATTTATATCTGACCTCTGTGACATACACAAATGTATATCTGAAATTGATATCTGACCTCTGTGATATATACAAATTTATATCTGACCTCTGTGATATACACAAATGTATATCTGAAATTGATATCTGACCTCTGTGATATACACAAATGTATATCTGAAATTGATATCTGACCTCTGTGATATACACAAATGTATATCTGAAATTGATATCTAACCTCTGTGCCATACACAAATGTATATCTGAAATTGATATCTGTCCTCTGTGCCATACACAAATGTATATCTGAAATTTATATCTGACCTCTGTGATATACACAAATGTATATCTGAAATTGATATCTGTCCTCTGTGCCATACACAAATGTATATCTGAAATTGATATCTGATCTCTGTGATATACACAAATGTATATCTGAAATTGATATCTGACCTCTGTGATATATACAAATTTATATCTGAAATTGATATCTGACCTCTGTGATATACACAAATGTATATCTGAAATTGATATCTGACCTCTGTGATATACACAAATGTATATCTGAAATTGATATCTAACCTCTGTGCCATACACAAATGTATATCTGAAATTGATATCTGTCCTCTGTGCCATACACAAATGTATATCTGAAATTGATTTCTGACCTCTGTGATATATACAAATTTATATCTGACCTCTGTGACATACACAAATGTATATCTGAAATTGATATCTGACCTTTGTGATATATACAAATTTATATCTGACCTCTGTGATATACACAAATGTATATCTGAAATTGATATCTGACCTCTGTGATATACACAAATGTATATCTGAAATTGATATCTGTCCTCTGTGCCATACACAAATGTATATCTGAAATTGATATCTGATCTCTGTGATATACACAAATGTATATCTGAAATTGATATCTGACCTCTGTGATATATACAAATTTATATCTGACCTCTGTGACATACACAAATGTATATCTGAAATTGATATATGACCTCTGTGATATATACAAATTTATATCTGACCTCTGTGATATACACAAATGTATATCTGAAATTGATATCTGACCTCTGTGATATACACAAATGTATATCTGAAATTGATATCTGTCCTCTGTGCCATACACAAATGTATATCTGAAATTGATATCTAACCTCTATGACATACACAAATGTATATCTGAAATTGATATCTGACCTCTGTGATATATACAAATGTATATCTGAAATTGATATCTAACCTCTGTGCCATACACAAATGTATATCTGAAATTGATATCTGACCTCTGTGATATATACAAATTTATATCTGACCTCTGTGCCATACACAAATGTATATCTGAAATTGATATCTGTCCTCTGTGACATACACAAATGTATATCTGAAATTGATATCTTACCTCTGTGATATATACAAATTTATATCTGACCTCTGTGACATACACAAATGTATATCTGAAATTGATATCTGACCTCTGTGATATATACAAATTTATATCTGACCTCTGTGATATACACAAATGTATATCTGAAATTGATATCTGACCTCTGTGATATACACAAATGTATATCTGAAATTGATATCTGTCCTCTGTGCCATACACAAATGTATATCTGAAATTGATATCTGACCTCTGTGATATATACAAATTTATATCTGACCTCTGTGACATACACAAATGTATATCTGAAATTGATATCTGACCTCTGTGATATATACAAATTTATATCTGACCTCTGTGACATACACAAATGTATATCTGAAATTGATATCTGACCTCTGTGATATACACAAATGTATATCTGAAATTGATATCTGTCCTCTGTGCCATACACAAATGTATATCTGAAATTGATATCTAACCTCTATGACATACACAAATGAATATCAGAAATTGATATCTGACCTCTGTGATATATACAAATGTATATCTGAAATTGATATCTAACCTCTGTGCCATACACAAATGTATATCTGAAATTGATATCTGACCTCTGTGATATATACAAATTTATATCTGACCTCTGTGCCATACACAAATGTATATCTGAAATTGATATCTGTCCTCTGTGCCATACACAAATGTATATCTGAAATTGATATCTGTCCTCTGTGCCATACACAAATGTATATCTGAAATTGATATCTGACCTCTGTGATATATACAAATTTATATCTGACCTCTGTGACATACACAAATGTATATCTGAAATTGATATCTAACCTCTGTGATAAACACAAATGTATATCTGAAATTTATATCTGTCCTCTGTGCCATACACAAATGTATATCTGAAATTGATATCTGACCTCTGTGATATACACAAATGTATATCTGAAATTGATATCTGACCTCTGTGATATATACAAATTTATATCTGACCTCTGTGCCATACACAAATGTATATCTGAAATTGATATCTGTCCTCTGTGCCATACACAAATGTATATCTGAAATTGATATCTGTCCTCTGTGCCATACACAAATGTATATCTGAAATTGATATCTGTCCTCTGTGCCATACACAAATGTATATCTGAAATTGATATCTGTCCTCTGTGCCATACACAAATGTATATCTGAAATTGATATCTGTCCTCTGTGCCATACACAAATGTATATCTGAAATTGATATCTGACCTCTGTGATATATACAAATTTATATCTGACCTCTGTGACATACACAAATGTATATCTGAAATTGATATCTAACCTCTGTGATATACACAAATGTATATCTGAAATTTATTTCTGTCCTCTGTGCCATACACAAATGTATATCTGAAATTGATATCTGACCTCTGTGATATACACAAATGTATATCTGAAATTGATATCTAACCTCTGTGCCATACACAAATGTATATCTGAAATTGATATCTGTCCTCTGTGCCATACACAAATGTATATCTGAAATTTATATCTGACCTCTGTGATATACACAAATGTATATCTGAAATTGATATCTAACCTCTGTGCCATACACAAATGTATATCTGAAATTGATATCTGTCCTCTGTGCCATACACAAATGTATATCTGAAATTTATATCTGACCTCTGTGATATACACAAATGTATATCTGAAATTGATATCTGTCCTCTGTGCCATACACAAATGTATATCTGAAATTGATATCTGACCTCTGTGATATATACAAATTTATATCTGACCTCTGTGACATACACAAATGTATATCTGAAATTGATATCTGACCTCTGTGATATATACAAATTTATATCTGACCTCTGTGCCATACACAAATGTATATCTGAAATTGATATCTGTCCTCTGTGCCATACACAAATGTATATCTGAAATTGATATCTGACCTCTGTGATATATAGAAATTTATATCTGACCTCTGTGACATACACAAATGTATATCTGAAATTGATATCTGACCTCTGTGATATATACAAATTTATATCTGACCTCTGTTATATACACAAATGTATATCTGAAATTGATATCTGACCTCTGTGATATACACAAATGTATATCTGAAATTGATATCTAACCTCTGTGCCATACACAAATGTATATCTGAAATTGATATCTGACCTCTGTGATATATACAAATTTATATCTGACCTCTGTGCCATACACAAATGTATATCTGAAATTGATATCTGTCCTCTGTGCCATACACAAATGTATATCTGAAATTGATATCTGACCTCTGTGATATATACAAATTTATATCTGACCTCTGTGACATACACAAATGTATATCTGAAATTGATATCTGACCTCTGTGATATATACAAATTTATATCTGACCTCTGTGATATACACAAATGTATATCTGAAATTGATATCTGACCTCTGTGATATACACAAATGTATATCTGAAATTGATATCTAACCTCTGTGCCATACACAAATGTATATCTGAAATTGATATCTGTCCTCTGTGCCATACACAAATGTATATCTGAAATTTATATCTGACCTCTGTGATATACACAAATGTATATCTGAAATTGATATCTAACCTCTGTGCCATACACAAATGTATATCTGAAATTGATATCTGTCCTCTGTGCCATACACAAATGTATATCTGAAATTGATATCTGACCTCTGTGCCATACACAAATGTATATCTGAAATTTATATCTGATCTCTGTGATATACACAAATGTATATCTGAAATTGATATCTGACCTCTGTGATATACACAAATGTATATCTGAAATTGATATCTGTCCTCTGTGCCATACACAAATGTATATCTGAAATTTATATCTGATCTCTGTGATATACACAAATGTATATCTGAAATTGATATCTAACCTCTATGACATACACAAATGTATATCTGAAATTGATATCTGACCTCTGTGATATATACAAATTTATATCTGACCTCTGTGACATACACAAATGTATATCTGAAATTGGTATCTGACCTCTGTGATATATACAAATTTATATCTGACCTCTGTGATATACACAAATGTATATCTGAAATTGATATCTGACCTCTGTGATATACACAAATGTATATCTGAAATTGATATCTGACCTCTGTGATATACACAAATGTATATCTGAAATTGATATCTGACCTCTGTGATATAAACAAATTTATATCTGACCTCTGTGATATACACAAATGTATATCTGAAATTGATATCTGACCTCTGTGATATATACAAATTTATATCTGACCTCTGTGACATACACAAATGTATATCTGAAATTGATATCTAACCTCTGTGATATACACAAATGTATATCTGAAATTGATATCTGACCTCTGTGATATATACAAATTTATATCTGACCTCTGTGATATACACAAATGTATATCTGAAATTGATATCTGACCTCTGTGATATATACAAATTTATATCTGACCTCTGTGATATACACAAATGTATATCTGAAATTGATATCTGACCTCTGTGATATATACAAATTTATATCTGACCTCTGTGACATACACAAATGTATATCTGAAATTGATATCTAACCTCTGTGACATACACAAATGTATATCTGAAATTGATATCTGTCCTCTGTGCCATACACAAATGTATATTTGAAATTGATATCTGACCTCTGTGATATATACAAATTTATATCTGACCTCTGTGATATACACAAATGTATATCTGAAATTGATATCTAACCTCTGTGATATACACAAATGTATATCTGAAATTGATATCTGACCTCTGTGATATATACAAATTTATATCTGACCTCTGTGATATACACAAATGTATATCTGAAATTGATATCTAACCTCTGTGATAAACACAAATGTATATCTGAAATTTATATCTGTCCTCTGTGCCATACACAAATGTATATCTGAAATTTATATCTGTCCTCTGTGCCATACACAAATGTATATCTGAAATTGATATCTGACCTCTGTGATATATACAAATTTATATCTGACCTCTGTGATATACACAAATGTATATCTGAAATTGATATCTGTCCTCTGTGCCATACACAAATGTATATCTGAAATTGATATCTGACCTCTGTGATATATACAAATTTATATCTGACCTCTGTGATATACACAAATGTATATCTGAAATTGATATCTGACCTCTGTGATATATACAAATTTATATCTGTCCTCTGTGCCATACACAAATGTATATCTGAAATTGATATCTGACCTCTGTGATATATACAAATTTATATCTGACCTCTGTGACATACACAAATGTATATCTGAAATTGATATCTGTCCTCTGTGCCATACACAAATGTATATCTGAAATTGATATCTGACCTCTGTGATATATACAAATTTATATCTAACCTCTGTGATATACACAAATGTATATCTGAAATTGATATCTGACCTCTGTGATATATACAAATTTATATCTGACCTCTGTGATATACACAAATGTATATCTGAAATTGATATCTGACCTCTGTGATATATACAAATTTATATCTGACCTCTGTGACATACACAAATGTATATCTGAAATTGATATCTAACCTCTGTGACATACACAAATGTATATCTGAAATTGATATCTGTCCTCTGTGCCATACACAAATGTATATCTGAAATTGATATCTGACCTCTGTGATATATACAAATTTATATCTGACCTCTGTGATATACACAAATGTATATCTGAAATTGATATCTGACCTCTGTGATATACACAAATGTATATCTGAAATTGATATCTGACCTCTGTGATATATACAAATTTATATCTGACCTCTGTGATATACACAAATGTATATCTGAAATTGATATCTAACCTCTGTGATAAACACAAATGTATATCTGAAATTTATATCTGTCCTCTGTGCCATACACAAATGTATATCTGAAATTTATATCTGTCCTCTGTGCCATACACAAATGTATATCTGAAATTGATATCTGACCTCTGTGATATATACAAATTTATATCTGACCTCTGTGATATACACAAATGTATATCTGAAATTTATATCTGTCCTCTGTGCCATACACAAATGTATATCTGAAATTGATATCTGACCTCTGTGATATATACAAATTTATATCTGACCTCTGTGATATACACAAATGTATATCTGAAATTGATATCTGACCTCTGTGATATATACAAATTTATATCTGTCCTCTGTGCCATACACAAATGTATATCTGAAATTGATATCTGACCTCTGTGATATATACAAATTTATATCTGACCTCTGTGACATACACAAATGTATATCTGAAATTGATATCTGTCCTCTGTGCCATACACAAATGTATATCTGAAATTGATATCTGACCTCTGTGATATATACAAATTTATATCTGACCTCTGTGATATACACAAATGTATATCTGAAATTGATATCTGACCTCTGTGATATACACAAATGTATATCTGAAATTGATATCTGTCCTCTGTGCCATACACAAATGTATATCTGAAATTGATATCTGACCTCTGTGATATATACAAATTTATATCTGACCTCTGTGATATACACAAATGTATATCTGAAATTGATATCTAACCTCTGTGATAAACACAAATGTATATCTGAAATTGATATCTAACCTCTGTGCCATACACAAATGTATATCTGAAATTGATATCTAACCTCTGTGACATACACAAATGTATATCTGAAATTGATATCTGTCCTCTGTGCCATACACAAATGTATATCTGAAATTGATATCTGACCTCTGTGATATATACAAATTTATATCTGACCTCTGTGATATACACAAATGTATATCTGAAATTGATATCTAACCTCTGTGATAAACACAAATGTATATCTGAAATTTATATCTGTCCTCTGTGCCATACACAAATGTATATCTGAAATTTATATCTGACCTCTGTGCCATACACAAATGTATATCTGAAATTGATATCTGACCTCTGTGATATATACAAATTTATATCTGACCTCTGTGATATACACAAATGTATATCTGAAATTGATATCTAACCTCTGTGATAAACACAAATGTATATCTGAAATTTATATCTGTCCTCTGTGCCATACACAAATGTATATCTGAAATTTATATCTGACCTCTGTGCCATACACAAATGTATATCTGAAATTGATATCTGACCTCTGTGATATATACAAATTTATATCTGACCTCTGTGATATACACAAATGTATATCTGAAATTGATATCTAACCTCTGTGACATACACAAATGTATATCTGAAATTGATATCTGTCCTCTGTGCCATACACAAATGTATATCTGAAATTGATATCTGTCCTCTGTGATATATACAAATTTATATCTGACCTCTGTGATATACACAAATTTATATCTAAAATTGATATCTGACCTCTTTAACATACACAAATGTATATCTGAAATTGATATCTGACCTCTGTGCCATACACAAATGTATATCTGAAATTGATATCTGACCTCTGTGATATACACAAATGTATATCTGAAATTGATATCTGACCTCTGTAACATACACAAATGTATATCTGAAATTGATATCTGACCTCTGTGATATATACAAATTTATATCTGACCTCTGTGACATACACAAATGTATATCTGAAATTGATATCTGTCCTCTGTGCCATACACAAATGTATATCTGAAATTAATATCTGACCTCTGTGATATATACAAATTTATATCTGACCTCTGTGACATACACAAATGTATATCTGAAATTGATATCTGACCTCTGTGATATACACAAATGTATATCTGAAATTGATATCTGTCCTCTGTGCCATACACAAATGTATATCTGAAATTGATATCTGACCTCTGTGATATACACAAATATATAACTGAAATTGATATCTGACCTCTGTGACACACACAAATGTATATCGGAAATTGATATCTGACCTCTGTGATATACACAAATGTATATCTGAAATTGATATCTGACCTCTGTGATATACACAAATGTATATCTGAAATTGATATCTGTCCTCTGTGCCATACACAAATGTATATCTGAAATTGATATCTGATCTCTGTGATATACACAAATGTATATCTGAAATTGATATCTAACCTCTATGACATACACAAATGTATATCTGAAATTGATATCTGACCTCTGTGATATATACAAATGTATATCTGAAATTGATATCTAACCTCTGTGCCATACACAAATGTATATCTGAAATTGATATCTGACCTCTGTGATATATACAAATTTATATCTGACCTCTGTGCCATACACAAATGTATATCTGAAATTGATATCTGTCCTCTGTGCCATACACAAATGTATATCTGAAATTGATATCTGTCCTCTGTGCCATACACAAATGTATATCTGAAATTGATATCTGACCTCTGTGATATATACAAATTTATATCTGACCTCTGTGACATACACAAATGTATATCTGAAATTGATATCTAACCTCTGTGATATACACATATGTATATCTGAAATTTATATCTGTCCTCTGTGCCATACACAAATGTATATCTGAAATTTATATCTGACCTCTGTGATATACACAAATGTATATCTGAAATTGATATCTAACCTCTGTGCCATACACAAATGTATATCTGAAATTGATATCTGTCCTCTGTGCCATACACAAATGTATATCTGAAATTTATATCTGACCTCTGTGATATACACAAATGTATATCTGAAATTGATATCTAACCTCTGTGACATACACAAATGTATATCTGAAATTGATATCTGTCCTCTGTGCCATACACAAATGTATATCTGAAATTTATATCTGACCTCTGTGCCATACACAAATGTATATCTGAAATTGATATCTGACCTCTGTGATATATACAAATTTATATCTGACCTCTGTGACATACACAAATGTATATCTGAAATTGATATCTGACCTCTGTGATATATACAAATTTATATCTGACCTCTGTGATATACACAAATGTATATCTGAAATTGATATCTGACCTCTGTGATATACACAAATGTATATCTGAAATTGATATCTGACCTCTGTGATATACACAAATGTATATCTGAAATTGATATCTAACCTCTGTGCCATACACAAATGTATATCTGAAATTGATATCTGTCCTCTGTGCCATACACAAATGTATATCTGAAATTTATATCTGACCTCTGTGATATACACAAATGTATATCTGAAATTGATATCTGTCCTCTGTGCCATACACAAATGTATATCTGAAATTGATATCTGACCTCTGTGATATATACAAATTTATATCTGACCTCTGTGACATACACAAATGTATATCTGAAATTGATATCTGACCTCTGTGATATATACAAATTTATATCTGACCTCTGTGATATACACAAATGTATATCTGAAATTGATATCTGACCTCTGTGATATACACAAATGTATATCTGAAATTGATATCTGTCCTCTGTGCCATACACAAATGTATATCTGAAATTGATATCTGACCTCTGTGATATACACAAATGTATATCTGAAATTGATATCTGACCTCTGTGATATATACAAATTTATATCTGACCTCTGTGACATACACAAATGTATATCTGAAATTGATATCTGACCTCTGTGATATATACAAATTTATATCTGACCTCTGTGACATACACAAATGTATATCTGAAATTGATATCTGACCTCTGTGATATACACAAATGTATATCTGAAATTGATATCTGTCCTCTGTGCCATACACAAATGTATATCTGAAATTGATATCTGACCTCTGTGATATACACAAATGTATATCTGAAATTTATATCTGACCTCTGTGATATACACAAATGTATATCTGAAATTGATATCTGACCTCTGTGATATACACAAATGTATATCTGAAATTGATATCTGTCCTCTGTGCCATACACAAATGTATATCTGAAATTGATATCTGACCTCTGTGATATACACAAATATATAACTGAAATTGATATCTGACCTCTGTGACACACACAAATGTATATCGGAAATTGATATCTGACCTCTGTGATATACACAAATGTATATCTGAAATTGATATCTGACCTCTGTGATATACACAAATGTATATCTGAAATTGATATCTGTCCTCTGTGCCATACACAAATGTATATCTGAAATTGATATCTGATCTCTGTGATATACACAAATGTATATCTGAAATTGATATCTTACCTCTATGACATACACAAATGTATATCTGAAATTGATATCTGACCTCTGTGATATATACAAATGTATATCTGAAATTGATATCTAACCTCTGTGCCATACACAAATGTATATCTGAAATTGATATCTGACCTCTGTGATATATACAAATTTATATCTGACCTCTGTGCCATACACAAATGTATATCTGAAATTGATATCTGTCCTCTGTGCCATACACAAATGTATATCTGAAATTGATATCTGTCCTCTGTGCCATACACAAATGTATATCTGAAATTGATATCTGACCTCTGTGATATATACAAATTTATATCTGACCTCTGTGACATACACAAATGTATATCTGAAATTGATATCTAACCTCTGTGATATACACAAATGTATATCTGAAATTTATATCTGTCCTCTGTGCCATACACAAATGTATATCTGAAATTGATATCTGACCTCTGTGATATACACAAATGTATATCTGAAATTGATATCTAACCTCTGTGCCATACACAAATGTATATCTGAAATTGATATCTGTCCTCTGTGCCATACACAAATGTATATCTGAAATTTATATCTGACCTCTGTGATATACACAAATGTATATCTGAAATTGATATCTAACCTCTGTGCCATACACAAATGTATATCTGAAATTGATATCTGTCCTCTGTGCCATACACAAATGTATATCTGAAATTGATATCTGTCCTCTGTGCCATACACAAATGTATATCTGAAATTTATATCTGACCTCTGTGATATACACAAATGTATATCTGAAATTGATATCTAACCTCTGTGCCATACACAAATGTATATCTGAAATTGATATCTGTCCTCTGTGCCATACACAAATGTATATCTGAAATTTATATCTGACCTCTGTGCCATACACAAATGTATATCTGAAATTGATATCTGACCTCTGTGATATATACAAATTTATATCTGTCCTCTGTGACATACACAAATGTATATCTGAAATTGATATCTGACCTCTGTGATATATACAAATTTATATCTGACCTCTGTGACATACACAAATGTATATCTGAAATTGATATCTGACCTCTGTGATATACACAAATGTATATCTGAAATTGATATCTGACCTCTGTGATATACACAAATGTATATCTGAAATTGATATCTAACCTCTGTGCCATACACAAATGTATATCTGAAATTGATATCTGTCCTCTGTGCCATACACAAATGTATATCTGAAATTTATATCTGACCTCTGTGATATACACAAATGTATATCTGAAATTGATATCTGTCCTCTGTGCCATACACAAATGTATATCTGAAATTGATATCTGATCTCTGTGATATACACAAATGTATATCTGAAATTGATATCTGACCTCTGTGATATATACAAATTTATATCTGAAATTGATATCTGACCTCTGTGATATACACAAATGTATATCTGAAATTGATATCTGACCTCTGTGATATACACAAATGTATATCTGAAATTGATATCTAACCTCTGTGCCATACACAAATGTATATCTGAAATTGATATCTGTCCTCTGTGCCATACACAAATGTATATCTGAAATTGATATCTGACCTCTGTGATATATACAAATTTATATCTGACCTCTGTGACATACACAAATGTATATCTGAAATTGATATCTGACCTTTGTGATATATACAAATTTATATCTGACCTCTGTGATATACACAAATGTATATCTGAAATTGATATCTGACCTCTGTGATATACACAAATGTATATCTGAAATTGATATCTGTCCTCTGTGCCATACACAAATGTATATCTGAAATTGATATCTGACCTCTGTGATATACACAAATGTATATCTGAAATTGATATCTGACCTCTGTGATATATACAAATTTATATCTGACCTCTGTGACATACACAAATGTATATCTGAAATTGATATCTGACCTCTGTGATATATACAAATTTATATCTGACCTCTGTGATATACACAAATGTATATCTGAAATTGATATCTGACCTCTGTGATATACACAAATGTATATCTGAAATTGATATCTGTCCTCTGTGCCATACACAAATGTATATCTGAAATTGATATCTAACCTCTATGACATACACAAATGTATATCTGAAATTGATATCTGACCTCTGTGATATATACAAATGTATATCTGAAATTGATATCTAACCTCTGTGCCATACACAAATGTATATCTGAAATTGATATCTGACCTCTGTGATATATACAAATTTATATCTGACCTCTGTGCCATACACAAATGTATATCTGAAATTGATATCTGTCCTCTGTGCCATACACAAATGTATATCTGAAATTGATATCTGACCTCTGTGATATATACAAATTTATATCTGACCTCTGTGACATACACAAATGTATATCTGAAATTGATATCTGACCTCTGTGATATATACAAATTTATATCTGACCTCTGTGATATACACAAATGTATATCTGAAATTGATATCTGACCTCTGTGATATACACAAATGTATATCTGAAATTGATATCTGTCCTCTGTGCCATACACAAATGTATATCTGAAATTGATATCTGACCTCTGTGATATATACAAATTTATATCTGACCTCTGTGACATACACAAATGTATATCTGAAATTGATATCTGACCTCTGTGATATATACAAATTTATATCTGACCTCTGTGATATACACAAATGTATATCTGAAATTGATATCTGACCTCTGTGATATACACAAATGTATATCTGAAATTGATATCTGTCCTCTGTGCCATACACAAATGTATATCTGAAATTGATATCTAACCTCTATGACATACACAAATGAATATCAGAAATTGATATCTGACCTCTGTGATATATACAAATGTATATCTGAAATTGATATCTAACCTCTGTGCCATACACAAATGTATATCTGAAATTGATATCTGACCTCTGTGATATATACAAATTTATATCTGACCTCTGTGCCATACACAAATGTATATCTGAAATTGATATCTGTCCTCTGTGCCATACACAAATGTATATCTGAAATTGATATCTGTCCTCTGTGCCATACACAAATGTATATCTGAAATTGATATCTGACCTCTGTGATATATACAAATTTATATCTGACCTCTGTGACATACACAAATGTATATCTGAAATTGATATCTAACCTCTGTGATAAACACAAATGTATATCTGAAATTTATATCTGTCCTCTGTGCCATACACAAATGTATATCTGAAATTGATATCTGACCTCTGTGATATACACAAATGTATATCTGAAATTGATATCTGACCTCTGTGATATATACAAATTTATATCTGACCTCTGTGCCATACACAAATGTATATCTGAAATTGATATCTGTCCTCTGTGCCATACACAAATGTATATCTGAAATTGATATCTGTCCTCTGTGCCATACACAAATGTATATCTGAAATTGATATCTGACCTCTGTGCCATACACAAATGTATATCTGAAATTGATATCTGTCCTCTGTGCCATACACAAATGTATATCTGAAATTGATATCTGTCCTCTGTGCCATACACAAATGTATATCTGAAATTGATATCTGTCCTCTGTGCCATACACAAATGTATATCTGAAATTGATATCTGACCTCTGTGATATATACAAATTTATATCTGACCTCTGTGACATACACAAATGTATATCTGAAATTGATATCTAACCTCTGTGATATACACAAATGTATATCTGAAATTTATATCTGTCCTCTGTGCCATACACAAATGTATATCTGAAATTGATATCTGACCTCTGTGATATACACAAATGTATATCTGAAATTGATATCTAACCTCTGTGCCATACACAAATGTATATCTGAAATTGATATCTGTCCTCTGTGCCATACACAAATGTATATCTGAAATTTATATCTGACCTCTGTGATATACACAAATGTATATCTGAAATTGATATCTAACCTCTGTGCCATACACAAATGTATATCTGAAATTGATATCTGTCCTCTGTGCCATACACAAATGTATATCTGAAATTTATATCTGACCTCTGTGATATACACAAATGTATATCTGAAATTGATATCTGTCCTCTGTGCCATACACAAATGTATATCTGAAATTGATATCTGACCTCTGTGATATATACAAATTTATATCTGACCTCTGTGACATACACAAATGTATATCTGAAATTGATATCTGACCTCTGTGATATATACAAATTTATATCTGACCTCTGTGCCATACACAAATGTATATCTGAAATTGATATCTGTCCTCTGTGCCATACACAAATGTATATCTGAAATTGATATCTGACCTCTGTGATATATAGAAATTTATATCTGACCTCTGTGATATATACAAATTTATATCTGACCTCTGTGATATACACAAATGTATATCTGAAATTGATATCTGACCTCTGTGATATATACAAATTTATATCTGACCTCTGTGATATACACAAATGTATATCTGAAATTGATATCTGACCTCTGTGATATATACAAATTTATATCTGACCTCTGTGACATACACAAATGTATATCTGAAATTGATATCTGACCTCTGTGATATATACAAATTTATATCTGACCTCTGTGATATACACAAATGTATATCTGAAATTGATATCTGACCTCTGTGATATACACAAATGTATATCTGAAATTGATATCTGTCCTCTGTGCCATACACAAATGTATATCTGAAATTGATATCTGACCTCTGTGATATATACAAATTTATATCTGACCTCTGTGACATACACAAATGTATATCTGAAATTGATATCTAACCTCTGTGACATACACAAATGTATATCTGAAATTGATATCTGTCCTCTGTGCCATACACAAATGTATATTTGAAATTGATATCTGACCTCTGTGATATATAAAAATTTATATCTGACCTCTGTGATATACACAAATGTATATCTGAAATTGATATCTAACCTCTGTGATATACACAAATGTATATCTGAAATTGATATCTGACCTCTGTGATATATACAAATTTATATCTGACCTCTGTGATATACACAAATGTATATCTGAAATTGATATCTAACCTCTGTGATAAACACAAATGTATATCTGAAATTTATATCTGTCCTCTGTGCCATACACAAATGTATATCTGAAATTTATATCTGTCCTCTGTGCCATACACAAATGTATATCTGAAATTGATATCTGACCTCTGTGATATATACAAATTTATATCTGACCTCTGTGATATACACAAATGTATATCTGAAATTGATATCTGTCCTCTGTGCCATACACAAATGTATATCTGAAATTGATATCTGACCTCTGTGATATATACAAATTTATATCTGACCTCTGTGATATACACAAATGTATATCTGAAATTGATATCTGACCTCTGTGATATATACAAATTTATATCTGTCCTCTGTGCCATACACAAATGTATATCTGAAATTGATATCTGACCTCTGTGATATATACAAATTTATATCTGACCTCTGTGACATACACAAATGTATATCTGAAATTGATATCTGTCCTCTGTGCCATACACAAATGATTATCTGAAATTGATATCTGACCTCTGTGATATATACAAATTTATATCTAACCTCTGTGATATACACAAATGTATATCTGAAATTGATATCTGACCTCTGTGATATATACAAATTTATATCTGACCTCTGTGATATACACAAATGTATATCTGAAATTGATATCTGACCTCTGTGATATATACAAATTTATATCTGACCTCTGTGACATACACAAATGTATATCTGAAATTGATATCTAACCTCTGTGACATACACAAATGTATATCTGAAATTGATATCTGTCCTCTGTGCCATACACAAATGTATATCTGAAATTGATATCTGACCTCTGTGATATATACAAATTTATATCTGACCTCTGTGATATACACAAATGTATATCTGAAATTGATATCTAACCTCTGTGATAAACACAAATGTATATCTGAAATTGATATCTGACCTCTGTGATATATACAAATTTATATCTGACCTCTGTGATATACACAAATGTATATCTGAAATTGATATCTGACCTCTGTGATATATACAAATTTATATCTGACCTCTGTGACATACACAAATGTATATCTGAAATTGATATCTAACCTCTGTGACATACACAAATGTATATCTGAAATTGATATCTGTCCTCTGTGCCATACACAAATGTATATCTGAAATTGATATCTGACCTCTGTGATATATACAAATTTATATCTGACCTCTGTGATATACACAAATGTATATCTGAAATTGATATCTAACCTCTGTGATATACACAAATGTATATCTGAAATTGATATCTGACCTCTGTGATATATACAAATTTATATCTGACCTCTGTGATATACACAAATGTATATCTGAAATTGATATCTAACCTCTGTGATAAACACAAATGTATATCTGAAATTTATATCTGTCCTCTGTGCCATACACAAATGTATATCTGAAATTTATATCTGTCCTCTGTGCCATACACAAATGTATATCTGAAATTGATATCTGACCTCTGTGATATATACAAATTTATATCTGACCTCTGTGATATACACAAATGTATATCTGAAATTGATATCTGTCCTCTGTGCCATACACAAATGTATATCTGAAATTGATATCTGACCTCTGTGATATATACAAATTTATATCTGACCTCTGTGATATACACAAATGTATATCTGAAATTGATATCTGACCTCTGTGATATATACAAATTTATATCTGTCCTCTGTGCCATACACAAATGTATATCTGAAATTGATATCTGACCTCTGTGATATATACAAATTTATATCTGACCTCTGTGACATACACAAATGTATATCTGAAATTGATATCTGTCCTCTGTGCCATACACAAATGTATATCTGAAATTGATATCTGACCTCTGTGATATATACAAATTTATATCTGACCTCTGTGATATACACAAATGTATATCTGAAATTGATATCTGACCTCTGTGATATACACAAATGTATATCTGAAATTGATATCTATCCTCTGTGCCATACACAAATGTATATCTGAAATTGATATCTGACCTCTGTGATATATACAAATTTATATCTGACCTCTGTGATATACACAAATGTATATCTGAAATTGATATCTAACCTCTGTGATAAACACAAATGTATATCTGAAATTGATATCTAACCTCTGTGACATACACAAATGTATATCTGAAATTGATATCTGTCCTCTGTGCCATACACAAATGTATATCTGAAATTGATATCTGACCTCTGTGATATATACAAATTTATATCTGAAATTGATATCTGTCCTCTGTGCCATACACAAATGTATATCTGAAATTGATATCTAACCTCTGTGATAAACACAAATGTATATCTGAAATTGATATCTAACCTCTGTGACATACACAAATGTATATCTGAAATTGATATCTGTCCTCTGTGCCATACACAAATGTATATCTGAAATTTATATCTGTCCTCTGTGCCATACACAAATGTATATCTGAAATTTATATCTGACCTCTGTGCCATACACAAATGTATATCTGAAATTGATATCTGACCTCTGTGATATATACAAATTTATATCTGACCTCTGTGATATACACAAATGTATATCTGAAATTGATATCTAACCTCTGTGATAAACACAAATGTATATCTGAAATTTATATCTGTCCTCTGTGCCATACACAAATGTATATCTGAAATTGATATCTGTCCTCTGTGCCATACACAAATGTATATCTGAAATTGATATCTGTCCTCTGTGATATATACAAATTTATATCTGACCTCTGTGATATACACAAATTTATATCTAAAATTGATATCTGACCTCTTTAACATACACAAATGTATATCTGAAATTGATATCTGACCTCTGTGCCATACACAAATGTATATCTGAAATTGATATCTGACCTCTGTGATATACACAAATGTATATCTGAAATTGATATCTGACCTCTGTAACATACACAAATGTATATCTGAAATTGATATCTGACCTCTGTGATATATACAAATTTATATCTGACCTCTGTGACATACACAAATGTATATCTGAAATTGATATCTGTCCTCTGTGCCATACACAAATGTATATCTGAAATTAATATCTGACCTCTGTGATATATACAAATTTATATCTGACCTCTGTGACATACACAAATGTATATCTGAAATTGATATCTGACCTCTGTGATATACACAAATGTATATCTGAAATTGATATCTGATCTCTGTGCCATACACAAATGTATATCTGAAATTGATATCTGACCTCTGTGATATATACAAATTTATATCTGACCTCTGTGATATACACAAATGTATATCTGAAATTGATATCTGACCTCTGTGATAAACACAAATGTATATCTGAAATTGATATCTGACCTCTGTGATATATACAAATTTATATCTGTCCTCTGTGCCATACACAAATGTATATCTGAAATTGATATCTGACCTCTGTGATATATACAAATTTATATCTGACCTCTGTGATATACACAAATGTATATCTGAAATTGATATCTGTCCTCTGTGCCATACACAAATGTATATCTGAAATTGATATCTGACCTCTGTGATATATACAAATGTATATCTGAAATTGATATCTGACCTCTGTGCCATACACAAATGTATATCTGAAATTGATATCTGATCTCTGTGATATACACAAATGTATATCTGAAATTGATATCTGTCCTCTGTGCCATACACAAATGTATATCTGAAATTGATATCTGACCTCTGTGATATACACAAATGTATATCTGAAATTGATATCTGATCTCTGTGCCATACACAAATGTATATCTGAAATTGATATCTGACCTCTGTGATATATACAAATTTATATCTGACCTCTGTGATATACACAAATGTATATCTGAAATTGATATCTGACCTCTGTGATAAACACAAATGTATATCTGAAATTGATATCTGACCTCTGTGATATATACAAATTTATATCTGTCCTCTGTGCCATACACAAATGTATATCTGAAATTGATATCTGACCTCTGTGATATATACAAATTTATATCTGACCTCTGTGATATACACAAATGTATATCTGAAATTGATATCTGTCCTCTGTGCCATACACAAATGTATATCTGAAATTGATATCTGACCTCTGTGATATATACAAATGTATATCTGAAATTGATATCTGACCTCTGTGCCATACACAAATGTATATCTGAAATTGATATCTGACCTCTGTGATATATACAAATTTATATCTGACCTCTGTGACATACACAAATGTATATCTGAAATTGATATCTAACCTCTGTGACATACACAAATGTATATCTGAAATTGATATCTGTCCTCTGTGCCATACACAAATGTATATCTCAAATTGATATCTAACCTCTGTGATATATACAAATTTATATCTGACCTCTGTGACATACACAAATGTATATCTGAAATTGATATCTGACCTCTGTGACATACACAAATGTATATCTGAAATTGATATCTGTCCTCTGTGCCATACACAAATGTATATCTGAAATTGATATCTGACCTCTGTGATATATACAAATTTATATCTGACCTCTGTGACATACACAAATGTATATCTGAAATTGATATCTGTCCTCTGTGCCATACACAAATGTATATCTGAAATTGATATCTGACCTCTGTGATATATACAAATTTATATCTGACCTCTGTGACATACACAAATGTATATCTGAAATTGATATCTGACCTCTGTGACATACACAAATGTATATCTGAAATTGATATCTGTCCTCTGTGCCATACACAAATGTATATCTGAAATTGATATCTGACCTCTGTGATATATACAAATTTATATCTGACCTCTGTGACATACACAAATGTATATCTGAAATTGATATCTGTCCTCTGTGCCATACACAAATGTATATCTGAAATTAATATCTGACCTCTGTGATATATACAAATTTATATCTGACCTCTGTGACATACACAAATGTATATCTGAAATTGATATCTGACCTCTGTGATATATACAAATTTATATCTGACCTCTGTGACATACACAAATGTATATCTGAAATTGATATCTGACCTCTGTGACATACACAAATGTATATCTGAAATTGATATCTGTCCTCTGTGCCATACACAAATGTATATCTGAAATTGATATCTGACCTCTGTGATATATACAAATTTATATCTGACCTCTGTGACATACACAAATGTATATCTGAAATTGATATCTGTCCTCTGTGCCATACACAAATGTATATCTGAAATTGATATCTGACCTCTGTGATATATACAAATTTATATCTGACCTCTGTGACATACACAAATGTATATCTGAAATTGATATCTGTCCTCTGTGACATACACAAATGTATATCTGAAATTGATATCTGTCCTCTGTGCCATACACAAATGTATATCTGAAATTGATATCTGACCTCTGTGATATATACAAATTTATATCTGACCTCTGTGACATACACAAATGTATATCTGAAATTGATATCTGTCCTCTGTGCCATACACAAATGTATATCTGAAATTAATATCTGACCTCTGTGATATATACAAATTTATATCTGACCTCTGTGACATACACAAATGTATATCTGAAATTGATATCTGACCTCTGTGATATACACAAATGTATATCTGAAATTGATATCTGATCTCTGTGCCATACACAAATGTATATCTGAAATTTATATCTGACCTCTGTGATATACACAAATGTATATCTGAAATTGATATCTGACCTCTGTAACATACACAAATGTATATCTGAAATTGATATCTGACCTCTGTGATATACACAAATTTATATCTAAAATTGATATCTGACCTCTTTAACATACACAAATGTATATTCGAAATTGATATCTGACCTCTGTGATATACACAAATATATAACTGAAATTGATATCTGACCTCTGTGACACACACAAATGTATATCGGAAATTGATATCTGACCTCTGTGATATACACAAATGTATATCTGAAATTGATATCTGACCTCTGTGATATACACAAATGTATATCTGAAATTGATATCTGTCCTCTGTGCCATACACAAATGTATATCTGAAATTGATATCTGACCTCTGTGATATACACAAATATATAACTGAAATTGATATCTGACCTCTGTGACACACACAAATGTATATCGGAAATTGATATCTGACCTCTGTGATATACACAAATGTATATCTGAAATTGATATCTGACCTCTGTGATATACACAAATGTATATCTGAAATTGATATCTGTCCTCTGTGCCATACACAAATGTATATCTGAAATTGATATCTGATCTCTGTGATATACACAAATTTATATCTGAAATTGATATCTAACCTCTATGACATACACAAATGTATATCTGAAATTGATATCTGACCTCTGTGATATATACAAATGTATATCTGAAATTGATATCTAACCTCTGTGCCATACACAAATGTATATCTGAAATTGATATCTGACCTCTGTGATATATACAAATTTATATCTGACCTCTGTGCCATACACAAATGTATATCTGAAATTGATATCTGTCCTCTGTGCCATACACAAATGTATATCTGAAATTGATATCTGTCCTCTGTGCCATACACAAATGTATATCTGAAATTGATATCTGACCTCTGTGATATATACAAATTTATATCTGACCTCTGTGACATACACAAATGTATATCTGAAATTGATATCTAACCTCTGTTATATACACAAATGTATATCTGAAATTTATATCTGTCCTCTGTGCCATACACAAATGTATATCTGAAATTGATATCTGACCTCTGTGATATACACAAATGTATATCTGAAATTGATATCTAACCTCTGTGCCATACACAAATGTATATCTGAAATTGATATCTGTCCTCTGTGCCATACACAAATGTATATCTGAAATTTATATCTGACCTCTGTGATATACACAAATGTATATCTGAAATTGATATCTAACCTCTGTGCCATACACAAATGTATATCTGAAATTGATATCTGTCCTCTGTGCCATACACAAATGTATATCTGAAATTTATATCTGACCTCTGTGCCATACACAAATGTTTATCTGAAATTGATATCTGACCTCTGTGATATATACAAATTTATATCTGACCTCTGTGACATACACAAATGTATATCTGAAATTGATATCTGACCTCTGTGATATATACAAATTTATATCTGACCTCTGTGATATACACAAATGTATATCTGAAATTGATATCTGACCTCTGTGATATACACAAATGTATATCTGAAATTGATATCTGACCTCTGTGATATACACAAATGTATATCTGAAATTGATATCTAACCTCTGTGCCATACACAAATGTATATCTGAAATTGATATCTGTCTTCTGTGCCATACACAAATGTATATCTGAAATTTATATCTGACCTCTGTGATATACACAAATGTATATCTGAAATTGATATCTGTCCTCTGTGCCATACACAAATGTATATCTGAAATTGATATCTGACCTCTGTGAAATATACAAATTTATATCTGACCTCTGTGACATACACAAATGTATATCTGAAATTGATATCTGACCTCTGTGATATATACAAATTTATATCTGACCTCTGTGATATACACAAATGTATATCTGAAATTGATATCTGACCTCTGTGATATACACAAATGTATATCTGAAATTGATATCTGTCCTCTGTGCCATACACAAATGTATATCTGAAATTGATATCTGATCTCTGTGATATACACAAATGTATATCTGAAATTGATATCTGACCTCTGTGATATATACAAATTTATATCTGACCTCTGTGACATACACAAATGTATATCTGAAATTGATATCTGACCTCTGTGATATATACAAATTTATATCTGACCTCTGTGATATACACAAATGTATATCTGAAATTGATATCTGACCTCTGTGATATACACAAATGTATATCTGAAATTGATATCTGTCCTCTGTGCCATACACAAATGTATATCTGAAATTGATATCTGACCTCTGTGAAATATACAAATTTATATCTGACCTCTGTGACATACACAAATGTATATCTGAAATTGATATCTGACCTCTGTGATATATACAAATTTATATCTGACCTCTGTGATATACACAAATGTATATCTGAAATTGATATCTGACCTCTGTGATATACACAAATGTATATCTGAAATTGATATCTGACCTCTGTGATATACACAAATGTATATCTGAAATTGATATCTGTCCTCTGTGCCATACACAAATGTATATCTGAAATTGATATCTGACCTCTGTGATATATACAAATTTATATCTGACCTCTGTGACATACACAAATGTATATCTGAAATTGATATCTGACCTCTGTGATATATACAAATTTATATCTGACCTCTGTGATATACACAAATGTATATCTGAAATTGATATCTGACCTCTGTGATATACCCAAATGTATATCTGAAATTGATATCTGTCCTCTGTGCCATACACAAATGTATATCTGAAATTGATATCTAACCTCTATGACATACACAAATGTATATCTGAAATTGATATCTGACCTCTGTGATATATACAAATGTATATCTGAAATTGATATCTAACCTCTGTGCCATACACAAATGTATATCTGAAATTGATATCTGACCTCTGTGATATATACAAATTTATATCTGACCTCTGTGCCATACACAAATGTATATCTGAAATTGATATCTGTCCTCTGTGCCATACACAAATGTATATCTGAAATTGATATCTGTCCTCTGTGCCATACACAAATGTATATCTGAAATTGATATCTAACCTCTATGACATACACAAATGTATATCTGAAATTGATATCTGACCTCTGTGATATATACAAATGTATATCTGAAATTGATATCTAACCTCTGTGCCATACACAAATGTATATCTGAAATTGATATCTGACCTCTGTGATATATACAAATTTATATCTGACCTCTGTGCCATACACAAATGTATATCTGAAATTGATATCTGTCCTCTGTGCCATACACAAATGTATATCTGAAATTTATATCTGACCTCTGTGCCATACACAAATGTATATCTGAAATTGATATCTGTCCTCTGTGCCATACACAAATATATATCTGAAATTGATATCTGTCCTCTGTGCCATACACAAATGTATATCTGAAATTGATATCTGTCCTCTGTGCCATACACAAATGTATATCTGAAATTGATATCTGTCCTCTGTGCCATACACAAATGTATATCTGAAATTGATATCTGACCTCTGTGATATATACAAATTTATATCTGACCTCTGTGACATACACAAATGTATATCTGAAATTGATATCTGACCTCTGTGATATATACAAATTTATATCTGACCTCTGTGACATACACAAATGTATATCTGAAATTTATATCTGTCCTCTGTGATATATACAAATGTATATCTGAAATTGATATCTAACCTCTGTGCCATACACAAATGTATATCTGAAATTGATATCTGACCTCTGTGATATATACAAATGTATATCTGAAATTGATATCTAACCTCTGTGCCATACACAAATGTATATCTGAAATTGATATCTGACCTCTGTGATATATACAAATTTATATCTGACCTCTGTGACATACACAAATGTATATCTGAAATTGATATCTGACCTCTGTGATATATACAAATTTATATCTGACCTCTGTGATATACACAAATGTATATCTGAAATTGATATCTGACCTCTGTGATATACACAAATGTATATCTGAAATTGATATCTGTCCTCTGTGCCATACACAAATGTATATCTGAAATTGATATCTGACCTCTGTGAAATATACAAATTTATATCTGACCTCTGTGACATACACAAATGTATATCTGAAATTGATATCTGACCTCTGTGATATATACAAATTTATATCTGACCTCTGTGATATACACAAATGTATATCTGAAATTGATATCTGACCTCTGTGATATACACAAATGTATATCTGAAATTGATATCTGACCTCTGTGATATACACAAATGTATATCTGAAATTGATATCTGTCCTCTGTGCCATACACAAATGTATATCTGAAATTGATATCTGACCTCTGTGATATATACAAATTTATATCTGACCTCTGTGACATACACAAATGTATATCTGAAATTGATATCTGACCTCTGTGATATATACAAATGTATATCTGAAATTGATATCTAACCTCTGTGCCATACACAAATGTATATCTGAAATTGATATCTGACCTCTGTGATATATACAAATTTATATCTGACCTCTGTGCCATACACAAATGTATATCTGAAATTGATATCTGACCTCTGTGATATACACAAATGTATATCTGAAATTGATATCTAACCTCTGTGCCATACACAAATGTATATCTGAAATTGATATCTGTCCTCTGTGCCATACACAAATGTATATCTGAAATTTATATCTGACCTCTGTGATATACACAAATGTATATCTGAAATTGATATCTAACCTCTGTGCCATACACAAATGTATATCTGAAATTGATATCTGTCCTCTGTGCCATACACAAATGTATATCTGAAATTTATATCTGACCTCTGTGATATACACAAATGTATATCTGAAATTGATATCTGTCCTCTGTGCCATACACAAATGTATATCTGAAATTGATATCTGACCTCTGTGATATATACAAATTTATATCTGACCTCTGTGACATACACAAATGTATATCTGAAATTGATATCTGACCTCTGTGATATATACAAATTTATATCTGACCTCTGTGATATACACAAATGTATATCTGAAATTGATATCTAACCTCTGTGCCATACACAAATGTATATCTGAAATTGATATCTGTCCTCTGTGCCATACACAAATGTATATCTGAAATTTATATCTGACCTCTGTGATATACACAAATGTATATCTGAAATTGATATCTAACCTCTGTGCCATACACAAATGTATATCTGAAATTGATATCTGTCCTCTGTGCCATACACAAATGTATATCTGAAATTTATATTTGACCTCTGTGATATACACAAATGTATATCTGAAATTGATATCTGTCCTCTGTGCCATACACAAATGTATATCTGAAATTGATATCTGACCTCTGTAATATATACAAATTTATATCTGACCTCTGTGATATACACAAATGTATATCTGAAATTGATATCTGACCTCTGTGATATACACAAATGTATATCTGAAATTGATATCTGTCCTCTGTGCCATACACAAATGTATATCTGAAATTGATATCTGACCTCTGTGATATATACAAATTTATATCTGACCTCTGTGACATACACAAATGTATATCTGAAATTGATATCTGACCTCTGTGATATATACAAATTTATATCTGACCTCTGTGACATACACAAATGTATATATGAAATTGATATCTGACCTCTGTGATATATACAAATTTATATCTGACCTCTGTGATATACACAAATGTATATCTGAAATTGATATCTGACCTCTGTGATATACACAAATGTATATCTGAAATTGATATCTGTCCTCTGTGCCATACACAAATGTATATCTGAAATTGATATCTAACCTCTATGACATACACAAATGTATATCTGAAATTGATATCTGACCTCTGTGATATATACAAATGTATATCTGAAATTGATATCTAACCTCTGTGCCATACACAAATGTATATCTGAAATTGATATCTGACCTCTGTGATATATACAAATTTATATCTGACCTCTGTGACATACACAAATGTATATCTGAAATTGATATCTGTCCTCTGTGCCATACACAAATGTATATCTGAAATTGATATCTGTCCTCTGTGCCATACACAAATGTATATCTGAAATTGATATCTGACCTCTGTGATATATACAAATTTATATCTGACCTCTGTGACATACACAAATGTATATCTGAAATTGATATCTGACCTCTGTGATATATACAAATTTATATCTGACCTCTGTGACATACACAAATGTATATCTGAAATTGATATCTGACCTCTGTGATATATACAAATTTATATCTGACCTCTGTGATATACACAAATGTATATCTGAAATTGATATCTGACCTCTGTGATATACACAAATGTATATCTGAAATTGATATCTGACCTCTGTGATATACACAAATGTATATCTGAAATTGATATCTGTCCTCTGTGCCATACACAAATGTATATCTGAAATTGATATCTGTCCTCTGTGCCATACACAAATGTATATCTGAAATTGATATCTGACCTCTGTGATATATACAAATTTATATCTGACCTCTGTGACATACACAAATGTATATCTGAAATTGATATCTGACCTCTGTGATATATACAAATTTATATCTGACCTCTGTGACATACACAAATGTATATCTGAAATTGATATCTGACCTCTGTGATATATACAAATTTATATCTGACCTCTGTGATATACACAAATGTATATCTGAAATTGATATCTGACCTCTGTGATATACACAAATGTATATCTGAAATTGATATCTGTCCTCTGTGCCATACACAAATGTATATCTGAAATTGATATCTAACCTCTATGACATACACAAATGTATATCTGAAATTGATATCTGACCTCTGTGATATATACAAATGTATATCTGAAATTGATATCTAACCTCTGTGCCATACACAAATGTATATCTGAAATTGATATCTGACCTCTGTGATATATACAAATTTATATCTGACCTCTGTGCCATACACAAATGTATATCTGAAATTGATATCTATCCTCTGTGCCATACACAAATGTATATCTGAAATTGATATCTGTCCTCTGTGCCATACACAAATGTATATCTGAAATTGATATCTGACCTCTGTGATATATACAAATTTATATCTGACCTCTGTGCCATACACAAATGTATATCTGAAATTGATATCTAACCTCTATGACATACACAAATGTATATCTGAAATTGATATCTGACCTCTGTGATATATACAAATGTATATCTGAAATTGATATCTAACCTCTGTGCCATACACAAATGTATATCTGAAATTGATATCTGACCTCTGTGATATATACAAATTTATATCTGACCTCTGTGCCATACACAAATGTATATCTGAAATTGATATCTGTCCTCTGTGCCATACACAAATGTATATCTGAAATTGATATCTGTCCTCTGTGCCATACACAAATGTATATCTGAAATTGATATCTGACCTCTGTGATATATACAAATTTATATCTGACCTCTGTGACATACACAAATGTATATCTGAAATTGATATCTGACCTCTGTGATATATACAAATTTATATCTGACCTCTGTGATATACACAAATGTATATCTGAAATTGATATCTGACCTCTGTGATATACACAAATGTATATCTGAAATTGATATCTGTCCTCTGTGCCATACACAAATGTATATCTGAAATTGATATCTGACCTCTGTGATATATACAAATTTATATCTGACCTCTGTGACATACACAAATGTATATCTGAAATTGATATCTGACCTCTGTGATATATACAAATTTATATCTGACCTCTGTGACATACACAAATGTATATCTGAAATTGATATCTGACCTCTGTGATATATACAAATTTATATCTGACCTCTGTGATATACACAAATGTATATCTGAAATTGATATCTGACCTCTGTGATATACACAAATGTATATCTGAAATTGATATCTGTCCTCTGTGCCATACACAAATGTATATCTGAAATTGATATCTAACCTCTATGACATACACAAATGTATATCTGAAATTGATATCTGACCTCTGTGATATATACAAATGTATATCTGAAATTGATATCTAACCTCTGTGCCATACACAAATGTATATCTGAAATTGATATCTGACCTCTGTGATATATACAAATTTATATCTGACCTCTGTGCCATACACAAATGTATATCTGAAATTGATATCTGTCCTCTGTGCCATACACAAATGTATATCTGAAATTGATATCTGTCCTCTGTGCCATACACAAATGTATATCTGAAATTGATATCTGACCTCTGTGATATATACAAATTTATATCTGACCTCTGTGACATACACAAATGTATATCTGAAATTGATATCTAACCTCTGTGATATACACAAATGTATATCTGAAATTTATATCTGTCCTCTGTGCCATACACAAATGTATATCTGAAATTGATATCTGACCTCTGTGATATACACAAATGTATATCTGAAATTTATATCTGACCTCTGTGATATACACAAATGTATATCTGAAATTGATATCTAACCTCTGTGCCATACACAAATGTATATCTGAAATTGATATCTGTCCTCTGTGCCATACACAAATGTATATCTGAAATTTATATCTGACCTCTGTGATATACACAAATGTATATCTGAAATTGATATCTGTCCTCTGTGCCATACACAAATGTATATCTGAAATTGATATCTGACCTCTGTGATATATACAAATTTATATCTGACCTCTGTGACATACACAAATGTATATCTGAAATTGATATCTGACCTCTGTGATATATACAAATTTATATCTGACCTCTGTGATATACACAAATGTATATCTGAAATTGATATCTGTCCTCTGTGCCATACACAAATGTATATCTGAAATTTATATCTGACCTCTGTGATATACACAAATGTATATCTGAAATTGATATCTAACCTCTGTGCCATACACAAATGTATATCTGAAATTGATATCTGTCCTCTGTGCCATACACAAATGTATATCTGAAATTTATATCTGACCTCTGTGATATACACAAATGTATATCTGAAATTGATATCTGACCTCTGTGCCATACACAAATGTATATCTGAAATTGATATCTGTCCTCTGTGCCATACACAAATGTATATCTGAAATTTATATCTGACCTCTGTGATATACACAAATGTATATCTGAAATTGATATCTGTCCTCTGTGCCATACACAAATGTATATCTGAAATTGATATCTGACCTCTGTGATATATACAAATTTATATCTGACCTCTGTGATATACACAAATGTATATCTGAAATTGATATCTAACCTCTGTGCCATACACAAATGTATATCTGAAATTGATATCTGTCCTCTGTGCCATACACAAATGTATATCTGAAATTGATATCTGATCTCTGTGATATATACAAATTTATATCTGACCTCTGTGACATACACAAATGTATATCTGAAATTTATATCTGACCTCTGTGATATACACAAATGTATATCTGAAATTGATATCTGTCCTCTGTGCCATACACAAATGTATATCTGAAATTGATATCTGACCTCTGTGATATATACAAATTTATATCTGACCTCTGTGACATACACAAATGTATATCTGAAATTGATATCTGACCTCTGTGATATATACAAATTTATATCTGACCTCTGTGACATACACAAATGTATATCTGAAATTGATATCTGACCTCTGTGATATATACAAATTTATATCTGACCTCTGTGACATACACAAATGTATATCTGAAATTGATATCTAACCTCTGTGATATATACAAATTTATATCTGACCTCTGTGACATACACAAATGTATATCTGAAATTGATATCTGACCTCTGTGATATATACAAATTTATATCTGACCTCTGTGACATACACAAATGTATATCTGAAATTGATATCTGACCTCTGTGATATATACAAATTTATATCTGACCTCTGTGATATACACAAATGTATATCTGAAATTGATATCTGACCTCTGTGATATATACAAATTTATATCTGACCTCTGTGACATACACAAATGTATATCTGAAATTGATATCTGACCTCTGTGATATATACAAATTTATATCTGACCTCTGTGACATACACAAATGTATATCTGAAATTGATATCTAACCTCTGTGCCATACACAAATGTATATCTGAAATTGATATCTAACCTCTGTGCCATACACAAATGTATATCTGAAATTGATATCTGTCCTCTGTGCCATACACAAATGTATATCTGAAATTGATATCTGATCTCTGTGATATATACAAATTTATATCTGACCTCTGTGATATACACAAATGTATATCTGAAATTTATATCTGACCTCTGTGATATACACAAATGTATATCTGAAATTGATATCTGTCCTCTGTGCCATACACAAATGTATATCTGAAATTGATATCTGACCTCTGTGATATATACAAATTTATATCTGACCTCTGTGACATACACAAATGTATATCTGAAATTGATATCTGACCTCTGTGATATATACAAATTTATATCTGACCTCTGTGATATACACAAATGTATATCTGAAATTGATATCTAACCTCTGTGCCATACACAAATGTATATCTGAAATTGATATCTGTCCTCTGTGCCATACACAAATGTATATCTAAAATTTATATCTGACCTCTGTGATATACACAAATGTATATCTGAAATTGATATCTGTCCTCTGTGCCATACACAAATGTATATCTGAAATTGATATCTGACCTCTGTGATATATACAAATTTATATCTGACCTGTGTGACATACACAAATGTATATCTGAAATTGATATCTGACCTCTGTGATATATACAAATTTATATCTGACCTCTGTGATATACACAAATGTATATCTGAAATTGATATCTGACCTCTGTGATATACACAAATGTATATCTGAAATTGATATCTGACCTCTGTGATATATACAAATTTATATCTGACCTCTGTGATATACACAAATGTATATCTGAAATTGATATCTGACCTCTGTGATATATACAAATTTATATCTGACCTCTGTGATATACACAAATGTATATCTGAAATTGATATCTGACCTCTGTGATATATACAAATTTATATCTGACCTCTGTGACATACACAAATGTATATCTGAAATTGATATCTGACCTCTGTGATATATACAAATTTATATCTGACCTCTGTGATATACACAAATGTATATCTGAAATTGATATCTGACCTCTGTGATATATACAAATTTATATCTGACCTCTGTGACATACACAAATGTATATCTGAAATTGATATCTGACCTCTGTGATATATACAAATTTATATCTGACCTCTGTGATATACACAAATGTATATCTGAAATTGATATCTGACCTCTGTGATATATACAAATTTATATCTGACCTCTGTGACATACACAAATGTATATCTGAAATTGATATCTGACCTCTGTGATATATACAAATTTATATCTGACCTCTGTGATATACACAAATGTATATCTGAAATTGATATCTGACCTCTGTGATATATACAAATTTATATCTGACCTCTGTGACATACACAAATGTATATCTGAAATTGATATCTGACCTCTGTGATATATACAAATTTATATCTGACCTCTGTGATATACACAAATGTATATCTGAAATTGATATCTGACCTCTGTGATATACACAAATGTATATCTGAAATTGATATCTGACCTCTGTGATATATACAAATTTATATCTGACCTCTGTGATATACACAAATGTATATCTGAAATTGATATCTGACCTCTGTGATATATACAAATTTATATCTGACCTCTGTGATATACACAAATGTATATCTGAAATTGATATCTAACCTCTGTGATATACACAAATGTATATCTGAAATTGATATCTGACCTCTGTGATATATAGAAATTTATATCTGACCTCTGTGATATACACAAATGTATATCTGAAATTGATATCTAACCTCTGTGATATACACAAATGTATATCTGAAATTGATATCTGACCTCTGTGATATATACAAATGTATATCTGAAATTGATATCTGACTTCTGTGATATACACAAATGTATATCTGAAATTGATATCTGACCTCTGTGCCATACACAAATGTATATCTGAAATTGATATCTGACCTCTGTGATATACACAAATGTATATCTGAAATTGATATCTGACCTCTGTGATATACACAAATGTATATCTGAAATTGATATCTGACCTCTGTGATATATACAAATTTATATCTGACCTCTGTGATATACACAAATGTATATCTGAAATTGATATCTGACCTCTGTGATATATACAAATTTATATCTGACCTCTGTGATATACACAAATGTATATCTGAAATTGATATCTAACCTCTGTGATATACACAAATGTATATCTGAAATTGATATCTGACCTCTGTGATATATACAAATTTATATCTGACCTCTGTGATATACACAAATGTATATCTGAAATTGATATCTAACCTCTGTGATATACACAAATGTATATCTGAAATTGATATCTGACCTCTGTGATATATACAAATGTATATCTGAAATTGATATCTGACCTCTGTGATATACACAAATGTATATCTAAAATTGATATCTGACCTCTGTGCCATACACAAATGTATATCTGAAATTGATATCTGACCTCTGTGATATACACAAATGTATATCTGAAATTGATATCTGACCTCTGTGATATACACAAATGTATATCTGAAATTGATATCTGACCTCTGTGATATATACAAATTTATATCTGACCTCTGTGATATACACAAATGTATATCTGAAATTGATATCTGACCTCTGTGATATATACAAATTTATATCTGACCTCTGTGATATACACAAATGTATATCTGAAATTGATATCTGACCTCTGTGATATACACAAATGTATATCTGAAATTGATATCTGACCTCTGTGATATATACAAATTTATATCTGACCTCTGTGATATACACAAATGTATATCTGAAATTGATATCTAACCTCTGTGATATACACAAATGTATATCTGAAATTGATATCTGACCTCTGTGATATATACAAATGTATATCTGAAATTGATATCTGACCTCTGTGATATACACAAATGTATATCTGAAATTGATATCTGACCTCTGTGCCATACACAAATGTATATCTGTAATTGATATCTGACCTCTGTGATATACACAAATGTATATCTGAAATTGATATCTGACCTCTGTGATATACACAAATGTATATCTGAAATTGATATCTGACCTCTGTGATATATACAAATTTATATCTGACCTCTGTGATATACACAAATGTATATCTGAAATTGATATCTGACCTCTGTGATATATACAAATTTATATCTGACCTCTGTGATATACACAAATGTATATCTGAAATTGATATCTGACCTCTGTGATATATACGAATTTATATCTGACCTCTGTGATATACACAAATGTATATCTGAAATTGATATCTGACCTCTGTGATATACACAAATGTATATCTGAAATTGATATCTGACCTCTGTGATATATACAAATGTATATCTGAAATTGATATCTGACCTCTGTGATATATACAAATTTATATCTGACCTCTGTGATATACACAAATGTATATCTGAAATTTATATCTGACCTCTGTGATATACACAAATGTATATCTGAAATTGATATCTGACCTCTGTGATATATACAAATGTATATCTGAAATTGATATCTGACCTCTGTGATATATACAAATTGATATCTGACCTCTGTGATATATACAAATGTATATCTGAAATTGATATCTGACCTCTGTGATATATACAAATTTATATCTGACCTCTGTGATATACACAAATGTATATCTGAAATTGATATCTAACCTCTGTGATATACACAAATGTATATCTGAAATTGATATCTGACCTCTGTGATTTACACAAATGTATATCTGAAATTGATATCTGACCTCTGTGATATATACAAATGTATATCTGAAATTGATATCTAACCTCTGTGATATACACAAATGTATATCTGAAATTGATATCTAACCTCTGTGATATACACAAATGTATATCTGAAATTTATATCTGTCCTCTGTAACATACACAAATGTATATCTGAAATTGATATCTGACCTCTGTGATATACACAAATGTATATCTGAAATTGATATCTGACCTCTGTGATATACACAAATGTATATCTGAAATTGATATCTGACCTCTGTGATATATACAAATGTATATCTGAAATTGATATCTGACCTCTGTGATATACACAAATGTATATCTGAAATTGATATCTGACCTCTGTGATATACACAAATGTATATCTGAAATTTATATCTGTCCTCTGTAACATACACAAATGTATATCTGAAATTGATATCTAACCTCTGTGATATACACAAATGTATATCTGAAATTGATATCTGACCTCTGTGATATACACAAATGTATATCTGAAATTGATATCTGACCTCTGTGATATATACAAATGTATATCTGAAATTGATATCTGACCTCTGTGATATACACAAATGTATATCTGAAATTTATATCTGTCCTCTGTAACATACACAAATGTATATCTGAAATTGATATCTAACCTCTGTGATATACACAAATGTATATCTGAAATTGATATCTGTCCTCTGTAACATACACAAATGTATATCTGAAATTGATATCTAACCTCTGTGATATACACAAATGTATATCTGAAATTGATATCTGTCCTCTGTGATATATACAAATGTATATCTGAAATTGATATCTGACCTCTGTGATATACACAAATGTATATCTGAAATTTATATCTGTCCTCTGTAACATACACAAATGTATATCTGAAATTGATATCTGACCTCTGTGATATATACAAATGTATATCTGAAATTGATATCTGACCTCTGTGATATACACAAATGTATATCTGAAATTTATATCTGTCCTCTGTAACATACACAAATGTATATCTGAAATTGATATCTAACCTCTGTGATATACACAAATGTATATCTGAAATTGATATCTGACCTCTGTGACATACACAAATGTATATCTGAAATTTATATCTGTCCTCTGTAACATACACAAATGTATATCTGAAATTGATATCTAACCTCTGTGATATACACAAATGTATATCTGAAATTGATATCTGTCCTCTGTAACATACACAAATGTATATCTGAAATTGATATCTAACCTCTGTGATATACACAAATGTATATCTGAAATTGATATCTGTCCTCTGTAACATACACAAATGTATATCTGAAATTGATATCTAACCTCTGTGATATACACAAATGTATATCTGAAATTGATATCTGTCCTCTGTAACATACACAAATGTATATCTGAAATTGATATCTAACCTCTGTGATATACACAAATGTATATCTGAAATTGATATCTAACCTCTGTGATATACACAAATGTATATCTGAAATTTATATCTGTCCTCTGTGATATACACAAATGTATATCTGAAATTTATATCTGTCCTCTGTAACATACACAAATGTATATCTGAAATTGATATCTGACCTCTGTGCCATACACAAATGTATATCTGAAATTGATATCTGACCTCTGTAACATACACAAATGTATATCTGAAATTGATATCTAACCTCTGTGATATACACAAATGTATATCTGAAATTGATATCTAACCTCTGTAACATACACAAATGTATATCTGAAATTGATATCTGACCTCTGTGATATACACAAATTTATATCTGAAATTTATATCTGTCCTCTGTAACATACACAAATGTATATCTGAAATTGATATCTGACCTCTGTGCCATACACAAATGTATATCTGAAATTGATATCTGACCTCTGTGATATACACAAATGTATATCTGAAATTGATATCTAACCTCTGTGCCATACACAAATGTATATCTGAAATTTATATCTGTCCTCTGTAACATACACAAATGTATATCTGAAATTGATATCTGACCTCTGTGCCATACACAAATGTATATCTGAAATTGATATCTGACCTCTGTGATATACACAAATGTATATCTGAAATTGATATCTGACCTCTGTGATATACACAAATGTATATCTGAAATTGATATCTGTCCTCTGTGCCATACACAAATGTATATCTGAAATTGATATCTGACCTCTGTGATATATACAAATTTATATCTGACCTCTGTGATATACACAAATGTATATCTGAAATTGATATCTGACCTCTGTGATATATACAAATTTATATCTGACCTCTGTGATATACACAAATGTATATCTGAAATTGATATCTGACCTCTGTGATATATACAAATTTATATCTGACCTCTGTGATATACACAAATGTATATCTGAAATTGATATCTAACCTCTGTGATATACACAAATGTATATCTGAAATTGATATCTGACCTCTGTGATATATACAAATTTATATCTGAAATTGATATCTGACCTCTGTGATATATACAAATTTATATCTGACCTCTGTGACATACACAAATGTATATCTGAAATTGATATCTAACCTCTGTGATATACACAAATGTATATCTGAAATTGATATCTGACCTCTGTGATATATACAAATGTATATCTGAAATTGATATCTGACCTCTGTGATATATACAAATTTATATCTGACCTCTGTGATATACACAAATGTATATCTGAAATTGATATCTAACCTCTGTGACATACACAAATGTATATCTGAAATTGATATCTGACCTCTGTGATATATACAAATGTATATCTGAAATTGATATCTGACCTCTGTGATATATACAAATTTATATCTGACCTCTGTGATATACACAAATGTATATCTGAAATTGATATCTAACCTCTGTGATATACACAAATGTATATCTGAAATTGATATCTGACCTCTGTGATATATACAAATGTATATCTGAAATTGATATCTGACCTCTGTGATATATACAAATTTATATCTGACCTCTGTGATATACACAAATGTATATCTGAAATTGATATCTAACCTCTGTGATATACACAAATGTATATCTGAAATTGATATCTGACCTCTGTGATATACACAAATGTATATCTGAAATTGATATCTGACCTCTGTGATATATACAAATGTATATCTGAAATTGTTATCTGACCTCTGTGATATACACAAATGTATATCTGAAATTGATATCTGACCTCTGTGATATATACAAATGTATATCTGAAATTGATATCTGACCTCTGTGATATACACAAATGTATATCTGAAATTGATATCTGACCTCTGTGATATACACAAATGTATATCTGAAATTGATATCTGACCTCTGTGATATATACAAATGTATATCTGAAATTGATATCTGACCTCTGTGATATACACAAATGTATATCTGAAATTGATATCTGACCTCTGTGATATACACAAATGTATATCTGAAATTGATATCTGACCTCTGTGATATATACAAATGTATATCTGAAATTGATATCTGACCTCTGTGATATATACAAATGTATATCTGAAATTGATATCTAACCTCTGTGATATACACAAATGTATATCTGAAATTGATATCTGACCTCTGTGATATACACAAATGTATATCTGAAATTGATATCTGTCCTCTGTGCCATACACAAATGTATATCTGAAATTGATATCTAACCTCTGTGATATACACAAATGTATATCTGAAATTGATATCTAACCTCTGTGATATACACAAATGTATATCTGAAATTGATATCTGACCTCTGTGATATACACAAATGTATATCTGAAATTGATATCTGACCTCTGTGATATACACAAATGTATATCTGAAATTGATATCTGACCTCTGTGATATATACAAATGTATATCTGAAATTGATATCTAACCTCTGTGATATACACAAATGTATATCTGAAATTGATATCTGACCTCTGTGATTTATACAAATGTATATCTGAAATTGATATCTAACCTCTGTGATATACACAAATGTATATCTGAAATTGATATCTGACCTCTGTGATATACACAAATGTATATCTGAAATTGATATCTAACCTCTGTGATATACACAAATGTATATCTGAAATTGATATCTGACCTCTGTGATATACACAAATGTATATCTGAAATTGATATCTAACCTCTGTGATATACACAAATGTATATCTGAAATTGATATCTGACCTCTGTGATATACACAAATGTATATCTGAAATTTATATCTGTCCTCTGTGCCATACACAAATGTATATCTGAAATTGATATCTAACCTCTGTGATATACACAAATGTATATCTGAAATTGATATCTAACCTCTGTGATATACACAAATGTATATCTGAAATTGATATCTGACCTCTGTGATATATACAAATGTATATCTGAAATTGATATCTAACCTCTGTGATATACACAAATGTATATCTGAAATTGATATCTGTCCTCTGTGCCATACACAAATGTATATCTGAAATTGATATCTGACCTCTGTGATATATACAAATGTATATCTGAAATTGATATCTAACCTCTGTGATATATACAAATGTATATCTGAAATTTATATCTGACCTCTGTGATATACACAAATGTATATCTGAAATTGATATCTGACCTCTGTGATATATACAAATGTATATCTGAAATTGATATCTAACCTCTGTGATATACACAAATGTATATCTGAAATTGATATCTGACCTCTGTGATATATACAAATGTATATCTGAAATTGATATCTGTCCTCTGTGCCATACACAAATGTATATCTGAAATTTATATCTGACCTCTGTGATATACACAAATTTATATCTGACCTCTGTGATATACACAAATGTATATCTGAAATTGATATCTAACCTCTGTGATATACACAAATGTATATCTGAAATTGATATCTGACCTCTGTGATATATACAAATGTATATCTGAAATTGATATCTGACCTCTGTGATATATACAAATTTATATCTGACCTCTGTGATATACACAAATGTATATCTGAAATTGATATCTAACCTCTGTGATATACACAAATGTATATCTGAAATTGATATCTGACCTCTGTGATATATACAAATGTATATCTGAAATTGATATCTGACCTCTGTGATATATACAAATTTATATCTGACCTCTGTGATATACACAAATGTATATCTGAAATTGATATCTAACCTCTGTGATATACACAAATGTATATCTGAAATTGATATCTGACCTCTGTGATATATACAAATGTATATCTGAAATTGATATCTGACCTCTGTGATATATACAAATTTATATCTGACCTCTGTGATATACACAAATGTATATCTGAAATTGATATCTAACCTCTGTGATATACACAAATGTATATCTGAAATTGATATCTGACCTCTGTGATATATACAAATGTATATCTGAAATTGATATCTGACCTCTGTGATATATACAAATTTATATCTGACCTCTGTGATATACACAAATGTATATCTGAAATTGATATCTAACCTCTGTGATATACACAAATGTATATCTGAAATTGATATCTGACCTCTGTGATATACACAAATGTATATCTGAAATTGATATCTGACCTCTGTGATATATACAAATGTATATCTGAAATTGTTATCTGACCTCTGTGATATACACAAATGTATATCTGAAATTGATATCTGACCTCTGTGATATATACAAATGTATATCTGAAATTGATATCTGACCTCTGTGATATACACAAATGTATATCTGAAATTGATATCTGACCTCTGTGATATACACAAATGTATATCTGAAATTGATATCTGACCTCTGTGATATATACAAATGTATATCTGAAATTGATATCTGACCTCTGTGATATACACAAATGTATATCTGAAATTGATATCTGACCTCTGTGATATACACAAATGTATATCTGAAATTGATATCTGACCTCTGTGATATATACAAATGTATATCTGAAATTGATATCTGACCTCTGTGATATATACAAATGTATATCTGAAATTGATATCTAACCTCTGTGATATACACAAATGTATATCTGAAATTGATATCTGACCTCTGTGATATACACAAATGTATATCTGAAATTTATATCTGTCCTCTGTGCCATACACAAATGTATATCTGAAATTGATATCTAACCTCTGTGATATACACAAATGTATATCTGAAATTGATATCTAACCTCTGTGATATACACAAATGTATATCTGAAATTGATATCTGACCTCTGTGATATACACAAATGTATATCTGAAATTGATATCTGACCTCTGTGATATACACAAATGTATATCTGAAATTGATATCTGACCTCTGTGATATATACAAATGTATATCTGAAATTGATATCTAACCTCTGTGATATACACAAATGTATATCTGAAATTGATATCTGACCTCTGTGATTTATACAAATGTATATCTGAAATTGATATCTGACCTCTGTGCCATACACAAATGTATATCTGAAATTGATATCTAACCTCTGTGATATACACAAATGTATATCTGAAATTGATATCTAACCTCTGTGATATACACAAATGTATATCTGAAATTGATATCTGACCTCTGTGATATACACAAATGTATATCTGAAATTGATATCTGACCTCTGTGATATACACAAATGTATATCTGAAATTGATATCTGACCTCTGTGATATATACAAATGTATATCTGAAATTGATATCTAACCTCTGTGATATACACAAATGTATATCTGAAATTGATATCTGACCTCTGTGATTTATACAAATGTATATCTGAAATTGATATCTGACCTCTGTGATATACACAAATGTATATCTGAAATTGATATCTGACCTCTGTGATATATACAAATGTATATCTGAAATTGATATCTAACCTCTGTGATATACACAAATGTATATCTGAAATTGATATCTGACCTCTGTGATATACACAAATGTATATCTGAAATTGATATCTAACCTCTGTGATATACACAAATGTATATCTGAAATTGATATCTGACCTCTGTGATATACACAAATGTATATCTGAAATTGATATCTAACCTCTGTGATATACACAAATGTATATCTGAAATTGATATCTGACCTCTGTGATATACACAAATGTATATCTGAAATTTATATCTGTCCTCTGTGCCATACACAAATGTATATCTGAAATTGATATCTAACCTCTGTGATATACACAAATGTATATCTGAAATTGATATCTAACCTCTGTGATATACACAAATGTATATCTGAAATTGATATCTGACCTCTGTGATATATACAAATGTATATCTGAAATTGATATCTAACCTCTGTGATATACACAAATGTATATCTGAAATTGATATCTGTCCTCTGTGCCATACACAAATGTATATCTGAAATTGATATCTGACCTCTGTGATATATACAAATGTATATCTGAAATTGATATCTAACCTCTGTGATATATACAAATGTATATCTGAAATTTATATCTGACCTCTGTGATATACACAAATGTATATCTGAAATTGATATCTGACCTCTGTGATATATACAAATGTATATCTGAAATTGATATCTAACCTCTGTGATATACACAAATGTATATCTGAAATTGATATCTGACCTCTGTGATATATACAAATGTATATCTGAAATTGATATCTGTCCTCTGTGCCATACACAAATGTATATCTGAAATTTATATCTGACCTCTGTGATATACACAAATGTATATCTGAAATTGATATCTGACCTCTGTGATATATACAAATGTATATCTGAAATTGATATCTAACCTCTGTGATATACACAAATGTATATCTGAAATTGATATCTGACCTCTGTGATATACACAAATGTATATCTGAAATTTATATCTGTCCTCTGTGCCATACACAAATGTATATCTGAAATTGATATCTAACCTCTGTGATATACACAAATGTATATCTGAAATTGATATCTAACCTCTGTGATATACACAAATGTATATCTGAAATTGATATCTGACCTCTGTGATATATACAAATGTATATCTGAAATTGATATCTAACCTCTGTGATATACACAAATGTATATCTGAAATTGATATCTAACCTCTGTGATATACACAAATGTATATCTGAAATTGATATCTGACCTCTGTGATATACACAAATGTATATCTGAAATTGATATCTGACCTCTGTGATATATACAAATGTATATCTGAAATTGATATCTAACCTCTGTGATATACACAAATGTATATCTGAAATTGATATCTAACCTCTGTGATATACACAAATGTATATCTGAAATTGATATCTAACCTCTGTGATATACACAAATGTATATCTGAAATTGATATCTGACCTCTGTGATATATACAAATGTATATCTGAAATTGATATCTGACCTCTGTGATATATACAAATGTATATCTGAAATTGATATCTAACCTCTGTGATATACACAAATGTATATCTGAAATTGATATCTAACCTCTGTGATATACACAAATGTATATCTGAAATTGATATCTGACCTCTGTGATATACACAAATGTATATCTGAAATTGATATCTGACCTCTGTGATATATACAAATGTATATCTGAAATTGATATCTAACCTCTGTGATATACACAAATGTATATCTGAAATTGATATCTAACCTCTGTGATATACACAAATGTATATCTGAAATTGATATCTGACCTCTGTGATATATACAAATGTATATCTGAAATTGATATCTAACCTCTGTGATATACACAAATGTATATCTGAAATTGATATCTGTCCTCTGTGCCATACACAAATGTATATCTGAAATTGATATCTGACCTCTGTGATATATACAAATGTATATCTGAAATTGATATCTAACCTCTGTGATATATACAAATGTATATCTGAAATTTATATCTGACCTCTGTGATATACACAAATGTATATCTGAAATTGATATCTGACCTCTGTGATATATACAAATGTATATCTGAAATTGATATCTAACCTCTGTGATATACACAAATGTATATCTGAAATTGATATCTGACCTCTGTGATATACACAAATGTATATCTGAAATTGATATCTGACCTCTGTGATATATACAAATGTATATCTGAAATTGATATCTAACCTCTGTGATATACACAAATGTATATCTGAAATTGATATCTGACCTCTGTGATATACACAAATGTATATCTGAAATTGATATCTGACCTCTGTGATATATACAAATGTATATCTGAAATTGATATCTAACCTCTGTGATATACACAAATGTATATCTGAAATTGATATCTAACCTCTGTGATATACACAAATGTATATCTGAAATTGATATCTGTCCTCTGTAACATACACAAATGTATATCTGAAATTGATATCTGACCTCTGTGATATATACAAATGTATATCTGAAATTGATATCTAACCTCTGTGATATACACAAATGTATATCTGAAATTTATATCTGTCCTCTGTGCCATACACAAATGTATATCTGAAATTGATATCTGACCTCTGTGATATACAAAATTTTGACATTATGCTCACGACGGTCATCACGATTTCATGCAAGAGCAATAACACTGTAAGTCCGGAAATGACGTCACTTACAGACTTCTCATTCGCCTACCTTTTGCCCGCTCACACGATTTCGGAACACTTTTGAGCGTACTAACAGTGCTTATTCCGTGTTTCGGACCGCACTAAACTACTGCAGTAACACTAAACTACTGGATTAGCGTTGATTTTGACAAATTGACAAGTCAGTTGTGTTTTCAGTGGTTTTTATAACATTATTTATAAACATTATTAATTTTTATAACATGTGAAAAATTCTGATTAAACTTGTGCAAATAAGTCAAGGGTATAAGGGTTTTCTTATAAACGAGACTTAATTATCTATAATACATTTGAATGAGCAATTATTGTAAACCTATATCTACATATATTATAATTGAAATTGAAATTGAAATACCATATACCATGTATGACATCATAAATATTTGCATGCTTTAATTAAGGCTGAATGTGAATTAGAGCTTATATTATTATTATTATTTAAGACCTCAAACTGTACCACATTTACAGCAAATAAACAAATTTCAATTTCAATTTAAATTTCATATATTATATAATCTGAATCTCGGAAACGGCTGCAACGATTTTCATGAAATTTTGAAAAAAGGTTTATTTTTTGAAAACGTTTTTTTTATACGTGTTTTCATTGTTTATCATTACGGCAAGCTTAAAAAACAACAAAACTTTTTTGCCGACACAGCAACGTTAAAGCTACTTGACGATAGATGGCGTTGTTATACAACACTGAGACAATGAGTGTTTTCTTTAAGTTTATACCAAGAAAGTCAATTGTTTAATTATGAGTAAAGCTCGGTTGTCCAGCAGTGCAAGTACCGTAATAGTCGTTAAATTTGTCGAGTCGCTAAGATCGATAAATTGTAAGTATGCAAGTGATATCGAAGACTTAAACGATTGTCAAATTGTCGACAGTATATTGATTATTACGAATTGTTTGCATTCCACAATGCTTCCTATCATTTGAAGGTTTCTACGAGCATTTCGCTCTTCTACGATCAAAAGAAGGCCGAAGTCTATTTTTTATTGAATACTAGCTGCACCCCGCGGTTACACCCGCATGGTGATGGATGATGACGATGTTGATGAAATTTGTGAAAAATCCTATGTGTTAATTCAGCGCCCCATCTACCTCCCTGCCTAATTTCATTAAAATCGGGGCAGCCGTTTGAGCGTAAGAGAATAACAAACATCCATTCATCCATAAATACAAACTTTCGCGTTTATAATATTATGAAAATCAAACGCAACTAAACAATATTCCCATTCCCGTCACCTGTCGATAAGCTATATCGAGGTCATTTTCAAAGCTGACAAAACAATCGTTAAAATTGATGATCTCAAACGTATTTTAACAGTTCCATGCTAGTGTTATCGTTATAATCGTAAAAGCTTATCGAAATTGTCTACCGATCGCTTAATTTTGTTACTTGCAATTATCGACAAAAGATCGATATCGCCAGTTTTTTCGAAGTATGACGAATTCAAGACTCAAATTTATCGATCGGTAAGTTCGGTACTTGCACTGCTGGTACTCTACAATGAAATAGGAATGTGTGAACACTGAAACAAAACATAAACCTGTATAGTTACAAAACAAAAAGTTATTACTGCGTAAGTATTATAATCTAATTTAATACTTAATACGATATGTTTGCATTCAGATATCAATTCAAATTTCAATGTCACTATTATGAAGAAGTATTATGGGTCTATTATTTATATTATGCATAAGATCTAAATTGTACCAATACTTGTAGCAAATATAAATCATTTCATTTTATTTAATTACTAATTAATAAAGGTATGCAGGCAGATGGTACGAACAAGAACCAAAAATCATGATTCCAGTTAGCACTGGTTCCGGGTATCGATTGAAAATCCTGACATGGATTAGCCTGGTTCTACATTCCTCCACCAAGCAGGTGTCACCAAACTTTTTAGCCCAAGGGCTAGACGTATTGTTCCTCAAAGCCAAGGGTTAAGATCTAGTGAGGTTATCTTTTTTTCATAGCATTACAGTAAACAACTTGAGTGAATTTCGCGCACATTCTTCTCGTTATTTAGGACTAACTAGCACAAGGTACAAGTATGTATAGTTGACTGTAGATCTTCTTCTGATCCGTGACACATGCAAATATGATCCACAACAGGAATGTCATAGCTGCATACATTTCACTACTAATTACTTTAAAACAATATTTATTTATTTGGATTATTGTACATTTAATGGGCAGCTAAATCATCATCATCATTATAAGCCGGATGACGTCTACTGCTAAACATGCCTACCCCATAGAACACCACTTGGATAGGGCTACTTGCTTCCTACATCCAGCGATTCCCCGCGGTTCTGACGAGGTCGTCGGTCCAACTACACAGGGGGCCGGCCTACACTACGTCTTGCGGTCGCCACTCGAGAACCTATCTTCGCCATCAGTTATCAGTTCTGCGAGCGATGTGGCCTGCCCATTGCCACTTCAACTTAATAAGTAGCTAATTTTGAAAGCTATGTCAGTGATATTAGTTCTCCTACGGATCTCCTCATTTCAGATCTTATCACGCAGGGAAACCCCAAGCATAGCCCTCTCCATCGTTGAGCGACTTCAATGAAGCTTGAATCAAGTTTGTTAATGAGTCCAACAGTAAGGGACCACGTTTCAGTTATAAGTCATCACTGACAACACACACTGGTTGACAACCTTGGTTTGTGTGTAGGTTATTGTGAACGAAAAGATTGATAGCGTATCTAAATGCTTGTGTATTATTTGATTTTTCTAAATAAGTAAAAGGATGGAATCAGGCACGTCAGGCTCGCTATCACTGGGCGGATTGGTGGTGCTCGCGGGCCGCAGGTTGGAGACCCTTGCCCAAGAGCATACCTAGTAGTACCCGACATGCTCGTGCAAGTTTTTTATAAGTGTAGTCAGGATGCAATTAGCTTAAATATATGCTCTTTACCATGAAAACAATGCATTGTTTGCAGTAACCCGAGACAATGGCGCTAATTAACAACGTTGATTGGATACGTTTAAAATCTTATATACTGCAGCACAATCAGAAGTTGCTGGAGTTATTAGTATTAAAAAACAGGCTAAGTGCGAGTTGGACTAGCCCACCGAGGGTTCCGTACATTAAGCATCTTATATTATTGCTCTAATTAAAAGACAAATATTATGTTAGGTATAGGTTAAAGGACAAACTTAACTTTTAATTTGGATCCCTAACACGGTTATTGCACCAAAGGCAATTATTATTTTTGTAAATTCGCATAATATTTATTTATTTATTTCTTAAAAACAGTTATCATCATTACAGTTCCTCCAAAACAATGCTATACTTACCTAAATCTATTCAATTATTACGACGCTAATTATTTAACATACTTACTTATTATTTCACAATTCATTATTTTCACATATTTTATATACAGTCTCTGTGAATTCTGCCAGGCCACAGAGAAAAATATCCGTTTTTCGGAAATTTAATTTAGTAATCTGACAGCGCGTGTCACGGGGGCAAATTTGAGCAGATTTGTCGTATACGTCGGCACCCGAAACGTAGTGAATCTCCGTCGCCTACACACTGCCTCGTCTGGTGCGCACAGCTGTAACATCTCCAGCACCTCGGGGTGGTGCAGCTGGCCGCGCAGCACGCTCCACACGTCACACGCCACAGAGCGCGACGTCTCGCCTTACACCCAGCCTGCTGTACCCTCAGACAAAATAATGTTGTGAACAGAGAAGTGAGGCCGTGTAAAACTACGCCTCGGCGTGTCCATACATAATTACATACAACACGTACAACGAAACTACGCCTTGACTCGTCAGTCGAACTATCGCGGCGCGTGGAAGCAACATGTAAGGTATTAATTATGATTTAATGTAAATTTATTAATTAAGAATTATTTTTTAAATTTTTTAATTTAATTTGAATTATCACGGCAGTGCCGATGCACGCACATGTAGTTTAGAAAACCGGCCTCACTTCTCTGTTCACAACACTCTGTCTTCACTTTTTAATTTTGTCTGAGGCTGTACCCGACCATGCCCAGGACGAACAAGCTCGGGTACATCAGCGGATAGAATCGATACATATTGTACTCCTTTAAATATAAAAAACGCGTGAATTTTATTTGGATCTTTTCAACAAGCTTTTATATTTATCTTCATGGGGATTCCAAATTATTGCACTCGTTTCGAGCCGTATACGAACGAGTGCATTATATAAAATCTTGATCACCGCCGTACTGCGGACTGCGGAATGCCTTGCATTGTCTGAGAACAAAACCCAAGTTTCTAAACGCCTTACCGCAGGCATCAACAATGTGCTTACGAAACGTTAGCTCGGGTACCATCTCCACACCGAGATCGCGCACGCAAGAGCACACGCGGCATCACCGTACCTTCCACCTCGTACTGGTATTGTAGCGGTGCCAGCTTCTCTAGCGGTCCGTAGCTTACCACTTCGCACTTAGGGGTACGTTGCGGCAAGCGCCGTCAACGCACACAACTGTCGCGTCCCGGGTTTCCGTTCCCTTTACGTAGATGGAACCTTCGATCCGCGAGCGTCGTGGTCACCGTGGTCGCGGCGTGAGCGTTTTCGGTGACGTCGATGACGTATCGAACGCCGCGAGTGATTTCGGCGCTTTCCGGAACGTAGCCTTAGTTCCATTAAAATATAATCTATTAGTAGCACTCCACTGCACGACCCTATCTGTGTCTAGCTGAAGCCGCTCACAATCCGAAATATCCGTTACCGATAGTAATAATTTCAGATCGTCAGCGAAAAGAATACATTTCGCATCCTTAACGACCACCGGGAGTCGTTTATCATTACAATAAACTTTAAAGGTCCTAGTTTGCTACCCTGGCTTATTCCTGAGAACGTATAGTAAGGTTCGGATTCATAGCCTGCGTACTCGACGTACTGCCGGCGTTCACCAAGGTAGCTCGCGAAGAATTTCAAAAGATATTGAGTGAAACCCATCGCTGCAAACTTTCATATAATAAAACATCATTGTCCACGGTGTCAAAAGCTTTCCGGAAGTCGAAGTACGCGGAGTCTACTGGCGAGTCCCGCGTCGATCACTGGCGTCAGTACGACATGAACGAGAGCAGGTTACTTCCCACACTTCGACCAGGCCGGAAGCCGTGCTGAAGGTCGGACAGTTGTGGACTGACCTGTGTATATGTACTTTTATGCAATGCAGATTCGAACACCTTGGTGAACGCAGACAAGACCGCCAAAGGTCGGTATCCGGTCACATCGGAACCAGAACCAGCGTTCGGTACTGGAATCACTCGAGTTCCATTTGTTCGGGTAGTGACTAAAACATGCAGCAGAGGCTTCTCTAAGACAAAGCAACAGTCCTTGACGAGAAAAGGTGGTATAGAGTCCGGGCCAACAGAACGCTTTGGTTTGAGGCGGCAAAGTGCCGTGTGAACGCGAGCGTCGCCGCCTTGTTAATCGTATCTTAGCAACAGAACGCAGATCACAAGCATTAATAGAATCTGTAGTAAAAGAAAGGGGAAACTGATTACAAATCAACTCCTAGATCCGTTAACTTTGGAGTACCTCAAGGTAGTATTATGGGACCATTATTGTTCTCGATCTACATAAATGATATTCGCAAATCATTTAACGATCAAATGATATTGTTTGCAGATGATTGCACAGTGGTTTTCAATGACAAAAACAACATTAATAATAGCTTAAATAAACTAGATGGAAAACAATAATTTAAACATAAACATAGAAAAGACCAAAATAATGCAAATGACAAATATGACATCGTTTAATTTAATGACAATTTACTCGTAATTTATTCTTTACAAATTCTACAATGTTTAAATTTTACTGTTATATAGTATTTAATCCTAGGTTTTTTTACTTAACATTTGTACGCTTAAAGCAGATCACAGCATGTACCTACAATAATCTATTTTAAGATCCTGTCTTACCTGTGTATCACAAATAAATCATTTGGAATTGAATTTGAATTTGGACGATATGCAGCTTGGACGATGAGCAAAAAATAGATGAGCTGTGTCTCTTGGAAACTTGCCTTGGAAAGAAGTTATAATAGTTTTTTTAATGATATTAGGAGATGGTGCAAATCACCAGTCCCACCTGGTGTTAAGCGGTAACCTCTGTCTAGAACAGATGCAGTTCGTATCAAGTGACGAACTGCACTGCGCCCGTAACCCTGAGATAATAACTTGTTAAGTCTCATGTGCATGTAAACCAGAACACAGTTTTGCGAAATTAGAGAAATAGAAATAGAGTTTGGTGTCAGAATTCCCCGGATGAACTCATTCAAAGAGTGCTCCTGCTAAAACATTATTTTTATTGTATTATTTCAATACTTTCCGTGAATTCATCATCTAGTTTAGGGAATTGGTCAATGTGCGTTTTTTTATTTCACTGCGAAATAAGTATACACTTATATTATATAAGAATTCTGTACGTTTATTATCTAAATCTAATTACACATACTAATACTAAGAACACATTAATTTACTACAATACAATTAAGTACAAACAATTCTATAAGTTCTATTCTTTAATTAGTGTTTAGTACATACTCATTACATCATATTATTAACTTTGACATAAATCTATATTGAACCCCTATTTCTCCTGGTCAAGCTATGACTTGAGAACGGATGGAACAATCTCGCTGATGCCTTTTTTGTTGTGTTAATTATTGTCAGGAGAAGGTTTTTATGAAATAAAAATTAAGAAAAGATGCGAGGTTATGGCGAGACTGAAGGCCGAGCCGCGAACGAAGACGCGGGTAGTCGCTTGTGCGTTATAAAAGGCGCTCGTAAATTTAAAAGTGGAATAAAAAACGTAATTATGTGTGTATTTATTTGTTTGGCTGTAATTAACACGTACGTATTTCACAATTAATTATATAAGTGTCAAAATAAATAAATTAGTCATTGTAATTGCAGATAATCTTTCAAAGAATAAAATGTAAGGTCAACCAGGTAAAGGAAACGTTTTTGATTAAATTCGTTTATATGTTTGGAATCTTTTATATAGTTCGTAAGTTTATTGTATATTTTAGACGCCATAGCAAGGACACTTTTCGCATACAAAGCAGTTTTATAATTAAAGTCATCAATGGAATAATTAGATTTCATTTCAATTCAACAATAGATTTCAGGATCTAGTCACAGTTTTGTAAAAGGCAGGATGTTGCTTGACAAAAAGAGCTAAGTACCTCGTTTAAGTATAATGAAGGAAGAGTCAGTATTTTCAAATGTTAAAGTGAGAACGACGGCTTTCATTGCATTAAGCCACACAAAGCGCGGATGCATCTTTTTGACATCTAAACACTCGGTCCCAATTTGTTGCATTACCCAAAAACAATATAGTCCGGTCATTTTAGATAATTGAAATAAAGAAAATTCCGACAGAGCCAAATCTTCGTAGAGACCTTAGGTTTACCACAAGGAATAAAGTGTCAAAAGTCCCCATCAGTCCCATGTGAGCTTAGGGACTTATTCGGGGCCCAAGGTCAAAATTTTAGGTTTTATGGATTTTTCTCGAAAACGGTAAGTTTTATCGAAAAAGTACCTCAAAGCAAGTTGTAGATCTTACAATTCTCTATAAAAATGGTCCCTATGATTTTTTCTCTAAGACCCACTATTTCTCAGATATTGCGCTTGTAAGAATCATGTTCTACATAGTATGCACACATATGCCACGTATATACATATTTTTAGGTACTCAAGCAAGCAACGTGTAATTAACACGTACGTATTTCACACTTATATAATTAATTGTGAAATATGTTCTATTCGTTACTATTTGCGCTAAAATACTTATTGTTTGTTCAAGTGTTGTAATTTTAGTGTAATTTTCTTTAAAATATTAATAACGAGCGTGAATAATTTAAATTTGTGTAACTTTATAATAATAACTTAATTCGACCGTCTATTTTTTATTTGTATTATAATGTCTACTTTGTATAAATATACAAAGTCCGGTCAGATATAGTAGAAAATACGTAATATTTTTTTTTAAATATATAAGTAATTAGAAATAGGTAGTAATTACAGTTCATAAGTTGTATTTAACTAGCATCGAGTATTGATTGTATAAAATAAAAGAATGAAAATCCAAACAAAAGCTCCCATAATTTCCCGTTATACGTATATTGTATGTACCCCATTTCTTGAATTATTATTCGTAAAAGTAAATTCATCCAACGCTATTAATTTTAACGCCATCTGTGATTATTTTAAGAACTAAAAAGTTTTTTGTAGATTTAGATCACATCAATTTCGTAAGATGCCGCTATCAACACCTTGACGCCTTTATATCAATGGATTTGTTACGCATTATTGTGCATTATAATTAAAAGAAAACATTTGAAGAGCGTATATTACTATTGATATAGTTTTCTCAATTATTTTTTTTCTGGAGTGTTGAGAATAACAATTATGAATCTTGCTCCTTCTTTTCTTTAATATTGGGGCCCCTGATACATTACCATTAATTATTGTTTGAGAACCAATAATTAATAAATGATTAATTTTATTTACATTAAATATATCTTCTAGTATGGAATAATTACAAAATTTATCCCCAGCAGTACAATTAATATAATTAATTACTTAATTTAAGAGACTTCTAATATGGCTGATTATATGTAATTTATTTATACCCCATTTATAAAAGTTGATCCTTTTTTTAGAAATGGCAACACGATCTAATGCTATATTTTGTAGGTTAAAACCTACAAAATATAGCATTACTTCTTAAATAGTCATCAAAAACTCTGCCTTAATCAAGTAATTAAAAAAACTGAAGACTTGATTGGCTGTCCAATTATGAAACGTTATCTAGACAACCTTCGGGAGTAATTAATTAATATAATCATCTATTAATGAGTAATTTAGATTCCGTTTAAACATACGGAAGTGAATCTTAAGTTTTGCTTTGTCGGAAGTTACTTCCGATAGTTTGACAACTGACAAAATGAAACAAACAATTTAAAAAACATGTTCCTATTTCCTCTGGATATTGGGCCAAATTTGTGTGATAAACAGAACTTTTGGATTGCCTGATATTGACAGGAAGCGCATTCCATAGGTAGACAGCATGCTTAGTAAATGACTTACTTACCACACCACCAAATATATATATAACCAAAAAACCATTCTTCGAAAAGACAATAATCTCGTATACAATATTATTATGCTATTATAATATATATGCTAGTATCGATGTGCTAATATTATTGATTTCTCTTCAAAAATTATACTCTTATGGCTACTTGCACCAACGTTTTTAAACATGTTTATATTGATGAAAGACCGAAATAAAGAGATCGTAAAGGCAATGTTGAAAAGAACCGGGCAAAGGCGTGAACCTGAGGTCAGTACTTCTGGCCAATAGCGTGCAGCGTTATAAACATTAAATATAAAATTAACAAATGTAACTAGCAATAAGATTAGCAAATAAGCATGGAAAGACAATAATAATAATAGAAGTAAAAAGACGTGTGACACTCGGAGACTGCCGCGGTAAAGCTATTGCATAGCTGTTTTTATCAACTTATGCAATTATAATTATTTAACCAATGCCATCTAGGGGCGTGTTGCTGAACTAAAGTGACAAGCGTGATATTTCAAAAAGTCATTAAAAGTTCTGCTATTCATCGATAGATGCCAAATCAACTTATGCAATTATAATTATTTAACCAATGCCATCTAGAGGCGAGTTGCTGAACTAAAGAGACAAGCGTGATATTTCAAAAAGTCAATAAAGTTCTGCTAGTCATCGATAGATGGAGTCGGAGTGGGGTGTTAGGTTATTTACGTTACGGAATTTCTGGATTCGGTCTCCACGCTCAAGGCCCGCGATAGAAGCTATGCAATAGCTTAAAAACACAGTTTATTTTTGTTTATAGTATATATATATATATATATATATATATATATATATATATATATATTCCTGTCAATTTCATTATAATAATATGATGCAAAGGTGGCCAGTCCATCTTTAGACAAAACTTTCGCTATGGCTGCAGTCAGCGTAGTCTTACCGTGGTCTACGTGCCATATTAGTACCATGTTACAATGTTTCTTCTCAACATCATATACTCGTATATACACAGAGACATATATAAAAAATTGAATCTCTTTCGTGTTTAAGCGATTTTTGAATTGTGATATTTGATAGATAGGTGTATATATATATATATATATATATATATATATATATATATATATATATATATATATATGTCGATAGAAAGGTAATCTCATATATACAAATCAAACGATCAACGAAATCAACAAGAGATATGCAGTCTCTCGCGGCACAAGTAAATGAACCATTATAAATAATTTCTATAACTCAATATCTCAACGAAACACTTAAAACAATCAAATTAAAAAGCGTCAACCCCGACTAACATGTCCCAAACAAGTGTATAGCAGTTTGGGCTCGCTACCGTCCCTCTCGCACCCCGCAAACCCCGCACGAGTACTCTGTCTAGACGTTTCCGTTGGACGATAGACTGTGCTTAAATCTAACACTTCGTCTAGCAGTCGTATAAAAAGGTATGTATTTATGCGTACCTACCAATTATAATACAATTAATACAAAACCAGTTTAATACTCAATTGTTCTGGTATTTAAAACAAGAACGGCAATTCTGGAAATCATATATGTCATTTTGTATTCAAAACAGTTTTCCGTCCTGAACAACAACGACGTATTTTATTCTTCCGTGTGTTTAAAAAATTTTAACAAAAACAATAATTAAATGTATACGATAAAATTATAACAGAACATTAAAAAACACATTATCTTGGACTGACGTGTGTATGTTTTTGTTTGTTTTGATTTTATTAAAACTATGTGTAGTGTGAAATAAGTCTGTAATATTAATAAATTTAATACCTATTGTACCGTTATCCTTAAAGAAGTTTTATGCGCAAGTGAGAATTAACGGTTCAATTATCCTTGTCTATATACAAATGTGTCAACAGACGTTTCCATTTGCCTTGTAGTACATTTAAATAAATACACATTGTGAAATATATCGCCACGACTGAAAGAAGAATAATAATTATAGAATAACAGTGTCGAAAAATATAGAGAATAAATGTAATAACAGTGTAAAGAAGACTAATAATAAATTTAATATATATTCAGCATTGAAAAATAGATGAGAATAAGTATATGTAAAAATTGCGTAAAACAAGTCTTATTTATATTAAAATATTCCTAACTAAAAATGGTGATAAAGAAATGAAAATAAATGTAATAACGGTGTAAAAGAAGATTAATAATAAATTTAATATAATTTGAGCATTGAAAAATAAATGAGAATAAATGTAGATAACAGTGTATAATAAGACTTACAATTATTGTAATATTTGTTGAATAAAAATGGAGAAAAATTAATACAATAACGGTGTAAAAGAAGACTAATAATAAATATAACGTATTCTAGAAGAAAAATGTTGTTAAATAAATAAGAATAAATGTAATAACGCTGTCAATAAACAGTAAATCTAAATCAAATCTATCATTCTGTTCAGGCATACGGGGACATTTACGCATTATAAAAGAAGACTAATAATAAATATACTTAATATATTTTGATACTGGAAAATAAATGAGAATAAATGTAATAACTGTGTAAAAGAAGACTACTAATTTTAACAATATTTGTTGAATAAATGTATTGATAAATAAATGAGAATAAATGTCATAAGAATAAATAATGGAAGAACAAAAAGACTGTGAAGCGCAAAGATTTTTATGTGAAAAACGTATAAGTACAAGAATAAAACCTATTTTAAGAATAATATTCCATTTTATTGTACTTATTCATCATTTGGTGGTGTCGACGTTCGGGACGATTATTATTATTTATAATTTCTTCACTGAGATCATCGAGTTGAAGCTATTATGTCAATATGCTTGGGGATTTGGCACAAATTGGAATTTTGTAAGTGTTTTTTTACTTTATGTTTAAGTTTTTTATCGATTATATCACAGGTGTGACAAGGGTCAGCTCTTGATTAGATGGTAACTGAACCAATCCGAACCTCGGGTTTGCGCTTATAGTGAAGGTAACATCGTGATGAAACCCACAGCATGGTGGTAGGGTACTTCTGATATCCGCCTGACTAGCTACCACCCACATGTTTGTAAATCTGTCGCTGCACACCTAACTGTGTGTTCCGGCAGCTGTCTTTGAGAGCCACGAGCTATTCTAGGTCTAGTGTGTACCACCTTCGACCGCATCATCACTGCCCATCAAGTGTGATACTAATAAAACACTTATCAAGTGTAAACGCAATATATTTTTTCAATATCTTTGTAATTATAGACATGCTCTGACATTTTATTGCGCTCCATATTCGGGCCCCGCTGTGTATAACATGATGACCTCAGATGGATCGATGCATTCGGTTCTATAATAAATCTATTGCATTAAAACAATACATAATTTTTTTTTTAAATCCGCCGCGTGGTGCTGGCTTAGAATAGCACTGCATTTATTTCACGGATTTTACATGGTCTTTACAAAAGCATAAGTGGGGCTGTAGCCAACACTTAGAGGCCTGTTTGGTATAAAAATACAATGTAGTATAAACAACAGAAACATTTTGGATGTATACATGGTATATATCTATTACAAAAATGGGTATAATGACAAGGCTATTGATATGTACTTATTAGTGATACGGGATATACTGGGCTATGGACGAGACTACGGCACCTGCCAATTTCAATCTCGCCCTAAATATTTAGACATCAGGTGGTGACTTGCCATTTGGATGGCTAAAGGGTGTCGAGAGGTGTGCTGCGGTTTCAATAGAGCGATACTACCGGCGTAATGCCCTTTAACACATCTTTTTTTTTAAGAATATTTTGCGAATCGGTTCACCCAGTCGAAAGTTATGAGGTAAAAAACATAAAAACAAAAAAAATACACTCGAGTTGAGTACCTCCTCCTTTTTGGAAGTCGGTAGAAAATAATAGAAAATGTACGCGATTGAATATCATGTAATTTAGTGCGTATAAAGTTGTTTGATTTCAGTGTTCAGAACGATTAAGCAAGTTCTGCTTCTGCCGCTACATGTACATGCGTTTTGTGATCGATGATACCTAACCCCATTAATGATCTAGGTATAATCATGGTTTTGCACGTTTTTATAATAAAACACCAACCATAATGTTAAATACTATTTTTATTACATAATTGTACATGATTATAAAATAATTAACACCACAACCTGTATAACTTTGTTATATGTGGTAATCAAATACCCTTAAACGAGCAATTCTTGTAAATATAATCTCTACATTTTAGGTAACACCTAAGCCAAGTTAGGTGACATTTTTGTACTACTAAGTGTTACCTAACTGGCTTAGGTGTTACCTAAAATGGTGGTGAAAACGGGCATTAATCTCGGAAACGGCTCCAACAATTTTGATAAAGTTTAGTATGCAGGGGGTTTCGGGGGCGATAAATCGATCTAGCTAGGTTTCATTAATAGGAAACGTCTATTTATCCGTGTTTTCAAACAATGAAAAACTGCTACAATACTAAAGCTACTTGACAGTAGATGGCGTTGTTAAGCAACACTAAATTTGGTTTTAATAAATTATTTTCAATCTATCATTTATTGTTTGAGGTTAGACCAAGAAAATCCATTTTTTACTTACGAACACAGCTCGTCAGCCAGCTACTAATAACTACACCTATGTTTGTCATATCCTTAATCCCCATTGGCTAAACAAAGTTTGTTAGCAAGCCTGGCCGGCCAATCAATGTGAAGTTGACAACCAAACTTTAGCAGCCATTTTTATGATAGGCTATTTTGAACATTTTTGGGGGTAATTTATGTCAAAATATACTGTTAAAAATATTAGGCGTAAAAATACCATTAGAACCGTTTCATTCAGGTAAAAAAACAGTACCTAATTTAGCCACTTTTAGTCCATGTTTTAAATATTTTCATACAAAATAGGCTGATTAATTATTAATACTTTTGCTATTTATTAATAAAAGTTTTGTATTTTTAACTGTCCGTATATTCTTGTAATATTGAATATAATAATATAATCGCCACTTTAATTAGGTCGGATTATTGGCCACCAACTTCACACAGGTTCTGCAGGTGGCCAGCGCTAAGAAGAGAAAAAAAAACGTGATGTACGGAATGACACTATAAAACACAAAAAGGTTTTAATTTTTTAAACCCCGTTTATTTTTTTTCTGTATAAGTTCTAAAAATAATAAGCTTAGAAAAAGCAAAATGAAAATTAAACTGTATTTGATTTGATTCCCTTTTCTGGGTTTTTATTTCATAAGAATCTTCTCCTTACAATAATTAACACAACAAAAAAGAATTTGCGAAATTGTTCCATTAATTCTCAAGCTATAGCGTGACCAGGAGAAATATGGTATATATGTACCTCTATAACGGGACGAATGTGTCCAATTTGAATATTTTTAATTAATTTTACTTTTAACTAAACAAATGCTTTTTTAAAGCTCTGGCTTTTTTATTGTCTCGCAGTTGTATGAAAAGTAAAGTATGCATCGCGAGGATGAAGCCTTTTTTTGTTTTTTTTGACCCGGGAAAATCCTTTATGGATACCACTAGCCCCGGGGGAGCATGGTGGTTATGTGCGAGTCCGAATACCCACTAAAAACCCAGGGAGTTCCATCTTCTCGACATATGACGGGGGCACGGGCCCGCTATTGCATTACTCCGCAGCTACCGTCAACGCGAGGATGAAGCCTGTCTTCGTCGGATTTAACCCCACGCTTTACTCAGGACTCTACATATCTTTATATAACTCCCTCGCATAACTCCCACAAACAAATTAAATTAAATTATAATCCCCCTGCTACGCTCAGAGATTAACTCAAGAGACCCCGTTACCTCAGGTTTCATTATACCGCATGTGACGTAAGACACTGCACACATTCATGACATTTCTGTAACGAGGTTTTTGGGTCTTTATGTAGATTCTGATCTGAATTGGAAAATGCATGCCGAGTCAGTACGTGCCAAACTTAATAGTTATTCATATGCTCTTTACTTGCTGTCAAAAGTGGTTAGTCAACCAGCAGTAATAATCTCTTATCATGCATATGTCACATCTACCCTACGTTATGGTATAATCTTTTGGGGAAATTGTACGGAACGTGAAACTTTGTTCAAGGCACAAAAGAAATGTTTAAGATCTGTGTGTCATCTGAAGTCTACAGATTCATGTAAGCCACATTTCTTAAAATTAAAAATATTGACATTCCCATGTCTGTATATTTTTGAAATGGCACTTTTCGTCAGAAATAATTTTCAGTTATTTGAGTTTAATAAAAGAGAGAGACACACAAACAAAATAAATATACCCCCACATAGAACCGCCGGTTTTACTAAGGGTGTATGTGGTATGGCTCCCAAAATATATAATCATTTGCCAAGAATAATACTGGAATCGGAAAGTGTAAATATATTTAAAAGTAAATTGTTCAAGTTTCTTATATTGAAAAGTTACTATACAATAAATGAATATTTGAATGATAAAATTTCAAACTTTTCTGATGCTATGTTGTATGGTTATTGACATTATGTAAATATATTATATCTTCTATGTAAACTTGACATCATACACCTGACAATAATCTAATATTACACTGACATTAATTTAAAATTTATATTATAATTATCATTTACTACCTGTTTAAAATATTGTATGTTCGCTGTGGACAAAGCTGTTGACACTAATAATTATAATTTAAGAACCCAATGTAACACAGTTTAACAATAAATGAATCTGAATCTGAATCTGAATCTGCTTTACTCCCTCGGTGCATAATCTATCTAATATCTACTACTGTACCTACGCTGAACAAAAACAGCTCAAATCATATAATCAGAAATATTTTATCACAACGACGTTTTTTCAATACCAAAATAATATTATAATTAAGCAAATGTATCTAAATGTAAAATGAACAATGCATGTGAATACAACTGGGCAAACTTAATACACAATAGTTTATTGAATCAACAAATATCGTGTCGACATTCAAGAACTGTATAATTTATTATTTCTGACGCATTTGCGCGTCCTTCAATCAACTATTTTAAGACTTTTATAAATAATGTAGTATATTTATGTAGCAAAAATTATGGACGTAGAAGTCAGGCTTTTCCTTGTTCCTGTAATACAAGTTTAAATTCTCAGAAACTAGTTTGAACTGTAGTAAAGAGAAGAATGTTTCTTAAGGCGCGGTCCAATCCTAATTTTAAAACAATTTTCGATGCTTTACATAAGGTTGAGAATCGCTTACCAGAATAGACGATGTAATGCGAAAATTTAATTGAATACGTGCTAATACTTTTTATACTTATTTCGTACAATCAAATGATTAAATATTAATGATAAAAGAGTCCATACTTCACTAGTCAATTTCATTGGGAATTCGAATATGATACATTAATTGAAATATATTTGCCCATGATTGAATAAAAATGATTTTTCCCACGAAGCACGCAATAAAAATTGCAAAATTTAGGGAATGTTGCCGATTTTTTTCTATCAAGCCAAGTTTGCTCAATCGTGTATTGGCTCCCATACTTCATTAGGACGTATATTCAATTTACACTACATTTTTTTTCGAACTTCGGTTATTAGGTTTATACGTCGAAAAACTAAGTTTTCGCGAGGTAGAATAATGAAATTTGGAGCTCATTTCGCCTTAAGACAAAGGAATTAAACATACTTGAATACGCCGTGGTTTTAATCGCCTTTTATTCTATTAACAGCTGTGCTCACGTTTTCGCCCAGCTGGTGATAAATTATGATGATGATTAATCAAAATATATAGGCTATGGTCATCAGGGATAATGTAGCGTTCTAATGGTGAAAGAATTTTTGTAATCGGTCCAGTAGTTTCGGAGCCTGTTCAATTCAAATAAACAAAGAAATATATCCATTTTTACACTATTATATTACATATGTGTGTATATTAATATAAAAATATCTGTCTCTTTCCAGTTGTTCCAAACCGTCTTCCTGTCTCTGTCACTCCTGTACGACGTGTTGGAATGGCTGAACAAGCATCAGTCCGATTTCGGGAAAAAGTTGCAGTACTACAGGGATATCTCCTTCAGTGGGCTGGTCGTTCCTTTTACTCTGGTGAGTAGAGACTTGTTAGTGAAGATTTCATCATCATCATCATTTTAAACATCATCACTGTCCATCATCGTCTTCACCATCATCATCGTCATGAACTTATAATCTAAGATTGTATATTCAACGTCCAAGGAATTACCACCACGATAATTGGCGATTAGGTAACGTACCACTGAAATCCCGTGTACTATTTATATTAGGTCCTTAGTTATGAAATAGGTGTTTTATGTGAAAAAAGAAATAAAAAAATATTTAATTAACCGAAGTATGTAGCATTATTATCTATGCACTTTCGCCATATTATAGGTAGTTATTTATCCTTTTTCCTATTAATATTATAAACGCGAAAGTTTGTGAGTATGGATGGATGTATGGATGGGTGCTTGTTACTCTTTCACGCTCAAACGGCGGTGCCAATTTTAATGAAATATGATATGGAGGTAGATGAAGCGCTGGATTAACACAGGATACTTAAATCATCATCATCATCAACATTCATCACCACGCGGGTGAAAAAGCGTCTTGAGCACAGCAAAATAATAAGATCTCCGCCAAGATCGTAGTGATGGCAGTTCTGTCAAAGTTTGTGTCAGTTTCTGATAGCTAAGTCAAAAGTATAGTGCCACCAACTTATCTGTTCAGGTGGGCAAAATTGGACCTACAGTGTACATACCAACTAACTTTGGCGTTTATAATATTAGTAGGATTCTTTGTAGAATTTGCAAATTAATGAGTGGCTTGAAAGACTGCCCTATGTTTTGTTTCTCTTTTTTCTTGGTGAATTTCTTAGGTTGCAATACCAAAATTCTACACTAGCGACGCTGTCACCTGAACAGATAAGATGGTGGGACTGTACGCTATTTTGACAGCTCGATGCACTATACGTACTCGGCGAACGTCAAGGTTGATGAAATGTAATGACAGCTTTTTTCCATGGTGAATAACTTTATATTTGTATGTCAATTTATTAGTATTGTTTACTGATTTTTATACTAAGTATTTAAATTTACTCATATAGAACTATTATAGCAATTGAGTTTGAACATGTACATATTTTATGACATTTTGGCTACGAATAATAATAAGTCAGGAAGCATAATTCAGAACAAATTCCACACAAAAAGTGGTCCTTCAAACAAAAGCGTCGTATGATTCCAAATACGAATTACTTCCGAGGTTACAAATAGACATGTTCGGTGATTGGTTTAAATTCAGAAGGAAAGCAGGGATTGGTTCACGCGCGTGCTGCAACGTCTACTATGACAACTGACTCGTAGCGTCGTGGACGATGTAATGCAACAAGTGAATTGGACCAAGTCAATAATATAAACAATGTATTTTTTGTTTCTTTTATATCGGTTACTTTTTAAAATTCAGTGAATTTTATGTCCCGCCAAATATGATTAATTTATTAAGTTTTCGTCTAGAAGTAATTAGAAGAGACTCTTTCTTCGCAATGTAGTGAAGTGAGATTAAAAAAATTTCGCATATTCATTTAACCAAAAATATATTTAACTAGCTGGTGCCCGCGACTACGTCTGCGCAGGGTTAGTACTTCGAGTAGCTTATTATCTTCTCCAAGGCCTCACCCTGACCAGACCTCCATCTATCATTATACCAAAATGTCATAAAATATGTACATGGTCAAACGCTATTGTTATAATAGAAATTCAAGAGAAAATGTAAATACTTAGTGTATCAATCAGTAAACACTAATAATAAAATACAGGACTTACGAGTACATACAAATATATCACCATTCAAAAAACTGTCATTTCATTTCATCAACCTTGACGGTGTTTGTGTTACATTTCATCCCCCTTGAGTCTAGTGTATCGAGCTGTCAAAATAATAGCGAGCGACACAAACTTAAATGTAGGCGTTGAAAACACCGCTGCTTACCCCTTCGAGGATATATAGGCGAAATCATTTGTTATGTTGTGTTAAAAAATAACATGTAAGTATTGCGGGTGATTCACTCAAGACCGCTAGATTGATGTTTCACCTCCGTCGTGATGGCGGAATCGCTCGACTACAGTCGGCTGAACAACAAAGACGGATGACATGCCAACTCTATCGCCGAGCACGTCTAATGTATCGAGCTGGCAAAATCATTGCGTGCCTTGGACTTGAGGTACGTTCGTTTAGCAATGAGGGCATTGGTGACGTTGCAGTTGTTGCAATTGCTCTTTTGTTAAAGCGTTCGTAAAGCTCAAAATCGTTATTATTGCCGCTATTCCCACACTCTACTCGAACGCTAAACCGTGCATAAGACCTAAAATCGCACGATTGTGCTGTCAAATAGATAGTTGTCAAAAACTATCAAAAACAACCGCAGCTCAGGACGTGGGTTAATAATTGTACTTTTCGGTGGCATAAATAACTCTTTTTTATCTTTGCGAACGGTGAACAAAAAGAGCCGTAAACGACATTTTCACCCACAAATTCCCAATTCGAACGCCATTGTGAGCGTTTTTAGCGTTATTTTTCGCCAACTTGGGGCTACTCGAACGCACTATATAATCTATCAGAAACTGACACAACTTTGACAGAAAGAAAGTCATCATTATGATCTTGGCGTCGGCGGAGATCTTGTTATTTTGTCTATGCTGTACACAAAAATATTAGGCCGTTTCACCCGCGTGGTGATAGATGATAATGATGATGAAAATTTGCCTATGTGCTATTCCAGACTATACTCTATCTCTGTGACAAATTTCAATCAGATCCGTTCTGCCATTCTGCCGTTATTGAGTAACAAACATTCATTAAAATCATCCATCCATCCATCCATCCAAACTTTCACATCATTTATGATATTAGTGGGATATAAGTAGGAAGCAGGATAGGATATTCGTTATTTGCCTGGTGAAAGTTTTTCAGTGGTCGCAGAATACCTTCATTATCAATTATTTTAGAAAAGCATTATGTTAATATTACTGACAGATTTATGAGCAACTCAAGTAAACCACTTCAAAATTTGCAAAGGGTGAATTTTCATTAGCTTGAAAAATTAAACGTACTTACGTAATTCAACCAAGCAATGAACTATTTTTTTAATGCTATACTATGCAACTGTAGGTAATCGGTTATTATTGTTAATTGTTCATTTTCTATAGTATTTTTTAGAGATGTTGATGTTTTTTTGGGACGAATCATCAGCGTAAAAATGATAAGTTTACTTAATATAAGATTTGATATACATAACAACATAACCAATAAAACAGTAGGTACTAACTGTACAGACTGGTAGGTACTGCAGTTTTGTGCAACATGGTACATATACAATTTCTTTCAATTTGTTTTTTTCTTCTTCTTCAAAATGAACGTGGTAAGTATATAATGCTGGTTTTTTACTCTTGTCTTTCTAGCTTAAGTGCAGAGAGGCATTTATTTTACTGCACTGGATCGGCAAGGAAATGAAAATAAAACTAAGCTAAAACTAAATAAGCAAAATACATTGCTGTTACATATCAATATTCAGTTCTGTAAAAAAATATACATTAAACAAAAATAGACTGACTTTATTTTGCATAGAATTGACCATCTCGGTTTGTATACGTATTTGTACATCTTTGAATATAATTATAATTTTGCTACTACTTACTAATAAAAGTGATTCCTGGACATTTTAATCTTGTATGGATCCTGCACCACTTCACAACACATGCTGGCATGATGATTCACAGATGTAGTTCACAATGATAAAAAATAAAATGTATGCGAAGATTTTACGTGTTGCTCGCATGCAAGAAAAATGTCCGACTGATGACGTACTGAACACGACTTTTAAGCCCCGCCTACTTGAACACGACTTTTGTTGGGTCATTATTTTAACGCAGTTACTGTTCCTGACTTATTATTATTCGTAGCATTTTGGTATAAAGATAGCTTTGGAGAAAATAATAAGCTACTCGAAGTACTAATCCTGCGCAGACGTAGTCGAGGGCACCAGCTAGTTGATGATATTGCTGAAAAAATTGTACGGGCCTGAATCAATACAAGTACAATTTGAAATATTTAAAACCGACTTCCATTCTATTCAGTTATTGGAATGTATCTCAGAAACTACTAAACCGAATTTTATGAAATTTAAATGGGACAACACGGAAAGCACTATCATTCAAACAAGAAAATAATTTTGAGAATCGGTTTATCGAGTCGAAAGTTATGAGGTAACAAACATAAAAAAAATACAGTCGAATTGGGTACCTCCTCCGTTTTTGGAAGTCGGTAGAAAATGTTTGAAGACGGGTTGGCTGGCGCACTCAATTCAAGCGGTAGCCATTTCTCAAACTTTTACAATTTGTTTAAAGTGAATTAAAAATATTTTGTCACTCACATCGAAGCGTGCCGCTAAGTCTGACGTGGTTTCAACCAGGGTCTCCAGTCGTCCACGAGGTTTGTTCTGTAGGATGAAATTTCCAGAACGAAAATACTGGAACCAAAAAACGTACCGTGTTTTGTTAATGTAGTTTCCCCATACACATCATTAATCTTTCGAGCTGTTTCTGAAGCGTTGGTGCCACGGTACAACTCATGTTCACGGTACAACGCCATATTTTAAGTTTTCCATAATATGAACTGCCGTGCTCAAGTCATAATAATATATTATGAGATATCGCCCTTGTACATAAGGTTGTTTTTCCAACGTTTCTTGTCATCTCGTCATTTGTTTCACGTTGTCAAAAATGCAACGATGTTTGCTCTTAGAGAATCGCACTGCAGACCGATGTCACAGAAAAATCAAATGGCATTAAAATAAATGAATCACTAAGTTCAAAACACAAATACACAAGCCTAATTTTGAAATTAATCATAATTTGGAATTCTTAGCCAAACGCCAGATATTCGAGATCAAAGTGGCCAGTTCGACAAAACACCAATTTCATATGTAAGGACCTAATAGTTTATCAGAGCGGTGTTTCACGGTCTGCGTAATATTTTGTCGGTATCTTCACTCCGGTAAAGAAAGGCACGATTTGTTTGTGTAATATTATTAGAGTACACAGCCGAAGGTTTAATATCCCTCCGTAGCCCCGTAGCTCTCTGTTTACAACATTAGCGGTCACCCATACAGCCGCAGCAAGAGTTGTTACTCCGAGATACGGTTTCATTGGCTCAGTTAGTGGTGAATCAGCCTTCGAAGTGCATGGTTCTAGGTTCAATCTATGCTTGTTTGTTATGCTTCTTTCATTCTATGCTTTTACACAATACTTGCCTTGGCTATGGCCAAGTATTGTGTGATGACCAGAATTGGCAGTTCTCTGGTCTTGGATGTATGTCATCTATTATTGTGCATCCATGCTCTCCGTGGCACAGGAAACCCTGGTGCCAGGGTACGAGAGTGTAATTTATAATGATGAGAGGCATCTGCAATAGTCTCCTTGCATTTCCTTGTTCTGATCCGCCGCCTTGTTGTCTAACTTGCCTGATGATGGTGAAGTGACATTTCATTCTCACTCCCATTGTTGGTTCCAGCCAATCGGCTTGCAGGGTTACGACCAGAATGGGATTTAAATGTCAAAATGAAGCCCATTTCCATTCTCCTTAAAGATAGACAATAATGCAGTAGGTCAGGCTTCTACTTTAATTGTACTTGTTCCTTTATGGATGATCTTAACGTGCAATCTGTCGATTCATTAAGCGTTATCTAAGCTGAAAATCTGCAAATTAAGGCATTTCTTATTATGTGTAGGTGAGAATCCAAATTATAAAATAAATAAATTTTAGTTCGCTTAGTTTAGTTTATTGATCAAATGATTCGCTACCATTGTCAAAATCTGATCATATATGCATATCCAATTTAATATAATCATAATAAAACCACTGCTTATCTACGTATTTATAAGTAGCTAAGTTAAAAATATTTTTTGGAAAAAGATGGAACCGACTTCAACACCAAAAAGTGTGAAATAACTTGATGACGGTACCATGATAGTTCAAAAGTACCTATTATCACAATATTGTGCGCGTGGTACCGACTTTTTGGTGTTGAAGTCGGTTCCTTTTTTTGGTACTTAAACATTTTTTTTCTCCTTTTTAGTTGATACTTACAGGATCGATTCTCATTCACCGTCAATGACTATACCATTAAGATAGGCGTAACACTTTTCAGTATTTGGAGTGTACTTAACTCAAAAACTGCTTGACCGAATTTGATAAAATTCAAATAGGACCACTTCGGAAGTATATTCTACCGAACAAAAAGATAATATTATTGAGAATCGGTCCACACATGGGGGAGAAATCGGCTAACATACACAGAAAAAAATAGATACACTCGAACATATAACCTCCTCCATTTTAAGCTCGGTTAACAAAGAAAGCTTTACTGCGACCGCGTCACAAAAAAAATTATCTAATTCCAGTTCGTCTCTACAATGTTCTGGATAGTCTACACAATCGACCGAGAGCTGGTCTTCCCTGAGGTGTACGACCAGGTCGTGCCTTGGTGGTTCAACCACTGCGTCCACACGAACATCACCATCGTGGTGCTGGTGGAGACCATACTCCAAGCCAGGAGGTTTCCCAGGAACAGGAACGTGGAGTTAAGCCTGGTGGCACTGATTAACGTGGGATATGCCATAGTGTAAGTAGTTTTTTTGTACATACTATCAACTTATGCGACGTGCAAGTCCTTGGCATGATGGTTATCTCCATGCCCACCCATCAGACCTTAGAACGGATAGTTATTAACGGTTCTGTTCTGTTTTTGACCCCGAGACATTTTTGAGCTTCATTCGCCAAGTCATTTCTAATTTGAAAAATATACAAAAGTTTTTTCTATTTTATAATAAACTTTTATTGAATTGATAATTTTAATAAATATTGTAAAAGGTAGTTACTTACAAAGATGAAAAGACACTTAAAAATGTATCAAACTATTTGTTGAAGGAAAAGTGCCCAGAATGCTGCCTGCATTTCCACGTTGAATAGTTAAGCAAATTTTTTGTGCATAATATGAACTAGGATTCTGGTCGCCTGACGCTTCAACCAAACGTTTGGCCAAATCTCTGAAAATTTCGTATTCACCTGGACCCCACGGACCCAAAGTTTTTACCCCAAAAGGCATATTTTTCTATTTTATTATATTTTATTTCTAATTTCACTAAACGCCTTCACGCACTAATACAGTAATGCTTGCGCACTATTGCTGAATATCTAGTACTGCGGTGGTACCATCCAAGACGGTATCAGAACATTCTTCAGAATCTTCAGAACATACTTTGGTCAGAAAAGGAACAGGAAAAGTGTGAACCAAATAGAATTCATAAAAATTGCGCGGTTTCCTCAGAAAAATATCCTGAATAGGATCATCACAATAAAGTTTCTTGTCCAGACTCTTTAAATTTTCAGCGACAACATTATATATGTTTAAAGTAATACATACAGGCTACGAAGAAATAATATCAGGAAGCATAACTCAAAACAAATTCCACACAAAAAGTGGTCCTTCAAACCAAAACGACGTGTGATTCCAAATACGAATTACTTCAGAGGTTACAAATAGACATGTTCGGTGATTGGTTTAAATTTCAGAAGGAAAGCAGGGATTGGTCCACGCGCGTGCTGCAACGTCTACTATGACAGCTGAGTCATAGCGGCGTGAACGATGTTATTGATTTAGCACGACTTTTATTGGGTCATTTTTAAGGCAGTTACTCTTCCTGATATTATTTCTTCGTAGCATACAGGTACATTTTAAAACGTTAACCAGTATTTTTTAAATTGTTTTAGTTGCACCCGAAAAATATGATGAAACGTACAAAATGAATGCAACTTCTTTTTGCATCGTCGAATCCGATAAGCAATTTTCAACATTACAAATAACGCATAGGAAATTATTTTAAAATTGGAATTGGCCTTAAAATAAAAAGACATTTTTTAAATCTTTGTATGTCGTTCCGGCTAATCTCGGATACAGTTCAACTGATTTTGATGATGATGATGATGATGACCCCGTGGCTGAAGTGGATAACACCCCGTATCTATATGTATATACAAATGAACCCATATTTCTCCTGGTCACGCTATAATTTGAGAACAGATGGAACAATCCCGCTAATTATGTTATTGTTGTGTTAATTATTGTCAGGAGAAGGTTTTATGAAAGAAAAACAAGAAAAGATGGGAGGTTATGGCGAGGCCGAAGGCCGAGCCTACTACGAACGAAATCGCAAGCAGTCGTTAGTAGCATATAATGGCAAACCGGGAAGATACAGCCGTGCGACTCTCTAAGAGCAAACATCGTTGCAACTTTGACAACATCCGTGAAACAAATGACGAGATGACAAGAAACGTTGTAAAAGCAACCTTATGTACAAAGGAAATATCTCATAAAGTATTATTTGATTGAGACAGAGTTTTTTTCTAAATTAAAAGTAGCCTAAGTTACTCCTTATATCATCAGCTATCTGATAGTGAATGAAGTGTGATGTCCCGGTAGATCAGTTCAACCGTATCAGAGAGTAGTCGGAGCATACAGACCGGCAGACAGATATTTTTTTATGTAAGTACTGTATATATGTATAGGATAGGTCCGACTATAGTTTCGACCATTCGGTGGTCTTTTTCAAGGAGTGTTCGGCACGCCCGCGTCGATGGCGTCTCGCTTAGCACTTTCATTCATAACAACCAGACTAAATTTTATTTATTTGTATAGATTGAATTTCTCTTTACTCCCAGGTATTATTCGATCTTCTTCATCACCGGCCGCTGGCTTTACGGCGTGTTCGGCGTGATGACGTGGTGGCAGGTGTGCCTCTACCAGCTCGTCATCTGGGGATCCGCCTTCATCTTCTACTTTCTTCAGTTCCCTATCAACCGGTGAGCATATATTTATGTACTTTTTCTTGTTCACGTTCACTCATACACCCGTAAAGTGCCATCTGCCGCATCCTACTCACTGCTCGTCGCTACATACGTAACCAACCGCAGAAGCATAACTGATAACAATCGTCGTCCGTACTATGCCACGAAGCTAGCAGATGGCGCTAATATTAAGCACACACAAAATGTTTTGTGTAGCGACCTCTGCCGCATTCTACTCACAACTCATCACTACCTACATACGTAACACAATTCAATATTTGTTTTGTGTTACGTATACATACAAAACGATATGTTTATATGATATGATAACAATCGTCGTCCGTACTACGCCACGAAGCTAACAGATGGCGCTAATATCAGGCACTCACCAAATATTTCGTGTAGTGCTGCATTCTACTCACAACTTATCGCTACACAAAACAATTTTTTTTCGTATATGTAACCGCAGAAGTATATCTGAAAACAATCATCGTCCTTACTACGTCAGAAAGCTAACAGATGGCGCTAATCAACATTAAATATTTCGCACGCAAAAAGTGACAGCTTCCTGAATAGCGATAACGAAATTAACATGACAAAGTTAAAATCAAAATCATTTATTCAATTTAGACATCAAAGGTGCACTTATAAATGTCAATTATTCAATATAATGTACTTTAAAGACTCTACCGCTGCGATCCAAAATATGTAAACTCGGGGCTATTCTGTACATAAAGATTTATACAATTTTGAAAAATTTAAGTTTGTTTTACAGTCAACTTGAATTTTTCCTCTGTGAGCTCAGTTATATGTTTTGGGATTTTATTGTAAAAACGCACACAATTTCCTAGGAACGACTTATTACTCCTCGCAAGTTTAAAACTAGGTACAGCTATCCTATTGCTCCGTAAAGGCACTTACTCCGACTGACCTTAATATAATATGAACCCACAAAACGGCTTTAACGATTTTCATAAAATTTAGTATGCAGAAGGTTTCGGGGGCGATAAATCGATCTAGCTAGGTTTCTATTTTAGAAAACGTCGTTTTATAAATGTTTTCTACCGCCTTCCAAAAAGGAGGAGGGACTCAATTCGACTGTATTTTTTTATATATGTTTCCTCATAACTTTCGTAAAAGTAAACAATTGACTTTCTTGGTCTAACCTCGAACCAAACACTCATTGGCTTAGGCAATAGTGTGGCTTAACAACGCCATCTATTGTCAAGTAGCTTTAGTGTTGTAGCCGTTTTTCATTGCCTAACAAGTACAATTTGAAAAATGTTATACCGAATTCCATTCTATTTAGTTATTGGAGTATAACTCAAAAACTACTGAACCTAATTTGATGAAATTTATATGGTACTACACGGGTAGCACCAACTTACAAACAAAAAAAAGAATTTTGTGAATCAGTTCACCCAGTCGAAACTTATGAGGTACCAAACATCAAAAAAAAATAATTACATTTTAAACATTATAAAATGTATGTCTATGTCTGTCTAAAAAAACAGTCGAATTGAGTACCGCCTCCTTTTTTTGGAAGTCGGTAGAAAACACGGTCGAACGGAGAAACTTCCCTTTTTGAAGTCGGTTAAAAAGTATCCTTACCTGCGTTTTTATGTCAACAGAATATTCCATCGAGAAGAGAGTGCAGAAGAGCAGAAGAACACAGAAGTAAAGACTGAGACTGGTGCAGAAGGTAACGGTGACACGGCAACAGTTGCTGCCAAATCTTGGAGTCTCAAGTACAGATCTGCACGAACAGAAAACTCCAAATTGTGATTAAAACTAGTTTAAAAACATGCAATATTATAATTTAAAGTAAGCGCTAGAAACTAAATAAGTGTTGGATTTATTGTCTTACTAAAGGGCTATTAAGATGGAGAGAGTTTCTCGCCTCGAACAAACGATTATCGAATTGAACATAAAAGTTGCTTCGTGTAAACATTCACGATTCTCGCCCTTCCTATAGGGTGACAATTGCCTCGCATAGATTATAATCTGTCTCCGTGTAAACAGAACTACAAAGCTAGAATTGCCTTGCGAGAATTTGTGCCAGTCGCTACCATGAGTGCAGTGCGCGTGGTTTAATTATATCTGCTCTTCTAGGACAAGATAAGACTAACACTAGTACGAGTAGTTCTGCAAACAGTAGACCTCGCGAGCACGTAGTCTTATCAGCGGCAATTTGTCGCAGTACTTCACAACCAAGTATCTATCTCGGAAACCAATTGACCTAATCTATATTATGCTCATATTCTATAAACTGTATAATTAAATGTGTAATGATGTGTCAATTTGTCCAGTTAAGCAGAGACGCTTCGCTCGCTTCACGTGCTCGGTCAATAAAATACTTCACATATTTCTATTATGAAAACTAACGTGGTTTGTACACATTTTTAATATGAAAAAGGGGATAGTGCGAGGTGAGATGCAACCGCGAGCGTTCTGCACTCTCCTTGAAAAAGACCACCGGATGTGGTTGAAACTATAGTCGGAAAGATCTGACTTCTTTTCATATAAAAAAATCATATATTTTTATTATTACTGTAGTATTCTTAAGGTTATATTCCTCAACTCCCAATTATCTCAAAAATGCATTAATAACTGCTTTTCTAGCATCACGACGACGATATTTTTAATGCATATTCTCCTCCTATACCCGCAGAATAAAAATTGAATGATTTTTGTATAATTTTGAGAACAATTCCGTAGTAATCCCTAAACTCGAAAGGCAAATCTCTCACTCAAAACGGTTCAAACTGATTTGTGCGACACTCGTATGAGCAAGAAAAATGTCATACGAGATCATGTTTACACAAGTCGAGAACTCGTAAGCAAGAATTTTCTTACTATATATTTCGCCGTATAAACAGTCGCAGGAAATTATCGCCTAGAGATAATTGCTTGCGAATCTCGTATGACAAAATCGTAGGCGAGAATTTAGGTCTTGCCTGTAGGTAAACAATACGATACGATCTTATGCAATGATGTTAATATAAACTGAGGTAGATACCTACGCCTTACTGCGCTTGGCTTGGCGACATCAACACGAGCTACGTGTCTTGAGTGAACTTAGTTCCAACCTGTCTGGCGACGCAGCACGTGTACTATATTTAGGAAAAAATGCCTTCTTATGTGTTCAGAAACTGCAGAGCATATACTGGAACAAATGTTAAAAACAAGAATGATGTATCTTTTCATTTGTATGTATTGTTTTTCTATGTTATTCATCAAAAATGGAAAATCAAAAATTGTATTTTAATTTAAAATAACTCCTGGGACGTTGCCGCTTCGCCACACACGAGAACGAGACAAGTAGCGAGCGACAGAGATAACGAGTCTGTCATTGGCGGTTGAATGGTCGGTCACAGGCGAACGTTGTTAATAATATATTGATCCCTTTCTGACAACTAGGATTCATATATCTTCGTGCTCTTTTAATCTTGTCAATGTAGTTAATGTCGTTGTGCGAGTTGTGTACTTTAGCTATAGGTAGGTATAGCATAAAATTTGCCATGTTTATACTTCATATTCAAGGAGTAAAACGCCTCTATTAGTCAATCTCATTGATCTTATGGCGATTAATGCTTGGAATAGTAGCGTATGATTTCTCGCCTAGAAATAGAAACGTACGAGAAACTCGCTCCATCTACATGGCCCTTTATACAATGTAATATTAATTATCATTATTGGATACCGAGAGCGACCTACATAATTAGTATTTGTTGTTTTTTTTAATGATACATACACACATAGAACCACTCCTGTTTCCCCCGGGGACAAATCTATCTGTCCAAACCTAATAATGTAATATTAGTATTTAATGGTATTAAGAAACAGTACAAGCACAAGGCTCACATGATGTTAAGTGGTTACATCTGCCTAGAGCACTGCGCCCGTATCCCTGAGACTTTAAGAGGATTGCATAGCTAGTACTTTCCATGCTAAAAGAGAAAACTCTTTTCTACCTCTTAACATTGTCCGATTTCGGTCATTTTTTTTTTCATGGAATCATGGCATTGTTTACTATACCCGTACGTTTTGATTTTTTCAGTTTTTTTAAGTTCTTAAAATGAATTTTATAGTACTTTGAAATACTTAAAAAATCAAATGTTAATTAGTCAAATGAAATGTTAAGAGGTTGAAAAGAGTTTTCTCTTTTAGCATGGAAAGTACTAGCTATGCAACTCATTTTGTAGTTATAATAGGATTGTATTCTGATCTATTATTGTGCTAGGTACCTAGTAAATTACCGCAGGAAGAAGTCGACTCCGGGAATCGGGACTTCCCTGTCCGGAGTCTGACGCACAACAAATAAATAAATAATGATTATAATTTTATTAATGTAATTATTTAATTCTTATATAATCTATTCGCCTTGTTAATATAATTGTGTATTAAAATAAGATCATTATATTATAGTTATAATCATCTGTAATTTTTTTGGTAAATAAATATTATTATTATTATTATAATCCTCTTAAGTGTAAGTCTTGAGTGCCTGTTATATCACCGGAAACCACCAACTCGTATTATATTATAATAAACCCACGTTAGGGATCTAATAGACGCACTCGCCTAGAGCACTTCAAAGTCCGAGTCGACGTATTCGATCCCTAACTTTAGTATTTATAGATTAACAATAGACAAGAGATATCTTTGATAATGTTTTATAACTTGCCATTTTTTTTAATTTAATTAATTTAAAAGTAATAGGTGTGATAATAATATAGGTTATAATAGGGTTTCTTTTGATACATTCCCATGGTAAGTTACTTTTGTTAATAATTACTGTGTCATTTAATTATTCTTCTTCTTCTTGCGGTGCCATCTCCTACCGGAGGTTGGCTATCATTTACGGCCGTTTTCAATAATCTATCTATCCACAGTTTTCCTTAGGTACTACCGATAGAAATGTGACATAACGTCCATACAAATAGTGTCAAATATATATATATCTAGTAGGGGAAACCAACGATAGATAGATTATTGGGATCCCCATTAACGCTACTCGACCTTAGAAGCTGCTGCCCGAAATAGCGACCTGTTGCTCATGTTAAACGACGTCCAGAGATTATTGAGCCATGAGGTACGTCTTCTGCCTGCTCGTCTACGTCCTTGGATTTGCCCTGCATGATCAGTTGGAGAAGATCGTGCAGGGTACTACCCCGGGGTAAAACTTTCAAAGAATCCTTTCTCGATGCTTAGTCCAATCCTAATTTTAAAACAATTTACGATGCTTTACATAAGGTTGAGAATTGCTTGTCGGATTGGACGATTAATTGCGAAGATTCAATTGAATACGTACTAATACTTTTTATATTTATTTCTTACAATCAAATTACTTATTAAGTTTTAATGATAAAGGAGTCCATAGTTCACTAGTAAATTTCATTTGGAATTTGAATCTGATACATTTATTGCAATATATTTGCCAGTAAAAATGCTTTTTCCCACGATGAACGTAAGAAAAATTGCAAAATTTAGACAATGTTCCTGATTTTTTTCTATCGAGCCAAGTTTGCTCAATCGTGTATTGGCTCCCATACTTCATAAGGACGTATATTCAATGTACACTAGTTTTTCGACCTTCGGCTATTAGGTTTAAGCGTCGAAAAGCTAAGTCTTCGCGAAGTCGAATCATGAAATTAGTTCGTAATCTACACTCATTTCGCCTTAACATAGTATCTACTGTCACACATTCAAGCTTTCCCAGCGTTATATAGGGTGTTTGGTAGAGGGACCGACATACCAAATGAGCGTGTTCAGGGGCCTTGGAGAATACAAGTTGGCAAAAAAATCCCAGACCCCCCCAGTTTTTTTTGCTTTTTTTTTGTGTATTTTGCCTTTTTCTCTGAAATCGTACCTATTTACCACCATAACATTTGTAAAATCTGTTTTAGACAGGATGTTTTTAGTTGAATTTGGTCTCTATACACCTTCAGGCCAAGCAAAGCAAAATTGGATACCTAGATTTTTAATCTCTACCAAACACCCTATATAATGCAGCGTTAATTAATTATTCAGTCAGACAGGACAGGTAGGTAATTATTTATATGTATATAGATGAACAAGGATAATTATAAAATAAAATAAAATTATATATTGAGTGAAATTTATATGCATTTTATTTTACCTATCACATTAATATTATGAATTTCAAAGTTTAAGCGTGCTCTAATAACTGAATTAAGTTTTAGTACATAATCAGCCTATTTTGTTCCCACTGCTGGGACTCGAGCCTTCTTATCAGACAGAAGAGTTGGGCCATAATCCACCACGCGGACCCAGTACGGCTTGGTGGATTGGTTAGTGGCCAACCCAAATTTAGGGTTTATTCTCCGTACGGCTAAGGCTTCACGAATATTGGAGCTGTGTCTGCCCTTTATAACGCTTTAGTGAGGAGCCATTTAGAATGCAAAAGCGTCATTTGGTTCCTGATGGTAGAAAGGATACAGAATAAATTCGTTAGGTACCTATATTTAAAACAGTATGGGGTGTATCCTTTCTATCCATTGATGTATCCGACCCTGTTTGTATTGGGGATGGTGGGATATAATGAACTGAGGGTCAGAAGGGAACTAACACTCATTATTTATATTTTTAAGATAATAAGAGGGAAGATTTATAATCCCGATATGTTGTCGCAAGTAGGATTATGCGTGCCGGATGGATACGTGTGGCGGCGGCGGCGGCCTCCTCTCCTGTGGGTGCCGCCCGCTAGAACTAAACTCCTGAAGGAGGCCCCTCTGACGCGTACGTTTCGCACAATACATTTAATAGCGGATCAAATAGATATATTTGCCTCTACTCTGAATGATTTTACAAGAAGGACTTTATATATTTTGTGTTACCATATAAGATAATGTAAATAGTTAAGTTAATAAGTATAATATATAATAGATAATATTAATAATTAAGTTAATAAATGCTGGCGCCTATTTTGGGCATAAACTTAGCATTGCCATCCAGCGTGGCAATGCCGCCAGCGTTTTGGCCACTTTTCCCCCCACCATGGGGCTTATAGATTAGATAGTTATTATTATTATTATTTTATTTAATTTTTAATTACTAATAGATAATATACTATATTGTCTTCTCAAAATGTAAATAGTTTATATACATATAACTAAACTATCGCATTAGTATCTCACTGTAATGATAGTCTAAGTTTTGGATAATAAATAAATAAATAAAAAAAATCTAAGTTTTCAGGCCGCCCGAAGGCCTTCAACATTCTAAGACAAACGACCGGGACCGACGGCTCACCGTAGCCTCCGAAGCACGGAAGCGCTCAGTTGAACAATGCCACTAGCACACACCCATCCAACTCCTGACCGCAGCAAGCGTTGCTTAACTTGTTTATCGGTTCGCTAAGTCAAACTCCGCTACGAGCGGTTCGTAGCGAGCCTCTTATGTTTTAATAACAAGTTATTTTTATTGCGCTCTTAAATAGTTACATGTGTGACAGATGTCGACTTGGTAGTGGTGGAGTACTGCAGGCTTCTTTGTCTTCTGAATAATCTCTTATTACATATATGTTTTTACATTTTAATTTAACCTTTTCTACAGTCAGCATGAATTTTATTTTACTACCTGCAGGTAGTTTTATTTTTACCTATCCTAACATACATAATATACAGCGTGTAACAAGCTGTGGTAATACTGAAACTTGTACATATGTACCTAGTCAGGATTCTCACGATATTTTTTTTTTCTTTTTATTAATAAAACTACACTCCACAGACTCCAGGGTCCGTGCCTTTTTTTAACTTGCAGATTTTTGACAACTTACTTATAAATTTATAACATACAACAAAATACATACATGAGGAACATATAATATTTTTTTGTTTTTTGTTTTTTTTTTTTTTTTTTTTTTTAACTTATACAACATACATATAACATAATACACTTAAAGTTATTGATACATTTTATTCTGAGTTGGTGCAAGCATTCACAGCAGACCAGTGCCCGCAAACAGCACCCGTTCACGAGTTGACGCATGTGCCAGCCATCGCCTTCCTCAACCATTTCTGAGGGAAGATGGCGACCCACCACACACGCCACCGCTTGCCAACACATTTCCGTGAGCATGTCTGCTCTGAATGCCCGCACCATCTCTTTGTCAGTTATAATTTCTTAACGCTAGCTTACATACAATTCGAAAAACTACATATATAACAGCAAATGGCTTAGTACATCTATTGTGAGCCCACGTTGCCCACTTTGCGCTGAAGCAGGGCCTCCATCACCACGCTGTTTCGATCCCCACGTTAATATATCAGCATTGAAATCGCATATATTTTCTACGGACTTCCAAAAAGGAGGAGGTACTCAGTCTGTATTTTTTGTTATGTTTGTTACCTCATAACTTTAGAGTGAACCGATTCTCAAAATTCTTTTTGTTTGATAGCTATTGCTTCCGTGTCCCATTTAAAGTTCATCAAATTCGGTTTAGTACTTTTTGAGTTAAACTCCAATAACTGAATGGAATGGAAGTTGGTATAAAATTTTTCAAATTGTACTTTTTTTTCACACAGTGTTAAAAATATTGTCCGAAAATATTTTAGACAGCCCTATTAGACTTGCCTATTCTAGGATTTCATTGGGGTCAATGCTCTCTGCAATCCCCATGCCATCTAATAATGCACCGCCGTATCCTTACCATGCATACCGCATCGCAGCCCAGGCCCCGCTTACCGCTCTTTTATTACCTAGTCTTTGCTCTGGAGCCAATTCATCCCGTCATCATTACCGTCTTTGGCCTAGTTGTTCAGGGCTGAACCTGTCTGAGTATTAGAAACACTTTGGTTCCTCACAACTCGGAATGTTGACTACTTCCTGGACGCAGTAGTTAGCTCCCAATTGTATGCAAACTTCTGCGTGTGGGGTTTTAGTATTACTGCACCTTTTTGTTACACGCTGTGTTTTAATATAAACGTAAATGGGTAAGTTTGGATGTTTGTTGCCCAATCACGTCAATCAAAAACAGCTCAACGGATTTGGATGAAATTTGGCAGGTAGATAGATGAGGCAGTGGATTAGTACATATAATACTTTTTATCATCATCATCCATCACCCCGCGGCCGAAACCGTGGGGCCCACCTTGTAACTGTATATCTATACTTAATATAAAGAGAAAAGATTTGTTTGTTGGTTTGAATTGAATAGGCTGAATAATGACATAGGCTTTACATTTTGATTCATCATCATCATCATCAGCATCCATCACCACGCGGCCGAAACCGTGGGCCCACCTTGTAACTGTATATCTATACTTAATATAAAGAGAAAAGATTTGTTTGTTGGTTTGAATTGAATAGGCTGAATAATGACATAGGCTTTACATTTTGATTCATCATCATCATCATCATCCATCACCACGCGGGGTACAACTAGTAAATCATAAAGGGGTAGCATTGCAACTGTTATAAGCAGGCCTGACTGTTACCATCAAGGTATTGGCTTGATACTTGACAGTCTCATTACTTACTTGTAAAAAAAAAGGAACCAACCAGCAATCAAATATAACTTAAAATTTAACAGGTACTTATGTTTTAAGGTGTACACATCCATAAAACGATGTAAATGTGTCTGGAAGTCCTAATTTTCTAAATAAAAATAAATAGTCTGTACTAGAAATACGAATTTCGAAAGGGCGCAGGTACTAGTGTTTTATTAAATAAACTAGTTGCGCTCCGCTGTTTCCCCCGCGTGCTGGTGATGATGATAGGTTAAAATATATAGCCTACGTTCATCTGGGATAATAAAGGATTCTCAAGGTGAAAGATTTTTTTAAATCGGTCAAGTAGTTTCGGAGCTTAATCAATTCAAACAAACATATATTACATAATTATGTTTGTTTGAAAATAGGTTAAGAAATATATTATATATTTCCTCTTTATAATATTAATATAGATTAAAATCAATCCGATATTATTTACTTGTGATGTAAGTAAAATAAAAATTACGCTTATAATTATTTAAATTTTTATTTTATTTTTACAAAATATTGTTTTTCAGTTACAAAAAGTTGTTCGATAACCTAATTAAATATACAAAATCTTTAGTTTTATTTACAATTGAACAATATTGAGAAAAAAATGCACATTTCTCATAAAATATAATTTAGTTCTTCGCTCTCATCTCTTTTAATTTACTCATTGCACTTTTAATTAGGTAACCTTTGAATGAAGTTTTCTAACTAAGCAGGTAACTAAGATCGTCTATCACGATATTTACTAAATAGAATATTTCTGAACGTAATTAAAAACGTCATTCTGTCTCTTTCAAGACATAAACAACAGACAGAGATAGACTGACGTATTTCATGCTGTCTCTATCAACATCAAATAACAGACAGAAACAGAACGACGTTCCAATTTTGATTAGTGTTAAACATAAAGGGTATGTTCCGGTTAGCGCCGTCAACGCACAACTGTCGCGCGTAGGTCTATTATGTATCTCAGTTCCTAACAATGTTGATTGAAGTCAAATAAAATGGCGGCTCTATGTCAGTTTTGTCAGCAGTCATCAACATACTAACATTTTTGCTTACTGGAGTTGTCCAAACTGACATACAGCCGCCATTTTTTAAGATTTCAATCAACGTTTGTTAGTAACTGAGATACATAATAACCTTGCTTTTGCCGTTCCCTTTGGTTGACAGTGACAGCTCGCAGTAACCACGTAAACGCACCTACGATCCGCGAGCGTTGTAGTCGCGGTGTGAGCGTTTTCGATGATGTATCGAGTTCGCTCAGTCGCTCACGATGATCGTGGGCTTGTAAGGGAATGGGTGTGCGTGATTTCGGCGCTTTCTTTACGTAGCCAGAGACGACGATCAAAATTGCCATAAGAGTATTACTTCCTAAAATTATTACACAATATATATACTCTTAAAAACGAAGTTGGCAGTGATAGAGTACTAGATTTTTATTTATGACATTTTATAAAAAATCTAATAACTAAGGAAAGGATAGTATTTAATTTAATCTTACGAAAACCTGTAGGTTACACTTCCTCGTCAAATATCATCTCACCAACGACATAAATAATAAATACCTTCTTCAATAAGAAATACGTATACAATTTGTATTATTTGCTTTAACCTAAATATGTAATATGTTTTACATCTCTCATATTCAGTAAGTAGGTCCTTATTACCCCCAAAATGGGCTTGTACGTGACCAATTAGCGCTCTAGGGTAGTAATGTAGCTAGAAAATCCCTAGGGCGGTAAGTAATTAAAAAATCACAAATGGGGCTTGTAGGAAACTAATTAGCGCTCTAGGATAATAATGTAGCTAGAAAAGCCCTATGGCGGTAAGTAATTAAAAAAAACACAAATGGGGCTTGTAGGCGACTAATTAGCGCTCTAGGGTAATAATGTAGCTAGAAAAGCCCTATGGCGGTAAGTAATTAAAAAAAACACTTTACTCTTTCAAAAAGTTCGCGTACATCTAACCATCATACTGGCAATAGACATCATGCATTTCGCTATTCAGTCTTGTCTTCGTATGAGTATAATAGTCATCAATTTTATTTTTGTAATGCCGGTTTTTTTCTACTTACCTCACAATCGAGATGTAAAGCAGAGTAGTTAGCTCGGGTGTAAGCATCAATTGCATGCCTAATCGAATAATAGAGATTAGTAGCCAAGGGCTGTACCCTTGGCTACTAATCTACTATTATTCGATTACATTCAAAGCATAAGCAACAGTCATATCAATTTATTAAAAACCATACACGTATCCGTTTAATCTTTCATTTAGGTAAAATATTCGTATCTCCTTATAAAATTCTACCTCTCAACTTCTTTCTTCGTAAGATTTCTTAACCATTACGCATGCGCCAAAGTTAGTTCTATTCATAAACCCTTTGTTCTAAACATATACTGGATGCCTAATCATTGTTACTAACTTCATCATCGTAATTTTATGTACGAGTAAAATAAATTAAAGTCCCTGTGTCAGAAGACCAAAAATAGTTACGTATTATCTAAAGGCAAAAAATCCAAAACAGTGATAAGCCTTTGTTCATTTTGGTGATAAAACGTACCCCTACAGGTTTTCATACTAATCATCAAAGGTTACCGACATAACATTTAGAATAGATTACCTAACTGTCTATAAACTAAGTTTCCTAACTCCCCCAGTTGTCTAGGGTACCTAGCTCCTTCATCTTGGTACACAACTCTTTGCGGTTGCAGATAGAAAGAATTCGGAGTTCTTATACTAACACCTTGTATAGGCTGTCTTGCTCTAACATGGACATTATTATTCAGTTCTGATGCCGCAAACTGTGGATCAGAGTTATAGTTGTTTCGGAATCTAGAAAAAGTGTAGTCTCTGTCAGGAGAGATGAAACCGCTGGGTATTCTACTTAAAGGCACTGTAGGGGTCAGAGCTTCGTTCAGACGAATATCATAGTCGTTTTCAATAGACTCAGCCAAATTATGCTTTATTGATATATTTTCTGGTATGAACGGTTTCCCCGTCGCCGTGTACGGTTTCGATATATCCGGTCTTGGTTTTAGTTCTTTAGGTTTGTATAAGATAGGCTTAGTTTCTATTGGTTTAAAAGGTTTACTTGCCAAAGGCTTGAATGACAGTAGAGGTTTAGGGGTTGCTAAGTAAGGATTATCGTATTCACCGGGCGATAAAGTTGATTCTAGTTTATCTCTAATTGCTTCGTAATTTTCATTGTATACACGTAGGACCTTAGTAGCTAAATATTTAGCTTGCTGATCAGGAGTTGTCAATTCGAAGGTTGATGTTTCTGGTTTTGTTGTTGTTGTTGTGTAGTACTTGGTTGTTGTTGTTCGGTATCTAGTTGTTGTGTCCATTTGTGTTGTGGTTTCAATAGGAGCTGTAGAAGATTCCTTTTTATCGTAATCTATGTCTTCTTCATCGTAATATTCGTATTCTTCTTCTGGTTTGACGTAAGTAGTTGTTGCTTGAGTTGTGATTGTTGTTGTCGGTTTAGTTGTTGTTGTTTGGAATGTTGTTGTTGTTGTTGGTGGTTGAGTTGTTGTTGTGGTTGTAGACGTTGTTGTTGTTGTAGATGTTGTTGTTGGAGGTTGAGTCGTCGTACTAGTCGTAGTTGTCGTTGTAGGAGGATTAGTGATAGGTTCAGGAGTAGTTGTAGTAGTTGAAGAGGTAGTAGTAGTTCTAGGGGTGGTATTTAAAGGAGCTGTCACGTCCCTACCATTGACAGGTTGCAACCCTCTCGGCAGGTACGGGCTACCACCCCTAGACGGTAAAAAAGGACGTTTAACTACTCTGACTGTTGGTCTTACATCTTTTACTCTTGTGTCAATATCTTCTTTCTCTCTTTTTCTATCATGGCCATCTTTTTTATCGTCGTAGTCGTAATAGTAATCATCAGCAAATTTAGGTTCAGTTTTAACTACTTTGACAGGGGCATCATCGTAGTCTAGCGGTCTTTTGGTCGGTCTTTTAGGAGCGTAAAGTGGTCTGTTAGGTTTAAACGTTTCTTTTTCCACTGGTTCAAATTTAGGTCTCTGCTGAATAGTGCCCGATTTTATTGATGATGATGGTCTGCTAGTTTCGTCTTCTTCGTCGTCATAATAATATTCGTCGTCGTCCTTTGGAGGTGCTTTTGTGGTCGGAACAGTTTTATAATCATATTTTTCTTTTTCACTTAGTGGAACTGGACGTTTGATTTTTGGAGGCATTCGTGGCTGACTGAATAACCCATGACCTTTGGGTTTGACTAAACCAGTAGCTTCTGGTGCTGTGGGAACTTCTGTCTTCTCAATTATATCGTCATCATAGTTTTTCTCTCTGAAAGGTTTTGGTACAGGACGATCTTCTCTAGTTTTCGGAGGTATATCATCAGAGTATCTTCTACCTTGTGATTGATATCTATTTCCTCTAGCGCTAGGTTTTTCGTCGTCTCTAGTAGGTCTACGTTCATCTCTCGATCGATAATTATAAGGCTGTCTAGCTTCAGGCTTGGTTTCATCACGAGATTTGTAATCATCTCGCGCTGTTGGTATCACTTCGTCTCTAACTACAGGTCTTGCTTCTGGTTCTCTTACGCGTACTTCATCTCTTGGACGTATTTCATCTCTAGGGCGTTTTTCATCTCTAGGACGTATTTCATCTCTAGGACGTATTTCATCTCTAGGACGTATTTCATCACGTGATTTGACTTCATCTCTAGATCTAAACTCATCTCGAGGTCGGATTTCATCACGCGTTCTCACATCATCACGGGGTCTGACCTCATCACGTGTCCTTACTTCGTCTCGAGGTCTCACTTCATCACGAGGTCTGATCTCATCCCTTGGACGGATTTCATCTCTGGGTTTTATTTCATCACGTGGACGAATTTCATCTCTTGCTCTTAAAGGCTCATCATCATCTCTTAATTTGTCATCACTAGGACGATTTTTAGGCCTATACTCTTCCTCGTCATCATCTCTTGGTCTAGGACGTCTTCTAGCACCACCTCTGCCGCGGCCTTCTTCGTATGGTCTTCTCTCGTACGGTCGTTTGGCACCAGGTCTTGCGTAAGGTCTTCGTTTTTCAATATCTTCGTCTTCATCTCTTGCGGTAGGGACTGGACGGCGAGCGGGTCTGAAAGGTTAATAATTTTATGTATAATGATTTGGAAAGGCCTCATCACCCAGAAAACTGGGTGATGAGGCCTTTCACTGTTGAACTTCTTCTGAGTGATCATGATGATTATAATCATACTAAGTGAGAATACAATTGCTATCCATGTACATCTAGTCTAGACCAGAATGTTTAAAGAAGGCACATTAAGGACTACATCTCTCCACTGGACTGTTCCAAATCTTATCACATGGATTTCGCATAAACAGACTAATGCCCATCACACACGATGAAGGTATATAAAATATATATTATCTTAGAGCAGATTCGGACATATCGCTCACCATATATAATTCAATGAGCGACCACACACGGTGAATATACTATAGTATTTTACCTTAAAGTAGCTTAAGATACCACCGATATTCGAAAGCTTGTTAACATACGCTAAGACTACTGCAGATCATGAAGACATCTTAAGATAGTGTCCGATACATATCTTAACATCAAATACAGGATGTTTCAGTATAAATCTCATCAAAATTGGTCCAGCCTTTTCAGAAAATACCCGGATTATAGAGGCAGATAGACAAACAATTAAAAAACTGGTAGGTATAGTGCAAATAACCATATGAAAGTGCAAGTAAAAGCTGTATTTTTTCTGAAAGATCATTGTAAAGTTGAAATTCACTACGGTGTTTCCTGTGTTTTATGTGATCTTCTATTCGTTTTTACTTTTAGCTAGTATGGACGGTTATATCATATTCACAGTCCCAATCATCATCTGAGGAACTGTCCAACAGGTCTAGCAACAAAATACGAATCATCGCAAAATAAAAAATATGAACACTCTGTATATTACAGTGTGAACGATCGAGACGTGCGGCTCCCGAGACGGACTCCGATAGAATGTACGCTTGCTATATATTATAGTATATGCGCCGTGTGTGGTGGGTTAAGTTAACATAACTTTTATATTCGACGCTATAATATACAGGGTGACTGGTTGAACACTTTACATATTGATGTATAGTGCTCAGTACTCGATTCTCGTTCTAATTAAGAAAAAAAAATAGGTGCCTAATATTTACCTAATTTAACTTTAATTGTCTACTCAAAACAATAAACATGGTCACTCGCGGCGCGCGTGTAGTAATAAAAGCGCGGCGCGGCCGGGCGGGCAGCCGACGATCGCGGCATCCTTTGGCGGAGCGGGCGGCGCGGCCCTTTGGGTCATTAACCCCGTTCGGACGCAGCTTGATTCCTTTGAACGCGGCGCGGCGCTTTGGGTCATTAACCCCGTTCGGACGGTGTCCATAATTTTCGAGTTATAGCACATTCATAGAATGAAGGTTTCCTCTGTAGTTTAACGGTATTTTTTTAATTTGATTTTTTTAAACGTTTCATGTGACCATGAATTATCATGTCCTTGTTTATGTAAAGTGTTCAACCAGTCAGTCTGTATAATTATCTTAGTCGTGTGTGATGGGCTTAAAGGATTGCCGGTCCAGTAATAGGCTTTCCCACTCCATACGCGAGCTCTTGTCACCTTCTTAGACCAGGACACGATGTGACAAATACACTTGTATCTGTTGGACAGTATATAATCTTCACAAATATTATATATATTATTACTTTTTAAAGCACTAACGCTTGCTTAAGCGATCTCAAACATTGAAATTTATAGAGAGAAAAATTCACATCCTCGGACGGGATTCGAACCCGCGTCTTCTGACTCTCCGTGTCAGACGCCATTGACCAACTAGGCCACCGAGAATTTCGCTAGCGAAAGTTCAAGTATTTCTAAATAATGTTTCTTTCGGTTGGATGGTACTGTTAACTGTCCAATAGATGTCGCTCCGTCCCCGCAAGACGGTTAGTCAAATAGAGAGTTAAAATTAGATGCTCGGACCAGATTCTCGGTGGCCTAGTTGGCAATGGCGTCTGACACGGAGAGTCAGAAGACGCGGTTTCGAATCCTGTCCGAGGATGTGAATTTTTCTCTCTATAAATTTCAATTATTTATATTATTATATATCATACAGCTTATTGATATTCGTAACCCATCTACTTAATATGGACTTCGAAGGCAAAAAAATATTGGAATTTACTACATGAATTTGCTTATTTTTTGTTTAACAAAATTAATTTTTTTTTTAACAAAATTGAATTATTTTTTTGGTTTATTTTCATTATTTTTCCTTTGAAGTAGGTATTAAATGTTTTCTTACACATATAACTATCGTGTAGTTTTAAATTATAATGATGTCAATCAACATAAAATAACAGTGCACTATTATTAGTTAGTTACAACTTATTAGTTTACACATTGGGCACCTTGAATTTATCCCGACATGGGTTAAATTATCCGGGGGTAGAAACACATTATTATCCATCCGACATACTCTAGTAATGCATCTACCATTTTACTAGAACATGACGTGGACAAGACAGTTACTGATTTAAAATATGTAAATATTAATAGTAAATGGCAAATGTATGAGTCCAGGTATAAAGGGAAAAAAATAGAAATGTATCTCGAACACCCGATATCCATACATATTAGACAAGAAAGGACTTTTACAAAATGTGGAGATGATTACCTGTCTTCTTCATAATCATCGACTGCTGGTCTCTTCTTCCCCGGTCTACCTTGAGGTCGAGGCCTTGGTCTTCTTCTGTTGTAATCTCTGAAAAAATGTAAAGGCATTTATTAAGCTAATTTAAAAATATAGAGGCATTAATTAAGCTAATTTAAAACTATAGAGGCATTAATTAAGCTAATTTAAAACTATAGAGGCATTAATTAAGCTAATTTAAAACTATAGAGGCATTCATTAAGCTAATTTAAAACTATAGAGGCATTCATTAAGCTTATTTAAAAATATAGAGGTATTCATTTAACTAATTTAAACATATAGAAGTATTTATTTAAGTAACAAATTTAAAAATATAGAGGAATTCATTTTACTAACTTAAACATGTATAAGCATTTATAAGTAACTAATTTAAAAATATAATGGAATTCATTTGACTAATTTAATCATATAGAGGCATTTATTTAAGTAACTAATTTAAATATAAAGAGTAATTCATTTAAATAATTTCAAAATATTGAGGGATTCATTTAACTAATATAAACAGTCGTTACATTATAACAATGAAATTTATATTGTGTCTGGCCGCATTCATTTAAGTAACTAATTTAAAAAAATATAGATTAGTTCATTTAACTAATTTTATTTAAAAATAAAGATTCATTTAACTTATTTCAAAATACAGAGGCATTCATTTAACTAGATTACGAGTACAAATAAAGAGGCATTTATTATACTAATTTATAGTAAATCGTAGTAGTAGTTAAAATATTGTTGTTATAATGTTTGTAAGTAGACTCGAGAATAAAAAAAAAATATTGGATCGTGAAACTTTAAAAGTACTTATTTAATATAGCTAAATACTCGTAGTAGTATGTTCCGTGCTTCGGAGGGCACGTTAAGCTGTCGGTCCCAGTTGTTTGTCTTAGGACAACAGTCGTTAGGTTATGTCGAGGGCCTTCGGGCGGTCTTAAAACTTCGACATGGGTTGTCCACTCTCTCTGAGAGGAAGGCTCGAGTCCCAACAGTGGGAACAAAATGGGCCGATTATATTATTATGTTATGATGTAACTAGGCTGTAGTTTGAAAACAACCTACTGGTCAGATCTTGATCAAATTAAAATGGTACAACAATGAGAAGCACTAGCGTTCAAATAAACAATCGTCATTATATAACTTAAGAAAATGTTACAATATACACACGTTAAAACAAATTTAAGTTGAATCATCATCATCATCTCAGCCGTAGGATGTCCACTGCTGAACATACGCCTCCCCCATGATTTTCCAAAAGGACCGGTTGGAAGCGGCCTGCATCCAACGTCGTCCTGCGACCTTCATCAGGTCGTCTGTCCACCGTGTCAGTGGACGACCTACGCTGCGCTTGCAGGTCCGTGGTCTCCACTCCGGAACCTTTCGGCCCCATCGGCCATCTGTTCTGCGTGCTATGTGCCCTGCCCACTGCCACTTCAACTGGCTAATCTTCTGGGCTATGTCAGTGACTTTCGTTCTTCTACGGATCTCCTCATTTCTGATTCGATCACTTAGAGAAACCCCGAGCATAGCCCTCTCCATAGCTCGTTGTGCGACTTTGAGCTTATCTATGAGGCCCATAGTAAGAGACCACGTTTCAGTGCCATAAGTCATCACTGGTAACACACATTGGTCGAAGACTCTTGTCTTGAGGCAATGAGGTATTTTTGACGAGAAGACTTCGCGAAGTTTCCGGAACGCTGCCCAGTCCTAAGTTGAATACCTCCACCTTTTTTGGAAGTCGGTTAATTATATATATCCTCACCTATCATCATACTCGTCGTATTCCCTCGGGTTGTAGTAGTAATCATCGTCATAGTAGTCGTACGCGTAGTACGGCCGCCGCCTGCCACCTGCGGGCCGCTGCGGCCGCGGTGCGGCTGTCGTCGTCGTCGTGGTGGGTGGAGGCGGGGGTGGCGCGACAGTGGTGGTCGTGGCTGCTATGTACAGGGCATCGTTTCTGGAAAAAGTAATTATGATTGATAGTCACGGATTTAGAAAGGGAGGGGATGTGTTGAGAAGGCATGCCACGTGTCGCAGCAACAAGTTCCAGAGAACTTGTTGGCTAACATCGTAAATATCGGCGCGCCAGTGTGTAGCATATTCATTTCGACATCCATTGCTGGAAGTGTTAAGACATCGTTTACAACTCCACAAACAAATGCCGCAATGTAGTATTTCTATTAACGGCACTCTCAGCGCGTAACGTCGCGTGGTGCGGCCGCTTCTATCAGCGCCGGGAGTTCATTGGTTGATTTGTCAGTGTGCATTGTAATGAGTTGGTGAGAGTAGCCAATGAGAGCGTTACGTTCAGTGTATTACATTATGAGTTCATTTATAGGTGCGAAGTGCAGTGGAGATTCGTAATTGAAAAACTGCAACATGCGACTCAGTAGAATCCGTGGTTTCCTGATAATAGTAGACGTTGAATTAAAAGTTATAATAATTCAGAGATATGTTTTTACCTACATGTGGTTTTTCACTGTGGGTTTTATTTTCCGAATAAGTAATTATTTCAAAAATACGAACAGTCTTCCAGTACTGAAGTATACAATTTCTTACTTCCATACCCACGGCATAAACTATCATTTCATTTAAAAATGCAACTGCATTTATTGTTATTTTTCAAACTAAGTCGAAAACTATCTTCTTCTATTCGCGGTATTTTTTTTAATGGGTTAAAATTGAAGTATATATTTAAAAATTTTATCATCATCATCATCATCATTATCAGCCGGAAGACGTCCACTTCTGAACATAAGCCTCCCCCATAGAACGCCACTTGGAACGGCTACTCGCTTCCTGCATCCAGCTTTTCCCCGCGGTTCAGACGAGGAGGTTGGTCCACCTAGCGGGGTGCCAGCCTAAACTACGTCTTCCGGTGCGTGGTCGCTACTCGAGAACCTTTCTTCCTTAACGGTTATCAGTTCTGCGAGCGATATGGCCTGCCCATTGCCACTTCAACTTGCTAATTTTGAGAGCAATGTCGGTGATCTTAGTTCTCTTACGGATCTCCTCATTTCGGATTTTATCACGCAGGGAAACCCCAAGCACCCCCTCTCCGTTGCTCGTTGTGCGACTTTAAGCTTGTTAATGAGGCCCACAGTAAGGGACCACGTCTCAGTACCATAAGTCATCACTGGCAACACACACTGGTTGAAAACCTTGGTTTTCAGGCTCTGAGGTATTGGGGACGAAAGAAAAATGATATATTAAAAAATGATGACTTTACCCGAGCCCACTGAAGGGTGATCACTGAAAAAGGTTCAAAACGTCGCTATTAATGTAATTTAAAATAAATGCGATTCTCATTATCACATATCACATTTCTCTTTTTACGAAGTGTTTCTAGCATCCTGATGATGGAATTACCTGTGGAAGTAATCTGCCGAGTTCTTGCAGTCGACTTCGGATACAAACTGGCAGATGAAGGTCTTCTGGTCGAAGGCTGTGTAGTTGGCACAGAGGAAGTCGTAGCGGGTGCCGTACAAGCAGTGGTGGTACAACTAGAAACAGTTGGAAGTTTGTGTCAGTCGGGGAGTCGTGGTTCTGAAGTGTTATTTGAAGTAGTGTAGTAAGATTGAATCAAAGATGTGTCAAGAGGATTTTTACTATAAAAAGGCTGATTTTTGACAACTATGTCACCATCCATGGGGAAATACACAATCAGGTCATGAATTCCGCCGTATGCATTGTGAATGTGGAAGCACTACGCTTTATGCTTAAGGGGCTAACTGCACAAATATATATGTACAATACATAACGCACATGCGTGTACTTCCCGTGTCCGAACTCGGACCGAGCGTCATGGTTGGACGTCGCTGCTTACAGTCCGCGCAGTGTCCGTTGTTGCAGACGGACACACGCCAAAGTCAAAGTCAAAATCATTTATTCAATTTAGGCGTCAAAGACGCACTTATGAACATCAATTTTTCATTATAATGTACTTTAAAGACTACTGCCGCGTTCCAAAATATATAGAGCCTACAGAGAAGAAGCGGCAAGAAAGTCGTGGCCATTCTTTTTATTTAGATGTTTTTACTTGGTACTACAAATATTAGATCCAGTGTGTTGCCTTACAAAAGAGAACATAATAATGGTATAAGTAGGGCAAGACACGCTACACTTTGACATCTTAGTACACGATTAAATAGATCCTGGAGTGATCAGTCCCAAGCTGTTTTATCCTCCAAGTAATCCGAAATGTTGTATGTAATAATAACCTTTTTGACAGAGTTTAGTTTTAATAGTCATTTTAAACTTATTAATAGGCAAATCTCGGATAACATTGGGAACTTTATTATAGAATCGTATACATTGTCCCATAAAAGAATTACTTATTCTGTGGAGACGCGTTACATGTACGGATAGCTTGTGCTTATTTCGCGTGTTGATGGAATGAGCATCACTCCTTTTATCAAAACTGCTAAAGGTTTTCTTTACATACATTAGATTTTCATAGATAAACTGAGAAACAACAGTAAGAATGTTTATGTCTTTAAACTTCTGTCTCAGGGAAACTCTGGGAGCTAAACTGTAGATCGCTCGTCTAGCCCTTTTGTGCAGTATGAAAATAGAATTAATATCTGCAGAACATCCCCAGAGCAGTATGCCATAAGTCATAACGCTATGGAAATAACTAAAATAAACTATTCTAGCTGTGTCTACATCAGTTAATAGTCTAATTTTTTTAACAGCATAAGCCGCTGAACTGAGCCTACTAGACAATTTTTTAATGTGGGGACCCCATTGCAATTTAGCGTCTATAGTAATTCCTAAAAAGACCGATGACTCCACAAGGTCCAACCCTGTTCCATTCAATTGTATATTGGATTCTACTTGTCTCACATTTGGTGTCGAGAACTTTATACAATTAGTTTTCTTCTCAAACTAATGCGCGTGATAATTAACTGAAATAGCCTAAAAATTTCGAGCCCCCAAAGGCAAGGATATAATTGCCTATCACAGGTAAGGTATTTTAAAGTTATATTATGCGTAAACTCACGTAATTCAATTCATTAAGAAGTCAGTACGCTTGGTTTCAATACAAATCGTGATACTTGCGTCATCTACTACACATATATATCTGTGGCTAACAGCCGTGCGATTCTCTAATGATTCGTCGATACGCTCGTCGACGAGCTCACCGATGTCAAATACTTTATGAGATATCACCCTTGTACATAAGGTTGTTTTTTCAACGTTTGTTGTCATCTCTTAGAGATTCGCACGGCTGGTTAAAAAAGGTGGATTTGCGACCATATAGCCCTTCATGAGCGAGTCATCTAAAAAACAAAAGGTCAAAGTAGCTTAATACCTGAAACACATTATATCTGATTTGTAGATTATCTCAATCGCTTTAGGTCTTAGTAGCAAAAGACCTGAAATGCGTTAGGTCTGCTTTGCTAATTACCTCAATCTTAATATGGCTAAGTAGCAGTATGCCTAAAATGCATAATTAAAGTTTATCATGAGAGCATATAGCGATTCCGTACATTTGACAGTTCGTAGATAGAATGGGGATAGAGGAATCCAGTTATAACCAGTTACTAATCCAGTTATTAACCCCAAAGGACGCTTCCCAAAATTGATCTAATGCAAATACAATTTGAAAAATTTAATACCGACTTCCATTCTATTCAGTTATTGGAGTGTAACTCAAAAACTACTAGACTGAATTTAATGAAATTTAAATGGGACCACACGGGAAGAACCTGTTTTCAAACAAAAAATTTTGAGAATCGGTTCACCCACTCGAAAGTTATGAGGTAATAAACCTCCTCCTTTGGAAGTCGGTAGAAAAGACCAATAAACTAACGAGCATGCGTCGGTGTTCAAAGCTTTGAGGTATCGCCTTTACTAGAAAGTGTTGATGAACTTATCGGCTCGTCTCTCAACTGAGTGGACCAAAAATGAGTCTGTGGTTAGTTCAAATGGTGGTTCAAGCATTTACCTGACACTTATGCGCGATAGAAGCGTAGAAGCCATCATGGAGACCGTCGCACTTAAAGTCGATCATCTCGAGGGGTGGCACAGTCGCGTAGAACGGGTAATGGGAGAGGTTGAATCCATTCAGCTCCCGCGGCAGGTTTGGATCGTAAATGTAGTCGATTTGGGGCACGCCGGTATATTTAGACTTTGTTGTGTTCGCTTCCCCTCCTTCAGCAGTAACTTCCATCTGGAATGAGAGAAAGATATTGTTTTTATTTAGCGGTACACAAACCATGTGAGCAACTCAAAAAAAGTTGTTTACACACTCATAACGCCGCACTAGGTTTGCCTAGGCATGGATACACTAATGTAGATATAATGGTCTGTGTACACTAATAGTGCGTTTGAAAAGTTTTTTTAAATACTAATTTATTTTAATTTAATATATTTTTTTATTTTAATATATGTAATTTTTCTGTTGGCGAAAATCACGCTTAAAACGCTCACAATTTCCCTATATACAATTTTCTCTATGGCTCACAAGGGCGTTCGTATTGGGAATCTGTGGGTGGCATGGCGGTTAATTTCTCTTTTTGTTCAGCGTTCGCGAAAGCTATAATAGAGTGCATTTTTTTACCCACGTCAGGAGCATGGTTGTTTGTGATTGTTTTTTGACAACTATATATTTGACAGCATAATCATGCGATATTAGAGGTCTTACGCTCGGTTGAGCGTTCGAGTAGGGTGTGGGCAAATGTAGCGGAACTGGCAAAAATAACGTTTTTGGCTTTACGAGCGCTTTAACAAAAGTGCCATCAATGACAACGCCACCAATGTCCTCAAACCTAAACGAACGCACCTTAACTGATCACAAACATTTCTGCTTAACATATAAATATTTCCCCGATGGCAGTGTCACTGCCAACTGAGGTACTGGAAGAAAGGCCGATGCAATCATCGAGGGAAAATGCATTGAAATAATGTTTCTAAACGCGCTGCGAAGATGTTACGCCAGGCGTCTTGTTCGGTCATTGTTAATTTAATAATCATTTTATATGAATTTTCAAGCACTAATTCCTGCTTACGCGGGTTCTAATCCTGTCAGAGGATGTGTAAATTCTCTAAAATTGCAAATATTTAAATATTGTTTATTATGTGATATTTATAGATTATTTTTATGATTTAACTTTATGATTTTTATTTTTGATGCTTTCTTAAAATAGACGAAAATATTGTAATAATGTAAGAAAAATACACATCATCTGACGGGATTCGAACCAACGTCTTCCAACAATCCGTGTCAGACGCCATGACCACTAGGCCACCGAGGCATAGGCTCAGCCCCCACTCGGCCCAGTTTCCACTCGGCCCGAAGAAAGTACAGACCGTCTGAGCATGTCAACCCTTCCTATATCGTGATAATTAAAACAAAAAAATTATGAATGAAACGTACGTAAATTTATGATGAATAGCATAACTTTTAATGACTTTTTGAAATATCACGCTTGTATCTTTGGTTCAGCAACTCTCCTCTAGATGGCATTGGTTAAATAATTATAATTGCATAAGTTGATTTAGCATCTATCGATGAATAGCAGAACTTTTAATGACTTTTTGAAATATCACGCTTGTCTCTTTAGTTCAGCAACTCGCCTCTAGATGGCATTGGTTAAATAATTATAATTGCATAAGTTGATAAAAACAGCTATGCAATAGCTTTACCGCGGCAGTCTCCGAGTGCCACACGTCTTTTTTTTTCTTGGTGCGTGGCCCGCATCGGCTAGGGGCCCACGGGGCTCTGTGCCTAATCGGCCTTATGTATAATCCGGCCCTGATTGCTTGATTGCTGGCTGATTATCATTATCCCTGGTATCATCGCTTCAAATGCGGTGAAATCATTGTTTTGTTTGATTGTTTTAATTGCTTACACCGTTTCTACCAAAAGCAATAAATTTTACGACCATCCAATTCTACCTATAAAGATGCACCCAACATAAATGAGATGTCAACTCCAAAAGAGTTATGACACCCAATAAATTATTGTATCAGACTTTCGCTAAGTTACGTATAAAGACAGACGAACCTACCTCATTATCAGTTTATATATTAATAAGTCTTAGGAAGTGAAAAGTAAATCACCTTGGTGGGTTGGCCGCGCCTTGGTATGAGGCAGGATATTGATATAGGTATATTATTAACTATACATTTCCTAGAATATTGCCGTAAATATCGGAGGTCATAGCTCGCTGAACATCAGATATTGACGTTATTTCATAACCATGTTATTACAACTCGGGTTCATAGTACTTTCAAACCGACTTCAAAAAAGCAGGAGCTTATAAATATGTTCGTGTTCCCGAAGCTCAACTCGAAGTACTCTAGAAAACTCCGCAATCTGAAACGTGACAAACTACGACGAATGGTCGGTCTTGTCACGGGACACTGCTCACTAAACAAACACCTGTTTATGTTAGGTGTTACAGACAGCCCCCTGAGCCGAGGGTGCCTGGAGGCAGACGAAACGGCCGCTCACGTCATCCTGGAGTGCAGTAGCGTGGCGTCACAACGGGCAGAACACCTCGGAACACCGAGGACCGTCCAGGAGGCCTGCACCGGCATCTCGAGCTGCTGGCCTTCTTCGACGACATCGGGTGGCTGGACTAACGCGCACCACCCGACATCACGCACAAAGTGCCGCATCAAGACGGCATGGGTGCGGAAAAAAGCCCGCCGATTAAGTACCAAGTACAAGTAATATGTTCGTGTGTGTGTATTTTTTATGTGCATGTTCGTCGTTTAGGTACTCGCAGACTCATTGTACATGTGATATCTTATTCTCCTCGCCCGCTTAATCCACGCCTAGCCACGAAATTGGAGCATGCCATTCTATAAAGATCCTGATACGGGCCATGTGCCTTTATGTATGTTAGGCGATTTCTCCCCTAATTGTGGACCGATTTTTAAAAACTCTTTTTTTGTTTGGTAGAGTACAATTTCGAGGTGATCCCATTTAAATTTCATCAAATTCGGTTTAGTAGTTTTTGAGTAACACTCCAAAAACTGAAAGTGTTGATTTATCTTGATGATATCATCATTGATGATGGATCCCGTAAGTAGCCAGGTAACTAAAATCGGTGAAAAAAATATTTTACAAAAAATGGAACCGCCTACAACTTATTTCACACTAAAAAGTGTGAAATAAGTTGTCGAAGTCGCTAACATGTGCACAATATTGTAATAATAGTATATACAGGGTGTTTTGTAAAGGGACCGACAAACCAAATGAGCGTGTTCGGGGGACCACTTGGAGAATACAAGTTGGCAAAAAAAAAATCCCCGACCCACCAATATGTTTAACTTTTTTTTGTGATTTTTCCCTTTTTCTCCGAAATTGTACCTATTTACCACCATAACATTTGTAAAATCTGTTTTAGACAGGTGTTGTTAGTTGAATTTGGTCTCTAATACACCTTCAGGCCACGCCAAGCAAAATTGGTACAATATTGGAGAAATCGAGAAAATTCACCAAAAAAAGTTAAAAAAAATTGGGGTGTTGGGGATTTTTTTTTGGCCAACTTGTATTCTCCAAGTGGGCCCCCGAACACGCTCATTTGGTTTGTCGGTCCCTCTACCAAACACCCTGTATAATTTTGAACTATCATGGTGCCGATTTCATTAAGTTACTACATACTTTTTGGTGTTGAAGTCGGTTCCATTATTTAGTAAAATATTTTTGTATTATGAAGGTGTCATCACAAAAAATCGCGCAAAGTTTGGCTTCAATGTATTACTGAAGCTTTCCTAATCTGGCTGTCAAAAGCTTAAGTACAAACTACTTTTCATGTCTGTGTTTCCTTTATCACAAGATCCTTGTCGTCAAATACCAATCACGTAATCATTTTTAATAATGTATGTATTAAATTTACCTCGCTTATATATTAGTGAAGTCACCCGTTTTGTAAAAAAACCTACCCTTTAAAAAAATGAACTTTGTTGTCGACGAGAGATAAATTTGCGATATTCTCTTAATATTAAAACATCCATGATGACAAAGTATTCTGTAGGGCACTGCTTGTGTACAATAAGATGTCATTATCTATTCGCGACTGGAGTGATATAAATAGTTTAAAAAATCGGCTTACTGAGTCCTTTCTAATAAACCATATTATTCCCTTGACGAGTTTTTAAATGATAATAATCTGACCAATATAATTTGATCTTGATTTTATTTTACAGTTACTTATTTATCGACTAACTTGCCTAAGGAGCCCTGTGGCGCCCTCGTGATTGCTCCCGAGTGTTACGACCTGCGCCCGCGTCAAAAGTTTGCGCCGAGTTGGGAATAAATGGCTCTTGTGCCATACCTATAGCGAGTTAAGAGACGAAATTTTTGTCAGAGATAGTTGAATAACCAAGGAATCTGATACATAAACATTCATGTCAAATGTATTAGTAAAATGTTATGTTACACGAGGACAAACTTGACGTAGCCGAAAAAATCTGAGTTGATCTGGAAAAAAATTTGAATTTAAAAATTTGAATTTAACAATTGTTACGCCGACACTTTGGACCTTAAAAATCCTTGCAGTTTTGTGGCGTGGGCAAAGTAGTCGTTATAATTACTTTAGTTTTCATGATAATATTTTCAATAATAAGTGAATTATTTGTAAGTATAAGCTTGTACGCTAACATGGCGGGACCTGGAGAACCAATACCTGTATACTCACCAACTCAGTAACCCAGGCCCACAGGCTCAATAAACAAATTGAATTTTAATTTGAAGATATAACATCAGTAATTATCAAAGCATTTTTGGTTATTTAGTTTGAAATATTATGGTTACCATCTATATCACCCTAAGCTTTCTTACCAAAAAAACAAAAAGTAGAAACGTCTCCCAAAACAAGAAAGTCTAAAATGGTACTATAGGAAATTTAATTTGCAACAACTTTGGTTAAAACAATTTTCCATGTAAAATTAAAAATAAACGTGATGATGCAATTATAAGATTTTACTTTACCCCCACCTCTTCTTGGGTATAAATCTAAAAATATTTATCTATGACCGTCAAAATGTATTCTAAGACCACATTTGGTAAATGTTCACCATAATTTCATAAATTTAATAGGTCAAATTAAAGTTTACTATATTTGGTGGCCGAAAGGTTCTGTACCTCTACCATGAGTTCGCAACATAAATGTCATCTATAGTCGATACTCGATGTCGCCTACCTATTAAGCTTGTGATTGGCGTACTCGCTGTCAATTTTAGTTCTACAATTGACCGCGAGGTGGCACTGTTCTTTTTTTCATACATTTTTTCGCGGCAGTCGATAGCAAGCATCGACCGGTGTCAATGTTGTAAACTCGTGGTAGACCTACAGGAGTGGAGACCACGGACCGGCAAGCGCAGCGTAGGTCGTCCACCGACAAGGTGGACAGACGACCTGATGAAGGTCGCAGGACGACGTTGGATGCAGGCCACTTCCAACTGGTCCTTTTGGAAAATCATGGGGGAGGTTCCTATGTTCAGCAGTTGACGTCCTACGGCTGAGATGAGATGATGATGATATTTGGTGATGTAACCGTTGTTTTTGGTTGAAATTTCGAATGAAATTGGTGTTTTGGTGATCTTTTACAAATATTGGTACTACATAGTATTAACAATATTTGACGTTATTTTGCTATATTTAGTTATATGCAAACATTTGCCAATAACTACTGTGAAGGAGCTTGAGTGGTCAGTTAGTCTAGTACGCTCACAGAATAGATTAATTCAAATAGCATGATTTAAATAATTTATGTTTATTATATTATTACTATTTAATTTATTATATTATTTGTAATTTAAATCCGTTATATCAATGTTACATTCAGCATCTTCAAGGTAAGAGTGAATAGATTGATGAGGCTAGGTCGTGGCCAAATGTAGATGCATTAATAGTTTTAAAAAAATACAAGAATGCTATCTTACCTGTTCCCCATCATCAGCCTCTTCCTCAGGCGCAGGACTTGTGCTTGTGGTCTTCGCGAAGATCAGCGATGTGGCTTTGACTGCTGACGTGGTGGGTAGTTCCGTTGCTAGCACTAGGATGGTGATACCTGGAAGAACATATGGTAAATTTCGGATTATTAACCGACTTCCTAAAGAGAAGGAAGTACTCAATTAATGGCAGATTTTTCTAAGTAATGTTTTTTAATTTATCATCAAAGTGACTCTCGCCTGATAGAAAGTGAAGATGGAATGACCAACGCGATGACCATTAGTGCAGCCGTAAGCTGCACTAATCGCCACCCCTATGATGACCTGAGAGATGCTTTTTCACGCTTCACTTGAAAGACCCAGGGACATAGCTGCAAGGGAATACTTACGCCGGCGGAGCATTCGATAATTTACTTACACGACAGAGGTAGGAGCTTCCAAACTTTCTTGTTCGGTTGTTCTTGGTTAGTAAGTAAGTTGGTATTATTTGGTTGGTAATACCTATAACTTTTTGCTGGGTTATTGGGTTTTACGATATTTTAAATGGTTATGGCTCCAAGGTGGTTACAAATAAATAAACCATTTTTTGAAAAGTTGGTGAGTTATGCTCATAATAAAAAAAAACTTCTTATCAGGATTGTATTATACGTTCAATGGATTTAATGTATAAGTTGTGGAAGTCAGTTTTGTGCTTTAATATTTAATTTTAAAAACGTAAGAAACTATAAGAGTTAACGAGATAGCTGACGTTAAGAAGTTAGTTATCATTTTATGAAGGCCCTGTCAGTCAGGCGCGGATCCAGCCCACAAAAAAGGTAGTGGTCACAACCACCCGAAAATCAGCAAAGTAAGAGTCGGAGCATCAACTCTCTCATGATAGATATAGTCGCTCGCATGATGTTATGCGTCACGCTTGCCCATGACAGTCCAGTGCCATTCAGAATGTTGAACCAGGAACAACACTTCAAACCCTGCATGGTAATGCACTGCGCTTTATACTCGGAGATATAAGAAGTTCTTGCGCTGTAACTTCGCTGGAAACAACTACAAAGGATAACAAATGATGTTAAATTAAATTTAAAAGACGTTTTTTTACGTAGCTTTTTTGGGAAAACGTTAATAATTTCATCGGTATCCAGGTTTTGTACATTTTATAAAACGTCATATCATCGGCCTGTCGAATATGAAAGTGTGACGTCTGATGTCACAAGTCTTTAGGGTTGTGGGCATGCCCATCGTGTCCACAACGGTGGATCCGCTCTTGCTGTCAGTTCAGAGCTTGCATTCTTTCAATTTGTTTCACTTGAAATCAAGCAAGCGCATCGTAAAACGTACGTAAATTCATAAACAAATAATATTCACTATTTAATAAATACAGTGTCCGTCAGTGTATGAGTATTAAAAATTGCTATTTTTAAATACAACTGACAAATACAATTGTGAATAAAGTGCAAAACTGTTTTAAAGGCGAAATAAAGTGGTGTGTTAAAATATGTTTTTAGTCCGTCAATGTGTACTTAAGGCGCGGTCCAACCCCAATTTTAAAATAATTTACGATGCTTTACGTAAGGTTGAAAATCGCTTGTTAGATTGGACGATGTAATGCGAAAATGCATTAATTTTGTACGTTTTCTTTAAATTTTTCGATATATACTAACAGAATAGAGAAAAATGCTGGTTATAACTTTAGTACTATACGTTGGCTAAGTATTACCTAAAAAAAATATAGTGTTATCGCTGAAAATTCTGAGAGTTTGGACGTGAAAGTTTATTTTTGTGGACCTATTCAGTATTTTTTTCTGCAGAAAGAGAGTTATATTTATGAATTCTATTCGGTTATAACTCTTTTCCTATTCCTTTTCTAACCTTAACATTTTTTTCATGATATATTATCAATCTGTTTCGTTGCACTAGGTGTTTAAAAATTCTGCTTTTCACTATTATCAGGATACGAGCGCGTCTTAAGTCTTAAAAATGTCAAATTATTTTTTGTAATTTTAAGTAAATCATTGCTCATGAGATAAACTGCTTCAAAACCCTCATTTTTATCGACGTCATGAATTAACAGCACATAATATTAATCCGTCCGAATCAGCAAGCCTCCAGTCCATTCATAAATCTTTTGTTATAGCGTAAACCTGATGCGGGCAGATTAAGGGACTTCATACTTAACAAAATTTTAATTGTTGCGTTAAATTTATCATAGTGTCAGCATTTTTCTTCTGTCACACCTGCATTTACAAAAATATAGATGTAATAATGAAGGAAAGAAGATAAAGAAATAAGAATTATTTATGCTTATGAACAAACTGAATGCGATTGCAATGCGTCAAACAGGAGATAAGTCTCGCTGCTCTTATTCGCTATGACCATTCGATATTAATTTATTATTAATTAATAATAATTATTATTATTATTAATTAATTATACCGCAGGGGCGGCTTTGTGGCGAGCCGTCGGTGAGTGGCGACACCGTGGACCCTGATTCTCCCTGAGATAAATGAGAACCTTGACCCCCGGCTTGTCTTAATTGGCCGTCTGGGGGTGAAAACGCAAGAGCAAGTAAAAAAAAGCTCCAAGGGTGGAAGTGTTAAAGGGAATAACGCCGGTAGTAGCGCTTTAGTGAAACCGCAGCACACCTCTCGACACCCTTTAGCCATCCACACCAACGTTGCCTCTTTTGTCACCATTGATGGTGGCCTTTATGGAGGGTCCGTTTTGTGGGTGGCAAGTCACCACTTGCTTAAATATTTTAAGATGAGACTGAAATTGGCAGGTGCCGTAGTGTCTTCGATAGCCCACTATCTCCCTTGTCACTAATTAGTTCATATCATAATAAAATCATTTCAATAGCCTTGCCATTTTACCCATTTTTATAATAAATATACCATGTCACTATCCATCCAAAATGTTTCTGTTTTTTATACTACTTTGTATTTTTATACCAAACAGGCCTCTAAGTGTTGGCTACAGCCCCACTTATGCCTCTGTAAAGGGCCGGATTAAATCCGTGTATTTTTTAATAATAGGAATAATAGTTAATTATAATATTATTGATAAGAATTGATTATATTAATTAATTATTATTATTAGTTTTATTGTAATAGGTAGATTTATGTTATGTTACTAACTTTGTACTTATATCAAATTATTATTTGGAAAAAAACATGTTTTGTCATAAACTCAATTATATAGAATACCAGGTGCGTGTTACGTGATGATGATGATAAATCAAAAAATGCCTTTGTTCATCAGGGATGATGTAGGATCCTAATGTAATAATAGATATTATATAATTAGATAGATAATAATATATATTAACGCTTTCTATTTTAACCTGTTTTTTGATATATCAAATCAAAATCAAAACCATTTACTTCGACTAAGTTTTTCAAGTCATATAAAATAATTTCATGTAAACATTACATTGTTAGTAATTAAAAATAAAATAAAAAAAATAAAATCATAACTATCTAATCTATAAGCCCCATGGTGGGGGAAAAAGTGGCCAAAACGCTGGCGGCATTGCCACGCTGGATGGCAATGCTAAGATTTTGCCCAAAATAGGCGCCAGCATTTCGGTCACCCGTCGCCTCAACCAAACGTTTCGCCAGATCCCTAAACAAGTTGAGAGCGGACGGCCCCCACGGGCCTAAAGTTTCGACCCCAAACGGCACAAACATGTACATTCTGTCTAAATACACATATTTATGACGTTTGAGGTCTTCCGCTTTAGACGCGGCAGCGCCAGCCCGATCAATCGTCCCAGGGAGATGAGACGGCGCCAGTGTGTCCACACATGTAGCATCCCAAACCAAGGGCTGTCCCATCTTCCACGGGACGATAGTCATCCAATTCAATTAATCATTTTGTCATTTAACAATCACAACACATCTACATATTATTATTAAATTATCATATATTTACTAAACACAATTTACTATAACTTTAAGCATTTTCGTATTAAACCTCATTTAAGAATTTACCAGCGGATGTTAAAAGTTTGAAAATTAAAGAAAAATATAATTGACACAGGAATGTCAATGGTAGAAAACGACAAGTACAATTTGAAAAATTTAAAACCGACTTCCATTCTATTCAGTTATTGGAGTGTAACTCGAAAACTACTAGACCTAATTTAATTAGATTTAAATGGGTCTACACGGGAAGCACCAGCTTTTAAACAAAAAAATCATTTTGAGAATCGGTTAGCTAAGTCGAAAGTTATAACAGGCAACAGATATAAAAAAAAACAGTCGACAGTCCTTTTTGGAAGTCGGTAGAAAAATGGGAGCGGCCACCACACCAAAAAGTGTGAAATATAAATACAAATACAAATACAAATTTAATTTATTGACATAAAATAATTCCACAATATGTTATGAATCCATAGGCTCCCGAACTAGTTTAAACTGTGTTTCAGGATATCATGAGGAGGATATCATGTCGAAGTCGGTACCATTCGCACAATATTGAGATAATAGGTACTTTTGAACTATCATGGCACCGATTACAAGTTATTTCACAGTTTTTGATTTAGAACCGTTTTTCGGTAAAAACTTGTATCTTATTTTAGTGTAGGCAATATTCTTGATAATAATGAATTGTTAGGTCTAAACGGCTGTTACTAGTATGCAGTGGTTTCGGGGGGGATAAATTGGTTTCATTTTTATCTGTGTTTTCAGGCAATGAAAAACAACCATTTGGTCGTTGCGCTCAAACTAGATGGCGTAACAGTCGCATCACAAAATCCTGAATCACGGTGACAAGATTCTCGCTGAACATGTGATGCTGTTTCGTATTCGTATCTAAATCTAGCCAGGCTCGGTCATCAGGGCACTTATAGCTAACATCGGCAAGGTCATTAGCGTTGACATAAGTAACATAACAGGTTAGCAGCATAGCAGCAATCATCTGCTGAACGTGTCGCAATCAATAGACAAATCTATTTTAGATTCAAAAGCATAATGCCCAACGTTGTGAGGTCGACCTTCGACAATTTGGCAATTCCAAAGTGTTTTTCCTTAATCAATATGTGCTTTGACATACTTGTTCTCAGAACTCCTTGTGGTTTTGGTTTATACGTATTGGTAATTTTTAAGTTGTCAATGATTAGTTTTAATAACTTCAACGAATTGCGACGATAAAGTTTGTAGGATGACGTTGGATGCCGGCCGCTTCTAATCGGTCCTTTTGGAAAATCATGGGGGAGGCATATGTTCAGCGTCCAGTCCAGTCAGTGGACGTCCTACGGCTGAGTTGATGATGCTGTCTTTCATCCGCTTGGAATAAGGTTATCGTGAACCATTAATTGAATCGAGATATTCCTGGATATAAGTATTATAAGATATGTATCTCCTTTTCAAACGTCCTCCACCAGAGGTCCTAGATCCAGAGCCGTATCGCAGCATGTTTGCGGTCACCGAGAAGCGTAAACTGTTAATTAGGTTAGCAGTATTCGACCCGTTTTTGATCAAGAACTACTAAATTATAAGTTTTTGAATTAATAGCGGTCACTAACATTAAATATATTCAAATTATCAACGGCATATTTACCATATATATTTTGTTTAAGTTTCTGATATGTCAAATAATTGGAATCTAGCCGTGCGATTCTCTAATAATTCGTCGATGTGCTCGTCGACGAGCTCACCGATGTCAAATACTTTATGAGATATCGCCCTTGTACTTAAGGTTGTTTTTCCAACGTTTCTTGTCATCTCGTCATTTGTTTCACGGATGTTGTCCAAGATGCAACGATGTTTGCTCTTAGAGAATCGCACGGCAGTCCCGAATTTCGAGCAGATACGGTTTGTGTTGTGTGTCGTTTAAGATAAAAATGACAGCGCGAACAATAGTAGTGTCTCGTAGGTATAGCAAATGAGTACGGAAGAGGGTAGACCGCTTCGTCTGCTCGTACCCAACAATTCCTCAGTCCATCCGTAATCATGGCGCCTGCAACAAGCAAGATAGAAGATCCGAAACTAAAAGAAAACATACATGGTAACTATCCCGTTGATAATTTGAATATTTCTAAGAACTACCAGTTTCGTGTGATTCAAACATTCAATCGACATAGGATAAAGAATACGCTACCACAACGAGCGCAAAAGTGTCGCTCGGTGTCGCGTTGCTCGTCCTTTGGCCACCAACCTAAATAAACGAGCGTGCTCGGTGAACGAATTCGGTTAAACCCTGTGGTGCATCACCAACCTTATGTAAATGATCCGTAAGACTACGCTCGGTGGATAAAGGGTTCGTGAATCTCTCCTCAGGAGGCCAATTCAACTATTTCACAACGTTCAATATCCCGCTGCAACTGCAGATCCACTCCGGTTGTCGTTCGTACATTACACAACAAGCCATTCGTGTCACCCAGGCATGTAACGTCATCTTCAACGCTAATATATATTAAATGCTACTATACAGCGCGCAACAAATAGGCGCAGTAACACTGAAAGGTGTGCATATGTACCCAGTCAGGATTCACATGGAAAACCATAAAAAATATATCGCTTATATTTTTTTCATACCAGGTTTAAAAAATATAATTCGTAACTTTTTGGATAGCCCTATTAGACATGCCTATTCTTAGAGTTCGCTTGGGTTAATTTGGTCTGCAATCCCCAGGCCATTACCATTTTATTGCAATCCAATAAACTACCCAATTAAATTATATTAATGATTTGAGTATGTGGCCCTCCAGCGGCTTCGCCAGCTTGATTTGTGAGATACGAAGCTGTTTGAATTCACCCCCATATGATTAATATTGCGAAATCCTTCCTTGGTGGAAGCCTATATCATAAAATGCATCAACTAACAAAAAAAACCGGCTGAGTGTGAGTTGGACTTGCGCATAGAGATACATTAAAAAATCATCTAACATTATTTCTACTTTTTTTTTAATAATGGTTCATCAAAGTGACTCCCTCTCGTCTGATGGAAAGCGGAGATGGAATCAAGAAGCAATGACCATTAGTGCAGCCGTAAACTGCACTAATCACCACCCCTATGATGACCTGAGAGATACTTTTTCACGCCCCGCTTGAAAGACCCAGGGTCATAGCTGCAAGGACATACGTACGCCAGCAGAGTATTCCACAATTTACTCACACGACAGAGGTAGGAACTGCCTAACTTTTTGGTACATGGTAAGAAGTTTTGAACAGTATATGGATGCAAAGCTAGGCTGGATCGAGTAGTTCAGGATCGGAATGGTGAGGGAGAAATAAGATTGAAAAGCTCTTCAGAACATTCGCCATGAAACAACCGGTAAAAAACGCTTAAAGAAGCTATAGTTCTACGCATTTGTAGGGGTTAGGGGTGTTAGGGGATAACTAAAATACAAATTAGGTTAAAGACTAACTTAACTTTGCCGTTCGATCCCTAGACACGATTATTAAATTCAATCCCCCTATCCCTCATGCGCTCTCTTCCCGCGCCGTACCACAGCTCAGGCCCCACTTAGCCCCTTGTTTACGTAGTCTAACCAAGTTTAGTTTGCCATATTTGTTCAAGGATGAACCTGCTTTAGTATTAGAAACACTTTGGTTCCTCATAACTCGGAATGTTTACTACTTCCTGGGACGCAGTAGTTAGGTCCCAATTGTATGCAAACTTCTGCGTGTGGGGTTTTGGTATTACTGCACATTTTTATCACACACTATACGAATATGAGTTACCGTCGCGTTCATGGTCTATCGAGTTAGCAGAATATAAAGTTTAGATCGATCGCTGACGTCAATAGAAACGTAACTGCAGCTGGACTGTTCAAAAGCCGAATAAGGAAACGTATTAAAGCCATCTTTCAACACGATTCAATTGCAGTTGGAGTAAAACTTTGTTAGTGGAATTGATCCCTGGTGTTGAGTAAGGTACTTATTTAAATAATTATGCCCTCTCACTGCAAAATATAAGTCGTGAAGTACACTCGTGAGGATCCTTCGTGACATTTCAAAACTTGTATATCAGCCATTCGAAAGCCTTGACATTTGTGGGCTGGTTCGCTTGAGCTCATCTTTATTCCATAACCAATTGTGAGTGGAAATATAGATTTTTATGATTAATTCAGCTTAATTTACATGCGTGTTTATAGTTATAGCTTTTAGCAGGCTGTTATGCTCGCTTTTTAGGGTTTCTTTTCTTCCGAATTCCAAAAAAGAGGATTCAATTCGACTGTTTTTTTAATGTTTGTTACCTCATAACTTTCGATTGGATGAACTGATTTTGAAAATTCTTTTTTTGTTTGAAAGCTGGTGCTTCTTGTATGATCCCATTTAAATTTCATCGAATTCGGTTTAGTAGTTTTTGAGTTAAACTACAATAACTGAATAGAATGGAAACTGAATACGGACTGGTATTAAATTTTTCAAATTATACTTGTTCAGGTTTTTGTAACCAAAAAGAAAAACAGCTTTTTGATGTTTAGTTTTTCTTCAAAATAAAGTAATGGTCATAGCTTTAAGAATGTTTATTCCTAAAATCTACAATAGTTAGGAACTTGGAATAAAATATGTGTAATGTATATTATACAAACCCTGTTTGCTAATATCGCAATATTGGTGAGCCATTTTTTTATCTATTTTATCTGAACGCAACCTGTCTACACCTTTCTCCAAACTACCCTCATTTTTCCATATATCACAAGGCAACATCAGCCGCGGTCTTCGCGCATTACAAATCATCCTCGGATAACTCCCGAGAAAATCAACGTCGATGTGGAAAGGAAAAGAAGCAATACGGCGCGTCGTATAACACCAAGCACGCGGGGCGAGCTGAACCAGGTAGCCTTCCTAATTGTTTCCTTTCACTACCAAAGTCTTTGATAATTAGTACGCGATATTGTACGGGGTGGTTTGGAACCGATAAGTGGTCATGAAAGCTAAAGAAAAAGATATTAATTAAACATTAATTAGTTAATGATATTAATTATTTATCTAGTACAACTGTGATACAGACAATTCATAGTATACATCAACGATACGATTACGTTATACTTATAAGTCTTGCTCGGCCCACAGTATGTGAATTAGTTAATTGAATCTGGCTTAAACCTTGAGAAGCATTATTTAATAAACCATTAATAAAGAACACAATTACCATTAAACTCAATTGTATTTGATACGATTTCAATAAACTACCCAATTTAGTTATATATATGACTAGCACCTCTGCGCGGTTTCACCCGCGCGGTGATGGATGATGATGATGATAAACCTTATATCGCCTATGTTACTCAGGGTGAATGTAGCTTTCCAATGGGGAAAGAATTTTTGAAATCGGGCCTGTACTTTTTGAGCCAATTCGTTACAAACATATATATACATACAAATCTTTCCTCTTTATAATATAAGTATAGATTTGGCTGTCATCTGTCCCTCCAGCGGCTTCGATTGCTTGATTAGCCCTAGCACGAATAACTGCGTAAGTGTAACGTAACATAACTTTCACGTGAAACAGTACAAACTGTCATGTATCTAGCGCAACTGTGACACAGACAACTCATAGTTTGTACGTGGAAGCGTTACGCGTTGATGTGCAAGATACAAATGCTTTTTCGCAAATTGTTTGTGCTACGGACGACGCCAATAAATTTAATTCACCCCCTTATGAGTAATATTGCGAAATTATTTTTTGGTGGATGCCTATAACATAAAAGACATATCGCAGCAATATGGCCAAAAACAGTACACATTGCTCGCGGCGGTTCGCAACTTGTGTATTATGTGACTGAACGCCGGTCGCGATATTGCATGTAAACAGTTTCCAATGCTTGCTCTGTACTTACGAATATTCAAAACTTAAGTTTTAATACCGCCGTGGATAATGAACTTATTGAAGCTAACAGAATACGTTGAATCAGAAAGGTAATTATGTATCTCAGTTGCTAACAAAAGTTGATCAAAATCTATAAAAATGGCGGCTCTATGTCACTTTTGACGACTACAGCACAGTATTAAGATTTCTACTGTGACTACAGTGAGCAGTAGGGCTATTATGTATCTTAGTTGCTAACAAATATTGATTGAAATCGAAAAAATGGCGGCTCTATGTCACTTTTGTCAGCTCCAGTCATTAGCTTACTAACATTTTTGCTTACTGGAGTTGCCAAAACTGACATAGAGCCGCCATTTTTCAAGATTTCAATCAACATTTGTTAGCAACTGAGATACGTAATAGCCCTACAGAAATATTAGTAAATTGCTGACTAGAGCTGACAAAAGTGACATAAGGACGCCATTTTTATTTTATTTCAATCAACATTTGTTAGCAACCGAGATTCATAATAGCTCTGCAGGTTTCTAGCGGCGCATGGATTGGCATATTTCTAGATATCAATGGTCAGGACTATCAAAAATGTGTAGATATAAACATTTATAAGGAAATATAGGTTTTAATGTCAAATGTTATACTTTTTTGGATCAAGGTTAAAATGTAGGAAGCTGAGGCATCGATCTGAGTGTTTATCTTCCATAAATGGTATCACAAAGTTTAAAGTATTCAAATATGGCTGGAGTTAGAATATGCGCATTTAAATTGGGTGATTTGTGCCTGATAGTCAAGTTATTATGGTAATAATAGTTTAAAGGTGCATATAGACATGTGTTTTAAGCGCTTCCTAGTTTATTAGCTCGCTCTTAACGTTAATCGTTAATGATTTGGTAGGTAAATCATTTATTATATAAATTAAAAAAAAAATATTTATACAAAAAATTTCACGGGTTTCACCCGGCCCTTTACAAAAGCATAAGTGGAGCTGTAGCCAACACTTAGAGGCCTGTTTGGTATAAAAATACAATGTAGTATAAAAACAGAAACATTTTGGATGGATGGTTACATGGTATATCTATTACAAGAATGGGTAAAATGGCAAGGCTATTGATATGTACTTATTAGTGGTACGGGAGATAGTGGGCTATGGACGAGACTACGGCACCTGTTACGGTGACTTGCCATCTACTAAACGGGCCTACCCATAAGAGCCACCATCAATGGTGACAAAAGGGGCAACGTTGGTGTGGATCAATAATTAATTGATGATACGATGCTTGGAATACTCCACTTCTGGCAAGCTGTCTCTCTGCCACCCATAAAATGTAATATTTGTAGTACCTAAGTAGAAACATTGTAAACATCTATATAAAAAGAATGTCTCCGAGTTTCTTGCCGCTTCTTCTTGGTGGGCTCTATATATTTTGGAAGGCAGCGGTAGTCTTTAAATTACACACATTAGTACATTATAATGATAAGTTGACGTTCATAAGCGCGTCTTTGATGCCTAAATTGAATAAATGATTTTGACTTGACTTGACTTGAATATAATTAATAATTATTTTTATTGTTATGTAAGCGAACTAATTATAATTATTTTTTTGCGATGTTTTTATTATTTCATTTTAATTAGTTATTTTAACCGTCGCATGGGGATGGAGCGACATCTATCGAACAGCTTAACAAGCTTTATCCAACCGAAAGAAATTTTTTACAACCATAACTTTCGTATTGATATCGGACCCTTCATAATATTTATAGGATTTTTTTAAAGCAGATTGTCGTAAGAGACGGGTCCAAATTTCGTCCGAGGATGACTAAATTTTCTCTCTAAAATCTTAAAGTAATGCAAAAGCAAGTTGTGGTTTAAAAACTATATAATAATAAATATTGAAAATATAATTTCGAAATGTAGAGTTTTCCTTGCATTGGACGCCACACCATCTTAGCTGAATTAAAAAAATCATTTTAAATTGGGCAGCACCAACAGCGCCACGAAACCAGACCAAACTTATACGCATGTTTGCATTCACCTTAAGAGGTATTACAGATTAGGAACTAAATACATATTCATACAGGTGTATTGGTTTATTTAACAGACTTCGACGAGGAGGTTCTATTTTCGACAGTATGTATTTTTTTATTTATGTTTACCGATTCTACCCCATTTGTGGACTTATTCTCAAAATACTATTTTTGGCCAGACACAATAGAAATTTCATTGTTATAATGACATCGACCTTTGAAGGGTTATACATCCGAGGTGGTCCCGTTTAAATTTAATCAAATTCGGTCAAGCGGTTCTTGAGTCCTGACTCCAATGACTTCAATAACTAAAAAGTGTTTAGTCTATCTTGACGATATGCGATTCTCTAACTGCCGTTTTCAATATTCTATCTATCCATCTTTTTCCTTACTACCGATAGAAATTTGACATAACGTCCATACAAATAGTGTCAAATATCTATCTTTAGTAAGTTGTAAAAGGTAAACCGACGATAGATAGACTGTTGGGACCGGTCGTAAGAGCAAACATCGTTGCGTCTTTGACAACATCCGTGAAACAAATGACGAGATAGCAAGAAATGAAAAAAAAACCTTATGTACAAGGGCGATATCTCATAAAGTATTTGACATCGGTGAGGTCGTCGACGAGCGCATCGACGAATCATTAGAGAATCGCACGGCAGGTAGCAAGGGTCACTAAAAAGGGAGACTTTTTTTTATGTGATAATGTCTTGGAAATCGATTAACGCCGGCTGCACGCACGAAAAGGCATGACTCATTTTCACGTTACGTTGTCACGTTACGCCTGAGCTTAAGCTGATCATGCCTCTCTCAATCGACAGAGAAGCACGATCGGACTAAGCGTTCGGCTTGTCTTATGACGTTATCACGTAAAATTATCGTCCGTAAACCGACTTTACAGTGTTTTCAGTCAAGTCGCGTGGTTCCGCGCGAGAGCGCATGATCGGCCTAACGGCTGGCGTTTCTCGTCAAAATGGAGTCAAACTCAAAATCATTTATTCAAATTAGGCATCAAAGACGCACTTACGAACATAATTTTTTTATTATAATGTACTTTAAACTCTACCGCCGCGTTCTAAAATATAGAAAGCCTACCGAGAAGAAGCGGCAAGAAACTCGGGGCCATTCTTTTTATATAGATGTTTACAATGTTTCTACTTAGGTACAACTAATATTACATTTTATGGGTGGCAGAGTGACAGCTTGCCAGAAGTTGAGTATTCCAAGCATCTTTGTCTTCTATATAATGTCGGACTGTATCGCCAATTTCCTAAATGATGTAAAAGTACCGGCTTCGACAAGTTATATCACAATTTTTAGTGTTGACGTCAGTTTAATTTTTTTAGCAAAAAAAATAAACATTTAAACATAGGGACATACCAGTTTGCGCTAGTTACAAGATTCAGAATGGAAATCTAGGATATACTACTACAGTAAATATGAAACTCAGTCAGTAAGTTTATTCTCCCTCAGCCTCACGAGTTTGCATAAAACTTGGTGTGTATATATTTCGTCCCTGGAATATCACGTGCAATGCTTTCACCCTGGCAAATGTTCCTTTACAAACGAAGCAGCAGGATAAAATTAGTAACTAATAAAAGAACTTACAAAAGAGGCTGAATCCCAGCCATCTATGCCGGGCCCGTGTCATTCTGCCAGCGTGATCTGTAACAAACGAAATTTCTATAAATAAACGGGAATCCTTGTATATAATGATATCATCTGAACCTTAGAAACAGCACCAAGGATTTGCATGAAATTTAATATGCGGGGGGTTTCGGGGGCAATAAATTGGCCTAGGTTTCATTTTTAGAAAACGTCGTCTTATCCGTGTTTTCAGGCAATGAAAAACTGCTACAATATTATTATGACAACCAGGGCCATCTACCGACACAGCAACAATAAAGCTACTTGACAATAGATGGCGTTGTTAAACAGAACTAATGAGTGATTTGAGGTTAAACCAGAGTCAAGCTTGGTCACCCGGGTACCAGTACTTATAACTGCAGCAATGCATAACTTTTAAGTTTCTTTTTAAGACATGAATAAATTACAATTACGTAACGTTCACTAATGTACCCACGAATTACAAGTACATAAGAAACGCTTATTTCTTGAACAATAAGGTTTATTTTGTAAACAATGGCAACCAAAATGTTATTTAATTTCTTGTGAGATAAAAGTAATGCGTGAGACCTTGCATTGTTCATTCAAGATATATTCGTTTGTAAGTAGTGAGGGGAAAATATGCTATCGATACATTTCATGCATGTATGAGTTGACGTGACCGTGTACTTATGTAGGTGCTGGTCTTTCCTGTATTAATTGAACTTTACTTTAAAAACCGTCTTGGTGTGTACATGTAAATGAGTATAAATTAAAACGAATAAAAGGGCCATTCAAAACTGTGTACCACTTGGCACTTGAATGAAAAATAAGATTAAACATTGTTTCAAGTCAAAATCGATACGTGAAAATTATTTCAGCTGAGTTCAGCACGCATTTGGCAGTTCTCTTTTCTATCAGAGTATAGTATACTCTTTTAATTTTCGTACTTGTTTAGTTCATTTATTTTACAAATGTCTTTATGATTCTTTGTAATTGTATTTAAATATGGAAGTAATTGATGTTGATAACCAGGTGTAACCGGCAATTAAAAATCTTAGGAATATCTAAAATCTATTTCTAACCATCCAAAATTAACATAATTATAGTATATCCCTAATGTGTCGATGTCATTATAACAATCAAACTTCTATTGTGTCTGGCTGTGTGACCTTTGATGGAATATAAAACGTGTATCATCTTTCTATCTTTATCCAACCTTTAAGAGAGAGGGAGGGGAGTTACCTTTACCTTTATGGTAAACGAATTATTGACATGCGTCTCACAGATTTCATTTTAATTTTTATAGTTGAAATCCACTAATTTTAAATTACTATTTAATTAATTTATTATTTACTTTCTTGCACTGTTTTTTGAAAGTTCTGGAATCAGACATTAAGATAATCCAATCAAATTTTAATAATCTCTCTAATAGTCTTGATATTGGTTGTAGTTCCTTTTATTAACTATATTAATATCACGTCATGTTTATTTGCATTAAGAATGGATTTCAGATAAATATCAAAAATGTAACTATGACGTGCCTAGCATAACAAACACGGTTAAAAGTTCAATAAATAATTCTAAAAACAAACCGTCATAAGAGCAATAAGATCGAAAAGCAGGCAGCAACACTATACTATACAATGATGTGAGCACTACTTTATAGTTATCCTTTGATGATACGCAAAAATCCTAGATTATTAAGATTTTACGGTATCGTATAAACTATTACGAGATATACGAGTAATTCCAACTTATCGACGTTTTAGACAGTTTATCGATATTTACGCCCATCACTAGTACCAATCAACAGACTCAACAAAGTCATATCGTGTTATTAACTTCCGTACATTGTCGATTGACTACATATACTACAAACATAGTCTTTTTTATATTTTTTTTTTATATTTAAATTATTTAGTCTATGCCTTTATGACATATTAATTATTATTTAGTACATAATATGTATATATTTAATATGTCTTTGTTTAACTTTGTTTATAGACCGATTTGAACATTTCTTTCACCATTAGAATCCTACATTATCGCTGATGAATATAGGCTTTATGTTTTAATTCATCATCATCATCATCCATCACCACGTGGGTGAAACCGCGGAATGCAGCTAGGATTATAATAAGCTGTTCTATTTATCAGGTAAATATGAATATTATGTTTGTTTTATTGCGTTTTGCTGTATAATTTATGCGCACTTCAACCTCAATCACTTATGGGCAATCTCGCACTGAATTTCCTATTCAATTTTATCTTTTTATAAGGTTCAGGGTCTCTACTGGGCATAAAATATCTATAAAATATAGGTATAAAATATATAGCATATCCAAATGCAGCTGCAAGCGCCATTAAAAAGTTTTCGGTCGATATCTCGGAAACTATGCATGGGCAAAAGTTATTGCGACCATTATTGTAGAGATTATTTGTTATAGAGTTATTATTTATTGTCTGTCAACTTTTTTGTTAAACTTAGCGTTTACGATTTATGGCCCATTTAAATAGATGTTTTTTTTTGGCCTAGAAGTGATCAATTGAAATTGGCAGTAAAGATCTCCCATCAAAATCGACACGACCTCAGTAGTACCACAGATTACTGAATAAGTAGTACGTAGTATACCTATTTGTTGATTGGTTAAAACAAAAAGGCAATCACCACGGGCGCTACATACCTACATATGATATTGTATATTTGTGTCTATATGTAGGTAAGGTTGTACAGCTAGGGCGTTCACCTTGCCTCAAAGTCCTTGCGGATACTGCGCTGTTACTTTTACCTCATGAACGCTCGTTTATTTTATGCTTTCAAATGACACGGGGAAGCTACGGGCCTTTTAACCGACTTCAAAAATGGAGAGGTTCTATGTGTGTGTATTTTTTTTATGTATGTTCACGGATCCTCCCCCATTTGTGGACAGATTCTCAAAACTCTTTTTTCGAAAGTGTATAATTATTTCCAAGGTCCCATTTTAATTTTATCAAATTCGGTCGAGCGGTTTTGAGGTACTTATTCGTCAATAAGGATATCAAGATACGCGAAACCTTGGCGAAACACTTTTCAGTCATTGGAGAGTATCTGAAAAACCGCTTGATTAACTTTAATCATCATTATCAACCAGAAGACGTCCACTGCTAAACATATGCCTCCACCATAGCGCCACTTGGAACAACAAATTTAAACATAATTAAAATTATGACAATCGATCGCGCAAGTATCAAGGATCACTAAAAAGGTGGAATATTTATTTACAAAAATTTAACCAACTTCAACATTAAACAGTGTGCTATAATTTTTCGAAGTCGGTACCATGCGAACGATATTGTGATAATAGGTACTTTTTTAATAGAAAAAGAAAGTGGCGTATTGCAGGGAAGTATAGCGTTCGGGATGTGGGCTATTACATACTCGAGCTTTTTTTTTACCTTTCCCGAACTCGTGCGTTCTCTTTCCCAACTGTCAAAATAATGTCTATTAAAAAGAAAAACCAACCATGAAGTTTTTACTTTAAAAAAATCATAAGAGTTTTTATGATTCATGCAAATACGTATATTTCTAAAAAGAACCTACTAATTTGTTTCAATATCAGATTTAATGATTTGATTGAATGAGTTAGGTTAGGTTTCATTTCATTTCATCTCATTAAATTTCATTTTCATTTCATATCAATAAAAAAAATCTACTGAAGACTTGGCTGTATGGGCACAGTTCCCTTTGCCTACCAGAATGGGTGAAGAAAAAAAATATCTCTGCTTATATTCTACGGTTGGCGCCATTTTCCAGAAATTTTCTTTGCGAGTTTATTTTATTAAATTGCTTCATTTTTTCGCAATTGTATTAAAAATAGTCGTTCAGTACACGTGCGGAACCGTCACTGCAACTTGTTCCGACTGTCAACCCTCGCCCTCGGCTGCGCTTCGACTCTGGTAGACATTCTTCACTTCTCATCTATTGTATATTTGAATAGATAACATTTTTAATTGGATCCTTATTAGATTTGGCCTTGGCATACCTGTATGCCAAGGCTGCTTTACGGGTTCAATAAATCAAATTCAAAAGTCTAAAAGTTAAAATATTAATGTCATAAAGCAGTAAAAACATCGTCAAAACCTAATGAGCTATCACATTTTTGGGATCTGGCCCACTGATCCGTCAAATGTTCACAGTAAGTCAAAAAGTGTGTTAAAAGAGTTCTCCAATTGTCAAAAAATAAATCTAAATCAGTGTTATCTTCCTATATGCGGGAGGGTGGGTGTTGCACACCGCAACTCAGACAAAAGGATTTTTAAAGCGGAAATGTCACTATATATTTCTTTTAAGAGGATTGCATAGCTAGTACTTGTCCACACTAAAAGAGAAAACACTTTTCTAGCTCTTAACATTGTCCTATTTCAGTGATTTTTTTTCATGCAATTGACACCTTGTTTGCTATGCCCGTACGTTTTGATTTTTTCAGTATTTTTTATTACTACCGAAAAAATCAAAACGTACGGGCATAGCAGCTATGCAATCCTCTTAACTGAACATGTTAAGAGGATTGCATAGCTAGTACTTGTATAAAATATTATGTCTATAAAAACCTTAAATGATAATGAACAACGGAACCTAAGCTCACGTTGAGTAATAAGGAATGTGAAGCAGTGAAAGTAACAAGCCAACCGAGACGAATGCTACGTACTCTTAGGCATGCGCACACGCAACTGCTATAATTTGTTTATTGTGCTATTGAACGTTTTTAATTACATTTTTGTAATTAATATGATTGATCTGTATCCTGGTTTTAGCAGTCTACTAGTAGACCTGCCAGCGGTAACCGATTTCAGTGATTTTTTTTTCATGGATTCATCACATTTACTATGGCTGTACGTTTTGATTTTTTTTTCTTCTAAAAAAGGAAATTTATATAACTTTACAATACTAAAAAAATCAGTTACATGAAAAACAAGTACAATTGGAAAATTTAATACCGACTTCCATTCTATTCAGTTATTGGAGTATATCTCAAAAACTACTAAACCGAATTTGATTAAATTGGACTGGGATAAAATGGGACCACACGGAAAACACCAGCTTTTAAACAAAAAAAGAATTTTGGGAATCGGTTTACCCCGTCGAAAGTTATGAGGTAATAAACATAAAAAAAGCATACAGTCCAAATGAGTACCTCCTTTTTTAAAATCACTGAATTCGGGCTACGTTAACAGATAGAACACCCTTTCACTCGCATTAATATATTAATATATATATATATATATATATGTTTAATTACTTACTAAAACCCGTAGTATTATTTGTGTCATTGGTTATTTGTTATTTATTATTTTTTTGCACTAATTTTGTATTTTAACTAGCCATTAAGTAACTACAAAGAAATAAGCTTTGTGACTCTTTAACTGGGAAGGTCCTGTACCCTGTAAAACAGTTTTTACCTAGTACAGTATAGTACGTATGATACGTCATTAGATACGTCGTGATGCCGCGAGTGTTACTGGATATATATAATGCTTTAAAATTACAGATTTTATGCGCTTTAACCTTTTCTATACCGTGATAATTAAAACAAAGATTTATGAATGAAACGCACGTAAATTTACGTCTCTGGGACGCAAAGGGTTAATGTGTGTGTTATTTTTATATGTAGTAGGGTTATTAACTGTTTCTTGTTTCTTCTTCTATGATCTAGAATCCTGTGACATGCGTACTGACAGACGGTTTATAAAATAGTTTATAAATCGTAAACGGTAAGAAGAACAAAAATGTTGTCAAAAAACAAAAGATGCGCAATTTTATTTCCTACAATAATAGTCTCAATAACTTTTGCCCTAAAGCGCATAGTTTCCGAGATATCCGCCAAAACTCTTTCAAAGATGGCGCTTGAAGCTCCACCTGGATCTGTCAGTATTTTGTGATATTAAGCTTAGCCGTGCGACTCGTGCGATGTGACAAGAAACGTTGGAAAAACAACCTTATGTACAAGGGCGACATCTCATCAGAATCACACGGCAGTACGTGGCTCTAAATCTTATAAAATACGGATGTCTGTAAAGTCGGTCGTCATAAGACAAGCCGAACGCTTAGGCCGATCGTGCCTCTCTATCGCTTGTCCGCGCTCTCGCTTACACGCTCGGCCCAGGCGCAACGTGACAATGAGTCATGTTTTTTTGTGCGTTCAGCCGGCGTTCATTGTTTTATAAGATATCACGTGAAAAAAAATGGATCGGAAATTTAGAGCGAGGTTGCCCAAAAAACGGCTATTTTCTACCAACTTCCAAAAAGGTACTCGATTGGACAGTTTTTTTTATGTTTGTTACCTCATAACTTTCGATTGGGTGGACTGATTCTCAAAATTCGTTTTTTGTTTGAAAGCTGGTGCTTCCCGTGTGTGCATTTTCCACATCCCGTGCATTTTAATTTCATCATATTCGGCAAATTCAGTCTAGTAGTTTTTGAGTTACACTCCAATAACTGATTTTTACCAAAGTAATAGAATGGATGTCGGTATTAAATTTTCCAAATTGCATTTGTTACGGGCCTATTTACCCGTCAGCTACGGCACCCCATAAAGAGGGGTAGAAAGACATATTACTCAATAGTGTAGTAATAGCATATAGAATGTAGGTCTCCTACAGTACACCGATCACGTTTGTCTGTCTGACCGTTACATAACTGTAATGTTCGGTTACGTGATATGGAGATATTATATTTCTGTGCACCGCCGGCGCTGCCTATTGTCAGTAACTAGGTGACGTACTCGTTTTAGGAACTATGATTTTGGGTGAATACTAAGAACGTACTAAGACTAGTAGTTCTGAGAACAGTAGACTTCGCGAGCACATAGTCTTATCAGCGGTAATTTGTCGCAGTACTTCACAACCTATTATCTCGGAAACCACTTGAACAATTACACTCATTGAAATTTATAGAGAGAAAAATTTACATCCTCAGACGGGATTCGAACCCTCGTCTTCTGACTATCCGTGTCTGACGCCATAACCATCTAGGCCACCGAGGCTCGAGGTCTGAGCATCGAATTATAACTCTCTATCTGATTTAACTGTCTCACGGGGACATATAGTCAGAAGACGCGCGTTCGAATCCCGTCCGAGGATGTGATTTTTTCTCTCCATAAATTTCAATGTTTGAGATCGCTATACAGGCGTTAGTGCTTTAAAAAGTAATACTATAAAAATTATGCTTATATTCAAAATTCGTCTTTAAAGTCAGACCTTATCTGTGCCGCCATTTTTTTTCGATTTCAATCTACATTTGTTAGTAACTGAGATACATAATAGCCCTACAGGTCATCTGCCTTTCGGTGGACGACCTATGCTGCACTTGCCGGTCCGTGGTCTCCACTCTAGATCCTAAAACTAGTAGACTAAACACTGAATGGCAATGAACTAGATAAGGTTGATGAAGTGGTAATGGCATGACCATATTAGTCGTTGAACCGATGACCAACATGAGATCCGATAGACTACAAACCGATGAGACTACAAACCGATGAGACTACAAACCGATGAGAATACAAACCGTTGATACTACAAACCGATGAGACTACAAACCGATGAGACTACAAACCGATGAGACTACAAACTGATAAGACTACAAACCGATGAGAATACAAACCGTTGATACTACAAACCGATGAGACTACAAACCGATGAGACTACAAACCGATGAGACTACTAACTGATGAGACTACAAACCGATGAGACTACAAACCTATGAGACTACAAACCGATGAGACTACAAACCGATGAGAATACAAACCGATGAGACTACTAACTGATGAGACTACAAACCGATGAGACTACAAACCTATGAGACTACAAACCGATGAGACTACAAACCGATGAGACTACAAACTGATGAGACTACAAACCGTTGATACTACAAACCGATGAGACTACAAACCGATGAGACTACAAACCGATGAGACTACAAACCGATGAGACTACAAACCGCTGAGACTACAAACCGATGAGACTACAAACCGATGAGACTACAAACTGATGAGACTACAAACCGATGAGAATACAAATCGTTGATACTACAAACCGATGAGACTACAAACCGATGAGACTACAAACCGATGAGACTACAAACCGATGAGACTACAAACCGATGAGACTACAAACCGATGAGACTACAAACCGTTGATACTACAAACCGATGAGACTACAAACCGATGAGACTACAAACCGATGAGACTACAAACCGATGAGACTACAAACCGATGAGACTACAAACCGATGAGACTACAAACCGCTGAGACTACAAACCGATGAGACTACAAACCGCTGAGACTACAAACCGCTGAGACTACAAACCGATGAGACTACAAACCGATGAGACTACAAACCGATGAGACTACAAACCGATGAGACTACAAACCGATGAGACTACAAACCGATGAGACTACAAACCGATGAGACTACAAACCGCTGAGACTACAAACCGATGAGACTACAAACCGATGAGACTACAAATCAGCAAACATGCAAATCCCTCACAGTGAATGGAAGGGGGATTTCCGCGAAGTGACTGGAGAGTGAAGCTGGAAACTGGCGTGTAAATTTCCAGCAGTGGATTGCTGTAGACTGATAGTGATATTCTTGTAAAATCATTAAAGGTTATTCAACTTCTACTACTTCCACCCAAATATGCACAATAACAGTTACAACTGTTTACTTATGGTATCAGTTGAACGCAGCTCACGTTCATGGTATACCAAGTATGGTCCAAGTGGATAATTTCCTCCCATTTCTGGCAGTAGGTTACACACTAACCCACTGGGAGAAGTACCTAGTAACCTTGGCTAAATGATTTAAATTGGGTCAATTAAGGTCAGTCACCTAAATTTTTTGCAGTTCAATTTTGAAATGCGATAGCTCAATGATAGTGACAGCTGGAGCCCAAGTCACTTGAACCGCGTTATCGCAATTTTGCCGTGCAATTCTCTAATGATTCGTTGTTGCGTTCGTCGACGAGCTCACCGATGTCAAAATCTTTATGAGATATCGCCCTTGTACACAAGGTTGTTTTTCCAACGTTTTTTGTCATCTCGTCATTTGTTTCACGGATGTTATCAAAGATGCAACGACGTTTGCTTTTAGAGAATCACACGGCAGTTGCACGGCAATTGTAATTTTTGACAGTTTTCGTAGTCTGCTCGCTATTTAGGTTCGATCGCGGTCCAGCGGCTTGCGATCGATAGTTTTTGACTTATGGAGGATCCCAATAATCTATCAATCCTCGGTTTTCCTTACTACCGATAGAAATTTGACATAACTTCCATACAAATAGTGTCAAATATCTAACTCTAGTAAGGTAAACCGGCGATAGATAGATTATTGGGACCGGCCGTTAATTGGTATTCTGTAAACTATTGTGTTGAGATTGCGATGTTAAAGTAGCACGCATCGGTTGTACATGACTCAATATTAAAAACTCGGCTTCATTTTGAAGGCATTTAGGTAGCAAAATTACTAAAAAGTTATATATTTACTGTGTTTTTGCTAGAAAACCACTGTATTGATGTTTTGTTTTAATTGTATTTAAGTGGTAACATTTACACGCTATAGCACAGTCGCACGACAGTGATGCGGTTGCTACACAACTGCCATTGAGAGCTAGGTATAACAGACTACGCAATTTGACATTAAAGGCAGTTCAATCGCAGTAGTGTGGCAATTGCTCAATAGCTAAAAGACTTGGGGCCTAGGATGCGGATCTGGCAACTATTATTATTAAGGATTAAATATTTTCCCGGGCTTCCCGTAAAAGTAGATAGGCAATCCACAACATAGTAGGGCACTTTTGAAGGCCACCTACCTCTAAGTTGAAAATTCTGTGCTACCACCTGGCAGTGTGCAACCTAACAGTGTATTCTGGTAGCTATCCTTGAGAGCTACGAGCTATTCTAGGTCTAGAGTGATGCCGCACCTTTGATCTTCGTCTAACACAACGTCAAATATTACGTAAAGAGAAATTATTTATATATATGTGTATTTATACAAAATGTAATGTAGGCCCATGGGGGCCGTCCGCTCTCAACTTGTTTAGGGATCTGGCGAAACGTTTGGTTGAGGCGACGGGTGACCGAAATGCTGGCGCCTACTTTGGGAAAAAACTTAGCATTGCCATCGAGCGTGGCAATGCCGCCAGCGTTTTCGCCACATATTCCCCCCACCATGCAGCTTATTAGATTAGTTTATATTTATACTTTTACTATTTTGTATATATTTTTATCTAAATATATAATTCTCGAAAATATAGATTCATATATCTTGGTGAACTTATTTTAATTAAAAAGAATGTCAAATATATTGCTAGTTTCCATGACAATTTGTCATACGAGTATAACATGAATATTCACTCTATTAAAAGCAATTGAACGTAGAAATCACATACAAACGTAAGAGTTATAGACAGATGCTGAACAATTCTCCCCTCTTTATATAACAATAAAGACGAACCGACTTCTTTAGTGACCTTTTCGAGCTTGGTTTTGGCAACATTAGCAATTCTTATTATTCCATATCTGGCGATGATCAAACTCATTATTTGGAGCCATAGATAGGTATAATGAACTAGCTAGGTACATTTAAAAATAAGACAAGAAAAACCGCTGGGTTTTATGACAGTAGTAAAATCTATATTCACAGAATTTATTAAAAACTCGAAGGTAAAATATACAGAAAAACACATATCTAAGACAATAAGAAAGAACAGAATAAGAAAATAATAAAAGTAAGAGCTATAAAAATGTGCATCTGCGCATATCAAGTTTTTTTAAAAAGAAGCAAGAGGTTTTCTTCAACAACAATTCGTTATTGTTTAGTGTTTGATAGTTCTTATAAATCACGTTTTATATTAAAAAGTTTCAATAAGTTCACATAATCACATTTAAGGTTTATATAACCTGATTGATGTTTGTTTAAAGCTATTGCATAGCTTCTATCGCGGGCCTTGAGCGTGGAGACCGAATCCAGAAATTCCGTAACGAAAATAACCTAACACCCCCCCCCCCCCCACTCCGAATCTATCTATCGATGAATAGCAGAACTTTTAATGACTTTTTGAAATATCAAGCTTGTCTCTTTAGTTCAGCAACTCGCCTCTAGATGGCATTGGATAAATAATTATAATTGTATAAGTTGATTTGGCACCTATCGATGAATAGCAGAACTTTTAATGACTTATTGAAATATCACGCTTGTCTCTTTAGTTCAGCAACTCGCCTCTAGATGGCATTGGTTAAATAATTATAATTGCATAAGTTGATAAAAACAGCTATGCAATAGCTTTACCGCGGCAGTCTCCGAGTGCCACACGTCTTTTTTTATTTTAATTCTAATGCTTCTCATGTGGTACCATATAAATTTGATCAAGATTTTGGCAGGATTTTTTTATAATATAGTTTACCATCAACGATTTCATTATAATGGAACGGAAGTCGATGAAAAGTCATTATATTATATATCTTATGACTATGTCAAGCCAACGCTAAAAATACCTCATTGGAACTAAATATACATATATTGTGGTCTTACCCCCTCGAGTATCAATACTCAAAGGTACCATCAGTCAAGTTTATGCCTGACCATCTTAAGGGTGCATTTTGCGTGAAATGACCATTCGCTACCCCCACCTATTCTCTGCTTATTAGTTTGTAATAAAGGCTTATTGTAAGTACAAGTTCTGTTCACATAGTTTTTACGTGGTTATTCTTGGAAGGACTAGATACTTCTTTTTATTTTAGTATAAATATAATAAGCAGGTTTAACGTGGTTTGAAAAAAACTAAGAAGTATAGATAGTTTAATAAAATACAATAAAATGATTTAAGATTGTAATATAAAACTAAGAAGGTAAACCTATACTATAAGATGTACAAGAAAGACTCTTAGTACTATCAACGCGTTTAAAAGAAATGCAACTTTTATTGTAATAAAATACAATAATCAGAAATTCCTGAAAAAACATAAAATTTCTAAAAGATGTAGCAATATGTTTAATCTTAATATGAAGTTATAATGGCAGTATTTTATAAGAATCTGAGTCCTGATTGGTGACTGACTGACAGATAAAGCACACCCTAAACCGCTGCTCGTACAGACTTGAAACTTGGAGGGTGCTTTTGCTTGGTGGGTAGAGGTGTACTAAGAAAGGGTTTTCCTAAAATTCCACCCCTAAGGGGGTAAAAATGGGTGAAACGTTTGTATGAACGTTTTTGAACTTATACATGTGAAATTATTATAGATATTTTATTTAAAATAAAAAATGTCCTTTAACATTTTTGACAGCGATAACTTAGGGGGTGAAATGCAGGATGAAACTATGTATGGAAAATTGTTTCTAAGTAGGAACAAAAGATTTTTAAAACAGAATTGCTTTTTATGCATGTCATTGGGCAATACCATAAAAGGCGGGGTTAGCTTGCAATGCACATGTGCAAACCAAAACCTTTTTGAACTGGTCAGGCATAAAATTAAATGATAGTACATCCTGTTCCAAGTCTAATGTAATAGAATACCCTTAAACGAGCAATACTTGTAACTTGCGACTTTCATGATATTTAGCATGTTGGGGTTTCGGGGGCAATAAACCGATATAACTTGGTTTCATTTTTAGAACACGTCGTCTTATCCGTGTTTTAAGTGAATGAAAAACGGCTAATACTAAAGCTACTTGACAATAGATGGCGTTGTTAAGCAACACTAAACTAATAAGTGTTTGTTTGAGATTAGACCATGAAAATCAATATTTACTTGCGAGAAAATCTCGGTTATCCAGGTAGGTACTGTATGTTTTATGAGCTATGACTACAGCAGACGGACAGACAAACTATTAATATGAAAGGTATATAGTATAATCATGCAAATAACATATGTTGCGGCATTGTGTGGGTAGTTAGACTCCAAGTTTGTATTCTTAAACTTTCAAAATGAATCATCAAGTTGCAAAAGTAGTCATTGCTGACAGCCTTCTTCTCCGGCATTTGCTTGTAATGCTTTTCAAATTTAGCACACTCTAAAATGATGTATACCGGAATTCAATAAAGATACACTCGGTATGTAATTGCAAGGTAAGGTATTTGCAATTCTAAAACAACTGAAAATATATATCATAAAAATTAAATCTTAATATTAAGCACTTTTTTAAACTTTCACGGTTGTTTTAATCGGGCCCGAACCAATGAGATTGACTAATAGAGGCGTTTTACTCCTTGAATATGAAGTATAAACATGGCAAATTTTATGCTATACCTACCTATAGCTAAAATACTACACAACTCGCACAACGACATTAACTACATTGACAAGATTAAAAGAGCACGAAGATATATGACTCCTAGTTGTCAGACAGGGATCAATATATTATTAACAACGTTCGCCTGTGAAAGACCATTCAACCGCCAATGACAGGCTCGTTCTCTCTGTCGCTCGCTACTTGTCTCGTTCTCGTGGGTGGCAAAGCGGCAACATCGCATGAGTTATTGTAAATTGAAATACAATTTATGATTTTCCATTATTGATGAATAACATAGAAAAACAATACTTACAAATGATAAGATACATCATTCTTGTTTTTTTCACTTGTATATGTTCTGCAGTTTCTGAACGCATAAGAAGGAGTTTTTTCCTAAATATAGTACACGTGCTGCGTCGTTGCCAGACAGGCTGGGACTAAGTTCACTCAAGACACGTAGCTCGTGTTGATGTCGCCAAGCCAAGCGCAGTAAGGCGTATCTACCTCAGTTTATATTAACATCATTGGCCCGAACCATTGGATTGAGTTTTTTAAGCCGCGCATCCTATCGACAGAGCGCCATTACATTCCAAGGTTGGTCAAAGAAGCGATTGAAATCACTAAACACAGTAATTTCAATCGTGAAGATGGTTTTAGATTGTCAAGCACATGGAACCCCGCGTTAAACTTAATAAAGGTCAATAAACGGCCTAATATGGACTCGGAAAAACGTACTTAGGTCTACCATGAGTTAATAACATTGGCACCAATCGATTCTCGATATCGACTGCCGCGAAAAAAATTATGAAAAAAGAACAGTGCCACCTCACGGTCAATTGCAGAACTAAAATTGACAGCGAGTACGCCAATCACAAGCTTGATACGTAGGCGAGATGGAGTATCGACTATAGATGACTATTATGTTGCCAAGTCATGGTAAAGCTACTGATACAGTGAGCGTGTTCTGTCGTGTCGTGAATCACGATCGAGTTCCAAAACTGCGCGTAGCAAAAAACAGAGAAAGAGGGTAGACAGATAATATGTCTGCTCTTAATGTTAATTCATCCACCCACCCGCATTCTCCAGTCGTCCCGCGATCTTGGCGCTTGCAACAGTGTCGAAACATAGGGAGCTCATTAAATATAAATACTACGGTTTTCATCCCATAAGTAGCAATATGTTTAATCTTAATATTAAGTTATAATGACAGTTATTTATAATGACAGTATTTTATAAGAATCTGAGTCCTGATTGGTGACTGACTGACAGACAAAGCACACCCTAAGCCGCTGCTCGTACAGACTTGAAACTTGTACGGTGCTTTTGTCTTGGTAGGTAGAGATATACTAAACGTTTTTCGAAATTCAATCCCTAAGGGGGTAAAAATGGGTGAAACGTTTGTATGAACGTTTTAGAACTTATACATGTTGAATGATAATAGATATTTTATTTAAAATAAAAAATGTCCTTTAACATTTTTGACAGAGATAACTTAGGGGGTGAAATGCAGGATGAAACTATGTATGGAAAATTCTTTGTTTTTAATCGACTTCCAAGAGGAAGAAGTTCTCAATCGACTGTATTTTTTTTATGTTTGTTACCTCGTAACTTTCTTTCGACTGGGTGAACCGTTTTTGATGATTCTGCTGATGCTTCTTGTGTGTCCCATCTAAATTTCATCAAATTCGGCGCAGCAGTTTCTAAGTTACACTCCAATAACTATAAAGTGGTTCGCCTATTATTTCGAACTTTTCGGTGTCGAAGTCGGTTCCATTATTGTTATTTTGTTAGAGAATGCTTTAAGATATAAAAAATAACAATCAACCAAGTAGCCTCCGCCGTCTTTGGAAGTCAGGTAAAAATACCTTCTTTTTATTTCCTCCTTTGCTTTATTTTCTTTTATTATTTTTCTATACTTTTGTATTCAACTCACGTAGAATTTTTATTTGAAACCGCAAATAAACCAAGAATTGATTTCTGATATACAAATGAGTGCTCGCATACAAAATGAGTCTCGAAACAAAGAAACAAGTTTATAGCCAAGTTCAATGTACTTTTTATTGCATGTTTTGAATTAATCATTTGTAAAATTTAAAAATAATTTTTCTTTTTTATGTGATTTTGTTGCGATAAAATAGTGATTTTCGTTAAATAACAGTTAAAATAATTTAATCATGAACAGTTTTGTTTTATCTTTGGTCAGGGTTATTGAAACTTTATAGCCTTTAAAACTTTTCTACCGACTCTAGGAGGAGGTACTAAATTCGACTGTATTTTTTTAATTTTTTTTTTATATTTGTTACCTCATAACTTTCGATAGGGTTAACCGATTCTCAAAATTCTTTTTTTTGTTTGAAAGTCGGTGCTTCCCGTGCGGTCCTATTTAAATTTCATCAAATTCGGCCCAGTAATTTTTGAGTTACACTGCAACAACTGATTTTTACCAAAGTAATAGAATGGAAGTCGGTATTACATTTTTCAAATTGCACTTTTGTCACGTATGTATTTATAGGCAGTTCTCTTAAAACGCTAAGAATAATATGACTATATAGGTGGTATACTTGATAGTGTACATAGTGACCGTAAGTTATTTTATAAAACTGTTAGGTAGGATTAGTAATTCTCATAGATATTAGTTTTTAGGGATTTTGCTTAACCCCTCACAGGTCGATTGTCAATATAATAATGAAATTTCTATTGTGTCTGGGTCGTTCGACTGATGAAGAATAACCACGATGCCTTCCACAAAGAGACCTATATAATAAAATTGTAGAGGTCGAATTTCTGTACAATGAATAAAACTAAAAACCGAGTCAAGGGTTAAATAAAAATATCATTATCAGCCGTAGAACGTCCACTGCTGAACATATGCCTCCCCCATAGTTTTCCAAAAGGACCGGTAGGAAGCGGCCTGCATCCAACGTTGTCCTGCGACCTTTATCAGGTCGTCTGTCCACCGTGTCGGTGGACGACCTACGCTGCGCTTGCCGGTCCGTGGTCTCCACTCCAGAACCTTTCGGCCCCATCGGCCATCTGTTCTGCGTGCTATGTGCCCTGCCCACTGCCACTTCAACTGGGTAATCTTCTGGGCTATGTCGGCGACTTTCGTTCTTCTACGGATCTCCTCATTTCTAATTCGATCACGTAGAGAAACCCCGAGCATAGCCCTCTCCATAGCTCGTTGTGCGACTTTGAGCTTATCTATGAGGCCCATAGTAAGAGACCACGTTTCAGTGCCATAAGTCATCACTGGTAACACACATTGGTCAAAGACTCTGATCATGAGGTAAATAAATATAACAATATAAATTGCTTATATTCAGAATCAGAGTATTGTTATACACACACATCGCATTTAATGGATACGGAGTATGCCAAATATGGCGACTGCGAGTCTTCGGATGGAGCTATATATTGCTATATTTGCTGATAAGTTCGATAATATATAAAGCCTGTATAAATTACATATATTGATTCAGGTTCCTATAAAAAAGGAACGAATCATTATCGTATCGTATCTCTTTTATATTCGACTTTTACAAAAGTAACAAAATGCTATTCATAACCAAAAAACATAGTTTCTTTTTACGGCTTTCATGAAACTATAGGCTCCCGAACATAGCGTTACCGATGTCAGGAGCTAATGAAACCATCGGCTCCCGAACATAGTGTTACCGATGTCAGGGGCTAATGAAACCATAGGCTCCCGAACATAGTGTTACCGATGTCAGGGGCTAATGAAACCATAGGCTCCCGAACATAGTGTTACCGATGTCAGGGGCTAATGAAACCATAGGCTCCCGAACATAGTGTTACCGATGTCAGGGGCTAATGAAACCATAGGCTCCCGAACATAGTGTTACCGATGTCAGGAGCTAATGAAACCATAGGCTCCCGAACATAGTGTTACCGATGTCAGGGGCTAATGAAACCATAGGCTCCCGAACATAGTGTTACCGATGTCAGGGGCTAATGAAACCATAGGCTCCCGAACATAGTGTTACCGATGTCAGGGGCTAATGAAACCATAGGCTCCCGAACATAGTGTTACCGATGTCAGGAGCTAATGAAACCATAGGCTCCCGAACATAGTGTTACCGATGTCAGGAGCTAATAAAACCATAGGCTCCCGAACATAGTGTTACCTATGTCAGGAGCTAATGAAACCATAGGCTCCCGAACATAGTGTTACCGATGTCAGGAGCTAATGAAACCATAGGCTCCCGAACATAGTGTTACCGATGTCAGGGGCTAATGAAACCATAGGCTCCCGAACATAGTGTTACCGATGTCAGGGGCTAATGAAACCATACGCTCCCGAACATAGTGTTACCGATGTCAGGGGCTAATGAAACCATAGGCTCCCGAACATAGTGTTACCGATGTCAGGAGCTAATGAAACCATAGGCTCCCGAACATAGTGTTACCGATGTCAGGAGCTAATAAAACCATAGGCTCCCGAACATAGTGTTACCGATGTCAGGAGCTAATGAAACCATAGGCTCCCGAACATAGTGTTACCTATGTCAGGAGCTAATGAAACCATAGGCTCCCGAACATAGTGTTACCGATGTCAGGAGCTAATGAAACCATAGGCTCCCGAACATAGTGTTACCGATGTCAGGGGCTAATGAAACCATAGGCTCCCGAACATAGTGTTACCGATGTCAGGGGCTAATGAAACCATAGGCTCCCGAACATAGTGTTACCGATGTCAGGGGCTAATGAAACCATAGGCTCCCGAACATAGTGTTACCGATGTCAGGAGCTAATGAAACCATAGGCTCCCGAACATAGTGTTATCGATGTCAGGAGCTAATGAAACCATAGGCTCCTGAACATAGTGTTACCGATGTCAGGGGCTAATGAAACCATAGGCTCCCGAACATAGTGTTACCGATGTCAGGGGCTAATGAAACCATAGGCTCCCGAACATAGTGTTACCGATGTCAGGGGCTAATGAAACCATAGGCTCGCGAACATAGTGTTACCGATGTCAGGGGCTAATGAAACCATAGGCTCGCGAACATAGTGTTACCGATGTCAGGGGCTAATGAAACCATAGGCTCGCGAACATAGTGTTACCGATGTCAGGAGCTAATGAAACCATAGGCTCCCGAACATAGTGTTACCGATGTCAGGTGCTAATGAAACCATAGGCTCGCGAACATAGTGTTACCGATGTCAAGGGCTAATGTGTGTGTGTTTTTAAGTGTATACTTTTACCGCACTAGTACATTATAAAATGATATCAAATAAATTAAACTAAACTTTATAAATTAAGATAATTTATTGATTCAGGCGTTACTTTGCGGAAATCCATTATCAAAAACGATATTAAAAAATATTTTGTGACACTTCCGCTGAAAAAAACAATGATTTTGGCCTATTTGGTGCAAGACCCTCCCTCCCTGTGCTAGTTTGTACAATATCCTGGCTCGTTCAAACATTGGATATACAACCCGGTCACAATATCTGTGCACCTGACCTCGTGACGTCATATCGGCGGTCTGGGTACGGTTTAAAAAAAAGTTTTTTCGAGAAATGTGGAGGTAAAAAAAAATTACTAACCTTTTCAAATCATTTTATTATTGATGAAGGGTTTGTTATTAAAAAACAATAATTTTGATTACAAAAACATTTATTATTCGTTCGCATTCGTTTGCACAGGTTCGTTTCACCACTTGGTCTACAGGTAAGGTGTACTGTTTATTTGCTTTCTCCGATTCAAAAAACTTGAGCACTTTCAAGATTAAATTTCTTGATTCGCTGTGTATTGTTTTTCCCATGACTTCAGTTTAACAGCTACAACAATTTTAATAACAACCAAACCAGTCCAAACTTAACAGTAAACAGTCTAAACTTAACAATAAATATTAAAAAACAAAACAACAACAAAGCGAAAATATCAAAATTATCGGGACGTGTATCGGCAACGAAGATGCTAACCGTACTGTCGCACCGGGGAGTGCGCGGAGAGGTGACAGGGGAAGCGGGAGAGGCGCCGCATTCCAGCGAGGTGCACAGATATTCTGACCGGGTTGTACTAAAATACTATTGCACAGGCCGATATCCATTTCTCTCGATTAAATTTGTATCTCGATGCAAGTTATATGTATGTAAATGAAGCAATCTTAATTTACCCGGGTAATACCTTATTTTTAAACGACATTATTTAACTTGACTTGTTAATACAATACTAACAAAGAGCTTTTATGTGCATAGCTAAAAATAGTACACATGTTTAACAAATTTAATTGTATTAACTATGGATATCTTACCTCGGTCATGTCCTCCATCATCAGCGATATGACCTTCTGCAGTTGATAATCATGGGTAAAATTGAAGGAAGAAGTCGTGATTGCGGAATATCCGAAAGTGGACTGAAATATCAGGGGCGTCTGAGTTGTTCCGCCGAACCAGAAACAAGAAGGACTGTACCACGCTGATCAGCAACCTCAACTAATTGGAGAGGCACTTTAAGAAGAAGAAGAATTATGAATAAAAAATATTTAATATTATCAAACTGTTCATAATTCGCAATACATAACCCAATAAATATGAAAATATTTTATTGCATTTTTTAATTAAAAGGTTATGATAATAGAAGTGTGTTATTTCCTCGCAAAAAACGTCGTATGTCACGCGTGTGGGATGTTCATCATTACACACGAGGCGATAAGGGAGCCGAGTGTGAACCACACTTGTATCACAATGTACTATTCTCAAAACTGATTGCTAAACTTTGTACAAATAAAAATACTGTAGATGTTACCACATACAAAATCTTGCCCCATTCTTTCCCACCATCACTCTTCATTGCCCACCGCAGTCGGTTAAAAAGCAATCGCTCCAAATTAAAACGAAACGAACCAAGATTGAAATGACAACAACTAATGGCTTGGTAAGATTATAATCAAGGGACTGCGCGTTTCCATTGCAACAGAGGGCCTAGCACGAATTATCCGCGAGAAAGAATTCGTATCGTTGACGTAGACGTTTTAATACGGTGTAAAAGAGATTAAAACCCTGTCACATACATAGATCTGAGTGAGATGTAACTATGTTACATAAGTTCATTCTATTCTAGCTAATTAATTTCATATAATATTCGAGTATCATTGTTAGAGGTAAAGAAATTCAAATTCGCCAATACGTACACAAAGCTTCCGAGATTTAACTTAACGAAAAATATCGTACGTATTTCTAGTTTTGTAGTACATTAAATATTAAAAGTGTGATATGCAGGGTTACAGAGTTTTCATATTATTAAAATTATGTGTGATTTAATATAGTAGATCAATGATCCGGTCTATGAACGGCCAGCTACATCTGTCAAAATAATTGTCAGTAAGTGAGGAAGTCAGAATGGGCGGGAAAGGACCCAAAAATGGTAAACAATGATTTTGTTTATTTCTAGATTTTAGTTGCTTGTATTTATACAAGTTTTAAGGTGTAGTAACGGTGGATTAATAACTGTTCAATGTTCGTCACAAAATCATGAAATATTGTTTTGTGTTCTCATCAATCGCGCTAGAAAGTTTCAGTCATACATCTGTCACTTTACTCGAACGTGACTTTGACAGGACAATGACATTATGATAGACTGAAGTGACTGATTTTTTTTAACCGTTGATGAAACTGTAAATGTTATTGAATCACATTGAAGTACACAAATAAAAAAAGCTTATGTTACCATGTTTGTGAATGAATCTGCTGTTTAAATAAACTGTACCTACATATATTTCAAAAAAAGTTGACGTACAAACTAGTTTCAAGTATAAGTATCTAGTCAAATAATGAATCTTGGTGTATTAGTTACAAAACAAACGAATTAAAATATAATTACTTTTGTGAATAAAAGTAAATAAATAAAATTAATAAAAAAAATGTAAAAACAAAACGAAGCTAGATATAAGAAATTACTATTGCTATGTGTAAATGCCTTGTCTTGTACATTCACTGTATATCGCTAATAATAATTTGAATTTGAATTAGTGTTTGACGTAGGTACTCGTATAATGGAAACAGTCCCTTGACTTATGCAACTGTAAAGAAACTGTAAGACTATTACCGAATCCAGTAACTAACAGAACCAGTTGCAATGTACATATTAAATTGTCAGTATTGTGGTCTATATTTTATAAGTTATTGTACGTTGTTAAAATTGAACATTTTGTTCTATATTTTTGTCACTGTTTTTTGCAAAATCCACTAACCGTATCGAACTTAGCTTAGCGCTCGTAGCGGAGCTCGACTTGGTGATCTTAACCGATCAACAAGTTAAGCAACGCTTGCTGCGGTCAGGAGTTGGATGGGTGTGTGCTAGTGGCGTTATTCAACTGAGCGCTTCCGTGCTTCGTAGGGCACGTTTAGCCGTCGGTCCCGATTGTTCGTCTTAGGACAACAGTCGTTAGGCTATGTCGAGGGCCTTCAGGCGGCCTGGAAACTTCGTCATGGGTTGGCCACTAGCCTATCCACCAATCCGCACTAGGTGCGTGGTGGATTACGGCCCGACTCCTCTCTCTGAGGAGGAAGGCTCGAGTCCCAGCAGTGGGAACAAAATGTGTTGATTATGATTATGTATCGAACTTACCTAAACTAAGTGTAGGCTGTGTAGGTACCACTGGTATGCAACGCACTGTTTTGGTTTTGAATTGGAGATATTAAAATTTTATGCTTGGACGGCATGCGTCGATGGCATAGTGGTCATGGCGCCTGACACGGTTTGTCGAAGACGCAGGTCTGAATACCGACCGAAGGTGTGTATTTTCTACTGTCTTCCAAACAGGAGATTCGAATTCGACTGCATTTTTTTATGTTTGTTACCTCATAACTTTCGACTGGGTGAACCGATTCACAAAATTCTTTTTTGTTTGAAAGCTGGTGCTTTTCGTCCCATTTATATTTCATCAAATTCGGTTCAGTAGTTTTTGAGTTACACTCCAATAACTGAATAGAATGGAACGCGGTTTGATTTTTTTCAAATTGTACCTATTAACGTTAACAACTAGAACAATGACCTTTTTTTTTTAGGAAGCACATAGAGCTTTTTGCCACTACGGGCATTAAAAGCGACACCGGACTGTGAACAACGAACTGCAATGCAACCTACTTTTATAGAAAATCACAATTGAACATCTTAAGAGGCTCATACCCGCTTGACCGACTTCGCATTCAGAGGTTATGTAACACAACAATAGATGAGTGATGTCATAATCAGATTTATTATTTCCGGTAGATAGGTACCTAATTACCTACTTGTTATTGAGATATTTAACTATGTAAGATTTACAATGAAGTTTTATAAACTAAATGGTTGTTTTTGTACTGAAATGCTCGTGAGTTTAGTAAAAATAATATATTTAATTTCGTCACCAAAATTCATGCCTATAATATTTTATTTTATTTTATTGATATAGGAACAATAAACAACTACATTATACATATTGTTTATATCTAAGTACAAAATAAAATTATTAATAATGTAGTCCACAACATCGTCCACATATTGAAAAATAAATAAGTGTAAGGCGGTTCAAATGAACAGCAAATAAAAATAAAAATGAAAACAATTCTATTAGTTTTTTGAAACAACATAAATAACAGTATAACTGACAAGTTACAATAATAATTGTTATTATGTTGACGAGCACAGTGCATGGTCGTCTTTTAGAAGTGATGCAAAGAGCAGCCTTTTGAATTTATATAAGGAACAAGCAAAAATGACTATAAATATGTCTATAAAATATGTATAAATATGTCTATAAATATCTTTAACAAATATAATTTAAAAACATAAAAGGAATAATGAACATAAGACTTCATGCAGCCCTAGCTCTCACAGCAGGACTCCGTGTTTGTGAGAGCTAGTTTACACCCTTAGGTTATCTTAATGAAAACATTTAAATCTTATTTATAACAAATACAATTTTAAAATTTTAATACCGACTTCCATTCTGTGCATTTATTGGAATTAAATTTAAATGGGACCACACGGGAAGCACCAGCTTTCAAACAAAAATAGAAATTTTGATAATCGGTTCACCCAGTCGAAAGTGATGAGTTAACAAATATATAAAAACTAACGTAGTTTTCAATCATTATTAATTAGAAATACGGGATTACTCACGTAATATTTATCGGATAGGTCCGACTGCATTCGGTGGTCGAAACTACGTCACGAGCGGTACGAGCTGCCGCCCGCAGTGCTATGCGAGACGTCATCGACGCGGGCGTCCCGAACACTCCTTGAAAAAGACCACCGAATGTGGTCGAAACTATAGTCGGACCTATCCGATAAATATTACGTGAGTAATCCCGTCTTTCTAATTAATAAATGTTTAAAAAAATACAGTCGAATTGATTACCTCCTCCTTTTTTGTCGGTAGAAAAGCAAATGATGTGTTTATTTAAACTTTTAATGAAATAACCACCTAAAAACTACAATTAAATTAAGTTACATATAATATTTCCTCTCGTTTATGACTTTAGTGTGGCTATATATTGATTCTAAGTAAATCTTCAGTACCCTTGAAGCCCAATGCTAGTAAGTGGTTTTGATTTTGCAAGTTTGTCTCGTGTCACCTACTATGTCCAGTATTTTGTTTAATTGCTTGTAGATATAAGTTCCCAAATTATTATAGCATTATTGTTCTATTCTGGTTTTAGTTCTTGGTACCAACCATGAAAGTTTGCTTCTGGATTTGGTTTTTGTTTGATCACTGTTCGTAAGAGCTGTTTGACACAATTTATTTATCTAATAACTACCTGTAAACGAGACATTCTTTTATATATGTATAATATTTAAGATCTGAATCTCGGAAACGGTTGTAACGATTTTCATGACATTATGCAGGGAGTTTCGAGGGTGATAAATCAATCTAGCTGGTTTCATTTTTAGAAAACTTCATTTTAACCGTGTTTTCAGGCAATGAAAAACGCAACTAGGGTCATTAGTGTGCAGTTACTGCTTGGTTTGAGGTTAGAAGTGAATGTAGCTTTCCAATGGTGAAAAAATTTTTGAAATCGGTCCAGTAGTTTTTGAGTTAATTTTTACAAACATACACACACACAAAAATAAAATAAATATCTTTATAATATTAAGTGTAGATGTAGTAACTGTAGATGTCGAATTTCGGTACAATTATAAAAAATGCTAAAAACCGAGTCAGGAGGATGTAAGAAGTAAAATCGAACTAATTCAGTTTTTTTTTTCAATATTTTGTTTGTCTGTCTGTTTGTACGCGCTAATCTCCAAAACGACTGCACCGATTTAAATGAAGTTTTGTATGGTGGTACGCTACCACTGTACCCCTGTTCAACATATCGGATACTTATGATCCCGGTAGAAAGAAAAGAAGAGAAATGAAAGAGTTCCCATGCGATTGTTATAAATTATCCCGTATCCTGCGAGGCCATGCGAGTGAAGCCGCTGGCGGGTCAGCTAGTTATAACATATATATATTATAAACAATATAACATATAAAGATGTTGCATTTACTAGCCTTCATATAAATTACATATTTATATATTATATTTTGAAATGATAATTCATATAAACATGATATCAAATAAAATCTTTATCAGACTAATTATTGTTTCTAATTATTTTTTATTAGTTTAAATGTACTCACAGTCTCATTAGCACAGAGTTAATTGAGCCATAGTTGGTTCTAATTCGCATGAGAATTTGTTAAGTAATTTCGCAAATGTTGACAATTTTACTATGTTTAGAATGACAAGTAAACATTAAAATTTATTGCATATTCTCAAAAAAAACATACGAATTGCAGTATTAATATATTGTTTTAGTATGTGAATGGGTACGTTTAGACATTGTTAATATCACCCTGGGGAAGATTCTTAACTTTTTATGAGAGTAGGCAAGGTGTTTCGGAATTTATGTTTCGGAAATTTTTTATTTCACCCTCTTAGGGATGAAATTTTGAAACACTCTTAGTTTTCAACCAACTCTAAAAAAGTAGGAGGTTCTCAAGTCGAAAAGTATATTTTTTTAATGCATTATCACGTATAACTTTTTGCAGAGTAGTAAAATTTTGACTCTTTGTCTTTTTTGTTTCTTATAGTATACTTCGGTCAAGCGATTTTTGAGTTTGACAATCCAATAATAAGTCAATGAAATAAGTTTTTTGCATATATTGATGATTCGTAATTGACGGTGAATGACAATCAATCCCGCACGTAGCACTAAAAAGTGTTAAAAAAATGGAAGGCCTATACCAAATAATGAAACCGACTTCTACACTAAAAAGTGTGAAATAACTTGCCGAAGTCGCTTCCTTTTGAACTATCACGGTACCGACTTTAACAAGTTATTTCACACTTATTAGTGTTGTAGTCGGTTCAATTTATTGAGTTTTTTTAAGTGTATTTGAGTGCAAATAATAAAGATCTAAAACCATAACCGTTCTAATGAACGAATGAGTCTGTTGACATTGACAATTGGCATTCTTTAAAGCGTATGAAAGAAATTCAATCATTGTTTAGTTCATAGTACATTATCATTGCATAACCCTTGCATAACCCAATCACAAGTACGCGACATTGTTTTCTTTAACAAAGTTATGAATAAAAACATTAAACAGTCGAAACTAGGCAAAAAGGCCAACAATGTGTTAAGCAAGTTGTACTTACTCGTACTAATGTCACAGAATAAAATAATAAACGCATACAGTGGCTACAGTTAATATAAACAGTAACCCATCTTCAACTAGAATAGAGTCTGCTGTGCGATTTAATGTCTTCTACATTAAGTTATAAACGCTGCTCTTTTTCATGTAGTACTTTTGCGTCGTACTTAACGATGTCATTTAAAGTTAAACAGCGTTTAGTAAGGCCATTTATTTCTATATCTTTTAGTTTTTAGTCTATTTGGATCTAAAGTCCTTTATGGGTTTAAAGCGCAACACACAGAGAGCAGGTGCTGGTCGGGGCGTTAGTACGCCGGGTGTAATTCCTTGTATTTATATGAAAGACATCACACTGAAATCGTAAACGGGCCGGGCCGTGCGCGGGAGCGACGCCCGTCGCCCGCCACTACAGACAGCAAGCGGGTAAGCGGGTGAGGAGTGGGCATTATTTTTCGTAATACACGCGGTTACCGAAAGCCACTCACACTGACGCGGGTCGGTAGTGTACTTTGTGACATACATTGACAATTGACATTCTTTAAAACGTATGAAAGAAATTCAATCATTGTTTAGTACATAGTACATTATCATCGCATAACCCTTGCATAACCCAATCAAAAGTACGCGACATTGTTTTCTTAAACAAAGTTATGAATAAAAACATTAAAAAGTCGAAACTAGGCAAAAAGGTCAACAATGTGTTAGGCAAGTTGTACTTACTAATGTCACAGAATAAAATAATAAACGCATACAGTGGCTACATTTTATATAAACAGTAAACCATCTTCAACTAGAATAGAGTCTGCTGTGCGATTCTCTAATGTGTCAAACCTTTATGAGATATCGCCCTTGTACTGCACAAGGTTGCTTTTCTAACAATTCTTGTCATCTCGTCATTTGTTTCACGGATGTTGTCAAAGATGCAACGATGTTTGATCTTAGAGAATCGCACGGCTGAGTAGAAAGAAACACTAATATTCAGATGTTCATATGGCGTCTGTTCATATCTGTGCGTCACGCAACTGTCAAGCGTGAACTTCGAATCGAAAAAACAGTAAATTAGCAGGCTTTCTAATAATAAAAAATATACTAGCATTAAAACAGTAAATTTATATACACCCGACCGTATACTTATCTTATTTTGAACAAACTCTAAGTAAAGAACAACTATTTTGACCAATTTTTTAATTATAAATACGGGATTACTCACGTAATATTTATCGGATAGCTCCGACTATAGTTTCGACCACATTCGGTGGTCTTTTTCAAGGAGTGTTCGGAACGCGCGCGTCGATGACGTCTCGCCTAGCACTGCGGGCGGCAGCTCGTAGCGCTCGTGTACATTACAATATGTTGGATAGTAGAACATGCATACCAAGTTTCGTCAAGATTGGTTGACAAATGCGACCTGTACAGGAGGACCAACATACAACCTAATAAACATACGGATAGACGAAAGTCAATTTGGTCAGTTAAAGAAAGACGTTTCACTCGCTCGGTCAATATTTTGCTTAAATTCAAGTTGGCGTATGTTCAAGTGCGAGGTGATTATTTCTGTAGTCGTGTTATCACTTTTAGTTTGTTTTCTTGCTTAGGTAATTTGAACTTTAATGCGTACATGTTTGTTATTACAACAATTGTTTATTCTATTACGTTACTCTCCGAGGCTAGTTATGAATATAAACAGTGAATAGACGAAACTAGGCAAAAAGGTCAACCACTGTGTGTGGCAAACTTATGTTTGAAATGTATTAGCAGTAACCAATGTTTATACAAATGACTCAATAATTTTGCCTTACAAGCTTCTATACATATACTATATACACATACTAGTTGATACGCCTATGGCTTCGCTATCGTGGCGTCGCAGGATACGGCGACTTTAAAATAATAATTTTGAAACAAACACTAAATGTTAAGTGAATCTTACCACAATATATTAGTGAAAACCACATCTAAATCTGATAAGTCGTTTCTGAGATTAGCGAGCATAAACGCACATACAATCAGACAAACATTGTAACATTTCTTTTTCATTGTATTTTTGTTTATAAAAGATCCCATAATATTTTTTTTTATAAATCTTCCATGTAGAGAAAGCGATCATTTTTATTATATGTACAATATACATACTTTTGTTGACTGCGCAACTGACTGACTCATACACGGGAAGTCTACCCCCCAGTTTCTAAAACGTGTGTCAAAGCCTTGATTAGTTGACCATCTAAATACTAAACGCTCATTGGTCAATGTTATTCTATGATGCGATATGTGACCAATCAACGGTCCGTATTCTATCTGTAAGCTGATCCAACTTTGACATACGTTCCAGAAACAGAAGGTTAGTCACTGGGGATAAAATATCTTTTCTCATATATCTTCCATGTACAGACATCGATCATTTTTATGATATGTATAGATAAACATACTTTTTGACAGCGTAACTGACATAATCATCAACGCAAAATCTTACCCCCAGTTTCCAGAACGTTTGTCAAAGCGTTGATTGGTTGACCAACTAAATACTAAACGCTTATTAGTCAATGGTGTTCTATGACGCGATAAGCGATTCCGTCTGTAAGCTGATCAAACATTGACGAACGTTCCAGTCACTGGAAGTTAGCCGCTGGGACTACGAAATTCAAATTTTGACAGTAGATGCTTTTTATGTTGTATCCACTAAGTATCCACTAATTTATGAAAACTTTAACCCGAAGGAGAAGCGAGTGAAGCCGTTGACTAGCTATATAAGAAATTTCAAAGATAACTAACTGACCCTAGTTTTTTATAAAGACGGGTAGCCTGATGCGTTCAGCAAGTTTGGGGGTTCAGTGATACAATTCAATGTCTTTAAATTTCTCGAATCCAGAAACTTAAACAGTTTAACTGAGTTTGCTCGGTTGGTTTAAGTTTAGTTTATTCCAAATTTATATAAATGGCTGTCGAAACTGTAGTCGGATTTATCTGACAATTATTATACGTGAGTAGGCAATCTCGTATTTTTCAGTAAAGTTTGTAAATACCACGTTGGTTTAAAAAAAAAATTCGTATTCTTCTGGGTCGTCCTTTCAAAGCGGTTTGTCCATTTGTGACCTACTGAAATCGCAGAAATGTCCGTACTGTTTTTATATGTATATAAGTGGTAATAGTATGAAATAACAATTTACACCTGTTCACACGCAACAGCCTTTGTATATGTTGATGTATATTTGGCAGGTAATACCTACTGATGGGTTTGACAATGACCGATATACTTGAGACATGTCACATTTTGAGAATTTATAGATATACCCCCATCGATACATAGACGAATATCACATTATGGTATTAGATTCGTACTGTAAAATAATGATACTAATATAATATATACTAGCTGCGCGGTTTTACCTGCGTGGTGATCGATGATGATGATGATGAAATTAAAAGTAGCCTAAATTATGCCTTATACCATCAGCTATCTGCCAGTGAAAGTCCTGTTAAAATCGGTCCAGTCGTTTCAGAGATTAGCCGGAACAAAAATTTTAAATTTCGTTTTTTTACTAACTAAGATTTGCTCGCTTGGGTAATAAGTATAATTTTATCTAATTTTTACAAAGCAATACTGGCATTACATAAAAATGGCGGGTTTAAGCGGAGTGATGCTTTAGGACACAGATTACGAGAAAACGAGGAGTACCTATTGCCAAGATTTCTAGATGAATGGAGGATGGATAACATAACATAACATTTATTTATTTCTCTTCACAAAGATTCTTATGCTAATCAGGTTTAGGTATGTATAGGTATATAATTTCTCAACTAAGCTACTTTGTGAGAGCTGGTGCTTGATGTAGGTTTTGTGAAAATCCTGTATTACAAGTCACCAGGTCCTCCCTCGGTAGGAACAAATTTCGTATTAACAAGGAGTTGGTGTAGGTACTTCAAGTTGGTAAATAAATAATTGTGAGAAAACAAGATATCTAGTTAATTTGAGAAAACAAAACAATACTTTAGGTATATGGATGGATAAATTATATAGTATGTTAGTTACTCTTTCACGCAAGAACTACTGAATGGATTTTAATTAAATTTGGTATGTAGATAGATGAGACGCAGAAATAACATATAGGATACTTTTTCATCATCATCATCGTCATTCATCACCACACGGGTGAAACTGCGTGGCGCAGCTAGTAAATTATAATAATATATACCGCTGCACTAACTGGATATTATGTCGGTTTAAGTCCGTCGACGATTCCAACGTATAAGAAGTTCTTCTTCAGGGAGTGTTCACAATTGAATGTATAAATTGTACGATTTTACGCTGTCTCTCAGATCACCGGAATGTCTCTGGCATGATCCTACTGTCGTCTTTAGAGTTATCTCAGCACAACAGTAAAATCAAAATAAGTTCTAGTTTTTAAACGACTTCAAAAAAGGAGGAGGTTCTATGTTGACCTGTATGTATTTTTTGTGTATGTACACCGATTTCTTCCTCATTTGTGGACCGATTCTAAAAGTTATTTATTGTTTTTAGATTTTGTTCCGAGGTCCCATTTAATTTTTATCAAATTCGGTTCTGTCGGTTTTGAGTTACACTCCAATAACTAAAAAATGTTTCGCCTATCTTGATATCCTTATTGATGGTAAATGACAATCGATCCCGTAAGTAGAAAAGGTCGCTAAAAAAATTACCAAAGAATTGAACCAACTTCAACAAGTTATTGCACACTTTAAGTGTTGAAGTAGGTTCAATTATTTGGCAAAAACATTTTTGATTTTTTTATGTTGAAAATAGAGGCAGAGACGTATCCAAAGAAAGCAATAAGTTTGCATAACCTATATGAACAGTTACGAGTGAAGGCAAGATCTGCTTTGATTGCTTCGGCTACCACACAATATGATGATAAATAATATTCATGCGAAGCTGTCACTCATTGGAAATTGCATTACGAACAGGCATTACATAATATGTTAGGTCATACGGTCATTGTTAGGTCCCACTAGAGTCCTAAATGGTATATGTAATAACTAGCGGCGACTCGTGGTTTATTTGCGTGATGATGGATGATGATGATGAATTGAACATGACGTTGATCATCCTATGTGTCCAGGAGTACCTCATTTCAACGTTTAGCCGTTTTTACATGATTGACTGACAAACATTCACATTTAATAATATTAGAAGGATGGATATAGTAACAATTGTAGTTTACGGTACAGACGTGGTTTCCTACTATTGGGCCTCATAAGTAAGCTTAAAGTCGCACAACGAGCTATGGAGAGGGCTATGCTAAGGGTTTCTCTACGTGATCGAATCAGAAAGGAGGAGATCCGTAGCAGAACGAAAGTCACCGACACAGCTCAGAAGGTTAGCCAGTTGAAGTGGCAGTGGGCAGGGCACATAGCACGCAGAACAGATGGCCAATGGGTTGGGAAGATTCTGGAGTGGACACCATGGACCAGCAATCGCAGCGTAGGTCGTCCACCGACAAGGTACCAAGACAACCAGATAAAGGTCGCAGGACGGCGCTGGATGCATGCGGCTTCAAATCGGTCCGTTAGGAAAATATGGGGAGGCATATGTTCAGCAGTGTACTTCTTACGGCTGATACGATGATGATAGTGATAGCTTTTGAAGCTTCTCACTGTACATATTGCTTGTACTTCGACGTAGCGGGAGTATACTTAGAAATAATCAACGAAGAAGAATTCAATATAATTAAAGATAAAACTGTAAAGAGAATAAGTTGAGGCAAAAAGGTTAGCTACGTTACGTCGTAGAATAGAAATTCGTATTCTGATATAATTACCAGCGTTTTGGAAGTTTGTTCTATCTATTAGTTACAAAGAACCATATTGACCTTTGCATCCAGCAAACAATGCTCTTATCTCATGTCCAACAAGAGAATCACAGTCTGGGCAACACCGTGGACAAGAAAAACATGGTTTACCAAACGCTGGGCGATGATTTTACTTGTGGCATGTATAAGGGTAAATAACAGCCAGTATTTGGGGAACCACACACCACCACAATATAGTAGTTTGTTCTTGAGACATGGAACGTGGACCAGCATAATCAATGGTGATGCTTTGGAATGGCACGACAAACTTTTGGGTTTCCCATCAGTCCAAGTAGGTTGGTTTGAATATTTGTACACTATACAAGTATAACACTGATATGCTTATGATACTGGATATCATCCTGAATATTTCATTTTAAAGCAAATATGATTTGATAAGCTAAAAAGTCGAAATTGTCAAGCTAGCTAACACGAGAGTAACGTAAATACCTACCTAAACAGTATAAGCTAGCGCGTCCGGCAACCTTGCCTCAGTGGACAGCTGTGAAGGCCGTCTGCTGAATAGCAAGTAGCTACTGATCGTTATGTATACGAACATGTTAAGTTTAAATGGGAAAAATGGTTAAATGTGAGACTGCCTTTCGCACTAAGTGGTCCATACTTAGCTTGGTTAATTTAACCCTTCACACACTCACACGCACTGGGATTCTCTATACCGTAGAAGGCATGGACACACATATTAAAACATACAACAATCATTTCTGCTCATCATCTAATAACTTGCTCGGCCAAGGATTGAACCTGGGACCTGTTGCTTCGAAGACAGTGTCACTAGCAACTAAGCTAACGGAGTCGTTACATTAAATGATCTAGCTAGAGTCCGATAGCTATACACAAGGTTTACATTTCATCATCATCATCATCATCTCAGCCGTAGGACGTCCACTGCTGATTATATGCCTCCCCCATGATTTTCCAAAAGGACCGGTTGGAAGCGGCCTGCATCCAACGTCGTCCTGCGACCTTCCTCAGGTCGTCTGTCCACCGTGTCGGTGGACGACCTACGCTGCGCTTGCCGGTCCGTGGTCTCCACTCCAGAACCTTTCGGCCCCATCGGCCATCTGTTCTGCATGCTATGTGCCTTGCCCACTGCCACTTCAACTGGCTAATCTTCTGAGCTATGTCGGTGACTTTCGTTCTTCTACGGATCTCCCTCTCTTCTGATTCGATCACGTAGAGAAACCCCGAGCATAGCCCTCTCAATAGCTCGTTGTGCGACTTTGAGCTTATCTATGAGGCCCATGGTAAGAGCTTACATTTAGTTAACACCAAATTTCTAGGTATTCACATTGATTCCAACTTGTCGAGGAAATCACATGTGGAATTCATATGCACTATATATGTTACGCAAAGTAGCGCCATGATAAAGCGCTGTTAAATGCCTACCACGCGTATGTAGGCTTCGCACTCAGGTATGGAATCCTTGTTCGGGGAAATTCTACGGAAAAAGAAACCGCAAAGTCGCAAAAAAGTGTATTCGAGCAATGTGTCGACATCAACAGACTCATGTAAGCAGTTTATCCAAAAAATGAAACTCTTTCCCTTCCATATACATATACGAATTAGCTACGTTGGTAAGAAATAATTTACACGATTTAGATACTTTAAAGAGTAGACGACATCAAAATGTGCTATGTAATCCAAACAGTAAAGAAGCTGTACATAGTAAAACTGTTTTTTGTGATGAGGGTAAAAATATATAACAAATTACCATCAACTGATCGATAGATAATAATGAAATTTTTAAATATAGATTTGAGAAGTTTCTGATTGATAACGCATATTATAGCATTAATGAGTTTTTTAAAGATGAAATAATGGATATGATAGATAGGTAAATCAATTATTGTAATAATTGACTAATGGACTAATAAAACTAATTGTTACTATTATTCTCTGTATTTTAATTATATCACGGGTTTCACCCAGTCCTTTACATAGGCATAAGTGGGGCTGTAGCCAACACTTAGAGGCCCGTTTGGTATAACAAATACAAAGTAGTATAAAAACAGAAACTTTTGGATGGATGGTGACATGGTATATTTATTATAAAAATGGGTAAAATGGCAAGGCTCTTGATAATAATATGATTTTATTAGTGATAAGAAGATAGTGGGCTATGGAAGAGACTACGGCACCTGCTAATTTCAGTATCATTTTGAAATATTTAAGCAGGTGGTGACTTGCCACCCACTAAACGAACCCCCATAAAGGCCACCATCAATGGTGACAAAAGGGGCAACGTTGGTGTGGATGGCTAAAGGGTGTCGAGAGGTGTGCTGCGGTTTCACTAGAGCGCTACTACCGGCGTTATGCCCTTTAATGCTTCCACCCTTGGAGCTTTTTGTTACTTGCTCTTGCGTCTCCACCCCCAGACGGCCAATTATTTATTAATTATTATTATTAATTATTATTATTAATTATTATAATTTGCACGCCATAGATACAGAGCTACGCGTTGTTTTATTATAAGACCTATATATCTTAACTGTATTCGAGCAAGAAATGAATTTTAATTTTGATAATCGGAATAATATTTTGTTTGAAAAAAATAAGTCATTAAAGTTTTGATACTTTATCATGTGAATCCTGACTTGGTACATATGTACACCTTTCGGTATTACTATACCTTTTTATTACACGCTGTATAATATATATATACAGAGTGTCCCAGAAATCTACGTCAAGCCGAAACGCCAGTGACAGGATTGATTGTAACCATCATGAGAAAAATCAGAAAAAAATCTATCCCATGCAGTTTGGACAGAAAACATTTGAACTGAGTAAAATGGGTTAGCAAAAATCGGGGTTTTCGAGGTTTTTATGTTTTTACTAGATTTTTTTTAGTATAAAACTAACAAGTTTTGTACCATTTTACAATCCTGATTAAATGCGCGAACTTTTAATGGCACATACCAAGGCACTTTAGTACATTTTTTTAAAGAAGGGCTTTCAAAGTCGTCAAATTTTCATAATTTTAAATTCATATTTTAACATATAGTCTTAATTTTAGAAAACTTGAGGCAGTTATGTCATTATTTTTGACTGTGGTTCTAGAAATGTTATTTAGGGTTACGGTTCCAAAGTTTAAATGAACAAAAACAATAAAAATTAACCACAATTACCGAAAAATGGTTACAGTGTGAACAAATTACTAGCTTGTTCTTAAATGCTCATAATTTCCAAACTGCATGGGATAGATTTTTTTTCTGATTTTTCTCATGATGGTTACAATCAATCCTGTCACGCCGTTTCGGCTTGACGTTGAGTTCTGGGACATCCTGTATACATTATATACTTTATAAAAACTACTCAAAGACAAGTGATCTTTTAATCGGTCGCTTGACATTCTGGTTTTAATAAAAATAGCCGCTCTTTGACCGTTCCATACGGCAATTAATGTATATTCTAATAATTTAAGCTTTTATGTTCCTTTATATAACATTATTATTGCTTGTATGTATTCTAATGGAGGAACGGTATTCAATGACATACTCTCTACTTTGGTTATAACTTATATTTATATCCCAAACTAATTGTATCTATTACTTTTATTGAGCATTTATTACACATTAAAAATATAAATATAAATTACAAAGGAGATTAGATTAACCTTCTAGTCAAAACTAAATAACCCGCCCCTGTCCGCTCCCGGTGGAAAGGTGCCCATTACACTAGCTGCGTTCCCGCGCTGAATAGCTATGGCCAGCCTTTGCACCAGGAACGAACCGGAGCGGGAGTCACCAGTGATGTCACATAGTCTTCGACCTAACTCTCCCACAAAGCTCTTAGCCTCAGCCCCCCAACTGCCCATGGTCTCCACAGCCACGGGCACAAAATGCTTACTACTTTATTTTCTCGGATTTTATCCGGTCCTTTACAAAGGCATAAGTGGGGCCTGTTTGGTTAAAAAATAATAATTAATGTATAAAAATAGAAACACTTTGGATGGATGGTGACATGGTATATTTATTACAAGTATCATTTGAAAAAAAATATACTGACTTCCATTCTATTCAATTATTAGAGTGTATCTCAAAAACTACTGAACCGAATTTGATGTTACTCCAAGGGTGGAAGTGTTAAAGGGCATAACGCCGGTAGTAGCACTCTAATGAAACCGCAGCACACCTCTTGACACCCTTTAGCCATCCACACCAACGTTGCCCCTGTCACCATTGATGGTGGCCCTTATGGGGGGCCCGTTTAGTGGGTGGCAAGTCACCACCCGGCCTAAATATTTTAGAATGAGACTGAAATTGGCAGGTGCCGTAGTCTCATCCATAGCCCACTATCTCCCTTAACACTAATAAGTTTATATTAATAGCCTTGTCATTTTACCAATTTTCTACCGACAAAAAAAGGAGGAGGTACTCAAATCGACTGTTTTCTTTATGTTTGTTACCTCATACCTTTCGACTGGGCGAACCGATTCTCAAAATTATTTTTTTTGTTTGAAAGCTGGTACTTCCCGTGTGGTCCCATGTTAATTTAATGTTCATCAAATTCGGTCCAGTAGTTTTTAAGTTACTCTCCAATCACTGAATAGACTGGAAATCGGTATAATTTTTTTCAAATTGTTTGTAACTTAACTTTAACTTCACTTGCGACAACTAAGCAAACAACTTACTTAACACGAAATTCCAGCATCGATTACGAAGCCAAATAAATCGAAAGTTATCGATTAGTCCGAATCTAATCGATATTTAATCGATTGGTTGACCTCGGCGACATTACGTCACTCGATTGTTAATGCCAGTTATTTCTCAGTTTATTTTACTGCAGTGTTTAAACAGTACTGACAATTTGGTTCATAAGAACAAGTTGTATTATTCTAGTGTTCCGTCCCTCTAAAGAAAAAGGAACCCTTATAGGATCACTATTTTGTCCGTCCGTCTGTCTCTCTGTATGTCTGTCAAGACCCTTTTTCAGGATCGTGAAGAGGTTGAAAAGCAGTTGAAATTTATATAAAAAATACTCGGATCTACGGTCTCTTTCAGTTGTGAAAACATGAAACTTGTAATGTCACCGCGGTCAAAAATTACGATCGTTTAATGAAATAGTTTTATAAACTTAAATGTCAATTAAGAATTGAGTTCAATTGAGTGAGTTTGACTTCATTCACTTCATTTCATTCTTTACCAATATATTTTCATTCTTCATTCACTTTATTTCATTCTTCATTCACTTCATTTCATTCTACATTCACTTCATTTCATTATTCATTCACTTCATTTAATTCTTCATTCACTTCATTTAATTCTTCATTCACTTCATTTCATTCTCCATTCACTTCATTTCATTCTTAATTAATGATCTACCGGCAGTTGTGAAACACTTCAAGTGTCTATTATTTGCTGACGATTAGAAGCTTTCAATAGCAATTAAAAAAGAGGATGATTGCGATCAACTTCAAGGGGATATAGATAGAGTAGTGGCATGGAGCAAACAAAACCTTCTCGAATTTAATGTATCTAAGTGTCTTACAATTACTTTTACCCGGGCACATTCCCCAACTCTACATAGGTACATAATAGATGGGACTCCGATGCTCAGAGTTACAGAGGTGAAGGACTTAGGAGTGACTTTTAACCCGTTGAATGGTGTTTCGCCATATTTGGCCAATAATACAATAGATTTCGCAGATATCTACCTATTTTCAGTCCAGTTAGTACAGTCCTTTAGGAATTTAGGTTTCATCCTGAGGAACTGTAAGGAATTTAATAGTACGCGAGTAATTAAAATCTTGTATAACGCACTCGTTCGAAGTCGGCTGGAAACGAATGCAATTATTTGGAATCCCCATGAGGATTTATATGTAGGTATGTTGGAGAAAATCCAAAATAAATTCACCCATTTCCTGTACCTAAAAGAGTACGGCGTGTACCCATTGTACCCACTGATGTACCCGACCCTGTTTGTGCTCGGCATGGTGGGCTACAACAAGCTTGGCGTGCGGCGTGACGTCGCACTCTGCAGGTATGTGTGGCGCGTGCTGCGCGGGCAGACGCACCACCCCGAGGTGGTGGCGGAGCTGCGGCTTTGCGCACCCGACAAAGCGACCACCCGTCGCCGGCTCATGCCCACTTTCAGCGTGCCGCCCTGCCGGACGAACCTACTCAAGTTTGCCCCCATGGTTCGCGCTCTAAAATTGTTGAATGCAGTAGCACAAGACACAGACATTTTTAATTGCAGTCTGGCAAAGTTTACGCATACGATCTGTGAAAACATGACCTAATTTTACAATTGTACTAATTTTAATTGAAATATAATAAGTAACTAATTAACTAAGAATCTAATATTATATTTTCCAAATCTTTATTTCTAATGTAAATTATACTCGTAATATTTAGTGTAGCACCGCTTTGGTTAAAAAACTGTAAAGGTGTATATTACTATTGTAAATAAATAAATAATAAAATTAAAAAAAAAAACCAGCAACTGCAGCATGTGTTAATACAGAACTAACATTCCGAAACCACATAATTAAAATTTGTAAAAAATCTTATAGGAATTTGGGGTTTATTCTTAGAATGGCGAAAGGCTTTACAAACATCAAAGCGATCACAGCGTTGTATAATGCTCTAGTGCTTAGTCAAATAGAATGTAATGGAGTAATTTGGTCACCTCATGAAACAAAATATGTATCAATGCTAGAGAAGATACAGAATAAGTTCATAAGGTACTTATATATGAGGCACTATGGGGTATATCCTTTTTATCCGCTGATGTACCCTACCCTTTCTATCTTGGGCATGGTTGGATATAACCAATTACGGATCAGGAGAGAACTAGCGCTCGTAACTTATATGTTCAAGATACTTAGAGGGCGCATAAATAATAGCGATGTTCTAGCGTAAATATCGATGTGTGTGCCAGACCGGTATATATGGAGACGGCGACGATCGCCACTGGTGGTGGTGCCGCGAGCTCGGACTAATCTCCTTAGCGAGGCGCCTCTGACGCGCGCACTCCGCACTCTCAACATTATGGCGGAGGAGACGGACCTATTTTGTTGTACGATGAGTGAGTTCTCAAAAGTGGCTCTGTATGTTTTATGTTATTTAGTTAAGTGATTAGTGTTGGCTGTGAACTTTATATAATTTTATTTAATCTATTTTTAATTCATGTATATACCTGTATTGTTAAATATAGGTACGTTTCTGAGGATGTAAAACTATTGCCACTACTAACTGCACTATCGCATTAGGTTATCCTGTAATGGAAGATGTAAGTATTTAATTCAATAAATAAATAAATAGAATAAAATTCTTCATTCACTTCATTTCATTCTCCATTCACTTCATTTCATTCTCCATTCACTTCATTTCATCCTTAATTTACATCATTTCATCCTTCATTAACTTCAAAACTTCAGAAATGAGTTCACACATTTAAGATCTTTTACAGGAACAAAATATTGATTGATATACTTATTAAAAAGACGTCAAAAGTGGTTTGCTACTTTTTTACATTTTTATTTGGTTATATTTTAAGAGTGTAATGTATTTAATGATACTGAACACGAATGGGATAAAAACATGGGCAAATACTTTTTTACGAGTATTTATAGTTTCTTTAACTGGTTATGGTATAGAACAGGTTTTTTGAACTTGTCTGTAATAGGCCAACTCTAATGATAAAAGTTCCATCGTAACATTATTAATTGTGAACTATTGTGATTTTGTTTTTATGTGCAATTAGGGTTACCATATCTCAAGATTTGTCCTGAAATTTCAGGATTTATGGACTCTCTCAGGATTGCGGCTGGATAATGTAAATCTCAGGAAGTTTAAGCATTTCCAATAAAATACAGTACATTTTCCGTGCTTTGGAGGGCACGTTAAGCCGTCGGTCCCGGTTGTTTGTCTGCGGCGGCCTCTAAACTTCGAGTATGGGTAGACAGAGGAAGGCTCGAGTCTCAGCAGTGGGAACATTATGGGCTGATTATACTATACAGTAAGTATAAAGATCTCTAATAAAATTTAGCGACGAGGGGTGATTCGTGGGAGGGGGGTGCCGCTATGAGTGTGATGAGTGAGGATCCGCAGAATATAAAAACGGTAATAATATGACTTTTTAAATTGTTGAATACACTTGAGACAATTCTAAAACTGCAACAAAATCTCAGGACTTTTCTAAGGAAATCAGGGAAGGGAATTTAAGGGAAAAGTTTTTTGAAATTTGTGACTTTTTGAGTACTCCTACGATGGTTGGTACCGTAGAAGTTTTTGATTGATTGATGAGAAACAGGATCGATTGGCATCAAAATATGTTTTCCATAAAATGACTATTTTCTTGTGAACTGTATTTTTTTTATTAAATATGTGAAAAGGGATCAAAATTCCATAAAAAAATATGGATAAGGTACTTCCCATACTGCCCCGCTGGAAGTTTCGACCCTGTATATATTTACATATATTTTGAGGAATGGTAAATGTACAACTGTCAGAGTCCATTTTAAAAGGCATATATTTAAGTAGAATATAAAAACCGGCCAAGTGCTAGTCAGACTCGCGCATGAAGAGTTCCGTACCATTATCTATAAATAAAAGCATACAACAGACATGATTTTTTTGCCGTTTTTATAGATAACGGTACGGAACCCTTCGTGTGCGAGTCCGACTCGCTCTTTGCCAGTTTTTTAGTGTTTGTTGTTATAGCGGCAACATAAATACATCATTTGTGAAATTTTAAACTGACTAACTATTGCGGTCCATAAGATACAGCCTGGTGACAGACGGACAGACAGACAAACAGACAGACGGAGTTTTAGTAATAGGGTCTCGTTTTACTCTTTGGGTACGGAACCCTAAAATCAATTTAATAAGGACTGATTTCTATTGTTGTATATCCTTAAGGATTTTCTTAAATTTTTTCCTTATAGAAATGCATACATATATCGCATATAATGAAGTGTGCGTGTATACATATCGTTGCAATGACAAGTTTTATTGATAGAGAATGTCGATTTAATGTTTGATGAGATATACACGCGGAATATAACATATGTTTACCTAGGTACCTAGAGTTATTAACAACGTATTATTTATATCAGAAAAAATTATATTGTATTTGCATACTAAGTACATTGTCTACTTTGATTATAGTTTCTTAAATGAATTTTAAAAATATATGCTATTTGAAAAAAGTATGAATAATTTCAAAAAAATTCAGTTCACGTGTTATCATTTTTATTCCATCTTATATTACTTTGTAGTTTTGCAGAGGCCTTAAAAAATGAAAATATGTCAACGTGATAAAAAAATGATATTTTTAAAGTTTAAGTTTATGAAGTCGAAATGTTTTTACATAGTTTTTTTAGAAAAGCTTTTTTTATGTCTAACCGCAAATGAAAAAGAAAAACAGACAAAAGCTGCCGTGCAGTTCTGTAATGATTCGTCGATGCGCTCGTTGACGAGCTCACCGATGTCAAATACTTTATGAGATATCGCCCTTGTACACAAGGTTGCTTTTCCAACGTTACTTGTCATCTCGTCATTTGTTTCACGGATGTTGTCAAAGATGCAACGATGTTTGCTCTTAGAGAATCGCACGGCTGTTGCTGACGAAGTTTTATAAAAAAAAATCCTACAGTGTTTATGACGCAACTGCAGTTTATCAGAAAAATATTTTCTACTCGAAAATAAAATAGAAAAAAAATATGCTTTCAAATATCATTCAGAAAAAAAGAAAACATCCAATAAACCTTATTTTTTATGTTATTCGATGCTAATGCTAAGTACTCACCAGTAATAACGCCTAGTTGTACACAACTCACTCTCGTCCAGAATTCAAAATATAAACATTCACTGCACTATAAAAGTCTCATTGTTTGTTCACATCGCTGTTTCTAAAACACTAAAAACACTAATTAACTTAAATAATAATCGTAATAATAAAAAATAATGTATATTGCGACAGCGTACAGCGCGAATTTGAAATATAAATAAAAGAAATCCTTGAAAAATTTCCAAATCGTTTGGGTCACCCCGCTTTGCTTTTGGGGTGTAGCCTCTTGCATTTATTCAAACTTGTGGTTACATTACTTTGCCAATTTCATCCTGTAACAATAAATTTTGAAATAAATATACATTGTAATTAATCTTCAATATTAATTTATTATTAATCAATCTTCTTTCAAGGTTAGTTCATTGCCCAATTCAGAATTGTATAACTTAATCAAATGCAAATTATGATTTTTATAACCCAATGTCTATGTAAATAAAATCAATACCCGCCTAATTAAATTGTTAGTAATTTTAATATCTAATAACAAAAGTATCTTTTTAAATTAGTTAGTTATTCATAATATAACCACACAAATGCACATTAATACTAATCCCAAAAGCAAACTAAAACACACAGTACTAGAAAAAACAAAAGAATATCCCTAGCTAGAACAATACACATAACCCCAAAAACAAAACACAAAACCCGAAGAAACAAAACACAAAACTAGAAAAACAAGGCACAAAATGGAATAAATATAAAAAGCAAAATGACCAATGAGTTTCTCTCGTGTCGTACGGACAGGCACTTTCAAACCGCGCGGCGGACTGACTATTACTAAGGCAACTCGACGTTCTCGCGAACACTACTGAGTCCATGCGGTTGGAACTCTGCGGAATTAGAATGTATCGAAGGTCGTGTTGGGTAACTCACGTGACTTAACCGACGTTTGTTTTAACCGACGGCCCAAAATTAAGGAAGTTTACAATGTGGGCTATATAATGTTGGTTGGTAGATGACATCAATATATTATAAGTTTCTTGACATATACATAATTTAATTCTAGTCTAGAGATAATGTCAGGGAGAAGCGTCTCCTTTGTTTTGATTCTGATAAAATATTAGTTAATATATTAAATTACAAATTCATTATTTCAGGCATGCCCCATATTACACCTGATATAGAGAGATATAGGTACGAAAATAATATAAATTGTAATAAATAATTGATTGATTTGAAAATATATAAAATTAAATTTAATTGAATGGAAGTAAGTTTTGGAGCCAGAAAACAAAATACCATTACATAATGTCAAAACATACAGTATAAAAAACACAATTAAGGTACACATAATAATGCATCTCTATCTCACTTGACGGCGAGTGATGAAACGGTGGGGAAATTTAGCTGACTTTCTATGACAGATTCCGGAATAAATTATTCTTGCAACAGGCGAGATATCGGAAACTCAAACAAAAATGGTTGTCTGTAAAGTCGGTTTACGGACGATAAGTTTACGTGATAACGTCATAAGACAAGCCGAACGCTTAGTCCCATCGTGCCTCTCTATCGCTTGTTCCGCGCTCTCGCTTGCACGCTCAGCTCAGGCAGAACATGACAATGATCCTTGAAATCTCAAAGATTTCATACCGTTTCATTCATGCAGTCGGCGTTCATCGATTTATGAGATGTTATCACGTCAATAAGTAATACACGGTAAATATCCCTTTTGTTCCGTTGACAGGTGACGTGGGTGCTACATAACCATGAATTTGCATATTAACAGCTGTGTGATAACGTGTCTTCCTTTTGTGCATAAATAATGAATACATTTCATTCCAAAGCTCGGCGGGTAACATCGCATTTCCGGCATTGCCACCCGCTGCGTTTGCCTCGTCTTCTCATGTTGCTGGGCCTACCAGCTACTTATCATTTGAATCACAATGCGTCGTGTGCACATAAATGTATGGCGAAGGTAGATTTTTTACTTTGTATTTCACCGTTATTTAATTGAATTGGGTGCAGTATAAAAGTATAATAATATATATGCTATCCCGCCATTGACCCCGCGCGATTGGCTCTAAGCTCGCGAAAATACACGCGCAACTAGAAAAATTGCGGGATGGCAATCCTTTGGTAGTAAGCTGGGATAGTAGAGCCTACCCCGTTACTATACTGTTATAATATATAAAAATATTATTTACTGAAGTTATTATGTAAGAAATCTATTTTAAAAAACCGACAGAAAAAAGGTGTGTGTTTTGGGATGCTCGACAGGAGTGATAACTTAAACTAATCTAGCGCTGTGGGTTAGAGTGAGAGAGGATCCGTGAGAGAAAGGGAAGCCAGAAAAACTGGGGCCGTAACGCGTTAAGTAACGAATGGGTTTACCCTTCTATAAGAAGTTATCATTTTAAAAACTATTTCTGTCTACTATTAATCTACTTGATTTAAAAAGACCCGTTTATATGTTTTTCAACCAATTATTCAAAGGTCGATGAGAATTTTCGACAGAGGGCCGTGCGCAGAGGTCAAGTAGCTTTCGGCAGTTGCCTCTCGAACGTGGTTTCAAGAGTCGACTGTCGCCTACCGCTCAGAACCAGATTCTTAAGGTCTTTGGCTGTTGGATGCACCTTATTCGATACAAACAACATAAAAAGCATCAACAGCCAAAACTTAAAGTATGTAAGTATGCAGCAGAAATGTAAGAACTGCGTGGGTTTCAGAGTTCACGAGAAGGGAACATAAAAATATTCCTGCAATGTATTTTTAAAGAAACTCCGTTCAAATTGTTGTGATAAACATATTGGTTTCTGTTAATTATTTCAATTGATTCTGGGTTCTAAGTGATAAGATAAAACCATAAATGCCTAAATGTATATATAATTAATATCAAAAGTCGATTCTGTAAAATTTAAATTTTCATTAGCCTTGGCATTATAAAATAACCTTTGAGTTTATTGTGACGTAATTTTATTAGTTTCTTGGTAATATTATCCAAACATTGCAACTTTAATATTAGAGTATCCAGTTTTGTAACTAATTAAATATTGCCGAAGTATTAATTGAAATAAATAAGTTTTCGTTAATCGCACATTTGTAAGTTTTAAAACTAATAGGTTTAAAAGCGTGAGTTTCGACACATCATCATTTTAATTAATAATTGATAAATTTTTTAGTTGGTAAGTGTTCTATTGATCGCAATGGATTATACTTTGAAATACGTATCAATTCAATTTTCGCACTTTCAACTTACTACACATAAATAAAAAATATATAAAAACGCCACTGATTCATTACTTCCGTTTCTTAATTAATTCAAAAGTTTACATTCAAAATATGAATTATTTTGGTATTTTATTCATATTCAGGTCAGTCTATGAAATATCTAGGAATCCATATATATCTTCCTTCTACCTTTAATAACATTCTAATCTTATCTTCATCTGCATTAAAAATGTTTCTTTATTGAAAAACAAAGGTTAAAAAGTTTGTCTCACAACTTCCCAAAAAGCGGTCACTGTACGCGATTGCGTGCGCGCACAATACAAGGTAGATCGACTCTTGCGCAGCTCTACGTGAAATCTAGCCGGTACCTGTTCAATAGCAGTCATTCGTTCGATGCATATTATATATGTTTCATACTTATACTTTTTAGGGTCCCGTACTAAAAGTATCTCAATGAACATTTTTGTGGGTTCCTGTCACAGATATTATACATGCTAGTATGTTTTAAAGTTACCTTAATATGCTTTAATTCAAGGTTATAATAAAGCATATTCGATGTTGCTGTATGGAATGCATAGTCATACAATCAGGTTGCTTTTATGAACTCCGCTTACGTCACAACCCGTTGACTCGGGATCGCCATATTTGGCCAACAATACAATAGATTTCGCAGAAATCAATCTACTTTTCTAGGAACTGCAACGTGTGTGGTTAAGAAAGCTAATGAATGAACGAACCTTTTTAGAAGGACGTTCTGCGAAATATGGAACACCTAAATATTAAGCAATGTGTCACGTGTCCTCTCTTCCATTTAATTAAACTATTTTATATATATAACGTAAAATTTTACACAAAAAATAGAACAAAACAAACTGAAATAAATAACGGTAGTTAATAAATTCAATTAAAATTGACTTTAAAAAATGTTCTAAAACCATTGCTCCTTAAGTAGTCATATATTTGATTTTTCACGACAAGTTTCGCCTGGACGTCCTTCCTTCCCTCTGTCTTTCAAGATCTTTTTTTTCAGGAACGCGGTGAGATAATAATATTAAAATGAATTTAATATCAAATACTCGCGCGTATGGTCTCTTTCAGTTGCAAAAAAAGTAAACATGTATATAAACAACAAAAAAACAAATTGATATTTAGTAGTACATTATGGTACTAGTGTGCAACATTGGTGATTACCGCTGAGGCGCCATTGAGACCCGAGGACGGTAATCATCAATACACACGTGTATCATACGACGTTTTTCAACACACTTGTGAATAAAATCACAATAATTTCAACAGTGAAAACGAGTTGTGAAAAATGTTTCGCTATGGCGGGAAAAATTAATCAGTTTTCTTATGCGCGCGCATTGCGATCAGCCACAGACTAAAGGGATGAGGTTTTTTTTTATTTTGTAAAACCTTGTGTACAAGGGTACCACATAAAAAATTTGACATCGGTGAGCTCGTCGACGAGCGCATTGACGAATCATTAGAGAATCACACGGCAGTCTCTACCTTGTAGCAACCTCTGCCACGTTCTATTCACAGTTCATCGCTACATATAGAGAAAGAGCCCGTGAACCCGAGACCTTCGTTCTTTAATAAAAGCTGAAAGTTTGTCAGCGCATGCTTCCAACACCGGTAAGAACGATGGCCCATCATGAAGTTTAGGATATCGTGGCCACTACTACTACTGGTACTAACTGCAAACACACACACACACAACAACAACGCGTACTACAACAGTAGTTGCACTACCTGCAAACGTTCGAAACGGCTCACTCACACAAACATGCGCATCGACGAGAGCCCTAAGCGGTTGTCGCGGTGCTGTCAGTAGTGAGGCCGCGTCCAGATGAGTAGTCATATATGAGTTGGCTATTTCCGCTTAACTAGGCTTAGTTTCCATACTGTTGCATCTTTATACTATGTCGTGGCTTTGGCAGACAACAGCCAAAACTTAAAGTATGTAAGTATGCAGCAGAAATGTAAGAACTGCGTGGGTTTCAGAGTTCACGAGAAGGGAACATAAAAATATTCCTGCAATGTATTTTTAAAGAAACTCCGTTCAAATTGTTGTGATAAACATATTGGTTTCTGTTAATTATTTCAATTGATTCTGGGTTCTAAGTGATAAGATAAAACCATAAATGCCTAAATGTATATATAATTAATATCAAAAGTCGATTCTGTAAAATTTAAATTTTCATTAGCCTTGGCATTATAAAATAACCTTTGAGTTTATTGTGACGTAATTTTATTAGTTTCTTGGTAATATTATCCAAACATTGCAACTTTAATATTAGAGTATCCAGTTTTGTAACTAATTAAATATTGCCGAAGTATTAATTGAAATAAATAAGTTTTCGTTAATCGCACATTTGTAAGTTTTAAAACTAATAGGTTTGGAAGCGTGAGTTTCGACACATCATCATTTTAATTAATAAATGATAAATTTTTTAGTTGGTAAGTGTTCTATTGATCGCAATGGATTATACTTTGAAATACGTATCAATTCAATTTTCGCACTTTCAACTTACTACACATAAATAAAAAATATATAAAAACGCCACTGATTCATTACTTCCGTTTCTTAATTAATTCAAAAGTTTACATTCAAAATATGAATTATTTTGGTATTTTATTCATATTCAGGTCAGTCTATGAAATATCTAGGAATCCATATATATCTTCCTTCTACCTTTAATAACATTCTAATCTAATCTTCATCTGCATTAAAAATGTTTCTTTATTGAAAAACAAAGGTTAAAAAGTTTGTCTCACAACTTCCCAAAAAGCGGTCACTGTACGCGATTGCGTGCGCGCACAATACAAGGTAGATCGACTCTTGCGCAGCTCTACGTGAAATCTAGCCGGTACCTGTTCAATAGCAGTCATTCGTTCGATGCATATTATATATGTTTCATACTTATACTTTTTAGGGTCCCGTAGTAAAAGTATCTCAAAGAACATTTTTGTGGGTGCCTGCCGCAGATATTATACATGCTAATATGTTTTAAAGTTACTTTTAATATGCTTTAATGCAAGGTTCAATTAAAGAATATTCGATGTTGCTGTAAGGAATGCATAGCCATACAATCAGGTTGCTTTTATGTACTCCGTTTACGTCACGCTAATTTAAGAAAGCTAGTGACTGAATGTACATTTTTAGGAGGACGTTCTGCGAAATATGGTCCACCTAAGTAGTTCGCAATGTGTCATGTGGCCTTCTCTCCCTTCCGTTTCTTTAAACTATATAACGTAAAATTTTACACAAGAAATATAAGATTAATTAAAGGATTCATGTACTAACTAATAATTTGTATGCTAAAATGTTTTATTTTTAATAATGGTGAATTGTGTTTAGTTAATTTTTGTAATTATTAATTGAATTGTGTATCTATTTATATGACTTGAAAAATTAGTCGAAATAAATGGTTTTGATTTGATTCGATCATAAAACAAATTGAAAGAAATAAAGGTAATTACAAAATTCAACTAAAATTGACTTTAAAAAATGTTCTAAAACCATTGCTCCTTCAGTAGTTTTTTATTTGATAATTTTTTCACGACAACTTTCGTCTGTACGTCCTTCCCTCTGTCTTTCAAGATCTTTTTTTTCAGGAACGCGGTGAGATAATTATATTAAGTTGAATTTTATATCAAATACTCGCGCGTATGGTCACTTTCAGTTGCAAAAAAAGTAAACATGTATATACCCAACAAAAAAAAAAAATACCGCCGAGGCGCCATTGATACCGGAGCCGTAAGCTAGGGTCTTATGAGAGCCGAGGACGGTAATCATCAATACACACGTGTATCATACGACGTTTTTCAACACACTTGTGAATAAAATCACAATAATTTCAACAGTGAATACGAGTTGTGAAAAATGTATCACTATGGCGGGAAAAATTAATCAGTTTTCCTATGCGCGCGCATTGCGATCAGCCACATACTAAAGGGATAAGGTTTTTTTTATTTTCGCGCATAGGGTTTGCGCCTATTCTGCCACGTACAAAATGGGGAATTTAAAGTTTTCTTTTATTACAGAGAAAACAAAAGTGATATTTGAGTGAAAGTTTTATTTGTTAAACACGTACGAGTTAAAATTATCTATTTAAATAAGAAGTTGCATGAAATGAGCAAGCAATAGGAACATTCAATTATTTGTTCTATTGAACACGATCTTTTTTTGAATATAAACTTTTTTAAAAACAAAGCACCTCAACCAATAAAATTTTGAAAAAACTCTATATCTCACTAGTGAGTTATACCAATGAAAAAGTCACAGTTTGATTATGGGTGTCATTCTGTGCCTAATTGCGGTGTGTTGAAAGTAACATTTTCTATTGGTGCAATAATCTTGCCTAACGAACGAACGGCAAAGTTAAGTTTGTTCGTTACCTTGTTTGTCTGTCAGAGATGCTTTCTTAATGAAAAGCCGTGCGATTCTCTAAGAGCAAGCATTGTTGCATTTTTGACAACATCCGTGAAACAAATGACGACATGACAAGAAACGTTGTAAAAACAACATTATGTACAAGAGCGAAGTATTTGACTTCAGTGAGCTCGTCGACGAATCATTACAGAATCGCACGGCAGAACCCTCAATGCGCGAGTCCTACTTGCATTTTGCTGGCTTTTTAATTTGGTTTGTTAGCATGTCTACGGAACCCCAACTACAGCGTGAGTCGACACGCATCCAACCGGTTGGTATAAATTGTTGTAGACAACAAATTGTCACAAATAAAGATCACAAAATAGAAGGTTGTTGCTTTTGACAGAACTTTTATAAATTATAACAAGACCTTTGTTTACTGTCAACGTGACATGATAGGAAAGTTGATATTGTGATGGTAAGTGCACATCTGAGGCTGGAGCACAAACAGTTTGCTTAAAATTATTCGCGCGTCACGCTTCCGCGTACAAACTATGAGTTATCTGTGTCATAGTTGTCCTAGATACATGACAGTTTGTACTGTTGCACGTGAACGACACGTTACTGGACACTTAAGTACGAGTAGCTATTTGTGCTAGGGCCACTGTTTATGACAGCTACAGAGTCATAATTTATGCTTTAGGTTGATTTTGCGTGCGTTTCTTACATCTATTAGTTTTTGAGCCATTAGTCGAGTTATTTGACTTTTCTACCGACTTCCAAAAAAAGGAAGGAAATATTGAATTCGACTGTTTTGTTTGTTTGTTACCTTATAACTTTCGACTGGGGAAACCGATTCTCAAAATTCTTTTTTTGTTTGATGGTGGTGCCCCTTGTAGTCCCATTTAAATTTCATTAAGTTCGTTATATTAGTTTTTGAGATACACTACAATGAATGAATAGAATAAAAGTCGGAATTAACTTTTTCAAATTGTACTTGTTTAATACCTTTTAAACCGTAAGTTAGTATGCGTGCGAACTATTGCTTCGCGATAGAATATCTAAAACTTCAGTGGTGCCTACCAAGGCGGCTTTTTGTACAAGACACCTATCACCTAGTAAGTCGGGTTTCTTTTTCTCTCGATTCGCTACCTGGCGGAGGAAATGTTCTTTAACACCAACGCCCTCACAGATAACAATAAAAATGACAAGCTATCTTTTGTGATCAGCCGTGCGATTCTCTAAGAGCAAACATCGTTGCATCTTTAACAACATCCGTGAAACAAATGAGGAGATGACAAGAAAGGTGACAAAAACCTTGTGTACAAGGGTACCACATAAAGTATTTGACATCGGTGAGCTCGTCGACGAGCGCATTGACGAATCATTAGAGAATCACACGGCAGTCTCTACCTTGTAGCAAACTCTGCCACGTTCTATTCACAGTTCATCGCTACATATAGAGAAAGAGCCCGTGAACCCGAGACCTTCGTTCTTTAATAAAAGCTGAAAGGCTTACAACACAGGTAAGAACGATGGCCCATCATGAAGTTTAGTATATCGTGGCCACAGTACTACCTACAAACACACACACAACAACAACGCGTACAACAGTACGTTCGAAACGGCTCACTCACACAAACATGCGCATCGACGAGAGCCCTAAGCGGTTGTCGCGGTGCTGTCAGTAGTGAGGCCGCGTCCAGATGAGTAGTCATATATGAGTTGGCTATTTCCGCTTAACTAGGCTTAGTTTCCATACTGTTGCATCTTTATACTATGTCGTGGCTTTGGCAGACAAACGGTACTAAACGTGTGTACCAACTCAAATTTGTCAAATTAAAAAATAAACATTATGAAATATATTAATTTTCATTAATTTGTAACTCTAATTACGTTATAGTATAAAGCTAATAAGTTGTTCCTAGGAAATTGTATGTGTTTTTACAATTAAATCCCAAAATACATAACTGAGCTCACAAAGGGAAAATTTAAGTTGATTGTAAGAAACTTTTCAATAAAAAATAGCATATTATAAAGTCCGACATTACATAAGAAACAAAGATTCCTGGAATACTCCACTTTTGGCAAGCTGTCATTCTGCCACCCAGAAAATGTAATATTTGTAGTATCTAAGTGGAAACATTGTGAAAATCGATATACATTTTTTTTATATATAATATTTGGGCAACCATTATAAGATATTTCTTCAACAGCCAGACTGTTTTGAAAGTTCCAAGCCCTTACCAGACCAGAATTTAGGGTAGCATTCGCTGACAATCTTTCAGCTTCAATCAATCCAGAACCCGCCTTGATGGCAGATTCAACTTGAGCTGTCCAATCGTTTCGATTGCCTTGAGAACATCGCTTCAGTGGACGAGATCAATAACAGGTTAGTAGAAACTGTCCATACAGTGGGTTCCAAATACTTTAAACCCCACCGTACAGATAGGCCACAGAAACTCTCCAACGATACCCTCAACGTCATGGCTGAACGACGCCTTAAAACTGCAGTCTTCGGATGATGCTGAAGCATATAGACTGTTCAATAAACGAATATGGAAGTCCTTGCGACACGACATCCGGATCTTGATGGCCTGAATGGCAGTTGACCCTTATTAAGAAACAATATAATAATATGGGACAACATCCACACGCGGTGTTCAGGTCCCAAACTAGACAGAGCCTGTAATATATCAATTCAAATTATTTAACGATAAAAACCAGCCTTTCATTGAAATTAGAAGCTTCCTGGCTATAACCTAACCCGACATCGTTTCCTCTTTAAATGTATACGCAACACGAGGAAGGAAATATAACTTATATGCATGAAAACGGAAACGGGCGATGCGTTTTTAGAAGTCAGTTAATGGGTTAGGCATGAATAGGTTATTAGTATGTTTATGTAATAAAAACTATGTAATTTGGAGTGAATAAAAAGTGTTATATATAAGATAAATGTGAAATACTGAATGTCTAAGCTCTACTAAGCGATGAGTTCAGAGATTTAACTGGCTGATTGGCGTAATTGGTAGCAACCCTGATCATCTGATCCGCTAGTCCCGGTTCCTGGACAAGTCAAACATTTGTGTGTATGTCTGTTTGACCTATACTGGCTATGTTTATGTACATACATCAAAAAAGTTTATGAGCACTAGCATAAGCTGATAAAATGTATTTAATTCAACTTAATCAACAATTCCTCAAGACAAGAGTCTTCGACCAATGTGTGTTACCAGTGATGACTTATGGCACTGAAACGTGGTCTCTTACTAAGCGCCTCATAAGTAAGCTCAAAGTCGTACAACGAGCTATGGAGAGGCTATGCTTGGGGTTTCTCTACGTGATCGAATCAGAAATGAGGAGATCCGTAGAAGAACGAAAGTCACCGACATAGACCAGAAGATTAGCCTTCCGGACCAGCAAACGCAGCGTAGGTAGTCAACCGACACAGTGGACAAACGACCTGATAAAGGTCGCAGGACGATGTTGAATGCAGGCCGCTTCCAACCGGCCCTATTGGAAAATTATGGGGGAGCAGTTGTGTATGTTCAGCAGTGGACGTCCTACGGCTGAGATGATGAATCAATAATTTATTAATCAAACGTTTATATTCATTATAAAATAACTCCCCCCTGGCTCGAACACATGCGGTGATCCCCCTGGGCATGCTGAGAATCAAGTTATTCCCATAGTAAGTCCCATTCTTGAATAGCGGCTTCCCTGAGCTCTGGCACTGTCTGGGGACGTGGCTGACGGTTCCAAACAGCTCGCTTAAGAGCATCCCACGCGTGTTCTATAAGGTTTAAGTCTGGTGAGCCGGCAGGCCAGTCTAATCTTGTGATGTCGTATTCTCGGAGAGCAGCATTGACTTGTTGAGCTCGATGGGCGCGCGCATTATCATCGACCAGAACAATTAATAGCAACTGCTCTATACAATAATTCATAATATAATCTACCGTAACAAAAAAAAAAACGATTTTTCAAAGTGGTCGCAAACTTGTTTTGATGTGTGTTTAAGTTTATAAGTATGTATATCAGTCATCAGGTTACCATAGTACAGACTCTGTTTAGTTTGGGACCAGGGGGCCTACTTCCACCTTTTTACGAAACTATCGTGTATCAGGAGAGTTTTGTAATAAGCTTAGAATCATACTTACTATCGTACTCCCACCGACACAAAGCGGTCAACCAAATTGAATGGTAATGTTTGCACATGACTACTTTAAGAGATGGGTGTACGGATCTTCAAAAGCTTTGACATTGGAACAATGAAACTTAGTGTCAAAAGTCACGTCAAAGTACGCGAATTGACTGAAATATTTTATACTACGTCATCAAAACGTCTATCGTAATCCATTATTATTTTAAGCATATTGACGTGGTACCAAATTTAATGGTAAGGTTGAAACATGACTGCTTTAAGAGGTGGGAGAACACCGCGTGTGGATGTTATCCATCTTTAGTTATATGCCGTGTAATATTGGTTTATGCAACATTATAATAGCCTCATTTGTGTCTGACTTAACCCAATAGTTATAAGGACTTGTCACAAAATGATTGGCAAGAAATTAAAAAGATTTTTAAATTAAGTCGTAATAATATTTGGTTAAAGTTTTTTGTATCGATGAGGTAATCTGGTAGAGCAGCGACAAGCCCTTTTCCTTTATGTATATTAGCTAAATATATTTAAAGAAAAAAATATTTGTCCAATATCACATGCACCGTGCAAATCGACCATTATAATGAATTATCGTCTAATAACACTACTAAAATATTTTACGACTTTAAAATTTACGCTTTCGCTATATCACGAAGATTTAGTAGTGTGTTCTGATATTTATGTACAAATCGCGCGGCGAGAGTTTGGCTTTGACCGTTATTGCGCAGAAGTCAAAAATTGGGTATCACAGGGTGGCTAGAGGGACGAAGGACTCTTGTCTCTCTCTGTCACATCGAAGACGAGGGACTCTTGTCTCTCTCTGTCACATGGCGCGACAGTACCCATGCGCAGTAATCCCCTCCACCCGAAGGTCAAAGCCAAACTCTCGCCGCGCGATCTGTAACAGAATATATTTACATAATTGTATTTACAATGATTATTACCAAAAAAACATTCGTATAGTCCTTCAAATCCTTAGATTTGAGAGGTACCGAGAAGAGATACCGTCATTGTTATCTATCTACGAGTACATACATAAAAAATGAACCCCTGTGATGATGATGACATTTCTCCTGTACGGCTATTATGTATCTCAGTTGCTAACAAACTTTGATTAAAATAAAAAAAAATGGCGGCTCTATGTCAGTTTTGTCAGCTCTAGTCATCAACGAACATTTTTGCTTACGGGAGTTGTCAACACTGACACATAGCGGCCATTTTTCAAGACTTCAATGAACTTTTGTCACGCTATAACTTGAGAACGGTATTACTTATTTCAACATCCTTTTTTAATATTTTTCTAACACTTCGTAGACGGTTCTTACATTTAAAAATATAAGAACAATTGAAGGTTATAGCAACGCTGAAGGCCGAACCTACTATAGGAACAAAGTCGCGGGCAGTCGATAGTGAAATATAAAATAACTTCATAATTCCATGGTTTAACACTTCCAAATAATTGACCATTCAAACTATAAAAAAACAAAATCGGTTTATCGGTTCGTGAGCTACAACGTCACAGACACATACACACACAATCTAACACACTCATGCACACACGGAGAGAGAGAGAGAGAGAGAGAGATACATCAAACTTCAAACTTATTTAACCCCCGACGGCAAAAACGACTCACGTCGACTGTTTTTTTTTTGTTTGTTACCTCATAAATTTCGATAGGGTGAACCAATTCTCTAAATTCATTTTTTGTTTGATAGCTTGCAAAGAGGTGCTTCCCGTGTGGTCCCATTTAAATGTCATCAAATTCGGTCCAGTAGTTTTTAAGTTATACTTGAATAACTGATTTGTACCAAATTTATAGAATGGAAGTCGGTATTAAATTTTTCTAAAATATAACACTATTTCAAGTCTTTTCCCACTCAATTCCGGATAACATATACTCGCTCGTCAATTGTGCGCCATCTTTATTGTGACTTGTATGACAACATGTCAAATGGATGACACTTTATGCGGTGTCACACGGAGTGAAACGCAGCGCAGTGTTATGTGTTTAATACGTAGTTGTAGATAATTGAAGCATAGTGTGATTTCACCTCTCTAGGACACGGTTGGATAGACTAGTAAAAGTTAAGGCCTATTCAGATCGGTGGGTCTACCACGAGTTTACAACATTGAAACCAATCGATGCTCAGTATCGACTGTCGCGAATTCGTATGAAAAAATGAACAGTGCCACCTTGCAAGTAATTATAGAACTAAAATTGACAGCGAGTACGCCAATCACAAGCTTCATAGGTAGCCGAGATTAAGTATCAAATATAGATGATATTTATGTTGCCAACTCATGGTAGAGCTACTGTTCTCGCGTCGCCCGGCGGAACAAGTGTTGCTAAACAAGAGAAAATAACGCCTCACTAGGCGGCACAAGTTTTGCCGCAGTTAGGGGACTTCGTACTATTTACCCAACGAGTTCCTGGCGGTATTTGTTTACCGCTACACATAGCGGTATCGAATAACGCTCAGGTCTGAATAGGCCTTAAGGATAGGCCTGCGCTCTATTGGGCAATCATTATCCGACTGCAGCTAAGCTCAAAAGAAGGGTATGTATTTTGTATGTATGTCCGTTCCTATACCCGCTCGTAACTACTAAAAATAATTGAACTTATGGAGAAACCCACAGGTGTTAAAAACAGCCGAATAGCACAAAATAAAACAAAGGTAAATTTAGTAAAAAGACTAACGAATAATGGCTACAGACAGAGAATAAGAAACTTAAAAAATCGGATGCGAGTCGAACTCGCGCACGTAGGGTACCGTTATCGATAATTATGACTAAAGTTATCGATAAGTATTACTCGCACTTGGCCGGTTTTTAGTATTTGTTGGTGTAGCAGCAACAGAAATATATTCGTCCTATTTGAAATTATCTCAGTCAGATGAAACGTCCAATAAATTAAAATATAGTTGAAGCAAAGTATTAAGACCGCGCGGCCCCCAGTCAGTAGAACGTCATCGCGATAAATAGGCGATAAAAGTCCCCACTTTTATCGCCTATTATATTATATAATATAGCCGGGAGAGGCGGTGCGGTGAAGGTGGAGGACACTTGCCGGCGATCATTACGCGAGTGCCGGTAGAGCGGTCGGGGTTGGCAGTTTGTAAATGTCATTGTTTCCTGTTGCGTAGGTATGCTACCAACAAAACGTAGATGCGATGTGCACTTGTTTAGTGGCGATGTTGACATCCCTACACGCGTCTCGCGACAAACCTGCGAGAATCAACGCTAGTAGGGAACACGTTTTATGGGGTTCAGCGGCTGATATAGAGACCATCTTTATCCTACTATTCGAGCTATATACGAAATGGGTCCCCGTGAATCTTTGAGAGATTTATTTAAAGAAATCAATATACTAACGTTACCATCCTTATATGTATTTGAAAATATAATGTATGTTCTTAAAAATTTACATAAATATAAGTTAAATAGTGATCACTACACTTTTAATACTAGAAATACAAATAGGATAGCTGTACCTAGTTTTAGACTTGCGAAGACTAATAAGTCATTCCTAGGAAATTGTGTGCGTTTTTACAATAAAATCCCAAAATATAACTGAGCTCACAGAGGGCAAATTCAAGTTGACTGTAAAAAACGTTTTAATGGAATACTCCACTTCTGGCAAGCTGTCTCTCTGCCACCCATAAAATGTAATATTTGTAGTACCTAAGTAGAAACATTGTAAACATCTAGGTATATAAAAAGAATGGCCCCGAGTTTCTTGCCGCTTCTTCTCGGCGGGCTCTATATATTTTGGAACGCGGCGGTAGAGTCTTTAAAGTATAATGAAAAGTTGACGTTCATAAGTGCGTCTTTGATGCCTAAATTGAATTAATGATTTTGACTTTGACTTTGTTCTACTTATAGATATTTACTTACTTTGGTTGAAGTATCTCAGAAATCCAGCATTAGACTTTTACTCGTACACAATGTATTATATCTATATAATTATATAGTAATTTTGTCCGTAATTCCTGACAATTGTCATCAGTTATTATATACTTGAACTGTCCAAGGCATTGTTCGTTAAAACAATACTTTGTAGAAAGTTCTTGAAGATTAAATCGGGCCTTCCTTTAATGATATACATTAGGTATTACGGTAATTGAACCTAGCATAGCGGTAACTAAGAACCTTACTTGTACCTAGTCAGGATGAATGTCTGTCAAGCTAATATTGGTGTGGTCATTATTTTAATGGGTGACCGCCAGAAGTAGTTATAACTGAGCGCTATGTATTTTGCTAAATAATTCATCATCATCATCATCTCAGCCGTAGGACGTTTACTGCTGAACATACGCCTCCTCTTTAATTTTCTAAATGGACTGGTTGGAAGCAGTCTGCATCCAACGTCGTCCTGCGACCTTTATAAGGTCGTCTGTCCACCGTGTCGGTGGACGACATACGCTGCGCTTGCCGGTCTGTGGTCTCCATTACAGAACCTTCCGGCCCCATCAGCCATCTGTTCTGCGTGCTATTTGCCCTGCCCACTGTTCTTTTAACTGGCTAATCTTCTGAGCTATGTCGGTGACTTTCGTTCTTCTACGGATCTCCTCATTTCTGATTCGATCACGTAGAGAAACCCCGAGCATAGCCCTCTCCATAGCTCGTTGTGTAACTTTGAGCTTACTTATGAGGCCCATAGTAAGAGACCACGTTTAAGTGCCATAAGTCATCACTGGCAACTGAAAACTCTTGTCTTGAGGCACTGAGGTATTTTAGACGAGAAGACATCGCAAAATTTCCGGAACGCTGCCCAGCCGAGTTGGATTCGACGATTGACCTCTTTCTCGAAGTTGGATATGCCAAATTGCTTGCTAATCCAGGCTTTAGTCACTAAGATTGTCGGTCATTTCCGTGCTACTCTGGACATGACGGCAAGGGTACTAGTCTAAGAATCTGGAATAGGCTATTTGTTTTGTTGTAAATAATTCCGTTACATGCCTATATTTATTTCTATAAGCCACGTTTTTAAGATAATAATAATAATATAATTTAAATAATGATAATTTTGATAAATGGTTTTAAAAAACCTTTTTTAAAACCATTTATCAAAATTATCATTTAATTGCTTATTGGAATATGTAATTAAATAAACTGTAGTTTAGTTTGTATTCTTAAAGTATTGATCAAATCTTAAGTAAAATATCAAATTGTTTAACGAACCTGCGTTGCGGTTATTCGTGTTCACAATTAGTTAAATTAGTTATAGTATTAACGTATGTAACAACTATCCGTGAGGACCTATAATTGGCATAATGTTTCTACCGTCTCTGTTATAATATTATATAGCTGTTGGTATTCCAGTAAATAAATAAATAATTAAATAAAAAAACCTTAACCAAACCGCTTACTTTGCGAACCAGTGCATATGATTATAGCAATTTGCTATCAACTTAATTTTCATTTGAATGTTTTTTTTTATTGCTTTTATTCACAGACTCAATGGGTCCGAGGCATTGTTTACATTTATATTTTAAATTTATAATTTTTTTTTTATAATTACTAATGGAATACAGGACATTTTTTTTTCTTAACTAAACTTACTAAATACATTTTTTTTGTACACAAATAGACTTTTAACTAATTTCTTAATATCGTACATACCGAGAACGTACCGGCTCCCGCAAGCAGCGCCCGTTCACGAGCTTGACACGTGTGCCAGCCATCGCCCTCCTCAACCATATTTGAGGGAAGAGGACGACCCGCCACACGACACCGCCGCGAGAAGAAGCCTTTTAGTGAGCGTGAATGCTCAAGGTATACACGCATACATAATACAAAAGCCTAAGCTTGTATAATTTTTATTTTTTATTTTTTATAACTAATTTTTATATAAGTCGGCTTTCTCCACCCGGTCCAGGGCCTCCGTCACATTTGAATGTTCATTCCTTTTACATTCAGTGTCATTCATTTTCATTCATTCGTTTTCTATTTTTAGAATTTTATAGATATAGGTAGATATGTGAAGTCATTACATCAATTATTGGTAAACGGGATATCGACAACGCGTAAGTTAGCATACAACCAAAGAAAAGTATTTGGGTTGAAAGCCTAAACCATTTTTTATAAACAGTCCACTCCCGATAGATTTAAAAGCGTTCATACAAATCTAACTTTCACTAGTTTCTCATGAATATTAATCTTACTATGAATCCGTGGGAAAAATACTTGTATTCTATTCATGGTTTTAGTTTGAATGAATGAAAAATTATAATAAATACGCAATAGTTTTGATTTTTTGTATAATATTGTAATTATTGCGTGTTGTTGATAAAGGTCAGGGGACAGATTTTTAATGGCACTTAACTTGATGAGTTTAATATTTAATTTACGGGGAATCCCAATATTCTAGCTATCCACAGTCCTTGCTACCGAAAGAAATTTGACATAACTTCCATACAAGTGTCAAATATTATCTAGTAAGGTAAACCGACTATAGATCACCGGTGAGACTGAAATTGAATGTATTGAATGTAAACAAAGAGTCATATTTTTATATTTTACTTATCATACATGCATAGGAAGGATATAATCTACTAGATGGCGCTTTTATCAAGCATAGTACCTAAGACGCTAGATGGCGTTTATGAAAATAATTAAAATAAAAATGTAAATAATTGGACCCGTGAACGTTGGTGAGCCCCTTTTTTCAAGTTGGAAGTGAGCTGATAATCTTTAAGCGACTGACTGGATCTTCATAAATTTAATACTTTTAAACAAGCAACTCCTGTATATATTACATAACCAGAATCTCGGAAACGGTTACAACGGTTTTTATCAAATTTAGTATGTAGGAGGTATCGGGGGCAATTAATTGATTTACCTAAGTTTAATTTTTAGATAACGTCGTTTTATCTGTGTTTTCAGGCAATGAATAACTGCTCCAACACTAAAGTAACTGGACAATAGATGGCGTTGTCAAGCAACACTAAGTTAAATAAAGAAAGAAAGAAAAAAAGAAAGAAAGAAAATGTTTATTTCGGACATATAAACACAATAATAAACGTATGGTTTGAAGTTAGACCAAGAAAACCAATTGTTTACTAAGCTCGTTTATTCAGGTACTAATGGTAAAAATAGAAAAAATGTCGAGAAAAATGAATAAGAATCAAATAAAACGCCATAACGCGTCCAAGCGAATACAACATACAACCTCAATGTTTTCAAAAAATTCACACCTTCACCGCGACATGGACATATTACGCAATTATAAATTTGACAGTGAATCAAGCACATCTTTGTTTAATATTGTGTAATAGGTTAAGACTACCTACTTTTAAGTTACAATCGAGTGTATTTGTTTTCTCTGTTTATGTGACCTGGATTTTTTTTAAACTAAATGACCCGCAAAAGGCCCCGAGTTACTTGCGCGAACTTCTACGTAGTATTATTGGTGCATGGCATTTATTTTGGTATATGTCAGTACAGTCTTTTAAAGTAAGAGTTTAATAATTTAATTATTAAACAATATTTTTTTTAGTTCTTTTCTTACTATTATTAATACTATACTAGATAATATTATACTACAAAATACAATGCTATACTAATAATAAGCTGCAACCGTGGTTTCACCTGCGTGGCGATGGATGTTGATGATGCAGTAAAAATAGCACGGTTACTCCTCATAACATCAGCTATCTGCCAGTAAAAGTCCCGTTAAAATCGGTCCACCCGTTTCAGAGACTAGCCAGAACAAACAGACAGAAATATAAAAAAAATATTGTGTTAGTACCGCATAATTTTTCATTTGCATTTAGAGAAGAGCTGTTAAAAATACAAACAGACACTTTAATAGTATTTATGTTTATAAATTTGCATTATATACTTTTACTGAGAATAAAGTCTTAGATGGAATCGATACAGTGGCCTGTGGATTTGTGATTATTGAAAAAGATTAATATTACTACAACGTGACTTAGACAGGACAGTGACTTAATGACAAAACTATTTATGTGAATGTGACTTGACTGACAATTTGACTACAAATATATCTCACCTTGACGCAATTATAAGTTACATTGACTTAAGTAATGGCTAATGTATAAACGTATGAGTCCATATCTAAAAGAAAAAAAAAACTTTAACTAAAGCTAACTTATCTATCACTTGGACGGGTAATTGCTACACGATACGTATAAACAACAACACGCGATTTACTTTTGTGTTTATATTGTTTTCGGCAAGTGGGTAAAAGAATGGATTCACATGTTCATTCACTTTATATTTACTTGTCGTTCATTCGTTGGAACCGCATCACTAAATCGTCATAAATCTTGTCTATGATTTTAGTTATGAAATCATTGTGTTTGTTTACCTTTTCTGTCAGGTAAGGATGAACAGACTTTAGAGTATGCTGCTCCCTATACGCTGCTGCAGGAGTTTTCAGTGATTTGCTTTCAATCAGAAACTGAGCTCGGCGACGAGCTCGAGGCAAAAATTGAATTCTCAATTAGTCATAGAGTTAATATTCATAGGGCCACTTTCAACGGTACACTTATGTATCTCCGCCTCCCCCGTCTCCCGGCGACGCGACGGCCCAAGCCAAGGTCCGTAACTTAGTGGTGCCTATGAGCAAGTCGCCTACTTCTCTCCTTGCGGCGAAGCGTCTTCAACGCTCGCCTTAGGCGATGCGCCTTCTGCGCCCGGATCTGGCTGAGTGCCATCTGCGCTCGCCAACCGTCCGGTGACGCTGTAAATGCCGGTAGAGGCAAACAGCATTAGTCCGTTCGAAAAAAGTGCTTTGCTTTGAGGTCGAGACACGCCATCGTAGTTGATTTATCAGGACTAAAATAAAGTCTACTATGGTAAAATAAAGCCTAAATATGGTAACCTGATGACTAATACATAAATATTATAATATATTATAATTATTAATAAATATATTATATATTTAATTATATAAATGTGAAAGTTTAGATGGATGGATGGATATATTATATAGTATGTTTGTTCCTCTTTCACACCAAAACTACTGCATGAATTTTAATGAAATTTGGTAATTAGGTAGATGAGACGCTGATATAACATATAGGATACTTTTTCATCATCATCATCGTCATTCATCACCACGCAGGAAAAACTGCGTGCCGCCGCTAGTATATAATAATGCACACAAATGTTTGATTGAAAATTCCGGTGTTCAAACCCGGGATTAGCGGTTCAGAAGGCAGAGATCTACTAACTCTGCCAACCGGCCCGTCAACTCGTTAAGGCATATTATCTTTTTTCCTCTAAATCTATAAAGGTTTCCATAAAAGTATTGCTCCGTTCAAAAACGCAAGTTTTCTAATGCAAAACAGTTCAAATACAGTGAAAGTATCAAAGCTTAGAAATACCACTGTTTGAAAGCCTCTAAACGCAAACGAATCGTTTCAACATGCAGTTCTAGATTAAATGACCATAGAAATCAATTTCTATTATATCTTGACCTCTGGTTTTTTGAAAATTATTTGACAGTGAAGTTCATTGTAAATTGGACACTGATATTAATTAACTTGGTTGACCTCTGAGCTAGTAGCAAATGCTTCGTTACATAGGTCTTTGTATTGTGGTTTTCACGCCTATTCTGTAACTGCGAATGTTGGATGTAAATATTTTTTTATGCGTGACTGCATGAAATGATGCTTAGCAAAGAATTTAGAAGTATGGCTGGGTCAATATAAAGGTTTAATATTGACACAGCATTGATTTGATTGGACAACATTTAGTGTTCTTTGGGGTTAACTATCTCACAATAATGGATACGCGAAAGCTTAAGAGAGAGGGAACGAGTCTGTATGTTTCTCACTCTTTCTCAAAACGACTAAGTGGAATTGCTTGAGTTTAATTTGAAAATAGCATATATTTTTATTAGTATTAATACAGAGGTGGCTAACTAAAAAAAAAAAAGAGCCCGAGCGCGTTGAAGTCTTTTGTATGGAGATTGTACAAGTTTTTGTACACCTAAGATGCGCACTAGACTTACGAAATTATTTGCCATAGCACAGTCTCGTACAAACTACGCGCAAAATTCAATTACTAATCGTCTACATAGAACATATAATATGAAGTTTAATAACTTGATTGACATCTTTAATTGTAAGAATGACATTTTTAAAAGGAAAGTATTTGAAATTATGCATGACAATCGTGAAATTTTAGCTGAATATCTAGCTATATATTCCTCCACATTCCTCCATTCGGTCTTTCTCGTTCACACACACACACACAAACACACACAGGTCCACACACACACACACACACACACACGCACAGAGAGAGAGAGAGAGAGAGAGAGAGAGAGAGAGAGAGAGAGAGAGAGAGAGAGAGAGAGAGAGAGAGAGAGAGAGAGAGATGTATACTTTCACATAATCCCTATTCTTCTCAACACCCTTACAACAACTACAAGTAAGTAAGTTAAGTTGCCTAATACTGTTTTGTTTGTTTAAGGGCTGTGGATTTTGTACAATAAATAAAATAAAATTTCTGTGACATATTATTTTCGTTCTACAACTAACTTAAAATTGTTTTGAATTTTTATAAACAAAAATACGCATCGGTACGGTTCCAATACTGTCCGAAGTAAAGTATATTTCTTTCTAAAATTGCAAAATAATTATAAGTTATACATCGTGAATCCAGTCATAGAATCTCCATACAAAAGACTTCAACGCGCTCGGGCAAGTTGTTTCTGCAGTGCGAATCTGTAATGATTCGTCGACGAGCTCACCGATGTCAAATACATTAGGAGATATCGCCCTTGAACATAAGGTTGTTTTTTCAACGTTCCTTGTCATTTCGTCATTTGTTTCACAGATATTATCAAAAATGCAACGATTTTTGCTCTTGGAGAATCGCACGGCTGTTCTGCGAGGCATTTTTATATTTTTACAATGAAAAAAATACATGTTTACAAATAAATGTAATTTCTTAAAAGCTAAACTCTATTTATTATTTTCGTGCATTTTTTCCAAAATTATTACAGAGGATGCGTACATTTTCTCTCTAAAATTGCAAAGTTACTTGGAATGTTGAAATTGAAATTTTTTATTTGCTGTAAATGTGGTACAGTTTGAGGTCTTAAATAATAATAATATACGTTCTAATTATTATAATTAATAATTAATTTTTAATTCTGTTTATAATACTTGAAGGTGGAGTCACGGGGTGCAGCTAGGCTCACAAAAACGATTAATTAAAACGAAACCTAACTTAAAGACGTATGTGCTGAAACAATCGACCACGATTGATGACAAAGTTCTTCCAAAGCACGAACAGGAATAGAAACTTTATATACATATAAACCCCTAATTCTCCTGCCGCACGATTCTCGAGCAAACATCATTGCATCTTTGACAACATCCGTGAAATAAATGACGAGATGACAAGAAACGTCTGAAAAGCAACCTTATGTACAAGGGCGATATCTCTAAAGTATTTGACATCGGTGAGCTGGGGTCCGATTCCACTAATTAAATTGCAATCGAACCGTAGCTAAAAGGCGACTTTTATGCGTTTTCTTATTCTGCTATCGAACAACAGTCCAGCTGCAGTTAAGTTTCTGTTGACGCCAGCGATCGAAACATTATGTTCTGCTAACTCGATAGATCATGAACGCGTTGTTAAGGCACGCTCGTACCCTGATTAAAGAAAAAGCAGAATTTTTAAACGCCTAGTGTAACAAATCAGATCGATAGTATATTATGAAAAAAATATAAAGGTTAGTAAATGAATAGGAAAATAGTAATAACCGAATAGAATTCATAAATATAACTCTCTTTCAGCAGAAAAATATCCTGAATAGGTCCACAAAAATAAACTTTCACGTCCAAACTCTCAGAATTTTCAGCGATAACACTATAATTTTTTTAGGTAATACATAGCTAACGTATAGTACTAAAGTAATAACCAGCAGTTTTTTCAATTGTGTTAGTATATATCGAAAAAAATAAAGAAAACGTACAAAATTAACGCATTTTCGCATTACGTCGTCCAATCTAACGACCGATTTTCAACCTTACGTAAAGCATCGTAAATTATTTTAAAATTGGGGTTGGACCGCGTCTTAACTCATATTCGTATATAGTAGTGTCAATTATATAATTTATTATAAAGTAGCGTTTATGTTATGTTTATGTGACGCTACAATCCAATTTGTATACAGAAATAGTAGAATGGCTTTTTGCCAAAGTATCGAACGACAACCGGAGTCGGCCTGGAGTTGCAGCGGTATAGATTGTTGAACGTTGTGAAATAACAGAATTGGCCTCCAGGTCGACGAGCGCATCGACGAATTATTACAGAATCGCACGGCTGATCACGCTATGACCATAATATAACTTGAGAACAGATGGAACAATCTCGCTTATTATTTTTTTGTAGTGTCAATTAGGGTCGGAAGAAGGTTCTTATGAAAGAAAAACCAAGACAAGTACAGTTTGAAAAATGTAATACCGACTTTCATTCTATTCACTTATCGAGGTGTAACTCAAAACTAGTGAAATTAATTTTGCTGCTATGGCCTGTAAGTAGCTTTAGTTAATGCTTCTTTCGGTTGGATGGTACTGTTAAACTGTCCAATAGATGTCGCTCCGTCCCCGCGAAACGGTTAGTCAAATAGCGAGTTAAAATTCGATGTTCGGACCAGATTCTCGGTGGCCTAGTTGGTCAATGGCGTCTGACACGGAGAGTCAGAAGACGCGGGTTCGAATCCAGTCCGAGGATGTGAATTTTACTTTCTATAAATTTCAAAGCTTTAGTGTTGGTAAAACAATTTATATTATATGTAGCAGTTTTTCATTACCTGAAAACATGGATGAAACGAAGTTTTCAATAAATTAAACTTAACTAGATCGATTTATCGTCCCCGAAACTCCCTGCATACTGAATTTCATGAAAATCGTTTGGGCCATTGATTCAGATTTTATATATATATGTATATAGTTTCTTGCTGCTTCTTCTCGGCGGTGGTTCTTTTCCGAAGACAGCGGTAGAATCATTTAAAAATTTTGACGTTCATAAGAGTGTCTATGATGCCTAAACTGAATAAATAATTTTTGAATTTTGAATTTTGAATTATATATATATACATACAAGACTTGCTCGTTCAAAGGTATTAGATTATGTTTTCAAAGAAGCGTCTGATTGTTGCCAGTTACTTAATGATGGTGGCAGAAGGCAGAGCGCACTTGATGCCATAATTCATTTCTATTATAACATACATCCATTATGATGTAACAGAACAACCATAAAATAGTATAAATAGCGTATATTTAACTGAAAATGTACTCGCTCGTGCAAACACTTTCTCCCAGTTACGCAAAACTAAGGCAACTCGGCATTTCGTAAGTTGAATTTAAAGCGGCGCAAGGTACCAGCGGAATAATGTATTAGGTTGAATTAGATTCGATTTCGATGTTATGCTGCGGTTTGATAGTTAATTTATTACAGGATACTTCTAATAGAAGATGTCCTTTTAGTACTCAATGAAGCAAATTTCTTTTGTTTTTCCATTTTTTTCTAGTGTTTCACTGGGTTCGTCACTCTGAGTTGGAAGACAAGAGTCTTAACAAAATATATTTAAATCAACACACATTGACTATGTAATCATTCAGCATGAATATAGACTACATGGTTTAAGGCACTTATTTAAATTAACCGAATGGTGCAGTTACCTACGATAATTTCTACGGCGGGGTGGCGTATAGCAGGATGCTCCGATAAAACAAAAACGAATAAATCATCTTTACATTATAATGAAAGAAATTTAAATTCAAATTCAAATTCAAATTCAAATTCAAATTCAAATTCAAATTCAAATTCAAATTCAAATTCAAATTCAAATTCAAATTTAAATCCAAATCCAAATACAAATTTATTTATTTGAAATGGTCACTTATGATTGAAACTTTGCCATGAGGATCCATACTAGGTGCATAATATCCTTTCAGTGTTATTACGCCTTTTTGTAACACACTGTACATGTCATGCCTAATTCTTTTCAATTCCTATCCAACTTATTCAATGAGGTAACGTTGCCAGCTTTTTGGGCACTCTACCCGTAGACAGGGACTTAAACGATATTTTTTTATCAATAATATACTTTTATTAATAAAAAACATAATATTATGCCAGGCATAATATTATGTTTTTATACATAATATAAGGCATATAACATATATATAAGGCATAGCAAACAATGAGTTGATTGCATGTAAAGAAATCACTGAAATCGGATAATGTTACGTTGTAGAAAAGATTTTTTAATACAGTTGCTCAAAAAGTGGCGTATTGCAGGGACGTATAGCGTTCGGGATGTGGCCTATTACATACACATATCGTGCTTTTTTTACCGTGCGTTCTCGTTTCCAACTGTCAAAATAATGTCTATTAAAAAGAAAAACCAACCATGAAGTTTTTATGATTCATGCAAATACGTATATTTCTAAAAAGAACCTGCTAATTTGTTTCAATATCAGATTTAATGATTTGATTGAATGAGTTAGGTTAGGTTTCATTTCATTTCACCTCATTAAATGTCATTTTCATTTCATATCAATAAAAAAATTCTACTGAACACTTGGCTGTATGGGCATAGTTCCCTTTGCCTACCAGAATGGGTGAATAAAAAAAATCTCTGCTTATATTCTACGGCTGGCGCCATTTTCCAGAAATTTTCTTTGCGAGTTTATTTTATTAAATTGCTTCATTTTTTTCGCAACTGTATTAAAAATAGTCGTTCAGTACACGTGCGGAACCGCCATTGCAACTTGTTCAGACTGTCAACCCTCGCCTTCGACTGTCCACTCTTTGCAATGACAGCCTTTCCCCACTTGTAATGAAATATACTATTTTTCTTTTAGTATGGACAAGTACTAGCTATGCAATCTCCTTAAGTAAAAAAAATATTTTCCAGAATCTGGTTATAAATCTTCTAGTTTATTTTCTGTTTTAATTGATTAGTTGCAGAAATGTCTTATCACCAAGCACGTAACTTACCGCTACCTGGGGACTTGTCCAGATTTGCATAGCACATCGACTTTATATGGCTGACTCTAGCCCCTAGAGAATATATGCTAAAGCATTGCAAACAGAACTAATTTGTGGTGGTCTCTTGTTGGTGTACATCAAAGAAAGGTGGACATAACTGATATAAAATATCAAGCAGCACTATGTTGACTTGGAGCCGATTTAAGGCAGAAGGCTGCATGAATCATTGATTTCATTGTGTTTTGTAATTATTGTTTGGATTTATGTGTTGAACTAAGAAATGTTTATCGTATGTGTTTTGCTTAAATAAAGCATAGATACATTTATACATAACAAACTAGCCTATAAAATTACTTTAACACTTTCAAACAAACATGTATACAATACAAAGAAGCAATAAACACAATACTATTTGCAATATCTTTACGAAAAATATTCAATATTTACGTACCTGAGAAAGTTTTCTCACAGCGACAAAACAAAACGCTCTCACCATGGACAAAGGACTCGCTCGACTGATACGTAGAAACCTATACACGCGTAAAGTGATTGAAAGAGATAGACGATCGCAGCTTCTGGCGTTTTTTTTTTATATTATCTTTGCTATTATGTTTGATAAATGCCGGTATTCCAAATTAGGGATACTATTCCATATTTGGTAACTTTCCTCTATTCTATTATAGGCCTATTATATATCTATAGGGGAGGCATATGCTCAGCAGTGATGCATGCTATAAAATGACGGTTACGCGCAGCTACCAGAAAGCTCAAAATCCGATGTTTTATAAATTGACTAGTGACTGCCCGCCACTTCGTATGCAAAGTAGGCTCGGCTTTCAGCCTTGCCATAACCTGTCAACTTCTCCTAGTTTTTTTAATATTCTAAGTATTAGAAAACATTAAAAAAATGAATTAATTCGTTAAAGCCGTTCTTGACTTATTGCGTGACCAGGAGAAATAGGGTTAATTTTTTTTTACATAGATTATTTTGAACCATCTGCTTCGGCTATGGAGAGGGCTATGCTCGGGGTTTCTCTACGTGATCGAATCAGAAATGAGGAGATCCGTAGAAGAACGAAAGTCACCGACATAGCCTAGAAGATAAGCCAGTTGAAGTGGCAGTGGGGACATAGCACGCAGAACAGATAGGGCCGGAAGGTTCTGGAATGGAAACCACAGACCGGCAAGCGCACAGGTGGACAGACGACCTGATGAAGGTCGCAGGACGACGTTGGATGCAGGCCGCTTCCAACCAATCCTTTTGGAAAATCATGGGGGAGGCCTATGTTCAGCAGTGGACGTCCTACGGCTGAGATGATGATGATGATGATCCGCTTCGGAATGCGAATTGTAAGGCTTCTAGTTCAAGAGGCTGTCTTAGGCACCACCGCAGTGGTATATTTTGCTGTGAAGCAATAAAACAATAGAGGGCAGGAGACTTCGGAGGGCACGTTAAGCCGTCCGTGTCGGTTGTTTGTCTTAGGACAACAGTCGTTAGGCTATGTCGAGGGCCTTCAGCTGATAACTTCGACATGGGTTGGCCACTAACCTATCCACCAATCCGCACTGGGCCGCGGTGGATTATGGGCCAACTTCTCTCTCTGTGAGGAAGGCCCGATTCCCAGCAGTGGGAACAAAATGGGCTAATTATGATGATTATTTACTTATTTATTATCAGGAAGACCAATAGCCATTTAACATACACACATCAACATGGTCTAGGGATATTTCAATTAAACCTAAATAACTATAATTCTATTAATTTTTTGGTTAAGACACCTACACATTAAAATAAACCTTGTTTAATAGCCTATCTAATCTGATAATAAACTCTTTTAGATAAAGTTAAATTAAAAAAAAACTTAGAAGAAGAGGAAAAACTCCGACAAAATTTTTTTTGAAATATCAAAACCTAAACAAAACAACTATTTTTTTAATGAAAATCGTTGAAAACTTAAAATTAATAATCCGTGGATCCACCTAAGACTCTCCTGACACATCTGCAGCGGTTCTGCATACTCAAAACAAAGGTGTCAATATCCTGTTGTGGAATACTGTCGTAAGTCCTGCTAAGATGCAAGAAAAGCTGGTTTTCATGCACAATATCTTCAGGGAAATTCCTAAGTTTATACAAACAACAGTTTTATAAACAAGGGTACATATTTGAATGGGTTTTATTTTGCATAAAATAGAGGAGGAAGTAGGTTACTAGATTAAAATGAGCGATTAAATCCTGTCGCACTAGTAACCAATAGTAAACATTTCCAAAAGAAAAGGTTGAAACCCTATTGCCTGTATATTTGTCGTGTAATGGTGTCCAAGTGCAATACCGCTTATTAATACCGTTTACAAGTCCAGTGGTTACCTAACAGCTGAGCAAGGGTTACGCAATGTCTGGCGAAACGTCGCGACACACTTGCGGTGCTGGATCGATCGTACAAGGTCAACCGGTATACACATTATTACTCGTATATATATCTAGTTTGACGACATTTTGGGTGCTATGTCAGTCTTTTAATAGTTACTTTAATGCAATTATGGTGTTGATTTGTGTCTCATAGCGCCATGTGTTCTGCCTTCGAGACTGGTGCAAGCTTTACTGCCGTGCGATTCTATAAGAGAAAACATCGTTGCATCAACATCTGTGAAACAAATGACGAGATGACAAGAAACGTTGGAAAATCAACCTTGTGTACAAGGGCGATATCTCATAAAGTATTTGACATCGGTGAGCGCATCGACGAATTATCACAGAATCGCACGGCAGTTTATATATTATGGCTGTCTAAGTGAATTGAGCGCAGCCGTGCGATTCTGTAATGATTCGTCGACGAGTTCGTTGACGAGCTCATCGTTGTCAAATACTCTATGAGAGATCGTCCTTGTACTTAAGTTTGATTTTCTAACGTTTCTTGTCATCTCGTCATTTGTTTCACGGATGTTATCAAAGATGCAACGATGTTTGCTCTTAGAGAATCGCACGGATGTCTGAAACAGTAAAAATTGCACAGTCTGGCTGTGCAAATCTTACTGTTTGTTAGTTGTACTGCATTGCAGGATTGAGAAGTGTGCATTACATGAACCATTGTCACAGGATTCTGGCTAATTATTTGTATGCTAAAATGTTTTAACCCTTCAAGGGTCGATGTCATTATAACAATGAAATTTATATTGTGTCTGGCCGTGTGACCTTTGACTAATAATAATAAAGTGTGTTTAGTTTTTTCTAATATTTGATAACTAGCTGGTGCCCGCGACTACGTCTGCGCAGGATTAGTACTTCGAGTAGCTTATTATTTCTCATATCTTTATACCATAATTTCATAAAATATGTACATGGTCAAACGCAATTGCTTTAATAGTATTAATAATAATAAAAAAATGTCATTACATTTCATCGCCCTTGACGGTCGCCGAGCACGTCTAGTGTATCTAGCTGTCAAATTGACTTGACTTTTGACTAAGCTTTCAGAAACTTACACAAAGTTGGACTTGCCGTGCGATTCTCTAATGTTTCGTCGAAGGGCTCACCGATGTCAAATACTTTAAGAGATATTGCCCTTGTACATAAGGTTGCTTTCCAACGTTTCTTGTCATCTCTTCATTTGTTTCACGGATGTTATCAAAGATGCAACGATGTTTGCTCTTAGAGAATCGCACGGCTGTCATGGCGCATTTATTCGTGCTAGGCCCACTGCTGTATTAGCGTGTTAAAACCTTTTTGGTGTGTTTGCAGTTTATGTGCTGATTTCGTTCGTAAAGTTGCATTGCTGACTGTACAATATATTTATTATGTCAAATGCAGTGTCACCATTATAAAAATGTTCATCAATACCAGTAATTATAATAAAAACAATGATGTTTTAAAAACATAAGTATATGACCCCAATTTGAAACAAGTTCTGTTAACGAATTCAGTAACGGTCAAGTGCGGTTATAGTAATGTGTTATTGGGTTCCTTATGGAGTTTTGGGAAAGGATTTTTTGTGAACTACCTCCTATATTTAGTCATGGTTATGGCAAGACTCGCTTGTGTGTGGATATGGTATTGTGCCTGTATGTGTGTGAATATGATTGGAATAAAACATGTTTTATTAAGGCGCTGTCAGCTCAGCGCTTGGCTTTTCAATTTCCTTTACTTGAAATCAAGCAAGTGCATCTCGTAAAAACGTACACCATTCAATAAAAAATTATGTGCACACTTAAATTAAAAAACAATCCTTCAATGTAGGTGCATTAAAAATTGCTATTTTCTACCGACTTCCACAAAAAGAAGGAGGTACTCAATTCGACTGTGTTTTTTTTCTACCGACTTCCAAACAAAGGAGGAGGTACTCAATTCGACTGTTTTTTTTTTCTACCGACTTCCAAACAAAGGAGGAGGTACTCAATTCGACTGTATTTTTTTCTACCGACTTCCAAAAAAAGGAGGAGGTACTCAATTCAACTAAATTTTTTTTTAATGTTGTTTCTTACATTTCATAACTTTCGACTGGGTGAACTGATTCTCAAAACTCTTTTTTTGTTTGAAAGTTGGTGCTTCCCGTGTGGCATTTATATTTCATCGAATTCAGTCCAGTAGTTTTGAGATACACTCCAATAACTAAATAGAACGGAAGTCGGTATTAAATTTTCTAACGACTTCCAAAAAAATGAGGAGGATATGTCCGATGCCCATCCTCAGGGAAGTTACGCTGCAAGATCGCGGTGACACCAGCTTATTACGTGAGTGAAGCCGGTTTTGATATTAAATGCATATGTGTCAAACTCACGAGTATTTTCAAACTAAAATATCGTACTAAATATCATTCAAATTGAAAACGTAGTTTTTATGTCAGGCCGTCAGCTAATACTTCTACAAAATCAAAACTATAAACTAACTATGTATATAAGTAGAAAAATAGGTTATCTATAACAGGGAGCTTACAAAATATCATCATCATCATCATCATCATCATCTCAGCCGTAGGACGTCCACTGCTGAACATATGCCTCCCCCATGATTTTCCAAAAGGACCGGTACAAAATATAGGAGCTTATAAAATGTTTGTTCTTGTGTCTGGGATTGATACTCAAGGAAATCTAAATTCAGTACTTTCTTATACTTTTATAATTTTATTTTACGTAAACTAAACGGGTTTGATATAATTGTTTTGGTTTTTAAACCTTTGTTTTGTTTTGCAATTATCTTGACTACATTTAAACAGGTTTTCTCGAATACATAGGTGTATTACCGCTGAGTGCACCCATCGCAGTGCAGTGTCCCTACCACGAATGACTGCGTAAGTGTAACGTAACGTGTCGTTCACGTCAAACAGTACAAACTGTCATGTATCAAGACCCATTTAAATTTCATCATCGGTCCAGTAGATTTACTTTACCAGAGTACACCTTAATAACTGAATCTTTCGTGTAAGTAAATTGTGGAATGCTCTGCCAGCGTACGTATTCCCTTGCAGCTATGACCCTGGAGCTTTCAAGCGGGGCGTGAACAAGCATCTGTCAGGTCATCATAGGGGTGGCGATTAGTGCAGCTTACTGCTGCACTAATGGTCATTGCTTCTTGATTACATCTTCGCTTTCCATCAGGCGAGAGGGAGTCACTTTAGTGAGCATTATTAAAAAAAATCTACAAAATAATAATACAATAGGTAAATGACTGAACAAGCGAAGCGTGTCTGCTATACATTATAATTAGTTTGTTTCGGAGGGGCTATTATGTATCTCAGTTATATCAAATGTTGATTGAAATCTTGAAAAATGGTGGCTTTATGTCAGTTTTGACAACTCCAGTAAGCAAAAATGTTAGTATGCCACCTACGTATCTATTCATCATCATCATCAGCCTGTAGCAGTCCACTGCTGGACATAGGCCTCTCCAATTGCACGCCACTTAGGTCTATCTTGGGCTTCACGCATCCAGTTTTTGCCAGCCGTGCCAGCCGTATCTATTCAGGTGGGCAAAATTGGAATTACAGTATATATACATACATACATACTAACTATCGCGTTTATAATATTAGTAGGATTATAATTGAAGAATTTTCAGATTAAAGAGTGGCTTGAAAGACTGCCCTATGTTAACTTCTCTTTTTACTTGGCTAATTTCTTAGGTTTAAAATTCTCCACTAGCGACGCTGTTATCTGATCAGCCGTGTGATTCTCTAAGAGCAAACATCGTTGCATCTTTGACAACATCCGCGAAACAAATGACGAGATGACAAGAAACGTTGGAAAAACAACCTTATGTACAAGGGCGATATCTCATTAAGTATTTGACATCGGTGAGCTCGTTGACGAATCATTAGAGAATTGCACGGCTGAAAGGCCGTGAAGAGCAAATATCGTTGCATCTTTGACAACATCCGTGAAACAAATGACAACCCAGTATTCATTGTAGTCTTTGCAAATGACGAGATGACAACAAACGTTGGAAAAGCAACCTTATGTACAAGGACGATATCTCATTAAGTATTTGACTTCGGTGAGCTCGTCGACGACCGCATCGACGAATCATCAGAGAATCGCACGGCTGTTAAGAGGGTGGGACTGTAAGTTGATGACTGGAGCTTACAATAGTAATATAAAACCACCATTTTTTCGATTTCAATCAACATTTGTTAGCAACAGAGATACAGCCCCTCCGAAAAGAGATGTATTAGAATTATAAATAAAGCTTGATTCTTGGACAGCTGCAGACCGCTATTCACAGCATGTAACATACTTCCTCTACCATGTGTGTACATCCTGGAAATTTGTATTTTTGTGAAAAATCATCCAGAGTATTTCAAAAAACGCTGTGAAGCTCTTACCCGGCAAGCGCGAGCAAGCTTTGACAACCTTCTGTACCAACCCCCAGCACGGAAGGATTTGTACAGAAGGAATGTTTATAATATGTGCATAGTAATATACAATACAATACCAAATGACATTAAAATATTAAATGGCAATCACTTTAGACGAAAATTGACTAATTATTTGCTGGACAAGAGTTTTTATAGTGTTAAGGAGTTTAGAGACTCAAAATTGTAATGATTTGTTAATAATTTGATTTTAATGCTATTTATTTCTTTATTTTGACATTTATCTATTTTAATTATAATACCATTTATTTTTCTAACTTGACATTTACTTTAATATTTTATAAGTTCAAGAATTCGCACGTCTGCTTGCAGATTGAGTACAATTTGCTACATTTATATTATTTAAGACCTTTATGACTGTATTCTGGCGAATAAATGATTTGATTGATTGATTGAAGCAAACAAATTGTAAAATAAATACAACACAAGTATGGCAGTTTTATAAATACTTAGCTTCGATGCACGAAACATCTTCGTTTTCAATGTATTATGATGCAATGATAAGTAGGTACTTGACACACACACACTCAATATGTGTGTGTGAGTCTGCTCGACCTCATTCTAAAAAGGTTGTATTGCATACACATGAAATACACAGGAAAATAGCGGGAAAATAACCAAAATGGCGATGATTGATTTCTTTGTATTGTGTTTAATAAATGCCGATGTATTTTGAATTGTGTAATTGCAACTTCTTCTTTAGACGTGTAATAAGGTTGGATTCTTAGTCATTAAGAGCCGATATACACGGACTGCTCGAGCAGTTAGCCAGTGATCAATATACACGGACCGCTCTTGCAGTCATAGTCAACAGCTTGAAGCTGCCATTGATAACTGCTAAAGCAGTTGGTATTAACTGCTCAACAAGTGACAATTTCAAATCAAGGGCGGAAAGCGCGTGCGATGTGGAATGAAATGCGCGGGCGGAGGGAACTGCGCGAGAGCAGTCGACAGCTCGAGCAGTTAGCGTATGCCTGGCAACTGCTTGAAAGCCGACCGCTCGGAACATTTTCAATTGGTCGAGCGTTTCGTGTATATGTAGAAGACGAGCTCACTATGCAGTCGCAGCTTGAAGCAGTTAGCATGGACGATTCAAGCTGCCCGTGTATCTGGACCCTAAGGTTCGTGACGGGGCGTATATAGCATTAGTGTGAAGTTTGCATACATATACTTATGTCAAATAATGGTGACGATTCTGTAAGCATTCTCTTAACTAAACTCTAAATTATGGCAGTACTTATTCTGTTTAGGCTAAAACCCAAATAAGTATAACACTTCCGAATGACAGCACTCAAATTAGATATTTCTCTTCAATTGTGTGCATATTTTCGACAGTTTAGTCGTCTCGTAACTTGGTGCTCGCTAAACCAACGTAAACATGCACGAAATTGAATAGAATAATCCTATGTTTAGAAGTGTAATTCTAAGTGTTAAATGATATTAGATTTTAATATTATCAAAATAAGGACCACCATAATACATTTTTAGTTCGGTAGTATAGTTAAATTTTTTTTGAACAAGTGAATCGCTACCAAATGTCTGTTATTTTTTTATCTAATTCAGCGATACTGGCTGGTAAATTGCGACAGAAAAAGAAACAAAAAAGGCGGGAAAGCGGCAAAACAACTGAAGATTGAATACCTATCTTCAATTGTTTCGTGGGGTGCTTATAATCTGTTCATTTTTTTCACGGATGTTGTCAAAGATGCAACGATGTTTGCTCTTAGAGAATCGCACGGCTGATTTTAAGATTTCAGAGATTTGTCAGAGATCAGCCGTGCGATTCTCTATGAGCAAACATCTTTGCATCTTTGACAACATCCGTGAAACAAATAACAAGATGACAAGAAACGTTGGAAAAACAACCTTATGTACAAGGGAAATATGTCATAAAGTACTTGACGTCGGTGAGCTCGTCGTGTTACGACGAGTGCATCGCCAGACACGGGCTTAACTCCTAATTTCTTATAGAAAAGAAGCTACTATAGTGGAAAACCTTTTCTTTATACATATGAGATGAAAAGCAGAGAGTTTAGCTCGGCCGAAAGACCTATTTCGACATTCGAACATAAATTCGCATAATATATATAAGTATGATACGAAATTATGTCTGGATATTTGTTTTAATTCTAGTCTACTGAATCGATCTGACCTTTATTTTAATATAAATAAATGATAGCGAAAAAATAGACAAAAGCAATTGAGTGCTTGACGACTGTCTTACTTTGGAAATGGTAATTGATAGTTTGTTTAGTTCATAGTAGCATGCTCCTTCATTCCATTACAGAAAATTATTATTATTTTGGGTAAATTTCAATTATCTGATTATTAATCAATATTGTGTTTTACTTGTGTTTTTTATGAGTACTATAGTAGCTCGAAATAAATTACAGGAAAAGCTCCTTATTCGCGGAGTATATAAATAAATAAATAAATAATACGGAATGGTCATTTATATGGAATTATAGGGGATACGTTCCTAGGTGACACTATATATATATATATATAATATATATTTAATTGAAGTTTTTGAACATTTTGATTAATTATCTTAAGGCTTAGGCAATGGTTTGAAGAATTAATAAGTAGAGACGTGTTACTCGATCACAGTTTTTGTAACGAATGTGAAAGACGAAACAATAAAACACGCAAAGCGGCTTTTACCATAGAATGGAACAATAACATTTATAAATATATTTTATTCAGTGAGTAATAAGGTTGGTTTCATTCTGTTTGTATACATCGACCGCGGAATGGGCAGCTTATGTCAAAGTCCTCGGCGATATCATTTAACATCATTCTTTAGGCAGGGTTGTAATAAGATCTATTTTACTCGTTTCATTAGTGCATTTGACGGCATTTACAAAGGTTATTGGGTTGGATTATATTCGAATCCTTATATTATTATGTTTGTACTTATTAAATCCGTGAATAAATAAATTTTTAGCCGCGAATATAGGAGTAGTGAAAACGCGAAGGAAGGAAGCGCGAATAAGGAGCTTTTATTGTAATTTGAATAGTCCAGTGACTCTAAAAAGCGTCACCTTGGCGCTGAAGGTGTGGGGTTTTAATTTTCAACAGAGTTCCAAAAAAGGTAGAGGTTTTATTAATGTATGTTACCTCATACCATAGTACCATAACCTGTTACCATATTTGATTTATTTGAAAGCTGGTGCTTCTCATGTGGACCCTTTAAATTTGATCAACATCTGATCAGTAGTTATTTTTTGGTAATAATTTATCACCAACACGAGCAGGGCTATTATGTATATCAGTTGCTAACAAATGTTGATTTGAATCTTGAAATTGTCACTTTTGATAACTCCAGTAAGCAAAAATGTTAGTAAAATGATGATGACTAGAGCTGAGTGATGTTTCTAGATGTCAATCAACTATTGTCAGCAACTGAGATACATAATAGCTCTACGGGTTTAACGGAACGTGAAAATATTAAAAATTTTTGAATAAAAATATTTTTTATAGTATTAATTAGTATGAATGGTATTTTCTAGAATTTATTTCTATATACATTAAGACTTATTAGTACATACGTTATGACCCCCCATAGAATTATAAAGGGTTTTACGTAAAAATTTTAGTCGTATTAAAAATTAGGCCGCCACGATACAGGCTGAGCCTAGTGTGGCGATCATTAGATAAATCTGCATCACTATTGAAATCTCTCTGCATTGATACCTTGTATGCTTGGTTTAGTGTTAGTTTTAATTAAATTTGTTAATATTTTAGCTTAAGGTATTTTATGAAGCTATGAAATTTTTTTTTTCATTTTCACAATTTATCAGTGCTGTAAAATAAAGATGTTTTGCCAAGTTATCCAAACGTAAACGAAAAGTCATTTGGAGATTTTTGAGTTTGTAAAATTCGTTTTGTACGTTTGTTTATTTGGGTGACATTGCAACCGGCATGGGGATGCGTAGTGCTTGCCATCAACCGCACAAAATAGGGAATGGAGATATATAATGGAGAGTACGTTCTCCTTCCCCTGGTGAGGACCAGAGGTGTTCTGCAGCACATTTCTAATATGCTCAATGAGACTGGAAGAAATATTAATCTAGATAATATCTACTATATATAAATAAGTCGGGTTTTCCTTCCTGACGCTATAACTCCAGAACGCACGAACCAATTTCCACGGTTTTGAATTCGTTGGAAAGGTCTCGGGCTTCGTGAGGTTTATAGTAAAGAAAATTCAGGAAAAATTTAAACAGAAAAGCGGGAAAAACTTTTTTCACATACAGCGCCATCTCTGATACATAGCATGTAATACAAACCAATATTTTAAGTAGATGGCGCCAAACAAAATGTTACATAAAACGAATACATCTGGTGGCGAAACGGAGTTCGCAGGGTTTGCTAGTTCCTATATATAAACATGTATTTTTATATTATTAGGAGAATGTAGTAGCCTAGAACAGATGCATTCAGTCACAAGGGATGATCAGCCGTGCGATTCTCTAAGAGCAAAAATCGTTACATCTTTGACAACATCCGTGAAAGAGATGACAAGAAACGTTGGAAAAACAATCTTATGTACAAGGACGATATCTCAAAGTATTTGACATCGGTGAGCTCGTCGACGAGCGCATCGACGAATCGTTAGACAATCGCACAGCTGCACTGCGCACGTAACCCTGAGACATACAGTATTGCGAACATCTGCTTCACGGCAGAAATAGGTGAGGTGGCAGTGTGCCTAGCACGAATAACTGCGTGCGTGTAACGTAACGTGTCGTTCACGTGAAACAGCACAAACTGTCATGTATCTAGAACAACTGTGCCACAGATAACTCACAGTTTGTACGCAAAAGCGTGACGCGTTGACGTGCACGATACGAATAATTTTTCGCAAATTGTTTGTGCTACAGCCTAAGTACTTCCCCGGACAAACTCATTGAAAAAGAGTTCTACTGCTAAAATAAACAATGTGCAAGTTATCTCAAGCAAAAACCCAGCTGCATCTATTCACGCGGAACCCTAAAAAGTTACGAAAACTATTACGTAAGAGCAAAAGCCGACGTTAATATAAATTAAATGAATGTCGTACCCGTCAAAATGAAAACACTTCAAATGCCACTGACACTTTGGAAAACTTTTGACAGATGTCACTCGCGCTTTTTTCTATTTTTTTTATTGTTCACAGAGAGATACGCGCGTTCTCTGCTTAGAGTGGTTGCGGACTGAATCCAATCGCTTTTGCTCGATGTGCTACGGTATTGAACTAAAGGTTGGGTCACATTGGCTGTTGAAATCTTTGCGATTGGTTTCGAGTTTATTTGACATGCAATCGTTCGACTACCGTTTAGGATGCAATCTTCTTTTATAATCGTTTTGACATATTCTTGTTTCCTTGTGTTACCGAGTTATGTAAGTAGTTTGTTTTGGTGATATTTGGTATTTGACTTTTCAAGTTTGGATGTCACGCAAAAGTGAGGGTGCAACAAATTGCAGCTTGCAGTGTTGAAATGTCGGAAGCGCGGAAGTATTAAATTGTCGGCCTTCTCCAATGTGAATAAATCTAACACGGATACTTAAAACGGGCGATGGGGTCGTATATTGCGCAATATATTCTTAGGAAGGGAGCTGTGGCAAGTGAATTTAATGGGCGAAAGAGACTTAAAAACTAATGTCTCTAGAGTAAAGAGCACAATGTAGTACTACGTAAAAATACACTAAGCTCTGGGTGACACTGCGACTGTCCTGGACTAGCGTAGTGCTCACCAACAGGTGCAGGACTTACCCGTCTTATTACTTAATTGTATAATAAACTTCAAGCTCCATACGACTGATACACCGTGGGAATGGTGGATTTTTTACTTTTTGCTTGCACATGTACACCTTTATGAACACGTCAAATCTAATATATTACCCGTCAAAACTAAGCTAAATATAATTTTATTTAAGAAAATCAAACAAAATCAATTACTGCCGTTATTGGTTTGGCTTATTGCCCTGTTCGTTTTTAGTTCAAGTAATAAAAATCATAAAAAAAACGATTTAAAAGAAATGTTTAGTCACACTTCCACTGGAAAAAATGCTTATGGCTGCGACGCAATGTGCACTTCGCCCATAAATAAATATATTTTATAATATATTCCCCATAATATGCAAGTATAAAATGCCACAACCCAATCAACCAAAAACGATTCGACACGAGTTTCGCCTCCACCCGAGGCATCCTCAGCCGTGCGATTCTTTAAGAGCAAAAATGGTTCATTTTTGACAACACACACTTACTTACTTTACTTATAATGCACACTTCTCAATCCTGCAATGCCCTACTAACTAACACACAGTAAGATTTGCACAGTCCGACTGTGCAGTTTTTACTGTTTGAGACAGCCGTGAGATTCTGAGCAAACAAATTACACCTTTGACAACATCCGTGAAATAAATGACGGGATGACAAGTAGCGTTGGAATAACAACCTTATGTACAAGGGCGATATCTCATAAAGTATCTGACATCGTTGAGCTCGTCGACGAGTGCAACGACGAATTAGAGAAACGCACGACAGGACGATGTTGACTCGTCAAGCGCTGTATCACCATAAGCATTTTTCCAGCAGCAAATATTTCTTTAATATCGTGTTTAATGGATGTCCGCAAAGTAACGCCTGAATCTTTGAATTATTAATAAAAATAAAATATAAAATCGTATAAAACATTTCGCCAATCTAACCACACCTTTACTCTAATTATGCATACACACACATTGAAACTGGTGCAACGTGCGCTTGTGTGCGTACCAGAATGCATTGACCATACTAATGTTCTCGCCTTATTTACACATAGCTATTCTGTTCAAATATTAGCTGTATAAATACAAAGCAAAATGAACTATAACTTTTTAATATTAAAGTTATATTTGATTTGGCATCGTAACAGGTTTAGTGGTATTCGGCCATGTGTGGATGTGAATTTATAATTTATATTTAGTTGGAGGCTTGATGGCGACATAGCTGGTTTGTGAAATAGGTGACAAAAACATGTAGGAGTGTAGCAAGCTTTAATATACACATGAAAATATCTGACAACCCGGCTTCAAGCTATGGAGCTCGAACTCGGTTTGACTGAGTTGATGATGATGGCATCATCCTCAACAGAGGCCTCATGTATTCCAAAAGGACAGGTTGGAAGCGGGCTGCACCGACGGCGTCCTGTGACTTTGCCAAGAGGCCAATTCTACAATTTCACAATGTTCAACAATCTATCCCGCTGCAACTGCAGTTCGACTCCGGTTGTCGTTCGATAAGTACACAAAAAGGCATTCTACTTTACACAAATTGGAATGTAACGTCATCTTAAACGCTACTATATACGAATTCAAAATTCAAAATTCAAAAATTATTTATTCAGTTTAGGCATCATAGACACTCTTATGAACGTCAAAATTTTTAAATGATTCTACCGCTGTCTTCGGAAAAGAACCACCGCCGAGAAGAAGCAGCAAGAAACTCGTGGGCCATTATTTTTTCAAGTCTTTGTACATTGAGGTTACATATGAGTAGTATTAAAATAACAAATTTATTCAATAGTTGGCTATTAGGCAGAAGTGGAAAGCTTCCAGGCATCTTTGTCTTCTAAGTAGTGACTCAATTTATAATAGGCTTTTTTCATTAGTATATTTTTGACACGTAACTTGAATTTCCCTTCAGTGAGCTCAGTAATGTCTTTCGGGATTTTATTATAGAAACGTACACAATTTCCTAAGAAGGACTTATATTATTATAACTTATATATATATACGAATATGAGTTACCGTCGCATTCATGATCTATCGACTTAGCAGCCGTGCGATTTTCTAAGAGCAAACATTGTTGCATCTTTGAAACATCCGTGAAACAAATGAAGAGATGACAAGAAACGTTGGAAAGCAACCTTATGTACAAGGGCGATATCTCATAAAGTATTTGACATCGGTGAGCTCGTCGACGAGCATAATTACAAACGGCCTGAGGCCGTTTGTCCACCGCCACCGTCACCGGGACGTCAACGACAACGAGATGACGGAGCCGATGTAGCAATATATACATTTACTATGGCCGTGTGTCCACCGCACGCCCGTCACCCGAGCGCCGTCATCTCGTCCGCCGAAATATCGCTAGCTCGGCGCTACCGCTAGAACTCGGCCCGAGATTGTGACGGGCCGAAGTGGCGGCGATACAAAACACGTTTAAATGTGAGATCGTCCCGATGGCGGTGGACAAACGAGCGCTGTCACGTCAACGTGATCTCGGCCAGAAATAATCTCGTTCTCGGAGACGTCCCGGTGACGGTGGCGGTGGACAAACGGCCTCAGAACCATTACAGAAACGCACGGCCTAATATTAAGTTTAGATCGATCGCTTGCGTCAACAGATACGCAACTGCAACTGGACTGTTGTTCAGTAGCAGAATAAGAAAACGCATAAAAGCCATCTTTCAGCTGCGGTTCGATTGCAGTCGGAAATAATGTAGTTAGCGAAATCGGCCCCCTGGTCGTCTGTCCACCTTGTTGGCGGCCGACCTACCGACCTACTCAGCGCTATTCCATAGTCTCCACTCCAGAACCATTAAGTTTCATAGAAACGGATATATAAAACAGTAATTAATCACATTAATTATCATTAAATATTAATCAGTAGTGAATCATTTAAATGTTTTTTCTACTCGGGATCCTGGAAAAAAAATTTATTGCTTAAGACTAGTAAGTTGTGCACCTGAAGGTAAACGCTACACCTGCCCAAGGCTCAAAAAAAGAGCGAAGGTTAACTGTGTAGTATGTGTAGATTAAAAATGAAAGTAAATATAATAAGTGTGTACATTAGATGGCCCGACTTCTACATCAAAAACAAGGGACAAAGCAGTAAAGACCTTGTAAAAACAAACAAACAAACACCTGTCACTTTTGACAGAACGCTCACGACGATTTTGGTGTAAAGCATGGTTCAAGTAATCGTCAATATGGCGGCAGTTAAGGGGATTGCATAGCTAGTACTTGTCTATAATGCATTTTTGTACGTTTTCTTTTTATTTTTCGATATATACTAACACAATTGAAAAAACTGCTGGTTATTAATTTAATACTATATGTTGGCTATGTTTACCTTAAAGAAAATATAGTGTTATCACTGAAAATTCTGAGAGTTTGGACGTGAAAGGATTTTTTTCTGCAGAGAGCGAGTAATATTTATGAATTCTATTCGGTTACTACTCTTTGCCTGTTCCTTTTCTAACCTAAGTATTTTTTTTCATACAATATTATCGATCTGTTTCGTTACACTAGATGTTTAAAGATTCTGCTTTTTACTATTATCAGGATACGAGCGCGTCTTAAGGCGCTGCCCAAAACGTATCCATTTCAACGTTTATCGTCGCAACACAGTTTAGACATACTCGTTACTGATACTAAATTGAAAAGATAGAGCAAAGTTAGAGTTTATAAAAAGTCTTGTATATTAATCTTGCACAATATTTATCTTTTATCTTGAAGAAAAAAATCTCATATAAAACCACAATAAAAACTTTCGTATCGCATTTCTCAATATTATGAGCTACAACAAATATAATGCAACGATAAACAAGGCAATTTATAAAATTATACAACTATCTATATTTTTAACATATGGCTTCTTTAGTTAACAAAAACTGCGACAAAGAAATCGTGTTTACAGACGCACTCTTGTTCCTGTCACGGCCAGTCGTGTGTAATGATTCGTTGTTGCGCTCGTCGACGAGCTCACCGATGTCAAATACTTTGAGATATCGCCCTTGTACATAAGGTTGTTTTTCTAACGTTTCTTGTCATCTCATTTGTTTCACGGATGTTGTCAAAGATACAACAATGTTTTCTCTTAGAGAATCGCACGGCAATGCTTCACCCTCTCAAATGTTTCCTCTTGCAGCGCCTTAACTAGGGCCTTTCAGGAAATCAATACGCATTTATCCAGTAATGAGGTTACCATCGCATGCCGACAATTATCTAATTAACATAATTAGTGTCTAGTGTATTCAAACGTGTAACCAATATTTATAAATCAGCTCTTTCATTGATACTAGGCCATCGGTACAATGATATACTACAGAAGGATATGTTATCATGAACAGAGGAGGCATGTTATGTATATCAGTTGCCAACAAAAAGTTATTGAAAACGAAAAACAATGGCGGCTCTATGTCACTTTTGTCAGCTCCAGTCAGCAACTTGCTAACATTTTTGCTTACTGGAGTTGTCAAAACTAACATAGAGTCGCCATTTTTCAAGATTTCAATCAATATTTTTTAACAACTGAGATACGTAATAGCCCTGCTGGACTCAAGTTTACATAGTCATATAAATTGAAAGGGTCATGTTTTCACTTCTCCCTTTTTCTTTCTCTCTTGGTTGTTACCTTCATCCTAGCCGTGTGGGATCAGTACAACACAAGGTCAGTACAATTTATTATCTCATATTTTTAAAACTTTAATTAAATCTTTATGTACTCTTTTTAACAATATAGTAGCGCTGGAGGACAATGAACATTTATTAGATATAGGGTGTTTGGTAGAGGGACCGACAAACCAAATGAGCGTGTTCGGGGGCCCACTTGGTGAATACAAGTTGGCCAAAAAACATCCCCGACCCCCCAATATGTTTAACTTTTTTTTGTGATTTTTCCCTTTTTCTCCGAAATTGTACCTATTTACTACCATAACATTTGTAAAATTTGTAAAAACTAAAAACATCCGGTCTAAAACATACTTTACAAATGTTATGGTGGTAAATAGGTACAATATTGGAGAAAACGAGAAAATTCACAAAAAAAAGTTTATAAAAATTGAGGTGTCGGGGATTTTTTTTTGGCCAACTTGTATTCCTCAGGTGTTGGCCAACTGCTAGTCATTTTGTAACAATAGTAATTATAAAATGTGATAGGTTATCTACGTAAAGGGGGTAAGAAATGCTACTGTCTCAAAATAACGCATTATTCACATAATATAATTCATTTACAAATCAACTCATAAAAACCACACTAAATATATAATAAACACCAATAGGGAGTTTGATGCAAATTCACCTTAGTTGGCCTGTATCTTTCGGTATTGCCAGCAAATGTTGCTCCATAATTGGCCGCTACTAACGTCAACTCTCTAAAAATGGATGTTGATATGTTGACCATGGCCTACGCTAAAGTAAGTAACATCTTCCAACGTCAAAAGCTAAAGAAGAAGAAGAAGAAAAAACAAAAGTTACTCTGGACAATCCATAGAAATGCTGAAAAGATTATTTGCATACAATTTTTAATTAGCAATGTTTAATAGCGATGATAGGTTGGAGTAGGTTGGGTTCGGACGCTCAATAAATGGTCAACGGTTACATTATTAACAAAACCATTAAAGTTTAATATTAAAATTTTCATTGTTTTTCTTTTTTATAGAATATATATCGATAAAATCTCTTTCAAAAATGCGTATGGCTACATAATCTCAGGGAACCAGATGGTTTCAACGATTTTGCCATTATCAAGAAAGGTGTCGAATAACATGTCCTTACGAAGGGAGTAAAGCTCTTTGATCAGACATGTGTTATAGATGTTCTGTCAATGGCCATACTGATTATTATTCCAACAGTATTCGGAGTAATTGGTTTAGTTATTATACCTACTGGTAGTGTATTATCAATGTCATTCCAGCAAGAGGAAGTGCACTACTGAACATAAGCCTCCCCCTTACATTTCCAAAGGGACCGGCTGGGAGCGGCCTGCATGCGACATCGTCCTGCGACCTTTATCAGGTCGTCTGTCCACCGTGTCGGTGGACGACCTACGCTGCGCTTGCCGGTCCGTGGTCTTCACTGCAGAACCTTCCGACTCCATCGGCCATTTTCGAACCAAATAAAAAAAAAGTCAAAATCATTTATTCAATTTAGGCATCAAAGACGCACTTATGAACGTCAACTTTTCATTATAATGTACTTTAAAGACTCTACCGCCGCGTTCCAAAATATATAGAACCCACCGAGAAGAAGCGGCAAGAAACTCGGGGCCATTCTTTTTATATGGATGTTTACAATGTTTCTACTTAGGTACTACAAATATTACTTTTTATGGGTGGTAGAGTGACAGCTTGCCAGAAGTGGAGTATTCCAAGCATCTTTATCTTCTATATAATGTCGAACTTATAGTAAGCTTTTTTTATTAAAACGTTTTTTTACAGTCAACTTGAATTTGCCCTCTGTGAGCTCAGTTATGTGCTTTGGGATTTTATTGTAAAAACGCACACAATATCCTAGGAATTACTTATTAGTCTTCGCAAGTCTAAAACTACAGCTATCCTATTTGTATTTCTGGTATTAAAAGTGTGGTGATCACTATTTAACTTATATTTATGTAAATTTTCACGAACATACATTATATTTTCAAATACATATAAGGAAGGTAACGTTAATATATTGATTTCTTTAAATAAATCTCTCAAAGATTCACGGGGACCCATTTCGTATATAGCTCTAATAGCACGTTTCTGAAGGATAAATATGGTCTCTATATCAGCCGCTGAACCCCATAGCAATATCCCATATGACATTACGCTGTGGAAATATGCAAAATACACTAATACATTTTATACAATTAGTATGTCAAGATATTTTCAATGAAATGAAACAAAATCTTGTAAAATATTTATTTCTACGTATAAAAATTGCACAACGAAATATTTACATTCTGACTTCATCGTGGTAACTTAAATTATGGCAATACATTTATATCAATATTATTAGAAGGTACAAATAAATTTATAAACATTATTAAATCAAAATGTTACATATAATTTATTTTATCATGCTTTTCTACCGACTTCCTTAAAGGAAGAGGTACTCCATTCGACTGTATTATTTTTTATGTTTGATACCTCATAACTTTCGATTGGGTACACCGTTTCTTTTTTGTTTGAAAACTGGTGCTTCCCGTGTGGTCCCATTTTTCCCAAATTTCATTAATTTCGGTCCAGTAGTTTTTGTGTTACACTCCAATAGCTGAATAGAATGGAAGTCGGTATTAAATTTTTCAAATTGTACTTGTATTGTTTTATATCTATTTCATAGAAAAACTATCGGTAAAATATCGAATAGAAAACTTATTGAAGTTACATTTTTATATGATTTGTATAAAGAAGATTTAAAACTATAATTACATTTCCCAAATTATTGTGTAGAAGGCTTAGCCGGTGCACTTCCTTATAAAGAAAATACGAAAACGCAACGCAAGCGAAATACGCAACTATGAAAATTAAAATCATGCATCAAAAAAAGTCCATGTCATTTTACAAGTACAATTTGAACAAGTACAATTTGAAATAAAATTAAACTGACTTCCATGCTATTAAGTTATTGGATTGCTACTCAAAATTTGATGAAATTTAGATGGGACACGGAAAGCACCAGCTTCCAAACAAAAAAGAATTTTGAAAATTCTTTTTTGTTTGGAAGTTTGAAGTCGAAAGTTATGAGGTAAAAAACATAAAAAATACAGTCGATTGAGTACCTAATCCTTTTTTTGGAAGTCGGTAGAAAATCATTTAAATCAAGGCATCACTGACGGTCTTGTGAATTCTTGAAATCATTTACGTTTGTTACTGCAAACATATTCACAATATACCTTATACATAAAAGAAATGATCTATTCATGTCCATCTCCGATCCACATGTCACTAATAACACAGGTACAGAAAAATTACAGGTAAGTAATACATAGCTTATTTTGTATGTTGCTTTTTTAAACATGATCCTTCCTTATGTTTATTTAGAATTATGTTAGTTACAGGTACATAAAGTATACTATATACTGGTAAGTAAATTCAATAAAAGCTACTTACTAAACTTGTAACATTTAGAGAGAAAAGTTACACATCTTTCGACACCCCGTCTGAGAAATTGTAACTTTTAAGAATAATTGTTAAGTATACGTTAGTGCTTTAAAAGCATAGAATAATAAAAAAATGGAACCTACTTTTACCAAAAAGTGTGAAATAACTTGTTGTACCATGATAATTCAAAAGTACCTATTATCACAATATTGTGTGCATGGTACCGGCTTCGAAAAGTTTATACACATTTTTTTGTCTAAAAGTAGGTTCCAATTTTTGTAAAAAATATGTTTTTAACTCTTTACAGGATTGTCATTCACCGTCAATGACGATATCATCAAATCATCAAAACAGACGAAACACTTTTCTTTTCTTTTATTGTAACTCAAAAACTGCCAAAGCAAATTGGAGAAAATTTAAATAACACCACATCGAATCGAAGAATTTTAAGAATCGGGCCAGAAATGGGGGAGAAATCGATGAATATACTCAAAAAATGCATACAGTCAACTTAAAACCTCTTCCTTTTTTGAAGTCTGTTAAAAATTGGTATAAATGTCATTGTTTTTATACTATGAAGTCATTTAAACACATACACCATTAATCCGTACGTATACCTACCAAATTAAGCATAGAGTTACAATTCTTAACTAGGTATTTCTTTAGTTATAATTCTACCATAAACATTATAAAATCAAACACTTTTTCTAAAGTCATTAAACATTAACGTCAGCTGTCATCGGTCAGTGCTGTAGCGCCTGTCAGTTTTGTCAGTCATTGTTTTGTATTTCTTGACGTTTTCTAGTCGTTTACGTCAAACACTTTTTTTCTAAAGTCATTAAACATTAATGTCCGCTGTCATCGGTCAGTACCGTAGTCGCCTGTCAGTTTTGTCAGTCATTGTTTTGTATTTCTTGACGTTTTCTAGTCGTTTACGTTTGGCTGTCAGTCTGCGTTGTTCATACTTATTGCTGTAAGATTCAGCCCTGGAAAATATTATATTTCTTAATTTAAAATGTCATCGTATTCTCACCAGAACAAAGAAAACCTGCGCAATAAGAAAAATTTAAATGTGATTTTTTGTATTGTTATAAGTTTGCGCGGGAATTGAGCGGTTTTTATATATTCCAATGACAACTTAGATTCTAATTGTTGATGCAAATATTTACATTGTGGTGAACAATACGCACGAATTTATTAAACATACATAATTATACAGAAATTGTTTTTCTGATTTAGCGAAAACGGTTAAAGAGAAATTAAATATATATATATATATATATATATATAGCGAGAAATATGGACCTCACCTCTTTCCAGTGCATGCAAAAATACTTTTTATGTGTAATTAGATAGATGAAAAAATCACAGAAAAAACAAAAGATGAAAAAAAAAAGATAGTAATTATCGAAGAAAGAGCAGAGTTATTATGTATGTCAGTTGCTAACAAAATGTTGATTGAAAACTTGAAAAATGGCGGTTCTATGTCAGTTTTCACAAGTCCAATAAACAAAAATGTAAGGAAGTTGCTGACTGGAGCTGACAAAAGTGACATAGAGCCGCTATTTTATTTCGATTTCATTCAAAAATTTGATTGGAGAATACAAGTTGGCCAAAAAAAAATCCCCGACACCCTAATTTTTTAAAACTTTTTTTGTGAATTTTCTCGTTTTCTCCAATATTGTACCTATTTACCACCATAACATTTGTAAAGTATGTTTTAGACCGGATGTTTTTAGTTATTACAAATTTTACAAATGTTATGGTGGTAAATAGGTACAATTTCGGAGAAAAGGGGAAAAATCACAAAAAAAAAGTTAAACATAATGGGGGGTCGGGGATTTTTTTTGGCCAACTTGTATTCTCCAAGTGGTCCCCCGAACACGCTCATTTGGTTTGTCGGTCCCTCTACCAATAACCCTATATATATATATATATATATATATATATATATATATATATACATAATACATCCATGTTGAAACAAGGTACGAGAAATAAAATCAGTTTATCACGGATTCAATGCTGATTTCACACGTTCGCAAAAAATAAAGAGATAAACGCATCCCAAAATATAAATAGCATTTATGCAAAGCAAGAGAAAGGAATTGCGTTTTAAGGGCCGGTCTGCATGTAACCACGCGTTACGTATTGTCCGCCACAGATTACGCATAAGCCGGCAAGTGCAGTGTGACATAACCTTTATTGTCCGATTACGGAATAAAGGGTTTATTCATTACTCTTTATGGTTGCGTGTGGGCCACGAAAAAAACGCTACATGCGAATTTTCTGAGCATTAGAACTCTTTGTGGTAGAGTTCCTCAGAGGGAGTAGTGCCGCCATAGTTTTTCCTACCGTGAACCAGTATTTGTTTCGATACTGTGTTTTGGTTCGGAAAGCATGTAGAAATTACAGGCACACTAGACTAACAACTTAATGTCTCCGGGCTCAGTGTAGTTCGGCGCTTGTGAGGGAATGCACCTGTTATAGGGAGATGTTGCCACTTAACATCAGATGGGCCTCGTGATTGAACCTTTTTCTAATATGTCACAAAGTAAAAATTAGGACGTCGACAAGAGACTATGGTAGTAATTCGCTTGTTCAGAACACCAAACTAAACTAGCGAACTAAAATCTATTTTTAGTAAATTATGATTGTTCTTATTCTGTTCATGTTAAAGTCTAAATTCAAACGCTTGGAAGCGACAATTCTTAAATTTGCTGTTTCTGTTTATTTGATGTTTAGTGCAAATTTAATCGTCATGTAAGTTCGTGCTCTCTAAACTAGTCTACACTGATGTTAAACTACCCACATTTGAATAGAATCATCATATGTTTAGAATTATAATTCTAAGTGTTACACGAATGTGGATTTTAGTATTAACTAGCAAACCCTGCGAACTCCGTTTCGCCACCAGATGGCTTCGTTTTATGTAACATTTCGTTTGGCGCCATCTACTTAAAATATTGGTTTGTAGTACATGCTATGTATCAGAGATGGCGCTGTATGTGAAAAAAGATGTTCCCGCTTTTCTTTTTAAATTGTTCCTGAATTTTCTGTACTATAAACCTCACGGAGCCCGAGACCTTTCCAACGAATGCAAAACCGTGGAAATCGGTTCGTGCGTTCTGGAGTTATAGCGTCAGGAAGGAAAACCCGACTTATTTTTATATTAGTATTAATATTAATATAATAAGAACTACCATAGTTTAGAGAATTTTAGTTTAGTGTACGCACAAGGGAATCAGTACCTTTATATATTGTAATAATAATTTTTGTAAGTAATTTAGTTATTCATTTTTGATCATATGATTTTTAAAGTGTTACAACACGTGAGCGAGACTTTTCTCTCTAAAATTGCATAGTTAAGTAAATTATCTTTACTATGACTTTTACAATACTCAAACACATGGAGAAAGAAGAAGCAAAATGCTTCTTAATATTCGGGTTTATGTACCATGTAGAGGTTGCGCATGGCTGTAAGACTGGTTGTATGATGATAAAGTGGAGAGGGGAATTAAATTTTGAGTCAATTCATTAAAATATTGAAGAAAAATAATTTGATTTGAATTCTGAATTAAAAAGATTTGATTACGAATGAATTAGAATACTAATGCAGTTTTTCGGAGCGTCGCTTCGTTAATGTTAACGTTTATTTGATCGCTCCGCGCTGACGCCTGTGACGTTTTCGCTGGCGGCGGATATTCCATGGCCCGCATGTAACTACCAAGTAGCATATCGTTTTTATTACATTACCGTCGTTTCGTTTGTATGATTGGGTAAAGATGAACGCTATAACGAAAAGTTAATTTTTTTCCGTTTGCTGTTGTTTGTTTTTTTATTATTAATCGGATACATAAAAAGTGAATTTTATTTCGCAATTAATAATTAAATAAGCATTAAAGCCCATGCCATTGCCAAAGAAACATATTAAAATAATGTAACTAGGTAGTAAGTGATCTGAATAATACAAGCTTTTTGCTGTTTATCTTATCTAAGTACATACTGATTTTGTACTTCACGATTTCTTTTTTGATACCTACTTAATCTTTTGACGTACATTTACGTTCGTTTCATTCATAAATCTCTTCTTTAATTATCATGGCTTATGAAGGGTTAATATAAAAGTACTTAATCAAATGTAAAAGGGACCTTAAATTAAAATTTATAATATAACTATATTTGATCAAAACAATATTTGAAACAAATTATGCTTTACATAGTAATTAACGCGGGTTTTAATGTTTGTTACCATGAATCTTTTTTATAACAATTAGACGAAACGAGCCAGTTGTTCGCCTGATGTTATCACGATTGCCCTTAACTGTCAGTGTCATTTAGAATTAAAAATACAACAGTTATATAACCCTGCACGGCAATGTACAGCATTCGTCACTCTAAGATGTAAGTCGATAAATCACTTGCCCTGTAATTTCGCTCGAAACATTGCCCTTCAAGGAAACACAGTAATGTTTGCACACTACTGCTTCACGGCAACTGACACAGGTGTGGTACTTACCCAATCCAGACTCTGCAAAAGTCTAGTGGTAAAGAAACAATATGACAGTGCGACAGTACTTTTAAGAAGATAGGCATAAGTGCGAGATATGCATAAGATCAAATAATTGTGGAATAAGAAAGCTACTAAGTATTAATTATACTGTGATATTTATAGAACTAACAGCAAAATATTAGCAACGAAAAATTGTAAACAAACACATTTACTAACACTCTTGCACCTTTAAATATACTCAACAGTTATTAATTCACTTAAATAAAGGTTTAATTCCCATGAAACACATAACTTTGAAATATTATAGAAAATCATCGACGGCCATTTTGTAATGTTTTCGCGCTAAGCCTGTTACAGTGGCCGTGAAACTAGAAAAAAGAAAACTAGTTCAGGATGGCGCCACAAAGGGCGCTACTGTCTATGAATTAAAGAAACTTGCAATTTTAGAGAGTAAATATATGTCTTCGGACGGGATTTGAGCCAGTATCTTCTGACCCAGTGGCTTGAATCCCATCCAAGGGTATAATTATTTTTTCTATTGCAAAGTTTAGTTTCGCTAAACATGCGTTAGTGATTAGAAAAATAATACAGTTATACAATTAAAAGGTCCACGTGCTTTCTTCCTTTGAGTGCATAGCTCAATTAATATACATTATATACAAGGACTATAATTAGGTACAGTTACTTTTACATGATAAACAGATGTAGGTACTTAAAGAATACGAAATAAGAAAACTACAGTTGTAAGAAAAACTAAACTACAGTTTGCATTGTCACCACCAGTGGCGCTAGTGTCAATATTAAACTACTTAAATTTATAATGTTTATCTACTTTTTGCCATTTATGTAGTTGCCACCTTCGTCTTTGTACAAATCTTCGTTAATCCCGTAGTAAGCAGGCGCGTTGGGGCAGTCCACCTGGAAAATAAGGCCATGTGAAATTTTAATAATTTAAATAGAATAAACCTAATGCAACATACTGACATTAAAAAAAAAAAAGTGATTGTTTAAACAAAAACACAAACTTAGAGTTTTTTACATACCAACTGCTCGAAAATGTCCAATTACATATCACGCAATATCAACGTAAAGCAAGGCATTACATCCCCGGGGATGTAATTTTGTATAAAACTTCCTTGGGTGTAAAGCGATTTGGATTTGGAACGTTAGTTGTAGGAAAACTCTTAGTACGGAGACAGCATACAGAAAAAAAAACAGAAAAAAGGCGCGTTTGTACTATAAAAGTAGTGCGTTCGAATAGCCCTAAGTGTGCGAAAATAATGCTATAAACGCTCATAAGGACGTTCGATTCTATTGTTTTCTATTGTTTCTATTGTTGAGTTGGGAATCTATGGGTCAAAAAGTCGTTTAATGTAAAAAAAGTTATTTTTGCCAAGAAATCGAGCTTTACGACAGCTTTAACAAAAAAGCCGACAATAGCAACGCCACCAATGCCTTCATGGCTAAACGGACGCACTTAAGGAGTGTGATTGTTGTGCACCGCGTTGCTATGGGTTACGCACGGCCCCTCTGCATGTAACTGTACCGAAATATCGGGAGCTCCAAAAGCAACTAAATTGTGGTCTACATCTCGTGAGTACTAATTATAACTTAGTTAACAACCGCGAAAGTCTAAAACAGTGTTTCCATAAAATGTTCCTTCCTTAAAAGATATTACTCTTTCCCTCTATAACGGGACAAATGTTTCCAATTTGAATATTAACTATTAATGTATTTTACTTTTTAAAGCTCTGAGTTTTTATTGTCTCGCAGTAGGTATGAAAGATAGAGTATCCACCTCGAGGATAAAGCTTGTCTTCGTCTAGGGCGGCTTCAACCCCTCGCTTCACTCAGGACTCTATATAACTCTCTCGCTTCGCTCGGGAATTAAATCTTAATCTTATCCCAAGAGTCCCCGTTACACTCAGGGTTCAATTTACCGCCCGTGACTTAAGACACTGCTTTACTCCCTCGGTGCATAATCTAATATTAAAGCCTACTTCGGAAATTAGCTCGCACATCACGCATAGTATTAACATAATATTTAATAGATTGCAGTGTGGTGTCACGCTTCCAGCTAATCCTTTGTATTTTTTTGTTGGGTGGGTTTATTGGGCAATTAAATCACAAACACAAATTGGGTCTCAATAGACCCAATATAGAATGGATTTCCTGTTTATTTTTTACATAATTACCTTATGGAAGTAATCGCAGACTCGGGTTTGTTGGTTGAAGACTGTCCCTGGAGCGCAGATGAATGAGTACTTCTCATTACCCCCTATGCTTGGCACACACCAGTGCCACACCTGTAAACAAGGTTAGTTATTTGATACCTATTTATTGGTTATACTAAAATGTCTATTTTAACTTAATTAAGCTTGTGATTGGCGCACTCGTTGTCAATTTTAGTTCAACAGTTGACCGCAAGATGGCAATGATGGCAGTTCGATTCCGGTTGTCGTTCGATCATTGAGTCATCGAGTTGTCTTGGCTGCCTAGGCATGCGACTCATAAGTTGCGGCATAGAGCATTACAATAGTCAACACAAAAACATCGCACAGCTTCTTTCCATGGTAGTTTCCGGTACTCAGGCACTAAGTGTTGGAATAATATCTCACCGCCCGTAAGGAACCTGCAAAATCTTCAAGGCTTCAGAATACAAGTACAATTTGAATAATTTCATGCCGACTTCCATTCTATTCAGTTATTGGAGTGTATCTCAAAAACTACTAGACCGAACGTGATGAAATTTAAATGGGAAGCACCAGCTTAGAAACAAAAAAGAGTTTTGAGAATCGGTTCACCCAGACGAAAGTTATGAGGTAACAAATAAAAAAAATCTAACTTTACACTAACAATCGCAGGAAACACTTAGGCTTGATACAAGTGCCTTATAAAATGTTGTTTTGTTGTTTTAAACTTTGATGTGAGCAGAAGCATCTTATATTTTATAGCTTATGAATGTGTAGTAGTATAGTTATACAGGGTGTTTGGTAGAGGGACCGACAAACCAAATGAGCGTGTTCGGGGGACCACTTGGAGAATATAAGTTGGCCGAAAAAAATCCCCGACACCCCAATTTTTTTTACTAAATCAGTTAGCTCTGTTTTGTATCCAATGTTGCTTTGCGTGGCCTGAAGGTGTATTAGAGACCAAATTCAACATCCGGTCTAAAACAGATTTTACAAATGTTATGGTGGTAAATAAGTACAATTTCGGAGAAAAAGGGAAAAATCACAAAAAAAAGTTAAACATATTTGGGTCGGGGATTTTTTTTGGCCAACTTGTATTCTCCAAGTGGTCCCCCGAACACGCTCATTTGGTTTGTCGGTCCCTCTACCAAACACCCGATATATATATATATGTTTATATATTAGTACATATATCAGGTCAGGTACATATAAATGTAGTTACTATAAACATGAAAATTGCCTTCCCGTTGGTTTCTTTTTAATTTGATTAAGGGGCCTAAGAATGACGAAATATAAGCATACGTTTATCTCCATGTTTACCCGAATAAATCCGTGCTTTGAAATTGGACGCGAATGTAGGTTAGTTATTATGATTTATGACTATTATTACACCCTTACCTTTGGGTCTATATTTTGAGTACCCAGTTATGCATAATTTGAGCCAGCACCTTTTATAAGAGTATTATGCATATTATTGTATTTTAGCTAAGAAGTATGTTGATGTAGATAATTAAGTTGTATTACTTTAGTTCATCTGTGAAGTCACCCAAGCGGCTTCATCGGAAGACCAGCGCTGGTCGAACGATCAGCACAACGCTGAGTTGAGGCCGGTTTGCGACAAATGCGTTTTATTTAAATAATAATTGTTACTTTGTTGAAAAATATTTTAGTTGTTGCAAATAAACTATTCTGATTCTGATTACACGAAAATGCATCCTCAGATAGATTGTTAAACTTTGTGAAATAGTAGAATTGACCTCCAGGCCTATAAATAGGTACATACTTGACAGCGGGTTTCAGGGTCAGCGTAGTATCCAGGGATCTTGTCGTTGCAGGAGAATGACAGGCCCAAGGGTACTTCCGTGTATACAGGGTAGTCCTGGTCTGGAATGTAGTTGTCTAGTTGCTGAAAACACATAAAGTACGTATATAAGATTATTTATAAAACAGTCGAGCTTAAACCAAACTAAATGAAACAGAAACATTTGATTTCTCTGTCTTGTATCAAGATGTAATGATGTCGATTCTGTAAGCATTCTAAATTATTACAGATCTTATTTTGTTTAGGCTAAAATCCAAATTAGTATAACACATAATGACAGCATTATAATTAGACATTTCTCTTCAATTGTGGCTATATTTTAGACAGATTAGTCGTCACGCTTGGTGCTCGCTAAACTAACGTAAACATACCCAAAATTGAATAGGATAATCCCATTCTCTGAAATGGCATTCTAAGTGTTTCATTAATTTGGACTTTAGCGTTAACAGAATAAGGACTACCATAATTACATTTTACTGTGCTAGTTTAGTTTAGCTTTTTGAACAAGAGAATCGCTTTAAATGTTAATCAGATATAAATTATAGGTTCAATCATCAGGCAGCATGGCTCAGGCATTAATTCATACTCATCTTCGGTTAGTCTGGGTCTCTACCTCTATTCTATGTCTATCTCTAAATCTCGTGTAAGAGGCTGTCTTGATGGGTATCACCACCCCAGTGCCAGATATTCTGCTGCAGAGCAATAGTATTCAAGTAATAAAGTATAAATAAGTGTTACTGATAAAAATGGTATCAAAAACCAATCATGTGATAGGCTAAGTAGCGCTACACAAAACTCCAGCTTAAACTACTAGGTGGCGCTGTGACTGCCATGAGCAAGCTTACCATCGAGCGCACGGCTTGTACTTCGCATTACGTGATAGCATAAAATATATATTCATACCACCTGCTCGACAATGTCCAATTATATATCACGCAATTTCGACGTAAAACAAGGCACGACATCCCTAGGGATGTAATGTTGTATGAAACTCCCAAAAGATTAAAGTGATTTGGATTTGGAATATTAAAATATGGAGGAAAAACTCTTAGCATAGATACGGGCATTGTAAAAAGAGTTTATTCGAATGAAATTAAACTCGATATGAATATTAATTTTACTATTCCGTGACAATTGCTGTCTTTACTACGAATTAAGTTGTCAAATAAAATAAGTTTAATTGCAAAAATAATGACATTTGTCCTTGACATCGATTTGTCATTTGTGGCGTGTTAATTAAACCCAAGGGCAGGCCATCTACCAGAGAACACGATCATTGAATAATGTTTAAAATAAAATAAAAGCCGACAATGTGCAAGTCCAGCTCGCGCACGAAGGGTTCTGTCTGACCATTATCTATAAAAACTTGCGAAATTATCACGTTGTTGTTTGGGAGTCCCCTTAACCCCTCCAATGTCTACATCTTTCGGTGTCTTTCCGAACTACGCATAAAAGTTCAGATAAAAAATACTACACTTGAATAGTTTGATCAACAAAAAATATTTAAAAGCAAGTTTATACCGGTGGAGTGCAATTGATCTGATAAAATTAGTTACAAACAAAAGGCAGAAAAATGTGTATACACTTGGTGTAGGCACGCGCAGCATGACTTAGCACTTTTTTGTACGTACACATAGTGTAAGCTCGACAAGCGACGGATTAAATATGTATTTTATTGTTTTTAAGCTATTGCATAACTTCTTGAGAACATCTTGAGAACATCGCTTCAGTGGACGAGATCAATAACAGGTTAGTAGAAACTGTCCAAACAGTGGGTTCCAAGTACTTTAAACCCCACCGTACAGATAGGCCACAGAAACTCTCCAACTATACCCTCAACCTCATGGCTGAACGACGCTCATTGAAACTGCAGTCTTCGGATGATGCTGAAGCATATAGGCTGCTCAATAGACGAATATGGAAGTCCTTGCAACACGACATCCGGATCTTTAATACAAACCGTATAAAAGAGACGATAGAGCGGAAAAAAAGGCTCCAAAGTGTTTGCAAGAGACATGTCTATTGGGCAAAGCCAGTTGACGAAGCTGAAGAGAGAAGACGGCAGTGTAGCGTCGACCAAAGCAGAAGTATTAGGAGAGGTAGAGAGTTTCTACGGACAGCTATACACCTCGGTCGCTAAACCTGTTAGCAGCTCGGCCAAAGACCCAAGAGCCAAGCTGACCCGACATTATACCGAAGATATCCCGGATATCAGCCTGTACGAGATTAGAATGGCCTTGAAACAGCTTAAGAACAACAAGGCGCCTGGTGACGACGGTATCACATCTGAGCTTCTGAAAGCGGGTGGAACACCGGTACTTAAAGTCCTTCAGAAGCTCTTTAATACCGTCTTACTCGAAGGTTCAACGCCAGAAGCATGGAACAAAAGCGTGGTGGTGCTGTTCTTCAAGAAAGGTGACAACACTTTACTTCAAAATTACAGACCCATCTCGCTTTTGAGCCATGTTTATAAGCTGTTTTCGAAGGTCATAACGAACCGTCTCAGTCGCAGGTTTGATGAATTCCAGCCTCCGGAACAAGCCGGTTTCCGAAAAGGCTATAGTACCATAGACCACATCCACACGCTACGGCAAGTTATACAGAAGATCGAAGAGTATAACTTGCCTCTTTGTTTAGCGTTTGTGGACTATGAGAAAGCCTTTGATTCGATCGAGACGTGGGCAGTGCTTGAGTCTCTCCAGCGGTGCCGTATTCGGCACCGCTGGAGAGACTATAGTACCGATAGTCAATAGACTATCGGTATATTGAAGTGTTGAAGTGTTTGTACGAAAACGCCTACATGTCAGTCCGAGTACAGGAGCAGAGTTAGACGGCAATTCCATTGCAAAGAGGCGTGAGACAGGGAGACGTTATATCTCCGAAACTGTTCACCGCTACATTGGAAGACGCCTTCAAGCTTCTGGAATGGCAAGGACTTGACATCAATATTAACGGCGAATACATCAGTCACCTTCTATTTGCCGACGATATTGTAGTCATGGCAGAATCCATGGAAGACCTTAGTACAATGCTCGAAGGCCTCCATCGAGTTTCCCAACGGGTAGGTCTGAAGATGAACTTGGATAAGACGAAAATTATGTCTAATGCCCATGTTGTACCTACCCCAATATCAGTTGGGAACTCAGTTCTCGAAGTTGTTGACGAGTACATCTACCTGGGACAGACAGTCAAACTAGGCAGGTCCAACTTCGAGAAAGAGGTCAATCGTCGAATCCAACTCGGCTGGGCAGCGTTCCGGAAACTTCGCGAAGTCTTCTCGTCAAAAATACCTCAGTGCCTCAAGACAAGAGTCTTCGACCAGTGTGTGTTACCAGTGATGACTTATGGCACTGAAACGTGGTCTCTTACTATGGGCCTCATAGACAAGCTCAAAGTCGCACAACGAGCTATTGAGAGGGCTATGCTCGGGGTTTCTCTACGTGATCGAATCAGAAATGAGGAGATCCGTAGAAGAACGAAAATCACCGACATAGCCCAGAAGATTAGCCAGTTGAAGTGGCAGTGGGCAGGGCACATAGCACGCAGAACAGATGGCCGATGGGGCCGAAAGGTTCTGGAGTGGAGACCACGGACCGGCAAGCGCAGCGTAGGTCGTCCACCGACACGGTGGACAGACGACCTGATGAAGGTCGCAGGACGACGTTGGATGCAGGCCGCTTCCAACCGGTCCTTTTGGAAAATCATGGGGGAGGCCTATGTTCAGCAGTGGACGTCCTACGGCTGAGATGATGATAATAGCTTCTATCGCGGGCTTTGAGCGTGGAGACGAATTTTTTTTGGCGAATCCAGAAATTACGTAACGAAAATAACCTAACACCCCCACTCCGACTCCATCTATCGATGAATAGCACTACTTTTAATGACTTTTTGAAATATCACGCTTGTCTCTTTAGTTCAGCAACTCGCCTCTAGATGGCATTGGTTAAATAATTATAATTGGTTGTTGGTTGTTGTACCATTATGTGCAAATGGGGCTACCGTGACAACACTGAAACTGTTTGCAATTGCAGGTTCGCCACTCAAACGATGTCACATTTATTTGTTTGTCCCTTATACCACCTGCACAAGTGACGACCTCTTTAATGCCACAGACGACGGAATTAAAGTGGCGAAATTCTATTCTTCTAATAATAATCAATCATTTATGTTAAAGCTAAGTCACTATAATATACTTGTTAAAGTTCATTAGTTTACTCTCTGTATTATAATAGTAGTTTATGCAACTGTCATATAATAGAGGGTATTTAAACATGAGTGTAGGTTTTTTCAAAATAAGATTACACGAGTGTTTTAATACCTAATTATATGCAGTTGCATACACTACTTTATTTAATCTCATGACATTTTTGCTATTAAAGTTTTATCCAACAAAATATTACTCAAATTCGTATGTACGAAATAGCGCCAAAATGGAAAAAGTCTTCTTCTTCTTCTCGTTTGTATGGATTGTGCGGCGTAACCACAATTTTGTCAATATCAGTGGAAAAAGTCTGTTATTAGTCTATTGGCTCGGAACCAGCGCGTTGCGCTCACCACAGATAATGTGTACTTAAATTGAATTGAAACCTCCTTGGTCGGGACACATTGTACTTTAATAATTAAAAAATTGTTTTAAAGCATTGTTTTGTTAGGAGAATAATGCTATAATTAATTTTTTTAATTTTCTTAAAGAAGTATGTAAATAAAATATGCCAATAAAAGTCTGTATTTCATTTCACAATTAGAATATTACCGAATGAGATTATATAAAAATACTTATGACATTCGTATATGAAGATTATTATAGTAAGTTTACCATGGTATTGTAGGAATTAAGATTTATTTTTTTGTCATTTATACTATAAATCACTAGCTAAAAAGTTTATTGTTTTTTATTTATTTATAATGGAATTTATCAATACATATGTACCTATATATATATCTCACTAATCTCACTAATATTATAAATGTAAAAGTTTAGATGGATGGATGGATGCATTAATGTTTGTTACTCAATCACGGCAGAACAGCTAAACGGGTCTGGTTGAAATTTGACACAGAGATAGATTATAGGCTGGAGTAGCACATATGCTACTTTTCGTCATCATCATCACCATCCATCACCACAGAGGAGAAACTGCGAGGCGGTTACATCTTGAGTGAATCGATACTTTTGCCTATGGGATACATCCACGAATGGTTAAGCAGCGGTATTTTCATCGCCTACGCCTTCACGTGATCATGTAACAGGGGGCGAGCTTATTGCCATCTACGGGGTACTGTTCCAGTCTCCGGACTCTTATTGTCTTTACTGTCCAACCCGTGGATTGAACCCATGACCTATCATGATCATAGATCTCTGTCAACACGATATTAAAAGAAATATTAAGGCGCGGTCCAATCCTAATTTTAAAACAATTTTCGATGCTTTACATAAGGTTGAGAATTGTTTACAGAATGGACGACGTAATGCGAAAATTCAATTGAATACGTGCTAATACTTTTTACATTTATTTCGTACAATCAAATGATTAAATTTTATGATTAAGGAGTCCATAGTTCACTAATAAATTTCATTGGGAATTCGAATATGATACGTTCATCGAAATATATTTGCCCATAATTGAATAAAAATGCTTTTACTCACTAAGCACGTAAGAAAAATTGCAAAATTTAGGGAATATTGCCGATTTTTTTCTATCGACCCAAGTTTGCTCAATCGTGTATTGGCTCCCATACTTCATCAGGACGGATATTCAAATTATACTACGTTTTTTTTAACTTAGATTATTAGGATTAAGCGTCGAAAAACTAAGTTTTCGCGAAGTCGAATCATGAAATTTGGAACTCATTTCCCCTTAAGTGACACTTCCGCTGGAAAAATGCATATGGTAGAGATGAAGTGTGCACTCTCCCGCATAAAATGGCGTTCTAGTGGCTCTCTCTTGATAAGTCATCGTCGTCCTGAAGATGGCTCGTGTAGAGGCGAAACACGTGTCGAACAGTTTTTGGTTGATTGGGTTGTTTATTCTGTATACTTCCTATTTGCGGAAGGGAGGGTGGTTGCACACTGCATCTCTGTCATGAGCATTTTTCCAGCGGAAATGTCACTAAATATGTCTTTATCGTTTTAAAGTATGTAGGTAAATCAACAAATCATCTCTATATATCATTATAGATTAATTAAATTACATTTTCCAGATGAAATTATAACTCATCGCTACATGACCACGGAAACGAGTCATCACATAAAAATATACAAACGCCTGGTGTAATAATTGCTTTAACGTGTATGTGAAAATCGTAACTAGGTTTTATGAGGGGCGACGAACACTATAAGGCTGCCATCCGCTCTGCTATCTGGAATTACAAGTTGCTCCTCAAGATTTATTTGATGCCGTTTTATTTGTGTAAGTCCTGAAATAATCACGACCATTATTCGTACGCTGCCTGCTGCCATTCCTGCTAGCTTTCACATAAGGATGGTTCCCAGAGGCCCTAGCACGAATAACTGCGTAAAGGTGCGAGTTGGTAGCCGGCTACATGAAGGCGCAGCAAACGACGTGTCGCAGCGACACTACTGGTTTCTATGTATTTCTATGAAACACCATTCGTAGTTAGCGACACGAAACTAGCGACGCGTCGTCGAGCAGCAGACGACACTGTCGCCTGACTGCAGATCAGTAGTACCGCTCGCGTGTACCAATCTACCTAGTAAAACAACTGAAAAGCTTTAAAACGAAACCTTTCGTATCGCTTTTCAAACAGTTGATGGTTGATGCCATCTGCAGTTGCCGTCTGCTGGGTTCGAAATCATGACTGCAGCGACATGAAGCGACGACACGTCGTCTGCTGCTGCTACGTGTAGCCGGCTTCCAACTTGCACCTTAAGACGCGGTCCAACCCCAATTCTAAAATAATTTACGATGCTTTACGTAAGGATAAAAACCGCTTGTTAGATTGGACGATGTAATGCGAAAATGCGTTAATTTTGTACGTTTTCTTTATATTTTTCGATATATACTAACAGAATCGAAAAACTGCTGGTTATAACTTTAGTACTATACGTTGGCTAAGTACTACCTAAAAAAAATATAGTGTTATCGCTGAAAATTCTGAGAGTTTCGACGTGAAAGTTTATTTTTGTGGACCTATTCAGGATTTTTTTCTGCAGAAAGAGAGTTATATTTATGAATTCTATTCGGTTATTACTCTTTTCCTATTCGTTTTCTAACCTTTGTATTTTTTTCATAATATATTATCGATCTGTTTCGTTACACTAGGCGTTTGAAAATTCTGCTTTTTACTATTATCAGAATACGAGCGCGTTTTAAGTGTAACGTAACGTGTTGTTCACGTGCAACAGTACTGTCATGTATCTAGGGCACACTGTGGCACAGATAGCTCATAGTTTGTACGCCGAAGCGCGACGCGATACGATATGAATACTTTTTCGGAAATTGATTGTGCTACGGCCTCTGTGTGTGACAGTACTCACGGGAATATATTAGTATCGGGAAATAATGAAGTATGACCAACAATTATTACAACTAAACATACTTGAAACTATACGGTCGCGTTTAAAACACACGCGGGCAGTCTTTGGGGATTGCCCATAGAAGTGAAATCTATTCGAATTATTTATAAGACACACAATCAACAACAATAACTAGTCCTAGAAACCATTATCGCGCTTAAGGCTACGTTCACGTTAAGCACGAAAATCTGTTTAAGTGTAACGTAATCGCATCGTTAACGTATTTAGTACTAACTGTCATTTATCTAGTACAATAGTGGCACAGATAACTCATAGTTTGACTGTACACGTAAACGATACGATAACGTTACACTTAAGCAAACTTTCGTGCTCGGAACACCGGAAAGCGCCGAAATCGCGGTCGTTGCGAGCTGTCACTGTCAACCAAAGGGAACGGCAAACCGGGGCGCGACAGTTGTGAGCGTTGACGGTGCTTACCGGAACGTACCCAAAGAAGTTTTCTCTTCAAAACTACAATATTCTACTAATCCGTAAATATTATAAATCTGAAAGTTTAGATGGATGGATGTCTGTCTCTTTCACGCTTAAATGGCTAAGCCAATTTTGATGAGATTTAGTATGGAGGTAGATGAGACTTTGGATTGTCACATAGGTTACTTTTCATCATCATCATCATCATCATCCATCACCCGTATAAAACTGTGGATTGCAGCTAGTCTATAATAAACCCTTACCTACGTGACGATGGCACGAGTTCCTTGATTTTTATTCACTCAAAAATTTCTCAACTCGCCTACAGAAGTTTTCAATACAAAAACAGAGCCTCTTCTGAAACTTATTCATACTTACAGCTAGAGAGCTGTCCAGAACGTAGAGAAATACAGCTAATAACCCGACGGAACCCAGCGGTGCGCCGCATAATCTTCTGTGTTGAGTCATCTTGCGGTACCCTGGTCGGTAGAATTGTTTTCAAACCTGTAAGCACAATGCGAGTAAATTATGTATTAAAATATATGGTTTAGGCGTTCATAGGAAATTCTTTATCAATATAATACACAACATAAATACATGAAGGATACAATATTTTTACTCTCCAAGTTCACTAATATCACCATCATGCATATACGAGGGCTGCACTCAAAGTATCGGGAATGGAATATTTCCACTGTTCCTGTCATATTAAAATCTTTTTAATTGATAACTCCTTGGTTTCAAAAATCGAATACCATTTATCTATTTAAAAAAAGATCCTCGGTCTTGTCACAAGGTTTTGTCAAACTTGTTTAGTCGTTGAGAAAATGGAATTGACTCGAGAAAATTCAAGAGCGATGATTTATTATGACTTTCGAAGTGGTTTTACACAAAAACAATGTGTTGACCGGATGATTTCTGCATTTGGTGATGAAGCCCCATCCAAAACCACAATTTATCGCTGGTTTGCTGAATTTCAACGTGGACGTGTCAAGCTCAGTGATGATCCCCGTCAGGGTCGTCCAAAAACTGCAGTCACCCAAGAAAGTACGAACCTCGTACCGAAGTTGAGTATAAACAACCTTACTACCGCGTTCCAATATTTTTATTAACCTTATTGATTTTGGGACGCGGTAGTAAAGATGTGATACAATTTTTATATTCTGGTCATAAAGATATAACTAATGTTCATGGGATATAATGTCCATTTTGTGATACTTTATTTCATTAATATAATAAAGTAACACGAAAATCAGACAAAAATTTAAAAACACTCAAAAATGTTTCCAAATGTATTGCAACAGTGTATTACCTTGCAGGGTTTTTCTAGTTCAAAATTTTGTTAGGCACTGAGCTGTTACGGACAAGCGTGAACCTTAACATAAGAAGAATTTTCATTAAAAAAAAATTACCACAAAAAATGGAACCGACTTCAAAACTAGAAATTGTGAACTTTTTGAAACGTTTTATTGACCCTTGGTATTTACTTACGGGATCGATTGTCATTCACCGGCAATGATGATATCATCAAATTATTAAAATAGGCGAAACACTTTTCAGTTATTGGAGTGTAACTGAAAACTTCATCAAATTTGATGAAATTTAAATGAGTCTGAACTCAAAAAACGATATTAAAAAAATATTTAGTGACACTTCCGCTGAAAAGAAAACAATGATTTTGGCCTTTTTGGGGGCGTGCACCACCCTCCCGCATAAAATGCTAATAGGAAGAATAAAAAATAAAAAACACAAGAAACCCCAAATAAACCAACACCGATTCGACAGGTGTTTCGCCTCTACACGAGGCATCCTCAGGAGATTCTCCTGAGGAGTTTTAGAGTTACACTCCAATAACTGAATAGAATCGATGTCGGTATTAAATTTTTCAAATTCTACTTGTTATGGGCCTATTTTGTTTTTTCTGCAGAGAGCGAGTGATATTAAAGAATTCTGTTCGGTTATTACTCTTTGCCTGTTCCTTTTCTAACCTAAGTAATTTTTTCATACAATATTATCGATCTGTTTCGTTACACTAGATGTTTAAACATTCTGCTTTTTAATTAATTAACTATTTTTTTACTAATTACTTTATTTTATGTAATAATTATGATGTGAATATTATGGCAAGATATACTGAAACCAATATGCGTGCGTGTGCATTTGGCCGGATATAGGAACATATATCACGAAGCAAGCCCACTGTCCATGTGAACTTAAGTAAAAACTACAAATGTTTAATTACGTGTAACAAAGGAACTAAACCAACAATTGCAATTCAAGTGCAATTATGATACAATGGTCTTGATTATGCAAATGGCGACGTGTGAATTTGTGTATTGTAATGTCACACTTTGATATTGATTGATTAGAAAATATTGTGCTTAATTATTTATGGCGACTTTTGCATTGGAATGTTAGATTATTACTGGAGTCGGTGCCAAAAGAGATTCGAGGTGGCGTTACGGTGAGCTAACAGTTCCTAGATGACCAAGTATTGTTCGTAAGTAAACAATTGAAGGGCTATTTGGAAAAAAACTTATCTATATATATATATATATATATATATAAATTTATCTAAACTATATACTCAGTAGAACTCTTTGCGAATGATATCTTCCGGGGAAGTACCTGGCACCATACCTATTTCTGCCACGAATCAGTCAGTTAATAGTTTATAGTGACATTACAGGCACATGAGACTTAACGACTAAACGTGTCAGGGTTACAGGTGTAGTGCAGTTTCTCGCTTGGGACGGAACACATCTGTATCGATCGATCGCTGGCGTCAACAGAAACGTAACTGCAGCTGGACTGTTTTTCAATAGCAGAATAAGAAAACGCATAAAAGTCGCCGTTCAGCTACGGTTCGAATGCAATTTAATTAGTGGAATCGGACCCCAGGTATTATAAGAACACATTAATAACAGGTACGGAGGAGCCATTTATAAGCCTCCACAATCAGCAAAGAAGTATAACAACTTATGAAATGAATATACAATCAATGATTATCCAGTGAAGTGGCGTAAAGCCCAACTAAGGTTGTGCTTATTGACGCACCACTACACGCAAATAGATCGATGGTCGGGTGCGACTTGACAGCTTTGTTGAAGGCTAGTGTCGAACGCAATATGAATGAGTATTGGCGATAGTTAGTTCGCTCAAAAGGGAACGCGTGGAGCAGATTTATGAGTTGTCGAGTTTGGAGTCTAGATGGAGCATTTAACGATACTTTGGAGACTAGCTCCGATCAATCAACTTTAGACTGTGCCAAATTGATCAAGTAACGTAAGTCCGGCCATGTATAAACGGGATTCTAGTGGCAATAAATGGAGATGTGAGCAACGTTTCTAATAGACAGAGGTTACCGTTTTAACACTAGAGACCCTAGCACAGCCAATTTAATTTCAAAGTAATCACCCAAAACCTGTTATTATTCCTTGCAAATTATATGTAGCAAGAAACATTGCTAAATGTAACTTGAAAGACAATTACAAAAATGGTCATTACGGTTGCTAAATAATTAGGCAGCAAGAAGGCACTTTTTGAATACGCAATTGTAAATGAGCAAATGGAATCGTAAGATCCTTGCATTTAATTTCATTTTGTGAAAGAACTTTTATATTAATTTACAGAGGAATTGTAATTGCAAGAATTAACTTTAGAAACGGGATATTTACCGTGTATTGTATTTATTGTGAGCTCTCGATATTTGGGCACAGTTGCATGCGCCATGTTCACGAGTGAACTGAAGTATCTGCGGGCAGGTGTTGTTGTGAACAGACGAAACGGTCTACCCTCTTCCGCACACGTTTCTTGCGTTCCGTCTTATTACCGCTGACACAAGTCACTCGGAACTCGATCTGGGTCTTGACACACACAACTCACGGTATCTGCTCGCGAGCTTTATTTGTAACTTCTTCGGTTTTTGCAAAGATGAACAACTGTAGTCCAGGTTCTCGACAGTTTAAACTTTATTGATTCTAAGTTGAATTTCAATGGTGTAGAAAATCCCAATGGTTGGGAAAAGCGGCCGAAATGCTGGCAACATTGACACATTAGATGGCAGTGCAAAATCTTTGGCCACTAAGTGTAATAATGCTAATTTAATAATTAATATATGCGCATTAGATATGCGCATAATATCTTCATTTTGAAGAAGAAGAGAAGACCAAAATGGACCGTTTTTAGTTAATCAATAACTAGTTCAGGACGTAGCCTTGATAGTTAACTATCCTATCATATGTGACAACAAAAGGTTTAAGAGCAGAACTGTTTGTGAATTAGTTCTTCCGGGGAATTACTGCCACGTAACTTTTTCTACCGTGAAGCAGTAATCTTCGCAATACTGTGTTTTGGCAAAGTAAATATCTATAAGTAGAACGTGTTCCCTACTAGCGTTGATTTACGCAGGTTTGTCGCGAGACGCGTGTAGGGATGTCAACATCGCATACGAACAAATCTTCAATCTATCGGTTTTGTTGGTAGCCTACCTACTCAACAGAAAACAATGACATGCAAAACTGCCAACCCCGACGGCACTCTCGTAATGATCCGGCAAGCGTTCTCCGCCCCCGTCGCAACACCTCTTCTCGTCGCCAACACGTGCTATGTAATGGGGACCGCTCGCTTCAAGTACTTTGGTTTTAGTCTGAAGGGTATGGGTGTCGGCGAAATTACAGGCACACGCGACTTAACAACTTAATGTGTCAGGGTTATCTAAGTTTTGACGAAATGCATCTGTTCTAGGCATTTGGTACTACACTGTCCGGTGTCTCGTACCTGTACCATTTCTTAATATTAAAAAAAAATATATGACCACTTAGGGATAATAAAAGAGTTATGTAGAGTCCTGAGTGAAGCGAGGGGTTAAAACCGCCCAAGACGAAAACAGGCTTTATCCTCGAGGTGCATACTCTACTTTTCATACCTACTGCGAGACAATACAAACTTAGATCTTTATAAAATAGCAGTTATATAGTTAAAAATAAAATAAATTAATAGTGAGTATTCAAATTGGACACATTTGTACCGTTATAGAGGGACAGAGTAATATTTTATGCAAGGAACATTTTATGAAAACACTGTTCTAGACTTTCGCGGTTGTTAACTAAGTTATAACCCAAGAGTCCCCGTTACTCAGGGTTGACCGCCCATGACGTAAGACACTGCTTTACTCCCTTGGTGCATAATCTACTATTATTATCCCGGAGTTCGTTCCTAAGAGGTAGCTACATTCCGCGCGAGCCGCTGTCAACCCCAATAACAATAAATAGTAAATTTTGTTAGTAATCAGTCTAATTTCCCGAAACTAAAACAAGTTTATTACAATGCAAAATTAATTGTAAAACAAGACACATTAATTCTCCCACGACCATAGGAAACAGCCAGCAATGCGTGCTACTTTTTATGCCACTTCCACGTTTGTCTAGCTTTTTGCTCGCGTATGTATGTTTGATATTTTGTTACGTGTAAACTGTATGACTTTATGATTTACAGTAAGTTTTAAACATTGCAACGATTTAATTCGTTTAAAGTCGTTTAATTTCAATGTATAATCGTGAAAGCCAAAAATTCATCAAGAACGTATTTTTTTGTTTACATGTTTTTAAGATAAATTATGGAATACTTTTTAGCCCGGAGAAGAGTTTCTGATAGTAGACATACTACGCGGATGGAGACCACAGCCGTGCGATTCTGTAATGATCCGTCGATGCGCTCGTCGACGAGCTCACCGATGTCAAATACTTTATGAGATATCGCCCTTGTACATAAGGTAGCTTTTCCAATGTTTCTTGTCATCTCGTCATTTGTTTCACGGATGTTGTCAAAGATGCAACGATGTTTGCTCTTAGAGAATATCACGGCTGGACCTATCACGAATATTTGTGTAAGTGTAGGTAACGCAATCGTATCGATGAATCTGACATATACAGTACAAGCTATGAATTATCTGTGCCTCAGTTGTACTAGATAAATGATAGTTTGTATAGCATACGTCAACGATACGTTCACGTTACACTTACGCAAGTTTTTGTGCTAGAACCTACAGAAGAATAATAATCTGCGAGGTATCGTTATCGAATGCGTTATTTATGTTACAAGGGAGCAACACAATATTTTATGGTAGGGGTATTATTTTGAATCCTGAGCGTAGCAAGGCATTCAATATAGGTCGCCCGAACACAAAATATCTTTGCCTCGTTTGACACACACTATTATTATATCACTAATATACACTATTATTCTTCACTCGTATCACATATGTGTAAAAATTGGGTCAGCTAAAGGTAAAAATTAAAAACTAATTATAGAAACACTAAAAGTATTTTTGTAATTGTTTTTATATAATCTTGAATGATATGTTCAAACAACTTACTTTTATGCAAAAGAAGGCAGCTTTGTAAACATATTTGAATAGACCAATCAGAAAGGAGAATATTACAAATAGGTACAAAATCTAATTTGGTCCCGCTATCCTCTGAAGCGAGTTATTGTGTTTCAAAGTGATGTGATGAAAAAAAACTAATTTGTAATCTGCCGTCCGATCCTGTAATAATTCATCGATCACCGATGTCAAATACTTTATGAGATATCGCCCTTGTATGTACATAAGGTTGTTTTTCCAACGTTTCTTGTCATCTCGTCATTTGTTACACGGATGTTGTGAAAGATGCAATGATATCTCTTAGAGAATATCACGGCTGCGCCTTCATGATATTCCGACAAAGCATAACCAGTTTAACAAAAAATGACAACACCTTTTCCCTAACAGATGACAGATAAGAAATCCTACACAGTATTGCCATGTATTAAGTATTGCATACCATAATAAAGGTTTACTAAACAACGTGAGAAAAAGATAACATCTGTTTTGTAGACAATGTGGTAACACAGATTTGGGCAAGGTTATAAATAATTTGTATCTTATTTTATATTATGTAGATGTCAAAATCAAATCAAAATCAAATCATTTATTCTGTATAGGCCTACGGGGGCACTTACAAATTGTCATATCACATTTATTATTTCTTAAAGCGACAACCGGATCGGAAAGCGACTACGACTGAGAAGATCCGGCAAAAAACTTAGCGGGCTTGTCTTTTCTACCGACTTCCAAAAAGTACTCAATTATACTGCTTTTTTATGTTGGTACCTCATAACTTTCGATAGGGTGAATCTATTCTCAAAATTATCTGGTGCTTCCCATTTAAATTTCATTAAATTCGGTCCATAGTACTTTTGAGTTACACTCCGATAACTGATCAGAATGGAAGTCGGTATAATTTTTTAAAAAATGTACTTGTTACATAAAAAACGATATTAAAAAATATTTAGTGACACTTCCGCTGAAAAAAACAATGATTTTGGCTTATTTGGCCGACAGAGCTGTCGGTCTAGCGCTCGACGAGTCAACATCTCCTGAGGATGCCTCGTGTAGAGGCAAAACACGTGTCGAATCGTTTTTGGTTTATTTGGGTGTTCTTGTGTATTTTATTTTGTATTCTTCCTATTAGCAGTTTATGCGGGAGGGAGGGTGGTGCACACCCCCAAATAAGCCAATGGTTCAGCTCGCTTGGTGTTATACGACGCGCCGTATTGCTTCTTTTCCTTGCCACATCGACGTTGATTTTCTCGGGAGTTACCCGAGGATGATTAGTAATGCGCGAAGACCGCGGCTGATGTTGCCTTTCCGTCTGTTTAGCAATATTTTCGAGGAGAACTATGGAGATCTCGACTCGTTCGCGTGCCGGTCAGACGTCAACTCTTTTCCCCAAAAAACTACATCCCCAGGATTTTAAGTTGACATGGGACAGCATGTACTGTCCTAAAAAATCCAGACAGCTAATTGCTACTTTGGTAGCTTTCAATATTGAGGCAGTTATAGGAAATATAACGAAGAGTAGTGACAATGTTGTAGTTTTTAGTACATGTACTAATAATAGTAATAATGTAGCTATTAATTGTTTAAACTTTTAAACAAGACAACAGAGAAGTGTGCTGACATCTTATCGCTATTTTATCAAAATATTAACCGCTTCTCTGGCAAAATATTAGACATTGAACTTTTATTAGATAAACATAGATTTGATGTATTAGGCTTTACAGAAACGTGGCTAAAACCAGATAAAATGTTATTTAATGTTACACATTTTGAGGTAGCCAGTGCGTTCAACAGAATATCTGCTGAAGGGGGAGGGTGTATTATTCTTTGTAAAAGAAACATAAAATTTAAGGAACGGTCTGACATAGTAGGTTTTTCTGTTGAACGTGTCTGCGAAATTGCTTGTGCAGAACTGGAAAGTCATATATTATTGTGTGTATATCGGCCACCAGCATCTAATTTCTGTAATTTTATGTCCATAATGGAATGTGTACTCAAGAGATTAACTAAAAGCAATAAATCAATCATTGTATGCGGTGACTTCAATATTGATATTTTGGTAGATTCAACTGATAAAACTAATCTTATCTCTTTGTTTAAATCTTTTAATTTGAATTTTTTGTTCAGTGAGCCAACTAGAGTAACCGACTCTTCATCCACCTGCATTGATAATATTTTTTCAAACTGTAAGACTACAGAAAAATCAGTAATGGTGGGAGTTAGATCAGACCACAATGGCCTCGCTATCAAATTCGAAATCGGGAGAACTAAGAAAAATACCATTATCGAACATAGGCCGCTAACAAAAGGTAAACTAGAAAAGCTTAAACAAAATATAGAGTTGAAACTTAGTCTGGTGGAATTCACTTCTGAAGATCCACATGACATTTATAGTACATTATTTTCATTAGTAAGTACAGAATTTAATGAAATCTGTCCGAAGAAAAAACTGCAGCTCAACGGTAGGTTACAATTTGGTGACTGGTCAACTAGAGGTATTCGAAAAAGTAGAGACATAATGTTTGAGTTATATCACAAAAAATCTTTAACTTCTAGTAAAGATTTTCATGATTATGTAAGAAATTACTCAAAAGTTTTTAAGTCAGTATGCAAACGCGCAAAAGCTTTGTTTATAAGGGATAAAATTCGAAAATCTAATGACAAAATTAAAACAGTTTGGAAAACTATTAATACAGAGACCGGCAAAAGTAAATCTTTTAATTCAGAATATGTGCTAGAAATAGATAACCAAAAAGTTTCAGACCCAAGTCATGTTGCGAATTCATTTGAAAATTTCTTTTCTAACATACCACTAGAAGTCACCAAATCTCTTGATTCTTGCCCTTGTGTTGCAGTGGGCTTTCTGAAAGACAATTTCCCGCTCCAAATTCCTGAGTTTAGGTTCCGACATATATCTACTTTTGAAATAATAAAAACATTTAAAAGTTTAAACGTTAAAGCAACAGAGGATTTATGGGGATTATCCGTAAAAATGCTAGAGTCAATAATAGAAGTTATAGCGCCACATTTGATGATCATATTTAATTTATGTATTGATAGAGGTACATTTCCTGACCTAATGAAAATGAGTAAAATCACCCCTATTTTAAAATCAGGTAGTAAGGCCGACCCCTCAAATTATAGACCGGTCTCTGTGCTTCCGGCTTTGAGCAAAATATTCGAAAAGATAATGCTTCAACAACTCTTGTCTCATTTTAATGAACATAGGATTTTACACGAAAATCAGTTCGGTCTCACGAAAAGCAGATCAACAACAGATGCAGGAGTCCAGTTAGTCAAGCATGTGCTGGAGGCTTGGGAGAGCTCACAGGATGCCATTGGCGTATTTTGTGATCTCTCCAAAGCTTTCGACTGTGTAGAGCACCGCACTCTAATTTATAAGCTACACCACTATGGAATTCGTGGAGCTGCTCTGAATCTTGTAGAATCATACTTATTTGATAGGCAGCAAAAAGTTGGCATTAATGGCGTGACATCTTCTGGATCTTTGGTCAGAATGGGGGTTCCACAGGGGTCGATCTTGGGTCCATTCTTATTCTTAGCATATATCAATGACTTACCACATATGGTTGAGGGCCTTGCTGACATAGTTCTTTTTGCGGATGATACTTCTCTGATTTTTAAAGTAGATAGGAAAGATAGAGAACTAGTTCAAGTCAACAACGCGTTAACTATTGTTTCAAATTGGTTCGCCGCAAACAACCTGCTTCTCAACGCAAAGAAAACGAAATGTTTAAAATTTTCCATGCCTAATGTAAGACATATAGAGCCAAACGTATTACTCGACGGAAATAAATTGAAAATTGACAAGGCAATAGTCTTTCTAGGTATTAGCATAGACTCTAAATGACAATGGGGTCCTCATATTGATGCACTATCTGGAAGACTGAGCTCAGCTGCATATGCGGTTCATAAAATTAGGCAATTGACAGATATAGCTACTGCTCGACTGGTCTACTTTGCTTACTTCCACAGCATAATGTCATATGGTATCCTGCTGTGGGGGTCAGCGGCGGACATAGAGACAGTTTTTATATTGCAAAAGCGGGCAGTTCGAGCCATCTACGAAATGGGTCCCCGCGAATACTTAAGACAAATGTTCAAAGAAATTAATATATTAACTCTTCCATCTTTGTATATCCTAGAAAATATAATGTACGTTCGTAAAAATATAAAGAAGTTTAGAATAAATAGTGATATGCATAATATTAATACTAGAAATAAGGATAGGATAGCTGTATCTAAATTTAGACTCACGAAAACTAAAAATAAGTCCTTCTTAGGCAATTGTGTACGTTTCTATAATAAAATCCCGAAAGACATTACTGAGCTCACTGAAGGGAAATTCAAGTTACGTGTCAAAAATATACTAATGAAAAAAGCCTATTATAAATTGAGTCACTACTTAGAAGACAAAGATGCCTGGAAGCTTTCCACTTCTGCTTAATAGCCAACTATTGAATAAATTTGTTATTTTAATACTACTCATATGTAACCTCAATGTACAAAGACTTGAAAAAATAATGGCCCACGAGTTTCTTGCTGCTTCTTCTCGGCGGTGGTTCTTTTCCGAAGACAGCGGTAGAATCATTTAAAAATTTTGACGTTCATAAGAGTGTCTATGATGCCTAAACTGAATAAATAATTTTTGAATTTGAATTTGAATTTGCCAAGAATGTTGTAAGGTGATATATGGAAAATGTGGGTAGTTTGGAGAAAGGTGTAGACAGGTTGCGTTCAGATAAAATAGATAATATGAAATGTTGCGTTCAAAGATTATGGCTCACCCATATTGCGAAAATTAGCAAACAAAATTCCTTATTTAGTAAATGCTTATAATTTAAAAAAAAATAACTGCCAAAATGTCAAGTTTGAAGCCACAATGGCTTAGCCTCTGCGTTTATCAATCTGTCAGTCGGATTGACCTATTAACCCTTTTTCCCAGAGAGGTACCTATACGTCAGTTTTATTCGAAAAACTTTTGTTTTAATTATCACGGCTTAGGAAGGAATAATCAAGAGTTAAATCAAAATAATTTAACTGTAAAATATCAACTGATTTAAATTTTAGTTTGAATATTCTCGTCAGTTTGACACATATTTATTTAATATTTAAACCGACTTTACTCACGTTTTAAATTGATTTTAAATTTAACAAAATGCTAAAGGCACTCCACCCGTAGACAGGGACTTAAACGCTGTTCTTTATTTATCTATAATTTATAAATATTTTAGTAAATTAGTTTTATTGTAAAGGCCTATTCAGACCTGGGCGTTATTCGCTACCGCGAGCGATGGAGAAATCCGAAACGTTATGCGTTAATTTCACTTTTCACACCAGAGCGGATATCGCTACCGCGCGCGGTAGAGATATCCGTTGGTAACGGTTAGCGGGGCGAAGGCAAGAAGCATGGCGCTGCTACCTGCTCCCGCGCCCGGCGGAACTAGTTTCGCCAAACAAAGTGAAAATACCGCCTAACGTACGGTACAAGTTTCGCTGCAGTTATGGAACTTCATACTATTTACCCATCGAGTTCCGCTTGGTATTTTTCGCTACCCACATCGGTAGCGAATAACGCTCAGGTCTGAATAGGCCTTAATAGGTAGATTTATTTTATATTAGTAACTTTGAACTTAGATTAAATTTATTTAATATTTACATGTTGGTCATTGCAATAAGATGCAATAAATAGCATTAAACAAAATGCTAAAGACGTAGTAACTGGATATTAATCTATGGTTGCTGATATTTCCTCTAAGTAAAGCAGGTTATGAATTCCTTTGGTTTGAAACGAGACACCTTAGTAAACCTATTTGACCAACTAAACTGACATACATTAATCTGTGGTTACCACTCATTTCCTGAAGTGTTGGGTAATTAGTACAAAGGGTTACGCATTACGTTTTAACCGACTTCAAAACAAGGAGTTGGTTTTTATTTCGGTGGGTATATATATTTAAACGACTTCCAAAATTAAGGAAGATGCTCTCAAATCTACGCGTATTTTTTTATGTATGCATAAATTTTTACAGAGTAGTCCGAATTTGATAATTTTTTTTTTGTTTGGAAGCGTATACTCTACTTCTTCTCTAGAAACACCTCGCAAGTATATAAACTTCCAAGGTGACCCCTTTTCAAATTGATTAAATTCTGTCAAGCGGGTTTTGAGTTACACACCAATTACTAAAAAGTGTTTTGTGTTTTTGATGATATCGTAATTGCCGGTGAATGACAATCGATCCCGTAAGTAGCAATGGATCACTAAAGAGGGCTAAAAATTTTTTTAATAAACAAGTACGTAAGTTATGAGGTAACAAACATAAAAAACAGTCGAATTGAGTACCACCTCCTTTTTTTGAAATTTTCTACTGACAAAGGAGGAGGTTACTCAATTCGACTGTTTAATTTTTTATGTTTGTTACCTCATAAATTCGACTGGATGAACCGATTCTCAAAATTCTATTTTGTTTGAAAGGAGCTTCCCGTGTAATCCCATTTAACAGTCGGTATTAAATTTTTCAAATTGTACTTACCTGTTTAAATAACAAGTACAATTTGAAAAATGTAATACCGACTTCCATTATATTCAGTTATTGGAGTGTATCTCAAAAACTACTGGACCAAATTTGATGAAAAGTTAAATGGGACCACACGTAACGCACTCACGTAATAATTGCCGGCAAGCGTCCTCCGCCCCCACCCACCGCCGCTTCTCGCTTGTATTTATTTATTTATTGAGTACCAACATTAAGACAATTATAATAAATACAATTCACAACAGACTCTGACTAAATGCTAACACAATTATAGGTACCGACTACACGCACTAATATAAACGAGCGGTTCACAAATTAAAGTAGATAATAATATATAATTACGAATGAAAATAAATCGAATTTTTTGATCAGTTTTTAAGAAATCATAATAAGTTCAATTTATTGCAATAAATATAAACAACAACAAATTTAAGCATAATCCGAAGAAATCCAGAAAAATATTTGAAACAATTTATAAAATGTTTGTCAATTTATTAAAAGCATTATTAACAAAAGAAAATAATAAGAATTGTATCGCCTATTTATCGCGATGACGTTTTACTTAGTCGGGGCCGCGCGGTCTAACACTCGTATTCATAAAGAAGTAATTACTGGTTGCTAAGTAATTTCTCAATGAAGTGAATGAATTAAAAAGCATCTCTCAGGTCATTGCTTCTTGATTCCATCATCGCTTCATCGCCATCAGGCGAGAGGGAGTCACTTTAATGAACTATTATTAAAAAAAATATTATATTACTATATAATACTTCAACATAAAATCTTATTCTATAGTCGAGCAATGAACGTTACTTACTAAAGTAAATGCAGGACATAACCCTATCAAAATCGGATGCATCTTTTTATACTTGTATTAGGTTGTTGTCATGGAATTTTAACTTTACAGCATAATAGATCCTTCACAGTTCAGACTTGTGTGCGAATGTCATTTTTATACAACTTCACTTTTGCAATAAGAACGAAAAATTGACGTGTTCTCATTGCTTAAGCAAAGGAAATGATGACTATTACTCGGCTAAGAGTCTTTGATCAGATCTAGCTTCAGGCCAATACTAATCTATAGAATAAAATCGTTTCTTAAGTAATTACTTTGACTTGTTTATAAATACGGCAGTAAGTACTTTGGTAAAGGTTTTAACTTGAAGGTTGGACGTAGATAGTTTTATAATATTAGTTATTTGATATAGTTTGTTAATTTATTATTAATTATGATACTATAAGCCAAAATCTATTACCTTCATACGTGCAATTCTTGTATATATTTATTTAATTTAGAATCTCGGAAACGGCTCCATCGTGAAATCTAGTATGCAGGAGGTTTCGGGGGCAATAAATCGATCTAGCTAAGTTTCTATTTTAGGAAACGTAATTTTATCCGTGTTTTCAGGCTATGAAAAACTGCTACATCAAACTGTTATACCGATACAGCAACACTAAAGCTACTTGACAATAGATGGCGTTATTCAGCAACACTAAGTATTTGAAATTTCTCGTCAGTTTGACACATATTTATTTAATATTAAAACCGACTTTTGAGTAATATCGGTTTTAATATTAAATAAACTAAATATTTGGTTTGAGGTTAGACCAAGAAAATCAATTGTAAAATGTTTTTGGATCAATTCACCATGACAATAAACCATGGGAGAAAACTTTTGGATGTTTCACCCCTAAGGGGGTGAACTCGATCTATTTCTGCAGCTTCGTATCTCAAAGACCAAGGGAAGAAGTTGACATAGGAAACACCTAATACCTAAGGCGTTGTGATAAAAAAGGCTATTTCGATTAAATTCTTCATTAATAAGTCAATCAGTTACCTATAGATATTTTTCTTGACTAAATATTCATCAACCATGAGCCTAAACCATGGGAGAAAACTTTTGGATGTTTCATCCCTAAGGGGGTGAACTCGATCTATTTCTGCAGCTTCGTATCTCAAAGACCAAGGGAAGAAGTTGACATAGGAAACACCTAATACCTAAGGCGTTGTGATAAAAAAAGGCTATTTCGATTAAATTCTTCATTAATAAGTCAATCAGTTACCTATAGATATTTTTCTTGACTAAATATTCATCAACCATGAGCCTAAACCATGGGAGAAAACTTTGGATGTTTCATCCCTAAGGGGGTGAACTCGATCTATTTTTGCAGCTTCGTATCTCAAAGACCAAGGGAAGAAGTTGACATAGGAAACACCTAATACCTAAGGCGTTGTGATAAAAAAAGGCTATTTCGATTAAATTCTTCATTAATATGTCAATCAGTTACCTATAGATATTTTTCTTGACTAAATATTCATCAACCATGAGCCTAAACCATGGGAGAAAACTTTTTGATGTTTCATCCCTAAGGGGGTGAACTCGATCTATTTCTGCAGCTTCGTATCTCAAAGACCAAGGGAAGAAGTTGACATAGGAAACACCTAATACCTAAGGCGTTGTGATAAAAAAAGGCTATTTCGATTAAATTCTTCATTAATAAGTCAATCAGTTACCTATAGATATTTTTCTTGACTAAATATTCATCAACCATGAGCCTAAACCATGGGAGAAAACTTTTGGATGTTTCATCCCTAAGGGGGTGAACTCGATCTATTTCTGCAGCTTCGTATCTCAAAGACCAAGGGAAGAAGTTGACATAGGAAACACCTAATACCTAAGGCGTTGTGATAAAAAAAGGCTATTTCGATTAAATTCTTCATTAATATGTCAATCAGTTACCTATAGATATTTTTCTTGACTAAATATTCATCAACCATGAGCCTAAACCATGGGAGAAAACTTTTTGATGTTTCATCCCTAAGGGGGTGAACTCGATCTATTTCTGCAGCTTCGTATCTCAAAGACCAAGGGAAGAAGTTGACATAGGAAACACCTAATACCTAAGGCGTTGTGATAAAAAAAGGCTATTTCGATTAAATTCTTCATTAATATGTCAATCAGTTACCTATAGATATTTTTCTTGACTAAATATTCATCAACCATGAGCCTAAACCATGGGAGAAAACTTTTTGATGTTTCATCCCTAAGGGGGTGAACTCGATCTATTTCTGCAGCTTCGTATCTCAAAGACCAAGGGAAGAAGTTGACATAGGAAACACCTAATACCTAAGGCGTTGTGATAAAAAAAGGCTATTTCGATTAAATTCTTCATTAATATGTCAATCAGTTACCTATAGATATTTTTCTTGACTAAATATTCATCAACCATGAGCCTAAACCATTTTCCACCAAGTTTTCTCCCATGGTTTAGGCTCATGGTTGATGAATATTTAGTCAAGAAAAATATCTATAGGTAACTGATTGACATATTAATGAAGAATTTAATCGAAATAGTGGGATAGTAAAACATCAGTTAGTAGTAACCTTAATTTTGAAGCATCCTGTACCAATTTCAATTGAAACGTGTTAAAAGATGCAAGATAGGCAACGACCTATTCAATATGTTCATTAGAGCATAAAGGTTAAACCGCATCATTGTTGATCCAGCATTGTCTTTTCTATTTTGACCTTTTGAATAAATTTAAAGTTTTATTTTTAAGCGGTGACAGTTTAGGATTTATGGGGATCAGCTGCTAATCAGGTAGTCGCAAGTTCGATTCTTACCTAAGCACGTTAACAATAAAAAAGGGGTTTGAATTTGGTTCAACTCTGTTTCATGTCGACTTAGTACAACTTGAAGCTAATCATATAAAATAACGCGATCACAAAACTACTTTTAGAATATTTATAAAATAAAAAAGAATAGTTTTTCAAATACTATATAAATAATTTCGTATTGAATTGATGTCGGTTTTCCTGTCTTTTATTAATTTGTTAAATATATTTTTCATCCCCCCCCATCTCGGTAAGAGTTTTTTTGCTATTCGATATCTGAGTACAACAGCCGTTTTTATCACTGAATTGAACTTTCGCGGTTGTTAACTAAATTATAATTAGTACTCTCGATATATACCAACTCACGATTTAGTTGGTATATATCGAGAGTACTAATTATATTTTTTAGTTGAATTTGGTCTCTATTCACCTTCAGGCCAATCCAATTCAAAATCCCGGTATCCAATTTTGCTTTACTTGGCCTGAAGGTGTATAGAGACCAAATTCACCTAAAAACATCCTGTCTAAAACAAATTTTCCAAATGTTATGGTGGTAAATAGGTACGATTTTGGAGAAAAAGGGAAATTCACAAAAAAAGTTTAAAAAAATGGGGGGTCTGGGATTTTTTTTGGCCAACTTGTATTCTTCAAGTGGGCCCCCAAACACGCTCATTTGGTATGTCGGTCCCTCTACCAAACACCATGTATACAAACATTATATAAACAAACGTTTTAAAAACATTTTATAATTAATATAAAAAAATATGGATGTTGTTAAAATAACACCAACCACCAGATCACGGCACATAAGTTGAACTATGACCTTGAATGCGCAGAGAGGGGCCGTACGTAACCCGAAGCAACGCGGCGCACAACAATCACACTTACTATAGTACAATCGCGTTTTTTTTTCTTTTTATTTCTGTCTAATGTCTACGTACTAAGAGTTTTTCTACGACGTTCCAAATCCAAATCACCTAACTTTCATACAACATTACAGGCCTGGTGATGTAATGCCTTACTTTACGTTGAAATTGCGTGATATGTAAATTTTCGAGCAGGTGGTATAAAAATAAATTAATTTACCTATTGCTTGCTCATTTCATGCAACTTCGTATTTAAATAGATAATTTCAACTTGTACGTGATTAACAAATAAACTTACCCATAAATATAACTTTTGTTTTGTCTGTAATAAGGAAAATTTGAAATGCCCTATAGCGTTTTAGCCACTTAAAAAACGTGGCTAAAACTCTATCCGCGATAAGCCAAATAAAAAGAAACCTCATTCTATTAGTCTATGGCCGGTCGCCATTGTTAGATAGGCGCGCAAAGGAAAACTGATTATTTTTTCCCTTCCAAAAAGGAGGAGGTACTCAATTTGACTGCATTTTTTAAGTTTGTTACCTCATAACTTCTGATTGGGTGAACCGATGCCAACATTCTTATAATTTTTTTTGTTTGAAAGCTGGTGGTTCCCGTGTTGTCTCATTTAAATTTCATCAAATTCGGTCGTGTAGTTTTTGAGATACTCTCCAATAACTGTATACAATAGAAGTCGGTATTAAATTTTTCAAATTGTACTTGTTTAGAATTATTTTCTTCACAAGTGTGTTAAAAAATGTCGTATGATACACGTGTGTTTTGGTGATTACCGTCCTCGGCTCTCTTAAGGCTCAATGGCGCCTCAGCGGTAATCACGAACATTACACACTTGTAGCATAATGTACTATTATTATTAAAATAGATAGTATAGGCGAACGAAGTAACAAGCGGATACTAGTCCGAAATAAAAAACAAACATACAAACGTAATGTGCAATACTAAATCGTGCCTTAGAATATATTACAAGTCTTGAATAGGAAGTTACATCAAACTAGGAAGATATAGGCACGCTACAAATTGCGATTACATTGAACTTGTTCATTTTAAATGATAATGAAATCATGAAACAGTGTAATGACACCCTAAAGTGTTTCATGGCGATACAAGTGCAATTTGAAAAAAAATATACCGACTTCCATTCTATTACTTTGGTAAAAATTACTTATTGGAGTGTAACTCAAAAACTACTAATTTGAATTTAATAAAATTTACATGGGACCACACGGAAAGCACTAGCTTTCAAACAAAATAAGAATTATGGAAATCGGTTCGCCCAGTCGAAAGTTATGCGGTAATAAACATAAAAAATACAGTCGAATTGAGTCCTCCTTTTTGGAAGTCAGTAGAAAACTACTAAACCACCAATTTTATAAATATTAAGGTAAAAAAAAACGATATGAAAAATATTTAGTGACACTTCCGCTGAAAAGAAAACAATGATTTTGGCCTATGTGGGGGCGTGCACCACCTTCCCTCCCGCATAAAATGCTAATAGGATGAATACAAAATAAAAAACACAAGAAACCCCAATTAAACCAACACCGATTCGACACGTGTTTCGCCTCTACACGAGGCATCCTCAGGAGATGTTGACTCGTCGAGCGCTATACCGACAGTCTATGTCGGTAGTGTATCTAGGTGGTGCACGCCCCCAAATAGGCCAAAATCATTGTTTTCTTTTCAGCGGAAGTGTCACTAAATATTTTTTCATATCGTTTTTTTGATAATGGATTTCCGCAAAGTAACGCCTGAATCAATAAATTAAAGATTAAGGTCTTATAGTAGTTTATGCAACTGTCATATAATAGAGGGTATTAAAACATGAGAATAGTTTTTTTTCAAAATAAGATTACACGAGTGTTTTAATACCTAATTATATGCAGTTGCATACACTACTTTATTTAATCTCATAATAATAATATACTGCTTCACGGTTGAATAACTTCAAACTTCAAACTTTATTGGGTAATACGTAACACAATTTGAAAATCGTAACTTAGATAAATAACATCAATGTTTTAAATGTACGATTTGTGTGTTGGCGTCCGGACGAGAAATTCTGTTTCCCGGATACAAACCTCTTCCCGCAACAAGAACATTTTAATAGTTAGTAGTAGGTGTACTTAATTAACTTAAACAATAATTACCGTTTGTTAAATTCTACATAATAATATAAGTTTGGTAAATGGGTATTACAGATTCAGTGGTGGGTATCAATTATTAAGACAAGTATTGTGATATGATATTTACCCGGTTGAGAATATTTGGTAAACTGACAAAGGTGTGGTACTTACCCATCCGGACTTTGTAAGTCCGACCCCCACAACATGTGGTTTCACCAAAGAGTAAATCTATGTATCTATCGACCTAGTTATATTTCGAAAACGTAAAATGTAATACGAAATTCTAAGAAGGTCGGTGCAGCAACAAGATATCTAGATATCTTTTAGAATATGCTGTCATATTATTCAGCTTAAACATCTTACTTTTTATGTAACTATTCATTAACATAATGCAAATCATTAGAAATTATATTTATGTAACACTTATTAAGTACAGTAATCAACTCGTCACTTTTCATAAATTTGAAACGACCTAATCTACTTGCAGACTTCTATCGTCTATCTAATAATAACAAAGTTTGATCCCCCTCTTTACCCTCCTAAGTCATCCCTGTAAAAAAATATAAAGGTACTTACACCATTTTTATATTGAATGAACTATATAAATAAAAAAATTCACACCTGGAAGTATTAAAATAAAGGACAGATCGAGTTTTAAGTGACTGGGGCAAAATAAATACAATACATAATAAATGTCCCGTTATGATGTTAAAGGTGCAAGTTGGTAGCAGGCTACATGAAGCCGCAGCAAACGACGTGTCGCAGCAACATTACAGGTTTCTATGTATTTTTATGAAACACCATTCGTACTTAGCGACGCGTCGTCGAGCGCCAGACGACACTGTCGCCCGACCGCAGATCAGTAGTGCCGCTTGTGGGTACCAATCTACGTAGTAAAACAACTGAAAAGCTTTTAAACTGAACCTTTCGTATCGCTTTTCAAATGTTTGATGCCATCTGCAGTTGCCGTCTGCAGCCGGGTTCGAAATCATTACTGTAGCGACATGAAGCGACGACGTGTCGCGGCGACATTACAGGTTTCTATGTATTTTTATGAAACACCATTATATATTATAAGCTAGCGACGCGTCGTCGAGCGGCAGACGACACTGTCGCCCGACCGCAGATCAGTAGTGCCGATCGCGAGTACCAATCTACGTAGTAAAACAACTGAAAAGCTTTTAAACTGAACCTTTCGTATCGCTTTTCAAATGGTTGATGCCATATGCAGTTGCCGTCTGCAGCCGGGTTCGAAATCATGACTGTAGCGACATTAAGCGACGACGTGTCGTCTGCTGCTGCTACGTGTAGCCGGCTACCAACTTGCACCTTTATTCTTGCATTACTGACCATGTCAGTCTAAAAACTTATATTAGACAAGATAGTGAGTTATTAATAGTTATTAGTATGACTGTGCCTTGACTCTGATTACTATACTTAATTACTTCAGATTTGATATTCAAGTCACTAAAGTATAAATACTTAAAGGTAAAGTTTCTGTTACGAGATGTATTTATATAATTTCAGATTTATAATCATATCATAAACAGGCCATTTTGTTCACACTGCTGGGACTCAAGCCTTCCTTACAGAGAGAGGAGTCAGACCATAATCCTCCACGCGGGCCCAGTCCGGATTGGTGGATAGGTTAGTGGCCAACCCATGTCGAAGTTTTCAGGCTGCCCGAAGGCCTGCGAAATAGCCTAAGGACTGTTGTCCTTAGATAAATAACCGACACCGAGGGCTTAACTTGTAAGTAGAGTTTCCACCTCGGGAGCAACACTATTTTGAGTTCGAGTGACGTACTTTGAAAACGCTCTCGCCTTAAGAATATTTGTTTGCACTCTGGGCAAAAAAATACTATTACAAAGTTTATTCTACAAACACAATCGAAACAAGTGCAATTTGAAAAATTTAATACCGACTTCCATTCTATTACTTTGGTAAAAATCAGTTATTGGAGTGTAACTCGAAAACTACTGGACCGAATATGTTAATGTTTACACGGTAAGTATCAGCGATCAAACAAAAAAAGAATTTTGGAAATCGGTTCACCCAGTCCAAAGTTAAACAAACATGAAAAAAATGCAGTCGAATTGAGTACCTCCTCCTTTTTGGAAATCGGTAGAAAATTGTAGATTATTGCCTATAATATATTGCTAAATAAAATATTGCCTATGCTTATAAAGAATTGAAATAGTTTATATTTGCGCGTTATAAAATCGTTCAAAAAGGTTTCATAGGTTTAAAGTTAATGTTTTTTAATAAACAATTGATCTTAATTGTAAATTAAGAAACACAGTTCTAGAGTAGGTAGTGCAGTTCTCACAGATCACAGAAACAAGGGAGATATGAAAAGGGGACGGGCCCAAAAACATTGCTCGCGTCGGTTCGCAACTTGTGTATTATGTGACTGAACGCCGGTCGCGATATTGCATGTAAACAGTTTCCAATGCTTGCTCTGTACTTACGTATATTCAAACGTTAAGTTGTTGTATAGGTATTAAACCTATATTATATATAGAAATTTCTTAAGTTTACGTAAAAATCATCCAGTTATTAATGGATCACTAATTGATTTACCTTCTCCCTCTAATATTTCATCTTGATGAAGTTCTTAAAATAATAATATACTATGGCATATGAAAACAGTAATATTTGTGATGAAGGGCGACACTAGGTAGACACTAGGTAGGTTTTGCATTTGCATTTGGGTGAAATAGGCCTATTGACATGAATAGGGATATAAGGCACCTGAAAACTTACTGCCGTCGCTACCGGGCAGCTAGTTGCATATATAACTCATTTATAAATAATAATAAAGTAATTAAGTAAGATTAAGAAACACTCAAAAGTTTAGTAAACCATGTGTTGAAGGGAAAATGCCAAATTGCTGGCTGCATTTCCACGTTGAATAGCTATGCTGATACACGTGATAGACGTTTGTGCAAAATATGAGCCAGCATTTAGCCGTGCGATTCTCTAACGGCCGTTTTCAATAATCTATCTATCCACAGTTTTCCTTACTACGGATAGAAATTTGACACAACGTCCATACAAATAGTGTCAAATATCTATCTCTAGTAAGGTAAACCGACGATACGGTTATTGAAAAGGGCCGTTAGAGCAAACATCGTTGCATCTTTGACAACACCCCTGAAACAAATGACGAGATGACAAGAAACGTTGGAAAAGCAACCTTGTGTACAAGGGCGATATCTCATAGAGTAGTTGACATCGGTGAGCTCGTCGACGAGCTCTTCCATCATTTTTCACAGAATCATTACAGAATCGCACTTGCTGGTCACCTGACGCTTCAACCGAAAGATTGGCCAAGTCCCTGAATATTTCGTATGAGTCTATATCCCACGGAGCCAAATTTACTGCTATAAATATTTATGACTCCAGCATCTTGCCCGGCAAACACAGTAGCTGCAACTTCGAATCTTGTTTTCTTAAAAATAATATGTATTTATACCATTCCTACTCTAAAAAGCTTATTTTACTCACTGAAAACAGTGATAAAAAGGCCTTTTAATCACTGTATTGGTGTTTGAACTTCGCACACACCAATATATTCGATCTCCATCTCAGTGCTTATACATCTTCCTTACGCAAATAATAGTCGACATACAAACTCTTTGCGCAAGTAACTCCTCGAGATTTGATTGGTCGATATTTGAGACAAGGAGTCTAGCATTAGAATAAAAACTGTATTGTGTTCTTTGCTGCGATTATAGAAAAAAAATATAATAATAATAATAACGCAGGGGCGGCTTTGTGGCGAGCCGTCGGTGAGTGGCGACACCGCGGACTCTGATTCTCCCTGGGGCTAAATGAGACCCCTGACCCCCGGCTTGCCTTAATTGGCCGTCCGGGGGTGGAGACGCAAGAGCAAGTAACAAAAAGCTCCAAGGGTGGAAGTGTTAAAGGGCATAACGCCGGTAGTAGCGCTCTAGTGAAACCGCAGCACACCTCTCGACACTCTTTAGCCATCCACGTTGCCCCTTTTGTCACCACTCATGGTGGCCTTTATGGGGGGCCCGTTTAGTGGATGGGAAGTCACCACCTGCCTTAATATTTTAACATGAGACTAAATTGGCAGGTGCCGTAGTCTCTTCCATAGCCCACTATCTTCCTTATCACTAATAAGTTCATCTCAATAGCCTGGCCATTTTACCCATATTTGTAATAGTTATAAGTACCATGTTACCCTTCATCCAACATTTTTTCTGTTTTTTATACTCCTTTGTATTTTTATACCAAACAGGCCTCTAAGTGTTGGCTACAGCCCCACTTATCCCTTTGTAAAGGACCGGATGAAATCCGAGATTTTAATTTGAATAAAAGAAATAATAATAATAATAAATAAATTACTCTTATGTTTAGTAATTGTTCTAATTTTAATGTGCATTTTAATTAACTTAACCTTCCTTTTTTCTTCATTAAATGTCTATTTTCGCTTAAATTATTTCTTTTTCTCGTTGTCAAGGTATAAAGTATAGTATGCAACTCTTGAATAAAACGGATTTATATCGAGGACCATGAATCACTCGCATCGCTCAGGATTCTAACACTTGAATAACTCGCTACGCTTGTGATTCAATCATCACGTGATTCAGTCGTTAGAATCCTTCACTTACTCGTGATTCATCTATGGCCCTCGCATTAAATCCGTCCTTTATTCACTAGTTTCATAATATACTATTATTTCAGGCGTAGTATAAACCCATAACATTACAATACATTTTTACAGCTAGTTATGTAAATACAAATATATTAAAAAACACTTACGTAGCCTATCTATCACAGTATTTTATTCTGTCTGATTTATAGAAATAAGTTTGAACGTCTCTAACTATCGCTTCAAAAGCACGAAGAAAATATATTTATTCCGAAAAATGGAACGAATTATGACAGTCAAAAATTGCCTACACAATATTGTGTGCCTGGTACCGACTTCGACAAATTACTTCACAATTTTTGGTGTTGGTCGGTTCAATTTTTTGGTAAAAAAATGTACACCCTTTTTGTGGCTTTTGCTAATTACGGGATCGATTGTCATTCACCGTCAATGATGATATCATCAAGATAGGCAAAACACTTTTCAGTTATTGGAGTAAAAAACCTGCTGAAACGAATTTAAATGGGACCACCTCGAAAGTATACTCGACCAAACAAATCATCATAGTCGGTTCATAAACGACGAACTTATCAATAAACACACATACAAAAAACGGTCGAATAGAGAAACCTTCTTTTTTGAAGTCGGTAAAAAAACCTTTTTTCAGAAGCTTGCTGCCGTATGCGAACATTTTATATGCACAATTACGAAAATTCATTATAATCGAAACAATCGATTGGTTTTTCTTATTTAACTTACAAATACAGATAATTATTATAATTAATTATGGTTAATATAATTATGTACATACCTATATAACAGAGTCACTAGCACACAAACACGACAGAGCACAACCTAAGACTGAAACGCAAACGCGAGCACCACGCGGTTTTATAATGTAGAACAGTAAGAGTAGTGTGGATAAGCCATGGAATTGTTTTTTTTAATTAAGTGATCGAAATAATTAAGGCGAAGTACAACTTTTCCAAGTGAATGATAAGCATGAGATTCTAAATTTAATTGTAACAAGAAAAAAGGTTTTTTATTGCACGCAGAAATGACGGCCGATGAACTCAAAAACTTCTAGAGTGGAGACTACGGATCGGCAAGCGCAGCGTAGGACCTGATAAAGGTATACTAAATCTAGCAAAAGGTACTTTAGGGATTGGCTATAGACTTAAATGGTATTACAATATGTTTGAGTAATAATCCTTATTGCAAAAAATCTGCCGTACCTAGTTTTGTTGGTTTTTTGTGATTAAAAATAATTCTTGATGAAGATTAAAGCTAATATTATTTATTGTAATCAAACCGTATTTGCGTTTAATCTAACTGTACCACGTACAATGAATACGCACGGAAAACATTTTCTAATATGAATAGGTAGCTAATTTTAATAACTTTTCTCCATTTATAACTACACTCGAATTTCTCTACTGACTACAACTAAACTACTTTACTACTAAAAACTAACTAAGTTCTTAAAATTCAAAACACACATTCACACACACTCTAAACTCACACATACATTTATTTATCTATAAATGCAGTCTTATATATTTCTGATATTAAAAACCATTTTTATTTATAATAGCGTGATCAATATTAGTTTTAATTTTAGTAATCTACTGTAAAACAATAAAAAAAATCAGTCCTTACACTACATTATAACTAATATGGCTAAGACTGCTCTAATGCGTAATAGTGTTTCTGCATGGCTCCGATCATATACAATAAAATTCCAAAAGCCATTAGGGAATTAAGATATGAAGCCTTTAAAAATAGACTAAAGAAACTGCTTTCTGAAAAGTGTTATTATGAGATTACTGACTTTCTAAATGATAGGTTTGACATGAATTGTACTTAATATCTGACATATAGGAAATAATAAATGAATTCAGACTATGTTATACTACTATATTATATGATTTTATCAATTATTTCAATTTTAAAATTACATTTGTACGCCATACCAGGCAAGGACATGCGCGCCATATGTTTAAATGTGTAAGATCTTGCATACTGCTTTGTGTGTGTATACCTACCATGTGCTGACAAATAAATGAATCTTGAATCTTGAATATTTTTATTATAATAATTAATTAACTCCACCACATAATACAAATTATGTTGTTGGAATGGAATTCTTGGATGTGGCACCTACTTTATGATTTAAATAACAACCAATGGTTACCTGATCATACCCCAGCACTAGGATTCCCTGTTTCTAGAGAGTCTTGTGTACCTAATCTTCTCTAACATATAAAATTCTCGTGTCACAGTGTTTGACACGGCTAGGCCGATTCTTGTGAAATTTTGTGTGTATATTCAGTAGGTCTGAGAAAAGTATTTTCATCATCATCATCATCCATCACCACGCGGATGAAACCGTGGGGCGCAGCTAGTGTTGTAAAATTTAATAATGAATTATTTAGTCGTAAGTAGATACGAAGCACGCAAGATGAGGATGACACTAACGCGCTGTTAGCCGAGCCGAGTGGACGTGGGGCCACGACTACGAAATTTCAATATTATATACATATTCTACATTACACATTCTATATACATATTCTTTTACCGATAATGACTGACCTCTATGGCAAGTAGACTGCTCATAGTAGTATTACTGCTCATTACACAAATATTTGACCCAGCCAGGGTCGGACCTGGGACCCTGAGCTTCGAAGGCAGGGTGACCACCAACTGAGTTAACATAGTTATCAACAGCAAACCGTATGAGCCGGTCTGGATCTGACAGGAATAATTCTGGTTGAACTACTCTTGCAGTTGCGACGGTTACACATTTTCTTTCTTCACTAGTAAGCCAGAATTTCAGTTTTTCAAAGCACTAAGCAGGCCATTCTGATTTTTGAAGATACAAAAAGTCAGAGCTGACAACTCACCTTGCTTGTGCATTGAATTTCTTAGGCAACACTCTTCTGGCGACGTCTGCCGGATTATGTTTGGTCCGTACCAAACGCAACCGCATTCACGCGTTGCCACAGAATAAGTCATTCTTTTATGGGACAATGTATACGATTCTATAATAAAGTTCCCAATGTTATCCGAGATTTGCCTATTCATAAGTTTAAAATTACTATTAAAACTAAACTCTGTCAAAAAAATTATTACATAATTTCGGATTACTTGGAGGATAAAACAGCTTGGGACTGATCACTCCAGGATCTATCTACTCATGTACTAAGATGTCAAAGTGTAGCGTGTCTTGCCCTACTGATACCATTATTATGTTCTCTTTTCTCAACACACTGGAGCTAATATTTGTAGTACCTAAGTAAAAACATCTATATAAAAAGAATGGCCCCGAGTTTCTTGCCGCTTCTTCTGTGTAGGCTCTATATATTTTGGAACGCGGCGGTAGAGTCTTTAAAGTAAATTATAATGAAAAATTGACGTTCATAAGTGCGTCTTTGATGCCTAAATTGAATAAATGATTTTGACTTTGACATGGTTTGGTAGATCATCTAGCTCAGCCAAGCGGTAAGCGACGAAAAGCTTTAAACATAATGGATCAGTTTTTTTCAATGCAGAACTGAGATTCAGACCAGCAAATTCATCGCGTGAACAAGGTCCGTATCATCCATTATAGTAGTGACCAATCTCGCTCTCATCATATTAACCAAGTGATAAGAAAAAGTCGTATCCACATTATTATGTGTCGTTTCCCACGTGAGCCGGTCACTGCGGCGGTGAAGTGTACGTGTACTGACAAAATAACAATGTTCATTCAACAATTAAACCATTGCTTGCCTCAGATGTGGCTACTATGTCGATGTGAATGTTTCAAATATTGTATTATTATTTTTTATATATATAATTAAAACTACGCTCCACAGACTCCAGGGTCCGTGTCTTTTTTTAACTTGCAGAATTTTGACAACTTACGATAAATTTATAACATACAACAAAATACATACATGAGGAACATATACTTTTTTTTTAATTTAACTCATACATATAATAATACACTTAAAGTTATTGATACATTTTATTCTGAGTTGATGCAAGCATTCACAGCAGACCAGTGCCCGCAAACAGCACCCGTTCACGAGTTGACGCATGTGCCAGCCATCGCCTTCCTCAACCATTTCTGAGGGAAGATGGCCACCCGCTACACGACGCCACCGCTTGCCAACACATTTCCGTGAGCATGTCTGCTCTGGATGCCCGCACCATCTCTTTGTCAGTTATAATTTAAAATATTGTATTTACCTATCTACTGTACATACCTTTTACAAGTCTAGATAAGTGACAATGAAACCCTAAAGCCTATAATAATTAAATATCTAGTATATTTATAAATGTATAAGTGTGGTGTGTAAAATTACATATATGCATATCATAGAATATATATATTGTACTAGCTGGTACCCGCGACTTCGTCTGCGCAGAATTAGTACTTCGTGTAGCTTATTATCTTCCAAAGGCCATAACTATCTTTATACCAAAATGTCATAAAATATTTACATGGTCAAACGCAATTGCTATAATAGTATTAGTAAATTTAAATACTTAGTATATCAATCAGTAAACACTAATAATAAGATACAGTACTTGCGTACATACAACTATAAAATTAATCACAAGGGAAAAAACTGTCATTACATTTAATTACCCTCGACGGTCATCGAGCACGTCTAGTGTATCAAGCTGTCAAAAGGAAGCGTGTTTTTGGCTTTAAAGTATCAGAAAAACTAAGACAAACTTTGACAGAACTGTCATCATTACGGTCTTGTCGTAGGCGGAGATCTTTTTATTATGTCTATGCTTTGCCAAAGAATATTACGCTTTTTCACCCGCGTGGTAGATGGATGATGATGAAATCTCTGTGCCAAAATTTCATCCAGATCCGTTTAGCCGTTTTTGAGTAACAAACATCCATTTATCCATCCATCCATCCAAACTTTCACATTTATAATATATTAGTGGGATTAATGGGAATTAGTGGGATTTATAGTGTAAGCAGGTATATATGTATTGAATGAGTATAATGTATGGTTTGTATAGTTATATATATTAAACATATTTTTCTAGCTACATTTATTAGCATTGCTATATGTAGGTAAGCTTGTTATATACACCTTAAAATATTGTGATAGATGAATGACCAAGTGTTATATGGTGATATTATAGAATGATGGGCACTTGGGTGGTCATACATTTTATTTCACCACAGGAGCTCCAAACTTACGCACTAGATTTTCTCCTCGAAAATGTTTGATAAAAACATATTAAAAAGCAAAATTGACGATGCGACACTAAAGTGGCTGTTTGAATTTGATAGCGAACTTATCCGAGATTACATTGCAGAAAACAGACACAGAACATTTCGAGAATGCAGGTCACAGGATTGAAAATAGTGACCAAAGGTGTGATTTTTCCTAAAATTTAGAAAATGTCAAATATCTCGAATACCGTGGCACTTTCACTAAACATATTTTTTTTATTTGGTCAGGCGTGACCCTCTCTGCCCGCATGTAAAGTGTTATCTACTCATTACTGAACACTCTGTATATAATACTTGGCTTGTATATTTTTTGCGTCTGATTAGTAGATATATGTTTGAACGTTTCTAACTTACTCTATCGAACTCGGGATGTCAGACAAACACTGATAAACATACTAAAGTAACGGAATACCATTCTTACCAATAAAGTACCATTTAAATACGTAGATACTGTCTGAGAATATGTGAAGCTTGCAGGAACAAGTTAAGCAATTTCCAGCGCCTTAAACTTTAGAGTTTAGTAACAGAAACATTGGTGTCGATTCTGTAAGCGTTCTCTAAACTAAAAATCTCTAAATTATGGCAGTACTTATTCTGTTAAGGCTAAAATTCAAATTCGTAAAACACATAAACAATGACAGCACTAAAATTAGATGTTTCTCTTCAATTATATTAACTCGGGCATATTTTAGACAGTTTAGTCGTCACGTAACTTAGTGCTCGCTAAACTAACCTAAAATAACACAAAATTGAATAGAATAATCCTATTTTTAGAAGTGTCATTCTAAGTGTTAAATGATTTTCGATTTTATTGTTAACAGAATAAGGACCACCATAATAAATGTTTAGTTCGGTAGTTTAGTTTAGCTTTTTTGAACAAGTGAATCGCTACCATTGAATTGAAGACATGTAACCGATCTACTTAATACCTTCACGTATATGCGTAGAACTAGCTGTACTGAATTGCTTCTCTAAGTGTTTTCCTCCGTTTGTTTAATTGCGAATGTTCTAAAGAGTTAATCTTATTCCTTCCTCACCATTCCGATCCCGAACTACTCGTTCCGGCCTAACATTGCATCCATATACTGTTCAAAACTTCTTACCACGAACCAAAAGTTTGGCAGTTCCTACCTCTGTCGTGTAAGTAAATTGTGGAATGTTCTGCCGGCGTACGTATTCCCTTGCAGCTATGACCCTGGGTCTTTCAAGCGGGGCGTGAACAAGCATCTCTCAGGACATCATAGGGGAGGCGATTAGTGCAGCTTACAGCTAATGGTCATCGCTTCTTGGTTTTATCCTCGCTTTCCATCAAGCGAGAGTAGAGTCTTTGATGAATCACTAAAAAAAAACCTTCCTTGTATATATCAAAAATATCTGACTACGTACGTACGTTTTCACTGGAGTTACAAGACTTGATTCCTCCATCCCTAGCATAGATCCAGCATAGACGCAATGTAGCCAGCTTTTCGGTGTTTTTCATTTCGAAGAATGTGCGCTCGATCTTCACAGCCTTATTCCCTCATCTCCATTTTTTCATCGAACAACAATACGCACAGGGACACGTCTTCCGTACATGGTCGATATGCCAAAAACACGCACGAAGCGCTTCAAATCTAGCTTCATAATGCGTACGGCTGAAGTATGGAACAACCTACCAGCGTCTATATTTCCCGACATATACAATCTGGGAGTCTTCAAATACAGAATGAATAAATACCTTTTAATATATATATCCTATGTGTTAATCCAGCGTCTCATCTACCTCCTTACCAAATTTCAACAAAATTGCCCCCGCCGTTTGTGCGTGAAAGAGTAAAAACATCCATACATCCATTCTCACAAACTTTCGCGATTATAATATAAGTAGGATTAAGCAAGCATGTAGCACCGTCGGCCGCGTCACCACTTTCCATCAGGTGAGACTGTGGTCAAATGCTTGATTATCTAATGTAAAAACCCCATACCATCTATGACGTCACCAGACGTCGATGAGTAGTGCGTTCGAATAGGTCCTTCGTGAGCGTTTATAGCGAAAATAACGCTAAAAACGCTCACAATGGGCGTTCGAATTGGGAATTTGTGTGTGAAAATGTCGCTCATGTCTCTTTTTGTTCAGCGTTCGGAAGAAAGCTAAAAAAGAGTAATTTTTGCCACCAAAAAGTGCAATTTTTGACCCACGTCCGGAGCATGGTTGTTTGTGATCGTTTATTGACAGCTCTGTATTTGACAGCATAATCATGCGATTTTAGGTCTTATGCTCAGTTGAGCGTTCGAATAGGGTGTGGGCAAAAGTGGCAAATTAACGTTATAGCTTTACGAACGCTTTAACAAAAGAGCCATCAATGACAACGCCACCATTGCCCTCATAAGCTAAACGAACGCACCAGAGATATCGCTACATGGTTGGAATTCTACCATTGCGCACCAAAACACAAATTTTTATTTAATTTTTAAAAAGAAAAAAAACTTTCTTTTATATAGTTTTTCAGTGTTCAAAAAGAAACTTGACTTTTTCTTCTTTTTTGATTTTGATGTTTTTTTTTTGATTTCGTAGCTATACTTTATATAAGATACATACACACCTATATTTAATATATATCTATACTTCAAAGGTCATCCAATATACATTTTATCGAAATTGATACGGACCTTTTTAACCGACTTCAAAAAAGGAGGTTTTATGTTCGCCTGTATGTATTTTTTGTGTCACCAATTTCTTCCCCATTTGTGGACCGAATCCCAAAATTCTCTTCTGGTTTGTTGTGGTCCTATTAAAATTTCATCAAATTCGGTCCTGCAATTTTTGAGTTACACTTCAATAACTGAAAAGTGTTACGCCTATCTTGATGATATTATCATTGACGGTAAATGAAAATCGATCGCGTAATTAGCGAGGGTGTATTTTTTTTTACCAAAAACGGACCCGCCTTCAACATCAAAGTGCAATTTGAAAAAAATAATATCTACTTCCATTCTATTACTTTGGTAAAAACCCATTATTGGAGTGTAACTCAAAAACTACTGGACCGTATTTGATAAAACGTACATGCAACTACTTACACGAGAAGCAACCGCTTACAAACAAAAAAATAATTTTGAATATCAGTTCACCCAGTCGAAATGTATGAGGTAATAAACATAAAAAAAATACACTCGTATGAGTACCTCCTCTTTTTTGGAAGTCGGTAGAAAAGTGTGAAATAACTTGTCGAAGTCAGAAGTAAAAAAAAAATATCCTGAAAATAGTTCAAATTGTGTTATTAGACAGAGACTATCACTGAAACAATGTGTTTTCTAACAAACTCTACCGATCCCTTCGGTGATGAACAAGAAATAATTGTAGGTAAAATTTCATCTAAAGTTTCGTGCCTTTCGTCGCTGTTGCAACGCGATGCGATATTAAAGTAAATTTTGAGGACACATTGCAATGAAATTGTAATGTCTTCAGCATTTATATTCCGTAGCAACTTTGAACTAACCTTGGACATCTTGTCTGATGTACCTTTTGCATGACTTTCATTAAGATAATGGTTGGCAACACCGCAGTGATAGCTTTGTCTCGAAGGTACTGTGAAATCAGTAAGGAGTTAAGGTTGAAGGGCAGCGTAGCAAACTAAATTGCTGGGCAAATTAATCTGTCCGCATCAGGACAAAAAATAACAATAGATTTATGAATGAAACTTGCCTCTAATGAGGCTTGCTGATTCGGACAGATTAACATTGTTTCAAATCAAATCAAACGTTTAATTGCTAGAATACAGATACATTATAAAGTTATTTAGTATACTAGCTGCTATCCGCGGTTTCACCCGCGCGGTGATGGATGATGTTGATGATGATGAATCTTATATAGCCTATGTTACTCAGGGTGAATGTAGCATTCCAATGGTGAAAGAATTTTTGAAATCGGTCCAGTACTTTTTGAGCCAATTCGTTACAAACATACTTACACATATTTCCTCTTTATATTAGTATAGAGTAAAGATTGGGTCACTGTATTCAGCCTGCAAGGTTTTGCAGGTTGAGTACAGTACATTTGCAACGTGCAAATATTTATTGGTTGTGTTAAATATAACTTAAATTATTCGCTTACCAAATGATAAAAACCTACAAAGTCTATGATATGTATTATAATAAAATTTAATAAACATAAATATCTAATTACTATGTCAATATTCAATATGTTAAAATTAACCCGTTGACTCGCGATTCGCCATATTTGGCCAATAATATAATAGACTAGCTGCTCTCCGCGGTTCCCCCCGCGCGGTGATAAATGATGATGAATATTATTTAACCCATGTTACTCAGGGTGAATGTAGCTTTCCAAAGGTGAAAGAATTTTTGAAATCGGTCTAGTACTTTTTGAGCCAATTCGTTACAAACATACATACAAATCTTTCCTCTTTATAATATTATAGTATGATTTCTCAGAAATCAACCTACTTTATCAGGAACTGCGATGTGTGTGGTTAATAAGATTTACTGTTAAATAAGTTCAAAATATTCTTTCCTGCTTTAAAAATACTTGTCCGATAAGCATGCAGTCGATTAACTCCTAAAATTGTATTTATTTATTTTTATTCAAATTCGCACCGTTACAACGACTTACACTAATTATATTGATGATAAATATAACTAGTACGGTTTAAATTAACAATATAATAATATGATATTTACACAATCAAATGAATTAGTTTATCAAAGTGATAATCCGATGTCAATATAAAATACAAATAACAATGAATGTCTATGTGAGAAAATAAATTAATTAAATGAATGTCAAATAATAAAAGATACCTACATGTCAAAATAAAAAAAAATCACGACTTATGGAAAATGTCATTATTTTAAAATGCTTAACAGTTTAAATATTGCCCTTTAGGAATTTATATCTTCGAGTAATTTATTTAAACCATGTTAGTTCGAAAATAGGTAAGTACCTATTATCGAAATATTATGTACAAATAGTACCGACAAATTAATTAAAAATTTTAATGTTGAAGTCGGTTCCATTTTTTGGAAAAAAAACTAAACACTGGATCTATTGTCATTCGCCGTCAATTACGATATCATCAATTGATATAATGCGAAACACTTTACAATTATTGGAGTTACTCAAAAACCGCTTGACCGAATGTGATGACATTGAAATGGGACCATCTCAAAAGTACTCTGTACCAAACAAAAAAGAATATATACAAAAAATAATGTCCTCCTGTATTCCTTTAGTAATTATAAAAAAAAGTTCAAAATAGAATATATTTAAACAACGCCACGGACCCATTGATGTCTGTGAAAAAAAGCATTATACGTTAAAAAGAAAAAAAAGAAAAATAAAAACCCTTAAAAAAATCATCAAATTCGGTTTACCCCGTTGAAAATTTTGAGGTATCAAGTTATCATATTATATTTATAATATCCTATAGAGTCTGGGCATAGACTAAGCGAGCGTAGCCGCGGCAGCAGTGCAAGTACCGTAATAGTCGTTAAATTTGTCGAGTTGCTAATAATATAATCGCAAATTGTCGACAGTATATCGATTACGAATTGTTTGCATTCCACAATGCGTCTTATCATTTGAAGATTTCTACGTGCATTTCGCTATTATAAGATCAAAAGAAGGCCGAAGTCTATTTTTTTATTGAATACTAGCTGCGCTCCGCGGTTACACCCGCTTGGTGATGGATGATGTTAATGAAAATTATCCTATGCATTAATACAGCGCACCATCCATGGCAAATTTCATCAAAATTGATGCAGTCGTTTGAGCGTAATAGAATAACAAACATCCATAAATACAAACTTTCGTGTTTATAAATTAGTAAGATCAAACGCAACTAATCAATATCTCCATTCCCGTCGCCTGTCGATATATCAATATATAAGCTATATCGAGGTCATTTTCAAAGCTGACAAAACAATAGTTAAAACCGATTAAATAGACGATCTCAAAAGTAATTTAACAGTTCCATGCTAGGGTTATCGTTATAATCGTAAAAGCTTATCAAATTTGTCTACCGATCGCTTAATTTTGTTACTAACTTGCAATGATTGACAAAAGATAGGTATTTCGAAGTACGACGAATTCAAGATTCAAATTTATCGATCGGTAAGTTCGGTACTTGCACTGCTGTTTAGACATACTCGTTACTGATATTAAATTGAAAATATAGAGTGCAAAGTTAGAGTTTATAAAAAGTCTTTTATAGTATATTAATATTGCACAATTTAGATAGATATAGCCAGTTTTTTCGAAGTATGACGAATTCAAGACTCAAATTTGATCGGATAAGTTCGACACTTGCACTGCAAGTCAGATAGTATGAAAATAGGTATATTATTAGCTATAATTTATTTGCTTACCCGTTCTTTGACCCGAATTAAAGTGCTTTAGTTTAAATGTCGTAGTGAACGGACATTCCAAAATGTATCCATATGTAACTCTAGGCCTCTCACTTTTGTGTTGAGGTAATACCGCCAAAATAAAGGTGATCCATTTAAATTACATGTCTTCAAAGGTCCTATCCTTCCTTCCTAGTAATATTATAAACGCGAAAGTTTATAAGTATGGATGTGTGGATTTGTGGATCTTTATTACTCATTAACGCACAAATGGCGGGGCAATTTTGATGAAGTTTGGTATGGAGGTAGATGAGGCATTGGTTTAACACATAGGATACTTTGCATTATCATCATCTATCACCAAGCGGGTGAAAAAGCGTAATATGCGACACATCATAAACAAAATAATAAGATCTTCGCCTACGTCAAGATAGTAATGATGACAGTTCTGTCAAAGTTTGGGTCAGTTTCTGATAGCTTAGTCATAAGCCAAGTCTATTTGACAGCTCGATACACTAGAGTGCTCGGTGGCCGTCAAGGCTGATAAAATGTAACACAAATACCGCCAAGGGTGATGAAATGTAATGACAGTTTTTTCTATGGTGATAAATTTTATTGTATTATTATTGTTTACTGATTGTTATACTAAGTATTTAAATGTACTCAAATAATACTATTATAGCAATTGCGTTTGACCATGTACATATTTATTGACATTTTATTATAAAGGTAGATATGAAAACAAATTTTTGAATAAATAAAGATTTACTCGTAAGAAAAGACAGTGGTAGCATTTGCAGTGCACGAACTGCTTAAGTGTAACGTAACGTGTCGTTCACGTGAAACAGAACAAACTTGTCATGTATCTAGGGCACACTGTGGCACAGATAACTCACAGTTTGTACGCCGAAGCGTGACGTGTGGGCGTTTACGAAACGAACATTTATTCGCAAATTGTTTGTGGTTCGGTCTTAGAACACTAAATATAAACTAGCGAACTAAAATCTAAATTGACTAAACTACGGTAGTTCTTATTATGTTAATACTAAAATTCACATTCGTGTATTATATTATTGTATGAGAATTCTAAACATATGATTATTCTATACAATTCTTGTTCTTCTTCTTCTTCTACTTCTCTATCTCTTCTTTCTCACTACAAGCCTTGTGATGCTTTGTGATTTTTTTTAAATCCTCTTTCCCTTTTCGAGCCTCACGTGATATTCTCTTCGGAGCCTGGAGCCAGCTTCGATGTGAGACCGGGCAAAAAAATGGTATCAAAATGTATATTGTCGATTATTGGTTATTTTTTATGGGGTAGGGCGCCTGACCTGACGGTAAGTGAGCACCGTTGCCCACGGACATCCGCAATACCAGAGGTCTCGAGGATGCGTTGCCGGCCTTTGAGGAAGGAATAGGCTCTTTTATTGAAGGCTCCCAATTCGTATCTGTTCAGAAAATCTGGCGAATCAAATGGCAGCTGGTTCCACATAGTGGTAGTGAGAGGCCGTCTGAATCGCACGGTTGTGGATTCCCAGATGTCAACATAATCTCTATGAATGATATTGTGGTGTGTTTTGTGTAAGTGTGAATCGAGGAATGAAAGCAGAGCTCCATAGTACCACCATAGTAGAAGCTTTTGAAATGAGCTCTCACCGTCGTATCAGTTAGACGGATAAAGTTACAAACGAAGTTTTGGCCCGATTACGAACAATAATCTCGAATTTATCCGCAGACAGAGAAAGGTCGCCTGCCTCGGATATGTTCTACTGCATGATCGGTATTACCTCATGCAGACCATCATGATGGGAACCCGGGAAGCGTAGGGTAGACGAAAGATGTCTTGGCTCCGTAATATCAGTGGACAGGGGTGACCAAGGAGCAATTGTACATATTGGCGCTTGATAAGGAAACATTTAAGAAGCTGACTGCCAACCTTCAGTTACGGAGAGGCACTTAAAGAACAAGATATGTTATCGTGTGTTTCCATGTCCCGCGACACACGGAATCCTTTAAAGTAAGTCAAAGTCAAAATCATTTGTTCAATTTAGGCATCAAAGACGCACTTATGAACGTCAATTTTTCATTATAATGTACTTTAAAGACTACCGCTGCGTTCCAAAATAAATAGAGCCTACCGAGAAGAAGCGGTAAGAAACTCGGGGCCATTCTTTTTATATAGATGTTTACAATGTTTCTACTTAGGTACTGCAAATATTACATTTTATGGGTGGCAGAGTGACAGCTTGCCAGAAGTGGAGTATTCCAAGCATCTTTGTCTTCTATATAATGTCAGACTGTATAGCCGATTTCTTAATATATATAACAAATGTTCGCTTATTTTTAGCTCCAGTGTGTTGCATTAGAAAAGAGACCATAATAATGGTATCAGTAGGGCAAGACACGCTACACTTTGACATCTTAGTACACGAGTAGATAGATCCTGGAGTGATCAGTCCCAAGCTGTTTTATCCTTCAAGTAATCCGAAATTTTGTAATAACCTTTTTGACAGAGTTTAGTTTTAATAGTAACTTTAGACAGAGAGTAAAGAGAGTAATTTTAGATATACGAAATGGGTCCCCGTGAATTTTAGAGAGATTTATTTAAAGTAATCAATATATTAACGTTGCCTTCCTTATATGTATTTGAAAATATAATGTGTGTTCGTAAAAATTTACATAAATATAAGTTAAATAGTGATCACCACACTTTTAATACTAGAAATACAAATAGGATAGCTGTACCTAGTTTTAGACTTGCGAAGACTAATAAGTCATTCCTAGTAAATTGTGTGCGTTTTTACAATAAAATCCCAAAACACATAACTGAGCTCACAGAGGGAAAATTCAAATTGACTGTAAAAAACGTTTTAATAAAAAAAGCTTACTATAAAGTTCGACATTATATAGAAGATAAAGATGCTTGGAATACTCCACTTCTGGCAAGCTGTCTCTCTGCCACTCATAAAATGTAATATTTGTAGTACCTAAGTAGAAACATTGTAAACATCTATATAAAAAGAATGGCCCCGAGTTTCTTGCCGCTTCTTCTCGGTGGGCTCTATATAATTTGGAACGCGGCGGTAGTCTTTAAAGTACATTATAATGAAAAGTTGACGTTCATTAGTGCGTCTTTGATGCCTAAATTGAATAAATGATTTTAACTTTGACTTTGAAGACTTATTAATAGGCAACTCTCGGATAACATTGGGAACTTTATTATAGAATCGTATACATTGTCCCATAAAAGAATGACTTATTCTGTGGAGACGCGTTACATGGTAGGTAGGTATACGTAATCACCAAAGATAGACCAACGCACCTAGCACCCTAACTTTCCTTTACCTTCCTCAATTCGAATAATTTGACCTACACAAGAAAAAGGCGGATAATCCACCAACTAAATAAATGTATTGTAATTGCAACTCATGTTCATTATAAGTTTGTATTAATGAAACTGGATCAACGTGAGAGTTACGCTTTGTCAATATCGCGACCGACAATTCTTTCGGCTAAGTGCGGAACGTTTTTCAGCTACTTTGTTGACAACCCTTTTTTTTTTTTGTCCCGGGGAAATCCTTTATGGATACCACCCACCACGGGGAGGTAGGTGGTTATGTGGGAGTCCGTATACCCACCAAAACCCCGGGGTGTTCCGTCACTGCCGTCCTCGGCGGGAACGCGGGACAGATTTTCCACACGACCGTGAATTGTTCACAACCCTGAATCAAGGGTAATAGAGATCCGAATAGACTAATAATAATAATAATACCGCAGGGGCGGCTTTGTGGCGAGCCGTTTAGTGGGTGGCAAGTCAGCCCCTCCTTAAATATTTCAAAATGAGACTGAAATTGGCAGGTGCCGTAGTCTCTTCAATAGCCCACTATCTCCCTTGTCACTAATTAGTTCATATCAATAGCCTTGCCATTTCCCCCATTTTTTTAATAGATATACCATGTCACCATCCATCGAAAATGTTTCTGTTTTTTATACTACATTGTATATTTTATACCAAACGGGCCTCTAAGTGTTGGCCACAGCCCCACTTATGCCTCTGTAAAGGGCCGGATTAAATCCGTGATTTTTTTTTAAATATAAGTAATAATAATAATATACCGCTGAGGCGGCTTTGTGGCGACACCGCGGACCCTGATTCTCCCTGGGGCTAAATGAGACCCCTGACCCTCGGATTGCCTTAATTGGCCGTCTGGGGGTGGAGACGAAAGAACAAGAAACAAAAAGCTCCAAAGGTGGAAGTGTTAAAAGGCATAACGCCGGTAGTAGCGCTCTAGTGAAACCGCAACACACCTCTCGACACCCTTTAGCTATCCACACCAACGTTGCCCCTTTTGTCACCATTGATGGTACAAAAGGTAGAGCGACGAAGGACTCTTGTCTCTCTCTGTCACATCGAAGACGAGGGACTGTTGTCTCTCTCTGTCACATGTGCGCGACTGTACCCATGCGCAGCTATCCCCTCCACATTTCGCTCAGCGCTAGAGTTACGTGCCGCGGGTTATAAGAGCTGTTATGCTACGACAGTAATAATATAATATATAATAATTAATAGCTAGTATCTCTAGGTATTTAAAAATACCTAGAGATACTAGAGAGCTACCAACTAAGTAGCCAAGCAGCTCAAGCAGTTCAAGACAAAACTCATTGGGTGGCTAACAGATAAATATTTTTATGGCATCAGCGAATTTTTATATGCAGGATAAAAAGGACATGGGTACATATTAGGAATATTAATAATCTAGTTAGAATTGAAATGTAGGTACTATAGGTGCTGTACTGTACACGTGATATTTTTGTGTACGCTCAGAATTCAAAATCATTTATTTCGAGCAACCAGGGCTCATCAATACATCCAACTTATAAAATGACATACTTAAATTATTCAGTAGACGAGTAAAATACAACAGGTAGCTCAGAGCCATTCTTTTTATATACTACAAATATTACATTTTATGGGTGGCAGAGTGACAGCTTGCCAGAAGTGGAGTATTCGAAGCATCTTTATCTTCTATATAACGACGGACTTTATAATAAGCTTTTTTTATTAAAACGTTATTTACTTGAATTAGCCCTCTGTGAGCTCAGTTATGTGTTTTGGGATTTTATTGTAAAAACGCACACAATTTCCTAGGAATGACTTATTAGTCTTCGCAAATCTAAAACTAGGTACAGCTATCCCATTTGTATTTCTAGTATTAAAAGTGTGGTGATCACTATTTAACTTATATTTATGTAAATTTTTACGAACATACATTATTTTTTCAAATACATATAAGGAAGGCAACGTTAATATATTGATTTCTTTAAACAAATCTCTCAAAGATTCACGGGGACTCATTTGGTATATATCTCCAATAGCACGTTTCTGTAGGATGAAGATGGTCTCTATATCAGCCGCTGAACCCCATAGCAATATCCAATATGACATTACGCTGTGGAAATATGCAAAATACACTAACCGCGCCGTAGAAGCGTCTGTTAACTCTCTTATTTTACGTACCGCATATGCAGCAGAACTGAGTCTCCCAGACAGTGCTTTTTTATGAAGACCCCATTGTAATTTTGCGTCATTTTAATGCCTAGGAAGACTGTTGCCTTGTCCATTACGAGTTTAACTCCATCAAGCGTAACGTTGGGTTGGACTTCAAATATGGAACAGTAGGCAAAGAAAACTTCAAACATTTTGACTTTTTTTTAATTCAGAAGAAAATTATAGCGATAAATTGGCATTATTGGATAATTGGCATCGCGATAAATTTGGGGATAAAAGTGGGAAGAGGCGGACGACGCTTGCCGGCGATCATAAGTGAGTGCCGGTAGAGCGGTCGGGGTAGGCAGTTTGTAAATGTCATTGTTTTCTGTTGCGTAGGTATGCTACCAACAAAACGTAGATGCGATGTGCACTTGTTTAGCGGCGATGTTGACATCCCTACACGCGTCTCGCGACAAACCTGCGAGAATCAACGCTAGTAGGGAACACGTTCTACTTGTAGATATTTACTTACTATGCTATTAGTATCAATCGAACACTATCATCTAATAGTTAGTAACACCTAAAATTTGACCTTTTGAATACATTGTAGATAATTATTTGACCCCAGAGGCTATTTGCGGATCACGACAAACAATTAGGATGGCTGTGATGCATTATGCTATAGGAACGATTATTTGTTCTCACGGTATGGAAACAAAGATTATGTAACTTCAATACCGTTTTGTAATAGTTTTCAATTTAATCTGCCCTGTTTAAGGGGAAAGAGATAAAAGAGTATTCTCTACTCTGGCAATTAATGCATTTTGTAGTGCTTGGAGCGGACCTATATATTACTGTACTCTTTGGAGCGGATTAAAAAAATGGCGTTACAATTGTATGCTACGTATATTCTATGCTCGGATAAAACGTCGTTTTATCCGTGTTTTCAGGCAATGAAAAACTTCTACAACTCTAAAGCTACTTGACAATAGATGGCGTTGTTGAGCAACACACTTTACACTACACACAGCAAATGTAATGCATAATAATAAAAAAACGTAATGAATAAAATACTTAGATAAACAATATTATTGAGTAACGTTTAAAATATATTTGGTTAAAGAACGCAGTTTAATTTTATAAATAAAGGCTAGGTCATAAAAACAATCTAGACTATTGCAAAATGTAAAAGTTCCGGAAACCGGCCCATCTCGCAGGCGGATTCCCAAAGTATCAAGGTCGTGCGGCGAGATAGTCGTAATGTTGGTCAAACTTTATCTCAGCCAGTTCCCACAATTTGGTCGCAATATTTAACGATGGTCTTATAAACTGACTGACATGTTTTGATACTTTAGACTTAATTATTTTTATGCTGTGTTTTATATTGTTGATACTGTCAAGTGATGAGATGGCCACGTAGTGAGTTCAAAAGATAAATGAAACGCCGGCCTACAACAGTTGCAATGTCAACCAGAACTTAGAACTGAAGTTTTTGTTAATTAGTTAGCGTGATGTGTTAACTAATGAGTTTTTGCTGTAATACGTATAAATAAGTTTAAGCAGTTTTACATTTATATGTAACTTGCAGTTTAATACAATTAGTATATTTATGATCGAGCTTCGTTCGTAAGTAAACAATGAATTTTCTTGGTCTAACCTCAAACCAAACACTCATTGGCTTAGTGTTGCTTAACCACGCCATCTATTGTCAAGTAGCTTAAGTATTGTAGCAGTTTTTCATTGCCTGAACACGGATTAAACGAAGATCTAAAGCTAGATCGATTTATCGCCCCCGAAACCACCTGCGTACTAAATTTCATGAAAATCGTAGTAACCGTTTCCGAGATTCAGATTATGTACATATATAAGTATTCTTTAAGTGTATTATATTATATTTTTTATATTTAATATCATATTATTTATATTATTTAAGTATATACAATAATGGAGCGTTTAAAGGTTTTGGATCGATTAGATATTGAAGTTCTATTGTGTTTTGTATGTTAGCCTGATGCTACTGATATATAATTTTAGTTAGAAACACGTTTGTCAGTTCTAGATAAATAAGAGTGGCTGACTAACGTCCAATTATGAAAAAAAATGGTAAATTGTACAAGGTATTCTATCTAATGTTGAGGGTTTTTTACACTATCAACTTCAAACATGACTATTAATTTTCTTTACTTTAAAAGACTACGCTTAAAGTTTGACGTAATTTACAGTTGCTAAGACACTGTCACTATTTATTATGTAAACAAAGACTGATCACTGAGACCACAGTAATATATAGAAATTATCACAACACGAGAATCACAAAATATCACAATTTCCAATAAACAACAACACAATAAACTCAACCTGTATTCACGAAATAATTATGATATGTCGCTTTATCAATTAAAATTACCCGAACATACAAATTGTAAGTACTATATAAAAGCTTTGTAACTGTTAAAAAAATATAACAGGAATAACAAATGTACAAAGAATATTTTTAGTTTAACCGACTACTAAAAAGAAAGGTTGTATGTTATAGTTTAACCTACATTCAAAAGATAGGTAATATGTTTGTCTTTCTTTTATAGATATCAAGAACAACTTTTAGTGTTCTGAATAAAATGGTTTTAAATGAGAAAATGATATGGAAACTATTCTATGGAACTAAAAACTACAGTGTATGAAGCGTTATACAAATTCTGAAAGACTCACCCAAATTTAATATTTTATTCCAATATTTATTTTATTAATTGTATTTACTTGCCAGTCATAATTTTCCTGTAAGACATTAAATACATTAATACATGTTATAAATAAAACAAAAAAATACGCGTATGAGACTCTTAGCCAAATTAAAAACCAAAATTAGGAAAGACGAGTATGTCTAATTTTAGAATTTTCAGGAAGAAAAATGTTCAGGGTCGTGACTGTTCGTAGATCGTTGCAGGCGCCAAAATGTAATGTAATGTATACTTACATTGAGAATATCTAGAAGAAGGCCTAGCTAGCTATTAGAAATGAAAAGGAACATCAGAATTAAATAAAGTTATAATGATAAATAATACATGACCTGGTGGATAACGCTTCACCATAAGTCCATAAACACACGTTTACCAAAGGTTCCAGTTAAATTCTGTCTTATCGGAGGCTTCAGTTCTGGGTTCAGGAGAAGAGAACACATGAGAACACGGGGTACCCCCAATAGTTTATTTATATAACAGGGCGAGAGTACTCATTAAACCAACACCTCACCCTCAACTATAGGTTTCCAGGGAATAAATGTAAATGCTTCTGTGTCTCGACACACCAAATTGGAATCTTCTTATAATATTTTGTGCATTTGACGAAATCGGTGATCCAATCCTCTCTCTCCCAATATCAAAATTCTCAAATCCTTGACGTCTCCTCTGTGTCATTCAATCAACTATATAGTCGGCTGCAGTATGTAATGTTCCGACATTTTTTTTTTATGTATAGAAATACTTTGCATTTCAATATAAAATTTATTAAGGGTTTTGACGGTGTGTTGAATGTTATTATTTTAATATAAAATAAAAGGAAAATATAACAAATAGATTCAGAGTAGCCTATCTATCTGAGGGATAGGTTCCAAAAGTTAAGTTGCTAGCTGAAAAGATAAATGTTAATATTCAATATAACATATAATAAGAATTTACTAGCTTTTGTTGATAAAATCGTATTTGCTGGAAGTTCGTCTACTGCATCAAGGATAACATATTTTGACCAGAAATTTCAACAAAAAATTGAAGTACATAAGTGGATTTCTGTTAAGCTACGATTTTATCAAAATCTATAAATTTTAAGCTAATGTGTGTCTCAAGTATCTGACGGCGTGATACTTTGGCTAAAATATTGGAAATTTTTGTTAATTTTTAAGAGTTACATGAGGCAGTGGGAGTCCAGCCAACGTTGAATATGGTCGAAATCAGGAACATCGTTAAGATTTCCATTTCGATAAATAACGTCGCGAGTGAGTTCATTGTTCTCTCATTTTAAAAAGTTGTCACGTTGCAGGTCAGTATCGAAATAGTTTTTAAATATACAGTACAAATAAGGATTTATGCAGCGAAATGAGGTATGATGTGATTTGAAATTATATTACAATGGACGCTAAACACCAACCGACACTCAGAAACGACAAATGATAATATATTGACATATACTGAGAGCATAATTTCAGGAATTAACACTTTCACTAGAAGTAGAAAAGAAACTGCAAACATTTTCGACTATTCACTTGGTAGTAGGCCTCTTGTGCAAGAGTCCATCTTAGTGGGTACCTGGGTACCACCGCATTGCCATATATTGTACCGCGAAGTAAAAGCGCAATTGTTACTGTGTTAGGGGGTGAATGTGTATGTAGAAAGTTGAATTACTGGACAATATATGGGGTTCAGCGGCTGATATAGAGACCATCTTTATCCTTCAGAAACGTGCTATTCGAGCTATATACGAAATGGGTCCCCGTGAATCTTTGAGATATTTATTTAGAGAAATCATTATATTAACGTTGCCTTCCTTATAAGTATTTGAAAATATAATGTATGTTCGTAAAAATTTACATAAATATAAGTTAATTAGTGATCACCACACTTTTAATACTAGACATACAAATAGGATAGCTGTACCTAGTTTTAGACTTGCGAAGACTAATAAGTAATTCCTAGGAAATTGTGTGCGTTTTTACAATAAAATCCCAATACACATAAATGAGCTCACAGAGGGCAAATTCAAGTTGACTGTAAAAAACGTTTTAATAAAAAAATCTTACTATAAAGTTCGACATTATATAGAAGATAAAGATGCTTGGAATACTCCACTTCTGGCAAGCTGTCTCTCTGCCACCACTAGAAACATTGTAAACGTCTATATAAAAAGAATGGGCCCGAGTTTCTTGCCGCTTCTTCTCGGTGGGCTCTATATATTTTGGAACGCGGTAGAGTCTTTAAAGTACATTATAATGAAAAGTTGACGTTCATAAGTGCGTCTTTGATGCCTAAATTGAATAAATGATTTTGACTTTGACTTAGACTTTGATATAAACTTTACAACCAATGTTTTGAAGTGACAAGCGCAGTCAAGTATATCACGCAAAACTACAGTTCTGAGGTCTTGGCGGGATTATAACTTATCATGAGCAAGCGTAAAACCACTGAAATGATTATCTAAAGAGACTTAGAAAAGGTACTACGCAAAAATTATGAACTTAATCGTCAAGTATCAAAACATGTCACACCTCTCACTCAATATTGTATTACAAGCTCGAAGCACAATTACAATAACGCAACTGTACTCGGATTACTTTGTTTCTGTATTACCACATCCCATACTGCATTAATAACTAGTGTGAATAATCTTAAATCGTAAATTATGTAGCGTCTTGACCTACTGGTTGACCTCTGAACTTCTTCTACAATATTTCAACGAGCACAAACGTTTTATCTCCATGACTTCCAAAAGGTGGAGGTTCTCAAGTTGACACGTGTATCTATTTCTATTACATATAGTCATAGTAGTAGTCATAGTATTTTATTCATAACAATAAGTTACATGTCAAATTAATAGTAGATTAGTAGCCAAGGGCTGTAAGGCATCAATTGCAGCCCGAGATATTTAGGCGCACGAGAGCAGCGAGGGCGCCTATAGTTCGAAGGTGCAATAAAATTGATGCCTACACCCGAGCTAACTACTGCTTTACATCTCGATTGTGAGGTAAGTAGAAAAAAATCGGCATTACAAAAATAAAATTGGGCTGAATGCATGATGTCTATTGCCAGTATGATGGTTAGATGTACGCGAACTTTTTGAAAGAGTGAAGTGTTTTTTTAATTACTTACCGCCCTAGGGCTTTTCTAGCTACATTATTACCCTAGAGCGCTAATTGGTCACCTACAAGTCCCTTTGTGTTTTTTTATTACTTACCGCCCTAGGGCTTTTATAGCTACATTATTACCCTAGAGCGCTAATTGGTCACCTACACGCCCCATTTGGGGGTAATAAGGACCTACTTACCGAATATGAGAGATGTAAAGTTAATTATACGAGTATATATATACATTTTCATATTATGTCATCTAAAATAAAAATTATCAACTTAAATGAGTATTTATTGCCTTTTCTTAAATTCGTCATGTTATATTCATACAATGTTTGCTCAACAAGCCACTTTTTAATTTGACCTTATATACATCCCTCGAAGTTGAGCCACGTACGTCCTCGGGCAGCCGGTTGTAGACGGCTTGTGCCATCACATGTACCAGTTTTGAAGTTTTTCCTAGCAGTCGCGGCACAGCGCGCAGCAGGTGTGCTTTCCGCGTCCCAAAACTGTGCCCGTCTCCTAGTTTGGAGTATTCCTGCAGGTGGTCTCTAGCATACAAAGCTGCCTGAAACCACACCATGGCTAGAACAGTCAGTATCCTCATAGTCCGGAACAAAGGCTCCACTGACATCTCCTGTGACACCCGCGCGATGGCTCGGATGGCTCTCTTTTGCATTCTGAGGACGCGCTCAGAGTCTGCAGCGCACCCCCAGAGCTCGCTATATATATATAGGGGTTCATATATACATATATATATATATATATATATATATATATATATATATATATATATATATATATATATATGTATATATGGCCACAGTATTCGTTCCTTGGTTTCAATCCTTATCTACTCTAATAATAAAGAGGAAATATATATGATTGTTTGTTTGTAATGGATACACGTAAAACTACTTAACCGATTCAAAAAATTCTTTCACGAGTTTAGAGCTGCATTATGCCTGATGAACATACGCTATATTTTAATCATCCTTATCATTCCATCACCACGCGATATACACACAATAATATATGACTTTCCAGTTCTGGATTCGTTGGAAAGGTCTCGGGCTCCGTGAGGTTTATAGTAAAGAAAATTCAGGAAAAATTTAAAAAGAAAAGCGGGAAAATCTTTTTTCACATACAGCGCCATCTCTGATACATAGCATGTACTACAAACAAATATTTTTAGTAGATGGCGCCAAACGAAATGTTACATAAAACGAAGCCATCTGGTGGCGAAACGGAGTTCGCAGGGTTTGCTAGTGTAGTATAAAAAATAGAAACTTTTGGATGGATGGTTACATGATATATCTACTCGTATTATAAAAATGGGTAAAATGGCCAGGCTATTGATATGATCTTATTAGTGATAAGGAAGATAGTGGGCTACGGACGAGACTACGGCACCTGCCAATTTCAGTCTCATTTAAAATATTTAGGCTGGTGGTGACTTGCCACCCACTAAACGGGCCCCCCAAAAGGGCCACCATCAATGGTGACAAAAGGGGCAACGTTGGTGTGGATGGCTGAAGGGTGTTGAGAGGTGTGCTGCGGTTTCACTAGAGCGCTACTACCGGCGTTATGCCCTTTAACACTTCCACCCTTGGAGCTTTTTGTTTCTTGCTCTTGCGTCTCCACCCCCAGACGGCAAATTAAGGCAAGCCGGGGGTCAGGGGTCTCATTTAGCCCCAGGGAGAATCAGGGTCCACGGTGTCGCCACTCACCGACGGCTCGCCACAAGGCCGCCCCTGCGGTTAATTATTATTAATTAATTAATTTAATTATTGTTATTATTAATTAATTAATATTAATAATTATTATTTTTTGTTTTAAATTGATTTACACACCAATAACTGAAGCGTGTTTCGCCTATCTAGAAGATTTCGTAATGGACGGTGAATGACAATCAATCCCATAAGTATAATATATAGTATAAGTAGTAGCAAGGGTCAGTAAAAAAAATGAAAAATATTTTTTACCGAATATTTAACAGACTTAGGCCTAAATAAATACTTTACTCTAGCTAAGCCAAAGTCTTACTTTCGAACCGTACTTATTAAAACTTGGTGAAAATCTTTGGTAAAATATTTTACTAAATGAATACGGAAGTTAAATGTTTAAAAATTCTTCTTCCGGTTGTATAATGCTGTGAAGCAATCAATAGATGTCGCTCCGTTCCCGTACGAAGGTTACAATCAAATAGAGAGTATCATTCTATACGGACAGATCGCCTTGATGACCTAGCCGTGATGGCGTCTGACAGGATCATCGGAAGACACAGGTTCGAATCCCATCTGAGGAAATACAATTTTTCTAAATAAAATTGCAAACGTAAAACATGTAGAGCTTAGATAGAGAAGTTTGGGTTGTAAAAAGAGAGAATTGACTTTTTTTTTTTGTGGGATAGGTTGGCCAACGAGTTGTAGTTGGCAAACGTTATTTCGCACTTTTTACTGTTGAAGTCGGTCGGTAAAAAAAATGTTTTCGAGATTTTTAGTGACCCTTGCTACTTACGGGATCGATTGTCATTCACCGTCAATTACGATTTCATCAAGATAGGCGAAACACTTTTCAGTTATTGGAGTTAACTCAAAAACTACTTGACTGAATTAAATGAAATTTATATAGTAATCCCATTTTAATTTAATTTAATTCAGTCATCGGAAGTACTCGTAAACTGATTCAAATAAAAAATAATTTTTAGAATCGGGCCACGAATGGGGGAGAAATCGAGAAAAAACATACTTCTTATTCTCGGGGTGCCATCTTCTAATGAAGGTCGACACAGCAGCTCTGAACAATGAACGGGTGCTTTTATTATACCACTGGCGTAAGTTCTTCAACCAGGATGTTCTCTTGCCAGTCCGAACACAGATTCTCTTTTTTTATTCGGTTCTAAATAACCTAAAATATATACGATATAACCCATTTAAAGTTGATTAATTTCAATATTAACAATAATTAACTAGGGAGTTAATTCACATCTTTTATAATCAAAGACATGACATCTTTGAATAATCACATAATTTGATTTGTAGAATTAACGTGGGAATGCCATTAAATCCATTTATGCATTGATGTGGAAAATAACAGGTAAAACATACTTTTTTTATTAAGCTGCTAGTGACAGGTCGAACAAGTCGTGCGACTAATGATAAGCGCTGAAGTGGCCCATAACCGTACTAGTACTATCCAGTGACCCTAGCTTGAATAACTGCGTAAGTGTAACGTATATATATATATATATATATATATATATATATATATATATATATATATATATATATATATATATATATGTATATATGGCCACAGTATTCGTTCCTTGGTTTCAATCCTTATCTACTCTAATAATAAAGAGGAAATATATATGATTGTTTGTTTGTAATGGATACACGTAAAACTACTTAACCGATTCAAAAAATTCTTTCACGAGTTTAGAGCTGCATTATGCCTGATGAACATACGCTATATTTTAATCATCCTTATCATTCCATCACCACGCGAGTGAAACCGCGGAGTGCAGCTAGTAATATTATAAAAAGGATATATTATTTTGCTTATTTGTTTGTAGTAAAACTGATTTGAAAAATTCATTCATTACTAGGGCTGTTTAATTCACAACTGTAATAATCTTATGCTTGTTAATTTCAGTGCCACGAATAGTATTTTCAAGCAGGACAAGGATTTGTTTTTACTGTTCATGGGCAATCTGGCAGTCTGTCATAATTTTTAGTAATGTATTAAAACACAGTTTCTTACAGAGCATTTAATGGATCCCAATAATCTATCTATCCACAGTTTACCTTACTACGGATAGAAATGTTGACATAACGTCCATACGAGCAAACAGTGTACAATATCTATCTCTAGTAGGGAAAACCGACGATAGACAGGTTATGAGCACCGACCGGAAAGGTAATTGACAGCGCTAAGGTAGAGGGTAAAGTTATAAAGCAGAGTTATTGGGATCCCCCATTGGTCGTTGTGTACTACTGCAAGCAGAATCACTGTCGCTACCTCTCCACCGCCAGCTTTTAGTGAGTTCCCATTAATTATTTTGGCGATTATATTTTGTGCCATTTTCAAAATACAATCGAGTTATGGTTCACACTTGTCTTTACTCTCACTGCAGTCGGATGTGAATCGTAACTGCCGAAGAAAATCCAGCTTTTTAAGTGGTAGGCCTACTTTGTAAGAGGCCTTCTTGGTGGGTACCACCGGAGAGCCAGATGTTGTGCCGCGAATAGTACGCAAGCATTACTGTTTTAGGGTGTAAAGGGGGTTGTGTAATGGCTCGGCGAATGCGATTCAAAAAGAGTGTTGAGAGCAGTGCATGTTGCAAATGCAGTTTGCGAAAAATTATTCGTATCGTGCACGTCAACGCGTCACGCTTCCCCATACAAACTATGAGTTACCTGTGTCACAGTGTGCCCCAGATACATGACAGTTTGTACTGTTACACGTGAACGACACGTTACGTTACACTTACGCAGTTATTCAAGCTAGGGTCACTGGATAGTACTAGTACGGTTATGGGCCACTTCAGCGCTTATCATTAGTCGCACGACTTGTTCGACCTGTCACTAGCAGCTTAATAAAAAAAGTATGTTTTACCTGTTATTTTCCACATCAATGCATAAATGGATTTAATGGCATTCCCACGTTAATTCTACAAATCAAATTATGTGATTATTCAAAGATGTCATGTCTTTGATTATAAAAGATGTGAATTAACTCCCTAGTTAATTATTGTTAATATTGAAATTAATCAACTTTAAATGGGTTATATCGTATATATTTTAGGTTATTTAGAACCGAATAAAAAAAAGAGAATCTGTGTTCGGACTGGCAAGAGAACATCCTGGTTGAAGAACTTACGCCAGTGGTATAATAAAAGCACCCGTTCATTGTTCAGAGCTGCTGTGTCGACCTTCATTAGAAGATGGCACCCCGAGAATAAGAAGTATGTTTTTTCTCGATTTCTCCCCCATTCGTGGCCCGATTCTAAAAATTCTTTTTTATTTGAATCAGTTTACGAGTACTTCCGATGACTGAATTAAATTAAATTAAAATGGGATTACTATATAAATTTCATTTAATTCAGTCAAGTAGTTTTTGAGTTAACTCCAATAACTGAAAAGTGTTTCGCCTATCTTGATGAAATCGTAATTGACGGTTAATGACAATCGATCCCGTAAGTAGCAAGGGTCACTAAAAATCTCGAAAACATTTTTTTTACCGACCGACTTCAACAGTAAAAAGTGCGAAATAACGTTTGCCAACTACAACTCGTTGGCCAACCTATCCCACACAAAAAAAAGTCAATTCTCTCTTTTTACAACCCAAACTTCTCTATCTAAGCTCTACATGTTTTACGTTTGCAATTTTATTTAGAAAAATTGTATTTCCTCAGATGGGATTCGAACCTGTGTCTTCCGATGATCCTGTCAGACGCCATCACGGCTAGGTCATCAAGGCGATCTGTCCGTATAGAATGATACTCTCTATTTGATTGTAACCTTCGTACGGGAACGGAGCGACATCTATTGATTGCTTCACAGCATTATACAACCGGAAGAAGAATTTTTAAACATTTAACTTCCGTATTCATTTAGTAAAATATTTTACCAAAGATTTTCACCAAGTTTTAATAAGTACGGTTCGAAAGTAAGACTTTGGCTTAGCTAGAGTAAAGTATTTATTTAGGCCTAAGTCTGTTAAATATTCGGTAAAAAATATTTTTCATTTTTTTTACTGACCCTTGCTACTACTTATACTATATATTATACTTATGGGATTGATTGTCATTCACCGTCCATTACGAAATCTTCTAGATAGGCGAAACACGCTTCAGTTATTGGTGTGTAAATCAATTTAAAACAAAAAATAATAATTATTAATATTAATTAATTAATAATAACAATAATTAAATTAATTAATTAATAATAATTAACCGCAGGGGCGGCCTTGTGGCGAGCCGTCGGTGAGTGGCGACACCGTGGACCCTGATTCTCCCTGGGGCTAAATGAGACCCCTGACCCCCGGCTTGCCTTAATTTGCCGTCTGGGGGTGGAGACGCAAGAGCAAGAAACAAAAAGCTCCAAGGGTGGAAGTGTTAAAGGGCATAACGCCGGTAGTAGCGCTCTAGTGAAACCGCAGCACACCTCTCAACACCCTTCAGCCATCCACACCAACGTTGCCCCTTTTGTCACCATTGATGGTGGCCCTTTTGGGGGGCCCGTTTAGTGGGTGGCAAGTCACCACCAGCCTAAATATTTTAAATGAGACTGAAATTGGCAGGTGCCGTAGTCTCGTCCATAGCCCACTATCTTCCTTATCACTAATAAGATCATATCAATAGCCTGGCCATTTTACCCATTTTTATAATACGAGTAGATATACCATGTAACCATCCATCCAAAAGTTTCTATTTTTTATACTACACTAGCAAACCCTGCGAACTCCGTTTCGCCACCAGATGGCTTCGTTTTATGTAACATTTCGTTTGGCGCCATCTACTAAAAATATTTGTTTGTAGTACATGCTATGTATCAGAGATGGCGCTGTATGTGAAAAAAGATTTTCCCGCTTTTCTTTTTAAATTTTTCCTGAATTTTCTTTACTATAAACCTCACGGAGCCCGAGACCTTTCCAACGAATCCAGAACTGGAAAGTCATATATTATTGTGTGTATATCGGCCACCAGCATCTAATTTCTGTAATTTTATGTCCATAATGGAATGTGTACTCAAGAGATTAACTAAAAGCAATAAATCAATCATTGTATGCGGTGACTTCAATATTGATATTTTGGTAGATTCAACTGATAAAACTAATCTTATCTCTTTGTTTAAATCTTTTAATTTGAATTTTTTGTTCAGTGAGCCAACTAGAGTAACCGACTCTTCATCCACCTGCATTAATAATATTTTTTCAAACTGTAAGACTACAGAAAAATCAGTAACGGTGGGAGTTAGATCAGACCACAATGGCCTCGCTATCAAATTCGAAATCGGGAGAACTAAGAAAAATACCATTATCGAACATAGGCCGCTAACAAAAGGTAAACTAGAAAAGCTTAAACAAAATATAGAGTTGAAACTTAGTCTGGTGGAATTCACTTCTGAAGATCCACATGACATTTATAGTACATTATTTTCATTAGTAAGTACAGAATTTAATGAAATCTGTCCAAAGAAAAAACTGCAGCTCAACGGTAGGTTACAATTTGGTGACTGGTCAACTAGAGGTATTCGAAAAAGTAGAGACATAATGTTTGAGTTATATCACAAAAAATCTGTTGCATGAGATGCATAATAGCCCTGCTGGTTTGTACCGGCGTTACTATTGCATATTTCAAAATGAAAAAGTTAACTGTAATAGTTAGACATTACGGTAATGTAAACTCCTTTGTAGATATTGTATCGATGTCTTCTATATTACTGTAGTGCGTCACTTTGCTTTATTGTCAATAGCATGACTAAATGGTCAATAGTTTCCGCAGCGTACGCGATATAAAGACTTTTTTTTGTTATTTTTTTAACTTGGATTACATTATCGAAGTTTTCATACGGATCCACATTTTTGTTAAGATATCCAATAGCCTATGTTCAACCGGGAAAATGTATGATTCTAATGGTGAAATAATTTTTCTAATCGGTCCAGTAGTTTTGGAGCCTATTCAAATCGAACAAACAAACAAATCTTTCCTCTTTATAATATTATTATATATTATATTAGTGTTCATGTAGATTAGTACCTATAGTTATAGTATATATGTATTGTATAGAGTACCTAGTATAGGGTAAAACCCGGATAGTTGCGTCGGTGGGATACATGCTGCAGTTTTGAATAAGCTATGTTAGGGCTGTTGGTGGCATTAACGCTTTACTATAGTTAGAAACGCCCCTCCCACAGGCTCCATTGCCATATCAGCTGGTGGTATAGGTGCAAGCGTTTTGTCTGTGTAAGCGAAAATCTTCCGCGGCGAAACTTTAAAAGGCGTCCTAATTATATTGGTAAGTAGTTTCTGCTGAATATTTTTTGTACTGATTGTAATTTTAGCCAAAATGTTGTTTATGTGTATGTATTAGACATTAAACTACACTGTTTATTTCGTTATATTGTTTAATAGTTTATATTTATTTTGTAAATAAAAAGGGCAAGTATCCGTACCAAAAAGGATAGTTGCGCTATCTACTTTTGCGGATAGTTGCTCTTTTTTTGCATGGTTTAGTTAGAACATTATAAAATAATTTTATTATGTAATTTTCATTAGTACACTTAAATATGGGTCATATTAAAGACTAAAACTAATAAATAATAAATCTGGAAATGATATTGATTTACTTTTGTCTTATAAAAATCATAAAGAGGCGTCTATCCCCGCACGAGGCCACTATCCCACGAAACACTTTTATCGTTAGGCAAGTATCCGGTACAGTAGGCAACTATCCTCTTTTTCAGAGATCAAATAAAACAGGGTTCACTCGAAACCTATACTAATAATGTTTTTAGGCTAGTATACAACATAAAAGACCTATCTATCGATATACATGATACATTACTCTTAGTAAGTACATATTTTTTAGTAATAGAGCTTTTTCGAAAAGTAGGGCAATTATCCGGCTTTTACCCTAGATAAAACATGAATGCGCTTAGTAATTTATTTCTTAATAACAAATCCAATGAGTTAAACTTAGATATATAAAATATTTCATCAGACTTCCACTGCTTAAGTATTACATCTATATAAAAATGAACCCCTATTTTTTCTGCTAGCGCTGTAACTTGAGAACGGATGAAACAATCTCGCTGATACTTTTTTGTTGTGTTAATTATTGTCAGGAGAAGGTTCTATGAAAGAAAAACAAGAAAAGAAGGGAGGTTAAGACGCGCTCCAATCCCAATTTTAGAATAATTTACGATGCTTTACGTAAGGTTGAAAATCGCTTGTTAGATTGGACGATGTAATGCGAAAATGCGTTAATTTTGTACGTTTTCTTTATATTTTTCGATATATACTAACACAATTAAAAAAACTGCTGGTTATTACTTTAGTACTATACGTTGGCTATGTATTACCTAAAAAAATATAGTTTTATCGCTGAAAATTCTGAGAGTTTGGACGTGAAAGTTTATTTTTGTGGTAGGTCCAGGGTTTTTTTATGCTGAAAGAGAGTTATATTTATGAATTCTATTCGGTTATTACTCTTTTCCTATTCCTTTTCTAAGCTTTGTATTTTTTTCATAATATACTATCGATCTGTTTCGTTACACGAAACAGATCACACACGTTAAAATATCTACTTTTTCTTTAATCAGGGTACGAGCGCGCCTTAAGGAGACTACGCGAACGAAGGCGCGGGCAGTCGCTAATGTATATAAGATGTAACCTGTCCTGACTGCCTGTTCATCAAATAAGTTCAAAGAAGTCATATCTGATGGAATGCATCAGTTCTCACCAGTTTTATGGCAGGAGGAGGAGGCATGAGAATCAAAAAAAAAAAATCAAAAAGGCACACATCTCCCTCCTCATGCCATAAAATAACTATGAAACCATTTTTAGAATCACGATGCTCTAACTTACGTTTTAGAACGGAACTCTAAAGTCTCTAATCGTCCAATCAAGCATTCTTCACTCATAAACACAATCCATTGTCTCCCGCCCACGTGCAAATGTAATTAAAATAATTAACACGTGTCACATGTTCTGCTTTTTTCCATTTCTGCCACGAGACCAGCATCCTGAATCATATAAGTTTTTTTTATAATATACATAATTATAAAAGTGACAAGATGTCATAATTATCTGATCATCGGACAAATAACATCAGCGTCACTGTTGATTGAACAATGATAATTGTAGACAGTCTAACAAGCTATTGAACAACAGTCCAGTAGCTCTACCATGAGTTGGCAACATAAATGTCATCTATAGTCGATACTCGATATCGGCTACCTATTAAACTTGTGATTGGCGTACTCGCTGTCAATTTTAGTTCTAAAATTGACCGCGAGGTGGCACTTTTAATTTTTTCATACATTTATTGACGCCAGCGATCGATCTATAAACTATATAATATTCTGTTAACTAGATAGCTCATGAACGTGATGCTAACTCATATTGGTATATATTAATATATAAAATCTAGCTGCGCCTCGCGGTTTCACGCGTTGTGATGGATGATGAAGATGATAATGAAATAAAAAGTAACCTTAGTTATTCCTTATAACATCAGCTAAAGGGCGGCCCACGAAAAAGTTGCATTTTAAAATTGCAATAAAAAAGACAAAAGATATATATATATATATTTTTTTTCTATTGAATAGCCCCAACATTACAGTTTAATATTGGAAGACCACTTCATTCATATGGCTGTCCTGCTGGGCTATCATGTATCTCAGTTGCTAACAAATGTGGACTGAAATCTGAAAAAATGGCCGCTCTATGTCACTTTTGTCAGCTCCAGTGATTAACTTACTAACATTTTTGGTTACTGGAGTTGCCAAAACTGACATAGGGCCGCCATTTTTCAAGATTACAATCAACATTTGTTAGCAATTGAGATACATAATAGCCCTGGCTTGCTTTGCAGTAGCCCATTCCGTCGACCCAATTTTTCATGGCATATTCGATGGTGTGGCCCTCATTGGCTGAAATGGCGATTTCAATCTCGTGCTTTACGTCGTCAATCGTCTCTGGATGGTTCGCGTAGCATGTAGCACTTATCCTTGACGGCTGCCCATGAAAAATGGTCCAACGGGGTCAAATCGCAGCTGCCAAGCGGCCAGTTGACATCGCCCTTTCGGCTAATTATGTGATTTTCGAACGTACCGCGCAAAAGTTCGACTGTGACGATGGCTGTATGGCACGTGGCGTCGTCCTGCTGGAACCAAGTGCCGCTGATGCCTCTTCCATTCGGGGAAAGAAACAATCTTCCAACATGCTGCGATAGCGCTTACCATTGGCATTGCTTCGTTTTCTAAGAAAAACGGACCAATGCCGTCGGACCACATTCCGCACCAAACAGTTGTGCGTGCATTGGTTTTTCCTTGATTACGTGCAAGCGCTGATCCACCGTTGTGCGCACGATGGGCATGCCCACAACCCTAAAACACTTGTGACATCAGACGTCATACTTCCAAATTTGACAGGTCGATGATATGACGTTTTACAACCAATGCAAACCTGGATATCCATTGGAGAAATTATTAACGTTTTCGCGAAAAAGAAATCTTCTTTTAGATTTAATTTGACATCATTTCATATCCTTTGTACTTAGTTGTTTCCAGCGAATTTACATAGCAAGAACATCTTATATCTTCGAGTAAAAAGCGCAGTGCTTTGCCATGCACGGCTTAAAGTGTTGTACCCAGTTCAAGATTCTGAATGGCACTGGAGTGTTATGGGCAAGCGTGACGCTAAACGTCAGGCGAGCGACTTGATATTATATCGATCATGAGAGAGTTCATAGTCCGACTCGAACTTGGCTGATTTTCGGATGGCTGTGACCACAACCTTTTTTGGGGGCTGGATCCGCGCCTGATTACATGTGGATTTTCTGAGCCCCAAATGCGACAGTTTTCCTTATTGACATAACCACCGAGGAGGAAATGAGCTTCATCTAAAAAGATGAAAGCATTTTTCTTGCAGTTTCGTTTGCAGACTCACCATTTTGGAAGTAAGTTTTCAATATTTCCCAATTTTCTTCGAGCGTAAACTTAACCATTTCGTAAACAGCAAACCTTTTACTAAATATTTGACACATTAGCAAAGTCATTCAAGCTGTCAAAGCCGAAATAATCGATAGTTCAAAAAGCAACTGATAGATGGGCCACCCCTTATATGCCTATGAAATACCCTAAAATCAGTCCATCCGTTTCAGAGTTATATAGTTTATACTTTCAATGCATTGAGTGAAAAGTGGTTAATGTAGAATTACAAACAGACATTTTGTTTGTATAGATAGATGTACCTATAGATAGTAGTACTTAATCCGTTGACTCGCGATTCGTCATATTTGGCCAATAATACAATACATTTCCCTGAAATCGATCTACTTTTCCAGGAACTGCAACGTGTGTGGTTAAGACGACGTCATGATCTAATTTTCCAACAAAAGTAGAATGGCTTTTTTGTAATGATCGAACAAGAACCAGAGTCGAACTGCAGTTGCAGCGGAATAGAATGTTGAACGTTGTAAAATAGTCAAATCGGGCTCCAGGGCCCGCGTGCTGGATTATAGCCCATCATTATAGCCTGAGAGGAAGACCGCAGAGCTCCCAGCAGTGAGAACTGCTTATAATTACAAGCGTCTACTTCTAAAAAAAACAGAATTCTTAAAATAAAAAACCAGCCTCTTAGGACACAAGGAATACCAGTGTGGAGCCGACTGTAAACGTCAGTAATTATTATTTACTTCACAACGCCTGCCAAATATCAAAGCAAAACGACGATCAAACTGTTGCTGTTGTGTTTTTGTCAGGGGCAGAATTCTCTTTTTCAACCTATTCAGGTAGAGTCACAGAGCTCGAATAGACCATAATGAGTTACATTCGCGTTGTACTAATATTATGTTTGAATCATATGTGATTTGGTTTCTGAAAACCTCTAACTTCTAAAAGACTATAGTTTATATGTGCACGCCGTTTAGAGTTTTGTTGGAATCGTTTTATGAGCTTTAGCAACTCTGCAATATTATACCCAAAACTTTAACAAATAAATACCTATTCATTCATTCATTCAAGCATGCATTCAAACATACATTAATTTATTCAATCATTAATTCATTTGATCATTCACTCATTCATTTATTACATGTTTTTGTACATAAGACTAAAGTAAAGTTCTTAAAGAGGTTTTAATAAAGGATGTTAATATCATCTTGGGATATCTTACAACGGAGGCAGATTAGAACGAAAGATTAGTTGTAAAATTATCAGAATTCTGTGTTAAGCAGTTTTTTATAAAATCATCCTTAATGAGTTAATTAAATTTTGTATTCCAAATAGTTTGAATGTTACTTTTGTACTGAAAACTTTTATACATTTGTGCATGCCATGTTGAGACGATTTGTATATGAAATGAAATCAATGACTGAAATAATAAGCAATTATTGATGATGGCGGGAAAAAGCACAACAATGGGCATGGGGGATTTTCTTTATTTTCCTAGAATTGTATTTTGTCGCGGTTTGACGAGTAATAATGCTGGATTATTAACCGTTGAGTGTTCGTAAGTGTAAAAAATGGTTGTCTGTAAAGTCGGTTTACGAACGATAGTTGTATGTGTTAACGTCATAAGACAAGCCGAACGCTTAGGCCGATCGTGCCTCTCTATTGCTTGTTGTATGAACATCATGCTTCTTCGTGCGTGCAGCCGGCGCTGGAGTGCGATTCTCTAATAATCCGTCGTTGCGTCGACGAGCTCACCGATGTCAAATACTTTATGAGATACGCCCTTGTACATAAGGTTGTATTTCCAACGTTTCTTGTCATCTCGTCATGTGTTTCACGGATGTTATCAAAGATGCAACGATGTTTGCTCTTAGAGAATCGCACGGCTGATATAAGACGTTATCATGTCAAAATCATGACACGTTGCTTTAAGGCTTCTTCGTCAATTATTTTAGAAAGGTTTAAAAACTTTTTCCACAGCTTTACTACAACATGACTTGGACAGGACAGTGACTTAATTACTGACTGTGACTGAATTAATATAATTTATTACAGAAATAACAAACGTGTAAAAAATAATACCAAAAAATCGAACAGATATCACATGACCAAAAAGTGTGAAATAACTTGTTGATGTCGGTTCCATGATAGTTCAAAAGTACATATTATCACAATATTGTGCGCGTGGTACCGACTTCGACAAGTTATTTCACACGTTTTGGTGTTGAAGTCGGTTCCATTTTTAGGTAAAAACAATGATCTCACTATTTTTTGTGACCCTTGCTACTAACAATTGTTTTCACTATTATTAGTGAGTTAGTGACCCTTGCTACTTACGGGATCGATTGTCATTCACCGTAAATGATGATATCATCAAGATAGGCGAAACACTTTTCAGTTATTGGAGTGTAAGGCAAAAACCGCTTGACCGAATTTGATGAAATTTAAATGCGATCACCTTGAAAATATACTCTACCAAACAAAGTAGGAATCGGTCCATAAAATGGGGAAGAAATCGATGAACATAAAAAAAACATACTTCTTCTTCATCTTCTAATGAAGGTCGGCGATCATCAGTGCAATTTGAACCCTCGACACAGCAGCTCTGTAGCTCTACCATGAGTTGGCAACGTAAATGTTATCTATAGTCGATACTCGATCTCGTCTACCTATTAAGCTTGTGATTGGAGTACTCGCTGTCAATTTTAGTTCCACAATTGACCGCGAGGTGGCACTGTTCATTTTTTCATACATTTTTTAGGGGCAGTCGATAGCGAGCATCGTTTGGTGGCAATGTTGTAAACTCATGGTAGGCCAACTGAACAATGAACGGGTGCTTTTATTATACCACTGGCGTAAGTTATTCAGCCAGGATGTTGTTCTACTGCCAGCACTGCGTTTGCTTTGTATCTTGCCTTGACTAACTGTAATAACTCATAAAAACTTAAAATCGAACATATACGTCCTCCTTTTTTGTAATCGTTTAAAAATTACGAATCTACTTGTAAAGGAAATAAGTTTGGAATGGATCTACCCCTCACGCGACTTATAAAAGCTCAACTAAGCGGAACTCCCCTTAGATATTCGGTCATTAGTGTTGGTGATGACGTCAAAAGCATTGTAAAGGGTAGTTCTTGACATTTTACTTAGTTCTCACTCAATGTTAATAGTTTTTTTTTTCGAATATTACCGTATAAAACATCATCATCGTCTCAGCTGTAGGACGTCCACTGCTGAACATATGCCTCCCCATATACATATTTCCAAAAGCACCGGCTGGAAGCCGTGTCGGTGGACAACCTACGCTGCGCTTGCCGGTCCGTGGTCTCCACTCCACAACCTTCCCGCTCCTTCGGCCATCTGTTCTGCGTGCTATGTGCCCTGCCCACTGCTACTTTAACTGCCTTACCTTCTGGGCTATGTCGGTGACGTTCGTTCTTCTACGGATCTCCTCATTTCTAATTCGATCACGTAGAGAAACCCCGAGCATAGCCCTCTCCATAGCTCGTTGTGCGACTTTGAGCTTATCTATGAGGCCCATAGTAAGAGACCACGTTTCAGCGCCATAAGTCATCACTGGTAACACACATCTTTTTTTTCTTGTGCGTCTTTAAGTTGCTTGGTTTTGTATCTAGTAATACTTTTTATGTCAGCATAATACCGTGTATACAATAACTATGTAATTACTTTTTAATTAGAAATACCTACGTGATTACTCACGTAATATTTATCGGATAGGTCCGGGCGTCCCGAAAACTCCTTGAACAAGACCAACATGTGGTCGAAGCTATAAGACAAGTAGTCCAACATCCGATAATAAATATTGCGTGAGTAATCCCGAATTACTAATTAATAATGAGTGAAAACCACGTTAGTTTTTACAACAAAACCGAGTAGAATATACCGTGTACTTTATACAAGCCGTGTACTTTATAAGTTAGTAATAACAAAAATATCAACAAAGCTATCCTATGAGAGTTTCTTTTTCCTTTTGAGGTACGGAGCCCTAAAAAGGAACTAAATATATAATGCTACATTTTACTTCCTTGCTGTTTAGTTTCATCTCTACAACACTCACTAAAATGCAAAATCTCCAAGCAGGCCATCGAACCTGCACCCGTATGCCTCCACAACCACTGAACCATACTGCCACGTGAACCGTGCTGTGGATATGAGGCGATGCGTGGAGCGTTACCTGGGAGTATGCTCTACTTACAATTATATAATGGATTTAATTATTTTTTACTCTCACTTTTTTTGATTCGTGAATACGTGAACGTCTTTAAATCTGCTACCATAACGGGGGCAATTCAAAAAACCTAATTATAACAAAATCGGGGATACAGTTTGGCGTTGTAGTTTCGCATCCTATACATACCTATACATCCAAAATTAAATTATACCACTGGATAGCTAAAGGATCAAAGAATTTATTACAATAAACGAGAATGCCTTTTAAGGTTATTTTACTCTCAGAAACGTATTCCCGTACAAAATCGTGCCCATGATACAGCCACACCCCATTTTTATTTATTTAACTCGGCGCGAGACAAGTATGTCGCACTGGAAACATTGCCCTTCAAACCGAAACACAGTAATGTTTGCTCACTACTGCTTCACGGTTGAATAATTGACAAAGGTGTGGTTCTTCCCCAGGCAGACTGCAAAAGTTCTACACGACTTATTGCCGTCTAGTAGCTTTCACCGCAGCTATGCCCGCCCGCGTAGTAACTATCGGATAGGAACATTATTGGGCTTTCAAAATGTGATATAATTTTTTTTTTGGGGTGCACATAGGTTAAAGGCTATCTCTGTGCAAACTTTCATTAAAATCTGTTCAGTTCGCTTTGAAAATAAAACTAATAACAAACCAACAGAAACATATACATACTTAATCTCTTCTTAATGACTGATTATTAAATTGTCTGCGTTTAGCATTTAAAAAAAGTCTACGTTTGAAAGTTTTCAATGAATAAGAACCGCTCTTGTAGTGTTTTCAAATAAAGTCGAATTCATCGATCGTCGTTGCATTGGGGGTTATTGGTACGTACTTTTATTCGGTTTTTCCATTTGGTGACCAGCCGTGCGATTCTCTAAGAGCAAACATCGACATCCGTGTAACAAATGACGAGATGACAAGGAACGTTGGAAAAATAACCTTATGTACAAGAGCGATATCTCATATTAAGTATTTTGAGCTCGTTGACGAACGCAACGACGATTCATTAGAGAATCACACGGCTGAACGTATTTATGTAATAACTTTTAGAAATGTTTGTTTTTACATTTTGAAAAATATTTCTTGACTAAAAAAATATTATTTTATATACTAAGTTAAATAAATTTTGAATATATAAAAATTGTAAAATGTAATACAAGTAAACCAATCATGTCATATAGTATAAGTAATATATATAGATAAATAGCAAAGTGTCAACTATAGTTGACAACAGCAACTTGAAGTAAATATTTTAAATATTAAAATAAATTTAAGACATTTTTCTTACTACGAAACCAACTTAAACACAATTCGTGAAATTGCTTCTAAAGATTTTAAAATAATTACACATTATAAATATTATTAAATGGTTTGGACATTTAATAAGACTATATTTTCGAAACATATTTAAATATCATTGACTAAGAAAATCACAAAACTCAAAGAAAACATTTAAGAACAAAATGAAAACCATAAGAATGTATTTTCTACCGACTTCCAAAAAGGTGGAGGTACTCAATTCGACTGTATTTTTTTATGTGTGTTACCTCATAACTTTCGACTGGGTGAAACAATTCACAATATATTTTTTGTTTGAAAGCTGGTGCTTCCCGTGTGGTCCCATTTAAATTTCATCAAATTCGGATCAGTACTTTTTGAGTTATACTCCAATAACTGAATAGAATGGAAGTCGGTATCAAATTTTTCAAATTGTACTAGTTGTACACCTTTTTTGTTTGTAATTTTTTTTTGTCAAAAAAGTTTCTTTTTTGTTTGTTGATTTGTTTTTGGTTTGGTCAAATTAGATCTAAGTAGAGCAACCTACCATCCAGATACGCATGACAAACGCCATACAATACAATATCGGATGTGTGATGTACGCGACACACACATGCACGGTTTGAACAGGTGGGCGTGCACACATATGCAAGTCACTATATACAGGTTGTTGGCAGTTTGGTGTGGTTTATTTGAATAAGCAAAATTATTACTTCTTATATAAATGTTATTGGATATAGGATATATTGTAATCGTGGTATATTAGGTATATAATATATACTTATGTATAATTATACTATACATATATACTACAAAATATATACATAACTATACAAACTATACATATATCATTTAATTATTATAACAAAGATTGTAAGTAGGTTTGCAGTTAGTTATTTCGCGAAGTAAAATGCTTTGACACGATGTTTGAAGATGTCCAGAGAAGGCGCGCATCTAAATTCATAGGGTAAAGCCGGTAAAGTGTTCCATAGACGAACAGCTTCAACACAAAAGGAGGAACATAAAAACAGTCTAATCAACAAATATTGTTTGAAGGTCTCGTAGCATTACATAAGGTATGTCTGTCTGTTTGTAAAGCTTTTTTTTAGAAGTTGCACTGTTTATGAATTATGGTAAGTCAAAGAGACTTGCAATGTGCCTCAAACCCCATTTCTAAACTACGCAACATAATTTATATGTGCTGGTAAAACTGACTAAGAACCTAAAATAATTTTACTGAAAATACGAGAATTACTCACTTAAAACTTGTCAGGTAGATCCGACTATCAGGTAGTTTCGACCACATCCGGTGGTCTTTTTCAAGGAGTGATCGGGACACCCGCTTCGATGACGTTTCGCTGAGCACTTCATTAGAATTATTCCGAACACAATGTGATATGATAAAGTAAAGATAGAAAATATTAAAGCGGAAGACCTCAAATGTCATAAATATGTGTATTTAGGCAGAATGTACATGTTTGTGCCGTTTGGGGGCGAAACTGTAGGCACATGGGGGCCGTCCGCTCTCAACTTGTTTATGGATCTGGCGAACGTTTGGTTGGGGCGACGGGTGACCGAAATGCTGGCGCCTACTTTGGGCAAAAACTTAGCATTGCCATCGAGCATGGTAATGCCGCCAGCGTTTTGGACACTTTCCTCCCAAAATGGAGCTTAGGTATAGATTAATTTATTTGAAATATTCTATATTAAATATGTATTAAAAAATCACAATAAAAGTTTAGACAGTATCCAGGATCTTTCAATTCGAAATAATGGCTTACATAGAAAAGAGAGAGAAGGAATGTCATCGCTATAACGCATAAACTTCAAGGCATTTAAAGGTAGCTTCGGGAATATTTCTTACGAACGTGTTATAAAGAAATGGTACAAGCACGAGGTCCACCTGATGTCAAGTGCCTAGAACAGATGCATTTCCACACAAGTGAAACTGCACCCGTAACCTTGAGACATTAAGTTGTTAAGGCGCGCTCGTACCCTGATTAAAGAAAAAGCAGACTTTTTAAATACCTAGTGTAACGAAACAGATCGATAGTATATTATGAAAAAAATACAAAGGTTAGAAAAGGAATAGGAAAAGAGTTATAACTGAATAGAATTTAGAAATATAACTCTCTTTCAGCAGAAAAAAAATCTGAATAGGTCCACAAAAATAAACTTTCACGTCGAAACTCTCAGAATTTTCAGCGATAGCACAATATTTTTTTAAAGTAATACTTAGCCAACGTATAGTACTAAAGTAATAACCTGCAGTTTTTTCAATTGTGTTAGTATATATCGAAAAATACAAAGAAAACGTACAAAATTAACGCATTTTCGCATTACATCGTCCAATCTAACAAGCGATTTGCAACCTTACGTAAAGCATCGTAAATTATTATAAAATTGGGGTTGGACCGCGTCTTAAGTCTCATGTGCCTGTAATTTCTTCAAACTAAAACACAATATTGGGAATATAACTGCTTCAAGGTAGATATGGTGGCAGTATCCCCGGACGGACTCATTCATACTTCTACTGCTCATAGATATAATACTACGTCACGGTAGTCATATTCTGTAATCAATAGGACTATCGACAGCCGACCTTATTGCCATATGTTAAAGGAGTCACAGACAAAATAGGTCGAATTCTTGACAAATATGCTATCAAGACCATATTTACTCCTCATCAGAAGATTGCGCAATGTCTGCGTTCCCCTAAGGACAAGATTCCTTTTCAGCATCCCGGGGTGTACAAAATTAACTGCAGCTGCGGAAGTTCGTACATAGGACAGACGAAGCGAACTGTTTCATGCCGCATCAAGGAACACATAAAGGCAGTAAAAAACAATGAAAGACACAAATCTGCCATAGCTGAGCATCTGCTGGACGCGGGTCCTAACCACTGGATTGAATTCCATAACCCTAAAATCTTGTCCACCGAACGCCATTACATACCAAGGCTAGTAAAGGAAACTATTGAGATCTCGAAATGCCAGAATTTCAATCGAGGTTTTCAACTCGCCAGTGCGTGGAATCCAGTATTAGGTTGTTTTAAAAATAAAAGTCCGCGTTCAAAATGTGTTCAAAATACTATACGCAGTGATACAGTGAGTGTGTTTTGTCGGGACTTAGGATCGAGTTCGAGTTCCAGTGATAACCGTAGCAAAAGACTAAGAAAGAGGGTAGATCGTTATGTCTGCACCTAACTTTTTAACTTTTCGACCAACCACCCGCATTCTTCAGTCTTCCCGTGAACATGGTGCATGTAACTGCGCCGAAATATCGGGAGCTCATTCCACAACCTTACCACGGTAAATATCCCGTTAATAATCATATAACATCAATAGGAGTACTCAGAAATATAGTTAAATATCACTACTTGACCTCCGTCTGCTGCTGGAATCAAGGAAGAAATAATGTCAGGAAGCATAACTCAGAACAAGTTCCACACAAAAAGTGGTCCTTCAAACCAAAACGACGTATGATTCCAAATACGAATTACTTTCGAGGTTACAAATAGACATGTTCGGTGATTGGTTTAAATTCAGAAGGAAAGCAGGGATTGGTCCACGCGCGTGCTGCAACGTCTACTATGACAGCTGAGTCATAGCGGCGTGAACTATGTTATAGATTTAGCACGACTTTTATTAGGTTATTTTTTTTAAGGCAGTTACTCTTCCTGATATTATTTCTTTGTGGGTTAGAATTAATATAAAATTCCCTTATATAAGATGACGGTAAGTGATCAGCCTGTATACCTTATCACTTCACCTCACCTCATTGTGTGAGCAATTTACAAACATATCTCGTTCACTTGGTAAATTTCAACGTATACTCTACGTTCTACGTAATAAAGACTATTTTTAAAATTCCAACAACAGAAAACACATTGTACAGATACGCATCATGACCAATAAAAAATGACCTCTCGCTACCTTCTTCACCGAACAAAATGATACGAAAGAAAGAACAATAGTACCATTGGTCATGGGTCTAACATAAGTGGCAACTGCACGATCCGATTTTGAAAAGCGAATTTAGTATTCACATTTGCGCTTTGGCCCGCTTCGGACGTCCGCCATATTGTTTTTCACTTTTTAATTTTTGGTTTTAGTTTTTTTTGTGTGTGCCAGTGTTGGAGTTTTAGTTATAGTGATTGAGTGTTGACTTTAGTGTTCTTTTTTTATTTCTTTGTTTTTCGGGTAAGTGTTTGCTAATTGGATTACGTCAGATATAGATAAGGCTTTTATATGTCGAAAAGTTGTGGAAAATGTTCGCATATTTTTTTGTATTTTGTCATGTGAGCTACGTAATTTACCTTCAATGTTGCACTAAATGATCTCCGAGTTTTTGCTAGTTTTACATACTGTAAGTCCAAAGTAAAAAAAACTCTACGTTATTTTAAGGAAATAATATAAACTATTCGCATTTTCCTTACGTGAAAACCTCTAAAGTCCGTTATCTAGTCCATTACCTACGTTGTGTAAAAAACAAGCGATAAAACTGTTATTGTAAAGGAAACAGATAAAAATAGATTTTGTTGTACTGTTTATATTACTTTTTCTTTTTGCGTACTTATAAAATCGGCAATATACATGTCTACACTAATATTATATACTACTAAGAAAACTAACTAACAAACTATTGGACCGATTTGAAAAATTGTTTCACCTTTAGAATCGTACATTATCCCTGATGAACATAGGCAATATAATATGTTTTTAAACAGAGGGATCTGTATGAAAACTTCGATAATGTAACGCACGGTGTGATGATCATACCAAAAATCCTTAAATCGCGGAAACTATTGACAATAGAGCAACGAAGATAATCTTCTTTATACATATATGAAAGCGAAAGGTCACTCACTCATCACGAAATCTCAGAAACTACAAGTGCTAGGAGTTTCAAATTTTGCATGCGAGTTCTTTTTAGGACGTAGGTGCTCACTAAGACGGGATTTTATGCAATTCAACCCCTAAGGGTTTTTTTTGGGTTGATAGTCTGTATGAAACTTCGTTACTGCGAGTTCTAAAAGTTTAAAATTTTGCATGGGGGTTCTTTTTTGGACCTATGTACTCACTAAAACGGGATTATGTGAAATCGACCCCTAATTGAAATCTGATCCATTAAAATCTGTAATTACCGTATCCCGCGAGGCCACGCGAGCGAAGCCGCTGGCGGGTAAGCTAGTTAAACATATTTATACCAATATGCACTAATAGTAATATTTTAATTATAGATATAGTTTACCTGGCACATCTATTATCACTATACCTAAAAGGTAGTCCCTATCTCACATTTGTATGTTTAGAGATGAAAATGTACTTACCAAAATTGTACTTACTACAGTTTTATAGAAGATATCAATATTTACAATACAGTGCGCAATACCATTTATGTAACCATAACAGTTATAAAGTTATATGATTATTAACGGGATATTTACCGTGGTAAGGTTGTGGAATGGATACTATACGCAGTGATACAGTGAGTGTGTTTTGTCGGGACTTAGGATCGAGTTCGAGTTCCAGTGATAACCGTAGCAAAAGACTAAGAAAGAGGGTAGATCGTTATGTCTGCACCTAACTTTTAAACTTTTTGACCAACCACCCGCATTCTTCAGTCTTCCCGTTAACATGGTGCATGTAACTGCGCCGAAATATCGGGAGCTCATTCCACAACCTTACCACGGTAAATATCCCGTTAATAATCATATAACTTTAGAAAACAACCGTGATAGTTTAAAACAGTGTCATAACTATGTCACAATAACTACTTTTATGTTAAAATATGCAATTGTAACGCCGGTACAAACTAGGCCACATTATTCGTAACTTGGCTTTAATCCTTATCTAATCTTATTGGTTTGATTGTTTGTTTGTAATTGATAAACGCAAATACTACTTAGGGTCTGCCATTAATCACGTGATGTTTTTTTTACCATTTTTTACCCCCTCCCCCTTGGTGATACGTGGTGAGGTTTAACCCCCCAACTTCCACCAAAAATCAATTGTATTTTTAGTACCTACAAATCTTCTAAAAAAATAGAATATAATTATTAAATACAGGTATATATTATAATCTAATTGAAAGTAGAAAATATATATATATTATATATATATATATATATATTTTCTACTATATTCTATATATATATATAAATAAAAAGTCTAGACGGTAAGGTTACATGCAGGTTGTTATTGACCGGTATAAATATAATATTAATGGAATAGTGTAATCATGCGAAAAATAAAAAAAATAAAAAAATAGTATATGAAAATATTAACACACGTGATATCTTACTACACCCCCGTACACATATACAATATCACAATGGGGGAGGGCCCCCCTTGTGATATTTCATGATTTCTGCCGTACCCCCTCCCCCCCATTTGGAGCCTCACGTGATTAATGGACGACCCCTTAACCGATTAAAAACATTCTTTCACGAGTATGTTAATGTAAATTATATAACTTACTAGCAAACCCTGCGAACTTCGTTTCGCCACCAGATGGCTTCGTTTTATGTAACATTTCGTTTGGCGCCATCTACTTAAAATATTGGTTTGTAGTACATGCTATGTATCAGAGATGGCGCTGTATGTAAAAAAAGATGTTCCCGCTTTTCTTTTTAAATTTTTCCTGAATTTTCTGTACTATAAACCTCACGGAGCCCGAGACCTTTCCAACGAATGCAAACCCGTGGAAATCGGTTCGTGCGTTCTAGAGTTATAGCGTCAGGAAGGATAACCCGACTTATTTTTATATAGTAGATTAATCACGCGTCACAATTACTGGAATCATACTAATGTTTTTTATGAAAACTATTGCATTATTGGCCAAATATGGCGACTGGCAAGTCTACGGGTAATAGCAAATATACAAACGTTCGAGTCCACTTACAAAGAGATAAAGGCGGGGCTAACGGCCATACATTTGACAGTGACAGTATAATATGCAAAAAGCCCGCCAAATTGCGGATGCGTTGTACTTTATAAAGCCCTACATATATAAAGACAGTAGGGACTTTTTAAGTATATTTCATAACCTAGTTAAAATTCTCTAATGTTTTGCAAGTTTACACCGTATTAGAGACCTTCTCATACTCTAAGCAAAGTACATAGACCGCGCGGCCCCAAGTAAGTGGATATTCATTGCGATAAATAGGCGATAAAAGTGGGAAGAGGTGGTGGGTGGGGGCGGAGGACGCTTGCCGGCAATAATTACGTGAGTGCCGGCAGAGCGGTCGGGGTTGGCAGTTTGTAAATGTCATTGTTTTCTGTTGAGTAGGTATGCTACCAACATAACGTAGATGTGACGTGCACTTGTTTAGCGGCGATGTTGACATCCCTACACGCGTCTCGCGACAAACCTGCGAGAATCAACGCTAGTACACGTTCTACTTGTAGATATTTACTTACTTTTCTATAGGTAGGTACGTAGGTACAAATGTAAAAAGGTTTGTTAAGGATAAGTTCTTTGAATTTGAGGCTCCCGAGACAAAAGACTGATATTATGTTGAGTCGCAGAGTAAATACTATTCTGAGAAAGTGAGGTAAGCAACACGCCATACTGGGCTGCGTTCCAGCAAGCTTTAGACCAAATATTATTCGGACAAGATTTGATCGGCCGTTGCTAGAACGTCTAATGTCAAACTAGTTTGGTAATGATATGTTTATAAATATTATTAATTATATAATAGTTTGGTAAATGGTAAACCATTATCTGGCAAAAACTAGTTTGACATAATATAACTTAAGTGTTAGCTTTGTTGATTTCAAACTAATGTGAGGATATTAATTACTCTCCACCGGTCAAGAATATATAATTAAGCACTTCGAGTATAGTACACATAAATAAACCTGTCCATTCGTCGTGAAAATGCAATACTTTGTCACTATCAACACTCTGTCACTTTTGACAGCCGACCAAGATTTGGCTCTCTCAAAAGGTAGAAAAATTTTGGCCAGTCGGGACAAAATTTGTTCTGACAGGTGTCGTGAAACGGGCTTGATCAAATCTTGATCCGTGCAAATTTTGCCCTATAGGCGTCGTGGACCGGCAGTTTTGCCAAACTTTGGCTTGTCCTGCGGCTTGCTGGAACGCAGCCCTGAAATTAAAGGCGATAACGACTGTAAGCAGACGCGTACCATGAGAAATATACAAATAAAATTGAAGTTGAGATTAGTAGTAAAAGAAACAGCGTTGCTGACGGCATGGCACGGGTATATTGCCTCTATACTGCGATATGGAATCATGTTTTCAGGCAACTCCACCGACGAATTGAAAATATTCTAAGTACAAAAACGCTGCATTCGAGCTATGTACGGCCTTAAGCAAATTGACTCGTGTTAAGAGGATTGCATAGCTAGTACTTTCCATGCTAAAAGAGAAAGCTCTTTTCTACCTCTTAACATTGTCCGATTTCAGTGATTTTTTTTTCATGGCATCATGACATTGTTTACTATGCCCGTACGTTTTGAATTTTTCAGTATTTCAAATATTAAATTTCCTTTTTTAGAACTAAAAAAAAACTGAAAAAATCAAAACGTACGGGCACAGTAAACAATGTCATGATTCCATGAAAAAAAAACATTGAATTGTGTTAAGAAATTACAACTGTTAACATTACCATTGATGTACATTATTGAGGTAGCCATGTTCGTAAAACGCAACCCAATACATATTTGAATTTATTCCTGCGGTACTCGACGGGCAGAGAACCTGCGACATTGCTCAGGGAGTAAACTATTCATGAGCAAGAGTGTGTTCTGCATGGCACACAAGATATATAATACAATTCCAAAAAGAACTAGATGTATGGAAAGTGTTGTTTTGTTTAAAAACGTTCTTAACAAATTTCTGGTTGACAAAACATATTATACCATTAGGGAGTTTTTAGAAGATAAGAATCTTACATGACATTGTACATAACGTTTTCACTCAAACTATTTTATGACATAATTGCTACAATTTTAAAAATTTCAAGACAAAAAGTCAATTTGGCCAGTTAAAGCAGAGACGCTTCGCTCGCTCGCTCAATTTAAAGATTAATTTTATTAGGTTTGTTTCGGCTTATTTCCGAAACGGCTGAACCTATTTTAAAGTGACTTTCACTGGTAGATAGCTGTTGTTAAATTTAAGGGCTATTTGACGACCCCCTTAGTTTAATTGGTAGTGAGTTATTTTTATTATTAATTCCATTTATTTCACGGATATATTATCAGCCGCCTTATTGTCTAACTTGAATGAGAATGAAATATCACTTCATTCTCATTACCATTGATGGTTTCAGCCAATAGGGTTGCAGAGTTTCGCCCAGAATGGGATTCAAATGTCAAAATGAAGCACATTCCCATTCTCCGTAAAGATAGACAATAAGTCCGCCGATTCTTTACAAATGCATAAGTGGGATTATAGGTAACACTTAAGGCCTATTCAAACCAGGGCGTTATTCGCTACCGCGAGCGATAGAGAAATCCGATGCTTTTGTATGCAATATAAAATGTAGCATAAAAACAGAATTTTAGATGCCGGTTATATGGTATATATACACCATATATATATATATATATATATATATATATATATATATATATATATATATATATATATATATATATATATCTATTACAAAAAGTTTGTATCATAGAGCTATTGTCAGGAAAACTTAAATGAGCTATGGATTTAAATATATAATAAAATTAGGCACCTGCTAATTTTATTGTCATATTATTGTTCTTATTAGATATTATTTCTTTTATTGTCATTTTTCTTGGATTTGTTATTCGGTCCTTTACAAAGGCACAAGTGGGGCAACACTTAGAGGCCTCTTTGGTATAAAATATACAAAGTAGTATTTATACTACTATGCATTTTTGTCTCTATTTTTAGACAGAAACATTTTGGATGGATGGTGACAGGGTATATCTATTACAAAAATGGGTAAAATGGCATGGCTATTGATATGTACTTATTAGTGGTACGGGAGATAGTGGGCTATGGACGAGACTACGGCACCTGCCAATTTCAATCCCATCTTAAAATATTTAGGCAGGTGGTGACTTGGTGGACTCGAGAGGTGTGCTGCGGTTTCACTAGAGCGCTACTACCGGTGTTATGCCCTTTAACACTTCCACCCTTGAAGCTTTTTGTTACGTGCTCTTGCGTCTCCACCCCCAGACGGCCAATTAAAGTAAGCCGGGGGTCAGGAGTCTCATTTAGCCCCAGGGAGAATCAGGGCCCACGGTGTCTCTACTCACCGACGGGTTGCCCCAAAGACGCCCCTGCGGTATTATTATTATTAATATTAGAGCTTGTTTTAGGTTTTTAATATAACATTTTGTTAATGCAATTGTAGAGTCTGATAACACTCGCATTTCTAAGTATGTCACAATACTTATGCAAGTGCAAGATAATAGATAAAATATATAATAGAATAAAAGGAATGTTTTACAAGTACAATTTGAATAATTTAAGACCGACTTCCATTCTATTCAGTTATTAGAGTGTAACTCAAAAAATACTGGACCGAATTTGATGAAATTTAAATGGGGCCACACGGGAAGCACCAGCTTTCAAACAACAAGTACAATTTGAAAAATTCAATACCGACTTCCATTTTATTCAGTTATTGGAGTGTAACTCAAAAACAACTGGACCGAATTTGATGAAATTTAAATGGGGCCACACGGGAAGCACCAGCTTTCAAACAAATAATAATAGAATGCTACATTATCCCTGAGTAACGCTTTTATATATTTGATTCATCATCATCATCATCATCATCATCTTAACGAATAAACTCAAAAACTACTAAACCGTTTAAAAATGTTCACCATTTGATAGCTACATTATCCTTGAGTAACGCTTATATATTTTGATTCATCATCATCATCATCATCATCATCCATCACCACGCTGGTGTTACCGTGGAGCGGAGCTAGTTATGTGAATAACTCTATCGTATGTGTATCATCGCATATACGTAACCATTGCGTGCTTCACACTTTATTGGAGATGAGCCGAGCGAAAGTGTAGCCATATGCATAATAACTAGTAACGATATCATATTCTCGGTCAAATTTCACCATTACGGAAACCCATTACGGAAGCCTACGAGTATTTACCATAGTATAAAGATGCAACAGTATGGAAACTAAGCCTAGTTAAGCGGAAATAAACTTATACGTGACCACTCGTCTTGACGCGGCCTCACTACTGACAGCACCGCGACAACCGCTTAGGGCTCTCGTCGATGCGTATGTTTGTGTGAGTGAGCCGTTTCGAACGTTTGTAGGTAGTTTCCGTACTGTTTCTCTATATTTATACTGTGCTATTACGGAAGACGACATGGGACGACCTAGTAGCTGTCGAATTAACTTAAAAAAGGGGCAAACCCGGGAAAAAAATATAAGTAAGTATCATGTTTCCTTCGGAATTCGTTGGGGAAGGTCACTGGCCATAGAATTATATATGTCACTGGCAGTCTAACTTTTCTACATACTTCCAAAACAGAGGAGGTACTCAATTCGACTGTTTTTTTTATATTTGTTACCTCGTAACTTTCGATAGGGTCAACCGATTCTAAAAATCTATTTGCTACCGACTTCCAAAAATTAGGAGGTACTCAATCCGAATGTTTTTCTACCGACTTCCAAAAAAGGAGGAGGTACTCAATTCGCCTATATGTTTTTATTTAATTTTTTTATGTTTGGTTTCTCATAACTTTCGATAGGCCGAAACGATTCTCAAAATAAGTTTGAAATCTGGTGCTTTCCGTGTAGTGCCATTTAAAGTTCATCAAATTCGGTCAAGTAGTTTTTGAGTTACACTCCAATAGCTGAATAGAATGGAAGTCGGTATTAAACTTTTCAAATTGTACTTGTTCAAGGAGTGTTCGGGACACCCGCGTCGATGACGTCTCGCTTACGGGCGGTCCCAATAACCTATCTATCGCCGGTTTACCTTACTAGAGATAGAAATTGGACACTATTTGTATGGACGTTATGTCAAATTTCTATCCGCAGTAAGAAAAACTGTAGATAGATAGATTATTAGGCCGTTAGTAGCATTGAACAAAAAACTTCTTGCTTTGGTCCAAAGTAGGGCATGCTACCCGGAGATCCAAATTATTCGGATATCCGTCGATAATAATATCCTATTACTATTCGTGGCACTCGGAGACTGCCGCGGTAAAGCTATTGCATAGCTGTTTTTATCAACTTATGCAATTATAATTATTTAACCAATGCCATCTAGAGGCGAGTTGCTGAACTAAAGAGACAAGCGTGATATTTCAAAAAGTAATTAAAAGTTCTGCTATTCATCGATAGATGCCTAATCAACTTATGCAATTATAATTATTTAACCAATGCCATTTAGAGGCGAGTTGCTGAACTAAAGAGACAAGCGTGATATTTCAAAAAGTCATTAAAAGTTCTGTTATTCATCGATAGATGCCTAATCAACTTATGCAATTATAATTATTTAACCAATGCCATCTAGAGGCGAGTTGCTGAACTAAAGAGACAAGCGTGATATTTCAAACAGTCATTAAAAGTGCTGCTATTCATCGATAGATGGAGTCGGAGTGGGGGGTGTTAGGTTATTTTTGTTACGGAATTTCTGGATTCGGTCTCCACGCTCAAGGCCCGCGATAGAAGCTATGCAATAGCTTAATAATCACAAATATTAAAGTTTAACAGATAATTGTAAGCCCCCCTTAAAATAATTAATATTAATTTGATAGTTAAACTAGCGTTCTATACGTACGGTTTTTAGGAGTGATCCTGTAACTCTTCGGAGGATAATTGCATGCCCTAGTCCAAAGGTAACCTATAAAAATAACAATTCTTTGTGTTCACGGGGTACTCTTGGCAAAACTGTGCCTCTTATCAATGGCGATAAGGTTATCTATTGTGGTAGAGATATCCAAGCAACTCAATCGATTTCAGGGAATCGATATCAGAATCACGACTTTTGCTCAGGTTTTACACACAGTCGTTAGTAGTAACTTTAAATTATTACTCGGTATTTCAGAAGTACGTTCAGAGGCCGTAGAACAAACAGTTTGAGTTGAGTTATGGCAAACTTCAACGCGTCACGCTACGACGTACAATCTATAAGTTATCTGTGTCACCGTTGCCTTAGCTAGATACATGACAGTTTGTTCTGTTTCACGGGAACGATACGTTTAAGTGTTGTGTGGTGTGTCATTGACGACACAATTACTTTACAAGTACTTACAAGTTACGTTACACTTACGCAGTTAGTCGTGCTAGGATTTCTGGTTCTCAGTTTAGATTTGTTTTTTATTGTCATTTACTTTCAAATCTCCACGTCAAGATACATATATCTTTCTGGCAGGGCTATTATGTATCTCAGTTGCTAACAAATGTTGATTGAAATCTTGAAAAATGGCGGCTCTATGTCAGTTTAGACAACTCCAGTAAGCAAAAATGTTAGCAAGTAAACTAAAGCAGACAAAAGTGACATAGCCGCCATTTTTTTCGATTTCAATCAACATTTATTAGCAACTGAGATACATAATAGCCCCAAATATAATGTCGGTTTGGGTACAGACCTGACTGCAATGAATCAATTAAACATTCTAATCAATCAATAATTTATTCCACACATATGTATAACGCTGCGCTTGCGCAAGCGCAGCGTAGGTCGTCCACCGACACGGTGGACAGACGACCTGATTTAGGTCGCAGGACGACGTTGGATGCAGGCCGCTTCCAACCGGACCTTTTGGAAAATCATGGGGGAGGCCTGTGTTCAGCAGTGGACGTCCTACAGCTGAGATGATGATGATGATATGTAGAAATCACAAGTGTTATCGTGTTAAAGTAAACATATGACCCTACTAGGGAATAGCAACATAATTATTATAGTGGTAGCAAGTAAGATACGAGTATTAAAGGACGAGGTATGAGACCGAATCGTTCTGAACTCAATCAACATTACTAAATTAATATACGTATTATAATTTAATTATATTTTCATACCACCTGCTCGAAAATGTTCTATTACATATCACGCAATATCAACGTAAAGCAAGACATTACATACGCGGGGCTGTAGAGTTGTATGAAACTCCATGGGGAGCAAAGTGATTTGGATTTGGAACGTTAGTTGTAGGAATACTCTTAGTATGGAGACAGCATAAAGAAAAAAAAGAAAAAAAAAAGAAAAAAGGCGGGATTGTATTATTAGTATTGCGTTCGAATAGCCCTAAGTTGCGAAAATAGTTGGCGTTAAAAACGCTCACAAGGGCGTTCGAATTGGGAATCTATGGGTGAAAATGACGTTTATGGCTATTTATGTTCAGCGTTCGAAAAGCTAAAAAAGAGTTATTTTTACACCAAAATTGGGCTTTACGAACGATTTAACAAAAGAGTCAACAATAGCAACGCCATTAATGCCCTCATTGCTAAACGAACCTAAGGAGTGTGATTGTTGCGCGCCCCGTTGCTATGGGTTACGGCACGGTCCGCTCTGCGCATTCAAGGTCGTAGTTGAAGTTACGTGTTGCGATCGTTGGTATTATATTTATCTATGTTCTGGTGTTTGGTGTTATTCAACTTTCTTAATATATTATTATTTTCAACGTGGTGCATGTAACTGTACCGAAATATCGGGTGCTCCAAATGCAACTAAGTCATGAGTACTAATTATAACTTACTTATCAACCGCGAAAGTCTAAAACAGTGTTTTCCATAAAATGTTACTTCCAAAGATATTGTCTCTGTCCCTCTATAACGGGACAAATGTGTCCAATTTGAATATTAACTATCAATGCACCTATTTTACTTTAAACGAAATAACTGCTATTTCAAAGCTCGGAGTTTTTATTGTCTCGCAGTAGGTATGAAAAGTAGAGTACACACCTCGAGGATAAAGCCTGTCTTCGTCTTGGGCGGCTTTAACCCCTCGTTTCACTCAGGACTCTACATAACTCCCTCGCTACGCTCGGGAATTAAATCTTAATCCCCTCGCTGCACTCAGGGATTAACCCAATAGTCCCCGTTACACTCAGGGTTCAATATACCGCCCATGACGTAAGACACTGCTTTACTCCCTTAGGGCATAATCTACTATTGTCATTGAAAAAATCGTTCATCGTATGTAACATTTGTTGACTAAAAATATCCTAAGGTTGTTACGAAAATTATTGTCTTTTTTTTATTTTTTTATTGTCTTGGGTATTTTCTTGTATATTTTTACAGCTATTATGTTGGTACCTGAGCTGAGTATTTATAATATTATATTGGTATTAATATTATATTGGTGGGTGGTAATGAATTAGCAGCTACGTTTTCAATTCTCAACATTTTTTTGATTATTGCGGTCCCACGGGAAGTACCAAGGGATCACTATGACCTTGTACCACGTAGACGAAGACGCAGGCAGTACCCAGTAAAATATATAAAATGTTATTTGTGCGTAATTAGGCAAATGTACTGGATGTTAAGTTTAAGTTGGTTGCAAAACGCTCGCGTGCAAGACAATAGGTTCGACGTACTTTATTTTTGCAACTGTGTTTGCTAACACGTAATTATGTGTTAAACAATATGTCGGCAAGGATTTCGTGGTGAATCGTGTAATGATAATATAATTGAAATACTTGAAAATTTATACTTTTAAATGTACTTTCAACGAGCAATTCTTGTCCCTTCAAGGGTCGATGTCGTTATAACAATGAAATTTCTATTGTGTCTGGCTGTGCATCCTTTGATGCAATATGTGTGTGTATATATACAGGATGGTTTTTTGAGAAAAGCGGCCACGGCCAAGTCCTTCCTGTCATGGTATCAAATGCAGTAAAGTCTTTAGAGAGACGTATAAACTTATGCATTGGAGTCAATGGAAACCATTTGAGCAACTCATTAGTTAGGTAAAATATATAAAAGTAATTGATTAAACGAAATTTGTAAAAAAATACTATTATTTTCATTATAAGTAATTTATTTCTTTGAAAAGATTGATCTTTACAACAAAATCCATTAGTTCAATAATACAGGTGTCTTTTTTTTAAATCATTCGGGTCGATTTCCGTCAAAAGTATAAGATTAAAAAGAAGACTTCTTAAGATGTCTTCATGATCTGCAGTAGTCTTAGCGTATGTTAACATGCCTTTCGAATATCGGTGGCATATTAAGCTACTCTAAGGTAAAATATTATAGTATATTCACCGTGTGTGGTCGCTCATTGAATTATATGGTGAGCGATATATCCGAATCTGCTCTAAGATAATTTATATTTAATAGTATCTTCATCGTGTGTGATGGGCATTAGGGCTCTCATCGATGCGATGTTTGTGTGAGTGAGCCGTTTCGAACGTTTGTAGGCAATTTCCGTACTGTTCTCTATATTTATACTGTGCTGTTACGGAAGACGACATGAGACGACCTATTAGCTGTCGAATTAACTTAAAAAAGGGAGCAAACCCGGGAAAAAAATAGTGTAAAAAAAGTATCGTGTTTCCTTCGGAATTCGTTGGGGAAGGTCACTGGCCATAGAATTATATCTATGTCACTGGCAGTCCAAATTTTCTTCAGATTTCCAAAACGGAAGAGGTACTCAATTCGACTGTATGTTTTTTTTATGTTTGTTACATCAGTACTTTCGACTGGGTGAACCGATTCTCAAAATTTTGTTTGAATTTTGCTTCCCATGCGTGTAGTGCCATTTAAATTTCATCAAATTCGGTCAAGTAGTTTTTGAGATACACTCCAATAGCTGAATAGAATGGAAGTCGGTATTAAACTTTTCAAATTGTACTTGTTCATGGAGCGTTCGGGACGCCCGCGTCGATGACGTCTCGCTTACGGGCGGTCCCTATAACCTATCTATCGTCGGTTTACCTTACTAGAGATAGATATTTGACACTATTTGCATGGACGTTATGTCAAATTTCTATTCGCAGTAAGGAAATCTGTAGATAGATAGATTATTAGGCCGTTAGTAGCATTGAACAAAAAACTTCTTGCTTTGGTCCAAAGTAGGGCATGCTCCCCGGAGATCCAAATTATTCGGATATCCGTCGATAATAATATCCAATTACTATTCGTGGCACTCGGAGACTGCCGCGGTAAAGCTATTGCATAGCTGTTTTAATAACTTATGCAATTATAATTATTTAACCAATGCCATCTAGAGGCGAGTTGCTGAACTAAAGAGACAAGCGTGATATTTCAAAAAGTCATTAAAAGTTCTGCTATTCATCGATAGATGCCTAATCAACTTATGCAATTATAATTATTTAACCAATGCCATCTAGAGGCGAGTTGCTGAACTAAAGAGACAAGCATGATATTTCAAAAAGTCATTAAAAGTTCTGCTATTCATCGATAGATGCCTAATCAACTTATGCAATTATAATTATTTAACCAATGCGATCTAGAGGCGAGTTGCTGAACTAAAGAGACAAGCGTGATATTTCAAACAGTCATTAAAAGTGCTGCTATTCATCGATAGATGGAGTCGGAGTGGGGGGTGTTAGGTTATTTTTGTTACGGAATTTCTGGATTCGGTCTCCACGCTCAAGGCCCGCGATAGAAGCTATGCAATAGCTTAATAATCACAAATATTAAAGTTTAACAGATAATTGTAAGCCCCCCTTAAAATAATTAATATTAATTTGATAGTTAAACTAGCGTTCTATACGTACGGTTTTTAGGAGTGATCCTGTAACTCTTCGGAGGATAATTGCATGCCCTAGTCCAAAGGTAACCTATAAAAATAACAATTCTTTGTGTTCACGGGGTACTCTTGGCAAAACTGTGCCTCTTATCAATGGCGATAAGGTTATCTATTGTGGTAGAGATATCCAAGCAACTCAATCGATTTCAGGGAATCGATATCAGAATCACGACTTTTGCTCAGGTTTTACACACAGTCGTTAGTAGTAACTTTAAATTATTACTCGGTATTTCAGAAGTACGTTCAGAGGCCGTAGAACAAACAGTTTGAGTTGAGTTATGGCAAACTTCAACGCGTCACGCTACGACGTACAATCTATAAGTTATCTGTGTCACCGTTGCCTTAGCTAGATACATGACAGTTTGTTCTGTTTCACGGGAACGATACGTTTAAGTGTTGTGTGGTGTGTCATTGACGACACAATTACTTTACAAGTACTTACAAGTTACGTTACACTTACGCAGTTAGTCGTGCTAGGATTTCTGGTTCTCAGTTTAGATTTGTTTTTTATTGTCATTTACTTTCAAATCTCCACGTCAAGATACATAAATCTTTCTGGCAGGGCTATTATGTATCTCAGTTGCTAACAAATGTTGATTGAAATCTTGAAAAATGGCGGCTCTATGTCAGTTTAGACAACTCCAGTAAGCAAAAATGTTAGCAAGTAAACTAAAGCAGACAAAAGTGACATAGCCGCCATTTTTTTCGATTTCAATCAACATTTATTAGCAACTGAGATACATAATAGCCCCAAATATAATGTCGGTTTGGGTACAGACCTGACTGCAATGAATCAATTAAACATTCTAATCAATCAATAATTTATTCCACACATATGTATAACGCTGCGCTTGCGCAAGCGCAGCGTAGGTCGTCCACCGACACGGTGGACAGACGACCTGATTTAGGTCGCAGGACGACGTTGGATGCAGGCCGCTTCCAACCGGACCTTTTGGAAAATCATGGGGGAGGCCTGTGTTCAGCAGTGGACGTCCTACAGCTGAGATGATGATGATGATATGTAGAAATCACAAGTGTTATCGTGTTAAAGTAAACATATGACCCTACTAGGGAATAGCAACATAATTATTATAGTGGTAGCAAGTAAGATACGAGTATTAAAGGACGAGGTATGAGACCGAATCGTTCTGAACTCAATCAACATTACTAAATTAATATACGTATTATAATTTAATTATATTTTCATACCACCTGCTCGAAAATGTTCTATTACATATCACGCAATATCAACGTAAAGCAAGACATTACATACGCGGGGCTGTAGAGTTGTATGAAACTCCATGGGGAGCAAAGTGATTTGGATTTGGAACGTTAGTTGTAGGAATACTCTTAGTATGGAGACAGCATAAAGAAAAAAAAGAAAAAAAAAAGAAAAAAGGCGGGATTGTATTATTAGTAGTGCGTTCGAATAGCCCTAAGTTGCGAAAATAGTTGGCGTTAAAAACGCTCACAAGGGCGTTCGAATTGGGAATCTATGGGTGAAAATGACGTTTATGGCTCTTTATGTTCAGCGTTCGAAAAGCTAAAAAAGAGTTATTTTTACACCAAAATTGGGCTTTACGAACGATTTAACAAAAGAGTCAACAATAGCAACGCCATTAATGCCCTCATTGCTAAACGAACCTAAGGAGTGTGATTGTTGCGCGCCCCGTTGCTATGGGTTACGGCACGGTCCGCTCTGCGCATTCAAGGTCGTAGTTGAAGTTACGTGTTGCGATCGTTGGTATTATATTTATCTATGTTCTGGTGTTTGGTGTTATTCAACTTTCTTAATATATTATTATTTTCAACGTGGTGCATGTAACTGTACCGAAATATCGGGTGCTCCAAATGCAACTAAGTCATGAGTACTAATTATAACTTACTTATCAACCGCGAAAGTCTAAAACAGTGTTTTCCATAAAATGTTACTTCCAAAGATATTGTCTCTGTCCCTCTATAACGGGACAAATGTGTCCAATTTGAATATTAACTATCAATGCACCTATTTTACTTTAAACGAAATAACTGCTATTTCAAAGCTCGGAGTTTTTATTGTCTCGCAGTAGGTATGAAAAGTAGAGTACACACCTCGAGGATAAAGCCTGTCTTCGTCTTGGGCGGCTTTAACCCCTCGTTTCACTCAGGACTCTACATAACTCCCTCGCTACGCTCGGGAATTAAATCTTAATCCCCTCGCTGCACTCAGGGATTAACCCAATAGTCCCCGTTACACTCAGGGTTCAATATACCGCCCATGACGTAAGACACTGCTTTACTCCCTTAGGGCATAATCTACTATTGTCATTGAAAAAATCGTTCATCGTATGTAACATTTGTTGACTAAAAATATCCTAAGGTTGTTACGAAAATTATTGTCTTTTTTTTATTTTTTTATTGTCTTGGGTATTTTCTTGTATATTTTTACAGCTATTATGTTGGTACCTGAGCTGAGTATTTATAATATTATATTGGTATTAATATTATATTGGTGGGTGGTAATGAATTAGCAGCTACGTTTTCAATTCTCAACAATTTTTTGATTATTGCGGTCCCACGGGAAGTACCAAGGGATCACTATGACCTTGTACCACGTAGACGAAGACGCAGGCAGTACCCAGTAAAATATATAAAATGTTATTTGTGCGTAATTAGGCAAATGTACTGGATGTTAAGTTTAAGTTGGTTGCAAAACGCTCGCGTGCAAGACAATAGGTTCGACGTACTTTATTTTTGCAACTGTGTTTGCTAACACGTAATTATGTGTTAAACAATATGTCGGCAAGGATTTCGTGGTGAATCGTGTAATGATAATATAATTGAAATACTTGAAAATTTATACTTTTAAATGTACTTTCAACGAGCAATTCTTGTCCCTTCAAGGGTCGATGTCGTTATAACAATGAAATTTCTATTGTGTCTGGCTGTGCATCCTTTGATGCAATATGTGTGTGTATATATACAGGATGGTTTTTTGAGAAAAGCGGCCACGGCCAAGTCCTTCCTGTCATGGTATCAAATGCAGTAAAGTCTTTAGAGAGACGTATAAACTTATGCATTGGAGTCAATGGAAACCATTTGAGCAACTCATTAGTTAGGTAAAATATATAAAAGTAATTGATTAAACGAAATTTGTAAAAAAATACTATTATTTTCATTATAAGTAATTTATTTCTTTGAAAAGATTGATCTTTACAACAAAATCCATTAGTTCAATAATACAGGTGTCTTTTTTTTAAATCATTCGGGTCGATTTCCGTCAAAAGTATAAGATTAAAAACAACTAAGTAGGTATGCAGATATTGTTTTCTTATAAATCGAGGGCTTGTCTCTTTTCACGATTTATCTCTAACTCTCGTGGTTCTGTACCTACTTGGTCATGGCCTCAAAAAACGAACCTGTATATGTGTGTATGTATATACTCGTATACACTAAATTCCATTTTTTATGCAATATAATACATTTTCGAATAATATAATAACATTTACATACGGATCCCTAACTTCTTTGAAAATATTATACAGCCTATCAGGGAAAATGTTCGATTCTAATGGTGAAAGAATTTTGCTAATCGTTTCAGCAGTTTCGGAGCCTATTTAATTCAAACAAACAAATCTTTCCTCTTTATAATGTTAGTGTTTTACACGATAGTCCGATAGTAGAGTATCTATATCCGAGATGCTCCTATTTAAGTTTCACCAAATTCGGTCAAGCGCTTTTTGAGTTACACACCAATAACTGAAAAGTTTTTCTATCATGATTTCATAATTGACGATGAATGAAAATCGATCCCGTAAGTAGCAAGGGTCAGTAAAAACGGTGGAAAAAAAATACCAAAAAATAGAACCAACACCAACACTAAAAAGTGTGATATAACTTGTCGAAGTCGGAACTCTGCGCACAATATTGTTATATTAGGTTCTTTTGAACTATCATGATGACTTTCTAGTATAAAAAGCTACTCTTACATATGCTTCGATAAGTTATTTCACACTTTTTAGTGTTATAGTCGGTTCCATTTTTTTGATAAATTATTTTTTGATTGTTTCTGCTCGAGCATGATTCGCGTAACTTTTTACACGATAGTCCGATTATAATTCTTTTTTTGTTTGGTATAGTATACTTCCAAGATGCTCCTATTTAAGTTTCATCAAATTCAGTTTTTGAGTTACACACCGATAACTGATAAGTTTTTCGCCCATCATGATGATTTCATAATTGACGGTGAATGATAATCGATCCTGTAAGTATATCGAATTATATATTATATCGCACTTAGTTTTTTTTTTATAGTGAAGTATTAAGTTTTATTTATTTATGTACTTAAATATCTATATTATTCACATTTAAGAACATTTTATACATTGTAAAGGGTACTCTTATATATATTAGTACTATTTTATCAGCTGAGGTGTAATGCTAAATTGGCAAATCAGGGCCAGGTCACGATACAGGCTGAGCCTAGTGATTGTTTTTTAGCTGATATCGATCCTAATGGTGCGTTCCAGGTTCAATACCTATAATGTCCAACCCGAATAGAACACTGACGCAGTTGCAAAACGCGAATTGAGTGCACTATTTGATAATACGTCATCAAAACGTCTATTGTAATCCATTATTATTTTTAAGCTTGCTATATTGACGTGGTGGTACCAAATTTAATGGTAAGGTTTAAGTATGACAACTTTAAGAGGTGGGAGTAGGGCTCCAGATGTCTTGCAGTAATGTGCCGGACGCGGGATTATATTAGCTAGATCACTGGATCCCAATGGGGGAGAACACATTATACCTACATCAGCGTTGCCAGATTATTTACCAAGTCTGGACTTTGAAGCTTTTATGAGTGGGATTCTTACGTCGTAAGCAGGACATTTGACAGAATTGATTGTACTCGTATTATATTTACATTTTTGGATTTGCATTCAATTTTATATACTTTAATCATGAATTATTATTCCAATTTGTTATGATTATTTTAAATTTTGTTTGTTAGTCTATATCTATAATTTTGTTTATTGTATATATCACACACACACACAGGCAGTGGGCAGGGCACATAGCACGCAGAACAGATAGCTGATGGGGCCGAAAGGTTCTGGAGGGGAGACCACGGACCGGCAAACGCAGCGTAGGTCATCCACCGACACGGTGGACAGACGACCTGATGAAGGTCGCAGGACGACGTTAGATTCAGGCCGCTTCCAACCGGTCCTTTTGGAAAATCATGGGGGAGGCATATGTTCAGCAGTGGACGTCCTACGGCTGAGATGATGATGATGATGATATATCTCACTGTTGTTTTATATGAGCCTCAGTAGCTCGAAATAAATGAATATGAATTTGAATAGTAAAAATACGTATACAATCAGAAGTTTTTAAATATGTATCGTTTTATTATATTTTAATAAATTACGTATACATGACAAAAAATAGCAAAAATAGCTACAGAAATGTATTTTATACAAAATGTGATATTTTAAACCGGATTTACCCTATCGTTAGGTAATTGAGACTTCTTAGTCTTCTGAACAAAAAAGCGGGATTGAGCATATCCCGTTTTTTTTTTTTGATTAATAAATCGGGACGTCCCGCCAAAATCGGGGCCTCTGGCAACGCTGACCTACATCCAAATCGACGCTGTAGCTATGGGCTCCCCTGTCTCCCCTGTCGGACTTCGAGGAAAGGGCTCTCACTGCACTGTGGCTATGCCGAAGATCTACAAACGGTATATTTACGACATTGAAGGCATCAGCTGCTAAAATTTCAAGATTTTCATCCCATCTGCGGCTCCGCGTTGATAAATGAATCTTGCGAACATAAAAAGGCAGATTATTATATCCTGTTTCTCACACCATAAGGATAAATTAGCGCTATCATTTTGAAATACTTCGTAAGTTTATTTGCACCAAACAACGTATCATACATTAGTTATTTTTATTTTAAAATGTCTGCACTATTTTGACAAAGCGCACGATTCATCAGATTTTTCCTTTAAAGAAGCCGAATTATTAATTTCGCGAAAGATAAAACTCGATAACAGCGTTATCAGTTCGATAAGGACACAATTATCTCAACGGAAGCAAGATTACGATAAGAAACGTAGGATTACAAAATAATTATTACTTTAGAGGTGGGTTATGTCAACTAGCGCGGGAAATTCAAATTTATATGTTGTTAACCGTTTTCAAGATATTGTCCATTAAAGTTTTATTTTATTAAATTTGCGATTTTTGTCTTAGTTTTTGCTCTAATTTATTTGTGTTTACGTTTTTTGTATAGTAGATAAGTTGTTCTATTATTCTCAATTCTAAAATTGCAGTTAACTTGACCAACTGAGTCGTAATAGACGACTGATAGTTATACAAGTGCAATTTGAAAAATGTTATACCGACTTCCATTCTATTACGAGTAGGTACTTTGGTAAAAATCAGTTATTGGAGTGTAACTCAAAAACTACTGGACCGAATTTGATGAAATTTAAATGGGATCACAAGGAAAGCACCAGGTTTCAAACAACAAGTACAATTTGAAAAATGTAATACCGACTTCCATTCTATTACGAGTACTTTGGTAAAAATCAGTTATTGGAGTGTAACTCAAAAACTACTTGACCGAATTTGATGAAATTTAAATGGGATCACAAGGAAAGCACCAGGTTTCAAACAACAAGTACAATTTGAAAAATGTAATACCGACTTCCATTCTATTACGAGTACTTTGGTAAAAATCAGTTAATGGAGTGTAACTCAAAAACTACTGGACCGAATTTGATGAAATTTAAATGGGATCACAAGGAAAGCACCAGGTTTCAAACAACAAGTACAATTTGAAAAATATAATACCGACTGCCATTCTATTCAGTTATTGGAGTGTAACTCAAAAACATGGCTGAGCCGACTTTCAAAAGAATTTTGAGAATCGGCTCACCCTATGGAAAGTTATGAGGTAACAAAGATAAAAAAATACAGTCGATTTGAGTAACTCCTCCTATTTGGAATTCGGTAGAAAAGAAATATCACGCTTTGTGTATATAATTTAACTTTTTATATTTTATGTATTTTTATTAAAATTATATCTAATTGAGTAGTTAGTGCTTTTATTTACCCGGATTTCTTTTATTAGGTATAGGTTTATTTTTACTTATGATACATACAAATATTATGATTAATATATAATATTATATTTTAGGCTAGATTGTAATATCAATAGTAAATATAAGCGAGAGTCCCCCACAAGGGCTGCGTTTAAGCACAAGCTAAAAAATTGGCTTATCGAGCAGGCTTTCTACAAGTTCGATGACATGACTAAACTGAAGATGACGTAATTTTTTTTTTTGTATACAATTCTTTGTACGTTCTATTGACTTGGCATTTTAATTATTTGTACTTTATTTTATTGACATACTATTTTAATTTTAATTATTTTTACTTTATTTTATTGACATACAAGTTTAATTATTTTTCACTTTTTTATTGACAATTTATGTTTTCGTTATATTTCGGCATGAAATAATTATTAATATATTTGACAATGTATTCATTAATATGATATAATATTTTGGCTGTTACATCTGTGATGTACATTGTGAGTAAGTGATCGACGTGTAAATATTTTTTACCAATAAATGAATATGAATATGAATATAAAAAAGGCTAATAAGTAATTGTAATCTATCCTAAACTGCTACATTCACTATACGTAAGAATGTGTCGAGTAACACTTTTCTTATTGTCTCTATTAAGGTGAATACACTATGTTCATGTGTTCTTTGAAGCAGTACTTACATTAAGTACATTACACTAATACAGGTAGGTTTTATTTGTATTATTATGTAATTAGGTATAGATATCTTAAAACTAATTCTATTCTCGCGTCAAAAGTCAGAGAAATACAAATCTAGGAAATTAAACAAAACAATGACAGCCTTTGCAGGGTTATATTGCCGCCATCTTGTACAACACCTGTTAAATTGATTCACAAAAAGAGGGTCCAAAATGGGTTAACTAATACATAAACTGTAACAAAACAGCTGGTATCCGTTACAGCAGGTGCGTAAATTGTTTGATCAAAAAGTGCGTCTAAATAGATGTTTCACGTGTGCCTAGAACAAATAACTGCGTGCGTGTAACGTAACTGCCGTTCACGTGCAACAGTACAAACTGTCATGTATCTAGGGCACACTGTGACACAGATAGCTCATAGTTTGTACGTCAAAGCGTCAAGTGTTGACGCTTACTATACCTATACTTTTGCGCTAATTGTTTGTGCTACGGCCGATATACGAATTTTGTATGTAAGTATGTTTGTAACGAATTGGCTCAAAAAGTACTGGACCGAAATCAAAAATTCTTACACCATTGGAAAGCTACATTCACCCTGAGTAACATAGTCTATATAAGATTCACCATCACCATCATCATCCATCACCGCGCGGGTGAAACCGCGGTACAGCTAGTACGTAAAAAAACAAAAAGAGACTGAGCAATTTTCCGCAGAAGTTATTTGCCAAAAAAACATTTAAAAATTATTAAAAATTACCAATAATTAATGTAATCGGCTTCAAGACTATAGTGTGAAATACTAGAAACTTGTCGAAGTCGGTTCCATGATAGTTCAAAAGTACCTACTATCACAATATTGTGCGCATGGTACCGACTTCGACAAGTTATTTCACATTTCTAGTGTTGAAGTCGGTACCATTTTTTGGTAAAAAGAATTCACGATTTTTAGTGACCCTTGCTACTTACGGGATCTATTGTCATTCCCCCTCAATAAGGATATTATTAAGGCGAACACTTTTCAGCAATTGGATTGTAACTCAAAAAGCGCTTGATTGAATTTGATGAAAGTTAAATGGGACCACCTAGGAAGTATACTCTACCCAACAAAAAAACTATATATCGTACTACTATGTAAAAAGCTAGGCGTGTACATACATAAAAAAAATTACACATCAACTTGAGAACCTCCTTTGGGAAGTTGCTTGAAAAAATTACCGAACTGACAGGGCTTGTCGGAAGACGCAGGTTCCGTTCGAAGATGAGCATTGTTTCTCTAAAATTGCAAATAAAGTAAAATTAAGTATATTAACAGCTTAGCGTTCCTCTAAGACAGCATCTCCTCGTTCAATAAATATGTATGTTTTGACATCAGGGTAAATTGACTAATTCAAAGACCTATTTTCTCTTATAGTATAATAAAACTAGCTGACCCGCGAGCGGCTCGCATAGCGTGAGCGAGCGCGGCGAGCGTGCCGCGGCAGTGGTCGCAGCATCAGAATTAGACCAACCTACACCTCGATGAGGCTATAACGCTGCACTTTTGAGACAACATTGTTGTCGAATATACAGAGTGTTTGGTAGAGGAACCGACAAACCAAATGAGCGTGTTCGGGGGCCCACTTGGAGAATACAAGTTGGCCAAAAAAAATCCCCGACACCCCAATTTTTTTAAACTAAAGCAGTTAGTTCTGTTTTGTATCCAATTTTGCTTTGCGTGGCCTGAAAGTGTATTAGAGACCAAATTCAAATAAAAACATCCGGTCTAAAACAGATTTTACAAATGTTATGGTGGTAAATAGGTACAATTTCGGAGAAAAAGGGAAAAAAGGGAAAGGGGATTTTTTTGGCCAACTTGTATTCTCCAAGTGGTCCCCCGAACACGCTCATTTGGTTTGTCGGTCCCTCTACCAAACACCCTGTATGTCCTGTCGAATCAATGATTTGTCGATTGTTGTTCCTAATGTGTTGTTGTGTTTGTGTTTTTCCGAAGTGATCGACTATCGAAGTATTCAACATAACTAATCAGAGGCACACCGGAATTCACAACTTAATATCCCAGGATTACGGCATAGTATAAACATGCAACAGTATGGAAACTAAGCCTAGTTAAGCGAAAACCAACTTATACGTGACCACTCGTCTTGACGCGCCTCACTACTGCCAGCACCGCGACAACCGCTTAGGGCTCTCGTCGATGCGTATGTTTGTGTGAGTGTGCCGTTTCAAACGTTTGTAGGTAGTTTCCGTACTGTTTCTCTATATTTATACTGTGATTACAGGCACAGTGCAGTTCGTTATCAGTTGAGGTTACTACGCCGGAGACGTGCCTCCTACTTGTTTCGTAACTTAAGCACATTTTAAAAAAATAAAAACTTAAGCGACATTCAATAGATATTGATATGCATCCTCGACTGCTATTTTCTAGAATAGCGGATGCATAAATTTATACATCGCAGACGATTATTGCAAAATTAACATTGATCCAAATTAAATTACAAATGTCAACTCTCATTTGCTTTTTAATATATCTAGGCTTGAAATTAACTCGAAATTTTTAAGAGTGTGCAACCAATGTTATCAAAGTAATGATGAAGAGCTCTTTATTCTTATTCCTTCCTCACCATTCCCGAACTACTCGTTCCGGCATAGCATTGCATCCATATTCAAAAGTTCTTACCACGAACCTACAAAGAAAATAATGTCAGGAAGCAAGAACTCAGAACTCAGAACAAACTCCACACAAAAAGTGGTCCTTCAAACCAAAACGACGTATGATTCCAAATACGAATTACTTCCGAGCTATTTACAAATAGACATGTTCGGTGATTGGCTTAAATTTCAGAAGGAAAGCAGGGATTGGTCCACGCTCGTGCTGCAACGTCTACTATGACAGCTGAGTCATAGCGGCGTGAAGGATGTTATTGATTTAGCACGACTTTTATTGGGTCTTTTTTAAGGCAGTTACTCTTCCTGATATTATCAAAGTCAAAGTCAACGTCAAAGTCAAAGTCAAAATCATTTATTCAATTTAGGCATCAAAGAAGCACTTATCAACGTCAACTTTTCATTATAATGTACTTTAAAGACTACCGCCGCGTTCCCAAATATATAGAACCCACCGAGAAGAAGCGGCAAGAAACTCGGGGCCATTCTTTTTATATGGATGTTTACAATGTTTCTACTTAGGTAATACAAATATTACATTTTATGGGTGGCAGAGAGACAGCTTGCCAGAAGTGGAGTATTCCAAGCATCTTTATCTTCTATATAATGTCGAACTTTATAGTAAGCTTTTTTTATTAAAACGTTTTCTACAGTCAACTTGAATTTGCCCCCTGTGAGCTCAGTTATGTGCTTTGGGATTTTATTGTAAAAACGCACACAATTTCCTAGGAATGACTTATTAGTCTTCGCAAGTCTAAAACTAGGTACAGCTATCCTATTTGTATTTCTGGTATTAAAAGTGTGGTGATCACTATTTAACTTATATTTATGTAAATTTTTACGAACATACATTATATTTTCAAATACATATAAGGAAGGCAACGTTAATATATTGATTTCTTTAAATAAATCTCTCAAAGATTCACGGGGACCCATTTCGTATATAGCTCTAATAGCACGTTTCTGGAGGATAAATATGGTCTCTATATCAGCCGCTGAACCCCATAGCAATATCCTATATGACATTACGCTGTGGAAATATGCAAAATACACTAACCGCGCCGTAGAAGCATCTGTTAGCTCTCTTATTTAACGTACTGCATATGCAGCAGAACTGAGTCTCCCAGACAGGGCATTTATATGAGGACCCCATTGTAATTTTGCGTCAATTTTAATGCCTAGGAAGACTGTTGCCTTGTCCATTACGAGTTTAACTCCATCAAGCGTAACGTTGGACTCCAAATATGGAACAGTAGGCAAAGAAAACTTCAAACATTTTGACTTTTTTGAATTCAGAAGTAAATTGTTAGTTGAGAACCATTTATGGAGGATCCCAATAATCTATCTATCCACGGTTTTCCGTACTACCGATAGAAATTTGACATAACGTTCATACAAAAAGTGTCAAATATCTATCTCTAGTAAGGTAAACCGGCGATAGATAGATAATTGGGACCGGCCGTTAGAGATACTAGATAGAGCGTTGTTTACTTGATCTAGTGTGCTATCTTTCCTATCTACTTTAAAAATCAGAGATGTGTCATCCGCAATTAAAACAATATCACAAAGATCCTTGGTCATAAGTGGCAAGTCGTTAATGTAAACCAAGAACAAAAAAGGCCCTAAATTATTTCTTCGTAGCTACGAACCAAAAAGTTAGGCAGTTCCTTTATCTGCTTGCTTTTAACATAAAAATCTCCTTATTTTCAGATTTAACTATGGCGCAGAGGAATTATAACAAAAGATAGACGAACTGAACGGAAAATGGCGGACGCCGAAGGACCTGTCACCGTTGATGACTTGCCCATATCATTTCAGGTAACTTACATTATCATCAATTACCCACTGCAGGGACTCGGAGAAAGCTCTCAGAAGAGTTTAGTAGCGTCGTATCTTGAGGGACATGCGAGTGAATCCCGGTCGGTTCAGATAGTAAGTAGATATTGTATAAAAAATAATCATGGAAATAATAAGGGTTTCAATATGAAATTGCCGACTTATCCCACTAGCCACTTAGAATTAAAATCAAACCTTCATAGTGCCAGATTTCAGAATGAAACTTTTTCACACAAAAACTATAACGTACTGATTTTAAAAAAGGATGCATTTGATTGACTTTCAATTGTTTTTCCATTCAGTCTCTTTGTTCAGTTTTTAACGTGATGATGGAAAGAGCGAAAATCAGAGTAATTTTGGATTACCTACAAGTTCCGACGTGGGACTAATGCAGTAAAACTGCTCGAATTGTCAATGCTGTGTCCGGTCAAAAACATTTCAAATAGTGAAGATTCCGACAGACCTGTATAATGGTAAAGCCTCGTGTACACCAGTAGAAATAAAGTACCAAAGGTTTCCATAGATCCCAAGTCTAAAAGAGTAATTCAGGTTAATTTTCGGTTTGTTGGGTTTTTCTCTACAACGGTAAGTTTTATCAAAAATATCTCGCGGGATACGGTTAATTACAGTTTTTTAACTATCCCACGGGAACTCTTTAATTTACAGAGATCAAAAGTATTCTATATGTTGACCAGGGATATAAGCTACCACCATACACAATTTCATTTAAAATCGGGCCAGTCGTTTCGGAGATTAGCCCGTACAAACAGAGAAAGACAAAATTTGGAAATTAAAAATTAGTTCGATTTCATTCCTTACATCCCCCTGCCTCAGTTTTTAGCATTTTTTTTCATTATACAGAAATTCGACAGTTTTATTTTATGTAGTGATAGGTATAGCCCCCGTAAAACTTGTAGATTTATAAACCTATTTACAAAATGTATCCTAAAGGGATGGATTAATTTTATGGTGTGAAGTTTGATGAGGGTAGATACTTTTCATCATCAGCATGCGGATATAACCGCGGGGCGCTGCTAGTATAACTAATATTTAATTCTAACTAGAACACTAATTTAATTAAATTAAATAATTTAATTTAATTTAATTTAATTTAATTTAATTTAATTTAATTTAATTTAATTTAATTTAATTTAATTTAATTTAATTTAATTTAATTTAATTTAATTTAATTTAATTTAATTTAATTTAATTTAATTTAATTTAATTTAATTTAATTTAATTTAATTTAATTTAATTTAATTTAATTTAATTTAATTTAATTAAAGTGTAAGTGTAGTTAAAAAAGTGCTTGACTTTTTTCATATACAATTTTTCATGTTTGTTGATATATGTACAAAATTTCTAGAATAATATTATTTTGTTAATTAATTAGGTTAATTATAATATACTGGCTTGTCACACGCCTTGGCGTAGCTGTTAGTGTGTAAGCAAATTATAAAAATAACTAGATATTCTAGTCACAAGTTATATTATAAACTAGCAAACCCTGCGAACTCCGTTTCGCCACCAAGCTTCGTTTTATGTAACATTTCGTTTGGCGCCATCTACTTAAAATATTGGTTTGTAGTACATGCTATGTATCAGAGATGGCGCTGTATGTGAAAAAAGATTTTCCCGCTTTTCTTTTTAAATTTTTCCTGAATTTTCTTTACTATAAACCTCACGGAGCCCGAGACCTTTCCAACGAATGCAAAACCGTGGAAATCGGTTCGTGCGTTCTGGAGTTATAGCGTCAGGAAGGAAAACCCGACTTAAGTAGATGAAACTATGTATGTTTGTAATCTTTTCACGGCTAAGCGGCTGCATGAACCGTAATGGAATTTGGAAAGGAGATTAATTGTATATCTGGGAAGGACAAAGTATACTTTTCATTCTCTAACTAGACACTATACAAACACAAGTACAATTGGAAAAATTTAAAACCGACTTCCATTCTATTCAGTTATTGGAGTGTAATTCAAAAACTACTGGACCAAATTTGATGAAATGTAAATGGGACCACACGGGAAGCACCAGCTTTCAAACAAACATTTTGAGAATCGGTTCACCCTATCGCAAGTTATGAGGTAACAAATATTTAAAAAAAATAGTCGAATTGAGTACCTCCTCCTTTTTGGAAGTCGGTAGGAAATCCAGAACACATCATTATACGAATAATATGTACATTTGTGCACAAAAATGTTCTATTCACATACAATGTATACGGTAAATTGCAGAGGAACTGGAGCGCGACAGTGGCAAAGGAAATGACGTCATCATTAAATTATTTGTACCTCATGCATACTAACTAACCGCCATTTAGAATTCATAATCAGCCGTGCGATTCTCTAAGAGCAAACATCGTTGCATCTTTAACAACATCCGTGAAACAAATGACGAGATGAAAAGAAACGTTGGAAAATATCTCATAAAGTATTTGACATCGGTGAGCACATCAGCGAATCATTAGAGAATCGCACGGCTGATTATAATTTGAGTTTTTATGTATCAAAGTCCATAGACATAGTTCTATGGACTAATATTATAAACGCGAAAGTTTGTATGTATGGATGTTTGATACTCTTTCCTAGAAAACTACTGAATGGATTTAAACTAAAAGCCAATCATTAAAATTGGCGCAAAATAAGCTTGATTTATTTTTTAACCGCGGCCATCAACCAAATCCAAGTTATTGAGTGTAAAATAATAAGCAAAAGTTATTATGTGATTGCATAACCTAACATCTATATGAACTGAGTTATACAGATTTGAAAAATAATTAATATCAGTTTTTATTAACATGTGACTAGCATTTATAACCCAATTTTTAGTATTATTATAATGTTTATCCCTATCGCATCGCCGCCGTGGATTTGTATCCGATACAGAAGGATAAACCCTCTCAGCGAGTCCGGCCAATCACAGGCCTAGGATTGTTTACAACTGCGCCTGAGCAGGTTACGAGGCCCTTCTTTCTATTATTATTTCTTTTATTCAAAACAAAATCTCGGATTTCATCCGGTCCTTTACATAGGCATAAGTGGGGCTGTAGCCAACACTTAGAGGCCTGTTTGGTATAAAAATACAAAGGAATATAAAAACAGAAAAAATGTTGGATGAAGGGTAACATGGTACTTATAACTATTACAAATATGGGTAAAATGGCCAGGCTATTTGAGATGAACTTATTAGTGATAAGGAAGATAGTGGGCTATGGAAGAGACTACGTAACGGCACCTATCAATTTAGTCTCATGTTAAAATATTTAGGCAGGTGGTGACTTGCCATCCACTAAACGGGCCCCCCATAAGGGCCACCATCAAAGGTGTCAAAAGGGGCAACGTTGGTGTGGATATCTGAAGGGTGTTGAGAGGTGTGCTGCGGTTTCACTAGAGCGCTACTACCGGCGTTATGCCCTTTAACACTTCCACCCTTGGAGCTTTTTGTTACTTGCTCTTGCGTCTCCACCCCCGGACGGCCAATTAAGGCAAGCCGGGGGTCAGGGGTCTCATTTAGCCCCAGGGAGAATCAGGGTCCGCGGTGTCGCCACTCACCGACGGCTCGCCACAAGGCCGCTCCTGCGGGTTTATTATTATTATTAATATTATATGGTATGTATGCACATATATGTATATATATGGTATGTATATATTATAAACAAACCCGACTGCGCCATAAAATATGTATGAATGTCTATATATTTGAATTTTTCTATTATTAAGTTTTTACTTATAACTCGAGGTGTTATATCTCATCTCAGACTGCATAAAAAATCGTTCATACATTAATTTTCGTGTTAATTTTTCCCAACTCACCCCAAAGTTTAAAAAAAATAAAGTAAAAAGAATAAATAAAGGCGCCACTTCCCATAGTGATTTGGGTATTGTCTTTTGGTGTAATAATATTGTTACTTGCGGTATGAAAACCGTGGTATTCATTTATAATGAAGCTCCCGATATTGAGACACTGTTGTAAGCGCCATGATCGCGGGACGACTGAGACGATAATGCGGGTGGGTGGGTGAACATGGTGATAATGTAACGAGACAATGAGTCATGCTTTTTCGTGCAGCCAGCAGTGAAACCAGCCGCGAAAACGCACCTCGATCAAAAGCTTCTTCATTGTTATGCCTAATAATGAACACCTAGCTTAATTTCGTCACAGAAGACATACTTGTAGCTAATCGCTTGTTCAAAAAACTAAACTACCGATCTAAAAATGTATAATGGAGATCCTTATTCTGTAACAATAAAATCCAAAATCATTTAACACTTAGAATTACACTTCTATAAATAGGATTATTCAATTTTGGGTTATTTTAGGTTAGTTTAGCGAGCACCAAGTTACGTGATGACCAAACTGTCTAAAATATATACAATTGAAGAGAAATATCTGATTTTAGTGCTGTCATTCGAAAGTGTTATACTAATTTGTATTTTAGCCTAAACAAAATAAGTAGGTACTATCATAATTTAGAGATTTTTAGTTAAGTGAATGTTTACAGAATTGGCACCATTTTATCATAATACAGAAGTAGATTCGTGTTCTAAAAAGGTTAGAAGTAATAACGTTAAATAATATCCTGGCTATAAATTAACACTTTCTATTTAATAGTTTCGCATTCAGGCAGTGTTGCCATCCGTACCATATTGACAAGCTGATTACCACCATTGACGGCTGACCATAGATTGATAATAAAATTTATTACGCTACATGCTTTGCCTACTATCCTTGTCACTGAGGGTTGCCAGATTGGAAAACAAATACCGAAAACATTGAAATTTATAGAGAGAAAAATTCACGTCCTCGGACGGGATTCGAACCCGCGTCTTCTGACTCTCCGTGTCAGATTTGAAAACGGACGTTGAAAATTCGATGCTCGGACCAGATTCTCGGTGGCCTAGTTGGTCAATGGCGTCTGACACGGAGAGTCAGAAAACGCGGGTTCGAATCCCGTCCGAGGACGTGAATTTTTCTCTCTATAAATTTCAATGTTTGAGATCGCTAAAGCAGGCGTTAGTGCTTTGAAAAGTAATACTATAAAAATACCGAAAAGTCTGGGCGAAAATTCATGTGACTGTTTTTCTATATCATACTATTTCTGAGGTGGAGATCCTGGAGACGACCACTGAAAATACCGTGGACTGCAGCGTTCCGCACCAATAATAATATCCTCAAAGAACTTCAAACACAATTTACTACGACTACGACTATGCAGATGCGAATAATGAAGATCTTCGGGCATGTAACAAGAACTAGATGGAGAGATTAATAGTGCAGGCCAAGTGGAAGGAAAGAGATCCCGAGGTTGTTCACCAACACGCTGGACTGACAAAAAAGGCCAAGAATTCCACCCTTGTACATCGCATTGTGCTCGCAATGCCAGTAACCGTCAGAAATGGAGAGACATCGCGAGGAGATCAACAGCCCTGGAAATGGAAACTGGCAAGGATCCGCCGTATACCATCACCATGACCACGACCGCTCTGCCAAGAGTTTAAGAAGAAGACTATTCCTAAAATCTACTGCGGTAAAGCCCATAAAGAGGGTTCAGTGTATGAAGTTGTATATATGTATGTATGTATGTATGTATGTCAATCAATCAATATTTTATTGCAATCATATGCATATGATTGCAATAATCATGGGGGAGGCTAATGTTCAGCAGTGGACGTCCTACGGCTGAGATGATGATGATGATATGCAGATATACATGCAGGTCTAAAACACATATTCTTATTTGTCTAACATATGACCCTGGTAGGGTGTAGCAAGAAAGGTAATGGAGCGCCCGACCCATTCAATAATCATCAAATTTGTCATTAAGAAAGTCATTTCCGCTTGTAACTACTGAACGGCTCTACCGGTTTGATAAATAATACGTCTTTAGATCAATCTTGAAGTCCCTGGTTATGTACCTAGTGATGGTTCTTCTTTATTATGAAAAAAAAATTTATCCTTTTTAGGTACTCTCGGTACTTACGGGAACTACTGTTATTCACCGTCAATTACGATATCTATCACAATGCGAACCACTTTTCAATTGTTGGAGTGTAACTCAAAAGTCGCTTGACCGAATTTGATGCAATTTAAATGGGACCTCGCAAGTATATTCTACCAACCAAGAAAAGAATGATCAAAATCGAACGACTCTGTCAAAAGTTTGCGTGAACATACTTAAAAAAATACGCGTCGACTTGAGTTGAAGTGTCTTCTCTTAGTGTCAAAAATCATCCTCATTTTTTGGAAGTTGGTTGAAAGTCAGCATTTTTTTATGGTTTACTTTATTTTCGTAGGTAGTCGGGTTTTGAACTTATGGCTTGTTTTTTGTTATAACAATGGCCCTAATGTGGGGCTGAAGTCATAAGTTCAAAATAATTAACATCAATTTGATGACACATTCGTGGGTTAATGCATCGTGCATTTGTTTCAACATGAGCAATCGGCATGAATATAGCCACAAAGGAAAGAGACGCCATGTTGATAGGTGTCTACTTCAGGGTGATCTAATTATAAAAAAAAATCCTTAACGAATGGCTATTGACACTTAACTACGAGGAAACTGAAAAACTTCTAAAAGTAGTTTCGTAACATTCAGTTATGCACACACAAACTACACACACACTTCCACACACACACACATACATACAATCACTCACAGCTTCCTGGGTGCTCCTGAAATACTGTTAATCAGAAGCACACACACTCCACACATATATAGCTAAAACATAAGTTTATAATTCTTATTCTTTAACTTACATATTTAACTTAGGTTATTTAATTACGCTACTAAATTTTATTACCTAATACGTTAACTTTTTCAAGCAATCATCGTGTACTTACTTATTCTATATAACATATACTACGGAAGAGCGAGACTCTCTAACACAGGTATTTTCATACTTAAAAGAGGGTCCCAATCCTATGAAATGTATCATAAGTTTAAGTTTACCGAAATAAAAAATATTTGTATTTGTATTTGTAATTCGACCCAAAGATCGAACTAAGTCAAATGATTAAGTATTCAACTTAGATACTAGAAGTTCTGGCGAGCAGTAGACAGCATAGTAGCCAACATAGTCTTATCAGCGCCAATATTTTGCAGTCTGTGCTATCTGTAGTTGGAATGTTACCAAAATGGTCCAGTTTTTAAACTTCACAACCTATTATCTCGAAAACCACTTGACCAATTAAGCTCATATTCGAAAATTGCCCCTCTCAAAGTCGCCGACGACAAAAAATATATTGATAATTAATAATAATAATAATATAGGACAACATCCACACAAAGGTCTTCAGGTCCCAAACTAGGCAGAGCCTGTACTGTGGTAACCTGATGACTGATATACATACATATATGTGATATTAGATACTTATATACATATAAACACCCAGACACAGATCAAATAGACATGTTCATGCACACAAATGTTTGACCTGTCCGGGGATCGAACCCGGGACCAGCGACTCAGAAGGCAGGGGTGCTACCAACTGCGCCAACCGGCCTGTCATACACGCATAGCAAGTTTCGTCAAAATTGGTTGAAAAATTGAGTTGAAATTGTGGTGAAGAACCTGTACAGGTGTACATGAAGACCCACAAAGTAAAACCTAACAAACGTACGAACAGATGAAAGTCAGTATGGCCATTTAAAGCAGAGATCAAAATAGAGACCGCTCGATCAATCATCTATACTAAAATTACAAAGAGCAAAGATTTGTAACGAATTGGCTCAAAAAGTACGGGACCGATTTCAAAACTTATATCACCATTGGAAAGCTACATTCACCCTGAATAACATAGGCTATATAAGATTCATCATCATCATCCATTACCGCGCGTGTGAAACCGTGGAGAGCAGCTGGTTATTAATAAAATTACTATATAAGAGTGCACTGTTTTGTTTTCGAAATAAATAGAGCATCTACCGAGAAACGCAAGAAACTCGGGGCCATTATTTTCAATAATTTTACTGTCGGTGTGAATAAACAAAAAGTACACTTATTTTGTTCTTATTTTCTCTTCTCAATATTAATTTCGTTCTGATTCCACATTAGAATTATTTGACTGATCAAGCAAAGCGAGCGAAGCGTCTCTGCTTGACTTTCATCTGTCCGTATGTTTGCTAAGTTGTATGTACTTCTTCCTGTACAGGGGCCTACTCAATACTCAATACTTTATTGCAACATATATATGTTTACATGCAGGTCTTGTTAACAAAAAAAAATTAAAATAAAATTATATTTATTTAAGACTAAGTGACACTAAATTAACATGTACAAGACAAGGCAAGCACGGAATTATAAAAAACCAGTGAAAAGACAAACAATAAACAAAAAGATAAATAAAAAACGTACCTACGAGTACGTGTTGCTGTGTGTTAAATTCAAATTTCAAATTCAAATTCAAATTCAAAAATTATTTATTCAGTTTAGGCATCATAGACACTCTTATGAACGTCAAAATTTTTAAATGATTCTACCGCTGTCTTCGGAAAAGAACCACCGCCGAGAAGAAGCAGCAAGAAACTCGTGGGCCATTATTTTTTCAAGTCTTTGTACATTGAGGTTACATATGAGTAGTATTAAAATAACAAATTTATTCAATAGTTGGCTACTAGGCAGAAGAGGAAAGCTTCCAGGCATCTTTGTCTTCTAAGTAGTGACTCAATTTATAATAGGCTTTTTTCATTAGTATATTTTTGACACGTAACTTGAATTTCCTTTCAGTGAGCTCGGTAATGTCTTTCGGGATTTTATTATAGAAACGTACACAATTGCCTAAGAAGGACTTATTTTTTATTTTCGTGAGTCTAAATTTAGATACAGCTATCCTATCCTTATTTCTAGTATTAATATTATGCATATCACTATTTATTCTAAACTTCTTTATATTTTTACGAACGTACATTATATTTTCTAGGATATACAAAGATGGAAGAGTTAATATGTTAATTTCTTTGAACTTCAAATAATAAGGTACACGCTAACTAAATGGTACCTGTCTCAAAATGGACCCATCTCAGCATATGCTGGTTACTAACCAACGCTGGTCTTCCGATGGACCCAATGGGTGATGTCATAACAGCACAACGCCAACATGTTACAGAATGACAATATATTATCCTGTAAGGCTATGGCAATAGTTTCTTTTGTTTGTGCGGAACGAGTCAAAGTGAAAGTCAAAGTAAAAATAATTTATTCAATTTAGGCATCAAAGACGCTTTTATGAACGTCATTTTTTCATTATAATGTACTTTAAAGACTACCGCTGCGTTCCAAAATATATAGAGCCTACCGAGAAGAAGCGGCAAGAAACTCGGAGCCATTCTTGTTTTATAGATGTTTACCTCAGACAAAATTAAAAAGTCAAGACAGAATGTTCTGAACAGAAAAGTGAGGCCGGGAAAAACTACGCCTCGGCGTGTCCATACATATTTACATACAAAACCTACAACGAAACTACGCCTTGGCGCGTCAGTCGAACTATCGCGGTGCTTGGAAGCAACACGTAAAGTTTTAATTATCATTTAATTTAAAATGATTAATTATTGAAACTTTTTTAATAACTTTAATTTAATTTAAATTATCATCACAGTACCGAGTCACGCACATGTAGATAGAAAATGCGTCCTCACTTCTCTGTTCACAACATTCTGTCTTGACTTTTTTATTTTGTCTGAGATGTTTACAGTGTTTATACTTAGGTACTACAAATATTAGCTCCAGTTATTACATATCAACATAATTGTCGTTGAAACATTCATCTAATGAATAGTAACATTTTTTCTCAAGCATGCTATTTAGATTTGCAACAAACATGGCGTAATTTTCTACATCTTTAAGGACATTAGGCAATTTATTATAAATTTTAACGGTACTCCCACCTTTTACAAAACGATCATAAACCAGGTGCGTTTTGTAATACGCTTAAAATAATCATACTAACTATCGTAGGTACTCCCACCGACACGAAACGGTCGAACATATTACTTATATACTATTTACGGCGAGTTCCTTTTTTATCCGAAATCTTCTTCCAGGATCAATACCTATAATGCCCAACCCAAATAGAACACTAACGCAGTTACAAAGTACCTACGTCATCAAAACGTCTATCGTAATCCAATATTATTTTAAGCTTGCTATATTGACGTGGTGGTACTAAATTTAATGGTAAGGTTTAAATATGAGTACTTTAAGAGATGTGAGTAGGGCCCCAGCAGGGCTATTATGTATCACAGTTGCTAGCAAATGTTGATTGAAATCTTGAAAAATGGCCGCTCTATGTCAGTTTTGACAACTACAGTAAGAAAAATTTATAGTAAGTTGATGACTGGAGCAGACAAAAGTGACATAGAGCCGCCATTTTTTTCGATTTCAATCAATATTTGTTAGAAACTGAGATACATAATAGCCCTGCCGGTCTCATCTTTCAATCAATCTTGACAAAACTTGGTATGCATGTTCTACCTACTATTCAATTTTTTTTTGTCGTCGGTAATTTCTAAGTGGGAGGTACTTTTCCAAAAATGTATGCTGCATTAGCATTAGGTACCCGAGTTTAAGGAGGTATTTCGAATATGAGCATTATTGTTCAAGTGGTTTCCGAGATAATAGGTTGTGAAGTACTGCGATAAATTACCGCTGATAAGACTATGTGCTCGCGAGGTCTACTGGTCGCAGAACTATTATGTTATTTTTATTTTATTTTATTTTCTTTGGGGAGCTTACAGCTATAATTACAATGGTACATGGTAATTAACAATGAAAAGCCATTTACAAGCCTCCACAAGTAACAACAATGTAAAAAAAATATATAAAATAATAAAAATAGTAACATGATAATACAACTAGAACCAATATACACTTAACGATTGTCGGTGCCGGTGTAAGTCGGATATAACATTGGATTTATTGACGCCAAACTACTTTAACCGTTCGAGTCGCAACAAGTTACTCGTCTGGTTTCAATCGCCACGATCACCTTTATCAGTCCATGTGGATTGTTTGTATTAAGTTGCTGCTTATATTAAGTGATTGCTCAATCGAATCTTTGATTGTATTGTATGTATGTCTCAGCGACTCTCGGCTCCCTATACCGACGGAAAACAATCCCTTCAGGCCAAAAGTCTGGTGCCAGGAATGTTTCTCTCAACTTGGCTGGAAATCTGAACACATATGACTTGAAGTACGTCTCGCGTTTTGATTCCAGCCGCGTTATCTTTACCTCCAGTAGGGCCTGAACCGGGATTCTTCCTTCGTCACATTTGTCGCATATATACCGCACGATCTCGTCTCCTGACGTGCTCTTCTCAAATCTTATGTGTGATCATCAAAATTTTATGTGTGATCGATCACGCTTACCTTTTTACAGACAAGTCCGATTTTGATCATTCTTTTTTTGTTTGGTTAAGTAGTTCCTCTAGGTTCGATTTACACAATTCGTGACATTCAGTTAACCACACGTTGCAGTTCCTGGAAAAATTGGTTGACTTCTTAGAAATCTATTGTATTATTGGCCAAATATGGCGAATCGCGAGTCAACGGGTTAATGGTAAACTATGTTTGTTATGTAGTCACTGTTTCAGCTCTAAGCCCTAAACATAGCAGTAATATAGCTTGCTAATGCGTTTCATCGGTCTGTGGGAGATTCCAGAGGCCCAAACCTCCTTCTCCTCTCCCTCTTTCCCTCCTCTCCCTCTCCCGTCCCATCGCTGATGACGCATTTGATGTTGCAAACGTCTATAGGCGACGGTGACCACATTCCATCAGGAGGACCGCCTGCCTGTCTGCGTACTTATAGCAATAAAAAAATATAACAAGTACAATTAAAAAAAAAATACCGACTTCCATTCTATTCAGTTATTGGAGTGTAACTCAAAAACCACTAAACCAAATTTGATGAAATTTAATTGGTATCACTTTCAAATCACAGCTTTCAAACAAAAAAGTATTTTGAGAATCGGTTCACCCAGTCGAAAGCTATGAGGTAACAAACATAAAAAAAACACTCGAATTGAGTACCTCCTCCTTTTTGGAAGTCGGTAAAAAAACAATGGGTAAACCCGTCTGTGTATATGTCCTATGCATAGACATATAACAATGGATGGCGGGAACCCCAAAAAAATACTACCATTGATTTGGTTTAGTTTTCCTTGTTAGTATTGTTTCTTTGAGTTTTAACATGTAGTAGTGGCAGATTATTAACTTTTAATATAAGATAAGATAATTCTTTATTTGCATAAACATGAACGTATTATACATACACTGGGCATGCATATGCATGTTGTATTATAAAGTAAATTTTTTTTTGAGGAAAAAAAATGGACTCACTTTAGTTTTTAATAATTTCCACCATAGCTTAAGAATGTTTATTGTGATGTTTGGAGAACGAATCTCCAAGAAAAATCTAATATAAAAAAAAACAAATCTAAAAAAGGTACGGACCAAAGAGTCTGTAGTGTGGAAGAATAATAAAATAAAAAAACAAAACAATATAACGTTAATTGTTACAATTAAAAGCTCGTCATGTTTAGCCCCCGTAGGCGTACACAATTTCCAGAGATGGCTAGAACTACATGAAATATTAAATTAAAGCAAAAAACAGTAATCCCGGTACATCGCACCACTATTTTTGGCTCCACGAAGCTGTTCGCCTGTGGAACGCTTTACCAGTAGAAATTAGATGTGCAAGGTGCACACCTTGGACACTTTCAAACAACGTGTCAAAGTGTTGTACCTCTCGCATTAGCTACGTACTGTTGTACCCTCGTATATGTTGTAACTTAATTTTAAAAGTATTCTATATTGTACGTGTTTTATGCACCACCGTTACTTGTATACATATTTCTATCCGTGCATGGTTGTCTGGAAGAGATCGCCCTGAGCGATAAGACCGCCCATTGTGACACTTAATTTTAAGTTTTTTTTATTCGTTTGTTGTATTTTATAATGTGGTGTTGCAATAAAGAGTTTAATTATTTAGATAATAAAATTTATATTATTATGCGCAGACAGGATGCAGAGCTTAACTCAGATCAGTCAAAAATTCGTTCACGTTGCAATAACATTTAGTGAGTAAAATTTTCTTAAGTTTTGATTTAAATGTGTTCGTATTTAGTTCTTTTAAATATAGAATGTTATTGTAAATTTTAGGTCCCATACAGAAAATGCTCTTAGTCATAAGCGCCTGTCTGGCACTGTGCATACACAGCTTCTATTTCTCACGTCGGTTACGTTCAACATTCTCTGGTAAAAGTATTTGAGTGTAGGCAAAGTGTACAAAATCATGATACATGGTGTTTTTGTGTTTTCTTCTTCAATCTTCTTAGAAAGTTTTAGTAATGCATCCACTGGTATACCATAAAGTGACGTAGGCGCAAACCCCACATATCGGACAGAGGATTGCATAGCTAGTACTTTCCATACTAAAAGAAAAAACTCTTTTCTACCTCCTAACATTGTCCGATTTCAGTGCTTTTTTTTTTCATAGAATCATCACATTGTTTGCTATGCCAGTATGGTTTTTTATTTTTTCAGTTTTTTTAAGTACTACAAAAGGAAATTTATAGTACTTTGAAATACTAAAAAAAATTAAAATAGTAAACCATGTGCTGATTACATGAAAAATAAATCACTGTTAAGAGGTAGAAAAGAGTTTTCTCTTTTAGTATGGACAAGTACTAGCCATGCAATCCCCTTAAGCGCCCGGGTGGCTTCCTATACCATTCAAATTTCAAACAAAATGCAAGGGAATAAAGCGCAATTTAGAAGCTATCTATCAGGGGCGGGCGCCGAAATGGCACGTCCGAGCAAAGGCATACCGTGTGTTCTAAATTGCGTTTTATTCCCATGTATTATGTTTGTAATTTGAATGGAATAGGAAGCCGCCCGAACCATGTCGGCGCCCGATGCCCGATATGTGGGGTTTACGCCTTATGTATGTGCCTGTCTGACTACTTCAAAGAAATGTCTCTTAATGCTACTTTAAATATTTAATTAGAACTTGTAGAATGACAAATGTGAAATCGTTCGTGTCTATAATAAAATAAAAAAATGGCCAAGTGCGAGTCGGGCTCGCGCACAAAGGATTTCGTACCATTATCTATAAATCTCCCATACAACCGACATGATTTTTTTTGCCGATTTCATAGATAATGGAACAGAACCCTTCGTGCGCGAGCCCAACTCGCATTTGACCGGATTTTATTATTTGTTGTTATAGCGACAACAGTAATACATCATCTGTGAAAATTTCAACTGTCTAACTATCACAGTCCATGAGATACAGCCTGGTGACGGTCGGACAGCGGAGTCTTAGTAATAGGGTCCCGTTTTACCCTTTCAATACGGAACCCTAAAAAACATACCGTTAATCTAAATTTGAACAACAATAAACCATGTCAAATGGAGCACTGACCATGAATAGCACCTACTCATATAGGTGCTTTGTAGGTATAGGTGTTTATGGTACATATGCGATTGTTTGCAGTAGACCAGTAGACCATGTCGAATAGGTATGGGGCCTGAAGTATCCTGTCATTATTAAGGTTCACTTTGAAATAGCTGATAATAAAGTGAAGCGCTTGAAGAGCTTGACTCCTAACCGATCAACAAGTTAAGCAACGCTTGCTGCGGTCAGGAGTTGGATAGGTGTGTGCTTGTATTGTTCAACTGAGCGCTTCCGTGCTTCGGAGGGCACGTTAAGCAGTCGGTCCCGGTTGTATGTCTTAGGACAACAGGCGTTAGGCTATGTCGAAGGCCTCCGGGCGGCCTGAAAACTTCGACATGGGTTGGCCATTAACCTATCCACCAATCCGCACTGGGTCCGCGTGGTGGATTATGGCCCAACTCCTCTCTCTGAGAGTTAGGCTCGAGTCCCAGCAGTGGGAACAAAATGGGCTGATTATGATTGATTTATGAAAGTGAATGCGGCAAGAATGCTTCTCTTTGTTTGTCCAATGAAGGATAAACCACATCACAATCAAGCTTGTAACCAATACCCAATATTTTATTGTAATCATATACATTCACGTCTTAAATGAATATTATTATCAATCTAAGATATGATACCCTGGTACGGTGCAGCAAGAAAGGTAATGGAGCGCCCGACCCATTCAATAACCATCAAATTTGTCATTAAGCAAATCATTGATATAATCTTCTCAGCCGATTCGCTCTTGGCAGAGCGGTCATCTTCGTCATATAGTAGTGGTATATTGAGAGCAGATGCTATTCGCCTCACGACGTCCCGCCATCTACCTCTGTTCGCTGTTACCCTGGTACACTCACTTATGGGGCCACCCACTGCGTTCTTGATCACATTGTCTTCATCTTTTATTTTGCTGGGTGATTACAAACTTTTATAGGCATTACCACCTCCATCTTGTAAGGGGGTATTTGTTTTAATAGGTCTTAGTAATTAGCTTGAAGTAATGTTTTATTAAAGCTCGTCTTAAGATATTACCAATTTTATCAGCGACATCCTTGATGTATGGTAAGATAGCAGGCTGGCGCTCAACTATGATGGGCTTGGGGCGGCTTCTGAGACTCAACTTTGGGAGTTGGTGATAATTGTGTCGCAGGACATGTTTAATGTACTGAAGCTCCTCTGCTTGGTGGTCAGTGTCCAGATGCCATGTGTTCTCTGAAACAAAGATTAGCCAATAAACAAAGGTAGCAAACTGACATAGATGGTGATGATTTATCTGTATGAGTAGGTTTCCAAAACAATGTATGACTTAAAGAATTGTCCGGATTGTAGATGATTTTAAAGTCTAGAAAGGTTAAAAAGGCATTAATCTCTGGGTCCATTGTAAATACAATACAATTTTATTATTTATAGAATTAGGGTGGTTTAACAATGCCTTGTTTTTGGGGAGGATGGCAAAAGTATCGTCATCATAAAGTTTTTAAATCTCCGGCATAGGCACAGAGGTAGAGACAGCCCTATCCTCAAAGTCGTTCATGAAAATATCGGCGACAACAGGGGAGACCAGGGAGCTCATAGCCACACCGTCGATTTGAATGTAAAATGTATTCTCCCAGAATAAGTAGATTTCACATTGCCTGCCATCTTCATATATCAGGTCGCAACATACGTAAAAACTAATTACAATTTACAGCGTATACACAAGGCGCAACGACTCGGCCGCTTATAACTGTCGTTATGGAAGCAGGCTAACGCAGATTCCCCACTCCCTATAGTAGATCCAACCGTTTATCCTCTTTTTGACAGATCTAATTTGTCAGTTAAAGTGTTGTGACCAAGTGATTATAGTGGACACGATTTCGATTCATTTTTCTATCGAGTCTGTGCGGAAAGAGAATAGTCCTAGGAATGGCGCCATGACCATGGCTATTGGCCATCTAGAAATACGTCAGCCAATGGGGAATGTTGAAAGGGCGTGGACAGGCCGTCATGGCATGGCCATCTAGAAACGCATCAGCCAATGGGAAATGCTGACGCATTTCTAGATGGCCATGCCCAGATGGCGAGGCCACGCCGTCCGGTTACACCCGTGTAGTTTCCAAGGTAAGCTATCAAATTCTGAGTTATAAGTTTTCACTTCTATCGGCAATTCCTATGACTGCCAATTTTTTTGTCTATGGGTAAGCAGTAGTATTTTATCAAGGTAGTAAAACTCAATGGTCCACCGCCGTTTTGTATTTGTCACTGTCACTCGCAACAAGACGCCCGTGCTAGTAATTATTTGCTGAGTTTTATATTGGAACTATAAAATGCCGAAAGGATCAGTGCTGAAAGGACAGACGAGAGAAATGGTGATCAAGCTTCGTAATTACTTTGAAGCAGAGTATCAAAATGGCGGCCCGCTTTTACCATTGTCGCAAGTGAGAGAGCGCGTTGCGGCCGCGTTAGGTATTAGTGCATCTACGATTACAAAAATTACTACCGAAGCCTACGGAACAAGCGGCATGCAGGAGAATAAGCTTCGTACGCCGAAGAAAAAACGCCAACCACGTCGTGTGACTTCGGTTGACAACTTTGACGCAGACGCTATACGCCGTCATATATATAACTATTACTTACGTAAAGAAGTTCCAACACTTAAAAAACTTGTTGCTTCTTTGCGTGAATGTGATTTGTTCCGAGGTCAAAAATCGTCATTGGTAAAGGTCTTGAATGAAATTGGATTTACTTATAAAAAATCGGACAAACGCAAAATATTGATGGAGCGTCGCGACGTAGCTTTTGCTCGTTGCGAATTTTTGAGCGAAGCCAAAAAAATTACAGATTGGTCAAATGTTGTTTTCACTGACGAAACTTGGCTGAATGCGAACCACACAGTGTCTAAGAGCTGGACTGATGACACCGCTGCTTCCACTACCTCAGTACCGATGGGAAAAGGAGAACGTCTAATCATTTGCCATGCAGGGTCTGTGAAAGGATTCATGCCAGATGCTTTGTTGGCCTTTAAATCCAAAAAAACAGTTGAGTACCACGAAGAAATGAATTCTGAGGTTTACGAAAGTTGGTTTAAGGAAATGGTACAATCATTGGAAGAACCGTCAGTTATTATTATGGATAACGCATCCTATCACTCACGCCAAATTGATAAAATGCCGACCCAGGCCGACAAAAAACAAGTAATCATTGACTGGCTTCAACGACATGGTGAAAATGTTGATAACTCCTTACTAAAAGTACAATTACTAAATATATTACGAACAAAAAAACACTTCCCAAAACGATATGTGATCGACGAAATAGCTGCAGAACATGGTCATTGGGTTCTTAGACTTCCACCCTATCATTGTCAATACAATGCCATTGAATTAATATGGGCTCAAGTTAAAGGACACGCTGCTAGAAATAACACAAAACCCCCATTCACGGCAAACAAAATGGTAAATTTATTAAAAAATGCATGTGTGAAAGTAACTGCGGAAAGCTGGCAAAATGTAATTCAAAAAACACAAGAAACTATAATGGCAGATTGGGATAAACACGTGGCGATAGATTATATGAGTCAACAATTAATTATAAATGTCGGCAATAGCTCGAGTGACAGCAACGATGAATCTGATTTTGATTAATAAATAAATAAAAATAAAAGATTAGATTTCGTTTGCTTAAATTGGAATTGGGGTTGCTCAAACTTTACTATTTTCTGGTACCAAACGGCAGACTTTAATGTCTGCCATCCCCAGCGAGCAACACGGAAGGGAGTAGCCTTAGCTAAAAAATATTGTTCAAATCTTTCTGTCATTTCTTGCGGGAGGGGAAGTTGCACACTAGCGCAAAGCCGCACTATTACATACAAAACATACCTGTACCGATCCATTGCCGATCATACTCACACAACCAAATCACTAACACATAAAAAATAAAGCACCATTCACAAATCTAGCCCCGCCCTCACCCCACAGTATATTATCAAACTCCATGGTCCATGCGGACTTGTACTTTGACAGAGGGGAAACGCTGTGTATGCCTACTCCCTTCCGTGTTGCTCGCTGGCCATCCCAGATTTAACCGGTAACAGCTTCGTCAAGTATGACTTGTACTTGTAATCATCATAGTCATCATAACCTTGTTCTTTTTTGGATATACACCAGGAGATAAACACGTCTTCAAATAATGCTGTATGTTTTCCTGAGGCGCATCAATATAACGGTTTTACATAAAAATAAATCCGATATTATGTGCCGAGAACGGAAAACACCCGTGTAAAAATAGTTCATAAACAATATCGATATCTCAATCGTAACTTCGTAACATCACTATGTTGATAGCCATAGAACGTAATTTTTTAAAAACGTTTGTTATTTTATGGAATTTATAAAAAAACTACTGCACTTATGGACTCATTTTGTGAAAGATGATTATTATACGGGATCAAGGAGCAAATTTAAGCAGTTGTCATATTTTTAAAACCTCGCATTTATAAGTTAACTTTTGCGTAACATCGTCATGTTACGTTCTATTGGTGCTGTCAAAAAGAGGATAAACGGTTGGATCTACTATAGTCAGATCAAGTAAATTAACGCATTATGCAGGTCCAGCTGTATTTAACCGCCTGCCGGAAAGTGTAAAAGAAGCTCCGAGTATCTGTAGCTTTAAAAACAGGTTGAAGCACTGGCTCATCCAGCAGGCGTTTTATAGTTTTGAAGAATTTTTAAACATTGATGGTACTAAACGTATTTAAGATGGAAATAATTTTGACAAAGTTAGTAACTTTATTGCTATACCTACTTATGGGTTTAAGTAAGGTTTAAGTTATAGTGTTAGATTACTAGCTTATTATTATTATTACTACTATTAAATAATTACGTTGCAAAATGTATTAAATTTTGATGAATGACTTTATAATTTTGTTAATGTTGATAAATGTATTTGTTAATAAAGTTATATGATTATTAACGGGATATTTACCGTGGTAAGGTTGTAGAATGAGCTCCCGATATTTCGGCGCAGTTACATGCACCATGTTCACGGGAAGACTGAAGAATGCGGGTGGTTGGTCGAAAAGTCAAAAGTTATGTGCAGACATAACGATCTACCCTCTTTCTTAGTCTTTTGTCTTTTCTTAGTTTTTCGCCGAAATATCGGGAGCTCATTCCACAACCTTACCACGGTAAATATCCCGTTAATAATCATATAACTTTAGTGAACAACCGTGATAGTTTAAAACAGTGTATTTGTTAATATATAAATTACGATGTATTATGAAAAAATGACTTATATAAATATGCGTTTACCAATAAAAGGACTTTGGACTTTAAGTAGACATATGTAAGGCATTGTTCTGGTAGTTTTGCATATTTCAAATGCAGGTCATACTGATTTAACTTTCTGTTGACTATTTCAATACAATCTTGCACAGGTATGCTTGTGAACAAGGATTGTGCATCAAAACTAACCAGAACTCCATCTTCATGTAGGTTAGTATTTTTTATTTGGCTAATGAAGTGGTGAGAAGTCCACATATGCGCATATGTTAGACCACGAAGTTGTGACAGTATTTTCATTAGCTGTTTGGCCAGTTTGTAGGTCGGCGAGTCAATCTGGCTTATAATGGAGCGCAAGAGAACGTCATTTTGTGTGTGTAGTTTTGGCAACACATACAGTTTTAGTACTTTACGATACTGCCAAGACCTCTGGACAATGTGAGTGACTACTGCGTTCGTCCTAAACATTTTGATTAAAATATGATAAGCCGTACATACAAATTATTTCCATAACTCTGTAACAGACAACAGTCATCCAGTCTACCCGTATTCGTGTACACTGAAAAGTGTTCGGAACATCGGAATAAAATTATATAAAACTATACGCGATTTAACCGTTATACGCATGAAATTTCAAGATTCGCACACTCAAGATTCAAAATGGCGGATTCAGTTTTTTTCCGCAACCACTTAAAAATGACGATTATTTCAAAACGGTTCAAAACTTATATGTGAAATAAAAAGTAATAAACAGAATAAACTTTGTTTTACATTATTATCCTGCACTATTTGTATGTTTTGTAAGACAACATATTGAATTTCTAGGTTATGTTTACGTAAAAACAGTTACGATTCATGTTTGAATATCATGTCCACGAAATTCTTTAGAATAGATAGTGAAGTTGCACAAGATAATAATTTATAATGATAACAATAACACTTATCTAACCTTCTCTTAATCCGTTTAAAGTTGTTTAATTTCAATGTGTAAGAATTTCAAAAGCCTAAGAAATAATAACGTCTTTTCCAGGTTAAATACTTAGGGCAGAGCGACGCACGAGGTCTATGGGGCATCAAGCACACGAGGAAGCCGGTGGACCTCATGGTAGCAGCTGCTAAAGCATTACCACCAGGTAACTTTATATACACATCATCATCTCATCCATGTTCAACGATTTAGGGTATTCATCACCCTTCATCACCCGTTAAAATATTTTTTGAGTATTTTTTTATAAGAGAAGCAGAGAATTGAGGTTTTGGTGTAAGACATCAGCGTCAGCCTTTAAGAATAAATGTCTTTTTCACACGACCTGATGTTATATGTAAGATAATAATCTTAGCTCGGTGAGTACATTACTTTAAAAACAGTATTGATAAGAATGAGTCTTCACCTAATGGCGAACGTGGAATATTGGAAGATATAAAGGAATGTAGGTGAAGTACATATAATTATTTATTTATTTATTATTTATCTAGGAAGAAAATAAAATAAATTTAAATTATTTAAATTAATTAAATTAATTATTTAAATTAATTAAATTAATAAATTATTATTAAATAAATTAAATAATTAATATTATAATTAAATTAATAAATTATTATTGAATAAATTATTTAAATTAATTAAATTTATTATTTAAATTAATTAAATTTATTATTTAAATCTTTAAATTTATTATTTAAATTAATTAAATTTATTATTTAAATTAATTAAATTAATTATTTAATTTAATTTAATTTAAATTTAATATTTTATAATTAAATTATAATTTATATAAATTAAAATATATATAAATTATAATTTATATATATTTTGATAAGAAACGGTTAAAACAGTCTTTAAACAAATGAATACAATAAATAAATATAAACATAATGTTACTGAGACAGAAAAACAACAGTTCTAGGAAGATTAATAATTAAAATAATATAAAATTTACCACACACTAATGCATAAAAATTACTTATAATAAAAAATGTTGTAATGAAGCCTACCCTACTGCCTTCTATACCTGACACTTGGTTCAATGTGCCCTGTTTCAATGAATCTCTTTTAATCGTAATTTTTCGCAAATGTATAATTTATTAGTTTACGCTACGTTTCGTAAATAAATAAAATTACAAAAAGCGGCAAGAAACTCAGAGTCCCATTCATTCTACGAAGAAATAATGTCAGGAAGCATAACTCAGAACAAATTCCACACAAAAATTGGTCCTTCAAACCAAAACGACGTATGATTCCAAATACGAATTACTTCAGAGGTTACAAATAGACATGTTCGGTGATTGGTTTAAATTTCAGAAGGAAAGCAGGGATTGGTCCACGCGCGTGCTGCAACGTCTACTATGACAGCTGAGTCATAGCGGCGTGAACGATGTTATTGATTTAGCACGACTTTTATTGGGTCATTTTTTTAAGGCAGTTACTCGTACTTTTCCTGATATTATGCCTTCGTAGTCATATACTAATGGTGAACGACAAGGAACAATGGATGATATACAGGAATTGAAATTAAAAACGAAGAAAATCTAGTTTTCCCAATAATCAATTTAAAAATTTTATTTTTATTTACATTATTAATTTGCTTAAACCTCAAAGTTGTGTTTATCCTATTTTTGTTTCTATCTAAGCACAAATGGTTGACAATAGTCTTAAAAATAAAAGATACAATTTTAAAAAGAACAGAACTGTACTTAGAACAGAAATACAATAGTTCTAGGAAGGTTAATATTTAACATTATGTAAACATTAACCATGCATAAAAAAATTTATTAAAATTAAAAAAAACTTTATAAAAATTACTAATACATATATAAACTAATCTAATTAAGCCGCCTTCTGTGCCTGGCACTTGATTCAATGTGCCATTGCTGCAATAAAGCTCTAATTAATCGTAATTTTCCGCAAATGTTATTATTTATTGAAAGTCAACTTCAAAGTCAAAACCGTTCATTCAATTTAGAATCTGAACGCACTTATCAGCTTGCTTTCTAAAAATATTTCGTAATATACAACTACCGGTAAACATCGGGAAGAAACTTAAGGTCCCATTCTTCACAAACCACTGGCGGAACCTGAGTAGAGGTTTTCTTTACAAGTTTTATGAATTTCCACGCAGTTATTTTCATTCAATATTGGCGGAGCGGAAGGTACTTAATGCTAGCTGAGAGTGCCTTTTCCACCATTGCATTGCAGGAAACTACAACCTATTAGACTATGCTTGCGCGGCACTAAGCCCAGGAAAGGACCTCATAACATACATACGAGGGTCAAACTGAAAGTTCTTAGAACTGGCCACTTATAAACAATATAATAAAAAAATAATTCTATAATTTGAAAATAGAACTCTTTGCCAATATTACTGAGTATATACTTCATTCATTTGTCATTTGTTTTACGATTTGGCGGCAAATTGAAAATTGTCTGTGTCACGTCAACATGAATTTAACACGAGAAAATTTTCGTGCAATGATTTTTTATGACTTTCGATGTCATTTAAGTCAACAAGAAAGTTATGATAGACTACGATTGGCCTTTCACGATGAAGCCCCATCTCGTGCGACTGTTTACAACTGGTTTAATGAGTTTAAACGTGGTCGCACTAATCTCACTGATGATTTACGTGAGGGACGGCCTTCTACGGCGACGACTGAAGATAACATCTGTGTTGTGCGGCGTATGATAGAGACTGACAAAAGAGTGACCTATCAGCAGATTCGGACAAGCTTAGGCATCGGTATGAGTCAAGTGCACAAAATCCTACACGAACATTTAGCGGTCAGGAAGCTTTGCGCCCGGTGGATACCTCATAATTTGACTGAGGCTCAAAAACTCCATCGTGTGGATTGGTGCCGTAAAATGATTGAAAGATTTAACGGAGGTGACTCAAATGCTGTGTTCGACATACTAACAGGTGACGAAAGCTGGATTTACTGTTATGATCCTGAAACCAAAAGACAATCTGCTCAGTGGGTGTTTCCTTTCGAGGAGTTGCCAACTAAAGTGAAGAGAGATCGAAGTGCGGGGAAAAAAATGGTGGCCTCGTTCTTTGGAAGGATAGGTCATTTCGCAACAATTGTGTTAGAGGATCAAAAAACAGTTTCTGCAGAATGGTACACTACCAATTGTTTGCCACTTGTCTTGGAAAAAGTTCGAGAGAAACGACCTCGCAGTAGGATCCTCCTTCACCACGACAACGCCTCATCGCACACCGCCAAGCGAACGATCGACTATTTGGCGACATCAAACGTTGAATTACTGGGTCACCCGCCGTATAGCCCCGACCTCGCGCCTTGTGATTTTTATTTATTTTCAAAAATTAAAGAAAAACTTAAAGGAAAGCGGTTTATGAATGCTGAAGAAGCGGTGGCTGCGTATCGCGATGCCATTGAAGAGACCCCTAAGGACGAGTGGGCAAAGTGCTTTTCCCAGTGGTTCCATCGCATGCAGCGGTGTATTGACGTGAATAGACAATATTTTGAAAAGATATAATAAAACTAATAACTGGCTAATGTAATCAGTTTTTGATTTTCTAAGAACTTTCAGTTTGACCCTCGTAATACCCTCCAATAGACGAGAGTTACTTGTTGGACTTTTTCGTAGGCAATAGGTTACGAGACGAGCAAATCACATAACTGGTTTTAAGCATCACGCTTGGACATAACAGTTAAGTGCCATTCAGAATTATAAACTATGTACAACAGTTCAAAACCCTGCACTGACGTCGTCACCCTTAGATATAAGATGTTAACCCGTCGCCGGTCGCGCGTACACCGTTTTTATACATCTGCTTTGTAACAAATTTTATCATATCAAATGCACTCTTCCGGTATAAACTTGCTTTTAGTTGGTCAAACTATACAAGAGTAGTATTTTTTATCTGAATTTTTAGGCGACGTACGGAAAGACACCAAAAGAAGTAGACACTAGACGGGTTAAATCTCTTGCGCAGTGATTTCACTGGTAATATTGCCTTTCAATGAAACACAGTAATGTTTGCACACTACTGCTTCACGTTGAATAACTGGCAAAGTTTGTTAATTCACCAAGCGGACTCTACAAAATTTGACCAGCAATTTAAAAACCCTTAGGTTGTTGACGAAATTTTATAGGATATTATTCTTTCACTTTTCAGGACAGATCCTCCCAATCGTGAAGCTGACTATCACAGTAGATGGCGTCCACCTCGAGACCATAAACCAAGGCACAAAGAGAGAGGAGTTCGAGCATATGGCTGTGTTCTTCAGCATTGAGTCCATTTCATACGGGGTCCAAGACCTGGTGTACACGAGGGTCTTCTCCATGATCATAGTGAAGGATAATGCTGATGTCAAAGGGTTGAACCCGTTTGAGTGTCACGCGTTTGTTTGTGAAAGCAGGTTAGTGTTATGAAGAATCTTCTAGAATGTGTTCATATTCAAAATACTACTTTAGGAACGGCTAGAAGAAAATCAATTAAGCTTCCTAAATTTGTAGGCCAGTAAAAAGAGGAGTTTTTTTTTACCTCGCAGGAAATTTTCGGTCCAATTTCTTTTATTATGGTTTAGGTAATTTTCTGAACATAAAATCACAAAATGCGGATAGGTCTAGGTAAGGTTTTTCAAGCGCCATCTTGAAAAATCTTTTGGCCGATATCCCGGAAACTTACCGGCCGATATCCCGGAAACTTACGGGTCGTTATCCTGGAGTACTTAGATACATTTCAGTTTGTACTGTATACGAGGGTCAAACTGAAAGTTCTTAGAAAATCAAAAACTGATTACATTAGCCAGTTATTAGTTTTATTATATCTTTTCAAAATATTGTCCATTCACGTCAATACACCGCTGCATGCGATGGAACCACTGGGAAAAGCACTTTGCCCACTCGTCCTTAGGGGTCTCTTCAATGGCATCGCGATACGCAGCCACCGCTTCTTCAGCATTCATAAACCGCTTTCCTTTAAGTTTTTCTTTAATTTTTGAAAATAAATAAAAATCACAAGGCGCGAGGTCGGGGCTATACGGCGGGTGACCCAGTAATTCAACGTTTGATGTCGCCAAATAGTCGATCGTTCGCTTGGCGGTGTGCGATGAGGCGTTGTCGTGGTGAAGGAGGATCCTACTGCGAGGTCGTTTCTCTCGAACTTTTTCCAAGACAAGTGGCAAACAATTGGTAGTGTACCATTCTGCAGAAACTGTTTTTTGATCCTCTAACACAATTGTTGCGAAATGACCTATCCTTCCAAAGAACGAGGCCACCATTTTTTTCCCCGCACTTCGATCTCTCTTCACTTTAGTTGGCAACTCCTCGAAAGGAAACACCCACTGAGCAGATTGTCTTTTGGTTTCAGGATCATAACAGTAAATCCAGCTTTCGTCACCTGTTAGTATGTCGAACACAGCATTTGAGTCACCTCCGTTAAATCTTTCAATCATTTTACGGCACCAATCCACACGATGGAGTTTTTGAGCCTCAGTCAAATTATGAGGTATCCACCGGGCGCAAAGCTTCCTGACCGCTAAATGTTCGTGTAGGATTTTGTGCACTTGACTCATACCGATGCCTAAGCTTGTCCGAATCTGCTGATAGGTCACTCTTTTGTCAGTCTCTATCATACGCCGCACAACACAGATGTTATCTTCAGTCGTCGCCGTAGAAGGCCGTCCCTCACGTAAATCATCAGTGAGATTAGTGCGACCACGTTTAAACTCATTAAACCAGTTGTAAACAGTCGCACGAGATGGGGCTTCATCGTGAAAGGCCAATCGTAGTCTATCATAACTTTCTTGTTGACTTAAATGACATCGAAAGTCATAAAAAATCATTGCACGAAAATTTTCTCGTGTTAAATTCATGTTGACGTGACACAGACAATTTTCAATTTGCCGCCAAATCGTAAAACAAATGACAAATGAATGAAGTATATACTCAGTAATATTGGCAAAGAGTTCTATTTTCAAATTATAGAATTTTTTTTTTATTATATTGTTTATAAGTGGCCAGTTCTAAGAACTTTCAGTTTGACCCTCGTACCTCTGAAAACGATTCAATAACGGTATTAGTACATGTGCAAATTAGATAGGCCCACAGATCAAGCGCGGATCCACCGTTGTGGGCATGATGGGCATGCCCACAACTCTAATCGACTAGTTTCGTCACGTTTTGACGGTCTATTGAGATCGATATGCTGATGATATTATATCCAACGAAGTGATAAAATGAAAAAAAAAAACATATGACGTCAGTAATATCATAATATTGACCACATCTATTTTTTTTTGGCAAATGAACTGTATTGGAAAGAAGAGATGGCCATTTTTGTTAGTTTTGTAAGCGAACAAACTAACAATTTACAGATTTATTAATTTACTAGTGTTTACCCCACAACTATGCCCACATTAAACTATACAATTAAAACAATCTTGGATAGAATGTCGTAAATTTTGTAAACATCTCCGGCCTTATTAATAAACTTGTAGTAAGCCCGGAGTAGTTAAAACATCTATCTGTCAATTTTTCGCTTGCAGTAAATGTCACGCGTGAAAGCAAGACAAAGCATGTTACGCCAGGCCCTCTAGTGCAGGAATGCACTATACCTAATAATAATCTTGGGCAAACTCATATTCCTACAATCCAAAAACCAAAAGTGACCAACACCTTTTTTGAGGACTGGATCCGCGCCTGCCACAGATCCCTATATAACCTGAGAGATGGACAGCAACCACGGCACACAATAAATAAATAGTAGACCCAGGGGCGCAAAGGGTAAAGTCTACTTATATTAATTATTGACTTACTGGCCATTTACGAATACCTTTTCCGCAAGATATTCGTGAGTGGGCTACTGGACAGCGTTCCAGCAAAGTAAGTATATATCTACAAGTAGAACGTGTTCCCTACTAGCGTTGATTCACGCAGGTTTGTCGCGAGACGCGTGTAGGGATGTCAACATCGCCGCTAAACAAGTGCACATCGCATCTACGTTTTGTTGGTAGCATACCTACGCAATAGAAAACAATGACATTTACATCTCTCATATTCGGTAAGTAGGTCCTTATTACCCCCAAATGGGGCTTGTAGGTGACCAATTAGCGTTCTAGGGTAATAATGTAGCTAGAAAAGCCCTTGGCGGTTAGTAATTTAATAAAAACACTTCACTCTTTCAAAAAGTTCGCGTACATCTATATCATACTGGCAATAGACATCATGCATTCAGCCAAATGACAAAAGAGGTCGCTTCGCTATTCAGCCTTGTCTTCGTATGAGTATAATAGTCATCAATTTTATTTTTGTAATGCCGGTTTTTTTTCTACTTACCTCACAATCGAGATGTAAAGCAGAGTAGTTAGCTCGGGTGTAAGCATCAATTGTAGCCCGAGACCGCTCGTGCGCCTACAGTCCGAGGGCGTTACAGCCCTTGGCTACTAATCTACTATTACAAACTGCCAACCCCGACCGTTCTGCCGGCACTCACGTAATAATTGCCGGCAAGCTTCATCCACCCACCGCCTCTTCCCACTTTTATCGCCTATTTTTCGCGATGACGTTCTACTTACTCGAAGCCACGCGCTCTAAGTACTTTGGTTCCAGTCTCAGCGATATAGTTCTTAGATGGGTTGACGCATTACACTCACAGTTCAAATATTGACACAGTTGCGCCATACATAAGTATATATACTATCTATATATGTCATACTACTTCATGAGATAAATGCGGAATTTAATCTATGAGTATACCACAATATATCTAAGTACGTATATCACAAAGTAAACAAGCCTTGAGATGGAGTTTCGCAATATATATTCATGCCTTATAGTAGATCCAACCGTTTATCCTCTTTTTGACAGATCTAATTTGTCAGTTAAAGTGTTGTGACCAAGTGATTATAGTGGACACGATTTCGATTCATTTTTCTATCGAGTCTGTGCGGAAAGAGAATAGTCCTAGGAATGGCGCCATGACCATGGCTATTGGCCATCTAGAAATACGTCAGCCAATGGGGAATGTTGAAAGGGCGTGGACAGGCCGTCATGGCATGGCCATCTAGAAACGCATCAGCCAATGGGAAATGCTGACGCATTTCTAGATGGCCATGCCCAGATGGCGAGGCCACGCCGTCCGGTTACACCCGTGTAGTTTCCAAGGTAAGCTATCAAATTCTGAGTTATAAGTTTTCACTTCTATCGGCAATTCCTATGACTGCCAATTTTTTTGTCTATGGGTAAGCAGTAGTATTTTATCAAGGTAGTAAAACTCAATGGTCCACCGCCGTTTTGTATTTGTCACTGTCACTCGCAACAAGACGCCCGTGCTAGTAATTATTTGCTGAGTTTTATATTGGAACTATAAAATGCCGAAAGGATCAGTGCTGAAAGGACAGACGAGAGAAATGGTGATCAAGCTTCGTAATTACTTTGAAGCAGAGTATCAAAATGGCGGCCCGCTTTTACCATTGTCGCAAGTGAGAGAGCGCGTTGCGGCCGCGTTAGGTATTAGTGCATCTACGATTACAAAAATTACTACCGAAGCCTACGGAACAAGCGGCATGCAGGAGAATAAGCTTCGTACGCCGAAGAAAAAACGCCAACCACGTCGTGTGACTTCGGTTGACAACTTTGACGCAGACGCTATACGCCGTCATATATATAACTATTACTTACGTAAAGAAGTTCCAACACTTAAAAAACTTGTTGCTTCTTTGCGTGAATGTGATTTGTTCCGAGGTCAAAAATCGTCATTGGTAAAGGTCTTGAATGAAATTGGATTTACTTATAAAAAATCGGACAAACGCAAAATATTGATGGAGCGTCGCGACGTAGCTTTTGCTCGTTGCGAATTTTTGAGCGAAGCCAAAAAAATTACAGATTGGTCAAATGTTGTTTTCACTGACGAAACTTGGCTGAATGCGAACCACACAGTGTCTAAGAGCTGGACTGATGACACCGCTGCTTCCACTACCTCAGTACCGATGGGAAAAGGAGAACGTCTAATCATTTGCCATGCAGGGTCTGTGAAAGGATTCATGCCAGATGCTTTGTTGGCCTTTAAATCCAAAAAAACAGTTGAGTACCACGAAGAAATGAATTCTGAGGTTTACGAAAGTTGGTTTAAGGAAATGGTACAATCATTGGAAGAACCGTCAGTTATTATTATGGATAACGCATCCTATCACTCACGCCAAATTGATAAAATGCCGACCCAGGCCGACAAAAAACAAGTAATCATTGACTGGCTTCAACGACATGGTGAAAATGTTGATAACTCCTTACTAAAAGTACAATTACTAAATATATTACGAACAAAAAAACACTTCCCAAAACGATATGTGATCGACGAAATAGCTGCAGAACATGGTCATTGGGTTCTTAGACTTCCACCCTATCATTGTCAATACAATGCCATTGAATTAATATGGGCTCAAGTTAAAGGACACGCTGCTAGAAATAACACAAAACCCCCATTCACGGCAAACAAAATGGTAAATTTATTAAAAAATGCATGTGTGAAAGTAACTGCGGAAAGCTGGCAAAATGTAATTCAAAAAACACAAGAAACTATAATGGCAGATTGGGATAAACACGTGGCGATAGATTATATGAGTCAACAATTAATTATAAATGTCGGCAATAGCTCGAGTGACAGCAACGATGAATCTGATTTTGATTAATAAATAAATAAAAATAAAAGATTAGATTTCGTTTGCTTAAATTGGAATTGGGGTTGCTCAAACTTTACTATTTTCTGGTACCAAACGGCAGACTTTAATGTCTGCCATCCCCAGCGAGCAACACGGAAGGGAGTAGCCTTAGCTAAAAAATATTGTTCAAATCTTTCTGTCATTTCTTGCGGGAGGGGAAGTTGCACACTAGCGCAAAGCCGCACTATTACATACAAAACATACCTGTACCGATCCATTGCCGATCATACTCACACAACCAAATCACTAACACATAAAAAATAAAGCACCATTCACAAATCTAGCCCCGCCCTCACCCCACAGTATATTATCAAACTCCATGGTCCATGCGGACTTGTACTTTGACAGAGGGGAAACGCTGTGTATGCCTACTCCCTTCCGTGTTGCTCGCTGGCCATCCCAGATTTAACCGGTAACAGCTTCGTCAAGTATGACTTGTACTTGTAATCATCATAGTCATCATAACCTTGTTCTTTTTTGGATATACACCAGGAGATAAACACGTCTTCAAATAATGCTGTATGTTTTCCTGAGGCGCATCAATATAACGGTTTTACATAAAAATAAATCCGATATTATGTGCCGAGAACGGAAAACACCCGTGTAAAAATAGTTCATAAACAATATCGATATCTCAATCGTAACTTCGTAACATCACTATGTTGATAGCCATAGAACGTAATTTTTTAAAAACGTTTGTTATTTTATGGAATTTATAAAAAAACTACTGCACTTATGGACTCATTTTGTGAAAGATGATTATTATACGGGATCAAGGAGCAAATTTAAGCAGTTGTCATATTTTTAAAACCTCGCATTTATAAGTTAACTTTTGCGTAACATCGTCATGTTACGTTCTATTGGTGCTGTCAAAAAGAGGATAAACGGTTGGATCTACTATAACTTCTAATAACAACATCTTATACAGATATCTGGAGATAGTCTATAATATATTATGTCAAGTTTTTTCTTATTATAGCAGCTGATCGCCAGCGGCTTTGCTCGCGTGGCCTCACAGGTTATAAACTTCAGTTTTTTAACTATCGCACAAGTGGTCATTAATTTACCGGGATCAAAAGTATCCAGGGATATAAGCTACCGCACCATAAAACATTTCATTTAAATTAGTCCAGTCGTTTCGGAGATTTTACCGTACAAATAGACTGACGAACAGAAAAACAGAAAAAAAAATTGAACAAAATCTAAATTAGTTCGATTTCACTCCATACATCCTCATGACTCATTCATGGTCATTATGGTTGCGCTGATTCAAAGACAATTTCTACGTAAACCGTAACTTAAGGTTGTTGCAATTATATCCCTGTACATCTATCCACTCCCGCACATACGCCTCTGCATACGTGTGAAAGAGACGACGTCACACAACTGCGACAGTGGCGCGCCCGAACGCAAGTGAGGAGAATGGTTTCGGAGTACGGCGATACCGACGCGCCTGCGAGCTTCTCGTGTAAAAACTCAAAAATTTGTGAATTGTGTGAAGTGGGATGTATCACAACTATTGGAAGGACTGATAAACTCCAGCGTCGAGCTATAAAGGTTTTGTGCACCTTCCTTATATAGAACTGATTCTCTCTTTCCAACTTCCGTACAGTTCTATTGTCATCCACCTGTCTCGCCGCATCAGCCTGATTTAAATGTATAGTTTTGCAAATTTCGCGTAACCCGCGCAAACACATTAGCATTTTTTTCATTGTACAGAAATTCGACCTCTAATGTTTGATTATATGTAGAGAGATTATTATATCACACAATTATGTAGGTTAACATTTGTCACTAGAAAGACGCGACAGAGATTGGTTTGGAATTTGTTTTTAAAGTTTAATAACTTGAAAACGCAATTTACTGATACTTAGTAAAAATGGGCCTTATACAGAAGGCACATAAAGGTTAATTAATTATTAGTTTAATGTACATAATTGAAATAGTACCTACCTGATACACAAAATTATATATTAAATTAAGGCGAAATGAGTTCCAAATTTCATGATTCGACTTCGCGAAAACTTAGTTTTTCGACGCTTGAACCTAATAACCCAAGTTTGAAATAAAACGTAATGTAAATTGAATATACGCCCTTATGAAGTATGGGAGCCAATACACGATTGAGCAAACTTGGCTCGATAGAAAAACATCGGCAACATTTCCTAAATTTTGCAATTTTTCTTACGTGCTTTGTGGGAAAAAGCATTTTTATTCAATTATGGGCAAACATATTTCAATTAATGTATCATATTTGAATTTCCAATGAAATTTACGAGTGAACTATGGACTCCATTATCATTGAAATTTTACCATTTGATTGTACGAAATAAATATTATAAAAAGTATTAGCACGTATTCAATTGAATTTTCGCATTACGTCGTCCATTCTGGTAAGCAATTCTCAACCTTATGTAAAGCATCGAAAATTGTTTTAAAATTAGGATTGGACCGCGCCTTAAGTTAATAAAAATACCTAAATAGGCGTTGTTAGCCTGTAATAGTCATAACAGAGTGTAGCTTGTATTAGTCTAAGACTGTGTCTAGTTAATACGATGTTAACTTGTATGATTAATAAAGACCTTTATAAAACAAAAACAAACTGATATTTAGTTACTTTTATTATTATGCGTAACTAGTCAGTTATAAAAGTTGTAAACTTTATGACAGATAACTATCATCAATAATGTTGCCTCCGCAATATCACATGTCCTGCCAGCTGAAAATAATGGGCAAGCTGTATTACAGTATGAAGGGCGCGGTAGCATGTCTGCTGTCCGACTTGATAGGCACCACCAGTGCCAGAAATTCTTCTTCGAATTGTGAAAGCACTACTTGTGTTAAGGTTTCCGTAGCAAGTGAAATGACTGGGCGGATAGGATTTTTTTTGTCATGGTCCATCAAAGTGACTCCCTCTCGCCTGATGGAAAGCGGAGATGGAATCAAGAAGCAATGACCATTACTGCAGCCGTAAGCTGCACTAATCGCCGCCCCTACGATGACCTGAGAGATGCTTTTTTACGCCCCGCTTGAAAGATGGCAGGGTCCCAGGGTCATAGCTGCAAGGAAATACGTACGCCAGCGTATTCCACAATTACTTACACGACAGAGGTAGGAACTGCCAAACTTTTTGTGTAACGTGTACATGGTAAAAAGTTTACAACAATTTATGGATGCAATGCAAGGCCGGAACGAGTAGTTCGGGATCGGAATGGTGAGGAAGGAATAAGATTAGAGAGCTCTTCAAAACAAACGGTGGAAAACGCTTAGAGAAGCTATACTTCTACAAGATTTTATATGATGTGGACCCTTTCTCAAGTAGTGTTCCCAAGGCAAGACGCACCGTAAGCGACAGTTATTTGACATCCATAATTAATTTATTATTACTTTCTAGCTATTTTTTTCTGTTTGCAGTTAAGTTAGATCAGGGTGTTCGCATTAGTGTGCACATTTGTAATTTTAATTATATTGTAAGTCTCTCCATGAAGACCTATAATTTTATTAGCATTCTGTATCTAATTAAGGTATTATTCTATTATGTTAGCTGTTGGTTTTCCATATAAATAAATAAATAAAAATGAAGATTGAACAGCTACGTATCAGGGTGGTGAGCGTGGTGCAATGCTGCATATAATTTTGAAGCTTGAAGACCAGGGTTGCACTGCAGCTGTGGCAGTGTAACCCTGGGCTCAGGCTTGACGCTTACGATACGACGTGACTGACCAGCTCGTCTTGCCCTTTATTTGTATAAAAAAAAATAGGCTGGCTCTATTTCTTCGTTGGTCTAACTAGAACGTTTTTTTTCTCCAGAAACGCTGCCAGACGGCTGACATATTCGTTAGCAGCTGCATTCCAGGACTATTCCAGAAGAGTAAAGGAGATGCAGGCCACACCAGGTGACATTCATTCACTAATTCATTAGTTCTACTCCGTGAGGACATTAACTTGCCCTAAAGCTTATGAACGCTTATTACTGTTAGAATTTCCTTGATCGACGCCGACATCGGATATTATAAAAAACCCATGGAATCTTAAATGTCGTAACGATTTCGGGTTTCTGTGTGTGGACGTCTTATGCTGGTTCCTATATCCAGAAACAGATCGTTTTCCTTATAATTATTGACTAGCTGACCCATCCGACGCTTAGTTATACAGGCAGCAGTGTGCTCGTTTTATTTCATTTTTATAGCGCAGGTTTTAGCCATACAATAGAAGTTTATGCGCATCGGCCAGTCAATCGAGACCCCAGTTTTTAATGAGACCGTGTAGCATAGAGAGATCATTCTGCCATCTTGGATTTATGTGACGGATCAAAATTAAAGTTTTTAGTTGGAAGCTCCGGATTCTATTCTATCCACAAACCAAATTTCACCGAAACCTGTGCGGTAGTTTTTATGTTATGCGTGAACATGCAGACATTTTTTTCAAAACGTCATTATCTTGTTTAGTAGGCAATTTTACGTATTCTGACTATTTTTTTTTCTATGTACTGACTTTTTAGCCTCTACCTCTGTATTAAAGGTATAAACTATTGACACATTTAGTAGGCTAGGTCCGAAATGTCTGTTTACGTTGGAGGGCCCGCCATATATAATAAAGTACTTTTGAGCGTGCGAAATACACCTTCGGTCGTGGCTTACCAAAATAATTTAAAATCCTGGCTATCACAGAATTTGTTTTGACATAAATGATTTTTTTAAATTACCTGACATTTAATTAATTTTTAAATTTTATTTGTTTGAGAGATTAAGATAATATAAATGTAAATATATCAATAATATACAAATTTAATGGTAATTTAATTATTCCAATGTTTATTATTATTATTATTTTATTGTATTATTTAAAATGATGTTATGTCAAATAACGATAATTTATACATATTTTAGACATAAGTTTATTATTTTATGACTGGATATTTTGTACCTGCCTAAACAATTTAGGTATTGTATTCGTTTAATTATTGTATTACATTCGGTTGACTTATGATCTTGGTGTCATCAATAAATAATTTGTGTTTGTATTTGGGTTTGTATAAGACAACTGTCAAAATTTAACAAGTCGTAAGCAAAACAATCTACATATATATATATATATATATATATATATATATATATATATATATATATATATATATATATATATATAGATCCCATAGGATATAGAAACCCAGGGTTAATCACTCCGTTGTGTGGCGGGTCGCCATCTTCCGTCAAATATGGTTGAGGAAGGCGATGGCTGCCACATGCGTCAACTCGTGAACGGGCGCTGTCTGCGGAGACCAGTCTGCTCTGAATGCTGATGCAAACTCAGAAATGATATAGCCCTTAAGACGCGGTCCAACCCCAATTTTAAAATAATTTACGATGCTTTACGTAAGGTTGAAAATAGCTTGTTAGATTGGACGATGTAATGCGAAAATGCGTTAATTTTGTACGTTTTCTTTATATTTTGCTATATATACTAACACAATTGAAAAAACTGCTGGTTACTACTTTAGTACTATATGTTGGCTATGTATTACCTAAAAAATAATATAGTGTTATCGCTGAAAATTCTGAGAGTTTGGAGGTGAAAGTTATTTTTATGGACCTATTTAGGTTTTTTTACTGCAGAGAGCGAGTAATATTTATGAATTCTGTTCGGTTATTACTCTTTGCCTGTTCCTTTTCTAACCAAGTATTTTTTTCATAGATTATTATCGATCTGTTTCGTTACACTAGATGTTTAAAGATTCTGCTTTTTACTGTTATCAGGATACGACCGCGCCTTAAGTAATTTTGTTGAAGGTGCTTGGTGAATATTTGTTCAGTGTAAGCTATGCAAAGTCATACTTGCGATTTTTATTATCATTGTATGATAAATCGAGTAATACAAATTTTTTTTTTCAGAATTAGACGAACGACCACCGAGCGTGAAAAAGCGTTTTGCGATCGACTTGCGGACTCCCGAAGAAATTGAAGCCGATTTGGAGACTGAAGCGTAGTTGCCAAAGAATCAAAACTTACTATAGAAGCTATAATTAGTACATTTATGTAGAGTACATATTTTATGTATTATATTCTAGACAACACTACTTTTATACTATGTATCCATATTTCATCTATATAAAAAATGCAGTTCGACCCTTAGAGCATTTTTGTAAACCGCTGTACCGATTTGTATAAATTATTTCGGATGTTTTATAAATCAGAATAAGGTTAAGTAAAAACACACGTTAATTATAATTTTGTAGCAATAAAACGGGATTAACGTGAGAGTTACGTTTTGCATTACGATCGACAATTCTTTTGGCTAAGTGCGGAAGCCTTCTTCAGGATCTTGAGTGCGGTCCGCAACTACGAGAGCGGCTCGCAGTGCACGGGAGGTCGATGCGGACCGCACTCAAGATCCTGAAGAAGGCTTTTAGGATATAATTGCATAAATCCTATATAACTGTTTTTGATCTTGTTAGTACACAAGTAGTGTTGTTTATGTAAAGTTTTAAACGGTTGTACTTATATTATATTTATTATAAAGAGCTATACAAAGATTTTCAAGGATGCATAACGAATTATTTTGGTACTGAGAGATACATTACAATGTTTTAAGAAGGCTTAAAGCAAGAGGCCTTATTGGAACCAGTAAATTCCTGATATTCCGCCGCGAAGCAATAGTGTGCAAGCATCACTGTGTTGTGAAGGGCCCTGCAGCAACTGAAATTACTGCCCGAAAGAAACTCAAAAACTAATGGCTCGGGGTGACACACGGTGCACAGTGCCACGCAAAACTTCAGTTCTACAGTCGTAGGCAAGCGTAGCGCTTACCAAAAGGCGCTTGGCTTGGTCATCCGAGCACTAGTACAAAAAAAGGTGTGCGTCTCGGAACGCCCGAAAGAAGTGATAACTTAAGCTAATCTAGCGCTGTGAGTTAGAGTGAGAAAGGATGCGTGAGAGAAAAAGAAGCCAGACAGACTGTCGCCGTAACGCGTTACGTAACGAATCGGTTCACCCTCCCATAAGAAGTTACCGCTTCAAAAGCCGTTACGTTAGTTTTATATAATAAACTACAATAACAGTAAACGAGTATCAAGTTAGTAATGTAAAGCAATCACGTGTATGACAGGTCCGTTGGTTTAGTTGGTTGTGACCATGCCTTCGAAGTATGGGGTTTCAGGTTCGGAACTCTCGCTGGGACGAATATTTGTGTGTTGAGCAGATTTGATTGTTTTCGGGTCTTAGGTGTTTGTTTATCTATGCCTCTTACGGTACATGGTATACTTGTACGGGGGAATAAGAGTTAAAAAAATATTATACAGGATGATTGGAAGAATACTAACAACCTCTTATGGGCACCTCCAGTACATCACAAGAAACAGCTTTAGTTCTAAGACTTTTCTTAATACCTAATTATTTCTCAAAATAAAAACATTCAGTTTTTGTAGTACTTATCTGACACTTTTTAGCTCTGCCTTATTAAAAAAAGACACCTACGACGCCTCCCGCGAGATCCGTAGCGATACAAAACAAGTATCTACATAAGTCAAGCTCATTACATACATCACTTTTATGTACCTACTATTTAGTGTTAAGTTAAAATACATGCAACTTAAGTACTTACCTCTCTGAAACTAACAACTGATAGCCTAAAAAACGGAGTTCACCGTTTAAAGAAGAATTACAAATCGATTAACTAAACAGTTGTAACTCTTTTTTTGTCGCTCCATCTTTACACAAAAAAAAAACACAAAACTCGTGACTGAAGCGGAAGACAATCACTCTCGTACTGTTCCTAACCGTTCCGAGATATCGTGTCCGTGAAGATGCCTATGTGTGCTTTGCTCGTACGCGCGTTGTATGTAGCTTTACTTCTGTACTTGTTTTGTGGTAGCGCAGTCAGCTCTACGTAGCGTAGACACGCGTAGATGCGCGTAGTCAGCCGACCATAGAGTTACGACTAATCAGATCGATTGATTATTAATTTTCAGTTTTATATGGAAGTAAAAATAAATTGATTATTAAAAACGTACAACTAATGTGTTTGTTTTGTCTACAGAAGTCGACCTTAAAGTCAAAGTCAAAATCATTTATTCAATTTAGGCATCAAAGTATTAGTTAAACTTATAAACGTCAATTTTTCATTATAATGTACTTTAAAGACTACCGCCGCGTTCTAAAATATATAGAGCCTACCGAGAAGAAGCGGCAAGAAACTCGGGGCCATTCTTTTTATATAGATGTTTTTACAATGTTTACTTAGGTACTACAAAATATATTAGATCCAGCCTTACACAAGGGAACGGTGGCGGCCCCGTCAAGGCCGCGGAAGGCAGGGAGAGCGGCTCACCGTAACACCGTCACTCCTCTCCCGCCGCGGCCTCTAACTCTCAGCCGCGGTGCCGCCCATACGACACCGCAGCCCGCCTCAGTTGCAGTGGCGCCCATACACCACTGCTACCTACAGTGACCGCTCCCGTGTGGACATAGGAGCGGTCCCACCTCGGGCCCGCCAGCTATTGGCTATCACTGGCAGGCCCATTGGTTCCTCTTAGCTTCACCGTGGTGACCCGAGCCACGGCTACTGAGCCCCCCCGCCACGGCAAGGCGGGAACACTCGGGGGAGAAGTAGGTAGATCCTGGTGTGATCAGTCCCAAGCTGTTTTATCCTCCAAGTAATCCGAAATTTTGTAATAACCTTTTTGACAGAGTTTAGTTTTAATAGTAATTTTAAACTTATTAATAGGCAAATCTCGGATAACATTGGGAACTTTATTACAGAATCGTATACATTGTCCCATAAAAGAATGACTTATTCTGTGGAGACGCGTTACATGTACGGATAGCTTGTGCTTATTTCGCGTGTTGATGGAATAAGCATCACTCCTTTTATCAAAACTGCTAATGTTTTTCTTTACATACATTCTTCATTCTTAAGAGGTTGTTAGCAGTTCCAGTCTGTATAATACTTAATTACATATAAAAAAGCTGTAATTTATGCTACCAAAGTTGTATTTATTTTATTTTGCAAGTTACATACGAAATATAAACTATTGTAAATTAATTTAACTTAGAATTAAATGACTATATTATATTTTAGATAAATACCTATACAAATATAGAATATAGAAGGTAAAGCCTCACCAAAACCATGCTTATGTGATGTACCTATGGAATGAAATAGTTGATAGATATACAAATGTAATATTTTGGTAAAAGTCTTGAAACATAAAAATAAGTTTGTTTTCGAAATAAAGAGTTTTAACGTTTTATTTCTTGCTATAATTATTATAATACTGGCATTCGACTCCGGCTTCGTTCGCTTCCCCTTAGGGGTGAATTTCTAATGCTTCCACAGTCAATGCTATTTATTTTTATTTATTTATTTATTGAGTACCAACATGTTATACATGAAGACAATTATAATAAATACAATTCACAACAGACTCTGACTAAATGCTAACACAATTATAGGCACCGACTACACGCACTAATATAAACGAGCGGTTCACAAACTAATGTAGATATGTACAATTACGAATGAAAATAAATCACATTTTTTGACCATTATTTAAGACATCATAATAAGTTAAAATTTTTTGCAATTAATATAAACAACAACAAATATAAGTATAATTCGTAGCAATCCAGAAAAACATTGAGACAATTGCAAAAATTTTTCAATTTATTAAACACATTATAAAAGAAAATAATAAGAAAATAACAATAATAATATAACTATATATACCTACAGTACATTTACGGCCTTATTTTATAAACTCAGCTTAAATTCAAATAACGTCATTTACAGCCGTATTTATAAACAATAGTAATTACTTGCTGCAAAGTAATTTCTCAATGAAGTAAGCACTTAATGGTAGAACTTTAACACTTTAAAACTTTAACACAGCTTCACTGAGCGTTTTTAGCGAAAATAACGCTAAAAACGCTCACAAAGAGTGTTCAAATTGGGAATCTGTGGGTGAAAATGTCGTTCATGCCTCTTTTTGTTCAGCGTTCGGATAGCTAAAAAAAGAGGTATTTTTGCCACCAAAAAGTGCAATTTTTGACCCACGTCCCGAGCATGGTTGCTTGTGATCGTTATTTGACAGCTATGTATTTGACAGCATAATCATGCGATATTAGGTCTTATGCTCAGTTGAGCGTTCGAATAGGGTATGGGCAAAAGTGCCAAAAGTGCATTTTCCACCATCATGAAAAAAAGCGTTAAATGTAGTTTTTTACAACTCAGCACTTCGTCTAGATACGAAAATTGTGATGGAATACTATTTATACTACACCTGCTCGGAAAGTACCTTGATACTTTATCAAATTTACGGTAGAAAGTACGTCATTGCATATCGAACAAATATGCGGCGAGAAAACGCATCTGAGCGGGAGAGAAAAGTGTATGAAAATCCATTTCTTACGTGGTTTTTCTTTTTTAATTTTGGGTAAGACTATGCGCTGGTAACCTAAATATCAAAAGCCAAAAAGTTTTTACAGTGAGTTTTTATCTCCAAGTTCGCAAAATTACACTGGCCACTAGCTGTGTGTTTGATGGTGTCAAACAATTTGAAAAAAGAACATGTGAAAATTGCAGACGCCATTGGCGCCATTTTCAATTTGTGTGTTGTTTGAGGATTCAGTTTTTGTAGAAAAGTAAAATAAAACTATCAAAATGATAAGTAGTGATAGTGACGATGAAGATTTTTTAACTCCGCCGCAGTTGAAGGAAACAGCAAAAATACTGATTGATAACCTTTTACCACAGAAATCAATTAAAAAATATAATAAAACTTATGACGAAAAAATATCTACGTACGTAAAACCTTTTAGGCCTTTATTAATAAACGTTGCGTAAACCTATATTAGGCGTAACATGCTTTGTCTTGCTTTCACGCGTGACATTTACTGCAAGCGAAAAATTTACAGATAGATGTTTTAACTACTCCGGGTGTAAGCCAAGTTTATTAATAAGGCCGGTAGAGTGTATCCAGATCTAACAATGTATTGCTTGTTTTTTTTTTTTATTTTGGACAAAAATTACGACCTCTAGCGGGCCGCAAAGTCGGTGAGTCCATGCCCAGTATCTATGTAGCCGCTCGCACGGTTGTATCTACACACCGAAACTGATGAAAGGTTGTTCAAGGAATAATTGAAATACAAAATAAAGCAGACAAATTTATATTACACTCGCGAAATTTACTAATCCAAAATTTTTTGGCAGCAATTTTTTATTTATAGGTTTCATCGTTTGGACGGCCCTCGCTGTACTTTCTCCAAATGTATAGTGACTTGACTTCCCCTGTCAAAATGCCAGTTGCAGCGGTATAGGCTCTGCGGTCATGAATCAGTCGGTCAGTAATGACTATATATATTATATGCGCGACGAAATCAAGAGAACTAAAAATAAATGTGCTGGATTTGACAGATTTACTAATGAAAGCCACATACAATCCTTCCTATCGTCCAATCGCTAACTGATCCAACCAACGCTGCTGATTGGATCAGTTAGAACTGACCGTGTGTGGGCGTGGATTGGTATAACAGTTACCTATACTTGACGCCACAATCAAATTTCAATCCTTTTGGCTTGATCATGCTGATTGGATCATGCCGATTTGAGTGTGTATGGCGGTCGGCGATCGTTAGTACAGTTAAGACGCGGTCCAACCCCAATTTTAAAATAATTTACGATGCTTTACGTAAGGTTGAAAATCGCTTGTTAGATTGGACGATGTAATGCGAAAATGCGTTAATTTTGTACGTTTTCTTTATATTTTTCGATATATACTAACACAATTGAAAAAACTGCTGGTTATAACTTTAGTACTATATGTTGGCTAAGTATTACCTAAAAAAAAATTTGTGTTATCGCTGAAAATCCAGAGAGTTTGGACGTGAAAGTTTATTTTTGTGGACCTATTCAGGATTTTTTTCTGCTGAAAGAGAGTTATATTTATGAATTCTATTCGGTTATTACTCTTTTCCTATTCCTTTTCTGACCTTTGTATTTATTTCATAATATACTATCGATCTGTTTCGTTACACTAGGTGTTTAAAAATTCTGCTTTTTCATTAATCAGGGTACGAGCGCGCCTTAAGATTTTGCGTATCACATAACAGTGTCTTGCTTTTCAATTAGAGGAGTCACTAACAAAAGAAGTTTTATGTAAGTTTCTTAATTCATTCGTAAATTATTACGAAAACTTTTTGGTGTAATCCTCAATTCTTTTAATAAATTTATTTGAGTAAGCTGATTTCTTTTCATTGACCAGTGTTTGCACCACTCAATCTTTTTTTTTTCGTCATGAGTAAAATGCCCAAAACGCGTAAAAAAATCGTCGTCTGTCACTGGTGACACCATGGCTTCAACTGAACGTCGCTGGGCCCTTCTTCAGCGCAAAGTGGGCAACGTGGGCTCACAATAAATGTACTAATCCATTTGCTGTAATATATGTAGTTTTTCGAATTGTATGTAAGCTAGCGTTAAGAAATTATAACTGACAAAGAGATGGTGCGGGCATCCAGAGCAGACATGCTCACGGAAATGTGTTGGCAAGCGGTGGCGTGTGTGGCGGGTCGCCATCTTCCCTCAGAAATGGTTGAGGATGCGATGGTTGGCACAAGCGTCAACTCGTGAACGGGTGCTGTTTGCGGGCACTGGTCTGCTGTGAATGCTTGCACCAACTCAGAATAAAATGTATCAATAACTTTAAGTGTATTATGTTATATGTACCTATGTTGTATGAGTAAACTAAAAAAAAAAAATGATATGTTCCTCTTGTATGTATTTTGTTGTATGTTATAAATTTATAAGTATGTTGTCAAAAACCTGTAAGTTAAAAAAAGGCACGGAACCTGGAGTCTGTGGAGCGTAGTTTTATTAATAAAAAAAATATATATTTTTAAAATCACACTACCTATAAACTGTAAAAATATTACAGTTTATAGGTAGTGGACAACTGGCGAACTGGTTAATGGTTGGAAAAAAGTAATTTAATTAAGGGGGCGGTTGATGGGTTAACGGAAACGAGACATAAAGAACAGAAAAATAACCATACGTAACTTTAGCTCCAGATGATGGAGTACATGCCTTCTTCACCACTATATATAGTGAATCAATCAGTCAAACAGCTTCCTCGAAATCTGAAGAGGGACGTCACGTCTACTTTTAAATGTAGACCACTTTTAGACGCAGGCCACTTTTAAATGAAGAGCACTTTTAGACAGACAGCACTTTTGTCTGGTCTAGATTAGAGAGACCAGATCAGCAATTTGAGACCACAGTAATAGTGTATTTATAATCAATATTTTCCTTTATAATCTGAAGTAGAAATCCTCTGAAAAGCCGAAAGTTTTCGCTTTTATAGCAAATACGGAACCCATAAGTAGAATTCAAAAATATTTCAATATAGCCAGTGAAATTGGCATCTTATACAAAAGAAACTCTTTAGAAAAAGCAAAAAAATAACAAGATTTTGAAAGAATTGACAAGTTGTGATGTAATGATTGTCAAAGTGTAAGCAACCAATTTTTATTCATGTATGTTTTGAAGAAAAACACACCTATCAGATGAAAAACGAATTATTTAAACGGAATCGGCTAATATGTTCCGTCTAGTAAGCATATAATCATTGAAACACAAGCTAAACGTAAGCGCCACATTTTATAGAAAAATATGGTGACAAATGGGAAGAAAGTAAAACACCAGCTTTGCTACCAAACGAAAGACAAATGTAAAACGCACACTAGCGGAAAACTCATTTTCAGGATACAAGAATACCAATTAAAGGGCATCCGCCCTTCCACGCTGATCCTACTGAATCTGCCTGAATCCGCTCGTATATACGGTGGTTGTGAAATAGTATATGTCATTACAAGTGGGGAAAGGCTGTCATTGAAAGAGTTCCGACAAATGTCTACCCGGGCCGAGGCGCAGCCGAAGGCGTGGGTTGACAGTCGGAACAAGTAGCAATGACAGTTTCACACGTGTACTGAACGACTATTTTTAATACAGTTGCGAAAAATAAAGCAATTTAATAAAATAAACTCGCAAAGAAAATTTCTGGAAAATGGCGCCAACCGTAGAATATAAGCAGAGATTTTTTTTCTTCACCCATTCTGGTAGGCAAAGGGAACTATGCCCATACAGCCAAGTCTTCAGTAGAATTTTTTTATTGATATGAAATTTAATGAGATGAAATGAAATGAAACCTAACCTAACTCATTCACTCAAATTATTAAATCTGATATTGGAACAAATTAGTAGCTTCTTTTTAGAAATATACGTATTTGCATGAATCATAAAAACTTTTAAGAATTTTTTTAGTAAAACCTTCATGGTTGGTTTTTCTTTTTAATAGACATTATTTTGACGGAAAGAACGCACGAGTTCGGGAATCGTTCGTCCCTGCAATACGCCACTTTTTGAGCAACTGTATTAAAAAAGAACACAAAATCGTAAGTACCTTATAACTCGTTATTGTACTTTGAATATTTTATATTTTTTATTTGAATATACCAATTTTAGATAAGATTCTAGTGTGACCTTCGACCGCATCATCACTAACCATCAAGTGGTCAAACATTAGCATTTCAAGTAAATCACAAAACTGCACAGGTATCTTCATTTTAGACTTTTTATTTCTTTAATCAATTTTAACACAAACACGAACTCTTCTATCGTTCGCTTTACTTCTTTCTCGTTCTTCTTTACATAGCTCAAGAAATCATCTTCTAGACCGTTCTTGGCAGTTTCTTCTATTAGTCCTAGAAGTCTTGAAGCCCACAGATGTAACATTATTTGTAGAAGTTGCTTTTTATTCGGCTCTATGAATAGTTGTTTGATATTTTCGAACCATTTCTGATTTTCGTGGGTTGTCACCATTGCTATGTATTTGAGGGCAGTGTGGAACTGAAATAAAGTATATTTATTTAGATAAATAAACACTTCTAGACCTTTATCTACAAATTTAAGCTAACAATAAAATAACTCTTCTCACGTATTATGTAGTATTGTATAAATCAAAACTTTTGTTCAAAAAGTTTTCAAAAGGGGACTTCAAACCGAAACGTCTTCTATGTCAGTATTCGCCTTATAAGTTTCATATATCTATGATCTTTTTTTTAATAGCTTATTTCTGATAATTTATTGATTCAGGCGTTACTTTGCGGAAATCCATTATCAAAAAAACGATAATAAAAAATATTTAGTGACACTTCCGCTGAAAAAGAAGCTTCCGCTTTTCAGTGGAAGTGTCACTAAATATTTTTCAATATCTTTTTTTTTTTAGTTTATTTCTGTATAAGTACAAAGTTACTGATCTAAAATAAATCTACCTATTACAATAAAAGTAATTTACTAAAATATTTCTAAATTATATATATATATACAGATAAAAACAGCATTTAAGTCCCTGTCTACGGGTAGAGTGCCCAAAAAGCTGGCAACGTTACCTCGTTGAATAGCCAGGCTATGATCTGTATATATCTAGTTCGTGTTTTTTGACTTTTATAAGAACCGCTGAATCAAATTCGATAAAATTGTATGGGCGGTATGTCCTATCAAAGACAAGGAGAATCATCAAAATCAATCCATAATTAGCAGAGTAATCGCGTAAGAAAGTGTAGGCACCAGTAGATATTTTAGTCCGTCTTTATGATTATCTGGTACCAGGCGAAAGGCCATACCAGGTACGAAACAAAAACAATTTGAAAAAAATTATACTGACTTCCATTCTATTCAATTCTTGGAGTGTAACTCAAAAACTACTAGACCGAATTTGGTGAAATTTAAATGGGACCACACGGAAAGCATCAGCTTTCCGTGGCGTTGGTGACACAAAAAGATTTTTGAGAATCAATTCACCCTATCGAGGCCCTAAGTTATTAACATAAAAATATATATGACGGAGAAGAGACCTCCATGATGTTTTATTAAAAGCAGCGGTTTTAAACATGAAGATTGCAATACAAAGTGATGGCATGCGATTAATAATTAATTGTACATCGTAATAAAATTAAATCATTTTGAGAATAATTAAATTATTAATTTTAATTGGAATAATTTACTGTAAACAATTTCAAAAGTATGAATCTATGTTTTACAAATCAATTCAAATAATCAATTTAACAAATCCAATTGTTATAGACTAATTATTATTGGCTAATTATTGTATCCGCGCCGATATATATATATATACCGTCGAATTGAGTACCTCCTCCTTTTTGGAAGTCGGTAAAAAAATAAAAAAATCGTTTTTTTTCCAACATGGGGTGTCAAACTTAGCTGACAATAATTTTGTAAACCATAACTCGTCAAAACTTAATTTATTGTACTTAGTTAACAATGTTTATTACTTTAATTTGTGGTTGCGATTAATAGCACTGTTATTTGAGATTACAATATTAAATAAACACAGTAAAATTGTGTACTTAATATTTTCAAAAAAAATCTACTAACGCTTGGCTAAGTGACATGGTTGTTTTTCTTTATTTTTTCATAACTGGTATACCTTAGCCTCTCGCTCCGTACCAGATTATCGTTGAATTTCTATATCCACCGACCGGACAGATATGAAATAGTAGTTTATGCAACTGTCATATAATAGAGAGAGGGGAGGATATGTCATATAAACGAGCCGCAGGCGAATTTCAAAATAAGATTACACGTGTGTTTTAATACCTAATTATATGCAGTTGCATACACTACTTTATTTAATCTCATGACATTTTTGCTACTAAAGTTTTATCCAACAAAATATTACTCAAATTCGTATGTACGAAATAGAGCCAAAATGGAAAGTCTTCTTCTTCTTCTTGTTTGTATGGCTTGTGCGGCGTAACCACAATTTTGCCAATATCAGTGGAAAAAGTCTGTTATTGGTCTATTGGCTCGGAACCAGCGCGTTGCGCTCACCACAGATAATGTGTACTTAAATTGAATTGAAACCTCCTTGGTCGGGATACATTGTACTTTTAATTAAAAAAATGTTTTAAAGCATTGTTTTGTTTGGAGAATAATGCTTTAATTTTTTTTTTCTTAATGAAGTATGTAAATAAAATATGCCAATAAAAGTCTGTATTTCATTTCATAATTAGAATTTTACCGAATGAGATTATATAAAAAATATTAAATATTTATATAATTATAAATTAAATAAATATGATAACAACTAAATAAGACTTAAGTGTAAGACCAACGGAAGTAGAATGAGTCGCTAAAAAGTAGTTTTTAATTAAATAAATAGTCACGCTAATTAATAATATTGCATATTAATAATATTTATATATGCATTAATATATACAACTATATTATTGCCTTGACTTGCGCTTCCATAAGTTCTGCGTGCCACAATTCCGAGAAACGGAGGCTAAGTGAAGCCAAAGAACGGATGCTTCCTTTAAAAGTTCCACCATCTACATAGATATTATGGCAATTTGTTTTTACCAAAAATGGAACCGACTGCAACAGCAAAAATTGTGAAATAACATGTTGTAATTTGTACCATGATAGTTCAAAAGTAGGTACCTATCATCACTATATTGTGTACTTGGTACCGACTTCGACAAGTTATTTCATACTTTTTGGTGTTGCAATCGGTTACATTTTTTGGTATTTTTTTTTTACTTATAGTGACCGTGCTTCTTACGGGATCGATTGTCAATGATGAGATCATCAAGATAAATCGATACTTTTCAGTTTTTAGATCGTAACTCAAAAACTGCTAAAACGAATTTGATAAAAAATTTAAATCGGACCTCCTCGGAAGTATACTCTACCAAACTGAACTTTGATAATCTGTCCACAGATGGGGTAGAAATCGGCTAACATACCTACATACACATAAAAAACACACAAACATATAACCTCCTAAAATAGTTGAAAGTCCCGTACGATACCTTAAAAATATACAGACTCACACAATCTGTTCATTCGTTACACTATTCATTCGATTTACTGATCATTCTTTCCACTGTTAATTCGTTGCACCGTACTTGCCCATTGATTTGATAATTGAATCATTAAAATGGAATGAATTGACCATTCGTTTTAGTTTCAAATTAATAATTACTTATTTTATCCCCCTTAGCCTTCATTGAGGGATTTCTTTATAACTATTAGTAGGTACTTACATCATAAAAAGCCTCTTGAAGATCGTCCAAAAACTCTCCAAAATTATTTAACACATCTTTTGATATCGGACGGATCTTATCAAACATTCTTATAAGCCAAACTCTGTTCAGGAGCCCACTCTGAGTTATAATTCCCTTCTTCTTTTTGCTTCTAGGAAGTAATGTTCTAGACCCTTTGCTGAAGGTTTGTTCCTTCTGTTCTGCTTCAGCATGAGTGTGAAGGTATACGAGGTATTTCAGAAGCTCCATGTCTGATGGATGGATATTATCGTTTTCTTTTACTCCATCGCTGTAAGTTAGTTTGGTGACATTGGAAAAGATTTGTCAGAGTTATTACCGAGCGAGCGAAGCGTCTCTTTTTCATCTGTCCGTATGTTTGTTAGGTTATATGATGGTTTTTGTGCATAGGTGGCATTAATAAACCAATCTTGACGAAATTTGGTATCCATCTAACTATTTAACCACACACACGTTGCAGTTCCTGGAAAAGTTATTGATTTCCGCGAAATTTATTGTATTATTGGCCAAATATGGCGAATCGCGAGTCAAATGGTTAAATTGAGTGTGGAGGGTAAAGTTTGCTGCGGTGCTATTTACCGACCGATTTGATAACATTTTGAACACAAATTAGAGTTGGGTATCTTACTTGACCCCGTAAATTTCGCCATATTTGGCGTACATATATAATATTACAAAATATTTCTCAAAAATCATACCGCTTTTCTTAAAGAAGTTAAAGAAGAATTCCGAATATGAGCGTCATTGGTCCAGTGGTTGCCGATAGGTTATAAAGGTTAAATAATTGACGATTTTGGTAATATGCAGCAAGAACATTTGGTGCCAATAACATAATATATAAAAGTTTAGCGAAATTTTTCAAGTCAAGTCTTGTCGAAATAAATATTTGTCATATTTGTCTGACTTTGGATGACTTGCAGATAGCTTAAACTGCGAGAAATTGCCGCTGATAAGAATGTGTTCGTGAGGTCTACTGTTCTCAGAAACACTATTCTTATTTGACAAAGTTAAATACCTTGTTATATATTTTATTACTTTTACACACACACTCTTGATTCCTCATAACACCCTACTGGGTGTGTCTACACCCAGTAGGGTGGATTCCCCGTGTCGTGGTTGTTTAAGCCGTCGTGTCTGGCGACCCTAAAGCGTAACTATATGCTCAACCCAAACATAAACGTTCTTAGCCTCATGTTATTGAGGAGAAATCTTTTGCCGTATATCGTATTCCTTGGTTAGCTTTAAAGGTATTAGATTTTAGAATTTAGAAGAGTGTGAATGAATTTTGAGGGAGAGTTTAGGATTAGAATCAGAATAAGAATTAGAACTAAAATTAAGAATCCATGAACTTTATTACTACTGCCATTGCAGCGAGGGGGTACCAGATTCGATCCGTGGCTGGTGGAAATGTATGTGTGATGAGCATAAATGTTTGTACATAGGTCTTGGATGTTTGTGATGTTTAATCAGTGTGTCCATGTCTCCAGTTCAGGAATTCTACTGCGGGAGTGTGGGTGTAATAAATATTAAATAATAAACTAATTTTTGACTTACACAAGATCAACCATTTTCTTGATAGCTGATTGCAAATCAACTGCTGTTTCAAGCCAAGCATACTGTATTAATCCTTTGTTGTTTTCTTGTACCATGTCTCCTAATACAGTTGCGATTATATCAATATCTTTAGATTCTGTAGTCCTTTGCGACTCCTTTGCCTCATAAAGTTTTTGTAATTTCAGCAACGTAGTAACCAAGTCTGTTCCCGAAGGAACCACATCCATGATTTTTTTAATCATGTTGTAGTCAAGTTTTTCATTATTGTGTTTTTCATCTTTGTATTCTTCATCTATGTGTTTTTTTATTTCTGTTTCGACCTGTTTTGGTATCTCCGGTCGCTTATCGTAATTTTCTGGTATCTCCAGTTGGTCATCGTCATCACTTGTACGTTTTAACTCTAATACCTTATAAAATTCCACAGGAGTATGAAAATCTTCAGGCTTATTAGAGTCTTTTGATATCAAGCCTGTTTCATCTTCTATTATTTGGTCATCGCTTCTCGATCTACCAAAATAATAATCAACAGTTATATCGTGTTGCATTTTTCCTTTCGACTTGGAATCTGTCCCTCTCAAAATGCTTAAGTCTTTTGCTTCCATTTCTTCAAGTTCGTCAGACAGCGCATTGTGTTCTTCTGCAGGTTTAATAAAACTAAATACCTTTTGTTCTAATAACACCTGTCTGAGATGCCTGATAGAATCACCTAAGTATTCTTTGTTCACATGATTAGTAACGAAGGGATCAAATTCTGTGCTTGAGTCACAATCGGGTTTTTCGGTAGTCTTTTCACCTTTTTTATCACATGACTTCCCACAGCCAAAATCTTTTTGTTTCTTTATTCCCATTCGCCCAGGATAGTCATCCGTATCTAAATAATTCAAGGATGAAACTTTTAATTTAGTGTGTCATGAACTTTTAACAGCCAGATTAATGGTCGTACTTACCTGATTCCGGTGCATTTGTCGTAAGTTTAGACTGGAATTCGTGTTGTAGAGGATCATTGGAAAAGTAATAGTCCCATGGAACATTCTTTTTCTTTATATCTACTCCATCATTAACCATTGTTTGGTCTTCGATAAAATCATATTTTACAAATTTATCTTCATGATCGTCATCTTTTAGTTTGTAGCTATCTTTTTCATCGTTGAAATCAATGTTCGCTCCATAAGCGTTGTGTGAGTTATAAAATGCGTTTTTTGGTGAATACTTGTATATAAGCGTGTAGATGTCTTTATTTCTTTTATTATTTTTTATCTTGTCTTTACCAATACTAGTATTGATTGTGTAGAAATCTTTTTCTCTGTCAGAATCAGAGTTGTGTCCGTAAATATTGTGACTATCAAAGAATGCATTTTCTGGTTTAAAATTGTATACTGGGACGTAAAAAGGTTGTTCTTCTGTTGCTGGTTTTTTTGTTGTTTTTGAGCTTACTTTAGGATAATCTTGTTTCACAAACGGGGTTGCTTCGGGAGCTGGAAAAGATTCGGTTATATAACATAGCTTTTGCGGACTAAATAGTGACTGCGTACTACCCTAAGTGAACTTCTATTCTTAAATAAAATTATGCTTAATTTAACATATCATCATCATCATCGCAGCTCTAAGACGTCAATTTCTGGACATATTCCGTACCTTCCTAATGGGTTTGCAAAACTATCGGTTCCAAGCAACTTGCTTTCAACACCGTTCTGTTACTTTTATTATCCAAACTATTGAAACTATTAATTGCTCTTAATTGCGTAAACAAATCTTAGTGCTGTAACAAGAGTCCAGTCCACGACTCACCCACATGAATTAACAGCTTGTGATTATTTAAACACCCTTCATTTAAAATATTTCTTAATAAAACGCCCTATATAATATTAGTAACTTAATCATTCAAAATTGAAATTGAAATTACTACACAAATCCCATTTATTATCATAAAAAATTTTTCCCCATGTAAGTGAAGTGGGGCCTATTTTTCAATTGAGGTAATGGTCTGGCTCAAATAAAGTCTGGGTGATATCTGATGGAAGATGGTTAAATACTTTCATAGACAGTCTTCCAATGAAGATGTGAAGAGTTTTAGAGAGAGTCTCCTTGCCTCACGCCTCTTTCCAATAGTACTTTTTAGAACAACATCAACACATGGTCTTCAGGTGCCAAACTAGGCAGAGCCTGTACTATAGTAAGCTGAAAACTGATATACGTATATGACACCCAGTAGGAGGTAAAAAAGGCTTTCATGCACACAAATGTTTGACTTGTCCGGGGGCCACTGGTCTGAGCCACTGGTCCCGGGGTTAGATAACCCGGGACCAGTGGCTCAGAATGTAGAGGTGCTATGAACTGCACCAACCAGCCAGTCAAATAAAAAAGGGAATTGCCTTAAGTTGGAACTCCGCTCCTGTACTAAATGGAGTCGATATTATGCAAGCACTTAAATATGTAACCATATTAAGGTAAATATATTTTTCAAACGTCTGAAAGAATTAACTTAAGAAAGAATTACTTGATTGAGTCACCCAGTAACAAAATATATAAATAAATATAATTTTTACATTTCCCACTGTAAACGAGTGCATTGATCTTAAAACAACAGAGGTATATATTTACTTACAGATTTCATAAACTTCATAAGCCTTAATTTTGTTTTTTTCATATTGTGCTTTCAAATCATGAAAATGTGCATCTTGTTTAGTTTCGGGATTTTGTCTAGCTATAGGAGGATTTCCACTGTTCTGGTTATTTTCACGTAGTTCTACTAAACTATTATGAAACTTATCAACATCGATGTGTAAGTTAGAATTATCAGGAGAAAAAAATAATTCTGCATTATTATCATTTTTTGCTATTATACCAGTTTTGTCGTTTGAAATTAATTGTTTTGTAGTAGTTGGTGACAATGTAGTAGTCAATACTTTCATTTCACCTGTGGGTATTTCTTTATCCTGTACATGTATTATATTTTCAGTTGCTGACGTAACTTCTATATTTATAACTTTAGAGTCTGCTAAATCGTCCACAGTTTCATTAAATATCGAATTATTTTGCTTTATATCGTATGTATCATCCACTTCAATCTCTACATTGTTTTTGTTAGATCTTGAAATCCTTTGACCACTTTGAAATGTCTTGTTTTCTATAGATCTCTCTTTATCTTCATAATTTAAATCCTTTTCATTATTGTCTATAACAGGACTAGTGTTATCTGATATTACCTCTATATTTTCTGTGACTGTAATAATTTCAACAGATTTGTTTTCATTTTTGCCATCAGTAGTAGTATTAAGTATAGAGTCGAGATTTGGCTCATGTATCGTATTTTCGTCATTACTTAAACGACCTTGTATTGCAGTATCAGTGTCTTCATCTTTTATTTTAATTTCATACCGTGTTGAAGTCTTAATATCTTCGAGAATATTTTCGGTTTGTGTTGTAGTTTCAATCTCCTCATTAACAGTTGTTTCTATACTTCTTCTAAAGTTTTTAACTTGTATATCCACTTCAGTTTCACTTCCGCTGTCAGGTTTAATATTATCTGATGAAGAGCCCGTGAATACTCTACGGTTGTTCTCTCTCTTATTTCTATGGTCTGCCCTTAGTGTAAGATCAATGTAGCGATCTTCACTCCTTACATCGTTTTTTTTATCTGAAGATACAACAGTGACTGGTTCTGGGTTTTTCTTAGCAGTTTCATCTGACTTTTTTCTTAAATTTTGAGACTCCTCTTTTAAAATTTTTTGGACGTATTCATCGTGCTGACTTAGCTGGTCATCTGATAATTCGACACTGGCTTTATGACTAACGTCCTTAGACTGGACTTCTTCTAGAATTCTTCTGGCGATACTGTCCAAGAAATCTGCCTTTTCTTTTTCAGGTAACAGGTCAATAAGTTTTGTCTCATTGTTTTCTGCTCTACTGAATTTGTATAAAAGAAGAATTATATATAAAACTTTCATTTTTATTTTTCCCTTGTCATTTTAATTGCAATTTCATGTCATGTAACCGTGAGTTGTACAAATGTACAGATGATTGAAAAGTTTATAATTTGCTTAGCGGGAAATTAACCGTGCCAAAATTAATTGGTTTCATTGATGAAGAAATTAAACGGCTTTAATTAAAATCAAATGTGCAATGTTTGTGCTACAGTAAAAAAATAAAGTATTTGAGATATTATAAATATTTTTGGATAAAATTATATTAACATTAATAACAATAAGGTTTTGTTACATCTATGTCTATAATAAACATCTATGCAAATGTCAATATTGTTGCTTAGTGTAAATTACGAAACAAAACAACGAATATTAAAAACTTGCTAAGTGGCTTCTCGCGCTAAAAATCCTTCGAAGCGTTTTAAAGGTTCTATCCCTGGAAGGTACAAACATTTGTGATGAACAGAATTTCATTTGCTCGGGTCTAAAGTGTTTGTGTTGTGTCCATGCGTGTGTCCATGTATCCCGCGCCTTCTCCTCATTGACCGAGCGGGCAAAGCGTGTCAGTTTGGCCAAAAATTGGCACATAAGTTCCTTGATTAATATAATTTTTTAGGTCAATCGCGATTTTTATTGGGGGAAAAAGAAGTTTGTTGTAGAGTTATTTATCGACGGGGTTCAATCAAACTTGAGAGGCACATTAGGAACTCATTATAACATAGTGGTTCTGGCAGACCAGTAGACCTCGCGAGCTTATATTAAAGCTTATGAAGTATATATCCATGCAATTACTCAAAGTTTCCCCTTTCCCTTGGCTTCGCAAAGCCATTTGAAATGCATCTATAGTCAAAGTCAATGTCAAAGTCAAAATTCATTCAGTCATTTATTAATTTCAGGAATCAGAGACGCACTTATAAACGTCAATAATTATTCATGTATGTACTCCAAGGGCTCTACTGCAGCGTTCCAAAATATATAGAGTCTACCGAGAAGAAGCTGCAAGAACCATAAATAAGGATTCCCTTGGGACAGATTTTAAATGGCTTTGCTATTCCAGAATAAAGGTGAAAGTGTGAGTTAATGCATGGTGGTATGGGCTGGCAAGGAGTACAGTCCTTACAGAACGAATAGGTTTTTAGTAGTCTGTTGCGAATTAATAATGCGGACCTCATTTATCTAAGAGTGCATTTAGCACTTAGCTAGTTTTAAATGTTAGAGCGTACCCTAATTACATTTCTCCTATTACTGATTTACACATAGACACTGTGTATACGTGTATATATACTAGTTCATGTGCGCAGTTTCGTTTGCGTAGAATATTGTCATGATCCCTCGGGAACGAGGGGACAAAAAGTATCCTATGTTAGTCCCGGGTACAAACTTGTCTCCACTCCAAATTTCATACAAACTTGGTCCTTTTTATTATTAGTGTTATTGACCGAGTGAGCGAAGCGTCTCTGCTAGCCAAATTAACTTTCGTCTGTCCGTATGTTTGTTAGGTTGTAAGTACGTCTTACTGTACAGTTCGCATTTTTAACCAATCTTGACGAAACTTGGTATGCATGTTCTACTATTCAATACATTTTTTGTCTTCGGCGATTTTTAACGGGGAGTATTGGTTCCTAAAATGGGAGGAAGTTTGCTGCGGCACTATTTACCGATCGGTTTTGATAAAATTTGGTTCATACATTAAGTACCTGACCTTAGACGAATTTCTAATATGAGCATAATTGGTCAAATGCTTGCCGAAATAATAGATTGTGAAGTAATGCGAAAAAATTGCCGCTGATAGCACTTCAGATCATACAAACAAGGATTAGAATATGTTCTCACGAGGTCTACTGTTCGCTGAACGTTCGTAGACTATTAGGCCTTTATTAATAAACGTTGCGTAAACCTATATTAGGCGTAACATGCTTTGTCTTGCTTTCACGCGTGACATTTACTGCAAGCGAAAAATTGACAGATAGATGTTTTAACTACTCCGGGTGTAATCCAAGTTTATTGATAAGGCCGCTAGAGTCTACAACTACATCTACATTAATTTATAATATTATAAAGAGGAAAGAATTGTTTGTTTCAATTGAATAGGTTCCAAAACTACTGGACCGATTAGAAAAATTCTTTCACCATTTGAATCCTACATTATTCCTGATGAACATAATTATGATTATTTGTTGGTTTGTAATGGATACACGTAAAAACTACTTACTGATTCATACAATTCTTTCACGAGCTACCATATGTCTGAGTTACATACGCTATATTTGATTCATCATCATGATCATCACCACGCTGGTGAAATCGCGAAGCGCGGCTAGTATATAATCTAGAGATAGTACATTTTGCGTTGTCTTACGGCTACAGTTTGCACGATAACTTTACACCGGTAGATAAACGTAGCTTCATTAGACTTTGAATACAATTTAATAAAACCGCTTTACTCATTATATATAAATAATTTATCTGATCTTGCCATGCAATAATAAATTTCTCTTGTATGTGCTCGAAAAGCGTGTTTTCCATGCAGCCAAATCGTGCGGATAGTGCCACTTTTATTACCGTAATACATTTTAATTATCAGTTTTTTATTAGATTTACATTTCATTTAGATTATAGAGCGAAAGATTCACATCCTCGGATGGGATTTGAACCCACGTCTTCTGACTATCCGTGTCTGACGCCATGGCCATCTAGGCCACCGAGGCTCGAAGTCCGAGCATAGAACTTTAACTCTTTATCTAATTTAACCATCTTACGGGGACGGGGCGACATCTATTGAACAGTTTTGACAACACTATCCAACCGAAAGAAGTATTTTTTTAGAAATACTATACTTTCGTATTGACATCGCAACCCTTTATATTTTTTATACTCGTAGTAAGTATTACTTTTTTGAAGCACTAACGCCTGCTTAGCGATCTCAAACATTGATATGTTGAGCGCAGCATGATTGATTGATTTATTTTCTTATATAGTTTTGACTCGACATGTGTTTAATGACGTTGTTAATATGATTTAGTAGTTGAATGTATATATTATGACGAGTGACGAGTGAATCAGTTAATAAACCCCAGAAAATGTTTTTCAATATATTCTAAATGCCAATTTTTTTCTCTTACCTAGCTAAGTTAAGAAAAAACTACAACTACTTACAATCACATTTTCCGATAAAAAATAAAAACAAAAAAGCGGGACCTTTTACTGAAAATGTTTTTTTTACTTCCTTGCTCAGTAAAACGTTTTATGATACACATGAGTTAAGGCCTATTCAAATCTGGGCGTTATTCGCTACCGCGAGCGATAGAGATATCCGAAAGGGCATGCGTTAATTTCACTGTTCACACCAAAGCGGATATCTCTACCGCGCTATTCGTTGGCAACGGTTATCGGGACGGCGGAACTAGTTTCGCCAAACAAGAGCAAATCCCGCCTCACTAGGCGGTACAAGTTTCGCTGCAGTTATGGAACTTCATACTATTTACCCATCGAGTTTCGCGTGGTATTTTTTGCTACCCACACGGTAGCGAATAACGCTCAGGTCTGAATAGGCCTTTAAGATGGTTTCCGTACTCGTAGCATAAATAACTTTTTTAGTTTAATTATTACATTTTACAAGAACTCTAAAATGTTCAACTCTATAATCCCAATAGCTTAGTCTCTGCTTTGAGTATTGCTCTATCAGATTCTGTTACTCGATTGAAGACGATGATAAAAAAAAATAAGAATGTACACCATTATCATTTATTAATTCTATTCCATAGTATTTCTATTTACATATCACTAAAAATACTTATAGATTGGCCACTCGAGAATTCAACTCAAAATCTAAAACTAAACATCAGCTCTGAACCTAAAAGATCTCCTATTCGAGTTTAATTCTCCGACATTTCTTTCAAGCGCTAGCCTGCCTGCAATTTCTTCATCCGCCATTGTATTTTCTTCCTTAACATTAAATACTTCAGGTCCATTTTCATCTGGCACCTCATCAGTAATAATATCAGGGAATATTTCTTCTATATTGTCTCCGAAATCAACACTCTGAAGCTTTTCCTTCATTTCTTCATCAACTATATCTTGGAAAAGTTTATCCATGATAATGTTTTGTTTACGGTCTGGTTTTCTCCTTTGAATCTGGTTTCTGTTATTGCTCTCTCTTTCTTTGTTGTATTGAATTTGATTTCTATCTCTTTCGTTGGTTTGGATATTGTTTCTAGTTCCTTTGTCGTCGAGTTTCTTAGATTCGTTTTTCGGAGGTGTTTTACCGATTTCCATGTTCAGGTCGTAATAGTTTGGAGATTCTTCGCAGGGGATGGAGTCAGCTGGTCTTGTGCAGACTAGATACTCCTGTGAAAAGACGTATTATAGTTCAGTTCTTAATACACATTTTAAAGTACATTTGAAAACAAAATCACATGTCAAATTAAAAAAAAAAACCATTTTTAGAAATGTCAGTGTTGGTTTTATTTAAATTTCGATGTTGATACTCGTGAACATAAAGTATATTTCAACTAATCTTGACGATATTTCGTATTATACAGATTCTACGATTCCGTAGATTTTTTAGGTTTTTGGTGTTTTTTAATTGGAAGGAAAATTCCCCTAAATAGGGGGATATTGGCTTCTGTGTCATCTACCGGGTAATTTTGATAATATCAGTCAACTTTTCATCGGCTTTTTACGTGTGTATAGTGTTGAGTGTAAAAATTGAAGGTCACAATTAATTCAGCGACGTTAACATAGATGGCGCTTTATGCATATACTGCCATACTTAATTATGACAAGAACGTTTTTGGTCGGGAAAATCGTCAAAAAGTGGCTATCGCTGATTTCTTAAATATTTACTACATATTTTGTATTATTTTAAGTTTCTTCGAGTTTTCGTACTTGTATTGAAAAATGATATTGAAATAATTGTACTAGATAAATGATAGTTTTTACTAAATACGTTAACGATGTGACTATGTTACACTTAAACAGAGTTTCGTGCTCAGCCTGAGCTACATGCGGACGCAGTATAATGTTTATGTTTTTTTGTATATGTTTCGACTGCCTCGGTACTGCAGCGCGAGCACCATGTTCTGCGAGGGCCGCGTACCCGGGTGAACAGCGCTACTTAGAAGCCGTTCAGCAGCCATGCGCACTGCTATCTTCCGGTCCACCACCACTCTGGTGGAAGCAGTGAGGGAATGGAAACACAGCTCACTACATCACAAGTGGGCACAATCTCACACCCCCATCACCTGACGTGTACTCAGCTTAATTATTTTATCGTGTTCTATTTAACTGTTATTTAGTTCATTTTATTATCTAATCTATATACACATCCTACTTATCCTACCTACTAATATTACTTACTATGGGCCTCATAGAAAAGCTCAAAGTCGCACGACGAGCTATGGAGAGGGCTATGCTCGGGGTTCTCTACGTGATCGAATCAGAAATGAGGAGATCCGTAGAAGAACGAAAGTCACCGACATAGCCCAGAAGATTAGCCAGTTGAAGTGGCAGTGGGCAGGGCACATAGCACGCAGAACAGATGGCCGATGGGGCCGAAAGGTTCTGGAGTGGAGACCACGGACCGGCAAGCGCAGCGTAGGTCGTCCACCGACACGGTGGACAGACGACCTGATGAAGGTCGCAGGACGACGTTGGATGCAGGCCGATTCCAACCGGTCCTTTTGGAAAATTATGGGGGAGGCATATGTTCAGCAGTGGACGTCCTACGGCTGAGATGATGAATATTATAAACGCGAAAGTTTGTGTGTATGGATGCATGGATGTGTGGATGTGTGGATCTTTGTTACTCTTTCACGCTCAAACGGCGGGGGCAATTTTGTTGAAATTTTGTATCGAGGTAGATGAGGGGCTGGATTAACACATAGGACACATTTCATCTTCATCATCATCCAACACCACGCGGGTGAAAAAGCAAAATAAATATTCTTGGGCACAGCATAGACAAAATAATAAGACCTCCGCCTACGTCAAGATCGTAATGATGACAGTTCTGTCAAAGTGTGTGTCAGTTTCTATGACAAAATCGCGATATCCCTTTGACAGCTCGATACGCTAGACGTGCTCGATGACCGTCAAGGGTGATGAAATGTAATGACAGTTTCTTCCATGGTGATTAATTTTATGTTGTTATGAACGTAGGTACTGTATTTTATTATTAGTGTTTACTGATTGATATACTAAGTATTTAAATTTTATCATATAACTATGTAATTTTTTTTTTACGTTTTGGTGTATAGATAGATATACTGGAAAAGATAATAAGGTACTTGAAGTAGTAATCCTGCGCAGACGACGTCGCGGTCACCAGCTAGTATTTTATATATTCTGTAAAAACAACACCTTGTCTACAAAAAAAAAAACAAATTTCTTGTAGACAAAACATATTATACCATTAGGGAGTTTTTAGAAGATAAGAATCTTACATGACATTGTACATAACGTTTTTACTCCATACTGTGTTATGACATAATTACTACAATTTTTAAAATTTATTTGACATACGAAATTAAAATGATGTTTATATGTATCAATCTTGCATGTTTCGTATTAATTTTATTATTATACTTTGTAAACATCTTGTATGCTTATTAAGCGGATCTAGTGAAATTATTTAATTTTAACATCACATGTATATGTACTAACTAGATCCACAAGGTTTAAATAAATGATTGATTGATTGATAAAATGTATGCAAATCTGGTCAACAAACATTTTCATTTCATTTCATTATAAATTGGTTTTGTTCTGTTTACCTGGTTGAAGATGGTTTCGTTTGGACAGATGAAGCTCCAGCGATAGGTGACGTTGCGCCCTGAAGGAGTCTGCGATGGAAGACACACGTGGAAGATCTGGCACTCGTTGTCTACGTCAGCATAGTAACCGTAAGTGCGGTTTTCACAGCTGTAATCAAGAATGGAAGATTTAAAGCGAATTTTTTTTATTGATGATTTGTGATGATGCGGTTGAAGGTGGTCACACCAAACCTAGAATAGCTAATGGCTTTATTAGCTACTAGCTGATCCGCCAGCGGCTTCGCTCGCATGGCCTCGCGGGATACGGTTAATTACAGTTTTTTAACTATCCTACGGGAACTCTTTTATTTACCGGGATCAAAGTATCCTATATGTTGACCAGGGATATAAGCTATCACCATACAAAATTTAATTTAAATCGGTCCAGTCGTTTCGGAGATTAGCCCGTACAAAGAGACAGACGAACAGACAAACAAAAAATTTGGAAAAAGTCTAAATTAGTTTAATTTCTCTTTACATCCCCCTGACTCGGTTTTTAGCATTAATTTCATTGTACGGAAATTCGACCTCTACAGTTTTAATATATGTGATGATAATTTACCGATTCAGGCGTTACTTTGCGGAAATCCATTATCAAAAAACGATATTAAAAAATATTTAATATCGTGCGTCGTCGAGCGCTAGACCCTGTCGGTCTAGCGCTCGACGAGTCAACATCTCCTGAGGAAGCCTCGTGTAGAGGCGAAACACGTGTCGAATCGGTTTTGGTTGATTTGGGGTTTCTTGTGTTTTTTATTTTGTATTCTTCCTATTAGCATTTTATGCGGGAGGGAGGGTGGTGCACGTCCCCAAATAGGCCAAAATCATTGTTTTCTTTTCAGCGGAAGTGTCACTAAATATTTTTTAATATCGTTTTTTTATATGTGATGATGATGATGATGATTGGTGTAGGACATGTCAAACATTATCAGGTGCTAGCTAGCTAATTATGCTGGGCCGTGAAGAAACCGGAAAACAAACTAATTGTAGTTTGTTTTCTCGCTTTCTTTGAAAAAGAAGTTTACTTGTTTAATTTAAAGCAAGAAGTAAAACTATTTTTAAGACGTTCTTCGGTAGATTTCCAAAAATATGCCACGGTATCAAATATGTATTTTTTTCTCATTTTAGTATATTGTATTGCCGTAGAGATTTCAAGCATGCCAAACCGTATAACAGTGTGTCAAAGCGAGAAATTTTGTGAAAAATATTTCTGGCAAGATGGTAAAAATTGTCTATATATTGATTGTATATATTAATGATATAAAGTTAACTTTAGTTATTTGAAAGGATTGCTTAAACATGTTTCTCAACTTTCTTTGGGGTCTTTTAATTCACATATCATCATCATTATCAACCGGAAGACGTCCACTGCTGCACATAGCCTCCCACATAGAATGCCACTTGGACCGGCTACTCGCTTCCTGCATCCAGCGATTCCCCGCGCTTCTGACGAGGTCGTCGGTCCACCTAGCGAGGAGCCGGTCTAAACTACGTCTTCCGGTACGTGGTCGCCACTTGAAAACCTTTCCCCATTGGTTATCAGTTCTGCGAGCGATATGGCCTGCCCATTGCCACTTCAACTTGCTAATTTGGAGAACTACGTCGGTGATCTTAGTTCTCGGGATCTCCTCATATCGGATCTTATCGCGCAGGGAAACCCCAAGCATAGCCCTCTCCATTGAATATCATATTATTATACATGATTACCAACCTGAATGTGTCTGTGATATTTTCTCTGATGGAGGAAGCGTTGGCGGGAAGATTCAGGCTCTCTGATGCGTTCGTCTTTTTTGACATATCCTGCAAAAATGATTCATAAGCAAGATGTTCCACAAACTTGTATAGCAAGAAAACGAAAACGGACATAATTTTATTAGCGCAAACCCTCCTTTCGGGCTTCGAAGCAATCGGGTAATTGGGTAACCCAGGGAGACTCGTGCCTTCTATTGATGAAATTTCTATTGTGTTTGACCGTGCGACCTTTGATGCATTATAGTGTCCGTTTCTACGCTGTCAGTTGTCATTAAAATAAGAGAGCCCACGGCTATAAGCATACAGCAATACCAAAACTGTATAAAACCGTCAGATTATATGATGATGAAGCCGACTAGATGTGTAGTAAGGAGGGATTATTAATAATTATTCGGTAAAATTTGTTTTTTTTTAAATAATAAGTTTATTTATTTCAATAATAAGAATTTACAATTTCTTTACAAACGAAAATACACAATAACAATAAATTACTAAAAAGTCATGGCTTGTGTTGCGTCTATTAACTTAGTCTGCTGTCGCATAGAACCTACACTAAGAAAGTGATTTCTTGTGTTGTAGATTCTGAATACCCTTCAAGTGTTACAGTAGGATGTTATGACATGTTTTCCGTGAGATACATGACTATAAACTATATGTGTGTAAATTAAATAATTGTGTAATTTTGAAACTCGATCAGGCGAAACGCTACGCGGAAAATGTCTGATGTTGGTATTTTCGGGTTCAGGATAATCAAATCTATAAATTTGACGCGGTTTTGGTTGTATTGCTATGAGACAAAAATGTTGGTCGTTGACTCCCGTATTATGCTAAGCTGTCATGGTATGAAAAGCAGAATAATTCATTTTCCGACCTAAAATAGATCGCAATAACTGACGCTGGTAGGCCCGCAGTCAAACATATAAAACTCCTTTTAGGCCTCCTTTTAACCGCAGTCGGATAAAACCTAACTCGAAACAACTAAGCAAGTAACACATCAGTTTCCTATCGCGGTTTTGGTGAATATATTTAATTAATATAAATTTTTATCCACTTTTTGGGGTTAGGTTAGGTTACCTTTATTAGCAAATACGTACTTAAGTATTTACTAGCAAATACACACACATCTGTGACTTCAGGCATGTTATATGTACACCACGCTCCGTCGGGAACTAACCGCTATTGAGCGAGTGAGCGAAGTATCTTCAACAACTCGCTCAATTTGCTTGCATCCGTCCAGATGTTGTACTCGAGTACAGCTCGTATTTCTCAATTATTGAGAAATACGAGCTGTACGTGAGTACCAATATTTAATCTTGTTGAAATTTGGTATACAGGCTCTACGATTCTGTAGAATTTGTTGGCATTGGCGTTTTTAATTGAAGATGAAATAATATATTATATTCCTTAAAAATGGGAACGTTGGTTACAGCGCCATCTATCGATTGATTTTCATACTACATGAAAAAAGTTTGTGCTTGCTTCTAATGTTCGCAGAACTACTTCATAAATATCTCATTGACTGAGCGAGCGAAGCGTCTCTGCTTTAACTGCCCAAATTGACTTTCATATGTCCGTATGTTTGTTAGGTTGTATGTAAGTCCTTCTGTAGGTTGCATTTTTCAACTTATCTTGACGAAACTTGGTATGCATGTTCTACTAACTATTTAATATTTTTTTGTCTTTGGCGATTTTGAGATGGGGCGACTATTTTTCCTAAATAGGGGGAGAGATTGCTACGACGCTATTTACCGACCGATTTCGATAAAATTTGGTACACACATAAGTTACCTTACATTAAAGAGGAATTTCGAATATGGGCATAATTGGTCAAGTGGTTGCCGAGATAACTGGTAAAGCTTAAAAACTAGAAGATTTTGATAATATTCGGCATTAGGTACCAACGACATATAAAAATTGAGCAGAATTTGTCAAGTTCTTGTCAAAATAAATATTTGTAATCTTTTTTCTGAATTGAGTACAGACTGAAAAATTGCCGCTGATAAACCTGTGCTCGCGAGGTCACGAAAGTATCACGTATTAAAACTAACTTTACGAGAAGTAGTTTCAAACTGGATTGGCATCCATTCGTCTCACGCGTTCGGATACAGTCGTGCGATTCTCTAAGAGCAAACATCATTGCATCTTTGACATCAACATCAACATCAGTGAAAAAAATGACGAGATGACAAGAAACGTTAAAAAAACAACCATATGTACAAGGGCGGCATCTCATAAAGTATTTGACATTGGATTGCGCGTCGACGAGCACATCCACGAATCATTAGAGAATCACACGACTGGCCTCAAGGGACAAGACTTACCCTCAACATTTTCAGCATCAGACCGCTGTGCACTTCGAGATCAATATCGTCTGCATTTCCATGCATTACAAATAGCAGGAACAATACAATACTTCTTATTGCTTGACGCATTTTGATTCGATTGCCTGGAACGAAAACAAAATTAAAAATGGGTTAAAAAAATAAGTTGAAACACGATTAAAAAGTTATTAAGGTACTTATAGTAGATTATAGTACATAGTGTAATGATATAAGTTATATATTAACTAAACTAAAAACTAAACTTATATACTACTAGCTATGGCCGCGGTGTAACCTGGTAAAGGATGATGATGATGAAAAGTATCATATATTCTTTCCCAGGATATAATTTATCTCCTTGCCAAGCTTCATCAAAATCGGTTAAGGCGTTCACGCGTGATGCGAAGACCAAGGGTAATAGGGATTATTTTTTACCTGTCTTAAGAAAATTCTCCGTATTTTATTCAATCTTCCAGTAAACATATATAAGGTGTTTGGTAGAGGGGCCGGCAAACCAAATGAGCGTGTTCGGGGGACCACTTGGAGAATACAAGTTGGCCAAAAGAAATCCCCGACCCCCCAACATGTTTAACTTTTTTTGTCATTCTTCCCCTTTTCTCCGAAATTGTACCTATTTACCACCATAACATTTGTAAAATCTGTTTAAGACCGGATGTTTTTAGTTGAATTTGGTCTCTAATACACCTTCAGGCCACGCAAAGCAAAATTGGTACAATATTGGAGTAAACGAGAAAATTCACAATAAAAAGTTTAAAAAAATTGGGGTGTCGGGGTTTTTTTTGGCCAACTTGTATCCTCCAAGTGGGCCCCCGAACACGCTCATTTGGTTTGTCGGTCCCTCTACCAAACACCCTGTATATTATGACAACCGTTTTACCACAACTTACTTTATAATGCGTAAAAACAAATGATTTTCATAAATCACAATCAGCCCATTATATGTTCCCACTATGTTTCCCCATAATACACCACGCGGGCCCAGAACAGCTTGGTGGACAAACTAGAACATAAAGAGTAAATATTTGTTTGTTTGAATTGAATAGGCTCCGAAACTACTGGACGGATTTTAAAAATTTTTTCACCATTAGAATGCTACACTTTTCCTGATAAACATATTTTGTCGCTATACATTTTGATTCATCATGTCATCATCCATCACCAACCAGGTGAAATCGCGGAGCGCATCTAATAAAACGATAAAGACAAAATACAACTTTAAACGACAAGTCCCTCCCACAATTTCAAAGCAATAAATTATGTATTAATACTTGATGGAAACTCTGCTTGAGAGAAGTAAGACCTCAACACTATGTCTTACGTCACGGTAGCGTGTCTGAGTGTAGCGGGGACTCTAGAGTTAATCCTAAATTTAAATAAAATTGAACTACTAAGCGAGGGAGTTTTGTAAAGTCCTGAGTGAAGCGATGGGTTCAAGCTGCCCAAGACGAAGACAGGCTCGAGGTAAATACTCTATTTTTATAACTACTAGGAGACAATAAACACTCAGGACTTTTTGAAGAAACCCTCTTTGTTAACATAACGCGGGTATTCTATAAAGAGGGTTAATTCTACCTGGATTTGAAAAATGCTTATGAAAGAGATGCAGTGTGCACCACCCTCCCTCCCGCGTAACATGCATGTAGGAATATGTTGAATAAGCAACAATAAAAACAACCAATCAAATAAAAACGATCTGCCTAGTTTGGGATGTGAACAGCCTTTGTGGATGTTGTCCCATATTATAGTAAACTTATGCGGACAAGATGAAATCATTAGTGCATAAATATACCCAGTAGCACGTGAACTGCATCAGAATTAGGGTCCGATTTATGTTGACGAGTGTACCCTTATCATTCCTATTTATATACCAAACTCAATTTATTCATCAATGAGTCCCTCTCGGCACTGTACTTGTTACAATCCAACAAGAATTGTAATAATAGTAGTAGGTAGAAACATTGTAATAATCGTAAAAGAATGGCCCCGAGTTTGTTGCCGCTTCTTCTGTTGTTCTGGAAGGTTGTTCTCGCGGCGGTAGAGTCTTTTAAGTACATTATAATGAATAATTGACGTTCATCAAACACACATCAAAAAGTTTGCGATCACTTTGAAAAATCGAAATCATTTGTTAAGGTAGATTATATTATATTGCTTCATCTTTTAGTTGCTATTGATGGAATTGTCAGACCATTTCGAGTACACCATAGGCACCAAATTGTACTGCTCGATGATAATGCGTCCGCCCATCGAGCTCAACGCGTCAATGCTGCTCTCCTAGAATACGACATCACAAGGTTAGACTGGCCTGCCGGCTCGCCTGACTCAAACCCAATAGAGCACGCGTGGGATGCTCTTAAGCGAGCTGGAACCGTCAGCCACGTCCCCAGCCAGACAGTGCCAGAACTCAGCCGGGGGGTCTTTGATGCCAAACTTGAATAAACTATTATGACTTTGAAGAGGTGATAATAGAGTGATTCAGAAATGCCTCACCATTTGCTGATGGAATTTTCGTTATGAAACACAAAGAGGTTCGTTGATGCTAACCCAGAATTTAAATTCGTCTGATGTTGGAGTCTTTTTTGCAACTTCAGCAGAACAGGGGAAGAACATCAGAGGCTTCTAAGTTAGTTAATGAAATGAGTAGCACATAGTTAGGATGTTATTACTCAATAACTTTGTGTAATATACTAGCGACTGCCCACAACTTCGTTCGCGCAGTAGGCTCAGCCTTCAGCCTCCCATCTTTCTTGATTTTTCTTTTGAACCTTCCTCTGACAATAATGAACACAACAAAAAAGAATTAGCGAAATTCTTTTATCCGTTCACGCGTGATGCGATTACCAAGGGTAATACAGATTCATATAATATAAATAGATTTAGGTATAAGTAATTTATTTTTAGGGAATGATGGGACTGGCATGCTAATGTACTAAATAAAACAAGACAACAAATTTAAAAAATATACAGACCTCCATTCTATTCAGTTATTGGAGTGTAACTCAAAAAAGTCTAAATCGAATTTGATGAAATTTAAATGGGGATACACGGGAATCACCAGCTTTCAAACAAAAAAAGAATTATGAGAATCAGTTCACCCTATCGAAAGTTATGAGGTAACAAACATAAAAAATACAGTCGAATTGAGTACCTCCTCCTTTTGGTAGATAATATTAAAAATACAACAATGCCAGCAATTAGGGAAATCAACTTTAAAACTAAACTTGGTTATAAAACTTTGTCTGAAATGTCTAAGTATAATATTTATCCTGAAACTTCTGAGGGAAAACAATTAGCTTACACTAGAAAAGTTTCTTTTTAAAATCAAACAATTTTAAACGGACACAATCGCGTACATTTATATTACTCCTCGCTACAATGTTCACTGATGTTAGAGACACTGAAATAAAAATAAATTAAAATATACGCTATTTAGTCTGTTTACAATGTTTAATTTCAAGGTTTAAAAATAGCAAAAGACTAATAGATTTATTTCCTGAAAATAAACGATATATATCTGATATAAACTGACTGCATGGTCCTGGTAAGATGGTACCAGGATTTTGAACCAATGTTGTTCCCTCAAAAGTTCCCTGCCTGTGTCCAGCGGTTACCGTGGATTAAGTAGTCTAGGTTTTACCGATTCTTAAACATGAAATTAAACAACTACGTTGTATTAATAGTAAAAAATACTTAATAAATAACTCACTTCACAAAAGAACTGCTAATTTAAATAAGCACTTCACATAAAATAACACTTTTAGTTGCAAATCCAATTTAAAGTATTTTTACGACTTTATAAGGCAAGGACACTGTTCGTCGGTGAAATACGTAGGAATGCTAAAATTTTCAATTTATTTCGCTCTTTTATAAACGTATAGCAAAGGAGCAGGCTCAAGAGAATTCGCAATGAGGATTTGAGGTACCGTTCGCAGAATAATTGCGAATACAAAGATATTTTTAATATTATTTTGACGTTCACTACTTTTAATATTTATGTATTCTAGACATTATTTTATTGTTTATCGAATTCAGAAATTCCGTAACGAAAATAACCTAACACCCCCCACTCCGACTCCATCTATCGATGAATAGCAGAACTTTTAATGACTTTTTGAAATATCACGCTTGTCTCTTTAGATCAGCAACTCGCCTCTAGATGGCATTGGTTAAATAATTATAATTGCATAAGTTGATAAAAACAGTTATGCAATAGCTTTACCGCGGCAGTCTCCGAGTGCCACACGTCTTTTTTATTTTTTAACCATCAGTAACATCCGACAATGGACCGGGATAAAAAGAGCTGAAGATGTGTTCATGCTTGCCCTGAACAAAGATGAATTTAGAAGGATGACGGCCAACCTCCGGTAGTGGAGAGGCACCCAAAGAAGAAGAAAAATCTAGCTATTTTTATTTTGCAGTCGTAAATACGGCAAGGAAATTTGAGATTATGAAATGTGAGACTAAGATAAAAAGCGACTATACATAAAACACACATAGTAGTTTAGTTTAGTGTTCTAAACAAGTGCTATGCTTTTTTTTTTATTAATAAATCTACGCTCCACAGACTCCAAGGTCCGTGCCTTTTTTTAACTTGCAGATTTTTGACAACTTACTTATAAATTTATAACATACAACAAAATACATACATGAGGAACATATCATTATTTTTTTATTTTTTATTTAACTCATACAACATACATATAACATAAATACACTTAAAGTTATTGATACATTTTATTCTGAGTTGGTGCAAGCATTCACAGCAGACCAGTGCCCGCAAACAGCACCCTTTCACGAGTTGACGCATGTGCCAGCCATCGCCTTCCTCAACCATTTCTGAGGGAAGATGGCGACCCGCCACACACGCCACCGCTTGCCAACAAGTGCTATGCTTATGTTTTAAGCATAGTTATTTAAAAGGGCATTGGTATCACCATCAGGTAAAGATTACGGCTGTGTTATCTTATGACACCTTGATAGATATTATCTATAAGTATGTATAATAAACAAGTAGAGCCCAAAAAGTCACAGACTTTTGAAAGAACAATAAAAAAGTGGGGATAAAGAGACGTAAAATTACCTACTGTACAAGAATACGTTTTGAAAAAAAATCTGTCTGTCTGTCTGTATGTATTTTTACGCATAACTTATAAAATAGCACACAGTTATGATGAAATTTAGTATATGGAGAGAATATAGCCCAGGGCTCCTAACTATAAAGTTTTCATCTTGATCCATCACATAAATCCAGAATGGCAGTTTGATCTCTCTATGCTACACGGTCTCATATAAAACTAGGGTCTCGACTAACTGGTCGGCGCGCATGAACTTCAATGGTCGTCTAAAACCTATGTTATAATAATACAATTAAACCAAGCACACCGGTGCGTGTGTTATCAGGGATTGGGCGGGGGGTGGGGGGGGGGGGGGTGAGGTGTATAAATAATTAAGAATGTATCACGTATTCTTATTTTTGCAGTATCTAGAGTACTTACACTATACATAATGAAATTCATGATATAATACAACATAACCAATCGCCACGTTGCCTCGAAGGGGCTTATATATCGGGTTCAAACTACACTAAGACCAAGCGAGCGAAGCCGTTGTCGGGTTAGCTAGTTCATCTATAAAAAATAAATAAAAGCTAAGTTTTTTCTGCCAACCGTACTCATGCAGAGAGCTTTGGCTCGCTCTCGGTAGATGTGACCAGAAATAATAATGAATATCTAAAAATCTATCAAAATATGTACCGTAAGGATGTAACAGATCAATTAAGATGCCTGTAGGCCTCTCACGTACCTACTTTACTTTTGTTAGGTGTAGTATTTTTTATCTGTGATGGCTACAGTTTGGGTGACTCACTCAGTGGGAATGACATTAAAGTATTTGGGCGTTTAAGGTTAGGTATTTTTAAGTATTTTATAGGCTGATTTCTATCTCACTTGATGGTCAGTGGTGATGCGGTTGAAGGTGGTACACACTAGACCAAGAACAGCTCGTGGCTCTCAAGGATACATTCTTACATTTATGATCTCCTAGTACTTTTGTTTTACGCTTGATAGGATAGTGTTTGATCACTTGATGTTCAGTGATGATGCGGTCGAAGGTGGTACACACTAGAGCTAGAATAGCTCGCGGCTCTCAAGGATACATTCTTACATTTATGAGCTCCTAGTACTTTTGTTTTACGCTTGATAGGATAGTGTTTGATCACTTGATGTTCAGTGATGATGCGGTCGAAGGTGGTACACACTAGAGCTAGAATAGCTCGCGGCTCTCAAGGATACATTCTTACATTTATGAGCTCCTAGTACTTTTGTTTTACGCTTGATAGGATAGTGTTTGATCACTTGATGTTCAGTGATGATGCGGTCGAAGGTGGTACACACTAGAGCTAGAATATCTCGCGGCTCTCAAGGATACATTCTTACATTTATGAGCTCCTAGTACTTTTGTTTTACGCTTGATAGGATAGTGTTTGATCACTTGATGTTCAGTGATGATGCGGTCGAAGGTGGTACACACTAGAGCTAGAATAGCTCGCGGCTCTCAAGGATACATTCTTACATTTATGAGCTCCTAGTACTTTTGTTTTACGCTTGATAGGATAGTGTTTGATCACTTGATGTTCAGTGATGATGCGGTCGAAGGTGGTACACACTAGAGCTAGAATAGCTCGCGGCTCTCAAGGATACATTCTTACATTTATGAGCTCCTAGTACTTTTGTTTTACGCTTGATAGGATAGTGTTTGATCACTTGATGTTCAGTGATGATGCGGTGGAAGGTGGTACACACTAGAGCTAGAATAGCTCGTGGCTCTCAAGGATACATTCTTACATTTATGAGCTCCTAGTACTTTTGTTTTACGCTTGATAGGATAGTGTTTGATCACTTGATGTTCAGTGATGATGCGGTGGAAGGTGGTACACACTAGAGCTAGAATAGCTCGTGGCTCTCAAGGATACATTCTTACATTTATGAGCTCCTAGTACTTTTGTTTTACGCTTGATAGGATAGTGTTTGATCACTTGATGTTCAGTGATGATGCGGTCGAAGGTGGTACACACTAGAGCTAGAATAGCTCGCGGCTCTCAAGGATACATTCTTACATTTATGAGCTCCTAGTACTTTTGTTTTACGCTTGATAGGATAGTGTTTGATCACTTGATGTTCAGTGATGATGCGGTGGAAGGTGGTACACACTAGAGCTAGAATAGCTCGCGGCTCTCAAGGATACATTCTTACATTTATGAGCTCCTAGTACTTTTGTTTTACGCTTGATAGGATAGTGTTTGATCACTTGATGTTCAGTGATGATGCGGTGGAAGGTGGTACACACTAGAGCTAGAATAGCTCGTGGCTCTCAAGGATACATTCTTACATTTATGAGCTCCTAGTACTTTTGTTTTACGCTTGATAGGATAGTGTTTGATCACTTGATGTTCAGTGATGATGCGGTGGAAGGTGGTACACACTAGAGCTAGAATAGCTCGTGGCTCTCAAGGATACATTCTTACATTTATGAGCTCCTAGTACTTTTGTTTTACGCTTGATAGGATAGTGTTTGATCACTTGATGTTCAGTGATGATGCGGTCGAAGGTGGTACACACTAGAGCTAGAATAGCTCGTGGCTCTCAAGGACAGCTGCCGGAACACACAGTTAGGTGTGCAGCGACAGATGTACAAACTTGAGGGTGGTAGCTAGTCAGGCGGACACCAGAAGTCACACGATGAAACACGATGTCACCTTCACCGTGCCGGCGAAATGACAGGCCCATGAGACTTAAGGCGCTGTCAGCTCGGCACTTCGCTACGTTCAATTTCCTTTACTTGAAATCAAGCAAATGCATGGCGTAAACACGTACAAAATTCATAAAAACATAATATGCACTCTTAAATAAAAAACAATCCGTCAATGTATGTGTATTAAAAAATACTATTTTATGATGTGTTTCATAACAAATACAATAGTAAATAAGGAGAAAAACAGCTTTAAAGATCAATATTTTTTTTGTTTGTTTATTGGTTTGTTGGACTTTTTTTAATGCACTCTAGTATGTTAAAACAAGTTTCAATTCCGTCAATGTGTACTTAGAAGTCTTAAAAATGTCATATATTTTTTTGTAGTTTTAATTAATTCGCTGCATAAGAGATAAAATGCTTTATATAATCTCATTCGGTAATATTCTAATTATGAAATGAAATACAGACTTTTATTGGCATATTTTATTTACATACTTCTTAAAGAAAAAGAAAATTAAAGCATTATTCTCTAACAAAACAATGATTTAAAACATTTTTTTAATTATTAAAGTACAATGTGTCCCGACCAAGGAGGTTTCAATTCAATTTAAGTAGGTACACATTATCTGTGGTGAGCGCAACGCGCTGGTTCCGAGCCAATAGACCAATAACAGACTTTTTCCACTGATATTGGCAAAATTGTGGTTACGCCGCACAAGCCATACAAACAAGAAGAAGAAGAAGACTTTTTCCATTTTGGCGCTATTTCGTACATACGAATCTTGATTAATATGTTGTTGGATAAAACTTTAGTACCAAAAATGTCATGAGATTAAATAAAGTAGTGTATGCAACTGCATATAATTAGATATTAAAACACTCTTGTAATCTTATTAACTAAAAAACTACACTCGTGTTTTAATACCCTCTATTATATGACAGTTGCATAAACTACTATTAAAACCCTTCATTTTTATCGACATCATGATAAGACAGCACCACAACTTAATTTGTCAGGGTTACGGGCGCAGTGCAGGTCGTCACTTGTGACGGAATGCATTTGTTATAGGAAGAGGTTTCTGCTCAACACCAGGTGGGCCTCGGACTTGTACCGTCTCCTAATAAAATAAAAAGTTTTTACTAGCTGACACGTCTGTGGCTTCGCTTGCGGGACCTCGCCGGTTACGGCCCCTTTAACATAGGGTAAAAGCCGGATAGTAGCCGTACTTTTCGAAAATGCTCTATTACTAAAAAATATGTACTTACTAAGAGTAATGTAACATGTATTTCAATAGATAGGTCCAGCTGACATGGTATGAGGCCTGTGGGAGAGGTGCTTCTAATTATAGTAAAGCGTGAATGCTACCAACAGCCCTAACATAGTATATTTAAAACTGCAGCATGTATCCCACCGACGCAACTATCCAGGTTTTACCCTAAAAGTAGCATGATTGTAATAGAATAGAGCAGCATTTTCCAAAGTGGGCGACAACGCCCCCTTATGGGCGCTGCAGGCCCAAAGGTAGGCAGTAGGTAAGAGACCCAGAAAAGCAATGGGGGCGTTGTGTAGAGGCTTAATTGTACCCTGGATTGTGGTCAATCGTTCAACGATTCTTGATAATATTCGTCATATTTGTGTGAACGTGAATTTAGTGCTGTTACAATGCTGCTTACTAAAAAGATAAATTGTGTTTGAATTTTTCTCTCTATAATTTTCAATGTTTGAGATCGCTAAAGCAGGCGTTAGTGCTTTGAAAAGTAATACTATAAAAATCACAAGGGTTGCGATGTCAATGCGAAAGTTCAAGTATTTCTAAATAATGCTTCTTTCGGTTGGATGGTACTGTTAACTGTCCAATAGATGTCGCTCCGTCCCCGCAAGACGGTTAGTCAAATAGAGAGTTAAAATTCGATGCTCGGACCAGATTCTTGGTGGCCTAGTTGGTCAATGGCGTCTGACACGGAGAATCAGAAGACGCGGGTTAGAATCCCGTCCGAGGATGGGAATTTTTCTCTCTATAAATTTCAATGTTTGAAATCGCTAAAGCAGGCGTTAGTGCTTTGAAAAGTAATACTATAAAAATTGTATACTTATTACCAAACGTACTTGCGGCTGTTCTAGAGTGAATTGGAACCTGATATCAACAAACTTATTAAACAGCATCAGGTTCATCCTTCGCATTCGTTTTTTATATTAGAGTTGATTATGTTTGTTTTATTTTGAATAAAAGATACTCTGAATATTATAAAGTTGCGTTTCGATAATTATTCCCATTGGCAGTTCTAGAGTCTGCCCCAGGTCTCAAGTTAACTCTTTCAGTTGAAAGAGATAACTTGAGACCTATTGTTCTATGACAGCGCTCGACCGCTCGACACTAGCTTACTACAAAGCGGGTAAGGTCGAGTTGCAATGGAACAATCCGTAATTTTTTGTTTATTTAAGTTATAATTTTATTATTGGAATATCTGTATTGGTTCTTTTTTTTCCCCCTATGTAACTTACTATGTAAATACCTAGTTTATTTAAGTTACTGAGTCCGTCGAATGTCAAAGCATTATATGTACCATAGATTAATTTCTCACATAAGTGAAATGTTACTTTCTTGTTGAGAAATAAACTCTTTAAACCGAATATGTCGATTTGATGATTCTTCAATATTTATTACTAACTGGAATGTTTTTCGTTAAGTCTCGAGAGAATTGTCTAAATTATTTGAAAAAATATTTGCCGTACAAAATCTATGGTTTGATCAAAGAGTCCCCTCCTTCCAAAGAGTGTAGAAACGAGGTCATAATAAATGATTACTAACCAGCTGTTTTTTTTTTATAATGCGAACATTACTGCTTCATGGTAGAAATACCGGTGGCAGTAATACCCCTGACGAACTCAACACGATCGAAGACGAACAAAGAGTTCTGTTACTCTTAAAATATCTCTCTAATGTCTTGTGTAAGTGGTTCCCTCTCGCCTGATGGAAAGCGAAGATGGAATCAAGAAGCGATGACCATTAGTACAGCCGTAAGCTGCACTAACCGCCGCCCCTATGATGACCTGACAGATGATTTTTCACGCCCCGCTTGTAAGACCCAGGGTCATAGCTGCAAGGAAATACGTACGCCGCCACAATTTACTTACACGACAGAGGTAGGAACTGCCAAACTTTTTGGTTCGCGGTAAGAAGTTTTGAACAATATATGGATGCAATGCTCGGCCGGAACGAGTAGTTCGGGGTCGGAATGGTGAGGAAGGAATAAGATTAAAGAGCTCTTCAGAACATTCGCCATGAAACAATGGGTAAAAAACGCTCAGAGAAGCTATAGTTGTACGGATTCTATGTGTTGAATGACTTCAGTGTCTCCAATAATACGGACAGTGCGACGTTGCAGTCTATCGAGGGTTCTGTTCTGTGATAGATTCTACTGCCCCTTTGCATCAGGTCTGACTGTGTCTTCAAACCGTGAGGGAGGGTATTATAGGGGTTAGATTCGTTCCGGGGCTAATATTTTGTATGATGTGCGAAAATGTTTGTTGTAGTTTGCGATGTGTTTGTGTGTCCATGCCTTCCGCGGCACAGGGTATTCTAGTTCGGGGGAGTTTTATTTTTTATACCACTCAGAAAGTGTCCCATTACTCGTTCATAAACGGGTTAGAAAGCTCGTCATTTCTTTCTTATAAATTTGCGGCGGGCAAAGTTATATGAAATTTCATTTCTGCCGCAGGGTTCTTTTGTTTTTCCGTTTCTGCCCTGGTAGCGTTCTTTTGTCTTTCCATTTCTGCCCAGCAGGCCTAGACAAAATTCAAACATGCGTGTTTCCGCACACGTTACAGACAGAACGTTCCCGGATCCCGTCTACGAACTTAGCGTGACGTCACGTGACTTCCACAGGTAATGTCAACGCCATACATTTTGGAGTTATCGTTTGGGGTTAACGTTAACAGAAACACCTTTTGTCTAGGGTGGGGATTTGATGTATTATTATTTATGGATGGATTTCATTTTATTGCTATCGTAATTGTATATTAATGTTTATTACTTTTCATCACCCTTGGATATATTTGGGCTTTTTCACTTTCGCAGTAGAAAACTCGAAATCCGTTGAAAGAAACTTTGTAGTTCGTTTTTGGGAGTAGCCCTCTCGAAAATGCGCCTCCCCCATAATTTTCAGAAATGGACAGGTTGGAAGCGGCCTGTATCGTCCTACTACCTTTATCAGGTCGTAGTATATCCACCTTATCGGTGGACGACCCACACTGCGGTTGCCGTGCCGTGAGTTATGTCGGTCACTTTAGCTCGTCTACGGATCTCCTCATTTCTGATTCGATCACGTAGAGAAACCCCGAGCATAGCCCTCTCCATAGCTTGTTGTGCGACTTTGAGCTTATCTATGAGGCCCATAGTAAGAGACCACACTTCAGTGCCATATGTCATCACTAACACACACTAAGAATAAGTAATTCATAATCAGCCAATTCTATTCCCACTGCTGGGACTTGAGCCTAACATTTTATTTTTATTTGTGTTGTCCGAAGACAAACAACCGAAGCAGACGGCTTAACGTGCCCTCCGAAGCACGGAAGCGCTCAGATGAACAATGCCACTAGCACACACCCATCCAACTCCTGACCACAGCAGTTAATATCGCTAAGTCAACATTCGCTACGAGCACTTCTTCGAGAATAATTAGGTAGGTATATATTGTACTTATTTCGAAATAATTGATGAGTAATGATGAGAAAATGATTGATGATGATATTAAATCCAACCAAAAAATACAAACTCACCAAATTTACCTATAAAAGTATTAAGTACATCAATTTAGTAATAAACAAACATGTTAACGAGGTAGAAACCTGTATCTATAATTTAACGATCACTAATTTGTCACTGGGTTCAGAGTTCATTAATAAACGAATATAAAAAAAATTAAAAAAAAAATTACACTGTTTTATGTTTTCGCAAAGTTCATTGACTAGGTATGTTCTCGAGACATTTTATTTCACTACGAAAATGAATTAAAAATCTATCTCCTTGAAAGGCTCGATTAGAATGATCGTCCCTGACAAGCGAATCGTAGGAGGTGAGGAAACCCGACCTAATAGGTGGTAAGCCTTTTGCACAAGGTCTTCTTGGTTAGTATCAGCTCAATGCCTAATATTCTGCAGCGAAAGGAATCATTATCAATCATCATCATCATAAAATATTAATGTCGGCTGTCATGGTACCGACTTCAACAATAAGTGTGAAATAACTTACTATACGATATCATCAAAATAGGCGAAACAGTTACGTTATTGGAGTGTAGCTCAAAAACCGCTAGAATAAATTAGATGAAATAGATGCAAATCGCGAAGTCTTCTCGTCAAAAATACCTCAGTGCCTCAAGACAAGAGTCTTCGAAGTCAAAGTCAAAGTCAAAATCATTTATTCAATTTAGGCATCAAAGACGCACTTATGAACGTCAATTTTTCATTATAATGTAATTTAAAGACTACCGCCGCGTTCCAAAATACATAGAGCCAACCGAGAAGAAGCGGCAAGAAACTCGGGGCCATTCTTTTTATATAGATGCTTTTACAATGTTTTTACTTAGGTACTACAAATATTAGCTCCAGTGTGTTGCCTTACAAAAGAGAACATAATAATGGTATCAGTAGGGCAAGACACGCTACACTTTGACATCTTAGTACACGAGTAGATAGATCCTGGAGTGATCAGTCCCAAGCTGTTTTATCCTCCAAGTAATCCGAAATTTTGTAATAACCTTTTTGACAGAGTTTAGTTTTAATAGTAATTTTAAACTTATTAATAGGCAAATCTCGGATAACATTGGGAACTTTATTATAGAATCGTATACATTGTCCCATAAAAGAATGACTTATTCTGTGGAGACGCGTTACATGTACGGATAGCTTGTGCTTATTTCGCGTGTTGATGTAATGAGCATCACTCCTTTTATCAAAATTGCTAATGTTTTTCTTTACATACATTAGATTTTCATAGATAAACTGAGAGTCAACAGTTAGAATGTTTATGTCTTTAAATTTCTGTCTAAGGGAAACTCTGGGAGCCAAACTGTAGATCGCTCGTATAGCCCTTTTTTGCAGTATAAAAATAGATTTAATATCTGCAGAACATCCCCAGAGCAGTATGCCATAAGTCATAACGCTATGGAAATAACTTAAATAAACTATTCTAGCTGTGTCTACATCAGTTAATAGTCTAATTTTTTTAACAGCATAAGCTGCTGAACTGAGCCTACTAGACAATTTTTTAATGTGGGGACCCCATTGCAATTTAGCGTCTATAGTAATTCCTAAAAAGACTGTTGACTCCACAAGGTCCAACCCTGTTCCATTCAATTGTATATTGGATTCTACTTGTCTCACATTTGGTGTCGAGAACTTTATACAATTAGTTTTCTTCTCATTGAGGAGAAGATTATTTGTATTGAACCAATTCACAACTTTAGCTAATGCATTGTTAACATCGTCATAGTTTAATAACTGCCTTTTAATTTTAAATAACAGTGAAGTGTCATCTGCAAACAATACAATCTCGTGATTCTTCTCTACATAATAAGGTAAGTCAATAATATAGATTAAAAACAAGAACGGCCCTAGTATTGAACCTTGTGGAACGCCCATTGAGATTATAGAGCCGGGCGATTTTTTACCATTTATGTCAACCCTTTGAATTCTACCATTTAAATATGAAGTCAAAAGGTTGAGAGCCATGTTCCTTATTAGGAACATGGCTACATACGGTATTCCGTAGTGTTGTAATTTCCTGACAAGTATATCATGTCGGACGCAGTCAAATGCCTTAGATAAGTCACAAAAAACACCTAAGGCATCTTGAGAGTTCTCCCAGGCATCAAACACATCTTTTATTAGTTCTATACCTGCGTCTATAGTAGAGCGATTCCTTGTAAACCCAAATTGATTTTTATGGAAAATTTTGTTTGCACTAAAATGAGTTTCTAATTGACCTTCGACCAATGTGTGTTACCAGTGATGACTTATGGCACTGAAACGTGGTCTCTTACTATGGGCCTCATAGAAAAGCTCAAAGTCGCACAACGAGCTATGGAGAGGGCTATGCTCGGGGTTTCTCTACGTGATCGAATCAGAAATGAGGAGATCCGTAGAAGAACGAAAGTTACCGAAATAGCCCAGAAGATTAGCCAGTTGAAGTGGCAGTGGGCAGGGCACATAGCACGCAGAACAGATGGTCGATGGGGCCGAAAGGTTCTGGAGTGGAGACCACGGACCGGCAAGCGCAGCGTAGGTCGTCCACCGACACGGTGGACAGACGACCTGATGAAGGTCGCAGGACGACGTTGGATGCAGGCCGCTTCCAACCGGTCCTTTTGGAAAATCATGGGGGAGGCATATGTTCAGCAGTGGACGTCCTACGGCTGAGATGATGATGATGAGATGCAAATCTGGAGGCCGATTCCAAAAACTACTTACTCATGCTTTTTTTTTACCTTTCCCTAACTCGTGCGTTCTCTTTCCCAACTGTCAAAATAATGTCTATTAAAAAGAAAAACCAACCATGAAGTTTTTACTAAAAAAAAATCATAGAAGTTTTTATCATGCAAATACGTATATTTCTAAAAAGGAGCTACGCTCGTACTAATTTGTTTCAGTATCAGATTTAATGATTTGATTGAATGAGTTAGGTTAGGTTTCATTTCATTTCATCTCATTAAATTTCATTTTCATTTCATATCATAAAAAAAAATCTACTGAAGACTTGGCTGTATGGGCATGGGGGAAGAAAAAAAAAATCTCTGCTTATATTTCTTATAAAATATTCTATGGTTGGCGCCTTTTCCAGTATTATTTTTGCGAGTTTATTTTATTCAATTGCTTAATTTTTTCGCAACTGTATTAAAAATAGTCGTTCATTACATCACATAGTCACATTCTTGTTCCGACTGTCAACCCTCGCCTTCGGCTGCGCCTCGGCTCGGGTAGACGTTTGTCGGAACTCTTTGCAATGACAGCCTTTCCCCACTTGTAATGAAATATACTATTCTTTATCCCTTCAAGAGTCGATGTCATGTCGGGCCCAGAAAACTGGTCCGTTCTGTAATTGAACAACAGCCCAGCTGCAGTTACGTTTCTGTTGACGCCAGCGATCGATCTAAACTTTATGTTCTGCTAACTCGATAGAAAATGAACGCGACGCTAACTCATATTCGTATACAGGGTGGAAACTTTCAGCAGGGCAGTAAAGGGAAGTGCACTTAGGACTATCCATAAAATATTATGGATAGTCTCGTAAGACCATTTGCAAGTAGCTGCAACGGATAAGGAACTTCCCCTTACTGCCCCGCTGAAAGTTTCCACCCTGTATAGTAGCGTTTAATGTATATTTAATTATATATTAGTATTTAAAATAACTTTACATTCCAATTTGCCTATAGAAAAAGTAGAATGTCTTTTTGTGTAATGTACGAACGACAACCGGAGTCGAACTGCAGTTGCAGCGGGATAGATTGTTGAACGTTGTCAAATAATGAGATGGTCATGCGATTCTCTAATGGTTCGTCGATGTGCTCGTCTACGAACTCACCGATGTCAAATACTTTATGAGATGTCGCCCTTGTACATAAGGTTGTTTTTCCAATGTTTCTTGTCATCTCGTCATTTGTTTCACGGATGTTGTTAACGATGTATAACGATGTTTGCTCTTTGAGAATCACACGGGAACAGCCGTGCGATTCTCTTATGATTCGTCGATGCGTTCGTCGACGTGCTCACCGATGTCAACACTTTATGAGATATTGCCATTGTATACAAGGTTCCAACGTTTCTTGTCATCTCTTCATTAGTTTTACGGATGTTGTCAAAGATGCAACGATGTTTGCTCTTAGAGAATCACACGGGAACTGCACTGCGCCCATAACATTCAGGCATTGTCTTAAAATATAAAATACTGGCTATGCCCCGTGGTTACACCCGCGTGGCGATTTATGATAATGAAAGTATCCCACGTCTCATTCCAGCATCTCATCTACCACCTTACCAAATTTAATAAAAATTGGTCCAGCAGTTTGAGCGTCAAGAAGTGACAAACATACAAATACACTTTTTACTTCAGCAGCTCAAACATGTAGGTTTTGCTGCCTAAAATCAGAGAGCAAAATGCGATTTTGCTCACTGAGTGAGACAAAGTAACTTTTTTTCAGATAGCCGCGAATATCTTATTCAGCCTTGGGTTAATCATACAATTCGAAACATTCACACTATATCTCTTTCCCGCCATTAAAAAGAGAGAGAGACAAAGACCAGCCCTTTCGAACTTCCGATTTTGAATTCGACATCAAAGACAAACACGTTCGGAATTTGGTACGAACTAAAGAAATTTGCAGAAAGATAATTATGTCTATTCATGTAATTTATTGAATTGGTACCTCTACCTACAATGTCAATTATTGTGATTCACAAGAAATAGTTATTTCAATATATTCCTGTTTATTATTTTATATCCTAAAGTGTTCTCGCTGCTGAAGTGAAAAGTTATGTGTGTTACACAGGAGCAAAGTTTTTTGCATCTCGTGCCTTTGAATCCCTCGCCACACTCAGGATTCAAAACCAGCACTCGCAGCAAAAAACGACTTTGCACTCTGGTCGCACAAATACCCTTTTCACAAAGTTTTGCCTTTATAATATTATATAGTAATGTGATACCTGTTTATGTAGGGTAACATGGTATTTCAAAAGTCAATAGGTATCGGGGTAATCCCAAACCACGGTACCAAATACCTTAACGGTACAAAGGTCGGTGGGTACCGTGTGTGTCCCAAAAATTTCGACTACCCGCGTGCACGGAATATGTTATCTGTTGAATTCGAACGAATTACTGTATCTTGGATTTTTATTGCCTAATAGGCTCTTGGACTTTGCGAACCGCTATGCCTGTACCTCTACGCATCAGTATTTTTCTTCTGGGAAACGAGCATTTCTCTCAGCTGGAGAGAAAGAGAGAGAGATAGTTATTTTTTTCTTCTTTCACTTGATTTTTTTTTTTTATTTATTTATTTAGGCACACAAAACAGAACATTGTCACTAAATTTATAAAATTTAGTGACAATTATAAAATTACAAAGTATTGTGCTGAACAATGTTCCTTAAATATGTGTACACAGCATGACTATATAAAACAGTTTAGATAAAGATAATTAAAAAAGCAGTTAATACAAATTATTTAGATAAATACGGATAATAGCCATTATCAGATATTATAATATGATATAACGTATCAAGTCACCTCGGATGGCGACTTGGTCTCAGTAGAGAGAATGGCCAAAATATCCTTTTTAAACTTATAAATATTACCATTAAAGATATCTATATTAGTATTGTGATTTTTTAAAATATCGTTGTATTGGCGACACATTCGGACTGTGGGGTTGTAGTATGACGTATTATTGCTATAAACTTGTAAAGCAAATATCGATAAGTGAGGGTGGCGTAATCTAGGTTTAACGTTAAAGCTTATATGGGACAGAAGAGAAGCTGAGTCAATTAAAGAATGTAATATTTTAAACAGTGTTGTAAAGTCATAACAGGTTCGTCTGGTTTTAAGCGATAGCATATTAAACTTACGAAGTCGTTCAACGTATGATGGAAATTGTCTTTTTAATCCATACTTATGGCATACTATATGCTCGTGTTTGACCACAAACTTGATGTTCAGTGATGATGCGGTCGAAGGTGGTACACACTAGAACCTAGAATAGCTCGTGGCTCTCAAGGACAGCTGCCGGAACACACTGTTAGGTGTGCAGCGACAGATGTACAAACTTGAGGGTGGTAGCTAGTCAGGCGGATACCATGCTGTAGATTTCATCACGGTGTTACCTTCACCGTAAGCTCCGCCTGAGGATTGATCCCGTGGCAGTCAAATCGACGGCTGACCCTTGTCACCCCTGGACCCCTAGCACGCGGCGGAGAGAAATAGTCTTTCCACCATTTTTATCCACCTGTCAGTGGAAATAATTGTCTTCTCCATTTTACAGAGCATGGCAACCGGAGAAAGAGATAAAATGTTTCCTTTTGACGTATCTCGTAGACAGTAAGTCCCGCTACTCCCGTTATAGAGCACGGACTCGTCGAAACGTGGATATAGTTCTCTCCGATTGACATAACGCGGAGAAAGGTAGGCATCTTCTTTGAAGGTAGTGGACAAAAGCAAGATTAAAGTTTATTTCCATTCAAAAATGTCTCTTGCATAATTATATTTTGTCTCGGGAAATGGAAACAATGGAACGAAAATTACACCGGAGAGGTATATGTGAGATGCCACTAACCTCTTCGATTATCCAGATAATTACTTCAGGCACATATTTCGGATCAATAAAGAAATGGCGTTGTAATGCATTGCAGCCTCGAAATCATACGAGTGGTTTGCCGAATGATGAATATCAAGGTTATTATTTTATGACTTTCCTATCTACATTCTGTGAAATACCAAAGTTAAATAATTCTTATTTGTTTTTACTCTACAATAGGTCCCCACTTCTGTACGCATAATGAGTCTTAGTACTCGAAATAGGATACTACGTATGGATAGCACACGCTACTCACAGACTTTTGTTACATTTGCTTTAAATGGCACCTACGAAGTACAAACCATAGGAAACGCTACTCCCGCCGTCTATCCACGTGGATAAACTATCCTCTCGCGTTGCCGTGCTCACAAGGGAGATACAAATGACATGGTGGAAAAGAGCAAACAAGTTTTTTTCGTCTCCACGGGGATAAATAGTCCACTGCCCCTGCTAGCCCTGCAAGACTATCATGGATTCAGCAATTATTCACTATTAAAGTCATTGCATGTCTATAGCATGGCTAGAGACAATCGTCGGACCAAGTCTGGGTAACGCTCTGAAAACTCCACGATATGCTCTTCCAAAATACCTCAGTGCCTCAAGACAAAAGTCTTTAACCAATGATGACTTATGACACTGAAACGTGGTCTCTTACTATGGGCCTCATAAATAAGCTCAAAGTCGCACAACGAGCTATGGAGAGGGCTATGCTCGGGGTTTCTCTACGTGATCGAATCAGAATTGAGGAGATACGTAGACGAACTAAAGTCACCGACATAGCTCAGAAGATAAGCCAGTTAAAGTGGCAGTGGGCAGGGCACATAGTACGCAGAACAGATGGCCGATGGGGCCGGAAGGTTCTGGAATGGAGACCACGGGCCGGCAAGCTCAGCGCAGGCCACCGAAACGGTGGAGAGACGACCTAATAAAGGTCGCAAGGCGACGTTGGATGCAGGCCGCTTCCAACCAGTCCTCTTAGAAATATACAGGGTGTTTGGTAGAGGGACCGACATACCAAATGAGCGTGTTAGGGGGCCCACTTGGAGAATACAAGTTGGCCAAAAAAAATCCCAGACCCCCAATTTTGTTCAACTTTTTTTGTGAATTTTCCCTTTTTCTCCGAAATCGTACCTATTTACCACCATAACATTTGTAAAATCTGTTTTAGACAGGATGTTTTTAGTTGAATTTGGTCTCTATACACCTTCAGGCCAATGCAATTCAAAATCCAGGTATCCAATTTTGCTTTGCTTTTTCAATTCAGTCTCAAGTGAAGTACTGTACTACGCCCGTAACCCTGAGACATTTAGTTAATTTCAGTTGTTAAGTCTTGCCTGTAATTTCGCCGCCAACTTGCATATTGCCCTACTGATACCATTATTATGTTCTCTTTTATAAGGCAACACACTGGTGCTCAAAATAAACGAACATTGGTTATATACATTAAGAAATTGGCGATAGAAAAAAATTTAAAAAGGCAACCCCGCTGAGTTTCTTGCCGGATCTTCTCAGTCGTGGTCGCGTTCCGATCCGGTTTAGGAATAGTAAATGTATGAATAAATATGACAATTTGTAAGTGCCCCCGTAGGCATGCACAGAATAAACGATTTCATTTCATTTTATTTCGGAATGCCATAGGGTAATGGCGATCCTTACGGCCTTATTAATAAACTTGGCTTACACCTGGAGTAGTTAAAACATCTATTTGTCAAGTTTTCGCTTGCAGTAAATGTCACGCGTGAAAGCAAGACAAAGCATGTTACGCCTAATATAGGTTTACGCAACGTTTATTAATAAAGGCCTTAGTGTGGAACACTGATCACAGGATGGTGTAGAAGGTTTCAAAAGGTTACCAGCCGAAGCCTTCAACATCTATATCGTCGTTCTAAGACTACAACCAGCGTTCGGATCAGGGGAAGAACTGGTTTCGAAGTAATATAATATTTTAGTTCCCATCGAGTCTTAAACATCCATTTTATATTCTCCAATAGACCCATTCATTATTATCTAAGTTCACTGAACCGAAGCACCTGAGATTTATTACCGTGCCCACCATAACACTACTTTTGGATGTGTCTAGAATTTCTTACTAGTTGTGGTGAATGACTTTACCTGTCTTTACTTATAGATTAGATAGTTATTATTATTATTATTTTATTTTATTTTTAATTACTAATTCTGTGCCTAGTCATAAATATTAACATAATATATTTATGAATAATATTATTGTAAAAATCATTAAATAACAGTATTTCTTGGTATGTATATTATTTATTGTAATCTAATAACTATATTATTTATGTTTTTTAGAACGGATTAATGCTGTTTGCCTCTACCGGCATTTACAGCGTCACCGGACGGTAACGCCTACAGTGCGGCCGTATTTATAGGACACGGCGCACGTGCACGAGTTTACAAGTTTGTTGGTAAAGTATTGAAATTACAATCATAACATTAATTTTACATCGTAATCAACTCAAAAATAATCAACTGATGATTTATAAACTATTTTTAGGACAATCAAATGATTAAACTTAATTATTCTCGACAAACTGTTGTAGTTGCGCCGATATATATATATTTATATATATATATATATATATATATATAATATATATAATTTCAAATTGAAATAAACCAAATTAAAATATATTTGTCACAATAACCAATTAGCTAAACATGGTAGGGCGACACCACAACCTTATTTTGTCCTTATAATAACATAACATAACCTGTGACCTAACCTTATTTTTTATTAAATTAAAGAAATATCTATATTTTTTTTCATTGTGGTTTCTATTATTTTTAAACAAATTAAAACTGTGATGTTATCGTGTTTACAGATGCACGCTTTTCCCTGTCACGGCCAGTGCTTCACCCGCTCAAATATCTAAAAGTTTGCTCTTGTAGGGTCTTAAGATAATGTTAATTTGTTATTTATAGTAGGTATTGTGTTCCTCAGATTTAAGATAGGGTTATGATACATTGATAAAAATCATGAGCTATCATGTGGAAGTTTCGCAGAGTCCGCGTGGGGAAGTGCCACACCTTGGTCAGTTGTACAACCGTGAAGCAGTAGTGTGCAAATATTACAGTGTTCCGTTGAAGGGCAATGTTTCCAGCGATATTACGGCGCAAGAGATGTAATATCTTAAATATCAGGGTGCACCGCAGTCAATTGCCATGCAGCGTTTTGAAATATTGTAGTTTAAAATTCTGAAGGCCACCAAAAAAATAGTTATTTGTGTTTGTGCAACAAATGTCTATTTTTTGCTGCGAGTGCTGGTTTTGAATCCTGAGGTGAGGCGAGAGATTCAAAGGCACGAGACGCAAAAAACTTTGCTCTCGTGTAACACACATAACTTTTCACTTCAGCAGCGAGAACACTTTAGGAGATAAAATAATAAACAGGAATATATTGAAATAAGTATTTATTGTAAATCAAAATAAACAACATTGTTAGTAGACGTACCAATTCAATAAATTACTTTAAAAGACATTATTATCCTTTTTGCAAAATTTCTTTAGTTAGTACGAAATTCCGAACGTGTTTATTTTTGCGGTCGAATTCAAAATCGGAACTTCGAAAGGGCTGGTCTTTCTCTCTCTTTTTAATGGCGGGAAAGAGATAGAATGTGAATGTTTCGAATTGTATGATTAACCCAAGGCTGAATAAGATATTCGCCCCTATCTAAAAAAAAGTTACTATGTCTCACCTCACTCAGTGAGCAAAATCGCATTTTGTTCTCTGATTTCAGGCAGCAAAACCTACATGTTTGAGCTACAAAAGTGAAAAATTCTTTTTCATGTTCACTTGATTGAAAATAATGTTAATTGAATATTAACCGAAACATGCCAACACATAGGTATTTTCCTCAGGAACATACAGACAAAGACAGACAATCTAACTTTAAAATTAATGTTTTTATAGTTCGTTGACATATTCAAAATTTCTGTATAAACGTGATAAAGCAAGCGAAAAAACTCTAGACACGACATTGTGGTCAAAAAAGATAAATGTACATGTGATATTTATTCAAATAAGATTTTAATCAATTTATCATTTCATCTATTACTTAATCTACCAAATTTAAATTCTACTCGTATGTTGCTCTGGCAACATTAAACAAATGCAGCGGGCCAGAAAGATAAAAGTAATTCCGGGATGGCGGGAAAAACCAACAAGCTTTTTTTTCATTTAAGGCGCTGTCAACTCAGCGCCTGACTGCGTTCAATTTCCTTTACTTAAAATCAAGCAAGCGCATCTCGTAAAAACGTACAAAATTCATAAAAAAATAATGTACACTCTTAAATAAAAAAATAATCCATTCTGTGTATTAAAAATTGCTATTTTAAGATACGTGTTTCATAACAAATACAATAGTGAATAAAGAGAAAACTGTTTTAAAGGTGTAATTAAGTGGTATGTTTGAATATTGTTTAGTGTACTCTGCTTTGTTATAATATATTTTTAATTCCGTCAATGTGTACTTAGAAGTCTTATAAATGTAATATTATTTTTTGTAGTTTCAATTAAATCGTTGCTTATGAGATAAACTGCTTTAAAAACCCTCATTTTTATCGACATCATGATATGAAAGCACCTTAAGAGTGGATTCGTACATTTGTACAGTTACTCAAGTTTATTTAATAAATACTTAGGTAGAGTTGTATCAAGTCTCTTATTAAGTCACTGTCCTGTCTAAGTCACGTTCTAATAAAGTTTTACGGACGCATTAGTAAAACTTGTAATGCAATTAACATGGAAAACACACAAACAACTTTTCATGATTTTCAACCGACTTTCAAACGGAGAAGGTTCTCCTGACGACGCGTATATTATTTACCCATAACTTTATACAGTTCGATTTTGATAATTCTTAAATTTTATCAAATTCAGTGAAGTGGTTTTTAGGTTACACACCAATAACTGAAAAGTGTTTCGCCTATTTTGATGATATCGTAATTGACAGTGAATGACAATCGATCCCGTAAGTAGCTAGGGATCACTAAAAGAGGTAAAAAAAGTATTTTACCAAAACATGGAACCGACCCAACAACATGTTTTGTACATTTTATTAATACTTGCGCACCATTACGAGCATTGGTCATTTGAAAAGTGCTTAGCCTAACATGGTTAAAGTCATTGGTTTTTTTTCTAACTACTCTCATTTTGTAGTTACATTATTTAGCAACAAGTATGCACAGTTTAGTTCACAGTAACTCATTGTTCGTTTACACGTGATACCGTAAGTCAATATTTTTGAAAATGGATAAAATTGAACATCGTGCAGCGATAAAATACCTGAATTTGAACGGTTTAACTCCAAAAGCTATACATGAAGACATGTCCGCTACTTTGGGTGAGTCCGCTCCTTCGTATGCGACTGTTAAAAACTGGGTGGCAGAGTTTAAACGTGGTCTTGAGACCATTCAAGATGAGCCCTGTAGTGGCCGGCCTGCGACTGCTTCCACAGATCAATATCTTGAGTCTTGAGTGATCTAATAATATTTTAAGGAGTTAGACGAAGATTTTTTAAAACGGGTATCGAAGCCTTATCGGGTCGATGGAAAAAGTGTTTTGAGCTCGGAGGAGAGTATGTTGAAAAATAAAAATAAACTCAAAATCGTGTGGTATCATTAAGTATGTTAGGCTAAGAACTTTTCAAATGACCCTCGTACAATTATATATTTTTATTTATTAATTAGGCTTCTCAAGGGTAATTACATCACATTTTAGACTAGGATACATGTAAGTATATATTATTCGCTAAATGTATTACCTATTTAAGAGAAACACCGCATGCACAAACATTAATAAATTATAACTTAGTAGTCATTACAAAATTTATAGATATAAGTAATTTAAGTAGAACAGTCAGAGAGAGTTGTTGACCGCAACGGTCCTAAGTGAGTTTAATTTAATCTTAAATTCAAGCAGAGAATCCCCAAAAATGTCTATCGAGTGGTTACAATCATTTATACACATTCGAGGCTCCGGTGAATTGGCACCTTACATAGTCCTGCGAAAAGGGGGTGCAAATGGAGTCAGAGGCTTTCTAGGATATCTAAAAGGTATTCTAAGCTTAAAACGGGAAAGCAGATCGGGCCAGTCTAGCGCATTATTAAATATTTTATGTAAGGTTATCAAATCTATCCTGTCGCGGCGCTCTGACAATGTTTGCAAATTGAAAATAGTCCAATCTAGTTATGTATGATTTTAATCTTTCTTTTTGCCCCGTGGAGAAAGCCAAGTGCCAAATAAATCTTTTTTAATCTTTCTAAAATAAACCCTTTCTAATCTAAGTAATAATATAATATAAATAATAATAGTAATAACAGCGTAATGAGGCCTCCAGATCGGACAACAATATTCGAGAAGACTGCGAACAAGCGTATTATATAGTGTCAGCTTTGTTTTTGGATTACGAAATTCTTTGCCGGTGTGTATAAGAAATCCTAACATTTTGGAAGACGTTTCAATGGCGTTATCTATGTGTGGAACAAAAGTAAGTTCACTGTCAAACGTCACACCCAGATCCCGAACTGTGTTAACTATTTTCAATGTTGCCGTGCATATTTTGTAGTTATTTATGATATTATTTATTTTCCTATTAAAAGTTATTTGGGAAAAAAAATCTGTTTTAAATGTTTATCGGGACTTATCACGTATTATTTAATATAGGTAAAAATATGTACCTTTCGCTCGACGTTTCGACCATGTTACAATGGCCGTGGTCACGAGCTGACTGAAAACTGCGGGTGAGTCCGGCGAGAAGAGCGGGTGTTTTGTTCTTCTACCCTCACTTGATCTTGAAAAATCGCAGGGTTGTCACTACGACATATTTTTACCTATATTAAATAATACGTGATAAGTCCCGATAAACATTTAAAACATGTGTTCAAATCGCGAAAGTTTAAAAATTACTAAAAAAAATCTGTATTTAAAATCATTCTGTTTGACTCGTACCACTTATTTAAATTATTAAAATCCTCCTGTAACACTTTAACATCGTCAAATAAGTTTTGATTACTTTCAGAACTTTTAGAACATCTGCAAACAAAAAACAGTTACAGTGATTTAAACAATCTGGCAAATCATTTAAAAAGATGTTAAACAGAAGGGGACAGAGGGGGTCCCGTTCCCCTTTGTAAATATACCCTTATGTATTCGTAAATCAAGTTCAAGTTCACAGTTCTAGAGTCTATACTCTTAGTATACTCTTGATTTTAGGAAAGTAAAACAATACAAAGTAATATTGGGTTTCTTCCCGCCATCAACGGCTACTGTTTCTTTTTTTTTCCGTGTCAGTGGTACCACTTTGATTAAAGCTTGATTTAAAGTTGCAGAGTAGCAGAAGTCTACAACTTTAAATCAAGCTTGAATGGAAATTCGCCACTTTAATTCCGTCGTCTGTGGCATTAAAGAGGTCGTCACTTGTGCAGGTGGTATAAGGGACAAACGAGTAAATGTGACATCGTTTCAGTGGCGAAACCAACATCGCAAACAGTTTCAGTGTTGTCACGGTAGCCCCATTTGCACATATAGACATAGACATAGACATAAATTTTATTGTGCCAAAAAAAAACAGGTTACAGAAAAAGGAAATAAAACATAATTAAGAAAATGAACTGGTTTTCGTTGACACAAGCCGGTCCCAACTCAGCATAGTGCCGGTTGTAAACAACCGACGCTGGTCTTCCGTTGGGAACGGCAGGTGACGTTACGCACGGACATAATACACTGTGCGTGATTCAACAACAACAATACCATACACTCTAAATCCATTTATAAAATATATCACATAACATACACATCATTAAAATTATTTATGAAAAAGATTGACATAGTCATATTGTGTCTACAGCGGCCAACTTGCGTCCTAAGTCGGTTGATGGACTTCCAAACAGGCCACGGAAGCTCACGTCCTAGGGGTAATTGATCTAGTGCTGTGAAACCAGGTGGTGGTGGATGTTTTCAAAGAATGATCCTGTGCGACTACTGTTGATTTTGTGTCCTAATCATAACCTTTAAAAATATTTACCTAAAAACCTTAAAGAACGGTAAATGTACAAAATGTACGAGTCCACTTAAACGAAAAAAAAGGCAAGGCGGTTCCGCCGTGTACAAGATAGGCAGGCACATAAGTGCAACAGAAACAACAAACGATCTGTTGATATGCGTTGCTTACCTACAGAATCACAATTTAAGTTAGTGCAGTGTTGAATACTAAGCAGTAAGTAGACAATGCCATTGACCTAGGCGAAAACGTTTACATAATATAGGTGTTTTTGAATAGTTTGTTTCCATTGTTTTTTTACTAGGAAGTAAGGAATATAATGGCCCGGTGGGTCGGCGCAGTTGGCAACCCTGCCTTCTGAGCCGCTGGTCCCAGGTGCGATCCCCGGACAGATAAAACACATTTGTGTATTGGAGCATGTCCGTTTGAGCTAAATCTGCATATGAATACTCAGTCGCCAGGTTGTTATACAGGGGTACTGGTAATCAATTAACATCCTGTTAAGGACACATTCTGTACATCAAAACAAACATCTTTTGTTCTAGAACTTCTCCCAAAACAAAACAAATTTCCCAAAAAAAAAAATAAGTTTTTGTAATTCTCTCTTAAACTTCAAAACTCTACATCGCATCCACTTCATTCATCTACGTGTAGCCATGCATGATAATTGATTACCAGTAACCCTGTATATATAATATATCGGAAGATCAGAAGACATAAAGTAAACGTCTAAAAATATTCTCTTAATATAACTACCCCCGATCGGCCAAAATAATTCGTCACAAAAAAGTAAAACTAATTATAGGACTAAAAAGGAAAAAATACAATTCTTTGAGGATAAAAGACATAATATACTCAGCGTATTAAGCGGTGTTCACATTTTCAAGTGCAAACAGCGCCATTTTTCACTTTTAAATAGTTACTTTAATAGTTATATGAATTAATATGTAATCATTTATAGATGAGGATATATAATATTATAAATTATTATTATTTAATTAATAATTTAAACAAATATTGTAAAAGTATCTACAAATATTATAAGACACTTAAAAATGTATAAAACCATTTGTTAAAGGAAATGTGCCCAGAATGCTGGCTGCATTTTCACGGTAAATAGCTTATCTAATTTTTTGAAAATTTCGTATGCTCCTGGATCCCACGGACCCAAAGAATGAATTAATATTATAATAGTAAGTAATGCAGAAAGGATTAAGAATATTAATTCTTTTTATTTTTTATTTTTTATTGATAAAATGATGCACAAAAACCTCGTTTGAAATAGATATTAAGTAAATTCAAATATCGCATTATCATAATAATGTTAAAACCTTCTTGTAGTGTTCTAAAGCACTATTATTTAAATTATTATGAATTATTATATATATAAACCCATAAATTACCCACATACTTATTTATGAAAGAAATGAAAGGAAAGTACGGAGTATTTAATATCATTTTATTCTGTGCCGCATGATAAGATATATAAAATAAAAAGTAGTTTGACAAATGATATGTAAAGAAGTGAACCAAACATTGCTAATAACCAGACTGAGTCACTTAATATTGTGAACACCTATTTCACATCTATTGGGGGTCATCTGGCGAACGAAACTCTCAAAAAGATAAATGTAACTGAAGGTGAACTAGCTGCACTTGCTGAAACACTAAATTCTCCAGCTTATACAATGTCACTATTTCCTACCGACCCAGATGAAGTTAGGAGTATTATATTCGGGCTTAAATCACATAGTTCACCTGGATGGGATAATATCACACCATTGTTCTTAAAATACTTTATTAATATGATTATTGAACCTATTACTTATATATCTAACCTGAGCTTAGAGACAGGCGTTTTCCCATCAGTTTTTAAAAAGCAATCGTTTGTCCAATTTACAAAGCAGGTGACAAAGACAGTGCTTCCAACTATAGACCGATTTCTCTTCTTTCGACTCTTTCTAAAATCTTAGAAAAACTGGTCAAAAGAAGAGTAATGCGGTACTTAGAAAAAAACAAATTGTTGAATAAAAACCAGTATGGCTTCAGAGAAGGCAGGTCGACTGAGGATGCTGTTCTGGCACTCACTTCTTTAGTCACGTCCTACCTGGATAATGGAGATAAGTGCGTAGGGGTCTTTTTGGACCTTCAAAAGGCATTTGATACTGTCTCCATTCCCATTTTATTGGCAAGGCTAAACAATGTGGGCATCAGAGGTGTAGCGCTTGACTGGTTTACAGACTATTTAACAGAAAGGACGCAAAGGGTAAAAGTTGATAATTATGAGAGTGAGAACGCTGTGTGTCAATACGGTGTACCGCAGGGTAGTACATTAGGACCAATACTTTTTCTCATTTATATAAATGATCTATGCGGTATCACTTTGCCTGGTCTAGATATGCTAATGTTTGCGGACGACACCGTCCTATTGCTACATGAAAAGACATGGCAAAAGGTCATTGCGTTAGCTGAGAACTGTCACTCAAATGTAACACATTGGCTCGAAAACAGCCTTCTGTCCCTCAACACCTACAAAACTAAATATATCTGTTTTAGTATGACCCAAGCAGGTGACCCTGGATCCAATATCAGCCTTAAAATACATACCTTCCCCTGCAATCGTAGAAGTCAAAGGCTCAAACGATGTAACTGTGCAGTTTTGTCAAGAGTTGATTTCGTTAAGTATCTAGGAGTAACCATTGATGACAAATTAAACTGGAACGCCCACATAACATCATTAGGATCTAGGACAAGAAAACTTATTTATGCATTTAAAAATCTTAGGGATGTTGCAGATCAGAATTTGTTAATACAGACATATAAGGCACTGAGTGAATGCCTCATTAGGTATTGCATTTGTGCATGGGGTAGTGCAGCAAAAACTCACCTTATAACTGTAGAACGTGCACAGCGTGCTGTTCTTAAAGTGCTCCTGCATTTACCTTACAAACACCCTACGACAGATGTGTATAAAATAGCTAACGTCTTAAGCGTAAGGAAAATATTTATTTATGAAGGTATACGGCGTTACCATAGAAAAGTTATACCAACGTTGCCAGAATCAACAAAACGAGTTGATAGATGTCCTGTACCCCGTGCAAACAGCAAGTTTGCACAAAAGCAATATAACGCCATTATGCCACACTTATACAATAAATTGAGCAAATTACATAAAGTGAAAAAAATTAGTAATAATGAGATTAAGAAGACTCTACTTACCTGGCTATGTCAGTTTGATTATGACGGCATAGAAGGTATGCTTAATAACACCCTTAAATAATACGATTGTTGATCCTCAACCATCTCAACACATAAACCTAAATCTACATACATTTCCATAACCACTCACACTCTTAGACATAACCACACACTTACACTCTCACACACACACACACACACACACACACTTACACACACACACACACACACACACACACACACACACACACACACTCACGCACACAAACTCACACACAATCACTCACCCAACACGCACACATCACGAGCTTGCATAAAGGTACATTACACTAACTAATTCTATGCATGCTTTTAGTCATGCTATCGTATTCTTATGTTATAAAATATAATTCTATATAATTATGTATTTACTTTGTAATAACTTTAATAACTTTTGATTACCTACTTTAAGAAACGCATAAATTTGTATTATTTCATCTAGTTGGGAGAAGCCACTGGCACTCGAAACACAGTTTATAACTAGTTCGAGAGCCTATGGATTCAACAATCTTATATGTAACAGTTTTATGCCAAATAAATAAAATTTTATTATTATTATTATTATTTTGATGCTATGAAATAAAATTATAATAAAAACAGATGATTGTTTCTATGTTTAGTTTAAACATAATTTTAATTATAATGTAAATAGAGAGAAATCAAAAGTCGAACTAACACGGTGAGGGGGCAGAGTTTAAAATATTCCCTTCGCTTCGTCGGGCTGATTCGTAATAGGCGAAGAAACCCGAAAATACTAGGTAACATCTTATGCAAAAGGCCAAAACAAAATGTAGAAACAATTTCATTGATTGATCTCGGTAGAACAAAATGTATAATGAAATCCGTTGATTGATCTCGGTGGAACAAAATGTAGAAACAAATCCATTGATGGATCTAGGTTGAACAAAATGTATAATAAAATCCGTTGATGGATCTCGGTGGAACAAAATACATAATGAAATCCGTTGATGGATCTTGGTGAAACAAAATGTAGAATCAAATCCGTTGATGGATCTCGGTGGAACAAAATGTAGAATCAAATCCGTTGATGGATCTCGGTGGAACAAAATGTATAATAAAATCCGTTGATGGATCTCGGTGGAACTAAATGTAGAATCAAATCCATTGATGGATCTAGCTTAAACAATATGTAGAATCCTTTGATGCATCTCGGTGGAACAAAATACATAATGAAATCCGTTGATGGATCTCGGTGTAACAAAATGTAAAATCAAATCCATTGATGGATCTAGGTTGAACAAAATGTAGAATTAAATCCGTTGATGGATATCAGTGGAACAAAATATAGAAAAAAATCCATGGATGGATCTAAGTGGAACAAAATGTAAAATCAAATCCATTGATGGATCTAGCTTAAACAATATGTAGAATCCGTTTATGGATCTCGGTGGAACAAAATAAAGAATTAAATCCGTTGAAGGATTTAGCTTAAACAAAATGTAGAATTAAATCCGTTGTTCTTCACGGATCAAAATGTAGAATCAAATCCAATGATGGATCTCGGTGGAACAAAATGCAGAATCAAACCCATCAATGGATATGTTCAGTGGATTAGAGTAGGGTGTCTTGGTTAGTACCACTGCAGTGTCAGAATTTCTACCGCAAATCACATAAGCATTACTGTATTATAAGGATGTAAAGAATACGGTAGCATGAAAACTGATTCAAAAACTATCAATGTCTTAGGGAATGAGCGCAGTGCAACACTGGGTGACACTGCAACTGTCATTGGGCAACGTAGAGCTTAAAAGGAGTATTTAAACGTAGGGGTGATAACATTAACGCGTCCGGTATGTTCGCAGACGCGCAAGTTGACGGCTTCCACGCCATCATTCGTAAACGGTGCGCTTCACTACTCTGCCGCTGGCGCGGTAGCTCCAACACTATCTTGAGCGTTCTTGCCGCCAGATGGGATAGCCCAATGTTCACTCATTGGATGCGTCTTCACTCCACTAATTATGTGAAGGCCTAATTATTGTATAACATTATTTTGTATTTTTGTTTTCTGTATGTTTTGACATTATCTAATTGTATTTTATTTTATTTTCTAAATTATTGCTTCTATTAAATTCAATTTAATTTAGAATATTTCGAAATCAAATAATTATTTGTACGAATCAATATTATTTTATGTTTTTCTCTCTATCTCGTCTATGTCTTATGTGTAATATGGGTCATAATGCCCGAAATAAAGAATTTTTAATTTAATTTTAAGTTAATTTAATTAAGTTAGATTTACGTAGTAATAAAAAAGAAAGACCAACTAATAACCCCGTTGCACCGTCTCGTCAAGTCGGAGAGGTCAGTGTATAGTTTAGTGCCCGCGATCTATAACCGCTTACCAGCGTCCATTCGGGATGCAGCCTCATTTTGTGACATTGAAACTTACTTAATAATAAGTGATTATTGATTCTTTTATTTTAAAGTTATTTTTGAATGTTACTGTTAGTAGTATGACTATTTTTGTAATTTGATCAATTTGACATGTTACTCTGGAGTTATCAATAAATTATCTTATCTTATCTTATCAGGTGAAGGATTCATTCTTCTCATCGCTTGGTTACATACAAAAATATACAACTTTGGTAATGAGATCACCCGAACACGAACTGTAAATCTCGCTTGACCGATTTTTATATTATTTCCCTCGACAACGAACCATCGTGTCTCGTCTCTCCGACGACATAATGGACACAGCGCCATTACAAGTCCACACACGTCGGCAACAAGTCAAGCAAAACATCTGTAACGTATAAAATAATCCAGTTTCCAAGAAATTTACAAGAAGAGTTATGTGAGAACAGTGAAGGAATGTTTCATCTGATGTGATGATGATAGGTGTGCCATCCTACTAATGTTATAAACGCGAGAGTTTGTTTGTATAGATATATATTATGGACGTTTGTTACTTTTTCACGCTCAAACGGCGGGGGCAGTTTTGATGAAACAGAAAGACATATACTTTTCATCATCATACATCACCATGCGGGTATAACCGCGGGGTGCAACTAGTTACTTAATATTCTTATTGCCTTCATTTATGATCTTATATTCAAAAGAGCTAGGTGCAGTATGTTAGAGCTGACGCGAAGTCCAACGTTGTTCCAGCTTTCGCGCATACAAGAACGTATTTGCCGAAACGTGGATGTTTAAAAAATCCCGCGGGACAGATTTCGCACAAGACCGCGAACCCGCCGCGGCTGTCCGTTGCCGCAACCGCCTCAGGGGACCAAACCCGCAAATGGACGCCAGACTCCCCCGAGTCTGGGCGCCTAAGTCCCCCTACGATGGGTCAGGTGAGTGGCCCTCACCGCCTGCTACTGCTGGCGGAAACCATCGGGGGGGTTTCCATATCAACTAACTTTACCCCTTTCCATGCTGACTTTTATTTGTTTGACCCCCTAAGGTTTGATTTTTAACAATTACAATGAAGCCTAATTTTCTTCCAGAATTCAAAGTTTCTACCCTGCAAGTTTCATCAAAACGGTGATACGTGGTAATAAACATTCGCACATACAAATTTTCGAATTATTTATTATATTATGTATTAAGATTAATATAGTAGAGTTTTAGGGTTTCTTAGGTCTTTATACATATGCTCAAGGAAGTTATGAGGAATAAAGACATAAAAATTGGTGTAAAAAAGAAAGTTTATGAAACAACAATACTACCATGCATCACATATGGGTGCCAAGCATGGTCACTAAGGAAAAAGGATGAGGAAAAAGTTGCAATATGTTAAAGGAAGATGGAGAGCATGCTGGGTATGAAAATATCCGACAAAATAAGTAACAAAATTATCAGAAGCAAAACTAAAATACCGGACGTAACAGAAAGGATACGACTCCTAAAATGGAAATGGGCGGGCCTTATATGTCGGCTCGAAAAGACAAGATGGACAAAAAGAGTCACAGAATGGATTCCGAAAGACGGTCAAAGAAGTCAGGGAAGACCAAAGAAAAGATAGAGAGATATATTCATAGAAAGATGTGGACCGGTTTGGATGACGAAGGCAAGAGAGAGAGACGAGTGGAAAGTCTTAGGGGAAGCCTACGCCGCAGAGGCAACTTATTTATATAGAAATATATGTTGCTCATTTGTAAATTTGTAGTAACAATAAAGGCTTTTTTATTTTATTTATATACTTATGACCCTGATATGGTGTAGTAACATAAGTAGTGGAGCGACCGATCTATTCAAATTAATCATTAAAAACTACTGTCATAGTAAAAAATACCATAATCTATACACTGGAAAACATACACGGCTTTTAAGCACGGCTACGATTCCTATAGCCATGTAAACGTCTGCACCAGTCGTGTTTGGCAGCCGTGTGAAGCGCTGTGTACACGGCTCGATCTATAACACGCCTACGTCACTCACTTACACGGTTGCGTTAGCTAGTGTAGACGGTTACCTTTACCGTTTCAAATATTTTCCCGGCTGTTGGAAAAGCGTAGCCGTGCAAAAATACACGGCTACGCTTTAAGACGGTTGTCGGAGCGGTGTTGACACAGAACATTTATTTATTTATTTAATTCTTTATTGCACTAAAATAAAGTACAAATGGAGGACTTAATGCTAAAGCATTTTCTACCAGTCATTTTACCTGGTTAGTGTGAAAAACAAACACGGTAGAGTAAGTGTTTTACACATGATCCAACGAGCTGTATGCTTAAAAAGGCAGCGACAGCCACGTACTATGTATTTGAACCGTGTGTGTACTGTAACCGTGTCAGCTAAACCCACCAACCGTTACCGCGTTAACGCGGTTGCAACTGCAGTACCGGGTTTACACGGCTCTACTTTGCCGATAAATCGACCCATTTTCCAGTGTATAAAAATGAACCCCTATTTCTCCTGGTCACACATAACTTGAGAACGGATGGAACAATCTCGACAATTCTTTTTTGTTGTGCTAATTATTGTCAGGAGCCTTATCAAATAGAAACCAATAACCAAGAAGGTGGGAGATTATAGCGAGGCCGAAGGCCGAGCCTAATATGGGAACGAAGTCGCGGGCAGTCGCTAGTATAATAGAAATATTCAGCAACACTTTTGCTGGAAATAGCTGAAAAAAGCCTTTTCCAACGGAAGTGTGGAATTTATATCATTTTATTTTACATGGATTTCCGCAAAACAACGCCTGATTCAATAAATTATCGTTAATCATTTGTTGGTTGGAGTATAGAACAGCTCACTGTGAGCATCGCGGGACCAGAATCTCAAAATATCATAATTATATAGACACACGCAAAAAAAACAACCCCTGAATCAGAAATTCTTCACACACACAGACGCGCACGCACAAACACATATGTCTTTACTATAATAACATTACACGCATTTCCAGCTGCACTAGTGAAAGCACACTTACGAGTACCTCACCTCCCTAAAGTAAGTAAATAAATTTGTAATCTACATATTAGAAATACTAAACGCTAACCAACCGCGAAAAATCAATCCTTTTGGGCCATCAAGATACAGGCTCAGCCTAGTTTGGGGCCCACTGTTAATTCGAGTCAGCACATATAGACAAATAATTGTTATAATTATGTAGTTAGTAAGTATATAAATACATAACATAAAATATAATCATAAAATATATGCATAATTATATTTCTAAATATATAACATGTTTCGAATATAATTATGTTATGTCACATTTTAATTTGCCAGTAAAAAAAAAATTATAAATAAATATAAAATATAAATTGAAGGGCATATGCATACCTATAAGGGCCACAACCGTCAAAAATTGTATTGATGAAATATGCAGTAAATCTATACTATTATACTATATTCCTATATATATTATTAATATTATAAAGAGGAAAGATTTGTAGTTAAGTAGGTTCGTAATGAATTGGCTCAAAAAGTCACCGATTTCAAAAAATATTTCACCATTGCAAAGCTACATTCACCGAGATTAACATATTTCCGATAATATACGAGCACAATCTGGGAGTCTTCAAATACAAAGTGAATAGGTAGGTACCTTCTAAGCGAGCATGTAGCACCGTCGACCGCGTCATCACTTTCCATCAGGTGAGACTGTGGTCAAATGCTTGTTTATCAAATGTAAAAAATAGGCTCTATAATATTTATCATCATCATCCTTCACCGCGCGGGTGAAACCGCGGAGAGCAGCTAGTATTGAATAATTCACGTAAAATAAACAAAACAGTGTTCATTATGTATTTGTCTGAATTTATTCGTTATAGCATTTGTAAACAATTATTACTTTTGTACATATTTGGTACATTTACCATTAACAGGCTTTTTACATGTAGTACATACATGTACGAGTAATGAAAATAGGCTTCAAATCTGGTATTATTAGTGTTTTACGACTGCAAAATTACGTTATAACCAGATATAATTCATGCGTCGTAGTTTGAGCATCATTTTGCCAACCTTCATCAACATCGCAATTTTTCTTTCTAAAAATTGCAATGTTTGGTATCGCTAAGCAAGCGTTAGCGTTTAAAACAACTATGTTTTAAAAAAGTAATACTTACTATAAAAACCTTCTTCGAGATAAATCGAAATTGCTGTACTGGCCAAATACACAAGAGCAGCGGCCGGCTAAAGTTGTATGAAAATTCTATCTGTCGTGTTTAGCGGCCAAATAAATTAAATAATATACTCATACCTGTAGTGTAATTTAAAAATGGAACGATCTTATACTCCGAAACATGCGACCAAGGAGATCACTTATCACAGGTTTTATTTATATTTCGAACTGGCTTGCGAATAGAAAGCTGATTATTGAGAAAAATAAACAAATGAACACACACACGCGGGAAAAAATATTGTTGTTCGTCATTGATTTTAAAGTTATTGTAATATTCAACCGACTTCCAAATAAAAGGAGGTTCTCAAGTCGACACGTATATTTTTTATTATATATGATCACGCAAAACTTTTTATAGAGTCTTCCGATTTTGATAATTATTTATTTGTTCGGTAGAGTATACTTCCAAGATAGTCCCATTTAAATTTCATCAATTTCAGTTAAGCTGTTTTTGAGTTACCACCCAATAACTGAAAAGTATCTCGCCTATTTTGATGATATCATAATTGACGGTGAATGACAATCGATCCCGTAAGTAGTAATGGTCACTAAAACGGGTAAAAAAAAAACTTATTTTTACTCAAAAATGGAACCGACTGCAAACTAAAAAGTGTGAAATAACTTGTGGAAGTACCTACCATGCGCACAATATTGTGATAATAGGCACTTTTGAACTAATATGGTACCGACTTCGACAAGTTATTTCACACTTTTTAGTGCTGAAGTCGGTTTCATTTTTGGATAAAAAAAATTAGTAAAAAGTTCTGTATAGGTCCTTAGTTTTAGTAATTTACTAAAACTAAGCCGCTGCAGTAATTAACTATTAGGCTACGTCCGCACAGACAGGCGGCTTGCTTAGCGCCTAGAGCCTAGCGAGTCACCTAGCGAGTAGCTTAGTAAAACGAACGTTCTAGAATGTTCGCGACCGGCCGCACTGCGCGCTTGGCGCCTAGCTAGTCGCTTAGCGTGTATCGAAGTAAACAAACGTGTTGGTTTTTTGTCACGAGGCGCTAGGCATTTTAAAAGAAAAAAATGGATGAATTATTAATTGCAGCAGTTTTTAAAAGAGAACCTCTGTGGAATCCGGCTAGTGAACTCCATAAAAATGCAGTTGTCTTAAAAAAACTATGGGAAGAGGTAGCAGTCGAAGTAGAAAAAGATGGTAAGTACTAAAAAGTTATTTATTGATTTTTGATGTCATATTATTTTTTTAACAATGAGAAGTTAATGCTGTAAATGAATATTATGGTTTTGGATTATATTTTCAGGCAACGAGTTATTCTGCCAGGTAATCGATCCAATTCCGTTGAAATAATTCAACAAAATATCTCTAGTTTGTAATGCATTGTTTGAAAATCTATATTGAGTCCTGGTGGATATTGGTGCATTAGTAATAGTAGAATCTATGTCCTGTTGAAACGTAGATCGATCTTCCGTCATAACAAAGTTGTGTAGAATGCATACAGCTTTCGTAATTGAAATAGCAGTATTGACCTTAGTTTCAATAGCTTTCTGCAAAATCCTCCATTTTGCTGTCATTATACCAAAACAGCACTCTACACTTCTGCGAGCTCTTGAGAGTCGGTAGTTGTAAATAGTTTTTGTGTTCTCAATATTTCTTAATGAAAAAGGCCTCATTAAATAATTCATTAGTGGATAACCACCATCACCAACTAAGACAAATGGTATTTTAATATTTGTATTAGGAATTTCTTTCTCCGATGGAATATTGAGGCCATTAGTTTCTAACATGCAAAACAAAGATGAAGTTCTAAAATTTCCACCATCGGACTGACGCCCCTCTGCTCCGATATCTACTAAAATAATTTTACAATCCGCATCAACTACAGCTTGTAGTAAAATTGAAAAATATTGTTTGTAATTATAGTACAAAGATCCACTATTACATGGACACTGTACCCTTATATGTTTCCCATCAATTGCACCAATACAATTGGGGAAATCCCACTTGTTATAGTACTTATCAGCAATTTCATACCATTTCTCCGTCGTTGGAATTGGCATGTATTCGTCTTTCAGTGTACTCCACAAAATATTGCATGTCTCGCTTACAATCTCAGAAACTGTAGTGCGACCTAAGCGGAAATGAAATGCAAGAGACCTATAGGATTCTCCAGTAGCCAAATATCTGGAAAAAAAAGTATTTAATACCTGAATAACATATTAACTGCTGGTTTTTGTTTCAGTCAAAACAGTTAAAGCAAGATGGAAAAATCTGAGAGCGTATTTTTTTAAAGAATGTGGAAAAATTGATAAGCCAAAGAGTGGAGACAGCGCTGATAAAATATGTAAAAGTACGTGGCAGTATTATGATCAATTATTATTTTTAAAGAGCAAGAAGAAACAGAGCGAGAGCCCCGCGAGAGATTCAAACTTAAGTACAGATAATGATGATAATTATTCTATTACAACCAATACAACATTAGAGGAGCTGCAGAATCCAGGTTCTGTGCAGACTAATTCTACTTCAGAAACAATTACAAGTGACACTCTAGGATCTCAAAGTTATAGTCAAACATCACAAAGAAAGAAAATTCGTATGAACAGAACCGAAAACAATGATCAACTTTTAGAAATAGAAAAGAAGAAACTTGAGATTCTCGAGAGAGAAAGTATCAAAGAAAAAAGCGATGATTTACTGTTTTTTGAGAGTCTTCTGCCTTATTTGGAAAATATTCCACTAAGGCGTAAACTAAGGTTAAGATCGAAGATTCAAGAATTAATTTTGGTTGAAATTGAAGCTATAGAAAATAATATTCAACAATCGGTACCAGTGATGAATATTCCTGTACCAAATATAAATACTCCACAATCAGTCTATGAATTGCACGTCCAGAATTCATCTGAACAAAATTTAATTCATAATATACCCGTGCATATGGAGAACGATTCGGCTTTGATTAGTTACATAAACAATTACAAATAATTATATGAAGAATTGTTTTTTCCATAGATCTTAAATTACTGTTTTTTAAAGTTTTTTTGAATAAATAAAAATAATATGTATTTAGAGTTTCACTTACCTTAATATAACGACTAGTCGTTCTTCGGCTGATATGCTTTTTCTAAGATGAGTATCCAAATGAGTTAATTTTCCTTTAACTTTACTGAGAAGTAAATCAAATGTTTCTCTGGTCATACGCAAATATTCGTAAAATTTGTCGTCAAAATTAAGCAATTGTTTATACAGAACATTAAACTCCCCATAACTTGACCGTGACTTATTTATGTCATGAACCCAACATGATGGATAAGGCCGTGAAATGGTATATTTTAAATGTGAATTTTCTGTAAGTAGCAGTTTTAGAGCTATTTTTGAAAGTGACATCTCGTCAACGTGTCGACTAGCAAATGACCAAGGCACCTAGTGACCCACCAGGGAAACCACCTCTCAGTGCGGCCTCTGTGTATCCTAGCAAGTAGCCAGAATGCAAGCCACTAGGCTCTAGGTGCTAAGCAAGCCGCCTGTCTGTGCGGACGTAGCCTTAATGTTACTTTTTGATGTATAACCCACAAGTTTACACAAGCTAGGTCGAGTACTTATACAGTCCAGAAATCCCCTTAGCAGGGGATCAATAGCTTATTCCAGAAATCCCCTTAGTTTCTGGAATAAGCCACTGTAAGGTACATGCATTAACCAGCTTCGTGTCACGTGTTGCGTACGTGGTAGCACTTGAAACCTCTTTTATCACATTTTGTTGTCCATCGGCCACTTATGCTTGTGTAGTATGCTAGGCACGTCCACTCAGTTCGATCAACGGCTACTTGAATGTCACCCTCAGCTGGTGCCATAGTTGCACGTCCACTACGTCCAGACCGGAAGTCACCAGACATCTGTCTGCCACGCCCGGCACTCATCGCAGGACGCCAGTATAAAAGTTGCTAAATATAGATAACAATGATTCCTCTTCAGAATCATCAGATGAAGATTGTTGTCCTGGGCTGCGTACCAGTACCTACCAGCGCCTTAGACCAAATAATGTGCGACCAAGATTTGATCGAGCGTTGCTAGAACGTCATTTACCAAAGTCAAAGTCAAAGTCAAAATCATTTATTCAATTTAGGCATCAAAGACGCACTTATGAACGTCAATTTTTCATTATAATGTACTTTAAAGCCTACCGCCGCGTTCCAAAATACATAGAGCCAACCGAGAAGAAGCGGCAAGAAACTCGGGGCCATTCTTTTTATATAGATGTTTTTACAATGTTTTTACTTAGGTACTACAAATATTAGCTCCAGTGTGTTGCCTCACAAAAGAGAACATAATAATGGTATCAGTAGGGCAAGACACGCTACACTTTGACATCTTAGTACACGAGTAGATAGATCCTGGAGTGATCAGTCCCAAGCTGTTTTATCCTCCAAGTAATCCGAAATTTTGTAATAACCTTTTTGACAGAGTTTAGTTTTAATAGTAATTTTAAACTTATTAATAGGCAAATCTCGGATAACATTGGGAACTTTATTATAAAATCGTATACATTGTCCCATAAAAGAATGACTTATTCTGTGGAGACGCGTTACATGTACGGATAGCTTGTGCTTATTTCGCGTGTTGATGGAATGAGCATCACTCCTTTTATCAAAACTGCTAATGTTTTTCTTTACATACATTAGATTTTCATAGATAAACTGAGAGACAACAGTTAGAATGTTTATGTCTTTAAATTTCTGTCTAAGGGAAACTCTGGGAGCCAAACTGTAGATTGCTCGTATAGCCCTTTTTTGCAGTATAAAAATAGAATTAATATCTGCAGAACATCCCCAGAGCAGTATGCCATAAGTCATAACGCTATGGAAATAACTAAAATAAACTATTCTAGCTGTGTCTACATCAGTTAATAGTCTAATTTTTTTAACAGCATAAGCTGCTGAACTGAGCCTACTAGACAATTTTTTAATGTGGGGACCCCATTGCAATTTAGCGTCTATAGTAATTCCTAAAAAGACTGTTGACTCCACAAGGTCCAACCCTGTTCCATTCAATTGTATATTGGATTCTACTTGTCTCACATTTGGTGTCGAGAATTTTATACAATTAGTTTTCTTCTCATTGAGGAGAAGATTATTTGTATTGAACCAATTCACAACTTTAGCTAATGCATTGTGAACATCGTCATAGTTTAGTAACTGCCTTTTAATTTTAAATAACAGTGAAGTGTCATCTGCAAACAATACAATCTCGTTATTCTTCTCTACATAATAAGGTAAGTCATTAATATAGATTAAAAACAAGAACGGCCCTAGTATTGAACCTTGTGGAACGCCCATTGAGATTATAGAGCCGGGCGATTTTTTACCATTTATGTCAACCCTTTGAATTCTACCATTTAAATATGAAGTCAAAAGGTTGAGAGCCATGTTCCTAATACCGTAGTGTTGTAATTTCCTGACAAGTATATCATGTCGGACGCAGTCAAATGCCTTAGATAAGTCACAAAAAACACCTAAGGCATCTTGAGAGTTCTCCCAGGCATCAAACACATCTTTTATTAGTTCTATACCTGCGTCTATAGTAGAGCGATTCCTTGTAAACCCAAATTGATTTTTATGGAAAATTTTGTTTGCACTAAAATGAGTTTCTAATTGATGTAATATGATTTTTTCGAAAATCTTACTTAGCGTAGGTAGTACAGAAATAGGCCGAAAATTTGTTGGATCAGTAGTACTACCAGATTTGAATAAAGGAACCACTTTACTGTGCTTCATTAGGTCAGGAAATACACCACTTGCAACACAACTATTAAACACAGCTGCTAGATTGGGTGCAATGACATCTATAATTGAAGAAACGGTCTTCACAGAAAGACCCCATAGGTCTGCCGTTTTTTTTGCATCTAGACTTTTGAAACTGCTTACAATATCTTTGCAATTAACTACTGAAAATTTAAAAGTTGTGTCACATTCAGTTACACTTTGTTTAAGTAAGATCTCAGCAGAAATGGAGGAAGATTTTAGAGTTTTGGTTGTTAAAGAAGGAATAGTAGTGAAAAATTTCTCAAACTCGGCCGCTACCTCCAAATCTGCTCTTACATCTTTATTATTAATTTTTAAATTAAAGTCTCGATTACGCACTGTATTTCTACCAGTTTCACTGTTTATAATGTTCCACGTCATTTTTATTTTATTAACAGAATTTTTGATCTTATTTCTTAAATAAATAGATTTTGCTGAGGAACAGGCTCGTTTAAATAACTTAGAATAACGTTTGACATATTCCAAAAATACAGGATTATGATTATGCGATTTTTCATGGTACAATTCATATAACTTTTGCCTACTTTTATAAATTCCTGGAGTTGCCCATTCACTAAACTTAGCACGATTACCAACAGATATTGTTTTTGGTACAAACACTTTGCCAAATTCATCGCTGATAAGATGGAACAGTGAGTTATATAATATATTTGGGTCATTGTGACTGGTCAACTCTGGCACTTTCTGGTATATATTACTTCTTAACAATTCTAGGCGGCTTGCATTTATTGGAACAAAGCTAACATATTTGCTTTGGGATTTGTTTGTTTTTCTTGGAAACACTGCTAGTTGACCACAGTGGTCTGATTCTAGATTATTTATAATGAAATTTTTAATAGGTTTTAGATTAGTAAATATATTGTCTATGCAGGTGGAACTTGTGGCTGTTATCCTAGTTGGTTCCAAGAAAATATTGTACATATTATAAGATTTAAACAGTAACAAAAATTTATCCACTGTCTGATTATTTTCTAGCAAATTAATATTAAAGTCTCCACAGATAATCATTGATTTATTTGTATTAGAAAGCTTAATTAAGGTTTCCTCCATGCACTTTTCAAAATCATCATATGATGACCATTATCTGTCAAAAACGAGTTAAACATATATAACCGCTTTGTTGGTTTCAAACTAATTTGAGGATTTTAATTACCGTCTGCCGGCCAGGAAAGTGTAATTAGGCACTTCAAGTTTAGTACAAATAAATAATCCTTTCCATTCGTAGTGAAAATGCAACAAAACACTTTGTCTCGGTCAACACTCTGTCACTTTTGACAGCCGACCAAGATTTGGCTCTCCCAAAAGGTAGAAAAGTTTTGGTCATTCGGGACAAAATTTGTTCTGACAGGGTGTGGTGCAACGGGCGTGATCAAATCTTGGTCCGTGCAAATTTTGGCCTAGAGGACCGGCAGTTTTGTCGAATTTGGCTTGCCCTGTGGCTTGCTGGAACGCAGCCCAGGTAGAAAATCAGCATCTTCAATTCTAGTGTGATGAAACTAGAATCACTTTCGTCACTAGACGTATTTTCGTCATGGCTCGAAAACTCGCTAATTCTTGTTCACTTTCCAAATTATTTAGTCCGCGGCTTGCACTCATTACGAACACAACACCAAAAATATTACGTTGACTGTAGTACTACTACAGTTTTATTAACGTGTGGGGAATGTACTTACACATCCCCGCTTGTCCCCCGGGGGGATTCGACGGGGTATGTTGGAATCGTTCTTTACGTACCAACTGCACCCATAGCAGCAAGCAGACCATACCTTAGCAGCAAGCAGACCATACCTTAGCAGCAAGCAGACCATACGGACTAAACCAGCACACGGTGTTCCTCCGGGCGCCTTATCGTCCGAGGTCCCGGTGGCGTTGGCACTCCCATAAGGACCCTGTCCCGTTGGGATGGAGTAGGAGTTACTCCGCGCGCGCCACCTTGTGATCATTTGGCGGCAACGGACACCCCCGTATTCATCACCGAGACCTCTGTTATGGGGGATGGAGGAGGGCTTGATACGCCCTCCTTCTACGCTCGGCTCTCTGGGTTCGGATCGGAAGAGTAGAGGTAATCTCCCTCTACCTCTCCATAGCCTCCTTCGGCAACACGACCCGTTCGCAGAAGTCTAGCACCTTGTTCCACGACCTTACACTTTCCACCAAGGCCTTGACCAATGACGGAAGCGAGATGTCGTCCCCCACTACTGCGACGAGTTCACGGCGCTCGCTCTCCCAAGCTGGGCACTCCTCGAGCGTATGCTGCGCCGTATCTTCATCACAGCCACAATAGTGACACTCCGTTGTCGGTTCTTTTCCAGCGATGCGACACAGGTACTACCCATAGCACCCGTGGTCCGAAAGAACCTGTACCAACCGGAAGGTCAGCGACCCGTGCTATACAACCAGTCCTGAAGGATGGGTCGGATAGCCTTAACAGTCCATTGGCCAGCCCTAGGTTCGGCCAGCCGCTCCCTCCACCTCCCAACAAGGGACTGTCGAGCACGGTTCTTCCACGCTTGCACTTCTCTTTGCGGGGGCGGCACTTTTTTACGCAGAAAAAGATTTAACACCCTGATAACCAGCCCTGAGGAGAACTGGAGCGCGTGTGGGTGGGAGTCTGCGCCAGAAGGACGGCCTGCCCACTAAACCTCTGCGGTGTTCCTTCGTCATCGACTGGTGGCGGGGGCACGGGCCCGCTCGCGCATTCAGCCACATCCCCCGACGACGTCGCTGCCCGCCTACGCAGGCGATCTGAAGACTATACTCTAGGAATCTGGTAAGGCCAACCTCAGCTATCTTGCGGCTGGTACCTACACCGCAGATATTCTGCCGCAAAACAATACTGCCCATAAACATTGTGAATGGTACTGTAGCAAGTAAAATTATTGGGCACATGAAACGAGGCGAATGTGGGAGATAAGCACGGTGCAGTACCAGGCAAAATTCAATTCTAAGTTCCAGCACTGCCCCTGCCAAGGGCAGCCATGGCGCTAACCATCAGTCGGTTAACTTGCCACAGTATAAAATAAACTGCCAAGAGAAATTCCTTACCTACTCGTAAACCATTCTATGAAATTCAGTAAAGATAGTCGACTCAAAATAGGTAGATAACCAGCAGAAACCACTTTTTAATTGTCTCTAGACTACAATTTGTTTTATGGTATAAATACCATTACTATATCATCGTGTAATTCCGGATTTGGGCACCATTTCAAAGTGTATTTCGTTTAATATTCGTCTCATTGAATGTTGTTTACACTTATATTTAGTTTTGCCAAAACTAATTTAAGATGTCCCAGCTAATGTCGCTCTTACGTAAGTATCTTGTAGGCGTACAATGGTTTACATGGTTCTAACGTTAGAGTTCTGTAAGCGTAAATAAGCATATTGATATAAATTATAATCAAAATGAAATCAATCGTAAAAAATAGATATACCTATTCAGTTCAATGGCCTGTATCATCTGTAATTTAACCATAAATTCAAGGTAATAAAATATACCTTCGTAGGTACTGATAAAGTTATGACATATTATGTAAATATTATGGTTGTCAATTAATTGCAAAGGTTAGGCTATTAATAATGGAGGGCGTTGTCCAGTTCTTAAGTTAACTATCAACTCGATATATAAATTAATAATTTATAAGCCCAAACTACATAAATCAGGTATGTAAACTAGCTGAGCCCAGCGACTTCGCTCGCTTGGTGTATGGGTATAAGAATAAATTATAGAAATAAATTAATCAATTCCTTAGGAGATAAATTATCAAAAAATATTTATTAAGTACCGCGGTTTAGGCTCAACGTTGATAGACCAGTCAGCAGGCAGGACAAGTATACAGGTATAACCCGGTCACATTATCTCGAGACCTGGCGTCGATGACGTCACGTCGCGTCGGCGCTCTGATATGGTGTGCAAAACAAGCATCCTCTAGTAGGATATTATTATAAACAATAAGATTTCCAACAAAACAAATATTGTGTTAATTAATTTAATGTAGGTAATATTATTATAATAATATGATTAAAATAATGAATAATAAATGAAACAATCTTGGTTAATGCTTTTTGTACTTCTTGCTCTTTTTACCTGGTGTTGACAATTTTTCTTCACGTGTATCGTTGCTAGAACCTTGACTAGTACTCGTACTCGGTGTAGCATGTTGCAGTGACGCATGCCGCAATTCTTTGGCCTCCTTTTTTATTTTCATCAAAGTACATTTTGATATTCCTGTTGCAGCACAGGTTCGTTTAACAACTTGATCTACAGGTATTACGAATTGCTTGTTAGCTTTCTCTGATTCAAAGAAAGCGAGAACTTTCAGTATTAAATTTCTTGCTTCACTGTGAATAGGTTTTCCCATATTTGAAAAAAACTTTCACTGTCCCACTTAAAAGCAACGAAATAGTAACAAAAATGTCCAAACAAAACCAAAATGTACAAACTTAAGGCGCGATCGTACCCTGATTAAAGAAAAAGCAGAATTTTTAAACACCTAGTGTAACGAAACAGATCGATAGTAGGTATATCATGAAAAAATACAAAGGTTAGAAAAGGAATTGGAAAAGAGTAATAACCGAATAGAATTCATAATTATAACTCTATTTCAGCAGAAAAAAATCCTGAATAGGTCCACAAAAATAAACTTCCACGTCCAAACTCGCAGAATTTTCAAGGATAACACTATATTATTTTTTAATTAATACTTAGCCAACGTATAGTACTAAAGTAATAACCAGCAGTTTTTTCAATTGTGTTAGTATATATCGAAACGTATAAAGAAAACGTACAAAATTAACGCATTTTCGCATTACATCGTCCAATGACAGGCCGGTTGGCGCAGTTGGTAGCACCCCTGCCTTCTGAGCCGCTGGTCCCGGGTTCGATCCCCGGACAGATCAAACATTTGTGTGCATGAATATGTCTGTTTGACCTGTGTCTGGGTGTGTATCTGTATATAAGTATGTATATCAGTCATCAGGTTACCATAGTACAGGCTCTGCCTAGTTTGGGACCTGAAGACCTTTGTGTGGATGTTGTCCCAAATTATATATAAAAAAAAAATATATAAAAAAAAAAAAAAAAACTAACAAGCGATTTTCAACCTTACGTAAAGCATCGTAAATTATTTGGGGTTGGACCGCGTCTTAACAAAAATGTCCTACGTTGCAACAAAACCAATATTTTAACGTAACAGCAATAACAAAATAACAATAAAAGTCTAAACGTAACAATGAAATATACCGCGAAAACAAGTCGACGCGTATCGGCAACGAAAGTGCTAACCGTACTGACGCACCGTGGCGAGCGCGGGGAGGTGAAAGGAGAACGGGGCGGGAGGTTCGCATTCCAGCGAGGTCTCGAGATAATGTGACCGGGTTGTAATTAAATATTTAAATTTATGAGGCATACAACGTATACTCTCAGTCCATTTCCACTCATAATCAGTCCATTATGTTGCTGGGACACGAGCCATCCTCTTAGAGAGAGGAGTTGGGCCATAATCCACCACGCGCGCCTAGTGTGGCTTGGTGGATAGGTCAGTGGCCAGCCCATGTCTAAGTTTTCAGGCTGCTTGAATGCGTTCGACATAGCCTAACTACTATTGTCTAAGACAAACAACCAGTACCTCTACCACGAGTTAGCCAATTCCATCTATAGTCGATACTCGATCTCGCCTACCTATTAAGCTTGTGATTGGCGTACTCGCTATCAATTTTAGTTCTACAATTGACCGCGAGGTGGTACTGTTATTTTTTTCGCGGCAGTCGATATATCTGGCGTCGATTGGTGTCAATAAATGCTGAGAAATGGGTCACTTCCACCGTAATTCGTTTGCGCCTAGGTCACGTTTGTTCTCCCGTGTTTCTTACTAAAATCAGGGTCAGGGATCATTCGCTTTGTGAGTGTGGCCTAGATGACGGTACTTTAAATCACAATTTCTTTTCATGTCCTAAGTTAAATTCTTCTTTGTATGATAAACTTAATTCTGATATCGCTAGACCTACTGATATTAACTCTCTTTTATCCCTTGTTTTCACACCATTTATTTATATGTTATGTAATTTTATTAAAACCAATAATATACGTTTGTAAAAGCGAAACCAGTTTTTAATACTTTTGATATTCATATTACTTTCTTTTGATTCCGTACCGTACAATGGTCACTCCTTCAGGGTTGGGGGAGTACAAGGGCAAAATATCCGCCAAAACATGACACTGGCAGAGTAACGTCTTTCCACGTTAAAAAGCCACATAAGAAGAAGAAGAAGAATGTAAACTCATGGTATATAGACCTATTGGGCCGACGGCTTGACGTGCCCTCCGAAGCACGGAAGCGCTCAGTTGAACAATGCAAGCTTCGCTACGAGCGCTTCTTATGAACATTACTAAGTATATAATATTATGTAGATATTAAACTTCATACGAATATGAGTTAGCGTTGGGTATATTACGAGTATCTTTATATCAATTTATATCTAGTGAACACACTACCTATTTAGTTTAGATCGATCGCTGACGTCAACAGAAACGGAACTGCAGCTGGACTGATGAAAAAGAAAACGTACAATAGTCACCCCTCAGATACGGTTCGATTGCAATTTAGTTCTCAAATTAGTTCTAATCGGCTCTGCATCTATAGGCAGAGGTTACCGCTTAGCACCAGCAGGGCTATTATGTGTCTCAGTTGCTAACAAATGTTGATTGAAATCTTGAAAAATGGCGGCCCTGTGTCAGTTTTGGCAACTCCAGTAAGCAAAAATGTTAGTAATTTGATCACTGACGAGGACAAAAGTGACATAGAGCGGCAATTTTTTAGATTTCAATCCACATTTGTTAGCAACTGAGATACGTAATAGCCCAGCTGGTAGGCCTAATGCTTTGCTTCTCCTAATAAAATAAAAATAAACCTTTTTCTACCGACTTCCAAAAAGAAGGAGGGACTCAATTCGACTGTGTTTTTTTATGTTTGTTACCTCAGAACTTTCACCTTGGTGAACCGATTCTCAAAATTATTTTTTTGTTTGAAAGCTGGTGCTTTTGGTCCCATTTAAATTTCATCAAATTCGATCCAGTATTTTTTGAGTTACACTCGAAACTGAATAAAATGGAAGTCGGTATTTTTCAAATTGTAGTACTTGTATTAAGAGGGATTCAATGTGATGATTACATGAAAAAAAATCACTGAAATCGGACTATGTTAAGAGGTAGAAAAGAGTTATTTCTTTTAGCATGGAAAGTACTAGCTATGCAATCCTTTTACAGTGGATATTGTACCGATTGTACATGGCATAAAATTGTACAAATGTACAAATTGCTGTTAGCCAATAATGTGACTTATGAATTTTGGAACTAAAAGTTGAAAATTAGTAGTACCCACTACAAACATAGGTAAGTATACGAGTATGTATAAGACGGTATATTAGGCAGGTGCAATTTTTACATAATCCGCATTCCTTTCCATAGAGCTCATCTAAAGTGCGTGTAATTTGTTATTCTAATATAACTAACTACCGCTCAAAGATCATAGGAGACAAAATATGCTTAGAGCTCTGCACCTCTGCCAAATCGTCATCTGATTCACTTGTAATTTTTAAACGCACTTACTCGTAAAGTGAGCCTTATAACATCGCTATTAGGGCCATTAACAGGGCACAAGTGGATAATAAAATTATAACTAGTGCGTAATAGAATTATCCCTGCAAAGCTAAATTAGTAACTTACTGCAAGTTATAGAGTATGCGAGTAAACAGAGCATTTTCATTTTAACCAGTAGGGCTATTATGTATCTCAGTTGCTAACAAACGTTGATTGAAACCGAAGAAAATGGCGGCTCTATGTCACTTTTGTTAGCTCCAGTCATTCACTTACTAACATTTTTGCTTACTGGAGTTATCAAAACTGACATAGAGCCGCCATTTTTCTAGATTTCAATCAACATTTGCTAGCAACTGAGATACATAATAGCCCTACTGGTAATACAGTATTTTTTTAATTAATTAAAATAGGTTTTATACAGAAAGTCCATACGTACGTACTTAATTAAGTCAAACAAACATTAAATTATTACTGTCAAATAATTGGGAAATACCAATAATTATGGAACAATAATTTGTACAAATATTTGCATTGTATCACTTAAAATTATTATTTGTAATAGGCTGTATTTTGCAGTTGGCGCGTGAAAAAAACTTTCGCGACAATTTCTATATTTATATTTTGTTTATAACGTATTTGTGTGGTAGAAACAATATATAAGTATGCTTTTTCCTCTCAGATGTGTTGCAAAACGTCGTAGTAATCATAATATTATAGTGCGTGATAAATATGAATAGGTACATAACTAAATTATAAAAAAAAATATTAAAAATAATGACACCGAGTTACACGTATTACTTTTTTAAAGCATTAACGCCTGCTTAGCGATACCAAACATTGAAATGTTTAGAGAGATAAATTCTCATCCTCGGACGGGATATGAACCCGCGTCTTCCGTGACGTCATGAACAACTAGGCCGACTTACTTGTCGGTTCTTCTCGGTAGATATAGCGCTACCTGGTGTCGAAACAGTGCACCGCTAATAGTTTGGCTTCTGTCAATATCGTCTATACTATATAGATCCTCGTTGCCCTCGTTGGTATGGTAGAATTCGAGGAGCTAGTACTATTAAAGTCGCCTAGATGGCGACACTTCTATACTATATAGATCCTCGTTGCCCTCGTTGGTATGGTAGAATTCGAGGAGCTAGTACTATTAAAGTCGCCTAGATGGCGACACTCGTCGTAAAATGTCTAGAATAATTTATATGTTAAGGTATATTTATTTTGTACATACTTCCTATAAATCCTACTCCAAACCTTGCCGCTCTCACGTCAAATGTCAAATCTGAAAATGAATTGATGCCGAAGACTTTTGGATGAAAACATGACGCTGGCAAATGCACATGACGTGCGACGCCATATTCCTCAACGGAGTAGAGTTGAGGACAAAAAAAAAATGTATTTGCCGAACCGGACTAAAAGGTTACATGCTCTATTTATTGATATTGGAACAGTAGGGACTTTTAAAGTGGGTCCATTTCTTAATAACAAGCTGACCCGCCGGCGGCTTCGTACGCTTGGTATACAGGAGACGAAGCTACAGAAATTACGTAAATCTAAACTAAGAAAAAAGAGCTATCCATATACATACTGTAATAGAGGAAATTAACGTTTACATATCTTAAAAATCGTTACTATAAAGTCAAGTCAAACATTGACTCCTCTGGCTGTTTACATCACTGAGATCCAGTGGACTTTTACCATGAGGGTCAACTCAGACTACATAGCGCTTTAGCGCATATGTGCTCTGCAATTCCCACGCCGCCATCTAGGTATTCAGTCATTGCCGTCTTAAGCCTAGTTTTTGTAGTTCAGAGATGAACCTGCTTGAGTATTAGAAAATCTTTGGTTAATCATTACTCGGAATTTTCACTACTCTCAGGGACGATAAAAAATGGCAAATTTACAAACGTACGGGTCCACCTATAAAAAAAGACACACACACATATTTTTTGCTACTGTTGGAATAAAAAAAAAACTTAGATAATTTATTGATTCAGGCGTTACTTTGCGGAAATCCATTATCAAAAAATGGATATTAAAAAAAAATTGTGACAATAAACTGATAACTACAAAAAAGAGCTAAATATATTTTACCAAATGGCAACATCTAACGGTTACAGTAAGCAAATAGTCGATCGCCTAATTCAAAATAAGCAGCGAGATAGGGTTCGTTCATTGCTTTGTGCATGCCCTCCGGAAAAAATAAACAAATATGTGGGTAGTTTGACCTACATGGGCCCTGTCTCACAAAAAATTGCCAACATACTCAGGAAAAATAACATCCACGTGGCCTTCCGAACAGACCAGAACTTACAACATATTTGTAATGGTAAAGATCGTCTTGAGGATGGAAAAAAGTCGGGTGTTTATAAACTGGTCTGTGACGATTGTAACGGTGTTTATGTGGGTCAGACAGGCCGTAATTTTGATATTAGATTTAAAGAACATGTTTCAGCTTACAGGAATGACCACTCTGACCAGTCTCATTTCGCTAAACATTTACTCGATACCGGTCATTCGTTGCGCCACAACAACACTTTTAAGATTTTACATGTTTGTGAAAAAAGCTTTCGGTTAAGTGTGTTGGAACAATTAGAGAATCTAAAACATAATAATAACAATCTACACTATTGAATGACCAAACCAACATGGTTTCATCCCCATTATTGCGTATATTTTCCCAAAATACGTCACCAACAACAATATAGCAGCGGCCGGCGCGCGTGCAGTGAGTCACAAGGTGGCGGAGTCTGCATGCTATATAAGCGGGCGATTTTGCGTTGTTCTCCCCCCGTCCGGTAACGCTGTAAATGCTGGTATCTCCTGAGGATGCCTCGTGTAGAGGCGAAACACGTGTCGAATCGGTTTTGGTTTATTTGGGGTTTCTTGTGTTTTTTATTTTGTATTCTTCCTATTAGCATTTTATGCGGGAGGGAGAATGGTGCACGCCCCCAAATAGGCCAAAATCATTTTCTTTTCAGCGGAAGTGTCACTAATTATTTTTTTTAATATCGTTTTTTTTTAAAACTTAATAAAATTTACTATTTATAATTTTAAAACGTACCTACAAACTATTACTTCATTTCAGCGTTCATAAATATCATCCACGATCCACGAACGATTTACTGATGAAGAGACTTTCTTTATGTAACTTGACCATAAAATTGACTAAATTATTAAATTATTATGAACTTTATCATGAAAACTAAAATTGCAAACGTATAAACCATATGAGTCCGATAAAAAAGTACAATAACAATTACAAACTGTCAAACATAAGCTAAAAGTCTCTTTAACTGCAGTGTTGCCAACTAAGACAATTTTTCTCCATTTACGCTATTAAGGATGAGTATTAGACAAAATCATTGTCAGATGATGGCTCTGCCAGAATACTTTAGGGTAAACATACATCAACCTGCTTGAGGCCCAAATCTCTTAATTTAGTTCTTATACATACGCTACTATGAAACTTCATTAAAAAGCGACATAAACATAGGAAACACGGAAGATGTAAATAATATTAGTCCTTCAAGTTCGTACGTACATACTTACTACGTATTATAGAATCTGATTGATAATAGCTAGGTACATAGATACAAGAAAATAATAACTTAGTTATAGATATATACCTAACTAAAATTTTATATTACCTGCACTAGAAAGTTACACAATAAATTTATGATTAGTATACTAAAAGCGCAGACAGACAAAATACCAAATTTAGTTAATAAATCTAATTTACCTCCCTGGAATCTTTTAAAATTGAATTCTTTCTTATACCTGGATTGCATGTCAGCGGTGCACTCTTGACTTTGAACGTTGGTTACAGCCGCCCTAACCTATGAATACTATACTATTCTTTATTGTTCTTACCCACACATGGTTTTTTTTAAATGGTATTTTTTGGTAATTAATTTAAAATTAATTGATCTAAACTAGTACAATATTTGATATAATTTGTTATATTTTGACGCTTAGGGTACCCGCTACGATAAATGAACTACCGAAACCGACATGCGGTTATGCTGCAGAAAGTAGCGAGTGAATTTGACGGTTGCTACTGACAACACTGGTCACTGTGTATAAATTGTAAATTTTGTTTGTATTGTATATTATTGCTATGAAAAAGGGTGCAAAATAAGTTATTAAAGGATGTCTGAGGAAGAAGAAGCTTACTGCCGCCTCTGCGCTGAGCCCACACCGAAATGCAGCCTGATATCTCCCAATGAAGACGTCGCCGAGACATCCATGATAATCACAAAAATGCTCTGGATAAATATCGACGTTTCTACACCTTCCGTTCTCCCAAATTCGATTTGTTTCTCCTGTTTTGATCAACTAGAACGTACCTATCGTTTCCTAAACACAGTTCGTACTGCTCAAGCTAAATTACACGATATTTTCATAAAAAAAGACGGTGACTCTGTGAAGCTAGATATAACCGCAGACATCGCAAAGCCAGTGGATGAAGATTGGAACGACTTCCAAGACACCAAACCTGATATCAAAGATGAGAGTGAAGAGAATGAGAGTCAAATAATCACTGTAGACACGAATACACTGATGAAAATTGGGATTGAACCGGACATAAAGTCAGAGCGCAACAGTTTTGATGCTATAAACGACTCAGACGGGTTTAAGACTTCAGATGATGAAGATGAGCCTTTATTGGTCATAGCGAAGAAGAAAAAATTTAAAAAAAAGGTTAGTTACCAAGAAAATGTTGATGAATTGGAGTCTATAGAGTCATTCCCTATTATTACCTGGGATGACTACACGTGGCGTTGTGGCAACTGTGACGCTTTATTCCAAAACGCTCAGTCCTTACGTCTCCATTCTTTACAGATACATACTATCTGTTGTGTATTTAAATGTAATGAATGTGGTAAAAATATAACTAATTACCGAGCATTTGTTAAACATGTCAGAGACCACAAAAAGCTGTTAAGATACTGCTGCGAGTACTGCAATAAACGTTTCAACCGTAGCTCTCACTTAAAAAAGCATTATGCTTCTCACAAAGATGATATATACTTGCAATGTGAAAACTGTGGTTCAGCATTTGAAACGCCAGAGGAGTTACAAGACCATATTGTTATATATACAAAGGCATACAGACGGAAAATTATTAAAGGAGAAGTGCTAGATCTTAAATGTGACATTTGCAATAAAAAATTTAAATCAAGAAGCAATCTGCAACAACATAAATTATTACACTCTGAACGTACGCGTAACTTCTCTTGTCACGTTTGTGGGAAAATGTTTTTTACAAAAGGAACTTTAAGTACTCATATGATGACTCATGACGATGTTAAACCTTTCAAATGTGAACACTGTTCTATGTCATTCCGAGCTCGAGGAAATCTACAGTCTCATATAAGCTTGCATTCCGGAGCAAAACCATTTGTTTGTGAACAATGCGGCAAAAGTTTCCGAGTGAAGCGATTATTAAAATCTCATTATATTGTTCACACCGATTTAATGCCGTTCATATGTGAATACTGCAATAAAACATTCCGTTTTAAAACTCGGTTAAATCTTCATTTAAGACAGCATACTGGGGCTAAGCCGTACAATTGTGTTTATTGTCAGCGAGACTTTACGAACGGTTCCAACTACAAAAAACATATGAAAAGACGGCATCACATAGATACATCTAGGAAGAAGTTTTTAAATGTTGTTCAAGATGACAATACTGATGATGTTATTGATCAATCATGATTAATGACTGTAATTATAATTTAATCAATGGCCCATATTCCTGAAACACACTTAGTTGTCAATCTTCAGGACTTCTTGGTTATGGCTTCTGTGACCGAATAATATCACAATTCTGCCAGTATCACATACTTATACTAGATCGACAAGTGATGAAGACGAATATGTTTTACATGTAGGTACTTGGGAGTATCAGGACGTTCTTCCAACTTCAAGAGATATGAAAATAAAATCTAAAACAAATGAACACCACACAGCTCTATCTACTTTATTCTAACTATATCAAACAAATGACCTATTATATATGGTGGGTGTAATAAAATAAACTATTTAAATATATATATATATATATATATATATATATAATACCATCGTACAAAACTTTTAATATTATCTCGATCTGAGCAGAGCTTTGACAGTTAGTACAATACAAAATGGATTCAAATCTATCTCAAGCCTAGATTAATTACCGAGTGTATTTCTGTAATTTGGACCCTATATATTGTATTAAGTATAGTATGTATGTACATCTATTACTAAATACTATATTTAGGCTTATTTTAAAGCTACCATTGATTTATCACAATATCTTTGCATCACATAAGCTCATAAACCAGATATTTGGGTTATTTTTTCCTCTTAAGAGGATTGCATACCTAGTACTTGTCTATACTAAAAGAAATAACTCTTTTTTACCTCCTAATATTATCCGATTTCAGTGATTTTTTTATAGAATCAACACATTGTTTACTACGCTTGTATGTTTAAATTTATTTATTTATTTACTGGATTTATAAATTTTAAATTTAGTTAAATTTTTATTAATTAAATTAATAGTACTTTAAACTACTAAAAAAATCAAAGTGTACCCCGTACATAGTAAACATTGTGTTGATTCCATGAAATAAAAATCATTGAAATCAGACAATGTTAAGTAAGAGATAGAAAAGAGTTATTTCTTTTAGTATAGACAAGTACTGGCTATGCAATCCTCTTAAGCAAGATTCTAATTTAATGACTCAGTATCCTATTTATGTTTAGAAGAAAAGATATCAACGTCAATGAATTCCGACGGATACGGACGAATTAATGATTTGAATTGTATATAAAAATTTGTGCAATTTTTTTAATATAATTCTTTTGAAATTATAGTTATAGTCTAATATTATTATTGTAAGTACTAATTAGATGCCAGCTTAAAAAGACTGATAAAGCTTCTTAAATAAATAGATTAAGAGAATAAAGTTTTTTTGTTATTAGTTGTTATACTTTTTACATTGTTAAGCATTGTTATTTACAATAAGTAGGAGTGTCACAATCAATTGCCCTCTTATCTCAAAGGCATAGAGTACCACTTTGCTTGCCCCAAGGGCAGCTTATGATGAGTGGAATATTTATTAAAAGTACAGCACAGGTATTATAGGACAAGATTAAGGTATTTAAGTATGATTTCAGTATTTCCATACATAAGAAACTTTTGAATAATTATTTTCCCTTTAATTTAATCCATAACATAAGGGTTGGTTTTATTTTTCAGTGTTCTCCGTTATATATTGAAATTGTTTTTTTGGAGGTTTAAACTAGGCAGAGCCGTGGTACAGGCTAGTACCTACAAACATTCAAAACGGCTCACTCACACATACATGCGCATCGACGAGAGCCCTAAGCGGTTGTCGCGGTGCTGTCAGTAGTGAGGCCGCGTCAAGACGAGTGGTCACGTATAAGTTTATTTCCGCTTAACTAGGTTTAGTTTCCATACTGTTGCATCTTTATACTATGCCTGTACTATGGTAACCTCATGTTTGATATGCATTATACACACCCAGACACAGCTCAAACAGACATGTTCATGCACACGCGGTGTTCAGGTCACAAACTAGACAGAGTCTGTACTATTGTAACCTGATGTCTGATATACATACACACACCAAGACACAGCTCATGTACACAAATGTGCAACCTGTCCAGGGATCGAACCCGGGACAAGAGGCTTAGAAGGTAGGGTTGCTAACAATTGCGCCAATCAGTCGTTACTAATATGTAATGAACTGCAGAATAGTTAGATACTTAATAACGTTTCGGTATTACTCAATGTTTTATAACATAAATTTTCTAAATTTGGATGGAGGTTTATTACAATCATGAATGAACAATGAATGATTTATGGCTGAACAGATTTAGATGTAATGAGGCGCTGGAATAACACAGGAGACTTTTCATCAGGGCATCTACAAGCTGTCCATAGACAATTGATATCAGTTGATAGTAACATGAATGCAATGGTTCATGGGACTGACATAGTCAATGTGTGACTCAAAGCCCCCAAAAAAATAAGAAAATAAACAAGGATAATTTTCATCATCATTATCTATCACCATGCGGGTGAAACCGTGACGCGTAGCTAGTAATTTCATAAAACACGTCTTTTTATTATATTCTTCTTTTTATTGGATGGCTTCTGTGACTATATACATTGTCACAATTCTGCCAGTATTCGTACATGCTGAATGTCATAAAATTAGTCTATTGTACAAACTTCTGACCGGTAACCTTTACCTAGGACATTATGCATTCAAGTGACGAACTGCACTGCGTTGCAGTTCCTGGAAACTGAGTTGACTTCTGCGAAATCTATTGTATTATTGGCCAAATATGACGAATCGAGGATCAACGGGTTAACCCTGACACATTAGGGTGTGTCTCATGTGCCTGTAATTTAGGCGGCATTATTATCATTCAAACCTGGGCCCCTACTCCCAAAAACGAACTATGAAGTTTCATTTGACGGATTTCACGATTTCTACTGTGAAAGTGATCAAGCAAAAATACAGTCAAGGGTGATGAAATGTAATGACAAGTTTTTCATAAAGATTTATAAAAGGCAGTAGTTGATTGACCTTTTCATCTACTATGAACAAAGTATTCACTCGTATTAGTGTGTAGCAATTGTTATAATTCAAGCACGCAAATATTCACTTGTTATATGTTGTATATGTTATATATAAGTAGTAGGTTTGGACACGAGTAGGTACCACACAATTTCTAAAAAATAATATTAAAGACGGTTTACGCACTTACACAGAATTAAACTTCATTAAAAGCTCTGAATAGGCCATTCAGACCTGAGCGTTATTCGCTACCGCTGTGGGTAGCGAAAAATACCACGCGGAACTCTATGGGTATTTACCCATATGAAGTGTATGAAGTTCCGTAACTGCAGCTAAACTTGTACCGCCTAGCGGGGCGGTATTTTCACTTGTTTGGCGAAACTAGTTCCGCCGCCCCGCTAATCGTTTGCCAACGGATAAAATACCAAACAAGAGAAAATACCGCCTCACTAGACGGTACAAGTTTTGCTACAGTTATGGAACTTCATACTATTCACCCATAGAGTTCCGCGTGGTATTTTTCACTACCGCCAGCGGTAGCGAATAACGCTCAGGTCTGAATAGGCCTTTAATTACACATTATGATGTTTCGATTTGATATACCGATAGGTACTTATACGATCGTCACTTTAACGTAAAACACTAATCAGTCAAGGGTTATGAAATCCTTGACTGTATTTTTGCATAGATCTCTTTCACAGTATAGATCGAGAAATACGTCAAACAAAACTTCGTAGTTCGTTTTTGGTAGTAGGCCTCCTGAACACAGTATTGCGAACATTACTGATTCATGATAGAAACAGGTCGGTATGATCAATGATGGCAGTACTTACTTTTTAATACAGTTGCTCAAAAAGTTGCGTATTGCAGGGACGTGTAGCGTTCGGGATGTGGATTACATACTCGTGCTTTTTTTTACCTTTCCCGAACTCGTGCGTTCTCTTTCCCAACTGTCAAAATAATGTCTATTAAAAAGAAAAACCAACCATGAAGTTTTTACTAAAAAAAATCATAGAAGTTTTTATGATTCATGCAAATAAGTATATTTCTAAAAAGAAGCTACTAATTTGTTTCAATATCAGATTTAATGATTTGATTGAATGAGTTATGTTAGGTTTCATTTCATTTCATCTCATTAAATTTCATTTTCATTTCAATATCAATAAAAAAATTCTACCGAAGACTTGGCTGTATGGGCATAGTTCCCTTTGCCTACCAGAATGGGTGAAGAAAAAAAAATCTCTGCTTATATTCTACGGTTGGCGCCATTTTCCAGAAATTTTCTTTGCGAGTTTATTCTATTAAATTGCTTCATTTTTTCGCAACTGTATTAAAAATAGTCGTTCAGTACACGTGTGAAACTGTCATTGCTACTTGTTCCGACTGTCAACCCTCGCCTTCGGCTGCGCCTCGGCTCTGGTAGACATTTGTCGGAACTCTTTGCAATGACAGCCTTTCCCCACTTGTAATGAAATATACTATTCCCGGACAAACTCATTTACAAATAGTTCTACTACGGGTCAGTGTTTTTAATATTGTAGGTATAGTTTAGTCATAAAACAAAGAGCTTTTTGCAGCTGCACGAGAGCGTCCCGCACGCAGTCGTTACAATTTCCCGGCATACCGGGAGCTTCACCGGGGCTTACGCCAATGATGATGATGATGATGCCATTGGGCGATTCGTGAGGAAAGCGATTGAATACAACCTCAAAATGGCTATCAGGGATCGAAACGGAGTAGTAATTGAGGGCCTGCTTCAGTGCGATACGGGTACCTAAGTGAATAAGTTAATATTAGTAATTATTTAAGTAAAGCTGTATTTGACAAGGAGTAAGTACTTATGAGCATACAGAGCAGACACGCTCACGAAAAGGTGTGGGCAGGCGGTGGCGTCGATTGGTGGGTCGCCATCTTCTCTCAAATATGGTTGAGGAAGGCGATGGCTGCCACATGCGTCAACTCGTGAACGGGCGAAGACAATTATTTTTTTCAAAAATTGCGGTTATGTATTTTGCTACAGTTGTATACCTACCTAGTCAAAAAGTAAATCTGGTAGGGCGATCGTATCGGTAGGTACTTACGTACCTACTTTTTTTCCACTTGATAGGCTCTCAGTTGATGGTGAGTGCTGATGCTATCGAAGGTGGTACATACTACACCTAGAATAGCTCGTGGCTCTCAAGGATACATTCTTACATTTATGAGCTCCTAGTACTTTTGTTTTACACTTGATAGGATAGTGTTTGATCTCTTAATGGAAAGTGGTGATGCGGTCGAAGGTAGTACACACTAGATCTAGAACAGCTCGTGGCTCTCAAGGACAGCTGCCGGAACACACTGTTAGGTGTGCAGCGACAGATGTACAAACTTAAGGGGGGTAGCTAGTCAGGGGGATACCAGAAGTGCGCTACCACCATGCAGTGGCTTTCATCACGATGCCTTCACCGAAAACTGTTCAAATGAAATAGCTATTTTTATGAAAGTCACAGTGGAGAACTTAATTCATACGAACGATAGATAAATTTAAGCATGTACATACACTGACTACATGCATAAAACTAGTAAATAAATAAATAAAAATAAAATAAAAGCGAAAGGTCACTCACTCATCACGAAATCTCAGAAACTACAAGTCCTAGGAGTTTCAAATTTTGCATGCGGGTTCTTTTTAGGACGTAGGTGCTCACTAAGACGGGATTTTATGAAATTCAACCCCTAAGGGGGTCAAAAGGGGTGAAAACGTTTGTATGAAACTCCTTTGTTTTTGAACTTATAGTTGTGAAAATTTGTATTTGGATAGTTCATTCAAAATAAAAAATGTTGGCCTAATTTTTGATTGTGTGATAGTGGTGGTTAAAGATGGAGTGAAATGGAGGGGTGAAAGTTTGTATGGATAGTTTTGTGTTTTCGAACATACTGTGGTGAAAATTAGCATTTGGACAGTTTAAAATGATGATTTCAATATTTATTGACAGGGATGACTTAGGGGGGTAAAACAGGGGATATTTTTTTCAAAGTTCTTTGTTTTTGGAGCTACAATGATGAAAATTGATAACTGGATAGGTAATTTAAAATAAATTGTGATGCTTTCAATATTTTTGTCAGGGATGACTTAAGGGGGTAAAAGGAGGGACACTGTAAAAACTACTACATATTATAAACTGTAGAGGTCAAATTTCTGTACAATTAAAACTATTCTAAAAACCGAGTCAGGGGATGTAAGGAGTGAAAAATAAGTTCAAATTGTTATACGAGCTAATCTTCGAAACGACTGGACCGATTTAAATGAAATTTCGTATGGTGGTAGCTTATATCTCTGATCAACATATAGGATATTTTTGATCCCGGTAAATTAAAGAGTTCCCGTGGGATAATTAAAAATCTGTAATTACCGTATCCCGCGAGGCCACGCGAGCGTATCCGCTGGCGGGTCAGCTAGTGTACTATAAAAGTATTATATTCGGCCTAAAACCTTTGCTTGGACGACACAATGCATGGTATCCGGAGCGTGTCCTACGGCTTATTGTTTTGTTGAAACTGAATAAGACATGGCGAATGCATACCCTGTCTAGGCGTCGCCGCCACAATAAGAATGAATGGCTTTAACACGCAGGACAGTAACAGGTATATATATATACACACATCAACATGGTCTGGGGTTATTTCAATTAAACCTGAATAACTAAAATTCTATTAACTTTTTGCTAAGACACCTATTATTAAAATAAACCTTGTTTAATAGCCTATCAAATCTGATAATAAACTCTTTCAGATAAAGTTAAATTTTAAAAAACTCAGACAAAATTTCAATCTTAACTTTATTTTTGAAACATCAAAACCTAAACAAAACAACTATTTTTTTTAATAAAAATTGTTGAAAACTTGAAATTAATAATCCGTGGATCCACCTAAGACTCTCCTGACACATCTGCAGCGGTTCTGCATACTCAAAACAAGGGTGTCAATATCCTGTTGTAGAATACTGTCCCGAGTCCTGCTAAGATGCAAGAAAAGCTGGTTTTCATGCACAATATCTTCAGGGAAATTCCTAAGAGCTCTTCTCTGAAGCATATCCCAGGCATGCTCAATAGGATTTAAGTCAGGGGATTATATGCATAGTAAATGCTGCACGAAGTCAACCAAATGTAACGGCTAATGTAATGGCTAATAAATAAATGTAGGTATATAGTTATTTAGGTTTAATTGAAATATCCCTAGACCATGTTGATGTGTATATAATAAAATACAGTACCTACGCAGGTACGTACATACAAATATCTAAGTAATCACCATGGAAAAAACATATCATTAGATTTCATCAACCTTGATGGTTATTGTGTTATATTTGACCTACCCTTGACCGTCGCCGAGCACGTCTAGTGTATCGAGCTGTCAAAATGATAAGCGTACTTTTGACTAAGCTATCATAAACTGACATAATTTGACAGAACTGTCATCATTACGATCTTGACGTAGGCGTAGATCTTGTTATTTTGTCTATGCTGTGCCCAAGAATATTACGCTTTTTCACCCGCGTGGTGATGGGTGATAATGATGAAAAGGGTCCTAAGTGTTAATCCAGCACCTCATCTACCTCGATACAAAATTTCATCAAAATTGGCCCCGCCGTTTGAGCGTGAAAGTGTAACAAACATCCACACATCCATACTCACAAACTTTCTCGTTTATAATATTAGCACAGTCTATGTAAACTTTGTATGCTGTGATATAAGTAAGAAGGATATACCTACCTATAGATCACGCCTAGTACGAATAACTGTGTAAGTGTAACGTTCATGTGAAACAGTACAAACTGTCATGTATCTAGGGCAACTGTGAATGCCGAAGCGTGACGCGTTAACGCTTACGATACGAATACTTTTTCTCAGATTGTTTGTGGCTCTTGGGCAACAATTGCCTCCCAATAAAATATCTGTCTTCGTGTAAACAGAACTACAAAGCGAGAATTGCCTTGCGAGAAATTGCCTTGCGCGTGGTTTAATTATATCTGCTCTTCTAGGACAAGAGTGAATAAATCTAACACTAGTAGTTCTGCGAACAGTAGACCTCGCGAGCAGTCTTATCAGCTGCAATTTGTCGCAGTACTTCACAACCTATTATCTCGGAAACGACTTGAACAATTATACTTATATTTTTAATATGAAAAACGGGATTCACTCACGTAAGAAGTCAGATCTTTCCGACTATAGTTCCAACCACATCCGGTGGTCTTTTTCAAGGAGAGTGCAGAACGCTCGCGGTTGCGTCTCGCCTCGCACTCTATTCGCACACTATAGTCGGAAAGATCTGACTTTTTTATGTGAGTAAATCCTGTTTTTCATATTAAAAATGTGTACAAACCACGTTAGTTTTCATAATAAACTCATATTCCTTAAACTATGATACCTAATCCTTAAATACTTAAATAGGTAGCGTTACAGCAAACTTCCGCCCTTTTTAGGAAAAGTGAACTCCACTCGAAATCACTGACGACTAAAAAATTTTATATAATAGTAGAACACGCATACCAAGTTTCGTGATGATTGTTTGAAAACTGCGACCTGTACTTACAGAAAGCCAAATCTTCTACGGATATGGGAGTCCGTATACCCACTAAAAACCAGGGGGTTTCCTCGCGCTCGCACCCTGATTAAAGAAAAAGCAGATTTTTTAAGCACCTAGTGTACCCGAAACAGATCAATAGTATATTATGAAAAAAATACAAAGGTTAGAAAAGGAATAGGAAAGGAGTAATAACCGAATAGAATTCATAAATATAACTCTCTTTTAGCCAGAAAAAATCCTGAATAGGTCCACAAAAATAAACTTTCGCATTCAAACTCTCGGAATTTTCAGCGATAACACTATATTTTTTTTTAGGTTATACTTAGCCAACGTATAGTACTAAAGTAATAACCAGCAGTTTTTTTCAATTGCGGTATATACTAAATATAAAGAAAACGTACAAAATGAACGCATTTTCGCATTACATCGTCCAATCTAACAAGCGATTTTCAACCTTAGGTAAAGCATCTTAAATTATTTTAAAATTGGGGTTGGACCGCGTCTTAATGTCAGGAATGCGGGAACGCGATAGCACTCGTCCGCGGTCCCGGCGACGCTGGATCCCAACCCGATGGGGTTAACGAGGACTACGCTCTAACCCAGTCTTCTTGAGTGGCGCACGGAAACACCGCGCGCGCCGCATCGGGGCGTTGAGACTACCTAGAAAAGATTACCAACCTATTGGCTGTAATTCAATCTCTGAATTTCGAAAAGTTCAATACTTCGACAGTCGCTTACTTCGAAAACCCATAGCCCGACAAGTCATTGCTACGACAGAACATATAATATTCGACAAGAATTACTCCCACAGAACATAGCGGAGTCAGAGCAAAGTCACGATAGGTGACGTTAGATTGAAAGGTGTGGTGAGCACACAATGCGCGAGCCAAGCGAGCGTAGCGAGCGTGCCGCGGCAGTGGCCGGCGATGCGCCAGAATTATGCTAGCCTCGAGGCTAGCATAATTATACATATAATGCATAAAAAAACGCACTACGTTTGAGATAAGATTATTGTCGAATATATTATGCCCTGTTAATGACTTGTCAAACTATGTTTTTTCGAAGTAAGTGACTAATCGACATGTAGAACTTGTCGAAATTCATAGGAACACCCGCTGTAATTAAAAGTCAAATCATTTATTCAATTTAGGTACATAGCTCGGGTCGAATTGATCACTTACCTCCCGAATAACGTGACTGTTAGATACGAGTATATCGTCGGCTTACTGTGAAAACCAAATAACTGCATCGTTAATCTTTTTGAGGTAAACTCATTGGAAAGTTTAAGCTAACATTTAACCATTTTAAAACTTAAGAGCTCGGAAATAACTGATGCAAACCGATGTAATTAATATTTATTTTTAGGAGTGCCATAAGGTATATGACCAACCGGTCCTTTTGGAAAATTATGGGGGAGGCATATGTTCAGCAGTGGACGTTCTACGGCTGAGATGATGATGATATATTACCACTTTTAAGTAAAAACTCAATAAAATTGACATAAGTACCTAATATCCTCAGAGGTGTGCAGATAAATGGTTTTACTTGTACAGATAGCGCGGCGAGAGTTTGGCTTTGACCTTCGGGTGGAGGGGATTACTGCGCATGGGTACTGTCACGCACACAATACTTTTCCTTTTTTATGTACCAGGTTGGATATTTGAGTGGGTCAAAATTCATGTACCTACAGTGGTAATAATGCTAGAAAATAATACGAAATAGATAAACTTCTTCATTTATTAAAACTATTGATAGTTATTTTACTTATATAAAATGTTTATTTCCTTTTAAAGTTTACAGAGACAGCGATGAAAATTCTAAATAATTGTTTTTTAATAAAATTATTTATTCCAAGATACATGTAAAATTGGTACATACAAACAAAAGAAAACTTAAAATAATTATTAAATACAAAAGTTAACATAAAAAAAAGTCCTAGCCGCAGTGCTATTCAGATTCTGAATCAGTTAAAGGTTTAACGCCTTCTATGAAATCACCGCATGGTCCAGTGGTGCTGCCGCGACACGAAATTGTGCAACGTCTTTTGCTTGTTGAGGGTCCGGGTTTAGGGCTTCCTCGGTCGCAGTTGTCATCATCATCATCTTCATAACCATCATCAGAATCATCGTCTTCGGAACTATCATCGACGCGAATTATAAATTGCTCGGTAAGTAAATCAACTACATGGTCACTCTTGACGTACTCTTCTTCTATATCTTTTATCTTTTTACATATTTTTTCCCATTCCTGGGCACCCATTAAGGATACTTTTTCTTTGATAAGTTTGGTACATTCTTGTAAATTCCATTTAACATTTTTGCTAGCTACATATTGTTTAATAGTAGCCCATGCCATTTCTATGGGGTTGAGGTCTGGATGGTAAGGCGGTAATCTCAATATGCTATGGTTTGCTTCTGCTAAATTTTGATCTATTGAAAAAGTTTTAAATCTTTCTTTATTAGCTTTTATCAAGTTGTACAATTGTGGCTTGAGCATTGTTGAATGATATTGTATGCCTTTATCAGTTAGCCAATTCTGCATATCGGCTTTTTTGGTATTGGAGGACGGTGCTAAATCCCATTGTTTATTGTGGTATGAGGCGTTGTCGACAACCACTACAGAATTGGGTGGTAGGTTGGGAATTAATTGTGTCCTAAGCCATTTTTCATAATTCTCGTAATTCATGTTGTCGTGATAGTCCCCTGTTTTGGTGCCGGCTTTAAAAGTTAATAAAGCATTTGGTATAAACCCAGCTTCAGATCCTGCGTGGACTATCACGACTCGTTGTCCTTTAGAAATGGGTTTATTTGGTCCTTCCGTAGGGCCATCGCTCCAGGCTTTGGTTGTTGAGTGCGATGAATCTACGTAGGATTCATCTGTGTAAACAATGGGTCTTCCTTCTTGTCGATATTTTCTTATTTTTCTTAAATATTCAATGCGTTGTAATCGGATATTCGATGTTTCTATTAGTAATTTACGGTTGTTTTCTGTTTTTTTTTCCAGCGAAATCCTAACTCCTTTACAATTACACGAAGACTTGTTTCTGACCCTTTAAAGTTTATATCTTCCTCAAGTTTCTTTTTTAGTTTCCCAATGGTGGGAAGTTCATTATTCGTCTTGTGAAAATTGTGTATACATCTTTTTATAACACCTTGGTCAAAATTATCAATATTCGTAACTGGTTTAGCTCTGGGACGTTTTTATCCAGGTGTTCTGAAAATAATTAGCAAATCGGAACTCTTCGCTTGATTTACGATATTTTTTACAGTGCCAATTGAAGTCTTAGTGGCCTCCGATGTCCGTTTTTGAATTTTAGCTAATTTACTGACTACACAATTTAATTTAGAAACAGTTTCCGTTTTCATTACCTGCATAGTCTGTACAGTTTGGTTATTCTCCGACTGACTGAGTAAAGAAGCAACTTCCTCAATCTGACTTCGAATTTGCTTCGATGAATCGATACATTCGTCAGCTTCTTTCTTTAAAAAGCAATTCACGTCATATATCATTTTTCGTGCTTGCCTTTTTAAAACAATGTTTTTTTTACGCATTTTCAAATCACTTTTTAATATTTAACAAAAAAAAACTTAACTGACAAACTTAAACAAACAAACTCAACAAATAATAACAATCGACAACAATAAACAATTAACGAAAATAGCAATTCACTTGTGAACGTGATTGTACAACAGGAGTGCGCGGTACGTCGTATCGATGCGAGAGGCAGGGAACGATTGGAGCGCCAATCAGAGCACCGCATGCGCCTACACACCCGCCCCGCACCCCGCTAATTGCCCGTTGATACCCAATTTCTGATTTCTGCGCAATAACGGTCAAAGCCAAACTCTCGCCGCGCGATCTGTATATGTCTGTAAGGTACCTATATGATTTGTATATGGGCCGCTGGTATTTTTATGTTGTCTAATTGTACTATTGCCTGAAATAAAGACTATTATTATTATTAAGTATTATTACTTGTAATAAGTAAGAAAATATGCTCTAACTTCTGTTTTAGTGACTTTCAAGAGATTTGATTATAATTTTCGCATTTGTTACAGTCAACTGGTTTTACCTGAAATTTTTTTTCTTCTGTTCAAAAAAAAATTATGTTTGTTATATTAAACTACCTATTAGTATATTAAGTTTTTTTTTACGTTTAGGTAATTTTATCAGACATAAGAAGTAGTAAACATTTATTTTAAGAGGTTTAACTTTGGCATTGTATGACTTATGCTGTTTTAAATATAATTATAATATAAATATTGTTAATGAGTTTATAATGTATTTAAACTGGCTATCTCGGCACTGGTAGGTCGCAGCATTTATTATTTTCTACCGACTTCCAAAAAGGAGGTGGTACTCAATGCGACTGTATTTTTTTATGTTTGTTACGTCATAACTTTCGATAGGGTGAACCGATTATCAAAATTCTTTTTTTCTTTGATAGCTGGTGCTTCCCATTTAATTAAACTTAAGTTTTTTTTATTATTCACTTTTCACATTTTATTAAATTCGGTCCAGCAGTTTTTGAGTTAAATAACCGGAAAGTGTAAGTACCTATTTTAATGATTTGATTATATCATCATTGACGGTGAATGCAATGAAAAATTAAATGGGACTATAGTTCCATTTCAATTTCATCAAATTCGGTCCAGTAGTTTTTGAGTTACACTCCGATAACTGAATAGAATGGAAGTCGGTAGGTATTACATTTTTCAAATTATACTAGAGTCGAAAAAGTTGCATAGAACTGCGTTTTTAAGTCAGTTCGTCAAAAAGTGGAAATATGTAAGGTTTGCAGGTTTTACCACTAAGACGACGATATCCAATATTATTTATACAATAACTTCCTAGTAGTCATATAGTCAAATTACACATCATTACACTACTACTATAAAGACGAAAGTTGGTAAGTGGGTTTGTTACTTTTTCACACTAACGTCTGTACCAATTTGGATAAAATTTAGTATGAAGGTAGATGAGGTGCTGGATTAACCAATGGATACTTTTCATCATCATCATCATCCATCAGTTAAATTACCACGTGGGTATAACCGCGGGGCGCAGTGAGTTATAAATGCATTTTCTACCGACTTCCAAAAAGGAGAAGGTACTCAATGTGACTGTGTTTTTTATGTTTGTAACCTCATAACTTTCGATTGTGCACCGATTCTCAAAATTATTTTTTGTTTGAAAGCTGGTGCTTCCCGTGTGCTCGCATTTATCAAATTCGCTTCAGAAGTTTTTGAGTTGCACTCCAATAACTGAATAGAATGGAAGTATGTATTATAATTTTTCAAATTGTACTTGTTTGTTTAAAGAAGAGAATGAAAATGGCACTCAGCTTCTCTATCATAACTCCTGGTTTGTACTTGTACTAAAAACATTATACATGATTTTGAAACTTGTTTGACACAATCTTACAACTTGTTTTGTTCAGGTTTGCGTTCGCACTGCAGAAAACTGTAGAGGATTTGCGTCCTTTCTGAATCTCATAACATGTTTAGATCATCAACATGTTGTGTGACATTTCTCTTTCTTACGTATTAACACAATAACAGCCCTTATAGTTTCATATAATATTTAAGCATGAAGGGCACATTTCAGTTAGTTACAACTCTGCGTTCCGCCTGGATAGAACTCTGCAGTAGAGAGTGCGCACACACCTCTCCTGTTAAATAACGATACAAATAAATTAATATTTATAATTCGTTATTTGCGTCTTTCATTGGTCACCCTATTATTTAGATTTATGTGTGTGTGACAGTGCGTACGCCACTCTCTACAGTGGCATAAAACAGTGTTTACAATATGTTTTCATGTGAATGTTTAGGCAGAGCAAACTCACGGTTAGAGACACACACACACACTTTAACACATCAAAAATATACAAGACCCGGAAACAATTACCACTCATCACATAAATATTAGCACCGCCCGGGAAACGAACCTGCGACCCGTCGCTTCAAAGAAAGGCTCACTATCCAACTACCTATGCTAGCGGGGCCGTCACAATAAAGACAATTTTTATTTATACCTCTGTTTATAGTTTCATAAATTTGAACTATTTGAATAGTCAATTAGTCTGTAGGCCTAGCCCGAATAACTGCGTAAGTGTGACGTGTCGTTCACGTGAAACTTCGTGAACTTCGAAAAACGTGATGTAAAATACTTTGAGATATCGCCCTTGTATATAAGGTTGCTTTTCCAACGTGTTTTGTCTATCATCTTGTCATTTGTTTCACGGATGTTGTCAAAGATGCAACGATGTTTGCTCTAAAGGCCTATTCAGACCTGCAGGGCTATAATGTATCTCAGTTGCTTACAAATGTTGATTGAAATCATGAAAAATGGCGGCCCTATGTCAGTTTTGGCAATTCCAGTACCTAAGTAAAAATGTTAGTAAGTTGATCACTGAAGCTGACAAAAGTGACATAGAGCGGTAATTTTTTCAGATTTCAATCCATATTTGTTAGCAACTGAGATACATAATAGCCTAGCAGAGCGTTATTCGCTACCGCTGTGGGTAGCGAAAAATATCACGCGGAACTCGATGGGTCAATAGTATGAAGTTCTATAACTGCAGCGAAACTTGTACCGCCTAGTGAGGCGGTATTTTCTCTTGTTTGGCGAAACTAGTTCCGCCACCCCGCTAACCGTTTGCAACGAATATCTCTACCACGCGCAGTAGAGATATCCGCTTTGGTGTGATCAGTGAAATTACCGCATACCCTTTCGGATTTCTCTATCGCTCGCGGTAGCGAATAACGCCCAGGTTTGAATAGGCCTTTAGAGAGTCACTACGACGGCTGTATAAGCTGTCATAATATAAAGCGCATTTGTGACACAGATAACTCACAGTTTGTACGCCGAAGCGTGACGCGTTGACATACACTATACGAATAATTTTTCGCAAATTGTTTGTGCTACGGCCTCTGTTCTATTTCTATTAGGTATGATACCTAATACTCCCATACTAGTTTTACTATGGTACTACCACAGTCTATGTAAACCTTATGCTGTGGTACTTGTATTACTACGTATTAACGTAAATAGGTTAGTACTAGCTGACCCACCAGCGGCTTCGCTCGCGTGGCCTCGCGGAATTCGGTTAATTACATCTTTGAACTATCCCACGGGAACTCATTAATTTACAGGGATCAAAAATATCCTATATGTTGACCAGGGATATAAGCTATCTCCATACAAAATTTAATTTAAATAGGTGCAGCCGTTTTGGAGATTAGCCCGTACAAACAGACAGACGAACAGAGAAAAAAAAGTTGAATAAAATCTAAATTACTCGTAGTTCGATTTCACTCCTTAATTTTTTTCATTGTACAGAAATTCGACCTCTTCATTTTTATTAGTAAGTAGAGATTAATGTGTTACTAACAACTACAGATCTATTTAACTATCCATTATAAGTAAAGAATACCAAAAATTTAAATAGGCACAAATTATATGCAGAATATGACATGTAATACAGGCCCTTCAAAATATTATAAACCCAAAGACCATCCTGTCTTAGCTCGTGCCGCACCCATGCATACTCCCGTGCTCACCAAACCGTGCACTAAACAAAAGCAACGGATACATTACTCCAGTCGACGACAAGAAAGGCCGCGAGACAGTTTTCTAAACTAAACCACGCGAAAATATTACAAACAAATCATAAAAAAACAATTAGGCTGTATAAAATTAAACGCCATTGCGCAATCGATTAAAAAAAAGAAGACTCTTCCCTCCAAAAAAATCAAGTCAAATGGTTGTTACTAAATTATGTAAATGTGTTTATAGTGTTTGAATTATACATGTTGTAATTAAAATCGTATTAATAATTAACAAAGCATGAATTACTTAATTACTTAGAATTGAATACTTGAATTAATAATTAGAATGTGCGTTGACAGATTTAACTTTTTAAATTACTTTTTTAAAATGGACGCTGTTAATGGTGCTTGGTGGATTCATCTTGCATTATTTGCTTTCTTCACTCAGAATGCGTGTTGTCAAGACTACTTTAGGATGGTAAGTGATGAATGATAAATCAACAATTAATTACTTTCAGATTACTGCGATAGCAACTTAATTGGCTTCTCTGGCATGGATGGAGAGAGAATGTCTTTTTCTACATCCTATTGCTAAATAGGCTATATACGTATTATGATTTATATTCAGATAGTGTATTTACAGCTAGAATACGTAAACTTTATACGATTATTTTATTTATTGACATGTTAGCTTTCATTTGTTTTTATTTTTCATAACTTACTCTATATTTTTAGATTGGCGGGAAAAACACTTATGGGATTAATAATATGGCGGCTGTTGACCTATAACTTTCTAAAATTAGTATTTCATCGAGTTTTACTATACATAGAGTATTCGTATAGGTCTACTAACACGAGATTTCGCGTGTTCTGAAATAACGCAATAAGTCTAAACTATACTAGATCGCAAAAAAGCGGGTCAGTTACAAAAATGCCATAACTTCAAAATAAAATTAAAGTTTATTTGATAACTTTATACTTCTAAAATTACAATTTCTCCTTCACTATAAAAATTACATACAGCTAAAATTAAAAACACCCTTAAGGTATTAAGTTTATTAAGCTATTGCATAAAAGGTATTGTCACCTTGGGATCTGATTTAAGCTTCGAGCCGGATTGGCACACTGAAAATGAGGTTTTAAAGGTGACGGAGTATACCAGCCACCAGAGTATATTCTGACCAGCCTCCCGAGCTCATGCTTGATCGGGTTGAGATCGGCATGGCTACTATGTATCTCAGTTGCTAACAAATATTGATTGCAATCTTTAAAAATGGCGGCTCTATGTCATTTTTGACAACACCAGTACCAAAAATGTTAGTAAGTTGACGACTGGAGCTGACAAAAGTAACATAGAGTCGCCATTTTTTTCGATTTCAATCAACATTTGTTAGCAACTGAGATACATAATAGCCCTACAGGTCTACTTGATGGCCAATTCAAGCCATCAAGCTGATATTAACCTCCTGAATTTACTCTACTTTAACCTGAGCGGTGTCAGGAGGCCTACTCCCAAAAACGAATTACGAAGTTTTGTTTGACGTATTTCTCGATCTCTACTGTGAAAGTGATCTATGCAAAAATACAGTCAAGGGGATTGAAATGTAATGACAGATTTTTTCATAATAGTTAGTTATATTTGTATCCAGGCATTGTGTTTAATTAGAGGCTGATTGACCTTTTGGTCTACTATGAACAAAGTATTTACTCGTATTACTGTGTAGCTTTAAAAGTAGTATGTTTTGACAGGAGTACCATTCGATTTCTAATAACGAATATTAAATACGGTTTACGCACTTACACATAATTAAACTTCATCAAATTACACATTATGATGTTTAAATTTCTTATATCATCATCACTTTAACATAAAACACTAATCCCTTTATCTATCATTGCATTTCATCACCCTTGACTGTATTTTTGCTAGATCACTTTCACAGTAGAGATCGAGAAATCCGTCAAACGAAACTTCGTAGTTCGTTTTTGGTAGTAGGCCTCCTAACCGGGCGTTATCCTGCATCATCATCTATCCATCACCCATATCTACAAACTAGCTACGCTTCGCCGTTGATGGATAATGATGATGATGAATTAATACCTTATAGCCTATGTTCATCAGGGACAATGTAGCAATCTAATGTTGAAAAAAATGTTTAACCAAAAAATTTAACCGACTTCAACACCAATAAGTGTGAAATAACTTGTCGAAGTCGGTACCATATGCAGAATATTGTGATAAAAGGTACCTACTTTGAACTAACATGGTAGTGATTTTAACAAGTTATTTGTTACACACTTTTTGTGATGAAGTCGGTTGAATTTTTTGGTATTTTTTTATTTAAGTATAAATATAGATAGAGCATATATTAGTATTAGTTGTCTGTGGTTCCTAATGGTTCCTCCAAACAATTAAAATTAAAAAAAAAAAACCCAATTCCATTCCATTCAGTTATTGGAGTGGAACTCAAAAACTACTGCACCGAATTTGATGAAATTTCTAAAATGGAATACACGGCAAGCAAGAGCTTTCAAACAAAAATAATTTTAAGTATCGGTTCAACCAGTCAAAAGTTATGAAGTAACAAACATAAAAAAGACAAAAAAAAATTACAGTACAGTATTACCTTTTTGGAAGTCGGTAGAAAAATGTCTTAAGGTCATAAAAAGCTTGTCATACCATCTACACTACCTAATTATGCTACTATATAGAACAACGTGGATACAAAAACCCAAATTCGCCAGAAATTACTCACGAATAAGCAATTGGTCGAGTCATGCAATCTTGAACATGCCAAGGAGGCTGCACCACAAAAACTGTCGTTATGTGTACCACTCCATGACAATGTCACACAATGGATGTGGAGTCTGCTAGTAGGCCTCTCTGAGGTGGCATAATCTGTAGATTTAAGGTGCTGTCATATCATGATGTCGATAAAAATGAAGGTTTTAAAGCAGTTTATCTCATGTAAAACCAAACTACAAAAATAATGTGATATTTCTAAGACTTATAAGTACACATTGACGGAATTAAACACATACTTTAACATACTACAGTACATAAAAAAAATTAAAAATACTTATTTACTTAATTTAACCTTGAACCCGTTGAATGGCGAGTCGCCTTATTTAGCCAATAATACAATAGATGTCGCAGAAATCAACCTACTTTTCCAGGAACTGCAACGTGTGTGGTTTTTCTCTTTATATACTATTGTACTTCTCCTGATACACATATCATAAAATGGCAATTTTTAATACACATACACTGGCGGATTATTTTTATCAGTTTATCTCATAAGCAGCGATTTAATTAAAACTACAAAAATAATGTGACATTTCTAAGACTTCTAAGTACACATTGACGGAATTAAACACATATTTTAACATACTAGAGACCTACATAAAAAAATTAAACATACCACTTAATTCCATTTTAAAAACTTTTTTCTCTTTATTCACTATTTTATTTTTGTCACGAAGCACATATCATAAAATAGCAATCTTTAATACACATACATAATTTTTTTTATTTTAGAGTGCACGTAATTTTTTATGAATTTTGTACGTTTTACGCAATGCACTTGCTTGATTTCAAGTAAAGGAAATTGAAAAGTCAGCCAGCCAGAGCTGACAGCGCCTTAAAGTTAAGGGGCTTGCCTACGAAGCAGATATGAGATTAAAAATATCTGTATCATATAAGTTTTTAAACTATCATGGTCACAAACATAAGAGGTATTCAAATTATCAACGGGATAATTTGAATGCCTCTTATATCTGTATCAATCAATAAATAGAAGAATTGAGCCCTGATTGAATGACTGACAGACAATGCACAGCCTAAACCGCTGGTCGTAGAGACCTGAGACTTGGAGGGTGTTTTTGACGTTATTCTCTTGGTGGGTAGAGGTGTACTAAGAAAGGGTTATTCGATTTTGAACCCCTAAGGGGGTAAATTTGGGTAAAGAAGGTCTGTATGAAAGTCCTTTGTTTTTGAACTTATAGGTGTGAAAATTTGTATTAAGATAGTCATTTTAAAAAACAATGTAATATTATTTAACTTGTATATTGTTACAATAATTCTTATCTAGAATAAAAATACCCTACGCGGACGAAGTCGTGGGTAAAAGCTAGTACATACTAGAGTTTCATTACGAGTTTGTGATCTTTCGGATTTACAAGACGGTTGAAAACGATTTTGAAGAGTTACCTTTTGAACTTTCGCACAGTCCTCCTGACGGAGTACTAGGTACCTACTTATTTGCTTGTTATTCAACCATGAAGCAGTAGTGTGCAAACAATACTGTGTTTCATTGAAGGGCAGTTTCCAGCGAAATTACAGGGCAAAAGGTTTAACATTTTATATCTGAGGGTGACGTATACAGTGCATTTCCATGCGCGGTTTTGAACTCCTTACTATAAAATGTGAAATAAAGATAGTCGAGTTTAAACCGTGGTTTAAGGGAACATCATAATATAGAAAATTTGCTTAAATCATGTTTTTTTTACTGCTTGGCTTACAGTCATAAGGTCCGTATCCGTGGTAAAAAATTTGAATATTTTTAAGCACGTTTGTTTTGTTAATAAGACCTAATAAACATTTTGAAATTTAAAATATTCAAAATGAAAGTAAGAATTGTATATTATTGTTAATACAAAAGATTGTGTATTTTTTAATATTATATAGATATACGACTCCTTTACTACAAATATAACTAGAACTAAAGTATACAATGAGAGTTTCCTAAAATAATAAAAAAAAACTTGAGAGGTGTCAAGGGACACCCGGATGGAACGAAGTTCCACATCAGAAAAAAATATGCTAAAAATACAAAACCATGGTAAATATTCCAATAATAGGTTCCGACAATCGCGCGTATAGGATTACTTCAATAAAACCCCTTTCTGCGTATGGGAAGTGTTCAAAAATATATATTTCTCAAAATTACATATAACATCCAGTGAATGAAATACCTCCGCGAGCTAACTTTACCTGAGTCGCCATCTAGTATAAATTTACGGAACTAAATGGCGCCACTTGCTACGATTACAACATCTGGCTTGCTTTCTATAAGAGAGTGAGAGACAGACAGAGAAACATGCGACGCCGCACTTGCATTCTATAAGAGAGAGAGACAGACAGACAGCTTACTATAGCAAAAAGTGTCGTGACAACTTTTCGTAAGAATTTTTTCCGTCTAGCCCCCTTTCACAACGCGCGATAAGGAACTTCGTTCCAATAAGTTTGAATTGTGAATTCCTAATCAGATGCCAGTAGCTCTACCATGAGTTGGCAACATAAATGTCATCTATAGTCGATACTCGAACTCGGCTATCTATTAAGCTTGTGATTGGCGTACTCGCTGTCAATTTTAGTCCCACAATTGACCGCAAGGTGGCACTGTTCAGTTTTTCATACATTTTCCGCGGCAGTCGATAGCGAGGATCGATTGGTGTCAATGTTATAAACTAATTAATCAACTAACCTACAGATGATATTTGACACCAAAATGGGCAGTTCGACAAAACGCCAATTTCATAATATGTAAGGACCTAATTTTTTTTTTACTTTTGACTGATAGTATACGAAAATTTAAAAAGGATTATAGTCCTGAAAATCGTTTTCAAATCACCTAAAGTATCCCGACAGTGTTATTGTCATACAATTTGGTTACAAATTGTTATAACAAAGCGTATACTCTACCAATCGGCTGAATTTACAACACCCTTATTGCTATTGTTGTATAATTGACAGACAGACGGACGGACATCGAACAATGGGTATTATATTCACTTTCGCTGATCGAACTGCGATAGTTCATTCTGAAGTTTGCGAGCAGAACTGGTCAGGCGTGGAGACTGTCCTAAATTATATGAGAAAATATCCCCGAAAGACCACACAATAACTATAACTAGCTGACTCACCAGCGGCTTTGCTCGCTTGGGATAGGAATAGGCCAGTAAAAATAGAATTTACTTTGCACTAAATTTCCGATCCAAATTATATTTTTTATAAGGTTTAGGATCACTTACTGAGCATAAAATCGCAATATTATGCTGACAGATCCAGATGACGCCACAATCGCCAACTTGATAAAACGTTTTCGGCCGATATCTCGGAAACTATGCACTTTAGGGCAAAAGTCATAGAGAATATTATTATAGAGAATAAAATTTCGCATCTTTTGTTTTGGTAAACCTTTTTTCTAAAACTTACCGTTTACGAACGTTTTTTTAAGATGGCGATTGTGGCGTCACCTGGATCTGTCAGCATTTTGTGATTTTATGCTCAGTAAGTGATCCTAAACCTTATAAAAAATAAAATTTGGATCGGAAATTTAGTGCAAAGTTAACCCAAAAAAACGTCTATTTTTACTGGCCTAGAAACCACAACAATAAAATGAAATGTTACTCTTTAGGGGTGAAATTTTCAGAAATTCTTCCTTAGCATAGGTATGCATATATTTTTTAATCAATATAATTTTTTTGTCGTCACCGATTTTTGAGTGGGGTGGGTACTTTCCTAAAAAGAGGGTTAGTTGCTGCGCTATTTACCGCCTGATTCGAATTTCAAATATGAGCATAATTGTTCAAGTGGTTTCCGAGACAATAGGTTATGAAGTACTGCGACAAATTGTCCTGTGAGTCTGAGTCGCACAACTACTACTATAATGAAGGTTATATGTTACAAATATATTTAATTTAGACAAAACATAACGACAGGAAATCCTCAGAGTATTAAATGAGTTACAACCGCATCAAACTTAAGTTGTTTAAGATGACCTTCCTTGTAATGACTAACTACATATGTGACACAATGTCATTGCATCGTCACTGTAATAAATGCGTTGAAAAAAAACGGCTACTTTGACTGACCTACAAATTGTTGTAGGTCAGTCAAAGTAGCCGTTTTTTTTTCAATCTCGCACTAAATTTCCGACCCAAATTTTTGATATATGGTTTAGGGTTACTTCATCATCAACATCTAAGACGTCCAATGCTGAACATACGTCTCCCCCACACATTTCCAAAAGGACCAGTTGGGAGCGGCCTACTTTCAAGGTCGTCCTGCTACCTTTATCAGGTCGTCAGTCCACCTTGGCCGTGGACGATCTACGCTGCGCCTGCCGGTCCATGGTCTCCGCTCTAGAACCTTTCGGCCCCATCGGCCATTTGTTCTGCGTGCTATATGGCCTGCCCACTGCCACTTCAACTGGCTTATCTTCTGGGCTATGTCTGTGACTTTAGTTCGTCTACGAATCTCTTTTCAGATTCGATCACGTAGAGAAACCCCGAGCATAGCCCTATCCATAGCTCGTTGTGCGCCTTTGAGCTTGCTTATGAGGCCCATAGTAAGAGACCACGTTTCAGTGCCATGGTACTGGTAACACACATTAGGGTTACTTAATGAGCATAAAATTACGAAACGCTAACATATCCAGGTGGACATATCCAGCTTCAAGCGCCACCTTGAAAAAAGTTTTCGGCTGATATCTCGGGAACAATGCACTTTAGGGCCAACGTCATTCAGACCATTATTGTAGAGAATAAAATTTCTCATCCTTTATTGCTTGTCAACTTTTTTGTAAAACTTACCGTTTACGATTTATGGCTCATTTAATGAACCGGTTTTGATGGGATCGGAGGGGATGGGAAGAACAATGTAACGGATTTTTTTCGAGTGGTCTCTACTCTACTATAAAGTTAGCAGTTTTATTTTTATAGAAAAAACCAGTTCATTACATGGACCATAAATTGTAAAAGGTGTCGTAACGGTTGATTGAACAAGATGGCTTTAAACTCCACCTGGATCTGTCAGCATATGGTGACTTTCTGCTCAGTAAGTTACCTTATAAAATTTTAGATCGGAAATTTAGTACGAGGTTTCATTGTATTTTCTACCGACTTCCAAAAAGGAGGATGTACTCAATTCGACTGTAGGTTTTTTTATGTTTGTTACCTCATAACTTTGGACTGGGTCCACCGATTCTCAAAATTCTGGTGGTGCTTCCCGTGTGGTCCCATTTAAATTTAATCGAATTCGGTTCAGTAGCTTTTGAGTTACACTCCAATAACTGAATAGAATTGAAGCCGGTATTGATTTTTTTCAAATTGTGTTGTTAGTAGCCTATTTAATAGGTATTCTAAGTTTTGGTTTCGTTTTTATAATTTATTTTATATTTTACTGTTTTCGTTACTTTTTACATTGATTTAAACCGAAATCAATTTGGATAAATAGATTTTTAAGTGCTCATGAAATATTAGATACGAAAATATTATAATTTACTAAAAAGTAATGATAGTTAACTCTTGAAGCAACATATGATTTAAAAAAGTAGCTTGCCATTTGCGGAAAACCCCGCGCTTTTCACCTTTAGATAAATTTCTCGCGGTAATTTAATTGTAGTAAAATATCTATTGAACCTATTTTGTATCTGTAAACGGCATAAATTTACACTGGTTATCCAGCATATACACTTTGATTGTAAGAATATGTTATCTATTTCATTTTAGTCAAACCATAGCGGTAAAGTCGACGATATTTCACAAAGAGGCAACAATGGAATTTAAAAAATTATTGGTTTACTTCTGCACAGACCAATAAAATCTCTAAAGTACGCGTAAAAGGTGCATATACAGGGTGTTTGGTAGAGGGACCGACAAACCAAATGAGCGTGTTCGGGGGCCCACTTGGAGAATACAAGTTGGCCAAAAAAATCCCACAAAAAACATCCTATATATACGTATACAACGATATTTTAGTCTTTGAAAACCTATAATAAAACCTATAATATAAAGAAAAAAATCCAAATAGACTGTTCTAACTTTTAAGTGCAATCAACGAGGCGAACGCAAAATTGCATGACTTTGTACACTTTGCCAACACTCCTGCTACATTTGCGGCTCTGTGACCAGAATTTAGTATGCCAATATACTTAGTGTTTACTAGCTGAACCGCCAGGGACTTCGCTCGCTTGGTCTCGGTATAGTGGGAACAGCGCCGCTTTGGAATCTCCAGGTCCTGGGTTCAATACCCGGGTCAGACAGTTATTGAGTTTTCAGACCAATAAATGTTCAATAGAAATTCCGGAGTCTAGCAGAGATTTTAGCCGTAGCATAGAAGTTTATGCGCGCCGACCAGTCAATCGAGACCCGAGTGTTTTATATGAGACCGTGTATCATACAGAGATCAAGCCATCTTGGATTAATGTAACGGATCAAAATAAAAAGGTCATAGTTAGAAGCTCCGGGCTCTATTCTATCCATATACCAAACTTCATCGAAATCTGTATGGTGGTTTTTAAGTTATGTGTGAACATACAGACAGACATAATTTCTTTTTTCAAACACGTCTTGCTCTGTTTCAGTTAGTAATTTTACCTCTTCTGGTCTACATTTTTTAATATTCCTTCCAAGTACTTATTGGCCTCTACCCCTTTATCTATGTATATAAAAATGAACCCCAATTTCTCGTGGTCACGCTTTAACTTGAGAACGGATGAAACAATCTCGCTAATTCTTTTATTGTTGGTTTAATTATTGTCAGGAAAAGGTTCTTATGAAAGAGAAACCAAGGTAAGATGGGAGGTTATGGCGAGGCCGAAGGTCGAGCCTACTACGCGAACGAAGTCACCGGCAGTCGCTAGTTATAAGTATAGATTACACCGATTGTACACAATTACAGATCGATGGTAAACAACAATAACGAAGGCAAGAGACAGTAAAAAGTAGTAAACACAAACATTGTCATAGATGTGTAGCCACGCGTAGAGACCCTTCTAAAGCAAGTTTAATTATATGTGACGGTCTACTTTAAGTCTGGTACAATCAAAATAAAACCAATCTAGTGCGATTTGGTCCTCTACGTCGTCTTATCAAGTCAATTTAAGTTTCACTTATGGCATTTTCCCTATGGCACTTAAAAAGCAGTTGTAGTTCCTATTTACAAAACTGGCTATAAACTAATTCCATCTAATTACAGACCGATTTCTCTTTTGCCAATGTCGTCCAAAGTTTTGGAAAAAATTGCTAACTTGGTTAATGTCATATTTAGAGAAAAATTAAGTGCTAGCAAAGAATCAGCATGGTTTTCGAGCAGGAAAATCTAATGATGATGCTGGGCTCCATCTAACGTCTCTAATTACCAATCATATAGATCAAGGCCGAAAATGTATCGGTCTCTTTTTGGATCTCCAAAAAGCATTTGATACAGTTTCGATACCAATACTTTTGGCAAGGCTGGAAAGTGTTGGAGTTAGGGGAGTCGTCCTCAAATGGTTTAGCGACTATTTAACGGGCCGAAAACAGCAGGTAAAGGTAGATAATTTCTTTAGTGATAGTGCTATCTGTAACTTCGGTGTACCTCAAGTATCAACGCTCGGTCCTTCTCTATTTTTAATTTACATCAACGAGCTATTTAGAACACATCTGACCTCTGCCGAGGTGCTCATGTTTGCGAATGGCACTGTCTTTTGTTTGACGATGATAGCTGGGCTGAGGTGTACAATAAAGCAGAATTAGGCCTATCTTCTGCTATACGGTGGCTAGAAGATAATCTTCTATCTCTAAATTCCAACAAACATAATAATTAGCTTTTATTTATTTATTTATTTATTTAAGTTCACAAAATCCACAGATCTTAAGCATAATTAAATTAACTTAATAATAAGTCTCACATCCAATTATGGATTTACTTTATATAAAAAGAAAAACGTAATAGAGAGCAGAAAATTTAAAAGTGTTACATTTACAAATATATACATCTGTTGAGCAAAAAGTGGGTATCCGACATGTGTACAGGCGACAATAACCACAGTGTGCGTGCAGTGTGTGTGTTTGTTGCATGTGTGTATGAGGGTCAACAAATAGTATACATATAATAATATGTGTATAATAATATTATAAATAATAATTAAGTTAATCTTTAATTGAGTGTTAATATAATACAGTTAATAAGAATAAACAAGGATAAGGATATCTATCTTTCGTGTTAGCGGTCACAAAATTAAACCATCCCTTTATCCAGTTGTAGGTACGAGTAGGTTCTTATAAACATCCATTATTTAATATATTAATAACAGAGTGTCTGAAGCTTTGTTTTTTACTATTAAACAAGTCAATTGAGCTAAAGTGTTTATTGAAGCTTTTTTGCGTTCGACACACAATGGAGTTTTCAAAATAATTAGAATGTGTGCGCGGAAGGTAGGACACAGGCGTGTGCCTTGTGCGGAGTGTGCGGGCACTCAGCTGCAGGAACATATCCGTTAGGGCTGTGCTGTCGATGGCACCATGGCACACCTTATGAAGAAACAGCATATCAAGAAGCTTACGTCTGTCTTGAAGTGATAAGCAGTTATGTATTTTGCAGGATTCTTCATAATTAATACATTTATGACTTTTAGTAAAACAGAAGCAGGCAGACCACCTGATAACCTCTTAATTAAAGCTCACACTTACCCTTGTAACCTTGTGTGTGTTTGGTATAAAAATACAAAGGAGTGTAATAAACAGAAAAAAATGTTGGATGAAGGGTAACGTGGTACTTATAATTATTACCAAAATGGGTAAAATGACCAGGCTATTGATATGAACTTATTAGTGATAAGGGCGATAGTGGGCTATGGACGTGAATACGGCACCTGCCAATTTCAGTCTTATTTTAAAATATTAAGGTGACTTGCCACCCACTAAACGGGCCCCCCAAAAGGGCCACCATCAATGGTGACAAAAGGGGCAACGTTGGTGTGATGTCTAAAAGGGCGTCGAGAGGTGCGCTGCGGTTTCACTAGAGCGCTACTACCGGTACTTCCACCCTTGGAGCTTTTTGTTACTTGCTCTTGCGTGTCCACCCCCAGACGGCCAATTAAGGCAAGCCAGGGGTCAGGGGACTCATTTAGCCCCAGGGAGAATCAGGGTCCACGGTGTCGCCACTCACCGACGGCTCGCCACAAGGCCGCGTTTATTATTTTTTATTATTATTATTATTATTATTATAGGAGGCTTGCCACGCATATTATTTAAGAACCGCAGAAAAACCGTTCACCTTTTTAAAGTTAAAACTTTTTAAGGAGCGTTGGACACTTTTTGAGTGAACAAAATCATGGAACGTGGATGGCGTCATCTACCAGCGTCACCGTCACCGAACGCTTTGTCATAGATAATTTAGTTTAGAAGTGAAAACTACTTTAGGTGCGATAATGGTTTCCATGACTACCTATTGTTGTTGATTGTGTGTCTTAAAAAAATCGAATAGATTTCACTTCTACCGGCAGTCCACAAAGACTGTCCCGCATGTTATTTTTTGTATGAACTGACGTTACCATGACGCTCTAAATCCGCTCAGTAGACCAGGTTACAAACTTCTAAGCGCCTGCCAAAGTTAGTTAAAGTAAAGAAGAATGGCAAACCTCTGTGTGTTTTGGGTACCCTACATAGACGGACCCACGAGAAAGGAAACCATGCAAAACCAGTAGTCCTTAGTAACACTAAGGTATTATAAAATTGTACCATATTTTTTTTAAGTTGGGGTTTAAAAGTTATGGGTGTTATTTAAATGGTTAGCATAGTATTAGTATTTTTGAAAGAAGAAAAATATTATCTGTCAGCAGAAATAGCTAATTGGTCAGCAACTCATGGCCAGCAAACATTTCAAAACCAATCAGCAATTTATGTCATTCTGGATGGCTGTAATTATTTTTGTACTGCATATTAATTATATAAGCAGCCATAAGCTGTTCCTGTTTTATAATATTTGGGTAAGCACTCAGTCGCCGGCCGCTGCCGCTGCACGCTCGCTTCGCTCGCTCGGCTCGCGCGTTGTAGTCACAAGTAACCTAACACTCCTCCTCGCTACGCTTGTCGTCGTACCTATATATGACTTTGCCCTAGACTAGTATAATTACATATGTAAGATATGATATAGACATGTTTTCTCTGCTGATCAATCATAAAATCTTGCTGACCAAGTAGTTATTTTGCGGACCGAATGTTTATTATGCAAACTCATGGTATTGTTATGCTGCCTATTAATGATTAAATTTTTGACCATTATCAAAATTATCTGCGGAACAAAGATTGCTGCCTGATTTTTATTATTGCAGACAAAATCTTTGTATGCTGACTAAATCATTTCAATGCTGGTTTGGGTGGGCTCACCAAATTTTATAATTGCGTATCATTTAATTACTTCTCAAAAGTTATCAGCATTGATGTTTTTTCTAGGTTTAGTTAGATAGGCAGAATTCGTTAGCTTAAAATATCTGTCTGGGTTTTCCAAAAGAAATCTATCGTAATAGAGGAACGGGCGCTAGGCATTAGGTATCGTTATCGTAGGTATGGACGCAACTACATAAACTGTATGTGATAACATGATAAAACTTACTTGAGAAATGGCAAATGTACAACACGTACGAATCCAACAACAAAGAAAAATTACATGACAAAATGACACCAATAGTGTCACTTTGTCATGTCATTTTCACTCTTTTGGCAGAATATACGTAGCATCAAGAAAGTTGTATAGTATCCTATAGTCTAGAACTGAATAGCGTTTCGTTATTGCCCACAAGCATCTTCTGCGTATTAATTTTATTGTTTTACATTTAGCTTTTCTCATTTTTCCCAACTGCTAATTAAATATAAATATATGAATTATTTGCATCTACTAATAATAAATAAATTTGGCATAGTTTCATTCTCAGTGGGTACCCAGATGACCATTCTCCTTTTTAGAATTCACTAGCTTTTTCAAGCAAATCTAGCGATGTATAGGTACCTGAAAATTTTAGTTAATATTTCAGTCAAAGTTTGTTCAAAGAATGCTTTATAAATTTTATACTTTACTTTTGGTGCTGCGTTTTTTAATTTTTAGTAATTTATGTTCTATAGCATATTGAAGTTAAACGATAACTCTGTTGAAGTATATAATTAGCTAACAATTGTAAAATAACGAAATTCACCGACATAACCCAGAAGATTAGCCAGTTATATATATAGTAGGTATAATTATATAAGTATAGTTTGTATATATTATAAGTAATTTTTTCTAGCTATATTCTTGAGTTTTGCTACATTTAGTGTTTAGTACACTAGTTTTACACACCACCGCCTTTATAAGTTTATGCCTATTTCTTTCCGTGCATGGTTGTCTGGACGAAATCGCTCTGAGCGATAAGACCGCCCATTGTGACACTTTTAATTTTAATTATTTAATTGTGAAATATTTTTGATTGTATTATAATTTTATTCTTATTTCTTTATTTGTAACATATATTTGTATTGTGGTGTTTCAATAAAGAGTTAATCTACTCGTATTTGAAATATTCAAATTACCAACGGGATAGTTACCGTGTATATTTTCTGTGAGTTTCCGATATTTCAAAAATGGACAGTGCAAACAATAGTAGGGCCTCGCATAACAAACGAGTACGGAAGAGATTAGACCACTTCGTCTGCTCGTAAACATTCAACCGCCCGCAATTCCTCAGTTCGTGATCATGGTGCTTGCAACAGTGCCAAAATATCGGAAACTCACAGAAAATATACATGGTAACTCTCCCGTTGGTAATTTGAATATTTCAAATATAATAAATGTAACATACGTCACTCATTACAATCAGTGCGGTCCCAATTTAGCCATAATCGATATTAGCGCGATAATAATCGGTCCCTTTCACCGTGAGCGTGATTACGATGGCCCACGCTACGTCATAGATGACGTCTTAACTGCCGCCATATTGACGATTACATGAACCATGCTCTACACCAAAATCGTCGTGAGCGTTCTGTCAAAAGTGACAGGTGTTTGTTTATTTCTACAATGTCTTTACTGGTGTCCCTTGTTTTGATGTAAAAGTTGTAAAAGTCGGTCCATCCATTCCATTATTTCTTTTTAATCCACATACCACATAGTTAACCTTCACACTATGCACGTTATTTTTATGAATTTGTTTTTCGCGCGCAAATGGTTCGTTATTGCTACAACTCTGGTCCGATTTATCAACACGCTTACAGTGCCACGAGCTGTCACAATCGCGATATTTGTCTCGGACCGGCTTTAGTAGACGTTAGCACTGTGAGCAAAAATATCGCAAAACGGACCGCTGTGTATATCATCAGCTATCTGCCAGTGGTTAATTGCATCGGCCCGCAAAAAGATTCTCAGTTATAGAATTAAAACTTAAACCTTTTTTCTTGTTCGCAGGGATCCAACACGAACTCCATGGAGGCGGCTCAGTTCCTGCGAGAGTATGACCGAGAAGCTTCTGGAATGTGCTATAGGTTCGATATTCCATGTTATAAAGAATTGAAATAATAATATTACCTATGTATATAAGGTCATTGTTAATTAGTGCACAATATCGAATGGGTTGGTTTGGAATCGATAACTGCAGTGCAAGTACCGCAATAGTCGTTAAATTTGTCGAGTCCGTAAAAATCGTATCGCTACCAGCAAGTATGGAAGTCATATCGACAAATTGTCGACAGTATGTCGATTATTACAAATTGTTTGCATTCCACAATGCATCCTATCATTTGAAGATTTCTACGAGCATTTCGCTCTTCTACGATCAAAAGAAGGCCGAAGTCTATTTTTTATTGAATACTAGCTGCGCCCCGCGGTTACACCCGCATGGTGATGGATGATGACGATGTTGATGAAAATTCGTATGTGTTAATTCAGCGCCCCATCTACCTCCATGCCAAATTTCATTAAAATTGGGCCAGTCGTTTGAGCGTAAGAGAATAACAAACATACATTCATCCATAAATACAAACTTTCGCGTTTATAATATTAGTAAGATTAAACACAACTAAACAATATCCCCATTCCCGTCGCCTGTCGATAAGCTATATCGAGGTCGTTTTCAAAGCTGACAAAACAATCGTTAAAATCGAAAAAAAACGATCTCAAATGTAATTTAACAGTTGCATGCTAGGGTTGTAATTATAATCGTAAAAGCTTATCGAATTTGTCTACCGATCGCTTTATTTTGTTACTTACTTGCAATGATCGACAAAATATTAATAAAAGTAGGCATTTTTATTTGAAGTATGATGAATTCAAAACTCCAATTTATCGATCGGTAAGTTCGGTACTTGCACTGCTGGTCATGAAAGTAAAAAAAAATTACATTCCTTTTTTATTATTATGAACCCATATTCGCCGCTCCACGGCTAAGAGCCATAGTGCAACTGAACGCACGACCCGACGCACCGCTACGTCACAGAATAGAGAGCAGTAAACACGCGAGACATACCTACCCGCTTAGAATAGGTACAACGACGTAAGAACCTACCTACTAGTGTGGGCACTAATTAACGTAAAAGCTAAATAGTGTTAAAAGTTAAATAGTGATCACCACACTTTTAATACTAGAAATACAAATAGGATAGCTGTACCTAGTTTTAAGACTTGCGAAGACTAATAAGTCATTCCTAGGAAATTGTGTGCGTTTTTACAATAAAATCCCAATACACATAACTGAGCTCACAGAGGGAAAATTCAAGTTGACTGTAAAAACGTTTTAATAAAAAAAGCTTACTATAAAGTTCGACATTATATAGAAGATAAAGATGCTTGGAATACTCCACTTCTGGCAAGCTGAATCTCTGCCACCCATAAAATGTAATATTTGTAGTACCTAAGTAGAAACATTGTAAACATGTATATAAAAAGAATGGCCCCGAGTTTCTTGCCGCTTCTTCTCGGTAGGCTCTGTATATTTTGGAACGCGGGGGTAGAGTCTTTAAAGTACATTTTAATGAAAAGTTGACGTTCATAAGTGCGTCTTTGATGCCTAAATTGAATAAATGATTTTGACTTTGACTTTAACATATACCTTATAGACAAACTTATTACAGACAAAAGTGCATACTAAAAACACAGACCAGAGTATCCTTATAATAATTAGGTACATAATTTTTTCGTCTATTATTACTACGCCACCATTCACCTCCGTCCCCCTAGCCCAAGCCACGCTTGGGCCCGTCGTTTAATAGTCTACATTCTGGAGGTCATTGTCGCCTTCAGCCTAGTTAGTCAGGGATGATCCTGCTTGAGTATTAGTAAACAAAGAAAGAAAGAAAATAGATTTATTCAGGACATCACACAACATAACATACAAAAATACTGACAAAATAGGACAACCATCATAATAATAATGTTGCGTAATGCCATGAAAGAGCTCCGACTCAGCATACGCTAGGGTAAACCCAAGCACTGATTTTCAGTCGGCGCTCCTCACTAACATCACGAACGTAACTAGTGACACAACGGAAACAAATAAAGAATAGAAAATAAATAGAGATACATAGTATTAAGAAACAGTCAAGAAAACAAAAACAAACAAGATGGTGCATTCCGAGACACTTCGCGCGTTGCCGACAGCCAAGCGTCGGTAGTACACCTTTGGTTCCTCATAACTCGGAATGTCGACTATTTCCCGGGTCGCAGCAGGTCCCAATTGTATGCAAGCTTCTGTGTTTGTGGCTTTATTATTACTATACCTTTCAGTTACACGCTGTATATACAGTTATAATATCTCAAAACATCTTTACTATATAAGTTATCTGTTAATTAGTGCACAATATTGAACAGGATGGTGTGGAACCGATAACTGGTCATGAAACTAAAAGAAGCCGTCGAGCGTTCAGCCGCGCAATGGTTATTAGCTGCGCTGCGGAGCAATGAACATGGGTTCGTAACAATAATCTCATTGTGACCGGTAGGTCAAAGTAGACGGGAAAAGGCCTCGTGGTCGCAGCCCAATACGTTGGTCCGACCAGATCCGCACCGCGCTCGACTCTACGTTTCACAACGCCCTCCACGCCGCCAGAAACAGAAACAGATGGAGAACAATCATAAGACAGAAGGTGATTCCGAAGGGAGGTCACGACCCTCATCACTGAGGAATACGACGCAAGGAGGAACAATAAATACATGTATTTTTTCCTTAACTATAATGACCAGTTATCGATTCCAAACCACTTCATTCAATATTGCACTCTAACTAACAAAGACCTTATATAACATACTATGAATTCAGAACGAGCCCCAAACTAGACGAAGCCTGTATCTTGGGCACCCTTGCAGACTACGGTAGCTAAATGACTTACTTGTAGGAAGGATGATTATATTATAATCATCTTTGCTTGTGGTAAATGTTCAGGGGGCCGATTCCACTAACAATTCCTTGCTTTCCGAGTCGCGTCAACACTGCTTTTGGCGATATTATCACTATTTTCCATTCCGATTCAAAATCGCGCTTTTGACAGGTGAGATCTGTCAACCATTCGGAATGGGTTGAAATCACGCTCACGTTGCTCACGGCATGGAATACACGCACACACAGACAGATCCTAGCTATCACAACACGCACACATCAAGAAAATGTCATTTTCGACGGACTGCTCACGGTGATTTCGGTTTGTAGCGTGGTCGTTGAAATCGCACATGATTTGGAATGGTGATCACAGCGCTAAAAGTAAATAAAAAGTAAGTAATCTGACGACACTCGGAAAGCAAGGATTGCAATTGAACCTCAGCTGAACTGTGACGTCCATGTTTTCTTATTCCGTTGCGACGGCCGGAGTCGAATTGCAGTTGCAGCGGGAGAGATTGTTGAACGTTGTGAAATGGTAGAATTGGTCTTCAGGGTGACCATGTCCCAGTGGAAGTTTGTGACGAACATCACCGACTACAACCGAAGGCGGATGACCGAGGAGTTGGCGCTCAGCTCCAAGTTCGAGAGGCTCTCGTGGAGGAAGGCGGCCGCCTTCGACTCCTCGCGTCTCTCGGATCCTCAGGTTTGTATATTTGTCAGACTAATTTATAGATTATTTGTTGAATAGGCTCACGTTTGTAGAGTATGTGTGCCGAGTGAACTGAAACGGAATAAATAGTTTAAAATTATTAACTAAATTATTACTAGCTTCTAATCAATAAGTAAATAAATATAAAGAGCTTTGCCCCGCGGTTTCACCTGCGTGGTGATGATGTTGAAGATAATATTATTTTTATTTTTAAACCATCCCTATATGTGAAATGTCATAATTTAAATCACTTAATATATAATTTTATTCATACATGGTTAAAAAATATTAACCGATTTTCTTTTAACAGCCCACAGACATGCCCTTCTTGGAGCTCGTTGGGGTCAACGCCTATTGGGGCCTTAGTTGTTCAGGGGGCAGGCCAATTCTGTTATTTCACAACGTTTTACAATCTATACCGCTGCATCTGCAGCTCAACTCCGGTTGTCGTTCGATCATTATCCAAAAGCCATTCTACTTTACTACAAATTGGAACGAAACGCCATTCAAGATGGCACTACTATAATATTAAAAACACATTAAACACTACTCCGCCTGAGATGTAAGGTCAACAATACTGTCCAATTTTACATTGTACTAGTAAGCTCATAAGGTGAACTAATCTGTTCTCGAGGACTTGTGGTTCGTTTTTGCATTATATTGTTGTTGTCTTGCTTTTTCGATCGGTAAAATGTATGAGGCGAAGAAAGCTAGATAGGTATATATTCTTCCTATAAAATCCAAAATCACAAACCGGACCATGAAAAAAAAAAATATTTTGTGTTCCAAGTCGGCCTATAGAGTACCTAAGTATGTGCAGCTTGTCAGTGTGCGAAGATGATTGTTTGACATAAATTGAATAAAAAATAAAGGAAGTGGAAAAGTAATGAGGAGGTTAGCTAATTGTTATTTTTATCATTATAAAATATGAACTTTTACAATTTCAATATCTTTTATAAAGAATTTCGTTTATTCTCAGACATGATATTCAAATATGAAACGTAACGGTTTTGTTCGTAAACATAACTTAGTGCTAGAAATTCAATATGTTATCTTATAAAACATACAAATAGTGCAGGATAATAATGTAAAACATAGTTTATTCTGTTTATCTCTTTTTATTTCACGTATAAGTAATGAACCGTTTTGAAACAATCGGTATTTCTGTAGTGGTTGCGAAAAAAAAGCGAAATCCGCCATTTTGATTTTGAGTATAATGATGAGTTGAAGTTGATGAGGATAAGAGATGAATATGATTTAGCGTCGCGTCATGATCTATGAAGATAACAAAATATAAGGTTTTGATCGACCGCGACGTCAACAGAAACGTAACTGCAGCTGGACTGTTTTCAATAGCAGAATAAGAAAACTTATTAAAAGTCACAGTTCAGCCACGGTTCGATTGCAATTTAGTTAGCGGAATCGGCCTCATGGGATGAACCTGCTTGAGTATTAGAACAACTTAGGTTCCACATAACTCGGAATGTTGACTACTTCCCGGGACGCAGTAGTTAGGTCTAACGGAGACATGGCGTGACATTAGGTATCGCGGATATCAAAATAAATAATAAAATTTCGTGTGATGTTTCAAACGTTTTTTGTTTTTGCTGTACCGTAAAACTGTAATATTAACACTGAAACTTCGTGTGATTAGAATGCAACGTCAAAAGAACAAGTACAATTTGAAAAATTGAATACTGACTTATATTCTATTCAGCTATTAGAGTGTATCTCAAACACTACTGGGCCGAATTTGATGAAATTTAAGTGGGACCACACGGTAAACACCATAACAAGAGTTTTGAGAATCAGTTTTTCCTATTGAAAGTTATGAGGTAACAAACATTAAAATAATTTTAACGGATTTGAGTAAAATATGGTAGGCTGGCCACTGGACTGTTGAGGCTGTCCGACCCGTCCTTAAGGACTGGTTGGACAGGGAACACGGGTCACTTACCTTCCGGTTGGTGCAAGTCCTTACGGGCCACGGGTGCTTTGGGAAGTACCTGTGTCGCATCGCTGGAGAGAACCGACAACGGAGTGTCATCACTGTAGCTGTGATGAAGATACGGCGCAGCTTACGCTCGAGGAGTTCCCAGCTTGGGAGAGCGAGTGCCGTGAACTCGTCGCAGTAGTGGGGGACGACATCTCGCTTCTGTCATTGGTCAAGGCCATGGTGGAAAGTGAAAGGTCGTGGAATGCGGGGCTAGACTTTTGCGAACGGGTCGTGTTGCAGAAGGAGGCTGCGGAGAGGGAGAGGGAGATTACCTCTACTCACCCGATCCGCGCCCGTAGTGCCGGGCGTAGAATGAGGGCATATCAAGCCCTTCTCCATCGCCCATAACAGAGGTCGCGGTGATGGACACGGGGGTGTCCGTTGCCGCCAAAAGACCTCGACGTGCGGTGGCGCGTGTGGTGTTTCCGTGCGCAGGAGTGCTGGGATAGAGTGACTCCTACTCCATCCCACCGGGACGGGGTCCTCATGGGAGGGCCAACGCCGCCGGGACCTCGGACGATTACAATAGCGTGCCCGTTGTCCCGATATTAAGGCGCCCGGAGAAACACCGTGTGGTGGTTTAGTAGGTATGGTCTGCTTGCTGCTATGGGTGCAGTTGGTACGTAAAGGACGAGTCCGACATACCCCGTCGAATCCACCCGGGTTGGCGGGGATGTGTAAGTACATTCCCTACACGTTAATAAAAAAAAAGGTACATTGATGGGACATTGTATTAACACATATTATTATGATACGTACATACATTTTCATAATTTATTTATCATCATCATCACGCGGGTAAAACCGAGGGATGCAGCTAGTAAATATATAAAAGGAATCTTGTGTGGTAGAAGTGTGGGTGGTACGCAAGTCCGATTTTTTTATTATTTTTTTAATTTTGAGTATATTTCAGGGCAGGCGTCAGCTGATGAAGATTGTTCAGTCGAGCAGAGCCGCTCTTCCTGATGATAAGTTCTCCGAGGTAATGTCATCAATAATAATAACGTTTATACCATTCCTACTCTAAAAAGCTTATTTTATTCACTGCAAACAGTGAATAAAAAGATCTTTTAATCACTGTTTTGGTGTTTGAACTTCGAACACACCAATATATTCGATCTCCATCTCAGTGCTTATACATCTTCCATACGCAAATAATAGTCGACACACAAACTCTTTGTGCAAGTAACTCCTCGAGATTTGATTGGTCGATATTTGAGACAAGGAGTTTAGCATTATAGTAAAAACTTTATTGTATTCTTTGCTGCGATTATAGAAAAAAATAATAATAATAATAAATAAAATTACTCTTATGTTTAGTAATTGTTCTAATTTTAATGTGCACTTTAATTAATGTAAACTTCCTTTTTTCTTCATTAAATGTCTATTTTCGCTTAAATTTTCGCTTTTTCTCGTAGTCAAGGTAGTATAGTATGCAACTCTTGAATAAAACGGATTTATATCGAGGGCAATGAATCACTCGCATCGCTCAGGATTCTAACACTTGTATAACTCGCTACGCTCGTGATTCAATCATCACGAATTACTCCCTGCGGTCGTGATTCAGTAGTTAGGATCCTTCACTTACTCGTGTTTCATTTATGGACCTCGCTTCAAATCCGTCCTTTATCCACTTATTGCATAATACGAGTATACTATTATTGTCTATTGTCTATAATTCCCCCTCAAAAAAGCTGTTTTATTGACTGAAAACAGTGAATAAAAAGGCCTTTTAATCACTATTTTGATGTTTGTATGTAGAGCACACCTATTTGACCTCCATCTCAATGCCATACAACCTCCTAGCGCAATAATACTCGACATACAAACGCCTAGCGCAAATACCTCCGAGATTTGATTGGTAGACATGTTAGACAAAGAATTTTATTAATATAATATGGAAATATTCTCTTAATTTTCGTAATTGTTCCCATTTTAATGTGCATTTTAATTACCTTCCTTTACGCATCTGTTTTTTTCTCGAAGTCGTGGTATATATAGTATGCAACTCTTGAATAAAACGGATTTATAATCGAGGGTCATCGGTTACGCATCGCTCAGGATTCTAACACTTGAATCATCATGAATCACTCCCTACGGTCATGATTCAGTCGTTAGAATCCTTCACTAGCTCGACATTCATCTCTCTCTTGCTTTAATAGGAACGCATAGCGCGTACTTGTCTATACTAAAATAAATAACTTTACTCTTTTATACTTCTTAATATTTTCCGATTTCAGTGATTTTTCAATCAACACATTGTTTACTATGCTGAAATATGCGTTCCTCTTAAATCCGTTCTTCATTAACTAATTGCACAATATACTATTATACTTTCATACATCCACAACTAGAGTTCCCAATAGCCATATTGATAATTTATTGATTAAGGCGTTACTTTGCGGAAATACATTATCAAAAAACGATATAAAAAATATTTAGTGACACTTCCGCTGAAAAACTTCCGCTTTTTCAGCGGAAGTGTCACTAAATATTTTTTATATCGTTTTTTGAGCCATATTGATTCCTGAAAGAGGCTACTTTTTTTTTTTTAGCTCCAGCACATAATCACTGAGATGAAAGAGATATATAACACGGCCAAGATATGTCCTTACACACAAAAGCCCTACGATCCGCATATACCACGGATGTCTTACGGAGAATACCAGGATAGTAGTCCACAGGCTCAGTACCAGGTATTTATACTATAATACTAGCAACCTAGTCGGTATCACACTAGATTTAAATGGCGACAGTTAAATAAACATTATTCTTGTTTGAGTTCTCGATATTTCGCGGCACTGTTACAAGCGCCATGGTCACAACACGAGTGAACTGAAGTCTTTGCGAGTGAGTGACACTAACAGCCGTATTTATAAACACAATAAACAACCAATTAACAAATAAATATAATAATTGATGATTAAAATAATAAATTTAATTAAAACCTAACAAAAATATGTTTGGTTGAAACGTCAGGCGACCAGAATGCTCATATTTTGGACAAAAAATTAGCTTAGCTATTCAACGTGGAAATGCAGCCAGCATTCTGGGCACTTTTCCTTGAATAATGTTTTAATAAATGTTTAAGTGTCTTAATCTTTGTAAGTATTACATTTTACCAAACAAAGTGATTACTTAATGAAAAGTAATAACTTAAGCATAAATTTTAATTCTATACACTGGAGTTTGGCTGGAGTTAGAACTATCAAAGGCTAGAATTTTTAGCCGAGTAATAAACATTTCCTTTGCTTAAGCAATGAGAACATGTATATTTTTCGTTCTTTTTGCAAAAGTGAAGTTGTATTAAATTACATTCGCACACAAGTCTGAACTGTGAAGGATCTATTATGGTGAAATAATTAAAATCCTTTGATAACAATCTAATACAAGTGTAAAAAGATACATCCAATTTTGATAGGGTTGTGTGATGCATTTACTTTAGTAAGTAACACATCCCAACGGTGGAGGGAATTTTCTTTATCTTTATCTCATCTGCTACATGTTCTCATCATCAAGATTGCTGTTTTTGTATTGTTATCGTCCATGTGTTATTTGATATTCCTCTGCGAATGGGTTGTCTGGATGAGATCGCTCTGAGCGATAAGACCGCCCATTGTTGCACCTAGTTTTTAGCAACTTTTTCAATTTCTAATATTAAGTCATAAATGTGTTTCAATCGTCCTCCTCAGTCGTTCCCTTAGTGTTGAGGATCGTGACTCTTCTAAAGTCTCCTTACTGCTTCCCTCCACCTTTTCCAGTATGTGGCTTCATGGAGAGCTCGTTAACCGGCATAACAAGCTGCTGCAAAACCTGGTCACCACCGTTTTGGGGCTTTTGCCTCTTGGCCTTTATGGGGTCTCAATAAAGTGTTATTTATTTATCTATTGCTTCCAGCCCAGCTACCAGCTCACCAACGAGCCTTACCAGCACTACCAGCCGTATACAGAACCCGCTGATACTTCTACATACTGCGACATGCAGCTGGACCCTGAGATATCCAGGATATTGGCACATTCTAGGATCGAGAGCGAACTTCTTTATGTCTGGAAAAGCTTTCGGTAGGTTCTCTTTAAGACGAGATGGGTCGTTCTTTATACAATACTATTTTTTTTATTTGTAATAAAACTTTACAAGATTTATGCTACTTACTAGGTTATATTGGAATTAAATAAGTATATTATTACCTACACTTTAGCATACAAGGGTTCCCTTTAACCCACACCATTCAGCCACCTATCATTTGGAGGAACATGTCTCCGAACTAAGTATCATAGAAACTTGTATATCGGATGATATGAACCTCCTCCGACAGAGAAAAGCTAGAACTAGTATAGGTCATACATAATTAAATTTACTACTGTAGGGTGGCTAAAATGTGATAGACTATCATATTTGATACACAGTGGAACGAAGTACAACATATATACCTCATTTCTTTAAAACTAAGCATAATGAATGATACCCTTTTAGTTTACAAACCTGAAAATAGGGTGTCAGATAATTTTAAGCCAGAAATATTATCTGCCGCTTACAGTACACTATAACTAAATACTTATCACAAAAAAGAAAAAAGAAAATACAAAATGTCAACAAGAATAATGACAGGGTTATATACTGTTGTACCGGTACATATTATTATGTACATGTGTACTCCATATGTTATGTAATATGTATGTTTGTGAGTGAGGGTACAAATAATTAATTTCATAATTTCGTACTTAACAAATTCGTCGTCGTCGTCGCGTCGTTCTCCTCATTACTGAGGGTCGTGATTGCCCTTCTGAATAATTTTAGCTGTGACTAAGCTTCGCCATCTGTTTGCATTGTTTGCGTCGTGAAGCATCTTTACAAATTACATACTTACAAGCTAGGTAAATGTTATTTTATCATAATAAAATCATTATTATTATTTAAATGATTAATTATGATAAAATTTACATATTAAATTACAATTTACACATAATTTAGCAGTACATATTAATTTACTACTAGCTGCTCTCCGCGGTTTCACCCGCGCGGTGATGGATAATGATGATGATGATGATGATGAATCTTATATAGCCTATGTTACTCAGGGTGAATGTAGCTTTCCAATGGTGAAAGAATTTTTGAAATCGGTCCAGTACTTTTTGAGCCAATTCGTTACAAACATACATACAAATCTTTCCTCTTTATAATATTAGTCTATAAATCATTACAATAGTAAGTAATTCCTTTTAGGTTATATTTTTTGCGTACATACTAATATTGAATAACTTCTTTCCAGGGACAAGACAGGACCAAAACTAAAGAACAGATACATGAGATACGTACAGCTCGCTAACCAAGCCGCTCAAGCTACAGGTTTGTCTCTTCTAGTATGTTTCTCATAAAGCTGTTGATAGGTTGAGCGAAGCGAGCGAGTTTTATTATTGTTAAATTGTTATACACTTATTCGCTTGTCTTCTGTTCAAGATTGACGATGGATATGTTCAGTTGAATCCTTGCTTCAGTTGGTATGATAAAAGCCATAGATCAATTTAATTGTTAGACTAGATGTGTCTCTTCTTATAGTTCCTTTCCCCCGCCGACGATGAACGCGAAGCGAGCAGAGCTAGGAAGTAGAAACGAGTTGGCGAGCACCGGGAAGCGAGTGTGTAGTTTGGATAGTTTTGTCGCTGGGCTGTTAGCGAGTGCGCGAGTGCGACGGACGATTAACCGCGCCACTCGCTCGTGGCGGCCGAGCGTACAGTCCTGCCACAAACCTCGTTCGGCGCGTTCTGACCGCCAAGCTAGCATCGCCAAGCGAGTATCGCTGAGAGATTGTGGCTCAGCGACAAACTAGAGGAGCGAGTTCTCACCGGCAGTATGAAAAGTCAGCGATCAACTATTAATATATGCGTCTCTTTTCTTTAATGTAATATCGTTTCTTGAGCGAGAAAATAGCCGATAGTTAGTCGCTTTCTCGCCGGCGCGCGGTGAGACAACTGCCTAAATCTATGTGTTATGTGAGACGCAGCCGCGAACATTCTACTCTCTCCATGAAAAAAAAAATATTTTAACTCTTTTAGTGACTCTTTCTAATTACACGATTGTCATTTAATGAATCATGATATCATCAAATCCTCAAAATAGGTGAAGCACTTTTCAGTTATTGGAGTGTAATTCAAAAACTGCTTGACCGAAATAGATGAATTCAGGTCATCATAGGGGTGGCGATTAGTGCAGCTTACGGCTGCACTAATGGTCATTGCTTCTTGATTCCATCTTCGATTTCCATCAGGCGAGAGGGAGTCACTTTGATGAATCATTATAAAAAAAAAAAGATGAAATTTAAATCTATATCTATAGCGGCCTGTTCATCTTTCCATCTTTTAGGTGGTCTTCCTCGGGATCTTGTGTGTAGTCGTGGTCTCCACTCCAGCAACCTCCGAGTCCATCGTTGGTGGTCCATTCGCGCAATATGTCCTGCCCATCGCCACTTGCGCTTCGCTGTGTCCATGACCACGTCCCTGACTTTTTATTTTTCGAGCGTATCCCCTCGTTAGTTTTCCGGTCACGTATGGAGATACCAAGCATTGCTCTCTCCATCGCTCGCTGGGCAACACGGAATCTTTCTGCGGAGTGTTCAGTCAGGGTCATAGTCTCGGCTCCATAAGTAAATACAGGCAGCACACACTGCTCGAACAATTTTCTTTTGAGACCTATGGACAGCATGCTACGCAAAATATAACCATTTGCGCCGAAAGCCGCCCAGGCTCGGGCAATACGTCTCTTGACTTCTGCGGTTTGGTTCAGGCCACCCAGCGTGATGAAATTTAAATAGGACTACAATACTACCTCGAAAGCTTACTCTATACCAAACAAAAAACTAATCATTAAATTCAGTTCATAAACGTCGAATTTATCCCCGAGGACATATAAATATATAATGAAGTCGGTTTAAAACTATAGTATCGTTTTATTGGCGCCTACTTTGAACAAAAAGTTAGCAATGCTGTCAGCATTTTGATCACTTTTCCCCCACTATAAGGCTTAGTGCGATTAGTATTTATTTGTACTTTTAATGTTATGTAAATATTTGTATATTACTTACTTACGTAACGTGTACGTTATTTTTGTTTTTTATTTTCAAATTTTTAACATTGTTAATAGTTATAATATAAATATATATATGTAGAAACTATAAGTAGAACATCTAGTGTTACGATTGACCTATTGTTGAAACTATAGTTGAACCTGTCAGACTTATTTACGTGTTTGTTCCCGATTTTCATTTTTAAAATCTGTTTAAACTATTTTAAATTTTATTATAAACTTTATATTCATGATTTATCCATATTATTTCTTCTTGAAAAGTCATTTTTAAATAACAATTCTAGGACCTAAACCGCAGTAAAATCTTAATAGCACTGTTCAGTGCCTGACCAACAGACAAAACTGCAAAATTTAATGGCATGGCTAATATTTCCAGCGGTAATAATATTTATTGTTACCTTAAGAATCATTAGCTGTTGTAACAGCTCAGCCAAATAAATGACACTGCGTTGAAATTCGTTACAATCTAATAACATCTATAACGATAGATTGCAACGGAATATCACCGCAGTTTCATATAAGTGGCTGAACTGAACAGCAGTAATTTTTCACGCTCGCTTCGCTTATATACCTCTTCTTACTTCTACTATCTACTATTAAAAGCTTATATGTATATTCTTCTGTAGGTATTTATTTCTATTTAGTTATTATAGTTGTTTTATATAGTTTTTGACGTGATATGGTCTTATAAATCGACGAACGACGGCTGCACGCACGAAAAAGCATGAGTATTTGATACGTTCCGCCTGAGTCGAGCGTACAAGCGAGAGTGCGAAACAAGCGGTAGAGAGGGAATAGAGGGCACGTCAAGCCATCAGTCCTGGTTGTCTGTTTTATGACAACAGTCGTTAGGCTATGTGGAAGGCCTTCGGGCGGAAAACTTCGAGATACCATCAAATCGCATCAAGCACTGGGCCCGCTTGGTGGATTATGGCCCAACTCTTCTCTCTGAGAGGAAGGCTCGAGTCCCAGCAGTGGGAACAAAATGAGCTGATTATGTATAATTATCTAAATAACAAAAATATGAAGCATAAACTAATTCGAAATGACATGGCTTGTTACTTCTAGGGTACGGAGACGCCGGGGACCAAATGCGTCAAACCTACGAGGATCCATCATTCCGAGCCAGCGTAGAGGAGATGTACAACCAGATAGTGCCTCTATACAAACAGCTGTTCACTTATGTCAGGAGACGGCTGCTGCAGCGGTATGGGGAGGCCAGTGTGAGGAGCGACGGGCCTGTACCGGCACATTTGTTAGGTAAGTAGACACACATACTCTCACACGCTCATACAGACACACGCACCTTCTGCCTACACATCTCTTTTATATGTTTTAATCTGAATTGTTTTGGAACTTTTGTAGAACATGCCAGCCCCATCGTATTGTTACGAGCTTGGAGGTTCGCGATAAATAATCTGTATGGTTTCGCCAAAAAGACACTTTTATATGTTTTAATCTGAATTGTTTTGGGACTTTTGTAGAACATGCCAGCCCCATCGTATTGTTACGAGCTTGGAGGTTCGCGATAAATAATCTGTATGGTTTCGCCAAAAAGACACTTTTATATGTTTTAATCTGAATTGTTTTGGGACTTTTGTAGAACATGCCAGCCCCATCGTATTGTTACGAGCTTGGAGGTTCGCGATAAATAATCTGTATGGTTTCGCCAAAAAGACACTTTTATATGTTTTAATCTGAATTGTTTTGGGACTTTTGTAGAACATGCCAGCCCCATCGTATTGTTACGAGCTTGGAGGTTCGCGATAAATAATCTGTATGGTTTCGCCAAAAAGACACTTTTATATGTTTTAATCTGAATTGTTTTGGGACTTTTGTAGAACATGCCAGCCCCATCGTATTGTTACGAGCTTGGAGGTTCGCGATAAATAATCTGTATGGTTTCGCCAAAAAGACACTTTTATATGTTTTAATCTGAATTGTTTTGGGACTTTTGTAGAACATGCCAGCCCCATCGTATTGTTACGAGCTTGGAGGTTCGCGATAAATAATCTGTATGGTTTCGCCAAAAAGACACTTTTATTAACAGTATCTCAGTTCACAATAACTGATACACAATGTTCACAGTTTACTACACTGATCACTTCACTTAGCTCTTATTACACATCACTTCACTTGTACTGTTCGCGTCAGAGAACTTATTCCGCACTATATCGCAATTCAAACTGAACTAACTACGGTTGGCAGATTCCCCGGTATTTATTTATTATATAACTTATATCATACCCAGTCGTAAGAGGTCCGGAATGTTTGGCATTAGCTACGAAACAATAACGGACCCTAACCATTAATTACGGTTGTTTTTTTTTTGTTCGAACGGACTAAATGCGGTTGGCTTCTACCGGCATTTATAGCGTCATAGGATGGGAGAGTACGATTGGCAGATTCCCCAGTATTTATACCCAAGCATTAGAGGTCCAGAGTGTTCGACATTATCCACGAAACAATAGCGGTTTCTAACCATTCATTTTGGCAACAACTTTTTCTAGTACAATTTATTGTCAAGAAATAATCTACCTCATAGCATTGAGATGAGATCTTACTGCTAGAGTTAGCCATTAATTATAAACAAGGCTATAACTTTTTTGCGAAGTAATTTAACCATTCCTGGAAGTACCGACCATTGTAAACAACAATATACGTTTGTCGTAGATCTCGAGAACGTTCCTTAAGACGCAACAGTATTTTCTAACGCTGTGCTAAGCAAGAAACCAATAATTAATACTCGTGGAGATTTACAATTACAAACATCAGGGCTATTACGTTTCTCAGTTGCAATGATATATTAATTGAAATCTAAATGAATCTGGCGGCTTCATGTAACTTTTATCAGCTCCAGTCATCAACTTACTAATATCTTTGCTTACTGGAGTTGTCAAAATTGTCATATAGCCGCCATTTTTCATGATTTCAATCCACATTTGATTCCAACTGGGATACAAAACAGCCCAGATGGTTCTGCGTCGGACGCTGCTAGCTTTAACTTTGTGCCTTTGTGCTACCTACACACACATATCGCGATGTATCCTTTTGATATGAGTTGTAGTTATTTGACACTTTTTATATAGAGAAGGATGTCAAAAAGTAATGAGTTCTAGTAAATAAAACGGTCCGTTTCTAAACATAGGTAAGGAATAAATAATAGTACTATGTACAGAAGCATTACTCGCGAACAAAAGTCAAGTTTAGGCATAAAATGGGCTACTCTACATAAGAACCCGACATTACAGGTTCGATTAGTTACGAAGCCACTTTGGGTAAACATGGAAACATTTTATGAAACACATACCCGCGTGGTAATGGATGATGATGTGTCCTATGTGTTAATCCAGCGCCGCATCTACCTTAACACCAAATCATCAAAATTGGTCCAGCCAAATGAACGTCAAGAAGTTAGAAACATACAAACACACCACAAACTTTAGCCTTTATAAAATTTGTGATAAGGAACGTCTGGAGTTTTCTCTAGTCCCGGGATCTTTCTCTACTCAATATAAATAAACAACAAAAACCCAACACACAAAAACACTAACCTCCACTTCCTGGAACGTTTTGTTAGAGTTTGATCAGCTAACAGTCGGAATACTGACCGCTGATTGGTCACATATCGCGTCATATAATACCATTGACCAATGAGCGTTTAGTATTTTATTGGTCAACTAATCAACGCTTTGACATACGTTCTAGAAACTGGGGGGTTTCTTGTTTATTCTGATAGAAATGTCAATGAGGTTAACTAAGAATTAAAATCACAAACCCTTAATAATTAAGCTTGTTATTTTTGATTAGAAATATGTCTAGCCATGGCAACATTTGCAGGTAACATGTGGGCGCAGAACTGGAAGTCCATAATGGACCTGGTGATGCCATTCCCTCAATCTCCGAACATCGATGTGACTGCCGAAATGCTGCGCCAAGGGTTCACTCCGTTGAGGTATTCCATCTTCTTTCAGTTGCAATTATAATAATAACAATAAATTAGACCCCTGACCAGCAGCTCGCCTTAATTGGCCGTCTGGGGGTGAAGACGCAAGAGCAAGTACCAAAAAGCTCCAAAGGTGGAAGTGTTAAAAGGCATAACGCCGGTAGTAGCGCTCTAGTGAAACGGCAGCACACCTCTCGATACCCTTTAGCCATCCACACCAACGTTGCCCTTTTTGTCACCATTGATGGCAGCTCTTATGAGGGGCCCGTTTAGTGGGTGGCAAGTCACCACCTGCCTAAACATTTTAAGATCAGACTGAAATTGACAGGTGCCGTAGTCTCGTCCATCGCTGTCTATCTCCCTTATCACTATAAGTTCATATCAATAGCCTTGTCATTTTACCCATTTTTGTAATAGATATACCATTTCACCGTCATCCCAAATTCTGTTTTTATACACTTTTGTATATTTTATACCAAACAGGCCTCTAAGTATTTGGCTACAGCTCCACTTATGACTTTGTAAAGGACCGGATAACACAATTTTGATTTTTGTTCATCATCATCCATTATCACGCGGGTGATACCGCTGAGCGCAGCAAGTTTTACATAAATAACTATAATGTGTTATATTCCAGAATGTTCCAAATGGCCGAGGAGTTCTACACTTCAATGGGACTAAAACCCGTGCCTCCAGAATTCTGGCGCGGTTCGATGCTCGCTCGGCCAGCTCAGAGGAGCGTGCAGTGCACTGCTAGCGCCTGGGACTTCTGCAACAGGATTGATTACAGGTGAATCAGTACTACATTCGTATTCTTTTGACGTGAATACGTCGAACGTCTTTAAATTTGCTACCATCCGGCTCAATCTAAAAACCTAATGATAATAAAATCGGGAGATACAGTTGGCGTTGTAGTTTCGAATTTATTCTTTAGATCCAACATTAAATTATACCACTGGATAGCTGAAGAATCAAATAATTAATTACGATAAACGAGAACAGTGACGCAACACACGGGGTGGAGGGGGAAGCGCCGCCATTTTGAGGTTATTTTGCTGCGTATCGAGATTTGCAATTAGTATAAGTTGTGACTCGGAGAAACGTACTCACGTACAACACGCCCGTGTCCATGACACAGTCACACACCATGTTTTTTGATGGTTTTAGTCTCCACTCCACGTTATTCCCAATGCAATTTCACCGCTGGCACTTAAAAAGAACAATAGATATATATTAGAAAGAAATGTGTTGGCATACTTAGATGATATTATTGTTTTTAGCGTAGATAATAAATGTTAAAGACGAAGTCATTTTTAATAGTGAAAGCCGGTTACGTTTTCTTATGGTTCCGTACCCAAAGCGTAAAATGGGACCCTATGATAAAAAGGGAAAGGTAAAACAGCAATAGAAATACATCATAAATAGATGATGTATTTCTATTGCCGCTTATAACACTAAAAACAGATATAACTAAAATAAATAATTAAGGAGGCTCTAATAAAAGTGACATTTTGCTCATTTTTATAGATAACTAGTTGCTCTCCGCGTTCTCACCCGTGTGGTGATGGATGATGATGATGATGATGAATCTTATATCATATAGCCTATGTTACTCAGGGTGAATGTAGCTTTCCAATGGTGAAAGAATTTTTGAAATCGGTCCAGTACTTTTTGAGCAAATTCGTTACAAACATACTTACATACAAATCTTTCCTCTTTATAATATTATTTATAGTAATGTACGAGTAGTATATAGTATAGATGCTACGGAAGCCTTCACGTTTTTTTGTTTACCTTTATTATTTAATTTTCAGAATAAAACAATGCACAGAAGTGACGATGCAAGACCTGATCTCTACCCACCACGAAATGGCACACGTACAATATTATTTGCAATATGCTGACCAACCTCAACTGTTCAGAGATGGTGCCAACCCTGGTAATTTCAATTATCTTTATTTTTATCTGACTTCAAAAAAGGAGATTTTATGTTCGACTAAATGTATGTTTATGTATGTGCTCTGATTTCTCCCCATTTTTGGACTGATTCTCATAATAATCTGAATGAGTATACTTATAAGATGGTCTCATTTAAATTTTCTACCGACTTCCAAAAAGGAGGAGGTACATTGAGTACCTCCTCCTCCGACTGTATTTTTTTATGTTTCCGATTCACATAATATTTTTTTTGTTTGAAAGCTGGTGCTTCCCGTCCTATTTAAATTTCATCAAATTCATATCAGTAGTTTTTGAGTTACACTCCAATAACTGAATAGAATGAAAGTCGGTATTAAATTTTTCAAATTGTGCTTGTATCACATTCGATCAAGCGATTTTTGAACTACACAAATAACTGAAAAGTGTTTCGCCTATCTAGATGATATCGTTATGGACGGTGAATGACGTAACTCGCAAGGGTCACTATAGAGGGGAAGATTATTTATTGCCAAAAATTGAACCAACTTCAACACTAAAAAGTGTGAAATAACTTGTCGAAGTTGTAGCGACCTCTGTCGTATCCTACTCACAGGTCGTCGCTACATACGTAACCAACCGCAGAAGCATAACTGGATAACAATCATCGTCCGTATTACGTCAGAACGTTAACAGATGGCGCTAATATCAAACACACGGAACTAATATTTAGAACGAAAAAAGTGACAATTTCATGAATCGCGGTGACGAAAGTTACACGGCACAGCAAACTATATACAAGCTCCAAATATCACTATCGGACAGCTGTCCCTGTGTCAACAACACCTGGCTCAGTGGGAAGTACTTCCCTATTGGTTGGAGGCGCTTCAACGTGGATACCTACTACTGTCTACTACCTTCTTATGTACCTATTCACCCAACTGCGACCTCCACAGAAGTCGGTACCATGCTTGTACTTATTATTCTGTGACCATGCGCACAATATTGTGATAATAGGAACTTTTGAACTATCATGGTGCCGACTTCAACTAGTTATTTCACACTTTTTAGTGTTGTAGTCGGTTCCACTCATATGGTCCTACATTTGTCATTAGTCAAGTTTATCAAGTACTTACCTACCTATAAATAAGTTAGGGCATCCAGTAGACTTTTAGCTAAATAGTCACAGACAAGTCACTGTCTATCCTGCCTACGTCACAAGTTTTAGTAAAACAATGACTGCATTAGTAAAAAAAATCTAGAGCGATTGCCGAGGAGAACACAAAAACGAGGATTAATGATTTTTGATACTTTGCCTAAATTCGTCGAAACTCTACGAAATACAACTCTAGGAGAATTAAACTAAAACAAGGAGAGATATTGGTATTTATTCGATATTTAAGAAAACCAAACTAAACTAGGGAACTAAAATGTATTTTACATCTCTCATATTCGGTAAGTAGGTCCTTATTACCCTCAAATGGGGCTTGTAGGTGACCAATTAGCGCTCTAGGGTAATAATGTAGCTAGAAAAGTCCTAGGGCGGTAAATAATTTTAAAAAAACACTTCATTCTATCCAACAGTTCGCGTACATCTAACTATCATACTGGCAATAGACATCATGCATTCAGCCCAATGACAAAAGAGGTCGCTGCGCTATTCAGCCTTGTTTTCGTATGAGTATAATAGTCATCAATTTTATTTTTGTAATGCCGGTTATTTTTTTACTTACCTCACAATCGAGATGTAAAGCAGAGTAGTTAGCTCGGGTGTAAGCATCAATTGCACCCTCGAACTATAGGCGCCCTCGCTGCTCTCGTGCGCCTAAATATCTCGGGCTGCAATTGATGCCTTAGAGCCCTTGGCTACTAATCTACTATTAGTAAAATAAGGTAGTTCTTATTCTGCCGTGCGATTTTCAAAGAGCAATCGTTGCATCTTTGACAACATCCGTGAAACAAATGATGAGATGACAAGGGCGATATCTCATAAAGTGTTTGACATCGGTGAGCACGTCGACGCAACGACGAATCATTAGAGATTCGCACGGCTGTTCAAGCCGGTCGCACCATAATGCGATATAACTAATATGTACCTCTACCTTGAGTTAGCAACATAAATGTCATCTATAACGCGGTCACATTAACTAGACGCTTGACCATGTGACGTCATTTTGGCGCTCAAGTACGGTATGCAAAAAAACCGGACAAGTGGCCTTTATTAAGATCGAGTAAAAATTGATGTCGGGCTTTTGAACCAGCACCGTACGCGTACTTTTACACTTTTTAAATCTGTAGCCCAACTGATTTACCAAAATGTTTCTGAGGTAAGTTCTTCCGCCTTGGAAATCTTCTTAGCAGGTCTCTCTTAGCAGCTGCCAAGATTTTCTTTAGGGTGGGGACTTCTTTTATCCCTGTGTAAATACTGTTTACGATATTGTAAACAGTGTGCGTATTGCGCAAATGTCCAAATTATCAACCACATTTTTTTTCTTTTGATGGTTTGCGCGTTTTACCTGGTGTGGACAATTTTACTTCCCTGCTAGTATTTGGAGTGCTGCTAGTATCGTTACTCATACTGCTTGAACTAGCTCTTGGACAAGTATCGGGAGAAGTACGCGGCGATGATACACATGCCATTTTAGCCTCTTTTTTTATCCGAGTAAGAGTACTTCTTGATATTCCAGTTGCGGCACAGGTACGTTTTTCAACCTGATCCACCGGTATGGAAAAACGTTTATTTTTCTTCTCATTCTCGAAGAACTGTAGCACTTTTAACACGAGATTTCTCCCTTCACTGTGTATAACTTTCCCCATGTTATTCTGGTTTGAACACAGTTTAACAGTTAATAATCAACAATCAACAGTAACAAAAAACTTAACAAAACAATAATCAAGACAAAAACTATATAACAAAAACAGAAAACAAGCTAAATTTAGCAAGAAAATTAGCCAAACTATCGATGCGTGTATCGGTAACAAAGATGCTGACCGTACTGACACTTGCCGGGCGAGAAAAGGGAATGCGGGGGGAAGCGAACGGGGACTCGCATTCCAGCGATGCGTCGAGTTGATGTGACCGCGTTGTATAGTCGATACTCGATCTCGGCTACCTATTAAGACGCGGTCTAACCCCAATTTTAAAATAATTTACGATGCTTTACGTAAGGTTAAAAATCACATGTTATATTGGACGATGTAATGCGAATATGCATTAATTTTGTACGATTTCCTTATATATTTCGATATATACTAACACAATTGAAAAAACTGCTGGTTACTAATTTAGTACTATATGTTAGCTATGTATTACTTATTAAAAAATATAGTGTTATCGCCGAAAATTCTGAGAGTTTGGACGTGAAAGTTTATTTTTATGGACCTATTCAGGATTTTTTTCTGCGGAGAGCGGATAATATTTGTGAATTCTTTTCGGTTATTACTCTTTGCCTGTTCCTTTTCTAACCTATGTATTTTTTTCATACAATATTATTGATCTGTTTCGTTACACTAGATGTTTCAAGATTCTGCTTTTTACTAATATCAGGATACGAGCGCGCCGCTTGTGATTGGCGTACTAGCTGTCAATTTTAGTTCTACAATTGACCTTTTTTTTTTTGTTCTTTTTTTTCATACACTTTTTCGCGGCAGTCGATAGCAAGCCTCGATTGGTGTCAATGTTATAAACTCATGGTAGTTAGCGGATATAACCAGACAAACACCGACTGCTAATTTATTTTAAACGTAAGAATAAGGAAATATATATTGAATACTTAATTTGTTTTTTAGTAAAAAACATCTTTAGGCACGTCTTTCACTTTTTGCGTGACCAAAAACCATGAAACTCGCGTTACCGCGTGCTAGTTGCTTAGTTTTCATTTCAATGGGCTGTGGCCAAAAACTTCCTATTTTAGAATTTTTCGTTTTTGAGTTTTTTTCTTTTCTAGTGTTGTTTTAATTTGCCTTTTTTTTCTCTTGAAGCATTCCACGAAGCAGTAGCAAATGCAGCGACTCTGTCTGTCTACAACCCACAACATTTACAGAGGGTTGGCCTTTACCAGAACAAGTAAGTTATCAACGACTGGCCGGTTGGCGGAGTTGAACCCCTGCTTTTTGAGCCGCTGGTCCCGGGTTCGATCCCCGGACAGATCAACTACAAACATTTGTGTCCGTGCAGACAAAACTTTTAACCAGTCAAAAGTACTTTTAAAAATGACAAGACTATTGATTGAGAACTTGTAAGTGATAGTGGAGATATAAAACTATGCACGAGACTACGGCACCTGCCAATTTCAGTCTCATCTTAAAAATCTTTAGGCGAGTGATGAGGTCACTCACTAAACGAGCCCCCCATTAAGGACCACCATCAATGGTGACAAAACTTTAGTGTGGATGGGTAAAGGGTGTCGAGAGGTGCGCTGCGGTTTCACTAGAGCGCTACTACCGGCGTTATGCCCTTTAACACTTCCACCCTTGGAGCTTTTTGTTACTTGCTCTTGCGTATCCACCCCCAGACGGCAAATTAAGAGGATTGCATAGCTTGTTTAAGTTCTAACAAAGGAAATTTATAGTACTTTGAAATACTGAAAAAATCAAAACGTACGGGCATAGTAAACCATGTGATGATTCCATGAAAAAAAAACCAATCGGACATTGTTAAGAGGTAGAAAAGAGTTTTCTCTTTTAGTACGGAAAGTACTAGCTATGCAATCCTCTTAAGGCAAATCAGGGGTCTCATTTAGCCCCAGGAAGAATCAGTGTCCATGGTGTTGCCACTCACCGACGGCTCGCCATTATTATTATTATCTTTATTCCTATTATTTCACGGAAGACTTTATTACTATCTTTATTATTATTATTAAGTGACGAAAGGGCAAGTCGTGGCTAATGGTAAGCACCAGCCGGCAAGCACTTTTTCTCGCAGTCATGGTACAAAGTATAGTATGCAACTCTTGAATAAAACGGATTTATATCGAGGGCCATGAATCACTCGCATCGCTCAGGATTCTAACACAGGCGCGGATACAGCCCTCAAAAAAGGTTGTGGTCACAGCCATCCGAAAATCAGCACAATACGAGTCGGAGTATGAACTCTCTCATGATATAGTATGAAGATGCTCGCCTGATGTTATGCGTCACGCTTGCCCATTACAGTCCAGTGCCATTCAGAATTTTGAACTGGGTACAACAGTTGAAAACCCTGCACGACTGCACTACGCTTTTTACTCGCAGATATAAGAAGTTCTTGCTGTGTAACTTCGCTGGAAACAACTACGAAGGATATCAAATGCATAGATACAATGAGATTGACTAATAGAGGCGTTTTACTCCTTGAAAATGAAGTATAAACATGGCAAATTTTATGCTATACCTACCTATAGCTAAAGTACTACACAACCCGCACCACGACATTAACTCAAAGTCAAAGTCAAAATCATTTATTCAATTTAGGCATCAAAGACGCACTTATGAACGTCAATTTTTCATTATAATGTACTTTAAAGACTACCGCCGCGTTCCAAAATATATAGAGCCTACCGAGAAGAAGCGGCAAGAAACTCGGGGCCATTCTTTTTATATAGATGTTTTTACAATATTTTTACTTAGGTACTACAGATATTAGCTTCAGTGTGTTGCCTTACTAAAGAGAACATAATAATGGTATCAGTAGGGCAAGACACGCTACACTTTGACATCTTAGTACACGAGTAGATTGATCCTGGAGTGATCAGTCCCAAGCTGTTTTATCCTCCGAGTAATCCGAAATTTTGTAATAACCTTTTTGACAGAGTTTAGTTTTAATAGTAATTTTAAACTTAAGGCAAATCTCGGATAACATTGGGAACTTTATTATAGAATCGTATACATTGTCCCGTAAAAGAATGACTTATTCTGTGGAGACGCGTTACATGTACGGATAGCTTGTGCTTATTTCGCGTGTTGATGGAATGAGCATCACTCCTTTTATCAAAACTGCTAATGTTTTTCTTTACATACATTAGATTTTCATAGATAAACTGAGAGACAACAGTTAGAATGTTTATGTCTTTAACTACATTGACAAGATTAAAAGAGCACGAAGATATATGACTCCTAGTTGTCAGAAAGGGATCAATATATCATAAATATAAGTCTCCAGATGCCTAATACGTCAGAATTAATTAAGCAAAATAATGTAACCCTAGCAGGGATACCATGGTGGGTGTGACCACAACCATTTTTGTGGGCTGGATCCGCGCCTGCAAGAGACCAATCAGGTTTCCTCGCCACTACGATTCACATGAGCTTTTATTAAAAATCATAAACTACATTATTATCACGTTATCATCATCTCATCATCATCTCAGCCGTAGGACGTCCACTGCTGAACATATGCCTCCCCCATGATTTTCCAAAAGGACCGGTTGGAAGCGGCCTGCATCCAACATCGTCCTGCGACCTTCATCAGGGTATCACGTAAAAAAAATAAGAAAATGTTTGCCTTCTAAAGTTTTTTTGTATATATTTCAGGAGCCATGACCCGTACGAAGTGAGCATGAACTTCCTTATGTCTATGGCTTTAGAGAAAGTGGCGTATCTACCTTTCGCGTTCATGGTGGACCAGGTAGGCTAGATATAAATAATATATTATAATATATATGTACAATGTGTCCGGTTACCGGTATCGGAGCCTTGAGGTTAAATATGGTTATTTTTATCGACAAATCACCCCCTAAAAGTACTTTATTTCCTATCATAGTATAATGGTAGCCATTTTGTTTTTATTGACGTAGAATGATCAGTGCTTGTACTAATTTAGCCATAGCTACTAATCTAGAAGTCCTAGAATCACAAAAGAAGTATCATTTGATAGCCAAACATGTAGACAATAAACAGATAGCCAAGATTTTTCAAGTTATTATTCACGATAGGTCGAAAAAAATTGCTATTATGAAAATTTTTAATATTTTTTTGCCTTATTAGTTTTTTCAAAAAATCCAAGTTGTCAATCTCCATTTTATTAATTTTAAACGATAGTTACTTACTATAGATAGGTACTTAATAAAAATAATAGAATCATAGCGCTAAGTTAGACATTTTAGAAGTTATGAGGGTTTGAAAATGAACTAAATCACGTTCATTACGATACAGAGGATATACAGGATTACAGAGGATTCAGAGAACGAGTCTGTGACGCTACTATGACGGGAAAAAATGTACTTAGGGGTGATTTTTACCCCCTTCAAGGCTCCGATACCGGTGACCGGACACATTGTATATATGAATATCTATTTCTCTTAGTCATCGCGTAAACGGATAAAACAATTTCGATGAGTCTTTTTTTTGTTGTGTTAATTATTGTCAGGAGAAGGTTCTTATACAGTTTTTAAATACCTGAATACACGAATGAAGCGACGTTTTCTAAAAATGAAACTTAGCTAGATCGGTGTATTACACCGAAACCCCCTGCGTACTAAATTCCATGAAAATCGTAGGAGGCGTTTCCTAGACTCAGATAATAAGTAAGTATATTATACATAAGGTGCGTTCGTTTAACAATGAGGGCATTGGTGGCGTTGTCATTGTTGGCTCTTGTTAAAGCGTTCGTAAAGCTCAGAAACGTTATTTTTGCCACTATTACCCACACTTGAACGCTCAACCGAGCATGACACCTAAAATCGCATGATTATGCCCTCAAATAGATAGTTGTCAAAAAACGATCACAAACGACCATGCTCCGGACGTGGGTCAAATATTGCACTTTTTGGTGGCAAAAATAACTCTTTTCTATCGACTTCCAAAAAGGAGATACTCAATTCAACTGTTTTTTTTTTATGTTTGTTACCTAATAACTTTCGACTGGGTGGACCGATTCTCAAAATTATTTTTTTGTCTGAAAGCTGGTGCTTCCCGTGTGGTCCCGTTTATAATACATAATTTCATCAAATTCGGTTTAGTACTTTTTGAGTTACACTCCAATAACTGATTTTTACCAAAGTAAATAGAATGGAAGTCGTTATTCAAATTTTTCAAATTGCACTTGTTTTGCCTTCCGAACGCTGAACAAAAAGAGACGTAAACGACATTCTCGCCCACAAATTCCCAATTCGAACGCCCTTGCGTTTTTAGCATTATTTTCGCCAACTTGGGGCTATTCGAATGCACTAATAGTATATAAGAATTACTCGTTTAAACAAGCAATTAAACGTCAAAACTATAATGTACTTATTTTAGATTCTATCTATCTACATACAAGTACAACATTTATAAATCACAATTTATTTTCATAGTCGAGTTATTATACTTGTAGCTGTTATTTATGTTTCAGTGGCGATGGGCAGTTTTCGAAGATGGCGTTCAAAATATGAATACAAGATGGTGGCGAATGAAACTGAGATATCAGGTATTTTCATACATACATACATACATAAAATCACGCCTCTTTCCCGTAGGGGTAGGCAGAGACCACGAATTTCCTCTTACTACGATCCTGACATATCTCTTTCGCTTCATCTATACTCATCAATCCTTTCATACATAAGCGTCGGTTTAGGGTACTTTTGACCTGGCCTTTTTTCAGAACGTCTTCAATCTGATTTCGGAACGTTCGCCTAGGTCTTCCCCTTCCAACACTTCCGTTTACTTGTCCCATGTATACCTGTTTAGTCATTCTCATTTCATTCATTCTCTCCACATGTCCAAACCATCTTAACATACCTTTCTCGATTTTTGTCACTACACCCTCATTCACACTACATCGTTCCCTTATCACACTATTCCTTATCCTGTCACTCCGTTTCACTCCAATCATGCTCCTCAATGCTCTCATCTCCACAGCATTTATTCTACTTTCATGCTTTTTCTGCCACACCCAACTTTCACTACCATACATCAGTGTCGGAACCAACACTCCCCCATGAACAGCCAGACGAGCCTTTTTAGACACCTTCTGACTGTTCATAAAAGCGTGCAATGCTCCGTTTACCATGTTTCCAGCGTTCACTCTCCTTTCTATATCACTTTCACACTCACCATCTTTTGTAAACATGGATCCCAAGTATACAAACTCTTTCACTTGTTCCACTTTTTCACCCCCAATCACAATATTGCAATCGGTCACTCTCATCTCGTTCAAATACCATCACTTTCGTCTTTCTTACATTTATTTTCATTCCCTTTCTTTCTAAAGCCTCTTGCATAACATTTACCATCTCCTGCAACTCTTTTACCTATTTTCATACCCATATTATAATGTGGGCTGCTGCCCGTAGTGCGAGACGCGACCGCGAGTGTTCTGTAGGTCTAACATACATTGACATCAATCGATTATCGGTATCGACTGCCGCGAAAAAATGTATGAAAAAATAACAGTGCCACCTTGCGGTCGATTGTAGAACTAAATTGACAGCGAGTACGCCAATCACAAGCTTAACAGGTAGGCGAAATCGAGTATCGACTAATGACATTTATGTTGCCAACTCATGGTAGAGGTACCTACCGCACTCTCCTTGAGAAACCACCGGATGTGGTTGAAACTATAGTTGGAAAGATCTGACTTATTTACGTGATTGATTCCCGTTGTTCATATTAAAAAGTTTGTAAGTGTGTTTGAATGTTTGTGTTTGTGTTTCACGCACAAACGGCTGGAACAATTATGAGATTCGGTATGGAGTTAGATGAGCGCTAAATTAACACATAGGATCCTCAAACATTGAAATTTATGGAGAGAAAAATTCACATCCTCGGATGGGATTCGAACCCGCGTCTTCTGACTCTCCGTGTCAGACGCCATTGATCTCTAAAGCAGGCGTTTAAAAAGTAATAATATAAAAGTTACAAGGGTTGCGATGTCAATACGAAAGTTTAAGTATTTCTACATAATGCTTCTTCCGGTTGGATAGTGTTGTCAAAGCTATACAATAGATGTCGCTCCGTCCCTGTACGGAGACGGTTAAAGTCAATTCAATACTGGGACCCGAACCTAGGTGGCCTAGTTAGTCAATGCCGTCTGACACGGAGAGTCAGAAGACGCGGATTCGAATCTCGTCCGAGGATGGAATTTTTCTCTCAATAAATTTCAATGTTTGAGATCGCTAAGCAGACGTTAGTGCTTTAAAAAGTAATACTATAAAAATTACATAGGATCCTGTATACGTTTTATCATCATCATCATCCATCACCACGTGGGTGAAGGTAATCCATTGTAAATTAGGACCTACAGTACAATAGATAGCATATTTTACATCTAAATAAATTTTGCTATTTTGTTTCTGCCCGCGATTTCGTCCGCATGGAAATCTCTTGCAAAAGAGGCAGTAAGGCAGGTTTCTAGCGACTCGTATTAGTGGTAGAGGGAAATTCTTCCGTGCCCTACATTATCCCTGATGAACCAAGGCCATAGGAGATTTGCACAAATCCAGGAAAACGTATGAAAACTTCGATAATGTAACACAAAGTGTTAAAAAATCCTTATATAGCGTCCGCTACGAAAACTATTATTAATAAACAAGATATAAGTACTAAGTATATTTCGTGTATTGTTATGATTAGTGGGTTAATATTTTAATAAATAAGTTGTTAAACTCCGCCTCAGCGAAACCCTTTTTTAAAAACTTAAAATTAAATCGACGTGGTGTCGATTTTGGGGTTGATATAATAATGACAACAATTTTTTTTTATCAAAAAATAGAACCGACTTCAACACTATAAAGTGTGAAATATCTTGTTTAAGTCGGTACCATGATAGTTCGAAAGTACCTATTATCACAATATTGTGCGCATGGTACCGACTTCGACAAGTTATTTCACACTTAGTGTTGAAGTCGGTACCATGATAGTTCGAAAGTACCTATTATCACAATATTGTGCGCATGGTACCGACTTCGACAAGTTATTTCACACTTAGTGTTGAAGTCGGTACCATGATAGTTCGAAAGTACCTATTATCACAATATTGTGCGCATGGTACCGACTTCGACAAGTTATTTCACACTTAGTGTTGAAGTCGGTACCATGATAGTTCGAAAGTACCCATTATCACAATATTGTGCGCATGGTACCGACTTCGACAAGTTATTTCACACTTAGTGTTGAAGTCGGTACCATGATAGTTCGAAAGTACCTATTATCACAATATTGTGCGCATGGTACCGACTTCGACAAGTTATTTCACACTTAGTGTTGAAGTCGGTACCATGATAGTTCGAAAGTACCTATTATCACAATATTGTGCGCATGGTACCGACTTCGACAAGTTATTTCACACTTAGTGTTGAAGTCGGTACCATGATAGTTCGAAAGTACCTATTATCACAATATTGTGCGCATGGTACCGACTTCGACAAGTTATTTCACACTTTTTAGAATAGAAGTCGATTCTATATTTTGATAAAAAAATATTTTTTGACCCTTTTTAGTGACCTTCTTACGGGATAAACCGTCAATGATGATATCATCAAGATAGTTGAAACACTTTTTAGTTATTGAAGTATAACTCTACAACAGCTTGACCGAATTTGATGAAATGTATACGGGACCACCACGGAAGTATACACTTTCAAACAAAAACAGAATCATCAAAATCGATTCATAAATGAATGTTATCCACACATAAAAAAATAAAATATACGGTCGAATTGAGAAACCTCCTCCATTTTTTGAACTCGGTCTCAAATTAACAAAAGAAATCTTACCAGCTGACTTAACCTACCGCGGGACAATGAGAGTCTTGGTCATCATTACATGGAACTGCTTCCGTGCTTTACTAGAGAGTCAATCACGGAAGGATGAGGGATGTATAACTATTTACATTAATTGGTCTTGAATGTGTTTATTAATTTTCAGGGCGTCATACCCCCTATACCAAGATCTGAAGCGGACTTCGATCCAGGCTCCAAATACCACATTGTTTCTGATCAGGTAAAAGTATTTCCTTGTTTCTTTGGAATTTTTAGGGTTCCGCAGGGTTAGGAGCCCTTATGGGATCTTTGTTTTCCGTCTGCCTGTATGTCTGTCAAGAACCTTTTTCGCAGGAACGCGTAGAGGCACTCAATTTCAAATTTATATGTAATATGTACCTACCAAGGCTACGTTCCGGGAAGGACCGAAATCACCCGCGGCGTTCGCACACCCATTCCCTTAAAAGCCCACGGTCATCATGAGCGAAATCGATACGTCATCGATGATTGATCGATGACGTCACCAAAAACGCTCACAACGCTCGCAGATCGTAGGTGGGTTTCCGCGGTCGTTTACGTCATTTAAGCTGTCACTGTCAAGCATCAAATGTATAGGATTCTATCGATTTTTGACAGAAAAGTTGCTGCGCTTTTCGTGACCGCGTAACCGTTCCGCTTGGGTTGAACATTGCATGCATTCATTCTAACCGGAACGCTAAACCGGGGCGCGACAGTTGTGAGCGTTGACGGCGCTTCCCGGAACGTAGCCCAAGTTTAAATTTATGTCAAATACTCGACTTTACTTTCTCTTTCAGCTGTGAAATAATTTAAACTAAATGTAACTCGTTATTAATTAAAAAAAGGCCACCGAATGTGGTCGAAACTATAGTCGGACCTATCCGATAAATATTACGTGAGTAATCCCGTATTTATAATTAATAATAAATGTAACTCGGTTAAAAGATATTACATTTATGTATATACCATTTATGTCACATATTTTGCGATTTCATAATTTAATAAAAAAAACCAATAGGGAATCATGAAATTTGGTAAGAAATAATTGACAGCACACATAAAAGATCTGAAAACATTCAGTATGAAGTTTAATAACAAAAAAGGCGAATTTATAATTATTATTATATGAATTTATATGTTCACGGGAAACATGGTGCATGTAACTGCGCCGAAATATCGCGAGCTCATTCCACAACCTTACCACGGTAAATATCGCGTTAATAATCATATAACTTTAAAGGCGAATTTATTATTACGAACTTATTATTTAATTGTGTCTTTGGATCTAACAGCAAAATTAAGTTTGTCCTTTACCTAGTTTGTATTTTGGTTAAAGTAATAATGATAGATGTTTTTTTAATGTACGGAATCCACGCGCGAGTCCTACTCGCACTTGGTCGGGATTTTTATTCTATCCGGTTAATTATTTGTTATTCCTAAAGTTATGTATGCTTATATATAATAGTTTTATCTAGTGATGTTTTATTCATTTCATAAATACACCACTATTAGGTACACGTTAAATCTAGAATTAAAAATCCGTCTAAGTGCGAGTTAAATTGTCTTCTTTGGATGCTAAGTTACCTTGGTTATTTAAATAACAGACTTAATAAAAGGAGGAGGGCCTATGTTCGAATATATGCTTTTTAAAATCTATGTTAACCGATTTCTCGAAAAAGAGTCTAGACAGACAGACTAACGGACAAGTTCAATTTGAAAATGTTTATACCGACTTCCATTCTATTCAGTTACTGGAGTGTAACTCAAAATCTACTGGACCGAATTTAATGAAATTTAAATGGGACCACACGGGAAGCAAGTATAATTTTGAAAATCGGTTCACCCATTCGAAAGTTATGAGATTACAAACAAAAAAATACAGTCGAATTGAGTACCTTCTCCTTTTTTCCCTTCCTCCAAGTGTAAGAAAATTAAACCAAAACGACGATAACCGTTGATTGGCTTTTTCCGCCATCGTATAAATACTTAATATTTTCTTTCAGGAATACATAAAATACTTCCTGGCGACAATCCTGGAGTTCCAGATCTTCGACCAGCTGTGCTCCGTGTCCGGTCACGTGGGGCATCTGCATGAATGTGACGTGTACAGGAGTCGGGACGCGGGCAGGTTATTCAGGTGAATATTGGGGGCATGGACCGACAGGATTTTTTGGAGTCGAAATCAAAGTCAAAAAAAATAATTATTCAATTTAGGCATCAAAGACGCACTTTGTATGTCAATTATTTATACTAATATTATAAAGAGGAAAGATTTGTATGTATGTTTGTAACGAATTGGCTCAAAAAGTACTGGACCGATTTCAAAAACTCTTACACCATTGGAAAGCTACATTCACCCTGAGTAACATAGGCTATATAAGATTCATCATCATCATGTATCACCGCGCGGGTGAAACCGCGGAGACCAGCTAATTCATTATAATGTACTTTAAAGACTCTACCGCCGCGTTCCAAAATATATAGAGCCTACCGAGAAGAAGCGGCAAGAAACTCGGGGCCATTCTTTTTATATAGATGTTTACAATGTTTCTACTTAGGTACTACAAATATTACATTTTATGGGTGGCAGAGAGACAGCTTGCCAGAAGTGGAGTATTCCAAGCATCTTTATCTTCTGTATAATGTCGGACTTAATAATATGCTTTTTTATTAAAATGTATTTTACAGTCAAAGTCATGGGGTTCAGGTCATGCGCTAGTTTTCCTGGATAGACTAATGGTAGGAGTTCGCTTGTGCATGGCTGCGTTTTTATTAATTGCCCGATGATGCATGATCGCTCCATCCAGCCGTGCGATTCTCTAATGATTCGTCGTTGCGTTCGTCGACGACCTCACCGATGTCAAATACTTATGAGATATCGCTATTGTACATAAGGTTGTATTTTCATCCCGTCATTTGTTTCACGGATGTTGTCAAAGATGCAACGATGTTTGCTCTTAGAGAATCGCACGGCAGACACGATAAACTTATTCCTATTATTTATATTATATTATATTATTATATTATATTATTAATTATTATTTGGATTTGGAACGTTAAAATATGTACGCAAAAGTCTTAGCATAGATACAGGCATTGCGAAATGAGTTTATTCGATAATCGAACTAACCTCCACAGGCAGCACACGAAAAAGAAAAACATAAGAGGCGCGATTGTAATCAATGTGACACAAAAGGCGGTGTTCTTCTCTCTTCACTGTTTATCTCTGGGTACAATATGCCGCCCGTGACATAAGACACTGCTTTACTCCCTCGGTGCATAATCTACTATTAATATTTTCAGTGAGATCATGCAACCTGGCGCTTCGAAGACAGCCTCGGACATCATCAGGTCTATGACAAAAGGAAAAACTAACAGGATTTCTCCGGAAGCGCTCGTAAAGTATGTTTTTTTCTTTTATAAGTGAACTCTAGCGTTTGTACATTTGCCATTCTAATCATAAAATAATTAAGTTAATCATAAAATTGCATCAAATAAGATTTACACTTTAGTAGTCAGTCAAGTCACAGTTATATCAATAAATAAATCAAAGAGAAAACACAAAAACAATGTTTTTTTTTTTAATTTACCTACACTCATGCACCATTACGAACACATAATGGTTAATAGTCCATCACTATTACACGTCAAAACTAGAAGAAACACAAATGTAGAAAATTTAAACAACATCATTGTTAGTCACAGTTGAATATTTTCTCCACCTGTTGTCTGTTAAGTATACAGTAACTATCATTTAAAACAGTAAAACATTCATTATCTTTGAGAGGGTTTAATAACACACATATATTTATATATTCACAAACTCCCAAAATAAGAGATTTTCTGTAATTCTCTTTTTTTCTGTATTTATGTATGTATATTTTATGCGATTTCTTTGCAGAACTGACTCCATTTTAAGGCGCGTCCCATAGAAAATGCTGAACAGGCCTTGATGTTAAAAGCTATCATTGCGTTATTTCAAGGACTTCAAAAAAAAAAATAAATATCATTACAATATTTATGTATCGAGGTGATATCTATATATGAGATCGAGGGGTTAAATAAAAAATAACTTTATTTCTATGACAGTTTTTACGCTAGGAAAGTACTTACAAGACTTACTTACAAAATCAATATGAACATATGAAATGAATCCAATATACAATTGAATGGAACAGGTTGGACCTTGTGGAGTCAACAGTCTTTTTAGGAATTACTATAGACGCTAAATTGCAATGGGGTCCCCACATTCAAAAATTGTCTAGTAGGCTCAGTTCAGCGGCTTATGCTGTTAAAAAAATTAGACTATTAACTGATGTAGACACAGCTAGAATAGTTTATTTTAATTATTTCCATAGCGTTATGACTTATGGCATACTGCTCTGGGGATGTTCTGCAGATATTAACTCTATTTTTATACTGCAAAAAAGGGCTATACGAGCGATCTACAGTTTGGCTCCCAGAGTTTCCCTTAGACAGAAATTTAAAGACATAAACATTCTAACTGTTGTCTCTCAGTTTATCTATGAAAATCTATTGTATGTAAAGAAAAACATTAGCAGTTTTGATAAAAGGAGTGATGCTCATTCCATCAACACGAGAAATAAGCACAAGCTATCCGTACATGTAACGCGTCTCCACAGAATAAGTCATTCTTTTATGGGACAATGTATACGATTCTATAATAAAGTTCCCAATGTTATCCGAGATTTGCCTATTAATAAGTTTAAAATTACTATTAAAACTAAACTCTGTCAAAAAGGTTATTACAAAATTTCGGATTACTTGGAGGATAAAACAGCTTGGGACTGATCACTCCAGGATCTATCTACTCGTGTACTAAGATGTCAAAGTGTAGCGTGTCTTGCCCTACTGATACCATTATTATGTTCTCTTTTGTAAGGCAACACACTGGAGCTAACATTTGTAGTACCTAAGTAAAAACATCTATATAAAAAGAATGGCCCCGAGTTTCTTGCCGCTTCTTCTCGGTTGGCTCTATGTATTTTGGAACGCGGCGGTAGGCTTTAAAGTACATTATAATGAAAAAATCATAAGTGCGTCTTTGATGCCTAAATTGAATAAATGATTTTGACTTTGACAATAAAATAAGCAATAAGCACTTTTTGACGTCACGATAGTCGGTCGTAGCGCAATGTCAGCGAGATTCCGAAGGTTAGACGTTGATAATCCGTTTAAGATATTATTAATAGTAATTATTTTAAGAAATCAGTTGCTCAAATTAGTTGCTAAAAAACGCCTGAAATTGGGGAAAAAACCACTGACTCCTTGCATCTCCACATGTAGTTCATGTTCCAATTTCAATCGTTTTTAGCAAGATTTCTTAAAATAATTTTACTTAATACTTACTATCACTTAATAATAATAATATCTTAAGCGTCATCACTTATTTAAAAAAAATTTGGTCTAATCAATTCGATCCAAGTCCAATCTAATCGATTAATCGTAAAAAATGATTGCTTAATTTGTAAAAATTATCAAGTCATTATATTTTTTTAACCAATTGTTATAAATCGATGAAAATTTTCGGCAGAGGGCAGTGTGCCAGAAGTCACGCGGCTGTCGGCAGTCGCCTTTCGATCGGTTCGAGAGGCGAATGTTGACCATCACAACCAGCCGTGCGATTCTCTAAGAGCAAACATCGTTACATCTGTGGCAACATCCGTGAAACAAATGAAAAGATGACAAGAAACGTTGGAAAAACAACGTTATATACAAGGGCAATATCTCATAAAGTATTTGACGTTTAGAGTTCGTCGACGAGCGCAACGACGAATCATCAGAGAATCGCACGGCAGATTCTAATGGGCATATGCTATAGAATGCGCCTTAAGACCTTTTTTTGAATAGTTAATAATAATAGTTCGATTTTTTTTTTAGAATCCATGACTTTAAAGATCTTTGCTATTTTAATACTATTTATAAGCTATAGTTATAATAATAAATTCCCGTATATTTTTTTTTAGATATTTCCGTCCCTTGGAACTGTGGCTTCGCGTGCAAAACCGGGACGAGCCTCTGATTGGCTGGAACTCCAACTACCACGATGTTGCCCTCTTCTCGCACCGGGGCAAGGCCAGCTGTGCGCCACTTTCTTTAGTTGTTACCTTTATCTGCGTTATTGTAAACTTTGTAAGGTTCGTGTGATTTGTAAAATAATAAATGCGTTTTTAAATTGGTTTAAAAACTAGTTTCATTTTAAATAAAGTACTTATTTTTTAAAATAATAATGAGACCCCTGACTTGCCTTAATTGGCCGTCTGGAGGTGGATACGCAAAAGCAAGTAATAAAAAGCTCCAAGGGTGGAAGTGTTCAAGGGCATAATGCTTGTAGTAGCGCTCTAGTGAAACCGCAGCACACCTCTCAACACCCTTTAGCCACAACGTTGCCATTGATGGAGGCCCTTATGGGGGGCCCGTTTAGTGGGTGGCAAGTCACCACCTCCCAAAATATTATAAGAAGAGGCTTAAATTAAAGTCTCGTCCATAGCCCACTATCTCCAATATCACTATAGTCCAATGTCTACTAGTTTCGGTTTCTTTTCGAACTACTTATGCATAAAAGTTAAGATAAATTATACTATTTTGAATAGTTTGGCCAACTAAAAGAATATTTGCGCCGGTGGAATGCATTGAATTTGATAAAATTAGTAACAAACAAGAGGTATAAAATATATAGAGGTATAGTTTTATACATTAGGTGTACGCGCGACATGGCTTAGCACTTTTTTGCACGTACACATGGTGTACACTCGACACGCGACGGGTTAATAGCCATGCCATTTTACCCATTCTTGTAATAGATATACCATGTCACCATCCGTCAAAAGTTTCTGTTTTTTATACTACTTTGTATTTGTTATATCTAAGTCAAAGTCAAAGTCAAAATCATTTATTCAATTTAGGCATCAAAGACGCACTTACGAACGTCAATTTTTCATTATAATGTACTTTAAAGCCTACCGCCGCGTTCCAAAATACATAGAGCCGACCGAGAAGAAGCGGCAAGAAACTCGGGGCCATTCTTTTCATATAGATGTTTTTACAATGTTTTTACTTAGGTACTACAAATATTAGCTCCAGTGTGTTGCCTTACAAAAGAGAACATAATAATGGTATCAGTAGGGCAAGACACGCTACAATTTGACGTCTTAGTACACGAGTAGATAGATCCTTTTTTTTTTTTTTTTTTTTTTTTTTTTTGTCCCGGGGAAATCCTTTATGGATACCACCCACCACGGGGAGGGAGGTGGTTATGTGGGAGTCCGTATACCCACCAAAACCCCGGGGTGTTCCGTCACTGCCGCCCTCGGCGGGAACGCGGGACAGATTTTCCACACGACCGCGAACCCGCCGTGGCTGTCCGTTGCCGGACCCTTCTCTTCGCGGCACGCCAGAACACATGGCGCGCCGCAACTGCCTCGGAGACCAAACTCGCCAACAATGGGCGCCAGACTTCCCCGTGTCTGGTCGCCCGTGGTCTCCCTGCGGTGGGTCGGATACGTAGCCCCACCGCCTGCTACGTCAGCCACAAGGGATAGCCCCCCCGCGACCCCACCTCCTCGAGTCTGCGCCGAGCGCCCGGACCCCACCTCCTCGAACCTGCACCAAAGTGCCCGGGCCCCCCTCCTCGAGCCTGCGCCAAAGCGCCCGGGCCCCACCTCCTCGAGCCTGCGCCAAAGCGCCCGGGCCCCACCTCCTCGAGCCTGCGCCAAAGCGCCCGGGCCCCACCTCCTCGAGTCTGCGCCAAAGCGCCCGGACCCCGCCACTCCTATGTGGACTTGGCGGCCAAAGCCCATAGGAGCGGCCCGCCTGAGCCGGCCAGCGCACCCCAACGCCGGCGCGGCCCCTGGGTTCCTCTTGGCTTCACCGTGGTGTACCTAGCCACGGTTACTGAGCCCCCCCGCCACGTCAATGCGAGAACCCTTCGGGGGGGACGAGTAGATAGATCCTAGAGTGATCAGTCCCAAGCTGTTTTATCCTCCAAGTAATCCGAAATTTTGTAATAACCTTTTTGACAGAGTTTAGTTTTAATAGTAATTTTAAACTTATTAATAGGCAAATCTCGGATAACATTGGGAACTTTATTACAGAATCGTATACATGGTCCCATAAAAGAATGACTTATTCTGTGGAGACGCGTTACATGTACGGATAGTTTGTGCTTATTTCGCGTGTTGATGGAATGAGCATCACTCCTTTTATCAAAACTGCTAATGTTTTTCTTTACATACATTAGATTTTCATAGATAAACTGAGAGACAACAGTTAGAATGTTTATGTCTTTAAATTTCTGTCTAAGGGAAACTCTGGGAGCCAAACTGTAGATCGCTCGTATAGCCCTTTTTTGCAGTATAAAAATAGAATTAATATCTGCAGAACATCCCCAGAGCAGTATGCCATAAGTCATAACGCTATGGAAATAACTAAAATAAACTATTCTAGCTGTGTCTACATCAGTTAATAGTCTAATTTTTTTAACAGCATAAGCTGCTGAACTGAGACTACTAGACAATTTTTTAATGTGGGGACCCCATTGCAATTTAGCGTCTATAGTAATTCCTAAAAAGACCATTGACTCCACAAGGTCCAACCCTGTTCCATTCAATTGTATATTGGATTCTACTTGTATCACATTTGGTGTCGAGAACTTTATACAATTAGTTTTCTTCTCATTGAGGAGAAGATTATTTGTATTGAACCAATTCACAACTTTAGCTAATGCATTGTTAACATCGTCATAGTTTAATAACTGCCTTTTAATTTTAAATAACAGTGAAGTGTCATCTGCAAACAATACAATCTCGTGATTCTTCTCTACATAATAAGGTAAGTCATTAATATAGATTAAAAACAAGAACGGCCCTAGTATTGAACCTTGTGGAACTCCCATTGAGATAATAGAGCCGGGCGATTTTTTACCATTTATGTCAACCCTTTGAATTCTACCATTTAAATATGAAGTCAAAAGGTTGAGAGCCATGTTCCTAATACCGTAGTGTTGTAATTTCCTGACAAGTATATCATGTCGGACGCAGTCAAATGCCTTAGATAAGTCACAAAAAACACCTAAGGCATCTTGAGAGTTCTCCCAGGCATCAAACACATCTTTTATAAGTTCTATACCTGCGTCTATAGTAGAGCGATTCCTTGTAAACCCAAATTAATTTTTATGGAATTTTTTTTTTTTTTGTGTTGGCTACAGCCCCACTTATGCCTTCGTAAAAGACCGGATGAAATCCGTGAACATAATTGAAATAATAGTAATAAATGGTAATGGCCGCGGCTTGTCTTAACTGGCTGTCTGGGGGTGGAGACGCAAGAGCAAGTAACAAAAAGCTCCAAGGATGGAGAAGTGTTAACGGGCATAACGCCGGTAGTAGCGCTCTTGTGAAACCGCAGCACACCTCTCGACACCCTTTACCTACAACGTTGCCGTTTTGTCACCATTGATGGTGGCTCTAATGATGGGGGCCGTTTAGTGGGTGACAAGTCACCGCCTGCCTAAATATTTTAAGGTGAGACGGAAAGACAGGTGTTGTAGTCTCGTCCATAGCCCACTATCTTTCTTATCACTAAATTAATCTTAATAGCCTTGCCATTTTACCCATTTTTATAATAGATATACCATGTAACCATCCATCCAAACGTTTCTGTTTTTTATACTACATTGTATGTTTTATACCAAACGGGCCTCTAAGTGTTGGCTACAGCCCCACTTATGCCTATGTAAATGACCGGGTGAAACCCGTGAAATTGTTTAAATAAAAATAATAATTTATTACAGATAACAAACTAAAGATCCATCAATAGAAAACATTGAGTCAAGTTACGCCGTATATGTTAATAATTTTGACCAGTATTTTTGAAACCAAAAACAATGGTCGTAAATATCGGGTGTTTCATTTATGGGGGAGCCCTATTAATCTATCTGTCCACAGTTTTCCTTACTACCGATAGAAATTTGACATAACGTCCATTCAAATAGTGTCAAATATCTAACTCTAGTAAGGTAAACCGGCGATAGATAGATTATTGGGACCGGCCGTTAGAGGTACTTTTTTGTCTATAGATTTTTTGACAGGTGAAGCGTGAGTCGTAGTAACCTTTTATCGTATTTCCGTTCAGTATAGTTTGACATTTCATTATAAAATTACTTAGCCCCGCACAGCGTCTACAAATTATTCAGCTGTATAACGAAAACCAGCGTTTTGCGAGGAATGTGTTTCGGGCACTCTGAGAAACTTATGGTCCACATAATCGGCCTTCCGAACGTACTATTCGCTATACCATCGAAAAATTTGAAAGCCAAATTACATTATGAGATAACACACGACCAAATAGACCACATGTTGAGCAACTAACGTTATTCGCTAAATACCAAACGAAACGCTCGGACGCGTCATCGAAAATTGGAACCTCAGAATGAACTATGTTAACTGGAGTTACGGCCAACATTTGAAAGCAATAATCATTAAAAAATAAATGTAAATAATAATTCGTTAGTGTCATAATAAAAATTACCCAATACATTTGTTTTTACTAACAAAAAATTAGGTTTTAAAAAGTACCTCCAAATGAATCAGCCTATAGTTTTCATGGTCGCATTTTCAGACTTGGAGAGTGTTTCTTTAAATCTGGCAATGCAAAATATAGGTCACTTTTAAAGTAAGATTCATAAGACTCCGATATCGGAGGATTATGAATATACCTACATTTAAATATACACACTATATATAATATTATATATCCTATTTAGTATATGTTTTCCGATATATGTATGTGCATACATTTAACAGCTCAATTAATCCCACTTTAATGCTCTGAGCCACAATATGGCATAGAATGCGCGTATCAATAAATAAATAAAAAATATGTATTTAGTTAAAAGGCAACTAATAAGCTAAAGAAAGTATTATAAACATACCACAAAAGAAATATTAGTACTACATGAGCAGGTACTACGTACTGATACTTCAATTTTATATATTCACTAGCTGCGCCCCGCGGTTTCACCCGCATGGTGATAGATGATGATGATGACGATAAAAAGTATCTTATGTGTGCTTCCCTGGGATACGAGTATTATCTGCCAAATTTGATTACGCTCCGTTCAACCGTTTTGATAAGGTAACAAACACACAGAGACAGAGTTTAAATATATTTTCGTCAAAAAAAAGTAGCTTAAGTTGCTACTTAAAACATCAGTCAGTGAAAATACTGTTAAAATCGGTCCAGTCGTTTCATAGATTAGCCGGAACAAACAGTCAGACAAAAAAAATGTTTTGTTATGTCATACCGTATATTTTCACTAATGCATAAGCATTTAGTGAAAATATGTTAATTTGGAATTACAAACAGATTCGATTTTAGTTATCTGTATAAATATAATTATGTAGATTATTCCTGCTTAATAACATTTTAGATATATAAAGGCTTAAAGGGCGAAGCCATGGGCGGGATAGCTATAGCTTAATTACTTATATACATACTTTTAATGTGTAGAAAAAGTGAAGTGCCTTAGACGTTTCACTTTTTCATACGTAACAGAACTGATGGAAAGTGAAGATGCGGTGCAGGATGCAAAAAACTATATCCGTTTGGACTTGTGGTTATTGAGGTAAGTACCTACTGTGTTTGGCTAGTCAACATTTATCAAGTGCACAAAAAATGTTGGAATTTATTCTTTAAGCACATTGCGAATTTTGTCAATGTTTTAAATATTTTAGAATGAATTGACCAAGCGAGCGATGCGTCTCTGCTTTAACTGACCAAATTGACTTTGATCTGTCCGTATGTTTGTGAGGTTGTATGTACGTCTACCAGGGGCCTTACTATCAGCTACGTAAAAAACATGCAAGTTCCGTGCAGTTCTTAAACCTGGCATAAACAGTTTTGAATGAAATCATACCATGACGCTCATGTAGGTGAACTGTTTGAGTATTGTTTTCTAATAGATGAACGGATAATATTGTCTCTGGCGTTCTAACAATTTACTATAAGCAACATTGCAAACGCCTAGATGTCTTTGGAAACTAATAAACTGAGTGGATTTAGAGCGACATGTTAACGAGAGTCCATACAAAAAAAAACAGGTGTACGGTTTTTCTGCGGTTCTTGAATAGTAGGCTTGGGCAGGCCTGCTTGGTACGAAAAAACCGAGCAGTTGTCTAACTAGAAGTCCTGCTTTAAGAGCTCATAGTAAGGGCCCTCGACAGGTCGCATTTTTCAACCAATCTTGACGAAAATTAGTACCTATGCATGTTCTACTATTTAACTTTTTCGTCGTCGGTGATTTTGAGTAGGGGGTGGGTACTTTTCCTAAAAAGAGGGGAAGTTTGGTACGGTGCTATTTACCGTCCGTTTTGATTTATGATACACACATAAGGTACCTGGGTTTAAAGAGGAATTTCGAGTATGAGCATAATTGATCAAGTGGTTTCCGTGATAATAGGTTGTGAAGTACTGCGACAAATTGCCGCTGACACGACTATGTGCTCGCGAGGTCTGCTGTTTGCAGAACTACTAGTAGCTAATAATAATAATAATAGCTGACCCGCCAGCAGTTATGTTTGGTCTACCAAATACGAAGCCATAGAAATAAATTGAATTTACGCCATTAGGAGTGATATTTCTAAAAATCCTTAGTTTAGGGCCAGATGCTTTGTATTTTACAGGTTACCCGGTTTTTCGGGCTACAGAAATTTAGGAACCCGTAATTAGATAAATAAAATACGGGGTAAACAAAGCTCCCGTATTTTTAAGGTTAATAACGCAATACAATATTTGGAATAAAGGTTCGACTTATCAGAATTCAATTGTTTAGGCACATTGTCTCCTGCCGCTAAATTTGAAGCATGAATTGAAGTTCAGGCAATCAATCAGAGTCTCATGCGTTCATTTTGAGATGATTTTAATAAATTATATAAAATGGTATAATATATGTACTATTAGGAATCAGAAGTGAAAACAGTTTTTGAAAATACAAATGTAATTTAACACTAAAATAATAATTAACAAAAATAACACAAATGTACACTAATAAGTAATTCGACTAGAAATGACAATAATTGAATCGGATAGGCTAAGCGAGGTGCGTCCGCTCAGTACGGAGTATCAGGCAGCTAAGAGAGCGCGCGTCGGTTTTTGCTCAGTTATATAGCCGGTCCACCGCTCGTTCCACCAGTGTTGCCAGTAGCGTCCAACACGGCCTCTCCTGACTCCCTGACGTCCTCGTCAGGTTTATGTGATGACCAAACATCAAAGATAGGAAGAGACCTCGGTGGTGTGTGCCTTGGTAGTTCTGCCTCGCGTCTTGAATGCTCAGATTGGTCGTCAAGGCAGTCACGCTCGTCATCGCTATCTGCAGACATATTTAGATTGTTACCAACAAGTAAAACTTATATACTAAGTTGGATCAGTATGTTAGGTTAGGTTAGTTTTGTTAGTTCATCTGTCACCTAACACAACAAAACAGGACACACATCATTTTGCGATTATTTCGTTTAATCACAAAGTAATAGGTAGTCACCAATCAAAGTGAAACAGGGTCGACCCAAAACAGAAAATTAAAATAAACACATGTGCACATGGAAATAACTAACAGTGAGTACTTACTCGGCCGAGGCGCCACAGTTTGCATGCCACTCAGCGACTCTTCGATAAACGAAAAGGTTTCACACCGTGGCAGAGGCTCCTCCAGTTTGCATGCCCAACGGTGACTCTTCGATAAATGAAAAGATTTCACACCGTGGCAGAGGCTCATACAGTTTGCATGCCCAACGGTGACTCTTCGATAAACGAAAAGATTTTACACCGTGGCAGAGGCTCATACAGTTTGCATGCCCAACGGTGACTCTTCGATAAACGAAAAGATTTCACACCGTGGCAGAGGCTCATACAGTTTGCATGCCCCACGGTGACTCTTCGATAAACGAAAAGATTTCACACCGTGGCAGAGGCTCATACAGTTTGCATGCCCAACGGTGACTCTTCGATAAACGAAAAGATTTTACACCGTGGCAGAGGCTCATACAGTTTGCATGCCCAACGGTGACTCTTCGATAAACGAAAAGATTTCACACCGTGGCAGAGGCTCATACAGTTTGCATGCCCTACGGTGACTCTTCGATAAACGAAAAGATTTCACACCGTGGCAGAGGCTCATACAGTTTGCATGCCCAACGGTGACTCTTCGATAAATGAAAAGATTTCACACCGTGGCAGAGGCTCATACAGTTTGCATGCCCAACGGTGACTCTTCGATAAATGAAAAGATTTCACACCGTGGCAGAGGCTCATACAGTTTGCATGCCCAACGGTGACTCTTCGATAAACGAAAAGATTTCACACCGTGGCAGAGGCTCATACAGTTTGCATGCCCAACGGTGACTCTTCGATAAACGAAAAGATTTCACACCGTGGCAGAGGCTCATACAGTTTGCATGCCCAACGGTGACTCTTCGATAAACGAAAAGATTTCACACCGTGGCAGAGGCTCATACAGTTTGCATGCCCAACGGTGACTCTTCGATAAATGGTTTGCATGCCCAACGGTGACTCTTCGATAAACGAAAAGATTTCACACCGTGGCAGAGGCTCATACAGTTTGCATGCCCAACGGTGACTCTTCGATAAACGAAAAGATTTCACACCGTGGCAGAGGCTCATACAGTTTGCATGCCCTACGGTGACTCTTCGATAAACGAAAAGATTTCACACCGTGGCAGAGGCTCATACAGTTTGCATGCCCAACGGTGACTCTTCGATAAACGAAAAGATTTCACACCGTGGCAGAGGCTCATACAGTTTGCATGCCCAACGGTGACTCTTCGATAAATGAAAAGATTTCACACCGTGGCAGAGGCTCATACAGTTTGCATGCCCAACGGTGACTCTTCGATAAATGAAAAGATTTCACACCGTGGCAGAGGCTCATACAGTTTGCATGCCCAACGGTGACTCTTCGATAAATGAAAAGATTTCACACCGTGGCAGAGGCTCATACAGTTTGCATGCCCAACGGTGACTCTTCGATAAATGAAAAGATTTCACACCGTGGCAGAGGCTCATACAGTTTGCATGCCCTACGGTGACTCTTCGATAAACGAAAAGATTTCACACCGTGGCAGAGGCTCATACAGTTTGCATGCCCAACGGTGACTCTTCGATAAACGAAAAGATTTCACACCGTGGCAGAGGCTCATACAGTTTGCATGCCCTACGGTGACTCTTCGATAAACGAAAAGATTTCACACCGTGGCAGAGGCTCATACAGTTTGCATGCCCAACGGTGACTCTTCGATAAACGAAAAGATTTCACACCGTGGCAGAGGCTCATACAGTTTGCATGCCCAACGGTGACTCTTCGATAAATGAAAAGATTTCACACCGTGGCAGAGGCTCATACAGTTTGCATGCCCAACGGTGACTCTTCGATAAATGAAAAGATTTCACACCGTGGCAGAGGCTCATACAGTTTGCATGCCCAACGGTGACTCTTCGATAAATGAAAAGATTTCACACCGTGGCAGAGGCTCATACAGTTTGCATGCCCAACGGTGACTCTTCGATAAATGAAAAGATTTCACACCGTGGCAGAGGCTCATACAGTTTGCATGCCCTACGGTGACTCTTCGATAAACGAAAAGATTTCACACCGTGGCAGAGGCTCATACAGTTTGCATGCCCAACGGTGACTCTTCGATAAACGAAAAGATTTCACACCGTGGCAGAGGCTCATACAGTTTGCATGCCCAACGGTGACTCTTCGATAAATGAAAAGATTTCACACCGTGGCAGAGGCTCATACAGTTTGCATGCCCAACGGTGACTCTTCGATAAATGAAAAGATTTCACACCGTGGCAGAGGCTCATACAGTTTGCATGCCCAACGGTGACTCTTCGATAAATGAAAAGATTTCACACCGTGGCAGAGGCTCATACAGTTTGCATGCCCAACGGTGACTCTTCGATAAACGAAAAGATTTCACACCGTGGCAGAGGCTCATACAGTTTGCATGCCCAACGGTGACTCTTCGATAAACGAAAAGATTTCACACCGTGGCAGAGGCTCATACAGTTTGCATGCCCAACGGTGACTCTTCGATAAACGAAAAGATTTCACACCGTGGCAGAGGCTCATACAGTTTGCATGCCCAACGGTGACTCTTCGATAAACGAAAAGATTTCACACCGTGGCAGAGGCTCATACAGTTTGCATGCCCAACGGTGACTCTTCGATAAATGAAAAGATTTCACACCGTGGCAGAGGCTCATACAGTTTGCATGCCCAACGGTGACTCTTCGATAAATGAAAAGATTTCACACCGTGGCAGAGGCTCATACAGTTTGCATGCCCAACGGTGACTCTTCGATAAATGAAAAGATTTCACACCGTGGCAGAGGCTCATACAGTTTGCATGCCCAACGGTGACTCTTCGATAAATGAAAAGATTTCACACCGTGGCAGAGGCTCATACAGTTTGCATGCCCAACGGTGACTCTTCGATAAACGAAAAGATTTCAGACTCACGCTCCAAGAAGGCAGCACAGGTTTCGGGAGTCCACTCGCCCCTCCAAGGCACCATGAACTGAGCAGCAGCATACGTAGTCTTCCCGTACGCCCCGGCAAGCAGTCGCAGCTCGCTCGCTTGCTCGCAGAATTAGGTAGCACCTTGATGACCCGGTAAGGCCCTCGCATACCAGGGTCCAGCTTTGCCTGTGATTGAGCGTACTTGATCACGAAGACCATGTCGTCCTTCTGAAACACACGAGGAGATTGTCTACCTTCGTTGACGACAGTATCCTGCAGTACTTGATTCCTTACCAACCGTTCGGCTATCCTTTGTCTCAGACCTCGTGACACGATTAGGCATTGCAGGATTCATTGAGACATCTCACACTAGCGCTCGAATCGCTCGGGTAGCACTTTCATGGCCAACAAGCAATGATGTGATATGGTGCACTTGCACTCCTAAAACCTGCATCCACGATTCGAACACCTATTCGATACGATAAGTTTAAGAGTACCGAATAGCGAGATTACATGTTGGAACACTCGCATAAGTTCTTCAATGTCTTGGCGAATTATTGGCATCAACAAATAATATTTAGTGATTGCATCAACAACATGATGTACTTGTAGCCTTTTGATACTGCAAGAGGTCCCAAAACGTAAACGTGCAAAGTGCCAATGGAATGTCTAGCTCCGTATATACAATTTTCTCTATGGTCTAGCTCAAGGAATATTTTACTCTCTCTCTGGTCTAGCTTGTTTATTTATTTAAGTATGATTGTTGTTTCTACCTCTGCTTATTATTATGACATTTATATCTACCTCCTTGTTTACAATATAATGCAGTCTGAAATATATGGTGGTTTGGATTGCGCATCGCGTGCTTATTATTCCCGAACAAAACAGTTTCAAGAATGTATTGGTTGCAAAGGCACACGTGGCACTCTCTTGTGGGCGATGCATGTCAAACATTGAGCAATATATTTAGTAACAAAGGACCGGACACAAAAAAAGTCTTAATATCAAATCTACCGTGTCTGCACTTATGTTGTGTTCTGTGTTCATCATTGAAAATTCGTAAGAGACTCAAATGATGACCCTTTGGTATAATAGTAGCTTTGGGTCTTCACTAGTGGGTGTGAATCATTTACAGAAGTTAATTTTGTTTACATACCGTGTCGGATCAAGTTGGCCTTGCTCTAGTGATTTGATCATGGATTGAGTCTCTTCGTCACCTACTAGAGCGATTTGTGCCAAATTTAGAGGTCGAGTAATACTAGTGACAACACATGGATTACGACTGAGATAATCCGCGTGCGGCAAAATGGTGCCCCTTCTTTAAGATATGCTGAAATTATAATCTTGGAGAAAAGTCCACCATACCACACGTGGTAACAGATCTCGTTAGTTTTGGGTTGCCTTTAAGACATTACTATCACTGATTACTGTAGACTGCACGCCAATTAAATAGTGCCTGAAGTGCTTCAGAGCCTAGTTAACTAACGCTAATCTTTCAAGCTCATAAGAATGGTATTTCTGCTCAGCTCCTTTTTTTTGATTTGACTGTATTAGGTAACGACGCGACGAATACCATCCCTATGAACTATCGCAAAACCGAGCCAAACCCGAGACTACAGGCATCGGTGTGTAGTTCAGTCTATAAAACGGTGTCATATATCGCAATAACGTGTCCTCCGATACGCGTATACTGCCTTTAGAAAAAAAGGTTTTAAATAATGTCACGTATCGGAGTATCATTGCCGAGTCAAATGTGCATGGCGCCCATGGTTACGATGGAAATAGCTGTGCTGGAGATCATGAATTGTGAATATTTATCCAAAGTTCTAATTAACTCGTTATAATCATCCCCGGTCAAACAAGTCTTAATTACACCGCACTCATCCGAACCAACAGCTGACACTATTGAAGACTTCTTTTCTTACGTAGGTACATTATACACCCTCACGATTAAGTGCATCGGTACTAATTAGCACGGGCGCGTTCATACATTCACTTAGATACCACGAGCAAATCAACTTCTAGTGATATATCTTCTAACCCGATCACAAGAGTAACGTATAACTTTACCCTTAAGCTACCGGCTTGTAGGTTTATATTGACAGGAAAAATGATTTACCACATTTTATAACGGAATGTCTAAGGCACAACGGGTGCTATGAATTACACTTACCACTACTTCATTATTATTATTTTTTGGAGGGTAGTGCATTAGTTAGTATTTTTCGTATCTCGCTGTTCCGTGCATTGCTTTGCATAGCATTTACTAATTTCGTGTCCCGTCTTTTGGCAGAAAGTACATAGAAGAAGTGAATTGTGTTTGCTGGTTGGTTTAACCCTATCCGAGATTGGTGCAATACTTCGTTTCATCCTTTTTGGACAGTTAACTAACTTATGCCCGGTCTCGGCGCACAAAATGCATTAACTAGACTCGAGATGAAATTGTCTGTTGTTGATTTGCGACTTGTTAGTATCTTACATTGAACGGTGGACCGTACGAGCTTCTGTGATTACCGTATTTTCCGGCTTTACAAACGTGGACAGTAAATCTGTCGGAGCGAGATTAGCATTAGTTGCAGTAGCTTTAACATATGGGTCAGTAACACCACGTATAACTATAGATGTAGTGAGTTCATAACTAAGACCTTTAATAATACGTAAACGCAATAGTGGTCACTATTGCGTTTACGTATTATACGAGCGTAGTCGGCAAGTGCTGAGTTTATCAGAATTACGTTAACTAAAATGCCAGCGGCGCCAACTTTCTTAACACAGAGAGGTTTAATCGGTTTTAAAATTACTTCATGAACTTTGATTATTATTATTAGTGACCCATTCGTCAAGCCACATTTTAGCATCACCTCGTAAACAAGCTCCTACACGCGATAGGCATTCCTGGTCACTCCAACAGTTAGCTAGTTTAGCCCTTCTACCTCATTGAACCAGACATCAACATCGTAAATGCTAGGGTCGAAACTTGAGATAGTATTTGTGGGTACTCACGGATTTTAGCGAGTGAATAGCTTCAACAATCTGTCCGGTGCTGTTCTCAACAGTGCTGACTACTGAACCTACCGGTTGTGTGCTCGTCTCCAAAGCATGTAGGCAAGACACAATCGTGTCCCATGACTCACGACTACGACGATAATTGTCCCGGCTGCAACTTCGAGCACTGTGACGGCGATTACGATTGTGGTGATCATGCCCGCGAATTCTGCTTCTTTCATCTCGGTGATCGTGATGATCACGACTACGATCGCGGTGGCGATGGCCTTTTGCGCAACGGTCTATCCATTTTTCGCCCTGGAACACAAACTCGCGATCGTGGTGCGCGAACGCAGCCCAACACAAAAATAGCAAAAAATTAAATGGTTATGCCAACACGTGCTTTGCGGACGCACAAGTAAAACAACGAGTACAATAAGTACTGCACAAAAATGGGTTGATTATGTCAGATTTAAATGTGGGAATGAAGACGATCCCACTTCTGATATTAGGAATCAGAAGTGAAAACAGTTTTTGAAAATACAAATGTAATTTAACACTAAAATAATAATTAACAAAAATAACACAAATGTACACTAATAAGTAATTCGACTAGAAATGACAATAATTGAATCGGATAGGCTAAGCGAGGTGCGTCCGCTCAGTACGGAGTATCAGGCAGCTAAGAGAGCGCGCGTTTTTTTTTTTTTTTTTTTTTTTTTTTTTTTTTTTTTAGAACGGACTAATGCTGTTTGCCTCTACCGGCATTTACAGCGTCACCGGACGGTTGGCGAGCGCAGATGGCACTCAGCCAGATGCGGGCGCAGAGGGCGCACCGCCTAAGGCGAGCGTTGAAGACGCTTCGCCGCAAGGAGAGGAGTAGGCGACTTGCTCAAGGGCACCACTAGGGTACGGACCTCGGCTTGGGCCGTCGCCAGGAGAGAGGGGAGTAGGAGAGTATCGCCCCGGTACATAAGTGTACCGTTGAAAGTGGGCCCTATGAATTTTAACTCTACGACTATTTGGAGAGAATCTAACCAAGACATAACTTTTGCCTCGAGCTCGCCGGCGAGCTCGGTGTTTGACTGTAGAGCGCGCGTCGGTTTTTGCTCAGTTATATAGCCGGTCCACCGCTCGTTCCACCAGTGTTGCCAGTAGCGTCCAACAGTACCATATTAAACAAAACTGCAGTACCTATCAGTTTGTAAGTACCTACTGATTTATTTTTAAAATAATTGTGTAAATCTAAAGAAGAATGGCAAATATCTGTATGATATGGATGCAACTACTTATATTTTATGTGATAGCATGATAAAACTAACTTGAGAAATGGCAAATGTACAAAACATACGAGTCCAACAACAAAGGAAATAACTATAGGTGTCGCTTTGTCATGTCATTTCCATTCTTTTGCCAGAATATACGTAGTATCAAGAAAGTTGTATAGTATCCTAGTCATAGATTAATCAGACTATATCTAAAATCCTAGTAGTCTATGAACTGAATAGCGTTTTGTTATTGCCCACAAGCATCTTCAGCGTAATAATTTTATTGTTTTACATTTAGGTTTTCTCATTTTTCCCAACTGCTAATTAAATATATATATAATATATATATATATATATATATATATATGAAGTATTTACGTCTACTAATAACAAATAAATTTGGCATAGTTTCATTCTCCGTGGTTTTCTTCTTAGTGGGTACCCATATGACCATTCTCCTTGCTATTATATGCTGATGATTCGTCTCGAAGAAACATCAACATCTGGAAAAGATACTTCAGAAAATGAACAATACACTATTACCTACAGTTGGTATGTAATATAGGTTAATAACTATAGCATTAAAAACAGTTCATTGTTTGGTTGAATAAAAGTACGTTTAATTTTTCAGATAATGAAATCTATCCCTCTAAATTTTGATGTGATTTGCCTGATTATATGGTAAAACCGGCAAACACTCACGTCTATCATCTAGTCGTTATACTCCGACCGGTGTTCGGGCAGTACTGATGCCCATCCTCATGGAGAGCGTGGTCTAGCAGCGAGGGCCGCTAGTCACGCACTCTATCATCTAGTCGTTATACTCCGACCGGTGTTCGGGCAGTACTGATGCCCATCCTCATGGAGAGCGTGGTCTAGCAGCGAGGGCCGCTAGTCGCGCACTCTAGCATCTAGTCGTTATACTCCGACCGGTGTTCGGGCAGTACTGATGCCCATCCTCATGGAGAGCGTGGTCTAGCAGCGAAGGCCGCTAGTCGCGCACTCTATCATCTAGTCGTTATACTCCGACCGGTGTTCGGGCAGTACTGATGCCCATCCTCATGGAGAGCGTGGTCTAGCAGCGAGGGCCGCTAGTCGCCCACTCTATCATCTAGTCGTTATACTCCGACCGGTGTTCGGGCAGTACTGATGCCCATCCTCATGGAGAGCGTGGTCTAGCAGCGAGGGCCGCTAGTCGCGCACTCTATCATCTAGTCGTTATACTCCGACCGGTGTTCGGGCAGCACTGATGCCCATCCTCATGGAGAGCGTGGTCTAGCTGCGAGGGCCGCTAGTCGCGCACTCTATCATCTAGTCGTTATACTCCGACCGGTGTTCGGGCAGTACTGATGCCCATCCTCATGGAGAGCGTGGTCTAGCAGCGAGGGCCGCTAGTCGCCCACTCTATCATCTAGTCGTTATACTCCGACCGGTGTTCGGGCAGTACTGATGCCCATCCTCATGGAGAGCGTGGTCTAGCAGCGAGGGCCGCTAGTCGCCCACTCTATCATCTAGTCGTTATACTCCGACCGGTGTTCGGGCAGTACTGATGCCCATCCTCATGGAGAGCGTGGTCTAGCAGCGAGGGCCGCTAGTCGCCCACTCTATCATCTAGTCGTTATACTCCGACCGGTGTTCGGGCAGTACTGATGCCCATCCTCATGGAGAGCGTGGTCTAGCAGCGAGGGCCGCTAGTCGCGCACTCTATCATCTAGTCGTTATACTCCGACCGGTGTTCGGGCAGTACTGATGCCCATCCTCATGGAGAGCGTGGTCTAGCAGCGAGGGCCGCTAGTCGCCCACTCTATCATCTAGTCGTTATACTCCGACCGGTGTTCGGGCAGTACTGATGCCCATCCTCATGGAGAGCGTGGTCTAGCAGCGAGGGCCGCTAGTCGCCCACTCTATCATCTAGTCGTTATACTCCGACCGGTGTTCGGGCAGTACTGATGCCCATCCTCATGGAGAGCGTGGTCTAGCTGCGAGGGCCGCTAGTCGCGCACTCTATCATCTAGTCGTTATACTCCGACCGGTGTTCGGGCAGTACTGATGCCCATCCTCATGGAGAGCGTGGTCTAGCAGCGAGGGCCGCTAGTCGCCCACTCTATCATCTAGTCGTTATACTCCGACCGGTGTTCGGGCAGTACTGATGCCCATCCTCATGGAGAGCGTGGTCTAGCAGCGAGGGCTGCTAGTCGCGCACTCTAGCATCTAGTCGTTATACTCCGACCGGTGTTCGGGCAGTACTGATGCCCATCCCCATGGAGAGCGTGGTCTAGCAGCGAGGGCCGCTAGTCGCGCACTGCCGACTGCGGGCTGCCGCACGCAACGCTCTCTGTGAAACTTGCGGTCGTACCTCACTGGTCGGAGCAACATTAAGAACGGGTTTCCCTGCAGATGGTAGATTCCAACCTACGTCCCTGTTAAAGTTCGGGTGACGATTAGTTTCAATGGCTTCACGTACTTTCGTGGCACAAAAAACCTCTCTCTCGCTAAAAATATTTTTTAGAAAAAATAACTAAGTATATTTAAAACTCTGTCTACCTTTTTCCTTATTAATCCTAAACGGCTGAACGGAACGTTATCAAATTTCATCAATAAATCATCAATAAAAAAAGTTATAGATTATATACCAGGGAAGCGCTTATATGATGCAGGTGCCATTTAAATTAAATTTCATCAAATTCGGTTAAGCGGTTTTTGAGTTACACTTCAATAACTGAATGGGTGTAATCTGGATGATATCCCTAATGACGGTGAATGACAATCGATCATGTAAATTGGCAAGGGCATTGGCAAAAATGGTAAAAAATTTCTAAAACCAAAAAGTGCGATATAAAAAAAAACTTCACTAATCAAAATAAATATTTTTTCTGTATACTTGTATGTGCAGAAAAAAGCTTCTAATAACTGCATTTTAGCTTATTTTTTTGTCAGACTGTATATTCGAAAGTATTTTCAAAATATAAACGCAAAACAAATGTCCTCAAAACAAAATGTTAGTGAATTTGTATGGTTGTATGAAATACTCAGCGTGCGCGCTTTCATATATTTCAATATTTGTTTTACTTTATTTGCTAAGATAAAATTAAATAATATTACGCCATAACAAAACTGAGTTCACTTAAGTACTTAAATGTTTGTTGCGATTTCACACATTTTTTGTAAAAATATCCGCCATAGAGAGTGAATGGAGTTGATTCATTCTATCGACGGGAAGGTTTTCAAGGGCTTTTTTTTAGATAAAGTTCTTTGTTTTTTCTATCGAGCCAAATTATTCAATCTTGTATCGATGACTATATCCGAATAAAGTGAATATCCCACTAATATTATAAATGTGAAAGTTTAGATGGATGGATGGATAAATTATATAGATAAATAGATAGATACAGCTCGGTCACAATATCTGTGCACCTGACCTCGTGACGTCATATCGGCGGTCTGTGTACGGTGTGAAAAAAAGTTTTTTCGAGAAATGTGGAGGTAAAAAAAAATTACTAACCTTTTCAAATCAATTTATTATTGATGAAGGGTTTGTTATTAAAAAACAATAATTTTGATTACAAAAACATTTATTATTAAACTCAGTCACTATAAATTATTGACTCTATGCCTGACATTGTATCTTCCTCACTCTCACGATAATTATAAGTCGATAATTTTGGTTTTGGGTGGGTTTCTAAATTATTACTAGTACTTGGAGTCGGACTAGCGCCCGGCGAAGTAGGTGGTTGTACTTTGGCTTCATTTTTAATTTTCATTAGAGTCCTCTTTGATATCCCAGTTGCAGCACAGGTTCGTTTCACCACTTGGTCTACAGGTATGGTGTACTGTTTATTTGCTTTCTCCGATTCAAAAAAATTGAGCACTTTCAAGATTAAATTTCTTGATTTGCTGTGTATTGTTTTTCCCATGACTTCACTTTAACAGCTACAACAATTTTAATAACAACCAAACCAGTCCAAACTTAACAGTAACTTAACAATAAATATTAAAAAACAAAACAACAACAAAGCGAAAATATCAAAATTATCGGGACGTGTATCGGCAACGAAGATGCTATCCGTACTGTCGCACCGGGGAGTGCGCGGAGAGGTGACTGGGGAAGCGGGAGAGGCGCCGCATTCCAGCGAGGTGCACAGATATTCTGACCGGGTTGTAGATAGATAGATAGATAGAAAACTCTTTATTTGTACACTATAATAAGATATGAAAGAGAAAAACATACGATACTTACATATAATATAGTATGTTTGTTACTCTTTCACGCAAAAACTACTGAATGGATTTTAATGTAATTTGGTATGTAGATAGATGAGACGCTGAAATAACATATAGGACACTTTATCATCATCATCATCATCCTTCACCACGTGGGTGAAACTGCGTGGCGCAGCTAGTTTACTATACATAAAGAAATAATGTCAATTAAGGGTCCAGATACACGAGCAGCTTGAAGCAGTCCATGCAACTGCACTGTGAACTACAGTCTTCTATGTTCACACATACACGAAACCGCTCGAGCAGTTGCAAATGCTTCGCGAGTGTTGCTGTCAAGAAGTCGCCAGGCAAACAATGACTGCTTGAGCTGTCGACTGTTCTCGCGCACTTACCTCCGCGTGCACTTCCCATCCTTGAATTGAATTGTGACTCGTTGAGCAGTTAATACCAACTGCTCGTGCAATCAATGTCAGCTTCAAGCTGTTGACTATATGATGACTCCAAGATGACTCAAAGAGCGGTCCGTGTATGTTGATCACTAGCAATTGCTCGAGCAGTCCGTGTATATCGGCTCTAACCGTTTTTAAAGTAGTTTTGTAGTTAGACGAATTGTCAAATGAGACATATTTCGCAGTTTATTAGACTGGCACGTAATTCAAGACCGCAGTTAAACGTGTACTTTCGCTGCTCAAATTACTTTACATTCTAGGTCCTTAGTATAAAAGCAAAACCTAGACTGTCTGTGGAATGACCTAGGTTTCATTTTTCACCTTAATTACACCACACCACACTTGACGACGTAGTTATATTTGTGCCATTTAAATTCTGATGCATTACATTGCTCATCAACAGGATCAGGTTCTCAAGTCGACGCATATATTTTTTTATGACACCGCATAACTTTTTACACACTAGTCCGATAGTTTTGATAATTTTCAGACGAAATAAAAAAGTCCAGACATAATGTTGTGATCAGAGAAGTGAGGCCGGTTAAACGCCTCGCCGTGTACATACATAATTACATACCTACAGCCTACAACACGTACAATGAAACTACGCCTTAACTCGGCAGTCGAACTGTCGCGGCGCGTGGAAGCAACACGTTAAATTTCAATTAATATTCAATATAAAATTATAAATTGATCATCTCAACCGTAAGACGTCCAATGCTGAACATAGGCCTCCCCCATGATTTTCCAAAAGGACCGGTTGGAAGCGGCCTGCATCCAACGTCGTCCTGCGACCTTCCTCAGGTCATCTGTCCACCGTGTCGGTGGACAACCTACGCTGCGCTTGCCGGTCCGTGGTCTCCACTCCAGAACCTTTCGGCCCCATCGGCCATCTGTTCTGCGTGCTATGTGCCCTGCCCACTGCCACTTCAACTGGCTAATCTTCTGGGCTATGTCGGTGACTTTCGTTCTTCTACGGATCTCCTCATTTCTGATTCGATCACGTAGAGACACCCCGAGCATAGCCCTCTCCATAGCTCGTTGTGCGACTTTGAGCTATAAATTGATAATTAATTTTAAATAATTTTAATTAAATGTAAGTTATCATGGCAGCATCAATGCACGCAGTACATGCTTAGAAATGCATGCTTTTGTCTGAGGGTAGAGTATACTTCCTAGGTGGTCCCATGGAAATTCCATTACATCAAGCGGTTTTTGAGTTACCCACCAATTACAGAAAAGTGTTTAGTTTATGATGTTCTTAATGGCGGTGAACGACAATCGATCCCGTAATTAGCAAGGGTCACTAAAAATATATAAAAAAAATATTTTGAAAAAAAAATTAACCGCCGACAACACCAAAAAGTGTGAGATAACTAGTTGAAGTCGGCACCATGATAGTTCAAAAGTACCTATTATCACAATATTGTGCGCATGGTTACCGACTTCGCAAATCCTAAAAAAAGTATTTATTTAGTGTTTTTTTTGACAAGAGCGTTTGGTTGCATTACATTGTAACATGCTTTATAACAAGAAAACAAATTAAAATCTAATGACCCGACTACGGAGACAATAAAAGCGCATAAAAAAAACCGTTTTATTTTTAATCATTATATTAGTAACACTCGCGACGAATCAATGACATATCATTTATCGAAATCGGTTGAGCCGTTGTGTAGTTACGTAAGGACATACGGACGGACATACATATAGTGCAAACACAAAAGCCTCCTTTTAGACTTCGTCGCAGTTGGGTAATAAGGTAGTTACGCCCACGGTTTCCCCCACTCGGAAAATTACTATAACACAAATAATATTTTATCGGAATTAGTATGGTTCACACGTATATTGAATTTCATGGATTTTATTTTTCTCGTGTGGATCCCTAATTCTCTTTCCTAAAATAAAAGTAGCCTTATTTACTCATACAATACAGTGTATCAATAGTATGCATATTTAAATTTTAAAAATACAAGAATCCCTTATTATTTACTTATAATAACCCTGTATTTATGTGCTTTTACGGTATATCACCTTATTAAACTGGGAGACACCGTGATTATGTTTTCAAAATACTAATTTAATGAATGCGGATTAAAATTTAAAATATAACTGTTCCAGAAGAAGAATAATTACAGACTGACTTGCTATATAGCTTTGAACTACTAGGAGATGAATGCATCATCAAATTGTCCGCTGTCTAGACTCTAGAGCAGGGGTTCCTAAACTTATTTTGTCTACTGCCCACTTTGAGAATAAATATTTTTTTAGCGCCCCCATTTTTTCACCTATTTAGTTATTTTTTTCTTTTTTTAACCACTATGATTTGAAATTAAATTAATTATTGTGAACTTTATTAGCGGAGAATTAAACATTCATTCTAAACGAGACTTTTACTATAACCCGCTAGAGTTACCTTGAGACCTGAGCGCAGTAGGTGCCAATGAGAATGATTATTGAAACACAACTTTATTGTATACAGACAGAGTATCTTTCCTGTTTAAAGTTTGTAGATATCAGGTTCCAGTTTACTCAAGAACACAACGCCTCTATTCGTTTCTAGGTCTCTTACTGCCCCCTTTAGGCAAGCAGCGCCCACAAGGGAGCGTTATCGCTCACTATGGGAAAGGCTGCTCTAGAGCGTGGGGAGCAATAACCGTCCTGTGAGAATAACAATAAAGTGCTTACAGTGATAAAAAGACCGGACGACTGGATAATGTGGATGTAACTACCTTCAAACAGCTGGTGGGTCATGGCAGGACTGATATATTGTGAAATGGTACCCTCATCACTAAAAGGTTGAGAACAACTGTTATGAAGGCTACGTGTCTCTGATTATGGTAAATCTGCCACCTGTCTCGGTACCTAATGTGATTTTAACGAGATTGGCCTCTCACTATATGTATTGCAATTAAGCCATTATCGCATTTTGGGTTAATACTTTATGTACTCGATTTCGCCTGGAATAAGGTTATCGCGATCGGAAACTATCCAATGAATCGGGATAAGAAAAAGCATATGTGTTAAACCCGGGTTTAAACCATCTCCTCTACAAATTTCATCCGAATCCGTCCAGACGTTTTTGCGTGATACAAAGATAAAAAACTTTCACATTTATAAACATAAATAAAATTGAAGTGCAAGTTTATAAAATGAAAATACCTATTTTGAAAACATCTTTTTACTAAATTCATTTTATGAAAGTATATACGTCATATAGAACTTTTAGTTTTTAAATTTGTCTGTCTGTGTTTTATTATAATAGATTTGTTTGTTCCGAATCACCCGTTATGACTGGACAGATTTTGACGCGACTTTCAGTGGCAGATAATTACCTCATGTTATAAGGATAGGCTATTTTTATTTAATTTTATTGATAACTAGCAAACCCTGCGAACTCCGTTTCGCCACCAGATGGCTTCGTTTTATGTAACATTCCATTTGGCGCCATCTACTTAAAATATTGGTTTGTAGTACATGCTATGTATCAGAGATGGCGCTGTATGTGAAAAAAGATTTTCCCGCTTTTCTTTTTACATTTTTCCTGAATTTTCTTTACTATAAACCTCACGGAGCCCGAGACCTTTCCAACGAATGCAAAACCGTGGAAATCGGTTCGTGCGTTCTGGAGTTATAGCGTCAGGAAGGAAAACCCGACTTATTTTTATATAGTAGATATTTATCAAATTTATTGTCTTCGTATCCCGTAGACAAACCGAGCGAATCCAAAGTGCTTAGCCGTAGCCTTAATATTAAATAATAATAATATAATAATAATAATCGTTTATTACCACAATTTCACATAGTTTAAGTATTACAATGTTTTTCTAAATCCCACCTCAGGCGAGCCTGTCCTGTGGGAGGTAGTCTCTTTCATAGTGTAAATAGAACAATACAACATATCACTAATATTATATACTAATAATAAATGATAGATGTACAAATTTATATAATTTCAAAGTAAAGTATTAAATTAATTGGCAAACTATATACATTCTGCCAAAATTTGTAGTGTAATGTATCGTATTAATTAAATAATTGATTTAGATAAAATCTATTATATTCCATATTCTAAGTAAGTTACAACATTCTATAACTAATTCCATTTATGTATGAACTGTTAAACCAGAACATTTGCGTTTAAACATGTAAGCATATATTATGTATGTATATAGTCTTAATATTAGATACATTATAATTTTAATACTAGCGACCCGCCCCGGCTTTGCACGGGTGCAATGCTGATACTAAGTATACTACAGCCCACTTAAGAGATAGACATATACCATCACGGACTTTTTTGTTGACTTTTTTAAGGTGTACAATACCGTAGTAGATTATTTTTATCTATCTCTTAGGGTTCAGCAAGCGTTTGCAATGTAAGCGTAATGTCTAATAATAATATAATAAATATATAATAATAATAATACTCCAGAGTCTCGAGCATCGCCGCAAAGTCGCTTGTTTATCGGTTTTTTATCGGATACATTTCGGTGAGTGTGCAATGGAACTTCACAATTTGATTCCGCCATCCCCATTCTATAATCGGACATCCAGAGATACTCAGAAGCGCCACCGCTTTATGGTGGATATTCCATTTACCCGGACGAAGCGATTTACTTCTTCGTTTATCATACGAACCGCTAGGGAATGGAACACCCTGCCTGAGTCGGTGTTTCCGGTTAAGTACGATATGGGGGTCTTCAAAACACGAGTGCATAGGTATCTTCTGGGTAAGCGCGCTCCATCATCGATCGCAGCATCACTTAACATCAGGTGAGATAGTGGTCAAGAGCTACCCAGTTCAGCCTAAAAAAATGTGTTTATTTTATTTACATCACATTAGAAACCTCTAAAACTATCAGTGTTTCTCTACTATACTATACATGTATTATACATATAAACCTTTCTCTTGAATCATTCTATCTAATAAAAAACCGCATTAAAATCCGTTGCGTAGTTTTAAAGATCTAAGCATACATAGGGACAGACAGACTGCGGGAAGCGACTTTGTTTTATACTATGTAGTGATTAGACATATTGCCTTGAGAAGTAGTTATTATCGCTTCAAAATTCATTTGACAGTTCGAAGGGTATCCTCCAGCAAATCCATACACATGATCCCTGGATGGTGGCTTTGACCAATCAATTAATATATAGGGTCACTGTTAAGCACAATATCTTATGGAGTGGTTTGGAATCGATAACTGGTCATTATAGGAAAGGAAAAAATGCATTTTTTTATTATTATGAACCCATATTCATTGCTCCGCAGCTAATAACCACGCGACTGAACGCACGCCGCTACATCACAGAATAGACAACAGTGACTACGCGAGACATACCTACCCATTTACAATGTCGCTCCGTCCCGTAAGATGGTTAAAATCAGATAGAAAGTTAAAATTCGATGCCCGGACCTCGAGCCGGACTTTGAGCCTCGGTGGCCTAGTTGGTCATGGTGTCTGACACGGATTGTCGGAAGATTTGAATCCCGTCCGAATATGTGAATTTTTCGCTCTAAAAATTTCAATGTAAATATCGCTAAGGAAGCGTTAGTGCTACAATAAAGTAATGCTATAAAAATACCAATTCCTACGATTTCAATATAAGTCCTCAAATGTTAGGCAAGCTTAACAGTAAAACGAACTCTAAGGACAATATATTACTTCCTAGTTTAAGAAATTTATCTATAAAATGTTATTTTAATGTCAGATTTTGTTTTTTTTGACAAAATTGGATCTACTGATTTTATTAGTAATTTAAAATTAAATAAAATAATAATAATAATAACTAGGTATCTAATCTATAAGCCCCATGGTGGGGGGAAAAGTGGCCAAAACGCTGGCGGCATTGCCACGCTGGATGGCAATGCTAAGTTTTTGCCCAAAATAGGCGCCAGCATTTCGGTCACCCGACGACGCCTCAAACAAACGTTTATCTAAATCTACTGATTGTTTTTTATTTCCCGTACATCTGATTTTCTACAGACTTCCAACAAACAAGACAAAAAAGGAGGAGGTACTCAATTCGAATGTATGTTTTTTTTTCTTCTGGGGTTTCTCAAAATTCTTTTTTGTATGAAAGCTAGTGCTTCCCGTGTGGTCCCATTAAAATTTCATCAAATTCGGTTCAGTGGTTTTTGAGATACACTACAATAACTGAATAGAATGGAAGTCGGTGTTAAATTTTTCAAATTGTACTTGTTTCTAGTCGCGTCCTAGTGATTTTATATAAATGGACCTAGCAACACTGGTTACGATGTTATCAATTGAGCTGTCCAAATATCTGTGTTCCAATGAGACTCAAATTAAATGTTCTAGGGTTGATATTTTTGCGTTGCCTCGAAAACTACTGTTCGAAGCTCTGAGTTATTGTTTCTGTAAAGGGCAATGGTAGTGCTTACCATCAGGCATACGAATAGTTCATACCGTCGCTTGTTACCATAATGAAGGTGTGCGTCTCGGAACGCCCGACAGAAGTGCTAACTTAAACTAGTCTAGCGCTGTGGGTTAGAGTGAGAAACATGCGTGAGGGAAAGGGAAGCTAGACGGACTGGCGTCGTAACGCGTTACGTAACGAATCGGTTTACCCTCCCATACTTCAAAAAAGTTTATTGCTTGATAGTTGTGAGATATTCAGTGCAGTCCCAATTAAGTCATAAGTAATCGATATTAGCGCGATAACAGTCGGTCCCTTTCACCGTGAGCGTGATTACGATAGCCCACGCTACGTCATCGATGACGTCTTAACTGCCCCCATATTGACGATTACATGAACTCTACACCATAATCGTCGTGAGCGTTCAGTCAAAAGTGACAGGTGTTTGTTTATGTTGTTTTTTTTTTCCTTTCACATGCTTCGTGGCTAAATAGGAGGTTTATTTTAATTAATTGAAAAAATAATAAATTTAATAGGTAACATTTGTAATATTTTATATTATTTAGTTTAGTAGTACTAACATAGTTATAAGTGCTCTGTAGGTAGTACTAACATTATATGGACTGTGGTCTGAAATAAATATGATATTATTATTATTATTCTTATTATTTATTTCTACATGGTATTTACTGGTGTCCCTTGTTTTTGATGTAAAAGTTGTAAAAGTCGGTCCATCCATTCCATTATTCCATTTTAATCCACACACCACATAGTTAACCTTCACACTATGCACGATATTTTTATGAATTTGTTTTTCGCGCGCAAATGGTTCGTTATTGCTACAACTCTGGTCCGATTTATCAACACGCTTACAGTGCCACGAGCTGTCAAAATCGCGATATTTGTCTCGGACTGGCTTTGGTAGACGATAGCACTGTGAGCAAAAATATCGCGATACGGACAGCAGTGAATATAGTGTAAAAGCGCTCTGTGGGTTGATGGCCACTGTAGTAAGTGAAGCTACTGCGTGATTGGGAACGTGCGCAAGCCACAAATTGTCAAGCATTGGAACGGATAAGCAAACAGACACGTAAGAGACAGTCTTGGAATTACAAGGTCTTATACTTGCAAGACCGTTCTGTCATTTCTTTATTTCAGCCAACTCAAAAAAAAAGTAGGAGATTCTCAAGTCGATGCGTTTATTTTTTATGTATGACTAGCTGCTCTCCGTGGTTTTACCCGCGCGGTGAGGGATGATGATGATGATGATGAATCTTATATAGCCTATGTTACTCAGGGTGAATGTAGCTTTACAATGGAGAAAGAATTTTTTAAATCGGTCCAGTACTTTTTGAGCCAATTCGTTACAAACATACATACAGTAGGTCCATGAGTTTACAACATTGACACCAATCGATGCTCGATATCGACTGCCGCGACAAAATGTATGAAAAAAAGAACAATGCCACCTTGCGGTCAATTGTAGAATTAAAATTCACAGCGAGTACGCCAATCACAAGCTTAGTAGGTAGGCGAGATCGAGTATCGACTATCATCATCATCATCATCATTATCAGCCGGAAGACGTCCACTGCTGAACATAGGCTTCCCCCATAGAACGCCACTTGGACCGGCTACTCGCTTCCTGCATCCAGCGATTCCCCGCGGTTTTTATGAGGTCGTCGGTCCACCTAGCGGGGGGCCGGCCTACACTACGCCTTCCGGTGCGTGGTCGCCACTCGAGAACCTTTCTTCCCCATCGGTTATCAGTTCTGCGAGCGATGTGGCCTGCCCATTGCCACTTCAACTTGCTAATTTTGAGAGCTATGTCGGTGACCTTAGTTCTCCTACGGATCTCCTCATTTCGGATCTTATCACGCAGGGAAACCCCAAGCATAGCCCTCTCCATTGCTCGTTGAGCGACTTCAAGCTTGTTAATGAGGCCCACAGTAAGGGACCACGTCTCATTGCCATAAGTCATCACTGGCAACACACACTGGTTGAAAACCTTGGTTTTCAGGCTCTGAGGTATTGGGGACGAAAAGATGGATCGAAGCTTCCCGAACGCTGCCCATCCGAGCTGGATTCTTCGGGCGACCTCCTTGTCGAAGATGGACCTACCTAATTGGACAGTCTGTCCCAGGTAGACGTACTCGTCTACAACTTCGAGTGTATCGTTTCCAACAATTACCGGTATAAGTGGAACATGGACATTGGCCATGATTTTCGTCTTATCCATGTTCATTTTAAGACCAACCTGTTGGGAAACTCTACTGAGGTCGTTGAGCATGGTGCCGATATCCTCGAGCGACTCCGCCATTATAACTATATCATCGGCAAAACGAAGGTTAGTCATGTATTCACCATTAATGTTGATGCCACATCCTTTCCAGTTCAAAAGTTTGAAAACATCCTCCAATGCGTTAGTGAACAGTTTCGGAGAGATGACGTCTCCCTGTCTCACACCTCTCTGCAATGGAATTTGTTCCGTACTCTGGTCCTGTAATCGGACTGACATAGTGGCCTTGCTGTATAAACACTTCAACGCTTCGATATACCTATAGTCAATTTGGCATCGCTGCAAGGACTGCAGTATGGCCCACTTCTCGATAGAATCGAAGGCTTTCTCGTAATCCACAAACGCTAGACACAGTGGCTGAATATACTCTTCGGTCTTCTGTATAATCTGCCGTAGTGTATGAATCGGTCTACGGTGCTAAAGCCTCTACGGAAACCGGCTTGTTCGTGAGGCTGGAACTCATCAAACCTGCGTGCGAGACGGTTCGTGATGACTCTCGAAAAAAGCTTGTACACGTGGCTCAAGAGCGATATGGGCCTATATTCTTCAATAAGGTTTTATCACCTTTTTTGAAGAACAGCACCACCACGCTCTTGTGCCACGTTTCCGGTGTTTTGCCTTCGAAGATGACAGAATTGAATAACTTCTGGAGGACTAAAAGTATCGGTCTACCACCCGCTCTCAGAAGTTCAGTCGTAATTCCGTCCTCTCCTGGCGCCTTGTCGTTCTTAAGCTGTTTGAGAGCCATTCTAATCTCGTACAGGCTGATGTCCGGGATGTCTTCGGTATAGTGTCGGACTAACTTTGCTCTCGTGTCCTGAGCTGCTTCAGTAACGGGTTCGCGCGTCGAGGTATATAACTGTCGATAGAAGCTCTCAATCTCTCTCAGAATCTCAGGCTTGGATGAAACGATACTGCCATTTTCGGTCTTCAGTTTTGTCATCGACTATAGATGACATTTATGTTGCCATCTCATGCACTGCGGTCCGTATCGCGATGTTTTTGCTCACAGTACTATCGTCTACCAAAGCCGGTCCGAGACAAATATCGCGAGTTTGACAGCTCGTGGCACTGTAAGCGTGTTGATAAATCGGACCAGAATTGTAGCAATAACGAACCATTTGCGCGCGAAAAACAAATTCATAAAAATAACGTGCATAGTGTGAAGCTTAACTATGTGGTGTGTGGATTAAAAAGAATTTAATGGAATGGATGGACCGACTCATAGATAATTACTTTATAATACTGGACTGACTTTTACAGCTTTTACATCAAAAACAAGGGACACCAGTAAGTACCTTGTAAAAATAAACAAACATCTGTCACTTTTGACAGAACGCTCACGACGATTATGGTGTAGAGCATGGTTCATGTAATCGTCAATATGGCGGCAGTTAAGACGTCATCGATGACGTAGCGTGGGCCATCGTAATCACGCTCACGGTGAAAGGGACCGACTGTTATCGCGCTAATATCGATTATGGCTAATTGGGACCGCACTGGTAGAGCTACTGAAATAGGAAAGCTGGTACATACATATAGTGCGTTTGAATAGACTCAAGTTGGCGAAAATAATGCTATAAAACTATCACAAAGGGCGTTCGAATCTGTGGGTGAAAATGCCGTTTATGGTTCTTATTGTTCAGCGTTCGGAAAGCTATAAAAAGAGTTATTTTTGCCACCGAAAAGTGAAATTTTTGAACCACGTCCGCAGCTGGTTGTTTGACAACTATGTATTACAGCATAATCATGCGATTTTAGGTCATAAGCTCGGTTTAGCGTTTGAGTAGGTTGTGGGCAAAAGTAACAAAAATAACGTAATTGAGCTTTACGAACGCTTTAACAAAAGGGCCAACAATAGCAACGCCACCAAATGCCCTCATTGCTAAACGAACGTACATTTATTTGAAAATGAAAATATAAAATCTGCTATTCAATTTTCGCTTGTTTACTTTTACCCCAAAAATCATTTATCACTTTCACGCGAACTAATGACTTTAGGAAATCGTTCCAGAATTCTTTCCCATTGTCAGTTTCCGTAAAAGAACTCGTGCGATTGTCAGAACGTTGTTAAGCGGAAGTCGCTTGATAGGCTTTTAAGTGATGGTACCCATTATTTTTTGTGGTGTTGGTATTATACTCGAAGCGCAATCCATTCAATAAAATGACCAGTCTCTCTTAATATTTCTCCCGGGATTTTGCCAGTAAAGTGGAGTAATTTTAATAGGTAACATTTGACAGTTAATTTATGCAAAGCAAAGTGCTACGTATGTACATCAGGAGTAGAGTCTAATTTTCTAAATAAATAATTGTATTAAAAAAAACCGATGTTGTTTTCTTAAGTTTTTTTTTTCTTTTCGCGTAAGGTATATTTTTCTTTGCATGAACTGTCAAATGTTACCTATTAAAATGACTCCACTTTACCTAATAGATTATCCATAACATTTCTTGCGTCAGTTCTAATACTTTCAGGAGTTAATTCTATACTTTCACTACCACTTGAAGAATTCTTTTTCAAAACATGAGTTTCTAACAATCCGCGAAAATTGTCGATTTTGTGATTGATGTGATTTTTAATTTGATTTCTTTTTTTATTGCGGCGGCGCGAACATGGGCTGTCGGACCAGCCATTTTTATTCAAACAATATTTGCGTTCGATTTCTTCGGCGCTGAACACTAAGATGTTCCAAATTAAAAAACTGCGCGGCAATTTTTTTTTCTTTTCCTCCGCGCTGGAGGATTTGGCTTTGCATGACTAAACAAAGATAATTGCGGCGCACTAATAAAGAGGATTAAAAACTCATTACTGCTCGCTAATAGTTTCGTTTAGAAAACACCACCTTTGGGTGCACTTAAAGGCGAACCAAGACGTCCTTTTTGAATAGATGGAATGAAAAATCGAATTAAATTGTTTTCCATTAACGATTGCGCTGCTTCTGTGAATTTTCTCAAGCGGCAGTGAAAAACGTCAAAATGGGTAGATATTTGGTTAATCATATCTATGGCTCGAGATTACATGCTGGCTTATACATATTAAATGGTTTAACTTATTAAATTATTTGCACATCTATTATTTAGATGATGCATCTATATAACTATATTCTGTACAGTCTATATCAGGGTTTCTCAAAGTGGGTACGTGAACCTCTAGGGGTTCGCTATCCGATGTCAACGGGTTCGCGACAAGGTTTACGTAATGGAGGCTTGAGGAAAGAACGCGCGCGCGACTAAATTCGTCGCTCGCTCTCTTTGCTACAACATACTTATGTGATAGTGGGATTTTATGGTCATGAAAAAAACCAAATACAGTAATCGACTTGATACCGAATCAGATTTAAGGTTAATTTTGTCCACAATTACTTCTAAAATTGACTCCATTTGCGACAAGAAACAAGCACACCCATACCCGTATTAAAAAAAATCTCTTGCACTTGTTACCTTTTACTGAAATAAAAACCCTATTTTCTTCACCAATCTATTTATTTTTTTCGTAAGGGTAGTAGGTACGAGTAAATCGTAAGTAAATCCCCCCCCGGATTTAATTAGTTAGTTAAGGGGTTCGCTGTCACCTGGAAACTTTAACAGGGGTTCGTGGAGCCGAAAGTTCGAGAAACCCTGGTCTAAATAGTATGTGCGTGTTGTCCGCCTGATGGTAACACTACATATACCTATAACAGTCACAGTGGCACCCACACCTGAATACTGTATTTTGCGGCACTGCCCTCGTCACCCAGAGAGATTGATTTTTGAGTAATCACAGTAGTAGTTACTACGGTAGTACACACCAAGACCATATACTGTTAAATCTGTGAAGACGGTCTTTGCACCATAGGCCTAGCGTCTGGTAAGTTGGGTTTCCTTGACTGTTACGATTCGCGTCCCTTAACAACGGAGAGAGGACATTTTTAACTCTACGGAAATATAACAAGATATATTAGGGGTTAAAGTATAAAGCAGCCATTAAAAAAAGTATAAAACATACATATATGTTATAATAAGTACTTTTGAACTATCATGGTACCGACTTCAACAAGTTATTTCAAACTTTTTAGTGTTGAAGTCGGCTCCATTGATAAGTAATTTTTTTTTACTTTTTTAAGTGACCCATAATGCTACTTATGGGATCGATTGTCATTCACCGTCAATAAGGATACCATCAAGATAGGCGAAATACTTTTCAATTGTTGGAGTGTAACTCAAAAATCGCTTGACCGACTTTGATGAAATTCAAATGGGATCACCTCTGCTCTAAGGTGATCAATCTACCTAACAAAAAAAGAATTATCGTTATTGGACTACTCTATAATAATTTATGCGTGGTCATATATAAAAATATACGCGCAACTCCTCCGCCGAGAACCTCCTCCTTTATGAAGTCGGTTGAAATTTGAAACAAATTTTTGCAGGATAAAATATGTTTAACCAAAGTATTTACCCTCGTTATCTATACATTTCTGCCATCTAATCGGAAAACACGTCTCCAGAGTTCTATCGCAAAGGTTTGAATACCTTTGCGATAGAACTCTGGAGACGTGTGAAGGCATTTTGTATTGCTCCCTGGGAAGAAATGTTTCCCTACATTTTTTTTTTAAAACGCGGAAAAAATGGTAGTCAGTGTGGGTTTGGGGTGAGTGTAAGTGGCTAGTGTGATAAATCGGCACTTTCATATTTAAATCCCTATTATTATTGAATTCCAATTCCTCTCTTGACAAATAAACCTCTTTTGACAAATATACTATATTTATCTCTCTTCTTCCAATAGGAAGCCGCAAAACCGCGCGAAATATGAAAGCCACTGCTTCTTGTGGTTTGCACAATCAATGTAACAAAAGGTCATTTCTACGTGCCAAACGGCAATTTTCCCAGAGAGATGACCCTAATCTATCGAGAATTGACACCACACGCGCGGACATTAAAATTACAAACGAATTTCGTAAAAGTAGGTCTAATGTCATCGCCATTTTGAATAATTCGGAACGTATTCTTTTTCTTTTTTTTTCTTTTGGTAAGGCACAGCGTTTGCATTATGCCAGACGGACATTGTGTAGCTGAATGAAATTTAAATAGTATTTAATGTAGCCGAACTTGCATTTTTGACACATGACAAAAATAAACCTGTGAAGCTCACGCGTTTTTGTGCGAGAGGATTTCATCACGACTTCAGTAAGTTCTGTTTTCTATAATTGCTACATATCTTCTTCTGCATCGTATGTCTTCTTCTTCTTCATACCAATATTAATGTAAAAGTTTGTATTTGTGTTACTTAATCACGCAAGATTTGGATGACATTAAAATTTGGTGGTTTGTACCTGAAATTTAAACATACTTTTATACCAATTCTACGGATAATTCCTGTTCGCAATAACCATATTCCGAGCGAAGGAGTCGCGAACGGATACTTTGGCTACGTTCCGGGAAGCGCCGTCCACGCTCACAACTGTCGCGCCCCGGGGTAGCGTTCTGGTTAGAAAGAATGCATGCAATGTTCAACCCAAGCGGAACGGTTACGCGGTCACAAAAAGCGCGGCAACTTTTCTGTCAAAAATCGATAGAATCCTATACATTTGATGCTTGACAGTGACAGCTCGTAAACGACCGCGAAAACCCACCTACGATCTGCGAGCGTTGTGAGCGTTTTCGGTGACGTCATCGATCATCATCGATGACGTATCGAGTTCGCTCACGATGACCGTGGGCTTTTAAGGGAATGGGTGTGCGAACGCCGCGAGTGATTTCGGTCTTTCCCGGAACGTAGCCTAAGGGTACGTTCCGGGAAGCGCCGTCAACGCTCACAACTGTCGCGCCCCGGTTTAGCGTTCCGGTTAGAATGAATGCTTGCAATGTTCAACCCAAGCGGAACGGTTACGCGGTCGCGAAAAGCGCGCCAACTTTTCTGTCAAAAATCGATAGAATCCTATACATTTGATGTTTGGCAGTGACAGCTCGCAAACGACCACGAAACCCACCTACGATCTGGGAACGTTGTGAGCGTTTTCGATGACGTCATCGGTGACGTATCGAGCTCGCTCACGATGATCGCGGACTTATAAGGGAATGGGTGTGAGAACGCCGCGAGTGAATTCGGCGCTTCCCGGAATGTACCCTAAGTAATCTAGATATATAAACATTTCCCTTGGCTACAACATAACTTGAGAACTACTTTACCGACTTCGATTAAATTCGGCCAGGATGTAGATTAAGTATTTACCTATAACCCGGGGAAGGACATAGGATCTTTTTCATCATCATCATCATCAACACGCGGGTGCGTTTAAGTATTAGAATATTACCTATTTTGTACTTAAAAAAACTGATAAGATCAAAACGCACGGGCTTAGTAAACAATGTGTTGATTACATGAAAGAGAAATCACTGATAGTGGACAATATTAAGGAGAAGAAAAGAGTTATTTCTTTTATTATGGACATGTAATAGTTATGCGTTATAGCGTTCCTCTTAAGGTGATATCATATCATGATGTCGATAAAAACGAGGGTTTTTAAAGCAGTTTATCTCGCAGCGATTAATGAAAAACTACAAACAATAATGTGACAATTCTAAGACTTCTAAGTACACATTGACGGAATTAAAAACATGTTTTAACATACTAGAGAACATTAAGAACATTTAAAAACATTTGTGAGTTTCATACAAATGACAAGCGCGACCGATGTACGCAGACGGTCGGTCGAGCACTGAAAGCGGCCATAGATTACCATGATCATATTATTAAAAAAAAAAATTTGTATACACAACCTTTTTTTTTCTCAATTTTTTTTGCATAATTGTGAAAAGCATACATTTATAAAAAGATCACATTTGACGGAGGTATTTCCTGAACACGTTTTGATGCAAAAATTGTTTTTTTTTAAGTTTCTGCATAAACATAAAAATATTTCTGGATTCCGTTGTATACTTATACATATTCATATATACTAACATAAATCAAAGGAATTTCGGACGGAAGAATTTTCCACCGGGAGCTAGAAGCGATTTTCATGTTTAAGTGCGCATACACCTTTAAGGTTTTTTGGATATTTTTTTTATCGTAATATATGGACATTATCAGACTGCAAAATTTCAGCAACAGAGGAATTATACATTATACAGAGGGTGTACATACAAATAATTTCCTAGTGCATCGGACTATAGGTAAAAGCCTACGAAGAAATAATGTCAGGAAGCATAACTCAAAACAAATTCCACACAAAAAGTGGTCCTTCAAACCAAGACGACGTATGATTCCAAATACGAATTACTTCCGAGGTTACAAATAGACATGTTCGGTGATTGGTTTACATTTCAGAAGGAAAGCAGGGATTGGTCCTCGCGCGTGCTGCAACGTCTACTATGACAGCTGAGTCATAGCGGCGTGAACGATGTTATTGATTTAGCACGACTTTTATTGGGTCATTTTTAAGGCAGTTACTCTTCCTGATATTATTTCTTCGTAGGTAAAAGCCTAACTTTCTGTAAAACAACTAGATTTTTTAATAAGCCAGACAGATTACCCTTAATTTTTCTGTTCACGTCACGTTTCTACCGTGTGTAATTACTTTCATTAAATAAATAATTATCTAGTTATGGGAGTCATTACTCTGTCTGCAGTTTTAATGAGAGGTTTTTGATTATGTTCAAGTTTTCTGTTATGTGCATAAATTGTTATTGTTTTTTTTTTCAAAGTAGTCGCTTACTCAAAATGTAATGTAAATTTTTATACGATAAAATCCCAAAACACATAACTGAGCTCACAGAGGGCGGGTCGGGTCTTGAATCGAGTCGCCTGAATTTGAGGATTCTGCTACTGTGGAATGGTCAAGGGGCTTTGTCTTGACCCTCCCAATTCGATTTTGGCTGCCGGAGTTACGCGAAAGTATTTTAAATTAATATTTAAAGTTTCTGTAATTTCACACGAAAAACATGCGGATGCGTGAAACGGAACGCAATATCAGGAAATATTGCATAAATTTGAACGTCTGCTATGTTTATGTTCGTGAAACGAAACGTTTTGATCGCTATTTTTGAGGTTTGTGGTGTTTGACGTATGTGACGTTGAGTGAAAAGGTTTTTTAAAAAAGACAATTATAATAATCCGTGTGATTTTAGTGATGCTATAGTTGAATATTTGTGGAGGCGAGATCTATTCAAGCAGAAAAAAGATCCCTTTGTCGAGTTGATCAATGTAATTAACTATGTTTACAAAATAAAATAAATACTCCTACATAGTTTTGTGAAAATTATTTTCCTCCCTTACCCACCCAGAGACCAACTCAGACCGAAAGTAGTCAGAAAACCGACACAGAGCACCCCGACTCCACCTATTCTTGTGGCTACTACCCCTAGAGTGTTTATAAATAATGCGGGAGCCAGAAGCTCAAGGGAGGTCCTGAACGTGAGTACGTAGTGAGAACGTAGTGACAAATCCAACTCTGACCCCCCCCACCTCTCCCCCCCCCCCCCTAAATTTAGGTGTAAAAGTGTTAGTAGAGTAGACAAAATTATCTTTGATATTAAATTTTAAAAAAAACTACGCGGTTCCGGCAGGGGGAAATGGTAGGGGGGGGGGGTTCCCTGCCCCCAACCCCCCCTCCTACCCACTCCCCCTCCCCCAAAGTTAAGTGTAAAAGTGTTTAAATAGAGTAGAAAAATTGATCTTTGATATTAAATTAAAAAAAAACTACGCGATTCCGGCAGGGAAAAATGGTGGGTGGGGGTTCCCCTACTGGGGGGACTAAACCCCACACGGTGTTCCTACGGGCGCCTTGATGCCGGGACAGCGGGTACGTTTTTGGAGTCGTCAGTGGTTCTGGCGGCGTTAGTCATGAAGATCCATCCTAGTGTCGGAGATTCTCCATCTCCTTTTCTATGAGTGGCGCACGGGAACACCGCGCGCGCCATCTCGGGGCTGTACCTATATGAGCAATGGACTCCCCTCAGTCCGCCACCCTAGGCCCCTTTTATGATGGTCAAAAAAGGGCTCGAAAGCGCCTGCCTCGAGCACCTGCTCTCCGGCGGTGGATCGACAAAGTAGATGTTGTTTCTCGCTCACGCTCCGCTGCCTCCTTCTGCGACACCACTTGTTCGCAAAAGGCTAGAGCCGCCTCCCATGACCTGTCGCTGTCCAGCATCAATGCTGGCAGGGAGAGGTCGTTTCCCACCGCGGCGACGAGGAAACTACGTTCCACCGCCCACGCACTACACTCCTACAACGTTTGTTGAGCGGTATCCTCGTCGTGACTGCAATGGTGGCACTGCGTTGTTGGCTCCCTTCCAGCTATGCGGCCCTGGTACTTACCAAAGCAACCATGCCCTGAAAGTACCTGCACCAGCCGGAAGGTAAGACACCCATGGTCTCTATCCAGCCAGTCCTTGAGAACGAGCCGGACAGCCTCGACGGTCCAGCTACCGGCCTTTGGTTGGGCGAGTCGCTCCTTCCACTTTTCAACCAAGGACTGTCGAGCTTGGAACTGCCAGGTCTCTATTGCCCTTGATGGGGGAAACACTCCTTGGAGTTGGAGATCTTTGCGCCACTTGTACATAGCGGCAAAGATCTGCGCCTCCAAGACCCCGGAAGGGAATCCCGCCAACAGACACGCCGCCTCGTACAAGATGGTGTGATAACCGCGTATGACCCCGACGGCCATCACCCTCTGAGGTTTCCTCAGGAGGGCAATGGATTGTTCGGTGAGGGTCTCCACCCACACTGGCGCTCCGTTGAGCGCAAGTTGGACGTGCCTAGTTTGACTGTCTGTCCCAGGTTGATGTATTCGTCAATAACTTCGAGAACTGAGTTCCCAACTGATTCTAGGGTAGGCACAACATGGGCATTAGACATAATTTTCGTCTTGTCCATGTTCATCTTAATACCTACCCGTTGGAAAACTCAATGGAGGCCTTCGAGCATCATGTTGAGATCTTCCGTGATTCTGCCATGACTACAATATCATCAGTTCGGGGATATACAGTATTTCTGTCTCTTCGTCTCCTTCCATTGCAAGGAGGCTTGAGCCTGCTTGCAATGGAATGGAATTGCCTTCGAACTCTGCTCCTGTACTCGGACTGACATGTTCGCGTTATTGTACAAACACTTCAGCACTTCAATATACGAGTACCGACTCAAGCATTGCTCATGTGTCGATCGAATCAAACGCCTTCTCATAGTCCACAAACGCTAATAAACATAGAGACAAGTTATAATCTACTAATAAATGTTATTTTTTTAAACCATGAATAGAATTGGCTAATTATTTATGCTATTTTTATTTCACACATTTAAATTCATATATCTTATTTAAACATAAAATGGTAGTTTCCTGTGATACCCCGTACATTATTCCTATATCATAGTCATTCCCTCACGAGTGGACCCGCTAGTTAATGTTATAGTTTCGTCACATTCACTTTCTTAGTTACTAGCAGTGACATCTTCATAAACTCTAAAAGGGAAAAAGTACGGTCCACCATAATTGTTCTAAAAAATAAAAAAACATAATTATTGGTACCTTTAGTAAAAGGAAAAGCAACCATTAATCATTTTAAAATGACCGAATGAAAACTACAATATAGGCACAATACTCAAAACGACCATTGTCAACTAAAGAGATCTGATTTTCTATGGTCATTACGAGAAAAAACAAACAATGCAGAATAAAAACTCAACACAAGCCAGCAAAAACGTTTAAATATTTACCAAAATCACTTGACCCTCGTCAACAACCTCGATTGCACTTGATAGTGGCAAAATAGAGGTCAATACATTTTGGTACTCCTCGCATGGCTACCAAAAAGTTTGCATGTAACGGCCTGTCGGAGATGGCCAGTCAGAGCTTAAAAACCAGAGCTTCCGTACGCGCGCATTCCTAATTCAAAATGGAAATTAGAATTTTGATATTATTTTTTATTTTCGGCCAGTTGGTGTCCGCCACAGATGAGAAAGATAGCAAAGAGAGTGTATCATCTATGTTTGATAATAAACTCGTTTATAAGTTGGGTGATTTTTCAAGTTATTTAACGAAATTTTTGTCGGATTATAATGATAGAAATTTGGGGAACAGTGAATGGGGGAACATTTTGGGTTATAATGAACTGAAGCCGAAGTTGTTGGACAATAATGAAAGGAGTAAGTACTATATCAATCAATAATGTTCAACCTTTAAGTCGCGAAAGAAACAAAAAGATTTTTCTATCTTCTTGTTGCACTTTTTTGCAATGAAAATTGTAATATACTTCTTAATTGCTGATAAAAAACATTTAATTTGCAATAGACATTATTAGTTGTAATTAAGTACTTCGTTTCATTAATAATGATTAGACCATTAGACCAATATGTTAGAGCCATGTACGATGCATACTTAAACTTGTTTTGGTTAGTAAAACATTTCTTACTAAAGGAATTTTTAAATAATATTACTGCACTTTTTAATCAATTAATTATAATGTATCAAGAATGCGCAAATAAGCTATCTTCGTGTAATAATATACTGAATTGATCAAAATCGCAGACTAAAGAAAACAATAATAATATAAAAAAGCTAGCTGACCCCCCCGCCGGCTTTCAAATAAAAGTAACCTTTGTTATTCAACACATGTTTTAATTATGAACCGATTGACATGAAACAAACACTAAATGTTAAGTGAAGCTTACCACAATACATTAGTGAAAACTACATCTAAATCGGATAAGCCGTTTCTGAGATTTGCGTGCACAAACGCACAGACAAACAGACCAAAAAAAACGAAAAAAAAAACACAAAATTGTGATGAGAAGAAAAGTTTATTTTCGTATAAAGGGGTCAACACAATCTATACATATAATATAAACGGTATCGGATCGCTGTCTGTACATGGCAGATATATGAGAAAAAAATATTATTGGGACTTTCACTAATACTAAACGAAAATACAATGAAAAAGAAACGATTGTTAGAATTTTTGGCTGTTTATCTGTTATATGTGCCCCTGCTAGGTATCGAACCAGAACCGCGCGCTTCGAAGGCAGGTTTGACGTACACGCACACATCAGGCGCACGACTTGCTCGTCATGTCACTTATTATCATAAAAAACCGGCCAAGTGCGAGTCGGTATCACGCACGAAGGGTTCCATACCATTATATATAACTCTCCCATACAACAGACATGATTTCTTTGCTGTTTATTTAGATAATGGTATGGAAACCTTCGCGAGTCCGACTTGCACTTGGCCGGTGTTTTAGTATTTGTTGTTATAGCGGTAACAGAAATACATCATCTCTAAAAAATTTCAACTGTCTAACTATCACGGTTTATGAGATACGTCTGATGACAGACGGACAGACAGACAGACGGACGGACACCGGAGATAAGGTCCTGTTTCATTTGGGTACAGAACCATATAAACGAAGAATCACTTGTTTTAATATTCATGATAAAAACAACCATTACAAAAAAAAATGTATTAAAAATATAATATAAATATGTTATAATCTTTTATATATGATTTTTAAATAACTAATGCCTGCTTAACGATACCAAACATGGCAATTTTAGTAATTTAACCTAAGTTTTATTGATGTTGCTCTTCCAAATATAAATACATTTTGCCCTTATAAAACACTAGCTGCTCTCCGCGGTTTCACCCGCGCGGTGATGGATGATGATGAATCTTATATAGCCTATGTTACTCAGGGTGAATGTAGCTTTACAATGGTGAAAGAATTTTTGAAACGGTCCAGTACTTTTTGAGCCAATTCGTTGCAAAGATACATACAAATCTTTCCTCTTTTTAATATTAGTATAAGTAGTTAAAGTTGTCCTTATAAAATCAGCTAGTGACAGTCGCGTTAAAATCGGTCCACCCGTTTCGATAATTATCCGGAACAAACGGATGTTTCCCACTATTTCCATTAGGTACTTCTATTGATAGGAATACTGGGACTGATTCTCCCACTATTTCCATTGCTAACACATAAACCTACACCAACAAACTAACTACTCTAACACTCTTCTGGCGCATCGCCGACTGCTGCCGCGGCACGCTCGCTGCGCTCGCTCGGCTCGCGCGTTTTGGTCAAAAGAAAACTAATACTGCTCCTTGCTTCGGCCGTCTCGTCGTGTCGTACCTACCAATATATAACTTTGTCTCTTGCCGCAATAAAAATAATGGTATATAATTTTGAAAAACGATAGTCCCGCTTTTTCTATTTTTTATTTCCATGGGAATAGTGGGATACATCCGAAAAGACTGACATACGCACAGACAGAAAGCACCGTATATACTTTCATATACGTTTATTCGTTATTTTAACAAGCAAATACTTTTTCATTTCTAGTAGTATATATAGAAAAGCGCCTAAATCTATACTAATACTATAAATAGGAAAGATTTGTATTTTTATATAATATTAATAATAATCAGCCCATTTTGTTCCCACTGCTGGGACTCGTGCCTTCCTCTCAGAGAAAGGAGTTGGGCCATAATCCACCACGCGGGCCCAGTGCGGGTTGGTGGATATTTTTATAGGTTAGTGTCCAACCCATGTCGAAGTTTTCCTAGAAGCCTAACGACTGTTGTTCTGAGACAAACAACCAGGATCGACGGCTTAACGTGCCCTCCGAAGCACGGAAGTGCTCAGTTGAACAATGCCACTAGCACACACCTGCTGACCGCAGAAAGCGTTGCTTAACTTGTTGATCTGTTAAGATCTTTAAGTCAAGCTCCGCTACGAGCGCTTCTGATTTCGTTTTTTTCCTGATTCAACCATCATCATCATCCATCACCACGCGGGTGAAACCTCGGAACGCAGTTAGTTATATTATAAAGAGGAAACATTTATGTTTGTAAAATTGCAATTATTGATTTGACATTGACATCCTCTGACGGGTATCTAACGCGCGTCTTCCGACAATCCGTGTCAGACGCCATGGCCAACTAGGCCACCGATGCACGAGGTCCAAGCATCGGATTTTATCTCTCTATCCGTCTAACCGTCGTATCGCTAAGCAGGCGTTAGTGCTTAAAAAATCATATAATAAAAAAAGTTTGTAAAATTGTTTTTAATTGGGCAAACTCAAAAGCTACTGGACCGATCTGAAAAAGTCTTCCACTGTTACAATGCTGCATTACCCCTGAGTAACATAGGCCATATATCATCATCAGCCATCACCACGCGCGTGAAACCGCTAGTATTTTATAAAGTCTAATAACGGTCCCGGTAGCTCAGTTGATATTGACCCTGGGCTTGAAGCGCGGGGTCGCAAGTTCAATACCTAGCTTAAACTGTTTATTTATTTGGGAGGATGTGTTATTGTGTGTGTATCCATGTCTCCGACGACACAGGGATTCCTGCGGAGATATGAGTGAATAATTAGTGAATAATAATTAATCGTGCGTTAAAAAAATATATCATTAGGCGCGCCCTGTTTCACACGTTGTACAGACACGCTTATTAAATCAATTAGTTGTTTATTATACGTATTTTGTATATTAACCGTATGTCATTAGTATTAATATTTAATTAGACATAATTAACAGGGTAATTAACTTTCTCGATGTACCTGCCACCTACCCACATTTAGACTACATGATTTTTTGACAAATAATTATTAAACTTTTTATTGTATGATTTTATAGCAATAAAGTCTGCTTAGCGAGACCAAATTTTGCAATAATAGAGAGAAAAACTTTTTCTGCTGGATGTAGCTTGTTGAACTGTCAATAGATGTCGCTCCGTCCCCTCACGACGGTTACAATCAAATGGAGAGTTAAATTCGATGCTCAGACGGATCACCTCGGTGGCGTAGTGGTCATGACGTCTGACACGAACTGTCGGATGACGCGTGTTCGAATCCCGTTCGAGGGTGTGAATTTATCTCTCTAAAATTGCAAAACATATTAAACTATTATTTTCAACCGGCAAAAAAATTAAGTAGGGATCGAATACGTCGCCCCAGGTTCGAGCATGTCAGGTGCCCATCTTCATCCCCGACGTAGAATTTTTTTTTTATTAGTTCTTGCCGGTTAACACTAATGGTTATTTAAATCTTACATCATTGATTTTGCCAATATAAACACATAGACAAGCAAATATTGTACTCTCTTTAAAAAATATATGCCAAACGTGAATCGCACTCGTGCACCTGTCCCGTTCAGCTTTGTACAGCAGAACTATTTTAAACACTTATCCTAGGCGCGAGCCCGACTCACACTTTGCCACTTTTAGCTTTTTTTACTTTATACATACTTTTACCACTCATAATAAGTTTGATGTTTGTACCGTTACTGCGTTAAATCTAAAATAAACCACTAGTTCTGTACCTCTACCATGAGTTGGCAACATAAATGTCATCTATAGCCGATACTCGATCTCGCCTACCTATTAAGCTTGTGATTGACGTACTCGCTGTCAATTTTAGTTCTACAATTGACCGCGAGGTGGCACTGTTCTTTTTTCATACATTTTTTCGCGTAGACTTACTGTAACAGCAAACCTCGCGAGCACAGTCTTATCAGCGGCAATTTGTCGCAGTACTTCACAACCTATTATCTCGGAAACCACTTGACCAATGCTCATATTCTAAAATCCTCTTTAAAATCAGGTACTTACAGTTATATTCCCGTTTTTTAGCAAAAGTACCCTCCTTTGAAAATATTTTCGATTACAACAAACATATAAGTATTAAATAGTAAAACATGCATACCAAGATTAGTTGAAAAATGCGACCTGTACAGGAAGACGAACATGCAACCTAACAAACATACGGACAGATGGAAAGTCAATTTGGCCAGTTAAAGCAGAGACGCTCCGCTCGGTCAATAAAGCTCGAGTAAAGAATAGCAAGCTATGCTTTTATAATTGAAATGGTAATTTTTTTTTTGGTATTAAGATTTTAGATAATATTTTTAACAGCATATTTTGTATTGATCTAACGACCTGAGGATCTTTGTGGCACGGAAACTTACAAGTCAAAGTCAAAAGTATTTAAACTAACCAGCGCGTTGTGAAAAAATTAAATGAATCGATTAAGAGACTCACAGCAAGGTGACTGCCATCTCCTTCGTAATAATGCGTAACTTTATTAAAATATATAGTTTATATTAATTAGCTAATTCTTTAATTTGTGTTACAGAAGGTAGAGGCCTCAAAAAAATGTCGCTGGCATTGATGCCCCTGATCTTCCACGTGGGTGCTGCTTCTACTTGGATGCTGATCACCTCCATCATGGCCGCTAAGTCTGTCGCCATCGGACTCCTGTTACTCTTATTCAAAATCGCTGTTAGTTCTGCCAAGGTGAGAGAGAACCCTTTCAGAACTTAGGTGTAGATTTTGATGGACCTTTTTTGAGGTGTCATCAAAGGCGGTCGTAATATTTTTGAGGGAAACAAAAGAGGGTAGTACCAATACTGAAGTATTTTCCTTACGCATGTAAAGAAATCAAACACTAAGGTTTTACAACACTTTAATTTAAGAAGTAACTATAGTAAAATCTTTGACCATCGTCGACTGTGAGTTGCTGGTACTATGGACTACGGACGTGGTTTAATAAATTATAATATAGAAATAACACTGCAAAAGATATTTACTGGAAGTCAACAAAAAGTCAACGCAATTCCCTTATTTAACCAACTTTAAAAAAAGGAGGAGGTTATATGTTCGTCTGTATTTTTTTTGGTAGCCAATTTCTCCCCTATTTGTGGACCGATTCTCTTCATTTGTTTGGTAGAGTATACTTCCGAGGTGGTCCCATTTAAATTTCATCAAATTTGGTCAAGCATTTTTGAGTTACACCATAAAACTGAATAATGTTGATTTATCTTGATATAATATCATCATTGACAATCGATCCTGCAAGTAGCGAAAAACAAAATTTACCAAAAAATGGAACAGACACCACAGAACACCAAAAAGTGTGATATAACTTGTTGAAGTCGGTACAGAGATAGTTCAAAAGTACCTATTATCACAATATTGTGCGCATGGTACCGACTTTGGCAAGTCATTTCACATTTTTTGGTGTTAAAGTCGGTTCCATGTTATGGTAAAAACATCTACAACCGATTATATACCGATTATGATGAAATTTGAATGGAGCCACGCGGGAAGCACCAGCTTTTAAACAAAAAAGGATTTAGAGAATCGGTTCACCCAGTCGAAAGTTATGAGGTAACGAAAAAAAACAGTCGAATGAGTACCTCCTCCTTTTTGGAAGACCGTAGAAAAAAGTTAAAAGTTTAATGCCTACGAATGTTATAAAAAATTGTGTGAGTGAAGATGCGTAAATGTCATTAACATATCTTTGATATTTGTCGGCAAAATAGTCACTAACATGATATTATATTTATTTGTAAGCAAACAATGTGACTCTTTGTATAGGAGTTTGCCCGTGGAAGAACTGCCATCTTACATACGAGTATTTCTACTGCCAAGCAGAAAAATGTCACGCCAGTGAAATTCCAGGCACATGAGACCAACTTAGTCTCAGGGTTACGGACGCAGTACAGTTAGTCACTTGTGATTGCATCTGTTATAGGCAGAGGTTACCACTTAACACTAAATGGGCCTCGTGCTTGTACCATAACATAATCACAAATCATAAGTCATTCTTTTATGGGACAATGTATACGATTCTATAATAAAGTTTCCAATGTTATCCGAGATTTACCTATTAATAAGTTTAAAATTACTATTAAAACTAAACTCGGTCAAAAAGGTTATTACAACATTTCGGATTACTTGGAGGATAAAACAGCTTGGGACTGATAACTCCAGGATCTATCTACTCGTGTACTAAGATGTCAAAGTGTAGCGTGTCTTGCCCTACTGATACCATTATTATGTTCTCTTTTGTAAGGCAACACACTGGAGCTAAAAGTAAACCAACATTTGTTATATGAATTAAGAAATTGGCGATTAAAAATATGTAAAAAGACAAGCCCGACAAGCCCGCTGAGTTTCTTGCCGGATCTTCTCAGTCGTGGTCGCGTTCCGATCCGGTTATCGATTTAAGATGTAAAATGACAATTTGTAAGTGCCCCCGTAGGCCTATCTATCTATACTAATATTATAAAGAGGATAGATTTGTATGTATGTTTGTAACGAATTGGCTCAAAAAGTACAGGACCGATTTGAAAAATTCTTTCACCATTGGAATACTACATTCACCTTGAGTAATATAGGTTGTATCAGAGTCATCATCATCATCATCCATCACCGCGCGGGTGAAGCCACAGAGCAGCTAGTACAGAATAAATGATAAGATTTAATTTGATTCATATCCGCCGGTTTGCTATACCTAGGCGGACAGGACAGTTTAGGCAAGCCTAAGCAAGCTTTCCTCCCAGCGCTGCAAATCGTTCTTTTGATATCTAGTATTGTTCCATTCCAATTTTGCTCTTGTAAAAAATAACGGTTGCAACAGAAAAGTTTATTCAAAAACATAAAAACACCGAGTACTTTTAGGGTTCCGCCAGCGGCTTCGCTTGCGTGGCCTCGCTGGATACGGTAATTACAGATTTTTAGTTATCCCACGAGAACTCTTTAATTTACCGGGGATAAGTATACTATAATATGTTGATCAGCTATATAAGCTACCACCATACGAAATTTCATTTAAATCGGTCCAGTCGTTTCGGCAATTAGCCCGGACAAACAGACAGACAAACATACAGAGAAAAAAATAATTTGAACTTATTTTTCACTCCTTACATCCTCTGACTCGGTTTCTATTTTTCATTGTACAGAAATTTTACCTCTACAGTTCTTTATAATATGTAGTAGTTTTTAAATCTCTCGTTTTACCCCCTTAAGTCATCCCTGACAAAAATATTGAAAGCATCACTATTTATTTTAAATTACCTATCCAGTTATTAATTTTCATCTTTGTAGCTCCAAAAACAAAGAACTTTTGAAAAAAAAAATGATCCCTCGTTTCACCCCCTTAAGTCATCCCTGTCAATAAATATTGAAATCATCACTTTAAACTGTCCAAATGTAAATTTTCACCACTATATGTTTGAAAACAAAAACTTTCCATACAAACTTTCACCCCTCCCATTCACCCTCTTAACCACCACTATCAAAAAAAATAGTCAAACATTTTTTATTTTAAATGACCTATCCAAATACAAATTTTCACAACTATAAGTTAAAAAACAAAGGATTTCATACAAAAGTTTTTTCCCCCATTTGGCCCCCCTTAGGGGTAGAATTTCGAAATCCCATTCTTAGTACACCTCTACGCATCAAGAGCAATACACCCTCCAAATTTCAAGTCTATACGATCAGTGGTTTAGGCTGTGCGTTGTCTGTCAGTCAGTCGGGACATCTTCTTTTATATAGAGATTATATAAAGATGGTACGGAACCCTTCGTGCGCGAGTCTGACTCTCACTTGTCCAGTGTTTTTTTATAATCAACGTCATTAAAATTTGACAAAACTTTCCAATCTAGTGCATATATAAGTCAGTTATTTAATTACCGCGCACTGAAATAGTATCAAGGCTAAAATGGCTTAGTGTCAAATTACTCGTCTTTTGTAAAATAAAACGTAATTCAATATGCACGGTGTATGTTTTTTGTGACTTTTTATAAACAAAAAGTTTCCGTTACTTTCTATCTTAAGGTTATTACCCACTGCGACAGATCTGTGCCACCGACACGAGCTACGAACGCATGCGAGCTCGGTAGATAATGACTGCTCGTACATCGGACATCAATTTTACAAATTATGCATGTATAAGGATGTGTAGTCAAGTCAAGTCAAGTCAAAATCATTTTTTCAATTTAGGCATCAAAGACGCAATTATGAACGTCAATTTTTCATTATAATGTACTTTAAAGCCTACCGCCGCGTTCCAAAATACATAGAGCCAACCGAGAAGAAGCGGCAAGAAACTCGGGGCCATTCTTTTTATATAGATGTTTTTACAATGTTTTTACTTAGGTACTACAAATATTAGCTCCAGTGTGTTGCCTTACTAAAGAGAACATAATAATGGTATCAGTAGGGCAAGACACGCTACACTTTGACATCTTAGTACACGAGTAGATAGATCCTGGAGTGATCAGTCCCAAGCTGTTTTATCCTCCAAGTAATCCGAAATTTTGTAATAACCTTTTTGACAGAGTTTAGTTTTAATAGTAATTTTAAACTTATTAATAGGCAAATCTCGGATAACATTGGGAACTTTATTATAGAATCGTATACATTGTCCCATAAAAGAATATTGACTTATTCTGTGGAGACGCGTTACATGTACGGATAGCTTGTGCTTATTTCGCGTGTTTTATCAAAACTGCTAATGTTTTTCTTTACATACATTAGATTTTCATAGATAAACTGAGAGACAACTAGATTATGTCTTTAAATTTCTGTCTAAGGGAAACTCTGGGAGCCAGACTGTAGATCGCTCGTATAGCCCTTTTTTGCAGTATAAAAATAGAATTAATATCTGCAGAACATCCCCAGAGCAGTATGCCATAAGTCATAACGCTATGGAAATAACTAAAATAAACTATTCTTGCTGTGTCTACATCAGTTAATAGTCTAATTTTTTTAACAGCATAAGCTGCTGAACTGAGCCTACTAGACAATTTTTTAATCTGGGGACCCCATTGCAATTTAGGCATCTATCTACATTAATATCATAAAGAGGAAAGATTTAATTGTTGTAAAGGATCGTTTTCCGTCAATCGTTTGTTATGGATAGGCTCAAAACTACTTACGGCAGTTTTCAATAACCTATCTATCGTCGGTTTACCTTAGAGATAGATATTTGACACTATTTGTATGGAAGTTATGTCACATTTCTATCGGTAGTGAAGAAAACTGTGGGTAGATAGAATATTGAAAACGGCCGTTAACCAATTTTGACAAATCTTTAATCATCGCTGAAAGTGTGTGCCGCTGGGGGACGGAGGATCTGGCTCCACCAATCCCGGACTCCACCTACGTAGTGCTCCCTACAAGTCTGGCTTTGATGAGCAAGGTCACCCCTTCACGGGTGCTGAGGCCCGGTTAAGGTGCTGTCATGATGTCGATAAAATGAGGGTTTTTAAAGCAGTTTATCTCTTAAGCAGCGATTAAATTTAAACTACAAAAAATAGTATGACATTTCTTACAATTCTAAGTACACATTGACGGAATTTGAAACATATTCTAACATACTAGATTACATTAAAAAAAATTCAAACATACCACTAAATTTCACCTTTAAAGCAGGTTTTCTCTTTATTCACTGTGTTTGTCATGAAACACACATCATAAAATAGCAATTTTTAATACACATACATTGAACGATTTTTTTTAATGTAAGAGTGCACATTATTTTTTTATGTTTTTTTTACGTTTTTACGAGTAGCGCTTGCTTGATTTCATGTGAGTGAAATTGAACGTAGCCAAGTGCAGAGCTGACAGCGCCTTAAGATCAATCCGGGCCTACCGCTGGGGCGAGATGGTGACTGCTAGCGCGACCCCACCTCGCCCCACCTTGGCGGAGGATGGCTTGCAGGGGTGTTTGTGGGTCTAAGCCCCATACATCCCCTTCCGTCACCCCTGTGGCGTAACAGAAGTGCATAGCATTTCCCTCCCTTAAAAATTCTAACGAATTTATCATATCTACACAACATACAAAACACATGAGTTGACAGCTTTCGAATTTTAGAAACTAATAAATTAACGTATTTGACAAGCGACGGAAGATTGTACGATATGATCCAATGATCCATAACGAAGTCACATTCGTGGATCGGATTCCCTCATGGATCGGTCGCAGTGGGTAAATCTCCTCAGTGCGTATCAGATAGCTCTCCATAGTGATTGATTTTTCACGTAGGTACCTATGTACTTACGTACGCATAATAAGTGGGGAATGAAAGCGAAATTGCTTCCTTTATTTTTTGATGTGTATCTATTGGAAATTTCAAACTAATTGAACGTGAATCGACACTATTCTGTCTACAAAAACTATATAAATGAAGCATAAAGAAATTTAGGCTGTGGTAGGTTCACTTTTTTATGTTTTTATTTAGGTTTTTGTCGTCCAACGACTGTGTCAGTCCCTTTCTACTCTTAGATCTACACTTAACAACTTTAGTGTTGTCCTATATACGGATCGATATAGCAACCTAGCTGCGTTTGATGTTTGCACAGCTAGGATACTTTGGGATATATCCAAGTCACATCGGTTAAGTCTAAAAAACACTAACGCCTGCTTAGCGACACCAAACATACAAATTTTAGAGAGAAATATTTCAGCATCCTCAGACGGGGTTCGAACCCGCTCCTTCCGACAATCCGTGTCAGACGCCATGCCCAACTAGGCCATCTAGGCTTACCGTCCGAACGTTGAATTTTAACTCTCTGTATGATTTTAACCGTCGTTAAGTCTACCATGAGTTTACAACATTGACACCAATCGATACTCGCTATCGACTGCCGCGAAAAAGTGTATGAAAAAAGAACAGTGCCACCTCGCGGTCAATTGTTGAACTAAATTGACAGCGAGTACGCCAATCACAAGGTTAATAGGTAGGCGAGATCGTATATCGGCTGTAGTACAGATGATGATATATGTATATATATATATCTCATATATATACATATATATACATTACCATTATCGCCATTACAGCGATAATGGTAATGAAATGTTACAAATATTTGTAACATTTCATTTAACATTATCGCTGTAATAAGCATACTTGATAAGGAATGTATTCCTTAATAAGGTATTGTAAATAAGACAGAGCATTCACTTATTATTTTACATTTTATTTAATAATTTACTAATCACTATACTTCGCATTTAATACTATTTCTCTCTGTTCAGCAATGTTAAACCACAAGTATAAACTATTCTAATTAATTATTTAAAGTATAACAACATATCCCTTTTAATAAAGATTTTAGTCAACTTGTGCTCAGATTTTATAGTTGTTCCGACATAAATTCGACGGTCAACGTTTCCTAGTGTTCACCTCGGCTAACGACAACAGACTAGGTATAGTCTGTTGTCGTTAGCCGAGGTGAACACTAGAGAATAGACAATAGATAATTCTCTCTAAAATGGCAATGTAATATATGTATAGTTGCATCAAGTGATATATTTATTCAAGTACTCAAATCAGTGACATTAATAAGTCTGTCATGTTTTAAGGCTTATTCAGACCTGAGCGTTATTCGCTACCGCTGTGGGAACAGTGGGAAGCGAAAAATACCACGCGGTACTCGATGGGTAAATAGTATAAAGTTACATAACTGCAGCGAAACTAGCCTTACAGCCTAGTGAGGTGGTACTTTCTCTTGTTTGGCGAAACTAGTTCCGCCGGGCGATGCGAGAGCAAGTAGCGAGAGCGAAATGCTTCCTGCCCTCGCCCCGCTAACCGTTGCCAACGGATATCTCTACCGCGCGCGGTAGCGATATCTGCTTAGGTGTGAACAGTGAAATTAACGCATAACCTTTCGGATTTCTCTATCGCTCGCGGTAGCGAATAACGCCCAGGTCTGAATAGGCCTTTAGTAAGCGGTGGATGCATCAATAAAAAAAATTAAGGCGAGTGTCACAGAAAGTACAAAAACAAGGTTCCATTACTTTATTACTATTTACGAACACATAACCGTTTACGCATGAAATTTCAAGATCCATTCACTCACACTCAAGATTCAAAATGGTGGATTTCGTTTGTTTTTTGCAACCACTTCAAAAATGCCGATTATTTCAAAACGGTTCAAAACTTAAACGTGAAATAAAAAATAATAAACAGAATAAAGTATGTTTACATTAATATCCAGCACTATTTGTGTGTTTTGTAAGATAACATTTGCATTTCCAGCGCGAAGTCATGTTTACGAAAAAAACCGTTACAATTCATGTTTGAATATCAATTACTTACTACGAAATACACGAAATTCTATAGAATAGACAGTGAAGTTGCATAAGATTATAATTTATAATGATTATACTTATCTAACCTTCTATTAACGGTTAATAATTCACCACTGTTACATGTCAAAACTAGAAGAAGCACAAATCTAGGGAAATGAAACAAAGTCATTATTAAGTTTTTTCCCGCCATTCCGCTGACTTTTTATTGACTTCTTTTAAGATGGCTTCTGGGACTTGTCACAATTCTGCCAGCGTTCGTACATGCCATGCTAGTGTCATAAACCGTAAGGAGGTTGTAAGTTGTAGTCTGAATATTATCGGTGATTATATAAAAAAAATCAACGACTTTATCAGCCAGCGTTGCCAGATCTCCTGATGTTTCGGGGGATCTACAGTTTTGAACTAATTTTACTGATTATTTTATATACTATCTTTACTTTGTTACATATGATAAATAAAACAAAATATGTGAAATGAAACACAAAATTAACATGCTTAGGGTAGTGCAACTAAATAGTCATCGTTAAATGGACTTAACTTGATGGACACTTGATTAATGAAACTGAATCTTGGTATGACCATATTGTAATAATGTAATAAACCAGTGAAAAGCTATAATACATCCAATCCAGTGATAATTATTTGACATTTGTGAGTCTTTGTTTGAACTGTGGAAAGTGGAAACTTAACCCTTGAATTGAAGTGTTTTACGATACGATTATTAAAATTTGTGTAGCGTAAATGTACGTAGTGCTTAATAGTCTGTGTAAATGCAAACGCTCAACTGTCAAGAAATTGTTAAATGTCAGTAGCAAATAGCAATAGCCAATAGAAAGTGTAACTTTTTCAATTAAGACGGGCTAAAGTACTAGAATCCATGGCCGATATTAGAAAAAAAGTAACAAAACGGTTACCTACTAAAAATTTTTGTGACTTTAACATAAACCTTAAAATGTTACGCAAAAATAACATTAAAATGTATCTTAAGGACAATATAACTAACGTTATATGATTATTAACGGGATATTTACCGTGGTAAGGTTGTGGAATGAGCTCCCGATATTTCTGAGCATCTGAGCTGGACGCGAGTCCTAACCACTGGATTGAATTCCATACCCCTAAAATCTTGTCTACCGAACGCCATTACATACCAAGGCTAGTAAAGGAAACTATTGAGATCTCGAAATGCCAGAATTTCAATCGATGTGATGGTTTTCAACTCGCCAGCGCGTGGAATCCAGTATTAGGTTGTTTTAAAAATAAAAGTCCGCGTTCAAAATGTGTTCAAAATACTATACGCAGTGATACAGTGAGTGTGTTTTGTCGGGACTTAGGATCGAGTTCGAGTTCCAATGATAACCGTAGCAAAAGACTAAGAAAGAGGGTAGATCGTTATGTCTGCACCTAACTTTTTAACTTTTCGACCAACCACCCGCATTCTTCAGTCTTCCCGTGAACATGGTGCATGTAACTGCGCCGAAATATCGGGAGCTCATTCCACAACCTTACCACGGTAAATATCCCGTTAATAATCATATAACTTTAGTGAACAACCGTGATAGTTTAAAACAATATAACTAACTACTTCAGTAAGCCGTATCTCTAAATGTTATTTTAATAGCACACATAGTTTCCTTTAACAAATTCGTATCTAATGATATTTTTTTTTATTTCCCCATACATCTCCTGATTTTTCTAATCGCGTCGTCTGATTTTATAAAATTGGAACTGGCAACACTAAAAATCAGCGCTAAAAAATTACTGTTCAAACGAGCCGCGAGCTAAAAAAATAGCGGGAAGTCAATTTCATGTAATATTTTTTGTTACATTTGCGTTTGCGTGACCATAAAAAGAAACACTTAACTGTTCAATAAAGAAAACAATCTAGTTAGTGTAGCATGCAGTTAAAATTATATTGTAAAAAACCTAAAACTGTTACATAATTGCTTTTATAATACGGCATGAAGATTTCATATTCTATGAAATAACTGACTGTATGTTGACGATCCCGTTATATCCACGATAAACTTGTCACGTTGATAAACTTATTTTATCCATCGTATATTGTCTCTAGCGTAGGCCGTGGAACCGTTATTGCTACTAGCTACGCCCCGCGGTTTCACCACGGTGATGGAAGATGATGATGACGATGAAAAGTATTCTATGTGTTATTCCATGCTTCCTCCCAGCTTAGCTCCCAGAGTTTCCCTTAGACAGAAGTTTAAAGACATTAACATTCTAACTGTTGTCTCTCAGTTTATCTATGAAAATCTAATGTATGTAAAGAAAAACATTAGCAGATTTGATAAAAGGAGTGATGCTCATTCCATCAACACGCGAAATAAGCACAAGCTATCCGTACATTTAACGCGTCTCCACAGAATAAGTCATTCTTTTATGGGACAATGTATACGATTCTATAATAAAGTTCCCAATGTTATCCGAGATTTGCCTATTAATAAGTTTAAAATTACTATTAAAACTAAACTCTGTCAAAAAGGTTATTACAAAATTTCGGATTACTCGGAGGATGAAACAGCTTGGGACTGATCACCCCAGGATCTACCTACTCGTGTCCTAAGATGTCAAAGAGTAGCGTGTCTTGCCCTACTGATACCATTATTATGTTCTCTTTTGCAAGGCAACACACTGGAGCTAATATTTGTAGTACCTAAGTAGAAACATTGTAAAAACATCTATACAAAAAGAATGGCCATGAGTTTATTGCCGCTTCTTCTCGGTAGGCTCTATATATTTTGGAACGCGGCGGTAGTCTTTAAAGTACATTATAATGAAAAATTGACGTTCATAAGTGCGTCTTTGATGCCTTAATTGAATAAATGATATTGACTTTGACTTCATCTATCTACATACCAAATTACATCCAAATCCGTTCAGTCGTTATGACGTGATTGAGTAACAAACTTCCATCCATACAAACTTTCGCAAATTATAATTGACCGGGCAAGTGAGAAACATCTCTGCAATAGTTTGGGCAATAATACATTCGTATGTCCGTAGGTATGTCCGGCTGTTAGGTCTACCCATGAGTTACAGATCGCGCGGTGAGAGTTTGGCTTTGACCTTCGGGTGGAGGGGATTACTGCGCATGGGTACTGTCGCGCCATGTGACAGAGAGAGACAAGAGTCCTTCGTCCCTCTAGCCACCCTGTGATACCCAATTTTCGACTTCTGCGAATAACGGTCAAAGCCAAACTCTCGCCGTGCGATCTGTAACAACATTGACACCAATCGATGCTCAGTATCGACTGCCGCGAATAAATGTATGAAAAAAGAACAGTGCCACCTTGCGGTCAATTGTGGGACTAAAATTGACAGCGAGTACGCCAATCACAAGCTTAATAGGTAGCCGAGATCGAGTATCGACTATAGATGACATTTATGTTGCGAACTCATGGTAGAGGTACAGGTCGCATTTCTCAACCGATTCTCGTGACATTTTGGGTTCCATTACCATGTTCCTTTTTGCTAGAAATGAATATGCCGGTGAAATTACAGGCACATCGAGTATCAGTATAATATATATATATAACATCAGTATTACTCTATGATTGTACTAGCGCTATTCAGTACTGTATCAAAAACATTTATTAGTAATTAAAAATTAAATAAAATAATAATAATCATAACTATCTAATCTATAAGCCCCATGGTGGGGGGGAAAGTGGCCAAAACGCTGGTGGCATTGTCACGCTGGATGGCAATGCTAAGTTTTTGCCCAAAATAGGCGCCAGCATTTCGGTCACCCGACGCCTCAAACAAACGTTTCGCCAGATCCCTAAACAAGTTGAGAGCGGACGGCCCCCATGGGCCTAAAGTTTCGACCCCAAACGGCATAAACATGTACATTCTGTCTAAATACACATATTTATGACGTTTGAGGTCTTCTTCTTCTTCTCTCTATGATTGTTTAATTTTAAGGTGTTCTATAAAGAGTAGGTACAGGTCGCGTCATGTTAAAAGAACGCTGGAAGAATGTGGAGGGGGTGTGTTTGCGCATGGGTACACTCGAAGGTCGACTGACGAACCAATAGCGCTCCGACAAGCATGCGGCGCGTGACCCGCCCGCCCCGCGCCGCACCTCATACCTCCAAATAGACCGATAAATCTCCTACTGCGCACCCTAACCGCCAGCGTTCTGTTTACATGACGCGACCTGTATATCTATATATCTATCTATCTATTCAAATTCAAATTCAAATTCAAATTCAAATTTTACTAGCATAAATTCAAAAGACTTAAGAATAAAGATTTTTAGAAACTTAAGGTAACATCAAATATCAAAACATGCATCATCAATAATTAAAATATCAATATCAAAATTATATAATCAAAACTAAATAATGACTTGTAACAGTATTATGTTATTTAATAAGCTGACCTGACCGAAGTAGGTACCTATACATACCTACTTCACATATTTTATTTTTAATAGTTTTAGTGTTAGTTTATAATTTGTTTATAATGTATTTTGTCTTGCCGTATTTTAAAATTATGGGATTTAAGCCTGCAATAAATATTATTATTATTATTATTAATATTCCATATAAAATGATAAGCCTCAGAACCCTATCTATCTATCTATCTATAAGTGCAGTTATAGGTAGTAATTCAATAGGTAGGCAGTAATAGCAGTTATAGGTAGTAATACAAAGTAAGTATATTCTATCCGTGGAAGGAGCTACCCGGTGACCTGTAACACAGGTTTTTTATTTTAAAAAACCTACTTCGGGCACCAGCCCTCTCACATAGTTAGGTTTTATTTTGTCACTCTTTGCTAATTATGTTAAATTGTTTTTTACCAACCTTTTGTCAGGAGGAAATAAATATATACTTATTTGATTTTTTTATAGGTAGAGGTTAACATTTAACTACAGATATGCTTCGTGCTTGTACCGTAACTTGACATTCTGTATTATTGTTTGCAGGTGGCTTCCTTCTTCACGTTACTCAAGTCCAAGCATGCTGATCACCACCACCACGAGGCCTGGGCGTGGTCACCACCACATGGTGAGTGACCACTATCTGACTACTCATAGATTGATATTCTTCTTTTCAGAGGTGGTAGGTATTTAAACTAAATGCAAGTCTACAACTGACACGATCGTACTAAAATCCCTAAAATGCATGTAACAGACAAAAAGTATATAACAGTCTTTAATTAAAAACACTACATAATCGGCTCAGCCCGTCTACCCTCAATACCGATACAAAATCCAAAAACATTACCTGCGCTGAACCGTTGCATTTACAAAATGAAAACATACTCACCCTAGATGAAGACAGGTTATTGTGCAGTGGCAGCACTGAGAGTGCCACAGAAGCTGGCAACACTGATTAGGCTGTCAAGAGTAAGAAAGCTGGCAACACTTTGAAAGAATTCGATTTGATCGCTGAGCCGGATTTGTCGTTTATACATGTACAGTAGTGAGTGTTTATTTTTTATATTATACTCGATCATCATCATCATCATCTCAGTCGTAGGACGTCCACTGCTGAACACATGCCTCACCATAATTTTCCAAAGGGACCGGTTGGAAGCGGCATTCATCCAACGTCGTCCTGCGACCTTTATCAGGTCGCCTGTCCACCGTGTCGGTGGACGACCTACGCTGCGGTTGCCAGTCCGTGGTCTCCATTCCAGAACCTTCCGCCCCCATCGGCCATCTGTTCTGCGTGCTATGATATATAAAGAATGGCAGACATACATTTGCAGCCTACAAGAAAGAAGCCGCGTTCATGAATAAAACGTGTACGTAACGGTAGAGCAATGAATATAGTTTATATTGTAAATTGAATCATTTTCCTAGAAGTTGGGAAATAAAAGTTATCACGGAAAATCATTTGTGAGTCAGTGTCGTTTATCCTTATTCCAAGGGTAACACAATTTCGTATGCAACCAGGCGCCCATTTACGATGAATGTACTGTAGATGTTGAGACACGGATTACGATATTTATTGCAAGCGTAGTATTCATGGGTCATGTCAGTATACGGTACATATATTAATAAACTAGCTGGTGCCCGCGACTACGTCTGCGCAGGATTAGTACTGCGAGTAGCTTATTATTTCACCAAGAGCATATCTATCTTTATACCAAAATGTCAAAAAAATATGTACATGGTCAAACGCAATTGCTATAATAGTATTATTTGAGTACATTTAAATACTTAGTATATCATCATCAATCAGTAAACAATAATAATAAAATAAAATTAATCACCATGGAAAAAAACTGTCATTCATCACCCTTGACGGTCGCCAAACACGTCTAGTGTTTTCAGCTGTCAATTTAACTTGGATTTTGAATTAGCTATCAGAAACTGACACAAACTTTGACAGAACTGTCATCATTACGATCTTGACGTAGGCGGAGATCTTATTATTTTGTCTATTATTTGTCATATTACGCTCTTTCACCCGCGTGGTGATGGATGATGATGATGTGAAAAGTATCCTATGTGTTAATTCAGCGCCCCATCTACCTCCATGCCAAACTTCATCAAAATTGGGCCAGCCGTTTGATCGTAAGAGAATAACAAACATCCATTCTTCCATAAATACAAACTTTCGCGTTTATAATATTAGTAAGATCAAACGCAACTAAACAATATATCCATTCCCGTCGCCTGTCGATAAGCTGTATCGAGGTCGTTTTCAAAGCTGACAAAACAATCGTTAAAATCGATTAAATAGACGATCTCAAACGTAATTTAACAGTTCTATGCTAGGGTTATCGTAAAAGCTTATCGAATTTGTCAACCGATCGCTTAATTTTGTTACTTACTTGCAATGATCGACACAAGAATTCAAGACTCAAATTTATCGATCGGTAAGTTCGGTACTTGCAATGCTGTAGTCATATATAAAAAATAGACTTCGGCCTTCTTTTGATCGTAGAAGAGCGAAATGCTCGTAGAAATCTTCAAATGATAGATGGATGCATTGTGGAATGCAAACAATTCGTAATAATCAATTTAGGTACTGTCGACCATTTGACGATCGTATAAATCGTCGATATGGCATCCATACTTGCTAGGGGCGATACGATTTTTTATCGATCTTATCGACGCGACAAATTTAACGAGTATTACGGTACTTGCACTGCAGTTGTTGACATAACTATTAGGTACCTATAAATTAAGTACAGACAAAATCTTGGTTAAAATTGAAAGTGACGTAATTTCTTTTGCAGGTCACGATAGAAGCCTGTCTCATAACCATAATGGTAAGAATTAGTTAATAATATCTACTCAAACACTTTAATTTTAAATAAGATTTTGTGAGTACCCCTATTGAACCGCACAAAGTTTTGAGAATTTTATTGGTCACCCACACAGTGGTTGGTAGACAGATATTGCGGGTAAAAAAGCAAAGCTGTCATTCTGATCTGAACTCTATCTTAAATTTTCTACCGACTTCCAAAAAGGAAGGAGGTACTCTTATCTTATTCTTATTCGTTTTGGGGGCGATGCGGCCTGCACTGACGTCCCACTTGGGGCGTTTTGTGCGTTCCTCCTGCCAGCATTTATTCAAGCCAGCCTAACTCCTTCACATAGCGGAGTAAGGCCTTGGGTCGCTGGCACAACTGCTCCTGTGTAGTTTGAGATGTTGTATGAACAATCGCCGATGACGCTGATGATGCATCTTGCGTTCTGGAGTGGACCTCCAGTAATCCTGTTTTTGCTCTAATATCTTCCGTAGCCCTGCAGTGCAGCAACACATGCTCCACAGTCTCGTCTTTCTGCAGACAGCCTCTACATAGTGATTTTTGGTGGCAAAAATAACTCTTATCTATCGACTTCCAAAAAGGAGGTACTCAATTCGACTGGTTTTTTATGTTTGTTACCTCGATAACTTTCGATAGGGTGAACCGATTTTCGAAATTCTTTTTTTGTTTGAAAGCTGGTTCCAGTGTGGTCCCATTTAAATTTCATCAAGTTCATTATTTTTTGAGTTACACTCCAATGACTGAATAGAATGGAAGTCGGTATTCAAATTTTTCAAATTGTACTTGTATGCTAGTACTATTGCAGTGACTGAGGTAACCATGCGTCCAACATAAATTGCAAGCGAAAAAACATATTTGACTGAAGGAATTACTTCGAAAACTGTCCCTATTCGCACTAGACGAAGAGGAATCATCCGAAATACCAAAGTAAACCTTATTCGCACCCTAATCTTTTCTATTTTTCTGTACGCCGCAGAGACCTGGACGCATAAAGCTCGTATACCATCTAGGGTAGATGCATTCGAAATGTGGTGAATGATGAAATGATGAATTACAAAAACGGTACGGGACAATACCCACTTTCTTTAATTAGCAACACATTTTTGTACCTGATCGTTTATAATTGTCTTTATAACTTGGAAGGGTGGCGTCCCACAGACATTAATGGTCTTGGTACAGTTGTAAAAAACTTTAAACTAATCTCCGTACTTAGCTTGGACATCTTAGAATCTCAAAACCGCGTCTATAAAATGAACAAAACACGTGGTCCCTGCTTACTAGCCAACTGAAAACTAGCTTCGCCGGCTACATGAAGCTAGTACACAAGCTAGGATAGTAAAATCAGTGGTGAGAGACGCTACTAGCTTAAAAGTAGAATCTATTTAAAACTGTCTGGCTGGTAAACTAGCTTACTAGCATAAGAATGAAGCCAGAAGTACTAGCTTGCTCGCTTACTGACTCTAGCTTGCTATCCTGGCTTGAATTCTTCGTGTAACCTGCGCATTATAGATTTAGGTACATAAAAAAATTAATGACACTGAATAAAGTTAACTTATATATTCCACTCTAAAGCAGCAAAAGGCCGTATTTTCCACCTGTATATATCCACGCCTTTAACTTAGTTAGCTCGCGACTATCATCAAAATTGCAAAACAGAGTTGCATAAACCCCGCAAAAAACAAGTGACTGTCGCTTTTTCGTTGATATTACCGATCTGGTATCTTTCAAATGATAATTTGTTATGTAAACATTTTTTCCAGGTCCGTTACAGCATCAAAAAAACAAAACAGTAGCTGAAATCTATTGTATATTTGAACAGATAACATTTTTAATTGAATCCTTATTTGATTTGGCCTTGGCATACCTGTATGCCAAGGCGGCTTTACGGAATGTTTTTGGCATACAGGTATGCCAAGGCAGTTTGACGGGTTAAGGACCTAAGTTATAAAGTTAGTTGCAATTACCACTAATGTGCTCGTTGAGTTAAGGCGCGCTCGTATCCTGATAATAGTAAAAAGCAGAATCTTTAAACATCTAGTGTAACGAAACAGATCGATAATATTGTATGAAAAAAATACTTGGATGAGAAAAGGAACAGACAAAGAGTAAAAACCGAACAGAATTCATAAATATTACTCGCTCTCTGCAGAAAAAAATCCTAAACCTATAAATGGACCTATCCATAAAAATAAACTTTCACGTACAAACTCTCAGAATTTTCAGCGATAAAGCTATATTTTCTTTTAGGTAATACATAGCCAACATATAGTACTAAATTAGTAACCAGCAGTTTTATCAATTGTGTTAGTATATATCGAAATATATAAAGAAAACGTACAAATTTAATGCATTTTCGCATTACATCGTTCAAACAAACAAGCTGTTTTCAACCTTACGTAAAGCATCGTAAATTATTTAAAAATTGGGGTTGGACCGCGTCTTAACAAGATGCAGCGGTCTAGTATTTTAAATTGGACCGTATATACTTTAACCAGACATGTTGCAATTCCAGGAAAATTTGTATGATTTGCGAAAACTCTTGTATTATTGACCAAATATTCGATTATCGAGTTATGGGCTAAACTTAGACCAATATATTTTTTCCAGAAATCCCAGTCCACGAAGCATGGTCATCCTACAACCCGGAGTGGAGCCCCAGCGACCATCACTCCTCACCAGGTTACTACTACCCATAAATACATTATGTAGTAAGTAACTCTGCCTCAACTTCTGTGAGGTCTAGTTGACCCCTAATTCATAAAACACATAAATTATTTGACTAAAATCTCGAAACGTAGAAATTTATCTAGTTTTTGTAACATGAGATCATCTGATAACAAGTGATTTTATTTCAGTATTTATTTAATTTTGTTTAACCGAACTACCTCTGTTTTTACTTTTAAATCAATTTCATGTCACATTACATTTAAATCTAAACTGGATGTGATTAAAAATCACATCTACTAATGGGATAGAAACATTTCTATAATATTTCAATGATTACATATATATCAAATTACCTAGATATTATTTAAAAAACTATTAATCAGATAATGATCAAAGTTAAATGTTTCTCAGCACCAGCTTTCAAATAAAAATATCAAAAATAATCATCAAAATTTAAAATTAAATGAATTAATTTATTTTTTATTATTCATCAAATAAGGAGGTAACACATAATATATATCTATATAATACAGAATAAGAAGCGCTCGTAGCGGAGCTCGACTTGGCGATCTTAACCGATCAACAAGTTAAGCAACGCTTGCCGCGGTCAGGAGTTGGATGGGTGTGTGCTGGTGGCATTATTCAATTGAGCGCTTCCGTGCTTCGGAGGGCACGTTAAGCCGTCGGTCCCAGTTGTTTGTCTTAGGACAACAGTCGTTAGGCTATGTCGAAGGCCTTCGGGCGGCCTGAAAACTTCGACATGTGTTGGCCACTAACCTATCCACCAATCAGCATTGGACCCGCGTGGTGGATTATGGCCCAACTCCTCTCTCTGAGAGGAAGGCTCGAGTCCCAACAGTGGGAACAAAATGGGCTGATTATGATGATGATGACAGACGAATTGAGAACGTCCGACTTTTTGGCAATTGATTAAACAAACTTAAAACGAAAAATGGCGGACTTTATTTGCTTTATATGATTTTTCCATAGACGGACGTTAAAGTTTTCTTTTTTTTGCTTCAGATTACAAAACTATACCGACATACAAGGAGAGTGCTATCAGCTCACACTACGAAGAAGTGGACTATGAAGAAAGCAAGCCACCCAAAGCTGATAAGAAATACAGATAAATTAAATATCATGTTTAGAAAATAGCCATATGTGCAACAAGAGGGCAAAATCATTTTTGTTAGAGAATATCGGTAGTTTTTCGCGCAGATAATATCAAAACATAATTTTGACTAATCTCGACCTTTGTTTTATAATTTATAATTTATAATCATAGTGACTCCCTCTCGCCTCATGGAAAGCGAAGATGGAGTCAAGAAGCAATGACCATTAGTGCAGCCGTAAGCTGCACTAATCGCCACCCCTGTAATGACCTGAGAGATGCTTGTTCACGCCCCGCTTGAAAGACCCAGGGTCATAGCTGCAAGGGAATACGTACGCCGACAGAGCATTCCACAATTTACTTACACGACAGAGGTAGGAACTGCCAAACTTTTTGGTTCGTAGTAAGAAGTTTTGAACAGTATATGGATGCAATGCTAGGCCGGAACGAGTAGTTCGGGATCGGAATGGTGAGGAAGGAATAAGATTAAAAAGCTCTTCAGAATTTCGATCGAGTTGCATCGAGCCTAGTCACGAGTAGACTCTGAACGATGCTCTTAAAATCTCTTAAAAACGTGAATTTAATTCAAGAAAGTTTAAAAAGTTCTAAATTCATTATTGTTTTTAGTTTCGAGTTTAATTGCCGGGCTAGCGAATGATTCTGTCATTTAATCACGAGAGTGGCGACTGATTTTAATTTTGAATCCTGAGTGACAGATTCAATTGCACAAAAAAATCCTAAAAGAAATTACTTTGCTCTCGTGCGACACATACGATTTTTTACCTCATTAGCTAGAAATACGAGCTATTCATCTTAGTCAAAACATTTCTATAACTAAATGGAACAAAATATTAATAATTAATGCAGCATATAAAATATTACTTTGTGAGCAACTAAGGCTGAGAAGATTCTTTTCACTGAGAGAGCAATTAAGACCTTGACTTTTTTCACTGAGTGAGCAACTAGGGCAGGGCTCTTTTTTCACTGAGTGAGACCATTTTCTCATAGTGAGCAACTACCGATTTGATCTTGTTTTCACTGAGTGACCAACTACGGCCTTGCTTGACCTTTCTTTCACTGAATGAACAACTAGAACTTTGGCCTTATTCACTGAGTGAGCAACTAAGGATTTGGACTTTCTTTCACTGAATGAACAACTAGAGCGTTGGCCTTATTCACTGAGTGAGCAACTAAGGCTTTGGCCTTTTTTTCACTGAATGAACAACTAGAACTTTGGCCTTATTCACTGAGTGAGCAACTAAGGCTTTGGCCTTTCTTTCACTGAATAAACAACTAGAACTTTGGCTTTATTCACTGAGTGAGCAACTAAGGCTTTGGCCTTTCTTTCACTGAATAAACAACTAGAACTTTGGCCTTATTCACTGAGTGAGCAACTAAGGTCTTGACCTTTCTTTCGCTGAATGAGCAACTAAGACACTTTTTTTTCACAAGGACTCAACTAGTAAAAACACTAACCTTGAGTCATTCAAGTCATTCCCGTTATTTTTTTTTATCCTAAGTTTATATGTTTTAACTGTATTTGATACTAAGTTATAATAATATGTACTTACCTAACTTATTTAACTTAGTGTATTTAGAATCTAGTTTATATAAATGCATTTTAAAGAGAAAAATTGCACCCGCGGGCTGGATTTTTATAGCATATAATAAGCACAAAAATATTATTACAGCTTAAAAACATAAAATATTTAAACTATAAAATACAGTCCTTTAAAAAATTATAATACAATTTTAATGTTGCAACATCGATTCTAAAGTTTCTTAAAACTATTCTTTCGGTTAGATAAAGTTTGTCAAGCTGTTCAATAGATGTCGCTCCGTCCCCGTACGACGGTTAAAATCAAATAGAAATAATTTCGTTGCTCGGACTTGTGCCTCGGTGGCCTAGCAGTAATGTTAGTTAGGTATATGTCAGATTAAACCAAGCCTCTTACAAGACATTAAACAGCGTCCGCAATAAGGCTAGACTCAGAGAAGTAGCTCGCACGCTGGAGAGGTCGGCCAAGTCGACGTATGTCATGGGTCCAACAGTTTATAACAAGCTGCCAGAACATATCACCGCTGCACCTACCATGGGTAGTTTTAAGTCACGGTTGAAGCGCTGGCTTGTCGAGCAGACGTTCTACAGCTATGACGAATTTATTAAATTTAAATTATAAGTATGTAGGTACTTAACTATTATTATTTTTGTATTGTGTACTATAGTATTCCAATACTTGACTAGACTTCTTTTTTTGTATATTTTTGAAATTATTTTTAGTTTAATTATTTATAATTTGACATTGTGAACGATTTTATATTTTTAATTATGTAAATGTACTATATAGTGGAAATTCAAATACTATATGTAATATAGCATAGTTCTAAATTAGAAATATGTGACGTGTAACAAAAGTTATTAATAAATTGATTATGATTATAATGGCATCTGACATGGGGAGTCAAAAGTTACAGATTCGCATCCCGTACGAAGTTGTAGTTTTCTCTTTAAAATGACAGTTTGTTATGAAGATATAATATGTGTGTATAGATAATGGAAATAATAATGCATTTACTAATTTTAAGGTAACTTTATTTATTATAGTGGTATAATAAAAAAACTTTACAAAATGGACGGTTTACATTTACCCTTAAAGCCTTACGATTTTTTTGGAAATAAACACAATTTATCACAAAACAATACTGAAAATAAATGACACATTGTAAAAATATATAAAGCTTTGTTATATACAGCGTGTAACAAAATGGTGCAGTAATACTAAAACCCCACACGCAGAAGCTTGCGTACAATTGGGACCTAACTACTGCGTCCCACGAAGTAGTCAACATTCCGAGTTGTGAGGAACCAAAGTGTTTCTAATACCCAAACAGGCTCATCCCTGAACAACTAGGCCAAAGACGGTAATGACCTCCAGAACGTAGACTAGGTAAACAAGGGGCTGTGCAGCGCGGAGAAAGGCCGCATGCTGGGTGGGGGACGGGGGTGAATGAAGTAGGTAGCGTGTGAATTGCAGAGCACATTGACCTCAACGAACTCCACAAATAGGCATGTCTAATAGGGCTGTCCAAAAAACAGACAAAAAGTGTGAAATATATGCGATTTAAATATTGATATTTTGTCATGTAAATCTTGACGAGGTACATATGCACTCCTTTCAGTATACTGCACCTATTTGTTACACGCTTTAGGCCCACTTGCACGTTCCAGAGTTAGCTTCAATAACTCATAGTCAACTGCTAAAACGGGGTTTTATAATTAATTTATCTTGCACCATTGAAGGTTAGGAGTAAATCTAAGGTTATGTATTGATATTTAACCCAGCAATGCGGGAGGGTTAAGTCTTTAACTAGGGTTAGTGAAGTTTTGTGTCAAAAGAAATTGAGGTTACATTCTGCTGTATAATATAGGTACTCTTTGGACGAAACGACACGAGACTATACGCATAGAATAAAAAGTCGTCAAATTTCATACAACAAAGGATAAACAAGAAAGTCTATATACATTGTACTGTAGTGCCAAAGAGATAGATATAAGTTTCACTTTCTTTTTCGATTCATTCATTATTGGTCAGGTTACAATATAAGCGCATAGACAATTCAATGTTGCCAGCTAAAGATTAGAAATGTCAGTTTAGCAAAACCGGTGATCTTTTATAGTCGTGGAAGGCAAAATGAGAGTTAAAAATTGATATGACTAACGCAAGTTTACAAACACGTAGACTTATTTATTCAACCCGAGCAAACGTGCAAGTGGGCCTTAGAATGATAAGGAATATACTTTGTATAATTAGATACCATAGGTATATTCCCTGTACATATGTACCGTAATGGTAATGTTATATAAAAAAAACATCTCGTAAAAAAAGATCGGTAACACATTGAGATTCTTAAAATATAATTTAAAGCTACCACTTTGTGATGAAATAGTTCAAAATATATCACTTACAATATTTTGATATATTTGTATATATATAGTTTATATAAACATTCTATACAGGGTTATACATTCTCAAAGATAACCTGGTACCTGGGTGAGAGGCCAAAGTATACCAGTTATAAAAAAGGGGAAAAGTAATTTTTTTCCACCATGGACTGTCAAAGTTAACAGACAATAATTTTGTAAACCCTAACTCGTTAAAATTTAATTTATTTTACTCAGTTAACAATGTTAATACTTGGATTTGTTGCTATTAATAGCAATTTTATTTGAGATTACACTCTAAAAAAAATGTTCAACATCTATACTAATATTATAAAGAGGAAAGATTTGTATGTAAGTATGTTTGTAACGAATTGGCTCAAAAAGTACTGGACCGATTTCAAAAATTCTCTCACCATTGCAAAGCTTCATTCACCCTGAGTAACATAGGCTATATAAGATTCATCATCATCCTACAACGCTCGGGTGAAACCACGGAGAGCAGCTAGTTTTTGATAAATGTCTATTATCGCTTGGATAAGTGACATGGATTTTTTCTTATTTTTTTTTCATAAGTGGTATTCCTTGGCTTCCCGCCCGGTACCAGGTTATCATTGAGTTTAGGGACACCCGATACATTAAAAAAAAATTGTGTATATATTATAAAAAAAAATTACAAAAATACGAACACCAATATAAAAAGGCAGTTTTTTAACGATTGTGTTGGCAACACTTCGTGTCATATGAGATGGAATGTTAAAGTTAAATATATATTAAATGAGGAGAATTACGAATTAATCACAAATATCGCTTTACAGACAGTGAACAAATTATAAAATTAACAAATAATAAATATAATGACATGAATGGCATTTTTAAAACTTCAATTGCACCAAAATATCATAGCACCATTTATCTTTCTTTTTTAATCGTTTGATCAACACATTTTTTCTCTTTTTAAGTAGGCTCAAGTATTTGTACTTTTGCCATGCCTCAAGATATTAAAAAAATATAAGGTGACATTTTTATTCGAGTATTCAAACGTGACAGTTATAGTCACATGATAAATCTGTCATTAAGTCACTGACCTGTCTAACTCCGTTCTAGTAATGCGGTGGATGCATTACTAAAACTTTAACGAAGAAAACACAAAACGTTTCATGTATTTGTACACTTTTCCTACACTCCATGCAAGATAATACTTAACGAATAAGCCACCATTATTACACGTCAAAATTCGACAAAACTGAAATCTACGAAAATTTAACAAAATCAATGACAACAATTTTTGGGTCTTTTCTCGCCAATCTACACACTCACTTTTGACAGTTACGTTATTTGAATCTGTCATTCCACTCTGACAACTGAAACCGATCAAATATTATAAATTTGCAACGACTCAATTATTTGGTTAGATAGAGGCTTCATGACTTTTTTTAGAAGTTGGTACAAGCCTTACTTACGTACAAAATAGTTTTTTAAACATGAAGTTTGCGAGGTGACATAAATAACATCATTAATTCACCTTGACCTCGAATAGTTGAGTTTTAAATAAAAAATAATTTAGCAAACAATTCACATGGAATTTTCGATTTGAGCATCAATTTGTAAAAATATTAGTCTGAAGTCAGTCTATCAGTCATTTTCAAACAAACACCCAGGAATATGCAAAGCGTTATCAAAATTGAGTCACTGACCAAACCTAGCACGCTGTTCGAAAACCACGAATACCTCACCTTTTTCTTCGTCAACCTCCTTTTGTCGACGCTCAACTTTTTCGGCCATGACTCGAAATCTCCCTCCATTTTTTGACATTGACTCGCGTGCCATTTCCTCGGCGGGCCGCTTGACGTTTTCGCTGTCAGACAGATATCAAAGTTGGCGCCATTTTTTATTTTTTCTTCGAGGTTCTTGTCTATGGGTATGGTAAGAGAGCGCAGGTTGTACGCGACCTCGTTTGAATATGGAATGTCGTTTTTGTCATCACGCAGGTATACAATGAAATCGGCAATGTCTTCAGGCGAAAGGACGAACCAATGCACATAGATTGATGTTTGGGAACTGAAAAAAAACCAAGTCTTGAACTGTCATGTCATACGCGTCACGTCCGCACCGTGGAATGTCGGAAGGATTAATTTTGAAAGTAATTATCGATAAAAGACAGCTCACGATATATCGCGGCTAGGGACAAGGTACGATAAACAAATAATGTTTATCGACGTGACAAATTTATCGATCCGGCGAACCATGAGGCCTACTCCCAAAAACGAAGAACGAAGTGTCGTTTGACGAATCTCACGATTACTACTATGAAAGTGAAAAAGCACAAATACAGTCAAGAGTGATGAAATAAATAAAATAAATAAATAAATATTCCACAACTATCACACAACGCCATCTAGTCCCAAGCTAAGCAGAGCTTGTGTTATGGGTACTAGACAACTGATAAACATACTTATATTTCTAAATACATAATAATAATAATAATAATAATCATTTATTCATGCATAAAAATGGTATGACATGAATATTATAGATAAGTTACACCCAAATGTAATAACAGCTGGTGAAATAATGAAACGTTAACACCACAAATAGGTAATTCGTATAATTTTCATTCTGTACTCATATCAAAATATCAACCGTTAAAATTATTTACAATCAAGTTGTCATAAAATAATTACATCAATCAAGTAAAAATTACAAAAAATGTCCTCATATAAATGCCCTGTCTGGGAGACTCAGTTCTGCTGCATATGCAGTACGTAAAATAAGAGAGCTAACAGATGCTTCTACGGCGCGGTTAGTGTATTTTGCATATTTCTACAGCGTAATGTCATATGGGATATTTCTATGGGGTTCAGCGGCTGATATAGAGACCATATTTATCCTTCAGAAACGTGATATTAGAGCTATCTACGAAATGGGTCCCTGAATCTTTGAGAGATTTATTTAAAGAAATCAATATATTAACGTTGCCTTCCTTATATGTATTTGAAAATATAATGTATGTTCGTAAAAATTTACATAAATATAAGTTAAATAGTGATCACCACACTTTTAATACTAGAAATACAAATAGGATAGCTGTACCTAGTTTTAGACTTGTGAAGACTAATAAGTCATTCCTAGGAAATTGTGTGCGTTTTTACAATAAAATCCCAAAGCACATAACTGAGCTCACAGAGGGCTAATTCAAGTTGACTGTAAAAAACATTTTAATAAAAAAAGCTTACTATAAAGTTCGACATTATATAGAAGATAAAGATGCTTGGAATACTCCACTTCTGGCAAGCTGTCTCTCTGCCACCCATAAAATGTAATATTTGTAGTACCTAAGTAGAAACATTGTAAACATCCATATAAAAAGAATGGCCCCGAGTTTCTTGCCGCTTCTTCTCGGTGGGTTCTATAAATTTTGGAACGCGGCGGTAGAGTTTTTAAAGTACATTATAATGAAAAATTGACGTTCATAAGTGCGTATTTGATGCCTAAATTGAATAAATGATTTTGACTTGACTTGACTATAACAATTACAACATAGTACCTAATGAGTAAATAATTTGTCCATAATTTATAAGAAAATTTGTACTAAAGCAATGATTTTATTAGTAAGATATTAACCGACTGATCTAATATACTAACACTGCGGTCCGTATCGCGATACTTTTGCTCACAGTACTATCGTCTACCAAAGCCGGTCCGAGACAAATATCGCGAGTTTGACAGCTCGTGGCACTGTAAGCGTGTTGATAAATCGGACCAGAGTTGTAGCAATAACGAACCATTTGCGCGCGAAAAACAAATGCATAAAAATAACGTGCATAGTGTGAAGGTTAACTATGTGGTGTGTGGATTAAAAAGAAATAATGGAATGGATGGACCGACTTTTAAATAAAAACAAGGGACAAAACAGTAAAGACCTTGTAGAAATAAACAAACACCTGCCACTTTTGACAGAACGCTCACTACGATTTTGGTGTAGAACATGGTTCATGTAATCGTCAATATGGCGGCAGTTAAGACGTCATCGATGACGTAGCGTGGGCCATCGTAATCACGCTCACGGTGAAAGGGACCGACTGTTATCGCGCTAATATCGATTATGGCTTGATTGGGACCGCACTGTAGAATGGACAGAGTATTTACTCATGTAATAGAAACTGTCGCCACCATGAAAAAACCACCATCATTACCATCATTATATTTCACCACCCTCGATTGAATTTGATCTTTTCCATTTCCACAGTAGAAATTTAAAAATCCATCAAACGAATCTTCGTAGTTGTTTTTTGGAGTATAGGCCCAGGGAGGAGGTACGATATATAGCTAATCAGTTTATCGATGTGACAAGCTTAATCGATCCGATGAACCATGCTCACGCTACTGATTTGTGACATCAAGGGTTCTTTACCACAAAGCGTGCTCTACAATGGCAATAGGCTATAGAGGCAAAGGAAGTATCTACGTCTACAAGTAGAACGTGTTCCCTAATAGCGTTGATTCCCGCGGGTTTGTCGCGAGACGCGTGTAGGGATGTCAACATCGCCGCTAAGCAAGTGCACATCGCATCTACGTTTTGTAGGTAGCATACCTACGCAACAGAAAACAATGACATTTACAAACTGCCAACGCCGACCGCTCTGCCGGCACTCACGTAATGATCGCCGGCAAGCGTCCTCCGCCCCCACCCACCGCCTCGCACCACTTTTATCGCCTATTTATCGCGATGACGTTCTACTTACTGGGGGCCGCACGGTCTAAGTACTTTGCTATCGGTTGTACATCCGTGAAGGGAATTAGTAGAATATTCCCTGCGCCATTGGGCTGGGAATCGCAAAGCCAAAGAACCTCGACCTATTAGGTAGTAGCCCATTAGTAGACTACTTGGTGGGTACCACCGCAATGCCAGATACCGTAGAGCAATAGTGCGCAAGCATTACTGTGTTAGGGTGTGAAGGGCGCTGTAGAGAGTGACATTACTGGGCGGAAGAATAGTATATAGTTAATAATATATCATCATCATCTCAGCCGTAGGACGTCCACTGCTGAACATATGCCTCCTCCATATATTTACAAAAGGGACCGGTTGGAAGCGCCCGGTCCGTGGTCTCCACTCCAGAATCTTTCGGCCCCATCGGCCATCTGTTCTGCGTGCTATGTGCCCTGCCCACTCCCACTTTAACTGGCTTACCCTCTGAGCTATGTCGATGACTTTCGTTCTTCTACGGATCTCCTCATTTCTGATTCGATCACGTAGAGAAACCCCGAACATAGCCCTCTCCATAGCTCGTTGTGCGACTTTGAGCTTATAATATGAGGCCCATAGACTTTAGTCTTAATAGTATATACCTCAATGGAAATTTATAGGTAGCTTCCTCATAGCGTAGATGTAATGACCAATTAAGCCCCATATATAAACATATGAAAAATAAACACTCACTATTGTACATGTCTAAACGACAAATCCGGCTCAGCGATCAAATCGAATTCCTCCAAAGTGTTGCCAGCTTTCTTACTCTTGACAGCTTCATCAGTGTTGCCAGCTTCTGTGGCACTCTCAGTGTTGCCACTGCACAATAACCTGTCTTCATCTAGGGTGAGTATGTTTTCATTTTGTAAATGCAACGGTTCAGCGCAGGTGATGTTTTTGTATTTTGTGTCGGTATTGAGGGTAGACGGGCTGAGCCGATTTATGTAGTGTTTTAACGGACGCACGTAGCAGTCGCATTTGAGGTTGTTTCCTGAAATATGAGATTTTTTGATCTGAAGTAACCATACTGATGCAAGGATAAACTATTTTATACGATTAACACAATGATTTCGACCGTCGTTAGGCGGACGGAGCGACATCTGTTGAACAGCATGACAGCATTACCCAGAGAGTTCAACATATAGGCCTTTATTAATAAACGTTGCGTATACCTATATTAGGCGTAACATGCTTTGTCTTGCTTTCACGCGTGACATTTACTGCAAGCGAAAAATTGACAGATAGATGTTTTAACTACTCCGGGTGTAAGCCAAGTTAATTAATAAGGCCGTTAGAGTTAAAATTCTATTGTCTGACGGCTGGCCTCGGTGGCCTAGCGGTTATGTACATATACATATTGTCGGAAGACGCGGCACGTATTGTCGAATCCCGTCCGAGAATGTGAATTTTTCACTCTAAAATTAACTCTTAACATCAGGCGATATTTTGTCTCGAAATCGCATGACTTAAAAAACACATCTAAACATATATTTGTTTATTTATTTATAATAATAATAATTACATCAAAAACTTACAGTTTAAGGACCAAAACGTATTTGAGTCAGACGTGAATAATGTAATAATAATTAATGGTTATATAGGGTGTTTGGTTTTTTACAGACAAACCAAATGAGCGTGTTCGGGGGACCACTTGGAGAATACAAGTTGGCCAAAAAAAATCCCCGACCCCCCAATTTTTTTTAAACTTTTTTTTGTGAATTTTCCCTTTTTCTCCGAAATCGTACCTATTTACCACCATAACATTTGTAAAATCTGTTTTAGTCAGGATGTTTTTAGTTGAATTTGGTCTCTATACACATTCAGGCCAATCCAATTCAAAATCCAGGTATCCAATTTTGCTATGCTTATTATAGGTATAATAAACTAAACTAAGTAACACTTGAGGTAAATAACGTATACAATAATTTATCAATAATGCATTAAGATTGGTGTTAAATACATCCATATCCGATTCACAAATAATTAAGTAGTTGAGTAGTGTGAGTGCACGGTGTGTCGGCGCATATCGTGCGGTGTCCGAGCGCGGCGTAACCAGCGGCATGAACAGGGGCACGCTACGGCCGCGCCTCTGTGCACGCGCTCGCGACTCTCGCTCTGGGATGTATAGTGCACACTGAGCTAATGCACTGGGATTATCTATTTTGTTGTTTAGTAGTAGATAATAATGACAACACAGTGCACATTTCCGCCTCAGCTCCAGCGTGTTCACACCAACCATACCACTAACAAATAAAGAAGGATATGTCCAACTGGGGTAGTATCCGTACAGTTTCTTATAAATAAACCTAGCAAACTTTGAAACAAGGAAGACTGTCCGTCTGTCATGAAAGTACATGGAAGATATATGGAGAATAAATAATATTGGGACTATTAGAAAATAGAATTAAAAAAGTGATGATTTTTAGAACTTTTATCTGTTTGTCTGTGCGTTTATCCGATTTAGATGTAGTTTTCACTAATATAGTGTGTTAAGCTTCACTTAACATTTACTGCCTTACTTATAAACGCTGCTTAAATTTAAATAACGTCACTTAGTACGGCGCAGAACAGTTTTGTTGTGCGCAGTACTAAGTAACGTCATTTAAAGTTGCAGCGTTTATAAGTAAGGCCGTTAGTGTTTGTTTTATGTCAATCGGTTCATAAATAAAAAAGTTATTTATATTTTAATAACAACTCTCTCGCCACTACACGAAGACCAAGCGAGCGAAGCCGCTGGCGGGCCAACTAGTAGAAGATATATATAAGTTTACCTTCAAAATAGAACTGCATGCCTTGACCAAGTATTTTCTTCACAATATCCGGCTCGAAGCTGGTCAACTCGTTGTTTCTAACGTCCAAAATATTTAGTTTTTTAGCGTTTACAATACTTGCTGTGGGCAGCGTCTGAAGCATGTTGTTTTGCAAATAGATCATTGTTATATTCTCTGGCAGTTGGAACTTGACTTCCGCTGTAAAAACATAACGCAAAATATTAATTAATCTTGTTTTTAGAGAGTTAATATCGATGCAAGAAAACGTATTCGCCGGAACTAAAAAAAACTTAAAAATAGTTAGAAAAAATCATATCCTGTGTTCTAAAAGTCATTATTTTTGACAAAATAATGACTTTTAGAACATAGTTTTGTTAAAATCATTCTCATGAACAGCAATGAAAGTATTTTAGTTAAAGTAATTACCAGTAGGCCTTTTACTATTTACAGCAATTATTATTGACTTTTAATTTTAAAGACCTGAAGAACGTCGTATGTAGTCAAAAAGTCAAAAAGTCAAAATCATTTATTCAATTTAGACATCAAAGACGCACTTATAAACGTCAATTATTCATTATAATGTACTTTAAAGACTCTACCGCCGTGTTCCAAAATATATAGAGCCCACCGAGAAGAAGCGGCAAGAAACTCGGGGCCATTCTTTTTATATAGATGTTTACAATGTTTCTACTTAGGTACTACTAATATTACATTTTATGGGTGGCAGAGAGACAGCTTGCCAGAAGTTGAGTATTCCAAGCATCTTTATCTTCTATATAATGTCGAACTTTATAATATGCCTTTTTATTAGAACGTTTTTTACAGTCAACTTGAATTTTCCCTCTGTGAGCTCAGTTATGTGTTTTGGGATTTTATTGTAAAAACGCACACAATTTCCTAGGAACGACTTATTAGTCTTCGCAAGTCTAAAACTAGGTACAGCTATCCTATTTGTATTTCTGGTATTAAAAGTGTGGTGAAACTTATATTTATGTAATTTTTGACGAACATACTAAAAATACTTCAAATTTCAAAATGAAGCCCATTCCCATATTCCGTAAATATAGACAATAAGGCTACCGGTAGTATTGAAGAAAAAAAGTACACTTTTTCCCTTTGGATTTAGATTGTGTAGGTCATAAGTAGTATGTTGCTATGAAACATATCTTAAATGACAAAAACGTGATATACTATGGCTCTGCGCTAAACCCCATTATCAAGCGAGGTCACGCGAGCGAAGTCGGGGATATAAAAGTAGTATTAAAAAAAATACCAAAAAATGGAACCGGCTTCAATATCAAAAAGTGTGAAACAACTTGTTGAAGTCGGTACCATGATAGTTCAAAAGTAGGTAGTAACTATTATTACAATATTGTGCGCGTGGTACCAACTTCGACAAGTTATTTCACAGTTTTTGGTGTTAAAGTCGGTTTTATTTTTAGTAAAATTTTTGTTTCACCATTTTTAGACCCTTGCTACTTACGGAATCGATCGTCATTCACCGTCAATGATGATATCATCAAGATAGGGTTAACAATTTTCAGTTTTTGGAGTGTAACTCAAAAATTGTTTGACGAGATTTGATGAAACACAAACACATACACACACACACACACACACACACACACACACACACACACACACACACACACACACACACACATAACTCACATACACACACACATAACTCACATACATACCCGCTATTCTTGCTATTCTCATTGTAATTGTAATATGACCTGTGCCTGTATCTTATCTTTGTCCTTTACATATATTTTTTCGTATTATTATTACATTTCTGTAAATTGTTTTTAATTTGAGTAATTCTGTTTTGGCCATACTTTAAGTTTTTATATTTAGTGTACATGTTAATTGTAAACGCTGTTGAATTACCAAAATATATAAATAAATTTAAATGGGACCAACTCGGTAGTAGCAAAAAATCAAAAATAAAAAAAGACAGTTTTTGCTGTCTTTTTTTATATTTTATTTAAGCAAAAACTGTCCACAAATTGAGGAAAATTCATTTAACATACACATAAAGAAATACATACACACGAATATATTCAAATTCAAATTCAAAATGTGTTTACTTGGACAACAATTGGGATCCATATTAGGTTAGTGAATATAACTTAAAATTAATGTTAGTACAAATTAAGCCAAGTAATTAATTGTTATACAATTTTATTAAATTAACATAAAGGCGTCCGCCCGGCCAATCATAGAACGAGCCACAATCTCACTCGATCATTACCGTGACGAAATGCCTCCACACAGGTGCCCGTAAGTCTTCAGCAACGATTTATATACTTTTTACTTTGAAATGTATATAGTGTATGTAGTATTTTATTTTCTTATTATGTTGTAGTTGTGTTCTGATGTTCGTGATGTCATATAAAGGGTTCCGACTGAAAATCAGTAGCTAAGGTCTAATGATCTTAGTTAAATGCTGAGTCGGGACCTACATGCATGATATTGTGCAACATTTCATATTGTATGTTAATTATGTGTGTAGGTATATTATATTGGAATGTTATGTTGCGTGTATATAATGAATAAATATATTTTCTTTCATCTTTCTTTCTTTCTTTCTTTCTATATATAACCGCCTCCTTTTTTGAAGTCGGTTAAAAATAGCCATAGTGTGATAGTGATACTCACACGCCCTCGCTACAAGATCTGTGATGCTATTATCAGATAAATCCAATACTTCTAATGACGTCAAATTTCCGAGTACATCTGTGAACAAACAACAAATAAAACTTAAGGCGCGGTCCAATCCTAATTTTAAAACAATTTACGATGCTTTACATAAGGTTGATAATTGCTTACCAGAATGGACGATGTAATGCGAAAATTCAATTGAACACGTGCTAATACTTTTTATATTTATTTCGTACAATCAAATGATTAAATTTTAATGATAAATGACGCCATAGTTCACTCGTAAATTTCATTGGGAATCCGAATGTGATACATTCAGTGAAATATATTTGCCTATAATTGAATAAAAATTCTTTTCCCACGAAGCACGTAAGAAAAATTGCAATATTTAGGGAATGTTGCTGATTTTTTTTCTATCGAGCCAAGTTCGCTCAATCGTTTATTGGCTCCCATACTTCCAACGTATATTCAATTTACACTACGTTTTTTTTTCGTACTTCGGTTATTAGGTTTAAACGTCGAAAAACTAAGTTTTCGCGAAGTCGAATCATGAAATTTGGAACTCATTTCGCCTTAAACTTTTTAAAGCACTTACGCCTGCTTAGCAATAGCAAACATTGTAATTTCAAAAAAAATCACGTTCTCGGACGAGATTCAAACCCGCGTCTTTGACAATTCGTCCCCATACGACGGATAAAAATTGCTAGAGAGTTAAAATTCGATGCGAACCTCGACTGACTCGTGTCTCGACACTGAGCTCCCATTTCTATGTCTAGAGAAGTGAACGCAAGTAAAAGTATAGTCCAATATTTGATTATTGGCGAAATGCGTGTAGTTTACGACCAAATTTCATGATTCAACTTCGCGAAAACTTAGTTTTTCGACGTTTAAACCTAATAACCGAAGTTCTAAAAAAAAAACGTATTGTAAATTGAATAAGTCTCCACAGAATAATTCATTCTTTTATGGGACAATGTATACGATTCTATAATAAAGTTCCCAATGTTATCCGAGATTTGCCTATTAATAAGTTTAAAATTACTATTAAAACTAAACTCTGTCAAAATGGTTATTACAACATTTCGGATTACTTGGAGGATAAAACAGCTTGGGACTGATCACTCCAGGATCTATCTACTCGTGTACTAAGATGTCAAAGTGTAGCGTGTCTTGCCCTACTGATACCATTATTATGTTCTCTTTTGTAAGGCAACACACTGGAGCTAATATTTGTAGTACCTAAGTAAAAACATTGTAAAAACATCTATATAAAAAGAATGGCCCCGAGTTTCTTGCCGCTTCTTCTCGGTAGGCTCTATATATTTTGGAACGCGGCGGTAGACTTTAAAGTACTCATTATAATGAAAAATTGACGTTCATAAGTGCGTCTTTGATGCCTAAATTGAATAAATGATTTTGATTTTGAATATACGTTCTTATGAACCATAGTAGCCGTGTATTGACACGATTGAGCAAACTTGGCTCGATAGAAAAAAAATTGGCAGCATTCCCTAAATTTTGCTATTTTCTTTCGTGGGGAAAAGCATTTTTATTCAATTATGGGCAAATATATATCAATTAATGTATCATATTCGAATTCCCAATGAAATTTACTAGTGAACTATGGACTCCTTTATCATAAAATGTAATTATTTGATTGAACGAAATAGATATAAAAAGTATTAGCACGTATTCAATTGCATCTTAGCATTACATCGTCCAATCTGATAGACAATTCTCAACCTTATGTAAAGCATCGTAAATTGTTTTAAAATTAGGATTGGACCGCGCCTTAAGCTAATGTCCGCTGCAACGCTAAAATAATGAACTGCTTATTTGCCTCGAAAGGACTTTTCCACATGTAGGTCTAACCGGGCGACACCGGATATTCCTCAAACAGGGGCGCTGATGCACCCCACCTCGTGTATTCACAATTGCTTATTATTCCTCAATAGCTCATTGCTTCAACATTAGGGTTAAGAATTAGAATGGCTCTTAGAACCCCAGCCTCACTATTTCCCTGTGTAGACACGGACTCCCCAAGGGAGTCAAATTGTCTACAACGGTGGGGTTGAGACCGTCGGTTGCTTCTAAAATATGCTTCTAATAAATAAATAATATGAGGTCTAACTCAACGATTCAAACATAATGATATAAAGCGCTAGATTGGCTTAAGGCGTAGTTTACTCGCGCCCAAAAGGTCGCAAGCGCCATGAAACTCACGGCGTTTACGCGTTCTGTTCATAAGCTGTCGAGATAGTTGTGGACCGCAACACCTGTGGCAAACTGTTTCTTTGCGGTGTCTACTCTATACGTAGCTAATAGTAATGGTAACTAAGGGTGTCTCGATGGCCTAGTTGGGCAATGGGTGGTCCCATTTCAATTTCATCGGTCCTCGAAAGTATACTATATCAAACAACAAGTACAATTTGAAAAATATAATACCGACTTCCATTCTATTCAGTTATTGGAGTGTAACTCAAAAACTACTGGAGCGAATTTGATGAAATTTAAATGGGACCACATGGGAAGCACTAGCTTTCAAACAAATAAAATCGGAATCGGTTCACCCAGTCGAAAGTTATGAGGTAACAAACATAAAAAAAAAATATACAGTCGAATTGAGTACCTCCTCCTTTTTTTAGGAAAGTAAAACATCATCAAAATCGGTTCATAAACGACAAAGTTATCCGCGAACACACATAAAAATATACGGTCGATGCAGAAAACTCCTCATTTTTTGAAGTCGGTTAAAAAGTCAAATCACTTACTATTTCGTATTTCATTGATAACATTGCCGCTAAAGTTGATTTTCTTAACAGTTTTCGTGCCGAATGTTATGTCGAATGTCAGTACAGGTATGGAGTTGTGACTCAGGTCGATTTCTTGCAGTCTGTACGGTATCCAAGGACTCGCCGGGAACATCTTTTTTGTAAGAAACCCTATGTTGTTGTAGCTTAGGTTCACCTGCAACAAACAATAAACAAATTTGTTAAGAATTACAGCAAACAAAAATATAATTTACTAGTTGACCCGCCTTCTAGCATCGCGGGTTACGGCGGCTTTAATATAAGAGTAACCTTTATTATTCAATAACGTTTTTATTTATAAACCGATTGACATGAAACAAACACTAAATGTTAAGTGAAGCTTACCGCAATATATTACTGAAACCCGCATCTTAATCGGATAAGCCTTTTTTGAGATTAGCATGCACAAACGCACAGACAAACAGACAAAAAATCATTTTTCAATCATTTTTTTTCATTCTATTTTCGTTTATATAAGTCCCAACAATATTTTTTTTCTTATATCTTCCATGTACAGACAAAGATTCGTTACATTTTTATTATATGTAAAGATATACAAAAAACAATGACAGGTTAGTTACACCATGCACCGTTTGTAATTCAAGAAAGGCTAAATGGAATATATTACCACATGTCCCCCTACTCTGTTCCCTCAAGGGGACAAACGGTAATAAAATGTACCTTATGTCCCCCTAAGCATGGCTGGGAGACAGACGGTACGTTTATAGATATAAAAAGTTTCATCTTTGGATTTCGATGAAATTTGGTATGTAGATAGATGAGGCACTGGATTCCTATGAATGATACTTTTCATCATCATCATCATCATCCATCACTACGTGGGTGAAACCTCGGGGCGCAGCTGCTAATATACAATAACTAGCATTTGCCCACGATTTTGTACGCTTCGAATATTTTTTTCTATATATGAATTATTCTAAGACTAAGTTATGTTCAAAATATTAGGAAATACCTTTTTTTAATTACTAACTGTATTTAGTTGTTAAAAAAAGGTATCTGTGTTAGTGATAAGGTTAGTGATAGTAATCACACCTATTGCATCAAGGGTCGCACGGCCAGACACTATAGAAATTTCATTGTTATAATGACATCAAACCTTGAAGGGCTATAAGTTCAAAAAAAAAGGGCTCTCATACAAACGTTTCCACCCATTTTTTCCCCCTTAGGGATTGAATTTGGAAACCCCTTTCTTAGTACACCTCTACCCACCAAGAGAAAAGCACCCTCCAAGTTTCAAGTTTGTACGAGCAGCGGTTTATCTTATTTTATTGAAAACAAACCGTGATAATATTTAGTAAATTACTTTAAAAAATGACTTTTCACCAATAATATGTTTACGCATATTGCAATTATCACATACTTTTTTTAAACAAAGATCAAACATAAATCGGACCACACGATAAGCACCAGCTTTCAAATAAATAACAGAATCATCAAAATCGATTGTTCACTATTTAAAAAGTTATCAAGTAACTAACACACATAAAATAAAAATATTGTCGAATGGAGACCAACCTCCCTTTTTTTGGAAGGCGTTTGATAACTGTCAAACTAAGAAGAATTTTCAAACAATCAATCTAATCTAGATAGAAAATTCTGTATTGCACAAAACTAAAAGTACATAGGCGAACTTAATGCTCATTAGCATTTTCTTCCAGCTAACCATTGTGTGATATGGAAGTGTTTAATAGTGCGTTATTTAAAACTTGAGAGTTTCTTTAGAACATATACTTTAGGTAGAATATTAATAAATAATAAAATATTTATATAATATAACTTTACATAGAACTAAACGGGATGAAATTTAATGACCACCAAAAAAACAATCGTTGCCCTAAACAGCCTCATCCAAAAAAAAATGTACAAATAAATGAAACCTGTACCAAAATCTTTCGGGCTATTTAAGTCATGCCTGCATTACAAAAACTTTTCATAACCCAAAAAGGCCACGCGTGCACCTTGCACATTTTAACTAGCAAAGTTTTGTGTCATTGACGTTGCGTATTAGGTTAGGTTAGGTTGGTTTAGTTTAATAAAATAAAAAAGAAAGAAAAAAATCGAAATGAAATTCCGCGATTCAGTCACGCGCGAGCGTGACATATTTGGATGAAATTTTTAATTAAAATGCGAGTACATATTTGGTGCATGCGTGGCCTTTTTGGGGTAGCTCAGCGATTATTCTGAAGATACTTGCCTTTTTTAGGTTAGCAGACTTTACGTTTATTGGTGATAATTTCATATTAAAATGGGGACTAAATTCTGGTAAGTACTTACGATTTTTTGGGTGGTTATATCTCATTATATCTGGTGATTGCTTAAACCTAAGCCGAACTAAACTCCTGAAGGAGGCGCCTCTGACGCGTACGTGTCGCACATTAAATTTAATAGCGGAGCAAATAGATATATTTGCCTCTACTCTGAATGAATTTACAAGAGTTACTTTATATATTTTGTGTTACCATATAAGATAATGTAAATAGTATTATATACATATAACTAAACTATCGCATTAGTATCTCACTGTAATGATAGTATAAGTTTTGCATAATAAATAAATAAATATACATATATACACACATATAAATATCATACATATATTTAAATTTAAAATTAGCTCTCTAATATATATATATATATATTGTTTGATTGCTCGTTGAAACGTATTAGATACTTCCTTGGAAACCTTCAAAACCAAAGTTTATCAACATTACCTTTCCTTGCAAAATAATAAACCTAATTGAGCTATTTTTAAGTTTAAATATATGTATGATATTTATATGTGTCTATATATGTATATTTATTTATTTATTAATATGGTAATAATAATAATAATATTAATTTGAATCTCGGAAACGGCTTCAAAGATTTTCATTTCATAAAATTTTGTATGTAGGAGGTTTTAGGGGCAATAACTCGATCTAGCTAATTTACATTTTTAGAATACGTCGTTTTATCCGTGTTTTCAGGCAATGAAAAACTGCTACACTAAACTGTTTTACCGACACCGAAACACTAGAGTCACTTGACAATAGATGGCGTTGTTAAGCAACAACAATGAGTGTTTGATTTGAGATTAGACCAAGTAAATCAATTGTTTACTTACGAACAAGCTCGCTCATCCAAGTACTAATTTTAAACATTTGAATCTTACCATTTCCAAAGACAGACAATCGTCGAGCACTCCATTAGTTTTGTTGTCAATTTTCTCCAACTGGTTGTGGGATAGGTCTAGACGTCTGAAAAAATATATTCATAATTAATAATTGAATTTATATAAAAAATTACATTACACTAGTTCTATCCTAATATTATAAAGAGGAAAAATGTGTATTTTTGTGTTTGTTACGAATCTCAGCCGTAGGACGTCCACTGCTGAACATAGGCCTCCCCCACAAATTTCCATAAGGACCGATTGGAAGCGGCCTGCATCCAACGTCGTCCTGCTACCTTCAGGTCGTCGGTGGAAAACCTACGCTGCGCTTGCCGGTCCGTGGTCTCCACTCCAAAACCTTCCGGCCCCATTGGCCATCTGTTCTGCGTGCTATGTGCCCTGCCCACTACCACTTCAATTGGCTAATCTTCTGGGCTATGTCGGGGACTTTAGTTCGTCTACGGATCTCCTCATTTCTGATTCGATCACGTAGAGAAACCCCGAGCATAGCCCTCTCCATAGCTCGTTGTGCGACTTTGAGCTTATCTATGAGGCCCATAGTAAGAGACCACGCAGGGGTGCTACCAATTGCGCCAACCGGCCAGATAGTTTTTTTTTTAGTGTTAAATCTTACCTTAAAGCGACTAAAGTCTTGAACGCTTCATTTGGTATTTTTTCCAAGTTATTTTCTCTGAGCGTTAAGTTGAGCAACTGTTGCAACCCGTTGAACGATTGTTGGGCAACAGTTGTCAGGTTGTTGCGCGACAAATCCAACACAAACAGCGTCGGCAAGTTGCCGAACGATGATTTGCTTAGCTCCGTGATGTTGTTATCCTGGAAATGAATTAATCAAATTGTTTTAATGCTCGCTTCAAATGCTTCAGATAATTGCCGAACATGCTCGTTTATTTGTTCGGCGACTTTGGCGATTTGGAATAAAAAATGTTTACATATGAAAATCTTATACAAAAAAAATCTAAACCCTGTATTTAATTTATGTGTCAAAGCGATCTAAATTTTAATATTAACTTAAGGATAAAGAGAGCTTTAATTTTTTTTAATGCCACACCCACTCAGAAAGTGCCTCATTACTTGTTCATTAACAGGTTACAAAGTTCGTCATTTCTCCCTTATAAATGTGCGGCGGGAAAAGAATATGGAATTTCATTTCTACCCTCCGTAGCAGGGTAAAAATTTTGTAAAGCCATTTCTGCCACGGGCTGCGTTCCAGCAAGCTTTGGACCAAATTTTCTGTCAAAAACGAGATTGACATATATACCTTAGCTTTCTTGGTTTCACACTAATATGAGAAAATAATTACTCTCCACCGGCCAAGAATATATAATTAGGTACTTCAAGGTTAGTACAAATAAATAAATCTGTCCATTCGTCGTGAAAATGCAACAAAATACTTTGTCACTATCAACACTCTGTCACTTATTTTTTTTTTATTTATTGACATAAAAACGAATTACCTACACATTTACATTGTCATAAATCAGTAAAAACATCGTCAAAACCAAATGAACTATCACATTTTTGGGATCTGTCCCACTGACCAGACAAATTTTCACAGTATGTCAAACAGTGTGTTAAAAGAGTTCTCCAATTGTCAAAAAATAAATCTAAATCAGTGTAAGCGGAAAGGAGCGCATTGAAATGACAGCGGGCACGAATTAAAGGAGACATAGATCGTGCAACAGTACGACTTTGATCTGTGCGGAATAGGTCATGTTTCCGACCGCGTCTATTCGCAGGAACCCAGGGGTTGTTTGGTACGTTCAGCGTGCATAATAAGTTATGCAGCTGTAGGGAGTCAACTGACCCTCTGAGCACTTTGCAGCAAGTAGTCAGCTGGTCCAGCAACCTCCTCACTTGCAAAGAGTTGTATCCGAGCAGCCCAAGAAAAAACTTTGTCGGGTACATATAAGGATAATAGCCATAGAGCTTCTTATATAGTGACCGCAAAAAGGCCTTTTGACAGCCGACCAAGATTTGGCTCTCCCAAAAGGTAGAAATAGTTTGGCCAATCGGGACAAAATTTGTGCTGACAGGGTGTGGTGCAACGGGCGTGATCAAATCTTGATCCGTGCAAATTTTGGCCTAGAGGCGTCGTGGTCCGGCTGTTTTGCCTAACTTTGGCTTGTCCTGTGGCTTGCTGGAACGCAGCCTAATAGCGTTATTTTGTTTTTTCAGCAGCGAACATAACAAGAATACAAACGTCAAATGTCAAAAAGGTTTTATATCCAATAATTTGAAAAAAGAGGTGGGAATTATTTTATTATACTCGATTTTGTGAATGCAAGTAGGCTAGCAACCTTTTACTGCACTACGAAAAAAAAGGCGGCCATTTATTACGTATTTTGTTGTTTTGTTTTTTACTCAATTGATAATTTAACACGCTTTTAATTATTCCAAATAATAATTTATCAAAATACCATCTGATAGTGAAATTGGCGATTTTATAACGATGAAGCCACCAGAATGAAGATGTCTTTAATTTCGTACAAAATGCTCCAGACAACAATTATTTACTAATGAAGGTAACTATTTTATAGAGAATATAGTATAGAGCACTATACACGTAATTTGTATAATTACCAAAAAAAAAATGGGCGGTACAAAAGTGTTAATACATTGTAGATATGTAGTCAAAATTTTTTATTACTTCACAGTGAAATAATTATTAATTGTTAAAGTTTTCGAAAATTCCATCTAAAAGTATGGACACCATCTTAACAAAAATACTACATGCCTATGTACAACTTATTAATGAAAACACATGATTCGCGTCAGTGAAAAAATATCTCTCTTACTCTTTCTTACACCCCCCACCCGAGCGTTCGGTGTGAAAGAGATTGTCGAGGTCTTGCGAGAATGCCCGAGCGCACAGAATGAATAATAATATGTACTAACGAGCTAGGACGCGAGTTTGCCGAATGTTATGATTATGAATGATACATTTCTATGTAGGGGTGTTAAGTTTCATGCATAAACCGCGCGCATGTAGTATATCTTAATGAATAGTGGAAATGCCTAGAATAAAATTTGTAGGTGTGAATCAATCTAGACGTTTGACCAAATATTGATGATTATGTGGGTTTTTTTTTTAAAGTAGTTTTAAATATTCTTCCCATGTATGTATTAAGTACCAGCAGCATATAGTGCTGTTTTTTTTTGGTAATTATACAAATAGGGTGTATATCACCCGAGAGAAAGTTCTATTTCTGTTCTCGATTTTCCTTCAAACATACTCTCGAACGGAAATACATCGTCTTTCCCTCGGTGTACAATGTACTATTCTATGTCACTTTGGTTCTTTTGCAAATCCTGAGATATCGCATTCCAATTACGAAGAAAACTACGTCACCTACTTATCTCAGTTCACGTTCGTTTTACACAGTATTTAAAGATAAGTACTTCACAAAATCATAATGGGATATTATATGAACCATAATGGGATATCATTTTCGTTCTATCAGAAAAAACTTACTTGCAAATATAAATACTGAAGACTGCTCAATCCATTGAGCGCTTCCCACGGAGGTTTGCTTATTCCGTTGTTGGCTAGATTGAGCCACTGTAGCGTCAACAAGTTGAGGAAACTATCGCCGTACAAGTTCGCCAACATGTTGGACGACAAGTCGAGCCGGAGCAACGCGTTCATTTGAGGCCATGTGTTAGATTTGATCTCTTTTATTTCGTTGTTGGATAGATATAGTCCGCTGTAATACAAATAAGTAAGTACATATTTAACTAAATTATGTTTAAAGCAATAACGCCTGCTTAGTAATACCAAGCAAAAATTTGAGTTTCATTAGCAATTCAAGAGAAGAAATCATTTATTCTGTATACTACGGGGCACTTACAAATTGTCATATTACATTTATTATTTCTTATATGTACAACCGGATCGGAACGCGACCACGACTGAGAAGATCCGGCAAGAAACTCAGCGCTTGTCTTTTTAAATATTTGTATCGCCAATTTCTCAATATATATAACAAATGTTCGTTTGTTTTTAGCTCCAGTGTGTTGCCTTACAAAAGAGACCATAATAATTGTATTTTACTTACATATACTAGACGAGATTCGACCACGCGTCTTCCGACAATGGGGTTGCGACATCAATACGAAGGTTAATTATTTGTTAGAATTCATCATCATCATCATCAGCCTGTAGCAGTCCACTGCTGGACATACGCCTCTCCAATTGCACGCCACTTAGGTCTATCTTGGGCTTCTCGCATCCAGTTTTTGCCAGCCGTCTTAATACAAATAGAAATACAATATAAAATATCTTGAAATACAAATAGGATAGCTGTACCTAGTTTTAGACTTGCGAAGACTAATAAGTCATTCCTAGGAAATTGTGTGCGTTTTTACAATAAAATCCCAAAGCACATAACTGAGCTCACAGAGGGCAAATTCAAGTTGACTGTAAAAAACGTTTTAATAAAAAAAGCTTACTATAAAGTTCGACATTATATAGAAGATAAAGATGCTTGGAATACTCCACTTCTGGCAAGCTTTCACTCTGCCACCCATAAAATGTAATATTTGTAGTTCCTAAGTAGAAACAATGTAAACATCTATATAAAAAGAATGGCCCCAAGTTTGTTGCCGCTTCTTCTCGGTAGGCTCTATATATTTTGGAACGCGGCGGTAGAGTCTTTAAAGTACATTATAATGAAAAGTTGACGTTCATAAGTGCGTCTTTGATGCCTTAATTGAATAAATGATTTTGACTTTGACTTTGACTGGGTGAACCGATTCTCAAAACTCTTTTTTTGTTTGAAAGCTGGTGCTTCCGTGTGGTTCCATTTAAATTTCATCAAATTCTGTCAAGTAGTTTTTGAGTTACACTCAAATAACGGAATAGAATGGAAGACGGTATTAAATTTTTCAAATTCTACTGGTATTATTTTGTGTCGGTGGCTTTTAAATTTTATTTTAAGTACTTGTTTTTATAAAGACCCAGATACAGAAGGCAGTACTCCTTGACACGGCACGTATTGTCAGGAGGTTCCTCAGTTTGCAGCCCTAACCACCGGTAGTTAGGCTCATGCCCCTAGTACTCCAGGACTTACGCAAGAGCAGAGGGTATTTGGAAGAAACTCTCCAGTCTATTGTGTCCCACGTCGATCTCCCGACAGCTGGACAGCTTGGCTAGACTGCCGCGCGACACCGATGTCAGGTTGTTGTGAGACAGGTCTAGCGAGAGCAGTGTCGGTATGGCGCCGAATGTCGCAGGTTTTATTGTCTCTAACGAGTTGTAGCTTAGGTTCAGATATCTGTAAACAAAAATAAGTACAGTAAATAATAATAATAATAAGGAGACGCAAGAGCAAGTAACAAAAAGCTCCAAGGGTGGAAGTGTTAAAGGGCTAAACGCCGGTAGTAGCGCTTCAGTGAAACCGCAGCACACCTCTCGACACCCTTTAGCCAGCCACACCAACGTTGCCCTTTCTGTCACCATTCATGGTGGCCTTTATGGGGGGCTCGTTTAGTGGGTGGCAAGTCACCACTTGCCCAAAAATTTTAAAATGAGACTGAATTTGGCAGGTGCCGTAGTCTCTTCCATAGCCCACTATCTTTTTATCACTAATAAAATCATTTCAATAGCCTTGTCATTTTACCCATTTTTATAATAGATATACCATGTCACCATACACCCAAAAGTTTCTGGTTTTTTTTTATACTACTTTGTATTTTTAAAAATAATAATAATAATAAATTTTTATTTGCGAGAAATGTAGGTACAGTAGTTCTTATAGTTAAAATAGAAAGGATCCATTACATTCTGCCTCATCAAGGCGTGCAAAAATAGTTTTAAGTACAATTTTAAAATAAAGTATTTAAATGTATGAACCTACCAAAATTATTAATAACAATGTCAAACCTTAAATGTAATCATGCAAACAAATTGAAAGCTGATTTAGATTACATAGAAATTATATTAGTCACATAGAAGTCCGCTTAAATTTAAATGTCAATATCAAAATTGTAAAATATTAAATGACAGCAAAGTTAATTTGTATAAGTCAAATATTCCTTAACATCATAAAAACACTTGTCTAATAACCATATTTTTAATTTCAATTTAAATATGTTTAAAGGTAGATCCTTGAAGTCATTTGGCAGTTTATTGAAAATCGTATTGCCATGATAATAAACATTGCGTTTGACAAGGTCCAGACGACATGGGGGTACATACAGTCTGTGTTTGTGCCTTGTATTCCTGGCTAAAGTATCCGAATGTTTTTTGAAATAATGAGGATATTGTTTCATAAATACACAAATGTCCCTTATGTACATGCACGCTAATGGGAGTATGTGAAACCTTTTAAATAATGATTTGCAGCTATCCGTACTCCATGCTCCACAGATGGCTCGTACACATTTTTTCTGTATCCTAAAGGCTTTCTGTATATCAACCGAGTTCCCCCACAAAATTAACCCATAAGCTAACACCGATGAAACGTAACCGTGATAGGCTCCCAGTGCTGCATTAATAAATACTCTTTGTCTAAGCCGTTTTATTGCATAAATAAACTTATCTAATTTGTCACACAAACATGTTATATGTGTCTTCCAATTACAATGCTGATCTAGCCAAATCCCTAAAAATTTTACTGTCTCAACTTCTGCAATTGGAGTATTATTATGTTTTATCTCTAATTTTTTTATACCAAACAGGCCTCTAAGTGTTGGCTACAGCCCCACTTATGCCTTTGTAAAGGACCGGATGATATCCGAGATTCATTTTGAATAATAATAATAATAGGGGACAACATCAACATAATATAAGTAATAAGTACGAGTACAGTAGTCCAGAAGTCTTGGCGTCCATCAGCCAAGAGTTATTCTGCACGCACCGAAATCCAATGGATGTAGCATATGTACTCAGCGAAGTGTATCCGGGCATATACTCGGCTAGATCCCGAGTCCATTCCCTGAAGCTGGAACGGTACACAGGTACAAAAATACCAACGGACCTCCCGAAAACCCTATACCTAGTGCTGACACAGGAGGATAAATACTCCTTAGTCGGCAAAGGATACGGGTCAGGGGAGAGGTCCAGCACCTTAACAGTACACGAATGAATGAATGAATATTTATTTGCTTCAGTTTTGGGTACAATATTGCAGAGTTGTTAAAGCACATAATACAGGTCCAACAAAACTCTACCTAAACGGCGTGCAAATGTTTTATACAAGATTTATTCTAATGTGTTTTTAGAATCTACACAAAAATAATAAAAAAATTAAACAGGCAGTAAATTAAAAATAATACGAACTGATTTTAAATATAATAATTAAGAATGTCATTTGATATAATTGTTTGAAAAGTTACTTCTGTCAATGAATACAATTAAATGTCAAACCTTAATATATAATTACCTATGTTAGATTTTATCATCTAAAAAGTCCTTTATAGAGTAATAACATTTTTTCAATAAGAAGTCAAATAATTTCGTTTTAAAAGGATTTAGGGCAATTCCCTTGACATCCCCCACGAGGCACAGGTGTGACCTACGAAACGGTGATCATCATCCAGACGAAAGAGCGAGTCACAAAGCTCCGAGACAGCGTCTCTCACGCTGTAGTGGCAGTATCGCGACACTCAGTGAGCTGCACATACTTCACAAACAGCTCGGATGCTATCGGCGAATTCGTCAGGCGGGCGACAAAGGCAACGGCAAAACAAATAGCAGATTACAACGTCAAGATGGCCATAAAGATAGGAACGAAGAGGTCGTGGACGCCGTGCTTAGTGCAATAGGGCAAAGGCAGGAGTCTGCGGCCGGATGCTCTAGTTAATATCAGTATAATAAGGACAATAGTGTAACTAGATTAAGCTAGATAAGTTAAAGTATTTTTGTAATGTAAAACTGTGATGTTTGGAGAACGAAGTCTCCATTAAAATGTATGTTATTTTAATTAGTCCATAAGTTTAAAAATGGCACGGACCATAGTGTCTGTAGTGGGTAATTAATTAATAAAAAAAATGATTAAATTAAAACTTCTAGTTCTGCGAACAGTAGATCTCACAAGCTCATAGTAGTTCTGCGAATTTGCGCAGTTTATCAGCGGCAATTCTTCGCGGTACTTCACAACCTATTATCTCGGATACCACTAAACCAATCACGCTCATAATATTCTAAATTTATGTTAAAAGTCAGGTGCCGAATGTGTATACCAAATTTCATCAAAATATATCAGTAAAAAAAACTTGAGAGGTGTCAAGGTACACCTGGATGGAACGAAGTTCCTCATCAGAAAAAATAATGCTAAAAATACAAAACAAAACCATGGTAAATATTCCAATAATAGGTTCCGATAATCGCGCGTATAGGGTTACTTCAATAAAACTCCTTTCTGCGTATGGGAAGTGTTCAAAAATATATATTTCTCAAAATTACATATTACATCCAGTGAATGAAATGCCTCCGCGAGCTAACTTTACCTAATTCGCCATCTAGTATAAATTTACGGAACTAAATGGCGCCACTTGCTACGATTACAACATCTGGCTTGCTTTCTATAAGAGAGAGAGAACGAGACAGACAGAGAAACATGCGACGCCGCACTTGCTTTCTATAAGAGAGAGAGAGAGACAGACAGGGAAGCTAGCTTACTATAGCAAAAAGTGTCGTGACAATTTTTCGTAAGAATTTTTTCCGTCTAGCCCCCTTTCACAACGCGCGATAAGGAACCTCGTTCCAACAATGACACAGAAAACTTCCTATTTTATAGGAGAAAGTACCGCGCTCTAAAAACATGACCACGACAAATAAATTATATTGAATAGTAGAATATGCATACCAAGTTTCGTCAAGATTGGTTGACAAATGCGACCTGTGGGTCGAGCACGAAAAACTGTTAAAGTGTAACGTAATCGCATCGTTAATGTGTTTAGTACAAACTGTCATTTATCTAGTACAATAGTGGCACAGATACACTCATAGTTACGATAACACTTGAGCACATTTTCGTGCTCGGCCCTCTGTACAGGAACACAAACGTACAACTTAACAAACATACGGACAGATGAAAGTCCATTTGGTCAGTTAAAGCAGAGACGCTTCGCTCGCTCGGTCAATAAGAAATTTAGTTAGCTTAATAAAAAAATATATAAAATTTATTATATACATGCGCTCCGCGGTTTCACCCGCGTGTTGGATGGATGATTATGTATCAAATAGCCTACTTCCGGCCTTCGTAAGTAGTAAAGGTAGATTTCAATCAACGTAACTTGTTAAGTTCAAAAACATAGGACTTACATACAAAAATTTTCACCCATTTTTATCCCATTAAGAATGGAAGAAAAGAGAAAAGCACCCTCCAAATATCAAGTCTTTACGACCAGCAGTTTGGGCTGTGTGCTGTCTGGCAGTCAATCAGTCAGTCACTAATCAAGACTTAGTTTCTTATATACAGGCTGGTAGATGGTTAGACAAACTTGGTGGGCGTGTAGGTAGTGGGTATGAAGGTAATTTTGACAAGTTGATAGACTTTCTGTTGCGTGTAATCCACCGATGTAATAAGCGATGATAAGAGAAGTTTTTAAAAGCATTTGAACTCCTCAAATACTATTCGGTTTTTTTAATGATGCTTTACTTAATTATTATTATATTTGATGACCTTTTAGACTTAATTTTAGACTTAATTATTTACTCATTATTTTGGATTAACAATTCCTTCGATATATCAAGGATACATCGACCAAAATCAGATAAAAGATGACCTTTTAGACTTAATTATTTACTCATTATTTTGGATTAACAATTCCTTCGATATATTAAGGATACATCGACCAAAATCAGATAAATGATGACCTTTTAGACTTAATTATTTACTCATTATTTTGGATTAACAATTCCTTCGATATATCAAGGATACATCGACCAAAATCAGATAAAAAGATGACCTTTTAGAATTAATTTTAGACTTAATTATTTACTAATTATTTTGGATTAACAATTCCTTCGATATATCAAGGATACATCGACCAAAATCAGATAAAAAGATGACCTTTTAGAATTAATTTTAGACTTAATTATTTACTCATTATTTTGGATTAACAATTCCTTCGATATATCAAGGATACATCGACCAAAATCAGATAAAAAGATGACCTTTTAGACTTAATTTTAGACTTAATTATTTACTCATTATTTTGGATTAACAATTCCTTCGATATATCAAGGATACATCGACCAAAATCAGATAAAAAGATGACCTTTTAGACTTATTTTTAGACTTAATTATTTACTCATTATTTTGGATTAACAATTCCTTCGATATATCAAGGATACATCGACCAAAATCAGATAAAAAGATGACCTTTTAGACTTAATTTTAGACTTAATTATTTACTCATTATTTTGGATTAACAATTCCTTCGATATATCAAGGATACATCGACCAAAATCAGATAAAAAGATGACCTTTTAGACTTAATTTTAGACTTAATTATTTACTCATTATTTTGGATTAACAATTCCTTCGATATATCAAGGATACATCGACCAAAATCAGATAAAAAGATGACCTTTTAGAATTAATTTTAGACTTAATTATTTACTCATTATTTTGGATTAACAATTCCTTCGATATATCAAGGATACATCGACCAAAATCAGATAAAAAGATGACCTTTTAGAATTAATTTTAGACTTAATTATTTACTCATTATTTTGGATTAACAATTCCTTCGATATATCAAGGATACATCGACCAAAATCAGATAAAAAGATGACCTTTTAGACTTAATTTTAGACTTAATTATTTACTCATTATTTTGGATTAACAATTCCTTCGATATATCAAGGATACATCGACCAAAATCAGATAAAAAGATGACCTTTTAGACTTATTTTTAGACTTAATTATTTACTCATTATTTTGGATTAACAATTCCTTCGATATATCAAGGATACATCGACCAAAATCAGATAAAAAGATGACCTTTTAGACTTAATTTTAGACTTAATTATTTACTCATTATTTTGGATTAACAATTCCTTCGATATATCAAGGATACATCGACCAAAATCAGATAAAAAGATGACCTTTTAGACTTAATTTTAGACTTAATTATTTACTCATTATTTTGGATTAACAATTCCTTCGATATATCAAGGATACATCGACCAAAATCAGATAAAAAGATGACCTTTTAGACTTAATTTTAGACTTAATTATTTACTCATTATTTTGGATTAACAATTCCTTCGATATATCAAGGATACATCGACCAAAATCAGATAAAAAGATGACCTTTTAGAATTAATTTTAGACTTAATTATTTACTCATTATTTTGGATTAACAATTCCTTCGATATATCAAGGATACATCGACCAAAATCAGATAAAAAGATGACCTTTTAGAATTAATTTTATACTTAATTATTTACTAATTATTTTGGATTAACAATTCCTTCGATATATCAAGGATACATCGACCAAAATCAGATAAAAAGATGACCTTTTAGACTTAATTTTAGACTTAATTATTTACTCATTATTTTGGATTAACAATTCCTTCGATATATCAAGGATACATCGACCAAAATCAGATAAAAAGATGACCTTTTAGAATTAATTTTAGACTTAATTATTTACTCATTATTTTGGATTAACAATTCCTTCGATATATCAAGGATACATCGACCAAAATCAGATAAAAAGATGACCTTTTAGAATTAATTATTTCCTCATTATTTTGGATTAACAATTCCTTCGATATATCAAGGATACATCGACCAAAATCAGATAAAAAGATGACCTTTTAGACTTAATTTTAGACTTAATTATTTACTCATTATTTTGGATTAACAATTCCTTCGATATATCAAGGATACATCGACCAAAATCAGATAAAAAGATGACCTTTTAGACTTAATTTTAGACTTAATTATTTACTCATTATTTTGGATTAACAATTCCTTCGATATATCAAGGATACATCGACCAAAATCAGATAAAAAGATGACCTTTTAGACTTCATTTTAGACTTAATTATTTACTCATTATTTTGGATTAACAATTCCTTCGATATATCAAGGATACATCTGGGACCAAAATCAGATAAAAAGTTCAATCAAAAATATGTACCAAAAAATTTTAGGGGTAAAGAGGTAACATTTCGGAAAAAATCTAGAGTTAAAAAAAATGTAAACAATTAGGGTTCGACTCAATTTGTATTTTACAAACAGGTCCACCTATACGCCCACCAAGTTTGTCTAACCCTCCACCAAACTAAACTTATTTTTTTTATTTAGTGTAGGCACTATTTTAATGGGAGCGTATTAACCCTTTGTGTCCCAGAGACGTAAATACACGTCAGTTTAATTCATAAATCTTATGTAATTTATCACGGTATAGGAAGGATTAATAATATCGTATCGAAGGTAACACTACACTAGTTTATACTTTTTATCAAAAAAGCAACAAAACTCCAGAGACAAAATCGGAAAAGACGCTGAAGGCGTATAAACTAATGACGAATTTACGGACTCAGTTATTTCCTCTTAGCGTCTAAACTTAAACTTACCTCAACGAGAAGAGATTCAAGAAGACAGCGTTGAATATGTCCCTCAGGTGGTTGTGGGAGACGTCCACGGTGTGCAACTCGTACAGCTTGGGGAACGCCAGTTTGGGGATGACAGTTATGGCGTTGAAGGATGCATTCAGGATGCGTATGCCTGTCATGTTTGCTATTGGAATCTGTCAACATCATATACACTTAGCTTGGTATTGTTAAACATTACTCAGGGCTTTCATCATGGAGACCTCATTATGCTGTACACTCCCTACGATTGGGACAGAAGCCTGCCAGTACACATAGTAAACGCCACTTCAATTAATTCGTTTAAATGTCAAATAAATGTTGTTAATTATTAACATTGTATCTGACATTTGAATTTTTATAATTATTATTAATGAATTATTAATTATTATTAATGGTTTGGACATGTGGAGAGAATTAATGAAATGAGAATGACTAAACAGGTATACATGGGACAAGTAAACGGAAGTGTTGGAAGGGGAAGACCTAGGCGAACGTTCCGAAATCAGATTGAAGACGTTCTGAAAAAAGGCCAGGTCAAAAGTACCCTAAACCGACGCTTATGTATGAAAGGATTGATGAGTATAGATGAAGCGAAAGAGATATGTCAGGATCGTAGTAAGTGGAAATCCGTGGTCTCTGCCTACCCCTACGGGAAAGAGGCGTGATTTTATGTATGTATGTATGTATGTATTTTTAATGAAAATAGAATTTTAATGTGTGTTAACTAACTAAGCATTTTTGGTATAATTTCTTGTGTTTTTTTTTTATGAGTATTTGTATTTATAAGTACAGATGTATTGCATTTTTGCTTGTACAATCATTTTTGTACCTAACAATTTTAATGGACGTGTAACAATAAGTTATAAATAAATGAATATGAATATGAAGAGATTTTTGTGGCATTTAGCTCCTACTTTAAACTACAACCTCTATACATGAAAGAACCAGATATTTGCAAACCTCATTTTTTCAAACTAAAAAATACTGACATTAACATCAATTTACATCTTAGAAGTTTGCAAATTTGTCAGAAAATATCCTATATTTTTTGACAAAAAAATTGACCAACCGCGACGTTACAAAACTAGATATAAACATAATTTAATAATGCCCTCTTCAAGATTAAAAATACACAGTTCTGGCCCAAACATCATGGCTGTAAAAATTTATAATAAAATTCCGGATATGATAAAAGCTCAAGACAAATCATTTTTTTTTTATAATGGATTTCCGCAAAGTAACGCCTGAATCAATAAATTAAACAAATACCAAATGTTTGAAAGTAAACTTAAGACGCTATTACTTACTAGAAGTTATTATAGTTTAGACGAATTTTTAAGGACACATTTTGACGAAAAAATTAATAATATATCGGTTCGTTTCTACTCATATTGCTATTCCCAAAATTGGGTACATATATGACTCTGTAATGTAATTTTTAAGAGCCCTGTAACATGTATGATGCAATAAATGATATGAATATTAATATATTCAAAGATATACTTAATCTTGGCCACATATGTATGCACAAACTATTAAATAACAATATTGATTGTTCAGAATTATTAGCTAAGTTTAAACTTCCCCTACTCTAGTCTAGACTCCTACTAAAGAGTCCCCTTTAAATATCCATGACAGCCTTTAACTCCCTTTTTTCGTAGAACAGTACTAGGAGCCAACTCTTCAATACCTAGATTGAGCCTCAGTGCAAATACCGATCTTACCGATCGATAAATTTGAATCTTGAATTCGTCATACTTCAAATAACTGGCTATATCGATCTTTTGTCAATCATTGCAAGTAAGTAACAAAATTAAGCGATCGGTAGACAAATTCGATAAGCTTTTACGATTATAACGGTAACCCTAGCATGGAACTGTTAATTTTGAAATCGTCTACTCAATCGAATTTAACGATTGTTTTGTCAGCTTTGAAAATGACCTCGATATAGCTTATCGACAGGCGACGACAATGGGGATATTTTTTAGTTGCGTTTGATCTTACTAATATTATAAACGCGAAAGTTTGTATTTATGGATGAATGAAGGTTTGTTAATCTCTTACGATCAAACAGCTGGTCCAATTTTGATGTAATCTGGCATGGAGGTAGACGGGGCGCTGAATTAACACATAGGATAATTTACATCAACATCGTCATCATCCATCACCATGCGGGTGTAACCGCGGGGCGCAGCTGGTATTAAATAAAAAAATAAACTTCGGCCTTCTTTTGATCGTAGAAGAGCGAAATGCTCGTAGAAATCTTCAAATGATAGGACGCATTGTGGAATGCTAACAATTCGCAAAATTCGATATACTGTCGACAATTTGACGATCGTATAAGTCGTCGATATGACTTCCATACTTGCTAGGGGCGATACGATTTTTAATCGATCTTATCGACGCGACAAATTTAACGACTATTACGGTACTTGCACTGCAGACTTGTTAATAAAAATATTAAGTTGTTTGATATATTCGGAGATTCTCTTGCAACATTTAAAAAGGTGTTACGCCGAGCATAAGCTTGGTAAAGTGATCAGGATAAATTGATGCGAATAATTAAATTTATAATAAATACTGGCACGTCTAACTATTTCCTTTATTTTTGTATTCAACAAGGATCTGGAATGATTAAGTTAAGATGTAGACAAAAAGAACTTATTTTGTATACATTATAATATTGCATGTGGTGTTCCCCTTAAACAAATATTGCATTAAGTTAAGAACATGTAAGTATAAGACACAAGAAATATTCTCATATTCTTTATTGTACACAAAACACAGATACAGTGGAGGTATTAGATAAAAGCATGTACATAGGCGAGCTTAACCCTAAAGAGAGTTTTCTTACAGCAAAGCAACAAGGACAGAGAACTAAGTATAAGTAAGTAGGTTTCTGTGTACATCAATCAATAAGATATAAAATAATCATGATACTACTACTACTACAAAATAATATCAAGACCCTATATATATACAAACATAATATATAAATATAAAAATATAATACTAACCAAAATATATAACATACAAATCATTATAAAATACATATGAGTTTCAAATATATATTAGTCTATAATAAATATATAAGCAATACAAACGTACGCCAATTAAGAATTGGTTGGAGAGGTTCTCATCTCTTTTACTCTCGCTTTAAAATCATCCAGAGAACGGCTAGCACGGATATTCTGAGGAAGTGAATTCCACAACCTCACAGAAGTCACAGTAAACGAGCCACCATATAAAGCAGTCGTATGAGGTGGTATTTTGAGAATAAGGGATTTTGTACTCCTGCATGCAACATCGCGTGGCACAAGGTAGTCAAAGCGCTCACGCAGGTAAGGAGGAGCACGAGGGCTAGACAATATTGTGTAAAGAAAAGTAAATTCAAAATTCAAAATTCAAAAATTATTTATTCAGTTTAGGCATCATAGACACTCTTATGAACGTCAAAATTTTTAAATGATTCTACCGCTGTCTTCGGAAAAGAACCACCGCCGAGAAGAAGCAGCAAGAAACTCGTGGGCCATTATTTTTTCAAGTCTTTGTACATTGAGGTTACATATGAGTAGTATTAAAATAACAAATTTATTCAATAGTTGGCTATTAGGCAGAAGTGGAAAGCTTCCAGGCATCTTTGTCTTCTAAGTAGTGACTCAATTTATAATAGGCTTTTTTCATTAGTATATTTTTGACACGTAACTTGAATTTCCCTTCAGTGAGCTCAGTAATGTCTTTCGGGATTTTATTATAGAAACGTACACAATTGCCTAAGAAGGACTTATTTTTAGTTTTCGTGAGACTAAATTTAGATACAGCTATCCTATCCTTATTTCTAGTATTAATATTATGCATATCACTATTTATTCTAAACTTCTTTATATTTTTACGAACGTACATTATATAAGAAAGAATATGCAAGTCTCTGCGCTTGCGGATCGGAAGCCACTTTAATTGAGATCTATACTCTGACACATGGTCGTGGAAGTAATACATTACTTCCACCACCATAGTTACAACTATTCATGGGAAAACAAATAAGGGTAGGCTTTATTGGAAAATCGAACTGGCCACCACAGACAGACACATAAAAAGAAAAAAAATACTAAGAGTTTTCTTACAAATTTTAACGTTCCTAATCCAGCTCACTTTACACCCTTGGGAGTATCATACAACTTGACCTCCCTAGGGATGTAATGACTTGCTTTACGTCGAGATTCATCATCATAATCAGCCCATTTTGGTCCCACTGCTGGGACTCAAGCTTTCCTCTCAGAGAGAGGAGTTGGGCCATAATCCAACACGCGGGCCCAGTGCATTGGTGGACAGGTTAGTGGCCAACCCATGCCGAAGTTTTCAGGCCGCCCGAAGGCCTTCGACATAGCCTAACGACTGTTGTCCTAAGACAAACAACCCGTACCGGCGCCTTAATGTGCCCTCCGAAGCACGGAAGCGCTCAGTTGAACAATGCCACCAGCACACACCCATCCAACTCCTGCCCGCAGCAAGCGTTGCGAACTTGTTGATCGGTTAAGATCTTCTACGTCGAGATTGCGTGATATGAAATTGGACATAGTCGAGCAGAATAAAATATATATATCTTACCTGACTGAAATCTGTAAATCCATTATAGGAAACGTCAAACTCATAAGCATAGCTGTTCTCATCGAACGCTCTCTTGTCGATATCCGTCAGGTTGTTGTGACTCAAGTCCAGGAGCGTCATGTTGTTGCAGTTTTGGAACGCGCCCGAGTCGATAGAGGCCAGCTCGTTGTATGATATGTTCACGGTCGCTTGGTACAGGTCTGTGAACGCTTGGGATTCGATCGATTTTATTCTGTTTTCAGCTAGATTTATTATCTGAAAAGATATAATAATAATTTAATTTATTGGCAAACTAAAATGACATCATTATCAGTCAGAACACGTCCACTGCAGAACATATGCCTCCCCCATAGAACGCCACTTGGACTCGTTACTCGCTTCCTGCATCCAGCGATTCCCCGCAGGGTTGGGCCTTGTGGAGTCAACGGTATTTTTAGGAATTACTATAGACGCTAAATTGCAATGGGGTCCCCATATTAAAAATTTAATACAGATTTGACACTTTGCATCCGATGCAGTTTTACTTATACAATTACTTCTATAGGTACTTTTTAAAAAATTTGGTAGGTTATACGGTTTTACAACGGTATAACCTACCAAAGATTTGAAAACATGTTTGTCGATCTTTTAAGGTGCATTTGTTTAGCTTATGAGGGCATTGGTGGCGTTGTTATTGATGGCTCTTTTGTTAAAGCGTTCGTAAAGCTCAAAAACGTTATTTTTGCCACTTTTGCCCACAACCTACTCGAACGCTCAACTGAGCATAAGACCTAAAATCGCATGATTATGCTGTCAAATTCATAGTTGTCAAAAAACGATCACATACAACCATGCTCCGGACATGGGTCAAAAATTGCACGTTGTGGTGGCAAAAATTCCTCTTTTTTAGCTTTCCGCTGAACAAAAAGAGACATGAACGACATATTCACCCACAGATTCCCATTTCAAACGCCCCTTGTGAGCGTTTTTAGCGTTATTTTCGTTAAAAACTATCACGTGTATATTCGAACGCACTTGTCTTCATACATTTTTGCTAGGTCGATCTCCTTAAGAAAAAGTATGGGCACCGCTGATATAAGGTGAAGAAAAAAGGGGTTACTAACTGTATTAGGGGTTTTAAGGTAAAACCCCTTTTCCCCTCGTATACCCCATACGAGGGGAAAAGGGGTTTCTAGGAGACTAATATTACAGATGATAAGAATTACTTACTTCAGCGTATTTAACTGCTTGAAACATCTGGTAATCAACTTTAGTGATCTGGTTTCGCGCCAAGTCGACTGTGCCTATCCGAGTGACGGAGGTGAATGTGCCTCGCCCCACGTCGGCTATTTGGTTATCTTGTAGGTATAATCGTCTGAAAATACGCATATAACATTAAATTCACCTATAAAACCACAAACTAATAATAATACCGCAGGGGCGGCTTTGTGGCGAGTCGGTGAGTGGCGACACCGTGGACCCTGATTCCTGGGGCAAAAAGAAACCCCTGACCCCCGGCTTGCCTTAATTAGCCGTCTGGGGGTGGAGACGTAAGAGCAAGTAACAAAAAGCTCCAAGGGTGGAAGTGTTAGTGAAACCGAGCACACCTCTCAACACCCTTCAGCCATCCACACCAACGTTGCTCCTTTTGTCACCATTGATGGTGGCTCTTATGGGGGGCCCGATTAGTGGTACTATATGGTATGTCACCACCTGCTTAAATCTTTTAAGATTGACAGGTGCCGTAGTCTCGCCCATAGCCTACTATAACCTTTATCAATAATAAGTTCATATCAATAGCCTGGCCATTTTACACATTTTTGTAATAGATATAAGTACCATTTTACCCTTCATCCAAAATGTTTCTGTTTTTATACTCTTTGTATGTTTTATACCAAACAGGCTTCTAAGTGTTGGCCACAGCCCTACTTATGCCTTTAAAGGACCGGACGTAATCCGTGAAATAAATGGATTAAGATAATATTAATAATAATAATAATAAATCAATTTATTGCCACTAAAATAACACGGTTAGGTACAAACAAAATAATGAACTAATTAACATTAAGCCAGAGTAAGGATCTTACTTAAGGCGCGCTCGTACCCTGATTAAAGAAAAAGTAGAAATTTTAAACACCTCGTGTAACGAAACAGATCGACAGTATATTATGAAAAATATGCAAAGGTTAGAAAAGGAATAGGAAAAGAGTAATAACCGAATAGAATTCATAAATATAACTCTCTTTCAGCAGAAAAAAATCCTGAATAGGTCCACAAAAATAAACTTTCAAGTCCAAACTCTCAGAATTTTCAGCGATAACACTATATTTTTTTAAGTAATACATAGCCAACGTATAGTACTAAAGTAATAACCAGCAGATTTTTCAATTGTGTTAGTATATATCGAAAAATATAAAGAAAACGTACAAAATTAACGCATTTTCGCATTACATCGTCCAATCTAACAAGCGATTTTCAACCTTACGTAAAGCATCGTAAATTATTTTTAAATTGGGATTGGACCGCGTTTTAATAAGCCTAGACAACAGTGCCATATTTAGGGTAAAACGGGTAGACTCAGCTTGTGTTGCGTTTACATTCGTAATGTAAGCGCAACGGGTTTTCAGTCCATCCCTGTTCTCGGACTATGGTCTATGCCGAGGTACATTAACGAGGAGGTGAAAAAAAACTACCCTTAGTAATTTTCAACCAACGTCCAAAAAAGGAGGTTCTCAATTCGACTGTTTTTTATGTTTGTTACCTCTTAACTTTTGACTGAGAGAACCAATTTTTATTTGTAACCTGGTGCTTCCCGTGTGGTCCCATTTAAATTTCATCAAATTCGGTAAAGTAGTTTTTGAGTTACACTCAAATAACTGAATAGAATGGAAGTCGGTATTTAATTTTTCAAATTGTACTTGTTACTCTCTGTAAGGGAAAGTAAGAATTTTGAGAATCAGTTCACACAGTCGAAAGTTATGAGCTAAAACAGTAAAAAAAACAGGCGAATTGAGTACCTCCTCCTTTTTTGGAAGTCGATAGAAAATGCACTTAATTAGATGACAATTTTTAAACGCCGTCGATTGATACATTAAAATTACCAAAATTAGCAACTCCTGATCGTAGTATAATATGTATTATAAATGCGGAAGTTAGTATGTATGGATGTTTGTTACTCTTTCACCCAAAAACTACTGAATGGATTTTAATGAAAATTGGTATGTAGATAGATGAGGCGCTGGAATAACATAGGATACCTTTTAATCATCATCATCCATCACCACGCGGGTGTAACCGCGAAGCGCAGCTGGTATTAAAATAATGGTGCTTACCTTAAAAATCTCATTCCTTTAAAACTGTTGGTGTCCAATTTCTTTAGCTTATTATTATCCAAGTGTAGGACTTTCAAAAGCGCGTTTCTTGCAAACATACCTCTGGAAAAACATAAGTCACACATGATAAACATAAAACAAAGTGATTTTATATATATATATATATATATATATATATATATATATATATATATATATATATATATTATACCATTCCCACAAAGCTTTTTTATTCACTGAAAACAGTGAATAAAAAATCCTTTGAATCACTATTTTAGTGTTTGAATTTAGAACACACCAATATATTCGACCTCCATCTCAGTGCTTATACAACCTCCTTGCGCAAAGAATACTCGATACAAACTGTGCAAATAACTCCTTGAGATTTGATTAGTCGACATTTTCGACAAGGAGTGTAGTAAAATAAATATTTCAAATTTTAATGTGTTTAAATAATTTTTTAAACTTTCGTATTTTCTTTATGATTTTTTTACATTAAAGGTGTCTGTGTGTTTTCAGCTTAAAAATAAACTGAAAATAGACACCTATCATCATATAAATCTCACTTTTTCTCGTAGTCATGGTACAAAGTATAGTATGCAACTCTTGAATAAAACGGATTTATATCGAGGGCCATGAATCACTCGCATCGCTCAGGATTCTAACACGCGAATAACTCGCATCGCTCGTGATTCAGTCATCACGAATTACTCCCTGCGCTCGTGATTCAGTTGTTAGAATCCTTCAGTTACTCGTGATTCATCTATGGCCCTCACATTAAATCCGTTTTTTATTCACTAATTGCATAATATACTATTTCATCACACATGCTCGTAAAGTGGCTCTTATTATATCGTTTTAAGCTCGGTATCCAAGATTTTAAACACATGTGCATTACCGCACAAGTAAGTTATATAATTATCCCGAATAAATTAAATGTGTATCTCGTTGCAAGTGATATGCATGTAAATGAAGCAATCTTAATTTATCCGGGTAATACTTTAATAAACGACTTTATTTAGGTGGACTTGCATGGTACACATTTTCAATAAATAAATAAAATTGTATTCATCATCATCATCTCAGCCGTAGGACGTCCACTGCTGAACATAAGCCTCCCGCATAATTTTCCAAAGGACCGGTTGGAAGCGGCCTGCATCCAACGTCGTCCTGCTACCTTCAGGTCGTCGGTGGACAACCTACGCTGCGCTTGCCGGTCCGTGGTCTCCACTCCAAAACCTTCCCGCCCCATTGGCCATCTATTCTGCGTGCTATGTGCCCTGCCCACTGCCACTTTAACTGGCTAATCTTCTGGGCTATGTCGGTGACTTTCGTTCTTCTACGGATCTCCTCATTTCTGATTCGATCACGTAGAAAAACCCCGAGCACAGCCCTCTCTATAGCTCGTTGTGCGACTTTGAGCTTGCTTATGAGGCCCATAGTAAGAGACCACGTTTCAGTGCCATAAGTCATCACTGGTAACACACATTGGTCGAAGACTCTTGTCTCGAGTGATCCTGGTGTTAAGCGTTCCAATAACCATGTATGTATGTGTAAATAAAGTAAATAATGTTATTTCTAGAAGCCCTACGTTACCTGGGCATGTCTGCGATCTGGTTATGGCTGACGTTGCACCAGCCAAGCTTCGCCAGGTCCCCAATGTGGCTGCCGTCTAGTTTAGCTATGTTGTTGTAACTGAAACACAAAAACCATATTATGATGGATGATGATGATGATGATGATTCTTATATAGCCTATGTTACTCAGGGTGAATGTAGCTTTCCAATGGTGAAAGAATTTTTGAAATCGGTCCAGTACTTTTTGAGTCAATTCGTTACAAACATACAAATCTTTCCTCTTTATAATATTAGTAGATAGTATACCTATACATTAGCCTCAATACTAATTACAGTGAAACTTGGTTAAATAGGACCTGGATAAACGAGAAACCTTTATTATTGAGAGTTGCAATGAGGTCCCGGTACTTTTTCATTGAATTACCTTTATTAATGGGACTTTTCGAACCTGATTGAATGAGATCTGATTTCTAGGATTTATTCGATGTTTACCTTTATAATTGGGACTCTGTAACTCAATTCCCTCTATAAATGAGACAAATTAATCGGGTTGGGACAGGTTTTGACACTTTTGTTTACAAACATTAGAATGTCTTTCGCACACGCTTTGTTTGTCAGTACTATCTCAGGTTTTGACCTAAAACAAGGGACTACTCTCCCTCTAAAAATGGAATAGCCGTACATTTCGACCTCTATAAGCGGGAGCCTCTGTAAATGAGACAACTATAATTTTAAACGTGCCTAATTGGAAAACTGGATTAATGAAAACCCTCAATAAATGGTACAACATTCTTGGTCCCTTGAGATCCCAATTAACCAGGTTCCACTCTATATAATAATGAATACAATAGAATTGATTTAATTAATCATACGACATAAAATCATTTTCGGAAGATCCTATAAATGTGTGTCTTGTCGAACAGATGAATCGAAACTTAGTTTTTTTTTTTATTGAAAGGTAAATAGGTCGGAAGTGTACACATAGCTATGTTTGATGAACATCGGCCTAAGATGGCCGTCGCCACAAAATGGCAGACTACATGTTTTTCACAACTCCCTCAATAAAGGTATCAACAGTGCGGTCCCAATCAGCCATAATCGATATCAGCACGATAACAGTCGGTCCCTTTCACCGTGAGCGTGATTACGACGGCCCACGCTACGTCATCGATGACGTCTTAACTGCCGCCATATTGACGATTACATGAACCATGCTCTACACCACAATCGTCATGAGCGTTCTGTCAAAAGTGACAGGCGTTTATTTATTTCTACAAGGTATTTACTGGTGTCCCTTGTTTTTGATGTAAAAGTTGTGAAAGTCGGTTCATCCATTCCATTATTTATTTTTAATCCACACACCACAGTTAACTAAAAGGTTAACTAAACCTTCACACTATGCACGTTATTTTTATGAATTTGTTTTTCGCGCGCTAATGGTTGTTTGTTATTGCTTCAACTCTGGTCCGATTTATCAGCACGCTTACAGTGCCACGAACTGTCAAAATCGCGATATTTGTCTCGGACCGGCTTTGGTAGACGATAGCACTGTGAGCAAAAATATCGCAAAACGGACCGCAGTGCAAATGAAACGGCTTGACCAGTATACTATACAATGTGACAAATTTCAGTATTATATTGCGTCGCGGGTTTTTGGGGGTTTAATTTCAAATTACTTGTTTATATTACCAATGATGCAATTTTAAGTTTTCATCAAAATCAGACCCAATACTCCTTTGAGCAGTTTCCGATATTTCTCATAGTCTCTTTATTTTGCCTTCAACACCAACTTGAAACAATGCACCCCGTATAGTATACCTCAAGTCCAAAACTTCTGCATCCCGAAGACCCTTGAACTGGTTCCTCTTCAGCGCGGACAAGTTGTTGCCGTGAAGGTCTAAGGTTTTTAACTTCTTTAAATTCTGGAAAAACACAATAGTTCTATTAACAAGGGTTAGTTTTACGGCTAAAAGAGTTCTTAATCAAAGTCAATAGTAATTAATTCGTAAAAAATATTACATGTCAACAACGTTCTCGCTGAACGTACCCTCTTACGGGCCTAGGTACCCTTTCTAGTGGCGTAGGTACCCTTTCTAGTGGCGTAGGTACCCTTTCTAGGGACATAGGTACCCTTTCCAGGGACGCATGTACCCTTTGTAGGGACGTAGGTACCCTTTCTATGGGGCGCATGTACCCTTTGTAGGGGCGTGTGTACCATTCGAATGTATTACCTGAAAAGCCTCCGGAGCTATATCTTCAATTAATCCATTGGCTAGATGCAGCCGCTCTATTTTGCCCGCCGCTTGGCTTCCGGCGAATATATCTTTGCCCAGTTTCGTCATCCGATGCCCGTCTATCGACAGTATTGTTAAGTTGCTAAGAATCTGAAAGAATAGTTTAACATTTTAAATTGTTGGCCGGTGGACGCCGTTGGTAGCACTCCTGCCTTCTGATCCGCTGGTCCCCAGGCTGGTCAAACATTTGTTTGCATGAACATGTATGTTTGAGCTGTGTGTGTATATGTATATAAGTAGTATCTGGATGAACAAGCTTTGCTCGGATTTTTGGACACCTGACCTGTTTTTAGCTTAGTGTTGCTTAACGCCATCTATAGTCAAGTAGCTTTTTGTTGCTGTGTCGGTAAAACAGTTTGTGTAGCAGTTTTTAATTGCCTGATAACACTGATAAAACGACGTTTTCTGAAGATCGATTTATCGTCCCCCTGCACACTAAATTTTATGAAAGTCGTTAGACCCGTTTGTTATACTCAGTAATTGCTCGTTTAAAGGTATCAGTCATCAGGGTACCGTAGTACAGGCTCTGTCTAGTTTAGAACCTGAACAGCGCTTGTGTACCTTTGTTGTTCCATTATTATTAATATTATAACTATACATATCGGCTGAGAGCCCGACATGAAGTGTGACCCGGTATGCAGTAAACACGTAATGTCTGTTCCAACTTTTATCTTCGATCTCTTATTACATTATAACGAAACAGAGACGTGCGCACGCGGCGGGCACTCGCAGCAAACTGAGATCCGGTTTTTTTTTTTTTTTAGAACGGACTAATGCTGTTTGCCTCTACCGGCATTTACAGCGTCACCGGACGGTTGGCGAGCGCAGATGGCACTCAGCCAGATGCGGGCGCAGAGGGCGCACCGCCTAAGGCGAGCGTTGAAGACGCTTCGCCGCAAGGAGAGGAGTAGGCGACTTGCTCAAGGGCACCACTAGGGTACGGACCTCGGCTTGGGCCGTCGCCAGGAAAGAGGGGAGTAGGAGAGAATCGCTCCGGTACATAAGTGTACCGTTGAAAGTGGGCCCTATGAATTTTAACTCTACGACTATTTGGAGAGAATCTAACCAAGACATAACTTTTGCCTCGAGCTCGCCGGCGAGCTCGGTGTTTGACTGTGTTTACCACTAAATCATAACCTTGTGTACCTCGCCTCCCCCCATTTCCGCGACATGGGTCCACACCGCGACCAGGATCGTCGCGTTGTGCACTCATGACTGTACTCTGGGTGGGGCTACAATAAGAATGTGAAGTACCTCGCCCACAGCCATGGTGGCTGGGACTACATAGAAAACCAGTGTTACCTCGTCCGCAGCCATTTGCTGGGCCGGAGGATACATCGCGACCGGGGCCGCGGTGTATACTCCCACACGCACCGTGGCTGGGACTACAATCGTGTGTGTGTGAATTACCTTTACTGCGACTGGGGCTGCGAAGAAGATCTCGGCCGGAGCCTACAATGCGATCGGGATCACAGCCCTGGTCGGGTCTACAACCATTACCGGGGTTCCCTTGGGACGACCCTAAAGCTGCCGAAGTAACGGCTGCGATGGGGTCGTCCGGGTCACCCAAAATATGCCTTGGACGGCGACGGGGGGGAAGGAAGTGGGGATCGGTTATGTCAGTGGAGTAGTTCGCCGCTTCGACCACGAGGGGATTCGAGTGGTGGGGAGCTTTGTCGAAGTGGCGGCGGGAGCAGTCTTTCATATACTGCGTAATAGAGGGGAGGGTGAAATCGCAGTGCAGTTCGGCGTTCCGCAAGTACCACAGAGCGCCCACTGCCCTGCGCATAAAGCGATTCTGAATCACTTGAAGTTTGTGGAGGTCGTGTTTCTGAGCATGGGCGAACGCTACAGATGCGTAAGTCATGATTGGGCGGATGCAAAGTTTGTAAGGAGTCGTCTTATTTCTAAGAGACATTTTACTGTTTTTGCCTATGAGGGGATTAAGACGACCCATAATGAAGGCCGCCCTATTGCGAACAATCTGGATGTGTTTCGCGAAAGTGAGTTGGCGATCAAGGGTGACGCCCAGGTATTTGGCAGATTTAGCCCAAGGGATGGGTTCGCCGAATAGGACTATGGGTGACGGCATGAGATTCCGCCGGGTCTCAGTGAAGTACACTGCTGCACATTTGCTAGGATTTACTGCAATCCGCCATTTACGAAACCATGCACCGATTACGGTGATGGACTGAGCTCCGGTTCCCAAGCGCAACTGTTTTATAGGCGACTGTGAGGATGGGTATGCGGTGAGTCAACCGCTCGTCCGTTGCGCATGCTCCGCCACAATAGGCGGCCGACGCCGTCATAAACATAAAAATACATGTGTTATATTTTTACAGCTTTTAAGAATAAATTAACCTTCTATCTATTCAATAACCTGCCCCTGTCAGCTCCCGGTGGAAAGGTGCCCATTACACTCGCTGCGTTCCCGCGCTGAATAGCTATGGCCAGCCTTTGCACCAGGAACGAACCGGAGCGGGAGTCACAGAGCCTACGACCTACTCTCCCAGAAAGCTCTTAGCCTCAGCCCCCAACCGCCCATGGTCTCTACAACCACGGGCACAAAATGGTAAAGCAGCTCCAAGGCAGCGTACGCCTCTTCTTAACGCTGGCGTCTTCCGCAGCGGCTGACGCGGAGTTGACGGTGCGAGTTAGGTGGCTGGGGGCAACAGTGCTGACGCAAGTAGCGTCCCAAATTAGACACTTGCCGTTCTTCCACGGCACCAAGTTCAGCTCGGGCCTCTTACCGTCAGATCTGCTCAGACCTGGAGGCTGATCAGTAGAGCCGCCTGACTTCATCGAGGTTCGTCTAGAGAGATGTTCAGGACTGATCCCACGACCGATTTTAAAGCTCTGTACATTATACACATAATACAATAATTTTTTTATAGTCTTTTAAATTGTAGTTACAAAGTCAACCCTTAGGCATCCGTGGACGTTAGTTTCATTAATCTTTTGGTCTAAGCGTAAACAAGATGCCCATTTATTAAAGTACTCAATTTAAAAATAATTCAAACTAAAACCCGCCATTTTTAAACATAGTATATCTAGTGCCACTCGCGTCATCACGACGAATCTAATGGCGTAACATTGATCAAAATCGGTTTTGTAGTTACGAGCTGACGTACGTACATACACATAACTCTCCTGTTGCGCTTCACCGCAGTCGGGTGAATTCTTTTCAGTCTAACTATATTGTTAACCGGCAAAACACTCACGTTAAGGATCGAATACGTTGACCCGCACTGCTATTATGTATCTCGGTTGCTAACAAATGTTGATTGAAATCTTGAAAAATGGCGGCCCTATGTCAGTTTTGGCAACTCCAGTAAGCAAAAATGTTAGTAATTTGATTACTGAATCTGACAAAAGTGACATAGAGCGGCAATTTTTTTCGATTTTAATCAACATTTGTTAGCAACTGAGATACATAATAGCCGTACCGGTTTTGGTCGTTTCGCTTTTGACAGAGCGGTCGTGGTTGTCATGTAGTTGAGGTGGAGGTTGATGTCATGCGCCTCACGATGTCATGCCATCCCCCTCTATTCGCAGTCATCCTGGTGCACTCATGCAAGGGACGTCCCACCGCAGATTTGATCTGATCAGTCCATCGCCTGGGTGACCTCCCGCGCGGTCTACTGCCTTCTACTTTGCCCTGCCCTACTTTGTCGGGTAAATAGGGCGTACATTATATATCGTATGTCTGGAGGTGGAGACACAAGAACAAGTAACAAAAAGCTCCAAGGGTGGAAATGTTAAAGGGCATAACGCCGGTACCGCTCTAGTGAAACCGCAGCACACCTCTCGACACTGCACGCGCGCGCACGTGTCTGTTTGAATGTGTATGTGTGGAACAGAGAGTGCCGGTGTTGGTATGTGAATTTGACGTTTTTTTAATAGTTATACCTTAAAAGCTTCCTTGGGAAATTCTTCCATCCTTGTATTGGTCATGTAGATCTCTTGTAAGGTCCTGTTCACACCGGCGAACGCGTACGCGTCAATAGTCCGTATAGGAGTGTCTTCTGTACGCAACACTCTTATTGTGGACCTGTGTAAGAGCGAGCCGAAGAGATTTGCTGCAAAATACGAGACGATTTAAAATCTAACAATGGTGGTTTATTAACCGTTCAATGAACGTACGCAAACTGTATAAAACGTGTAATTATGTATTTACAGTTTTATAGAATAGGTTGACTTGACTTGACTTCTTGGTTATGGTTTCTGCGACCGAATAATATCACAATTCTGCCAGTATCACGTACTTATTATACTAGATCGACAACGGATGAAAACCAATCTGTTTTAAATGTAGGTACGGTATTTGGGAGTATCAGGACTATGTCTGCCAAGTTCAAGAGATCTAAAAATAAAATAAAAAAAAAACAAATAAACAACACATAAGCACAGCACTATCTACTTTGGTCAAATTATATTAATGAGTATTATTTGATGTTCATATAGAACTTATACTTTTATTTGATTATGTGAATTAAAATGACAGGAAATATACAAAAGGAGAATGGGCAAGTGAAATGAGAGATTTTAGAGAAGTGGGACGGCGGATCTTAGAGGGGAGGATATTATATGGAGACAAGCAAACCCTGCGAACTCCGTTTCGCCACCAGATGGCTTCATTTTATGTAACATTTTGTTTGGCGCTATCTACTTCAAATATTGGTTTGTAGTACATGCTATGTATCAGAGATGGCGCTGTATGTGAAAAAAGATTTTCCCGCTTTTCTTTTTAATTTTTTTCTGAATTTACTATAAACCTCACGGAGCTCGAGAATTTTCCAACGAATGCAAAACCGTGGAAATCGGTTCGTGCGTTCTGGAGTTATAGCGTCAGGAAGGAAAACCCGACTTATTTTTATATAGTAGATAACTGCAGTTTAGATGAGAACGTAGGTTTAATTTGCCACATAATATGTGGCATTATGGCGAATGTATCAACAAACAATAAAGGACCAAGAACTAAAAATTAAACGAATGCCCCTTGCTGAATGAAATTTAAATTAAAGTTCACAAGGACCCAGTTCACAGTGTAGATACAAGGAACAGTTGTTTTCAAACCTTTTTTGTGTTATTACTTTATCGTAACATTATACACTTTGAATTTGGTACGGCAAAATAAGAGAAAAAAAGAATAGCATAAAAGGCCAAGAGCAAGGTGGGCTTACGTTACGGATAAATACATCATCATCATCATCATCTCAGCCGTAGGACGTCCACTGCTGAACATGTGTCTCCCCCATAATTTTCCAAAGGACCGGTCGGAAGCGGCCTGCATCCAACGTCGTCACGCGACCTTTATCAAGTCGTCTATCCACCGTGTCGGTAGACGACCTATGCTGCGCTTGTCCCCATCGGCCATCTGTTCTGCGTGCTATGTGCCCACTGCCACTTTAACTGGCTAATCTTCTGGGCTATGTCAGTGATTTTAGTTCTTCTACGGATCTCCTCATTTCTAATTCGATCACGTAGAGAAACCCCGAGCATAGCCCTCTCCATAGCTCGTTGTGCGACTTTGAGCTTGCGTATGAGGCCCATAGTAAGAGATCACGTTTCAGTGCCATAAGTCATCACTGGTAACACACATTGGTCTTGAGGCACTGCGGTATTTTTGACGAAAAGACTTCGCGAAGTATCGGAAACCAAATATAATATGTACGTACAGATGTACAGAACCTTTGCTGCGGGAGTCCATCTCCCACTTGATCGGCTGTTGTTGTGTAAATAATTGCGCTTACTATTAAGCCAATGGGCCACTCACATCCCTTAACAAAATAATATTTAAATTACGCATTATTACTATATCTCCCCCACTCTGTCCCCTCAGGGGGTCAAACGGTAATAAAATTTACGAGTACAATCTGTCCCCTTTATATACTTACAAATTTTGCACTCCTTTAGCAATAATCTCTCAACTGGCAACCCTAATCCGGCTATATTTCCAATGCCTACACTCAACACGGCAAGCCCTTGATTCTCGCATCGCACGTACAGCCCTGCGTCTGTCCCTTTCTCGCATATGCACGGATACAGTAGGTTGTTCTCCGTCACTTTCGGACATGGGTATAGCGGGCCAGGCGGTATATATTCCGAGATTGTGAAAGATAATGATGCTAGGGTGACAATTATTTGGACGATCATGGTTTTGGAAGGTTGGTGATCTGAAAAACAAACAAACATGAGAGAGAGATAGATAAACTCTTTTTTGCAACACAACATTATATAGTATAACAAACAAAGAAATATGATAATATAATAGAAAAACATTACTCAACAATAGGTGAGTTCGTTTAGCTTATAAGGGCATTGGTGGCGTTGTCTATGATGGCTCTTTTTTGACGTTAAAGCGTTCGTAAAGCTCAAAAACGTTATTTTTGCCACTTTTACCCACACCCTATTAAAAATCGCATGATTATGCTGTCAAATACATAGCTGTCAAATAACGATCACAAACAACCATGCTCCGGACGTGGGTCAAAAATTGCACATTTTGGAGGCAAAAATTCCTCTTTTTTTAGCTTTCCGAACACTGAAGAAAAAGAGACATAGACTACGTTTTCACCCACAGAATACCAATTCGAACGCCGCTTGTGAGCGTTTTTAGCGTTATTTTCGCCAAAAACGATCAGAAGTGAGAGAGGAGTGAGAGATCATTCGAACGCGCTAAATGAAAAACTTTAAATTAACACAATGGGCTGTCTTATCGCTCAGAGCGATCTCTTCCAGACAACCATGACAAACATGGCGCACGATAAGAAATTTAACATCTTAGGTAGGTAAGTCTCAGAGATAAGCACAATTTGCATTAAATTGCCAATTAATTGCAATTAATTAATTAAATTGCAATAAATTATGAACTGTTGTAGTTTAAAACTCTGAATGGCAATTTGTTATGTGCAAATTTGACGCCTAACATCAGGTGAGCGACTTTATTTTTTATTGCACTCGTCTTGCAACCGATAGACATTAAAGAAGTTCCAACACATCATCAGCTCATATCAGTCCACTGCATCTGCACTCCATCTGGTGCAGTAAATAGCTCTATCAGGGTATCTAGGCTGTCAATAGACAACTGGTGAGCGTTTAGAACCTCGGCGAGAGGGCACTCGGAGTGCAACTTTTCGCACTAACGCCGTTCCGAACCTCAGGGTAAAGCACTTAGTTGTTCTAACTCGAGCGTTCTGAACTTCGGAGCATAGCAACTTTTTAACCATCAAAATCGATTGATCATCTGACATAACTTTGACCAATCAGACTACAACAAACTTCTTCTTCTTCTCTCTTCTCAAAGAAAACCAGGTAAGGATCAAGGTCTCTGGAATGTATTCTGGAATTTTATTGTATATGTGTCAGGGTTTCTACGAGCGACATGTCATAGGGAGCAGATAGCGGATAGCCTTGTGGTTGCTTGCAACAGCACATGCTATTTGATATCAATCTTCTATATGCAGCTTTAGCTGGCCCATATTACAGTTATAAGATTCTTAGGTGCATATCACACTGCACTGGACATAGCTGCGGCATGCTATGATGCGGTTTTTATATACAAAAACTGCAGGGTTAGTACATACAGATACTGCTTCTCAGTGCTGTTTCAGCCATATTTAAAACTGCAGTACTACACACTGGGCAGTGTCTGGTGCAGTGTGATAAGAGCCTTACAGAACTACTGGATAGTGAAATATAAGCCTGTTTGTGTTTTTTTTGCCAAGCGAAGAGAAATCAAAGTACAAGGTTCTATAAATTGGGGTTTGTATATTGTTGATCATATTTGTGCAACAGTAACTTGAGAATGGTTGTCACATTATTATGAAATTTGATAGAAGTGAAGTCTTTATCTACAGAATTATATAATATATAAACAAGTCAAACGGGTGAGAGACTTGTTGATAAATAACAATTAATATGTATGCAGTCTTAGTGTATAACATTAGATGAACAAACTTTCACGTCTTGTCACATAGAGGAATAATTAATCTACACATACTTTAAGTATATGCACACTAGTTCTAGCTGTTCGATATTGTCTTGTAGATATAATATTCATGGCCAGGAATTGGATCCATCCTATAATACTAGCTTTTCTACATTTTGTCTCGTAAGCATGATGAAAGTGTATGATTTAATTACTACATGTATTGTGACAAAACACGGCAAAATACAAGCAAAAAATTAATCCTTGAAAGCGAATTTTAAATATCTTGTTCATTCTCATTTCCGAATAATAATAAAGGTCACAAAACCTGTTAAGACATAACACATAGTTACTACAAAACAGTATGTAAAACTTGTTGGATATCATCGCAATAAGCGATAATAACTTAAGTTTTTAACAATACATTGGGAATCACATTGTGAAGAAATTCCTTGAAAAGTTTTATTGAAACTTGTGCGAAGTAGCGATCGAAACTTTCACTTGAGAATAATACGTTTTACACCATTTACCTGCCATTATTGAATAATTAGTTGTTGATAACAGCAAATCCTGCAGAGTTGGAGAAACTTTCGACGGTCTTCACATAATAATTACGCGATTACACACGCAATATTTTTTTAGGAAAACTGCGCAACCTTCCCCACCATGATCAACGCGGAAACTAAACCATAGATAAATCAGACTTTATCAGACTTGAATTGAAACTACACCATAGACTAACATAATTATAGACAAACTTCTAATCAAATGACAAATAATTATTATTTGACAGAGGCACCGTGTTCAGTGCTGCCAGGTCTATTTCGTAAAAAGGGAGGTCAACAAAGGCAAAATCGGAAGGCTTGCATTAGCTAAATTTTTATATATATATCGCACCTAAAGTGCATATATCCAGTTTGTATACGACGATATATATATGCAATGCGTAGATTGATAAACTGAATGAATATGTTTTTTTACAGTGTGAATATAAAATTGCGGTGTTTCTTATTGGTGTATAATATCCATGTTTGTAATTACGAGACGGGAATACAATTGTATCATAACTATCTTATGGTACACATTGTGGTAGCACTTTTCAAGCACAAAGCTGCGCGTCAGTACAGAGTCTGTGGTTTTCATTTTAATCGGCTGACTGTACTGTCATTCTTCAGTAAAAAGAAATGGAAGAAAGACATTTTTATTAGGGACATAGAAACACACCACAGCAAAAAATATACATTAAGTAAAAATAGATTTAATCAAACAATATATAAACAAAAATACCATTTATAATATGCCACTGGTTTCATTAAAAGGCAACTAATTGTTAAAAGGTAATAGAAACATAACTGTTGTGTGCAGCCATAAAAAGGACCTGGTTCTGTTACGAAGGTTATATATATTTATAATACGTTTCTTAGCAACTTGTTTACGCTTCAATAAAATGTCTAAAACAGATTAATTTACATTTATATTTATGTTCTTAAAGAGTTAAGTCTAAAAGAGTTGGTAATTATATATTCGGTTTTATTGTTGTAACATTATTATTATTTCTTTTATTCAAAACAAAATCTCGGATTTCATCCGGTCCTTTACAAAGGCATAAGTGGGGCTGTAGCCAACACTTAGAGGCCTGTTTGGTATAAAAATACAACAGGAGTATAAAAAACAGAAAAAATGTTGGATGAAGGGTAACATGGTACTTATAACTATTACAAATATGGGTAAAATGGCCAGGCTATTGAAATGATTTTATTAGTGATAAAAAGATAGTGGGCTATGGAAGAGACTACGGCACCTGCCAAATTCAGTCTCATTTTAAAATTTTTGGGCAGATGGTGACTTGCCACCCACTAAACGGGCCCCCCATAAAGGCCACCATGAATGGTGACAGAAAGGGCAACGTTGGTGTGGCTGGCTAAAGGGTGTCGAGAGGTGTGCTGCGGTTTCACTGAAGCGCTACTACCGGCGTTATGCCCTTTAACACTTTAACACCCTTTAAACCTTTAACAATTTTATTATTATTTTATTAATATTATTATTTACCCTTTAACACTTCCACCCTTGGAGCTTTTTGTTACTTGCTCTTTTATTATTATTATTATTCTTTTTATTCAAAAAGTTTCACGGATTTCATCCGGTCCTTTACAAAGGCATAAGTGGGGCTGTAGCCAACACTTAGAGGCCTGTTTGGTATAAAAATACAAAGTATCAAAAACAGAAAGAATGTTGTATGAAGGGTAACATGGTACTTATAACTATTACAAAAATGGGTAAAATGGCCAGGCTATTGATATGAACTTATTAGTGATATGGAAGATTGTGGGCTATGGAAGAGACTACGGCACCTGCCAATTTCAGTCTCATGTTTAAATATTTAGGCAGGTGGTGACTTGCCATCCACTAAACGGGCCCCCCATAAAGGCCACCATGAGTGGTGACAAAAGGGACAACGTTGGTGTGGATGGCTAAAGGGTGTCGAGAGGTGTGCTGCGGTTTCACTAGAGCGCTACTACCGGCGTTATGCCCTTTAACACTTCCACCCTTGGAGCTTTTTGTTACTTGCTCTTGCGTCTCCACCCCCGGACGGCCAATTAAGGCAAGCTGGGGGTCAGGGGTCTCATTTAGCCCCAGGGAGAATCAGGATCCGCGGTGTCGCCACTCACCGACGGCTCGCCACAAAGCCGCCCCTGCGGTATTATTATTATTATTATTATTATTGTAATGGTATATTTTGTTACTTATTATGGTATTTAACTACGTCTTTATTACATCACACAGGAATAGCAGTTTACATATTCGTTGCTGTGACCACATGTACCTCTCAGCTTGTTAAAATAAAATAAAAATAACCATCCCAAACTACAGATCTAGTTTGGGATGATATAGATTGATAGTAGAGGATATAGGTATAAACCTTTTAAGAAAATTCGGAGACATATCCCAAAATCAGGTTAATCCTGTAATTTCAGGACACCTGGCAATGATACTGTGGAAATATCCTATTATGTATTCTGTAGCGATTCTTAAAGTGAGGTGTCGTGTGCCGATGCGTAAGCGTTGCTATTAGTCTGTGGTGTGGTGTGGCAGCTACACGTCAATCAACATTTTTAGTAATATTTAGCAGATTCTAATGTTGCCACAGATAGACATCAACCGATACGGTCGTAAAAAACAGATATCGTATCATACGAGGTGCGCTTTGTTATCTCCCTGTCAATAACCCTATATTTTTAGTAATGCATCCACGAGGACGTGACATAGGCATAGGTGACTATGAATGACTTAACTCTTGACTACTTAATTTTAAAAACCCCCTCGAAACTGATTTTTTTTATTTATTGCATCATAACGGTTTACTCCAATTACATAATAGCTTAACACTGAAATATATTATTATGTCAGGTAACACATAATAATTATATGATAAAAAATAAAATTACATAAAAGTACATTTGGAATAATTTTAAATAATACCATATTTCTTATTAACACAATTTGACTAATAAGAACACATAAAATGATAAAACATACATTCATTCCTCTAACAAAAATCCAAACATGCACACAAAATACTTTGCCATCTATCGGCAAACAAATCACAGTTACACACAGTGCCACAAGTATAAGTTGGCGGTGGCGATTTGAGGAACTAAAACGGCCATCTTGAAAATTCACTTTGACACTTCCGAGTTCATAGTAAACATCGTTGCGAATATTTTGTTAACTACTGTGCTATCATCATGCCTAAAGTGATAAAAAGTGGTACAAGAGAAGCAGTTATAAAAGTACATTCGTTTTGTACACAAAAATGTGAAAAGAACGAACCGATTATACCATTAAAATCCGTAAATGCAAGGGTGGCGGCAATGACTGGTGAGTGTTGTCAACATTACACGTACATATTAGCCGTGGGTATAACGAAATGTTTATGTCTAATATGTGGTTAAATAAAATGTGTCTTTGTATAGGTAATGATGAATTATAATTATAATGCTATGCAAACTTTATAAATTTACCTACCTACTCTAATTTCATGGTTATATTTATACATATTTTGTTTCAGGTGTTTCTGAACGTTCTGTTCAAAGAATTGTTGCAGAAGGGAAACAAGCGGAAGCTACCTCTTCAAAAATTGTTACACCAGGAAAAAAAATAAAAAGACTGGAAACCAAGTGTAATTTGGATGACTTTGATTTGGGTGTAGTTCGGAGAAAGATACATCAATTTTATACTGTAAAAAAAGAAATTCCGACATTACCGAAGCTTTTGGTGGAACTAAGAAATGATATTCAATTTGATGGTAGCCGTGAAACTTTGAGAAAAATTATATTAAGGTGACTATTTTTAATTTTGATGTTACACTCCATGGTGGTTTCAAATTTTTCATTGCTTTGACGAAAGTTTTTATTTTTTAACTACCTAAATATCTTTATTGGACTCCTAGACTAGAGATGTATAGATAAGTAAATAATGTAAAGATGTATAGGTAAATAAATAATAAGATTAGCAATGACGTGGTCTTCGAAAGTGTGCATTTGACTAACCATAGCCTATTTACTTATAGATATAACTTAAATAATGTGATTGTAACAAATCTACTCAATATTTCAGGTTGGGGTTTACATTCCGGAAATGCCAATCAAAACGAAAAGTTCTCATGGAAAGATATGACATATTAGATTATGAGAGAGTTCAAATCGACGTCCAGTTGTATACCTAGATGAGACTTACATTCACTCGTCATATGGTGTCAACAAATGTTGGCAATCTGAAGAAGTTGCTGGCAGTATTAAAGAAATATCTTTAGGACAGCGATGGATTATTGTACACGCTGGAAGTGAACAAGGATTTGTGCCGAACGCATTGTTGATTTTTAAATCAAACACCAAAAGCGGACATTACCACGATGAAATGAATGCCACAAATTTCAAAAAATGGCTAGTTGAAAAATTAATCCCCAATTTACCATCGCAATCCATCGTCGTCATGGACAACGCACCATACCATTGTGTGAAATTAAATAAGCCACCAACCATGTCAAGCCAAAAGAAGGTTATGCAAGAATGGATCAGAAGTAACGGGCTGTCTTATTTAGATACCATGAAGAAATCTGAATTGTATGAAATTATTAAAATGCACAAAAAACCTGATGTGTTTGAAGCAGACGAACTGTTGAAACAGCATGGGCACCAAGTTGTGAGATTACCTATCATTGCGACCTGAACCCGATAGAGCTAGTTTGGGCGTCGGTAAAGCGCAAGGTGGCAAAATTGAATGTGGGTCGATCAAAATCGGAAATATTGGGTCTGTCACAAGATGCTTTTCAGACTATAACGGCTGCTACATGGAAAACGCATTGCGATCACGTTGAGCGGTTAGAAGATGAATATCACAATGATGATGTCGACTTAGAAAGTTTTAATATATGTCTTGCTAGCGACAATGATACCTCATCTGACAGTTCTGCGTCGAACTTGGAAGATCTAGAAGATCATTTATTAGATCACACATATTCTAGTAATAAATAATGTACTAACAAAAACTGTTATATTTTGTATTATTTTGTTATATTCGAACCCCAACACACTCACCCCTAATTCTAACTTAGTTAAAAACATATCAGTATTCATCTATGTTTTAATAACAAAGACAGGTAAGTAAATTAAATAAATACTACTAATAATAAAATGACGAAGGTTTGGCCTCCATGGGCTCTCCGTCTGTTATCATAATACTCCTCAAGTAAATCCGTAAATCATTGAACTAAATTTAATTTTTTTCCCAATTTTCGCGTTATCTTCTGTGCAGTGGCAACACTGACATTGAACACAGTGCGCACAGCCGCGCCAAGTTATACTTGCCGGACTTACGTCACAACCGTTACAAGTTATACTTACAGTACGCTTGGCTGCCCTGCTTGGCTGTCAAGCGAGGGTTGACCGCAAAGAGTGTACGCGGTACGGGCGAATTATATCGCTCCCGGTTCGACAAACAAACTGCGTAAGACTGTCTGTGTCTCCTGCTACGTCGGTAGTTACCAGGCACAAAAAATTACCAGCACAACGTAGAGATCAGGTGCTTCAATCTGTCTTCTCAGAATATTGACAGTAAGCTGTTGCTTTTCCTGACTGACTTCCAGAAAGTTTAAATGTTCACTTAACTACAAAAATTACGAATGCACAATAATTCTGCAATCCAAGCGAAAACAACACACTTAGGTACTTACTCGTATCATACAATTACACAACTCGTTGGTGGGTTGACAGTTGATTTGTAGTTCTAGTCAGTACGTTTTGCCATTTCATTATGTTCTTGTTATATGATCAGGTGGAAAAATTGACAATTTTTTTTTAAACGACACCGTTCATAATTTACTTGTAATTAGAGTGGAGATCTCTACAGAAAGATGATTGTTGACTTCTTCGTACTTTAGTTGAGCGGCAATGATGAGACAGAGCTTTAATTTCAATAAGATGGCTCAACATGCTACACAGCGGGCACCATCAGTTTTACTCGGGAAACATTTGGTGAACGCATAATTTCTCGTAATGGACCTGCGAACTAAGTTCTACAATCGTGTGATCACACACTTTTAGATAACATTCTTTGTAGGTCAAGTCACTCCATAATATATTACCCTACTCTTTGCACTAGTCTATACTGACTTTGGGACATTTGAAAGTCTAAATTAGCTGTGTTATTGCTGATATGCGACCCCAGTTTCTCGATAAAATTGTCGAAAAGCAGACTTTCCGATTGCGTTTCATTTGACCAAACCGTGGCGCTCATATGCCTGAATCAATATTTAAACAATAAAGGCATAAAATATCATTTTAAATAAAAGTAATATCATACACGTTATCGTTATTTTAATTAGTTTTATTTCTTTTTGAAAGTGCAGTCCTTGCATTAACAAGAATAAAAGAAAATTACAAAACAAGTAGGTAATTTTGTGGTTTTGCGAAATTCTAATGTCTCATGCAATGACTTTCTATTCACAAGGACATCTCAGCCGTACGCTGCTTACGGAACGGCAAAAGTGTGCTTAAAGGCGATGTAAGCACACTTTTCACCTTAGTCGTTCTCTATTGTATTATCTTTGTTAGTCGTGTGTTGATCACAAAGCCGTCAAGACGCCGAAGTGTGTCATAAAGAAGTGCCGAAATAATACCCAAACAACGAAAAAAATATGCTGTGGCCTACCATTGGTAAGTTTATTATATTTATCAAAGATAACACGCGAAAAAGTGTAAAGAATGTGGAGATTCTATCTTGAATACCTACACCAAAATCACATTTTAAGAAAGAGCTCAGAAAATGCCACTGAAAGTTACATTTAAAAGACATAGAATTTGGAACCTCAAAAAAAAAATACTTATTAATACAAATTCATCCTTGAAAGAAATCGTTCAAGACTTAGAAAAGAGACGGCTGATCGATGATTATCTTAGTAATGATAAAGAAAGAGTTTTTGAAAACAATGATGAAAGCATTATGAAAATACTATCGGCTAATGTGCGAAAACCTTTTTCCACATATCCGCCAGCACTTTAAAAATTCACTGTTACTGTGAATTATTCTTCTCATATATTTTTCTCAAATAATATCAAAAATTATTAACAAGTATTGCCACTCCTTTCTCTCCCACGCATCAGAAAGAGACAAGCGATAGGTCGTCACAAGCACACAGTCAGAAATGATAACAAAAGAAGTCGCTCTTTTTTTTAAAGTGTTATGTTTAAAGTATACACGTTAAATGTTATCGAAACTCATGAAAGAACATTAGCAGTTTCATTAGTAGTATTACTAGCTAGGATAGTCCGGTTAACATGATTGCAGTTTCAGTGTCACTATAATGATACTAAGTTTACATCATCATGTAAACCAAACTATCTTGCTAGACCGCGCTTGTACTACCCTTTTTTTTTTGACCCGGGAAAATATTTTATGGATACCACCCACCTATGTGGGAGTTATGTGGGAGTCCGTATACCCACCAAAACCCCGGGGTGTTCCGTCAGTGCCACTTTTGGTGGGAACGCGGGACAGATTTTGCACACGACCGCGAACCCGCCACGCTGTTCGTTGCAGGACCCTTCTCTTCGCGGTGCGCCAGAACACATGGCGCGCCGCAACTGCCTTGGAGACCGAACTCGCCAACAATGGGCGCCAGACTTCCCCGTGTCTGGACGCCCGTGGTCTCCCTGCGGTGGGTCGGATACGTGGCCCCACCGCCTGCTACGTCAGCCACAGGGGATAGCCCCCCCGCGACCCCACCTCCTCGAGTCTGCGCCGAGCGCCCGGACCCCACCTCCTCGAGCCTGCCAAAGCCCATAGGAGCGGCCCCACCTGAGCCGGCCAGCGCACCCCAACGCCGGCGCGGCCCCTGGGTTCCTCTTGGCTTCACCGTGGGGATCCAAGCCACGGCTACTGAGCCCCCACCGCCACGTCAATGCGAGAACCCTTCGGGGGGGGGGGGGCTTGTACTACCCTAATACAACCCTCCTGTACCAAGAATAACAGGTTTATACGTACTTTACCATAATGTAAATATCACGCACAAATTCAATAATGGCATAACTTTTTCAGCTTTCCTATACACGTAATTATGAGAGAAAATTGGCCTAAGGTGGTACTCGTATAAGAAAGATCTGATGAATTTTACAAACCAAATAATTCAAGCGTCATATTTTGCTCAGATCATTTCCTTAAATCTTATGTATTTTTTAGAAGTGAATGCGTATGGAGGAATACTTGATGTTGTCCTAGCTCAAAAGAATAATAGCACGTATGAGGTTCGAGTTCGACATGTTGAAGGTCTCGTGAAGCCTGATCCTTATCATCCCCCTCTTGATATCCTACTTGTAATGCATACAGTTTACAGCTCTGATCATGTTGAACCCAGTAACATATATCCGAGCAGGGACTGGAACTTTAAAAAATGTGACACCAAATTTCTGGTTCACTTGCTTTTCGAGACCTCCTGGCACGATGTGCTTGAATCTGACGACGTGCAATCATGCACTAATAAATTTTATGACATTATTTACAATATTTTTGACACATCAGTCTCTAAAAAACGCCGTAAACGATCTACAAGTAGACGTTATCCAGTCTGGTTCACAAATGACATTATTCAAGATACGAAACTTAAACTAAGATTACACCGTACCTGGCGGCTAACCGAATGCGATGCGGATTACAAAACGTTCTCTGATCTGCGAGCCTCTTTAAAGTTTCGTATATCCTGTTCGTATGATTCTTATTTAAAAAGTATCGAAGATAACATTATAGCAAACCCTCGCGCTTTTTGGCAGCATATTTCGAGTCTGCGCTGCAAAGGGCGCTTTGAACCTAATGTAAGTTATGAAGGTCGCAATTTCAGAGGAATAGATGCCTCAGAGGCCTTTGCTAATTTCTTTGCAAGTGTTTTCTTACCAGACATACCTTTATTGGACTTTGAACTCGTAAATCGTTTCGATAAGTCTAATTCGAGTAACTATGTAAATATTTTCTATATATCTCCCCACGATGTAGCATCTGGGATTACAGGTCTCAAGCAGAATAGCTCAGTGGGGCCCGATTGCGTTCCACCATGGTTTTTGAAACTAGGTCTAAAGTTCCTAATTCAACCACTTTGCCATATATTCAACGTGGCCTTATCCACAGGGATCTATCCTAAACAATGGAAATTATCAAAAGTGACACCTATTCCCAAAGGGATTGATAAGTCATCTGTTACGGAGTACAGGCCCATCGCTATTCTATCATCCCTAGCAAAAGCCTTCGAAAAAGTTATCCATAAAGAGATCTACAGGCAAATGGAGCAGTATATGTGTGATGAACAACACGGTTTTAGGAGGAAAAGGTCGGTCGATACAAACCTCCTCGAACTGACTGATTATATCTCAGTTCGGTTAGATAGTGGTAGCCAAATCGACGTTCTTTACTTTGATTTTTGTAAAGCCTTCGACAGAGTCAACAATGACCACTTACTCGTCAAGCTGAACGCTCTGGGTTTTGCTCCCGGGCTCCTGAGATTTATTGCTGACTACCTCAGAGACCGGCAACAGTTCGTAAGGTTGGGTGTGTATGACTCTTCTATTTATCATACGCGATCTGGAGTCAGCCAGGGATCTATACTCGGTCCTCTCCTTTTCTCACTTATGATCAACGATCTTCCCGCTGTAGTTAGACGTTCTAAATGCCTACTTTATGCGGACGACTTAAAACTGATAATGGAAATAAAGTCTGTTCAAGACTGCATAGATCTCCAAAGTGATGTGGACGCAATGTGCGAGTGGGCGGTGGCAAATAAAATGGAGTTTAATCCATCAAAATGCCGTGCCATGACGTTTACTCGAAGGTGGCGCCCCATAGATTTTAACTACCAGCTGGGCTCATATGAGATTACCAAATCCACTACTATAAAAGATCTGGGTGTTACCTTCGATCAAAAATTGACCTTCAACAACCACATCCTCACAATTGCCAAAGAATCATATAGGAGATTGGGGTTTGTGCTGAGGAATTCCAAAGACTTTCAGGGTACTTTCGTTATTCAGTTGATTTTTGAGGCTCTCGTACGTAGCAAACTAGAAGCTAGCTCTGCAGTATGGCATCCTCATGAAAAGATATATGCTCTGTCTCTTGAAAAGGTGCAAAAGGCCTTTCATCGGTTCCTATATAAACGGATCTACGGCTATTACCCGTACATGTACCCGACTAATTTTCTTTTAGGATGCTTAGGTTACAACTCATTGGAAGTTCGACGAGCGCTTAACCAAATGAAGGTAATGTGTAAAATCCTTCATGGATAGATTGACGCTCCCGAACTACTCAAGGAGATGTTTCGGCTCCGAGTCCCTGACGACAACAGCCGCCGCGGCGGGCGACGCCATCAGGTGTTTGCGGTTCCGACAGCCCGCACGGTTGCGCACGGGTACTCCCCAATCTCACATTCTTTGTCGGCGTTGAACGGTCTCCTGTCCTGGGCACCTAATTGCGATTTGTTTGCGGATGAATGGAAGAGCATAGAGTCAAAGCGTCTGGAATACTGTGAGAGGACAGCGGGCAGAAATAAGGAAATGGATGATGATGATGAATGGGAATATTTATGTCAGTGTGACTTTGACTATTGGTAAAATTTTATATTGACATTTTATAATTATCTGTATTACTGACATTGTAAATCGTATGACTTTTATTTTATTTCTGTTTTTGTGTGACTGTAGTTTTGAATTTTGTTACTTACCTAATTAATTTCTTAATATTATATAATTTAATTTGGACTTGCATGACTAATGTAATTGGTTGTACCGTATTAGTTATATAAATAAATAAAATAAATAAATTAGAAGTGGCTAATATTACACAAGTCGTACCAATCAAGTTTGTACCGTTCACATGCCTGCAGTCGTTTCTGCGACAGTGGCAAACTAATTCCCAAATATTAATAATTTTTCTCGTAAATATTCCATTTAAATTATTAGCCAGACGAATAATGTGCCTATTCAATATTTTAGTTAGGCGGTGATTCTGTACCGAGTCAAACAAGAAAGAGAAGTCTAGAAGAAGCAGAATCATCTGAGCAAATGAAGCCATCACATACATAATTCTCATATCGTGAGCTTCATCTGCGCAATATAATACTCATAATATTTGTCAGGAGTTGACTACTGCGGATACAGAACAATCTCTATCATCACCAATACTTGATATCTCAGTTTATAAATCGACATTATTGTCACCATAAAGTTTAGATTCTGTCTTGAATACACAAAAATCACATTTTAAGAAAGAGCTCAGAAAATGCCACTGAAAGTTACATTTAAAAGACAGAAAAATTTGGAACCTCAAAAAGAAAAACTTATTAAAACAAATTCATCCTTGAAAGAAATCGTTCAAGACTTAGAAAAGAGACGGCTGATCGATGACTATCTTAGTAATGATAAAGAAAGAGTTTTTGAAAACAATGATGAAAGCATTATGAAAATACTATCGGCTAATGTGCGAAAACCTTTTTCCACATATCCGCCAGCACTTTAAAAATTCACTGTTACTGTGAATTATACCTACTCTACTGCAGCATAATCAATATTTGCGAAGAATTTTTAACATGAGCCTTCCACATCCTAGTACGTTGTTTTGGTGGTTCAAGAACTTGCATGCAGAACCAGGTTTCGCCGATGAGGCTTTTAACAGATTAAGTGATAATTCTAAAGAATCATCGGAACCACTGATATGTTCGCTCATTGCTGCTGGAATGTCTAGGTATACGACAGCATAGGATATGGATCGGCGCAAAATACGAAGGCCTTGTTGACATGGGTATTGGTATGAATGACTCAGACCGGAAGGCTAGTCAGACATTTGTACTTCTTGTAGTTTCGCTAAATCAGAGCTGGACTTTGCCCATTGTCTATTTATTTTCATAGCTTAAGTAGAGCTATGAAAGTAAACATAGCTTTACAAAACTAACATAGCTTTACAAACATGCCATGAAGCTGGTATCAAAATTGTATCGTTGACATTCGACGGATGCAAATCCAACATCAATTGCATGATAGCGTTCGGCTGTAATCTTGACAACAACGAACATATGAGTACAACGTTTCAGCACCCAAACAATGACTATAGAGTTGCGGTTTTTTTTAGATTCGTGCCACATGATGAAATGAATACGAAACCTACTGGAGTCTAAGAAGGAATTCTTTGATGAATATGATGCAACCATAAAATGGAGTCTCATACGTTTCTTTTATGGTCATAATTTATCGAAATCTGATAAGTAACATTCATACACTTAAAAACGTTAGTTTGTTTTTCAAAGTCATATCATATACGTGCCTCTAAAAAAATCCGTCGCTACTCCACTGTAGTCTCTGTTCAACTTAGGTCCTAAAATCAGCATATGAAGCTTCAACTGTTTATTCGTTTTACATTACTGCTTATATACCGATTGCATTTGAAAGGACTAGAGTGAGAGCGGCAATCTATGAACATAGCAATTGAAGCTTCATATGGTGAAGCTAGAGGCATGTGCCATGTTTCTGCTTAGTTCTTGCATGGCGTGGTATGTCCTTGTGTATAGAAAGTCATTGTGCTCATGCAATGGCTAAGTGCGTTGGAGTACTTGGAGAGTTGGAGGCCCCTCCAAAATGCCGTCACCGACCACCCATACATATGTATCTTCAAAGTAAATTTCACCTGTGAATCACATAATCACTGAGTATGTGATTCACAGAGATGTAAACTAAGATTATTTCCATAACCATAAAGTTCCTATTACTTAGGCTAGGCTCTGAGTAATAAAAACTCTTTGACAGTTGCCTAGATGTAGGTCTAGATCTTAGACTATATACCTATAGACGGTGTCATGTTTGTACTTACAAAGCATAAAGCGAGATCGCAAGATGTATAGTTTGTAGTGACAAAAAAGGACGGAGCATATTTTTTTGTCTTTGTCACCGTGGCCGGTTTTTGTTGTTTGTCAAGCTGTCAAAATACGATGTTTGGCAAAGTTGGTTCAGCGTTCGGATAGAAGTTACGTGTTTTTGTGGGATTTGTAGATATTAATAGAGTACCAGTGTGTTTTGAGATAGAGACTCCTTAAACTTAGTGTATGTACGATGGTAGGGTGTAGTGTATTAGGCTGCAAAAGCCGCAGTGAGCGAAAAATAACCGGAGTAACCTTTCACTCGTAAGTAAACAGACTTGTTATTAATTTTGATATATTTATGCAAGGTCATGACATGCTATAGCGTTTTATACTGAGATAAAACTTGATTACTGCTTTTTGCGTAAGAAAAGAAGATGTATTGTTAATATTTTCAAAATTAGAAATAGGTTAGGTGTTGCTATGTTCTGAATTTTATTTACCCAAGTTTCCGTTTCGGTAAGATGATATCATACTACTTTCAAACTTTGGCGAATTGAACTCTCGTGTGTATGACTGAAACGGACCCATTATATTTATTTGATCCGTTCCGGTGTCAGTCAAGGTAGTATTCTGGAATGAACCCAGTTTCACATTGTGATTAATGACTTGCCGAAGGTTGGGGGAAGAGTTTGATGTTTGCTAATGACCTTATGATTAAGTTGGGTGTTGGTAGCACGAAAGACACATTGACAATGTGGTAAGACAGACTGAAACTAACCACTTAGAATTTAGTAGCTCTAGGTGCAAATCCTGCATCATTTACTGCACCTATTCAGTTCTGCTACCACAAATCTGGTGCGTCCCAATTTCTTGGTTATGTAATTTTTTTTTGCTTTAACCCTGTTTTCTGATAGAAGTGCTATAATTAAATTATCCTATGCATTTGTGCATATATAATTTTTTTGCAGATTATAATTATTTAGAATTAGAGTACATTACTAGGTATGTATGTTATGAATTTAATATATACCCAAGTTGTATATGTATAATTGTATACATTTGTAGTTTGATGGCAACTTTAAGATTCAGACATAGAACCTTTGTTAAGAAATAATTATCTGTTCGCTGAATACTTGCTTATCATATTATACGGAATAAAAAATGTTTTTCGATTAAATAATGCAATGCATATGTAAGTAGGTGCTCCAAAATCAGTGGTATTATACCTACATATATTTAAGATAATAGCAAGTTGTATGGTCAGTTTTTATTATGAAATGTTGTATTAGCAAACGAATGATTTAAATTATTTTTTGCAAAACGGAAGTAATTTTTTGTTTTATTATTCAAAGTAATACTTTTTTATCAGTAAATAATGGCTTGTTTACATTGGACTGAAAAAAATTGGTAAATATTGATTTTGAAAAAAATAATAATTTCCGAGTGAGAACGATGAAATTTTTTTCTGCAGGCAATATTGTTACATCTTCTAAATTATTTGTTATTTTGAAAAGGTGACTTTTAATCTATCGTTTTGGAGATGGTTGCTTTCTAATATATACACTTTTATTACAAAGTGAACATAGGGAAATATGAAAAAGAATACTCAAAGGTTGTTGATTTTAGCCTAGTTTCATGTTATGTACTGAATCTAGCAAATTGAATTGTCTTGTTTCAATGCAAAAAATATTGGAAATGATAGCATAGTTAAATACTGATGAACATTTGAATTCTATAGTGCGAGCGATGGAAAATGACTTGCTAGGTTCTGTTTACTTATATTAAGGATGTAGTCCAAGTTGTTTAGACAGTTTAATATTGTTATGTTTGCAATAACGCCTGTTATGCAGATTACATTTCAAATTTACAAATATAGGATAGAAATATTATATGAATTTAAGTCATGTGTGGGATTCGAACCCGCGTCCATCCACCCTTTTAGCCGGGGTATGCTCTAACCAATTGAGCTTACATGACACTAATTAATGTACGAAGCTGTTGATTTTTGGTGTATAGATTACATCTAAATAAAAGAAAACAAAGTTGTAGGTGAAGTACTTTTGAAGAAGTTGCATTGACCGTGCTCTCGAGATACGTCAATGATAGTCAAAATAATACCATGTTTATTTTTTTTTATTTTTTTTAATATTGTGACGGAACAAGCCCGAGGCCCACCTGATGTTAAGCGGACTAACCTCTGCCTATAACAGACGCATTTCGTCTTGCACTGTGCCCGTCATACTGAGACGTACAGTTGTTAGGTCTGATGTATCTGTAATTTTTCTGGCTCTCAAGGACTGCTGCCGGAACACACTGATATGTGATTGGCGACAGATTTTCTACTTGAGGGTGGTCGCTAGCTAGGCGGGCATTCACAAAAAGCCCTTCCACCATGCGGTGAAGCTCATGCCCGCGGTGGGATTCGAACCATGAACCTGCTGCACGGCAGTCCATAGCCAATACTACTAAGCCATCACTGCTTCAAAATTCGATATTATTCTGTGCGTGAATAGACCCGTTGTAATCATATAAACGTGTTTTATACTAATTCACTTACCTTACATTTATTTCATTTTTATATATTAATACACGACATTTTTTAAATTTATTGCTTTTTTTTAGGTTTCCGTCTGATCCTAACACAAGATTGAAATGGGTGGATGCTACTGGAAAATTAAATTGGCAACCAACTATATACTCCAAAATATGTTCAGTACATTTTGATGATGAGTTGTTTATATATAAAAAAAAATTAGTACTTTTGAAACCAAATTCAGTACCAGTAAAACATATACATGTAAGTATTGATTCTTTAGAAGCCGATGCAATTCAATAATACTATAAATAATAGGTATTATCATATTTTCAAATGCATAATCAAATATTACAGATAAAGATCCCAGACCACCAGTGTACAACAAATCTGCATGTATTGCAACAAGAAAATCTTGTGTCATCACAGCCATCAACGAGCCAGGAAAATATTTATAGAACATCTTCGACAAAAAGAAGCAGCCATGTTTTAAAAGAAGTGCAAAATATTCATCCGAAAAAAAAATGTTTGGTAGATATTTATTTAATATTCATAAGGTAGCTTTAGCTTGTACTCAATAGATTAACTGCTACACCTACCTAGTAGCTACTACAGATACGTGTATATATTTGCGACACAACTTCTGAGCAAACCATCTACTGGTTCTACCACTAGCCATTGCACTAATGCTACTAATATTATAAATGTGAAAGTTTTATGTAAAAGTTTGGAGGGTAATATGTTTGTTTTGATTAATATAACATATGAGATACCAAACTCATGTAGATTAGGTTCTAAAATGATGCATAGAGGACACTTTATGAGTATATCCCAGTCATCGGTGATGAAGTACATAGCTCCAGTTGTTGAACATGTTTATGAAAGTTAGCTATATCAAATCAAACAATATGGCTAGTGCTTAAAACACGGAAGCATCTATCGCACAAAACTTAAGAGACGAAAGTTTTAAAATTTAAACAAATAGCGTTTTTTTATGGGAATACATATTTTACTTACAATGCCTTATATTTCCCTGGCAAATCATAAATATTACAAAAAATACATAACAAAAATTAAATTTCAGGTGCCTTCCAGCGGTTTGGATGATCTCACACTGTCAAAGCATCCTGTGCCTCGGCTTGATTTGTCTTCAACCCCCAAGAAGGAAAGGCAACTAAAGAAAATGCTGTACAGAGAAAAGATGAAATCCGCGAATCGACTTAAAAAATTGCGAGCAGCGCGTGAATCCAAACGAAGGTTATCTAAAAAGATAGGTAATTTAGAAAACGTTATAGCAGAGCTAAAATGTAAAATGCAAATGAATTCCGAAGAGTTGGATCTATTATCTAGTATAGAAACCAAAAATGCTGATTTTCTTAGGCGATATCTAGATAAAAAAAACTGCCCAAGAAAATATTCGCCCTCGTTAAGGAAATTTGCATTATGTTTGCATTTTATAAGCCCGAAGGCGTATGCATTTGTGAGAAAACAATTTGACACGTGCTTACCCCACCCTAAAACTTTATATAGGTGGTATACATGTATAGATTGTCAACCAGGGTTCACTAAGGAAGCTTTCGAGGCAATCAAATTACTTGTAAGTAAAACACCAGAAAAAATACTGTGCTCGGTCAGTCTCGATGAGATGTCAATTCGGCAACAATTACAGTGGAACGGCAAACAAACTGTTGGGTATGTGAATGTCGGTGATAATTTGGACACCGACAATTTACCTATAGCTAAAGACGCTTTGGTGTTCATGGTTACCGCACTAAACAGCAGCTGGAAACTACCTGTTGGATATTTCCTAACAAATGGTGTCAATGGAGAGCAACGTAGCGCTCTATTACAGACATGTATAAATTTATTGAGTGAAAGTGGTTTAAAAATAACATCCGTCACGGATGTCCTGCTAACTTCGCCATGGCAAAAATTTTAGGCGCTCAATTTGATGATGCCAACCGCATCATACCAGTAATTAAAGTTGCAGGTCAAAATATTGTTATATGTCCAGATGCATGTCACATGCTAAAACTTGTAAGAAACGCTCTTGCTGATAAAAAAGAAATGGTTAACGCTGACCAGGAAATAATTTCCTGGGAATATATTGAGAAATTGCATGTTCTTCAACAAAATGAAGGATTACATCTGAGCAATAAAATCAGAAATGCTCACGTAAATTTTAAAAAACAGATTATGAAGGTCCGTTTGGCTGCACAAACTTTCAGTAGGTCGGTAGCTTTAGCGCTTACATTTTGCAGGGATTATTTAAATCTTGATGAATTTGCGCACTCCGGGGCTACAATAGAATTTATCAAGTATTTTAATGATATCTTTGACATATTAAATAGCCGAAGACTTAGCACATATGATTTTAAAAAACCAATATCACAAGAAAATTTCGTTATTATAGACGCGAAACTAAAACAATTTGAAACATATGTAAAAAAGCTTAAATTAACTGAAGGACAAACAGTTCTTTCATCGGGCAGGAAAACTGGTTTCTTAGGATTTTTAATTTGTGTCCACGCAATAAGAGAAATTTTTAATGAGTACATTAATGTCGAAAATGCTCCTCTTCGATATTTATGTACTTATAAAATGAGTCAGGATCACTTGGAGCTATTTTTTAGCGCCATACGCTCAAAAGGGGGCTTTAATAATAACCCCACTGCATTGCAATTCATGTCGGCGTACAGGCGTCTGCTGATTCATGGTGAGTTGAAAAATATTTCTTCAGGTAATTGCATACCGTTAGAATCTATTAATATTTTGACATGCAATATGAAATCAATTTGTAGGAATATAAATAGTAGAAGATCGAGATTGCTGACAATGAATGAATCTCTAGACTCAGAAGATAATATCATTGATTTACCTCAAGATCATGACTATATAAGGAATTGTGAGATTACAGAATTCTCTAAAGAAGCTACAATTTACATAGCAGGATATATCATTGTAAAAATGAGAAAGATAATTAAATGTGCAGACTGTTTAGGAGCAATTGTTTCACATGAAAAGTATCCGGGCTTCATTCAACGAAGAGATGTTGGTGGATTATATTATCCATCAAATGATGTAGTACTAATTTGTTTATTTTCAGAGAAAATACTGAAACATATTATTGCTGTACATGGTAATGCATATTTCGCAAAAAAAGATTGTGTACCTAAAATGGTTTGTAGCATTTTAAAAAGATTTATTAACACACACATTTTTGCAGACCTAAGTGATCATGTTAATGAACAAAGTCCAGTGGACAATCACACGGCTTTGCTAATTAAAGCAATCGCTTTTAGATACCTTGAAGTACGAATTCATTTTATTATGAAGTCACTGTCTCAAGGACAAGACAGAATTAGAAATATGCATACAAAACTAGTGTTATTCAAGGGGCAGTAGACTGTTTCTTATTTTTACCAACCTAAATTGACCCATATGATATTTAGGCAAAGGACTGCTCTGTTTGCGCTTGTATGTATCCCCATTCTGTGCTACGGTCAATATTAAATTTACTGTAAACATATTATTATATTGGAAATATACGGTTTTAATAAATTGGCTTAATTTTTTTAATGATCCTTCCATACTCCTTATTACTAATATATTATAACAGATGGTGCTGTCTAAAGAAGTAATTATTTGTTGTAAGTAAGTAATTTCTTAGATAAGTCATTACTTGAGGTTAGAATTTTCCAATATGAAATCTTGTTTTGTAGTCGAGTAATGTATGTTATTTATTTACTTAATAAATGCTTGAGTAAGAATCGACCCCAGATGGTTGTTTCCCTTCAGCAATATTCAATAGCTGTGCTTTGTTTCATTGTAATTCTGATAAATTTAACTTCATTATTTTAATAGTAATTTTATTTCTTAGTATTACTTATTAATAATTTTGTTTGACTCTTCTACTCTTATTATAGGCTCTCAAGGACTAGCTAGAGACCCGGACGGACAGACATACAGGAATTCTCGCAAATAGGGCTTCATATTACGCTTTGGGTAAGGAACCCTAAAAAGTATATTATTTATTAAAATTTGTTTATTTGAAACACATTTCTATCAGAATTGAAGAGTCAGACAAATGTATTATTAAGTGATATTAAGAGATAAAATTACTATTATAATAATTATGTAAAATTAACTAGAATTGCAAGTTTTCCTTACTTAAACAAAGTGCAGCTTTTGAATATTGCTGGAGGGAAACACTCATCTAGGGTCGATACTTACTCAAGTACTTAAGTACATTACTCGACTACAAAATAAAATTTCATATTGAAGAATTCTAACCTCAAGTAATGGCTTTCATAAGAAATTGAAAATCTGTCGCCAAGCACCTAACAGTGTGTTCCGGCAGTAGTCCTTGAGAGCCAGTGAAATTACAGGCACATGAGACCGTTAGTTCTCGTGTGCCGTAGACCGTTAGTCCGCTTTATTAGAACTGGTAGAATTCACCACTGTAGCAGAGTTGAGGGCGAATAGATCTTACTTAGAATAAGTGAACGGTTAAGCCTTTTGCTACTGCTGTAGATAAATAAAAGATTACTCTTTAACTTTTACGACGGCATATTTATTTCGCACTCTGACATAATAATATATCAAAACATATTTTTTTCTTTTTGAATGACAACACTATTAAATGAGTTTGTATTTTTACCGAAGTAGGTTTACTTCAATACGCTTAACATCCGGTGGGTGTCGAGCTTGTTCCGACACAAGAAAAAAAAACTTGTAAACAAGTACTTCTTCATAAACGCGGGTGAAAATGTCTGCGTTCTTCACCAACATGGGGAAATATTTTTAACATAGCAACATTATAAAATGTATTGCTGTTTCTTGTGCAGCCACGCAATGGTACTGTCTATAGGTATATAGTCTAAGGTCTAGATCCTTAGGTGAAAGCAAACTACGTTTATGGCTCTGTAGAAATACTTTAGCCTGTATCTGTATTCTGTCACATCAATGTCACATAATCTATGGATTCAAAACCAATCTTTACTTACAATATATAATTAGTTTTTTAAACATTTTCCTGACTCAAAACAAAGCAATATCTTCTAAATGGCACCGAGAAAGAAACCACAAAAGCGTCCTGAGCGGTTCAGGTGCGACCAAGTAGAAGGAGAAAGATTCCACGCACATACCGAAGATGTGTTTCGATTTAATTGGTGGGAAGTATTTTGCTTTCCTTACATTCTTTGTTCTCGAGTATGGGACTGCTGTATATCTCTCTGTGCCGGTACAAATCAATGTCTTGTTTACTGGATGATGATACAATGGCTCGTCTGCAAAATTACGAGAATAACAACACCAGACCCTATACTCTTTCCATATTACTTCTATATGTTTTGTCAAGTCACAATACTTACTACTATTTTTGTTCTTCTTTGGGTATGGATGGGGAAAAGCGTCATTTATCCGTTCTTCGAATCAGCTTACATTACGCTCGTTGAAGATAATGATGTTGTATCGAGCTCGTCTAATATGACAAGATTATCATTTAGAAGATACTGTTTTAGAAAAGGTGATATATTTGAAACGTCTTTTAATAAAGATGCAGCTTCTCGAATAGATCAAATTCCGAATTTCAGTGCTATGGTATTAGTGTTACATACAGCTTTTATTCAAAATATATTGCATCAATAAACCTATCAAGTTACACGACATTACTTCTGTTAATTGTATATCGACAAATAAATGTCAATAGCGTTGGGTCAATGGACTACTACGCTATTTACATAATATTTAGCTGCGCTCCGCAGTTTCACCGGCGTGGTGATAAATGATGATGATAATTAATTAAATATAGCATGTGTTACTCGGGCATAATGTAGTTTTCTAATTGTTAAAATAATTTTTGGAATTGGTTAAGTAGTTTTTGCATTTATCCATAACAAACAAATACATATTCAAACCTGTCCTATTTATTATTAGAGTAGATAAGGATAACCTAATACCAAGGATGAATAATGTGGCCTAGTGTGTACCGGCGTTAATATTGCACATTTTAACATGGAAAAGTAGTTATGGTGAGATAACTATAATAGGTAGACATATGGTATCGCAGATTTTTACATCATTTTGATCTATTGTCAATAATTTCCGCAGCGTGCGCAATTTATGGATATTCGGAGTTTCTATTGTATATTTATACATGGAAAAGTAGTAATTGTGACATAATAACTATAATAATTAGACAAATGATATTGCAGACTATTTTGTAGATATTGATGTCCTCTATACTATAATCTTCCTATAGTTTCGGACCCATTAAATTTAAACAAACATACAAATCTGTCCTCTTTATTAAATTTTAAATAATAAAAATTGATATCTCGCCAGCATTTAAAATCCTGCCCAGTCTCTTCATCTCTCTTCTATCTGTCGAGAAAAGATTTATCATATAATAGGTTCTGGGGCCTTACTATCAGCTTCGTAAAAACCATGCAAGTTCCGTGCAGTTCTTAAACCTAGCATAAACCATTTTGAATGAAATTATACTATGACGCTAATTTAGGTGAACTGTTTGAATATTGTTTTCTCAAAGGTGAACGGATAATATTGTCTCTGGCATTCTAATAATTTACTACAACCAACATTGCAGACGCCTAGACATTTGTAAGCTAATAAACTGAGTGGATTTAGAGCGACATGTTAACGAGAGTCCATACAAAAAAAAACAGGTGAACGGTTTTTCTGCTGTTCTTGAATAGTAGGCCTGGGCAGGCCTGCTTTAAAGTTGTCATGGTACGATTAAACCGGGAAGTTGTCTAGCAGTCCTGCTTTAGGAGCTCATAGTAAGGCCCCTGATCTCTTTATTTGCTAAAATAATAGCATTCACCTCCACAAGAGGATTAGAACAGGATATCAGTATTTTGATGTCGATTAAGGAAGAATAAGCGCCTTCATTAAAATTCTTATGTGAGTACTGTTTTTACGCTAACAGGATTCCAAGAGCACACAGAAAAAAAATTCAGTACGCTATTAAATGTTTGTAAAAACCCATATTTAAAACGTAAGACATAATAGAGACCAAGATGCTTTGAATACCTCTACTTCTTGCAACTTGTCATTTGCATCCATGTAATGTCATTGACCGAGTGAAGTTTAAGCGACGACTCGACAAGTTCGCTTTCAACTGTCTGGATGTTGGTATTTTTCAACCAATCTTGACGAAATTTGGTGTACCATTTCTACAATTCTCAGATTTATTGAATTGAAAGTGGTTTTTTTTCCCAAATAAGTGGAAAGTTGGATTCGGCGCCATATACCGGTTGATTTTGATAATACGAGTATCAGACGAAAGTTTGTGCTAACTATGTAGCAGAACTACTAGTTATTTATTTTTAATAAAATATCGTATATAAGCTACTCGTATTAGAAAAAATGGCCTCGACTCTCTTGCCATTTTACTCGGTAGTGGCTTTACTGGATTGGTATCTTACTAGGTAGGTAGTGTTATTATAAACTAAGATTTCTATGGAAATTTTATATAGATTTCATATTTTTTGATACACCAAACTCTAGGCTAAATATCATGCATGAGCGTGTAAATTTCACTAGCTCTATATCTCTCCGGCGTTGTCTCAAGTTATGGTAATGTTGATTGGGATGATACATTTTCTGTAAAGTTTGTTTTAAATACAGTATGTTTTAAACATATAAAGAATAAATATTTTTTTTAGAAATAAATAAACTAATAAGTAGATAGATAGATTAACTCTTTATTGAAACACCACAATACAAATATATGTTACAAATAAAGAAATAAGAATAAAATAAAAATACAATTAAAAATATTTCACAATTAAATACTTAAAATTAAAAGTGTCACAATGGGCGGTCTTATCGCTCATAGCGATTTCTTCCAGACAAGCATGATAAGTTCTTGAAAACAACGTCCCACGTCCTTCATCGCGTCTTTTGATTTTGAATGAAATCGATAAAATTATTAATAATTACATTAAAATTACGTTTATCTATATAATATATTTATAGTTTTAAACACAAACGGAAGAAATATATAATATTCTACAAAAGAAGCACATTTTCCTTGTTTGAGATTTTTCACAGATTCTGCAGCTGCACCTGCCGACTGTGACTTATACGTAGTATCTTATAGTCTGTGCGTGACTTCTGCTGTATAAGCGCGGCGGAATCAGGATTCCGGATCTGGTTAACCTGGGGGCAATTCTACTATTTCACAACTTTCAACAATCCACCCCGCTGCAACTGCAGTCCGACTCCGGTTGCCGTTCAATAATTAGCCAAAAAGCCATTTTACAATTTCTGTAGACCAATTGGAACGTAACGTCACGTAAACTTATCGTTAACGCTACTATAATTATAATTAAACACTAAATATGAATTAGCGTAGTGTTCATGATCCACAAATAACAGTTAAACAGTTATACTTACATTTTATAGTTAATAACAGTTTAAACAGTTACCATAATATAAAATGTTATTGATGGCGTCAATAAAAACGTAACTGTAGTTTTTATTACTGTATTTTCAATAGCAGATTATGAATGTGTGTAAATCAGCTACGGTTCGATAGCAGTTGAAAAAAATTTAACTTAGTGGAATTGACTCCTTGAACGCGCCATTTCTATGCTTTAGCAATGGTGAGCCGCATATTGTTACCGCCTTTCGGTTTTAAAACTTTATGATATTTTTCAGTGGAAGTAGTTGAAATTACTTTTTTCTTTAGCCTATAAAGGTTTTAATAGTGTTTACACTTGAGTACGTGACTACATTCTGACATTAAATGTCTCCAAAACTAAGAGGTACACTACGTGTGCAATGCAATCACACTTTCTTGCACCAAGTGACCTAACTATTATATTAACTGTAACTAATAACTGCCACTCTTAAAACATTTTTTTTGCTATTGTTCTACATAATATTATACGGTTTCCAGATTTGTTCCTATACTAGCTGCGCTACGCGGTTTCACCTGCGCGGTGATGGATGATGATGATGATGAATCAAATATAGCGTAGGTATATTACTTAAGAACAATGTTGATTTCTACTGCTGAAGGAATTGGTTGACATAACTGTAATAGTAAGACATATGGCACTGCAGACTTTTTTGTAGATATTAATGTCCTCTATAAAACTAACCTACACTAAACCTACATGACTTGCTCTGTTGTCGACAGTTTCCGCAGCGTACGCGATCTAGGGCCTTTTCAGCGATACAATTGCGTATGTAACATAAAAAAATATTTGTTGGACATAACTTTAATAGTCAGACATATATGTGGTATTTCCGAGCGGAATTTCCTTCAGAACTAATTTTGGCGATATTATCACTATTTTCCATTCCGATTAAATATCGAGCTTTTGACAGATAATATCTATCAGCCATTAGAAATGGGTTGAAACCACGCTTATGTTGCTCACATGGATGGGCATGCAATACACGTACACACAGATAGATGATAGCTAGCGCATCACGCGCACATCAACGAACTGTCATTTCTGATGGACTGCACACGGTGATTTTAGTTTGCAGCGTGGTGGTTGAAATCGCAAAATGGCGTCCTTGACGTTATCCGACTACGATGTCGCGCTTTTGTTGATTCGGAATGGCGATCGATAATGACTTCAATCGGAAGGCTCCCATAGTAATGCAGATATTTTTGTTTTGTATATACAATTTTCTCTATGGTAGAGACGTTGACGTCTTCTATCAAAAGGTTTGTACTTTGCTCTATTGTCTAGCTATATCACCACAGACAATTATATGTACTACGTAAAGACTGGAAACTCAACAGGTGAGTGGTATAACGTTACGACAGGGTACGGGAGAGGGAACCGATACACTAGAAGTTGCCATTTTTCTTTATTTTTTTTCTCGCCCTTTGTAACCTATTTATTGTAGTGACAGGACAACCGAATATAAAATCTATCGACAATAAAATTTACGATGAAGTTTCACTGTTTTTTTATTATTAATAATTCGATGTTAACATACATTAAAAATTTCAAAATCAACATGATCACTTTTTCAAACCCCACATCTTAGAACTATTAAAGGAAAAGCATATTATAATAACTGTATTCCGAACTTATTTCTTTATAACTGTGTTATTTTTGTTTTAATACCAAATAAACGAAAGTATAGTTTTGGCATTTATAAAGTTTATCGTGTGTAGCATCGTTTTTTTTCAAAAGGGCTAAAGCCATATCTTTTTTTTTAGTAAATCTTCGTCCTTTAGCTTTTTTGCCGCTAATTTTATCTGCATCCAGAAAAATCCTATTAATATTGTAGTTTGTATGTATGGATGTATGGATGTTTGTTACTCTTTCACGCACAAACGGGGGGGCTAATGTTGATGAAATTTGGTATGGGGGTAGATGAGGCGCTGGATTAACACATAGGATACTTTTCATCATCATCATCATCATCATCCATCACCACGCGGGTGAAACCGCGGGGCGCAGCTAGTGATATATATGAATGTTCACACTTTTTAGCCAACTTTAGCCGCATATTGTAATTCATTTGTCTTCTGCTATTCATTCATTTGGCGCATTTGTAATACACTTTCCTACAGTTTGGCGTCAATAACGCAATATTGGCGGTAAGTTTCCTCCGGGATCGCTTTGGACTCTCTGAAAGAATAAAAACTCTAAGTATAAATATGAAAAAAATGATGGATAAAATTGCTGTACACATAGGATGCCGAAAATGTTTTTGAAGGTTTACCTCTACTTTCAGGCGTGATAGGGTAACGTCCTTGTTTCCCCTTGGACTGTTGTTGGGACTTATATGAAATCAGATTGGACAGGTGGGGTTGTGATCTTGAAGATGATCAGGCACACATGTAGGAACACCAAAAGTGATATTACTTCCTAGAAAAAATTAAACAGATATTTTGTTTAAATCAACATTTTATGAACAGTTTTAAAAAGTACGAGTATATAATTTTTTTGATATAAAGGAGTTTTTTGGCTCTGAAAATCCATATATATTTTTACACGTCTTTATGCGTGTTCTTGTAAGTATAACATCTGTGGAGGGGCGTTCCTTTATTGAATGGTTTATCTGTTTATTAGCGCGCGCTGACACGTTCGGAGGCTCTGAGGCGCTCACTTTGCGTTTGATCGTGACAGCGTTCGCTACTAAGTGGAATACCTTGTCCCCAAGTTAATTCAAGTTGATCTCTAAACACTATGTGCTGTATTAAAAGATCTCAGAGTTACGTAATAAAAGCAGACTCATTGTGATATCTTATTCTCCTCGCCCGCTTAATCCACGCCTAGCCACAAAATTGGAGCATGCCATCCTATAAAGATCCTGATACAAGCCAAATGTTTCTTTATATATGTTTATTGTACTGTTTTTTCTTCTACGCACTTAATTTTAAACAACTTGTTAACATAATTTTATAAACCATGTCTTTTTTTTTATATGTCTAACATAAGATTCAATGGTGCCTTCGTTTAGCTTATGAGGGCATTGGTGGCGTTGTCATTAATGGTTCTTTTGTTAAAGCGTTCGTAAAGCTCAAAAACGTTATTTTTGCCACTTTTGCTCACACCTTATTCGAACGCTCAACTGAGCATAAGACCTAGAATCGCATGATTATGCTGTCAAATACATAGCTGTCAAAAACGATCACAAACAACCATGCTCCGGACGTGGGTCAAAAATTGCACTTTTTGCTGGCAAAAATTCCTCTTTTTTAGCTTTCCGAACTATGAACAAAAAGAGACGAACGAAATTTTCACCCACAGATGCCCAATTTGAAAGCCCCTTGTGAGCGTTTTTAGCGTTATTTTCGCTAAAAACGATCACAAAAAGCCTTTACGAACGCAGTATAAAAAGTCCTCACCGTTCGCTTGTCCGTCTATCGATATACTATCGATCTTTACATAGATATGGCACACCGCTAAATCACTATCAAAATCAAAACATAATCTCGATTTTATTACACTTACCGGGATCGTTTTGATTTCGTACGCCACTTGCAATTTCTTCTTCTGAAAATAGAGTAATTAGTAAGATAGGCTTCAGAAGTGAGACCAAAATGATTTCCCTGTGTCGGTCTTTGTCGAATGTATTTAGATGCTAAGTGTCTTTGACACACTCTTCGTCGCATAATAACCGCATTCTTGTTGAGCTTGTACAAACCCAAATCATTTATAGCTTTTACTCATATCTGAAATCTATTCTGGCTTCTCGGAAAAGCGTGAAATATACATCAGGCTTATAGCTGGTACAGCCCGGAACGTAACACGTGTCTGACATAGATAGGCATACTTTTAACGAACAATATCACAATAATTATCACACGAAAACCCAATTCACTAGTATTTTCTAGTCTTTATAAAGAAAATCAAGCGTTTTTTTATTATTTTTATAAAAACAACAAAGTAAATAAACAACAGGAGTACCAAAAGTGTTGCCCACCCACATTTCGAAAAATGGTAGATTAAGTCCTAAAAATCTGTATAAATTGGTAGAATGTCATGGTAAAAACGGTAGATATACCTTTCTAGTTTGATAGATTTTAATATAATAAAAAAGGTAAAACAAAAACTTTATCAAAATTAAACAAATGTTATTATTTAATATTTATACATGCTTTTATAAAAAAAAATTCAAGTGGTCCGAGCTGGGTTCCCGTTCTTGGTTATAAAGGGGTTTGCGCAACATTGTATGGAGTAGTGGCGTTGTTTTTCTTTTTAGCAGCCACAAAGGCCAATGCGCAAAAGTGGCGTTTTTTTAAGTTTCTTCAGCCACTAATGAAACAAGTATTTTTCGAAAGAAGTCTTCAAAGTAAACAATTTATAGATTTACAACTACTGCCTAAAGTATATACCTACCCGCTTAGTATAGGTACGACGTGCGAACGTTGACCCGCCCAGGCCAGCCGTCCATCAGCGGTAAGTTTAGGCATCAGCTGCGTAAGCTTTCGCGAGTAGCTAGGTTCTTTCGTCGTTATATCTATTCTAAGTGGGTAGGTATGACTGGCGTTATTACTGGTGTCTATTCTGTGATGCGTTCATTCGCGCAATGGTAAATAGATGCGGAGCAATCAATATGGGTTAATAATAAAAAAAAAAATTTCTTTCTCTCACATAATGACCAGTTATCAATTCTAAACCATCCCACTCAATATTGTGCACTAATGAACAAAGACCTTATTTATTAATATTTAAGTGATTTTTTGAAATTTCTTACTATAAAAATAGTTCAGCCCCGATATATTTTAAGCAGTTATTATAAAACTATAAATTGTTTATTTAAAGACTTCTTTCCAATAATACTTGTTCATTAGTGACTGACGAACTTATAAAAAACGCCACTTTTGCCCATTGCTCTTTCCTGCACAATTATCCTACTAGCTAGAGCCGAGCCAACTTACGAGTCTTTTGCCGGTTAATAATAATAACTTCTCACCGTTGACTCCGTTAAACTATTATTAACCGGCAAAACGCTCACGTTAGGGTTCGAACACTTTGGCTCGGTGTTTAGTTATATCTGTTTAGTATATTGAAATTAAAGTCTTATTTTTTATAAGTTTGAAATCACAACACATCTAAACTCTACGGCTACGACAGCAAAATATAATAACATGTTAAATGGGGATCTTCACTGCCAATTTATCACGCCAGATGGCGCATCGTCGGGATAGCCTTTGAAACCTGTCAGTTCCATTAATTTTGTAACCTTACATGCAGTAAACAATAATTTTCTCCAAATATGCCTTTGTGTGCTGTACCAGGATGTAATATTAACGGTGTACATTTATTTTCCAAAGATCCACTATAAAAAAGTGGTTAAATTATGTTGAGTCAAATAATAATAATTAAATTACAACTAAATAACACTCTAATCTAAAACATAACACTGTTAACCGTTTGCGTACCAGAGACGTACATTAACGTCCATTTCATTCATACAGCTTTTGTTTTAATTATCACGGTATATGAAGGATTAAAAGTAAATAATTAATTAGATAGTGGGTACCTCTCAACAAGATCTGCTTTCTTTCCAGTCATCTTTCCTCCTAGATTTTTTAGTTCACCTTTCAATTTTATAAGCTTCCAGGTAGCATACGTCTTGAAAGTAACGATGGTTGATCGGTTTCAAAACAAAAAAAAAATCCTAAAAAAACAAAGCAACACTAACATTACAGTGGCCATATCGCCGCTGGCGCCCTCTGCGTTGAGCTTTGCGTGTGGATCCCCATTAAAAGATTTTACTTTAACCTTTTTCAAATATGGCCTCAGCGGGATTGCCGCAATGCCACCATTACCACGTGGATAGATTAGAAAATAAGCTAAGATGGGTGGGTTATGGAACACTGATCAGGGGCCTTACTATGAGCTCTTAAAGCAGGACTTCTAGACAACTGCCCGGTTTGTTCGTACCATGGCAACTTTAAAGCAGGCCTGCCCAGGCCTACTATTCAAGAACCGCAGAAAAACCGTTCACCTGTTTTTTTCGTATGGACTCTCGTTAACATGTCGCTCTAAATCCACTCAGTTTATTAGCTTACAAACGTTAGGCGTCTGCAATGTTGGTTATAGTAAATTGTTAGGATGCCAAAAACAATATTATACGTTCACCTTTGAGAAAACAATATTCAAACAGTTCACCTAAATGAGCGTCGTGGTATGATTTCATTCAAAACTGTTTAAGTCAGGTTTAAGAACTGCACGGAACTTGCATGGTTTTTACGAAGCTGATAGTAAGGCCCCAGCGTCGTTATCAACGAATGCCAAACACAGAATCAAGTAAACCAACGAAATTGTAGTCAAATTTTTATGCACATACCATGCACAGTTGACAACGTTGACAGTGACACCTTCGTTTCGTGGGATTTACCTGTGGGCCTAGCACGAAAATCTGCGTAAGTGTAACGTAATCGTATTGTCAACATTGGCAACTGTCACGCGTTGTTAGTGTTTTTATTTTATTTTTAGTGAATGCTCACGTCCACGTCTTTGGTTTCTACATTCTTCGCAGTTCTGTTACATGTAAATGAAGTAAAGAGTGTTTACACATGATGATGATGAACTCTTTTCTATGTATCTCATTGCATGACATATGGTAAAATGTTTATGATAGAGAATGTTTTGTCACAGCTTGACTCGAAATAAATTCGTGTAGTCACAATATTTATAAATTGTTGTTTTATGTTACCATTCCACTCTAACAAATAACTGAAGATAATGTCAACATTATTTTCAATATGACGTGGTATCAAAACAGGTTGATTTAGGTTAAGGTAGTCGATAGGTAGAATCAAGCTAAAATACGTAGATCTATAGTTGTTACCTATAAGTTGGTAGATATGACAATATGACACCTTCCGATGGGGTCGGAAAAACTCGATTAAAGTCGGCTGAACAACAAAGACGGATGACATGCGGACTCTATCGCCGAGAGTTTCTAGCACAGAAAAGGATACTACGAATCCCAGTGTGTCGAGCTGTCAAAATCATAGTGTTATATTTTTTACTATGATGATTCCATATCGTGTATATTACACGCATTGATATAAACAAGGACGATTAATCCTTGTTTATATCAATGCGTATAATATAGTGATATAAATAAAAAAGGTCCCCTCCTACTACAGCAATGATTATACCAGACTATTAAGGCCTTAAAGTGGTACCATGTTGGTCCACGCATTATGGCTACGTACATACATTGTAGCACGTGCGAATATGAATGATGTTTCATAGAATATCCCATAAGGTAATTTTGTATACGTATACGAAGAATATACCTTTAATTTTTGCATTGGCTTGTACTACATAGAACTATTCCTAGGTTCAGGTCATAGAATAAGCACCTACAGTAGGAGCCATGTGATGTTCTAAAAGTGAAAGAGAGATTGCAAGATGTGCAATGATATGGCATAGAGAAAGACGAAAGACTTTGTTTTGTCCCCGTCGCTATGGTCAGTAAATCTATTTGGCAAACTGTCAATTATTGTTATTTGGCAAACTTGGTCATACGTTTTTTTGTGAAATTTAACGGTTTTCGTTTCTAAAATAATGTTTACTGTGTATTTGAGACTGATACCCGTTTAATAAAGTGTGTGTACGATGGTAGGGTCAAAGAGAATATAATAGAGAGGTAGGGTGTGTTCTGTGTTAGGCTGTAAAAGCCGAAGTGAACGAAAAATAAGTGGAATAACGTTTCACGCGTAAGTAATCGAAATTTTTGCTAAAGTATAGCTAAAAGGCAAGGTAATGATGAACTAGTGCATCTTGGAGGAATATCCTGCGCCTTTCAATCTTAAAGTCATACAAAATCTGCATTTTTGGTAAAAAAAACATTATTCGTTTTGAGGTTCGGGGTTGTCATACTGTGAATGATTTTACCCATATTTATTATTACTAAAATTATTTGTTATATTTTTCTAGGTTTCCTTCCAATACTGAAATATGATTAGAATGGGTAAAAGCTACCAGAAGGTTGAATTGGCAACCTACAAAATATTAAAAAATTTGTTCAATGCATTTCGAGAAAGATTCGTATCTATATAAAAATAAATTAGTATTGTTGAAAGCGAAGTCAGTGCCAGTGAAACTCATACATGTATGTACTTCTACATTTTTGAATAAGACATACATTTAAAATATTTAATATGGTCCCATGTATCTAGCTGATATTAATTTTACAGATTGTGAGCTCTGGAGACAAGGATTCAGCAGAGGAGTGCTTGATAGAAGTAGAATTCTTTGAAAGTGATAGAGCACAGCTTCAGGCAAGTGAAACCTTTCAAAATGATCCCCTGCCACAATCTTGTTCTTCTGCCATGAAGAAGAAAACAAAAGGAAAAAGTGATGTTTTACAAGAACTTCAAAATATTCCACCGGTATGTAAATTGTAAATATATTAAATTTGTTCTACATAGATGTACAGGCTTACAAGTTACTATCAGTCAGTTTTGGCATTGCCTTTTATTGCATTGAAATGTTTTTGATCTGAAATAAGAGTAGATAGCGTACTTCATACAATGACAATAAGAGGAAAGATATTATAAAAAAATTAAAAGACTGTCTGGATACACAATTCAGTAGGCATTATTCAGTTCGAGTAACAAATCCCATGCTAGGTTAAGCCTGCTCACATCCCTGACTCTATCATCACTTACCAACAAGTTAGTAGTCGATAAAGGCTAACTGCTAAGTTGCTGAATTATGTTATACACGACATTGTTTATCAATTTCCTAAGGAACCTGTAGGCCGCATTTAGACGGCTGCGACCTCACCACAATTAAATAATTTCTGCAAATAAAATAAGCGAAATAATTTTTTGAAGTCAGTTAACTTAAGACGAATATTGGCTAAGCGAGACCTTGCAATATTTGCTTAACCGTTGCGTTAAGACACCGTAATACCACTCCAATGAATGAGCTCACTGAGCTCTGGACGATTATTTTACAGAAACGAGAATATGCAATTACTTTTAAACCATTAGACTTACTTACTTAGACCCTCTGTGACACCACTCAAATATGGTTCAGACCATGCGTAGCCTGTTCGCCAGGCTGCCACATGGTTATTTAGTTACCTGCCCTCATATCGCCGTTACCTATTCGTAATTTTTGAGTAAAAATAAACATGCGTATGCAAACTTTCGCATTACATTTTTTTAATGTTAATAAATTTATTCATTTCAATAAAATAATCGAATACATCCTTAGTATTGAATAACAAAAGTATTATGTAATATTACTAATTAAAACTATTTGTATCACTTAGTAGGGTCGTTAATAGTATTGTTAGGATTATTTGTGTTACAGCTATACGATCCTACCTAATGGACAAAGTCAATATTACAGTTTATCAGTATCACATACTCTATTTAAAATATTTATTTCAGTTGTCAATGATATATTAATATTATTTGTTATAGGTACCTTCAAATCTCGACGACAGGTGTTGTGCCAGCAGTGACGTTGGCGCCCAAAAGAGAAAAACATCTAAAAGTATTATTAATGAAAGAAAAACAAAATGTACAAACTTAAGCAAAAAAAAATTTAATACCTGTTTGCCTCACCCGAAGACGTTGTACCGGTGGTACACATGCATTGACTGCGAACCAGGTTTCACAAGTGAAGCCTTCGAAGCAATAAAATTACAACAGAGTAAAACTCCTGAAAAAATATTGTGCTGCGTCAGTTTGTATGAAATGTCAATCCGCCAACATTTACAATGGAACGGTAAAAAAATGGTTGGGTATGTAAATGTAGGAAATGATTTAGCATGAGATAACTTATCTATTGCCAAAGATGCTTTGGTGTTTATGATTACAGCATTAAACGGCAGTTGGAAAATACCAGTTGGCTATTTTCTCACAAATGGTATAAATGGAGAGCAATGTAGCGTTCTGTTAAAAACCTGTGTACATTTATTGATAGAGTGTGGGTTAAAAGTTATATGCGTAACGTTTGATGGATGTCCTGCAAATTTCGCGATGGTAAAAGTTTTGGGTGCTGAATTTAACAATGCCAATCGTATTAAAGCAACACTAAATATTGAAGGACAAGATATAGTTATTTGCCCAGACGCTTGTCATATGTTAAAACTGGCAAGGGATACCCCAGCAGATAAAAAAGAAATCCTTAATAAAAATAATGAAAAGGTTTCCTGGTACTACATCGAAAAATTGCATAAAATTCATAAAAATGAAGGATTACATTTAATAAAAAATAAAAGAATAAAATAAGACGTTCCCACATCAATTTCAAAAAGCAGATAGTGAAAGTTCGCTTAGCTGCCCAAACCTTCAGCAGGTCAGTAGCTGTGGCGCTTACGTTTTGCAAAGATGGTTTGAAAATTTATGACTTTGCTCAATCTAGTGCAACTATAGAATTTATTAGGTACTTCAATGATATATTCGACATATTAAATAGCCGAAGGCTAAGTGCATTTGAATTTAAAAAACCAATGTCACAAGAAAATTTTCAAATAATTGATGCAAAATTAAAGCAGTTTGAAATGTATGTAAAATCTCTCAAGTTTTCTGGAGATCAAACAGTAATTTCATCAGGAAGAAAAACGGGCTTCTTGGGTTTTTTAATTGCTATTAAGGATCTAAGAATAATTTTAATGAGTACATCAATGTTGAAAATGCCCCTCTTCAATATTTATGTACATATAAAATGAGCCAAGACCATTTAGAGCTGTTTTTTAGTGCCATACGTTCAAAAGGGGGTTTCAATAATAACCCCACGGCATTACAGTTTATGTCAGCTTACAAGCGTCTGCTTATTCATGGCGAGTTGATAAACATTTCATCAGGTAACTGTTTACCTTTACAGTCAATAAATATTCTTACGTGTAATATGAAATCAATTTGTAGGAACATAAACAGTAGACGATCAAGATTGTTGACAATGAATCAATGTCTGGATACAGACGATGAAATAATTGATTTACCTGAAAGCCATGACTACATGGGTAATTTTGATTTAACAGAATTCTCAAAAGAAGCAACGATTTACATAGCAGGGCATATTGTTATGAATTTAAAGAGAATTGTTAAATGCGACGAATGTTTAGGAGCAATCGTTTCACTTGAAATGGGTACATTTCATTGTTGGGTTTGATTTTACAAAGAGATGTTGGCGGATTACATTATCCATCTTTTGATGTGAAAAAAATTTGCTTATTTTCTGAGAAGACTGAGACACACTATTGCTATTTATGGCAATGAAGGCAAAAAACTGATAGTGTGCCCAAAATGGTTAACAGCATTTTCAAAAAAAAACTTTAAATATACATGTATTCGAAGACCTGAGCAATCACGTTAATGAACAAAGTCCACTGATTAACCATATTGCTTTGTTAATCAAAGCAATTGCTCTTAGATACCTAGAAATAAGAATTCACTTCATAATGAAATCATTATCGCAACGCGAAGAACGGATCCGAAATATGCACAATAAATTAGTCTTATTTAAAGGGCAGTAGGTTACCATTGATTAGAACCAATTTATGATTATTTAACTACATAATTAAGTATTTGTGAAGTGGCTTTTTTACTTTTGTCAACCGACTTCCAAAAAAGGGGGTTTTAAATTCGACTGTATTTTTTTAATGTTAGTTACCCCATAACTTTCTACTGGGTGAACTAATATTTGGTGATTCTTTTTTTATTTGAAAGCTGATGCTCGCCTTGCAAGCATGTTTGAGAAAAGTGTTTTGTCTATATCACGCTTGAATAGTTTAGATATTATTTTAATTTTATAAAGCTACAAATAAAACGTGCTCTTTATGGACCAAGCGTAGCGAGGTATCTACGCCAAGTTAGAGGCCTGAGCATTTGGATGGAAAACCGTTTCGAACATGTGATCTTATCATTTTTGAGGCTTTCAAACGCCTCATCTATTGTTAATGCAATTAGGTAGAGTGGTAGCTTATGCAAAAACAAGTTTGTATAATGAAATTTTATAGTGTGCTAGTAACACATAATAAAAAAAAAATTACACTTTATCTTAGAATCGTTGTTATAGCTTAACGTTTTCAAATTGAGTATAGAGCCAAGTCTTTGTTCGTGGCGAGCTACTAGTTAGGTTTGTTTGTCTTTCGAAATAAATCCTTCCTACTAATATTATAAGCGCAAAAGTTTGTGAGTATGGAATAGGGCGAACCCCCGCACCTCACCGCTCATATACCTAAGGCGCGGCCTACTAGTTCCGCGTGCACTACAGCCGTGCTCGGCGACCGTCAAGGGTGACGAAATGTAACACAAATACCACCAAGGATGATGAAATGTAATGACAGTTTTTTTCCATGGTGATTAATTTTGCATTTGTATGTACGTAAGTTCTTTTGTTATTAATGTTTACTGATTGATATACTAAGTATTTAAATTTACTCATATAATACTATTATAGCAATTGCGTTTGACCATGTACATATTTTATGAAATTTTGGTATATAGATAGATATGCACTTGGAGATATAATAAGCTACTCGAAGTACTAATCCTGCGCAGACTTAGTGGCGGGCACCAGCTTGTATGTTTATACTTATTGTGGTATATTTTACCTAGCTTCATCCGATTGCGTTACAGTTGTAAGAGTTATTTTTAGTTCATTATGCTTAATTAATAAACATTATAAAGAGAGACTTTATAATGGTGTCACCTTACAAGGATAATATAAAAATATTCTCAGAAAGCTCATATGGCACTGAACCTTTTATGAGGAAGTCCGATTCGCACTTGGCCAGTTATTTTTTGTTTATATCAACTTATCCTAGATGTTTTCATTTTACTTTACTCATTATGTGGAACTGTGTTGAACATGGCAGCATATGAATATTTTATAGCTGTCTCATGTGCGGGCTCGGCATGGCTACTTCTGTAGGTTCTTATTCTAAGGTTCAGGTTTAGGAAAAGAAGGGTGTGTTCCATTCACATGATAATTTTGCCGAGAACGCTAATAATGACCAGACTCAAATTTATTATTCAAATGACTTGAATAAATTCATACTCTTTCCGAATTAGTTTTCTCCTTTACTTATCTATGACACTTACCAGTAATTCGAAATTGTTAGCAGCGGAGGGACTGAGTATCTTTCACTGTGAAATTCCAAATGTACAGCTTATATATATTGGACATTATCGGGAATTGTAACAAAAATTTAATTTTCGTTAGGTACCTACATCGTCTATTTATTAAAAGTCACACGTCATCCGATTAATTTGTCAGGAGGCTTAATAATAATTAAGTTCACAAGTACAATTTGAAAAATTGAATACCGACTTCCATTCTATTCAGTTATTGGACTGTAGTGTACTGTTGGAGAATCGGTTCACCCAGTCAAAAGTTACCTAAAAAAGATTTAAAAAAAAATACAGTCGAATTTAGTACTCCTCCTTTTTTTGGAAGTCTGTAGAAAATGTATTATGGTCGTACATTATAGCTTTCTATAGTGATCAATCTTATCATGTGTGGTGTTCCACAAACCACAAACTTGGATAAAATTTACGAAATTTTCGATAATTATAGTGAATGGAATACACCCGAAGTGATTATGTTATTAACTTTGGATAGGTACAGACCAGGATATTTTTGCCACAAACCAAATAGGGTACTTTCTTTTCGGATTGCATTACTGAATGTCAAAAACATTATTCTGTACCTAGGTAATAGAAAACAGTTTGTTTGATTCTCTCTTCTAATCACTGACCATATTCTAAAAGTTTACTTTAATTTCTCCTACAGTTTATGAAACTATCATGTAACAGATACTGGCAAAGTTGCGACACTCAAACAAGTCGCAGGGGCCATACACAAAGAATCTAATCTAATCTAGGTAATAGAAATTTCAGCCTTTCTTATGGTATCCCAAAAATTTACCTTTTGAAGTAGGTAGTAGATTTTTTATCTTGCGTCAGTTAACCCCAAAGATGGCGAGAAGTGTGTTACAATAAATCTAATTTTAGCAGAATAATTTTGAATTTGCTGATTATTTTACACAATAACAGTAAAATAAGTAGCATAGCAAAACAGTGAAAGATATTCAGTACCTCCGCTGCTAACAATTTGGAATTACTGGTAAGTGTCATAGTTATGTAAAGGAGAAAACTAATTCGGAAAAAGAGTATGAATTTATTCAAGTTATTTGAATAATAAAGGGAGATTCTTGTGCTGATAGTCCTGTGGCTATATCCGTCCGTACATTATCTTGCGGCTAAATATAATTCAATGCATGCTTTTATTGATCCTGCGCTGAGTTTTACGAAGGCAGGTCACGGATACTGATGTACATAAATCTCGCGTGATTTAATTGTAAGCTGCTAAGATACGTAATAAATATCCAAAGCACGCACGAAAAATACGGATAACTACACATTGAATACACATAATATTTTTGAATAATAGTCAAGTTTAATTTGAGAAAAAACTCTTTGATTTGCTGATCCATTGACCTCTTTTCTCTGGCGTACTTTCTAATTTGCTATGTTTATTTATGTTGAAAGGCAACGCCCGCGGCTTTTACTATGTTTTCTCTTCTAGTTCATTTTACACAAATTAGACTCAAATCAGACCACTGTACATTGTTTTTTTTTTTAATTATAAACTTAAAAATTATAACTAATATGTAAGAAATATACAGAAACACTTGTGGGGAAGGCTAGGGCTGGGCTATTTAATAATTAAATAAATAAGTAAATAATTACAACCCCTTCAAGCCTAAAGACACATAAATATCAAACATAGTGGTTTACTGCTCTAATTTTATAATTATGTATTTTCTTATGAACCATAGAAACCTTAATTTTGATAATCAGAATATGTACCCTAAAAGTCGGACCTATTAAAAATGCAAGTGTTAAATAAATTTAGTAATACTTTTATTGTATTGTATCATAAACATAGCATCAAATTTCTCATTAGTATCCCTTAATAATGGTCACCCCCTAACTTTGGACAACTTTACTTATTATACCGAATCTATATTTGGCAATACTTTGCATAGTTTTCAAGTTGTTTTCAAATTCTCACCTTGGTGAGACATGTACATACTTCATAGTTCTTATTGTCATTACAACACACTAGTTATCCCTTAATAATGGTCACCCCCTAACTTTGGACAACTTTTCTTATTAGACCGAATCTATATTTGGCAATACTTTGCATAGTTTTCAAGTTGTTTTCAAATTCTCACCTTGGTGAGACATGTACATACTTCATAGTTCTTATTGTCATTACAACACACTAGTTATTGTGAGCAATGTCAGCATCTATTGCAAAGTTAGTGGGTATTCCCATATTCATTCTAATGCTTACCCGTAGACTCACCATATTTGGCCAATAATATAATTGTTTTCTTCATCATACTACTTTTTCAGAAATTGCGACAAATGTGGTAAATGACATCTGTATATCTGTAGTTGTAGGTAGGAACGGCACTGTTTCCATTACAATTACAGGGCAAGAGATTTAACATCTTAAACTTTGGACTTAAACTTGCATTGAAAAGGCCAACGCACCTAAAAATCTTAATCTTAAAAGATTCGTTTTGTGCATAATATAATAAAACCATGTCTTTCATAGGCTTATTAAATGTCCAATAAAAATGGTATCCTTGCTAAAATATTGACATATTAATGCTTTCTCAACAGTGATAATTAAAGAAAAGAATAATGATTGAAACGACGTAAATTAAAGTATCCGGCTGAGGAAGGGTTAAGAGACGAGACTGTTAAGCTGATAATATAGAGAAGTCATTTTTAAACTTTCGCGATGTGAACACACATTTATATTATATTAACGGGGCTTAATCGCGTTAGTAATAGTATTTAATTACCTCGATGTTTCGATCAAGTTGCATTGATGAAATTTAAATGGGACCACATGGGAAGCACCACCTTTCAAACAAAAAGAATTTTGAAAATCGGTTCACACAGTCGAAAGTTATGAGGTAACAAACATAAAAATACAGTCGATTTGAGTACCTCCTCCTTTTTTTGGAAGTTGGTAGAAAAATGGACAAAAGTATGCTTACTACATAAAAACCATTAACTGCCCAAACTTCAAGTTGAATTGTCATTGGTTAATAAGCCAGTGAGACAGACAGGATAAATAATTATATATGTATACAGAACAATGTGAAGTGGTATAACAGGAAAAATGTTGTCTGGAATAAAGACGCTGCCAGCCACTGTGTACCTATTTTAAGATATATGTGTGACAAGAGCGTATTTAAGGCATAGAATAATATATTTGGTGACATATAATATCAAAAATGCAGTGGTAAGCCTTTAGCAAGGGTCACTTGGGGAAGTACCACACCTTTGTCAATTATTCAAACGTTTATGTTTTTATCCAGGTTTTTGATTAAATGCCACCCTTCTAACTAAACAAGTAGATACATAGATCTTAAACTTGTGACGTACTTTCTTTGAGAACTGTATGGTATACATAGAACAACGCTCTGGCATCCTGTGACTCAGGGTCCGACAACACACTAGTTATTCAATCGTGAAGCAGTAGTGTGCAAACATTACTGTGTCTTTGAAGGGCAATGTTTTCGGTGAAAATATGTGGAAAGGAAAGGAGTAAAATTTAACATCTTATATCTAAGGTTTGCCGTGGCGGTGCCGGCTTAGAATAGCACCCCCCCAACTCTACCCGTGGGTGCCGTAGAAGCCGGCTAAGGGATAACAAATCAGAAGGTGGGCAGCAGCACCTTCCCAGTCAAACACACACAAACTGCGCTCGCCAACCCGCCTGCCAAGCGTGGCGAGTATTGGCAAAAACCCCTCAATGGATTGGACAAAAAGAACCAGGCCCCCAGTCCCCGGCAGCCCCGCTATTCCTGGCTACGGTAGCGGCCACGGTAACGGTGGGGCAGGGGGTGCTAAGAATCCCCGGCAGACGCCCGGCTACCACCCCCAACGACGACGACTGGCCCTGGTAACACACAACATACGCACGATGAGGACAGACGAGAAGATATATGAGCTGGAAGAAGAAATGAGTAAGCTACGCTGGGACATTGTGGGGTTATCTGAAGTCCGTAGAGTGGGTGAGGACACGATAACCCTAAAATCAGGTAACCTACTCTACCACCGGGAGGGCGACCAACAGTCCCAAGGTGGTGTCGGGTTTCTCGTCCACAAGTCCCTTACTAACAACATAGTTAAGATCGATAGCGTTTCCAATAGGGTCGTATACCTAATACTCAGAGTATCCAAACGATATTCGCTGAAGGTCATTCAGGTATACGCACCGACGAAGTCGCACCCGGATGATGAGGTGGAGGATATGTATGAGGACATTAGTCGGGCCATACATACCTCTGAAACGCACTTTCTAGTTGTTATGGGGGACTTCAACGCGAAGTTGGGTAAGAGAAGCGAGGATGAGTCGAAAGTGGGGCAATTTGGCTATGGACAACGGAACCGTAGGGGACAGAGGTTGGCCGACTTCCTGGAGAAAGAGGGACTCTTTATGATGAACTCTTTCTTTCAGAAGCCACCTCACAGGAAATGGACCTGGCTGAGTCCCGATGGTTCCACGAGAAATGAGATTGACTTCATTATGACCACCAAAAGGCAAATATTCACTGATGTCTCCGTGATCAACAGGGTTAAAACCGGTAGTGATCACCGAATGGTAAGAGGCACGGTGAATATTAATGTCAAACTGGAGAGGTCTCGTCTGATGAAGTCTACGCTCCGACCTACTCGTGCCCATATTCAAGACCCCGAGAGCTTTCAACTTGAGCTATCCAATCGCTTCGATTGCCTTGAGAACATCGCTTCAGTGGACGAGATCAATAACAGGTTAGTAGAAACTGTCCATACAGTGGGTTCCAAGTACTTTAAACCCCACCGTACAGATAGGCCACAGAAACTCTCCAACGATACCCTCAACCTCATGGCTGAACGACGCTCATTGAAACTGCAGTCTTCGGATGATGCTGAAGCATATAGGCTGCTCAATAGACGAATATGGAAGTCCTTGCGACACGACATTCGGATCTTTAATACAAACCGTATTAAAGAGACGATAGAGCGGAAAAAAGGCTCCAAAGTGTTTGCAAGAGACATGTCTATTGGGCAAAGCCAGTTGACGAAGCTGAAGAGAGGAGACGGCAGTGTAGCGTCGACCAAAGCGGAAGTGTTAGGAGAGGTCGAGAGTTTCTACGGACAGTTATACACCTCGGTCGCTAAACCTGTTAGCAGCTCGGCCAAAGACCCAAGAGCCAAGCTGACCCGACATTATACCGAAGATATCCCGGACATCAGCCTGTACGAGATTAGAATGGCCTTGAAACAGCTTAAGAACAACAAGGCGCCTGGTGACGACGGTATCACATCTGAGCTTCTGAAAGCGGGTGGAACACCGGTACTTAAAGTCCTTCAGAAGCTCTTTAATACCGTCTTACTCGAAGGTTCAACGCCAGAAGCATGGAACAAAAGCGTGGTGGTGCTGTTCTTCAAGAAAGGTGACAACACTTTACTTAAAAATTACAGACCCATCTCGCTTTTGAGCCATGTTTATAAGCTGTTTTCGAAGGTCATAACGAACCGTCTCAGTCGCAGGTTTGACGAATTCCAGCCTCCGGAACAAGCCGGTTTCCGAAAAGGCTATAGTACCATAGACCACATCCACACGCTACGGCAAGTTATACAGAAGACCGAAGAGTATAACTTGCCTCTTTGTCTAGCGTTTGTTGACTATGAGAAAGCCTTTGATTCGATCGAGACGTGGGCAGTGCTTGAGTCTCTCCAGCGGTGCCGTATTGACTATCGGTATATTGAAGTGCTGAAGTGTTTGTACAAAAACGCCTATATGTCAGTCCGAGTACAGGAGCAGAGTTCGAAGGCAATTCCATTGCAAAGAGGCGTGAGACAGGGAGACGTTATATCTCCGAAACTGTTCACCGCTACATTGGAAGACGCCTTCAAGCTTCTGGAATGGCAAGGACTTGGCATCAATATTAACGGCGAATACATCACTCACCTTCGATTTGCCGACGATATTGTAGTCATGGCAGAATCCATGGAAGACCTCAGTACAATGCTCGAAGGCCTCCATCGAGTTTCCCAACGGGTAGGTCTTAAGATGAACATGCACAAGACGAAAATTATGTCTAATGCCCATGTTGTACCTACCCCAATATCAGTTGGGAACTCAGTTCTCGAAGTTGTTGACGAGTATATCTACCTGGGACAGACAGTCAAACTAGGCAGGTCCAACTTCGAGAAGAGGTCAATCGTCGAATCCAACTCGGCTGGGCAGCGTTCCGGAAACTTCGCGAAGTCTTCTCGTCAAAAATACCTCAGTGCCTCAAGACAAGAGTCTTCGACCAATGTGTGTTACCAGTGATGACTTATGGCACCGAAACGTGGTCTCTTACTATGGGCCTCATAGATAAGCTCAAAGTCGCACAACGAGCTATGGAGAGGGCTATGCTCGGGGTTTCTCTACGTGATCGAATCAGAAATGAGGAGATCCGTAGAAGAACGAAAATCACCGACATAGCTCAGAAGATTAGCCAGTTGAAGTGGCAGTGGGCAGGGCACATAGCACGCAGAACAGATGGCCGATGGGGCCGAAAGGTTCTGGAGTGGAGACCACGTACCGGCAAGCGCAGCGTAGGTCGTCCACCGACACGGTGGACAGACGACCTGAGAAAGGTCGCAGGACGACGTTGGATGCAGGCCGCTTCCAACCGGTCCTTTTGGAAAATCATGGGGGAGGCGTATGTTCAGCAGTGGTCGTCCTACGGCTGAGATGATGATGATGATCTAAGGCTGAGGATTGCAGTGCATGTCGTGCAGGGTTTTGAACTCTTGTAGTTTAAAATTTTGAAGACCATGAATAATAATTAAAAAAAAAATATTGTAAGGTAAATAAAAAAATACTATTTATTATGGTAAATAAAAAAAATATTTATTAAATATTTTTCGTGCAGCGTTTTTAAAGTTAAAATATTTCATGAAAAACATCCACATAAATGATAAAAGGCAAATAAACAAAGTGTTCACTTGTTATTTGTTTATTTAGCCTTTTAAATTGGGTGAGCACATGTTGGCATTTGTGGTAATGAGAAGGCCAGAGAGGCAATATCAAGTGGTACAGAAGTTCATTTAAAACCAAAATACTCAGAGGTACTCAACAGCTACAAAAAATCTATATATTCAAAATGAAAGAAGTACTTTGATATTGTCTCTCTGGGAAAAGGAATGTGGTATAGAACGGTACAATGTGAGCTGCCTCATATACCGTGGTGTGGGAATGTGAAGTTGAGTAGAGAGCTGATTGTAATTGCTCATAGATTGCGCTCTGGACACATGTCATTGAATAAGTTCAGTTTTAATGAAAATAGTTGCCGGAAACTGCGATTTGTGTGGTGTGCCCGAGGATGTCCATCATTTTCTGACAGTGTGTCCCGAGTGAAACAATGAGAGTAGAATTATATAATAGTTTAGATACAAGTATATTTGGTGTGGGTCTGTTCCAGGGTATCCTGGCTGATCAAACATCTACCACAGCTAGGATGCTGTATCGATCCACATCTAAAATTATAAGGAATATATAATAGAAAATAGTGTATACTATGGGGCTGACAAAGTCGTTAGACGGCTCAAAGACCCTAAATAAAGTGCAGTAGAACTCTTTGTTAATGAGTTCGTCTGGGGCAGTACTGCCGCCATATCTACTTCTACCGCGAAGCGGTAATGTTCGCAATACTGCGTTCTGATATGAAGGTATGGGTGCCGGTTAAAACACAGGTGTATGTGACTTAACAACTTATAATGTCTCAGGGCTACGAGCGCAGTGCATCGTAAGGTTTTAACAACATACGTTGCAGTTCCCGGAAAGGTAGGTTGGTTTCTGCGAAATCTATTGTATTATTATGGCGAATCGCGAGTCAACGGGTTAATCTAACTAGTATAAAATTCTGAATGACTCTTGTTTTATCATTCCGTACCCAAGATACCCCTGGAAGATACCCCTGGGGGTGCCACGGGAACTTAAATTAGAACCCGTGGCACCCCACGCCCATTAGTGCAGTGCTTTTGAATGTATACAACACATATGGTATTAAAAGTATGTATTCCTTCTTATGGCCAAACGTGATGTTTAACATCAGGCGAATTACTGATCCCGTGAACGACTTACATACAGAATTGGTTTGCTATCTTACAGGTGGCTATCAGAAATCAGAGTTTTGTCATCGGCAAATGGATAAAGTCGCAAAGATACAAGGCGAGACATAAGATGTGTAACGACCAGTATTTAAAACTTAGAGCGCTTCAGTTACCGCGTCCCATAACCACACAAGCCTGTGCCCAAGCCTTTATTAATTGTCTGCCAAAACTACTGCACACATGTTGCACCCGCCCCGTCACCTAGAACCCGCGTGCCTTGCCGCTCTAGAGTCAGTCAGCCCACGCAACCGAAACGAGAAATATTGAAAGCTAAGCTAAGGGCTTTGATTGTTAATATAATTTTTATAGTATTACTTTTTAAGCACTAACGCCCGCTTTAGCGATCTCAAACATTGAAATTTATAGAGAGAAAAATTCATATCTTCGGACGGGATTCGAACCCGTGTCTTCTGACTCTCCGTGTCAGACACCATTGACCAACTAGGCCACCGAGGTTCGGGTCCGAGCATCGAATTTTAACTCTCTATCTGACTAACCGTCTTACGGGGACGGAGCGACATCTATTGAACCGCTTTGACAACACTATCCAACCGAAAGAAGCATTATTTAGAAATACTTAAACTTTCGTATTTACATCGCAACCCTTGTAATTTTTATAGTATTACTTTTTAAAGCACTAACGCCTGCTTTAGCGACCTCAAACATTGAAAATTTATAGTTCTATAAATTTCAATGTTGGTCAGGTTAGGATAGTATCTCAGATCTCTGTAGTTCTATAAATTTCAATGTTGGTCAGGTTAGGATAGTATCTCAGATCTCTGTAGTTCTTAAATTTCAATGTTGGTCAGGTTAGGATAGTATCTCAGATCTCTGTAGTTCTATAAATTTCAATGTTGGTCAGGTTAGGATAGTATCTCAGATCTCTGTAGTTCTTAAATTTCAATGTTGGTCAGGTTAGGATAGTATCTCAGATCTCTGTAGTTCTATAAATTTCAATGTTGGTCAGGTTAGGATAGTATCTCAGATCTCTGTAGTTCTTAAATTTCAATGTTGGTCAGGTTAGGATAGTATCTCAGATCTCTGTAGTTCTATAAATTTCAATGTTGGTCAGGTTAGGATAGTATCTCAGATCTCTGTAGTTCTATAAATTTCAATGTTGGTCAGGTTAGGATAGTATCTCAGATCTCTGTAGTTCTATAAATTTCAATGTTGGTCAGGTTAGGATAGTATCTCAGATCTCTGTAGTTCTATAAATTTCAATGTTGGTCAGGTTAGGATAGTATCTCAGATCTCTGTAGTTCTTAAATTTCAATGTTGGTCATGTTAGGATAGTATCTCAGATCTCTGTAGTTCTATAAATTTCAATGTTGGTCAGGTTAGGATAGTATCTCAGATCTCTGTAGTTCTTAAATTTCAATGTTGGTCAGGTTAGGATAGTATCTCAGATCTCTGTAGTTCTATAAATTTCAATGTTGGTCAGGTTAGGATAGTATCTCAGATCTCTGTAGTTCTATAAATTTCAATGTTGGTCAGGTTAGGATAGTATCTCAGATCTCTGTAGTTCTATAAATTTCAATGTTGGTCAGGTTAGGATAGTATCTCAGATCTCCGCGCCGGGACCAGATGGCATTCCCGGCCGCGCGTGGGCCCTCGCCCAGGACGCCCTGGCGCCTCGCATGCGAGCCCTCTTCGACCGCTCCATGCGGGAGGGAAAGTTCCCCAGGCGGTGGAAGGGAGGGAGGCTCGTACTCCTGCGGAAGGAGGGGCGTTCTGCAGATGAACCTGCCGGATACCGCCCAATTGTATTGCTTGACGAGGCTGGCAAGCTCCTGGAGCGTGTTGTCGCTGCCCGCCTCGTCAGACACCTCACGAACGTTGGCCCAGATCTGGCCAACAATCAGTTTGGGTTCCGGAGAGGTCGCTCGACTCTAGATGCAATATCCCGCGTCCACGATCTCTCCGAGGTGGCGTGCTCCAACGGTGAGGTCATGTTGGCGGTGTCGCTGGACATCGCCAACGCCTTCAATAGTCTACCGTGGAGCACAGTTTTGGGGGCTCTGGGGCATCATGAGGTGCCCCAGTACCTCCAACGTATCGTCAGGAACTACCTCTCAGAAAGAGAGGTTGTCTACCCGACGCGAGATGGTGGAGGCCGAAGCACAGTCACTCGCGGAGTTCCACAGGGGTCTGTCCTTGGGCCACTCCTGTGGAACGTTGGGTATGATTATGTGCTGCGGGGCGTTAACCTGGCTGGCGTCGACGTCATCTGTTACGCTGACGACACCCTAGTTACCGCCCGGGGGAGGAATATCCGGGATGCGTGTATCCTGATCACTGCCGCTGTAGCGGCGGTAGTGGCGCGGATCCGGTGTTTGGGCCTGGAGGTGGCGCTCCAAAAATCCGAGGCCATTTGTTTTCCTGGTCGTCGGAGGGCGCCACCCGCAGGCAGCAATATCATCGTGGGGGGGACCTCCATCGCTGTCAAGTCGACACTGAGGTATCTTGGCGTTGTACTTGACAGCAGATGGAGATTCAGGGCCCATCTTCAGCAGCTGACCCCCAGACTCGTGGGTACGGCTGCTGCACTGGGCCGCTTGCTCCCGAATCTCGGGGGAGGAGGAGGTAGCTGCCGCCACCTTTACATGGCGGTGGTGCGCTCTATGGCCCTCTATGGTGCCCCCATATGGGCAGGGTCCCTTAACTCACAAGAGACCGCCCTGCTCTGTAAGGCCCAGAGGGCCATGGCAGTGAGAGTGTGCAGGGGCTATCGCACACTCTCACACGAGGTGGCGTGCGTTCTCGCTGGGTCCCTTCCATGGGATCTGGAGGCCGAGGTTCTGTCCTCAGTCTTTTGGCGCAGAACGTGGGCGCGACAGGAAGGTCTCCATCCTGCCCCTCGAGAATATGGGCAGTGGCGAATGGACGCCAAGGAGGCCGCCTTAGCGTCCTGGAGCAGGCGCTTGGGCGTTGGTCCGCGGAGGGGAGCTGGAGCAACCCGGTTCCTCGAAGCAGTGCGGCCAATACTTAAAGAGTGGGTCCATCGAGGGCATGGGTCGCTTACCTTCAGGATGACACAGGTCCTCTCGGGGCACGGATGCTTCGGGAGGTACCTGTGCAACGTTGCCCGGAGGGAAGTGACTCCTGTATGCCACCAGTGCGGCTGCGCTGAAGAAACTGCACAGCACGTGCTGGAAGATTGCCAAGGAGCTGCCGAGGCACGGCAATCACTAATTGCAGTAGTGGGGACGGACCTCTCCCTGTCTACCATCTTAACAAAGATGGTTGATGAAGAGAGGTCGTGGGAGGCGATGGTCTCTTTCTGCGAGGTCGTGATGTTGCAGAGAGAGGCCGAGGAGCGAGAAAGAGAGATAGATCCCCTCTCTCTCCCGCTCCGGAGAGCGCGGACACGGAGGCGAGCGGATCGGGCTCGCACTCCGACTCCGCTTAGAGGACCTGGGGCGTCGGCTGTGGGGACGGCTGGTGCCCCCAATCAGGATTAGGTCCTTACGAGGTGTGGATGGCCCGCGTGTTCCGGGGCATCCCACGAGGTGGTAATGGGGAGGGCTCTTTACACCCTCCCCAGAGGCTGGGCCTGCCTAAGTGGGCAGCGACGTCGGTGGGGGCTGTGGCTGAATAACGTAAGTGGTCCTACGCCCCCCGCCAATAGTCGATGAGGATGGAACACCGCAGAGTTTTGGTGGGTATGCCGCCCGTCTGGCGTTGACTCCCACACGCGCACCAGCTCTCCCTGGAGCTGGTGATCAGGGTTTAAAATCTTTCTCTGCGACAAAAAAAAAAAAAAAAAAAAGTATCTCAGATCTCTGTAGTTCTATAAATTTCAATGTTGGTCAGGTTAGGATAGTATCTCAGATCTCTGTAGTTCTTAAATTTCAATGTTGGTCAGGTTAGGATAGTATCTCAGATCTCTGTAGTTCTATAAATTTCAATGTTGGTCAGTATAGGATAGTATCTCAGATCTCTGTAGTTCTATAAATTTCAATGTTGGTCAGGTTAGGATAGTATCTCAGATCTCTGTAGTTCTATAAATTTCAATGTTGGTCAGGTTAGGATAGTATCTCAGATCTCTGTAGTTCTTAAATTTCAATGTTGGTCAGGTTAGGATAGTATCTCAGATCTCTGTAGTTCTATAAATTTCAATGTTGGTCAGGTTAGGATAGTATCTCAGATCTCTGTAGTTCTTAAATTTCAATGTTGGTCAGGTTAGGATAGTATCTCAGATCTCTGTAGTTCTATAAATTTCAATGTTGGTCAGGTTAGGATAGTATCTCAGATCTCTGTAGTTCTATAAATTTCAATGTTGGTCAGGTTAGGATAGTATCTCAGATCTCTGTAGTTCTATAAATTTCAATGTTGGTCAGGTTAGGATAGTATCTCAGATCTCTGTAGTTCTTAAATTTCAATGTTGGTCATGTTAGGATAGTATCTCAGATCTCTGTAGTTCTATAAATTTCAATGTTGGTCAGGTTAGGATAGTATCTCAGATCTCTGTAGTTCTATAAATTTCAATGTTGGTCAGGTTAGGATAGTATCTCAGATCTCTGTAGTTCTATAAATTTCAATGTTGGTCAGGTTAGGATAGTATCTCAGATCTCTGTAGTTCTATAAATTTCAATGTTGGTCAGGTTAGGATAGTATCTCAGATCTCTGTAGTTCTATAAATTTCAATGTTGGTCAGGTTAGGATAGTATCTCAGATCTCTGTAGTTCTTAAATTTCAATGTTGGTCAGGTTAGGATAGTATCTCAGATCTCTGTAGTTCTATAAATTTCAATGTTGGTCAGGTTAGGATAGTATCTCAGATCTCTGTAGTTCTTAAATTTCAGTTATTGTAATATATTTTTGTGTACCAATTAAGTAATATCTATCTATCTACCCTGAAACCGAGTTCTTGTAAAACGGTGGCTGCATTACTTGACGAGGAAAACACAAAAACAGTATTGTAAATGTAACCTACATTCTCTAGGAACTCTACGAGGTTTAGAATTAAAAAAAAAAAAAAAAAGATAGCCAGTATCTTTTTGTTTGATTTTTCCCACCGTCCCATACTTTACATTACTGTAATATTAATATACTGTCTAAGCATTTACTAATACTCATCAATAGGTACCGCACATATAGATGGCTTGTTCAAGGGCGTTTGCGCTCATGTTACTAAGTGTTTAGGCAAATGTTAACACAAAAATGTTTGCAACCAATGTTAGGCAACCAGAATACGCACATATTAGATTTTGGCAAATTATGTAAAATTAGTACTCGTAGGGCTGCAAAACCTTCCAAGTTGAGAGATGAAACCATTTAAGAACCGATATACACGGACTGCTCTTGCAGTCATTGTCAACAGCTTGAAGGTACCATTGATAACTGCTCAACAAGTTACAATTTCAATTCGGGGGCGGGACGCGCGCGCGATGTGGAATGAAGAGCGTGGGCGGAGGTAACTGCGCGAGAGCAGTCGACAGCTCGAGTAGTCCGTGTATGCCTGGCGACTGCTTGACCGCAGACCGCCCGAAGGATTTTGCAACTGCTCGAGCGGTTTCGTGTATGTGTGTACGTAGAAGACTGTAGTTCACTGTGCAGTCGCAGCTGGAAGCAGTCCATGCTGACTGCTCCAAGCTGCCCATGTATCTGGGCTCTAAGAAGAGGTCTAAGAAATACTATTTATAGAACTAATAAAAATTTATCAGTACAGTTACACAAGTAGTTTCTCTAAGCGTTTTTTACCGTTTGTTTCATGGTGAATGTTCTGAAGAGCTTTTTAATCCTGTTCCTTCCTCACAATTCCGATTCCGAACTACTCGTTCCGGCCTAGCATTGCATCCATATACTGTTGAAAACTTCTTATCACGTACCAAAAAGTTTGGCAGTTTCACCTCTGTCGTGTAAGTAAATTGTGGAATGCTTTGCCGGCGTACGTATTCCCTTGCAGCTATGACCCTGGGTCTTTCAAGCGGGGCGTGAACAAGCATCTCTCAGGTCATCATAGGGGTGGCGATTAGTGCAGTTTACGGCTGCACTAATGGTCATTGCTTCTTGATTCCATCTTAGCTTTCAAACTGTAACAATAGGCGGTCTTATTGCTTATAGCAATCTCTTCCAGACAACCTTTGAGTAGATAGGATCAATAGGAGAAAAAGGGACGATGGTGCCCAAATAGCATAAAATAAGAAGGAAAACAAATATTTAAAGATGTATTGATACCTACAAATTCTACTTACTGAGATATTGATAAAAATAATAAATACTCTTTAAATATATATTTAAATATATATATACATACATACGAACTTATATAAGTAGCAGCATTTTAGACACAGCGAGATAGTTTCGTCTTGTAACTGAATGACGTGAAATGAGTTTCCAAATCTGACCCTCAAAATGATTGAACTGTAGAACTCGTTCAACACCAACCTTGGCAGGGTTTTTGAACTGACTGGGCCGTTAAAAAAGCGGTTTAAAAGTGATAACAATAAAAAACTAACTTACTATTTTTGACCTAGAGTCTGCGCAAAAAGAGATGCGTTACTGGTTTGATGTTAGTAAACAAACTAAATAAAATAGTTGCTAATTTTCTGTTGTATAATGAAATGAAATCGTTTATTCTGTACAGGCCTACGGGGGCACTACAAATTATCATATTACATTTAATATTTCTTAAATCGACAACCGGATCGGACCGCGACCACGACTGAGAAGATCCGGCTTCTTTTTAATTTTTTTTGTATCCCGAAATTTTTTAATGTATATAACAAATGTTTGTTTATTTTAGCTCCAGTGTGTTGCCTTACAAAAGACAACATAATAATGGTATCAATAGGGCAAGACACGCTACACTTTGAATAGTCGTCCTATATATTAATGAAATAAACTTTAAATTTAGTTAAACACTGTTTTAAACTATCACGGTTGTTCTCTAAAGTTATATGATTATTAACGGGATATTTATTTTATTTATTTTTTTTTTATTATTTTTTTACTAGGAAAACAAACGGCTGCTTAGATTATAATAATGTAAACAATGAAGTAAACAATGAATGGATACGCAAAAGCCTAGCAGTTTCCGCTTATGGGAACAGTTAAAATGTCATAGGTGAAAAAATCCTAACTTAAAGTAACATTATTTATGCGCTAACTTAAAAATAATAATAATAAGAGTTTAAATGTGTATACAAAAGATTAATTCGAAGATAACAAATTGCTACAAGCCATGTAAAATAAAACAATGACATATAAATAATTTAGTCTGCATAGAATTGTTCGTTGATTATAAGTTTAAAAGTATTTTGCTTCATCGAAAAGAGATCAACATATTTTGAGTATTTCGAATTGAAAATATTGACAGTTCGCGGGAAGAAAGAATTTTGACGATAATTAGAGATGAAGGGAGGAGTATACAACTGTAAATAATTCCTACGACTGAGTGATCTGTAGGGTGCTTTTAGTTTAACCTCCGACAGTAATGTCGACGAGCCAATTATGTTAAGGGTTATATTATGAAGTAAAGTCAGATCTGCTGCTTCTCTTCTTACGGAGAGAGGAGCAATTCCTTTCAAAATAACAACTAAGTTTAAAGTTATATGATTATTAACGGGATATTTACCGTGGTAAGGTTGTGGAATGAGCTCCCGATATTTCGGTTCACGGGAAGTCTTCCCGTGAACATGGTGCATGTAACTGCGCCGAAATATCGGGAGCTCATTCCACAACCTTACCACGGTAAATATCCCGTTAATAATCATATAACTTTAAACTTAGTTGTTATTTTGAAAGGAATTGCTCCAAAATTTTCTTTTTTTTAAAACATTCTCGCTTTTTTGTGGCTCAGTGTATAATAATCGACTCCAAACCGAACGCGGCTTCATTCGGTAATAATAAAAGGTAAAAAACTCCGAAGTGAACAATAAACATCTTTCCACTCCCAAGGCCGACAAGTCCAAGTCTTCCGGGGCTTACTCCGGAAACCAAGTTTTATAATTTTACTAGACTGCCCGCGACTTCGTTCGCGTAGTAGGCTCGGCCTTCGGCCACGCTATAACCTCTCAACTTTTCTTAGTTTTTCTTTCATAAGAACCTTCTCCTGATTATAATTAACACAACATAAAAAGAATTAGCGAAATTATTCCATCCGTTGTCAAGTTATAGCGTGACCAGGAGAAATAGGGGTTCTTTTATATATATATATAGGTACTAGCGCGGCTGCCCGCGACTTTGTTAGCGTAGTAGGCTCGGCCTTCGGTCTCGCCTTAACCTCCCGTCTTTCTTAAGTTTTTTAATGTAAGAACCTTCTACGAAGTATTAGAAAATATTAAAAAAAGATGAATAAAATACGTAAAGATGTTCTCAAGTTATAGCGTGACCTGCAGAAATAGGGGTTCATTTAACACAAAACATTTTATCAACCGACTTCCAAAAAGGAGGAAATACTCAATTTAATTGTATTTTTTTTTTCTTTTTTACCTCATAACTTTCTACTGGGTGAACCGATTCTCAAAATTCTTTTTTGTTTGTAAGCTGGTGCTTCCCGTGTGGTCCCATTTAAATTTCATAAAATTCGGTCCTGTAGTTTTTGAGTTACACTCCAATAACTGAATAGAATGGTAGTAGGTATTAAATTTTTCAAATTGTACTTGTTATATACATCAACCAAAATTTTACATGAAAATCATTTTCTAACCTATATTGTTTAGCACATGGCATTCTGTGATTCAATGGGGTTCTATCTTGCGACCGACTCAGACTAGTCCATAAAATTATCATTCATTATACTAAAAAGTTGGTCATCGTATAACTAAAGGGGCCAAATATTGACACGCCCGACTCGAAACCGGTGTCCGACAGTTTTGCCGCGTTCCGTTATTCACTTTTAACGATTACTAGCCCAGTCGAATTGGCTCAAAAAAGGCCAAAACGAAAAATTTATAAGAATCAGGAACCAAAATTGTAGAACATTGAATTGTGTACAACTTGTTTCAACAATTTTTCATGATAAATTAAAACAGTAATTAAAAATATCGCTCCGACGAAATAAATTATAAAAAGCAAAACCTAGAGAAAATTGAATTAACAATTTTTCACGATAACCCGTTGACTCGCGATTCGCCATATTTGGCCAATACAACAATACAATAGATTTCGAAGAAGTCAACCTACTTTACTAGGAACTGCAACGTGTGTGGTTAAATTAAAAATGAACGAGTTGTTAATTTTTGAATCGGGAAGTATCGATCACCAAACTGATCGGATACCACGCAAAAATAATTCCGAGTCAAAACCTCATTCGTCTTGTTCGGCTATACGGTGAGGACGTCTATCTCCGCTAAGCCTATATTAAAAAGCTCGATTTTATCACTCGCAGTCAGTCAGCTTGCTAATGTAATCGGACCGGTACGTAAAAAAAGCAAGCAAACCTGACCTCTGTGTCATAGACAAATGTCAAAATTGACATTAAGCTCACGACGCTCAGGACTTTTCGTGCATGAGCAATAGCACAGTGGGCCTAGCACGAATAACTGCTTAAGTGTAACGTAACATGTTGTTCACGTGATGCAGTACAAACTGTCATGTATCTAGGGCAACTGTGACACAGATAACTCGTAGTTTGTACGCGGAAGCGTGACGCGTTGGCGTGCACGATACGAATACTTTTTCGCAAATTGTGCTACGGCCTCTCTAAGTCCGATAATGACGTCACCTACGACTCCACATTCGCCTACCATTTGCCCGCTCACACAATTTCGGAACACTTTTGAGCGCGTAGTGCTTATGCCGTGATTCGGACCGCACTGTATGTAGGTACTTACACGTAGACGGCACGTGCAGTCGGCGTGTTGGATTGGATCCGACAAGGTCGAATCTCAGCTACCACTTTCTACTTGTGGATAAGGGGAAACCGCGGAGATTGTGACCGCAGATTGAATACATAGTTTGTACGTCTGTAGTATCTTCGTCCATACAAACTCATTCCCAAGTAGCCTAGCTGTTTAATGTGATTTAGATATTGACCACTATGGCATGTTCAGTCCTATGTTTAATTTGTATGTACGACCCTTCGAATATTCTTAACATTGCCTGATTCTATACCTTTTATAGAAGGCAGCAGTACCTTCTATAATAAGTAAATTACCCAAAAATAAATGTAAACGTGGAATAAAAGGTTTTTTTAAATTATTATATTATAGTCTCAATGTTTATTTTATTATGTCTAATTCAAATTTTTTTGCTTTATATTTATAATTTTTTAAAGGAATTTCGTTCCGATATTTACATCGGCCCACATAACGCGAACTTAATGTGTATATTTGTAAATTGCACAATAAATAATATATTTTACATCTTTCATATTCGGTAAGTAGGTCCTTATTACCCCCAAATGGGGCTTGTAGGTGACCAATTAGCGCTCTAGGGTAATAATGTAGCTAGAAAAGCCCTAGGGCGGTTTACATCTCTCATATTCGGTAAGTACCTTATTACCCCCAAATGGGGCTTGTAAGTGACCAATTAGCGCTCTAGGGTAATAATGTAGCTACATTATTACCCTTTAAATTACTTACCGCCCTAGGGCTTTACTAGCTAGTAAAGCCCTAGGGCGGTAAGTAATTTAAAAAAAACACTTCACTCTTCAAAACGTTCGCGTACTTCTAACCATCATACTGGCAATAGACATCATGCATTCAGCCCAATGACAAAAAAGGTCGCTTCGCTATTCAGCCTTGTCTTCGTATGAGTATAATAGTCCTCAATTTTATTTTTGTAATGCCGGTTTTTTCTACTTACCTCACAATCGAGATGTAAAGCAGAGTAGTTAGCTCGGGTGTAAGCATCAATTGCAGCCCTCGGCTACTAATCTACTATTTGAAATATGTTCTGTTCCCTTCCATTCCCGCCCTCACAATGTTTCGTAACTTTATTCCACTAGTCGGAAAATGTAAATGAAAAAACTTATATGAAACTTGCTAATTACTAACAATGCAACCAAAACCTTAGCTTTAATTTAGGACAAAGCTCCTTCGCAATTTCATCGCTATCTTTTTCGACCGGAACCTTTTCGTCCTGTACCAAGATTAGAACCATCCTAAATTTGGATTCATAACTAATATTAATAATAGTATTTATTCCATTAAAAAAAGGGGTTCACTGTTATATAAATCGTAATCACAAAAAAGCATGCAAAGTAAAAATAACATAATTACGCTTTAAAACCGGCTAGGACTCGCGTAATATTTACCGGCAATATACCGGGTGGAATATACCGCCGGCCTGGATACCAGTGTTAAATATTGACAAGATGACCGCGGAGCTCTGGAACCGTGAGGTCGACTCAACAAGTGTGGTGTGTCAACAGCCCTACATACCAAAAAACGGCAGTGACAGTGACACTGAAAGTGACATTGACGTAAGTGACAGTTCGGACGAAAAAATCTGACAGACACAGCGCGACCGTCGCAGCGCCAGTTACGTGCTGCGGCCCGCGCTCGCCGCTGTGCACAAGAGTGACTCCCAGAAGAAGAACTTCAAATAAGTTCGAAACTGGTCGGAGAATATTTCCGGTAAATATTACGCGAGTCCTAGCCGGTTTTAAAGCGTAATTATGAACATAACTCGCGATAGTTTTCTATCTAAAAATAACATATTAATTATTCAGCCATAACAGTTCCATATTCGGTACATTTGTACCAAAAATCTTGTAACACAAGCCCTCACGGTAGGATACCCTGAGTCTGTGAGGGCTAGTTTACTTCGTGTAGTTGTTTGTGGCGTAATTTCTAGAGTAATAGGCATTGAGTATACAATAGGTACTGTGAGACATACAGTCCTCCTTTCTTTGGAAGTCGGTAGGAAATGGAGGAGGTACTCAATTCGACTGGATTCTTTTTATGTTTGTTACCTCATAAATTTCGACTGGGTGAACTGATTCTCAAAATTTTTCTTTGAAAGGTAGTGCTTCCCGTGTGGTCCCATTTAAATTTAATCAAATTCGGTCCAGTAGTTTTTGAGATATACTCCAATAACTGAATAGAATGGAAGTCTAAGTGTTATCTATGTACTCTCAAATGTTTATTTAATTGAATAACAATAACTATGAACGTTAAAAATATAGTCCCTTCACAGTTCCATTATATAAATTTAGTTATTATTTGTAGTCAGGCTATAAATAATTTTATTACTTGTGAATAGCAAACCAGACTCAATGTGTATACAATTTTTTAATGTTATTTTGACGGTTCAACTTACGCGGTAGGTTATAGTCGAGTAACTCGACCGGTTTCGTGACCGTCCGGGCCACTTCTTCATGGAGTACTTGCCCACCTGGCTGCGTTCGCGCTAGTACCTACTGATGTGTAATACGAAAGTTTCGATCAAGCTATGTATAAAAGTATGCAATGTCAAAACGAATAATAACTATGTAGTAGGTAGGTATAGTACTTGTACTTTTTAACCGACTTCAAAACGGTGAATTTCTCAATTCGATCGTATATTTTTTATGTGTGTTCGCGGATAACTTCGTCGTTTATGGACCAATTTTGAAGATTATTTTTTGTTTGGTAGAGTATACTTCCGAGGTCCCATTTAAATTTCATCAAATTTCGTCAAGCAATTTTGAGTTATACTCCATAAAAGTGTCGGCTGCTTTGATGATATCGTCATTGACGGTGAATGACTTTAATCCCGTAAGTAGCAAAGGTCATTAAAAGGGTGAAATAATATGTACCAAAAAATTTAACCGACTTCAAGACGACACAAAAAAGTATGAAATAACTTGTCGAAGTCGGTACGGTAAAGTCGGTGGCTTGCTCCTTTGGGGTAATTCGAAACACATAAAAAAAAGCTTTCTTGTCGCAAAAAATTTTTTACGTGCAATGGTAGGTATTCGTCCGCATGAATCCTGTAAGCCATTCTTTAAAAAGCTTGCAATTTTAACTCTGACTTGCATGTACATTTTTGGAATAGCAGTATTTGTTCGTAATCATGCTGGCCTTTTCACTACGGCAAAAGATTTATATCCACGAAATACGAGAAGTGGTCAGACTTATTCTTGAACATCCTCCGAGATTAGCTCTCTTTCAAAAGAACTGTTATGCCATGTGCATCACGGTGTACAACAAAATACCAGGATATCTGAAAGACCTTCCCTTTAGAATCTTTCGTAGAAAACTTAAGATGTGGCTGATAGAAAAACGATTCTACTGTTTGACAGACTTTTAAAATTGTTTTGAGACTACTTTGTTATTTAAGTTAATTTGACATACTCAACTATTTTAATATTTTATACATACCTAAACTTAAATACCTTTTTCTTCCTTTATAAATCTAAATGAAAAATTGTAATAAATTTATAATCACCACATTAACAATTTCACATGTGGGTTATCGACAAAATAGACTAAACGAAAATAGCTATTAAGACCTGTGTATTAATCAATTTTTCGTGAATAAACAAAAACATTTACCATGCACAAGTAGTTGGCACCTGCTTCAACATTAATCACACTTTTTGGTGTTGAAATCTGTTCTAATTTGTGGTAAAATTGTTGTGTGTAGTTTATAGCTTGGGCTCTGTACCTAAATCGTCACCATTATCTATAATGCTCTAGCAAATCATCCATCCACGTTTGTCTCAAATTATAATGAGGACGTTTAAGAAAAGTAAGTGTAAACTTAATAAAACTCCTATTATCGCGGGCCTCTCGTAATGGCGTGTCATTTAGATAAATTTCAAGTAATTTAGGACAGCTGCCTATCATAGAACGAATTAAATAAAACGTATTAATCGTTTGAACATAAATCTGTTTATTTTTCTGAATAATAAGTCATTAAGGAATAACAATAGCACAAATTGTTAACTAATATAGAATGCTATCGGGATGTGTTTTGCTATCGATATTGAATTACGATTTTTGTCTGTCTGTCTGTTTTTCGCATCACTCTGGTACGTCGGGTCAGATTTTGATGAAACTTAACAAAAGGATAACTTATGGGATAACATAAAACAATTTTTCAAATCGTATAAAACGAAAAGATTCTGGAATAAGGGATGAAAGTTAAAACATATTAAGTAAATGCATTATTTGACGGATTTTTATGCATTTTTGTCTGTGCTGTAACGGAAAGATTAAATTATATTCTCAGACGCAGAGAGTCCGTGATTCGGGTCTCAGAATTGTTTTTTTTTGTTTTAAAACTTCAGTAAAACTTTTTAGACCTTAAAATAGCCAATACTGTTTTATAACTGGACTGGAATACTGACCCAATACTATAAGTGACCGGCGCGCGATACCAGTCGCCTAGGTATACTTAACGCTAATATAAATGTATGTTATTGAATTAAATTTTAGAATGTCACATTGTGAACAATTAATCTTCTCTTATCATAAACAGAACAATAGAGCCCGTTTAAAATCTGCTACAGAACATGCAAACAGGTCAATTTTGTCTGCACTTTCATTTATTTGAATCGCTATAATGGAAAAAACATCATGGAGATGAAGATCAGAAGAACCTTTGCAATTTCCTAAAATAAATCTCAATACCAGCATCAAATGTATTTATCTCTTCTGTTTCAGATAACAGCTGTATAGCAGTGGCTGCAGTAACCATGAGAGTGTGGGGTGCTCACGGAGAATTCTGCGCTCGCCATCAATGGGAGGTCATAGTCGCAACCCTGGCCTTACTCGCCTGCGCGACCAGCGTTGAACGGAACGGCCCCGGGAACCGGTCGGAAAGGTGCGCAGGATGGGCTTCCACCTGCCCAGGTCTCGAAGCAGAGTACCAGGCGGCAGATGCAGTCATCATGACCTTTGTCCGCTGCGCTGCGTTACTCTACGCTTACTATCAAGTCTCAAATCTCCACAGAATCGCTTCAAAATATCTTCTGATTATAGCTGGAGTGTTTTCTACTTTTGCCAGTTTCATTTTTACTTCGGCAGTTGCGAGCATGTTTTGGAGCGAGTTGGCGAGCATAAAAGACGCGCCGTTTTTGTTTCTGCTCGTAGCAGACGTAGCTAGAGGTGCTAGGATGGCTAAAGCCGGGTGGTCGGCTGGAGAAGACCAAGAAAAACGCGTCGGGAGGGCTTTAGCTCTGTTAGGTCCTACAGCAACTTTGGATACGTTTCTAGCAGTGCTTCTCGTTGGGGTTGGAGCATTGACTGGTGTTCCGAGGTTGGAACACATGTGCACGTTCGCGTGCTTAGCCTTATTAGTAGATTACTTAGTGTTTGTAACTTTTTATCCCGCCTGTTTATCGCTGGTGGCTGATTTCGCATCCGCGAGGAAGGATTTAGCCCACGACGGTGGCCCGTTTTCTGAAGTAGATCTGAAACCTAATCCAGTAGTCCAGAGAGTCAAGATGATAATGGCTGCAGGGCTATTATGTGTTCATTTGACAAGCAGGTGGCCACTAAGTGACGATGGCAGCATTATGGAAGGTCCTTCTGATAAAATGGCTGCAGCGCAAAAGGAGAATGTTCTGCTACACTCTTATGTGAAGTGGTTTTCGGTTAGCGCCGACTACATCGTCATAGCAACTTTGCTTTGCGCTTTAATCATAAAGTTTATATTCTTCGAAGAGCAGAGAAACTGGGTGATCGATATGAATGATATGAGAGTAAAGGAAGTTATTAAAAACGATTTGGAGATCACGGGAAGGAAACCGAAATTCTCCCTGGGCGACGATTCCAATTCTGAAGTTTCGACGCAGACTGAAGATGCTGCGAATGCGGAAGAGGTAGAATGGCCTTTGCTGTCACCTAGCTCTTCAGCAGCTAAATTAAACGCTAAAAAGCGGCCAATGGCTGAATGCTTAGAGATATACAGATCTGAAGGAGCCTGCACATCTCTGAGCGATGAAGAAGTTGTAATGCTGGTTGAGCAGTCACACATACCCTTGCACAGATTGGAAGCAGTGCTTGGAGATCCATTACGTGGTGTGAGATTGAGACGAAGAGTCGTTGGCAACAGATTCACGACAGAAGTGGCTATCAAACAACTACCTTACCTTAACTACGATTACAGCAAAGTTCTGAACGCATGCTGCGAAAACGTCATTGGGTTCGTAGGGGTACCAGTCGGTTACGCCGGTCCTTTAGTGGTTGACGGTAAACCATACATGATCCCTATGGCAACGACTGAAGGAGCTTTAGTGGCGTCAACCAATAGAGGTGCTAAAGCCATCGGCACTAGAGGCGTGATCAGCGTTGTCGAAGACGTCGGAATGACTAGAGCACCCGCCGTGAAACTACCTAACGTCGTTCGAGCTCACGAATGCCGACAATGGGTAGACAATAAGGACAACTACGCTATGATCAAAGAAGCTTTCGATTCCACTTCCAGATTTGCACGCCTTCAAGAGATTCATATAGGAGTCGACGGTGCTACTTTATACCTCCGATTCAGAGCCACTACAGGCGACGCTATGGGAATGAATATGGTTTCCAAAGGAGCCGAAAACGCACTGAAACTACTCAAAAACTACTTCCCAGATATGGAAGTGATCAGTCTATCTGGAAACTATTGTTCTGACAAGAAAGCCGCCGCCATTAACTGGGTGAAAGGTCGGGGGAAACGAGTCGTTTGCGAGACTACAATCACTGGCGAGAGTTTAAGGACAGTGTTCAAAACTGACGCCAGAACTCTTGCTAGGTGCAATAAGATCAAGAACTTGTCTGGTTCCGCTTTAGCCGGGTCTATTGGAGGAAACAACGCCCACGCTGCTAATATGGTCACTGCTATATTTATCGCCACCGGTCAAGACCCTGCTCAGAATGTGACAAGCAGCAACTGTTCCACAAATATGGAAGTTTGCGGGGAAAGTAGGGAAGACTTGTACGTTACATGTACCATGCCTTCTTTGGAAGTCGGTACCGTTGGAGGTGGGACAGTGTTGACGGGGCAAAGCGCCTGCCTTGAGATTCTCGGAGTGAAAGGGGCGGGTGTAACGCCCGCTGAGAATTCCGCCAGGTTGGCCTCTCTCATTTGCGCCACGGTTTTAGCCGGGGAGCTAAGTCTTATGGCCGCTTTGGTCAATTCGGACTTGGTGAAGTCTCATATGCGGCACAATAGGTCTGCGATAAACGTCCAAAACACGCTGACGCTCGATGTCAAGTCGAATGCTTTGAAAGTGCCTACTTTATAACAGTAAGTTTAAGAATTTAATCTCGAATATTGAGGCTTCTGATGTTGTGGTGAATATACATATTGTAGGTGTTTGTTGATGTAAGCCACTATACATTTTATTTTGGTTAAATTATGTTATTTTTTATCGTTAATGACTTTTAATGTTGACATGTAAAGTTTTTTACGTTTGTAAGGAGCAAATCGAAAAGAATCTATAAGTGTTGAAATGTGAAATACGGTTTTATGGGTCCAGTAAATGTAATATTTTTTGCGGAAGCACCCGCTTGAACGGTAGAACGATTACTTCAGCTTTGCTATGGCGGTCCGTACTTAATATAATTTCTGAGGTAATAGAAATCTACGATAGCCTTATTTGGAACGCGCGGCCGTTTCTGTCAAGTTCATTCGACATATAATTAAATATTCTTTTGAGGATCGGGATTTTGTAATGCGTATACGCGTAAGTCTTCTTTCATGGTTTGCTTTTGAACTTGAAAAAGGAACAATACATAAATGTTTTATGTACTTACCTACTTATGACTCGTATCCTGATAATAGTAAAAAGCAGAATCTTTAAACATCTAGTGTAACGAAACAGATCGATAATAATCTATGTAAAAAATACTTAGGTTAGAAAAGGAAGAGGCAAAGAGTAATAACCAAACAGAATTCATAAATATTACTCGCTCTCTGCAGTAAAAAAATCCTAAATAGGTCCATAAAAATAAACTTTCACGTCCAAACTCTCAGAATTTTCAGCGATAACACTATATTACTTTTTAGGTAATACATAGCCAACGTATAGTACTAAAGTAGTAACCAGCAGTTTTTTCAATTGTGTTAGTATATATCTAAAAATATAAAGAAAACGTACAAAATTAACGCATTTTCGCGTTACATCGTCCAATCTAACAAGCGATTTTCAACCTTACGTAAACAATCGTAAATTATTTTAAAATAGGGGTTGGAGCGCGTCTTAAGTATTGTTCATATTTATTTATTACTTTCTGACCGTATCATGTATTGACGTATATTTTCATAGTTTTTCTCGCTCTCAGCTATTTCCACTGAATTGATATGAAATTGGCAAAATTGTATAGCCTTTGAACCCACGATGTACTTGCTGTCATTATAAAGTTCATTAAACAAATATCTCAGGCCTTAAGCTACGGTAGTACCTATTTTGCTTTTCTGACATTATTTCTACAAATAAGTTAGTATTTACTATTTACTGATTAATATTAAATGATTTGTTTTGATGTTTATACATATAACATTATTTACCGATAGAAATTAGATTTAGAATCGGTAGATCATGTAGAGAAAATAATCTGAGGGATTTATCAAACTGAATATTGGATGTATAGGTACAACATTTAAATAGAGACGAAAAAGTGACAATTATAAAGTAAAACACTGTTTTAAACTATCGCGGTTGTTCACTAAAGTTATATGATTATTAACGGGATATTTACCGTGGTAAGGTTGTGGAAGACAGTCTTCCCGTGAACATGGTGCATGTAACTGCGCCGAAATATCGGGAACTCATTCCACAACCTTACCACGGTAAATATCCCGTTAATAATCATATAACTTTAATTATAAAGTATGTAATGCGCAATGGTATTTATAAACAAGTAATTACTTAACATTGCAATTTATAGAGAGAGAAATTTACATCCTCGGACGGGATTCGCGTCTTCCGACAAAGCGTGTCGGATGCCATGACCAACTAGGCCACCGAGGCTTGAGGTTAGTAGGGCAATCATGTATCTCAGTTGCTAACAAATGTTGATTGAAATTGAAAAAAAAATGGCGGCTCTATGTAAGTTTTGTCAGCTCCAGTCATCAACTTACTAACATTTTTGCTTACTGGAGTTGTCAAAACTGACATAGAGCCGCCATTTTCAAGATTTCTATCAACATTTGTTAGCAACCGAGATACGTAATATCCCTGCCGAGCATCGAATTTTAACTCTATCTGATTTGAACCGCCTTACGGGGACGGAGTGACATCTATTGGCTTTGACAGCACTATCCAACCTAAGAGACTTTTTTTTTAGAAATACTTAAAATTTCGCATTGACATCGCAACCCTTTATACTTTTCTCTCTCTATAAATTTCAATGTTTGGTATGGCTAAGCAGGCGTTAGTGCTTTAAAAAAGTAATACTATAAAATTATAACTGTTTTAATTTGAAATGTTGCCCAACTTTAGTAATAACACTTGTAGACCAATGTAATGTTTGGGTTTGGTTTGAATATCAATTTATTATAATAATTTAACTCTATTATGTGTGTTTTACATTCGCATATTATTCGGCCTTATTTAATATTAATAATTCAGTTGTTTTCTCTACAGGTTAGTACCGATTATTACAACTCTGAATGTATGAATATGTATTTAATTTGTCGGTGCAGGCTTTACATCTTTTATCTGTGTTGTTTTATTTCTCATGTCTAGTCACTTCTCTTCGTACTTATACTTCTACTTTCCGTGATACAGTGAATATTGATTATAACTTTGGTTATGTACTGGAAACATGTCTTTTAATTAATATCCTATACAATTTAATACACAATTAGTACTATTGACGACCTCAGTGGCGCAGCGGGCGAGAGTCCGCCTGCGACGCAAGAGGTTGCGGGTTCGATTCCCGCCTTGGGACAAATTTGTGTACGATCTGCAGAAACTTGTTCCGTTGGTCTGGGTGTTCTATGTATAATAAAAATATCTATGTATGTACATATATAATGTATTAAATATATCAGTTATCTAGTACCCATAACACAAGCTTTGAGTAGCTTACTTTGGGGCTAGATGGTGCTGTGTGGATTGTCCAGTATTATTATTATTATTATATTATATTATGAGTGAGTCGGTGACGAAACGAGTATGCCAATCGCCTGATGTTAATCACCGCGCTTGCCCATAACATTTCAATGCCATTCATTAAACTACAAGAGTACAAAACCCTGCATGGCAATCTAATGCGTTCGTCTTCCTGAGACGATGTTAAATTTCTTTCTCTGGAAGCATCGTTCGACACGATGAAATATTGTTTGCACACTACTGCTTCACTGTTAACCAACTAAGGTATTATTTCGGTGGTAATGCCAGGCTGTAACCCCACAGCTGAATGTGCCGGCACGACCGGGGAAGTACCACACTCCCACATAACACCGACGTGAAGTAACATAGCTTGCTATTGCGTTTCGACGGTTTGTGGGAGGTGCAGGCCCGATTCCCCCTTCCTCATACTCCGTCCCTCTATCCCTCCAACATTTACGCCTATCTCTTCCTATCTTCCTTCCTCAAAGGTCGGCAACGCATCCTCGAGACCTCTGGTATTGCGGATGTCCGTGAGCGACGGTATCACTTAGCATCAGGTAAGCCGCTTGCTTGTTTGCCATAAAAAAATGGTCATTCCCCAAGCGAACTGTAAAAGTTAATTTTACTGTACAAAGGGACTGAACAGAAAGCGACGTCTTTCAGTCAACCTTCGGATGGAAATGAATGTTAAAGATGTACATAGTTTATATACATTCTTATAATTTATAAAACTAGATCCCATAGACTCCAGGCTCCGTGCCAATTTTTACTTATTAGCGAATTTATTACATCTAAATATAACTAAAAAGAGACAATACATACTTAGTTAAATTACTCGGCTGTATCATTTCTGAGTTTGCATCAGCATTCAGAGCAGACCGGTCTCCGCAGACAGCACGCGTTCACGAGTTGACGCATGTGGCAGCCATCGCCTTCCTCAACCATATTTGACGGAAGATGGCGACCTGACACACGACGCCACCGCCTGCAGACCTTTTCGTGAGCGTGTCTGCTCTGTATGCTCATTTACTCTGTCAAATACAGCTTAACTTAAATAACAACTTGACTAGTAGCTTGGACGTTCTCGTGCAGCTTCATTTTACTCTTCATTCTTAGACATAACTTAGGTTCTTACATTAAGATAAGATGAAGATGTTATAGCGAGGCCGAGCGAACCAAATCGCAAGCATTCGCTAGTATATACATAAACGGTCTGACTTATAAACGCTGCTTAAATTTAATTGACGTTATTAAGTACTGCGCAAAGGAAAAATGTTCTGCGCCGTTATTTAAATTTAAGCAAAGTCAAAGTCAAAATAATTTAGGCATCAAAGACGCACTTATGAACGTCAATTTTTCATTATAATGTACTTTAAAGACTCTACCGCCGCGTTCCAAAATATATAGAGCCTACTAAGAAGAAGCGCAAGAAACTCGGGGCCATTCTTTTTATATAGATGTTTACAATGTTTCTACTTAGGTACTACTAATATTTTCATTTTATGGGTGGCAGAGGAATGGCTTGCCAGAAGTGGAGTATTCCAAGCATCTTTATCTTCTATATAATGTCGGACTTTATAATAAGCTTTTTTATTAAAACGTTTTTACAGTCAACTTGAATTTGCCCTCTGTGAGCTCAGTTATGTGTTTTGGGATTTTATTGTAACGCAACAATTGTAAGCAACTTTTATATTATAAGTAAGGCCGAAAAACATTTGCAAAAAATGTCTAACATCAGTTTGTTACCTTAGCACGGCTGAACGGATCTTAATGTTAATGTGTAAATAAAATAATTGTAAATAGATAGATTACATACCTACATCCCGGGAAAAGACGGGATACTTTACATCATCCATCACCACGCGCGTGGTGATGGATGATAACGATGAAGATCTATGACTAGATAGTTACGCATATATAATTACTTTTACTAAGTCTCAGACAAAATAAAAAAGTCAAGAATGTTGTGAACAGAGAAGTGAGGCTGGTTTTATAAACTACATGTGCGTGACTCAGTACTGTCATGGTAATTCAATTTTTAAAGTTATTTAAAAAAAATATCAATAATTAATAAATTTAAATTATATGTTAATTAAAACTTTTCGTGTTGCTTCCACGCGCCGCGATAGTTCGACTGACGCGCCAAGGCGTAGTTTCGTTGTAGGTTTTGTATGTAAATATGTATGGACACGCCGCGCCGAGGCGTAGTTTCACCCGGCCTCACTTCTCTGTTTACAACATTCTGTCTTGACTTTTTTATTTCGTCTGAGTACTAAGTGCTCAACGAAACAAACTTGAATTGTGGCAGTTGATGGCCTTTATTTTTAAGTTGTAAATATTTGTCCAAGATATATTTCTTGCATGTAGGTAAGTTCTTTCTTTTTTAATATGTTGTACTTTATGTATGTCTTGTACGTAGCAAATTTTTCAGCAATTATACTAGGTATATATATTTTTTCGGTTAAATAAATCATATACCACCGGACATATCTATTTTCATCGAACAATACAATGCTCTTACGTTAGAAAGTATGTATAGTACCTACCTACCTTTGACACTGGTGAAATTGTTGTGGTTCGTCCACACAATCCACAAAGCAAATTCTTTACACCGCAACCATTTTTGAAAATTACACTCCTAAGTTTAATTCAATTTATTGACCGAACGAGCGAAGAGTCCCTGGTCTGGCCAAATTCCTAATTTTCTAACAATTTACGATGCTTTACATAAGGATGAGAATTGCTATCAGATTCGATGATGTAATGCGAAGATGCAATTGAATACGTGCTAATACTATTTATATTTATTTCGTACAATCAAATGATATTTTATTGATAAATAAGTTCACTAGCAAATTTCATTGCGTACTATATTTGTCTATAATTGAATAAAAAAACTTTTCTCACGAAGCACGAAAGAAAAATTGCAAAATTTAGGAAATGTTGCCGATTGTTTTCTATCGAGCCAAGTTTGCTCAATCGTGTATTGGCTCCCATTCTTCCAACGTATATTCAATTTATAGGTAGTTTTTTCGAATTTCGGTTATAAGGAAAATTAAGTTTTCGCGAAGTCGAATCATGAAATTTGGTCGTAATCTACTTATTTCACCTTAATCTGTCCGTATGTTTGTTAGGTTGTATGTTGGTCCTGTAAAGGTCGCATTTCTCAACAAATCTCGTCGAGATTTGAGAATTGCGAAGGTTATCGGCGATTTTGAGTGGGTGGGTACTTTTTCCTAAAAAGGAAGGGAAGTTTGCTGCGGCGCTATTTACCGACCGATTAAAAAAAATTGGTATACACGTTAGGTACCTTGCTTTAAAGAGGAATTTAGAATATGAGCATAATTGTTCAAGTGGTTTCCGAGATAATAGGTTGTGAAGTACTGCGACTAATTGCAGCTGATAAGACTGTATGCTCGCGAGGTCTATTGTTCTCAGAACTACTATGTTACGTGGCTTTGTATCCCATACACCGAACAAATGAAGAAGATGGCCGGTCAGCCAATTAATTGTAAAAATAAAGTCAATCCCAAAATAAATCTAAGGCTAAGTGTCTAAACACACTATGCCGAAGGTACGCGACCGAAGTTCCGCGGCCGATTTTACGTTCCGACGTATTCGGCTGATATGACACACCATTAGAGCCGAACTTACAGAACAAGTTACAGAATAAGTTGTCGCTGAACTTACGCCCGACCGAAGTTACTGTACGCTATAACGCAACGTGATTTTGGCATAGTGTGTCGTCAGTAATTCAAATAGCATTGCAGACGTAATCATGCCGAACTTCAGTCGCGTACCTTCGGCATAGTGTGTTTAGACACTAAAAGGAAAATAAATAACACCACAAACTATTATAAATATAATAATATTTATTCCTTTGACAAGTCATTTTTTACAAATTAACAAGATTGGTTCCTCAACAACTAATCTATCACGGACACTAACCTCGGCTAATATTTACAACTCATACAATGTCTGTACTTTAAACGAAGAGATCTCTTTACTATTTTAACAATTACTTTGATTGTGATAGTATTCAATACAACTATTTACAATTGGGACTATTTTCCATTATATTCGGGTCGTATACTTCAAGAATCCTAGAATGGGGTAATATACACCATCAACCAAAATCTATACAATATTCGGGTAACTTACCTTCAGCAATAATATACTTTATTGTTAAATCTATTGATATAAACATGTTAAAAATAAATTTAAAAACCGTTCCGAGTAAACATAAATTGGTTTCAAACTCCTCAAAGACATGTTTATGTAAAGATTTATGAATGAAACCTGGGTGCGACCACAGGCCAGTCTTACAAACGCTGCTTAACTTAAAATGCCGTTCTTATTTTGCACTGCACACAGCAAAATTGTCTACAGTGACAGTTTAATTTTAAGCAGTCTATAAATAAGGCCATATGTCTTCAAGACTTTAAAACCATGAGACGTCTAAAAATAGACCGGTGTATATGGATAAGTTGACTAGAATCTATAATAGTCAGACTTTAGCCGCATTAAAATAATAGTGCAGTGTATACACATAAGCAGTAGTAAATTTCTTGACTACCCATTTATCTATATATTATCTTTTATTAAACAACAAAACAGAATGACTGAGATGCTTTTAATTTTATCAACATTAATTAACCTAATTTAAGTTGACTTTTATGTGGACGTTTAGGCCCAAAGTCAAAGCAATTGAAATGTATTATATATGAGAAATCGAACAAAATAATTATTAATTATTGATTGGTCAATTTCGAATTTGTTTATTTCCGATTCTAGAAAATCCTCTGAATATTGGCTGCGCTGTCCAAGAATTAAACAATTTCTGGAAGCGCAACGCTGCTGTTTCAATGTTAGTAATTCCCCTGTCAAATCTCTGCTCATATTAAGAACAAACTTATATCGAACAGACATTTTTGTTCAGTTAAGTCTAAAACCTACATTGTATACACTATCACAATCAAACTAACAAACTATTCACAACGGATCTTAAAGTGATTTTTACAAAATAAAAGGAACGCCCTATGCGGTGCTCTCGCCACTAAAACGCGGCTCGCTGCACCTTGTTCCTTGAGAAATACATTGAGATTTCTTATGTAGAAATGCGTTTCGCGTCACTATCACAGATACGACCCGATAAAAAAACTATTAAAAACAAAATAAATAAAGAAACTTTACAGTTATCAGTGAAGTCTCACTGGACGCAAAATCTACAAGGGAGATGTGGACTGTGTATATAAAGTTTTTGAATTCTGAAAAAAATATGCATCATTTTTATACATTATACGATATGAGAGTGTATAAGAGATTCTCTTAATAGGAAAGAAATCACTAGTAATGATGTCACGGATAGCAATGTTTCTTCGTTTTTGAACAAATTTAAATTTTGTTTACTGACTTCCTTTTCCTATATTATGCAAAGAAATACAACACGTTTGAAATCAGTCAACAACTTTATAGCAGTCTGCTCAACTCTTTCATTTTTTTTATAGGGTCTTCTCAGTGACATCAACGCTGCTAAATTATAAACCTTAATCCATGAACATAAAGATAAAATCGTTTTGAAAAGTTTCCTGTATTTACCGGTTCATGAATTCAGGTTTGGCCCTTATAATTAATTTACCCGCACAATGAGAATATCGCTTACTGTAAGGTTGTGGAACCTTAACGGGGTAAAAATTTATAAAAACAAAAACCCTATTTCAATAAATACACAGCAATTTTCTCACATCTCGGGGTTCAGTTACTAATGTAAACCTGAAGAGTGGAGTTAGTTATCTATACAATAAAATGTTTTGACATTGACAGCTATATGTTATTTGAAATGTACATAATTCGGTATTGAATAACCGGAAAGGTGACAATTTGTGCCTTTATTTTACAATGGAATCCAGATTTCGATAACAGTAATGTATTTAGCAATTCCTTGCTGAGGTTTAACACCTGGCAATAACAATGCAAGCAACATTCGACGTTATGCAGGCGGATTTTAGAGCACATTCACTTTGATCACAATTTGGGATGTCGACTATGGTGAACGGATAAAAAAAAACATGGAAGCGTTAGTACTAAAATGTGACCTTAAGTAGACTGTCTAATAATTTAGTGAATCTAATGGTAAATCATACTTAGAAAATCCATAGAGTAGAAGTAAAAACACAGGTCTTGGCTTTAGAATTTCAATGTTTCATTTCTGAATTCCATGCCCATGGACATGGAATTCAGAACCGCTTACATACGATTACGATAATGAGGATAAGATGGCCATAGGTTCGACCTCTTTTTCATCAGACCACTAAAGCACACGAATTGTGGCATCCCCCGATTGTGTTATCATTAGGTTTTTGTATTGCCCCCGTATGGTAGCTAATTTAAAGACGGTCACGTATTCACGTCAAAATGAAATTCACACTTACTTCACTAATCGTATGTTTTACCGAGCAACGCGTGCGATTAAATGGAAATAGTCTACACGAGTCACATTGTTAGTTCAAAATGCTTCCATGTGTTCGTTTATCACACCATAGAGCCCCGGTGGACGCCTACGCGTCCCTCGCGGGTGCTGAAGGGTGCGGGTGTGATCGCGCCCGTAGCCACGCGCGGAAGCGGTCACGCCGTGCCGCATGCAGTCGCGGGTGTGACGAGCGCGCAGCCGCTAAGGCTCCGGGCTGGTACAGTTGTAGGGGACGGAACGCCAGTAGTCGGCATCTGGAATAAACACACATATTTCAATAACAGAGTATTTTAGAAGCGCTCGCAGCGGAGCTTTGTTGCTAATAGATTTATATTATTTAATACTTGTGAACGAGCAATTCTTCTATATAACATACAGGGCTCGAACTGATTCCATGGTGAAAAATACTGATGTGACTGAGCAAGCACCTAAAATACTGACCATTTACTGACCAAACCTCGAGAGGTACTGACCCTTCATCGACCAATTTACCATTGAAATATGCATGTGTTAGTTATACAGACTGACTGGTTGAACACTTTACATAAACAAGGACATGATAATTCATGGTCACATGAAACGTTTAAAAAAATAAAATTAAAAAAATACCGTTAAACTACAGAGGAAACCTTCATTCTATGAATGTGCTATAACTCGAAAATTATGGACACCGTCCGAACGGGGTTAATGACCCAAAGCGCCGCGCCGCGTTCAAAGGAATCAAGCTGCGTCCGAACGGGGTTAATGACCCAAAGGGCCGCGCCGCCCGCGCGCATCAAAGGATGCCGCGATCGTCGGCCGCCCGCCCGGCCGCGCCGCGCTTTTATTACTACAAGCGCGCCGCGAGTGACCATGTTTATTGTTTTGAGTAGACAATTAAAGTTAAATTAGGTAAATATTAGGCACCTACTTTTTTTTCTTAATTAGAACGAGAATCGAGTACTGAGCACTATATATCAATATGTAAAGTGTTCAACCAGTCACCCTGTATATGTATGCTAGTCATTCTATTTAATATTCTCAAAGTTGTAAGCAATAAACATAAATAAAGAGACCAAACATATGTAATTGGTCTCATTTTTTAAAAAGAGACAAAAATAAATACAAGTACAATTTGAAAAATTAAATACCGTCTTCCATGCTATTCAATTATTGAATTGTATCTCCAAAAAACTACTAGACCGAATTTGATGAAATTTAAATGGGACCAGCTTTCAAACAAAAAAATAATTTTGTGAATCGGTTCACCCAGACGAAAGTTATGAGGTAACAAACATTAAAAAAAAACTATGCAATCGAATTGAGTACCTCCTCCTTTTTGGAAGTCGGTAGAAAAATACGAGTGAGTGAGGAGAGGCGTCCCAAAAAACTTCAATAAACTTACTTTATATTCAATTTCAACACATGCAATCTACAAAATCGCCACTTTTATGGAAACGTGGCCTTGAAATACTGACTTTACTGAACGTTTCTCATAAAAACTGACTTTTACTGACCATTTTCGACCCCTGAATGTATCGCTTCGGCCGTCTACGTAACCTTAGTGCCGTAACCAGTTACGAATGAGGAAATTATTATATATACGATAATATATAGTATTTTCCTATAAACGAAACCTACGAGTTACGTAAGAGATTTTTGAATAGCAGAACATGCAACAAGGTTTTGTTAAGATTGGTTGAAAAATGCGTCCTGGGCCTACTTCCACCTCTGAAGGTAGTAATGTTACAACCTTACCTTTAAATTTGGTGTCAATATAGCAAGCTTAAAATAGTAATGTATTACGATAGACGTTTTGGTGACATAGTATTAAATATTTCACTAAATTTGCGTAATTTGCAGTGACTTTTCACACTAAGTTTCATTGTCCATTGTCAAATTTTAGAAGATCTGTACTCCCATGTTTTAAAGTAGTCATTGTTGCAACCTTACCATTCAATTTGGTTGACCGTTTCGCGTCGTTGGGAGTACGATAGTAAGTATGATTATTGTAAGCTTGTTACAAAACGCTCCTGATTTATGATAGTTTCGTAAAAGGTGGGAGTAGGCCCCCTGTACATACAAACTAACAAACATACGGACAGATGACTCAATTTGGCAAGTTAAAGCAGATACGCTACGGTCGCTTCGCTCACTCGGTCAATAAAGATGTATCGCTTTAATTATAGCAAGTATATTGTTTTCTCAGAAGTTAAACATACAACTATAAACAACTCTATTGCTTAATAGAGAGAGATCTATAGAGAAGTACGATCGGCCTAAGGGTTCGGCTTGTCTTATGAGGTTCATCATCATCACCATCTCAGCCGTAGGACGTCCAATGCTGAACATATGCCTCTCCCATGATTTTCCAAAAGGACCGGTTGGAAGCGGCCTGCATCCAACGTCGTCCTGCGACCTTTATCAGGTTGTCTGTCCACCGTGTGGACGTGGACGATCTACGCTGCGCTAGCCGCCCCATCGGCCATCTGTTCTGCGTGCTATGTGCCCTGCCCACTGCCACTTTAACTGGCTAATTCTGGGGTATGTCGGTGACTTTCGTTCTTCTACGGATCTCCTCATTTCTGATTCGATCACGTAGAGAAACCCCGAGCATAGCCCTCTCCATAGCTCGTTGTGCGACTTTGAGCTTATCTATGAGGCCCATAGTAAGAGACCACGTTTCAGTGCCATAAGTCATCACTGGTAACACACATTGGTCGAAGACTCTTGTCTTGAGGCACTGAGGTATTTTTGACGAGAAGACTTCGCAAAGTTTCCGGAACTCTGCTTATGAGTTTATCACGTAAAGTTATCGTCCGTAAACCGACTTTACAACCATTTTTATACCAATAAATGATTCGATGAACGATAAAAAATGAATTCCTTGTACAGAACGCTGGTTTAGTACGGAAACGGAAAAAATGATATTCGTACGAAACTGGTTTCGTACAAAGATTATTTTTTCCTCATTCGTAACTGGTTACGGCACTAAGGCTAGCTAGGCTTCATTTTTAGGTAACGTCGTTTTATCCGTGTTTACAAACAATAAAAAACTGTTTACAAAAACAGCACTGAAGCTACTTGACACAAGATGGCGTTGTTAGACCAAGAAAATCAATAAAATAGTTTACTGACAAGCAAAGCTCGGTCCGGTCTCCAGGTCTAAAATAAAACAGAACACAACTCACCGTAAATTACTAGACATTGCACACTCTTCGGAGTCATGAAGCCGAGGCGGTTTACGTCTGCGATGGGTGACCGTAGCAGGGCCATTACCCACTCCGGGCAACGAGTGAGCGTTGTGTGTGTACCCACCACATCTGCGGATAAAACAGTTCTTGTTAACATATTCACAGAGATATCATAAGGGCTTGGTTTAAGGTAATAGTTCAGATGGCCGTTCTTAAACATCTTCAAAGTATTTTCGGATTTAATAGGTTTTGAACATTCATCACGGTATATACTACTATTGAAGTTATTTCTCTTATCCTCATCAACTTCAACTCATCATTATACTCAAAATCAAAATGGCGGATTTCGCTTTTTTTTCGCAACCACTACAGAAATACCGATTGTTTCAAAACGGTTCATTACTTATACGTGATATAAAAAGAGATAAACAGAATAAACTATGTTTAACATTATTATCCTGCACTATTTGTATGTTTTATAAGATAACATATTGAATTTCTAGCACTAAGTTATGTTTACGAACAAAACCGTTACGTTTCATATTTGAATATCATGTCTGAGAATAAACGAAATTCTTTATAAAAGATATTGAAATTGTAAAAGTTCATATTTTATAATGATAAAAATAACAATTAGCTAACCTCCTCATTACTTTTCCACTTCCATTATTTTTTATTCAATTTATGTCAAACAATCATCTTCGCACACTGACAAGCTGCACGTACTTAGGTACTCTATAGGCCGACTTGGAACACAAAATTTTTTTTTTTTTCATGGTCCGGTTTGTGATTTTGGATTTTATAGGAAGAACATATATCTAGCTCTCTTCGTCTCATACATTTTACCGATCGAAAAAGCAAGACAACAACAATATAATGCAAAAACGAACCACAAGTCCTCGAGAACAGATCTGTTCACCTTATGAGCTTACTAGTACAATGTAAAATTGGACAGTATTGTTGACCTTACATCTCAGGCGGTTTAATATAAACATTAGCCAACTATTACAGCTCTACGGAGCCAGGGCTGTATAACAACATATATCCATATTATTTTAACAATAATGGTGGCAGGATAGGTGGCTCGCTAAGATATAACTACTGTGCACACCCGAGGATACATGCTTGGCAAGGATATAAGAAATGCAGCAGTTGGTCTTTGTTTCATCGAATTGAAGATGTCTTTATCTAGAACCGTAAAAAAGCTTCTGCTTGTTGAAAATTCAAATTTGAGTCTTTCGACGTAATCAACGCACACCTTTTAAGATTTTGCATTTTTATGTAATTTATGCATAGGATTCCATAAAACTTCCCTAACAAAAACTGCACTAATTAATTGATCATCCATTTTACTGCGGAATGTATCCTGAAGAAAAAACAGACACGCTTGTTCGCTTGGATAGCGAGGCGAGCGAGAACGGTGTGAACAACGCAGCGGTAATACGTACATTCGTTCGCTTGGATAATTCATCCTGGCACCTAGCGAGCCACCTATTGGTGTGAATGTACACTAAGCGAAAGCCAATATCTTGGGGATGCGATTTCTACTACTATTTACAATATATCTTCGATAATACCATTCAAGTCATAGTACATACCTCGGTCTAGCGTTCCTCATAAGAAACACCGGCTTGGACCTGTTAGACGGCAGACTGCGTCGCGCGTCCGGTCGCGCGTATCGCTCCTTGTACAGCGACCAGGACGCGAGTCGGGACGCCGCGCAACCGTTGGTAGCACCCCCCACCGACTGTATCAACAACAACTCTTTAATTAATGGTGGGGAATAAACTCAACAATGGCTATCGTTTATTTTTTTTAATTTTCCTACATTCGTGTTTCTACGAGTTTTGATGTGTATTATTGGTAGATTATTAATTATTATTCCTTTTATTCAAAAAAAATCACGAATTTCATCCGGTCCTTTACAAAGGAATAAGTGGGGCTGTAGCCAACACTTAGAGGCCTGTTTGGTATAAAAACACAGAAACTTGTGACATGGTATATCTATTATAAAAATATTATTATTAATTATTATAATTCATACAATTTAATAACAAATTCAAATTTATTTATTTGTAAGAATTTTGGGTAAGTTCACACAATAGGAGCCAAGTTCCTAATGCTAAGGTTCCATCAAAATTCTACCTTAATAGGCGTACAAATATTAATTTAATGAAGATTACAATATTATTGACAATAGAATGAATAAAACGATTGCATACATAACTAACATATTTAAATGATTGTCATTTCATATTCAATTAAAATAATAATTCATTAATGTCAAAGTAAATAGCCTTACAAAACCTAATAATAAAGTAATGTCCAGAATGATGTCAATAAAGCTATAGATAAATCTAAGTAGTAGCAATTAATTACATATATTTCTATCATTTAAGAAGTTCTTTGACAGAATAATAACATTAGTTAAGAATCTGAAAATTGTCCTTTTAAATAAGTTTTGGTTCGTTTATAAACGGTGGGCAAAAATCCAATAACGGCTATCGTTGACTTTTATTAGTTTTCCTACATTTGTGATAGAATAGATTCTTTGTGTATGGCCTCTGCGACTTGATTTGTGTGTCGCAACTTTGCCAGTATCTGTTACATGATAGTTTCATAAAATGCACGAGAAATTAAAGTAAACTCTGTTTTAAACTATCACGGTTGTTCACTAAAGTTATATGATTATTAACGGGATATTTACCGTGCGCCGTTACATGCACCATGTTCACGGGAAGCTGCTTCCCGTGAACATGGTGCATGTAACTGCGCCGAAATATCGGGAGCTCATTCCACAACCTTACCACGGTAAATATCCCGTTAATAATCATATAACTTTAAAGTAAACTTTTAGAATATAGTCGGTGATTAGTAGAGAGAATCAAACGAAGTATTCCACTGCAGTGATAAAATAAAACACACAATAAAACCACATAAATAAGAATCAAATTCATTAAAATCTTTACCAATATTTACAAAATAAATATTTACGAAACACATATTATATAATAATTAACATTATATTTCAATTTTGTTCGAGTAATAGTAGTGGATTATTTACCCGTCCCTTGTCTAGTGTTATTCGGTTTATTTCCGAACTACGCATAAAAGTTCAAACAAAAAATACTACTCTTGAATAGTTTGACCAACTAAAAGCAAGTTTATACTGATGGAGTGTGTTGGATCTGATAAATTAGATTACAAACTCGAGTTATAAAAATGTGTATAAAATTTGTGTATGCGCAACATGGCTTAGCACTTTTTTAAACGTAACATGGTGTACGCGTGACACGCGACGCGTTAACCGTTAAGTATTTGTTATGGTGCACGAGTGAAGGAAAAGTGTACACCAATCATGAAACATTGTTCATGTGTGTTGTTATCAATCGCCTTCAGTTTTAGTAATGCATCCATCGCATTACTAGAACGTGACTTGGACAGGACAGTGACTTAATAACATACTTATTTATATTATATTTTATGTGACTACTACATAACTACTTGAATGAAACTATCATAATAAAATTAGCTTGAGGAATGGCAAATGCATAAACGTACGAATCCAATTATAAAGGAAAAAGACTTTGTAAATCTGTCAGCCTCCTCGTTACATCTAAAGCTTAACCTTCCTATACCGTGATAGTTAAAAAAAAAGATTTATGAATTAAACTGACGTTTATTTACGTCTCTGGGACGCAACGGGTTAAATGAGGTGAAACTTATTGCAACTTCAGTCGAACACCCTTTTGTATTAAGGTTGTTAACACTTTTATGGTTGGCTTTTGTATATTTTTTTATCACCAAAATACAAAAAGCTATTTCTTTGACAAAGTACTCTTGCAAAATCATCGATCATCTACAATACCTATTATTAAAACTATTGTAGGATTGAAAAATAAAAGAAAATGACTCACAGTTGTGAACCACCTTAGGTCATTTATGTACCTAAATAAAATAAATATGTAAATATAACCTGCAAACTCTGAAAACTCAATGTACGAGGGTTAGAGTTATAGAGCAAAAAAGAAAATTTAAAAAAAAAACTCACTTTTATTTTTTATAGTATTACTTTTTAAAAGCACTAACGCCTGATTTAGCGATCTCAAACATTGAAATTTATAGAGAGAAAAATTCCATCCTCGGACGGGATTCGAACCCGCGTCTTTTGACTCTCCGTGTCAGACGCCATTGACCAACTAGGCCACCGAGAATCTGGTCCGAGCATCGAATTTTAACTCTCTATTTGACTAACCGTCTTGCGGGGACGGAGCTACATCTATTGGACAGTTTAACTCACTTTTATGCTTATAACTTCATTAATTTTTAATTTAGCGCAAAAAGTTATATAAACATATTTGTAGGCAAAACAATTTGCTACAAATTATGACTTTACAATTTTTTTGTAAGACGCTTAGTTTCTGAGATATCGCGAAAAAAGTGTTTTCACCCCTTTTTCCAAGATGGCGGCCGGGGGACAAGGGTGGCGACCCCACAAACTTGAGGTTAAGCTTCTATTGACCCCCACACATGTCCCAAAAATAAAATTGCGTCCTCTAAAAATGCAAAACTCATGTAACATTTCAATGTACTATTATTATTATTCTTATCAACTCTATACTATAATGATTTCCCCATTTGTTGAATTGTTAGTTAGTAACCCTGCCTCCGAAACTTGAGTCCCAGGTTCTAACCTAGCCGGGGCAAATAATTATGTGATGACTCGAAATGTTTTCTGGGTTTGGGATGATGTGATGTGCGTCCATACCTCCCACGGCACAGGGAATCCTTGAGACAACTCAAATCAAATATAGTGCGATTCACTTGTACAATAAGCTAAACTAGCGAAATAAAATGTAATTATGGTAGTTCTTATTCTGTTAACACTAAAATTCAAATTCATGTAACACTTAGAATTACATTAACATTCGTGTAACAATGAATTACATTCTAAAATTCAAATTCATCTAACACTTAGAATTACATTAACATTCATGTAACAATGAATTACATTCTAAAATTCAAATTCATCTAACACTTAGAATTACATTAACATTAATGTAACAATGAATTACATTCTAAAATTCAAATTCATCTAACACTTAGAATTACATTAACATTAATGTAACAATGAATTACATTCTAAAATTCAAATTCATCTAACACTTAGAATTACATTAACATTAATGTAACAATGAATTACATTCTAAAATTCAAATTCATCTAACACTTAGAATTACATTAACATTCATGTAACAATGAATTACATTTCTAAAAATAGGATTAAGCCTTTACATACCATTGACGTAAATTTACGTGCGTTTCATTCATAAATCTTATGTCTTAACTATCACGGTAGGTATAGGAAAGGTTAATCTATTCAATTTTGTGTATGTTTCCGTTAGTTCAGCGAGCACCAAGTTACGTGACCACTAATCTGTCTGAAAACCCACAATTGAAGAGAAATGTCTAATTTGAGTGCTGTCATTCGGAAGTGTTACACTAATTTGGATTTTAGCTTCAACAGAATAAGCAATATTTATATTATATTAACGGGGCTTAATCGCGTTAGTAATAGTATTTATTTACCTCGACGTTTCGATCAAGTTGCATTGATCGTGCCATTTTAATCCCCATTAAGCTCCGTTAATATAATATGTATATATGTGTTCACATCGCGAAAGTTTAAAAATTACTATAGAATAAGAAAAGTCTTATTTTAGAGTGTTTTTAATTTAGAGAATGCTTACAGAATTGACACCATTGTTCCGAACGCATGAAATGTATCGCCAAAGAATCGCGTTCCATACAAATACTATAAACAACTAGAATTTCCGAGATCGTGAAGTGAAAATATGAGGGCAAATGAAATGAAATGGTTTCTGTATAGGACTACGGGGGCACTTACAAATTGTCATATCACATTTAATATTTCTTAAATCTACAACCGGATCGGAACGCGACCACGACTGAGAAGATCCGGCAAGAAACTCAGCGGGCTTGTCTTTTAAAAAATTTTCGTATCGCCAATTTCTTAATGTATATAACAAATGTTCGTTCATTTTTAGCTCCAGTGCCTTACAAAAGAAACCATAATAAACACATGTGGTATACAGCAAGACGGACCGAAAATCCTACAGACGTAAAATGTAGTTGACACGGACATTGCATCCGCCGTTAGCCTTAACCGCGGGCGCGGCCGGTGCCAACCCTTCACCCCTATTCCGAGGGTAGTTTATCTAGGCTCGTGATAAAATCAAAACATAATTATGTACGTTTCGTTTAATAATTTCGTGTGAGCCATAGCTTATATATTTTTTTTATTATTATTATAACTATCCTCCACAGACTCCAGGGTCCGTGCCATATTTTTTTTTTTGGCAAAGTTATCAAATCTAAATACAATACATACTTAATTAGAGGACATTTATGTTAAATCTTGATGATTTTTATTGTGAGGATTTTTATGTTAAACTACTTAAACCCTTTGCGTCCCAGAGACGTACACATACGTCAGTTTCATTCATAAATATTTTGTTTTAATTATCACGGTATAGGAAGGAATAAGGACTATATCGTTTCTGAGTTTGCATCAGCATTCATAACTTATATTGAAAGCGAAAAGTAAACCGCGGTCGGCGTTGAATTTATTATGGTCATTTGGTTTAGCACTTGTCGTAAGTAGCATGACTCGATGCCCAATGACTGATCAGTTTTGGTAGTTCTATCAAATATAATACAGCAATTAAACAAGTAATGTATTTCGTTATTTCCTGTTAGTTTTATTTCTCCGAATGAAAATTACTGGTTGAAAGAGACTTAAAAGCCAATGTCTAAGGTTGACGAACGCAGTGCAGTAAACAAGGCTACAGTTGAAGCCGTGAGTGATACTGCAACTGTCTACCACTACTGACTGTAAAATTTCCAAAGTATGTACTACCTATGTCATTTTCCAACAAATTTGCAATTTTTTTTTAATTCACGTCAATATCTTTAGAACCAATATTGATGAAATTCAAATGAAACAAATTATAACAAATTTAACTTCCAACAGAAAAAAATAATTATTATATAATTAGCTCACAATTGGCAAATAAATCAAAACACAAAAATCCCTTACAGCTGACTTCACCAACTTGATTACTAAAAACTATACACAGTATAATCCGTTTAGTGATTTTATTATCATTCTCAGTGACCATGTGGATTCCCTGTGTCGCAGGAGGCATGGTTACACACATTACCACATCACAAACAAACAAACATTTATACTCAAAATATATGTTCCCCGCAACTTGGGACCAGTTGCTTCGAAGGCAGATCACTACCAACTATGGGGTTGTAGAGTCATGATTGAACTTTGATGCAGTATATTTACCTGGTTGGTAGGAGACAATCTGGAGTTGTCTTGGTTATGATTGGGAGATGTTCTGCCTTCCCCGCTCGCACCTTCCAGCAACTCAAATGTCACTTTGCAGTCGTCTCCGCCATACTGTACACAAATAAACAAAGCGCATTGATAAAGATGTCCTTTGATAAACGGCAAACAACAAAGTTCTCTATGACGAGGTACGAATAACTTCAAACAATATAAAATTAATGAAGATAAGAAAAGTCAAAACATAGTGTAGGATGATAGGTAGACATCAGTAGGAAGGCAGCATGCTGTATCACCACTGACATTCTGTCAAAGGCACATCGCATGTTCTCTCATCATCGTCTCTATGAAATAGTGTAAGGTGATTGGTAGACATCAGCAGGAAGGCAGCATGCTGTATCACCACTGACATTCTGTCAAAGGCACATCGCATGTTCTCTCATCATTGTCTCTATGAAATAGTGTACGGTGATTGGTAGACATCAGCAGGAAGGCAGCATGCTGTATCACCACTGACATTCTGTCAAAGGCACATCGCATGTTCTCTCATCATTGTCTCTATGAAATAGTGTACGGTGATTGGTAGACATCAGCAGGAAGGCAGCATGCAGTATCACCACTGACATTCTGTCAAAGGCACATCGCATGTTCTCTCATCATTGTCTCTATGAAATAGTGTACGGTGATTGGTAGACATCAGCAGGAAGGCAGCATGCTGTATCACCACTGACATTCTGTCAAAGGCACATCGCATGTTCTCTCATCATCGTCTCTATGAAATAGTGTAAGGTGATTGGTAGACATCAGTAGGAAGGCAGCATGCTGTATCACCACTGACATTCTGTCAAAGGCACATCGCATGTTCTCTCATCATTGTCTCTATGAAATAGTTTAAGGTGATTGGTGTATAAAATGTAATGTGTGTATACTGACCACTTTCACGAGGAACGCGGTGTGGTTCTGGCGCAGATAGCGCTTCGCGCGGCGCACGTAGCCGAGCGAGCCGCGCATACCGCCGCGGGAGGCAAGCTCCGCCGCGCGCACTGACCATGGCTCCGATACGCAGTGTTGTAGCTGCAATAAAATAAAATAAATAAATTGCCACTAACGTAAAAATATTTCACACTCAACTTACTTATAAATTATGATGAATGAGAATGTAACCACGGTATTAGTTAGTAGTTAGGTATTGGAAAGAACTAATATTTACACAAATTTAAATAATTTATGGCTCAATTTTTTGGATTTGATTCATGACAAGATTTTCCAACTCTTAATGACCAAAGAAATTTCCAAACTTTCTCTGGATCTTCTTCTATATCTACAAATCTTGTACATACAGAGTTGTAGATATAGCGTCGTTGGGCATCCCTACGCACCATATTGCAGCGGTTACGGATATTGATATATCGCGATTTATTTGCATCACTTGGTCGACACTTACATTTTGATTATGTCCAGGTCTTTTTGTGCTGTAGGTTATCTCTTCCGTCAGACAAGGTGCTGGCACGTGTTTCGTTGTGACAAGCCTAAGAGAAGCGTGTATGTCGTACAACTGAATAATTTTATTATAGAATTGAATACAGCTAGTTGGTCATTAATTGATGTAGCACACATTACTGGTGACCAGTCTCTATTATATATAACGATTAATTCTAAGTCATGTTAATGGCACTGCCAGATGTTTTTTACCGTCGCGCAGTTCAGACGCACAGTTACTGATACAAACTTCAATAAATTCAGTGCATAGTTAAAAATGTTAAAAAAATACTTGTAAACTAAAAATAATAAAATATTGCACAGTATTTATCTGGCACCTTGAAGAAAAAATCTTATATAAAAAATCTTTCGTTTCGTATTTCTCAATGTTTTGAACGACAACTACTATATTTTTTGTAATCAGTAAAAATATAATTTATTAAATTAAAGAAATAGGTACCTAGATTTTTATTACCCGTGCGCCTTATTTTATATTTTTTTTAATCTATTAAACTGCAACAAAGTGATCATGTTTACAGACGCACGCTTGTTCCTGTTACGGCCAGTGCTTCACCCCCTCAAACACCTAAAAGCTTGCTCTTGCATAACCTTAACACCGCAATTGTCATGGACAAAATGCTAATAAATGTAAAAGTAATAACCAAAGTTTTGAAAATTGTTCCGTTCTACTAACCTGCCTGACAGCAATAGAGACAAGTTTATCCAGGGTATACGCTGGATACGCCTTGATGCCCAGCATCTCTCTCGCAGCGTCCTCATACGCTGAAGCCTCCATATTCCCATCCAGAACTCCCTTCACCAGCTCCAACAGGACGCTGTAGTACTCCGATGGAGATGACACGTCTGCTGGGAGATCTGCAATGGATGATGGAATAAGCATAAGTATTTCTGTTTCTTCCAATTGCTTGGAGGATGTTTATTATTCTAATTAATATTATAAATGTTAGTGAGTTTGATAAGCTTTCACACCGAAACACTCTACATATAAGCCATGTTTTCGTTATGCATGATGTTTTCCTGTAATTGAACTTTAGCTATAATTTTTCTATTAACTCTGTATGAAATGTTTAGTTTAGTGTTGGTGTTAACCACACACTTTGCAGTAGAAAAGTAGGTCGATTTCTGCGAAATCTATTGTATTATTGGCCAAATATGGAGAATCAACGGGTTAAGTCTGTTAGAAAGTATAATATGACTGAAAAAATAAAATAATATAAACGGCTGAACGGATCGTAATGACATTTAGCAAGCAGATATACTATATCCTGGGAAAGAACATACTTTTCATCATCACCACGAGGGTGAAACAGAGGAGCGCAGCAAGTGTTTGATACAAGTGCTTTTTGTGCCCGAGATAGTTGCTGTTCTCCTCAGATCGTTAAGATTTAACATTCAGGGGCCTTACTATCAGCTCAGCAGGACTTCTAGAAAACTGCCCGGCTTAATAGTACCATGACAACGATATAGCAAGCCTGCCCAGGCCTACCAGGCCTGCCAGTTCACCTGTTTTTTGAATGGACTCTCGTTAACCTGACGCTCTAAATCCACTTAGTTTATTAGTTTGAAAATGTCTAGCCGTCTGCAATATTGGTTATAATAAATTGTTAGAATGTCAGAGACAATATTATCTGTTCACTTTTGAGGAAAACAACATTCAAACAGCTCAGTTGTTATCATTGTTAGACATTGATATGTTTTTGTAATAGTTCTTTACGTTTTTTGTGTGTATTTTATGGCAATAAAATAATTTCTATTCTATTCTTTTCACCTAAATGAGAGTCATGGTATGATTTCATTCAAAACCGTTTAAGCCAGGTTTAAGAACTGCACAGTACTAGCATGGTTTTACAAAGCTGATAGTAAGGCCCCAGGACTGCATTAGTAACCAGAAGACATAGATGATATGATTTGAACAATAAGATTGGTAACGTGTATTGAACCAATAGTCTAAAACAAATTTTCCAATTTTTAAGAAATAAATTAGGTACCAATCGGACTAGATTCGAACCCACATATTCCAACCACCCATATCACACTCCTGTCAGATTATTTAGCCCGTTCAACTGGGTGAGAGATTTAATCTTTATGGTTGTATCGTTTGGTTCGTTTGGCTATAGGTGTCCCACAACTCAGTGTACAGTGTGGCAAAGGCCTCCTCCAGTAGTTTCAATTGCTTCCAGAGCTTCTTCACTCCCGTCAGAGGATATTATTAACTTACATACATACATACATACATAAAATCACGCCTCTTTCCCGTAGGGGTAGGCAGAGACCACGGATTTCCACTTACTACGATCCTGACATATCTCTTTCGCTTCATCTATACTCATCAATCCTTTCATACATAAGCGTCGGTTTAGGGTACTTTTGACCTGGCCTTTTTTCAGAACGTCTTCAATCTGATTTCGGAACGTTCGCCTAGGTCTTCCCCTTTCAACACTTCCGTTTACTTGTCCCATGTATACCTGTTTAGTCATTCTCATTTCATTCATTCTCTCCACATGTCCAAACCATTATTAACTTTTACTTCCTAAATTGCAAAACATAGCTGTTACATTAGTATGATTCGCCCCGTAATTTAATTTGCTCAACATAGTTTTTACAATACAGCTCCGTGGCAGAATATTAGGCCCTGCGATGGTACCTTCCAAGACAGACACTTGAAGAAGTATCCACTACCTAGTTACTTGATTGTGACCAGGGTATCAGCACAACCAAGGAGCCCCTGGTATGATAGACTCGATACTCAATGTAAGGATTCCTATAAGGGTCCTATGATTTATACTCGATACTCTAAAATACAGAATGAATAGCATAACTCCAGTATGGTTACTTCATAGACAAAAGGTTGTTTAATGATTTTGTGATTGATTATTGCTTAATAGTGTAAGGTGATTGGTAGACATCAGTAGGAAGGCAGCATGCTGTATCACCACTGGCATTCTGTCAAAGGCACATCGCATGTTCTCTCATCATTGTCTCTATGAAATAGTGTAAGGTGATTGGTAGACATCAGTAGGAAGGCAGCATGCTGTATCACCACTGGCATTCTGTCAAAGGCACATCGCATGTTCTCTCATCATCGTCTCTATGAAATAGTGTAAGGTGATTGGTAGACATCAGTAGGAAGGCAGCATGCTGTATCACCACTGGCATTCTGTCAAAGGCACATCGCATGTTCTCTCATCATCGTCTCTATGAAATAGTGTAAGGTGATTGGTAGACATCAGTAGGAAGGCAGCATGCTGTATCACAACTGGCATTCTGTCAAAGGCACATCGCATGTTCTCTCATCATCGTCTCTATGAAATAGTGTAAGGTGATTGGTAGACATCAGTAGGAAGGCAGCATGCTGTATCACCACTGACATTCTGTCAAAGGCACATCGCATGTTCTCTCATCATCGTCTCTATGAAATAGTGTAAGGTGATTGGTAGACATCAGTAGGAAGGCAGCATGCTGTATCACCACTGACATTCTGTCAAAGGCACATCGCATGTTCTCTCATCATTGTCTCTATGAAATAGTGTAAGGTGATTGGTAGACATCAGTAGGAAGGCAGCATGCTGTATCACCACTGACATTCTGTCAAAGGCACATCGCATGTTCTCTCATCATTGTCTCTATGAAATAGTGTAAGGTGATTGGTAGACATCAGTAGGAAGGCAGCATGCTGTATCACCACTGACATTCTGTCAAAGGCACATCGCATGTTCTCTCATCATTGTCTACAGTTATTTGTATACAATACCCTATAAAATGCAAGGAAACGGAAAGAGGCAGGGATGTGCACCGTTCCGATTACAAAAGTGATCCTGTCGATAGTGTTGTGCAGTATCTATCCGTGAATTTGGTTTAAATACGCAACAAATAATATAAGTTATCTACTCACTATTAGGTTTGAGCCGGAGAGCAGTGGCTGCACAGGGCTGTTTGTCTCTCGCCAGAATGTCGGCAGCTCGTCTCGCCGCGCCTAGACGTTGGCACAGCGCGCCGTGCACTCGCAGGAATAGGTACCAAGACGACGTGCATACGAAACGGGCCTCCTGCACAAATATAGACAAACGTTTGTACAAGTTGTTGATATATGGTGGTTTTATAACTTTATCTTTAAAAATGTAGGATGAAATATTGAAGTCCAGGGGCCTTACTATAAGCTCTTAAGAGGATTGCATAGCTAGTACTTTCCATGCTAAAAGAGAAAACTCTTTTCTACAACTTGACATGGAATCAGACAATTCCATGAAAAAAAAATCACTGAAATCGGACAATATTAAGAGGTAGAAAAGAGTTTTCTCTTTTAGTACGGAAAGTACTAGCTATGCAATCCTCTAAAGGCGCGGTCCAACCCCAATTTTAAAATAATTTACGATGCTTTACGTAAAGTTGAAAATCGCTTGTTAGATTGGACGACGTAATGTGAAAATGCATTATTTTGTACGTTTTCTTTATATTTTTCTATATGTACTAACACAATTGAAAAACCTGCTAGTTACTGTTTTAGTATTATATGTTGGCTATCTATTACCTAAAAAAATAAAGTGTTAACGCTGAAAATTCTGACGGCCTTATTAATAAACTTGGCTTACACCAGGAGTAGTTAAAACATCTATCTGTAAATTTTTCGCTTGCAGTAAATGTCACGCGTGTAAGCAAGACAAAGCATGTTACGCCTAATATAGGTTTACGCAACGTTTATTAATAAAGGCCTATGAGTCTTATAATTATTTTTTTATATATACTATCAGAATACAAGCACGCCTTAAAGCAGCACTTCTACAAAACTGCCCGGCTTAAACCGTACCATGACAACATTATAACAGGCCTGCCAGGCCTACTATTCAAGAACCGCAGAAAAACCGTTCACATGTATTTTTGTATGCATAAACAATCTATAAAATTGTAAAAATGCATATGTATACCCGTGATTATAATGTTATTTGATAGATTATTCATTAATTGTTATTGTCTATGTTATATATATATAAAGATATATTATTATACTTTTTAACATAGTTTAGTAATAATTCTAATAATTAGATAATAGATAATTACTAATATATAAGAGACATCAGTAGGAAGGCAGCATGCTGTATCACCACTGACATTCTGTCAAAGGCACATCGCATGTTCTCTCATCATCGTCTCTAACAAAATATCTTTTAGAAATAATCAATTTGATTGATATAGAAACATGATTTCATTACTTTAGCAAACATCGCAGAGAAACTCAGTCATTCTATAAATATGAAAAGTTGTAAAACTTTTTTACACAATCATAATATAAACTTTTTTATACTTTACAACACAAAACATGTTAATATACAACTCACATTAGGTGGATAATCTCTGAAGTCGTCCTCAGGATCGTTGGTCTCAGATTTGACGTCAGACTTGATGGAGAGCTGGTCCTCATTGCTGCTGCTCCTTTTCACAGTGTTCGCGGCAGGATTCAATATATCTATAACAAAATATATACATATTTACTAATAAGAACATGTTTATTTTGACCATCCAAAATTAATTAGGTAACAAAATAACAACATTATAAGTACGCATGTTTGACAAATAAATGATTTGATTTGAGGCAGCTTAGAGCATTTCAAATTGTATACAGATCTTATGAACTTAACTATCATGTACTAATCTAAGTACGATAATCCCCAAGTACGAATAAAAATGGTAGATATTTTGCTCACTGATTTGGAGCTTTACATTTTGAAATTTATTGAATTAACAAACAAGCCCTAAAACTCATAGATGTAGTTTTATTTCGAAGAGACATCAGTAGGAAGGCAGCATGCTGTATCACCACTGACATTCTGTCAAAGGCACATCGCATGTTCTCTCATCATTGTCTCGAGCTGAATACTATAAATACATTTGGTTTCATTATCTACCAACCATTTTTCGCACTAAGAAAGCAATTTACCAATAAGAATACAGAAATGTTTCATATTAAACAACTGTACCGTAATTCGAAACCTAATTATACATGAGAGTAGCGTACTCGACTTCCGTTCCGAACAAGTCATGCTGTGATTGGTCCGCCCGCTCTCCTCGCCCAATCAGCGTCGACTCCGCCCCTTCCGCTCCCCTCAAATGTCAACCATCACCCCAGGTAGTGCGCCTAGCGCAACTTGGCTTCATTGGCGTTTGGATTTTCATCCGGAGCGGTCGTAAGTACGAAATATTTACTTTACTGACTGCGTCATGCTGGTGAAAGTTCAGGTAAAGTCCTGAACCAACTAGTAAGTTCATGTGAAATTATATATACTTACTAAAAATATTTTAACGGTGTTACCGTTCGCTTCTATACTAATTATTTTTTGCTTATAGCCAGTGCTACCGCTGGTTCTAGATATAAATGAAATATTTTAACTGTTTCACACTGTTTCAGTTGAATTTTAGATTCTTTAAATTGATAGTTATACTGGTCCAGCCCCAACGATGGAAGAAGCGGAATAAAAACAGGAAAAAGAAGATGATAACCTACGAACGGTATCGGATTCAAGTGCTGGTTCGTAGTTTAGCTCCGGCTCATCACCAAACCGTAAGTAACACTTACTATTTTTCATCAACTATAATATAATCGGAGTAAATTACAATCCAAGCTACAGTCATTCTGACTTGTACTGCGATTTGAGCAGACCCAAACATGTGTGGGTAATCAAACGAGGATAAGCCCTACTGAGCACCTCAAATTAAAACCACTGAACTTTCAAATGGTTAAAGCGAGTAATAATCTTAGTTTACGCTTCAGAAAAATATAGGTTATGTAGAACAGCTCATAGAACCACAACCTTTTGAACAATATTGTAATAATGTCCAATACTATAAAACTCTAAACACTTCTATCTCCAATGTTATGAGTTCATTAGCTATGGTGTGATCCCCATAATGAAATCAAACGCTACGCTTACTTTACGCCTTTCTTAACCAGTCGAAGTCGTTCACTCGTTAGTGAAAGAGTTCCACAAAACCAGACTTAAAACAGTTTAAATGGTTTCTTAGATGACATGCAATCGACTGATTAATGCACCAGATTGGCTAAAATATGTTAAAGCACATTCTTATACTAAAATGTACAATGAAAACTTCTACATATATTCATGCACTTTCACACCAGGTAAAGTAGCAAAACTGAAAAATTCAATGTTATTTAGGCAGAGCTGGTAGAATAACATATATTCTCAGGTCGCGTTTTGGCTTATCTTCGTAAAGTCCCTGGATTATATGTAGTTGTTAAACAACCTACATACGAAATATTGGCCTGGACCTCTGGTGAAACAAAACGCAAAGAAACACATCTAAAAACTATGCATCATAAGATAAGTTTCTGAACACCACGGGCTAACTGCCACTACCCTAGATACCACATTGCTACGTCAAAGTAGGTCAGTCTAGAAAGTGACACAGCACACGCCAATGTCTGCAGTGGCCAACTGTAGTTCGCAGTCGCTGCTGCACACCCAAAGAAGAGTTTGTTTTGCTTGAAACCCGGGTCGACATATTCGATCCCTAACATGAGGGCGTTGCCGGTGTAACTAACAAATTTTACAGCCCGACAAGAGGCATAATTCCTCCTCATCCCACCGGGATAGGACAGGAAATCATAATATGGAAGCAACGAAATAAGACTAAAAGATTCGGACTCGAAACCTTTCCGTGCCAGGCAGCTATAAAAAAAAAAAAAAAAAAAAAAAAAAAAATGGTTGCAATCACTGGTTCTCAAGAAAAATTACTCGTTGAAAAAGTCTTGGGGCTCCGCTCTATATTCTAAACGTAATACATGGCTTCCGTAAACCATTCAAAAAGCTCAAGAGGCTTAGTTTGCATCGAGATAGGTGATAATAATAAAATATGCATACAAGCAGCCCTTCGTGAGGGTCATTAAGCAAAGTTAAACTCATCGAAGAATGCTTGGAGCTCCGCTTCACATTCTAAGCATAATAAGGGACTACTGTGTACCATTCAAAAAGAAAACGTCATTGCTCTTATCCAGCGACCATAACAAAGTTAAACTCATCGAAGTATGCTAAGAGCTCCGCTCTGCATTCTAAGCATAATAAGTGACTGTATACCGTTCACAAAGAAACGGTCATTGCTTTTGTCGAGCTACCGAACGCATCGAAGAATGCTCGGAGCTCCGCTCTGCATTCTAAGCATAATAAGTGACTGTATACCGTCCAAAAAGAAACGGTCATTGCTTTTGTCGAGCTACCGAACGCATCGAAGAATGCTCGGAGCTCCGCTCTGCATTCTAAGCATAATAAGTGACTGTATACCGTCCAAAAAGAAACGGTCATTGCTTTTGTCGAGCTACCGAACGCATCGAAGAATGCTCGGAGCTCCGCTCTGCATTCTAAGCATAATAAGTGACTCTATACCGTCCAAAAAGAAACGGTCATTGCTTTTGTCGAGCTACCGAACGCATCGAAGAATGCTCGGAGCTCCGCTCGACATTCTAAACATAATAAGTAACTACTATTTACCATTATACACGAAATTGTCATTGCTTTTGTCGAGCGACCGTTACAGCAAAATATCCAACTAAACTGAAATGAAAGTGGTTGACGAAATGCACACTCGAGGTGTCATAAAAATGGCAAGCCAGTCTTTTACAAGCTGTTAGCAATATTCTCAGACTTAAAGGCAACGGCACACCAAGACCGTTTTTGGGATCAGAAAAACTTGAAGAAGTACCTACGGTGCTCTCTTAAAATTCAGATTGATTAACCATAATTGCGTGCTAGTTAGCTAGTTAGTTCTCCAAGAGAAGACTGGATTGAGCATTGCGTGCTACTTTCTCTACGAGTAGACTGGATGGCCAAGGCCGATCTTCCTCTGGACCACTTGTCGGTCGATTCAAACAATCACCGTTTCCTTCAGTTCATTTACAATGACTATTTCTAGACTATTTTAGTTTATATACGAATGACACAAAAATATCTGCTTGAAATCTGTCTTTAGCTCAGTGCCCCAAAAACATGTGCGCTTGCGAGCATCACAAAAACCCTGACACTGAGCAAGGCTGGGGATAATTGTAATAATAATTTGAATTCCTTCTGACGCATCAGATACTACTAATACTGCAAAACCTTATTGTATTAACCGTCAATATATGCGAGAACCTCGTTTACGCATCCTCGTATTCGTTGCAAAATATACACAGAAATGATTAGTTATTCTTAAAAACCTACTACGAACTAGAGTAAGATCAAAGCTCACAGCTCATGGAAAAGCTATTTATTTTGGAAGCTCTGTTCCGAGTGGTATTGCCAAACAGTGATCTACTACAATACTAACAGACACAGTTTTTGTAAAGTGGGGCAAACAAGAAACCTATCTTTTTGCCTTTTGCCAAGCTTACGAGTGCCTACAATTTCTGCACAATCGACAGATTAGATTCCCAAGGTCACTGTTACGCCCCACCGGCTGACTTGGAACTTCAGAGTAGGGTTGGGTTTATCCCCCGGCATACCATAAGAAATACTAGCCGATTTAAAACAAATCAACAGGAATTTTCCTGATCGCTGAATTACAGTGAGAAACAGTCGTCGCATTAGCAGACTCACGATTACTCAGTTACCGATGCTATTAGGTATGTTTTATTCTAAACGATTCAATGTTTTTCAAACATTGGTACCGCTAGTTATCGTTTTTTTTTTAATGAAGGCGCTGTTAAATTGATCGTTGGATTACCCGTTCACGATTACAAATCTATCCAAAGTTCCAACAATGCCGACCGACTGGTCGGCTTCCTGTATGGGTGACTAACCATTGTCGCGTGCGATAGAAATGATACAAAAGGTTTGTACTCGTAGATGTACGAATGTATCAAAATTTAACCGACTATAATGCAAGAAAATGTTTAGGCTTATCTGCTCCTTGGAGAAAGTTTAGCTTGTAAAAAATAGCACTCTTCGTGAGATAATTACCTAGGAAACCAACAAAAACCCAAGTGGTCTAATCTTACAAGATTCTTAACCAATCTTATTAAAACGACCCTTAGTATATTCTTAATTCACAAATCTGGAATACTTACCTCATGCATTTTTAAGTCGAAATTATAAAAATACTTAAATATAAATATTTAAAGCTAAAATCACTATTTTAGCCAAGGCGAGCGCGACCCCCAACCTGGAAGTCGATACCTTAATAAATCAATAATTTTATTCAGAACATTTGTGAAGAAAATAGTTTAATAAATTAAATATCTACCTAATTCAAGGGACATAGTAGCCATCGTTATTTCTATGTCACAATAGTTTAAAAGCTTTTTTCCAGAATTAAATTACGGAACTGCAAACTACTTTAGCACTGCTATGGTCTTAAACAGATACTCTCACGAAACAGACAGTTGTAATGTGTCCAGCACACTGACTGCACTCGGAATTTAAATATAGAATTTAAATATAAGAATGCTCGGGGCTCCGCCCCACATTCAAAGCATCATGAGTGATTACGAGAGTTAAAAGATGGGTTGCACTCAGCACATAAATAAACCTTGAACAGCAACACGTGCCAAGGTTACTAATTTGGTAAAACTCATAATTAGTGGAACGTATTTATGAATTGAACTTGCCTCAAGTCTGCAAGCAGTTCCATTGAGAAATTAGGCGTACCTTCCTTATTTACTCTTTGTTCGCAGTGATTTGGCAGACAAATCAAATAATGGACGTTTCATGTACTAAAATGAGTAGTCTAATTTTCCTACACCTAGAATTCATGCTTACGCAGACAACAAAAGTTTTGTGAATGAAACCTGGACCGCTGGGCGTCAGAACATTCAATACCTATTAAAGATTTATCACATTGGCGTCACCATCACCACCAGGCGATAACAAACACATCTCTCATGTATAATTAGGTTTCGAATTACGGTACAGTTGTTTAATAGCGATGTTTTACCTGCAATTAAAACATTTATTAAACATACTTACCTAATTCGAAACCTAACACTTTCTATACCTGCCTGGTGGCATAACACGAGAAAACCAATGAAGCCAAGTTGCGCTAGGCGCACTACCTGGGGTGATGGTTGACATTTGAGGGGAGCGGAAGGGGCGGAGTCGACGCTGATTGGGCGAGGAGAGCGGGCGGACCAATCACAGCATGACTTGTTCGGAACGGAAGTCGAGTACGCTACTCTCATGTATAATTAGGTTTCGAATTAGGTAAGTATGTTTAATAAATGTTTTAATTGCAGGTAAAACATCGCTATTTTTATTTTCTTATTTGACAACTAATAAGGTGTTGTATTTATATTCTTATTGGTCAACCAAAAGGTACTTAGAAATAATTAAGAAGCCGTGTTCTTATTGGTCGATTGCATTCTCATTTTATCTTTTTGCCATGATAACGTCTTATAAATCCATGAACGCCGGCTGCACACAAACTGCAAAAAGCATGACTCAATCAAATTACGCCTGAGCGATAGAGAGGCATGATCGGCCTAAGCGTTCGGCTTGACTTATAAAATTATAGTCCGTAAACCGACGACTTTACAGATGGGGAGTCACTGACTTCTGGGGAAACCAGCGTCGTCAAGCTGGTCTAATTTGACGATGTATCATACACGCTTACTTACCGATACATAATCTTATACTCGACTTTACAGACAACCATTTTTTATGATGCAATGTCTACAGTTAGTAGCAAGTGCCATAGAATTGTTCGGACATACCTTTGCTCTCATTGTTGTTGTTTTTAGGTTTGTTTTCCTTGTTGTTCTTGCTAGGTTTTCCGCTCTTATCTGACGCGTTGTCCGACTCCGACGACTGTGGAAAACAATTAATTGTTTTTTTTTTTTAAAGACATACAAAATAAAGTCGTTTTCTACATCTGTCTGTTCGCTTAATAATGGAAGCGATTCACTTGTTCATAAAAACTAATCTACCGAACTAAACATTTATTATGATGGTCCTTATTCTGAAAATAAAATAAAACCCAAATTAATTTAAAACTTAGAATGACACTTCTAAAAATAGGATTACTCTATTCAATTTTGTCTATGTTTACGTTAGTTTAGCGAGCACCAAGTTACATGACGACAAAACTGTCTAAAATATACCCCCAAAATTGAAGAGAAATGTCTAATTTTAGTGCTATAACTGACCTCTTGCTTGATCTCTGTTTTGACGCCAGTTGCAGTCTTATCCGTCTCCAGGGAAGCCTCCGCGGTCGGACTCACTGGGCTGGGCGGATCTTCTTTTTCTTCTGAAACAAGTACAATTTGAAAATTAGAGACCGTAGTGAAAAAAATGTTTACCATAAAATGGGACCGACTTCAGCAAAAATAAAGTGTGAAATAACTTGTTGAAGCCGGTACCACGATAGTTCAAAAGAACATAATATCACAGTATAGTGCGCCTGGCACCGACTTCGATAAGTTATTTCGCACTTTTTGGTTTGAAGTCGGTTCTAATTTTTTATACCATTATTGCTACTTACGGGATCGAATGATGATATCAGAAAGATAGGTGTAACACTTTTCAGTTATTGAAGTATAGCTCAAAAACTACTTGCCCGAATTTTATGAAATTGAAATGGGACCACCACGGAAGTATATTACTCTCCCAAACAAAAAGAATTTTGATAATCGGTCCACAAATGGGGGAGAAATCGACTAACATACACAAACAAAAAAATACAATCGAATATATAACCACCTCTTTTTTTGAACCGGAATTTGAATTGCTGACAAAGATGCTTGGAATACTCCACTTCTGGCAAGTTGCGAGCAGATACCGTGAGATATGTGTGTCGAGACCCAGATCGAGTTCCAAGTGGCTTTTGTGTCAGTGGTAATAAGACGGAACGCAGATACTTCAGTTTACTCGGGAACATGGCGCATGCAACTGTGCCTTAATATCGAGAGCTCATAAATACAATGCATGGTAAATATCACGTTTCTAAAGTTAATTCTTGCATTACTGACCGTGTCAGTTTAAAAACTTTTATCTCTACAAATTATTTTGATCCTGATAAAAAGACAAAAAAGACACCGATTAATTGAGAACCTTATTATTTTTCGCAAATACAAAAATAAAACCAATCGTTCATGGAAAGTAGTAATCAAAAAAGCTAGTAATCGCAATTATCCAATACGATCAAATTACAAACAAAAACTGATTTTACCAAACTCAATATTAGCAATGCATAGCTCTGGTAACCCTATGGCCGTAAAATATATAATACATTACCGGTTCAACTACAAGGTATTAAAAATGAGTACATATTTAATAAAAATATTAAATAAGTTACTGTTAACGAAATGCTACTATAGCCTATCTATAGGAATAGATCTGCCCGCTCCGAACAATGTTGCCATACACATTATGAAACACACACAACAAAATATGTATAATTAAGACCTGCATTGTAAAATTCATAATGTTGCAATAAATCTATTGAGTATTGAGTTCCTATGTATTCCCATTATTCTAGGACACGGGCACGTTTTGGTTGCTTTGGAAATGCTCTATTTGAGCACATGCATTGTTAAATCTCTGCGGTATTGTGGAATCCTATATAATACAAGTGGCTATTGTGTTTACAACAGGTTTTTGTTCTACCCTCAATATACAATACACTTATAATTATGATATAGTTTAGTACTGGTGTGTGCCAAAGTATATTCTATCCGTGGGAGGAGACCTGGTGGCCTGTGACATTATGTGAGAGGGCTGGTGCCCGAAGTAAGTTTTTTAAAATAAAAAACCTACTTCGGGCACCAGCCCTCCAGTTAGGTTTTATTTTGTCACTCTTTGCTAATTATGTTAAATTGTTTTTACCAACCTTTTGCCAGGAGGAAATAAATATATGTTTGATTTTTGAATAGATAAAGAGTTTAGTACCTTCGTCCCTCTCGTCGTCGGAGAGCGGTTGCCGCGGATGGTTGAACAAGTCGGGCAGGAAGTGCCGTAGCAGCTGCTTGATGCGCCGCTTCTCCGTCTTCTGTATGCCGGTCTGGCGACGCGCGTGGTGGATCAGCAGCTCCGCCGTGTCACGGACTATCTTGATAGCTGGTGAAATATTAACGAATATGTATAAAAAAGATGGAATAACAAAACTTAGCTTGTGTGTATTTTTTTCTTTGTGACCAGGGTTCGAAAATATCCGATATTTATTATTAACTAGCGACTGCCGCGACTTCGTTCGTGTAGTAAGCTCGGCCTTCGACCTAACCCCCCGTCTTTTCTTGGGTTTTCTTTCAAAGAACCTTCTCCTGACAATAACTAACACAACAAAAAATAATTAGCGAGATTGTTTCATCCGTTCTCAAGTTATAGCGTGACCAGCAGGGCTATTATGTACTCAGTTGCTAACAAATGTTAATTGAAGCATTGAAAAATGGCTGCTCTATGTCAGTTTTGACAACTCCAGTAAGCAAAAATGTTAGTAAGTTTATAAGTTTTTCTCGAGCTGAGAAAACTGACATAAAGCCACCAATTTTTCAAGATTTCAATAAACATTTGTTAACAACTGAGATACATATAGGAGAAATCGGGATTCCTTTATATATAAAGACTTCAAAATATCGGATATTTACGATATATATAAAATTTGCTATATATCCATTTTGTATAACACCGTATTATTAGATAATTTATTGATTCAGGCGTTACTTTGCGGAAATCCATTATCAAAAAAAACGATATTAAAAAATATTTAGTGACACTTCCGCTGAAAAGAAAACAATGATTTTGGCCTATTTGGAATATATAGCAAAATGACCAATATTAACTGAGATAGTTTAGTTTGAAAAGTTTACCTCCACGCTCTCAAACACTCACTAGAAATTAATTTATGGCTTATCGTTCAACTTCTACACAAGTTGTTAAGATCCTAAACTAAGTAGCCTGTACTACGGTCACCTGATGGCTGATAAACATACTTATACATATACACATTACACACCCAGACAATGGAGGTTTTGGAATAACACAGGATATTTTACATTATAAAATTCCCACTTAGTTATTTCAAGTTATCAAAAGTCGCGGTTTGCCAGTATTGCATGACAAAAGACAGAGTTAGCAGTCAAATCAAATGTTATATGTAAACAGAAAACGCAATATAAATCTAACAAAAGAAATATCATCTTGTCATTTTTTTTATAAATATATAACTTATTAAGTTTTTTTTTTTATTAATAAAACTACGCTCCACAGACTCCAGGGTCCGTGCCTTTTTTTAACTTACAGATTTTTGACAACTTACTTATAAATTTATAACATACAACAAAATACATACAAGAGGAACATATTTTTTTTTTAATTAGCTGTTACAACATACATATAACATAATACACTTAAAGTTATTGATACATTTTATTCTGAGTTGGTGCAAGCATTCACAGCAGACCAGTGCCCTTATTACGTTATAAACTTTCATTTCTTACTTATTAAGTTATGAACTTTCATTTCGGCAATTTTACTTCATACAGTCATCCTCCGAAAGCATAGACATTTAGAATACAATGTTGAGCTTGACAATAATAACCGCAGAAAATCTGGTATCTGTCCCAACATACCTTACCGATCATGTCTTGCAAGTAAACATTATGGTTTTCTTGCAAATCAACTCTATAATAAAGCAAATAAAATCCTACATATCTATCCACTACCATTCAACAAAGTAAAAGTAGTAGTTAGAACGTAGAAGTAGAAGAAATAGTAGAAGAGTAGAGACGGATACAGCTTTGTTTTGTGTTGTTTTTAAGTGAATTTTGCATAAAACGTTAACGAACGTTAAAAAAACACAGTTGCGCCCTCAAATTTTATGACGGTTCTCTTTCCGCACAGACTCTACTAACTGGCTAAAAACTCTTTCGTATATGGAAACGGAGAAGTTTATTAAGACCCAAGGGGTAGATAACTGAAAAGATAAATATATACCCCCCCACCACACACCCTCAACATCACACACACACATACCGTCATACTGACACACAGTTAAACAAACATTTTTTTCTATTAACTAAACACTATTTATAAAATTGTTTTTATTACGGTCTGAGCACTTGCGGCTCTTTAGGGTAAAGAAAAATACTTTTAAATTAATAATATCCGACTGTACGACCCAAGATGTTCTTGAAAATGTACCGTACCAGGTGTCATCAGTCCCTATTACTATTTACATTAAGGTGCATACTTTATTATATCAAATAAATAGTCTTAAGCCTGTAAATTGTTAACATGCCCCTTTTATTTAATGTCAATAAACTTATTATTATTATATTATTATTATTTTTTAATTAATAAAGACATCAGTAGGAAGGCAGCATGCTGTATCACCACTGACATTCTGTCAAAGGCACATCGCATGTTCTCTCATCATCGTCTCATATCCTACTTAAAACATGAATCAATAATCAATGGAATTATATCTAAGAATATCTTAAATATGATTATCCTGGTATTACAATTTGCATACTACATAATGGTCTTAACAGTACGCCACCTCTATACCAATGATTTTATAAATATATCACCGAATAATGATAAAAACAGTTGCTTTATAAAAAATATAATCAGATTGTAAACTGTTGACAGATTGTGAACGAACAGCTAAAATTTCAATCTAACGTTTGAATATTCATGTTTATAAACTCACCATGTTGATCTGTCAGTTTATAATATATCCATATTCATCCTTCAGACTGTCAACATACATAAGACAAGACACAAAATTACTTTTAGACGAGGAGATATCACCGAAAATTGTGAACTTTCCCCTGTCCAGTATGGACATTGTTGTTTTTTAACTAGATGATTCAATTATTCGGTGACATATACAAACTTATTAGGCATAACCTATATTTCTTTCTGTGACCATGTCATTTCTACTTGATTATTTTTTCTATATTATATGTATTATAAAGGCAAAATTTTGCAAGTGAAAATGAAGTATGTATGTTTGATACTTTCTCACGGTTAAATGGATTCCAAACAAATTTGAAAAGTAAGCTAAAATACTGTGACATCTAAGATAATAATTTCTCCACCATTATAACATACCTTCTTGCCGATTCATCATGGTATAGTCTACGATGAGATGCGGCCCAGGTCTCCTCGCTGCATAGGCACTCTCGACCTCATTGAACAAAGACTTGGATCGCATGGCCTTCAGATCGTTCTGCTTGAAGTTGATGCCTTGATGGTCCAGAGACTTCAGGTAGTACTTCTCGTTTTGCTCACGCCATTGCTTGTTGAAACCCTGTCGAGAATTGAAGTGATATTTTGTTAATAAAGTCACAAACATATCAATTAGAGTAGAAGAAAGATGCCATACTTTAATTATGACTAGAGTTTTTGTACCACGCAAAGAGACATATTTTTAAATTTACGAGACAAGCACGATGCCCACCTGGTGTAAAGATGCATTTTAGTTCCTAGTAGTGACGGACAGCACTGCGCTCATCACTGTGAAATATTGAGCTGTTTTGTGCCTGTAATTTCAAGGTCTTACCTTCAAACCAGAACACACAAAGCAAACATTACTGTTTGGCGGTAAAACTATTACTATACTATTTCCATTACTTCTCGGGACCAAGTCATTCAACAGTTCTACTGCTCATACTAACGTGTTTATAATCTAGCTAGTCATTCAAATAATTATAGATACATCAACAATAACATTTTTGCAATCAATGTATTTATGTAATTATTAAAATATGTATAAGAGACATTAGTAGGAAGGCAGCATGCTGTATCACCACTGACATTCTGTCAAAGGCACATCGCATGTTCTCTCATCATCGTCTCTATGAAATAGTGTAAGGTGATTGGTAGACATCAGCAGGAAGGCAGCATGCTGTATCACCACTGACATTCTGTCAAAGGCACATCGCATGTTCTCTCATCATCGTCTCTATGAAATAGTGTAAGGTGATTGGTAGACATCAGCAGGAAGGCAGCATGCTGTATCACCACTGACATTCTGTCAAAGGCACATCGCATGTTCTCTCATCATCGTCTCTATGAAATAGTGTAAGGTGATTGGTAGACATCAGTAGGAAGGCAGCATGCTGTATCACCACTGACATTCTGTCAAAGGCACATCGCATGTTCTCTCATCATCGTCTCTATGAAATTATCAATAGTATGTTATGCAAATGTTTGTTTATTTGTTTGTCCTTGTATCACACAGCAAAGAAGTAATACATCTATGTGTGTTTATAAAGAGTATATATATTAATAATTTATTGATTAAGGCGTTACTTTGCGGAAATACATTATCAAAAAACGATATAAAAAATATATAGTGACACTTCCGCTGAAAAGAAAACAATGATTTTGGCTTATTTGGGGGCGTGCACCACCCTCCCTCCCGCATAAAATGCTAATAGGAAGAATACAAAAGAAAAAACACAAGAAACCCCAAATAAACCAAAACCAAAACCGATTCGACACGTGTTTCGCCTCTACACGAGGCATCCTCAGGAGATGTTGACTTGTCGGGCGCTAGACCTTCGTCGGTCTAGCGCCCGACAAGTCAACATCTCCTGAGGATGCCTCGTGTAGAGGCGAAACACGTGTCGAATCGGTTTTGGTTTTGGTTTATTTGGGGTTTCTTGTGTTTTTTCTTTTGTATTCTTCCTATTAGCATTTTATGCGGGAGGGAGGGTGGTGCACGCCCCCAAATAAGCCAAAATCATTGTTTTCTTTTCAGCGGAAGTGTCACTATATATTTTTTATATCGTTTTTTGAGTATATATATTATGAGTTGAATGCTAGTAGTCGCCGCGATCTTGTATGATATACTTCCCTGAGGATGGGCATCAAACATGTTGGAAAGTCAATAGTGTACGCTAATTACTAGAATTAAGGCGCTGCAAAATCAAACTATTAGGTATTTGTGGGGGTGAAGTGCTGGCCGTGACAGGAACAAGCGTGCGTCTGTAAACACGATCACTTTGTCGCTGTTTTCAAAACAAGTACAATTTGAAAAATTGAATACCGACTTCCATTCTATTTAGTTATTGGAGTGTATCTCAAAAACTACTGGACCGAATTTGATGAAATTTAAATGGGATCACACGGGAAACCAGCAGCAAGATATTTGAGAATTGATTCACCCAGTCAAAAGTTACGAGGTAACAAACATGAAAAAAAATACAGTCGAATTGAGTACCTTCTCCTTTTTTTGGAAGTCGGTAGAAAAGAAGCCCTAATGTATATTATCTGTTTGTTAATAAAATGTATGTATGTATGTTGTATTTAATTTTCTGTCGCAAATAAAACTATTCTATTATAATGTTAAAAATAAAAATAGATAGTTCTTTAATTTAATAAATTACCTTGTTTCTGATTACAAAACAAAAATAGTAGTTGTCGCTCAAAATATTAAAAAATGCGACAATTCAGATTTTTTGTCTGAAATTTGCGATTTTTTTCCCTAAGATGGTTAGATAGATACTGTGCAATGTTATTATACATATCTGTTTTGTTTAACCCTTTCAATACAGTGATAATTAAAAAAAAAGAATTATGAATGAAGCACACGTAAATTTACGTCTCTGTTATGTAAAGGTTTAAACTCTGAACTATGCACTGTATTTTTGTCAAGTTTGTATCAGTAACTAGTACGTCTAAACTGTGTGACGAAAGACGTAGCGTTTTCCGGATCTTTGGATTTCAGCAGCGGCTTAAGTCGGTTTTAACAAAAAAAATTAAAAAAAAAAAAGGCAGTTGGAGCATAGAATGTGACTAACGGCCGGTGTCAATAACCTATCTATCGTCGGTTCCCCTACTAGAGACAGATATTAGAAACTATTTGTACGGACGTTGTAAACGTGTCAATACTCCAAGAACTCGGTATTAAGCAACGTCTATCGGCCACTGTCCAATCCCGTATGTTAGCGTTCTTTGGACACATTTCCAGGCGAGACAACGACTCCATAGAGCGCCTAGTCGTCCGAGGCAGAGTGGAAGGCACCAGACAGCGCGGTAGGTCGATGCGATAGACCGACCAAATCAAGTGTGCGGTCGGTGGTACCTTGCATGAGTGCAGCAGGATGACTAACAGGCAAAAATGGCGTGACATCGTGAGGCGTAAACTTCTGGCCCCACCAACACTACTACATGACGATCACGACCGCTCTGTCAAGAGCGCAACGAAGAAATATGGACTTATGTCAACATTTCTATCGGTATTAAGGAAAACAGTGGATAGATAGATTATTGGGATCGGCTATATGTCTACCGATCGATGCTTTTGAAATGTGGTGTTGGCGGCGGATGTTGCGAATCCCGTGGACTGCGCGCCGAACCAACGTATCCATTCTGAAGGAGCTTGGAATAACCACAAGGCTATCCGCTATCTGCTGCCAGCGGATACTTAACTATTTTGGACATGTCGCTCGTAGAAACCCTGACAGTATAGAGAAGCTCATAGTAGTTGGTCAGGTCGACGGGAAAAGGCCTTGCGGTCGCTCACCTACCCAATGGTCAGACGTAGTAAAGAAGCTTACCGGCCTGCCAATCACGAAAGCTATTAAGACCGCCGAAGACAGAACCACGTGGAAAAGCATAGTACATCGAGCGGTCCACCATTCAGACTAGACACGACCTTCAGCAATGAAGATGCCGACTATGATGATGATATGTCTACCAGCAATAATGAAGAGTATATACCTTCTGGGCCTCTCTCCATTCTTCCTCCTTAGCTTTGAGCCGTCGCAGGACGACCGGCACCGCGACCACGGGGTTCTTCTTTAGTCCAGCTATTATATCCACCGCCTGGTAACATATCACATAAATTACTATTTAGTAAATAACTTTTACAAAAGCACTTGCTATTTTACAAGAAAATCCGATTGTCTCCACTGAAAAGTATGTTAACCATAAAGTTTATTTATATGTTCCATAAGAGACAGTACCTAGAGTAAAACAATTGATTTTCTTGGTCTGGCTTAATGTTGTTTAAAAACGCCATCTATTGTCAAGTAGCTTAAGTGTTGCCGTGACTGTAAAACAGTTCCGTTGTTCAATGCCTGAAGACACGGATAAAACGACGTTTTCTAAAAACCTAGCTAGATAGATTTGTGGGTCCTCCTATGTCTATAGTTGACCCACATTGGTGACCCCGACGTGATTGAACACGCAACCTTCTGATTCTGATCACGTCGGGGTCACCAATGTGGGTCCTCCTATATCTACAGTTGACCCAACTCTATTACTGATGAAATAAAATCACTGCATATATATATATATATATGATTTGTATTGTCCAAAGATTAACTTAGTTACAATTTTAGTGTGCAGTGTAACTGTTTTGAGATGCGGGAGACGACTGACGGCGGAGGGGGACGCTCGGCAGTCGCTCTACAAAAATGCATATATCTACATATTGCAATTTGTGTCACTACAGATTTATTGCAACCGAAACTCAGTCTCTACTAGATACTCTGTTCAAATTTGTCAGCGTGTATTAAAATTATCGAGATGTCTCGTGAACTAACTACTCGTCGGGATTGGTAGCTATGTTTTAATCCTGACTATATAACATAATATATCTTATTTATATAAAATCTATCTCCTTTTCAAATGTCACTGAAATGCGTTCACCCGTTTTAGTGTGAAGTACTTATAAACACAAACTTTAAACTACTAACTTGTAACTCACAAACTTTCGCATTTTAATATTATTTTGATGATTAATTTATTAAAGAACGAATTTGTTTAGTAAATCTTGGTAACAATATAAATGTAAACAGGCCTGTACTTAAGATTACCTAAATTTAACACCGTGCTATTAAACAAAAAGATTAGTAATACTAAAATCTATTAACAAAGATCACATATAAAAAACAAACAAGCATGAGTACCACCCAACAACAAGACATGTGAATAATTGCAACAGTGTTAATAGATGACACATCAAGATCCCCAATGATATCAAGATCACCAATGACATCAAGATCCCCAATGATATCAAGATCACCAATGACATCAAGATCACCAATGACATCAAGATCACCAATATCACCGATGAAATCAATGTCACTAATGACACCAAGGTCACTAATGACATCGAGGTCACCAATGACATCGAGGTCACTAATGACACCAAGGTCACTAATGACATCAAGATCACCAATGACATCAAGGTCACTAATGGCATCAAGATCACCAATGACACAAGGTCACTAATGACATCAAAGTCACCAATGTCATGAATGTCATCAAGATCACCAATGACACCAAGATCACCAATATCACCAACAAGTAGTACTAACACATGACAGGATAAACACTACCACAAATGATGACAGCTGGCAGTATGTTACCACCAAGTGTTAGATGATAGAATAACAGCACTGGGTGCTAACACAAGACAGAATAACACCATCCAATGATGACAGATGACAGTGTGATACCACCCAATGATAGGACCACCTCATGACAAATGACAGTTTATGATACCACCAAATGGTGACAGATGACAGTATGATACCACCAAATGGTGACAGATGACAACATGATAGCACCGAATGATAGATGATACGACAACACCACATGACAAATGACAGTTTATGATACCACCAAATGGTGACAGATGACAGTATGATACCACCGAATGGTGACAGATGACAACATGATACCACCGAATGATAGATGATAGGACAACACCACATGACAAATGACAGTTTATGATACCACCAATTGATGACAGATGACTATATGATACCACCGAATGATGACAGATGACAGTTAGTGACAGTTAGAGCAGAATGCGTACCACCTTATCACCGTAGATGCGTCGCAGCGCCCTCTGGTGTATAGTGGGCGAGTGACCACCCAGACATTCGTCCAGACGATACTTGGCGGCCTCTTCCGCACACATACGGGATAATTTCTTCTGCACTCCTTCTAGAACGCGAATCGTTGACGCGTTCGTTTCGATCACCACGTCCAGCTGTGGAGGGAAATGGGATACGATTAGCAAAAAAATTACTTGAAAGCTTTTGAATTTGGAATAAAACAGAACATTTTTCCTAAGTAATTTCAGCATAATATATTGAATTATTAAATTTGACTAAACAAGAAAGTTTGGAACAATATTTTTTTTTAAAGTCTTCATATTTGTAAAACTTTCTTAAGTTATGTACTGATTTGAGGCCATAATAACAGTTTCCTATTGCTTTTCAGCGTGTGGAAGCTTGGTGTACTTTTAATACTAGAATATATCAGTTAATTGATTTTAAATTATTTATTTTTAAATTATTTATTTTTAAATTATTTAAAATAAAAGGTAAAGAATTGTATGCATATTCCATCTCGTATTACATCTCATATAAGCTCTATTCAATCCACTGCTTTGGATTAGGACTCTGCACTACACCCCACTTGGCCCGAGCACGAAAATCTGCTAAAAGTGTAACGTTATAGTATCGTTTACGTATTCAGTACAAACTATGAGTTATCTGTGCCACTATTGTACTAGATAAATGACAGTTTGTACTAAATATGTTACACATAAACAGATTTTTGTGCTCGGCCCACAGTTTCTAATCCTTGACTCATCGCAGATGATTAAATTATCATATGATAAATTATTATTTATTTTAATTGTTTTAACATTATAATATTCAATAATAAATTATATAAAATTATTTTGATTTATTAAAATATTATTAGATTATCAGATGATCAAATTACATGTTCTGCCCCGAGTCAAAGTTATTTTGGACAGCAGTGGTGTGCGAATGCACCCTACTATAACAATAGAAAATCTTTCACAGTTACAAGTTCACATTGAAGTTTCTAGCCATTTCTTTTTTTAATTTCTTATTTGATTGCTTGCATTTGACCAAAATTTTACCTGATGTTAAGTGATAATGCGGTCAATGGTGCACGTGTCCGTAGGAGACTCTTACAACTCTTACAATTAGGTTTAAAAAAAAAAACCTGTAATGATAGTTGTAAGTTAAGAAAATAAATAACTAAATATCTCTAAAGTTGTACCTCACGAGTATTCTCCGAAACACGGTGCGAGCATGGATTGTCGATAAGATAAAATTATCGGTAAAAGATAGCCCTCGATATAGCTATCGCAACTAGGTCCATACTAGAGACAAGGTAAGATAGCTGACAAAAATCACTTTACCTACTAGATAAGTTTATTGTGAGTGAGATCCATGCTCGCACTAGGAACGCTATTTGAGTATTGTTAGAGTCCATAGAAAAGAGAGTTCCTTTTGAGCTTGGATGCCTTGACAGACTGTGGTAATTCCAGTTATTTTGTGAAATGGCACGAATTTTAGTAAAATTATTATTGTTTTTCACTAATTTTAAACAGCCCAGACTAGAGTTAATTTGTAATTTGTTTGTTGGAATTTGTACAAAACGAAAAACTAAAATGACTTGATTGTGGTCGCGATTGCTGGCGGTTTTGGGAGACGCCCCAACACCCTACTTGTTGAAGCTGGCCGAACTCTGCTTCTTCCATACTCATTGAGGTAGGTCTTGGGCCTAACAACTACTGTTAGACCCCAGACCTGCCAAAAATGTATCCATTATAAACTTTATCGTAGAATCTTGTAGTATATGCTCTATGGCAGTGTATATTTACCTCAAATCTCTCATCCTCACACCTATAGATGTACTCCTCGTATTGAGTCTTCCGTGACGTCACGAACGTAGAATCCTCGCTCCAAGTCGGGAATGACACCCAAGTATCGTTCAGTACCTGCAAGAACATATTTGTATTATTTACTAGCTGTCAACGGCTTCGCTCGCGTGGCCTCGCAGGATACGGTTTATTACAGTTTTTGAACTATCCCACGGGAACTCATTAATTTACCGGGATCAAAAGTATTCTATATGTCGACCAGGGATAGAATTAAAAAATGCAAAAATTTTAATTCATTATTTATTTTAAGTCATTTAAATTAGTCCAGTCATTTCGGAGATTAGCCCGTACAAACAGACAAACAGACAACAAAAAATAAAAATAAAATCGAAATTAGTTCGATTTCACTTCCTACATCCCCCTGACTCGTTTTTTAGCATTTTTTTTCATCGTACAAAAGTTCGACCTCTACAGTTTTATTATATGTAGGTATATATTATATATAGAACATAACTCGTCTTTGAAGCTATATATACAAGTTGACGCGAAAGAAAAGACAAAAATGCTTGGAATACTCCACTTCTGGCAAGTTGTCATCTACCACCCATAAAATGTAATATTAGTAGTACCCAAGTAGAAACATTGTGAGAAAATAAAAAGAATGGCCCCAAGTTCCTTGCCACTTCTTTTCGGTAGGCACTATATATTTTGAAACGCGGCGGTAGAGTTTTTAAATTACATTATAATGAATAATTGACGTTCACAAGTGCGTCTTTGATGCATAAATTGCAAAAATTATATTGATTTTAAATTTGACCAAAATCTTAAATGTATTACCTCCTTGCAGAGCGGCGTCCGTCCGGAACACTTCCTACTGGCCGCGTCGCGCGGTAGTGCGCAGTAAGACGTGCCCAGTCGCTTGCACGTTGTCAGATCTGTAATAACACAACACACAATTATATACGTTAAGTTTCTGGAGGTTCTCATTTCATCTATTTTTTACATGTAACCTCATAAACTTTTACCTAGTGAATTAATTTTGATGATTCTAATTTTATTTGAAAGCTGGTGCCACTAATATGGTCACATTTAAATTTGATCAAGATCTGACTGATTTATTTAAAGTTCCGTACCCAAAGGGTACTCTATCACTAAGACTCTGCTGTCCGTCTGTCACCAGGCTGAACCGTCTCAAGAACTAGTGATAGTTCATCAACATTATCAGCCGGAACCCGTCCACTGCTGAACATACGCCTCCCCCATAGAATGCCACTTGGACCGGCTACTCGCTTCCTGTAACCAGCGATTCCCCGCGGTTTTTATGAGGTCGTCGGTCCACCTAGCGCGGGGCCGGCCTACACTACGCCTTCCGGTGCGTGGTCGCCACTCGAGAACCTTTCTTCCCCATCGGTTATCAGTTCTGCGAGCGATGTGGCCTGCCCATGATGTGCCCCCAGTTATAGACAGTTGAAATTTTCACAGATGTATTTCTGTTGTCACTATAACAACAAATAAAAAAAAAACAGAATATAGGAAATATTTAAGGGGGCTCCAATACAACCAACGTGATTTTCGAAAAGTAACTACAGACAAAATTCATTTAGATAAGCGAGTTTCCTTAGACTTATTCTGCACTAGTTTGGTATCGGCGAGGCGGCTGAAGCAAAGTTTGAGCAAAGAATTCTTTGACTAAGTTGTATGAGTACATTCCATTACTCATATATTGAGACTGTATTGTAGTGTTCATAACTTATTATTTTTATTTAGATGCCGTGAGGACCTGTAATTGGCTTTCTGTTATTCCTTATGTTTAAAAAAATATTTTGCTGTTGGTCTTCCTTAAATGTAAAAATAACAATACAGGTAGGCGCTTAAAATATTCACAGAATATTTAGTCATATATCCACTTTAGTGGTACGGAACCCTTCATGCGCGAGTCCGACTCGCACTTGGCCAGTTTTTTGATAATTTTTTTTTATAACGTTGAGTATAACAGAATAGACATCTGTAGCAATTTGTTAAAAAGCCATTCTTACCAATATCCATAGCGGGTGTGACATCGGACCCGCGCTCCAGTCTCGGCTGTCCCACCGGCTCGTAACGAGTGTTCGACTGCGATGCGTAACGCTCGCGCTCACGTTCGCGTTCGCGCTCGCACTCGCGTGACCTCGAACGTTCGTACAGTTGCTCAGCTGAGAATGTTGAATTGTAGCCTGTGGAAATGTTTAATATTATTATTTATGATTTTATGATACATTTCACGGTTTTGAGAATTAATTATGTTTTATAATTCTCTCGCACGGATACTGGTAAGCGATTCACAAAAAACCTAAATTAAACTACCGAACTAAAAAATATTATGGTGGTCCTTATTATGTTAACAATAAAATCCAAAATCATTTAACACTTAGAATGACACTTCTAAAAATAGGATTATTCTATTCAATTTTGGGTTATTTGAGGTTAGTTTAGCGAGCACCAAGTTACGTGACGACTAATCTGTCTGAAATATGCCCACAATCTGTGTGAAAAAAAAAAACAAAGAAATGTCTAATTTTAGTGCTGTCATTCGGAAGTGTTTACTAATTTGGATTTTAGCCTAAACAAAAAACAAGTACTGCCATAATTTAGAGGTTTTTAGTTAAGAGAGTGCTTACAGAATCGACACCACTGTCTTCCAAATAATGGGGAGTATTTAAGTTAGGCTGCTGTTATCTTGGGGTGTGGTTACACGATATAATAATAATAATAATAATATTTATTTCGGTAAAAGGCAATATTTTCACAATTTGAAGTAAGAAGAGCTACTGGATCCTAAACTAGGTTCAAAAAGACCCGTGCGATAGGTTCCAGACCTCTTTCGCCAGTGTAAAAAGATAATAAAATAAATTGCCTAAATACTAGTAAAATATTAATAGTACGAGTATTAATTGACATGTTACTTAAGACTAAATGATGAGAATTGTTATTAAAGGAACTGTAATAATACTAAAACATTTTAGTAAGTACAGTTTCACATATATAGATATCTTTGCAGATTGCGAAACTATATTAATAATTATTTTTGTTTGGATAGGTATTATCTATCTATATATAAAAAAATGAACCCATATTTCTGCTGGTCACGCTATAACTGAGAACGGATGGAACAATCTCGCTAATTCTTTTTTTGTTGTGGGAGAATTTTCTTATGCTAAACAAGAAAAGATGGGAGGTTATGGCGAGACTGAAGGCCGATCCTACTAACCCTACTACGGAAACAAAGTCGCGGGCAGTCAATAGTTAGTTAATAATAATAAGGACAGAAAGTCATAATTTCAAATATATCCAGAATATTTAGATAACTTTTGATTTACTTTGAATAATTTGACCTTGTATGGATGTTGTCCCCTACGAAGAAATAATGTCAGGAAGCATAACTCAGTACAAATTCCACACAAAAAGTGGTCCTTCAAACCAAAACGACGTATGATTCCAAATACGAATTACTTCCGAGGTTACAAATAGACATGTTCGGTGATTGGTTAACATTTCAGAAGGAAAGCAGGGATTGGTCCACGCGCGTGCTGCAACGTCTACTATGACAGCTGAGTCGTAGCGGCGTGAACGATGTTATTGATTTAGCACGACTTTTATTGGGTCATTTTTTTAAGGCAGTTACTCTTCCTGATATTATTTCTTCGTAGGTTGTCCCATATTATAAAAGACCATAGAAATGACGTATACACGTGGCTGGGAAAAACAAACCAGATCATAATATAATAATAACGAAGTGTAAGTGTAATGTAGTGTGGACTCACCCGTATGAACAGTGTTGGTCGGTGTGTGAGGCGGAGACGGGGGCCCAACAAAGTCCTGCAGCCACTTCTGCAGCTCCGGGTGACGGCAGAGGAACGGAGCGGTCAGAGATAGCAGCTCAGACGATGATATTATCTCGTTGGTGAAGAGTAGGAGACATCTGGAATAAAAACAAATAAACGGTAATAATTGTGAAAGGTATTTAAAGAACCCTAAAATAATTGTTGAAAGATCCCGAAAGAAGTCAAAAAGAAAGCTTAAGAGATAATTATGAGAAGATCCCTAAATAAGTCAAAAAAGAAAGCCTAAGAGATTGTGAAAAGGTCCCTAAATAAGTCAAAAAAGAAAGCCTAAGAGATTGTGAAAAGGTCCCTAAATAAGTCAAAAAAGAAAGCCTAAGAGATTGTGAAAAGGTCCCTAAAGAAGTTAAAAAAAGAAAGCCTAAGAGATTGTGAAAAGGTCCCTAAAGAAGTTAAAAAAAAAAGAAAGCCTAAGAGATTGTGAAAAGGTCCCTAAAGAAGTTAAAAAAAGAAAGCCTAAGAGATTGTGAAAAGGTCCCTAAAGAAGTTAAAAAAAGAAAGCCTAAGAGATTGTGAAAAGGTCCCTAAATAAGTCAAAAAAGAAAGCCTAAGAGATTGTGAAAAGGTCCCTAAAGAAGTTAAAAAAAGAAAGCCTAAGAGATTGTGAAAAGGTCCCTAAAGAAGTTAAAAAAAGAAAGCCTAAGAGATTGTGAAAAGGTCCCTAAAGAAGTTAAAAAAAGAAAGCCTAAGAGATTGTGAAAAGGTCCCTAAAGAAGTTAAAAAAAGAAAGCCTAAGAGATTGTGAAAAGGTCCCTAAAGAAGTTAAAAAAAGAAAGCCTAAGAGATTGTGAAAAGGTCCCTAAAGAGGTCAAAATGCAAACCTAAGAGATAATTGCGGAAAGGTCTCTAAGAAGCCTTAAAAAGACTAAGAGATCCTTGTGAAAAGATCTCTAAAGAAGACTACAAAGAAAGCCTAAGATCATTGTGAAAACGAAACTAAAGAAGTCAAAAAAGAAAGTCTAAGATATCTTTGTGAAAAGGTCTCTAAAGAACGCCTTAAAAGTTCTAAGGGATCTTTAAAGATGCCTAGAACGAAAGTCTAAGAGATCATTGTGAAAAGGTTCCTTAAGATTTCGAAGCCTTCGGGGGCTCGAACTGTTTGGGCTAATGCATTTAATTATCACGCACATTCGTTTTGTCGTGTGTCCGGCTGCACCAACAGCACTGCGCGGAGTGTAAGTAGCGGCGGCCAACCTTGACGCTCGGTCGGGGTTCAGACACGGGAAGTACACATATTTGCGTTATCTATCAATATTTATAAGCATCCAAGTCCTGACTGACTGACAGACAACACACAGCCTAAACCGCTGGTAGTAAATACTGGATATTTGGAGGGTGCTTTTGTCTTGGTGGGCAGAGGTGTACTAAGATAAGGTTTTTCGAAACTCAACCCCTAACAGGGTAAAAATGGGTGAAAATGTTTGTATGAAAGTCCATTTGGTTTTGAACTTATAGGTGTGAAAATTTGTATTTTTAGGTTGTTCATTTTAGTTAAAAAAAAATGTATCTTTAATCTTTGTGGACAGGGTTGATTTAGGGGGTGAAATGGAGGATGAAACTTTGTATGGAGAATTATTTATTTTTAACTTATTGCTGTAAACATTCATATTTTCATAGTCATTTCGAAAAAATAATACTCTACGCGGACGAAGTCGTGGGCAAAAGCTAGTTGTACATATATATATCTGTGGTTGTAGAGTAACTATAGTACTAACCTCATAAAGTTATCGTATACATGGTGATGCCTCAGAGCTCTGCGCGCACGTTCGAAGAAGCTGAAGTCGTGAACGGTAGCTAGTTTGGCCGCCTCCGCGTACGACACGTCGCGCACCGTTCGCCCCGTTAGGCACGAGTTGCGGATTTTCTTAGCTGGAGGGGCGCCTGAACCTGTAATATATACACGCTTATTTAGCCAAAAGTATATCAATACAAAGAAAGTAAATAGGAATACATCACTTCAACATACAGAGCTAAAATATCATCAGGCATACAACCTATGATTATTTTGTTAACCTAAGAACATGACCGTAACGCGGTAGTTCTAAAAAGTTGAAATCTTAAAGCTGCGGGCAAATTTTTTAACTGACCAAATTGACTTTCATATGTCCGTATGTTTGTTAGGTTGTATATTGGCCCACCTGTAAAGGTCGCATTATTCAACCAATCTTAACGAAACATAGTATGCATGTTCTACTATTTATTATATTTTATCGTTGGGAATTTTGAGTGGGGGGGGATGGTATTATTCCCATAAAGGGAGGGCAGATTGCTGTGGCGCTATTTACCGACCGATTTTAATAAAAAGTGGTACACACATTAGGTACCTGACTTAGAAGAGGATTTTAGAATATGAGCATTATTGTTCAAGTGGTTTCCGAGATAATAGGTTGTGAAGTACTGCGACAAATTGCTGCTGATAAGACTGTGTGCTCGCGAGGTCTACTGTTCGCAGAACTTATAGTATTATGTAGAATGTACTCACTGAGCTGAGTTGAAGAACCGAAGCTGGGAGATCGCTTGAGATGGTGATGTTGAGGCGTCGCCAAGGGGACGTTGCTTCCGACCACGCTCGAGTGTTTCGCCATTTGCTATAAACATCACAAACATTTAGTTAATTTCGATCGAGTTTGACACATTAAACTTGTAATTTGGGCCTATTCCTTATTATTATGTTTCCGCTTACAACCAAATATTTATGAATGAAACTAACGTCGACGGGCGCGTAAAGGTGCAAGTTGGTAGCCGGCTACATGAAGCCGCAGCAAACACGACGTGTCGCAGCGACACTACTGGTTTCTATGAAATACCATTCGTAGTTAGCGACACGAAGCTACGGAAGCGGCAGACAACGCTGTCGCTCGACCGCAGATCAGTAGTGCCGCTCGCGTGTACCAATCTGCCTAGTAAAACAACTGAAAAGCTTTTAAACTAAACCTTTCGTATCGCTTTTCAAATGGTTGATGCATCTGCAGTTGCCGTCTGCAGTCGGGTTCGAAATCATGTCTGCAGCGACATGAAGCGACGACGTGTCGCGGCGACATGAAGCGACGACACGTCGTCTGCTGCTGCTACGTGTAGCCAGCTACCAACTTGCACCTTAAGGGTTAACCGGCAAAACACTGACGTTAGAGAAAAAATGTTTGGCGACGCCGCTACACACTCGCTATGAAGATGAGCGTAGGCACAGGGCTTAGCACGAAAACTTGCATAAGTCTAACGTCGGTTACGTTATTAAGGATTACAGTTCAAACTCAGAGTTATCTGTGCCACAGTTGTACTAGATAAATGATAGTTTGTACTGTATACGTCTAAGATACGATTACATTACATTCATCAAATTTTTCCATCCATGGTCACCTGCAGTGTACAGTGAGCGTAGCACGAAGTCATTAAGTGTAACGTAACGTGTCGTTCACGTGAAACAGTACAAACTGTCATGTATCTAGGGCAAGTATAACACAGAGAACTTCTTCATTTTCTGAGGCCGTAGAACAAACAAAAAAACACACACACACACACAAATGTGCAAATGTGTGTGGCATAAATAAAAATGTTATCCTTTTTGTAACTTGTCGTTTAAAAAAATCTCGGTATGCAAATACAAAAAATGGACAAACCGGCGCGTGATGATGATGCTGCTGATGAGAAGACGTGTGCAGCGGTACGGCCGGGAACCGCTCCGGGGAGTCTGGTACTGTGGGCTGTAGGAACAAACAAAAGAATGTGATAGAAGAATGTGATTTTCTTTTCTAACGGAAGCGCAAAAACACAGACACCGATCGGAGAACAGCCGAGCACGAGAACGAAACGTAGAGCAAGCTTTCGTATTCACGCTTCTCGGGTGTTCTCGGCGTGAGTCTGTATGGACTAGTGACGTAGTGGACTGACGACCTGACAAAGGTCGCAGGATGACTATGGATGCAAGCTGCTTCCAACCGGTGCATTTGGAAATTTTAGGGGAGGTTTATGTTCAGCAGTGGACGTGCTACGGCTGAGATGATGATGATGATGAGTTTTCTGTGTAACCTATTTGGCCGCTAAACACGACAGATAGGATTTTCATACAACTTTAGCCGGCCGCCGCTCTCATGTATTTGGCCAGTACAGCAATATCGATTTATCTCGAAGAAGCATGTGAAAATAATGCTCAAATTTCCTAGCCTGAATAAAAAATATAAATCGAGAGAAATTACCTTAAGGCGCGGTCCAATCCTAATTTTAAAACAATGTTCGATGCTTTACATAAGGTTGAGAATTGCTTATCAGATTGGACGATGTAATGCGAAGATGCAATTGAATACGTGCTAATACTATTTATATTTATTTCGTACAATCAAATGATTATATTTTATTGATAAATAAGTTAACTAGTAAATTTCATTATATATTTGCCCATAATTGAATAAAAATGCTTTTTCCCACGAAGCACGTAAGAAAAATTGCAAAATTTAGGGAATGTTGCTGATTTTTTTCTATCGAGCCAAGTTTGCTCAATCGTGTATTGGCTCCCATACTTTATAAGGACGTACATATATTCAATTTACACTACGTTTTTTTTCGTACTTCGGTAATTAGGTTTAAGTCGAAAAACACAGTTTTCGCGAAGTCGAATCATGAAATTTGGGACTCATTTCGCCTTAACCAACACCAGAAATACAATATTTACGTAGAGAGATAAACAAGTAACAAAGCGACTTACTTGCGGAATAGGTGTGGCGGTCATGGGGCCGTAATGCGCGTCGGACTCCGGCGGTTTGGTGACCGCCTTCGCGTCCGGCAAGAACTGACCGAATTCGGTCAGCAGGTCCTCTTGGTTCTCGAATAACTTCGCAACCTGAAGACAAATACACATTCAGTACATGAACCACAAGTATATCTCGCCCCACTGCGGAAATGTTACAAGGTTAATAAATAAATAAAAAATAAAAATAGCCTTTATTCACTGATCACATTTGGTTTCAGTTCTTAAAAATATTACTTATACCTAAAAATATATTATACAATGTTACTAAACAAATAACACCAACAACATATACAGATATTCTTATTGATCAGGTTGTCCACCCTGGACATACGCCTCCTCTAGAACTTTCCATTTCTCCCTAAGTCTAGCACTCCTCCGCCATCCTATTGGTAGATCGTCTTCCCACCGTTTCTGTTACAAGGTTATTATAGATATTTTACCGTATATTGCTAACTGGCTATTTCGTAAGACGTTCCGTCTGTAATGGTCGAACAAAACACATTGCACTATGTACTATACAATGTGGAAACAAAAAAAAAATGGTAACATTAGGCTCTTTGCAGACGTTCTAGTCTTAGTGTGGTACCATCTTCGACCGCATCATTACTGAACTTCAAGTGAAATGGTGGTCACACATTATTAACAAGAAAAAAAACCCTAAAATGGAACCGACTTCCAACACTAAAAAGTGTGAAATAACTTGTTGAAGTCGGTACCATGCGCACAATATTGTGATAATAGGTACTTTTGAACTATCATGGTACCGACTTCAACAAGTCAACAAATTTCACACTTTTAGTGTTGAAGTCGGTTCCGTATTTAATATAAAAATTTTTTCGCCCTTCTTGTCACTTAGCGGGATCGATTGTCATTCTCGGTCAGTTATTGGAGTGTAACTTAAAAACCGCTTGACTGATATTGATGAAATTTCCTCGGAAGTATACTCTCACAAATAAAAAGGATATGAGAATCGGTCCACAAATTGGTGAACGTACATAAAAAAACATATAGCCGAACATACAACCTCCTACTTTTTTGGAGGTTCGGTCGTATGTCGGTTAATGAGTATAAAAGGCCTTACCTGTGAATAGACCTCTTGTTCAGTCTGCTGCTTCGCCTGAGGCTCCTTCAGGTCGCGATGGCCGCGTTGGTACGCGTGCAGGATCTCCAGGAACCGCTTGTACTTGTCCGGCTGCCGGGAGAATCGGGACTGTGGACAAAACTACAACTTTACTTCGGTTCTATATTTCAACAATTATTACTCAAACAAGTACAATTTGAAAAATTTAATACCGACTTCCATTCTATTCAGTTATTGTAGTGTATCTCAAAAACTACTGGACCGAACTGTGATACAATTTAAATGGGACCACACGGGAAGCACCAGCTTTCAAACAAATAAAAATAATTTTGAGAATCGGTTCACCCAGTCGAAAGTTATGAGGTAACAAACATTAAAAAAATACAGTCGATTGAGCACCTCCTCCTTTTTTTTGGAAGTCGGTAGAAAAAAAGTCCTTTTTTTGTTTGAATAGTGGCCTGGCTTTTACAATTAATCCACAAGTAAATATTTATAGTTGCATCAAGGGATACAAGATCAGCCTCCGATCTAGGGGGGTAAACCGAGACACTCACCCCGGGCGGCAGATTCAGGGGGCGCTAAGATCAAGCGCGCAAATTTAACGCGCGAAAAAATTATAGTATGATGGAAATAACTTGCTCCACAATGCTCCTAAACTCCTAACATACCGCAGCACGCTGGCACACCGTCCATTTGTAAGAAAAATTGTATAAATATTAATAAGTACCAATTGTTAATTTTCAAAGTAATTTATCTCAAACGTTGAAGGAGAGGGGCGCCAATATAAAGTTTCTGCCCGGCTTCTTTTATTGTCTATCTTTACGGAGACTGGGAACGGGCTTCATTTTGACATTTGAATTCCATTCTGGGCGAAACGCCGCAAGCCTATTGGCTGGAACCATCAATGGGAATGAGAATGAAGTGACATTTCATTCCATTCAAGTTAGACAATAAGGCGGCGGGTTCGAAAAAGTCGTAGATCCGGAACTACATGCAATAACTAACACAAACTTCATAAAATTAAAAAAAATAACACGAAAGCCCTTGTTTTTTCTCGCTATCTCGATAGATATTGTATAAGTTACATACATACACATGATTGTGTGATATTGAGCATAGCGTACTTAGAACTAGCATTAAGACTTTTTTCTACTCTAGACGGAACGGGAAGTTTCCAAAGATTGTGTTACAATATTACTTCACACGGGCGAAGTCGGTAGCTGTAGCAATATACAGCGTGTAACAAAAAAAAACAAAATTTACCAGATGAAATTAAGGCCTTGGATGGAAATCTGTTTAGATGTAAACTATCAGATTGGCTTCTTTCAAATTATTTTATAATGTACAGGAATTTCGGGATTATTGAGTTCGATTTTTTTTTAATATTTAGACAGTATTAGATATAGAAAATTTGCACGTCTGCTAGCAGACAGAATACACTGTGACCTATATTTTATAAGATCTCGACTTTTAACACGTGTTCTAGCAAATAAATTATTTGATTTGATTTGATTAAAGGTGTAGTAGGTAATACTAAAACCCCACACGCAGAAGTTTGCATACAATTGGGACCTAACTACTGCGTCCCAGGAAGTAGTCAACATTCCGAGTTGTGAGGAACCAAAGTTGTTCTTATACTCAAGCAGGTTCATCCCTGAACAACTAGGCCAAAGTCGCCAATGACCTCCAGAACGTAGACTAGGCAAACAAGGCAGCAGAGTGCAAGGACCCCAACTAAATCCATGAATAGGCATGTCGAATAGGGCTGTTCAATAAAGTTCGGATATTTTTTAACACTGTAAAAAAATAAGCAAATAAAAGTTTGATACTACGCCATAAGAATCCTGACTTTTAGTACATATGCACATATTTAAGGGGCCTTACTATGAGCTCTTAAAGCAGGCCTACCCCGCTGGGCTATTATGTATCTCAGTTGCTAACAAATGTAGATTGAAATCTGAAAAAATTGGCGCATTTTTGCTTACTGGAGTTGTCAAAACTGACATAGGGCCGCCATTTTTCAAGATTTCAATCAATATTTGTTAGCAACTGAGATACATAATGGCCCTACAGGCCTACTATTCAAGAACCGCAAAACAGTTCACCTGTTTTCTGCATGGACTTTCGTTAACATATCACTCTAAATTCACTCAGTTTATCAGCTCACAAACGTCGCAATGTTGCTTATAGTAAATTGTTAGAATGCCAGAGACAATGTTATCCGTTCACCATTGAGAAAATAATATTATAACAGTTCACCTAAATGAGCGTCATGGTATGATTTCATTCAAAACTTTTATTGCCAGGTTTAAGAACTGCACGGAACTTGCATGGTTCTTATGAAGCTGATAGTAAGGCCCCAGTGTTACTACAGCTTTTTGTTACACGCTGTATAATTGTTTGACTATTTGTTCAGACATATAAATAGGAAATTAATAATGGTGTAACGCGTTGACGTAACGCTATAACACGTGTAACCACCGCGCCAACGTCTCACCTTCATCTTGTTTATTGTACCAACACGCTATTGACGCGGCCGGTCGTTGAGTTTGTATAGTTTAAAGTTTTGTTATTGTCCTTGGTATTAATCATTATAGATTTCAGTTTATTAAAGTTTGTATCAACGCCAATGACCTACATAGCGCTGGGTTGGATTACAACATCGGACCAGACAATGAGATTTTATTGTGTTATTAACTAGCAAACCCGCCTAAGGGACTATGGGATCAGAAGGCCTAGACAAAAGATGTTTCTATAATCTAGATAATTTATTGATTCAGGCGTTACTTTGCGGAAATCCATTATCAAAAAAGATATTAAAAAATATTTAGTGACACTTCCGCTGAAAAGAAAACAATGATTTTGGCCTATTTGGAGGCGTGCACCACCCTCCCTCGAAATCTGAAAAAATGGCCACTCTATGTCACTTTTGTCCTCGTCAGTGATCAACTTACTAACATTTTTGCTTGCTGGAGTTGTCAAAACTGACATAGGGCTGCCATTTTTCACGATTTCAATCAACATTTGTTAGCAACTGAGATACATAATAGCCCTACTGGTCATATCTCCGTACTTTCGATTTTTTAATCTGGGAACCTTACCCGCCAGAGGCTTGACTAGCTTCACCTCCTTAACGTGACATTAGTTTAGGATCCTTACAAATTAAACAATTTCAAAAATTTAATACCGACTTCCATTCTATTCAGTTATTGGTGTGTATCTCAAAACCTACTGGACCGAATTTGATAAATGGGACCACACAGAAACCACCAGCTTCCAAACAAAAAAGAATTTTGAGAATCGGTTCACCCTATCGAAAGTTATGAAAACAGTCGAATTGAGTACCTCCTTCTTTTGGAAGTCGGTAGATACGAGTAAGTAGGTACCATATACATATAGGTAGAATGCATGTTGCAATGGAGAGCAGACTGACCTTGATCTTGTTGACGTACTCGATGGCGTGGTTAAACTCGACAGGCTGGCCGGCGGGCGCGGAGGGCGCGTGCCCGGCAGGCGGCGTGGGAGCATTGCCTGATAACAACAACACACATTAATCCTTCCTATACCGTGATAATTAAAACAAAAGATTAAGTGAGGGAGGTGGCAAGGTCAAAGAGATCCCACTACACTACTGGCGGAGAAAAGGGACATATTGCGAAAGCGATATAGTGCGAGAGGGACATTTTAAAAAGAGACATTTTGCGATAGAGACATTGTGCGAAAAGGACGTTTTGCGCGTGTTAGACATTTTAGGAAAGGGACATTCTGCGACGGTGCAAATTCAGCTCTTACTTCACTCAAATTTTCCAGATAAAACAGATTTAGATATTATTTCTTGAATATTGAAATTTATAGAGAGAAAAATTCACATCCTCGGACGGGATTCGAACCCGCGTCTTCTGACTCTCCGTGTCAGACGCCATTGACCAACTAGTCCACCGAGAATCTGGTCCGAGCATCGAATTTTAACTCTCTATTTGACTAACCGTCTTGCGGGGACGGAGCGACATCTATTGAACAATTAACAGTACCATCCAACCGAAAGAACCATTATTTAGAAATACTTGAACTTTCGCTGTTGATGTTTGAGATCGCTTAAGCAGGCGTTAGTGGTTTGAAAAGTAATTTCTTGAATATTCAACACAAAAACAACATTTTAAACCGATATTTTAACTAAATTAATTCAAAATGTAACGATTTTTATGACCTAATTAAATTTTGATAAAAACATGGTAATAAGGTTTTGTTTATATTTAGTACATATGTGTTTCTTCTAGTTTTGACGTGCAATAGTGGTAGATTATTTGTGTTTTCGTCGTCTGCATCCCACGCTGTGGTAGAACGTGACTTAGACAAGACAGTGACACACAATGACATACTTATTAATGTGGCTACATTCAATGTTTAAGGCGCAGTCAGCTCAGCGCTTCATTTTCCTTTACTTGAAATCAAGCAAGCGCATCTCATAAAAACGTAAATAATTCATATAAAGATAATTTGCACTCTTAAAATAAAAAAATAATCCGTCAATGTATGTGTATTAAAAATTGCTATTTTATGTGTTTCATAACAAATACAATAGTGAATAAAGAGAAAAACTGTTTTAAAGGTGAAATGAAGTGGTATTTATTTTACTGGCACTCGAAACACAGTTTATAACTAGTTCGAGAGCCTATGGATTCAACAATCTTATATGTAACAGTTTTATGTCAAATAAATAAACTATTATTATTATTATTATTTTAGATTTTTTTTTAATGTACTCTAGTATGTTAAAATATGTTTTTAATTCCGTCAATGTGTACTTAGAAGTCTTATAAATGACTCATTATTTATTTTAGTTTTAAATAAATATCTGCTTATGAGATGAACTGCTTTAAAACCCCCCATTTTTATCGACATCATGATATGACAGCACCTTAAGAGGCGAAGAAATTGGCAACATATTTGGCCCATAATACAACAAATTTCTTTTCTTAGATATCATACTACGATTCCAGAAATTGTGATGTACAAGGTGTCTCAAAAGTAAGTTCACATTTGCTTATCTTATTACGCGAAAGCAACTATTCTGAGGGGCGCGGGGGGTATGTCAGTCGGTAGTCTGGCTCTTGGGAATTTAGTCGCTATGGAGCGTTTCTCTGGTGCGGACCGTGCGTTGTGCGTACGTGAGTTTTACAAAAACGGTAATTTGGCGACTGTAGCGCGTAGAAAATTCTGCAGTATTCGACATATTCGTCACTTAAATGATGCGCCTAGCACTCGACTCATTGCAAAATGGGTTGAGAAGTTTGAAGAGACTGGGTCAACTCTGGAGAAACCAAAATCTGGGCGGCCAAGAACATCAAGAACAGCCGAAAACGTGGACAGTGTTACTCAGTTTCAGGGCAATTTTAGTGCCCGACTAAATGAATGCCGAGAGCGCAACGGTTTACATTTGGACGATGTTATTTTTAAAAAATAAATTCCCAAACAGTGTACTTCAATATAAAATAAACATTTTTTCAATAAAGCTAAGACTTTTCTTTTAAAAAAAGATTTAAATGTGAACTTTCTTTTGAGACACCTTGTATATATTTAAGTTAATGCTAAGTTTTTGCCCAAAATAGGCGCCATTTTTTTGTTTGTTTTGGCCACATTTCCCCCCCACCATAGGGCTTATAGATTAGAGAGTTATAATTAATTATTATTTTATTTTATTTAATTAATTACTAATAACTGTTTTTCCTAGTAAACATTAAGTAACAATGTTGTACCTATAATGTATAATATAATATTAATATTTAAATATTTTAAGTTAATAATATAATAAATGATTTATAAAAGTCTATAAAACCGTGTCTCTACTGTCCACTTTTTCAATATAAGTTTAAATAATGAAAAACTAAAGTATTTAACTATTTATCTTGTTGCACACCACCGTCTACAGTTTTCATTGCTGTCCTGTTCATTGAAAATTGGTCTGTAAGAGAATGCATTAGCGATAAGACCGCCAATTGTATTATCATAGTTCTTAGGTTTTTACTCGTAAGTAGGTTAACCCTTTACGTCCCACAGACGTATATATACGTCAGTTTCATTCATAAATATTTTCTTTTAATTGTCACGGTATAGTAAAGATTAATTTACTTACTGTATATAATTTTTTTTGGTGGTAAACAAATAAAGAGTTATTGTTTGAAATTTCCGTAAGTATTACACATTTTAATGTTATTTTGACGGTTTAACTTAGGGCTCCCACACATAAACACGATACGACGTCGCGTCGTACAACGATGCGGCGTCGTTTCACGATACGACGTCGCGTCGTGGCAATCTACGTCGTAACGTGTCGATGCACGATACGACGTCGTGACGTTAGAAACTCACGATGCAATCCTGCGCAGTTGTTGAAATTCAAAGATGACGGATGGTATTGAAGTCGATCATTTAATTACCCTAGTCGAGCAGCGTCCCGTACTATGGGACAAAACATGTGAAGAATACAAGAATAAAAATGCTAAAACAACGTCGTATCGTGAAACGATGCCGCATCGTTGTACGACGCGACGTCGTATCGTGTTTATGTGTGGGAGCCCTTACGCGGTAGGTATAGTCGAATATGTCGACAGGTTTCGTGATCGTCCGGGCCACTTCTTCATGGAGTACGTGCGTACCCGGCTGCGTTCGCGCTAGTACTGATTCGACTATACCTACCCACCGCGTAACTTAAACCGTCAAAATAACATTAAAGAGTTATTGTATTGTACTATATTCTATATAATATATATATATAATTTGAAAAATAAAAAAATAAAAAAAATAAAACTTATTTCCATTCTATTACTTTGGTAAAAAATCAGTTATTGGAGTGTAAATCAAAAACTACTGGACCTAATTTGATAAAATTTACATGGGACCACACGGGAAGCACCAGCTTTCAATCAAAAATATAAAGAATTTTGGGAATCGGTTCACCCAGCCGAAAGTAATGAGGTAACAAACAAACAAATACAGTAGAATTGAACTACTTAATTACTTATTGAAGTACTTAAAATCATATACTACTGAACTTATAGTACAAATAGAACTACATGACTGAACTAGTACATGGATTGTATTAGTTCAGAGCGCTCTTGGCAGTGAACGATTCAACACAAGCCTAGATAACACCACTACACCTATACCTAACTATGCATGTATATGCATATTGTATTGTAATATGCACCGAGTATTGATTGGCCACGCCTTCTATATCCGTCTCGCTCGCACTTACAGAGTGCATGTTACGATCTTTTCAGCATCCCTGAGCGACCCAGTTTCAATGTTACTACAGTGTAAATAAGGTTGTTTTTGTGCCAGCGGCTCAAGGCTATACTTAGTTACACGAGGTGAATGCTCTCCTTTTGAGCGGGAAATTATTTTTTTTCTTTTGAGACTGGATTTGCGAGATTTGATGAATTTTCTATCTCGTAAACTAAAAGCCTCGGCACTTCTTATTATGTTTGGTCTAAAGTTCAAATTGGTATAACACTTCCGAATGACAGCACTAAAATTAGATATTTCTGTTCAATTGTGGGTATATTTCAGACAGGTTAGTCTTCACATAACTTGGTGCTCGCTAAACTAACGTAACAATGCCCAAAGTTTAATAGAATAATCCTATTTTATAAATGTTATTTTTAGTGGTACATGAATTTGAATTTTTTTACAGAATGAAGAAGAAGAAGTTAACAGAATGAGAACTATTTTCTACCGACTTCCAAAAAGGAGGAGGTACTCAATTCGACTGTTTTTTTTTAAAATATTTTTTATGTTTGTTACCTCATAACTTTCGATAGAGTGAACCTATTCTCAAAATACTTTTTTTGTTTGAAAGCTGGTGCTTCCCGTGTGGTCCCTATTAATTTTATCAAAATTGTCCAGTAGTTTTGAGTTACACTCCAATAACTGAATAGAATGGAAGTCGGTGTTACATTTTTCAAATGGTACTTGTAGTTTGAAAATTCTCGTGAGTTTGACCCATATTTATTTAATATGTATTAAAACCGACTTTACTCACGCCGCGATCTTGCAGCGTTTGAAACTCCCTGAGGATGGGCATCGGACATGCCCGAAACCTAGGTCGATGTCGGTTTTCATATTAAATATAATAAGAACTAGGTAAAATATTAATTTGCAATTGTATTAACGTTTAAGTTTACAATATTGCTAACAATAATATAATAATAATATAGGACACCATCCACACAAAGGTCTTCAGGTCCCAAACTAGACAGAGCCTGTACTATGGTAACCTGATGACTGATACATACTTAAATACATATACACACCCAGACACCGATCAAACAGACATGTTCATGCACACAAATGTTTGACTTGTCCGTGGATCGAACCCGGGACCAACGGCTCAGAAGGCACCCCTGCCTTCTGAGCCGTTGGTACCAACTGCGCCAACCGGCCTGTCTTGGGAGACTTTTAAATGACTTTATGTTACTTACGAATATGTACAAGTTATCATTCTATAGTCGATAGTTTGACAGGCCTGTTGGTCTAGTGGTTAGTGACCCTGACTGCTATGCCGGAAGTCGTGGGTTCGATTCCCACCCAGGACAAATGTTTGTGTAATGAGCACGATCATTTGTTCTGTGTCTGGGTGTAATTTATCTATAATATGTATGTATTTAGAAATATATAAGTATGTTTATCAGTTGTCTAGTACCCATAACACAAGCTCTGCTTAGCTTGGGACTAGATGGCGTTGTGTGATAGTTGTGGAATATTATTATTATTCACATTATTTATTTATTTTTCTTTAAATTACATTTTTTACAATATTTCTATATAAAATAAAAACATTATAAAAAACCTAATCCTAGATTGCCATCGGCAGCGGGGCATGACCCAAACTACCAGTGGTTAGGGCTGCAGACTAAGGAACCTCCTGACAATACGTGCCGTGTCACGGAGTACTGCCTTCTGTATCTGGCTCTTGATCCAACCGTCTAGCGAGAGCCTCCTAAGATGTTGGTCGAGGCTTTATTATTATTAGTCTTCCTAACAATAAATAAATAAATATCTCCGAAACTAACAATGCCTCACACAACAACAAACGAGACACGACAATAACACACGAGTAGTTAACACGCGAGTTATCAATCTTGTGGATTGTGGATTGTTTGATTGTTGTAACCAATCATACAATGTAGGTTAAGCCGGTGTGTTCAGATAAATAAATAGATAACGTAATTAATATGTTGTTTATCTGTAGTTACGATTACACGGGAAATACATTAAAGGTCGACTCGTATACCGGCCGAACGGGAGGTAATGCCACAGGGAGCGCCAATGTGCACTCACCCTGAAGATGCGCATCTGTGTGCCTAGCACGAATACCTGCGTGCGTGTAACGTTACGGGTCGTTCACGTGCAACAGTACAAACTGTCATGTATCTAGGGCACACTGTGACACAGATAACTCACAGTTTGTAATCGAAGCGCGTTGACGCTTACGAAACGAATACTTTTTTACCGACTTCCAAAAAAGAGGATGTACTCAATTCGACTGTATTTTTTAATGTTTGTTACCTCAAACTTTTGATAGGGTGAACCGATTCTCACAATTCTTTGTTTGAAAGCTGGTGCTTCCGTGTGGTCCCATTAAAATTAAATCCAATTTGGTCAAGTAGTTTTTGAGTTACACTCCAATAACTGAATAGAATGGAAGTCGGTATTAAATGTTTCAAATTGTACTTGTTAATAATACAAGTCTAGTGATATCGTTTATTTAATTACAATTATAATTTACGATGATTTAGGTAAGGTTGAAAATAGCTTGATAGGTTGGACGATGTAAAGCGAAAATGCATTAATATTGTACGTTTTCTTTATATTTTTCGATATATACTAACACAATTGAAAAAACTGCTGGTTACTACTTTAGTACTATATGTTGGCTATGTATTACCAAAAAAAAATATAGAGTTTACGCTGAAAATTCTGAGAGTTTGGACGTGAAAGTTTATTAATATGGACCTATTTAGGATTTTCTTCTGCAGAGAGCGAGTAATATTTCTGAATTCTGTTCGGTTATTACTCTTTGCCTGTTCCTTTTCTAACCTAAGTATTTATTTCATACAATATTATCGATCTGTTTCGTTACACTAGATGTTTAATGATTCTGCTTTTTACTATTATCAGGATACGAGCGCGCCATAATCCTTTTAAAAAGAAATTATTTGAATTATTATTGAAAAAATGTTATTACTCTATAAAGGACTTCTTAGATGATAAAGATCTAACATAGGTAATTATATATTAATATTTGGTAATTAATTGACGTAATTGATAAAAGCGACTTATCAAACAATTATATCAATTGAAATTTTTAATTATTATATCTAAAATCAGTTCGTATTATTTTTAATTTACTGCCTGTTTAATTTTTGTTATTATTTTTGTGTAGATTCTAAAAACACTTATGTATAAATCTTGTATAAAACATTTGCACGCCGTTTAGGTAGAGTTTTGTTGGACCTGTATTATGTGCTTAACCCGTCCGCATCAGCGCAAAAAATAACAATAGATTTATGAATGAAACTTAACTCGAATGAGTCTTGCTGATTAGGACAGATTAAACAACTCTGCAATATTGTACCTAAACTGTAGCAAATAAATATTAATTAATTCATTCAATGTTTTGTAAGTACCTTCTGTCTAAGAAATAAGTCAAATAAACATTATTATTATTATTATTATTCAAAATAAATCACGGATTACATCCGGTCCTTTACAAAGGCATAAGTGGGGCTGTAGCCAACACTTAGAGGCCTGTTTGGTATAAAAATACAAAGGAGTATAAAAAAAATTATATTATATTTAAAAAATATTATTATTGTTATTATTATTTCAGTGACTCACCAGGCGTATGATGAATGGCCGCGGCTTCGATCTGCTGATGAGCTTGCGATATCTGATGCAGGGTGTTGGTGGGCGCCGCGCTGACCGTCATGCTGTGCGACAGGTTGTGGACTATCGCACTGCTCGGCACATTCCTGTACAAGTCACGGGAGGGTTACACATTGGAGGGGGGGTTGAACATGGGGGGTGGTAGATCGTCAATAACTGTCAGAACTCAAAAAGAGCAGCCGATATGTTAATATCAACGGGCTTCAAACGGTAATTAATATCATCATATAAACGGCCATGGTTTAAAATAAAATCACAAGACTTGCTTAGATTTGCGGAATAACTCTATAAATGAATATTTTTATTAAATACTAGCGACAGACCGCGACTTCATTCGCGTATTAGGCTCGGCGTTCGGCCTCGCCATAACCTCCCATCTTTACTTATTTCTTTTTATGTAAGAACCTTCTCCTAACAATAATTAACACAACAAATAATTAGCGAGATTATTCCATCCGTTCTCAAGTTATAGCTAACCAGGAGAAATAGGGGTTCATTTTTATATATATTTATTTAGAGATTTATATAATCCTGCCATGAACATGTACCTAGCTTGTGATGAAACCCGTATAAAAATTAGTTGCATGGTTTAGGAGTTACCGGATATATGGATATAAAAATTGAAATATTTCTTTACTTTATATTATTTAAGGATTTTGTTTGGTTTTGATTTAGTTTAAATTAATAAATGTTTTTATTTATTTGTAAAAAAAAAAGTAATACCTAATATAATATAATGTTTAAATTCATTTATTGAGGTTTGATTTAGTATTATTTAATTTAATTGCATTTTACGCAATTTAATTTAATGATTAATTAATATAATAATTAACTATTTATATTATGATGTTTCTATATATAATTAAATGTAAAGAATGGATTTTAATCTGAAATAAATAATTGATTGATTGATTGATTTTCAACAGGATCATCTTATTGACCGAGCGAGCGAAGCGTCTGCTTCAACTGACCAAATTGACTTGCATTTGTCCGTATGTTTGTTAGGAAGTTCGTAGTCCTCCTGTACAGGTCGTATTATTCTACCAATCTTGACGAAACTTGGTATGCATGTTCTACTATTCAATATATTTTTTGTCGTCAGCGATTTTTCAGTTAGAGGGTACTTTTTCTAAAAAGGGGAGAAGTTTGGGAACCTGTGTTATGATTTCCTCGTTGATATTTCCTCTCAACTATTGCTATACTACCGACCACTGGGCTTTCAAGTTGGTTTGTCATATGCATTATAATAACTGATGGTCTATGATCTGGGGCTACAAATGTCAAATTTTGCCCATGAATGCCTTACATGTTGTAAGCTGTAAATGAAAATTTCGCCCCAAAGGATGAATTGAATTTATTTCTGTAGTGTGTTTTTTATTATAGTGGTTCATCAAAGTGACTCCCTCTCGCCTGATGGAAAGCGAAGATGGAATCAAGAAGCAATGACCATTAGTGCAGCCGTAAGCTGCATTAATCGCCACCCGTATGATGTCCTGAGAGATGCTTGTTCACGCCCCGCTTGAAAGACCCAGGGTCATAGCTGCAAGGGAATACGTACGCCGGCAGAGCATTCCACAATTTACTTACACGACAGAGGTTAGGAACTGCTAAACTTTTTGGTTTGAGATAAGAATTTTTGAACAGTATATGGATGCAATGCTAGGCCGGAACGAGTAGTGTGTATTTCTTTATGCTTCATGTGTGGGTCAGAGATTACAAAGTATATATATATCATTACGACGTACGTCTCATAACGATAATTTACGCGATGATCACGCTAATAATATAAAGGCGTAACTTTGCGTCGTATTTGTTTAAAGCGCATAATAAGCCCTCTTTTGTGGTTCGCCGCAGTCGGGTAATTTGACAGTGACACTCGTAGCATCAGGGCTCGGGAATCGGTTGAGCCGTTACAAGCGGACATAGGAACACATATACAGCTCAACACATCACCTTCTAGGTTAGCTTCTCCGCGGTCGGGTAAAAAATAAAGTATCTTTCGATCTGTCTTTACTACATCAGTTGTACTTCTAGAGGGAAAGGAGTGATTCACCATCAGAATGGGAATAGGGCGATGAAACACTAGTTACTACAATGATCTTATATTTAGTGCGTTCGAATAGCCCCAATTTGGCTAAAATAATGCTTAAAACGGTCACAAGGGCGTTCGAATCGGGAATCAAATCAAATGTATTTATTTGCAAGAATATATGAGTGAACACAAAAGTTGTTACAAAAGTAGGTAAAAAGTAGTTCACATTCCACCATTCAGGTATGCAAACATTATTATTATTATTACATAATTATTATACCTACTTAAATTTCTGGTGAGGTACTATGTTATAACTATCTAATCTGTGGGTGAAAATGTTGTATTTGACTCTTTTCGCTCACTGTTCGCAAAGCTATAAAAAAAAGAGTTATTTTTGCCACCAAAAATTTGCAAATTTTGACCCACGTCCGGAGCATGGTTGTTTGTGATCATTTTCCCAAAAAGGAGGACTTACTCAATATACGACTGTGGTTTTTTTGTATGTTTGTTACCTCATAACTTTCGACTGGGTGAACCGATTCTCAAAATTCTCTTATTTGTTTGATAACTGGTGCTTCCCTACTTAAATTTCATCGAATTCGGTCCAGTAATTTTTGAGTTACACTCCAATAACTGAATAGAATGGAAGCCGGTATTAAATTTTTCAAACTGTACTTGTTGACAATTAAGTATTTGAATTTTGACAGCATAATCATGCGATTTTATGTCTTATGCTCGGTTGAGCGTTCAAATAGGGTGTGGGCAAATGTGGAAAAAATAACGGTTTTTGAGCTTTACGAACGCTTTAACAAAAGAGCCAACATTGACAACGCCACCAATGCCCTCATTGCTAAACGAACGCACCTATTAAAGAGGTAGAAATGGTACTCCGTATAAATACGGCAACAACAAATGTGGCTGAGCGAACAATATATGCTATCAGTCATAGAATGACGTCTAGAACCTCGGCAAATTAGTTCTTGTATGCACGAAAGCTGGAACAACGTTGGACTTCGCGTCAGTTCTAACATAACGCATCTACCTCTTTTTAATATAAGATCGTTGACTTGCAAGGTAGGTTTCTTGTGCAAGAGGCCGTCTTGGTGGGTACCACCACAGCGTCAGATATTGTACCGCGAAGCAATAGCACGCAAGCATTACTGTGTTAGGGGGTGAAGGGTGCAGTGTCCCTAGCACGAATAACTGCGTGCGTGTAACGTAACGTGTCGTTCACGTGCAACAGTACAAACTGTCATGTATCTAGGGCACACTGTGACACAGATAACTCATAGTTTGTACGGTAAAGCGTGACGCGTTGACTCGATAAAATACTTTTTCGCAAGTTGTTTGTGCTTCGGACTCTGTAGCATGTGAAATTAACTAAAAAACTAGGTGTTAGAAACTAAAATAAAAACAATCAATGCAATTTTCGAGAGAAAAATTCACATCCTCGGACGGGTTCAAACCCGCGTTTTCGAACAATCCCTGTCAGATGCCATGACCACTACAACACCGAGGTTTACCGTCCGAGCTTCGAATTTTAATTATATATGATTGTAACCATCTCATGGGGACGGAGCGACATCTGTTAAACAGCTTCACAGCATTATCCAACCGAAAGATCTGATGGTGGCCTACGGGTAGTGGCGTCTGACACGGATTATCAGAAGACGCGGGTTCCAATACCGTCCGAGACAGTGAATGTTTCTCTCTAAAATTGCAATGTTATCGCTAAGCAGGCGTTAGTGCTTTAACCAAATCATATGAAAAATAAAAAACAAATAGGGAAGACGAGCACAGTGCAGTATCACACAGAGCTGTCACACGCTCTGGGTGACACTACAACTGTCACGGGCACACGTACGGCTTACTATCGAGCGCACGACATGCCCGTCCCGTCAAAAATGATTGCATAAAAAAACCGAATGCATCCATCCTTTTTATTCACGAAAGATGATTAAAGTATATAAAAATATACACACTGTGGAACGGGCAACAGATGCACCAACTGGGGTTGTTGTGGAGCGTGGCCATGCACCCCCAACAAGACCCCCTGGGCACCCATCCCTGTGGGGGACGGCATGGACACCGATACCTGCAGACAAAACATTATTTATGTAGACATTTTTACAGGATTGTAACATTATTCTATATATTAATAAGGTTCAGAACTCAATAGAGCAGCCGAATAGTTGATATCACAGAGGTTCAACCGGTAATTTGTATCATCATTGAGAATATTGTACGTATTCTTAAGTTTATTCATATTGAGGGCGATAAAAAATATACTGACTTCGCGCGTGGGGTGTACAATACACTGATTTCTGTTCATATTTTAATAGGATTTTAGCATTTATACATGCATGAGTAAGGTTCAGAACTCGATAGAGCAGCTGAATAGTTGATATCACAGAGGCTCAACCGGTAATTTGTATCATCATTGAGAATATTGTATTTATTCTTAAGTTTATTCATATTGAGGGCGATAAGAAATGTACTGATTTCACGCGTGGGGTGTACAATACACTGTTTTCTGTACATATTTTAATAGGATTATAGCATTAATTTATACTTAAATAAGGTTCAGAACTCAATAGAGGATCCGAATAGTTGATATCATAGAGGTTCAACCAGTCATTTGTATCATCATTGAGAATTGTATATTGGGCGCTGTAAGTCATGCACTGACGTCATTGACGACGTATTGTGCATTCGTTTGTAATGTGTTGTAGATGTATGTGTGCGAGTTCATCTATACTAATATTATAAAGAGGGAAGATTTGTAAGTATGTTTGTAACGAATTGGCTCAAAAAGTACTGGACCGATTTCAAAAATTCTTTCACCATTGGAAAACTACATTCACCCTGAGTATCATAGGCTATATAAGATTCATCATCATCATCATCATCATCATCCATTACCGCGCGGGTGAAACTGCAGAGAGTAGCTAGTAATATAATAAAATAATTTATAATAATAATATAATTTCGTCCTTCACTTAGGTGGTGATGTTGACTCTGTAAGCACTCTCTAAACTAAAAATATCTCAATTATGGTATTTCTTATTGTTTTTCGACTAACATCCAAATTGGTAAACACTTTCGGACAACAAAAATTAAACATTTCTCTTCAATTGTGGGCATAAATTAGACAGTTTTGTCATCACGTAACTTGGTGCTCGCTAAACAAACGTAAACATAAACAAAATTTATTATTATGCAGAAACTGGGCAATTATATTAATTATAAGGTAATAAACTCTTTATTAATAAATAAACTCTTTATTAACAAACACATATTTAGTACGCTTGAGCCACTTCCAGATACGCTTGATCTATGTAATGTTAGTTGACCAACCTCTGTGTGCAAAACCAGTATCGAACTAAGCAACACGTAACTATTGAATTTTGTCAAACTACCCTCAAATACAAAATATTTTGTATCGTTCGACCACAATAATAATATATTGGTAGTGATTTGCTTGTGCGAATACTAAACTAAAATTCTCTATACTATGGTAGTTCTTATTCTGTTTACACTAAAATCCACATTCGTGTAACACTTAGAATGACAATTCTAAAAATATGATTATTCTATCCAATTGTGGGTAGTTTTACATCAGTTTAGACTAGTTTAGAGAGCACGAACTTACATGACGATTAAACTTGCACTAAACATACCCACAACTCAACAGAAAGGGCAAATTGAAGAATTGCCATTTGCACGAGTTATACGAATTTGTACTTAAGCGTGAACATAATAAGAACTACATATAATCTACTAAAAATAGATTTTAGTTCGCTAGTTTAGTTTGGGGTTCTGAACAAGCGAATTGGTACCAATGTTTAAGCTATTCTCATGTAAGTGAAATATTTTCTTATGAGAAATAAAGATATCTCAAACCGTAAACCGCAAAATTTATTAGAATAATCCTATTTTTAGTAATTTCATTTTAAGTGTTACATGAATTTGGATTTTAGTGGTAAAAAAATAAGGCCTAACATAATAAAAAATTTGATCGCTTAAGTTTTTGAAAAAATGCATCGCTACCGATGTTTTTTAAACTTGTGAAAAGATCAGAATTTGTTTTGACAAAAAGTGGTAACAGCTTTATTATATTTTATATAATCTCATTCGGTAATATTCTAATTATGAAATGAAATACAGACTTTTATTGGCATATTTTATTTACATACTTTATTAAGAAAATTAAAAAATTAAATAAAAACATTATTCTCCTAACAAAACAATGCTTTAAAACAATTTTTTTATTATTAAAGTACAATGTGTCCCGACCAAGGAGGTTTCAATTCAATTTAAGTACACATTATCTGTGGTGAGCGCGCTGGTTCCGAGCCAATAGACCAATAACAGACTTTTTCCACTGATATTGGCAAAATTGTGGTTACGCCGCACAAGCCATACAAACAAGAAGAAAAAGAAGACTTTTTCCATTTTGGCGCTATTTCGTACATACGAATCTTGAGTAATATTTTGTTGGATAAAACTTTAGTAGCAAAAATGTCATGAGATTAAATAAAGTAGTGTATGCAACTGCATATAAATAGGTATTATATGACAGTTGCATAAACTACTATACTAGAGGCGACCTGCGGTTACACCCACGTGGTGATGGATGATGATGATGATTAAAAATTATCCTTTATATTATTCCAGCACCTCATCTATCTACTTAATTTAATTGAAATCCTATCAGTAATTTTTGCGTGAAAGTGTAACAAACATCCATACATACATACTTTCGCGTTTATAATAGTAGGATGTAGGTGTGAAAACATTACCTGTCCGTCTCTCTGCACTTCAATCTTGTATCCGGGTGGCAGGAAAGTATTAAACCCCACAATAAGCTCCGGATGTCCAGTGAACAGATTCGACACGCGCGTGATCACGCCCGGCGTGTCTATTCTGTAACAATAAACAGTGGTGTTAGTCATTTGGAGGGGAAATTGGGGGTGATGGGGGATTTAGAGGGGGCTCAGAGCAAATATGCAGCCAATAGTCATATCATGGAGGTCAAACGGTAATTGTTTTCATCATAGGTTTTTTATATGTAACTAGCGACCCGCCCCGGCTTCGAACGGGTGCAATGTATGATACTAAAATAATATACCTACTACAGAATGAAATGTAAAGGGCCATATTGATCTATATTGAATGGACAATGTATTTGAGCTACTTAATTGGATAAGGATTAATGCTGTATTGCTTAAAATAGCTTCCTAAATAAGCATTGTAAAGGATAAAATGGTTATTGTGGGTTATTCTTAACAGATAGACATATACCATCGCGGACTTTTGTGTTAACCTTTTTAAGGTGTACAATACCGTAGTACATTATTTTGATTTATCTCGTGGGGTTCAGTCAGCGTTTGCAATGTAAGCGCAAAAAAATGTGTTTATTTATGACATCACATTAGAAACCTGTAAATTCATCAGTGTTTCTCTACAATATTATGCATGTATCATACATATAAACCTTCCTCTTGAATCACTCTATCTATTTATAAGCACTTCAAAATCCGTTGCGTAGTTTTGAATATTTAAGCATACATGGGGGCGGACAGACAGCGACAGCGACTTTGTTTTATACTATGTCGGGATCAGGTGACGCGAATGTCAAGTCGTACGCTTGATGTTAAGAGCTACGCTTTAGTGAAATTAAGTTAAGCATTATTATTATTTTGGATGTTTTATTTAAACGACATATTATTAATCTGTCCGCATCAGGTTTACGCTATAACAAAAGATGTATGAATGGACTGGAGGCTTGCTGTATTTATACAAATAAGAATATTGACGGGTAAGAACATTATGGTGTACCTCAGTAACAAAATTAACAAGGCGAAACTGATGAATAATTAAAATGACGAAAAAGCAAACTGACCTACTAGACAATTTGACAACTTAGTGGAGTATTAACGAAATAAGAGAAGAATTTACTCGTAATACGCGGAACTAATAATATGCTAATCAAATCAAAAGCTACATTAAATTACTGACAGGACTTGTGACATGTCAAGCGCGGATCCACCGTTGAGGGCACGATGCGCATGCCCACAACCCTAAAAGACTTGTGACGTCAGACGTCACAGTTTCATATTCGACACACCGATGTCTTTGTACATTTTATAAAACGCAATGTTTTATAAAATGTACAAAGCCATCATAAACGTAAGCTTCTTTTGAATTTAGATATTTTGAAATTATTTGATATCCTTTGTAGTTGTTTCCAGCGAAGTTACAGCGCAAGAACATCTTAAAAATCCTAGTAAAAAGCGCAGTGCTTTGCCATGCACGGTTTGGAAGTGTTGTACCAAGTTTAAAATTCTGAATGGCACTGAACTGTTATGGGCAAGCGTGACGCTTAACATCAGGCGTGCAACTTGATACTATATCTATCATGAGAGAGTTCATGCTCCGACTCGTACTTTGCCGATTCTAGGGTGGCTGTGACCACAACCTTTTTTGTGGGCTGGATCCGCGCCTGTGACATGTGTGGTTAAGCTTTTAGGTTTTCTTGTTAGCCTAAGACACATATATATATATAAAAGCGAAAGGTCACTCACTCATCAAGAAATCTCAGAAACTACAAGTGCTAGGAGTTTCAAATTTTGCATGCGGGTTCTTTTTAGGAAGTAGGTGCTCACTACGACGGGATTTTATGAAATCCAACCCCTAAGGGTTTTTTCGGGGTTGATAGTTTGTATGAAACTTCGTTACTGAGAGTTCTAAAAGTTTAAAAAAAATTTTGCATGGGGGTTGTTTTTTGGACATATGTACTGACTAAGACGGGGATTTGTGAAATTCGACCCCTTATTGAAATCTGACCCATTGAAATCTGTAATTACCGTATCCCGCGAAGCCACGCGAGCTAAGCCGCTGGCGGGTCAGCTAGTAAATGTAGAAAACCATACTTACGTTTGACTTTTAAACTCCTTCATAATGTCCAAGAAGTCGTTGTACACTTGGGGCTGGTTGTTGAACTTGAATTTCACTTGGTCCAGGTACGATAGAGCATCTTCCACCTTCAGCCTTTGGAACTGCTGTGCGGGTGGGGCTGGAGAATGGGGGGTAAGCTGTGGGGGGATCTGTTGAGGAGGGGTTGGAGTAGTGGGGGCTGGAGATTGTCTGCCGATCGGGACCACTGGGCCTTGTAACGAGCTTAGGCTCGGCTGTGGAAGAGAATACAGATTAGTGTGGAAACTATAATAGCGGTGCTATGAAGGTGGTGATTGGTGACGGTTCAGAACTCATATAGAGCAGCCGATGAGTTGATATCATGGGTTTCAAACGGTAATTTGTATCATCATTTTTGAATACATCTTGCACTGACAGTGGCAAACTAAATTCTAAATAAATGCTAGCTGGTTCGGGAGCCCTAAGTAACCGATGTTTTTTTTATTTAATCATTAACTTATATTTCTTATTATTACCTATAAAGAAAAGTTAATTGCACAGAGAGGCTTAGATTTTTCCTGGCTAATCACCACCATCAACATTGAAAATATGTGACCAAATGTTGCGTTCCAACAGCTATCTTTGAGCCGGCTAGCTAGAACGCATTGTAGACCAAGTGCTACACAGTTCCGGCCGTTCTCAACCAAGAGTAATAACTAATTCTACCAAACTATAACTACCCTGCTATACGCAAAATGAAGATATAAAAAGAGATGTACCTGTGAATTTCGACAAGATCAATAATATTTTTTATTATTTTTATAGTGGTTCATCAAAGTGATCTCGCCTGATGGAATCAAGAAGCAATGACCATTAGTACAGCCGTAAGCTGCACTAATTACCGCCCCTATGATGTCCTGAGAGATGCTTGTTCACGCCCCGCTTGAAAGACCCAGGGTCATAGCTGCAAGGGAATACGTACGCCGGCAAAGCAATCCACAAATTACTTACACGACACAGGTGAAACTGCCAAACTTTTTGGTTCGTGGTAAGAAGTTTTAAACAATTTATAAATATGCTGGGCCGGAACGAGTAGTTCGGGATCGGAATGGTGAGGAAGGAATAAGATTAAAGAGCTCTTCAGAACATTCACCATGAAGCAAACGGTAAAAACGAAAGAAGCTATAGTTGTACGCATTTGTAGGGGTTCTAGGTGTTGAGTGACTTCAGTGTCAGCGCGTCGTTGCTTATACTTCAGCGAGTCGCTTACTTCGACAGGACATGTGTTCGACAAGAATTTTATCGCATAAGTGCGTTATATCTTTATCGAGGTGCAGGTTAGCCTAATTCTGGCGTTGTGTGCTCACCATTCAACATAACGTCGCACTTATTGTGACTTTGCTCTGACTAGATACTCCGCTACGTTCTGTAGGATTAATTCTTGTCTAATATATGTTCTGTCGTAGCAATGACTTGTCGGGCTGTGGGTTTTCCAAAGTAAGCGACTGTCGAAGTATTGAGCTTGTCGAAATTCAGAGGTACACCAATAAACAGATATATGAGCAGACCTTGATCCGATGTTGTTGCTTGTTGGGTGGAGGCTGTCCGTATTGGACCCCTTGTCCGGGTCCAGGGCCGGATCCAGGCCCCGGCCCGGCCGGCTTCAGGTAGCTGATGACGGGCGGTGGTCCCCCCCGCGCACCGCTACCACCACCTCCCCGTCCGAAGCCACCCCCTACCGGGAGCATGCCGGAGTTGCCTGGGACAGATGCGACATTGTGTAGATTACTTACGTTCCAATATTGGTCGATATCTAGGTAACAAAATGGGCACATTATACAAGGCAATTCGCTTGCGCAGAACACTAAACTAAAATTGTCTAAACCATGATAGTTTTTATTCTGTTTATAGCAAAATGCTCATGTAACACTTACCTCTAAGTTGCAGGAACGCTTATCAAATTTTGATCAGTTAACAGACGGAATACTGACCGCTGATTGGTCACATATCGCGTCATAGAATACAATTGACCAATGAGCGTTTAGTATTTAGTTGGTCAACTAATCAACGCTTTGACAAACGTTCTAGAAACTGGAGGTTAGAATGATAATTCTAAATATATGATTATTCTATACGATTGTGAGTAGTATTACATCAGTTTAGAGGGCACAAAGTTACTAAATTGACGTAAAACGTCCACAATTGAACAGAAATGTCAAATTGAAGGACATTCACAAGCGTTATGCGAATATTTAAATGGATTTTAATACGCTAGTTTAGTTTGGTGGTTTGAACAAGCGAATTGATACCAATAAACAGATATTAAGTTAGAAAATAGATGATTTATGTTATAAATTGACAATTACAATGAACTGGGCCTCTTTGAAGGCGTATATCTTGGCTGGTACCACCACAGTGCCAGATATTTTGCAAGCACTAAAGTGTCAAGGCCAGTTCGAACTAGGCTAGTAATTTAGTGGCTAAAAGTGTGCGAACCACACCAATTTAGTCAAGTAGTTTAGTGAACGATTAAGTCGAGTCGATCCATTTTAAATTATTTTTATCGGGCGAATAGCACCTCCCACCATAGCAAGCTGTCTCTCTGCCACCCATAAAATGTAATATTTGTAGTACCTAAGTAGAAACATTGTTAACATCTATATAAAAAGAATGGCCCCGATTTCCTTGCCGCTTCTCGGTAGGCTCTATGTATATTTGAAACGCGGCGGTAGAGTCTTTAAAGTACATTATAATGAATAATTGACGTTTATAAGTGCGTCTTTGATGGATTAATTGAATAAACTATTTTGACTTTGACTTTGACCATACGTCCGTGCCTACTGGTTCACCGGCTAAACAAGTCCGAATCTGTCGTCAGGGCGTGAATGGCAAGTGAAGTTACTGAGCGCAAGAACCTCAAAAATATATGCTGAGGCATACTGATGCAGTGCCTTACACAACTACTGTTCCATGCACTGCGTGGCACTGCATGGATAGCGCAGTGCCATCAGTTGTATCCGTGGTCACCGGTAGCCGTAGCACATTTTGCGAAAAGTATTCGCTTCGGCATACAAACTATAAGTTATCTGTGTCACAGTTGCCCTAGACACAAGACAGTTTGTACTGTTGCACGTGAATGACACGTCACGTTACACTTACGCAGTTATTCGTGCTAGGGCTACTGGTGAACAGTGATACAAGTTATCTTTGACGTGATAAGGGTTTATAAATCGATGAACGCCGGCTGCACGCACGAAAAAGCATGACTCATTGTCACGTTCCGCCTGAATCGAGAGTGAGCGAGAGCGCGGTAGAGAGGCACGATCGGCGCATCTATATCAATGTCTATATAACGTACAAGTGCAATTTGAAAAATTTTATACCGACTTCCATTCTATTACGTTGGTAAAAATCAGTAATTGGAGTGTAACTCAAAAACTACAGGACCGAATTTGATGAAATTAAAATGGGACCACACGGGAAGCACCAGCTTTCAAACAATTTTGAGAATCGGTTCACCCTACCGAAAGTTATGAGGTAACAAACATAAAAAAACAGTCAAATTGAGTACCTCCTCCTTTTTTTGGAAGTCGGTAGAAAAGGATCATCCGTAAACTGACTTTACAGATAACCATTTTTTTTAAATCTTTCTTTATGCAACCACGTTCGAAAACTCACGTTTTAATTTGTCACTTTTATTCACATTACCAACTTTTTATGAGAAAGAAATAATAGTAAGATTTTTTTACCTAGAGATCCAAACAAATATTTCTAAGGCCAGGGTGTTTCTTTGAATTCAGAGCGATGCGAAGGATTCAAAGTACATCACTCGAGCTTGAGAAAGAAATGAGAAAACTCTACTTTTTATCCTCTATGAGAAAATAAGTGCAACTTATTAAGACGCGGTCCAACCCCAATTTTAAAATAATGTACGATGCTTTACGTAAGGTTGAAAATCGCATGTTATATTGGACGACGTAATGCGAAAATGCATTAAATTCGTACGTTTTCTTAATATATTTCGATATATACTAACACAATTGAAAAAACTGCTGGTTACTAATTTAGTACTATATGCTGGCTATGTATTACCTAAAAAAAATATAGTTAATTTAATAATTTATTGATCCGCAATAAGGCTAGACTCAGAGAAGTAGCTCGCACGCTGGAGAGGTCGGCCAAGTCGACGTATGTCATGGGTCCAACAGTTTATAACAAGCTTCCAGACCATATCACCGCTGCACCTACCATGGGTAGTTTTAAGTCACGGTTGAAACGCTGGCTTGTCGAGCAGACGTTCTACAGCTATGACGAATTTATTAAATTTAAATTATAAGTATGTAGGTACTTAACTATTATTATTTTTGTATTGTGTACTATAGTATGCCAATACTTGACTTGACTTCTTTTTTTGTATATTTTTGAAATTATTTTTAGTTTAATTCTTTATAATTTGACATTGTGAACGATTTTATATTTTTAATTATGTGAATGTACTCTATAGTGGAAATTCAAATACTATATGTAATATAGCATAGTACTAAATTATAAATATGTGACGTGTAACAAAAGTTATTAATAAATTGATTATGATTATGATTATTATGATCCAGGCGTTACTTTGCGGCAATCCATTATCAAAAAACGTTATTAAAAATTATTTAGTGACACTTCCGGTGAAAAAAAACAATGATTTTGGCGTATTTAGCGGTTTGCGAAGCCCGCATAAACTGCTAATAGGAAACCCCAAATAAACCAAAAACGATTCGACACGTGTTTCGCCTCTACACGAGGCATCCTCAGGAGATGTTGACTCGTCGAGCGCTAGAACGACAGATCTGTTGTTTGGGTTTTCTTGTGTGTTTTTTATTTTGTATTCTTCCTATTAGATGTTTATGCGGGAGGGAGGGTGGTGCACACCCCTAAATAGGCCAAAATCATTGTTTTTTCAGCGGAAGTGTCACTAAATATTTTTTAATATCGTTTTTAAAAAATATAGTGTTATCGCTGAAAATTCTGAGAGTTTGGACGTGAAAGTTTATTTTTATGGACCTATTTAAGATTTTTTACTGCGGAGAGCGAGTAATATTTGTGAATTCTGTTCGGTTATTACTCTTTGCCTGTTCCTTTTCTAACCTAAGTATTTTTTTCATACAATATTATCGATCTGTTTCGTTACACTAGATGTTTAAAGATTCTGCTTTTTACTATTATCAGGATACGAGCGCGCCTTAATATGAATAGCGTTTATTTATTTACATACAATTAGAAACAATGAGACATAAACAAGGAATAATTAGAAGTTAAAGTTTACATTTGAACAATTATGGAAGTGCGTCATAACAATTTTATTTCATTCTCATTACTTGAGGAAAACACGCTCATTTTTATAAAACTACATATAACTAAATTTTGAGTACGCAATTTTATTAATATACGAACGAAGGCGGTATGTATATCGCGCGTATTTTTATTTCTTCAAACTTTTTTTTATTCGACGCGGTTTCTATACTGCCTGTTGCCTACTTGCGTTCGTACAGTGTTAGCGATTGGTTTCTTTGGTGATTAGAACATTTACTTACAATATACACGTTCCAAATTCAAATCACTTTCTGTCCTTAGGGATTAAAAAGCTATTTTGTCTCTGTTCACGAGTAAAGATTCTAATTTAAACTAGCTGACCCGCCCGCGTGGCCTCGCGGGACAAGGCAACAATAAAATAAAAGTAACCTTTATTATTCAATAAATTTTTATTTATAAACCGACATGAAAGAAACACTAAATGTTAAGTGAAGTTTACCAAAATATATTAGTGAAGACCACATCTAAATCGGATAAGCCGTTTCTGAGATTAGCGTGCGCAGATAAACAGACAAAAAATCTAACGATATTTCTTTGAAGTGATAACGTTTTTTAAACCGACGAACGCCGGCTGCACGAACTAAAAAGTATGACTCATTGTCACGTTCCGCCAGCTAAGCGTGCAAGCGAGAGCGCGGAACAAGCGATAGAAAGGCACGATCGGCTTATGCGTTCGGCTTGTCTTATGACGTTACCACGTAAAATTATCGTCTATAAACCGACTTTACAGACAACCAGTTTATTTCATTCTATTTTCGTTTATTAAAAGTCCCAATATATTTTTTTTCTCATATATCTTCCATACAGACAGCGATCTGTTTTATTTTTCTACAGACTTCCAAAAGGGAGGAGGTACTCAATTCGACTGTTTTTTTTATGTTTGTTACCTCATGACTTTCGACTGGGTGAACCGATTTTCAAAATTATTTTTGTTTGAAAGCTGGTGCTTCCCGTGTGGTCCCATTTAAATTTCATCAAATTCAGTCCAGTAGCTTATGAGATACACTCCAGTAACTGAATAGAATGTTGGTACTAAATTTTTCAAATTGTACTTGTAATATATGTATAGATAGATTGAATAGTCGTGTAAAAAGTTGAGACTTACCAAGTATAGATGGCTGTGCTGATTGCGCCAAAGTATGCATGTTGCTTGCAGCCGATTGTTGAATCTGAAACAAACAATGTTTTACTTAGATTTTCAATCGACACTTTCCCTAGAGACAGTTCTTCTGTCCTTCCAGAGGTTGTATGGATTAGATTAGTTATAGCATATTAAACCTTTTGATAAATTTCTTTATAAATGATGTCCACGTTATCTGGTTACCTGGTAGGGATCTTGAATTTGAAGTGACAGATTCCTGGTTAGATACCAAACCGGGGAAAATAATTGTGGGATGTGCAATAATCTATGTTCTCGGTTCTTGGATGTTTGTTATGTTTTAGTGTGTGTTCATGCCTTCTGTGAATGTGTAAATGTTTTTTATTATTATCATTCCTTTCATTCAAAATTATTATTTATTAATTTTTTTCACGGATTTCATCCGGTCCTTTACAAAAGCATAAGTGGGGCTGTAGCCAACACTTAGAGGCCTGTTTTGTATAAAAATACAAAGATACAGAAAAATTTTGGATGGATGGTGACATGGTATATCTATCACAAAAATGGGTAAAATGGCAAGGCTCTTGATATGAACTTATTAGTGATAAGGGAGATATAAACTAAGGACGAGATTACATCACCTGTCAATTTCAGTCTCATCTTAATATATTTAGGCAGGTGGTGACTTGCCACCCACTAAACGGCCCCCCATAAGAGCCACCATCAATGGTGACAAAAGGGGCAACGTTGGTGTGGATGGCAAAAGGGTGTCTAGAGGTGTGCTGCGGTTTCACTAGAGCGCTACTACCGGAACTATGCCCTTGAACACTTCCACCCTTGGAGCTTTATTTTACTTGCTCTTGCGTCTCCACCCCCAGACGGCCAGAAGGCAAGCCGGGGGTCAGGGGTCTCATTTAGCGCTTTGACAAACTATCTAGAAAATGGGGGTTATAGTTTTAGACTTGTCATGGATGCAAGAATTAACTTTAGAAACCGGATATTTACCACGTATTGTATTTAATTTGAGCTCAGTTTAACCACACACGTTGCAGTTCCTGGAAAAGTAGGTTGATTTCTGCTAAATGTATTGTATTATTGGCCAAATATGGCGAATCGCGAGTCATCGGGTTAACCCCAGGGAGGATTAGGGTCCGCGGTGTCGCCTACGGCTCGCCACAATGCCGCCCCTGCGGTTTACTATTCTCATAACTTAAAGAGTTAGACTCTTGTTACAGCAGATGCAATCTCCTCAATTATGATCTATTTAAGGCGACCTCTTCTACCTCCTTGTACGACATGACATTTGCTTGTTCTTCTATTCGGCTCATGTAGCTTATCCGTGGCCTACCTCTTCCTCGCTTTCCTTCTATTTTAAACGTACTTTATAAATGTAACTTTTTTTTTTAAAGAAAACGTATAAGACCATTCAGAAGGTGGGAAGATAATATTAAGATTGCGGCGGGATCGCTATGGTCTAGGATAGCACGAAGCCGAGAAGTCTGGAAAAAGTTGGAAGAGGCCTTTGTTCAAATGGAGCAAACGGATAATGGAAAATAAATGTATGTCAAAATTTATGATTTAAGTAGTTTTATCAGAATAAAGGGCTATTATTATTATTATTCACAATATTTATTTCTTTTTCTTAAAATTAAATTTTATACAATATTTCTATATAAAATAAAAACATTATAAAAAACCTAATCCTAGATTGCCATCGGCAGCGGGGCATGACCCAAACTACCAATGGTAAGGGCTGTAGACTGAGGAACCTCCTGACAATACGTGCCGTCTCAAGGAGTACTGCCTTCTGTATCTGTCCCTTGATCCAACCGTAGCGAGCGCCTCTTAAGATGATGGTCGAGGCTTTTTGCTATAAGGCCGTTTGCTGAAACCACTATCGGGACAATTATTATTGAATCAACATCCCACATGGCGGTCACCTCATGAGCTAAGTCAAGGTACTTGCTAAGCTTGTCCTTCTCAGCCTTCACGAGGTTCTCATCATGAGGAATGGTGACGTCAACAAGCATTACCCGGCGTTGAGATCGATTATTATTAATACAATTTATTTCAATTTACCAACACGGAAACCTAGCAACATTTATAAAAATGCTTACTATGAATACTAATTGTTTACTAGCTACTTTGGTACATGATGTCCAGTAAATGGTCCAGTAAAGTCCAGTAAATATTTTTTTTTAAACCTGTATTATACTCTATTATTATTTTTAATACCCATAATCTTAGTTTTAAATTGTATAATTATTATTATTTTTTTGTTATTTTGCCCGGAACATGTTTTGATTCCGCACCAAGTTAAATTATTAATGATGGTGATTTGTTTTTGTAGGTAATCTCGTATTTTTTTTTTGTTATATGTTTCAGTTTTTGAAGCTACATAAGCAATCAACTCAACCGTTGTTACGCTTAGCTTGGTTGTGTAGTAACTTCTTGTTAACATTTAATTTTTCTCTTTCGCTACTTGTGGGAATATTTTTATATCTTTTGTTTTTTTGTTTTGTTGTGGTGAATGTACTCTGTGGAGTGTGGCGTGCGTGACGTCACTTGCCGGTCCCAACGGAAGATCAGCGCTGGTTGATTACAACCAGCATTATGCTGAGTTGGAACCGGTTTGTGACAGAAAATTTATTAATTAAGTAGGTATTTTAATGTTTAGTAAAATTATTATGTATTAATGTGTTTTCTGTGAAAAATAAACTGTATTCTATTCTATTCTAAATGTAATTTAATACATTTCTTGTGATTGTAATACTATAGTTGGCTTTGTTCAAGTAAACACAACCAAATAAATTAGAATCCAAAAGAGCAAAGTCAGTAACAAGTCACAGGTGTCCAATGACTTGTGTAACAAAAGTACTTCGCTGGCGTTTTGCACTTGCAACGATTACTGCAAACTAAACAAACACGATACTGCTCGATAATAAAAAAAGTATTGTATTTATATTTTAAATTATATATTTTACTAGCGACTGCCCGCGACTTCGTTCGCGTAGTCGGCTCGCCATAACCTCCCACCTTTTCTTGGGTGTTGTTTCATAAGAACCTCCGCTTGACAATAATTAACACAGCAAAAAAGAATAAGCGAGATTGGTGCATCCGTTCTCAAGTTATAGCGTGACCAGGGAGCCTACTGCCACCTTTTACGAAACTATCATAAATCAGGAGCATTTTGTAACAAGCTTACAATAATCATACTTACTATCGTACTCCCACTGATACAAAACGGTCGAACATATTACTTAAATACTATTTAGGGGATGTTTCTTTTTTAGCCGAAATCGATGCTAATGGTGCGTTCCAGGATCAATACCTATTGTGCCCAACCCGAACAGAACGCTAACGCGTTTGCAAAGTACGCGAGTTGAGTGCACTATTTGATAATACGTCATCAAAACGTCTATCGTAATCCATTATTATTTTAAGCTTTGCTATATTGACGTGGTGGTACCACATTTAATGAACAGGTTGAAATATAACTACCATAAGAGGTGGGAGTAGGCCCTAGGTGTGGGGAGGGCCCCAGGAGAAATAGGGGTTCGTTTATATATATATATAGATTAAAAGAAACACTAGCTGTATTTCGCGAATTTGTTCGGACGAAAATTGTTTCATCACTACGACGTGCCGAGAAAAGGCCCACGGGGTTCATTCTACTACTATTTGACAACGTTCAACAATCTATCCCGCTGCAACAGCAGTTCCACTCCGGTTGTCGTTCGGTCATTACACAACAAGACATTCCACTATTTCTATATAAAAATTTGAAACCAACGTCATCTTAAACACTACTATATTATTATATTAAATATACATTAAACGCTATAAACGAATATTTCCTATATATTATTTATATATATTAAACCTTCGCGTTTGTGATCTATAGAGTTATAGCCCAGTCAAATTAAGCGATATATAGCAAGAGTGGAAGTAATTCGTGAATGTGGGTTTCTTGGTTATAGTTTAAATAGCTGCTCTCCGCGGTTTCACCCGCGCGGTTATGGATGATGATGATGAATCCTATATAGCCTATGTTACTAAGGGTGAATGTAGCTTTCCAATGGTGAAAGAATTTTTGAAATCGGTCCAGTACTTTTTGAGCCAATTCGTTACCATACTTACATACAAATCTTTCCTCTTTATTATATTAAGTGAGTATAGATATGATTTAGGAATCATGTCTAACTCAATCCCAAAAAAGGGAACCTCCGGTGGTTAAATCGAGTAAAAACTTATAAATTGCAAAACTTAATTCAGGAAAGAGAGGTGATCACTAAATTTTTATACTATACTTAAAGGCCTTTATTAATAAACGTTGCGTAAACCTATATATTAGGCGTAACATGCTTTGTCTTGCTTTCACGCGTGACATTTACTGCAAGCGAAAAATTGACAGATAGATGTTTTAACTACTCCGGGTTTACTACAAGTTTATTAATAAGGCCGAAAGTATTTTAACCCGTTGAATGGCGAAGAAATCTACCTACTTTTCCAGGAACTACAACCTTCTTACCAAGTATTTTTCCACCGACTTCCAAAAACAGGAGGATTTTTTCACGACGAGGTGTATTTTTTTGTATGATCACGCAAAACTTTTTGCTGAGTAGTCAGATTTTAATAACGCTTTTATTGTTTGGTAGATTATACGTCCGAGGTAGTCCCATATAAATTTTATCAAATTTGGACAATCCGTTTTTTTGAGTTACAATCTAATAACTAAAAAGTGTCGCCTATTATATATATATATATATATATATGAAATATATATATAATGAAAAAGTACCGGGAGTGTATATATATATATATATATATATATATATATATATATATAGATTAGTGCGATATGTGCATATTGTCCAATCAACGAGGACAATACAGGACGGAGTCGCGAGGCATCACTAGACATAGAAAACAACTGGATATTACAAGCCATTTACACGTGTTGTCATTACGCGCAAAAACTGCCGGCAAACCCATGACGCAAAATTATTTTCGCTTTACTTCTTATATTTGAGCGAAAACTCGTAAGATGCGCGGTGTCTACTAAAAATAGCGTACGTGGGATTACATTGGATTATAACACCTAAGCCCATAGCAATAAGGTGGTGGGTTTTGTCTATACAGCAAAGTTTAGGTTGGCCCGTGAAACGTCTGAGTCAACATGTTTTGTTTTGCTTTTTCGTAGTTTTAATGGCCTCGATGATCAAAAGGTGTGTTTAGTTGGTCGTAAATTATAATATTCAACTAGCAGCGCGCCGCGGTTTCACCCGCGAGATGGATGATATTTAGTGCGTTCGAATAGGTCCTTTTCGCTCGCCTTTTCGTTCGCTAAAAACGTTTTTCGTGAACGCTGATGATGTGTTGGAACTTCTTTAATGTCTATCGGTTGCAAGACGAGTGCAATAAAAAATAAAGTCGCTCACCTGATGTTAGGCGTCAAATTTGCACATAACAAATTGCCATTCAGAGTTTTAAACTGCAACAGTTCAAAATTTATTGCAATTTAATTAATTAATTGCATTTAATTGGCAATTTAATTCAAATTGTGCTTATCTCTGAGACTTACCTAAGATGTTGAATTTCTTATCGTGCGCCATGTTTGTCATGGTTGTCTGGAAGAGATCGCTCTGAGTGATATGACAGCCCATTGTGTTAATTTAAAGTTTTTCATTTAGCGCTTTTATAGATCACTTCTGATCGTTTTTGCCGAAAATAACGCTAAAAACGCTCACAAGGGGCGTTCAATTTGGGATTCTGTGGGTGAAAATGTCGTTCATGTCTATTTTTGTTCAGCGTTCGGCAAGCTAAAAGACTAGGAATTTATGCCACCAAAAAGTGTAATTTTTGACCCACGTCCGGAGCATGCTTGTTTGTGATCATTTTTTGACAGATATGTATTTGACAGCATAATCATGCGATTTTAGGTCTTATGCTCAGTTGAGCGTTCGAATAGGGTGTGGGCAAAAGTGGCAATAGTTACAAAAATAACGTTTTTGAGCTTTACGAACGCTTTAACAAAAGAGCCATCCATGACAACGCCACCAATGCCCTCATTGCTAAACGAACGCACCTATTGACGAGTATCCTAACCAAATGTCATCCACATATATCTACTCAACCGCTCTTCTATAGGTTTTTATATACATACACATATAGGAGGAAATATTTGATATGGTTTGAATAGGCTCCGAAATTACTGGCCGGACCGATTAGAAAAATTCTTTCACCCTTCGAATCCTTAACCGCTGATGAACATAGGTTATATATTTTGATTCATCATCATCATCCATCACCGCGGCTAGAAGCTAGTGAGTTATAAATACTGTAAGTAAACACTGGGCCGAGCACGAAAATCTGCTTAAGTGTAACGTTATCGTATCGTTGACGCATTCAGTACAAACTATGAGTTATCTGTGCCACTGTTGTACTAGATAAATGACAGTTTGTACTAAATACGTTGACGATGCGATTACGTTACACTTAAACAGATTTTCTTGCTCAGCCCTCAGATTTCTTTTATTTACATTAATATACTATAGTTGATTTTTTATAGCCATTTTAGTATACATGCCTAGTTTAGTATTCACATTATTAAGTACAGTGGAACCTGGTTAATTGGGATCTCAAGGGACCAAGAATGTTGTACCATTTATTGAGGGTTTTCATTGATCCAGTTTTCTAATTCCTCCCTCCTCGAGTCGTAATCCTCATGTCTGAGGGTCATGACCTCCTCCACCCATTGTCCTTTCTTTTAAAATATTACGCCAGTGTGTTCGGTCACCAGCTATGTGTAGAGCATCGTAAACGGATGTATCAAGATTGGTGCGGATGTTTTCTAATTAGGCAGGTTTAAGATTATAGTTGTCTCATTTACAGAGGCTCCCGCTTATAGAGGTCGAAATGTACGGCTATTCCATTTTTAGAGGGAGAGTAGTCCCTTGTTATAAGGTCAAAACCTGAGATAGTACTGACAAACAAAGCGTGTGCGAAAGACATTCTAATGTTTGTAAACAAAACAAAGGAATTGAGTTACAGAGTCCCAATTATGAAGGTAAACATCGAATAAATCCTAGAAATCAGATCTCATTTAACCAGGTTCGAAAAGTCCCATTAATAAAGGTAATTCAATGAAAAAGTACCGGGACCTCATTGCAACTCTCAATAATAGAGGTTTCTCATTTATCCAGGTCCCATTAAACCAAGTTTCACTGTAATACCAAACGTGTTTATTTTTATGTGAAACTATGGGAGTATGCACGTAGGTACCTCTGGTATACCTATCAAAAGCTTCCGGCATCTACTATTACATATTCTCTGTCAGTATCTCTCGTATTGATTTATTAGCCGCGAGCCGAGCGGCCTTCCCTACATGAGTGACAGAGATAGCTGCCCGGAAACGTACTCCTATCTAATCTATGATTATCTATGCCCCGACTTCATTAGCATTTTGTAATAGAACCATAGTGAGCACGATATCCAGACGAACTCAGAGTAACCCACGCCTACGAAGAAATAATGTCAGGAAGCATAACTCAGAACAAATTCCACACAAAAAGTGGTCCTTCAAACCAAAACGACGTATGATTCCAAATACGAATTACTTCCGAGGTTACAAATAGACATGTTCGGTGATTGGTTAACATTTCTGAAAGAAAGCAGGGATTGTTCCACGCGCGTGCTGCAACGTCTACTATGACAGCATTGACAGCTGAGTCATAGCGGCGTGAACGATGTTATTGATTTAGCAGGACTTTTTAAGGGTCATTTTTTTTAAAGCGTTTTTATCTACCTGATATTATTTCTTCGTAGCCCCGCGCACTCGGTGTATTGTACAAGTAAAATTTGAACCGACTTCCATTCTATTCAGTTTTTGGAATGTAACTCAATAACTACTTGTCCTAATTACCCAAAAATCACAAACATAAAAATAATAAAAAGAATGCACTAATTCTTTTCTTTTGTTATCCCTAACCGCATGGCGGGCATTGTTTGTCCCGCCATCTTCCAATATTGCCAACATCATGAACCAAAATTGGAAAGTTTATAAAGTAAGTATGTAATAATAAAGAAATCGAATGACGCAAGTACTGTAAAATTTGAAACTGACTTCCATTCTATTCAGTTATTGGAGTGTAACTCAAAAACACTAGGCCGAATTTGATGAAATTTAAATGAGACCACACGGAAAGCGCCAGCATTCAAAACAAAATAAACCTCTAGAATTGTAGCTGCTGTAGGTTTAGTTTTATTTTATTAAACGTGAAATGCTAAATAAAATGAGAATCGGTTCACCCAGCCGAAAGTTATGAGATGATAAACATAAAAAAACATTAAAATTGAGTACCTCCTCCTTTTTTTGGAAGTCGGTAGAAAATTTTGCCTTTATGGAGTGTATACCCAACTGCGGATAAGCCCAAAAAGAGGGTTGTGTAGACCTTTGCCCGCTCTTAGCTAATCAACGGCTCAACCGATGATTCTAATGAACATTTATCTTCATCAGACGTCATTAGATTCAGTCTTCTCTTTTTAAACATAAAAAAAATTGCCTATAAAAAAAATATGTAAAAAGACAAGCCCGCTAACTTTCTTGCCGGATCTTCTCAGCCGTAGTCGCGTTCCGATCCGGTTGTAGATTTAAGAAAAATAAATGTAAAATAACCATTTGTACCCCCGTAGGCCTATACAAAATAAATGATTTGATTTGACTTGATGGTGCGCGTGTTACTAGGTACATGAAATGTTTATTAAAACGAAATAGCGTATTTTGTGCGCCTTGAGGATCGCGTGATAAAAACATTTTTGGCTCTAAATCGACAGATAAATCCCGTGAATTTTCAGCATTAAAGAGGTGAAAAAAAGTAACGAATTGAATATATATTTAAATTTAATTCTACAAAAAAAATACAACCTATTTTATATCTGTCAACGGCGTAAATTTACACTGGTTACCCACTACATTTTCTTTTATTTTATTATTATGTTATCTCTTATACGTTTATTTTCTACCGACTTACAAAAAGGAGGAGGTACTGAATTCGACTGTTTTTTTTTATGTTAGTTACCTCATAACTGTCGACTGGGTGCACCAATGCTCAAAATAAAGCTGATGCTTCCCGTGTGGTCCCATTTGAATTTCATCAAATTCGGTCCAGTAGTTTTTGAGATACACTCCAATAACTGAATAGAATGGAATTCAGTATTAAATATTGCAAATTGTACTTTTTTAGTTAAACCATCAAAATTAATTTATTTATTCTGTATAGGCCTACGGGGGCACTAACAAATTGTCATATTACATTGATTTTTTCTTAAATCTACAACCGGATCGGACCACGACTGAGAAGATCCGGCAAGAAACTTGTAATTTTTTTATGTATAAAGAGAGAAGACTGAATCTAATGACGTCTGATGATGACAAATGTTCATCAGAATCATCCGGCTTGTCTTTGTAAATTTTTTTAAAATGTTTTTTATTTTTGTTATTTTTTTATTTATTGTTTTATATATTTCTTTGTACCGAGTTCTTTCGTAATTTGGATTTTTAGTCGTCGCATTTTTGCGAAATCGTTGGTTGTTTCTATAGGGGTAGAAGGTAGCTCAGTTGAATAATGCCACTAACACACACCCACTGAAATAAATTCTACAAAGACATATAATATCTCTCAAGCTCGGCAAACATAAAAGGAATATACACACATACATACATAACGATATTATAGACTTTGAAAACCTATCAATAATAACATTATATACAGGTGTTGTTTGATGATTTGTATGTATGTTTGTAACGAATTGGCTCAAAAAGTACTGTAACGATTTCAAAAATTCTTTCACCATTGGAAAGCTACATTCACCCTGGGTAACATAGGCTATATAAGATTCATCATCATCCATCACCGCGCGGGTGAAACCGCGGAGAGCAGCTAGTATATTATAATTGGATAAGTCTACCTATTACCGTTAAGAACATGTAGTTTACATCGTTTTTAACTGATTTGACTATACAACATCCTATCCTAAATCCAACCATTTACGAGATATTACAGATAGAAAAACGTGATATGTCTTACATGTATAAATACTTATTTGTTTTATTAGAGAAAAAAAAAATACATGTCCCTTAAGTCCATCTTTAAGTCCTTAAATTTCTACTAATAAATCCTCTACAATACAAAACAGGAGCTGGCAACTCTTAATGTATTACACATCTTATAACACGAGACTGTACCAATCATGAGTTGTCTAGAAGAGATCGCTCTGAGCGATAAGACCGCCCGATTGTTACACTTAGGTTTTAGAATTGTTCTTTATAATATTAAGTGATTAAGATAGATAGATAGATTAACTATTTATTAAAAAACCACAATACAAATATTATGTTACAAATAAAGAAATAAGTATAAAATAAAAATACAATTAAAAGTATTTCGCAATTAAATACTTAAAGAAAGTGTCACAATGGGCGGTCTTATCGCTCAGAGCGATCTCTTCCAGACAACCATGCACGGAAAGAAATTAAGGTGTATCAATAAATTTTTATCTATCGTTCAGCCAATCTGTGTCAATAATATTTGCATACGTTGAAAACATGAAGCTGTATTGATATACAAAACAAAGTTAGCCCTTTGCCTTTTGCCAAGGTTGCACCGTATACGGCACCAGGAGAGCTAGTGTCATACAATTGGCAGGTTTCCAATCTTGCTAACATATAACTACAGGCACTGAATATTCAAGTTAATGCTTCTATTATCTTTTCTTTGATTTTTTTATATGATCTCTACATATATACGGCTATACATCTATCTATACAGATAAAATTTTAGTGTCTGTAATTCCAAATCTAAACTAATATTATAAAGAGGAAAGATTTGTATTATGTTTGTAATGAATTGGCTCAAAAAGTACTGGACCGATTTCAAAACTTCTTTCACCATTGGAGAGCTACATTCACCCTGAGTAACATTGGCTATATAAGATTCATCATCATCATCCATCGCTGTGCGGGTGAAACGAAGGAAGGCAGCTAGTGTTATATAAATAACATAAAAAACAGAAACCCAATACAAAAACAGCTTTTCACTAAATGCCATAGGCTATATAAGATTCATCATCATCATCACCATAATCATCCATCACCGTGCGGGTGAAACCGAGGAGGGCAGCTAGTGTTATATAAATAACATAAAAAATAGAAACCCAATATAAAAAAAACTTTTCACTTAATGCATATGTATATATGTACAGTACTAACATAAAAAAAATAATTTTAAAAATGTGTCCATCTCTCTGGCCTCTGAAACACCTATCTATATGTATGAATATTTGAAAATGTGGATTCATTTAATATCTTTTCAATATGGATGCCTTTAACCCTTTGCGTCCCAGAGACGTTAATGTCAGTTTCTTCATAAATCTTTTGTTTTAATAATCACGGAAGGAATAATATAAGACAACTGTTGTCTCTCAGTTTATCTATGAAAATCTAATGTATGTAAAGAAAAACTTTAGCAGTTTTGATAAAAGGAGTGATGCTCATCCCATCAACACGCGAAATAAGCACAAGCTATCCGTACATGTAACGCATCTCCACAGAATAAGTCATTCTTTTATGGGACAATGTATACGATTCTATAATAAAGTTCCCAATGTTATCCGAGATTTGCCTATTAATAAGTTTAAAATTACTATTAAAACTAAACTCTGTCAAAAAGGTTATTACAAAATTTCGGATTACTTGGAGGATAAAACAGCTTGGGACTGATCACTCCAGGATCTATCTACTCGTGTACTAAGATGTCAAAGTGTAGCGTGTCTTGCCCTACTGATACCATTATTATGTTCTCTTTTGTAAGGCAACACACTGGAGCTAATATTTGTAGTACCTAAGTAAAAACATTGTAAAACATCTATATAAAAAGAATTGCCCCAAGTTTCTTGCCGCTTCTTCTCGGTAGGCTCTATATATTTTGGAACGCGGCAGTAGTCTTTAAAGTACATTATATTGAAAAATTTACGTTCATAAGTGCGTCTTTGATGCCTAAATTGAATAAATGATTTTGACTTTGACTTTGACTAAGTTTTATGTTTCCATTAGAAATATGTATAAGTTCATGTAAGTTTATAATTATGTATTATATTATTATTGCATGTAAGTATATGTATTGTTATATTTAAGTGTATTTTATTTCAATTCTAACCTTTTATTTAGTAATAAAATATTTCTTTATGATGTTGCACCACCATCCATATCAGTCTTGTATTCCCTGTCCATCCAAAGGTTGTCTGGAAGAGATCGCTTTTAGCGATAAGACCTAAGGAGATTTGTGCCTATTATTTAAGTGTTTTATTATTTTATGATTTCTTTGGTGCCAATAAAGAGTTTTTGTATTGTATTGTAAGTATTGCAAAGATACCAGAATACTATTCTACTAAACGAAATTTTCCTCCACCTTCAATCAAATCATGCCTGAATTGTGCTTTTTATTATGTTTTTAATTCTGACTATTGACATCAGAGATCAATCAGAACTATACATTCTAATAACTCAATAGATCATGAACGCAAAGCTAACTCACATTTGTATGTAGTAGTGTTTAAAGATACACTATACATATAACTATACATATATCTACACATATAGTAAAGAGGAAAGATGTGATTGATTTTTTGTTTGTTTGCAATGGATAAATTCGAAAACTACATATCCGATTAAAAAATCTTAGTTAATTAACCAAAAGAAAGCTAGGATGCTTTCTTCTGATCAATAATATAAGGTAAATAAAAGGTAATCTTATTCCTGAGTAACAGAGGTTATATTTCATGCATCATCATTATTCATCACCACAGGAAAACAGTGAAGCGCCACTAGTATCATAAACAGTAGTGTTCTAATGATCGAACAACAACCGGAGTCGAACTGCAGTTGCAGCAGGATAGATTGTTGAATGTTGTGAAATAGAATGCCTACTGAATCATGAATAATCCAAAGAACGAGAGAGAAAAAGAAGCATCTGCTCATTGAATGCAGGAGCGTAGCGGTACAAAGGGCAGCCAACCTCGGCTCACCAAGGACAGTGTGGGAAGCCTGCGCCAAGCTGAAGGAACTGCTGGCTTTCCTGGGCCAGCGTCACCCGGTTATCACGGTACTGGTTGCGGAAAACAGCCAGCCCACCAAGTACCAAGTAAGTAAGTAATCCAAAGAACATAACATTACCTGGGATGCATTCTGGTGATGCGGCGAAGGCTCGTCGGGCGGCAGCCGCGACACGGCCGTGCGCTTCATCATGTCGCAGTCAGCCGCTGCCCATCACACGGGCACCTGAAACCAACACAACATTCAGCTCAAACTGTGGTCTTCGTAAACAAACTATTATGGTGTTGGAATTGGAAAAACATTGTTATACCAGGCTCTTGTACATTATTCAGACTGTGGGATAATTTCATGTTTTTAATCAATTCAAGTGTGTGCCATATAAGCGTAAGTTCAGACAGGGGCAGCACAACTAGTTAACAGTATTAACCTGTTATCAACCGTTATTCTCCACTATCAAATTTTTGATAACAATTTCATAATAAGCTGCCAAATAACAATGACAAATACAATATTTTTATATTTACATGCTTGCAAACATGAAAAATTACTTAGGTAGTGTTCAGCTTGCGGCAACTTTGTGATTGGTCATATTTTATAACTTATTGTGGTACAGGTTGTCTTTACCATCTTACAGGACATTTAACAGATACTTGCCCGTCAATGTTAGTTTATGTTTGTTTCATTCATAAATATATTGTTTTAAATAATTACGGTTGAGGACTAGTTAATGGAAAATCTAGAGAGTCAAAGAACCATTAGCAGGGTGTATACAGAATAGAAAATGAACTGAGATACATCTGCACACTTAGTGATTGTGAAAGCAGTTTCGAATTAAGCTTGCTAGTCATTTGTATCTATCACAAAAGGCACTCTTAAAGTTTTAGGCACATATTTGCATATGTTAATAACTATGTAATCTCATTAATTTAGTGAAGGGATGACACAGATGTTTAGATGTAGAGTTCTACTGAAGCCGAGTAGAGATTTGAAACATCACTACTGTGGCCTCAGATAATATAATAGTTTAACCTTACTTAAAAGGCAGCTGGCATGCACTATAAGATTTTTAGCAACACATTTTAAGGTTGGTAGCCAGGTGGACACTAGAAAACACTACCACCATGCTACAAATTTAAAATAATATTCTCGGAAAGCTTAACTACATGACTGGAAGAAAGGATTTGAAACGGCAACCACCTGATAACTTACTACCACTGAGCTTGATAGCTAAATGTTAAGAGTTCTGTTGAGTTGTAACATAAAGAAACTTAATGTTTTTTGAGTTGACATGGACAAATCTAGTGGGCAATGACATTTTCAGGATATAAAAATTTAAAATTCTTCCTCCATAGTTTGAAATAACACTAAGGAGGAAGAAATACATGCAATGATTGTGAAATTTGTCACTGCAGCTTAACTTGCAAAGAAATATTCATGAATTCATATACACCAAGAATCCTATCCAAGAATGAGGTTATGTCATGTGTTAAGTACATGCATGAAAAAAAATTGATAGAAATCGGTATCAGAAACTGTAATATGATTATAGTCAACCCTGATATCACTAACTAAAATTATGAAGATCACCCACGATAGCGACGGCCGACTGAAAAATTCACTAATCAGCTGGTCTTGACTTGAAACCCTAAAGAGGGCAAGTTTATTTGTAACGATGGGTGAAAAAGTGTACCTAACAAACCTACCTACATCAATGAATTGACTTTATTGAGACAGGATAACGCAATAATAACAACTAATTTTGGCGTAAGAAAGTTTATCGTGTACCTAGTATGCGAATTACTAAAATGTATAACAAAAGTTCAACATTTTTAAAATGTACTTCTGCGGAAATATGTTACATAAGTACATTGCTCACAATTACAGACACACAGGTCTCAAATAAACTTTTTACACTTATTATAAATAACTTACTCAATTTAAATAGTATACCTTGACTTGAATGTCTTCAGAAAATTAGTATTTTTCCAAAACACAACCGCACAACTTTGTCTCAATTTTTGGACATATACATTACCATTCTATAACAATATATTATTTGAGCTTCGCTGCGCTGCAGAGTGCACTAGCCATTTTTATAACAATTTATCGAACCACGAATCAGTTATATTTGATTTTTGAAACGTCACGTCACTGCAGCAATACCCCTAAGGTGCGTTCGTTTAGCTTATGAGGGCATTGGTGGCGTTGTCGTTGATGGGTATTTAGTTATAGCGTTCGTAAAGCTCAAAAATGTTATATTTGCCACGTGTCACTGTTTCCCACACCTTATTCGAACGCTCAACTGAGCATAAAACCTAAAATCGCATGATTATGCTGTCAAATACATATCTGTCAAAAAACGATCACAAAGAACCATGCTCCGGACGTGGGTAAAAAAAATCCTCTTTTTTAGCTTTCCGAAAGCTGAACAAAACGAGCCATAAACGATATTTCCACCGACAGATTCCCAATTCGAACGACCCTAGTGAGCATTTTTAGCGTTATTTTCGCCATCTTGTGGCTATTCGAACGCACTATGGATGGAAGTCAACTTCAAACAGTCGCGCGAAACTATAAAACGAAAAAAAAATTCATAGTAATTATATTCTCTTTGCTTCATTAATTGGGTTGCGGGGCTATGCAGCGCAATTTGCGCTAGCTATTTCGCGCGAGATGAAAACAAACTGAGAGGAAGTCAAATCTGTATTCTGGAACTGTAAATGCCAAGATAAACTGATGGCGGGAAAGATTTTCAACAACCCGCGTTTCCTGAATAGTCGTCACTGGTCAGAATTTTCAGTACCTGCATATTTTACTTTAAGGAACTCAAGTAGGAGAAAACACATTCAGCTACCGCTTTTAGAACGTGAAACGTGTATACGACTCAGGTATACAACAACATAAGTACATAATAATATAATAAAATGTGCCTTCATCATTTGAGGAATGGCAAACGTAATAATGGTGAGAGCCCAATTATAAAGAAAAAAATCTGTTAACCTTTTTTCTACCACGCCAGATACCACAAACTAAACAGGGATAGACCCACAGACAATTATATCAGATGAGGGCGGCGTCGTACATTATGATAAACTAGAAAAGCTGAGCCCCGCGGTTATATACGCGTGGGGATGCATGATGAGAAGTAACCTTTGTTAATCCAGCGTCTCATCCACCTTCATACCAAATTTCATAAAAGTGGTTTGAGCGTGCAGAAGTAACAAAAATACAAAAGTATTAAAATATTAATATATATATTACTTCGAGCGCGTGGTCCCGAGTAAGTAGAACGTCTTCGCGATAAAAGTGGCAATAAGGGGTGCGATGGAGGCGGAGGACACTTGCCGGCGATCATTACGTGAGTGCCGGAAGAGTAGTCGGGGTTGGCGCGTCATGCGATTCAAGCGCGGAATTCAAGGATTTCGCGAATTGATATTATGGTTGCACTTGACATGGCTATTTGTGTTCGCTATTGGGTATTTGTTGTATTTGGCAAAATAAATGATATTCATACAAACATACACATAGAGGCAAACTCGACCACCAACACCCACACTTGGCAGACAAATAACAAACACACAAACATTTGGAAGCAGTAAATACTATATGATTTCAACACTATGGACGTGTTTTAACTTGCAGCGGGGTTTTATTATTAAATTCATACTACGAGTACTATTATATGCTATGCGTAAAAATACAAAGTATTGAAAAGACCATGCAAGGCTCTGGTGGGTACTAGATACCGATTATATATAACGATGTTAATGAATACATTAACAAAACCTTTTTAAATATGTGATGATGATATACCTTTTTAATGAATTGATTATTTAAATGTATCATAATGGTTATGATTTTGATTAATTATGTTGTTAATATTCTATATTATATTATTAATTTTGTTATTATTTTATAAATGTATTATTTTGATCTAATTTAAATGTAATTTTTGACTTGTAAATTGTATTTACCAATAAATTGATTATACTGATTATACTGATTATGCCTAAAAATCGAACCCAGTTAGTATTTTTCATAGATGACCATAACATCACAAAATTATACTTACTGATTCAAGATAGTTTGCAGTAGTTATTCCGATTCTCGCCCACAACCCAGATACAAAAATACTGCACATCAGTACAGGACTACGGCGCATGCGCTTCTGAAGATGGCCAATGTGTGGACGGTTTGTTCGTGTATTTGCTTATTTGATCCCTTTGATATGCCTCGAAAAACCGTCAAGCGCACGGTAACGCGAATTTGGTAGTTGCCTTATTTCTCAAATAGGCAAAATTAAATAAGACTGCCAAATAAACTCCATACATGGTAATTATTTGCCAAATATGCCAAATACAAATAGCCATGTGAAGTGCTGGCATTAAAATATCGATAGTTCAGGAACAGGAGCCAACGCATAAAAGACAATGACCAAATCACTGTAAGAAGTGGCGCATTTATTTTTTCCACGGCCATCGTTGAAACTTTGGGGTGAGTTAGGAAAAATAACACGAAAATAAATGTATAAACGGTATTTTAATATATGAGTATATAATCTGAGATGAGATATAACACATCGAGTTATGAGTAAAAACCTTATCCGATGCTATGTGCAAAGCAAATACGAGTAGGTACATATTATTATCTTTTTGGTATAACTATATTAGTAATTAAATATTACTCTTAAAAAACTCAAGAACGTAGTTAATAGCAGTTTTTAGGATTCCGTACCCAAAGGGTAAAACGGGACCCTATTACTAAGACTCCTCTGTCTGTTCGTCTGTCACCAGGCTGTATCTCATGAACCGTTATAATTAGATAGTTAAAGCTTATACAGATAATGTATTTCTATTGCAGCTATAAAAACAAATACTAAAAATCAGAAGGCTCCCATACGTCAATTGTGTTTTTTGCAACAGGTAGACGCTTGAAACATTCACAGAATATTAAGTTATATATTCACTCTAAAAATAAATAATAAAATAAAATAAAACAAATATTTAAAGGGGACTCTGATACAACAAGCGTGAACTATTTTGCTCGTTTTAGCTCGATTTTGATAACGACAACAAGTACACGCTTGAAATATTCACAGAATATTGAGTTTATTTCATTCACTTTAACAATAAATAGTTAAAATAAAATAAAACTAATATTAGAGAGGGCTCCCATACTACAAACGCGATTGCTTTCCAATTTTATTCTCGGTTTTAATAACGATAATAGGTAGAACCTGAAATATTTATTAATAGATAATGGTACGAAATTCTTCGTGCGCGAGTCCGACTTGCACTTAATCGGTTTTTTAAATTGGGCTTTTATTTATTGTTATATCAACTTAAATAATAAAATAGAATTATTTAAATCATGTTCTTTTTATTCTGTCAAAGTGTAGTGTGAATTGTGATACTAAATAAAAATCTTAATAGAAATAATCTTTCACTTAACTAAATACTTTTATTTTGATATTGGACTTGAAAAGATTTGATCCATTGAGAGAAGATTTTTTTTCTAAAGTATTATAATTTAAAATATGTTAACGGGGCGGACGTGACGTCAAACATTAACTTGCTTTAACCGATCTAACTGCACAATTTGTTAATATTATGTATTATATTACATGTAGTCCTTTAATTGATTTTTAACCATGCTTACATAACACATTACATTTAGTAATCAAATAGTTTCATAGCATGGCGTGAGGAAGTGTTGCATTTGTAAACTTATTAGTTATTACGCAATCAGATAGAAACACGAGCAAGCATGGCACCTTGGAAGCTTGAGGCAAAACTCATTCCAAATAGGAATTTAAAATCTCCGGTCACGGCACCTACACAGGTTTGGTTTCGTAAACCGGTCTGGTTAGAACCAACGGCAGCGATGAGGATGACACAAACTCTTACTTATTTATAGCGAAAAACGTACACAAATCTATAACAACCCAGCTCACAACATTGGATGGGCGCGCACCGGTGTAGTTATTGGCGCAAAACGAAAATAAGGTGTAATGTAATATAATAAAATGTCGTAAGTATCGAAGAAGTTTGCAAAACAATATCAGAATCACATTCCCGCCATTATATGCTTACGTTTTGTAATCCTCGACGTTGTCGTGTTGAAGTCTTTCACGGTACAATCACTCACAAAATTGTTATTATTTCTTTCAAAAAAAAAAAAAAAATTCTACAATGAATCATAGCGAGCGGTTCCTATTCGGAGAAAATGTTACAGACAATCATCTTTCAGAATAGATCGGTAGAGTCCAGTTTACAGTGGGCCGAGGAAAATGAGGACGGCGCGGCAGTATTCGTCACCGACGTAGAAAATGGCGACTAAATACCAACAATTACATCGTGCGACTGACTGGCCATCAATGCGAATCAATGATATTCGAAGGGGAACTGAACTGATGTTAACCTACTTAGGGCAATGTTGAGATGTTAAATCCTTTATCTGTGCAACAAAGATAACGTTTGGCCTAAGATAGCTTTGCATTAAAATAAAACATGTACGTACCTTCGTTCACTTTCTTGAAACACGTTTAATTCTTGATTTTTTATATACAGAAAATATTAGTCAGGAACTCAATAAACTAATAAAAGACAAGAAATTAAGATAATAACGCGTCACGACACGCTCCACACGAGCACATTCGTGCGCCTCCAAATAGCGCAACGGCGCAACTTTTTCGAGCGCGGCGTCAACACGGTCAGGTGGGCGAGGTTGCGACACCGCCATCTTGCGTCTCTACCTCACAAAAGTTTCGTCTTTGTCGCACTCGTGGCGGAACTGAACTAAGGCAAGAGGGAGGCGAGCGGAGCCCTCCGCAAACATACGTCGCGCACCAAGCTGCGCGGCCGACCGACTGAACCGATCGCTCGCAGCGCCTCCACCAGCCACCGCGGGCTATGGCTAGAGAAGTGTAATCGAGCTCGTACCCTGGTCGAACTGGCAACGCCGCCTTCGGATCGTTGCGAGCGAAACGGACGTGCTGCTACATGAAATGCCACAACCTCTGAAGCGGAGGTGGTGGACCAAAACAAATCTCCTTTCTCTAAAATTATACAACACTTGCAATTGGGGGCATAGCCGAACACTGCGTATCCATGTTGCCGCCAAAAAGAATGAGATAGAAACATATAGATATAGCAGTTTATATTTATTTGAGGATAACGCGTATTATACCAATTTTAACATCATACTATAACTAATAATTTATAAATTGATTGTAGAAGTATTGGTAAGTGGTTATTTGTTTACAATGTAAGCTATGAAAAAAGTCGTAAACGTTAATATTAAAATGGTTCATTTAGGTTTTTCTCCACATACTGTCACAATGTATGTGGATAAAAACCGGAATAAAGCAAGGGTATACATACTCGTATTACTCAGAAACCAGTGTGTTTTGATTAACCTTGTTAAAGTGAAAGCCCTCTGTTTAGATAATGTAAAGAATATTTTTCAAACGACTCGCGAATTAGATGACTAAGACAAATAACTACTCAACCTGGCTACAAAATAAATAAAACTTAGTATTTATGAATTTCTTGCTAAAACCAAGAGCTTACAACTTACTTTTCATAATACCTATGTGCGTTTAAACAAAATACAAATTTAGATTAAAGATTTTGTATCATTTTGCTCTGCCCATAGAGATGTTCTTAATTTTCTAACGCTCTACCTAAGGCTGAGGTGTAAGGATTGTGATAAGATACACAGGCAATAAAAACAAAGTAATATCAATAAAAAACATTTTATTCATTGTCTTTCATTTAAGGCGCCTATCTGAAATTATCAAAATTAAGTAAACCGAAGAATATGTAACAACGATGAAACACTACGTTCAGCAATTTCAAAAACTAGCTTAGCAATTTCTACTTTGTATATACATACTAATATATTCTAAAAACTAATAGACTACCAAGCTACTCAACAGTAATGTAATTAATTAACTACGGATAGCAGATCAAAGTAAGTAAGTAAATTTTACAATAATTATCCTTACATTTACCTAACTCAATTTGTACCAAATTTCAACCAAATTATAATTAAATTATTGATTATATAATTTATTTAATTATTATAATTTGTTAAATTATTATGTTATTAAGGCGAAATCAGTATAGATTACGACCAAATTTCATGATTCTACTTCGCGAAAACTTAGTTTTTCGACGATAGCCGAATTTATAATTAATAAAATTAATAACCGAAGTTCGAAAAAAAACGTAGTGTAAATTGAATATAAGTACGTTCTTATGAAGTATGGGAGCCAGTATACGATTGAGCAAAGTTGGCTCGATAGAAAAAAATCAGCAACATATTGCAACTCAGGAACTAAATTATGCAATTTTTCTGACGATTTCGTGTGAAAAAGCATTTTTATTCAATTATGGGCAAATATATTTCAATGAATGTATCATATTCGAATTTCCAATGAAATTTACTAGTAAACTATGGACTACTTTATCATTAAAATTAAGTCATTTGATTGTACGAAATAATTATAAAAAGTATTAGCACGTATTCAATTGCATCTGCGCATTACGCCGTCCAATCTGATAAGCAATTCTCAACCTTATTTAAAGCATCGTAAATTGTTTTAAAATTAGAATTGGACCGCACCTTTACTATATTTCGTATTATTAAGAGCATTAAGTTATTCATAATAATATATTTTATTATTGTAAAGCATCATGTTTCATTATATTATTATGTTATTCAAAATATAATGTATTGACATAAAATAATTATTTAATCCATTTTCAATTTTTCATTTTCAGCGATAAGTAATTTCATAAAGCTCAACTACTGAAATCAACGTATTGAATATTATTGTTATACGTTATTACTTATTATTATTATTAAGAGAAATCAGAATACTATACTTACTATTATTAGTGTATACTAGCATGACATAATTTTCAAAATATGTCGCTAAAATATACTAGATTATTTGTTGTTTTCTAACTTACATTTATCGTTATAGCTTGGTTTATAAATTTTTGACATAAATGTGAAAGGAGTACTGTAAATCTAACTAAATCGTTTGGAAAGTTAATTGTTTATCAACTTACTTTGGGACTCGTGCATCAATTAATTTTTTATTTTTAGGGCTACTCAGTCAGAAAAAACTAAGAGAACATTATTAATATAAAATTATTGAATATCTGTTCAGTAAAGGGGGTTAAACTGTTTTCTCAGGGCCTCATACAGTTTAAAAAAAAACAGTATTAATTATATTTAGGCGTTTTTAAGCAAGTAAATATGCAAATCGTGTCTAAACACTTCTGAAACAGCATTGATGAGAAAAAGTCTACTGTGGCACTCATCGTATATATTAAAATTCAAATAAACTTCTAACAACGATTTGTTTAAAATGAACTAAAAACCTGCTGACAGAAAAATGTAATGATTGTCTTAAAGATTTTTAGAGACCAGAAGAACCAGAAGAGTTATGATTGCTTAACTTCCACACCTCTTTTAATAAACAAATTTTATTTTATTAACTTTATTTCATTTGACACATACAATTTCATACACGTTTTCGTTTTTGCTGCTATTCTGGTTATGTTTAAACATTGCTTTAAGTACGGACGTATTGATGACTATTGTTTACTTGACTTATTTATTAACTTTTATTTTATTTTTATTTCTATATATGTATTGAATAGTGTCAAATTACTTAATTGTATTATTGATATGACCATGATTTGACGAATATAAAATGTACTTTGTTGTAACTAAGCAAGTAATTAGAGGAACATTGTATATTATCATGACATGCATGCCTATCTCATTTGCAATCTTTGCACGGCTGTCAGGCAAAGACATGTGGACTACGGAAAACAAATTTACCATCAGAAATATACTATATACTTATGTTTTAGCAAATAAATTGAACTTTATCTATTCCGATATAAATGTAAAATTATTGTTTATTAAATCAAATTACAGTGGCAAATGGCTAATGCTCACTTACAGTAACGAGTTATGTTTCAAGAGTTTATGTGTTTGTACTTTTTTTGGGGAGGTGGATGAACATATTTTATAATCCAAAAACAATAAATAAAGAAGTATAATTTTAAAAACCAGTAGTATCCATCCGCACTAATATAGTTTGTTTCTAATCTAAACTTTTGTAAGAATTTATTTATGTTATGGTTAGTTAATTTTAATATTTTTATAAACAATTCTTTTGCAATATTTTATAAACAAATTATAGCGAAATTTATGAACAAAACCAAGTAGGTGATGTCACGCTAAGAAAGCTAGTGATAATTTATAATTTTTTAAATTTTTTGTACACACTATCCAAACATTAAGGTAAATTTATTTAAACCTTATACTTAATTTCTTTGCTGCACTACTACATAATATAGGTATATAGGTACCTGAGTGTGAATGTGAAAGGTTCATAAGTGAGGATGTGATAGTGTGTTGGTATGCTTCATACTTCACACTAAAACGGCTAATGGAGGTGAACAAAGTTGGGATGGAGATAGGTAAGTACTCGTAGCTTGTGCCTTGAATTACCATTATAGACTATGTACTTTCTATCCCAAATCAATGGGTAGTTTTTGGAGGGATCGCGACGCCAGTACCTTATTCCACACGGTCAGAAACATTCTATATTTACAACCCCAAAAAATCTAGGCATAGGCCTAAATTTTACTCTTTACAAGTCTAGCTAAAAGCTGACTACGATAAACAAATTTAGAAATTTGCACCTGTGTGCATGGTGCATGTAGTGAACAGAAGGTTAAGTATACATGACGTTATGCTTGTTTATATTAAACAAAATAATTGAGGGACAGCGTGATACTGAAGTAATTCATTATCCTCATTTGGTTGCGCTCAGTGTGCGAAACACATTCTTACTAAAGCAACTTACGTTCTATACTTATAGTAGATATTTTTTTATTTGTGTACTACTCCAATTCGATCGTAATTCGTAACTCATTACAATACAGAACAAAACTAGTTTATCACGGGTATTAAATTTATCCTTTGTTATAAAACAGAGGATACGAAACGCATAGCCTTGAAACCTCTTATCGAACAAGTGACTTGACTACTCGCAATTACCAACGTTGAAATGCGACGTTGCCAACATTCAGCCCGCGCTACTGCGTCGTAATTTTACAAGTGCCGTGCCACCGCCATTTTGCTTTTCATATAATAGATGCAATGCCACTACGGTGGATGATAAAAATTCAATGTTTTTGTGAATGTATGAAAATAAACCTTTCATTTAAACTGGCAAGGTAATCTTGTGATCTTAGCCAATTATAAATTTAAATTGTGTAGATGATTGTATAAAATCCTTTTTGTGGTTATGTAACTGGCATACCCTTATGATCATAGCATACCACGCACATACAACCAAGGAGCAATTTAAGGAAATTTCAATAGATATAAATGTGGTAATGTTGCCGATGTCTTGATCATTACGATCACTAGCATGATCTTACAATAATGATACATATTTAAGTAGGGACAGTGTCGGCGCAATATGGTTTAGATACGTACATATATTGAGCGGGCCTTGAGCTGGAGCCGGGTGCGGAGTTCAACCTCCTAGGTTCCAGGGTAACTCTTGGGCCCACCCACTGCCGAATAATTCACAAATTCGGTCATTTTTAACGCAAATACCACTGTATCGATCACGCACAGACGCCATTTTGAACCGACACTGAGCGCAATCGTACAGGCGACGTTGCCACGTCGTCACACATTTCCAATCCGCACTTCTATTTCTAGCTCCCTCCCCTCGCGCCCGCCGTGACGCCGGAGGTCGGTCGGCAAACAGACAGAAGCAGAACTTGACAAAACATTCAACAATATCAGCGATATGGGTCGTTCTTATTTGAAAATCTTGTCTACAAACTAGTTAGATTATGTATACAAGGTAGACCTTCAGAGGGGGATAGGTGAGGTGTGGGAGGAAACATTCGAAAACGATAAGATAATAGTCATAGGGTACATGTACGGAACTGTAATATGTAGGTATATACATCAGGCAATCGCCCGGCTTTCACCAAGAGCGAGGCGCGGCCGCGCAGGACCGAGACGACATGTGCCATTGGCCACCGCAGAGATCGATAGGCAAACACGACGAGGTTTACAAAGCTCATGCAAATATCACCTTTACGTCACTAATAATACATTCCATATTACTTGCGGAGATACAATAAACAAACTACCTCACGAACACACTCGCATATTCCACGTAGATACGCACGAACACAGGCGTTGTGGAAACGACGCGAGCGGACGGGGGACGGGCGGCGGAGTGCCCCAACCTACCGATGTATATTATCATCGCACCATCGTTTGATTGCATTATACCACTTTTCTAGAGTCGAAATTCCTACACCGTGGTGCGCCCAGCGCTACCTACTGAAGGACAAAGGGAATATTTCACATTGAAAACAAAGGGAAATGCCGGTCTAAGGACAACAACACATTCGCTTCCCAATAAAGTTCTTAATAAGTTTTACATGGGCAGCGCGTTGCCAAGTCGCCTTGTCGAGAGAGCGTGCGGTTTCATTATGAAATTAGGATTTTGACAATGAACACATGACGCTCACGCATTGATAACAACTTGTTCAATATGTTACATAAAATATCACGCACAGTTACTAGACATGGGACTTTACGTATGGAAATAGGACAGGTGTGTATATCCATTATTGGCAATATGGTAAAAACTAAAGAATACAACAGACTAAGTAATACAAGTCTCACTACGAAAAGCAATGGTATTTATCAGAGAATAGCTATACTACAAGCTTGAAATGGCGAAAGACGCAATCTGACAACCAGTCACTCACCTTTAGTTTTTGTTGGAATGTAATTATTTCTTCAAATATTCACAGGAACGTCACAAGTCGACGAGGTAACGATGATTTTAAGGTATTTTGAGATTTCTGAATAATTTTATGTGCATAGGAAAATTAAACATAACGTTCAACAAACGTCTAACGCGCATAGAAACCGAACGCGAACTGTTGGTTTTGGTTTGGTTGGGTCGTTGATTGGTGGGGGAAGGGGCGAGCGGGCGGAAAACCGGAGAATGGCGGATCGAGGGAAACTCATACACAATAATATACTTTGCCATATGACTGAAACAGGTATTAAAACTACTTACTACAAAATTTTATACTGTATAATTCTTTATCATAAATATTTAGTCTCTATTTTTTATGAATAAACCTCATCAAAAAGTAAAAAAGTCATGGTCATGATTGCATCACTCGTTTTGTTTGGCTGCTGCTTGCTACGCACGCACAAGGAAAAGTTATTTCTAGTAAACCGCTAGCGGCATCTATTATCGTTGCTATGTAACTCACTTATTTTCATTATTTTTTTCTACAATGTACATTGTAGACATAGACACAGTAGTATTTAGATAATATTACCGTGACATAGAGCATGAATCATGGTTGAAAATCACCGAAACATAAAAAAAGATTTATTGCCGTAATTTTGGTTGTATTTTTTTTATATTTAATAATGTAGACTTGCAACATTAGTAATTGTATAATGCTATTTGATTTGAGTACACATCCACCGCCCAAGTTATGCGTGCGATTGATGCGGTATTAAACTTTGCAGAGCTATAGTAGGCATCAACCAATAAGAATCGATAATAATAAAAACACCCAGTTCAATGCGACCAATGAAACGGCAGTTCGTGTATTTGTCTAAAAAGATAAACTTTTACACACGTAGGACCTGATTTTCAGTATTTTAACGTATTATTCACCTGAAATATTTGCATTATTCGTGTGTGAATTCTGTCCTAAAATCATGCGTGTTGAAGGTTTTATTTTAGTATTTGCAATTTCTTTCTCTCTAGTTTTAGCAAGAATTGACCCGAAGAACTTGAAATGTTTAGGTGGGTATTTCGAATGTTTTTTTGCGATAATTATGAGTTTAAATAATAAATTGATTTGTACAATAATTTCAGTTTGTCGGACGACCTTCGAGGAACTTGACGATGCGATAAAGAAGGTGGATAAATGGAAAAAAGTAGATGTAAGTAAACCTTTCAAAGTTGTAACTTCATACAAAATATTAATGGTAGCTGAGAAACATATAAATATTACGTGGTGATTGGGTGAGTATGATATGATAGTACAGTAGGTATGATATTGTATGTAAACCAGTAAAATATAACTGGTTCCCAAAATTTTTGTTTAGTTCCCTGCCATATTATTAGAAAATATATTTTTGTTGGAAAAACCAATAAGCAAGTGATTCATACTTGGTATATGACACAATCAACTTCCTACTCCTAGTTACTTCGCATGCAAAAAAGTTAAATATCGCGAACCTTGAGGATGTACTACTACCTGTTGATTCAGTATGAATTAACTTATATTTAGAATACACTTATAAATCCCCATTTAAAATTCAATATGAATTTGTTGAGTTGTTTCAATGTTTCCATTAATAAAGATTTTCCTGAAGATCTGAAACTTTTGCATTTAATATTAGTATGTGATAAACCTCACCAAACTCAATGACTTTCCTATTGTTCTTTTCTGTTATCAGTAATCTTTATCTATTCGGATTAATAGTATCGTAGTAGTAATATATTATCATATAATACCAAACTCAGTTTAGTGTGTTTGCGGGTGAGGTGGGCCAATTCGGGAGTGTTTAATTGTTAAAAAGACCATCAAAAGTAAATGTCATACAAATGTTAAAACATTTCTGTATTATTTTTAACTTTGCCGGTTAAAACCCAGTTCCGCGGGGAAGACGCTTTACCAAAGTTAAGTCCCTAGGTTAGATGAAACGAACTATACAATATTCTTATTCCAATTTCTCTGAAAATGGAATAGGTGTACTAATGTAGCTTAAAAGCTTTGTGTTCAGTCTTACCCCAGATGGTCTTCCCTGCTTTCACCTTACGTTAATAATAAGTATTGATCCAACATTATATTTAGGTAAATATATATATTTTTAATATATTATGAAGATATTACATACACATCCAGAGTAGTTAATATAATAATCATCATTATTACCATTAATTGATTTTAATGAGCTATAAACCCGGATAGCCAGCACTGTTGGCCTAGTTCTTAATGTCATGCCTTAAAGTCATGGATCCCAGGTTCGATACCTGGTCAAGGTACATATTTGTATGTTTGTTAGCTCTTTGTGGTGTGTTATTGTGTGTCCATGCTTCACATTGATATAACAGTGATATAACTAGAGTACCTACTTCAAGACCAATGTTTAAGTGAGATTAAGGTCAAAAGTGACAAGCCATTTTAGAGTTTTAGCATTATGTATATTAGCAGTAGTCACCTTTGTTAGAAAATACCCACAATTCTTTAAAAAAACTGACCTGCCTCGGCGGTATCCAACAAGATCTAAATATCAGTTAGTACCTACCTGTATCTAAATAAAAAATGCACAGTTCTGGTCCAAATGTAATGTCAATTGTAGTATATTCAGTCTATATTACTATATAGTATAATCAGTCATTGTAGTAATAGTAAGTGATATTCAATAAAAGACCAAATGACATAAAGGCTGAAGAACAAGATTATTTTTTACAATGCGTTTAAAAGATTTAATTCTAACTAAATACTACTATAACGTTGGTCGGCAACAGGTGGACCGCGGTCCGGATACGGACCCCCAAATATATGGATATTATTTATATTGTTATGTATATCTGTCACGTAGAATCTGGATTAGTTCTATTAGGTAGACTTGGATTAAAACTTGAAGAGCCTTTGAGTATATAGCTAAAGTAGACGCATAACTATTGCTATGCTGCACACAGCAGTGTGATGCAAGAGTGTTGGATTGCTGGTAGTATTGATACTAGGTCGGTACGAGTTAATAAATATTATGAGTTTTTTTTCTGGACCTTCATAAAAAAATTTAATAGTATCCCAGACCCCATTCAAAATTACTTGCCCACCCTTGTACTATAAGATAAGATAAGATAAGATAAGATAATTTTTATTTGCGAAAAACATGTGATGTCATACATATAATAATAACATGCATGTGGTCTTAAGCTAGGTCTGTATCAACATGTTTTGCCTGTATTAGGCGTACAAATGTAGCGAGATGGCCGTCATTTACAATAATAATAATAATCACATGAATAATAACATTGAAATTGATTGTTGTTACAAAAATGTCGTACGGTTATATATATTAAAAATAATGTCATATCAAGGTATCAGTAGCAATAAGAAATACATTGTCAGTTAAGAATTCGCTTACGTTGTAATAGCATTTTTTTACTAATATATTTCTAATATTTATTTTGAATTTATTAGCGTTTACATCTCTGAGACATTGCGGTTACAGGTTGTACCTGTTGTAGATAACGGGACCCATGCAAAAGATGCTATTGCGCATGAGCGCTTTCTTGGCTGAATGCAGATTTACTTTACTTTGGTCGCGTCTGTTTCGTTGAACTGTGTCTGATAGTTGTGTGAATAGTTGCGGATTAGTTTTAACAAATTGTGATACCTCTAAGATATAGAGTGACGGAAGTGTTAAAATATTATTCTCAATAAATTTTGATTTACAACTGTCCATTACTTGTAGGTAACTTGAAAGAATTCTTGAATGGTTCATGCATTAAATGTTTTTTTAATATTATTTATTTTGACCAACTTGAATGAATCGGCCCGCTCATAAATCATATTGCTACATCCAAATAAGTCATTATGTTTCCTACCACAACTGTAATATCTATACAATGTAGGTACATATGATTGCAATAAATAATTGACTATGAGTATGATCCAATATATTTGTATCAGTTCTAACTACTATGGCGCGCCGAGATAACTATTATATTGTATATTTGTTCAACAAGTAAGCAAAGTTAAATTTTTTTTTTTTTTTTAAACGCCATCTAGTCCCAAGCTAAGCAGAGCTTGTGTTATGGGTACTAGACAAACTGATAAACATACTTATATATTTCTAAATACATACATATTATAGATAAATTACACCCAGACACAGAACAAATGATCGTGCTCATTACCCTACACTACATACATTCAAATCGCGAACTAGCGAAGTAGTCTAATATTCTTATTCTTTGTTTTCCTGGCTTTTGCGATATTGTCGCAATTTCGCCAATGTCGCGTCGGTAGAGCGAAAACAAATGCAGGAGATTTATCGGTGGAGGGATGGATGATCAGCGATCGTGACTCTTACATAAATTTTATCCCTGGGCATATTTTCCTGAGGAAAAGACACACATAAGACATACACAGGACAACAATTAAGTAGTCTAATATAAGGTGCGTTCGTTTAGCTTATGGGGGCATTGGTGGCGTTCGGAAAGCTCAAAAACGTTATTTTGCCATGTTTGCCCATACCCTATTCGAACGCTCAACTGAGCATAAGACCTAAAATCGCATGATTATTCTGTCAAATACATAGCTGTTGACAGTTGAATGTCACGTGAAAAATATGTTAGGCGCACGAATTATATAACTAGTGCCTTTCAAAAGGTGCTGAAACTTAACCTCTGCTACTGTCATATTTTATAGAATTATCAAAAACAAGGTAACCTCGGTTACATTGTTACACTTTGTCTTAATTGTTTGTGTTACCCATAACCTATATAGGTACCCCACACTTTCCTGAATGGTAGAAGTGAAACGTTGTATGTTTCAAACGAAAGGATTTTTTTTATGTCTCGTGCCTTTAAATCACTCACTCTACTCAGGAGTCTATTAGCGCGTTCGAATAGATCACTTCTGATCGTTTTTGGAGAAAATAACGCTAAAAACGCTCACAAGGGGCGTCCGAATTGGGAATCTGCGGTTGAAAATGTCGTTCATGCCTCTACTTCATGCTCATGCCTGTTCAGCGTTCGGAAAGCTAAAAAAGTGCAATTTTTGACCCACGTCCGAAGCATGGTTGTTTGTGATCGTTATTTGACAGCTATGTATTTGACAGCATAATCATGCGATTTTAGGTCTTATGCTCAGTTGAGCGTTCGTATAGGGTGTGGACAAAAATGGCAAAATTAACGGTTATGAGCTTTACGAACGCTATAACAAAAGACATTAATGACAACGCCACCAATGCCCTCATAAGCTAAACGAACACAAAAATACCTCTTTTTTTAGCTATCCGAACGCTGAACAAAAAGAGGCATGAACGACATTTTCACCCACAGATTCCCAATTCGAACGCCCCTTGTGAGCGTTTTTAGCGTTATTTTCGCTAAAAACGATCAGAAGTGATCTATTCGAACGCACTAATAGTAGACCTATTGCAACTACACTCATATTGCATTATGACATAACTCGGCCTGCAATGTAAACACGACACCAACAAACATGCCTGTACAACAAGTCTGTATGGATATACAGTATGTCCAGTACAGTAAACATACTGTTTACAATTGGTTGCATTCCTCATTAGGGATGTTTTCCCGGATGCAACTCAACAATGAGATGAATTCTTATCAACAGCGGCGGGGTTGATCATGACATACGGACGTATACACGAGCCGATAACCTAGTAAAAATGTACAAGGTATATAGGGATTTAAAAAAAAGAAGTAAAAATGCCTTTGTTTTTTCCAGGTTGGCAACTTTAGAATGGACGCTAGTGGCAACACTATGCAAGACAAGGTGCCAGCACACAGGTCCGCCGTTCATATCTCCGAAATGATAGACGAGATTTGTAAGTTCTATTCACTCTAATCATAGATATATAAATATACTAGCTGGTGCCCGCGACTTCCTCTGTGCAGGATTAGTAATTCAAGTAGCATATTATCTTCCCCAAGGTCATATCTATCTTTATAGCAAAATGTCAAAAAATATGTACATGATCAAACGCAATGTTGCTATAATATATTATATGAGTAAATATAAATACATAGTAAATCCACCAGTAAACACTAATAATAAAATACAGTGCCTAAGTACATGCAATCATGGAAAAAATTTCATCACATTTCATCACCCTTGACGGTATTTGTGTTACATTCCATCACCCTTGACGGTGGCCGAGCACGTCTACAGTATCGAAATGTCAATATGACAGCGTGCTATTGACTTAAATATCAGAAACTGACACAAGCTTTAACAGAACTGTCATGATTACGATCTTGGCGTAGGCGGAGATCTTGTTATATTGTCTTTACTGTGGCCAAGAATATTACGCATGTTTACCCGCGTGGTGATGGACGATGATGATGATGAAAAGTATCTTATGTGTTAATCCAGCGCCTCATCTATTTCCATACCAAATTTCATCCAAATCATCCCCGCGGTTTCAGCGTGAAAGAGTAACAAACATACAAACATCCATACTCACAAACTTTCACGTATATAATACTAGCAAACCCTGCGAACTCCGTTTCGCCACCAGATGGCTTCGTTTTATGTAACATTTTGTTTGGCGCCATCTACTTAAAATATTGGTTTGTAGTACATGCTATGTATCAGAGATGGCGCTGTATGTGAAAAAAGATTTTCCCGCTTTTCTTTTTAAATTTTTCCTGAATTTTCTTTACTATAAAACTCACGGAGCCCGAGACCTTTCCAACGAATGCAAAACCGTGGAAATAGGTTCGTGCGTTCTGGAGTTATAGCGTCAGGAAGGAAAACCCGACTTATTTTTATATAGTAAAAAAAGAAAAAGATTAGTAGGAATTATGATAGTAGGATTAGTAGGATTGGATATAGAGTCTTCAGATGCCTTATACGTCAAAACGAACGAAGCAAATAAAAGGGGCCCTTCTGTGACTACGCAATTGATGTCAAAATCAAAACCAGTCGGCAAGTCTCACGCGCTGTGAATTAATACTGAGTTTGATCAATAGCATAACATGGCGTCTAGTAAAAATAAATTGTTTCTAAATTACAGGAAATGTAAAATACAGGTAACCACGCTCTACCTTCACGCTTAAGTAGACGCCAACATGTCTTCTTGAGTGTTTTACAAGAGATTTTTCTAATTGTACGCAAAACAGAATGAGTGTTTCCACACGACTCGTTTGTTTTCCATAAATAAGTTTCCAAAAGACCCAGTTGTTCGACTTCGACCGGACTTCAGCTAGGTAGAAGAGAAGACGGTAAAACACGTATGTGAGAGAGAGATAGTAGAGGTGTTGTACTGAATGAAAGAAGTCTAGTTAGACTTAGTTAGTATTGCAGAGATTAGAATAGGTGCCACCTATAGCCCGGCAATCTCGTGCGCGACCGTCCCGCGGGGTGACAGACGGTGGCGGGGACGAGGTAGCGCGTGTCATTCTAGCACACGGCTACACACGAAGAGATGTGTGCCAGGATAAATCTTGCGATAAGTTGTACTTACTTGTGACGTAATATAGGAATAAATAAAAAGATAGAACTACTTTTATTGTTTATAATATTTTATTATGCTTGAGGACAATTAGTAAATCTAAAATTATGATAGATTGTTTTAGTATAAATCAATTTCATATCATTTTCATGTTCAGTCTATGTTTGATCTTCTTCATCACTTTTGTCGTCATCATTATCGTCGTTTTCATTCAGTTGAATTATGAATCTAAAAAGATAAAAACGTACTATAGAAATAACAAACAACTTCACATATAATGACCTGATTCCGAGAATTGAGCTTGAGCACTTTGCCCAGTTAAAGCAATAATAATCGAATATGTTAATAAACAATAACGTACCTGTCCATTGCATCGTCACATACTCTATCTGAATTATAATATTCGTTCTCGTTTTTATGACGTGATTATTACAATCGCGCACTGTTCAACCGAATAATTAGAAAAAAAAGCAATTCTTAATCCTTTAAGTTTTTATCTTAAGTTCGAATCAATGGAAGTCCTGGCGAGCTCGCCTTTTACGTACCCCCACACGAGTTCAATTGGATTTAAATCCGTATGGTATGGGGGTAAGCGAAGCACGATATGTCCATTTTCCTTTAATATTTCATCAACTTGTACTATTTCTCCGTGCTAATACGAGGTCCTTTACCGATGTTTTATCCCCACGCATATCCCCGCGTTCTGTATCAGAATGCCAGCATTTTTGTGTCACGTGATTTTTATTCACGTAGGTTTCATCTAGGAAAATTATTGACTTACCCTCTCGGCGGTATTTTTTAATGTCTCTGCTTTGACTGGCATGTTAAATATTTGAAACCAAGCCTACGAATTGTCCGTCTCAAGTATTCACGTGAGCAATGAAGTATATTGTCTTGTTTCAATTCCGCATTCAACTTTTTCAACGACGGGACACATTTTTTGGCAGTATACCATTGTGTAATTGTTTTTTGTATGACACCTTCCGTAAAATTGTCGATTTCAATCCTTTTTTTAGGAAAACATTTTTTCCTTGATGATTTGAAAGTCGCTGTGCTGCCTTGTGCTTCCATGATTCTAGCTTCTTTTATAATTTTTGAACGCTGGTTTCAGACAAACAATTTGCTTCAGCAACAGTTTTTGCTAAAATAATATCGTTTGAATATTCGGACGATGTTCGGTAATTTTTTCGCCTTTCAAAAAATTGGTACACTTTATGTACAACTTCCTTAAGTTGTCTTGAGATAGCCTTACTCATCCTGAGATCTTAACTTCGTGTGCGTCGAACTCTTATATAGCACTTGTTGCCGCTTCGACTGCGCGGCCGAGACCATAGATTAATTAGACTATATTTATAGAGCCGAGACTGCCGTATTTGACGCGCAGATGCACGCGTTTCCCTTCCCCGCTACACCACCAGCTACCCCGTACTTCGTCCCCGCCACCGTCTGTCACCGCGCGGGACGGTCGCGCACGAAAGTGGCTATAGTCACGTAAAATAACTGTTCCTTTGATCTGTTCTAGTAAATGCAACTCACATCTAATATATATATATATAGAGATGTGCTGCGCACAACGCTTCACTAAAAAGAAAAGAGATATAGATTTTCGGGTCTCATTCGAAGCGTGGGCGAGCATAGAAATAATGGGGGCGAGGGGCTGTGTGTGACCATAGATTTTCGGGTCTCATACGAAGCGTGGGGCGAGCATAGAAATAATGGGGGCGAGGGGCTGTGTGTGACCATAGATTTTCGGGTCTCATACGAAGCGTGGGGCGAGCATAGAAATAATGGGGGCGAGGGGCTGTGTGTGACCACAGTATCGCGGCGACAAACCATCACACTCCGCCCCTCGCTACCCGCGCACGCTCCGCGTGACCCTGGAGTACAATCGCGCAAAAAGGTTTCAGTTCTTCGACTATAGGTATATCTGTCAAACGTGTGATCATTAAATTTAATTTCAAGAAATTGACAAGACCACAACCGACTTTAAGGAGACAGGCGAGTGGTTTTTTTTGATATAAATATATAATTATTTTAAATGATTATACTAATTATACTATAGCGTCAATAAAATCGAAGAAGCTTACGTCAAAAGATACCACGTCATCGATAATATGACGGAAGCATGTATAACCCAGTCGGAGATTCTGGTAGCAGCGTTTCTGAGTTGGATTCTTCATCTGACACAGAGACGCAACTCTTTGCCCAAGTTCTAGAATATCACATAAAAATTATGTAGAAAGTGTTACACCCAAGAATAATAGTGCTTAAGATTAGTATTCATATAATTTTTCTATTTAACAGTACCTAACGGTTACTTCCCACGACCACGACACTTTGTTATATAAATACAATTATTTGATAGAAAATCCGAGATTATTTTTATCATTATTTTGATGATCGGTCTCGAGAGAAGGGAATATGGTACAAAAAAATCCAGCCGCACCCTCTTAACGCACCCTGGATTGACAACAACAGACTAGGTAGGTCAGATCTAGTGTTATTGCTTCGACTCCGATGCGGACACATCCCATTGAACAAGTTCGCTTATCTCATGCGCAAGACCTACCCCAATATCAGTTGGGAACTCAGTTCTCGAAGTTGTTTACGAGTACATCTACCTGGGACAGACAGTCAAAAGAGGCAGGTCCAACTTCGAGAAAGAGGGCAATCGTCGAATCCAACTCGGCTGGGCAGCGTTCCGGAAACTTCGCGAAGTCTTCTCGTCAAAAATACCTCAGTGCCTTAAGACAAGAGTCTTCGACCAATGTGTGTTACCAGTGATGACTTATGGCACTGAAACGTGGTCTCTTACTATGGGCCTCATAGATAAGCTCAAAGTCGCACAACGAGCTATGGAGAGGGCTATGCTCGGGGTTTCTCTACGTGATCGAGTCAGAAATGAGGAGATCCGTATAAGAATGAAAGTCACCGGCATAGCCCAGAAGATTAGCCAGTTGAAGTGGCAGTGGGCAGGCCGAAAGGTTCTGGAGTGGAGACCACGGACCGGCAAGCGCAGCGTAGGTCGTCCACCGACACGGTGGACAGACGACCTGAGGAAGGTCGCAGGACGACGTTGGATGCAGGCCGCTTCCAACCGGTCCTTTTGGAAAATCATGGGGGAGGCCTATGTTCAGCAGTGGACGACCTACGGCTGAGATGATGATGATGATGCGCAAGACTAATTCTCCACTGTGCAGTGTGTGTAACTTTAGAGGAGGACGTATTCCATGTCATAATGGAATGTATCCGAAACGAGGGACAGAGACAGTGTTTATTTGGTGACAGTTCCATTGGCTTATGTACTCGTAATACCTACCTTTCGTATCCTCACTCCGAAAAAGCGAAGATGGTAGTAGACTTGGTTAACTTGGACTTAAGTATGTATGATAAGTTTCATTGTATGATTTTATAATAATTATGTATGTAGAATAAGATTATATTATTGTCACACAGAGCGACATATTCGCCCGAGCGAATAAGCTCTTTAATTAAGAATAAAAAAAAGAGATTATTTTTATGTAATTTGATACTTGCTTTAATTTGCGTTTCATTTTTAAACAAGGCAGAGTAAGTATTCGTCTATCACATTTGTTCATAACTGTACCCGCGCAGAAGACCACCATTTTGGTTCAAGTTATGTGCCGCGTATCTTTGGCTCTGTCGGCTCTTTACTGAGGTAGTGACTAGTGACTGTCATATCCATAATAAAATCAGCTAAAATATGTTAACATTTAATAACCACATGTTCTCTTGATTTTTCTTTTTACTATTTTGTGCTGTTTCACAGTCAAAGACAAAATCATTTATTCGATTTAGGCATCAAAGACGCACTTGTGAACGTCAATTATTCATTACTAGCTGACCCGCCAGCGGCTTCACTCGCTTGGTCTTGGTGTAGTGGTGCATTAATGTTCATCACTTCTTGATTCCATCTCCGCTTCCCATCAGGCGAGAGGGGGTCACTTTGATAAATTATAAAAAAACTGTTCTGTTTCTAATTCCAGGCAAGAAAATGGACGATTACGTGCGCGTATACTACAAGTCGACGGGCAAACTGGCGATAATGCAGCTCATCACTAAAGAGGGGGGCATGAACCCTGAGTTCTCCAAAACCAAGTTCGTCACTGATGATGACCTGAACAAGAGCTTGGAGTACTATGTAAGTTTGACAATTTGTTTAATTGGCCAAGCGAGTGAAGCGTCTCTGCTTTAACCTTTAGGTAGTGACGTGGTTTGGATGACTCATAAATGGCGACGTGACGTTTTATAGACTTCTACACAATTTAGGTCAATAGTATGAATTTAATAATTATTAATAGACATTGTTTTGTATACAGACTGACTGGTTGAACACTTTACATAAACAAGGACATGATAATTCATGGTCACATGAAACGTTTAAAAAAATAAAATTAAAAAAATACCGTTAAACTACAGAGGAAACCTTCATTCTATGAATGTGCTATAACTCGAAAATTATGGACACCGTCCGAACGGGGTTAATGACCCAAAGGGCCGCGCCGCCCGCGCCGCCAAAGGATGCCGCTTTTATTACTACACGCGCGCCGCGAGTGACCATGTTTATTGTTTTGAGTAGACAATTAAAGTTCAATTAGGTAAATATTAGGCACCTATTTTTTTTTCTTAATTAGAACGAGAATCGAGTACTGAGCACTATATATCAATATGTAAAGTGTTCAACCAGTCAGCCTGTATATTGAAAATAAACTAATAATACTGTTTTCAATCCTATAGACTAAAATTAAACCCAATTTAAGCATTAATCAACATTTATTAGGACATTTGGCAAAAGTTACGAAAATATCACATTCTATAAAAGGTACACTTCTTAAGTGTTATGTAATAAACAACTAGACTTATTTATTCACAAACAAATAAAATTTCTTAATTCTTTAACTTAATTACTTAAACAAAATAGGAACTATGACAGAATTAGTCTGCAAAATTCAGTCTCAATCAGTACAGTCGCTACATATGTTTTTGGAACAGCCCAAGCATATAGGCTTATGACATGGAACGCATTTGTACTTTGTGCGTCGCTTCTGCCGTGATGGACACACCTTACAAGTCTTTTTGACATTATCACAACAACTGACTCAATGAGTCTAGGTTCTGACGGTAAATCTTCGCCAAGAATCCGTTTAATTGTCGGTCTTAGCTCTCTTAGAAGACGGTTATTGTAGACTCGTCGTTGTAAATGTGACTAAACTAATTCTCGGGCAAGATCCTGTAAGAATCGTCTTCTTGATATATCTGATACGTCAACACACTGCCTATAAAGCACGAAGGCATTCACGTCTAGTAATCTTCTAGCAATCTGAAAGAAATTGCCAAAGGCCATCTGCGAGTGCGGCGGCTAAAGGAATAGTATGAACATATTTTGTCAACTTCATCAGCCCCACCCTTTGTCTTATTATAAGAATCATTTAGAATCATTTATTTGCTCAAAATACGAGTATACATACAAGACAATAATATGCGCAGGTTGTATTAGATCAGGTGAATATAATAGATATAGATGAACTTACATCGTATTTTGCCCACAGGCGTGCAAATTAGTCGAGCGATGGCATGCATAAAAGGAACATTATTTTTATAATCAAATTAAATATAAACTTAATACAATAATAATAATAATAATCATTTATTTCAAGTAACAAAGATGTGTCAGTACAATAATAATAATTTGAATATAAATAATGTTAATGTATAATTAAACAATAAATGTGAAGCAATGTCATAAAATAATAATAACAATAATATGTCAACTTAAACTAAAATCAAAAGCAAAAAAGTCATTGATTTTATAATAACACTTCTCAATTAGAAAATTTTTTTAGAGCCTTTTTGAACAAATTAATTCTTAAGTCCCTTATTTCTTTGGGCAACTTGTTATATACAAGGGGACCCATACACACTAAACTATTATTCATAAGGGTTGTCTTAGCTCTATGTTTACTGCATTTATTTTGGTCTCGCCTATTTCTTTTTACATAATCTGAGAGTGATGGAAACCGTTCAGGATTACATTTAACAAATAAAGCGACTTCGAATATGTACAATGACGGAAGTGTAAGAATTTTATATTTTTTGAAATAAAGTATGCAGCTATCAGTCTGTTTTAACCTAAACATCGCTCTGATGCAACGTTTTTGCCTCTTAATTTGCCATTATTGGTAGAGTTACCCCAAAATATGATCCCGTATCTTAAAATGGATTCAGCCAGTCCATAGTGGGTGTAATTTATCTATAATATGTATGTATTTAGAAATATATAAGTATGTTTATCAGCTGTCTAGTACCCATAACACAAGCTCTGCTTAGCTTGGGACTAGATGGCGTTGTGTGATAGTTGTGGAATATTATTATATTATATACTGATACATTACTTTCCGCTTACTATAGTAAGCGGAAAGTAATGTATCAGTATATACTCCATTATGATGACTGGTTTCTTGGTATCAGGATCAATTTCGGACGTGTGATGCATGGACGAAATCAGTAAAACTGCTTTAGATTTCTTGTGAACACAGGAAGCCAAGGTAAAGTCTTTTGTAAATCCATGCAATGCTGTTTCTCTTGCTGTTTTAGACGCTTGAAATTTAGGTGGAATATGACGTTTATATTTTTTTAGAGTTCCAACATAAGTCAAAGTCGAACTCATTTATTCAATTTAGGCATCAAAGACGCACTTATGAACGTGAATTATTCATTATAATGTACTTTAAAGAGTCTACCGCCGCGTTCCAAAATATATAGAGCCCACCGAGATGAAGCGGCAAGAAACTCGGGGCCATTCTTTTTATATAGATGTTTTTACAATGTTTTTACTTAGGTACTACAGATATTAGCTCCAGTGTGTTGCCTTACAAAAGAGAACATAATAATGGTATCAGTATGGCAAGACACGCTACACTTTGACATCTTAGTACACGATTAGATAGATCCTGGAGTGATCAGTTCCAAGCTGTTTTATCCTCCAAGTAATCCGAAATTTTGTAATAACCTTTTTGACAGAGTTTAGTTTAATAGTAATTTTAAACTTATTAATAGGCAAATCTCGGATAACATTGGGAACTTTATTATAGAATCGTATACATTGCCCCATAAAAGAATGACTTATTCTGTGGAGACGCGTTACATGTACGGATAGTTTGTGCTTATTTCGCGTGTTGATGGAATGAGCATCACTCCTTTTATCAAAACTGCTAATGTTTTTTACATTAGATTTTCATAGATAAACTGAGAGACAACAGCTAGAATGTTTATGTCTTTAAACTTCTGTCTAAGGGAAACTCTGGGAGCTAAACTGTAGATCGCTCGTATAGCCCTTTTTTGCAGTATAAAAATAGAAGTAATATCTGCAGAACATAAGTCAGACCTCTCTGTTTTAGCTGCTCCATTAGCTAATATGAGCTGAACCGGTTGTCAACAGCGAAGGGTTAAAGCATTCTTCATGTATGATTTCAGTGTGAACGCATGTTCGAAGAGAATGAAGATGAAATCACGTCCCTGTACAAGAACCGGCCTGATGATGACGTCATGCCTGACGCTGAACGAGAGGTCAGTATCCTTCACTTGACTGATCAGTACCTATACCATGAGTTGGCAACATAAATGTCGAGTGCGGTCCCAATCAAGCCATAATCGATATTAGCGCGATAACAGTCGGTCCCTTTCACCGTGAGCGTGATTACGATGGCCCACGCTACTTCATCGATGACGTCTTAACTTGCCGCCATATTGACGATTACTTTAAACATGCTCTACACTAAAGTCGTTGTGAGCGTTCTGTCAAAAATGACAGTTATTTGTTTTTACAAGGTCTTTACTGTTTCGTCCCTTGTTTTTGATGTACAAGTTGTAAAAATCGGTCCGTCTAATGTTTCTTATTAATCAACACACCACACAGTTAACCTTAACACTATGCACTTATTTTTTATGCACTTGTATTTCGCGCGCGAATGGTTGCTGGTTAATGCTACAACTCCGCAGTGCAAGTACCGTAATAGTCGTTAAAATTGTCGATTTGCTAAGATCGATAATAAATTCGGATCGGCTATGGTAGACGATACCACTGTGAGCAAAAATATCGCGAAACGGACCGCAGTAGTCATCTATAGTCGATACTCGATCTTGGCTATCTATTAAGTTTGTGATTGGCGTACTCGCTGTCAATTTTAGTTCTACAATTGACCGCGAGATGGCATTGTACTTTTTTCATACATTTTGTCGCGGCAGTAGCGAGCGATGTTGTAAACTCATGGTACCTACCGTGTTAGTACACGTTTTTGTTACACGCTGTATACATATATAAACAAACATACCTAATAGTATATAGAACAGTTGAAGAGTTGATGACGCCTTCCAGATTTGCTTCAAGCACGCCGGCTACTGCGAGGAGTGGATGGTGCCCAATGAGGAGGACACCACCTGGACGCAGGAAATGGAAGCTGAATATGTCAAGGTACTTGCTGCAACCCTCGGCGTGCGTCTGCAGGAATTTCACAGTATAGCGGCACGCACGAGCCACTGAACTAAGGAATCTCCCAAAGAAAGCCAACTTTATTGTTATACTAGCTCCTCAGTTTCACCTACATGGTGATATATTTGGGTGATATACCCCGGGATCTATAACCTTGCCAGATTTGGTTAATGTTGCTTCAGCCGTATGTGTGGTGTGAGTTTGAGAGATAGAGTAAGGCCAACGCAGACCGGCTGCCTTATTGTCTAACTTGAATGAAAGATAGACAATAAGGCCGCCGCTGCCTTATTGTCTATCTTGCCAACGCAGACTGGCTGCCTTATTGTCTAATTTGAATGAAAGATAGACAATAAGGCCGCCGCTGCCTTATTATCTATCTTGCCAACACAGACCGGCTGCCTTATTGTCTAACTTGAATGAAAGATAGACAATAAGACCGCCGCTGCCTTTTTGTCTATCTTGCCAACACAGACCGGCTGCCTTATTGTCTAACTTTAATGAAAGATAGACAATAAGGCCGCCGCTGCCTTATTGTCTATCTTGCCAACGCAGACCGGCTGCCTTATTGTCTAACTTGAATGAAAGATAGACAATAAGGCCGCCGCTGCCTTATTGTCTATCTTGCCAACACAGACCGGCTGCCTTATTGTCTAACTTGAATGAAAGATAGACAATAAGGCCGCCGCTGCCTTATTGTCTATCTTGCCAACACAGACCGGCTGCCTTATTGTCTAACTTGAATGAAAGATAGACAATAAGGCCGCCGCTGCCTTATTGTCTATCTTGCCAACACAGACCGGCTGCCTTATTGTCTAACTTGAATGAAAGATAGACAATAAGGCCGCCGCTGCCTTATTGTCTATCTTGCCAACGCAGACCGGCTGCCTTATTGTCTAACTTGAATGAAAGATAGACAATAAAGCAGCCGCTGCCTTATTGACTATCTTTACGGAGACTGGGAATGGCCTTCATTTTGACATTTGAATCCCATTCTGGGCGAAAACCCCGCAAGCCTATTGGCTGGAACCATCAATGGGAATGAGAATGAAGTGACATTCAAGTTAGACAATAAGGTGGCCGGTCTGCGTAGGAACAGCGTTACAAGATAGCGGTTTGGAGTGAATGAAGATGTAGTGAGTAGAGTTGAGAAAGGCATGCTTGGATGGTTTGGGCATGTGGAGAGGATGGATGAGAGAAGACGGATAAAACAAGAGTACAAGGCGAGCGTGGATGGAGGGAATTGAAGAGGCAGATCTCGGCGAACGTATTCCGATCAAATCGGAGATGTTCTGAAGAAAGGAGAGGTCAAGAGTACTCGGAACTCGGAACCGACGATTGTGTAGAAAGAATGTGATGCGAGTGGACGAAGCAAAAGAGGTATGCCAGGATCGTAGCTAATGGAAATCTGTGATCTCTGCCTACCCCTCCGGGAAACGGGCATGACGTCATGTATGTCGTTCATCCGCTTAGCGATTACTTTGCCCGCGCCACAAAACTGCAAGGATTTTTGAGGTCCAAATTGTCGGCGCAACAATTGTTGCAAGTAAGTGTCACGCGCGTTTTTCTTTTGTTTATTTTTTTAAGTCATCCCAATGTTTAACCATAGAGTTTAATTCTTTAGCGTAATATATTTTCTTTCTATGGCAACACTACACACGGACATGTTCTATCTGTGAACTTTAAAAAAAAAATATAATCAATGTTTATATTTTCATCTGTGTTTGGCGGTGAAGTTATGTTTTGTGCTATAGTTTTTAGTGAATTGATAGGTTAAACTTATGATTTTGATACAAATTATACATGAATATGATCGTGAATGTGTAAGTAATACTGTAAATATGTGATTTTAGTTCTGAAATCAACATTTTTTTGAAATCACCACTTTTAAGTCTAGAAAATGGGCCCCCAAGTTAAAAAAAAAACATTATTGGCCGAAATTTCAAAGTAGCTCTTATTTTATATGTAATTATTAATAACCTAAGCATATGTTACTATGTAAAAATAATATTTCTGTTCTAGACATTCAAAATATTTATAAATATCAAATCAAAATCCTGTCTTTGTAAGCATTATTTATTGATAAAACTTAATTTTTATGGTCAGATTGCAATTTTTATCCACATGAACTCAGATTTTTTCGGCTACGCCAAGTTTGTCCTCGTGTAGCATAACATTTTACTAATACATTTGACATGAATGTTTATGTATCAGATTCCTTGGTTATTCAACTATCTCTGACAAAAATTTCGCCTCTTAACTCGCTATAGGTATGGCACAAGAGCCATTTATTCCCAACTCGGCGCAAACTTTTGACGCGGGCGCAGGTCGTAACACTCGGGAGCAATCACGAGGGCGCCACAGGGCTCCTTAGGCAAGTTAGTCGTTAGGCGCGGTAAGGTAACAAACAGCCGGAGAGCCAGAGTATTTTTATTATTATTTTTTCTAAAATAAATATTACATATACATACAAATATGTGCCCGTGAATGTGCCGTTGAAATCGGTCCAACCGTTTTAGAGATCAGCCGCGGAACAAACAGACAAACATTTTTTTTATGTGAGTACCGTATATACTCGTACTGTACATTTAGTGAAAAGCTGTTAATTAGGAATTACATTACACTTCGATTGTGTTTACCTATCTGTATACATTATATACCGGCCGCCACCGGGATGCGAACCGGAACAGGCGAGGTGGACCACCGCAAGAGGTGGTCCTCTTGTGCAAGAGTCCGCCTTGGTGGTTACCACCATTTTTCACCAACCACATACCACATTTGGTGGGTTAACTGATCAAGTTCCAGAAACTGAAGGTTAGTGTTGAGTTAAGGCGAAATAAGTGTAGACTCTATGTGATCGAATCAGAAATGAGGAGATCCGTAGAAGAACGAAAGTCACCGACATAGCCCAGAAGATTAGCCAGTTGAAGTGGCAGTGGGCAGGGCACATAGCACGCAGAACAGATGGCCGATGGGGCCGAAAGGTTCTGGAGTGGAGACCACGTACCGGCAAGCGCAGCGTAGGTCGTCCACCGACACGGTGGACAGACGACCTGAGGAAGGTCGCAGGACGACGTTGGATGCAGGCCGCTTCCAACCGGTCCTTTTGGAAAAACACGGGGCAGGCCTATGTTCAGCAGTGGACGTCCTACGGCTGAGATGATGATGATGAAGTGTAGATTACGAATTTCATGATTCGACTTCGCGAAAACGACGCTTAAACCTAATAACCGAAGTTAGAAAAAAACGTAGTGTAAATTGAATATACGTTGGAAGTATGGGAGCCAATACACGATTGAGCGAACTTGGCTCGATAGAAAACAATCGGCAACATTCCCTAAATATAGCAATTTTTCTTACGTGCTTCGTGGGGAAAGAATTTTTATTCAATTATGGGGAAATACATTTCAATGAATGTATCACATTCGGATTCCCAATGAAATTTACTAGTGAACTATGGACTCCTTTACCATTAAATTTAATTATTTGATTGTACGAATTACATTTAAAAGTATTAGCACGTATTCAATCGCATCTTCGCATTACACAGTCCAATCTGATAAGCAATTCTCAACCTCGTAAATTGTTTTAAAATTGGGATTGGACCGCACCTTAACTGAATAAGCGCTATAATACAATTTAAGTTTTTTTACATTTGTTTAGTTTTTTGAACCCATCAATCGGTTTCGTGATGTGTTTGTCCATGTCTCCCACGACACATAAAATACTAATGCGGTTTTTTATTAGTTTTATTTTCATCCTTAGATGTTGTGTTGACAGGTGCACGGTCCTGACCCGTACGGGTTCGGAGGCCTACCGCCGATGCCTGAGGTCTCGGACGATGACGTCACGGAGACCCAAGCTGAAGACGAAGTCTTCGAAGAGGAATGGAGCGCTAAAGAAGAATTATAAACCGTCACTAAATTAATTTATATTATTATATACTTTAGCGTGTGTAATGAGTCACAGAAGTTTGTTTTTACCGAAATGTCAAATACCATTTAGTGATACTTCTGATGTCTATTATGAGAAGAATAATTGAAGACAGAACACCTGAGACAGTAGTGATACCCAGCAAGACAGAATTGCAGTTGGTAAAATATTATCTATCGCATCACAGTTAGTACTTCATATGAGTCATCATCATCATCATTATCATCTCACCCGTAGGACGTCCACTGCTGAACATATGCCTCCCCCATATAGTTTTCCAAAAGGACCGGTTGGAAGCGGCCTGCATCCAACGTCGTCCTGCGACCTTTATCATGTCTGTCCACCGTACATTATGTTATAGTATATTATATTATCATAACGTATAGTATATAATTATATTTTATACTAATTAATTATTATAGTTCAGTTATAGATGGAAAGAGCATGTTCCAAATTCAAATCACTTTAAACACTTGGGAGTTTCATACAACATTACATCCCTGGAGATGTAATGCCTTGTTTTACGTTGAGATTGCGTCATATGTAACTAGACATTGTCGAGCAGAATAAAAAATAAATGATGTGTTCACCAGTGTCAGATGGCTTGATTACTTCCTTAAACATGTAAATACTATCTAACTAAACACTTTCGGACACCATTGTACCTCTTCGCATTGCAAACGTTGTGCCTTTCGTGTTTGATTGTATGTTATTATCCAAAATACGAAATGTTTACTACTATACATTCCAATTTATTAAAGATTTGAGTATTGAAGACTTAGTTCAGGGTCCAAATAAACTCTACACCATATACAGGGTTTTCTGTAAGTCGACCTATTCCCGTTAAGGGCGTGCAGTTTACATCGTTTCTGACTGATTTGACTATGCAACACCCTATCCTAAATAGAACCGTTTTCGAGATATTTGAATTTAATTGTATTTATAAGTTTTAATTATCTACAACGACTTATTTATTAATTTTACGTACAATATTGGTTATTGAGGTCCTAAAGCATCTTATTTTACATGTAAAAATAAAATAATAGTAGTAATAATAAGGCTTACACATTTCAATTAAATTCAAATATCTCGAAAACAGTTAGAGTTAGGATAGGGTGTTCTCTTTTGTAAGGCAACACACTGGAGCTAATATGTGTAGTACCTAAGTAAAAACATTGTAAAAACATCTATATAAAAAGAATGGCCCCGAGTTTCTTGCCGCTTCTTCTCGGTAGGCTCTATATATTTTGGAACGCGGCGGTAGAGTCTTTAAAGTACATTATAATGAATAATTGACGATCATAAGTGCGTCTTTGATGCCTAAATTGAATAAATGAGTTCGACTTTGACTTTTTCATAGCCAAATCAGTCAGAAACGATGTGAACTACACGCCCTTAACGGGAATAGGTCGACTTACCAATAATCCTGTATATATAGTGCCATAATTGACCATTAGGCCTGGAAACCGACAGAAACAAGTGTTTTATTAGCAATTTAAAATCTGTTTAAATACCGCCGTTTTTATAGGTCCTACTATTAAGGCAGGGTCCAACCCTACTTTTATTTTATTATTTTTAATAACAAAATATAAGTAGGTTTGAACCGTATTATACAATAATCATAATTTCAACTCTAGAAAGTCCACTGATCAGCATAGGTTCTTAATTCTATGGTTTGGGTAAATATGGCCTATTTACACTTTCCGCCCATCGCTGTTTATATTCAGAATGTGTGGCGTTTTTCTACATTTTCCGGGAATTACAAGAGATATGATATAGTTAGTTATTTTAACTAGTAAGTCGTAAGCGGCTTCAGTCCTTTGACATCCTTAAGTTGGAAGCCGGCTACACTTAGCAGCAGCAGACGACGTGTCGTCGCTTCATGTCCCTGCAGTCATGATTTCGAACCCGACTGCAGACGGCAACTGCAGATGGCATCAATCGTTTGAAAAGCGATACGAAAGGTTCAGTTTAAAAGCTTTTCAGTTGTTTTACTAGGTAGATTGGTACCCGCGAGCGGTACTACTGATCTGCAGTCAGGCGACAGTGTCGTCTGCCGCTCGACGACGCGTCGTTAGCTTCGTGTGTGTATTTCATAGAACATAGAAACCAGTAGTGTCGCTGCGACACGTCGTTTGACGCGGCTTCATGTAGCCGGCTACCAACTTGCACCTTTAGGGGGTGAAAATTTCAAAATCCATCAATTACTTGATAGTGGCCGTGACTGCACTATGTATTTTATGTTGTGAGATTTCATTATAGCACTGAGATTATGTCTGTGGCCAAGGTGTTGTGTTATTTTATTTATTTATATAGCATTTATTATAAGCATTCTTGCCATAAGTCTGTGTATATACTGCCAGAGTCAGAGCCGATATAAACAGGCTGCTCGGGCAGTTAGCCAGTGATCAACATACACGGACCGCTCTTGCAGTCATGCTCCAGCAGTTGGTATTAACTGCTCACCAAGTCACAATTGCAATTCGGGTGCGGGAAGCGAAGCGGGCGGAGGTAACTGCGCGAGAGCAGTCGACAGCTCGAGCAGCAGCCAACCGCCGGAATCATTTGCAACTGCTCGAGCGGTTTCGTGTATGTGTGTACGTAGAAGACTGTAGTTTACTGTGCAGTCGCAGCTTGAAGCAGTCCATGCTGACTGCTTCAAGCTGCCCATGTATCTACGACCTCATTGAATATGGATTAGACGTACAAATATAAAAATGATGATGTGCAAACCTATCTTTGTAAAGTTTAGGATATTCCGTCCTTTTGGATGTTACAAATTTGTGCAAGGTGTTGTGAGTTCGTTAATTTGACAATAAATTGAATTATAAGTTGTTATATGTGTGGTATTATTTATCTTGTCCCGTTTCTGAATGAAATAGATAGATAGATAACGCTTTATTGTACATAAAAAAACGTGGATACATTTAATATACAATTATTAATACTGTTGTACAATGGGCGGTCTTATCGATTATAAGCGATCTCTTCCAGACAACCTTTGGATGGAGAGAAATTATGATATACGAATAGACGTCAGGCAGAAATAGTTTTGTTTGTAGCGGTATCGCGAAGGGAAAGCGGTAATTTTGCCGATTTCGTTTGTTAGTTCAATCTACCGAAATGTGAGAACATAAAAAATACATCATTGGTACTGCTTTAAGCTTATGATATATTACATGAAGATTTATGTATACTAACTAGCTACGCTCCGCGGATCCACCCGCGTGGTGATGATGACGAATCAAAATATATATGTTCATCAGAGAGAATGTAGGATTCTGATGGTGAAAGAATTTTTCTAATCGGTCCAGTAGTTTCCGAGTTCACTAAGCTTACAGAGGGCAAATTCAAGTTGACTGTAAAAAACGTTTTAATAAAAAAAGCTTATTATAAAGTTCAACATTATATAGAAGACAAAAATGCTTGGAATATTCCACTTCTGGCAAGCTGTCTGCCACCCAAAAAATGTAATATTTGTAGTACCTAAGTAGAAACATTGTAAACATCCATATAAAAAGAATGGCCCCGAGTTTCTTGCCGCTGCTTCTCGGTGGGCTCTATATATTTTGGAACGCGGCGGTAGAGTCTTTAAAGTATATTATAATGAAAAATTGACGTTCATAAGTGCGTCTTTGATGCCTAAATTGAATAAATGATTTTGACTTTGAAGAGCCTATTCAATTCAAACAAACAAATCTTTCCTCTTTATAATATTATACTGTAGATGTAGATAATATAGTAAAGAAAGATATACAAACAATTGTTTGTTTGATATGAACAGGCTCCGAAACTACTGGACCGATTTATAAAATTCTTTCACCTTTAGAACCCTACATTATTCCTGATGAACGTAGGCTATAAGATTTGATTCATAATCACGTGGGTAAAACCGCGGAGCGCAGCTAGTTATTATTAAATTATTGGTACGACTTTGAATTTATTATGACACTAGCTGATCCGCCAGCGGCTTCGCTCGCATGGCCTCGCGGGTTACGGTTATTTACAGTTTTTTAACTATCCCACGGGAACTCTTTCATTTACCGGGATCAAAAGTATCCTATATGTTGACCAGGGATATAAGCTACCACCATACAAAATGTCATTTAAATCGGTCCAGTCATTTCGGAGATTAGTATGTACAAATAGACAGACGAACAGAGATACAAAATTAAAATTAATTACAATCTGGGTGTTTTCAAACCACAAGTGAATCGGTTCCTTCTAGGCAAGCGTGCTCCAACGTAGACCGCATCATCGCTTAACATCAGGCGTGATGGTAGTCAAACGCAAGCCTATTTACTTATAAAAAAAAAACGAAACACCTTACTTTAGAAAGGTCGGCGTCTAAAGGGTTAAAAATAAATGAGAATTTATATTATTTATAAAAAGAATACTTTATTTAGTATTAAATATATTACGAGTCAATAATGATCACAATATTAAGGCAAGATACAATATAACAGTACAACAAACTTCATTACAATACCTCTCCATTAGTAATGTATTACAAACCTAATTCATATAAACCAATATTATAACATTCTTATGTACTATAATTACAGTTTAATACATAATTATTATAAGGAAAACAGTTGTACGTCTCGGGACGCCCGACAGAAGTGATAACTAAAGGCCTATTCAGACCTGAGCGTTACTCGCTACCGCTGTGGGTAGCGAAAAATACCACGCGGAACTCGATGGGTAAATAGTATGAAGTTCCATAACTGCAGCGAAACTTGTACCGCCTAGTGAGGTGGTATTTTCTCATGTTTGGCGAAACTAGTTCCGCCGCCCCGCTAAACGTTGCCAACGAATATCTCTACCGCGCGCGGTACCAAATAACGCCCAGGTTTGAACTAATCTAGCGCTGTTGGTTAGAGTGAGAGAGGATGCGTGAGGGAAAGGGAAGCCAGACAGGCTGGCGCCGTAACGCGTTACGTAACGAATCGGTTTACCCTCTCATAAGAAGTCACCACTTCAAATTAAACTTTATTACGAAGAACCGATATGCAATGAGGTTACAACTTTCACTCTAATGAACCGCGTTCGCACGGACGCCACGATCGACAAATACGAAACGAATCGCTAACAACAGCGCGATACAACGTGACTTGATAAAGCCCGAAGCGGTCACCCATCCAAGCAGTGACCGCAGCAAAGGGTGTCGAATTTGACAAAATCGGTTTTATTAATTTTATTACAAATGTTTTATTTGACATGTCGATCCATATATTCGACAATTTGACGTCGACAGCATCGGTTTTATTAATTTTAAATGTCATATTTACATGTCGATCCATAAATTCGACATTTTGACGTCGACAGCATCGGTTTTATTAAAAAATGGCATAATTGACATGTCGATAGACAAATTCGACAATGTGACGTCGACAGCGCCGGTCTTATTAATTATAAATGTCATATTTTTATTAGTAAATAATTATATAATGATTTATTAATATTCAAAAACCCTTTTATCCATATCATATATCGAATTTAACGTTCGACAAAGTACCAAAGTACTGCGAGTAACGCTCCGAGCGCTTCATAATTGAACGAAGCATTATTTAAAAACACCACATTAATTCTTCTTAACTGAACCTTATCAATAGATCACCCTGTATACAACAACAACATATGTAATAAAATATAGGTAAGTATATATTAATATATAGAACAATAGTAAAGATCATATAACAATATCTATTTATACTAAAATAATAATCTCCTATCAAAGAGCTTCTATACCAGCTATACTCTAACGGCCTTATCTATCTGTCAATGTTTCGCTTGCAGTAAATGTCACGCGTGAAAGCAAGACAAAGCATGTTACGCCTAATCTATGTTTACGCAACGTTTATTAATAAAGGCCTAAGTGTGTTCCGCGGAACCCTAGGGTTCCACGATACCTCTGTAGGGGTTCCTCAAGAATTTAGAAAAAAATCAAAACACCTCTCTCTGGTCGAACGTTTTGACTCCGCGGCTGCGCGTAGGTATATTAATTTATTTATTTGTATAAACATGTGTAACAATAGCTGGTACAATATCTCATAAGTTTGGTATCAACATGTATACTTGTGAGCGTTTGATAAAAGCCGCCTCTGAATCTGTCATCGTTTACTAGACTGGGGGACTCCCATAAATATAACACTAGAAAGGCGCAGGCGCTGAGTGCTATTCCACGGCGACTGGGCAAGTCATCGAAGCTGGTGCACATGATGGCTCCAACTGTCTACAATAAACTGCCAAACGATATTAAAAATGCCGCCTCTATGCAATCCTATAAAAATAAACTAAAAAAGTGGTTAGTTGAGCAAACACCCTATGATTTTGAGTTATTTACTTTAGGTAAATGTATTTATTTTAGTTAATAATTGAAAGCACATACTTATAATTAAGTTAATACTTGACATTTTTAAACACTTATTTTAAATATATATTTTTTGACATGTAATCTGTATTATGAATAAATGAATATGAATATGAATCAGACGCTAACTTGTGAGCGTGCAGTCCCTTCTCAGACCGCGCCTTAAGTTACCTAAGCAACGATTTTAATTCCATAGACTAGAATTTCCCTGAAGTTAGAACTATCAAAGGCTAGAATTCTTAGCCGAGTAATAGCATTTCCTTTGCATAAGCAATGAGGACACGTGCATTTGTCGTACTTATTGCAAAAGTGAAGTTGTATAAAAATGACATTCACACACAAGTCTGAACTGTGAAGGATCTACTTTGCTGTAAAAATTAAAATCCCATGACAACAACCTAACACTAGTGTAAAAAGATACATCCAATTTTGATAGGGTTATGTCATGCATTTACTTTAGTAACGTTCATTGCTCGACTATAGAATAAGATTTTATGTTGAAGTACTATAACGTCAAGTGCTTACTTAATTGAGAAATTACTTAGCTACAAGTAATTACTTAAAAATGTATAGAGAGAAAAATTCACATCCTCGGACGGGATTTGAACCCACGTCTTCTGACTCTCCGTGTCAGACGCCATTGACCATCCGGGCCACCGAGGTTCGGGTCCGAGCATCGAATTTTAACTCTCTATCTGAATAACCGTCTTACGGAGACGGAGCGACATCTATTGAACAGTTTTGACAGTATTCTCCAACCGAAAAAAGCATTATTTAGAAATACTTAAACTTTCGTAGAACCTCGGTGGCCTAGTTGGTCAATGGCGTCTGACACGGAGAGTCAGAAGACGCTGGTTCGAATCCCATCCGAGGATGTGAATTTTTCTCTCTATAAATTTCAATGTTTGAGATCGCTAAAGCAGGCGTTAGTGCTTTAAAAAGTATTACTATAAAAAAAGTACTTGTTTATAAATACGGCTGATAGACCTTGTACGGAACCTTAGAATGAGGCAAATAGAGGCACCGCCACGTTCAACTCTTTCTTACCCAACTACGGTGAAGCAAAAGGGAGGGTTAAGTTTTTGTTTGTATGTATGCTCATCTGTTCATTCACACTTCTAGGCGCGTTCCGTTAAGCGCAACGCTCACAACTCTCGCGCCCTGGTTTTACATTCCCTTTGGTTCCAATGCTTTTAACGCACAACCCGAATGGAACACTCACGCAATCGCGAATAACGCACCAAGTTTTTTGTCAAAACCTGAAAGAATCTTATACCTATTTGACATTTTGACAGTGACAGCTCCGCAAAAACCCGCCTTCCATCTGCGAGGGTTGTGGTAGCGACGTGAGCGTTATAGGTGACGTATCGAGCTCGCTCACTCACACGACTCATAAAGGAACACATTAGTATTGCGAATAACAATTTCGCTGTGCGCAGTACTAAACGTCATTTAAAGTTAAGCTGCGTTAATAAAGCCGTAAATATCTCAGAAACCCAACATAATGTTTTATAACTTGTCTAGTTGCATATACAATAGAAATAGAAGCTCCTTGAAACTTTCAAACGATTAACATTAAACTTAAGAGGAACGCACTACTTGTCCATACTACAAGTACAATTTGAAAAATTTAATACCGAATTCCATTCTATTCAGCTATTGGAGTGTATCTCAAAAACTACTGGACCGAATTTGATGAAATGGGACCACACGGGAAACACCAGCTTTCAAACAAAAAAAGAATTTCGAGAATCGGTTCACCCAGTCCAAACTTATGAGGTAACAAACATAAAAAAAAACAGTTGAATTGAGTACCTCCTCCTTTTTTAAAAGTTGGTAGAAAAGCTATAATTCTACCTCCTAAATTGTCTGTATTCAATGATTTAAAAAACTGAGAGTCAAAATGCACGGACAAAGTAAACAATGTAGATTACATAAAAAAAACACTGAAATTAGACAATATTAACAGGTAGAAAAGAGTTATTGCTTTTAGTATGGACAAGTACTAGCTATGCGTTCATAACACTTGAGCCATGCGAGCATGGATCTCACGATAAACTTGTCGAGTCGATAAATTAACTTTATTAACTAACCTTGTCTCTAGTATAGATCTAGGTGCGATATTTATATCGCGGGCTGGATTTTATCGATAATTTTATCATATCGACAATCCATGCTCGCACCGCTGTTATGGAATGTACATGGAATGGTGAAACTGGCCTTTAATATGGCCTGTAAAGGAAAACGTATTCTATGCCGTCGGAATAAACAACAAAAAGATATGCAGAGTTACAGTGAACAATCTTTAAACGCTGTGATCAGTTACACCTACAGGGATATTACGTAACTCAATTGCAACTAATTTGTGAACGAACAATTATTTTTCCAATAAGGTTGTCAAAATAATGCTCAAATTTCCGAGCATGTTTCAGAAAAACAACTTACCAACACATCGTTAGCTGTCAAAACTGACATAAAACCGCCATATTGCATAACTTCAATATCTGCTAACTGGAGCTGTCAAAACTGACAAAAAGCCGCCATTTTTCACGATTTTGCAGAATATTAATTGCAACTGAGTTATATAATTATTGTGAGGGTATCTAGAACGTTTGCTATCTTTGACAACTCTATTGCTATCTCTGTTTATCGCAAATTGAATAACAGAGATAAAAATAGTTGTCTGTAAAGTCGGTTTACGGACGATAATTTTACGTGATAACGTCATAAGACAAGCCGAACGCTTAGGCCGATCGTGCCTCTCTATCGCTTGTTCCGCGCTCTCGCTTGTACGCTCGGCTCAGGCAGAACGTGACAACGAGTCATGATTTTTCGTGCGTGCAGCCGGCGTTCATTAATTTATAAGACATTATCAAAAATTGATATACCCTCATGATAAATTTATAACTATTATATACAGTGGTTTGGTTTGTCTTATTCTGGCGTTAAAAATCTGAACATTTAACCTGTTGACTCGCGTTCCCAAGAATGGTATTGATTTTTTTAAAGCGTTCGTAAAGCTCAAAACGTTATTTTCGCCTAACCTCTATTCGAACGCTCAACTAAGCACTTCCTAAAATCGCATGATTATGCTGTCAAATACGACCACAAACAACCATGCTCTGGAGGTGGGTCAAAAATTGCACTTTTTGGTAGCAAAAATAACTCTTCTAGCTTTCCAAACGCTGGACAAAAAGAGACAAACGACATTTTCACCCACATATTCTCAATTCGAACGCGAGCGTTTTCAGCGATATTGTTATTTGGCCCGCGCGGCCTACATAACAAGAGAATCCAGGAGTCGTTGGTAAGCAAGACGACAGTGATTCCCAACACTGATTTTTAACTAGACTGTTATAATTCAACAGTCAGCTCGTCAGGTTTTTTTTTCAAAAAATAGAAACGACTTTTTACTTATATATTTGTTGAAGTCGGTACCATGATAGTTCAAAAGTATCTATTACCCTACGAAGAAATAATGTCAGGAAGCATAACTCAAAACAAAAAAACAAATTCCACACAAAAAGTGGTCCTTCAAACCGAAACGACGTATGATTCCAAATACGAATTACTTCCGAGGTTACAAATAGACATGTTCGGTGATTGGTTTAAATTTCAGAAGGAAAGCAGGGATTGGTCCACGCGCGTGCTGCAACGTCTACTATGACAGCTGAGTCATAGCGGCGTCAACGATGTTATTGATTTAGCACGACTTTTATTGGGTCATTTTTTTAAGGCAGTTACTCTTCCTGATATTATTTCTTCGTAGCTATTACCACTATATTGTGCGCATGGTACCGACTTCGACAAGTTATTTCACACTTTTTAGTGTTGAAGTCAGTTCCATTTTTTGATAACTTTTATCTCACCCTTTTTAGTGTCCATTGGTACTTCCGGGTCGATCGTCATTCACCGTCAATAAGGATATCATCAAAGTAGGCGAAACACTTTTCAGTTACTGGAGTGTAACTCAAAAACTACTAGACCGAATTTGATGATATTTAAAAGGGACCACCGCGAATGTATACTCCACTTTTGGAAGTCGTGTGAACATTATTTGTTCTAAATTGCGCTTTATTCCCATGCATTTTGTTTGAAATTTGAATGGAATAGGATTCCGTCCGCGCTCGCCGCCCGATATGTGAGGTTTGCGCCTTAAATGTAATAATAGTTTGGCCCCGAGTTTCTTGCTGCTTCTTCTCGGTGGGCTCTATATATTTTGGAACGCGGCGGTAGAGTCTTTAAAGTACATTATAAAGAATAATTGACGTTAAAGTGCGTCTTTGATGAATAAATGGTTTTGATAAGAAGAGAATTGGGTCATTCTTGTGATAACTAGCAGCACATGCTCTTCTGCATCTCTCCGTGCGCTATGCTGTCGATACTCCACGCTGGGAGTTCCACTTTCCCGGTGGAGGTCGCGTCTTCTTCACTCGGATTTCCTGTAAAGAAAACACAATAAAATCACTTATGCAGAAATAAAATTGGACTATTTTCTACCGACTTCCAAAAACAATAAGGAGGTACTCAATTCGACTGTTACCTCATAACTAAATTTAAAGTTTGTTACCTCATAAATTTCGACTGGCTCTCAAAATTCTTTGTTTTTTTGAAAGCTGATGCTTCCCGTGTGTCTTATTTAAATTTCATCAAACTCGGTCCAGTAGTTTTTTGGGATACACTCCAATAACTGAATAGAATGGAGGTCGGTATTAAATTTTAATTGTACTTGTATGATAAAATAATAATAATATTATAAAGAGGAAAGATTTGTATGTATGTTTGTAACGATGTGCTCAAAAAGTACTGGATCGATTTTAAAAACTTTTTCACCATTGGAAAGCTACATTCACCCTGAGTAACATAGGATATATAAGATACATCATCATCATCATCCATCACCGTGCGGGTGAAACCGCGGAGAGCAGCTAGTGTAAGATAAAATAATTCGTGCAGAATAAGTTTGAGTTTTCGGCCCCTCGTTTACTTTTATTTTTATTATAAAACGGTGTTACGTGGGTAACTTCTGCCTATAACATATGCATTCCTTCACAAACGACATTAAGTTGTTAAAAAATCTCATGTGCCTGTAATTTCGGGTTTCGGGCAAAAACGAGAATCTAAAAAGAAATGTTTAATAATCCCCCTTAAACATCGACAAGTCATTGCTTCGACAGGACATATATTCGACAAGTATTTTAACCCAAAAGTGCTGCGTTATATCTCTATCGAGGTATAGCCTAATTCTGGCGCTTCGCCGACCGCTGCCGCGGCACGCTCGCTACGCTCGCTCGGCTCGCGCGTTGTGTGCTCACCATACAACATAACGTCGCACCTATCGTAGCTTTGCTCGGACTAGATACTCCGTTACGTTCTGTGGGAGTCATTCTTGTCGAATATTTATTAGTTTGTGTTCTCTCGAAGCAATGACTTGTCGAACTATGTTTTTTCTAAGTAAGCAACTGTCGAAGTATTGTGACCTGTCGAATATCAAAGGTACACCGTATATTTATGCCTATATTAGACGCATAAACAATATCCCTTATAACTGTATGCAAATCAAAATCAGGGCAAAAGCCTAAACTACATTAAATGTGTAGTGTTTCTGCGTGTACTGAAATCGTATGCCAAAAAAAATTATGTCAAACTATGATTATGCCAAAAGAAGTTCGAATTGGCTATCTGTGATCGTTTTTAGCGAAAATAACGCTTAAAACGCTCACACGGGGCGTTCGAATTGGGAATCTGTGGGTGAAAATGTCGTTCATGCCTCTTTTTGTTCAGCGTTCGGAAAGCTAAAAAAGAGAAATTTTTGCCACCAAAAAGTGCAATTTTTGACCCACGTCCGGAGCATGGTTGTTGTATGTGATCGTTTTTGACAGCTATGTATTTGACAGCATAATCATGCGATTTTAGGTCTTATGCTCAGTTGAGCGTTCGAATAGGGTGTGGGCAAGAGTGGCAAAAATAACGTTTTTGAGCTTTACGAACGCTTTAACAAAAGAGCCATTAATGACGACGCTACCAATACCCTCATAAGCTAAACGAACGCACCAATTGTTATTAAAAATATCAACATGCTGGAACTAATCGGTAAATGCATTTAGTAAGGACACGGCCCGCAGTGTGGGCGCGTTCCTTGCGTGTTGCGTTCGCAACACATGCAAACGTCTGATGCCGTCGGCGTCCACCGCACCGCAGCTATGCATCAGGCACGTATAAATAGTCTGTGGTTCGATTGTGCCAAAAGGTCGCTGGATGTTCTACGCGTCCAATATAACAATATATACAGGATGTTGTTGGGACTGCCCCGGTTTTGCAGCGCTTCAGAAATGTTCGTAAATACGCGAACCGATGGTTTTCACGCCATCATTCGCAAAAAGGTCGCGTCATTGATGAGTAGACTGCGGGCAAGTCAGAACAGCACTCTGAAAACGGTGGCGGAGAGCTTCCCCTCTCCTTTTTTGAGGCATTTTGTGCGGACGGTAATGTCATCCGCTGCCTAAAGTGCTTCAAAAAATATAATTAAGGCTTTCTTATGTTTTTTCAATATTAATTTTAATTTAATATAATAATATAATTAATAAGTCTTCGCTGTACTAATAAATGGATCTTCGTTATCTGAAATAAATATATATTGAATAAGTTGAATAAGTTGAATAGCCCAATATTGCTCAATAATTGAGAACTATTCACTGCGCAGTATTACAATGTAATGAATTAGAAACAACAGTTTTCGTCTAAGCTCCAATATCATTATCATCCATCACCATAACGAATAAATTCAAACACTACTGGACCGATTTCAAAGTTCTTTCACCATTAAAATGCTACATTATCCCTGATGAACATAGCCTATATATTTTGATTAATCATCATCATCATTCATCACCACGCGAGGAGATGCTAGTATTATGCTTTACCAGTAGGAATCCTGTCCGCATCGCCGTCGGCCGAGTCGTAGGACCGAAGCGAGGAGACCATGTTGGTACTCGACAGTTTCAGCAGCTCAGATGCCGTGTTCAGGAACACCAGGTCGATACCCTGCAATATGTAAACAAAAATTATAATAAATATTATTGTATAATCCCAAAACGTCTATTGTAATCATAAGTATGGAGAGGGCTATGCTCGGGGTTTCTCTACGTGATCGAATCAGAAATGAGGAGATCCGTAGAAGAACGAAAGTCACCGACATAGCTCAGAAGATTAGCCAGTTGAAGTGGCAGTGGGCAGGGCACATAGCACGCAGAACAGATGGCCGACGGGGCCGAAAGGTTCTGGAGTTGAGACCACGGACCGGCAAGCGCAGCGTAGGTCGTCTACCGACACGGTGGACAGACGACCTGAGGAAGGTCGCAGGACGACGTTGGATGCAGGCCGCTTCCATCCGCATATGTATTTATTGAAAATAGTAATTCATAAAATTGTATGTTAACAGAAATGTATCTCTAAAATGCTCTTGTATAACTTTAAAAATTTGTCAATATAAGTACCTATAGTTCATTAATAGTTGTATAACTTTTTGGTTTAATTAAGATAAGGCTGATTTGTTATTTACTTTTGCTAGAAATAAATGAATATATATAAAAAAAACAGTCCTTTTGGAAAATCATGGGGGAGGCGTATGTTCAGCAGTGGACGTCCTACGGCTGAGATGAATCAGAAGTACCTGGATGACAGAGATTTGCTCGTAAGAAAACAATAGATTTCCGTGGTCTAACCTCAAACCAACACTCATTGGCTTAGTGTTGCTTACAACGCCATCTATTGTCAAGTAGCTTTAGTGTTGCTGTGTCGGTTAAACAGTTTAGTGTAGTAGTTTTTCATAGCCTAATTACACGGATAAGACGACGTTTACTAAAAATGAAACCTAGCTAGATCGATTTATCGCCCCCGAAAGCCCCTGCGTACTTGAACTTCACGAGAATCGTTGGAACCGTTACCTAGATTTAGATTATATTTATATACAATTGCAATAAAAAAATTGTCTAGTAGGCTCAGTTCAGCGGCTTATGCTGTTAAAAAAATTAGACTATTAACTGATGTAGACACAACTAGAATAGTTTATTTTAGTTATTTCCATAGCGTTATGACTTATGGCATACTGCTCTGGGGATGTTCTGCAGATATTAATTCTATTTTTATACTGCAAAAAAGGGCTATACGAGCGATCTACAGTTTAGCTCCCAGAGTTTCCCTTAGACAGAAGTTTAAAGACATAAACATTCTAACTGTTGTCTCTCAGTTTATCTATGAAAATCTAATGTATGTAAAGAAAAACATTAGCAGTTTTGATAAAAGGAGTGATGCTCATTCCATCAACACGCGAAATAAGCACAAGCTATCCGTACATGTAACGCGTCTCCACAGAATAAGTCATTCTTTTATGGGACAATGTATACGATTCTATAATAAAGTTGCCAATGTTATCTGAGATTTGCCTATTAATAAGTTTAAAATTACTATTAAAACTAAACTCTGTCAAAAAGGTTATTACAAAATTTCGGATTACTTGGAGGATAAAACAGCTTGCGACTGATCACTCCAGGATCTATCTACTCGTGTACTAAGATGTCAAAGTGTAGCGTGCCTTGCCCTACTGATACCATTATTATGTTCTCTTTTGTAAGGCAACACACTGGAGCTAATATTTGTAGTACCTAAGTAAACACATTGTAAAAATATCTATATAAAAAGAATGGCCCCGAGTTTCTTGCCGCTTCTTCTCGGTAGGCTCTATATATTTTGGAAGGCGGCGGTAGAGTCTTTAAAGTACATTATAATGAATAATTGACGTTCATAAGTCGTCTTTGATGCCTAAATTGAATAAATGATTTTGACTTTGACAATAATTGCTCGTTTAAAGGTATTCGATTGTTTAAGGAGCCTCCACCTTTATCGGTTGATAAATTCCTCAATATTTTTTTACTAACTGGTGCCCGCGGCGTCGTCTGCGCAGGATTAGTACTTATTATCTTCTCCAAAGCCATATCTATCTTTATACCAAAACGTTATAAGATAATCACATGGTTATATGAGTAAATTTAAATACTTAGTATATCAATCAGTAAACACTAATTATAAAATACAGTACCTACGTACATACCAATATAAAATTAATCACCATGGAAACAATTGTCATTACATTTCAACACCCTTGACGGTCATCGAGCACGTCTAGTGTATCGAGCTGTCAAAAGGATATCGCGATTTTGTCTTAGAAACTGACACACACCTTGACAGAACTGTCATCATTACGATCTTGACGTAGGCGGAGGTCTCAATATTTTGTCTATGCTGTGCCCAAGAATATTTATTTTGCTTTTTCACCCGCGTGGTGAAAGGTGATGATGACGATGAAAGATATCCTATGTGTTAATCCAGGCCCTCATCTATCTTCATACCAAATTTCATCAAAATTAGCCCCACCGTTTGACCGTTAAGGCCTATTCAGACCTGGGCGTTATTCGCTACAGCGAGCGATAGAGAAATCCGAAAGGGTATGCGTTAATTTCACTGTTCACACCAAAGCGAATATCTCTACCGCGCGCGGTAGAGATATTCGTTGGCAACGGTTAGCGGGGCGGCGGAACTAGTTTCGCCAAACAAGAGAAAATACCGCCTCACTAAGCGGTACAAGTTTCGCTGCAGTTACGGAACTTTATACTATTTACCCATTCTGTTCCACGTGGTATTTTTCGCTACCCACAGCGGTAGCGAATAACGCTCAGGTCTGAATAGGCCTTTAAAGAGTAACAAAGATCCACACATACATACATCCATACATCCTGTGTATATGTAGTAGTAGGATGTGATACCTCATAGCTTTTGAACCAATTCTTTTTTCATTTGAAATCAAGTGATTATGCGGCTCCATTTAAATTTGTTTGAGGTTTGAACGGACATTCTTTTGATATTAATAAATCATCAACAGTAGGGCTATTATGTAGTACATTCTTGCCTGCTGGAGTTGTCAAAACTGACATAGAGCCGCCATTTTCAAGATTTCAATTAACATTTGTTAGCAACTGAGATACATAATAGCCCTGCTATGCCGGTTTAATAGAATGGAAACCTATGGGTGCCGAGCGCAGTGATAACGCAGGCTGAATTAGAATTAATGTGCGTCCTTTCAAATTAAGACAATATTAATAATACATATTGCATTAATGTTAACATTAAGCAAATCAAAAATATTATTAATGCAAATATAACAAACGCAACAAAACAGCTTGGGACTGATCACTCCAGGATCTATCTACTCGTGTACTAAGATGTCAAAGTGTAGCGTGTCTTGCCCTACTGATACCATTATTATGGTCTCTTTTGTAAGGCAACACACTGGAGCTAAAAATAAACGAACATTTGTTATTATATACATTAAGGAATTGGCGATACAAAAAATGTAAAAAGACAAACACGCAGAGTTCGTTGCAGGATCTTCTCAGTCGTGGTCACGTTCCGATCCGGTTGTCGATTTAAGAAAAAATAAATGTAATATGACAATTTGTAGTGCCTTCGTAGGACTATACAGAATAAACGATTTCATTTCAATAAATAATTAAAGTATCCGGCTCAAACAGTTGCACATCGCTGTACATCTAGCGCGTGCTGCTGCAGGCGATGTGCCTTGACCATGACCTCTATGACCCCGCCCGCGCCCGAGTGAGCTCACTAATATTTAATAATGATTTGAATAATTAATTTCTAACTCTCTTTTCATACTTGGCCGGCTATAATATTTTTGATTTGCGTCTTAAACGAGCAATTCTTATCATGAAATTTAGAACGCAGGGGGTTTCGGGACGATAAATCAATCTTAGCCAAAGTTTCATTTTTAGAAACCGTCGTTTTATTCATGTTTTCAGGCAATGAAAAATGCTACAACACTAGAGCTACTTGACAATAGATGGCGTTGTTAACAACACTAATCCAATGAGTGTTCTGTTTGAGCTTAGACCAAGAAAATCAATTGTTGTCAAATACAAGTGAAGCTCGGTCACCTGGGTACCATTTTGATTTCAGTAAAAGTAGCCCTAATGCATTTAGTATCTTTAATAGTGTCTAATTTAAAAGGATGTCCGTGAATTCAAATTCACACTGTATATCGAGGATCCTCGGTTCGTAACAATATATATATATACAATATAATAACTCGTACCTGATCATTTTTATTTCTTATTCTTATTCAGTGTAGGGGCGCTAAGTCTTGCATTGACGTCGCGCTTGCAGTGTATTGTGCACGCTTGGGGTGTATTGTGAAGGCTTGGGATGTATTGTGCACGCTTGGGGTGTATTGTGAACGCTTGGGGTGTATTGTGCATGCTTAAGATGTATAATGCATGTTTGGGGTGTATTGTGCACGCTTAAGATGTATTTTGCACGTTTAGGGTGTATTGTGCAAGCTTGGGGTGTATTGTGCACGCTTGGGATGTATCGTGTGTGTGGTGTATGTACCTGATCATGCAAGGCCGAGGTCTCGCAGTAGGCGGCGCCTATAGACGCGGCGTACTGCGCAGCCTCCGAGTACGAGACCGCGCGCATGCCGTCCAGGTCGCACTTGTTGCCAACCACCGACAGAATCATCTCGTCTGACACGTTGCTGTAATGGATGAAAGAATTCTTTTTTACTACCAGTACAACTGTTTATGAACGAGCAGCAAAGTTCGCAATACTGTGATCTGGTTGGAATGGTATGGTTGCCGGCGAAATTAGAGGCACTAGAGACTTAGGACAAAAGATGATGCAAAATTGAAAATCATCCTCACGAATATTTAAAACTAGACCTTTGAAAATGATTAATTGACATATTTTTTTTCATGCATTATTAATGTTCACAAAATACTTTAATTGGATATGTTCACCGATACACCATTAAAGGATCGATAGGAAAAAACCGCTAAAATTCACAAAAAACACACTTGGAGACGTTGCCGTCGATGGAATTAATCAACTCCATTCATTGACTATGGAAGATAATTATATAAAAAATTAAAGCTTTTTAATCCCAACAAAGTTCAGTTTTTGTAATAGCGTAAGTTTATTTTTTTAGGAAATAAGATAGCACAAATATTGTTGACGCTGAGCGTTTTGTACAATAATAATGTAGCAGGGATGTTACGGAGCTTTGACTCCGACACCGTAAAGTCGGAACTTCCGTTTATTATTATACCTTCGGTTCCGAAACTTTTAAATTAGAGATCGAAGCATAGCGGCGACGGGTTGCGTCGACATGTAAGAAAGAAAGAAAGAAAGAAAATATATTTGTTGATGTAAAACAATATGACATTTTGCCTAAAATATACATAAAATTAATGAATAATTTTCTACACTACACAATCTATTGTTTCACTACAACACAGCCCCAACTCAGCATAAAGCTGATTGCGTTGAAGCAACCAGCACTGGTCTTCCGTTGGGGCTGGCGATGACGTCACACACGACTGCATAAGAGCGCATTTTGTAAGAATACAAAACAAAACAAACACAACACTTTAAATACTAAATACAATACTATATAAAAACAAATAGGCAAGCAGGGTACGAATGTCCGGATGTACCTACAAAGACTTTGTAATGGAAATAATAAAACTAAAAAATACAAAGTAATAGAAATAACTATCTAGTAACAAGTAAATAGAAATACACAAATTTATATATTATTATTATCATTATAATTTATAATTTTATATTGCACTGGTGTCATTAACCAAAATGGCTTCACTTTTTTGGTGATCGAATATAAAGCTCTTAAGTTTATTTCGGAAGTTATGTAAATTACGCAGGTTCCTTATCGGCGGCGGAATATTATGTCGCGTGAGATCTCCCTACCTACCGCTACGTGCGCTCTATCGACGATTATTTTTTCACTTGTAGTTGCGCACACGACATGTTTATAGGTTATAGATATTTGTTTTGATTTTTGGGGCTCAGTATGAATAAAAGTGATCCGTAGGGCTATTATGTATCTCAGTTGCTAACAAATGTTGTTGGGTTGTCAGTTTTGACACTGGAGGTGCCAAAACTGACATAGAGCGGCCATTTATCAAAATGAAGCCCTGCTGTTTTTGCGTTGGACAATAAAAACCAAAATGAAGTTGTATCTGGAACTACTTCATTGAAGTTAATTCAGATTCGGTAAAGTATAAGCTGTGTATGAAGACGTATTCAAGAAAGAGAGGTCGTCAAAAGTTTTAGTTAATTTAATGTTATATGCTACTTCGAGATTCAATTATTTAATGTTATATGCTACTTCGAGATTCAATTATTTAAAGTTATATGCTACTTCGGGATTCAATTATTTAATGTTATATGCTACTTCAGGATTCAATTATTTAATGTTATATGCTACTTCGGGATTCAATTATTTAATTTTATAATTTCTTTTTTATTTGGACACATGTCAACATCAACATGTCATTTTATTGTTTGTGTTTTATTTTATAATTAAAATGAAAAAAGTTTGAATAATGTTTTATTTGTCCTTAAATAAACAATCTCTCTCCTGCCACCACTTCTCACACTGCCTCCGACTCAAACTCCGATAAATCAAATTTAAAAACTCTGACTCCGTCTCCGGTTCCGATAAAACTACCCTGGTATGTAGGTAACTCGAACTGCGATGGCGTGTGTATGTGTACGTTGCACACTACCTACCTATGGCTAGGTATAGGTAAATAGCCAATGGAAGCGATTCACTTGTTCAAAAGCTAAATTAAACTAACGAACTTAAAATGTATTATGTTAGTCCTTATTCTGTTAACAATAAAATCAAAAATCATTTATCACTTAGAATGGAACTTCTAAAAATAGGATTATTCTATTCAATTTTGGGTTAGTTTAACGAACAAGTTACGTGACGACTAAACTGCTTAAAATACACCCACAATTGAAGATGTATTTAATTTTAGTGCTGTCATTCGGAAGTGTTTACTAATTTGGATTTTAGCCTGAACAATATAAGTACTGCCATAATTTAAGACGCGGTCCAACCCCAATTTTAAAATAATTTACGATGCTTTACGTAAGATAGAAAACCGCTTTTTAGATTGGACGATGTAATGCGAAGATGCGTTAATTTTGTACGTTTTCTTTATATTTTTCGATGTATACTAACAGAATTGAAAAAAACTGATGGTTATTACTTTAGTACTATACGTTGGCTATGTATTACCTAAAAAAAATATAGTGTTATCGCTGAAAATTCTGAGAGTTTGGACGTGAAAGTTTATTTTTGTGGACCTATTCAGGATTTTTTCTGCTGAAAGAGGGTTATATTTATGAATTCTATTCGGTTATTACTCTTTTCCTATTCCTTTTCTAACCTTTGTATTTTTTTCATAATATCCTATAGATCTGTTTCGTTACACTAGGTGTTTAAAAATTCTGCTTTTTTTTTAATCACGAGCGCGCCTTAAAGATTTTTAGTTAAGAGAATGCTTACCGAATCGACACCAAATTCTAATTAGGATTGATATCCCCCACAGATATATATGTACAATAGATAACGCAAGTATTATCATTGCAACCAAGCGTGCCCACTTTTTAACGAATTGAATTACATACGTGAATTTAACGCATAACATAATTTTAAATTAACTTACCTGTGATAAGAAATATGTACTTGCTTTTGGGGGCTCGAACTGTTTAGGCTATAGCAGTTAAATATCACGCGCATTGGTTTTGGCTTGTGTCCGGCTGCAACAACAGACATGCGCGGATTGTAAGTAGCGGCGGCCAACCTTGACGCTCGGTCGGGGTTCAGACACGGGAAGTACACGCATTTGCGTTATCTATTGTACATATATCTGTGATATCCCCACAAAGGTTCAATCCCGTTTCTAAACGGTTCATTACCTTTGCAGCTCTTTGATCCAGCTCTTGATAGCGACGAAGCTGTTCATACTGGTGATGTCGTACACCAGGAGCGCAGCGTTTGCATTCCGGTAGTACATCGGCGCCATCGACCGGAAACGCTCCTGACCCGCTGTGTCCCATACCTGGAAACACGCAATAAGATCTCTATAGATATATCTGTGTTACCTTTACAAGAAAAAATTACACCTCTGTTAATATATTTTCGTTTAAATCAACGAGGCACACAATCACACATACGTCAAATGCCTAGTTGTAGCAAAGGCTTGTATAGTAAGTTTCACAAGTAATGCGCGGAAATTAAAACTAAGAAGTACGTAGGCAACCTTTTATTTAAATACTACATTTTCTAATAAACAGCTTTCTATTTGCAAGCCAGTTCGAAAATTTAAATAAAACCTTTGATAAGCTACCTCCTTAAATTGGTGGCCATGTTTCGGAGCAAGAGATCGTTCCTTTTTAAAATTACAGATGCATTTTCATACAACTTTTGCTAGCCGCTGCTCGCATGTATTTGACCAGTACAGCAATTTCGATTTATCTCGAAGAAGCATGTGAAAATAATGTTTAAACCAAGCATGTATGAGGAACTATATTTTTGTTACACTCAAACGAACTTAGGAAAATGAAACAAAATCAAAGATTTTGCCGTTGTTGGGATTTTCTCCTCGTCAGTTCATACCGTATGTTGCTTCTGAATAAATTATTGTGGCAAAGTTACAGGTGCCAAATTTAGTAAGGCGGATTGTGTCTCACCTGCAGTTTAACCCGCGCATTGTCAATAGTGTTGCCCAAATTCAGTCTTGGTCTTGCAGTCTTGGTCTAGTTCTTGCGTTTTTGCAAGACCAAGACCAAGAACAAGACCGCGTATTTTTAGCAAGACCAAGACCAAGACTGACCGTGCAAGACTTGAGCAAGAACAAGACATAGCCTGCAAGACTCTTGCGTCTTGCAGCTAGGACTTAGCGCTATTTCACGGAGTATTTAGGTGTAACAGTTCGGTATATAGGTAGGTACGCTTAGGAATTCTATGAGACGCAAAAAACTGTATCAAAGAATATGAAAAACTGGACCTATGCGCATTACGACTAATACCATAAACACAGCGAATAAAAAAATATCTATTAAAATCAAACTGAGTGCATGCATAGTTATGTTTTAACCATCGGCACTTTGATAATGCGGCATCAAAGGTACATGGTTATGATACACGCGCCGGCGGCTTCTTTTGAAATCTAAAACAATCGTTGCCGCCGCGCCGAAATCATAACATTTGACACTATTTGATTGCCGCCACAGGGCGTAGGTATACTCATGCAAAATAATTTCGAATTTTAAGAGTACCTACAGGTGTTCCAAAGAATAAATAAGTTTCAGAGTGCTTAGAATGAAAATGAATACATTATACTGATCACGCAAATAGTAGGTATTATGATTAGGATAAAATGGTAAGGATAGGTAGTAGATGTCATAATAATTCATTCTAGTAAGTATATATTATAATATTGATTACTTATATGGTTTTAAACTAATTACTTAGGTACTATTATTGTACATTAAGTCATTATATTTCTTAAGTTTTTACAAGAAAAAATAGCAAAAAAGTGTTCAAATATCACCCGTTTGATAAATATCGTAGCCACTTTTAAATATACTTGAAACGTGTAAAAAAAATCTACAAAACTAATAAAATAATATAAAAAGCGTAGGTACTTACCTACTAATAAAATAAAAAGCCTGCGATAAGAGTTTTGTATTACTTACCAGCCCGAATATCTCTGAGAGAGATGATGAGAGTAAGTATTTACTAGCTGTGCCCGCGACTTCGTCCACGAGGAATAGTAACTTTGGAGGTATAGTGACGTTCAGGATTTATTTATTTATTTTAAAACTTCTGTCATCAAACATACAAACGAACTCTTCAGCTTTATAATATTAGTATAGATGTACGCCAAAACATTCACTTATATGTAAAGAATAGTGTTTGGCACAAATTTTTTACATATATTTTATTCACGCGTCGCCTCTGTACAAGTAGGTAATATTTATAGTGTGTGTTTGTACGCCGCACGCGGCATCGTTTGTTTTGCGGCGGCATCCTTTGTTTTGCGGCGGCATCCTTTTCATAGAGCCGGCACGTGGCGAGGCGGCGCAGTAGAAAGCAAGGAAACGTACTATAAATGAAGGAATTATTTTAATTCCAGTCATTTCCAATTGAGCTGTGCTTCGAGTCGAGTCTAACTTAATAATTGTTTTTACTAATTCTCGTTGTTTTCTAAAAACGTATCACGTGTACAATTTAATATGAGTGACGAAGATTCAAATTATTCTAGTCCGAGTAACGAAAGTTTGAGTCACAGATCTAAAAGACCCAAAAGCAAATTTGAGGAGTTTTTCGAAATAATTCATGCATCCCAAACTGCCTTGTGTAAATTGTGCCAACATAAAAAGATTGAAATAAAAATGAAAAACAGAAACACTTCAGGCTTAAGGAAACATCTAATATCTTTCCACAAAAAGGAATCAGAAATATTTCTTCCTGTTAAATCAAAATTAAGTGGAGATATCACAAGCTTTTTAGTAACCACTGGAAGAAGTGGACAGGTAAGAATATTTTTTTAACAGTTAAAAGAATTTTAACTCCGCGTAGCTATTCATGCGATACTTTCAAAAACGCCATTAACTTACGTAAGTATTTTTGAGTTAGTGGTGTTTTCATCTAGGGGTGCGACATATTAAGTATGTAATTATCGTCTTAAATATTTTTTATAAACACCCATATTTTCATTTAATCGGCCAGTAACAAGTAAGTACTTTATTTTGGTAAATTACAGTACAGTGCAACCTTAATATAACAAATATCAATTTAACGATTTTCTCGATTTAACAACAACAAACCTCCTCCTCTTATACGCTCAAACCTAGTATGTTTTAAATAATAACACAAGATTTATTGTTTTGTTTCAGTCGGAAAACAGCAGTGACAACATCACGACAGCTACAGTTGATTGGGTGGTGAAAAAATATCTTCCCTTCTCATTTTTCGATGACGAAGCTACACAAGTATATTTTCGACGTATTTGCCCTAATATGGTGTTTCCTAAAAGGTCTACACTTAGAAGGAAAGTCAAAGAGCGATTTGAAGAGCTCCAATTGAATCTCAAGGAACGACTTCAACAATTATCATCTAAAATGTCGTTTACCATTGATGGGTGGACGTCAATTGCTGGTAGGAGTTACTACGGGGTTACTATTCATTATATAGACATCGAATGGAAGTATCGATCTGTAGTTCTTGATTTTATACCATCACGCGGTCGACATACTGGGGAAGATATTGCAACGATTTTCCATGAATGTTTATTGGAATATGGCATAATTGATAAAATACAAGGTATCACGGTCGACAACGCAACTGCAAATACCAAATTTATGTATGAACTGGGCAAACAGCTGCCGCCACACTTTGATTCAGACAATCAACATTTCCGGTGCTTTGCTCACATTTTAAACCTTGGTGTACAAGATTTATTAAAGACCTTAGCATTACACTGTGAGTCTGACACTAACGCGCGAGATCAGCAGTACGAAGAGTATGCAGACGAAACTGAGGATGAGGAAGATGAAGAATCTGCACCAAATATTGCTGACTCGCGTACATCTGTAACAAAGTTACGCAGTATTTCCAGTAAAATAAAAAGAAGTGAGATAGTGAAGAAGAAGTTTCAGTCTGCTTGTGAAGCAGCTGGCGTGCCATCAAATCTAAATGCCATTCTTGACTGTCCAACGAGATGGAATTCCACACATGATATGATTGGATTTGGTTTAAAAGTGAGAGCGGGCATTGACATATTGTGCAGTTCTGTCACCGAATTGAATGATTTTCAAATCACAGGTAATGAATGGCAGGTACTCGAAAAATTACATAAATTTCTAATAAACTTTAAACTTTTAAGTACAAAACTTGGTGGAGACAAATATGTTACATTACCGCTAGTCATTGTATCTTTCAATCTCTTACTAGATAAAATTGAATCCATGGTAAAACAGTTAGATGAGAAACCTAATCGATCTGAAGTGGATGAAAGGCTGATTCTAGCTTTCCAAGCAGCTCGAGACAAAATGCTTAAACATTACAAGAAGAGCAACTGGATTTATTGTACTTCTTTAATTTTAGACCCAAGGCATAAGGCTCAGACTTTTGACCTGACAATGTGGGGGAAGCAACTTAAAACAGAAAGTCTGCGCAAGTTCAATGAACTTTATGAAGAATATAAAAGTCTACACTCACTGAAAAAATCTCTGGAATTACTAGAAAAAGAAAATAAGGTATGTGATGAAGATGAAGACGTAATAGACTTTGATAAACTCTATGAATGTCCCTCGACGTCATCTGGATCTTGTCGTCAAGGCTTAGTGATAGACGAGTTGGAGGAGTACCTGAGAAAACCAAGAACTGCCAGCTCGGAAGACATTTTAGATTGGTGGAGGACGCATGAGACAGAGTATCCGATTTTATCGAAAATGGCCCGTGATTTTCTCTCAATACCTGCAACTTCAGTACCTGCTGAGAGGTTATTTTCTAAAGCATCATTAGTAATTAGAAAACATAGAAATAGGTTAAGTGATGAGTCAGCCAGATGGTTACTTTGTATTAATTCTTGGTCAAAAGAATTGATATAAAGTATCATAACCTAATGATAAAGCTGTTGATTTGTGTTGTATATTATTTTTTGTTCATTATTTCATATTTGAATTTCAAATAAATGATAAATCGTAAAACTCTTTTATTAAATTTCTTATAAGTTGAGGGTTCAATCTGTTTCTAGACAGATAAGTATTGTTCTTTAAAATACAGTCAAGTTATTGTAATTAATTTGTTTTTTTACATGTTTTAGCAAATGTAAGCTTATAAATCATAAATGTTTATTAAGAAACAGTTACGTCCATGGAAAACGACATATAGGTCAGTTGATTTTTCGAATTTCTTATCAAATCTTCAGTTATTTATTAATCTGCTTGATCTTTACTATGGCTATGTTAATTCAAGCTCACAATGTTCCAATTCTAATACGTTTTTCTAAGATTTAAAGTAAACTTTAATAAATAGTAATAGACTAATAGGTAATTGCAAGACTTGCAAGACTCTTGCTGCAAGACCAAGACCAAGACCAAGACTGGGAGCGCAAGATCAAGACCAAGACCAGGTGTATTGGCGCAAGACCAAGACCAAGACCAAGACTGGCTAAGTCTCGTCTTGTTCTTGCATTTGGGCAACACTAATTGTCAACATTTATGTTGCACGTGAAGAAGGAAGCTCCTATTGTGGGCGATATGTGTTTGGAGAACATCTTGCCGATGTACCGGACCACCAAGCTGGTTTTGGTAAGGCGGATTGTGTCTCACCTGCAGTTTAACCCGCGCGTTGTCAACATTTATGTTGCACGTGAAGAAGGAAGCTCCTATTGTGGGCGATATGTGTTTGGAGAACATCTTGCCGATGTACCGGACCACCAAGCTGGTTTTGGTAAGGCGGATTGTGTCTCACCTGCAGTTTAACCCGCGCGTTGTCAACATTTATGTTGCACGTGAAGAAGGAAGCTCCTATTGTGGGCGATATGTGTTTGGAGAACATCTTGCCGATGTACCGGACCACCAAGCTGGTTTTGTTAAGGCGGATTGTGTCTCACCTGCAGTTTAACCCGCGCGTTGTCAACATTTATGTTGCACGTGAAGAAGGAAGCTCCTATTGTGGGCGATATGTGTTTGGAGAACATCTTGCCGATGTACCGGACCACCAAGCTGGTTTTGTTAAGGCGGATTGTGTCTCACCTGCAGTTTAACCCGCGCGTTGTCAACATTTATGTTGCACGTGAAGAAGGAAGCTCCTATTGGGGGCGATATGTGTTTGGAGAACATCTTGCCGATGTACCGGACCACCAAGCTGGTTTTGGTAAGGCGGAATGTGTCTCACCTGCAGTTTAACCCGCGCGTTGTCAACATTTATGTTGCACGTGAAGAAGGAAGCTCCTATTGTGGGCGATATGTGTTTGAAGAACATCTTGCCGATGTACCGGACCGCCAAGCTGGTTTTGGTAAGGCGGATTGTGTCTCACCTGCAGTTTAACCCGCGCATTGTCAACATTTATGTTGCACGTGAAGAAGGAAGCTCCTATTGTGGGCGATATGTGTTTGGAGAACATCTTGCCGATGTACCGGACCACCAAGCTGGTTTTGCCCACTCCTGGAAAAGTTAAGAAAAACAGAATAATAATATGTAGGTACGTAAAAACCAACGTTTTCATCAATACATAATCACTTAGGGGTGTTTGTATCCGCTTCCTCCGTGAAGGGACGAAAGTGTCTGTGAAGTGTGTCGCATATTCAGTAGCATCCCCTATAACTCCTGATTTCTATAGTTTTGAGAGGTATTTTAAAAATTTCGGCAATACTAGACAAAAAAAAATAAAAAAAAAAATACTGCACCCAGCATCACAACAATTTTCAATTATTACACCACAATATAATATTGAAAATACAGAATTCTATAATAATAATCTTTATTTATCAAACCATACATATACATTTGTTCTTATCTAATTTGCACATACAGAGACTAATACTAAGCTGTAGGTATATGTAGTATATACATTGGAAACTGTTGTTTCCGAAACTAGACTTAATAAGGAATAAGTCTGTATTTTCAGAAACAGCGAGGATTCCTCCAAATTTGGACGCAAGTACAGCGTTTATATAATAATATAATTAGGCAAGCACACAACTTTGTGCAAAGTATTGCAACAATAAAATAAGTAGCAGGATACCTACGATCTTACTTCAAAACAGGGAGTTTGTAGGTACGAGCATGTGTAGGTGATAATACTTAATAGATATTATGCATGTGTGCAGTAGGCCGTAATCAAATTCTTAAAGTAAGTATGTGTATATATGTATTCGATTCGAGTGTGTGTGTGTATTTGTGAGTAGAGTGCATAGTAAGTTAAAATCATGTTTAGTGCAATAAATAATATTACATGTGGCGAATTTATAGTTTGTTATTAAATAGTTGTATTTACAAGGAAGAGAAGATTTGATATCTACATATCTACTTGATGGTAGAAAGCAGCGACTTATGACTTGCCGACGTTGCAGTAATAGCTACAAAACTAAATTAAACAAATGAGATGCTAACTTCACACACCATTTTTTAACATCTCAGCGATTCTGAGATGTTTATGCAATTATGTTATTTATAGGGATCGAGACTGATTCCATGTTTAAAAATAATGATTTGACTGACTGCAAGCACTAAAATACTGACCAAACTTCGAGAGGTACTGACCCATCGTCGCCCAATTTAGCTGCTGTTAGATATACTCGTATATATGTATGCTAGTGATTCCATTAAACATTCTCAAAGTTGTAAGTAATATACATAATGTTTAATGTTTGATCTCTTTTTATAGAGACAAAAATAATTGAGTGAGTAAGGCGAGGCGTACCAAAAATATTCAATAAAATGAGCCTTTACTTTATATTATACTGTTCACACACAACACGACTTCAACACTTCAATCTACAAAAACGCCACTATTGAAGCGTTGTCTCAAAATACTGACTTCACTGACCATTTCTCGTAAAAACTGACTTTTCCCGAGTCAAAACAATGGGGATCTTCACTGCCAATTTATCACGCCAGGTGGCGCATCGTCGGGATGGCCATTGAAACCTGTCAGTTCCATTCATTTTGTAACCTTACATGCAGTAAACAATAATTTTCTCCAAATATGCCTTTGTGTGCTGTACCAGGATGTAATAATAACGGTGTACATTTATTTTCCAAAGATCCACTATAGAAAAGTGGTTAAATTATGTTGAGTCAAATAATAATAATTAAATTACAACTAAATAACACTCTAATCTAAAACAGAACACTGTTAACCGTTTGCGTACCAGAGACGTACATTAACGTCCATTTCATTTATACAGCTTTTGTTTTAATTATCACGGTATATGAAGGATTAAAAGTAAATAATTAATTAGATAATGGGTACCTCTCAACAAGATCTGCTTTCTTTCCAGTCATCTTTCCTCCTCGATTTTTTAGCTCACCTTTTAATTTTATAAGCTTCCAGGTAGCAACGTCTTGAAAGTAACGATGGATGATCGGTTTCAAAACAAAAAAAAATCCTTAAAAAACAAAGCGAAAGCCACTGTAATGTTAGTGACATTACAGTGGCCATCTCGCCGCTGGCGCCCTCTGCGTTGAGCTTTGCGTGTGGATCCCCATTGACTTTTACTACCTTTACTGACCATTTTCGACCCCTGTATTTATTTCGTCAAGCAAAGCGAATGAAGCTCATTTTTCGCGTGGGGATACCGATCGCTTCACAACAGACATCGGTCGTAAATCCCCAGACTGGAAACGTACCTTAGCTGCGGCCATTGTCGTAACGAGTCGCGCTTAACGTAAAGCCACACTGTGAAGATTTCACAACTGTCTTTACGATGGCTAATTCGTGCCAACATACAACACTACCGGCCCAGCATGGCAATTCTTATGGATGGCGGATGAGTATCTTTGCTGAGGTTCGAAAGGTCATGGGTTGCGACTGAAAATCAGTGACTAAGGCGAAGGCCACACATAAATGGCGTCGGGCGCGGACATGGCACGGGCGGCTTCCTATTTCATACAAAATGCATGGGAATAAAGCGCAATTTAGAACACACGGTATGTAGTTCGGACGTGGTTATGACGCGCCATTTTGTGTTATAAACTGCGCTTTATTTCCATTAGTTTTGTATGAAATTTGAACGAAATAGAAAGTCGCCCGTGCCATGTCCACGCCCGACGCCATTTATGTGTGGCCTGCGCTTAGAATTCGGTCCTTATGAGTCGGGACCCATATGCATGACACGCACAGCATCACCGTTTCTGATATTTACATGTTTTGTTGTATAAAAATGTATGTGTGTGTTCTTTATTTTCTACCGACTTCCAAAAGGAGAAGGTACTCAATTCGACTGTTTTTTTATGTTTCTTACCTCGTAACTTTGGACTGGGTGGACCGATACTCAAAATTTCTGTTTTTGTTTGAAAAGTGGTGCTTCCCGTGTGGTCCCATTTAAATTTCATCAAATTCGGTCGTGTAGTTTTTGAGATACTCTCCAATAACTGAATAGAATGGATGTCGGTATTAAATTTTTCAAATTGTACTTGTTATTATTTCGTATGTTTGTAGGTAAGCAATGTGATGTTATGTGTGTCTTGAATAAATGCATTTTCATTTCATTTCTATGTCATTACTTCTATTTCTACATTTTCACAATCTATCCCGTTGCAACTACAGTTCGAGTCCGGTTGTCGTTAGATTAACATTCAAAGAGTTAACAAGCCAGTCTACTATTTATATATATTTTATATACAAATTGTAACGTTCAAACGAATATGAGTTACCGTCGCGTTCATGATCTATCGAGTTAGCAGAATATAAAGTATAGATCAATCGCTGACGTCAACAGAAACGTAACTGCAGCTGGACTGTGGTTCAATAGCAGCATAAGAAAACTAACAAATATTTAATAGAAGATTTAGATGTCGCGTCTGAATTTGGTTTTTCCCTGCCTGCATCTCCCTCATTGAGTAATATTTCTTCATCACTCTTAAACTCTCCGTTAATCGAATTATGCAGAAATCTTTCACGTAGAACCAACTCTTAACTAGACTACTCCCAGATCCGGAAACATTTCACCTGCTTTTAAAACCTACCTAATTGCGCCAAAATCATTAAAGTTTGGAAACAAAAGAAAGCCTAAAGATGACAATGGATCTCCTGAAAATGGAGATCATTTTACACAAGAGAAAGAAGATATTTTGTGATTAATAATTTAGTTATTGTTTTCTAGATGTTGAATATTATGTTATGTTATTTGATTTTAATGTTTATTTACATTTAAATGGTTATTAAGTTAATATAATGATGAGACTGAAATGTTAAAAAGATTTTATCAACGTGTAAGAGAAATGATAAGATTTTTTACACCATTCTGTTTTCGTTTCACACACGTTTCGGGCTTCTCTCTTACATTTTTTATTTTTAATTTTTCCATTCATTCCATTCATCTACTCATTAAATACATATGCCGATATAAGGCAAATACCACGGCGACGTTAGGGCGGAGAGGGCCGATATTTAGGAAAAACGGTATTTGTTGAAAGAATGTGTAATAACTTTAAAATAAATAGACATAATGTCATCAACGTTTCAATCATAAAATCTTATTATAATTTTAGTTGAAAACGATTAATCAAAGTGCCTGGAACCATCAATAAATATATAACAAGAAGATTTATTCAAAAAAATGCTTAGGTGGCCGATACATGGTAGGTTTACCCTATGAACTACCTTTGTAATATATATCATATACCTAATTGTAATACCTTTACCTACCAACAACTGGCAATAAATAATTGTGAATTGAATTGAATTGAACAAACAATTGAAAATCCACGTTAACAAATATATATAAATAATGAAGCCACTTATGGATTGCGGCCAGAAATTGTTAAGCTGATGAGAAATGCTTATTTTTATCATTCTTGCCGAACTACATATAATTGAAGAAAAAAACAAGTTGGCTAAATTTAGATCCTTTAAATTACGAGATGCGCCAATAACCGGTACAAGTGAGGAGTATTCGGTTTAGAATAATATACTTAGTTATATAAAAAATATTATGTAAATTCACAACTAGACAAGAGTTAGAAACGAACAAGAAGAAATTGAACGAAGTATCAACTTACTTGAAAGACACTTCAGCTAGTGTCAGACTTGGAAGGTAGGTAATATACCATCGCAGTGCCAATAATTCTTCTTTAAAGCTATCAGTAGGAGAACTTAGGTCATTGACGCTCTCAAAATTAGCAAGTTGAATCAAATCAAATCAAAATCATTTATTGTATTAGAATGTAGTTTTTAACAATTTCTTATCAATAATAAAAGCGCCATACAATCTACCTCATTTAGAGGTGTGCAACATTCTTAATCTAATATATTGTAATGAAAAATTAAATATTTATGTCAAGTTTAAAATATAAGTTGCCAAATTAGTGATTGTACATAAAAATTATAATAATAATATCTTAGCAAAAGTATTAATGATTTATTTAATATAAATGGTTAAATGATGTTATGTCTCGAAGTTGTTGACGAGTACATCTGCCTGGGACAGACAGTCAAATTAGACAGGTCGGACTTCGACAAAGAGGTCAATCGTCGAATCCAACTCGGCTGGGCAGCGTTCCGGAAACTTCGCGAAGTCTTCTCGTCTAAAATACTTCAGTCTTCGACCAATGTGTGTTACCAGTGATGACTTATGGCACTAAAACGACCTGATAAAGATCGCAGGACGACGTTGGATGCAGGCCGCTTCCAACCGGTCCTTTTGGAAAATTATGGGGGAGGCCTATGTTCAGCAGTGGACGTCCTACGGCTGAGACGATGATGAATGATGTTATGGATAATTTACTTATTTGATTATTACATTATCAAGGAAATACTCATTAAAACTGTCAAAACATTTGCTAGTGCATGATTTTAGTTTATATACTTAAATTTACTACAGGTCAGTCTTTATTTCAGTAGGTACTTAGTTAATATATATTTTTATATACATTTTGATCGCCATAAAATAAGATTTTTTCTTAAATATGTTTGTCTAACCGACATATTGGTAGGTAAAGTTTGTTTAAACACCTTTGAAGTGGCAATGGGCAGGCCACATCGCTCGCAGACAGAACATCTACGTCTCAGGGTGACAGGCGCAGTCCAATGCTGCGCAGCATTGGTCGCACTGTCACTGTCATGGACAGGGCCTTATTCGCTATGGCGCCGCGCTGCCGTCGTCGCAAAGTTGTTGTTTTGCTATACCTAAGTATTTGTGACTTTGATTACATTCATGTGACAACTCGCGTCAAGTCTCGTCGCTCACAATGAATAACCTAGCAAATGAACGGGTTCTTCGTGACCCCCCCCCCCCCCTCTATTAATTTCACGGGCTTAAAACAAGGATACTTAATTACTACAAGGTTTGATGTAGCATGGTTTGGACATGTGGAGAGAATGAATGAAATGAGAATGACTAAACAGGTATACATGGGACAAGTAAACGGAAGTGTTGGAAGGGGAAGACCTAGGCGAACGTTCCGAAATCAGATTGAAGACGTTCTGAAAAAAGGCCAGGTCAAAAGTACCCTAAACCGACGCTTATGTATGAAAGGATTGATGAGTATAGGTGAAGCGAAAGAGATATGTCAGGATCGTAGTAAGTGGAAATCCGTGGTCTCTGCCTACCCCTACGGGAAAGAGGCGTGATTTTATGTATGTATGTATGTATGTTGATGTAGCATGTAGTAGTAAGTAGCTAATCTTATTTAAATTTGAATAACCATACTATCCTTATGACGATAAATTCAATTTAAATTCTTATTTTGTGTCAAATTATCAATTTAAAACTATTATATATTAATAATTATTTGCATGCCTGCGCGCCTGAATACTTGACTAAATGTTAATATTAAAACCGTTTCTGATTTGTATTCTGGCAAATAAAGATCTTATCTTAAAACTGGCTAAGTGCGAGTTGGGCGCGCGCACCGAGGGTTCCGTACATTAAGAAAGCATCTAAGATATTGTTATAACTAAAGGACAATCTAAGTTCACACTCGGTTCAAACGGCGGTGCCAATTTTAATGAAATTTGGTATGGAGGTTTATGAGGCGCTGGATTAACACACCGCGTGAAAGAGTAACAAACATCCACACATCCATACTCACAAACTATCGCGTTCAAAATATTAGTAGGGTATTTGTTAACATGGATTTTCAATTGTTTTGTTATTTTGTTTGTCTGCCTGTATGTTTGCAACATGGGGGGCCAATTCCAGACTAGACATGGTCTACGGCGCGGTTAGTGTATTTTGCATATTTCCACAGCGTAATGTCATACGGGATATTGCTATGGGGTTCAGCGGCTGATATAGCAACCATGTTCATCCTACAGAAACGTGCTATTCGAGCTATATACGAAATGGGTCCCCGTGAATATTTGAGATATTTATTTGAAGAAATCAATATATTATCGTTGCCTTCCTTATATGTATTTGAAAATATAATGTATGTTCGTAAAAATTTACATAAATATAAGTTAAATAGTGATCACCACACTTTTAATACCAGAAATACAAATAGGATAGCTGTACCTAGTTTTAGACTTGCGAAGACTAATAAGTCATTCCTAGGAAATTGTGTGCGTTTTTACAATAAAATCCCAAAACACATAACTGTGCTCACAGAGGGCAAATTCAAGTTGACTGTAAAAAACGTTTTAATAAAAAAAGCTTACTATAAAGTTCGACATTATATAGAAGATAAAGATGCTTGGAATACTCCACTGCTGGCAAGCTGTCACTCTGCCACTTGAGTCTTTAAAGTACATTATAATGAAAAGTTGACGTTGATAAGTGCGTCTTTGATGTCTAAATTAAATAAATGATTTTGACTTTGACAGGTAGACACCTATAAACGTGACCATCTTATTCTCATTTTTATTTTGATTGGAGGCGCTAAGTCCTGCACTGAGGTCCCGCTTGGGATGTATTGTGCATTTCCCCCGCCAGCCTCTACCCGAGCCATCCCAACTCCTTGATGTATCGGAGTACTGCTCTAGGTCGCTGGCATAATTGTCCAGTTCCAATAGATGTTGTACCGAGTCACTACTATTTGTTTGCGTTTGTTCCTCATGCAATATTATACTTCTCCTAATTTCTTCTGTAGTCTTGCATCGCATTAGCACATGCTCTACAGTCTCGTCTTCTAACATACAACTTCTGCACAGGGGGCTGTCTGCAGTTACCATCTGTTGCAGGTGGTAATTTAAACTGCAGTGTCCCGTTATCAAACCAACCATAAGACGTAGGTCTTGTCTTGGTAGTTTGAATAACAATTGTCAAAACATTGTCTTAAGAACAATAAATTAATTACCAACAATAAACAGCACATAACAGGGTAATATATCTAAAAACTCGGAAGTCAACTAGCTCTCACAAACACAGGGAATCCTACTGTGAGAGCTAGGGCAGCAATAACTCAGGTGTAAATATATATAATATAAAATGTATTATTTAATTCAATAATTAAGACGCGGTCCAACCCCAATTTTAAAATAATTTACGATGCTTTACGTAAGGTTGAAAATCGCTTGTTAGATTGGACGATGTAATGCGAAAATGCGTTAATTTTGTACGTTTTCTTTATATTTTTCGATATATACTAACACAATTGAAAAAACTGCTGGTTATAACTTTAGTACTATACGTTGGCTATGTATTACCTAAAAAAAATACCTATAGTGTTATCGCTGAAAATTCTGAGAGTTTGGACGTGAAAGTTTATTTTTGTGGTCCTATTCAGGATTTTTTTCTGCTGAAAGAGAGTTATATTTATGAATTCTATTCGGTTATTACTCTTTTCCTATTCCTTTTCTGACCTTTGTATTTTTTTCATAACATACTATCGATCTGTTTCGTTACACTAGGTGTTTAAAAATTCAGCTTTTTCTTTAATCAGGGTACGAGCGCGCCTTAACTAGAATTTTGTGATTAATTAATTATTATAAGACGTACCTAAGTTATTTATACTTACACAACTATGTTTCGGTAACGAAATATATCATTATTATTATAATAAGTTGTTTGATATTTTCTTATTCAGGCATGGGAACATGACTTTTGCTTGTCTGCAGTTTGTTCGCCTGTTCCACAGAATTTGTTGTTCTTTTTCCATGTGTACACGTAGAAGATTCCTAGCCTCCATCGCAGTCGGGTTGCAGAGTGCACTACGTCGTCACATCCGTACCATGTTCACTGAGAAGTGTTCGGAACTTCGGGATAAAATTGTACGCAATTTATCAAATCAAATAATTTATTTGCACGTGTACAAAGTCGAGATCTTATAAAATATAGGTCACAGTGTATTCTGTCTGCTGACAGACGTGCAAATTTTCTATATCTAATACTGCCTAAATATTAAAAAAAATCGAACTCAATAATCCCTAAATTCCCGTACATTATAAAATAATTTGAAAGAAGCCAATCTGATAGTTTACATCTAAACAGATTTCCATCCAAGGCCTTAATTTCATCTGGTAAATAATTATATAGAGTTATGCACATATTGTACGCATTCCTTTTATATAAATCCTTACGGGCAGGTGGTTGATATAATAAATTTACAAACTTCACTCTTTTTTGGCGGGTAAAAATTTGTCCACGTTGTTAAAAAACATCAGGCTGTTGTTTCACTAACGGCCGGACCCAATAATCTATCTATCGCCGGTGTACCTTACTAGAGATAGATATTTGACAATATTAGTATGAACGTTATGTCAAATTTCTATCGGTAGTAAGGAAAACCGTGGATAGATAGATTATTGGGATCCTCCATAAGGCACAAGCATCTCTAATATACATACACGGTAGAGGAAGTATGTTAGATGCTTTAAACAGCGGTCTGCAACTGTCTAAAAACCACGCCCTGTTTATGACTCTTACACAACGCTTTTGTATTTTAAATACTCTGCCAATGTATTTTAAGTACTCTTTAATTCGTTAAGTTGTCTAATATCAACATTCAGTTTTATTTCTCGCCCACTATTTAAATGAACTGGTGTCTCGAATCGAAACAGATTCTAGTTTTAGATATCGGTCCGATTGCGAGTTGCCATGAGGACGACGGTACGCTTGCAAAATCTACATTTTGGTGGCTTGTTAGTTATTCACTAGACTGCAATAAAAAATGTACCTAACACGCACTGTTTCTGCCGACTTCCAAAAAGGAGGAGGTACTGAATTCGACTGTTTTTTTTAATGTCAAAGTCAAAGTCAAAATCATTTATTCAATTTAGGCATCAAAGACGCACTTATGAACGTCAACTTTTCATTATAATGTACTTTAAAGACTTCATTCATTTTGTCATTAGTCCATTGTACCTAGATCTCATTTTAGATATGTAGTTAATAAGATACTTTCTTTTGTTCCAGATTATTAATTCTAAATTTTGCCGTTTATTTTTATACTTATATCTCATCTGACGTGTCGTTGGCAAAAGTGTTCTCAAACAGTTTGCCATTAAATAAATAAATAAATAAATACTTTAAAGACTCTACCGCCGCGTTCCAAAATATATAGAACCCACCGAGAAGAAGCGGCAACAAACTCGGGGCCATTCTTTTTATATGGATGTTTACAATGTTTCTACTTAGGTACTACAAATATTACATTTTATGGGTGGCAGAGAGACAGCTTGCCAGAAGTGGAGTATTCCAAGCATCTTTATCTTCTATATAATGTCGAACTTTATAGTAAGCTTTTTTTATTAAAACGTTTTTTACAGTCAACTTGAATTTGCCCTCTGTGAGCTCAGTTATGTGCTTTGGGATTTTATTGTAAAACGCACACAATTTCCTAGGAATGACTTATTAGTCTTCGCAAGTCTAAAACTAGGCACAGCTATCCTATTTGTATTTCTGGTATTAAAAGTGTGGTGATCACTATTTAACTTATATTTATGTAAATTTTTACGAACATACATTATATTTTCAAATACATATAAGGAAGGCAACGTTAATATATTGATTTCTTTAAATACATCTCTCAAAGATTCACGGGGACCCATTTCGTATATAGCTCTAATAGCACGTTTCTTACCTCATAAATTTCGATTCGGTGAACCGATTCTCAAAATTATTGTCTGTAGCTTGTGCGGAAACACGCCTGTTTGAATGTTGTCTAGGCCTGCTGAAGCCATGCTGGGCGAAGAAGGGTGAATATTATTTACGCTAGATTTTTAACACCAACGTCCAAAAAAAAGAGGTACTCAATTCGAATGTATTTTTTTCCTTTTTTTATGTTTGTTACCTCATAACTTTCGACTGGGTGAACCGATACTCAAAGAGATTGTACATAATTAGATATTGGTTTTTTTCAGTGCAGTTCGTAACTTGTGACGGAACCACTTACGGAACGGTGAGGTTACCACTTAACACCAGGTGGGCCTCGTGCTTGTACCGTAACTCGACAACATTACAAGTACAATATTGGAAAAATTTAATACCGACATCCATTATATTCAGTTATTGGAGTGTAACTCAAAAACTACTGGACCGAATTTGATGAAATTTAAATGGGACCACACGGGAAGCACCAGCTTTCAAACAAAAAAAGAATTTTGAGAATCGGTTCACCCAGAAAGTTATGAGTACCTCCTATTTTTTTTTGGAAGTCGGTAGAATAATTAGCAAAATTGTTCCATCCGTTCACGCGTGATGCGATGACCACGAAAAATAGAGAATCATTTTTATAAATATACGCAAATAATAAACTTTGTAATGTATACCGGGTGTAGCCGCTTTTCTATCGACTTCCAAAATGGAGGAGGTACTCAATTCGACAGATTTTTTTATTGTTTGTCAACTCATAACTTTTGACGGGGTGAACCGATTCGTAAATTCTTTTTTTGATAGCTGGTGCCGGTGTGGTCCCATTTAAATTTCATCCAATTCGGTCCAGTAGCTTTTGAGATACACTCCAATAACTGAATAGAATGGAAGTCAGTATTACATTTTTAGAATTGTACTTGTACGATATCAAACTTCGCGGATTAGGCATAAGCTTAGACCTAAATCCACGAGTTATTCGCGTATCAATATCATCATTGAATGTACATCATAAATGCGTGAGATAAGTTATTTGCAGGTATACATGTCACTCGCTTATCTCCGTAACTCAGGTAGCTGGAGCGATAACACTGTTTACGTTGTTTAGAATACTGTTGAAGTATTTTTACATCTCTCATATTCGGTAAGTAGAAAAGAAAGAAAAGAAAAAAAGAAAAAAATATTTATTTGTGACTGTAACATTGAACTAAAACTAATTTACAGAACAATAAGTAGTAGAAAGTAGGTCCTTATTACCCCCAAATGGGGCTTGTAGGTGACCAATTAGCGCTCTAATAATGTAGCTAGAAAAGCCCTAGGGCGGTGGTAATAAAAAAAAACGCTTCACTCTTTCAAAATGTTCGCGTACATCTAACCATCATACTGGCAATAGACATCATGCAATGATAATGCAAAAATGTCCAATGACAAAAGAGGTCGCTTCGCTATTCAGCCTTGTCTTCGTATGAGTATAATAGTTATCAATTTTATTTTTGTAATGCCGGTTTTTTTCTACTTACCTCACAATCGAGATGTAAAGCAGAGTAGTTAGCTCGGGTGTAAGGCATCAATTGCAGCCCTCGAACTATAGGCGCCCTCGCTGGGAAGTCGGTAGAAAATTTACCAAAATAATGCAAAATACAGTTTAATTTGTATATCTATCGATGGCTAACGCTCGTGTGGGTGACACAATGATCCCGACGAAGTTTTTAACCGACTTCTATAAAAGGACGAGGTTCTAAATTAGACTGTTTTTTTTTATTTCCGCAGAATTTTCTACTGGGTGAACCTACGAAGAAATAATATCAGGAAGAGAAACTGCCTTAAAAAAATGACCCAATAAAAGTCGTGCTAAATCAATAACATCGTTCACGCCGCTATGACTCAGCTGTCATAGTAGACGTTGCAGCAAGCGCGTGGACCAATCCCTGCTTTCCTTCTGAAATTTAAACCAATCACCGAACATGTCTATTTGTAACCTCGGAAGTAATTCGTATTTGGAATCATACGTCGTTTTGGTTTGAAGGACCACTTTTTGTGTGGAATTTGTTCTGAGTTATGACTTCCTGACATTATTTCTTCGTAGGTTGTACTTCTATTTAAATGAGTTGGTTTATGAGTCTTTAGACATATTCATTAATTAAATGCCAGTAGATATATGGTAAAAAAGACTCAAGACAAAGTCTTTGGTGTGTGTTACCACCAGAGATGACTTATGGCGCTGAAACGTGGTCTCTTACTATGGGCCTCATAGATAAGCTCAAAGTCGCACAACGAGCTATGGAGAGGGCTATGCTCGGGGTTTCTCTACGTGATCGAATCAGAAATGAGGAGATCCGTAGAAGAACGAAAGTCACCGACATAGCTCAGAAGATTAGCCAGTTAAAGTGGCAGTGGGCAGGGCACATAGCACGCAGAACAGATGGCCGATGGGGCGGGAAGGTTGTGGAGTGGAGATCACGGACCGGCAAGCGCAGCGTAGGTCGTCCACCGACAAGACGACGTCGGATGGAGACCGCTTCCAACCGGTCTTTATGGAAATTTATGGGGGAGGCGTATGTTCAGCAGTGGACGTTAATCAGCTTTCTCATCCTTGCTTTCCGAGTGGCGTCAAAATCACTTTTAGCGCTGTGATCACCATTCCAAATCAACGAAAGCGCGACAACGTAGTCCCATGTGACGTCATGGATTACGTCACCAAGGACGCCATTTTGCGATTTCAAAGACCACGCTACAAACTGAAATCACCGTGAGGAGTCCGTCTAAAATGACAGTTTGTTGATGTGTGTGTTGCGATAGCTAGCATCTGTATGTGTGTGCGTGTATTACATGCCGTGAGCAACGTGAGCGTGATTACAACCCATTCCGAATGGTTGACAGATCTCACCTGTCACAAGCGCGATATTGAATTGGAATGGAACATAGTGATAATATCGCTAAAAATGATTTTGACGCCACTCGGAAAGCAAAGAGTATCAAACACAACTTAGATTAGTCAAAGCTGGATAGTCTCATGACTGACTATATGAAAGGACATTTTGTAACTACCCAATCTCCCTATTTTGCAATAATTCCTCTCCCTTTGACTACATGTGCATTAAGCTAGAACCAGGTCAAGGAAGTATATGATATGATACCTAGGTATTAAGTAATTCTAGACTTGGCAGTAAGGCACAAAGTTAGTAAGTACTTAGCAAGGTGGTCTACAGCGTCTTTGAATTTAAATTGATAATAAATTAATTTCGAAATATAAAATATTTAATTTCCAAAAATAAAATGGCTATATAGATATAATACAGCGTTACTTAGAATGCTGCATAAATTTAATTAATGTCATTTACTGCACACTACAAAACTGTTCTTCATAGTAAAAGTCGATATTTAAAATTAAGCAGCGTTTGCAAGTACAGCCATATTTTCATAAAATTATTGTAACGTTTTATGAAATTTACCACACTTGCTGATAACAGTGCTATTCAGAATCTAACTCTACAAGAGTTCAATCGCCTGCATGACAATGCACTGAGCTCATCATCCTGGAATACAAGGTGTAAATCTCTTGCTCTTTAATTTCGCAGGTAACATTGCCCTCCAAAGAAACAGTTATGTGCACACTACTGCTTCACGATTGAATAACTGGCAAAAGTGTGGTACTTTCCTAGGCAGACTGCAAAAATCCTACTACTACAAATGCATGGTCCTGTAGTGTGCAGCTAAGTCAGCTAATAACTTAGATTAGATTCTTTGTATGACCCTGCAACTTGTTTTCAGTGTCGCAACTTTGCCAGTATCTGTTACACAATATTTAGTTTCATAAACTGCAGGAGAAATAAAAATAAGCTTTTAGAATATGGTTGGTCATTAGCTTATACAACTGTTGATTAATTTGCTGTGGTCACTATTTGGATGGGAAGCCTGGTGTTAGATGAGTGTTCAACTGAGCACTTCAATGCTTCGGAGGGCAAGTTTAGTTAAGAAGATTGCTTGTACTTGTCCACACTAAAAGAAAAACTCTTTGCTACCTCTTAACATTGTCCGAATCCAATGATTTTTTTTTCATGCAATCGACACATTGTTTACTATGCCTGTATGTTTTGATTTTTTCAGTATTTCAAACTAATATAAATTTATTTTTTTAAACCTTATAAAACCTGAAAAAATCATAAACATAGCAAACAATGTGTTGATTGCATGAAAAAAAAACACTGAAATCATATTAACAGGTAGACAAGAGTTTTTCTTTTAGTATGGACAAGTACTAGCTATGCAATCCCCTTAAGCCTTCAGCTGTAGCAGGAACCACATTAGAAAATCTATTGTTATCCTGGGGTGAGCTGAACAGCTGACGGGTAAATGGTCCGATTGTTGTCTTTGTAAGTTGGACATGCAGGTAGAGGCTTTTGGCAGTTTAAAAACTCTACGAATGCTATAATAAAAGAACCATCAATGACAACACCACCAATGCCCTCATAAGCTAATTGAATGCACCTTAGAAGGCCTTTGGCAAATCCACCGAAGCAGTACTAACTCTGTGTTGTATGTTACGTCTCATACTTTTCTCTGAGCAAAGTAGGTACATGCCCCATTAGCAACAATATAATGGCTACTTATTACTATGATAAACAAAACAGGCAAGAACTTATAGTATTAGTAGGTAAGTACAATTCTCATTCTCTCTCCTTACTTACATATTCATTTGAAAATGTTTGATATTTGTGCTAAAAGATGAAAGCAACACTTTCTATTTGTCCTAATTATGATTAATTGTTTCTATTGGTTTGAAGTGTTGTAAATAGCTAATTGCTCAATGATACAAGAATTATCAATGATTATTAAAATGTATTAATCTTTTTATCTTTAGGTATAGAAACAATAAAGAATAGGTATATGTACATAATACTTACGGATGTAAGGTTGGCTATTGTTATTCTATGAGGCAATGCATTACTTTTATTCAACCGGCACGATTACTGTAAGACCAGTTTTTTGAAATATCTCTACGTAGGTAAACTAGTTTTACCTAATACACGGTTGTGATATGAAATCATCAAAGTATGTTTTACCTTGCGAGCCCAACACAACTATTTTGGCTTCTATCACTTTCATGTTCACTTAACGAAACCAAGGACACGGCACAAAAACGTTTTAGAAGTTCACATTGTTTTGTAATATAAAGAAACGTTACATATCTTTACTAAAATAAACGAAAATTCTAAAATAAAGTCGTTCCTCTTCCCGATCAAAACGAATACTGAATGAAAGTAAGCGATCAAATTCAAAAGTATCAACAACTTCAAAAATATAAAGTGGAAAAGTACATCATGTTTTAGCCGGATAATGTATAAAAACTTATTTTAGTGACATCTAGGCAAGCTATAACTAAGCCGCTCGATACTAGCGAGACTAGCAAGTAGATGACTACTTGGTCATAGGACTCATAGTTAGCTATATCGTCACATACTTATGCTACGTAGCAATAGATGGCACCATATGTATTGCTAGTAGCAATAGATGCACCAATAGTTTAGTGACTTGACTTAGCGTTATTACAAAATTTGTACGTATTTTTATTATCATAGGTGATTATCAATAAAGAAAAACTATACATAATATTTAATACTAATAAATGTTTCGAATGTCTCTGCGATGTGCTTCAGCGCCTTCAGTCATCCGCCAGTCACCTCCATTAAGTATCCGTAATAAACAATTTTTAATGGCTCTATTATTATTTTTATAGCACCCATTTGGATTATAAAGTTAACGATCTGCCAGTTATAGTGATTGCCATAAGATGAGCTAAAGTTATGGCGTATTAGATAATAAAACAGTACTGATAAATCGATAGGGTGTCTGTAATCTTGGATAGGTTTGTGACTGCCATTTGTATCAGTTTAGTCAGTGACAACCACCAGAATAATTTATATGAATAAAATTGAGTTTAATTTTCATCATTTAACTAACTTAGTCAAAGTTCTTGCTAAAACGATTGAGTCTCTTTGATTCTCGCGCGCCCAAAGTGCTTACAGCCCCAAATTCTAAAGCGATACTGTGTATCATACCTATAGCTTTGAATGATGAATGAAGCTATCGTTCTTCATGTACACGTAATGGATGGAATTTGACAAATTGTATTCACATAGCACGAGTAAAGGAAATATATTTGACGCGTTGACACGATCAGTCTGCTCGGACCGAGTGGACTCGGATACCTACTCGGATGCAACTCGGGTTGTAGCAACTTATAATCCGAGCGCACTCAGACGACGGCGTCCGATCTGTGTAGAATCGGATCATGTTTTAACTTTTCCGAGTTAGCTCTTATACGAGTAGGGAAACAAAATGGCGTACCTAGTACCTACAACCAAACGTATCGTGCGGTTTGAGCGTGACACAAGTAGATTTGTAGAACTGAACATAAGAGGTAGATACATTGCGGGAGAGCTTCAGGGAGTTTTTAAAAACTGTTTTTCGAATTTCACGAATTTATTTATGTATCTACAGCTATCCTAGTACACTCGTATGAAACTTACACGTACGTGTTCACTCGGTCCGAGCAGAATACCTGATCGTGTCAACGCGGCTTTAGGCCCTACGTTGATGGATCAGTCCATCAGTCCGTCAGTGAGGACAAGTAGGTATTTATTATGTATAAATAAACTCGTTTATAGAAGACTAGTGAACCCTAGTTGATACAGCCTGACCCTGACACGTATTTGAACAGTTTTTATTACAGAGATTGTTAAGACGCTTGGTGTCGTGAAAGCAAAATGGTTATATTGGTATGGGGTTTTATTCAATTACTCAATTATTTATTGCAATCATATTTACCTTATGTACCTTCCCGGAACCGGTGATTGTGTATGAAGAATAGGTACACAATCGTAGGTTTCGCGTACTCTTGACCTGGCCTTTCTTAAGAACATCTCCGAATTGATCAGAATACGAATACGGAAAAAGCATCAAATCACGTCTTTTTCAATTCTAGTCTACATCTTCCGTAGACGGAGGAACCAACTGTCTACGACATCTTCATTTACTCCCCACCACTCTCTTATAGCGCCGTTCTCTCAAACTCACACCACACACACACTTCTAAAACCTCTCATCTCAACCTTTTGTACTGTGTTTTTATGATAAAAATAGCCTTTACAGCTATATTACTGGATTTATTCAATAAGATAAGCGCTTGGTTCGAGTCAACCAGCTGTATTTATGGAGAAAACAATGTAATAATTAATCTCATTAATCTTTTTGTGAAACTAGCTTGAGGTGTGTAGTAAATTTAGAAATGTTTTATAATATAGCGCAAAATATTTAATGGTGCGATTCATTCAAAACTTGGAGAAAATAAACTTTAACGTAATTAATGAAATATCTTATTTTTATACACATCATAACAAATCATTACGCCTCTATATCATAGAAGGGGTTAGCAGTGGTGGTATAAACACCTATATTTCACCAGATATATTTTTGTGCGAGGCTTTGTCATTTACGCAGCACTGTTCGAAGCTTGGAACAGTGCCGCGTAAACTGCTTTTAAGAATTTCTTTCAGTAAAATAAAAAACCCAATAACAGTCCGACCCAGGTCCTGGGTCTGACTGTATGTCTGACTGTAGTGTCAATTTGTACCCTGGGTCCCAGGGTACCCACAAATTAGCAACGTCGTATAAAATTTGTTTTGTTATAGACAATTATATCTAAACATTTGTCATTTAATTACATTTATACATTATATCATTCTTAAAAATAAGAAGTAAATAATAAGGCTCCAAGCCGTAAGTAGTGCCAACCCCAACCACTCTGCCGGCACTCAAGTAATAATTACCGGCAAGCGTCTTTGCCCCCACCCACCGCCTCTTCCCGCTTTTATAGCGATGACGTTCTACTAGAGTGAGGCCCCATTGGTACGTTACGTTGCATTTTACATATACATATTTTGTGATATACCCCATTAGTGCGTTGCGTCGTCGCACGCGACTTTTCAACCGATCGACGGACAAGAGACGAGGCGGGAGGGAGGGTGATGCGCTGCGCTGTCGGAGGTCCGGTGTGATCATGAATAGTGTTCCACTGCTAGAGGAGCAAACTATTGCTTCTAAGATTGTTTCGGTGGTGGCGTAATAAAGCAACTGAATAACACGTTTGTATCGATCCAAAGCGAAGGCTGAAACTGAGAAGCTCGCTGCGATTGCGATGGCGTGCGTATTCTCTTGCGTTGCGACGTTGGGCATAGACGCAACACAATTGTGGCTTACAATGCGTTGACCCGTTGCGACGCAACGCAACGTAATGTACCAGTGGGGCTTCACCTCACTCTAACCTAACTCTAGGCCGCGCGGTCTAAGTAAAATACTTTGCCATTACCAACCAAACCAACATGAAACAGCTTAAATAGGTAGTTTATAGTAATATCATCATGAGAACATGGTGATTAGTAATATCATCATGAGAACATGGTGATTAGTAATATCATCATGAGAACATGGTGATTAGTAATATCATCATGAGAACATGGTGATTAGTAATATCATCATGAGAACATGGTGATTAGTAATATCATCATGAGAACATGGTGATTAGTAATATCATCACGAGAACATGGTGATTAGTAATATCATCATGATAACATGATGATTAGTAGTATCATCAAGAGAACATGGTGATTAGTAATATCATCACGAGAACATGGTGATTAGTAATATCATCATGAGAACATGGTGATTAGTAGTATCATCACGAGAACATGGTGATTAGTAGTATCATCAAGAGAACATGGTGATTAGTAATATCATCACGAGAACATGGTGATTAGTAATATCATCATGAGAACATGGTGATTAGAAGTATCATCACGAGAACATGGTGATTAGTAGTATCATCAAGAGAACATGGTGATTAGTAATATCATCACGAGAACATGGTGATTAGTAATATCATCATGAGAACATGGTGATTAGTAGTATCATCACGAGAACATGGTGATTAGTAGTATCATCAAGAGAACATGGTGATTAGTAATATCATCACGAGAACATGGTGATTAGTAATATCATCATGAGAACATGGTGATTAGTAATATCATCATGAGAACATGGTGATTAGTAATATCATCACGAGAACATGGTGATTAGTAATATCATCATGATAACATGATGATTAGTAGTATCATCAAGAGAACATGGTGATTAGTAATATCATCACGAGAACATGGTGATTAGTAATATCATCATGAGAACATGGTGATTAGTAGTATCATCACGAGAACATGGTGATTAGTAGTATCATCAAGAGAACATGGTGATTAGTAATATCATCACGAGAACATGGTGATTAGTAATATCATCATGAGAACATGGTGATTAGAAGTATCATCACGAGAACATGGTGATTAGTAATATCATTATGAGAACATGGTGATTAGTAATATCATCACGAGAACATGGTGATTAGTAATATCATCAGGAGAACATGGTGATTAGTAATATCATCACGAGAACATGGTGATTAGTAATATCATCATGAGAACATGGTGATTAGTAATATCATCACGAGAACATGGTGATTAGTAATATCATCATGATAACATGATGATTAGTAGTATCATCAAGAGAACATGGTGATAAGTAATATCATCACGAGAACATGGTGATTAGTAATATCATCATGAGAACATGGTGATTAGTAGTATCATCACGAGAACATGGTGATTAGTAGTATCATCAAGAGAACATGGTGATTAGTAATATCATCACGAGAACATGGTGATTAGTAATATCATCATGAGAACATGGTGATTAGTAGTATCATCACGAGAACATGGTGATTAGTAATATCATTATGAGAACATGGTGATTAGTAATATCATCATGAGAACATGGTGATTAGTAATATCATCATGAGAACATGGTGATTAGTAATATCATCATGAGAACATGGTGATTAGTAATATCATCATGAGAACATGGTGATTAGTAATATCATCACGAGAACATGGTGATTAGTAATATCATCATGATAACATGATGATTAGTAGTATCATCAAGAGAACATGGTGATAAGTAATATCATCACGAGAACATGGTGATTAGTAATATCATCATGAGAACATGGTGATTAGTATTATCATCACGAGAACATGGTGATTAGTAGTATCATCAAGAGAACATGGTGATTAGTAATATCATCACGAGAACATGGTGATTAGTAATATCATCATGAGAACATGGTGATTAGAAGTATCATCACGAGAACATGGTGATTAGTAATATCATTATGAGAACATGGTGATTAGTAATATCATCACGAGAACATGGTGATTAGTAATATCATCAGGAGAACATGGTGATTAGTAATATCATCACGAGAACATGGTGATTAGTAATATCATCGTGAGAACATGGTGATTAGTAATATCATCACGAGAACATGGTGATTAGTAATATCATCATGATAACATGATGATTAGTAGTATCATCAAGAGAACATGGTGATTAGTAATATCATCACGAGAACATGGTGATTAGTAATATCATCATGAGAACATGGTGATTAGTAGTATCATCACGAGAACATGGTGATTAGTAGTATCATCAAGAGAACATGGTGATTAGTAATATCATCACGAGAACATGGTGTTTAGTAATATCATCATGAGAACATGGTGATTAGTAGTATCATCACGAGAACATGGTGATTAGTAGTATCATCAAGAGAACATGGTGATTAGTAATATCATCACGAGAACATGGTGATTAGTAATATCATCATGAGAACATGGTGATTAGAAGTATCATCACGAGAACATGGTGATTAGTAATATCATTATGAGAACATGGTGATTAGTAATATCATCATGAGAACATGGTGATTATATAATCAGATTATTAATTATGTCTAATCTGATCTGCATAGATTAGATAAATAAATTGAATGATCAATGGATATAAAATATCAATTCTAGAGCTGTAGCAAACCGTATGTTTGCGCCATAATGTTTGACCGTGCCCTTCAATAGAATATAATAATATAGGGCCAATTCAATAGAATTTGGGTACAGTTTCTTTTTTCCATAGCGGAAGTTAATTTACTGAAATATCGGAAAAGACTGTTTCTAGAATTGTACAAGGTAAATTATTGAAAGGCAACCAAATATTCAAAACACCGACAAAATCAAAACAGGTACGCAGAAAAAGAGTGGAAATAGACGATTTTTAGAGAAGTTAGAAGAAAAGTCACTCATATTTAAACAATTGATAAAAATACCTACTCTGAAAACTTTGATTGCTTAACTTAGAGAAGATAATATATTTCACTGCGGAAGGGAATATTTAAGGCTGTTGTTACATGACCTTGGTTTTAAATTTAAGAAATGCGGTTCTTAAAGTTCTTATTGCACAGCCAAACAGTGAGGTGGTGGAAAAACATCGTGGAGGTGGAAATACCAAAGGACTATTTAACAATTTCGTAGGGCAGAAATACATATTTATAAATATACTTATTATATTTATAAATATAATTTCATCAAGATATATCTTGTGTAAACGTAAAGATATGTCTTATGTAAACGCGTCTCATAACGCTTCAAAATGCTGGCAATTCAAGGATGTACGTGACGTGCTATCTCATATTGGTAAATCTTTTGATCATAGTACATTGTGGAGGTCAAACTGAATTTGTAGACTTGTGATATTTATATCAAATGTAAAACAGGGGGTTATTACGATTCTATGAATTTCGCATCCCCAATCCCACATCTAACTACCAAACTATTAATATTTTCACGGCACTACGCACCTTAACTAAAGTTAAGCAATTCAACCGAATACGATCCCAAGCAAACCCAGCATTTTAACAATAAGTTAAAGTAAGTAATTGTACTAATTTCGCTAAAAGCTCACAAAAGCGGGCACATTACTGTGAACGGCTATAAATTGTAGCCGCGCCATCTACACAACGCTCATGTAGTATTCATGAAGTCCGCTAGATGGCGTTAGTGGTGATTTAATTCGATGATTCTTCTTTTTACGGTCCAATGGGTTCTCTTTGTTGAAAGTGCAGAAATTAGCATTAGGGGTTTTTCATGAGGGTATGTACCTGTTTGAGTTGTTTTGTTGTTAATGTCTCATAACGGTAGTACCTATCTATAGGAGTTTTTCTATAAGGTACCTTCGTAGTTAGTAGGTACCTAATAAGAATATTTTGATGATCTTACACTACTTAGTAGGTACATTTTATTAATGACTAAATGTGTAAACGTGTTTTATTTACAGATTAAAAACCTCTATAAGTTTGTAGATACCTATAATTATAATTTTATTATACTAACTTGAAAATAAAAATAAAAAATAACAACAAATATAGGATAGTATAAGTCCCAATTCGTGGCGGATAAGTGGCCAAAATCTTGTTAATATTGCCACGCTGGATGTCAATGCCAGCTTGCTGCTGCTTTTGCCCAAAGTAGGCGCCAGCGTTCCGGTCATCCACTGCATGGTAATGATAGATATATATTACCGTACCCTCTGCATCAACCAAACGTTTGCTCTATAGGGCTATAATCAGTTACGTGCTGTGGCCTGCGCTCGCCGCTGTGCACAAGAGTGCCTCCCAGAAGAAGAACTTCAAATAAGTTCGAAACTGGTCGGAGAATATTTCCGGTAAATATTACGCGAGTCCTAGCCGGTTTTAAGCGTAATTAGGGCTATAATGTATCTCATTCAAAACAAATGTTGATTGAAATCGAAAAAAATGGCGGCTCTATGTCACCTTTGCCAGCTCCAGTTATCAACTTACTACCCAAAGAGTAGGGTAATACATAGGGAAATGTTAAATGTTACTACCTAACGTTTCTGCTTACTGGAGTTGTCAAAACTTACTCGTACATAGAGCCGCCATTTTTCAAGATTCCATAAAAAAAATTGTTAGCAACTTAGATATATATTAGTCCTGCTGATCCCTACAAATCTAAATTATTGATATACGGCCTTACTTACAAACGCTGCTTAAATTTAAATAACGTCACATAGTACGGCGCAGAACATTTTTCCTTTGCGCAGTACTAAATAACGTCATTTATAGTGAAGCAGCGTTTAAAAGTAAGCCGTTAATGTTTATATTTGTATATATAAATACTGTTTTCGATAATACCTTTATCTACTGAAGTCACGCACTGTCATTATTCATTTTTTTCAGAAAGAGAACTGTTACTGCTTAGATATTGACAGTAGAGTAGAGTGAATAATATACAACAAAAATAGTACATCATTAGTGCGTTCGAATAGGTTCTTTTTGGCACAAGGGGCGTTCGAATTGGGAATCTGTGGATGAAAATGTCGTTCATGTCTCTTTTTGTTCAGCGTTCGGAAAGCTAAAAAAGAGGAAATTTTACCACCAAAAAGTGTAATTTTTGACCCACGTCCGGAGCATGGTTCTTTGTGATCGTTTTTTGACAGCTATGTATTTGACAGCATAATCATGCGATTTTAGGTCTTATGCTCAGTTGAGCGTTCGAATAGGATGTGGGCAAAAGTGGCACAAGTTGCAAGCAAAAATAACGTTTTTGAGCTTTACGAACGCTTTAACAAAAGATCCATCAATGACAACGCCACCAATGCCCTCATAAGCTAATCCATAGAGAACATTTGTATACTGGAGCTAATCGAACGCACCTAATGGTACAAGTGTGCACCAACATTAGTTTTCACATAGTTTTTACGTGGTTATCCTTGGAACAGAAGGTGAGCTCGTCGACGAGCACACCGACGAATCATTAGAGAATCTAAACTTTAACGTAATTAATGAAATATCTTATTTTTATACACATCATAACAAATCATTACGCCTCTATATCATAGAAGGGGTTAGCAGTGGTGGTATAAACACCTATATTTCACCAGATATATTTTTGTGCGAGGCTTTGTCATTTACGCAGCACTGTTCGAAGCTTGGAACAGTGCCGCGTAAACTGCTTTTAAGAATTTCTTTCAGTAAAATAAAAAACCCAATAACAGTCCGACCCAGGTCCTGGGTCTGACTGTATGTCTGACTGTAGTGTCAATTTGTACCCTGGGTCCCAGGGTACCCACAAATTAGCAACGTCGTATAAAATTTGTTTTGTTATAGACAATTATATCTAAACATTTGTCATTTAATTACATTTATACATTATATCATTCTTAAAAATAAGAAGTAAATAATAAGGCTCCAAGCCGTAAGTAGTGCCAACCCCAACCACTCTGCCGGCACTCAAGTAATAATTACCGGCAAGCGTCTTTGCCCCCACCCACCGCCTCTTCCCGCTTTTATAGCGATGACGTTCTACTAGAGTGAGGCCCCATTGGTACGTTACGTTGCATTTTACATATACATATTTTGTGATATACCCCATTAGTGCGTTGCGTCGTCGCACGCGACTTTTCAACCGATCGACGGACAAGAGACGAGGCGGGAGGGAGGGTGATGCGCTGCGCTGTCGGAGGTCCGGTGTGATCATGAATAGTGTTCCACTGCTAGAGGAGCAAACTATTGCTTCTAAGATTGTTTCGGTGGTGGCGTAATAAAGCAACTGAATAACACGTTTGTATCGATCCAAAGCGAAGGCTGAAACTGAGAAGCTCGCTGCGATTGCGATGGCGTGCGTATTCTCTTGCGTTGCGACGTTGGGCATAGACGCAACACAATTGTGGCTTACAATGCGTTGACCCGTTGCGACGCAACGCAACGTAATGTACCAGTGGGGCTTCACCTCACTCTAACCTAACTCTAGGCCGCGCGGTCTAAGTAAAATACTTTGCCATTACCAACCAAACCAACATGAAACAGCTTAAATAGGTAGTTTATAGTAATATCATCATGAGAACATGGTGATTAGTAATATCATCATGAGAACATGGTGATTAGTAATATCATCATGAGAACATGGTGATTAGTAATATCATCATGAGAACATGGTGATTAGTAATATCATCATGAGAACATGGTGATTAGTAATATCATCATGAGAACATGGTGATTAGTAATATCATCACGAGAACATGGTGATTAGTAATATCATCATGATAACATGATGATTAGTAGTATCATCAAGAGAACATGGTGATTAGTAATATCATCACGAGAACATGGTGATTAGTAGTATCATCAAGAGAACATGGTGATTAGTAATATCATCACGAGAACATGGTGATTAGTAATATCATCATGAGAACATGGTGATTAGAAGTATCATCACGAGAACATGGTGATTAGTAGTATCATCAAGAGAACATGGTGATTAGTAATATCATCACGAGAACATGGTGATTAGTAATATCATCATGAGAACATGGTGATTAGTAGTATCATCACGAGAACATGGTGATTAGTAGTATCATCAAGAGAACATGGTGATTAGTAATATCATCACGAGAACATGGTGATTAGTAATATCATCATGAGAACATGGTGATTAGTAATATCATCATGAGAACATGGTGATTAGTAATATCATCATGAGAACATGGTGATTAGTAATATCATCATGAGAACATGGTGATTAGTAATATCATCACGAGAACATGGTGATTAGTAATATCATCATGATAACATGATGATTAGTAGTATCATCAAGAGAACATGGTGATTAGTAATATCATCACGAGAACATGGTGATTAGTAATATCATCATGAGAACATGGTGATTAGTAGTATCATCACGAGAACATGGTGATTAGTAGTATCATCAAGAGAACATGGTGATTAGTAATATCATCACGAGAACATGGTGATTAGTAATATCATCATGAGAACATGGTGATTAGAAGTATCATCACGAGAACATGGTGATTAGTAATATCATTATGAGAACATGGTGATTAGTAATATCATCACGAGAACATGGTGATTAGTAATATCATCAGGAGAACATGGTGATTAGTAATATCATCACGAGAACATGGTGATTAGTAATATCATCATGAGAACATGGTGATTAGTAATATCATCACGAGAACATGGTGATTAGTAATATCATCATGATAACATGATGATTAGTAGTATCATCAAGAGAACATGGTGATAAGTAATATCATCACGAGAACATGGTGATTAGTAATATCATCATGAGAACATGGTGATTAGTAGTATCATCACGAGAACATGGTGATTAGTAGTATCATCAAGAGAACATGGTGATTAGTAATATCATCACGAGAACATGGTGATTAGTAATATCATCATGAGAACATGGTGATTAGTAGTATCATCACGAGAACATGGTGATTAGTAATATCATTATGAGAACATGGTGATTAGTAATATCATCATGAGAACATGGTGATTAGTAATATCATCATGAGAACATGGTGATTAGTAATATCATCATGAGAACATGGTGATTAGTAATATCATCATGAGAACATGGTGATTAGTAATATCATCACGAGAACATGGTGATTAGTAATATCATCATGATAACATGATGATTAGTAGTATCATCAAGAGAACATGGTGATTAGTAATATCATCACGAGAACATGGTGATTAGTAATATCATCATGAGAACATGGTGATTAGTAGTATCATCACGAGAACATGGTGATTAGTAGTATCATCAAGAGAACATGGTGATTAGTAATATCATCACGAGAAGATGGTGATTAGTAATATCATCATGAGAACATGGTGATTAGAAGTATCATCACGAGAACATGGTGATTAGTAATATCATTATGAGAACATGGTGATTAGTAATATCATCACGAGAACATGGTGATTAGTAATATCATCAGGAGAACATGGTGATTAGTAATATCATCACGAGAACATGGTGATTAGTAATATCATCATGAGAACATGGTGATTAGTAATATCATCACGAGAACATGGTGATTAGTAATATCATCATGATAACATGATGATTAGTAGTATCATCAAGAGAACATGGTGATTAGTAATATCATCACGAGAACATGGTGATTAGTAATATCATCATGAGAACATGGTGATTAGTAGTATCATCACGAGAACATGGTGATTAGTAGTATCATCAAGAGAACATGGTGATTAGTAATATCATCACGAGAACATGGTGATTAGTAATATCATCATGAGAACATGGTGATTAGTAGTATCATCACGAGAACATGGTGATTAGTAGTATCATCAAGAGAACATGGTGATTAGTAATATCATCACGAGAACATGGTGATTAGTAATATCATCATGAGAACATGGTGATTAGAAGTATCATCACGAGAACATGGTGATTAGTAATATCATTATGAGAACATGGTGATTAGTAATATCATCATGAGAACATGGTGATTATATAATCAGATTATTAATTATGTCTAATCTGATCTGCATAGATTAGATAAATAAATTGAATGATCAATGGATATAAAATATCAATTCTAGAGCTGTAGCAAACCGTATGTTTGCGCCATAATGTTTGACCGTGCCCTTCAATAGAATATAATAATATAGGGCCAATTCAATAGAATTTGGGTACAGTTTCTTTTTTCCATAGCGGAAGTTAATTTACTGAAATATCGGAAAAGACTGTTTCTAGAATTGTACAAGGTAAATTATTGAAAGGCAACCAAATATTCAAAACACCGACAAAATCAAAACAGGTACGCAGAAAAAGAGTGGAAATAGACGATTTTTAGAGAAGTTAGAAGAAAAGTCACTCATATTTAAACAATTGATAAAAATACCTACTCTGAAAACTTTGATTGCTTAACTTAGAGAAGATAATATATTTCACTGCGGAAGGGAATATTTAAGGCTGTTGTTACATGACCTTGGTTTTAAATTTAAGAAATGCGGTTCTTAAAGTTCTTATTGCACAGCCAAACAGTGAGGTGGTGGAAAAACATCGTGGAGGTGGAAATACCAAAGGACTATTTAACAATTTCGTAGGGCAGGAATACATATTTATAAATATACTTATTATATTTATAAATATAATTTCATCAAGATATATCTTGTGTAAACGTAAAGATATGTCTTATGTAAACGCGTCTCATAACGCTTCAAAATGCTGGCAATTCAAGGATGTACGTGACGTGCTATCTCATATTGGTAAATCTTTTGATCATAGTACATTGTGGAGGTCAAACTGAATTTGTAGACTTGTGATATTTATATCAAATGTAAAACAGGGGGTTATTACGATTCTATGAATTTCGCATCCCCAATCCCACATCTAACTACCAAACTATTAATATTTTCACGGCACTACGCACCTTAACTAAAGTTAAGCAATTCAACCGAATACGATCCCAAGCAAACCCAGCATTTTAACAATAAGTTAAAGTAAGTAATTGTACTAATTTCGCTAAAAGCTCACAAAAGCGGGCACATTACTGTGAACGGCTATAAATTGTAGCCGCGCCATCTACACAACGCTCATGTAGTATTCATGAAGTCCGCTAGATGGCGTTAGTGGTGATTTAATTCGATGATTCTTCTTTTTACGGTCCAATAGGTTCTCTTTGTTGAAAGTGCAGAAATTAGCATTAGGGGTTTTTCATGAGGGTATGTACCTGTTTGAGTTGTTTTGTTGTTAATGTCTCATAACGGTAGTACCTATCTATAGGAGTTTTTCTATAAGGTACCTTCGTAGTTAGTAGGTACCTAATAAGAATATTTTGATGATCTTACACTACTTAGTAGGTACATTTTATTAATGACTAAATGTGTAAACGTGTTTTATTTACAGATTAAAAACCTCTATAAGTTTGTAGATACCTATAATTATAATTTTATTATACTAACTTGAAAATAAAAATAAAAAATAACAACAAATATAGGTAAGTATAAGTCCCAATTCGTGGCGGATAAGTGGCCAAAATCTTGTTAATATTGCCACGCTGGATGTCAATGCCAGCTTGCTGCTGCTTTTGCCCAAAGTAGGCGCCAGCGTTCCGGTCATCCACTGCATGGTAATGATAGATATATATTACCGTACCCACTGCATCAACCAAACGTTTGCTCTATAGGGCTATAATGTATCTCATTCAAAACAAATGTTGATTGAAATCGAAAAAAATGGCGGCTCTATGTCACCTCTGCCAGCTCCAGTCATCAACTTACTACCTAACGTTTCTGCTTACTGGAGTTGTCAATACTTACTCGTACATAGAGCCGCCATTTTTCAAGATTCCATATAAAAATTGTTAGCAACTAAGATATATATTAGTCCTGCTGATCCCTACAAATCTAAATTATTGATATACGGCCTTACTTACAAACGCTGCTTAAATTTAAATAACGTCACATAGTACAGCGCAGAACATTTTTCCTTTGCGCAGTACTAAATAACGACATTTATAGTGAAGCAGCGTTTAAAAGTAAGGCCGTTAATGTTTATTTGTATATATAAATACTGTTTTAGATAATACCTTTATCTACTGAAGTCACGCACTGTCATTATTCATTTTTTTCAGAAAGAGAACTGTTACTGCTTAGGTATTGACAGTATAGTAGAGTGAATAATATACAACAAAAATAGTACATCATTAGTGCGTTCGAATAGGTTCTTTAGGACTAGGAATAGGACATTTTCATCCACAGATTCCCAATTCGAACGCCCCTTGTGAGCGTTTTAAGCGTTATTTTCGCTAAAAACGCTCACAAGTGAATAAAATAAGCTTTTTTTGTAGAAATGGTATAAATACATATTATTTGTTATACTTGAGTATTTTATTTTTTTATTGATAGAGATATCCAATTGCTTATCTTTATTATACATGTTTGAATTGAGTTATACGTAATACAAAAGCCAATAATAGTGCATAATTGCAAAAGTAACCAAGTATCCCATCTACCATCATCTAGTCTCGGGCCCCGGGCTTGTGGTTAGCCACCCAGGCCCTTCCGGCCCATTGCGACCCTGCTTCTGCCAAGTTGTCATCTTAACTCTCAACCCATAAAATGTAACAATATGCTTGCCATGATTTATCGCCTCTAGGTTTCAAAATAAAACTCGTTAGCCATTAAATGTCCCCATCAAAACAAAGCCAAATTCCGAATTTAAAAAATAAAACGAGCGCCATTCCTCACGTCCGAACGGTAACAAACGCAAAAGGCGGGAAGACGGCGCCCGTTGATTGGTGCAAATTGAATTTGGAATCAAGGAACGCGGGAAGCGGGGTGGCGGGGAGGGGCGTATTGTCGTGTTGGCGATCACTCGCTGATTGCCAGTTTGCGGTGCGACGGTTTTAGTATGGATAGGCTTGGATTTTTGATTGTAAAAATAATTCCGTGGTTTTTCGTATTCCCCATTGGGCTTAAGATGACTGCAGCAATTATCCATCTTGTCCAGTTTTGGGTTTCATAATTCACTTCAGACCTTGTTTTGCCAATCAGTTGATTTAGTACTGAGCGACACCAGTAAGGTTTGCTAGTTGTTTGGTCGGTCCTGTTGGTTCCAGTCAAAAGCCTGTTTAGAAAATAGTTTGGAGTTTTATTCCCATTTGTTGTTGGATGATCTAGTTCCATTTACACTGTTTTTTCTACTGTGGATTGTTCTTTCTTCTCACCTTTGTAGGTGGTCTCTTTTGGAGATTTTCTTACGCCAGAAAACCAGTAGTATTTGGTGAAGGCTTCTATTGATACACACTACAATTTTCTACATAGGTATTTTGTCCATTTCCACACTTCACGTCCGTGTAGCAGACCAGGCTTGCCATCATCTTTTTTATTCTTTTCGTCCCTGCACCTACCTAGCTACGCCAATGCGTATTGTGCGTAATCAAGTTGATCTTGAGAAGATGATCTTGCATGGAACCCTGATCTCTGGATCAGAACTTGCAAACAGCTTTCATGTGTGTTTCCAATGTGCGAAAGGTTTTTCCGAATGAGATAAAGCCCCATCCCATTCCAAAGCCTAGTCAGCAACTTTGTAGCGAGATCTGGGGAAGGGTTTGGAGTGAAAGCCTGCTTGTTCCTGGTGAGAAGTAAGGGCTCTGTTACTTTATCGAACTTTGATAGAATAACTTTCAACAAGGACGTTTTGCCGACATGGCATGCCGTGTAATACTGTACCAACTGCTACGTTGGCTGGGGTCACCCTTTGCGACATTATAATCACTGGATTCTTATTTTAATTATCCGGAAATGTTTTGAAGGCCGAAACTTTTCCTATTAGAGAAGCCGTCAGGAATTTGTAACAATTCAGATGCAACAAGATAAGCCACAGTGCTTTCCTATTAGGTATATAAAAAGCGCATAGCTTTAGCTACATCTTTTTTAGCTAGCGAATCTTCGATAATCTACGTCAGGTCCAATCTACTTGTCTAATATTGAGTACTTGAGTTACTTGGGAGGCTGTTGGAAATGGTCGAAATTCATCTTTAAACTTGCTCGTGAAGGGTAAGGTAATGTCCACACTAAACCAACGCAGAAGCTATCCCCCAACACATTGTGCCGCCGACAACGAGCGGCGTTCAACCAACAATTTACTCGCGCTGTGTATACCGACTGCCTTTGCCACGCCACGGGCTCTTCACTGAAATACCTACGTAAATTTTAGACGGGATAATATTTAATGCGGCCATCTTTGTTTCAGATTAAACTTTCACAAACCGGGTAGTAGCAGCTTTCAGAAGTAGATACATTATGTACCTACCTACCTCTACTTATTAGGTAGGTGGCAGGGAGTGTTAAAATGCAGATCACTATGATCTGCATTTCTCATGCTTCATCTGCTTCATCTGATAAATTTTTTAGTCGAATTTTAATAGACTCCGTAATTTAACTGTATAGTAACTTCTCTTCATTACTGATTTAGCTTACAAATTTCAAACTGAAATAGTGACTAATATATAAACTTTCCATAATCACCCAAATCGGATGACTAAGTACGTAGCTATTTGTGGTCATAATAAAACAAATATAGGTTAACCTGCTGAAAAACTCCCAGATAAACGTTCTAAAACCAAACATGGATGAAGAACGCACAACACGCTAACCACGTCATGGTCAGAAAAGACAAAAATTTTGGGATCGATTTTTTCTAAATTCAGTACTAAATATGAACATAATCATCTGTGGATAACTTTATGACCCAGGACGACAATCTCAACTCCTGAATTCACCTCTGGAGGCAAAAGCATAATGAGCCCATTCTGTTTCCACTGCTGCGATTCGGATCTTTCTCAGAGATAGAAGAGTACCTAACTGTCGACCATGCAAGGGTCATATTTAAAATATATACCTATATGGCCACACCAATCAAGCCTTGATACTCAAGATCCTGAAAACTATGATTTCTATAATGCCATGAAATGTTCCAATAAAAGAAAAATAAATATCAGCGAGCTGTCAAAAAGCGCGGGAACTCGGCAACATGGCCGCCGGGTTTCGTTACAAAACCAAATATCAAATATTGATATTCGTTCCACGATTTTGTATTCTGTTTGAGGTGGAGGATACTATTTGCACATCTACTTGGGATTACGTTTCAGTTTTCAGTTCTCGTCGTTCGGATGGGTGTATTTTGGGGGAACCACGCGGTGGGGATAGTCACTCAACAAGATAGTTGACGGAGCGAATTTTGATATCGTAGTGCTTAATTTTGTTTGAGTAGATAAGACAATGTCGTGTAGATTTGCTACTGCTACGTTTAGAATAAACAATCACAAATAAGCACCTAAATTATACTGCATATAAAGTGCCTACATACCTAGACTTTCATAGTACGTTCTTAAGATGATACACGGTTGCCACCTCTGGAAAGGATTCGCTATGTACCTTAGGTTAGGGAAGCTCTCGACAGACTCCAACGTTGCGGTATCTGTATTATTGGAGACACTGAAGTCACTCAACACCTGGAACCCCAACAAATGCGTAGAGCTATAGCTTCTTTAAGCGTTTTTACCGTTTGTTTCATGGTGAATGTTCTGAAGAGCTCTTTAATCTTTCTCACCATCCCGATCCCGAACTACTCGTTCCGGCCTAGCATTGCATCCATATACCTACTGTTTTGGTAAACGGATAGCATATTCCGATACGTTCAAAACTTCTTACCACGAACCAAAAAGTTTTGCTGTTTCTACCTCTGTCGTGTAAGTAAATTAAGATAAGATAAGATAAGATAAGATAAATTTATTTACCCAGAGTAAAAGATACACAATATGAACAGCTTACTGTAAAAAACTTAACTAACATAGAACACATTGTACTAAATCAAAAAGTATATCAGTGAGCCCCAAACTAAGCACAAGGCTTGTAACTTGGGACTCTGGTGCGAAGTTACCAGGAGACAGTACAGTTAATGATACAATAGAAGATCAAGAAAACAAAATTGAATCGATTCATTAACACACAGCATTTAGTCTTAGTTATTAATTTAATTAATATGGTGTGATGTGTAAGAAAATCAAATAGTAATTGTTAATGTTTTATAAGGTATTTAATTTTAGGTGTTTCTTAACGACTTTATGCTATACACTATACAGACTGCAAATAAGCTCCTCGGTCTCATTGTAGGATAAGTTTAAGAGCCAATCCCTTATTTTTTTCTTGAAGGCGTATCTGGTGAGGTCATTGCATTTTCCTAACAGCATATATATTTTGTTGTACGTACACGGAATTGAGTATGCAGGGCTACGTTTGGCCATTAAGGATTGAATACGAGGGAGTGGTATCATATAGGCTCTTTTTGGTCGTTTGGATATTAAACAGGCGTAGTCATGTCGATTTTTAAACTAAAATGGTATTTTAGGACTGCGTTATAAACGAAAAGCTGCCGCACTCTCAGAACTTTAAACTCATTATAAAGTGAATCGGTAGGAAAAATAATTTGCTTCCGTAGCAAAACCTTGATCAAAGCTCGCTGAGCTCTTTCTATGGTTTTAAAAATTGTTTTGCCTGCACTACCCCAGATTGTAATACAATACTGAAGTATTGGCTGGCACAGCGCAATATAGATTTGCTTCAGGAGTGCTGTAGGTGCACAATCACGGAGTTCTTTCATTAAGTGAATCAGTTTACGGGTGCGGGAGGAAACTTCAATTATGTGCTGCTTGAAAGAGAGATTTTCATCAATGCTTACACCAAGATATCTAATGCTTTTGGTGCTGTCAATAGAGCTGCAGGAGCAGAGAGAGGATCGAAGTCGGGGATCGGAAGAGCAATAGTGTATTTTGAGCTGTAATTGGGCAGGTGGCCGGGAAACACTGGTTTTAGTAAAAGCTATGTACTTAGTCTTTTTGGTATTTAAAGTAAGCGAATTTTTATCTAAAGCCTTAGCCAGCACAGAGAGTCCGTTTTTAGCAAGATGAAAAACCTGGTGCCACGTTTCTCCATAAAAAGTAATTGCGGTGTCATCAGCATAGGTTATTATTTCAGCGTTTAAAAGTTTACTATCTACTATTTCATTGATGTACAATAAAAACAGGGTCGGCCCCAGTATACTGCCTTGTGGGACACCGTAGTTAATAGGGAGATGATCACTGGAGTGGCTTTGCCGGCGTACGTATTTCCTTGCAGCTATAACCCTAGGTATATCAAGCGTGGCGTGAAAAAGCATCTCTCAGGTCTAATGACCTGAGGCGAAGTCTATTTTTATTGAATGCTAGCTGCGCCCTGCGGCTACACCCGCATGGTTTTGGATGCGGACGATACTGATGAAAATTTACCTATGTGTTAATGAAGCGCCCTATCTACCTCCATGCCAAATTTAATCAAAATTGGGGAATCGTTTGAGCGTAAGAGAATCACAACCATCCATAAATACAAACTTTTGCGTTTATAATATGAGTAAGATCAAACGCAACTAAACAATATCCCCATTCCCGTCGCCTGTCGATAAGCTTTATCGAGGTAATTTTCAAATCTGACAAAACAATCGTTAAAATCGATTAAATAGACGATCTCATACGTAATTTAACAGTTCCATGCTAGGGTTCCATGCTATCGTTATAATCGTAAAAGCTTATCGAATTTGTCTACCGATCGCTTAATTTTGTTACTTACTTGCAATGATCGACACAAGATCGATATAGCCAGTTTTTAATAGTTAATATTACTCGCTTTCCGCAAAGAAAAGTCCTAAATAGGCCTACAAAAATGAACTTTCACGTCTAAACACTGAATTTTCAGCGATATACCTACTTATATTTTTTTAGGTAATACATAGCTAATGTATAGTATTAACTTATTAACAAGTACTGTTTTAATTATATTAAGTAGTATTTATTGAAATATATAGAGAAAACTTACAGAATTAATGCATTTTTGCATTACATCGTCGAATCTATATAATAAGCAACTTTCAACCTTAAGTAGTGCATGGTAAATTATTCCCTCATCCGGTCAACTCAAGTTTATTATTTTGTGTAAGTTCACATTTTAAAATATTGGATATAGCCTTTTACTCCCATAATTTGTATGCCAGCTGTACACGCTCGTTGAGACACCACGAGACAGGCGAGTACGAGCGTGTAGATGGTTCCCTTGTCGCGTCGCGTCGCGACTTTCGGCCCTTGTTAGTTCTCGGTGTCGGTTTTTGCCTTCGAGTCAAAAAACAACACGAGGCAGGCGAGTACGAGCGTGTAGATGGTTCCCATGTCGCGTCGCGTCGCGACTTTCGGCCCTTGTTAGTTCTCGGTGTCGGTTTTTGCCTTCGAGTCAAAGGGTCGTTCGGTCTCGCGATGAAAACTAGAGCGCTCCACAAGTACGTACACGTGAGGCGACGAGACGAGACGAGCGTACATACAGCCGCCAGTACATTTTGAAAAAATATTCTAACGGTCTTTAGTAAAGTAAATAATCAAAATTCAGATTACCTAGTCTGTACTCTAAAAATATATATATGTACAATCTTTCTTATCTCACTCCACTTCTTTAAGTTATATTGTTAAATAACGAATTTCCTTATGTTTTTTCATTGTTCTTGAACTAAACCTGTGTCTAAACTTTTATCTTATAGCCACAGAAATATAGGAGATTCACAGAAATCCCCCCCCTCCCCCCCATTTCAGCCTAATATATATATATCCAATAGGATTTTAGAGGACTTTATTATATGGTGCGTACTTCAGAAAGGCGCTCTGTTGTGAATCTTTACTTGAGTGGAGATTTGACACTAAATGCCTCGCACAATTTACTCAGATGTGTACTCAAGTGTAGATTGATCCAACGGTGAATCTAGGATTAATGACACACTTAATTGGCACACTAACTGGTGGTTAGTAAAAACGATTCCTGGTTGGAATCATTTTTGATTGATTGGGTTGTTATGTAAGTTGCTTATTCTGTAGGTATACTTCCGTTTTGCATTTTTTGCGAAAGGGGGTTTACTGGGCATCTCTGTCATAAGCATTTTTCCAACGGAAGTAACCTGATGACTTATGTACATACTTATATACACAGATACACCCGCATTTTTCCAACGGAAGTTACCTGATGACTGATGTACATACTTATATACATATATACACCCGCATTTTTCCAACGGAAGTAACCTGATGACTGATGTACATACTTATATACATAGATACACCCGCATTTTTCCAACGGAAGTAACCTGATGACTGATGTACATACTTATATACATAGATACACCCGCATTTTTCCAACGGAAGTAACCTGATGACTGATGTACATACTTATATACATAGATACACCCGCATTTTTCCAACGGAAGTAACCTGATGACTGATGTACATACTTATATACATAGATACACCCGCATTTTTCCAACGGAAGTAACCTGATGACTGATGTACATACTTATATACATAGATACACCCGCATTTTTCCAACGGAAGTAACCTGATGACTGATGTACATACTTATATACATAGATACACCCGCATTTTTCCAACGGAAGTAACCTGATGACTGATGTACATACTTATATACATAGATACACCCGCATTTTTCCAACGGAAGTAACCTGATGACTTATGTACATACTTATATACATAGATACACCCGCATTTTTCCAACGGAAGTAACCTGATGACTGATGTACATACTTATATACATAGATACACCCGCATTTTTCCAACGGAAGTAACCTGATGACTGATGTACATACTTATATACATAGATACACCCGCCCGAACACGGCTCAAACATATTACATGTTCATGCACACAAATGTGTGTATGCCTTTTCGGAGATCGAGCCCGGGACCAGCGGCTCTAAAGGCAGTGCCAACTGCGGCAACCGGCCAGTCATATATACTGAGTAGTCTTTATTTATTAATTAGCTAAGATTGCTCATGATTAATAAGCTATTGGAAATTATAGCATTACACTATATACTAGTATAGTACTACTACTACTACTAGTACTATATACTAGTATACTAGTAGTATAGTTAGTGTAGTATATAAGTTATACTAGTATACTATATTAATTTAGTATTGTGTGTCCGTTATTTCGGCAGTGTTGCAAGCGCCATGATTATCGATGAAATATCGGAAACTCAAAAAAAAAATATACTTACATGGTAACTATCCCGCAAATAGTGTAAAGTACCTTTATATGAAAATATCTAGGGTTAGGTGTTAATCATGCATAAACTGAATACACGCATTTCAAAATTTAGATAATGAAGCAATTTGGTAGTCACTTAAATTGTCTTGTGATTGATAGGTAAATCAGATAAATCGGACCAATAATGGAGTAGCAATAAGTGTTAAAAATTTTTGTGGTTCAGTGATCAACTCCCCACCCTATACAAATACTACCATGTATCCTTTGTACAATTGTTTTTATACCGGGCTCCCAAGATACAGACTTAGTCTAGCTTGGGGCACTCGGAGAAAGTCAGTAATGGAAACTTTCGTAAGTATTACACATTTTAATGTTATTTGACTTTATTTGGTTATTATTATTTGGTTTAACTAGCGCGAACGCAGCCGGGTGCGCAACTACTCCATGAAGAAGTGGCCTGGACGGCCACGAAACCGGTCGAGTTACTCGACTATACCTACCACGTAAGTTAAACCGTCAAAATAACATTAAAAAGTCTACTGACTTTGGCTCGTATTAAGTAATACTAATATACTAATATAATATTATAAACGGGAAAATTTTGTTTGTTTGTTCGAATTGAATAGGCTCCGAAACTACTGGGCCAAATTGAAAAATTCTTTCACCATCAGAAAGCTACATTATTCTTGATAAACATAGGCTATATATTTTGATTCATCATCATCATCATTGATCACCACGCGGGTGAAACCGCGGAGCGCAGCTATTTGGTTTTAATTGGCCTTTAGGATCACAAAAAGAAAACATTTTATAACGTTTTAACTGTAATTTAATATTCACTATTAATTATATTAATCCATAATATTACATAGATACTTAAGTTAATAGTATACAATACTTACATAGACTACTTACTAGGAAGCCTTGTGTAGATTATTAAAAAAACTAAGTTAAATAAACATTATCTAATACAATACAATCTATTGTTAGCAGAACTTACATAGTTCCAAATAAAATTTGCGGATTTTCATACTAAAATAATACTTATAATAGAAATATTTAGTGACACTTCCGCTGGAAAAAATCGTTTGATAGCTTTTGATAGATAGAGATGCAGTGTGCACCGTTCTCCCTCCCACATAACATGTAAATAGGAAGTATACAGAATAAACAACACACAAAACAACCCAATCAACCAAAAACGATTCGACACGTGTTTCGTCTCTACACGAGGCGTCCTCAGGAGATGTTAACTCGTCGAGTGCTAGACGGAGAGCATAGATTAGAGTATGTATACAGGAGAACAGAGAGTGAGTATTGTAGTACATATATTGGTCTGTGGACTCTGTAGTGAGTATCTCCCTGTTGCTTATTCTGTATTTCCTGCATGCATGTTAAGGCCTATTCAAACCTGGGCGTTATTCGCTACCACGAGCGATAGAGAAATCTGAAAGGGTATGCGTTATTTTCACTGTTCACACCAAAGCGGATATCTGTACCACGCGCGGTACAGATATTCGTTGGCAACGGTTAACAGGGCGGTGGAACTAGTATCGCCAAACAAGAGAAAATACCGCCTCACTAGGCGGTACAAGTTTCGCTGCAGTTACGCAACTTCATACTATTTACCCATCGAGTTCCGCGTGGTATTTTTCGCTACCCACAGCGGTAGCGAATAACGCTCAGGTCTGAATAGGCCTTTATGGGGGAGAGAGCACAGTGCACTCTCCATCTCTGTCATAAGCACTTTTCCAACTAAAGTGTCACTTAATATTTCTTTTACTATAAGTAGTTTCTATAATAAATTAGTTTTATAAGTCTTGGAAACAATAAATAATAAATATACCACAATATATGTCCTTTAGAATTCAAATTATATATTATAGTTATAAACACATATCTCGGTATTTATTAGTAACAATTCAAGGAGTTTAATAAATCAGTAACAAAATGTTTTCTCTTCTTATCGTTTTTTATTTAACTAGTACTTAATATAACTTATAAGAACTTGAATAATCTGTGAATACATACAATGGTACATAAACTCCTGACCAAGAATAAATTATAATAATAATACTTTTGTATAGCACATAATTTAAAATATACAATAATAAAATAGGATTTGACGTAACATTTACACCGATTGAAAAATTAAAGAATAACCGCAATGATTATATGTACGTTTATATATTTTATTTTGTAATTCATAATAAAATAAGTAAACAAACAAAAGAATCATTTTTATTTTTTATAATAATACTGATGACGGTATAGATGCTATGTTAATATTAAATCTAGGCCTAAGGTTTTTACAAAGATCTTAGGAACTTTACATTTATTCACTAATATAATTATTATTTTTATACTTTACAAAAGTAACTTAACAAAATGTTTTATATACCTACTATAGTTACTTGACTTCGTTTCTGTGGAGAAAGCTTATAATGACTCCTTCGCGACTATCCGTATCATTAACCAGGATAAATTTGTTAATTACCTATTGTTTTCAACTGCGGTATGAGCTACCTTCATTAAAAAAAGTCGTTCAAATCGGGTGACCCGTTTCAGCGGCAAGAAAATTACTTCTTAATTGATTGAACATACTACACTCAATCACATGTTCACTCACAGTTCACTTCTCAGAAAGTAATTCGTTGAATGACATTCATTTCATTCCACAGACTAATATTGATCTGTGTTTCATTCGTTCAACTGCTGTCATTCAAACCTTCCCATTTAAAATATTAATGTTGTAATTTTATTGTGTATTAATTTGTAAATATGTACCAATATTTGGTACATATGGAAGTTTTGGAGGAGCTACCTTCGTTTGGTTTAAATGCACATCTAAGGTAGATAGTATTTTTATGTATATCATAAACATTTTTATTAATTTATAATTCATCATACAAAAAATGATTACATTATACTAATTACAAATAAAATTACAATCGAAAGCGACTAGAATAATTATTGATTACTTAATTCTTTTTACTTTAATAATGTCCCTATGTTATTCTTAATGAAAGTAATATTTACATAAACTTGTAAGGTATCCAGTAATAAAAAAAAAAAACAAAAATATTTTTAAGGTACTAACGCCTGTTTGTCGTGACCAAACACAAACACGCGTCTTCCGGCAGCGTTTTCGGAAGACGAGGTTACGAATACCGTCTGAAATAAAGTAATTTTATCTCTATAAATTGCAAAGAAATAATATTGTACGTATTTAGTTCAATGTTCGCATTATAGACGAATTACTACTTATGTTAGTCCACAAATCCCCATTGAAAATCCCCATCAAATGCATGCTTTAAAAATATGTTTTTTAAAGCACTAACTCGTGTTTATCGTGACCAAACACAAACACGCGTCTTCCGGCAGCGTTTTCGGAAGACGAGGTTACGAATACCGTCTGAAATAAAGTAAATTTATCGCTAAAAATTGCAAACAAATAATATTGTACGTATTTAGTTCAATGTTCGCATTATAGACGAATTACTACTTATGTTAGTCCACAAATCCCCATTGAAATCCCCATCAAATGCATGCTTTAAAACACGTTTTTTAAAGCACTAACTCGTGTTTATCGTGACCAAACACGAACACGCGTCTTCCGACAGGATTTACGGAAGACGCGGTTACGAATACAGTCTGAGGTAGAGTAATTTTTCTCTTTGGAAATTGCAATGAATTAACCACAAACGGTGCAGTTCCTGGAAGTGTAAGTTGATTTCTGCGAAATCTATTGTATTATTGGCCAAATATGTCAGACAATCAACCGGGACCGACGGCTTAACGTGCCCTCCGGAGCACGGAAGCGCTCAGTTGAAACTTGAAAATGGCCATTCAAGTCGTGCACGAATCAACGATTGCCTATCCTTGTTCGATCTTATAGCATCGGTCTAAGAGCATTCAGAAAGCTCTAGGACCTATTAAGAAAAAAATGTTGGTGACCCCTGAATTATTTTCAAATACGTACACATATAATACGTTTAAACGTTTTATGAGACGGCGATTAAAAAAGTAATCTTGCATCACCTTAAACTGTTATCTGGCATGAGAGAGACATAAAAGAAATTGTGAGCGAGTGACAGAGATAGACAATGACATGAAAGATTTTTGATACAAACTGATATTCGATTGATAGGTGTTATGGATACCTTATGAAGTTTAAAACTTTACGAAAATAAAAAACTCCTAAAAACAAAATAAAAATGACATTAATTTCATACAACATAAGGCCTAAACATGTCTACTGGACGGCCAGCATCTTGAGACATAACGACCAAACCGCGTCTATTATTTTCCAAATTTGAATTAAAGTTCGCTGCAGCCATTGCTCTTTCTCTTTCCAACGCGATAATTCTATCTCTATCCAACATAGGCGGGGGTTTGACAGTTGTCAAATCTGCCGATAACTGAGGGGGAGGCTTTTCCGGTTCTTGTGGCAAAGGTATGTCTTTAGGTTTGTTCTTTTCTTCCGATTGATGGGATGGTTCCTTGCTTTTAGTGTCCTGTTGCGCTTTTTTTGATCTTTTCCACTTCATTCTTCTATTTTGAAACCATATTTTTACCTGTCAACAAACAAACAACGTGATAACTACAATATTTACAACTAGGTTTTGTATCGCGTGATAAGACTTACATATGTATCCACCCGGATGTACCAACTGGACACGCAATAAAATAGTCAGTATAACCGTGAGTTTGCAATGCCTAAACATTCACAGGAAAATATAGAGTAATGTAAGTAATAATATGTATAGAGTAGCCTCAGACAAAATAAATATTTTGTCTGAGAGAGTAGCATGTTGCGAGATTCACGAACGACGACAGTGCGAACGTTAATTGTGAGAATGTGTAGAATATGTAATGTGATGTGTGTGTCTTGAATAAATATGTTTTCTTTCTTCTTTCTTTCTTGACAAATCTATAGATTAACGTGTTTATACTCAGTTACAGTGAGACCATTGACAGCAACATATTCGGAAATCTATTCAATAACCTCTACACTACATATATACTAAACGCATTTACCGACAAGTTCCAGCATGTCGATATTTTTGATGACAATATGAACATTATTTCTGCTAGCTTAAGATTATTTCTTAGTCATAGTTAATACCAACTATTAATATTAAAATAGTTTGCGCTTTGGTTTAGGCTGTAAGCATTCTATTGTTTTGTAAGCATAAATAAATAAATATAGTTTGCAGTGGGGACGCAAAACTTAACAAAACTAGTTGTGAGATTAATTATCTTAAACAAATTTCAAAACATTACATGTTTAATGTTTTTTGGTGCAAACCAGGGGTTAGTAATAAATAGTCAGTTTAGAACGAATAATTCGCTAAATGTTGGCTGAATGCGTACGAATACAAAACCATTTATAAAAAAAAACTAAATTGCCATGTTTTCCCGCCAAAAATCACGTCACACGTCGTAAAACCTCGAACACACGTTGAGCCACTGAAAACACTAGAGAATTAATCTTAAAAGCCCACATTTGCGCCCCAAGCAATAACATTTACGGCGGTACAACCTCCGACCCCCATATAATCTTGTGTAGCGTTTTGTAAGCTCAAATCCGGGCATCTCTCAACTTGACAGGTGCTTTCCCACCATTTCACATCCTGTCAAAATAGGCTGTTTTAGTGGCGACGCGGGAAGGGTGAAAATTTTGTAACCTTTATGACTGCTTTTTTTGTAGGATAACTTCAGAACATTTAGTTGTTGTGTTCAATTACTTTAAGTTATGGTGCCTACCACATTGTAACCTAACTTTTGATTTGTCGTCCTGATACCCAAATTTTGTAAAGTCCGTTGAAATATTGTCCTGTTCTAGGTACATTAGCACTTATTGATTTTCGCATATGGACTCAGACACAAAATCACACATATTATCTCCGGTGTTACAAGTTTTTTATCAGTCTGGCATTTTAGGAGGACATATTACCTACTCTAAAGGGAAAAACATCAAATAATTGTCAGACACCAAAACTGTCTGATAATTATTTGCTTTATTTATATAAGTCCTTTTTTAGAACCTTGGGTGTGATATGTGAGTAGGTTAATATTTTAACGGTATCGTATACCGAATATAATGCCAATAATAATAATAGTGCAAACGTTAATAATTATTGATACTTATAGTTGGTAGCGTTCGAACCAGCGCGCATAGTAACGTGGCGATTACATTATGCATGACATTTAGGCAAGTAATATCATCATTCATCAGCATCGTCAGCCGGAAGACGTCCATTGCTGGGCACTGCTGAACATATGCCTCCCCCATAACTCATCATTGTGTCCACATTGAGGCATGCACGTAACTTAGTTGCAATCAATTGTTGATCAAAATCAAAAAAATGGCGACTTGACAATGTCAATGTCAGTTTTGACAACTCCAGTTTACAGACTGCAGCCGTGCGATTCTCAAGAGCAAACATCGTTGCATCTTTGACAACACCCGTGAAGCAAATGACGAGATGACAAGAAACGTTCGAAAAACAAGGATTACTCGTAATGAAGATTTGACATCCGTGAGCTCGTCGACGAGCTCGTTAGACGGATCATTAGAGAATCGCACGGCTGAAATGTTCTCATTAGTGACATTAATTCGTAATTTTTATTTCGATCAACATTTCAATTCAACTGAGATATTTAGGTACCTAATATTTTTACCTGGGTCTCAGTAAGCATCAGACTGGTCGCCACTTCGAATCTCTTCGGCCTGGACAGATATTTGTTCATACGGAACTGCTTCTCCAACTCCAGGAGCTGTTGGGAGGTGAAAGCAGTGCGCGGTCGGCGGGTCTTGCCGAGGAGGGCGTGGGGGGCACCTGGGGAAGAAATGAGAGAGATTTAATATTAACATAACACAACTATTCGTTTTTATATACCTACTTGATAGGCAAGTCTTGGACCACTGTCTCATTTGATGGTCAGTGGTGATGCGGTCGAAGGCACCACACTAGATCTACGAGTATAAGAAGGGCAAGTCGTGCGCTTATGGTAAGCACTACGCTTGCCCGTGACAGTTACTGTGTACACCCAGAACGTAGACTTATAGGTTTGCACTGCACTCGTCACCCTTAGACATTGGGTTTTGAATCTCTTTCGCCCAGTAATTTATCTTACTATAGTGCCCTTCACACCCTAACACAGTAATGTTTGCGCACTATCACTTCGCGGCAGAATATCTGGCACTGCGGTGGTACCCACCAAGATGATCTGGCACAAGAGGGCTACCACCTAGTAAATCGGGTTTCCTTGCCTTTTATGATTCGAATCTCGACAGCGAAAGGAACAATCTTTAACTCCGTCTCCTCACAGATAAAATAAGACAACTACAGTGCACAAATTAGTATAGCTTGTTCTTCAACCTGTTGTTTCACAAAGTTAAAAGCGAATCGTAACCCTACAGGCTCTACGAATCGTAACTCGACAGGCTCTACGAGTCGTAACCCTACACGCTCTACAAGTTTTAACCTTACAGGCTCTACGAGTCGTAACATTACAGGCTCTACAATTCGTAACACTACATGGTCTACGAGTCGTAAGTCCATAGACTCTGCGAGTCGTTACTCTACAGACTCTGCGAGTCGTAACCCTACAGATACTCTGCGAGTCATAACCCTACAGCCTTTATGAGTCGTAACCCTACAGGCTCTACGAATCGTGACCCTACGGTCCGCATACGATACCTGGGCGGTCTACGATAGGCTAAATTTTTTATATTTTGTTGTTGTGAACCACGACAGTAGAAGACTAAGCTGTTACTATACTAAGTATAAAAGGGTAGTTGAACCAGTCAAAAATAAATGTCAATGTAATGTTAGTAGTTGGAGCAAATAACTCAATAAAAAAAACTAATATGCATTGGATTAACTTTATTTTGAATAAACAAAATATGTACAAAAGTCACGTGACCAAAAATGGAAGTAGCTGCGGAAATGAAGTCATAATGGCAAAAACATGATAGTGTCGTGCCTTATCAAAAGATTCAGAATCAAGCAATTGAGAGAAAGCGCCTAATATTATTGCTTTTAAACTAAATACAAACTAGGTCAAAGGACAAACTGTTGATCCATATACACGGTTATAACGGAAACTGCAAATAATAAGTTTGTTATACATTTTTAATATTAATTAAATACCTAAGTTTATAATAATATATAATAATAATATATGAATATTATAAAATAATATTCAATAGTAAATTCGTTTTTTTCTGTTGATCATTTTTGTAACACATTCCTTTTTATGAATGAAAAAGGATCTTGACAGACATACAGATGAACAGACGGGCAACAAAGTGATCCGATAAGGTTCGATTTGTCCTTTTAAGGTGGAAGACCCTACATAGAACAAATTATGAGGCAAAAATGTAGGTTTATTTTTGTAACTGTAGAATTATACACTTTTTTCAACCAGGTAGTTAGAGGTCAGTTTTGTAACTACTGTTTTGTTTAAGTCACGTGGATGCATTACTAAAACTTGATAACACGATTGACGAAAAAAAAAACAAAAATAATGTTTTATGATTTAATACACTTAACTGACTTCGTGCACCATTGTGAGCTTCAACGGTTAATAATCCACCACTACTACACGTCAAAACATAAGAATAAATACAAAAAGAATATAAATTATAATAGTCATTGTTGGTTTTTTCCCGCCATCTGCATGTTCAAGCAACAAACAACCTCCAAACAAGCAAAACGAATTATAATCACAACACTGTTTTTGCCTTAGTGACGTCATACACGTTTGATATTGAGGCCGCCATTGAATAATGTTTAGTCCCGTTTTTTAAAGTTGAAATAAAAACTTCATTTTTTTAGTTTAGAGTATTTTAAAAATTATTCAAATATATGCTAGGTGTGTATTTCGGTGTCCTGATTAACTTAACGTGCAATAAAAAAGGTCAACAACCCTATTGATTCTGTGTCTATGAGACAATTCATTCTGCGGCAAAACCCCTAAACTATCGCAAAGTTTTTATAATAATAATAATAATAAAATCGTTTATTTTGACCATCTTGGGCCATAAGTTCTTAACAACAATCACAATTAATTACATTATGTACATAAAAAAAATCCAAATAATTATATTTCATTCAAATTAGATAAAAATTAAATTAAATAACATACACAATTAAATTTATTAGGTACCTATACAAAATTAAATTAATAAGAATTGTGATTATTTATGTATTAGTCAGTACATGAAACATGCAGCAATGGTTCAAGTACTGACAGTCAAATCTTTCAGCAAATACCTTCAGGATGCTATTAGAGCTGGCCCTAACCCTGCGCACCAGGGATGTGCACCGTTTTCGCATAGTCGCATAAAAGCAATCGACACGTGATTCAGTACAGTGCTTTATATGGCATTTAAACTAGGTCATAGGTTATAGTCATTCATCTACCTTGGTGAATCTTAGATAGGTATACAAACATCATTATCAATATCAATATCTATTAGTAGTTCTGCGAACTTAGCTAGCACAGTCTTATCAGCGGTAATTTGATGCAGTCTGAGCTATCAGCCAGCAGATTTCAAAATATAGAAAAAAATTACAGAATATTTATTTCGACAAGACCTTGATCAATTAACCTATTATCTCGGCAACCACATGGCCAATTCATTCGAAATTCCTCTTTAAATTCAGGTGCCTAATGCCAAAATCGTATCAAAATCGATCGTTAATATAGCGCTGCAGCAAACCCTTTTTATGAAAAGTACAACGCCCCCTCCACTCAAAATCGCTGAATAAATATACTGAATGTTAAGAACATGCATACCAAGTCTCGTCAAGATTAGTTGTGCGACCTGTACAGGAGGACCCCTAACAAACATACAGATGAGTCAGTCAGTGTGGCCAGTTAAAGCAGAGACGCTTTGCTCGCTCGGTCAGTTACTGAGGTATCCTGCTGTCAAAGTTGAATCAGTGCTGCCATTATAAAATACTATAATGCATTGGGTAAAACTTTTAAGCTACTTTACCAAATGTGCCGTAGGAATCATGTGTCACCAGTCTCTCCTATTAATACATTTAGATAGATTCCGTGTAAGAAAACCTGCTTTAGTCCCCGGCATAAGGTTATACAGATCTATGTATATCCTCTTACAAAGAATGTCGTAAAACGACTAAGGAATAAGATGACTATAGTTTCACTTCCTAATGGGAATGCAAAGACCATACATTGTGGTTTATGTTTTATGCACCTCTAGGGACCCTTCCTTTGGAGGATGTTCGTGTTTTATATGTGGGAGTAGATAGATCTATTTCAAACTAAAAACTCATAGAACTAATCTATATCTTCTCTAATCTGAACCTCTATTTCTCCTGGTTACGATATCACTTGAGAAAGGATGGAACAATCTCGCTAATTCTTTTTTTATAATTACTGTCAAGAGAAGCTTATGAAAGAAAGACCAAAAAAAGATGGGAGGTCACGCGTAGGCCGAAGGCTGATCCTACTACGTGAATGAAGCCGCGGGCAGTCATTAGTACTCGTACATATATAAAAATGAACCCCTATTTCCAGTCCAGTATCTACTTCTTTCGGTCTTTCCGAACTACGCATGAAAGTTCAGATAAAAAATACTACACTTGAACAGTTTGACCAACTGAAAGCAAGTTTATACCGATGGAGTGCATTTGATCTGAGAAAATTAGTTACAAACCAGAGTTATATAAATGTGTATACACTAGCGGCCTTATTAATAAACTTGTAGTAAGCCCGGATTAGTTAAAACATCTATCTGTCAATTTTTCGCTTGCAGTAAATGTCATGCGTGAAAGCAAGACAAAGCATGTTACGCCTAATCTATGTTTACGCAACGTTTATTAATAAAGGCCTAAGTGTACGCGCGACATGGATTAGCACTTTTTTGTACGTACATATGGTGTACGCGCCGCGCGACACGCGACGAGTTAATTACTGCCAGGAGAAGGTTTTTATGAAATAAAATGGTCAGTCAATCGGGGACCATTTTGGCAATTTGGATCGACCCCTATCTCGGGGCTATACAAAATTGAGCTTTCAGTAAATGTAAGAGCGTGATGGAATCCACATTATGATAATTTCACCTGGCTAGCTACCACCCTAACGATTGATTATATAGGTACTTATATAATACAAGTACAATTTGAAAAATCTAATACCGACTTCCATTCTATTCAGTTATTGGAGTGTCACTCAAAAACGAATTAACCGAATTTGATGAAATTTAAATGGGGGAATCACACGGGAAGCACCAGCTTTTAAACAACAGAAGAATTTTGAGAATCGGTGTTCACCCTAGCGAAAGTTATGACGTGACAAACATAAAAAAATACAGTCGAATTGTATACCTCCTTATTTTTGGAATCGGCAGAAAAGTAAAGAAATGTGTCAAAAAAGACATGAATCCCAAACGTTTTTTAAATGTGTACCTAGTTAAAAAAATGTGATAAAAATCTTAGGTTTAAACCTGAGCCGTTTGGCTTTATGCAATACTTTTAGGTCTCAAGTGTCGAAACAACTACACACCAGTATTTAAAAGGCCCACACTGAAAACCATCTAAAATAAAAAAGCTAAACCGCAACTGTCATAGTTAGAGCAATTTTAGCAGAAGTTACCGCCAAACTCGTCCCATTTCTTACAAAACTTCAATTTCTATCTTTCAACTAGTCCCCTCCCTAAATACGGCCAACCCAAACCCCCGGTTTTCCAAACTCCCCCGTTTTCCGATAAAGCGAAGACAGACGTTATTTATACCACAAGCTGGCAACTCTAACAGATTGGCTGTTGTTGCAGTCAGAGGGAAAGATGCTCTACCTTGTTTTCAAATGTAGGTCACTTGATATTCGCTGGGTTTAGCAGGAAAAAATGCTGAGAGGTTTAAGAACAGCACGCGGAGGAAGGCGCTACTGATTATTTTATATTAGTACCTAACAAACTCTTTTTGATATATAAATATACACAGAAAACATTTTATTAAATAGGTAAGTAGATAGCTCATGCTCATGTGCTCATACCATAATAAGTTACACAGATTTTTACGCGTTATATTATAAACTATAGTATTAAATATAGTTATGAATTTTTTTACGTCGTAAGTAAGAAAAATAATTTTATATTCAAAATCTTATACACATTTTATGGAAGCTTAAACAGAGTTTTTGCACTGTATATATAAATCTATTATATTCTATAAATCTATTATATCTATTATATATAATTTAGGTTTATATATATAAACAATATATATATATATATATATATATATATATATATATATATATATATATATATAAACCTAAATATCAGTCCTAGATTTAGACGAGTTTACAATATATAGTTGTGATTGAATAATTAATATTCTAATAGCCCTATTATGCATTTGCATTCAAAATTATAGGTACTACACATACTAAATTCAGAATTATATAATATAATAATAAAACATCCAAGTTTATCTTCTTTATGACAAAGATATCAAGCAACGCGTTTGTTTTTGAATACATGTATTAGACTAGACATTAAGCAATCTTTTATAATTATAATAAGTTTAAGTTTGACATATAAAACATTAGTTTTATCTGTGGTTGACGTAATGCAACTATTAACTTAATACTTAAGATCATTGATTTATATTTGTTTAGCCAGTGCTTTATATAAAGTAATTTACTTGTCAAAGAACAAATTTCACGTTCTCACAGCTTGCCAAAATGGCAAGCAACGATCAATACCGAAGTGGAGCAACCTCCGTCCCCTACGAGATTTATGGAGGGTGCGGACGGAATACAAGCGGCGCATTACTGATTCTTTAATCTTGTACGCTGTAACGATTTGTATATGGCTTTTAGTATATATTAGCAGTGCTTTTGTTGATTTAGTATCTTTTGTTCTTTGGCGTAGGATATAAGAAGGGACGGAGAATCGAGGACAGTATGGTATTGGCTTAAGAGTTTTTTTTATAATGGCTCCGCATGCTTTGTACAATTAATCTATGTATATAAAAATAAACTCCTATTTCTTCTGGTCACGCTATAACTTGAGGACAGATGGAACAATCTCGCAAATTATTTATTTATTGTGTTAATTATTGTCAGGAGGTTTTTATGAAAGAAAAACCAAGGGAAAATGGGAGGTTAAGGCAAGTCCGAAGGCCGTAGTCGCTAGTATACTTATAATAAGTCGCACGCCGGGGCCGTAGCCGGGGAGGTAGGATTCCCTGAACACAGACATTTACACATTACAAACACCCAAGAGTTGAGAACAGTTCACAGCATCACACAACTATTTGCTAGGGATCGAATCTGGGATCACGCGTTTTGAAGGCAGTCAATATCCGTCTTGAAGCGCTCGCAGCGGAGCTTGGCGATCTCAATCGATCAACAAGATAAGCAACGCTTGCTGCGGTCAGGAGGTGGATGGGTGTGTGCTAGTGGCATTGTTCATCTGAGCGCTTCCGTGCTTCGGAGGGCACGTTAAGCCGTCGGTGTTGGATGTTTGTTCTCGTTTGGACAGCAGTTGTTAGGTTAAAGGCATTCTGGCGGCCGGAAAATTTACCAATCCTATCTACCAAGCCGTGCGTGGTGGATTATGGCCCAACTCCTCTCTCTGAGAGAAAGGCTTAAGTTTCAGCAGTGGGAATATAATGGGCTGATCATGACTACCGTCTTATCTATAGGGTCTTATCTTATCTATAGGGTCTTATCTTATCTATAGGACTATCGTATCTCTACAAGTGTTATAATATTTGCTGACTACATACTATCTATTATTGCAAATTAAACCAAACTATATATATAAATCTCACATTATTATTTTATTTTAATATCTTAAATACTCAAATACCCAAATACTCAAATACCTACTCAAATACTCAAATACTCATTTATTCATAAACTTGTTTACACGTCAAATTCATTTTGGATCAAGTAGAGTAAATTTATTACATAACGAAACTGTATACACAATAATATACAGTGTCCTCAAATAAAGACATGCTCAATAGTAAAACTTTATAATTGTAATAATATAAATAGGTACCTATATATTGTGCAGGTACAGTTATACTTATGTTTGTCAACATTTCAATCAATAATATAAATAACAACATAAAATTAAACTGGAATAATACAGTTGCATAATTTCAATTGAATAAATTAATTCAATAAACAATTATTTAAATGTCATAAATTCGTCAAAAGCATAGAACGTTTGCTCGATAATCCAGCGTTTTAATTTTAATTTAAAACATGCTAAACTCGATGCAGCAGTGATATGAATGGGAAGCTTTTTATACACCGCAGGTCCCATCACATATAGGATACAGGTAGGTCCCATCATATCTTAGGAATACTTACAGCTAGTTACAGAGTTAGGTAATGTACCTATGTAGGTGCTGATGGCCATTTAAAAATTTCCACAAATAGCAAGCGATATATGTCATAATGAAAAAAAATATATATTTAAACTGTAAATAGCAGCCAGATATACTAGAAATAGAAAATAAGTATATTTGAACTTAAAAATATTAAAGTGACGTTTATATAACACACAGAAATATATATAATCCTCAAAAAAAACTGCCTAATAAAAAAAATACTGGCCGCTTAAGCTGGCTAGTAGAAATCAACTTTATAGTTTTTCGCTAAGTTGTTGAAACTCCTGGCTGCTCTTAGGAGATAAGAATTTCTTCTATAACAGGTTTTCACTGATGTAACATCTATCACGCAAGGCCTACGACATGAGACATATGGCACACGAAATTATTTGCTCTATATTAAAAACAGGCATTTATTGTTACGAATTTTCCATACACACTCATGTAGGATCAATCGAAAACAAATATGAATGGCAGTACATCTGAATGACGGTCATCAATGAATCGATTCCCAGAACTACCCATCGATTTCCGAGCGAATGATTATTTTTATCAATGAATCGATTCCCAGAAACATCGATCGATATCCGAACTTTTTAAAACAAGCATCGTTAAAAGTTTATTACCAAACTAAATGGTATTTACACGACAAAATCCTCTGAGTATCCAGAGAAAAGTCACGTAATGTAAATATAACAATAATAAGTATTGATTTTTCGGAATTAGCCCTTGAGCACGAAGCGATGTTTGCCTTTAGAGGTAAAAACCACGTCGGGTAATGTATTTTTAAATATTTTTAAACGTTCAAAATTGGTGGCTGTATGCGCGCGATGACTTTTGCTTCGTGGTGGGTAATGAAATGTTGAGTGGGTGTTTTAAAACTTTCCTTAAGTCGATATACGTAGCATTTCTTTTTAGTTTGTGGCTGATGCCGTCCATATATACATATAAATTACTAGCCGCCCCGCCAGCGGCTTCACTCGCTTGGTCTTGGTATAGAGGTAAAAGTGCCGTTTTGGAACCTCGAGGTCCTGGGTGTATCCCCGGGTTGGACAGTTACTGGCTTTTTCTGCCCAATAAATTTTGAAGGAGTGCCCTACAAACTTAGGTCCAAAAAAGAACCCCCCTGCAAAATTTTAAACTTTTAGCAGTCGCAGTACCGAAGTTCCATACAAACTATCAACCCCAAAAAACCCTTAGGGGTTGAATTTCATAAAATCCCGTCTTAGTGAGCACCTACGTCCTAAAAAGAACCCCCATGCAAAATTTAAAACTTTTAGCACTCGCAGTAATGAAGTTTCATACAAACTATCAACCCAAAAAAAAAACCCTTAGGGGTTGAATTTCATAAAATCCCGTCTTAGTGAGCACGTCTACGTCCTAAAAAGAACCCGCATGCAAAATGTGAAACTCCTAGCACTTGTAGTTTCTGAGATTTCGTGATGAGTGAGTGACCTTTCGCTTTTATATATATAGATAGATATACGGCCGATACATGCCGAGAAATTTCAAAAAATAGTAGTAAAATTATGTACCTAACTACTTATATAAATAAAAGAGAAATCAAAGAACCACTTGAAAATAGTCTTGGTTTTTATAAGAAAAATATGTCAAGAGTACATATCAATTTCAAAAGAGTGATTGTTTAATAATTATATATAATAAAGTTACATAAACACAAAAGCGGTCTAAAGGTTTTTTAATTTGGAAAAAATTAGGACCTGACAAAGAGTTTAATCTGTTTCTGTCTTTGTTCGTGCCTAATAATATTTTGTTTATAACCCGCATCAACTCTATTTTTTTCTGCTCGACTAACATCAATTCGAGCAGGGATATGCTGAAAAACAGCGCAGTGAGTACATGTCTAAATGTAAACACTGCAAACGCTGAGCATAGCCCTATTGCCCAGACATTGTATACAGCATTAAGATACCAAGATACCAGATAAGTAGTTACTTTTTCTGATCTGGTAACAAATTGTTCTTTTTAGTCCTTTGCTTTGTGTTCGAAAAAATATGTACCAGACTGAAAGGGTCTTACTGTCTCTGTATTATAATTACAGTATCTAACATCTGTGTAAATTGTATTATGTATTAATATGGAGCAATAAACTTTTTACTATTATTATTATAAAGTTTTTTTTGGTGGCCATCTTGATAGCATTTTGTTTATATAAAAAAGAATGCACGAACTCCGAAAAAACCAGTATCTAAAAATATAGGTAAAAATGTAAATAGTTTTGTAGTGAGACAATGGCAAAATACAGTATTCATTGGTGTCCACTTCGAATATTCGGGAAAAGAACATAAAACCATACAGCCCGATCCTCGGAAGAATAACAGCGCATGGAATTCGGACTAAAATAGAACCGAGTACTCTATAGTTTATTCATTTAATGTCAAATAGCAAATCATAAGGTGTGAGTGAAACAAAACATGGGTGTTTGTTTTAATGATTTTTGAACGTGTCACAAGCAAAAAATGAGCAATGTCAATTGGTTACCTTTGGTTATCTTATAATGCTAACAAATACAAAAGTTCTATCGAATACGTCAATATACTTTAAGTCGGCTATCTACTTAATTTTGTAGTTTTATGTTAATCCCATAGTTCGAGAATAGAAAATGAGGTTGGATCGTCACTATCCAAAAATTAAGTTGTGACAACCTGCATGATAACGAAACAAAATGGTATTATATGTCTCTTTCTTACGCACTATTAACATCGTAAGTAAAAAAAGATAGGCCTAAGCATTTCATTTCTGATTTTAGCCCGGCTTCCACGCCCTGTTATTGTTCCGAGGCCAGATCCATTCAAAAATGACAGATGCGTTCCGATCCACGCACGAGTTTATCGCTTGCGCAAACAACGCCAAATGTCACTAATACAATCCTATTAGGTCTAATTGATAATTATCATTTTTATAGGCTTAGCGGCGCGGTTTGATAAATGTAGGATTGTGGTAATTTCGTTGAGTGATTCCATGTTTTTGTTTTATTAATTTTTTGGTGCTTGGGCGTTGTAATTTTTCCGATTAGAGATTTTTTGATGCCGAGTTATGCTTCACATGCTTGAATTTGTGTTATCTAGGTATACTTTTCAGAACATAGGTAATATTTCATGCAAATTACGTTTAGAACGTTTTTGGTAAGCTCTTTTAGAACATCAAATGATATACATATACCTATATTAGGATATTAGCATATCAATAATTTACTAGCTACAAATATTTTAGGAAAAAAAAAGAAATAAGTTAAATTAAAACATAATTTTTACTAAGTATATATCACTTATCTATTTATAAAGCATAAAGCAGTTAAATTATGTTTGATGTAAAATAAAATGCATTTTCTACCGACATCCAAAAAAAGGAGGAGGCAGGTACTCAATTCGAATTGTATTTTTTTATGTTTGTTACCTCATAACTTTCGACTGGGTGAAATGATTCTCAAAATTATTTTTTGTTTGAAAGCTGGTGCTTCCGTGTGGTCCCATTTAAATTTTATCAAATTCGGTTCAGTAGTTTTGAGATACACTCCAATAACTGAATAGAATGGAAGTCGGTATTAAATATTTTCAAATTTTACTTGTACCCATTTTAGATATCATGTTTCATAGCAACATTTTATATTTAATATATTTTATTTTTATTTTTCATAGTTTCATAGTTTCAGACTTGCCTGTACTGACCTATTTAAATGGCCCATCCTGTATATTGGCATAATTATGCGGTTAAAAATACTAGGAAATATTAAATAAAAATAAAATAGGTAGTTATACTATATGTAGGCACAAAACTACTCTATAATCGAGTATCTTTTTCACGAAATTTTATATTATATTATAAGTACTTACATAAATTAAATATATTTTATATTGTTATTCACAAATGAAAGAAGAATACTCTAGATTACATTGTAATTTTGAATATAAAAACTAACGTGGGTTTCACTCATTTTTAATTAGAAATACGGGATTACTCACGTAATATTTATCGGATAGGTCCGACTATAGTTTCGACCACATTTGGTGGTCTCACGTGCTAAGCGAGACGTCATCGACGCGGGCGTCCCGAACACTCCTTGAAAAAGACCACCAAATGAGGTCGAAACTATAGTCGGACCTATCCGATAAATATTACATGAATAATCCCGTATTTCTAACTAAAAATTAATTGTAATTGTTAAATATTAATCACCAATTTGAAATCTCAAATGTTCCCCCTTCCGCCGGACAATAGGGTAAGCGTACCATTAAAGAACCAGCATGGGACTAAAGTAGGGTGACACGTATCACAAATGACCCTCGGTTGGTCCATAATAATAAAAAGGGACATGCGATTCAACTGCTACACTTGCTGATTTAAAAAGTGTGACAATTGCGAGGTGTGTCTGTTTATTTGTTTACTGCAAGTGTTTTATTCCTAAGTATTTTTATTGATAAGTGAAAGTATGACCTAATTTTATGAGTGCTGTGGGGGCAAGGATTGCTTACGCCGCGGTTTGCGTTTGCGCACCGCCGCCCGCACCATGCCCACACAGTCGTCTCCCCGCTTTTGTCGCGCAACATTGTCCTTATATTTCAATAATAAAAAGTGTTAAATTGGAACATAGTTTTTTGGCCTTACAAAGTAGATCCTACATCATAGGTAGTTCTATACGCATAGGCAGTCTTCCACCTGCTAACCATCCCCAGGTCCCGAAAAGTGCTATACTATGAAGAAATAATGTCAGGAAGCATAAATTCCACACAAAAAGTGGCCCTTCAAACGAAAACGACGTATGATTCCAAATACGAATTACTTCCGAGGTTACAAATAGACATGTTCGGTGATTGGTTTAAATTCAGAAGGAAAGCAGGGATTGGTCCACGCGCGTGCTGTAACGTCTACTATGACAGCTGAGTCATAGCGGCGTGAACGATGTTATTAATTTAGCACGACTTTTATTAGGTAATTTTTTAAGGCAGTAACTCTTCCTGACATTATTTCTTCGTAGGTGCTATAGGACTTTACAATATTTGAAGGTACTCAATTAGTTTAAATGTAGACTAGCTCGTGACATTTTAAAATGTTGGTCGGTTTTGTTTGACTTTAAGAGGTAATATGAGAGACCACAAAATCATCTGGTACTTCTTTGGCCGTCAATCCGTGCAAACCTCTATTCCCCGATTTTGTCTCTAGCGCTAATATTTATTTATATGACATATAAATAAATATTATTTCTTCTTCTGTGTTCTGTGATCTTCGATCTTGTTCATCAAAGACATACATGCTTTAACGTGACCACTAGCATGTGCCTTTTGTTCATTTTCTACTGACTTCCAAAAAAGGAGGAGGTACTCAATTCGACTGTTTTTTTATTATGTTTGTTTCCTCATTACTTTCCATAGGGTGAACCGATTCTTAAAAGTCTTTTTTTGTTTGAAAGCTGATGCTTCCCGTGTAGACCGATTTAAATTTCATCAAAATTTGGTCCAGTATTTTGAGTTACCAATAACTGATTTTTAACTAAGTAATAGAATGGAAGTCGTAATTAAATTTTTCAAATTGTACTTGTTATTAGATTTATTAATATATTACCACGTTAGATGCCTTTCAAAAAGTACCGAGCCAATTGAACGGACATTTTTGACATAGGTGGACAATCACCTATAAAAACACAGGTACTTTCCACAGATATTATATTCTTGTACTTTAACCGTTTACCGCACGTTCCAGAAACGAGGTAGTAACTAATGTAGTTTAAAGTCTTCTGCTGCATTCTTCCAACATTGACAGTAACTATATGATTATATAATGACTAAAATGATCTGTTACACATCTTTACACAAAACAATACATAGCAAAAGACGCGTTAAACAACCTACACAATATACCGTCGGGTCCCACTAGGGGGCGCAATCGAATTACGCTGATTGGCTAAACGCGCGCGGCCAAGCGACTAACGTTATTGTATGTATGAGACATGGACGGGAATGTAGGAGCTAAAATTGGGTGCACTTACCTACTCGCCAGACTATTCAGAAAATGACAGTTCTGCTTATTCTACTTTTTTTTTCTTTATAAGTAGATTCGTACGTGTGTACATTTGCCATTCTTCTTATTACTTATTTTAATAATTCATAATTCCTGGCTTGTCGATTTATAATCAATTAGTCAGAATCAAGGCACAGTCGCATATATAAATCTATCAATAAGTTACAATCAATAGTTATCAATAGTTTTCCTGTCTTAGTCACTATCTAGTAAAGTGGATTTACTAAATATCATTATTTTCTACCGACTTCCAAAAAAGGAGGAGGCACTTAATCCGACTGTATTTTTTTTATTTTGTTTCCTCTTATCTTTCGACTGGGTAAACCAATTCTCAAAATTCTTTTTTGTTTGAAAGTTGGAGCTACCCGTGTAGTACCATTTAAATTTCATCAAATTCGGTCCAGTAGTTTTTGAGTTCCACTCCAATAACTGAATAGAATGGAAGTCGGTATTAAAGTTTTCAAATTGTACTTGTATTTAATCAACTTTTTTTTTAATATGAAATAAAATTTTAAACATAACTTTAGTGTTCTAAACAAATGAATCAAAATCTTCTAAAAGTTATATAAACGATCAGCAGTCTTACATTTTGATTTTTTAAATATTTAAGTAGGTATATCAGTCTATTGCCGGTTAATGGGGGATCCCAATAATCTATCTATCGACAGTTTTCCTTACTACCGATAGAAATATGACATAACGTCCATACAAATAGTGTCAAATGTCTATCTCTAGTAAACTAAACCGGCGATAGATAGGTTATTGACACCGGCCGTAACTTGTCAAGTTATCTGTATTTCTCGAGCTTTAGAATATCTTCTGTGTTTAGAAGAAATTTATAAAATTCTTTGAAATTGTATTTTATTTTGATCACTGACGAATCCGTTTGTAATAATTTTTTGTGTAATTATTGAAAATATTCTTTTGACTTTCGACTTAATGCGTAGTAATGCAAAAAAAATTCAATACTTTCGTGTATATATGAGCATTCAGTATTTAAAAATTGGCAATTGGTAATTAGAAAGCTACAAATAAAACCCCGCCCGGACGCTCCCCGGACGCCCTGTAAACTAGGATAATGCGGGGAAACCCGGACGGATGGCAACTCTATCTCCATATCATAAAATATAGATTTATGCAATATCCTATCCCCCAATTTCCTCTCTAATTCTTAAATAAATAAATAAACATAATCATTTATTGCCGCCAATGTAAAAACATTTCACATTATCAACAAACTTATAAATTATGATGAATATATAAACTAAAAGGTAACATACATACCAATATTACTTAATCCTTCCTATATCGTGATAATTAAAACAAAAGATTTGACGAAACTGACGTATATTTACGTCTCTGGGATGCAAAGGATTAAATAATTATATCTTAGGGCAATAGGGGTAAACGCAGCATAAAAAAACTAAACTAAACATAAACTCACAAAAACAACAAGTAATGCTAATATTCTTTTAATGTATTCAATACTAGCAATACTAAAAATGTTCTCTTAATCAAAATTCAAAAGGTGCCAAATGTCACAAGGCTAAACTAAAAAGATTAATTTTCCGCCCTTGCAGACACAAAAACAAACAAATTAACAAACAATAAATACGTCTACCCCCAATTTATCGCTATTAAACTAATCACCCTTATAAATATTAAACTACCCTTAAAATCCTTCGCGTAGGGGTGGTTTTTATGGGTGATTTCTGTAAGTGGCGACATATGATTAGCTTGTTACAAATGGTTACAGTTAAGTTGAAATTTGGAGGGGTTTCGTTAAATTGGTTCATTTTGTACTAGAAACTATTCGTTTACGAAATAATATATGTGCTTTTTTCGCCATAATGATAGTTATATTAAACTGCATAAAAAACGTCATTTAATACAGCGCAGAACAGCCTTGCGATTCTCTAGAGCACAAACATCGTTGCATTTGACAACATCCGTGAAACAAATGACGAGATGACAAGGAACGTTCGAAAAACAACCTTGTGTACAAGGACGATATCTCATAATGTATTGGACATTGGTCAGCTCGTCGACGAACGCAACGACGAATTAATTAGAGAATCGCACGGCAGGGCAGCCGTGCGATTCTCTAAGCGCAAACATCGTTACATCTTTGACAACATCCGTGAAACAAATGACGAGATGACAACAAGAATCGGTGCAAAACAACCTTGTGAACAAGGGTGATATCTCGTAGACATCGGTGAGCTCGTCGACGAACGCAACGACGAATCATTAGAGAATCGCACGGCATACTACTATTCCAGGGATTGCGACATGTGTGGTTGAGTCTATACTATATTTGTATGAATGTGAAATGAATATTTATTTGCTTCAGTTTTGGGTACAATATTGCATAGTTGTTAAAGCACATAATACAAGTCCAACAAAACTCTACCTAAACGGCGTGCAAATGTTTTATACAAGAATGATACTTATGTGATTTTAGAATCTACACAAACATAATAAAAAAATTAAACAGGCAGTAAACTAAAAATAATACGAACTGATTTTAGATATAATAATTAAGAATGTCAATTGATATAATTGTTTGATAAGTCACTTCTGTCAATTAATACAAATAAATGTCAAACCTTAATATATAATTACCTATGTCAGATTTTTATCATCTAAGAAGTCCTTTATAGAGTAATGAAATTTTTTCAATAAGAAATCAAATAAATTATTTTTAGAAGGATTTAGGGCAACTCCCTTGATATTGTCAGGTAAAGTATTGTACACTATAATCGCCATACAACTGGCATTCCGTTTGGTAAGCAGTAACCGTTGTATTGGCGTGTATAATTTGTAAGGATGTCTACTCTGACAAGCTCTTTTTATGACCTCACAGTGTTTTTCGAATAGGTGTGGTTGTGTACTCAGCATCCCCTTTTCTGTCGTTATTACTCTAGATTCAAAGGTAGCCTGAAAAAGATAGCTTTAAGCAGTAAGACCACCTAATGATAAACTGTTTTCTGCTATATAACTGGCTTGATAATTTTATTAGAATGAGTTCACTATAAATAATATAATATATCAATTTATAATAGTTATAATATTAACATTTCTTAAGAGGATTTTTTATTTCGAAGTAATATATATATTTTTTAAACTTAATACGAGTAAAACTGAAAAAAATCAAAACGTAGGGGCATAGCAAACAATGTGTTGATTGCATGAAAAAAAAATCACTGAAAGCGGACAATGTTAAGAGGTAGAAAAGAGTTTTTTTCTTTCAGTATTGACAAGTACTAAAGTTATGTTCATATACGCTTTAAAATCGTGAGGTCAACTCAACAAGTGTGGTGTGTCAACAGCCCTATATACTAAAAAACGGCAGTGACAGTGACACTGAAAGTGACATTGACGTAAGTGACAGTTCGGACGGAAACAATCTGACATACACAGCGCGACCGTCGCAGCGCCAGTTACGTGCTGTGGCCCGAGCTCGCCGCTGTGCACAAGAGTGACTCCCAGAAGAAGAACTTCAAATAAGTTCGAAACTGGTCGGAGAATATTTCTGGTAAATATTACGCGAGTCCTAGCCGCTTTTAAAGCGTAATTAAGTACTAGCTATGCAATCTCCTTAACACTAATTTAACCAATCTCGTAATCGTAGGAGATATATCAATTTTATATGGTCTAGACCTTTAAATAATGTAATTTGATCCATTAAAAATATTAGTATTAAAAATAACTAGATAATGTATAAATATCAAATTTTGCGAATCACTATACATTCTCGTAGAGCAAGTAGGTATTCTATGAAAAATTGAGCTCGAAGTTCGAACTCTAAATAATATTAAAATCCCTTTAAAGTATTAAATTTCAGCTACAGTTTTATACATGTACTTGACTTTCAAGTTCGTTTCTCTGACTTCATATAATAAGTACGACAAATAAGTAAGCCTAACTCTAACGTTTGTCCGTATAAATAGATTCCTTACTAAAAACGCACCGAAGTTGTCCCTTTTCTGTCCACTCGTTTTTGCCACTCTTTCTAGTGATGTGACCACGGGGATTTTTATCGACAGATTAAAATATGTAATTAGAAAGTGAAGTAGAGATTTATATTTAATTTAGACTAATTTCTGTCCATAATATTGCAAGTAACGCTATCTATTTAACATAGATACATTTTTACACTAAATACTTTTGCAATTTATATGATAACTCCAATCATACTTCTACAGGTATATTATTCATTCCAAAGATTTATATAGGGTGTTTGGTAGAGGGACCGACAAACCAAATGAGCGTGTTCGGGGGACCACTTGGAGAGTACAAGTTGGCCAAAAAAAATCCCCGACCCCCAATATGTTTAACTTTTTTTTGAGATTTTTCTTTTTTTCTCCGAAATTGTACCTATTTACCACCATAACATCTGTAAAATCTGTTTTAGACCGGATGTTTTTTGTTGAATTTGGTCTCTAATACACCTTCAGGCCACGCAAAGCAAAATTGGTACAATATTGGAGAAAACGAGAAAATACACAAAAAAAGTTTAAAAAAATTGGGGTGTCGGGGATTTTTTTTGTCCAACTTGTATTCTCCAAGTTCCCCGAACACGCTCATTTGGTTTGTCGGTCCCTCTACCAAACACCCTGTATAGCTACAAGTAAGAGACACAAAATATGCAATATAATTTCAGCAGCGTTCTAGGTTTAACCTGTGTTACGCTGCCGAACGACTTCCTACAACTTGTAGCAAATAGAACACTATTTATAAATACAATTTTCCTACGCACTACATAATTATGCAATAACACACAATAAAACACATGCATGGCACAAACAATAACATACTTATACGCGCATAAACACATACTTTTATAGTAATATAAACAATATATAATGGTATACATGCATACCTATTTATAAAATCGCGTTACATATTATGTAAGTTAGTAAAATGGTTATTATTATCAATATAAATGCATATAACTAAAATATACTACACCATCTGCTGTAAACTAACTATATGAATAATAATTTTGTAACACTATAATAATTATAATGAGAATTGCAATATTTAAGGGTTAAAATAATGACAATAGTAGTTTAATCAGACTAATATTGCAAATGCGAAAGTTGATGGTTCAGTGAGAATGAAAACGAGTGTGAGATTAAGGAACATTTTCCTTCATCAGCACTTCAGCATAAGTGATTGTCTGAAATTATTCTAAATTATCAATAAGAAGATTTCGTATTAGAGCACTTGTGTAATCCCTCATGTGTAACAATGAAATTTCTATTGTGTCTGGAGGTTTGACACTTGATGGAATATTTTATTTCGTTTGAAGCAAGCTAGTCTCTAAATCAATCAATCAATCAATCAAATATTTATTTGTCAGAATACTCATAATACAGTTTCAGATCTTATGAATAATTGACGTCAATAAAGCTCGATACGCAAAAAAAAACAAGACTGAAATATGCCTAATTCTGATCACAATTAAGCAATTACTAATTAATAATAAACTTATTTAGGATCAACTTTATTGTACCCATATTCATGCAAATATTTTGACTTTAATGTTTGCATGAATAAGTAAATTGTGAAACTCGCAAATAAGTCATATTAAATTTAGAATATCGACATAATCACACCTACAGTCACTTGACACATCCCTATCACGTGGATCTAATTTGCTAAGGGCCGGGTCCCTTTGTTTGCGAGAACAAATTGCTGCCAGATAATTGGCTTAAACTCCCTTAGGGACGGAATTAGTCGGTGGTCGGAGTGAGAGCGGGTAGCGGGTAACATGTTTAGGTATTACTTTATGTCTCAGGGCGACGACCACAATGCAATAGCATCAATATTATATATGTATATATATATATATATATATATCATTTAAAATTATTCATTATTCATATATGTTTTAAAATTAAGCCATCTTGTTTGGCTATGGCCAGCAACTCGTGTACTAGTAGCTTATTAGAAAACGCTTTAATTTTCATATCTATTCGTAATATGTGCTGTATTACACTTACATTTTATAATAAACTAGCGACTGCCCGAGACTTCGTTCGCGTAGTAGGCTTGGTCTTCGGCCTCGCCATAACCTCCCGTCTTTTTCATGATATTTTTAATGTAAGAAATTCTATTTCTATTTATTCATACAAGTCAGTCATGAGGACTAAAACTGAAAACTGCACTAGCATGTCGGTGAAGCAAACCTATATACGTTATGCCTCTACCAAAAATAGCTAAAATCAGCTAAAGAAGTTTTCACTTCAAATTCAACAACTTCAGTTATTCAGTGTGGAAATACACATTAACAAACTTGATTTTAACACAACAAAAAAGAATTAGCGAGATTGTTCCATCCGTCCTCAAGTTATAGCGTGACCAGGTGAAATAGGGCTTAACTTATATATACCTATATATAATTAGATTTCATATTAAATAAAATTAGATTTTATCACAGTCTATAAACTTTTACTAAGCATACCGTAATAATGAGCTGTATTGTAATTAATTCATTTATCGATTTCTATTGCACACCAATTGGCTGAATTAAGGCGCATAGGCGCATTAACAACCCTTATTTCGAAATAAACATATTGATTTAATTTGATTTAAGTTATTCATATATAGAACAAGTTTTGTTTGAAAAGCGTTTAGTTATTTAAACAGTGTGATAACATTTCTGTGGCCCAGCAACGAATAACAGCGTAAGTGTAACATGATGTATATTTCACGTGAAACAGTACAAACTGTCATGTATCTACGCAACTGTGACACAAATAATAGCTCATAGTTTGTTGCCGAAACGTGACGCGTTGACACTTACGATACGAATACTTTCTCACAAATTGTGTGTGCTACGGCCTCTGATAATAAAAAAGCGCGTTGCAGACTTTTAGCTAATTATCTGGCCACGCCCTTACCCAGTTAAAACTTACGCATTTACGAATTTTTAAATCAAGTTTAAATGTGACCGGTAAGATTTATCTACTCGTAATTATTTAATTAGGTATTTATTTGCGCCTGTATTTAATTACACTGATACACTAATTTCTTAATTATACAGGGGTACTAGTAATCAATCAGCATCCTTTTAAGAGCATATTCTGCAAGACAAAAATTTTTTTTTTTGGAGTTTAGGAAATTTGTTTAGTTTTGGGAAAAGTTCTAGAACAAAAGTTATTTGTTTTGATGTACAGAAAATGCCCTTAACAGGATGCTAATTGATTACCAGTAACCCGGTATATCTCTTAAGTGTTATTTTTTACTTCCGTTTATTAGACCCGTGTTTACCGTATTAAAGAGACGATATAGCGGAAAAAGGGCTCCAAAGTGTTTGCAAGAGACATGTCTATTGGGCAAAGCCAGTTGACGAAGCTGAAGAGAGAAGACGGCAGTGTAGCGTCGACCAAAGCAGAAATGTTAGGAGAGGTAGAGAGTTTCTACGGACAGTTATACACCTCGGTCGCTAAACCTGTTAGCAGCTCGGTCAAAGACCCAAGAGCCAAGCTGACCCGACATTATTCCGAAGATATCAAAGACCATGAGATAAAAAAAACACGGTTTAAAAAATAATGCTGTTGAAAATCAGATGTGCATAACCGTGTGTTGTGATTTTGTATATGCCACTAAAATGTTTGCTTTAGGAGTAATTTACCGAACAGTAATAAATTACGGCATTTTTAAATAAATTTGCATTTCATACTTTATTCAATATAAATAATTGATCAGTATGAAATTATTATCAATGTTAATAAGGTCTATTTAATAAATATAGAATAGAATATAATAGAATACAGTTTATTTGCAATAAATAAGTACAATTTGAAAAATTTAATACCGACTTCCATTGTATTCAGTTATTGGAGTGTATCTCAAAAACTACTGGATAGAAATTGATTAAATTTAAATGGGACCACACGGGAAGTACCAACTTCCAAAAAGGAAGAGGTACTCAATTCGACAGTATTCCTATTTTTTTATATTTGTTACCTCATAACTTTCGATAGGGTGAACCGATTCTCAAAAATCTTTTATTGTTTGTAAGCTGGTGCTTCCCGTGTGGTTTTCATTTCATCTTTTTTCATTAAATCAAATGGATGAAAATGATGAAATGATGAATTTCATCAAATTCGGTCCAGTAGTTTTTGAGATACACTCCAATAACTGAATGTAATGGAAGTCTGTATTACATTTTTCAAATTGTACTTGTTATAAATGTGAATATTACAATAATGTTAATATATAATATTATTAAGTTGTGAACGTGATAGACGACTTCAAATGGAAGAGATTCTCAAGTTAATGCGTATGTTTTTGTATAATGTATAAACACGCATAACTTTATTAGAGTAGTCCGATATATCTTTATTTGTTTGGTAGATTATACTTTCGAGATGGTCCCATTTAAATTTCATGTACATTGGCTAAGCGGTTTTTGAGTTAATGTGCAAGTTGGTAGCCGGCTACACGTAGCAGCAGCAGCAGCAGACGACGTGTTGTCGCTTCATGTCGCTGCAGTCATGATTTCGAACCCGACTGCAGACGGCAACTGCATATGGCATCAACCATTTGAAAAGCGATACGAAAGGTTTAGTTAAAGAGCTTTTCAGTTGTTTTACTACGTAGATTGGTACCCGCGAGCGGCATTACTGATCTGCGGTCGAGCGACAGTGTCATCTGTCGCTCGACGACGCCTCGCTGACTACGAATGGTATTTTATAGAAAGACATATGTCTTTCTTTCAGTAGTGTCGCTGCGACACGTCGTTTGCTGCGGCTCCATGTAGCCAGCTACCAACTTGCACCTTTACACTCCAATAACTAAAAAGTGTTTCGCCTATATTGATATCCTTATTGTCGGTGAATGAAATCCGATCCCGTAAGTAGCAAGGGAGGTCTAGCACGAATATCTGCGTGTAACGTGTTGTTCACGTGAAACTGTACAAAGTGCCATTTATCTAGGGCAATAGTGACACAGACACCTCATAGTTACGCAGAAGCGTGACGTATTGACGCTTACACTACGAATATGTGCGTTTTCTTCTTCTTCTTATGTGGTTTTTTAACGTGGAAAGACGTTACTCTATGTGCGTTTTAACAATAAAATCCCAAAACACATTACTGAGCTCACAGAGGGTAAATTCAAGTTGACTATAAAAAAGCTTATTATAAAGTTATTAGACATTATATAGAAGATAAAGATGCTTGGAATACTCCACTTCTGGTTAGCTGTCTCTCTGCCACCCATAAAATGTAATATTTGTAGTACCTAAGTAGAAACATTGTAAACATCTATATAAAAAAAAATGGCCTCGAGTTTCTTGCCGGTTCTTCTCGGTAGGCTCTATATATTTTGGAACGCGGCGGTAGAGTCTTTAAAGTACATTATAATGAAAATTGACGTTCATAAGTGCGTCTTTGATGCCTAAATTGAATAAATTATTTTGACTTTGACTTTGAATACTTTTTCGTAAATTGTTTGTGCCTTGACCTTTTGTCACTAAAACGATATTGTCTGCACCAAACTCTCAATTTTGAGGTTGAGATCGAACTGGCAACCGCCTGATTGCACAAAGTCTAACTACTTTTTTTTTTTAATAATAATATTTTTTTTTAATAACATGTGAATGTGGTTGCATCGTCCGGCTTTTTTTGCCATCCGTCGGCTATAACCGGCCAGGGGGAACCACAATCGTTTAGCACGAGCGAACGATTTTATAGACACCCCATATGTCGGGTACGGGCACCTGTTATGGGCACTAATGTGATTGTGTTTCAGCTTTATTGATATGGGCTTAGGAAAGGGCGATAAAGTTGGTACTTAGTTAACAGTTTCAATTATGGTAGAAACAAAATGAAACGTGTATATGATGGCGTTCTGTTAGACTGGGTTCCCGACATGTGTAAAAAAATAAGATTTTTAGGAACAGAGATTTAATAACACTTTTATTTACTATATATTATTAACACTTTAACTTATTTACTCCTTGTTGGATCTCTTGGGTTTTAATAATAGCGCACTTGAATATCACTGATGAGATGCGGAGTAACCTTCTAAAATTTAATGACAATAATATCCAAAAATTATGGGTTTATATACAAAACAATATTGCTGACTTTTTGAAGTGCATTGACGTCAATCGCTAGAATGAGAATGTGGTCGATTGCAAGATCAGCAGATATTAGGGTTGTAACAGTTCGTATGTGGCCTGGTTTCTACGGGTGTAAATTAGTGAAAAAGAAGTGTGACAATGACTTATCGAACTATGTTTTACGAAGTAAACGACTTGTCGAAGTTTTGATCTTGTCGATATTCTGTACGAGTGAACATACAGTCTACTTCAAATTATAATTTTAAGTGACAAATAGCACTAATTTAAATATTTTATAACAAGTACTGGGAAATTTTAATAATTTGAATTTAATAAATGTTTGTTTGATTTAATGGACTATATACCTTACCTACACGTACACATTGATTTATTCCAAAAAATGTAGGTATATACTACGAAGAAATAATGTCAGGAAGCATAACTCGGAACAAATTTCACACAAAAAGTGGTCCTTCAAACCAAAACGACGTATGATTCCAAATACGAATTACTTCCGAGGTTACAAATAGACATGTTCGGTGATTGGTTAAATTTCAGAAGGAAAGCAGGGATTGGTCCACGCGCGTGCTGCAACGTCTACTATGACAGCTGAGTCATAGCGGCGTGAACGATGTTATTGATTTAGCACGACTTTTATTAGGTAATTTTTTTGCAGTTACGCTTCCTGATATTGTTTATTCGTAGGGTATATATTAATTTTAAGCGGCTCTTTGTCCCTCCTAAAAAAATACTGTATTAGCCGGTTAAATTGAAATTGCTTTACTCGCATGTAACTTGCAGTAAGGTACTAATTTAACTTTAAAGGGATAATCCTAGCACGTGTGTGTGCTCGGTTGACGTCCCTATAAGCGATGTAATAAGGCTCACTTTACAAGCAAGCATGTTGAAAAATCTGTAACAGTATAGTTTAGTCTATTGACCGTATCATTGCAACACCATGCACTGCATAGGCGACGTATTTGCACATCTCCCCCCGTGTTTGCGCACATGTCACCGAAACAGGTGACGCGTACCCCTGTTTACTCTGTGCACGAAAATAGTCAAAAACGCTTTGAACTCTGTGATAGTTTGATTGACTAACATGCTAGTTGACTAAACTAAGCAAATTTAGAGAGAAAACTACATATCCTCTAGTATTTAAAAATCATATAATCATATCTTAATAAAAATTATGAAAGGTTGCGATGAGACATCAGTACTGTCCCACCATCTTGACAGGCCGGTTGGCGCAGTTGGTAGCACCCCTGCCTTCTGAGCCGCTGGTCCCGGGTTCGATCCCCGGACAGGTCAAACATTTGTGTGCATGAACATGTCTGTTTGATCTGTGTCTGGGTGTGTATATGTATATAAGTATGTATATCAGTCATCAGGTCACCATAGGACAGGCTCTGCCTAATTTGGGACCTGAAGACCTTTGTGTGGATGTTGTCCCATATATATCTAATTATATCTATTATCTTATCTGCCGTGCGCTTCTCTAATGATTCGTCGATGCGCTCGTCGATGAGCTCACCGATGTCAGATACTTTATGAGATATCGCCCTTGTTCACAAGGTTGTTTTTCCAACGTTTCTAGTCATCTCATTTGTTTCGCGAATGTTGTCAGAGTTGAAACGATGTTTGCTCTTAGAGAATCGCACAGCTGTTCTGCCGTGCGATTCACTAATGATTTGTCGATGCGCTCGTCGACGAGCTCACTGATGTCAAATAAACTACGAGATATCGCCCTTGTACACAAGTTTGTTTTTCCAACGTTTCTTGTCATATCGTCATTTGTTTCACGGATGTTGTCAAAGGTGCAACGATGTTTGCTCTTAGAGAATCGCACAGCTGTTCTGATGACAGCGTCGCTAGTGGAGATATTTGGTATTGTAACCTAAGGAATTCACCAAGAACCAAATGCAATATGAAAGACTTCCATACTATTACTTTGGTAAAAAATCAGTTATTGGAGTGTAACTCAAAAACTACTTGAATTTAATAAAATGTATATGGGACCACACAAAAGCACCAGCTATCAAATATAAAAAAAATTTGGTAATCGGTTCACCCAATCGAAAGTTGTGAGGTAACATACATAAAAATACAGTCGAATTGAATACCTCCTCTTTTTTGGAAGTCGGTAGAAAAGAGAAACAAAACATAGGGCAGTCTTTCAAGCCACTCTTTAATCTGCATATCCAGCAATTATAATCCTACTAATATTATAAACGCGATAGTTAGTATGTATGTATACTGTAGTTCCAGTTTTGCCCACCTGAACAGATAAGTTGGTGGCACTCTACGAAGAAATAATATCAGGAAGAGTAACTGCCTTAAAAAAATGACCCAATAAAAGTCGTGCTAAATCAATAACATCGTTCAAACTCAAAGTCAAAGTCAAAGCATTTTTTTTGCATGAATATGGGTACACATATAGATAGTTCCAAATAACTTTAAGTTCTCCACATTCCACCATTATGGTATACAAAATAATTTTATGTTAAAGTTAACATGCATCATTATAGCGCATTATCAGAAAATAAACAAATCTTAAAACTAAACTAAAAAAACAGTAAACTTTAAGTAAATCGGTTGCCTTAATATCTATCAATTTACACAAAGAAAATAACTGCAGATTACAATAATAAATGTCAACAAGAAAATATGCATATTAATAACTATTACACACACGAGTAATTATGATTTAATGTCTGATTGATTACCTTTTGGCAAAATTATAGGGACCTGTCATTTAAATAATCATTTATCTTATAATAACATTTATTTACTAGTAAATTATACAATTCCTTTTTGAACTTAATATTACTCTCTAATTCTAGTAGTGATTTCGGTAGGCGATTGTATAACCTAGGGGCCATTCCAAACACACTCTTATCAAATAAAGCTGTTTTATGTACAGGCATACAGATTTTATTTATTTCACGTTCACGCCGCTATGACTCAGCTGTCATAGTAGACGTTTCAGCACGCGCGTGGACCAATCCCTGCTTTCCTTCTGAAATGTAAACCAATCACCGAACATGTCTATTTGTAACCTCGGAAGTAATTCGTATTTGGAATCATACGTCGTTTGGTTTGAAAGACCAATTTTTGTGCGGAATTTGTTCTGAGTTATGCTTCCTGACATTATTTCTTCGTAGATGGCACTATACGAAATTTATAGTGTTTGAAAAACTCTTCTTTTATTTGTATAGTACTGTCAAGCTGTTCAATAGATGTCGCTCCATCCACACACGACGGTTAAAATCAAATAGAGAGTTAAATTCGATGCTCTGACGGTAAGCCTCGGTGGCGTAGCAGTCGTGATGTCTAACACGGATTGTCCGAAGACGCGGGCCCGAATCCAGTCCGAGGATGTGTATAAACATTTTGTATAGACTAGCTTAGCTGCTTAGGTTTAGTAATTCCCTAAACCAGTCTTGGTGGATACTTCATATAAGAATAAGAATATTATTGGCTTAAAATGTAGGTTACAATAAAGTTAGAGCTTTAAAAAAACAGTACCTACCATATACATTTTGTCGCATAGTGACGTGCGAATATTACAATTTAACATATTTAGTTAGGTGGGTATACAATTATTAATGTCAAAATGAAAATTACCACTAATGTCAAATGTCAATCCAGTAATGTCAAAAATGTCATTTAAATATACATAATTTTATTATTATATGATTATTAACGGGATATTTACCGTGGTAACGTTGTGGAATGAGTTCCCGATATTTCGGCGCAGTTACATGCACCATGTTCACGGGAAGACTCAAGAATGCGGGTGGTTGGTCAAAAAGTTAAAAAGTTAGGTGCAGACATAACGATCTACCCTCTTTCTTAGTCTTTTGCTACGGTTATCACTGGAACTCGAACTCGATCCTAAGTCCCGACAAAACACACTCACTGTATCACTGCGTATAGTATCCATTCCACAACCTTACCACGGTAAATATCCTGTTAATAATCATATAACATTAGTGAACAACCGTGATAGTTTAAAACAGTGTTTTAATTTTATTATAATTATAATTACAAAATTTTAATTAATCTTTATTACAAGCAATTTTTGAGATCGAGCAACGAATAGTGTGACTTTTCTATAAGCCAAAGTGAAGTTTCCTACAGAATCTGTTGGTTGGCAGTTCTTTGATCTCTTTGGGAATCGAATTATATAAATTCCCACACATTGCATAACAGTTATTCAGGTACAGCTTTGTTCTCGGGACCGTGGTAAAGACAATTCTATCTGGATTTCTTGTATTTGTAGGAAGAATATCTTTAGCAATTTTAAATAACTCTGGATGGAATTTCACAAATTTGGCCGCTTCCAGAATATACTACAAGGTACTATTAGAATACGAAATTCTTTGACAAATGGCTTGCAAGATTCCCATGGTGATAAAGATAAAATAGATAGATAAAGGCGTCGACTGTGATGATCATCATCATCATCATCATGATTTAGGATCTGCGTTGGTGAATAAGTACGACAGGAGTAGTCATTTGGATCTCTATAGGATATATCTCTAAAAACTCTCTCAGGTTGGACTCCACAACAGTCACGACCAAGGAGCAGACCCAGAAAGAGCTGGATTAACTGTGTGGAAGACCTGAGCAGAATGGACAAGCTCACAGCATGGCGGAGGTCAGCCAAAGATAGAGCAAAGTGGTGGAAGTTGGTAGAGGAGGCCAAGACTCACATCGGGTTGTAGCGCCGTAGGAAGAAGAAGAAGAAGAAGATATGATATATAAGAATCACAGATCACAGAAACAAGGGATAGAATAAATATAATAAATAAAATATGTAATCATAACATAATCAGCTCATTGTGTTCTCACTGCTGGGACTCGAGCCTTCCTCTCAGAGAGAGGAGTTGGGCCGTAATCCACCACGCGGGCCCAGTGCGCCTTGGTGGATAGTGGTAATAGCGACGAGTGGCCAACCTATGTCGAAGTATTCAGGCCGCACGACGGCTTTCGACACAGCCTAACGCCTGTTGTCCTTATCGTGCCCTCCGAAGTACGGAAGCGCTCAGTTCAACAATGCACTAGCACACATCCATCCAACTCCTGACCACAGCAAGCGTTGCTTAACTTGTTGATCGGTGAAGATCGCCAAGTCGAGCTCCTGATGACGGATAACAAATTACTTATCCGTCATCAATACATTTTCGCTAAAAAATCATCCTTCACCCTACGCATTATAAAAGCAGCAAAACTACCCTACTTAACACTAGTGGATTTGACTAATTTTATTTGCCCACATTGCCACCCCAGCGATACATCTGGGGGTCGGTAAATTATTTTATTTGTTGGGGGTGTTTGGGCAAGTGTAATCATATTTAGCGCATATGCCGTACTTTTGCGAAGATGGCAATCAATTGGGATTACGTAAGGACGAATTAGTTCGTGCTAAATTAGCAATTATTACGTTTTTTTGTGATATTAGCTGGCAAACAGTGTGTAACCTGATGAATATTTTGATATAGGTAGGTCATGTATGATTGTTTAAAGAGTACTATATGTCAGACGGTTAAAGCCAGATAGAGAGTTAAAATTCGATGCTGGGACCCGAACCTCGGTGGCCTAGTTGATCACGAGACACGGAGAGTCAGAAGACGCGGGTTCGAATCCCGTCCGCGGATGTGAATTTTCTGTTTCTAAATTTCAATGTTTGAGATCGCTAAAGCAGGCGTTAGTGCTTTAAAAAGTAATACTATAAAAATTACAAGGGCTGCGACGTCAATACAAAAGTTTCAAGTATTTCTAAATAATGCTTCTTTCGGTTGGATAGTGTTGTCAAAGCTGTTCAATAGATGTCGCTCCGTCCCCGTAAGACCGTTAAAGTCAGATAGAGAGTTAAAATTCGCTGCTCGGATCCGAACCTCAGTGGCCTACTTGGTCAATGGCGTCTGACACGGAGAGTCAGAAGACGCGGGTTCGAATCCCGTCCGAGCTTGTGAATTTTTCTCTTTCTAAATTTCAATGTAAAAGTACTATAGTTGCGCCCACGGTTACATCCGCGTGGTGATATAGATGATGATGATGAAAAGTACCGTGTGTTAATCCAGCGCCTCATCTACCTACATACCGAATTTCATCAAAATTGACCCAGCCGTTTGAGCGTGAAAGAGAAACATCCATACACACAAACCTTCGTTTATAATATTAGTAGGATGTAAGTTTTTTTTTAATACAGTTGCTCAAAAAGTGGCGTATTGCAGGGACGTACAGCGTTCGGGAGGTGGGCTATTACATACTCGTGCTTTTTTTTAGCTTTCCCGAACTCGTGCGTTCTCTTTCCCAACTGTCAAAATAATGTCTATTAAAAAGAAAAACCAACATGAAGTTTTTTCTAAAAAAAATTCATAGAAGTTTTTATGATTCATGCAAATACGTATATTTCTAAAAACAAGCTACTAATTTGTTTCAATATCAGATTTAATGATTTGATTGAATGATTTAGGTTAGGTTTCATTTCATTTCATCTCATTAAATTTCATTTTCATTTCATATCAATAAAAAAAATCTACTGAAGACTTGGCTGTATGGGCATAGTTCCCTTTGCCTACCAGAATGGGTGAAGAAAAAAAATCTCTGCTTATATTCTACGGTTGGCGCCATTTTCCAGAAATTTTCTTTGCGATTTTATTTTATTAAATTGCTTCATTTTTTCGCAACTGTCCGATTTTGTTCCGATTTGTCGGAACTCCTTTCCCCACTTGTAATGAAATTACTATTTTACGCAGGCTGTTCAAAACACGAGAAAGGTAAGTTAACTATGTATGTGTGCGCCCGCGTCATAGCGCGCACACTATGAGAAATATGGCGCGGCGGAAGGGAAGTGACAGAAGAAGGGAAGACAGCATTTCCAATTTCCACAAAAAAAAAAACATGTTGAATGATCAACTGTCGATGATGATGACGATGACGCTTCATGCGTTAATCCTGTTTTTGCTCTAATTTCTTCTGTACCCTTGCAGTGCAGCAACTCATCTATGTACTTTGATTAAAAAATAAACTTTATACTACAAAAACAATATTTCATTGAACAAAATGGCTATTTCATAATTTAGCCCTAATATGAATGTAACCAGGCCTTTCAATCATCTAAATCATCATCATCATCATCTCAGCCGTAGGACGTCCACTGCTGAACATACGCCTCCCCCATGATTTTCCAAAAGGAACGGTTGGAAGCGGCCTGCATCCAACATCGTCCTGCGACCTTCATCAGGTCGTCTGTCCACCGTGTCGGTGGACGACCTACGTTGCGCTTGCCGGTCCGTGGTCTCCACTCCAGAACCTTTCGGCCCCATCAGCCATCTGTTCTGCGTGCTATGTTTATTTATTTATTTATTTACATTTGCATTCATGTACATCCATATATATTATTGTTATGTCACATAGGAAGGAAAATGGACAAGTTAATAGGTAGTACATTTACCCTGTAAGGGCGTTTGCATTATACATATAGGTAGGTACTGTACAACAGTCCAGTCCAGTCTGAGTAATTCAGCTTAACATAATCTAGGTTTTTAACATTTATACATACTATTGTTAAATTTAACATAAATTATTTCAATTCCTAATGTCAATATTAAATGTCAATATGTCAATATTATCTACACTTATTTATAACGTCGATAATCCTATTAATCCTAATTATTTATAAATTATCAAAATGTTAGTTTAATTATTGAATGATGTCGCTTATAAGTGCCTGTCAGTCATAAACTCATCTATGGAATAATGACATTTTTTAATGAGGTACTGTTTAAGTTGTTTGTAGAAAACGTTATATTTTGGTTCCTTTTTCAAGCAATCTGGAATTTTATTGAAGATAGATATTATTCTAAAATTTGGGCTTTTTCCTACAAATGTAAGGTGTGTGTTTGGTAAAATGAGTTTATTTCTATTTCGTCTACTGTAGTTTTCGTCCATTTCACTGTTCGATTTGAAGTAGTTTCGGTATTTTATATGTTATATATGTGCCCTGCCCACTGCCACTTCAACTGGCTAATCTTGTGAGCTATGTCGGTGACTTTCGTTCTTCTACGGATCTCCTCACTTCTGATCACATAGAGAAATCTAAATAAAAACGTTTTATAAAGATCATGTCCCAAATCTAGATAAACCTCATGTTGTTTTTAACGTTCCACATAAAGATGGATCGGTTTATTATCGACATGATAGACATATCGGCGTTTATCTTGTTTATTCTAAGTGATATTCTCAAATGTTCATCTAAAACTATTTTATATACGATAAGATAAATATGTGAGATTTGGGATGAGAAACCATATTGTTTCATCATTTTTAATGATAAACTCTTTCGAGAGAGGTATTGGTAGCACTGCTCGGAAAAAAATGAAGCGGACGTGGCACAAAACACAAAAGTTTGGATAAAGTGTGTATGCACGAAGCACATTTTTCGAAATCCAGTGAAAATAATTTTATAAAATTAATAGAAAGTTTGATGTTTTTTTTATTTTTTTTTCTCTTTGCTGTATCTGAAATAAAGTTTGATTCAATGTAATTTATTTTTAGAATTATTTCTCAAATCCTATAAAAAAAATATTTTTAATGCCGTTTCGGTTTTTTGCGGCTGTGTGTATGTCACCTGAAATTAAAACATGTGGTATCTTTTTTGTGATGATTTTATCTATGATATGATTTTATCGAGATAGACGAAACACTTTTCAGTTATTAGTGTATCTCAAAAACTGCTTGACCGAATTTGATGAAAATTAAATGGAACTACCTCGGAAGTATACTGTACCAAACAAAGAATTATCAAAATTGGATTGCTCTGTAAAAAATGCGTGATACATAAAAAAATACGCGTCGACTTGAGAACTTCCTCCTTTTTTGGAAGTTGATTAATAAAAAAAGAAAGCACTTGGCTCTTGAATTTTTTTGGTTCTCAAACTTAACTTCTCTTTTCCAATCTAAGTCTTTGTGTCTACAACTTAGTATTGCACTGCTTATTATACTGCTACGCAATCATATTAGTAATGCATACCTAAATGTGAAAACTTGTAATTGGCCCAGTTTGTTCACAAGAATGGTGTTTTGACCTACAATGTATATAGGATGTAAGTTTTCCTATGAAAATAAAAATAAAAAATAAAATAAATAAAGGCATTAACTGCCAAAATTTCAATTTGGTAACCCGAAAAAGGCCTTTCACTTTTCGGGTATTGGAACTTTATCCCCTAAGGGGTGAAGTGCGCGAAGCCGCAGGCAGGTTAGTTGTAACAAATATAAAACAGCTGATTTCCACTTACCTCCCAGCTCAGGTATCCTGTGGTAGAACATGCCGCTCCGAGCAAGCCACTCGAGCTGCATATGCTGGAGCACCCGGTCCGGGTGGTGGAACGCGGAGAGGGGCGCGCCTGGGGGGTAGAATACCGGCTGCGGGACCATGCCCGGGTTGTGGGGGAGTAGACCCGGCTTGGGGACTATACCTAGGGAGAGAATTAGACAACTTTTACAGTAATTTCCACACTCATATCCTCTAGCACCCAGGATTGCCCCATGTTTTTTTTTATACGGGATAGGACCAGGTTGGCAAACGAGCAGGCGGCTCATCTGTCGATAGTGATACCGTTGCCCACGAACATCTGCAATACCAGAGGTCTCTAGGATGCGTTGTCGACCTTTGAGGAAGGAATAGAATGGGTGAGGGTGGAAGTGGGGTGGAGGAGGGGTAAGGGGGGCATAGGACCTCCGGCAATTCCGGGCGTTTCCGGGATTCTCCTGAACTCGACAAAATTATGGATAGGTAAAGATAAAATATAAAAATATTTATCCAACTTTTTTTGGACAGCCCTATTAGACATGTCCATTTGTTTAGTTCGTGGGGTCAAGGAAATCCCCACGCCACCTATACGTTCACCTCCGTCCCCCTGCATGCGCCCTTCCCTCAGCCCAGGCCCCGCTTATGCCCCTTGCTTACCTAGTCTACGTCCTAGAGGTCATTGCCGTATTTGGCCTAGTGTTTCAGGGATGAACCTGCTTAAGCATTAGAATAACTTTGGTTACTCGGAATGTCGACTACTTCCTGGGACGCAGTAGTTAGCTCCCAATTGTATGCAAGCTTGTGTGTGTGTGGTTTTACTATTACTACACTTATTTGTAGCACGCTGTATATTTTCTCATGTTATTATTAACCCGTCCGAATCAGCAAGCCCCTGGTTCATTCATAAATCTTTTGTTATAGCGTAAACCTGATGCGGACAGATCAAGTAGTAATTTCTGCATATAACAGATGCACTTCATCAAAAGTGACTGAACTGCCCTGAGTCTGTAACCCTGATACATTAAGTTGTAAAGGCTCATGTGCCTCTAATTTTCCCAGCACCCATATCCTTGAAACCGGAATGTAGTACTGCAAACATTACTGCTTGGCGATAGAAATAGGTATGGTGGCAGTACCTATTAGGCACCTACTTTTTCACAAAGAGTTATACTGCTCTTAAGATAGATAGATAGATAAACTCTTTATTGTAACACCACATTATAAAATACAACAATAAAAAAAAAACTTAAAATTAAGCGTCACAATGGGCGGTCTTATCGCTCAGAGCGATCTCTTCCAGACAACCATGCTTAAGCTACTCACTTCTAAAGAATCAACCAGCATGGTTTCCTACTCACCTGGTCTATAGCTCTCATACTCTTCATTCCCGCCCTCGACCCCGGGTGATATCGGGGGGCTGTACCCGGACTGGTTTCCATCATCAGACCCTGGGCTGCCACTCCTAGAGCTCTGCGACCGCGGACTACCTCTGCCTTCTTCAGGAAACTTGCTGATGGTGTTTTGTTCGATTTGAACATCGTAGTTTTCTTGATACCTGTGAAGAAGTATCAGGATTTAATCTACACTATTTACTCTATATAGTATTATTCTAAAGAGGATTTTTTTTATTTTCTACCGACTTCCAAAAAAAGGAGGAGGTACTCAATTCGACTGTATGTTTAAAACACTGTTTTTAACTATCACGGGAAGACTGTCCTCCCGTGAACATGGTGCATGTAACTGCGCCGAAATATCTACCTTACCACGGTAAATATCGCGTTAATAATCACATAACTTTATTGTATGTTTCTTTTTTTTTAATGTTTGTTACATCATAGCTTTCGACTGGGTGAACCGACTCTCTAAATTCTAATTCTTTTTGTTTGAAAGCTAGTGCTTCCCGTGTGGTCCCATTTAAATTTCATCAAATGCGGTCCAGTAGTCTTTGAGATATACTCCAACAACTGAATAGAATGCAAGTGGATATTAAATATTTCAAATTGTACTTGTTGTGTGTATGTTTGTTTTGAATAAACTCAAAAACTACTGGACCGATTTCAATAATTCTTTCACCATTGGAAAGCTACATTCACCCTGAGTCACATAGGCTATATATTTTGATTCATCATCATCATCATCCATCACCACGCGAGTGAAACCGCGGAGAGCAGCTAATCGCGTATAATTCTCATAAAGTATAGTGACCTAGAAGCGCTCATAGCGGACCTTGACTTGTCGATCTTAACCGATCAACAAGTTAAGCTGCACTTGCTGCGGTCAGGACTTGGATGGGTGTGTGCTAGTGGCATTGTTCAACTGAGCACTTCCGTGCTTCGGAGGGCACGTTAAGTCGTCGGTCCCGGGACAACAGTCGTTAGGATATGACGAAGGCCTTCGGGCGGCCTGAAAACTTCGACATGGGATGGCCACTAACCTATCCACCAATCCACACTCTGCCCTCTTGGTGGATTATAGCCCAACTCCTCTCTCTGAGAGGAAGGCTCGAGTCCCTGCAGTGGGAACAAAATGGGCTGCTTATGATTATGATAGTGTCTTAGATAAGTAAGTAGTAGTTTAATTTTAACGCAAATATTTACATAAAACTATGAAATTGGAAGAAAGAAATATACTAAACTATGCCCCGTGGGAAACCACGTGGAGAAGATGATGAAAATGGCGGTGAAAAGTAAGTCAAGAAAGTCCTCCCCGGGCTATAAAATCAATAATATTAATGTAAGTATTGAATTGTGATTCAGAAAGCGAATGAGTTTGTATGTTTATTATTTATTAAATAAATGTATGTTTATTCAATAAATAAATTAAATAAATAAATTAAAAAATTTCTTTCCGCTGCCACGGTTCAACGGATTTGAATGAAATTTGAAATGAAGATACGCAATAGATTTATTGCAATATTATGAATTTTACATATGTAGATCTTCAATATACATATTTTGATGTGTGTTTCATAATGACCCTAAGTGGGTATGGCATCATTGTGCGGAACGGGCCGATCTATTCTATAATAATTGTTTTGTCATCAAAGTATTCATTAAGGCTATAGTAGCGTCAACAGAACCTTTTTTTAGCGTTTTTTAGGTAGCTTATATCCTTGATTAACGCATAGACTTATTATCTCCAATCAACAGGTACTTATAGGATCGCGGCAACCCAATTTAGACCTTGTCCTTGCTCTGTAGATGATACCATGCTGTGGATATCTTCACCGTGTTATATTCACGGAAAGCTCAAGCCAAGCACGCTTGTGATACAGGGTATTTGGGGAAGGTTAGGGTCTTAGCCCACTTAAACGACTCCCCTCCCATCTGGCATAAAGAATATTCTTCAAATATGGGCTTTAATTTTTGCTCTTTAGATATATATTGAGTCGCTTGTCACCTAAGTCCGTAAAATTTGGAGTTTGATAGGGCAACATTTTGCTTGTTACTCTGTCATTGTCTTTGCCAACCCGAGACCAGCGGCTCAGAATGCAGGGTTGCTACTAACTACGCCAACCAGCAAATGAACTACATTAAAAAAACAATTTCCAACTTACCTTGTAATATAATTTTTATTCTGTATCATACTCTGTCTCATTTTCTCTTGCAAAGTACCCTCATTTTGTTTAGATAGTAACGCGTCTATGCAAAAAGACTTCTTCTGGCTAATGCAGGTCTTCTCCTCGTAATACTTCATGTTCTTCGGACTACTGGATCGAGAAGACTCCTGGTCTATCTCCAGGGGTTTGTCTTCTGAATCGCTTCTGTACATCGTGGGGGATAGGATCTGGGATGACATCTCTGGTTTACATTATACCTGTGGGAACAGAAAATATATAGTTCAGTCCTTAAAATATCTACCTATTACCTGGATGACCAAGCTTTGCAATTAAACAATTGATTGTCTTGTTCTAACCTAATTGACTTAGTGTTGATTAACAACGCCATCTATTGTCAAAGAGCTTTAGTGTTGCTGTGTCGGTGTTTCATTGCCTGAAAAAACTGATAAAACGATGATTTCTAAAAACGAAAGATCGATTTATCGCCTCCGAAATCCCCTGCGTACAAATTTCAAGAAAGTCGTTGCAGCAGTTTCCGATATTAAAATTATATATATACAAGTGCTACGGATTTTTTTTGTTCAAGTTATTCTGTAACCTCGGAGCATTTGCTTGGATTGCTTTATTGATTTAGTCCCTTGACAACCGTTAATTAGGTACTATCAACCTTGGGTTCAGTCGATGTGAGATCACTGACCGTTCAGAGTCAGGTGCAAGCGAGCAACCTTTTTTTAGTACAATACTGCCATGTAGAGAGGTGTGTTCTTGAAGTAGTACTTACTTACTGTAACTGTTTTGAATGCTTGCAGAAGTATAATAAAACCAACATTGTATTGAACACTTCATGTATTTGTTTAATTTCAATAATAGTCTCCTATTAGGCAGGTAGACACTTAGTTTTTTTTTTAAATCTTTATTTATTAGGGACTTTTGTCGCTTTGCGACCATGTCAGCCCCGTGATGACTATCATTTTATCACGCTAACTTTTAATTATTTGATAGATCATGCCACAGAGCGCCCCAGCCGTTTCACTCAATGGATCGGCTAAGACACTCTGCAGCACCCCCACATCAACTGGATTATTGATGTATCATTCTTGATCTCATCGGTTGAGTCCGTACACATTCCACAGAAGGTGCTGGACGTCTTCAATGGTTCCGCATATCTCACAATTAGGTGAATCTGCCACTCTCATAAGGTGTTTAAATTTATTTAGTGGGACATGTCCGGACCGCAACCTATGAGCCATTACAATATAACATCTTCGTAGCTTGCTACTTGCAAACCAGGGTATACGAGGAGGTTCATATTGTATAGTTCTATACCGCCTTTTGTCAGTAATGTTTGTTTCCATTTCTCATAAATTTTGTACCTGTATTTAATTAGGATCTCAGTGTATTCCGGTATGATATAAGTTTCTACACCTATAGTACCAGCTTGTTTTGCTAACATATCAACCTCCTCATTACCCCTTATGCCTACATGTGAAGGAATCCATTGCAACTTCGGCTCGACTCCACTGTTTACAAGAGATAACACCTTTTTTACAATTGCATACGCTACCGAAGCACCTCGTGGACTAGAGGCTGTGTGGGGAGCTTCACTCCCTCACCTCCGGTCAGCTGTAGGGCAAGATTAAATACTCCGATACATCATATAGTTTGTAACACAAGAATTGCTCGTTTAACTTAATGTCTCAGGGTTACGGGCGCAGTGCAGTTTGTCACTTGTGAGTAAATGCATCTGTTCTAGGCAGAGGTAAACAGTTAACATCGGCTGAACGGTGCAAGCAAGTAGCCAAATTATCAAAAATCATGAAACGTTTTTTTCTGTTTTCCCTCTTTACTGTGAACATGATTCAGACAGGGCAGTGATTAAATGACTAACGTATTTAAGTAACTGTGACTTGAATCTCACTATATGAGTAAAAAAATCTCTTGTTACAATAAATATTTACCTAAATAACTTAAGGCTCATGTACAAAGTACGAATCCGCTTTTGAAGAGGAAATAGTATATTTCATTACAAGTGGGGAAAGGCTGTCATTGTAAAGAGTTCCGACAAATGTCTACAGTGTCTGTTGACAGTCGGAACAAGTTGCAATGACGGTTCCGCACGTGTACTGAACGACTATTTTTAATACAGTTGCGAAAAATTTAAGCAATTTAATAAAATAAACGCTCAAAGAAAATTTCTGGTAAATGGCGCCAACCGTAGAATATAAGCAGAGATTTTTTTTCTTCACCCATTCTGGTAGGCAAAGAGAACTATGCCCATACAGCCAAGTCTTCAGTAGAATTTTTTTATTGATATGAAATTTAATGAGACGAAATGAAATGAAACCTAACCTAACTCATTCAATCAAATCATTAAATCTGATATTGAAAAAAAAATAGTAGCTTCTTTTTAGAAATATACGTATTTGCATGAATCATAAAAACTTCTATGATTTTTTTTAGTAAAAACTTCATGGTTGGTTTTTCTTTTTAATAGACATTATTTTGACAGTTGGGAAAGAGAACGCACGAGTTCGGGAAAGGTAAAAGAAAGCACGAGTATGTAATAGCCCACATCCCGAACGCTATACGTTCCTGCAATACGCCACTTTTTGAGCAACTGTATTAAAAATTGTTTATATAGTTCCCTTTGCCTTTTGAAAAAAAATCTCTGCTTATCTATATTCTACAGTTGGCGCCATTTTCCAGAAATTTTATTGGCGAGCTTATTTTTTTTAAATTGCTTAATTGCTTCGCAACTGTATTAAAAATAGTCGTTCAGTACACGTGCGGAACCGTCATTGCAACTTGTTCCGACTGTCAAGTCTAGACATTTGTCGGAACTCTTTGCAATGACAGCCTTTACTTACTTGTAATGAAATATACTATTACCAATTTCATTTTATTTTGACTTACGGGATAGATTCACCATCGATGATGATATCATCAAATCATCAAGAGGCGAAAAACTTTTCAGTTATTGGAGTGTAACTCGAAAACTGCTTGACCGAACTTGATGAAAATTAAACTGGACCACCTTGGAACTATACTCTACGAAACAAAAAGAGAATAATCAAAATCGGTACATAAACGACGAACACACATAAAAAAATGTAGTCGAAGAAACCTTCTTTTTGAAAGTCAGTTAAAAAGTAGCTTTTATATACGCTCCCGAAACGGAGAGATAAAGAAAACTAATATGCAGCTAATTGACGAGTGCCAGTCACGTGCCAAAATATAATCCCGCTGATAACAAGATATTAATAACGATAATGCATTTATTATTATCATATTCATGGCTTTTAATAACGAAAATTAACCACTATCGGTTATCGGTTAATTAAATTCTATTTAGATAGTCAATTGATTGATTATGACTAGTATTTCGTCGCGGCTTTTCGCGAGCAGCATTTTAGGGTTATATGTAAGGTTTATCATATTCGTTTCTGCTGTAGGACGTCCACTACTGAACATACGCCTCCCTCACATAAATATTTCCGAAGGGACCGAAAGCGGAGTGCATCCAGCGTCATCACCTTTCACCTTGTCGGTGCACGACCTACGCTGCGCTTGCCGGTGCGTGGTCTCCACTCCAGAACCTTCCGGCCCATCGGCCATCTGTTCTGCGTGCTATGTGGCCTGCCCACTGCCACTTCAACTGGCTTATGTTCTGGGCAATGTCGGTGACTTTTGTTCTTCTACGGATCTCTTTATTTCTGATCGATCATATGCCTGCGCCTTCCGTCTTTCTATCCTAACTTAAGGTCATATATTTCTACTTATATACCTAAAGGCTTTTTATTTATCGTATTTTGGTAGCCAATTAAAGTATATCAAACATATCAAGTCAAACATATATTTAATTCCTCCGCACAAAAGGTTGGTAAAAACAATTTAACATATTTAGCAAACAGTGATAAAATAAAACCTAACTTTGTGAGAGGGCTGGTGCCCGAAGTAGGGTTTATATTAAGTCACAGGTCACCAGGTCTCCTCCCACGGATAGAATATATGCTTTGGCACACACCAGTACTAAACTATATCATACAATTATATGAATAAATTCACAAAATAGCACTAGGAATATATTTATAACACAGAACCATTTAATTAGAGTAAACGAGATAGCAAACTACAAATAGGTACGAAAATATATGTAGGCCACACGTTTGTCTTTTGTAACTATTTGAACACAATTTAGAATAGAATAGAATAGAATATAAATTATTTTATTGCCAAAAAATACACCCAAAAAACATAAAGAACTTATACAAACACATATTAATGTCTAACAATGATAACAACTAACATAATGATTAAAAACAAACTAATTTTTAACAGAGAGTTAAGGTCAGCACTGACTGCGTAAACACGAGTGTGTACGCAAGGCTGGTTTTTAGCTTACCCCTATGACTGAGGTAAGGTGTTAAGTACTCGAGTAGCTGCGTGAGGCGGATAGTTTTATTCTTTATTTTTCTTCAGTTCACAAAGAACAGTTGATTTGTTATGTTTATATATACTAGATGTGTGTGTGTGGAGTGCATGTGAGTGTATGGTTGAGCATGTGTGTAATATTTATTATTTGGTTTTAAAGGTTGCCTCAAAATTATCTCTCTGACGCTTAAGTAATAATGTTTTGAATATCAGTTTAAAAGATCAAAATTATTTTTTTTCCTCATAGGAGGTGGCAGTAGGATTTACACAACTTTGATGACATAGCAGATGTTAGTGTGTGGATATTGTAACCCTATTACTCGGAACTGACAGTTTTATTTATTTGTATCAAATTATTTCAAAATGGTGCTCATTTAATATTGTTCCTTCCAAAAATATTACTCTGTCCCTCTATAACGGTACAAATGTGTCCAATTTGAGTATTAACTATTAATTTATTTTACTTTTAATTAAATAACTGATTTTTTAAAGCTCAGAGTTTTTATTGTCACGCAGTAGGTATGAAAAGCAGAGTACACACCTCGAGGATTCAATTCAATTTAAATACTTTATTTGCATGAATATAGGTACAAATAAGATCTATAACAATAATTTAAGTCCGCCATAACAACCTCGTATGAGGTATGCAAATGTCAATGTAGAACTAAAGTCGTCAGTAAAGTTATATAATGCAATGTCAATTGATAAGGTTTATTATTTGTCATGGTAAATGTAATACCTACATGATGTTTCTTTCAAAAAGTCTTTGACCGAATAAAAGCACTCGCCACCAACCACTTTTCTAACTCCGTGTAAGATCTGCGACCGGGTAATTCATGCAAATACTTCGGAATGGAATTATAAATGAGAGTTACCATGTAAGTGCAGTTATTCCTAAACAGTTCTAACGAGGGTACCGGCATCGTGAGCTGCTCCTGCGTAACAGTCCGTTTACTTAAACTATTATGAATCGGAAACAATGAGAGCCCGACAAACTTTGCCGCTTCATATATGTATAAACCTGTAACTGTTAAAAGATTACGAGATTTAAAAACTGGTTTACACGACTCGGCCCAGTCCATGAGAAATACAGCTCGAACACATTTCTTTTGCGCTTTAAAAACTTTGTTGATATCTTTGCCATTACCCCAAGCAATCATCCTGTAACGAATAACCGAAACAACATAAGCATGATACACCGATAGTATTGTATTCAAGGGAGCACAACGTCGTAATGTTCTAAGTGCAAAAGCAAAACTATGAAGTTTGTTGGTAATCATGTCAATGTGGTTACCCCACGATAAGTAAGCATCAATATGGATGCCTAAAAATTGTGTATTAGTTACTTGCTCAATAATGTCATTTCCATTTTTCTTTTTACTCTGTATAGTTTTAAAATTTATAAACTTAATTTTATTAATATATATTTTAAGTTTATTTGAATCTAACCAGTCAATAATTTTGATAAGGCAATATTCTGTGTCATTTATTAAATTTGTTACATTTTTGCATGCTAAAAAATAGTGGTGTCGTCAGCAAAAAGTATGCTGGTGTGTGCAATAACACTTGGTAGGTCATTATTATAAAGAAGAAACAATAGAGGACCCAAGATACTTCCCTGAGGTACACCATTGATAATAACTCGTTCATCCGAATCATAATCTATTACGCAATTTGAAGCTTTATCATACTGAGTGATTCGGGTTACTTGCTTTCCGTCTTTTAAATAAGACTTGAACCATTCCTGGGCTGGACCTCTGATACCATATTTATCAAGCTTATTGAGCAATATGTCATGATTGACAAAATCAAATGCTTTACTTAGATCAAGAAACAGGCCACACGACGGCGTCTTACTATTAATACTATTTAAAATCTGTTCAAGAAGATTATACAGTGCTAATGTGGTAGATCTACCTTTCCTAAAACCATACTGTTCTTGGGCTAATATTTCATATTTATCTAAATAAGAGATATAGAATCTTTTCTAATTTTTTTGAAAGAACACGTACTAAGGATATTGGTCTATAGTTATCTCTATCTATTTTCAGAAAAGTCGCACAACGAGCTATGGAGAGGGCTATGCTCGGGGTTTCTCTACGTGATCGAATCAGAAATGAGGAGATCCGTAGAAGAACGAAAGTCACTGACATAGCTCAGAAGATTAGCCAGTTGAAGTGGCAGTGGGCAGGGCACATAGCACGCAGAACAGATGGCCGATGGGGCCGAATGGTTCTGGAGTGCAGACCACGGACCGGCAAGCGCAGCGTAGGTCGTCCACCGACACGGTGGACAGACGACCTGATGAAGGTCGCAGGACGACGTTGGATGCAGGCCGCTTCCAACCGGTCCTTTTGGAAAATCATGGGGGAGGCCTATGTTCAGCAGTGGACGTCCTACGGCTGAGATGATGATGATGATGATCTATTTTCAGACCTTTTTTGAATACTCCCTTAGCTATTGAAGTTTTTAGTAAATAAAACCTTCATCCTCTTCATCTTGGGCGGTTTTAACCCCTCGTTTCACTCAGGACTTTATATAACTCCCTCGCTTCGCTCGGGAATTAAAATTAATTATCCTCGTTACGCTCAGGGATTAATTCAAGAGTCCGTTACACTCAGGTTTCAATATACCGCCCGTGACGTCAGACACTGATTTACTTCCTCGGTGCATAATCTACTATTATTTAATATATTTTTTAACTTTACCTTTAATTTACACTGCGTACAAGGGTCATCATATCATCATCTAACTAAAAAAATAACCACCTGGAACGGCATAAAAGACAAGAGAAGCAGGGATACACCAGCAGATATATGGCTAGAGGAGATAGGGGAGATTGGATAGACAAGGAAAAAGGTAAAACCAGGTGGAAATCAAATGAGGTCAAATGGTTCTCGTCGAGAGGTCCAATAATACATTGTTTATAATGTCACACCAATGCATTCATAAAATTATTTACATTAATAGGAACCAGGTTACATGTATTGTTTGTATTATTAACCCGTCCGAATCAGCATCGTTAGTTATTATTATATTATTACTTATTAGTACATTCATAAATCTTTTGTTATAGCGTAAACCTGATGCGGACAGATTAAGTAAAATACGGTTATTATATTTCAATTATTTCACGGATCATCCGGTCTTTTACAAAGTGTACGTGCCGTGGGTACGAGGGTCTGCAGCCAACATTATGCCTGTTTGGTATAAAATATACAATGTAGTAAAATCAGAAACATTTAGGATGAGGGGTATACATGGTAGGCTGCTAGAAAAGTGTGAGAAATGGTTCAGCTATTAACGTGAACTATTAGTGATAATAGAGCTATGAACGAGACTAAGGCAACTATTCTTATAATCGTACATTCGCTCTTTTGCCTACCATTATATTAAGTATATAATGGTAGGCAAAAGAGCGAATGTACGACACAGAAGGTTTCATTCATAAAATGACGTTAATTTACGTGCACAGAACGAAATGAGATCCTATATTGTATTTATAAAAAAGTAGGAATGAAGTAGATGTCTTTTGAAAGTAAGTAGTTCCTCTATGTCTCTTAAATGATTTTAATGATCTTGTTATGTTGTCCTTAACAAGTACAATTTGAAAAATTTAATATCGACTTCCATTCTATTCAGTTATTGGAGTGTAACTCAAAAACTACAGGACCAAATTTGATGAAGTTTAAATGGGACCACACGGGAAGCACAACATCAGCTTTGAAAACAAAAAAAGAATTTTGAGTATCGGTTCACTCAGTCGAAAGTTATGAGGTAACAAATATGAAAACAAAAGAAAAATACAGTCGAATTGAGTACCTCCTCCTTTTTTTGGAAGTCGGTAGAAAACAGTCGAATTGAGTACCTCCTCCTTTTTTGGAAGTCGGTAGAAAATAATACATTGCAAAAAGTTAAAAAACGGCACGGACCCTGAAGTCTGTGGAGTGTACTTGTAAATAATAATAAAAAAAGCTATATTGTAATTCTTCTATCAGTAAATTTGTATTAGGTACTTTAGAGACATATAAATGTAAACAAATAGAAAATGAAATGAACGCACAAGTCGTTTCGTTATGTGATTCCAGATAGAGGCAGTACGAGGCAGAAAATGCTGTAAAACGCGCAAAATGAAAATGAAACGAATTTGGGTGTGAAGTACATTATTTTGGAATGTTTTAAGTCTAGGTGAGGCGGGAATCATTTGTGAACCAGTGACTCCAGCCGTGCGATTTCAAACAGCAAACATCGTTGCAGCTTTGACAACATCCGTGAAACAAATGACGAGATGACAAGAAACTATGGAAAAACCTTATGTACAAGGGCGATATCTCATAAAGTATTTCACATCGGTGAGCTCGTCGACGAATCATTTGAGAATAGCACTGCTGGAAGCCTACTTCCAAAAATAAACGTGTAAAAACAAAGTTTTGTTTGACGGATTTTGCAGTTTTTTGTTGTCTCTATTTTACACCATAATTATACTTTCACCAATTTTAAGTCGCGCGTTTATGTCTTTTGTATGGGCGTTACCTTATAATGAACGTATCTACAATTTAAAATACCCTAGTAGCTAGTAGCTATAATACCTATAATCAGTAAGTATTTAACTGATGGTTTTTATTTAATTATGTAATAAAAAACAAGTGCAATTTGAAAAAAAAATTACCGTCTTCCATTCTATAACTTTGGTAAAAATCAGTTATTGGAGTGTAATTCAAAAAGTACTGGACCGAATTTGATAAAATTTATATGGGAATTATATGAGAAGCACCAGCTTTCAAACAAAAAAAGAATTTTGGAAATCGGTTTATCCAGTTCAAAGTTATGAGGTAACAAAAATAAAAAATATATAATATAAATATCGTACGTGCTCCGGTTTCCAGCGAAGTTTAAAGAGACGTTCCTGGCACCGGACTTCTGGCCTGAAGGGATCGTTTTTCGACGGTACAGGGAGCCTAGACCGAATATAAATCCTGAACTTACTGTACGCTAGTTAAGAAACCAAATAATATATGTATATATGTTAGTCTATAAGGTATATGTTTTGTATATGGGCCGCTGGTATTTTTATGTTGTGTAATTCTACTATTGCCTGAAATAAAGATTATTATATATTATATTATTATTATAATACAGTCGAAATGAGTACCTCCTCCTTTTTGGAAGTCGGTAGATAAAAAGTATGTATAAGTAGAAATTTGTATGACTGAGATAGAAAGGAACCTCTTTGAATGAGATGCTCGCATAATGGAGACCGGAATTAGGCGGGAAATTTTCTTAGCGCACTATGTTAAGTATGAATATCGTTGGAAGATCTATAGATAAACAAAAAGTGTCTTACGTTAAAACCATAATTTCTTGGAAAATTTCCCTTGAAATTATGGTACCTTTATGCTTAAAGTTTCGAAACTCTAACTTTTTTCCAACGGGCTTAATGCTGTTTGCTGTTTGTTCTACCGGCAATCACAGCGTCACTGGATGGAAACAGCGTCACCGGACGGAAACAGCGTCACTGGACGGAAACAGCGTCACCGGACGGAAACAGCGTCACCGGACGGAAACAGCGTCACTGGACGGAAACAGCGTCACCGGACGGAAACAGCGTCACCGGACGGAAACAGCATCACTGGACGGAAACAGCGTCACCGGACGGAAACAGCGTCACCGGATGGATAAAGATATTTTAATCAAGATTCGAACTCGGACCTCTTTGATCGTGAATCCATTGCTTAGGACAAACAGTCACTAGCACCTAAATTCTTTAACACAGTTGAACTGATATATATGTATAATAGATTGTTATTTCAGTTTTATACCTACTTCCAAAAAAGGAGGAGGTACTCGTTTCAACAGTCGAAACGAGTACCTCCTCCTTTTTTTAATGTTTGTTACCTCGACTGGGTGAACCGATTCTCAAAATTGTTTTTTCTTTGAAAGCTGGTGCTTCCCGTGTGGACCTGTGTAAATTTCATTAAATTCGGTTTAGTAGTTTTTGAGTTACACTCCAGTAACTAAATATAATGGAAGTCGGTTTCAATTTTTTCAAATTGTACTTGTTTTACCAAATATTGGAAAATAAAGTGATTTTAATAAAAATGCAAATAGGTATGCAGCCATATAAAGCGCTAACTTTGTTTTAATATGATTAAACCCAAAGATATTCGTAAATTACTTTTTCTTGTAGTTAAGTATAGGTAGGTACCTACCTATACGTTTTTGAGAGCATGCATGATCAAAAACAGAGCTGCCCTAGTCTTGGAGTTTTCATACACATCCTTTTCAAGCCTCCCATAGACAACCTGACATAATGACTTGACGTAAAACGATCAAGCCGCTCGCCTGATGTTAAGCTCAAGAAGTTCTTGGTCTAGTTTGCTACTATTTTCAACCGCATCACCACTAACCATCAAGTGTGAGAAAAAAAAACGCTTGCCTATCAATTCAAAAATGACTTATGCAAATTATTTAACATATAAATAAATAAACAAATGAAAAAAAAATACCATGTTCAAATTATCTCACCTTGACCCACAATTTTTTTATCAAACTTCACTGTCCAAGTCACTACACAATCACAATGCACACACCGCTAACAAAAGAAAAAAAAACGAAACGTCAAATTTGTGAACGGAACCGAAGCGCGCGCGTTCGCAAGTTACATACAACTGAATTATTTTAATAAAATACTCGATCTCCTCGCTATTATCACCCCATATGTCACTGAACGAATGGGCGTAACTCCCCAACATCAAAAGAGCTCTGCTGTCGAACATTTTACTCCAAAACGCGGGACATTTAAACTGGTCACTACGGACGAGTAGGTTATAGACCCGCCTCTTTTGCCCTCCCTTTCGCACGCATTGTTTCTCTGTCTAAAGTAATTACGTTTGAAGCTGTTGTGTTGCGGCGTGGCCACTGGATTTTCATGTTTGTTTCATCTTTTATTTTTGTTTAACAAGCCAGCAGCGTCCGCTTAGTTGTTACTTACTTAATTGGTTTCCTTTTGTTTTTATGTGGGATTTTGGAGGTTAAATGTAGGTACTCCACATATTACCTACTTATGTATGATCGGGTTTCAACTACAATGCACATAGGTAGCTATCATTTTACATCTAAGTACAGAGAGTGTTTTGCTGAACTTATGACTAACTATGTATTATATATTTTCATATACCTATCTACTATTAAATGCCTAGACGATACGGGTATGATTAATGTTAAACGCTACGCCTGTTTAGGTAAAAACCAAGATCACAGTGTCACTATGCGAGAGTGACTTCGCTTTTTTAGTTCGTTATAACTTTTTAGTTTAAGGTTAAGTATATTTTATGATAAAATGGGGTCCACCACACACGTGGCGACTTTTGATAGCGATACAGTAGCAAGAGAGCTGTTATAGCCACCAATATTTGTGCGCCACGGGCATAGAAATCTAGGCTGGTTTTCCATGCCTCTCTCCTAGCAACTCTCTGCAACAAATCCCGTTGTGGTGCCAATCAAGTGCTATTTGGTAAACTCATGAGCAAGTGTCCGTCATGGGCGGTACCACATAAGTCTTGGGCAGACGTGTCTACTAGCCATACGGCGAATTACTTGTCCAATTCACCATTCGATAGAATAAAAAAGAACCTTTAGGGATATGTGAAATATGGCCGATGTGGCAGGAAGGTTCTGGAGGGAAGACCACAGACCGGCAAGCGTGGCGTAGGTTGTCCAAGGTGGACGATCATGACAAGACGATTTGATAAAGGTAGCAGGACGACGTTGGTTGCATGCAGCTTTTAAGCGGTCCGTGGAAATATGGGGGAGGCCTATATTCAGCAGTGGACGTCCTAAGCTACGGATATGATAGATAGGGTATGTTATTAGAATACACAGTGCTTATAATTTTGTAATAAGTATAGGTAATGTGCATGAGTATCACGTTAATCCCTTTTATTCTTACACAAGCTGCGCTCCGCGTATTCATCCGTGTGGTGATGGATGATGATGATGAATCAAAGAATATTCATATGTTACTTCAGTATAATGTTGCATTCTAATGGTGGAGTTTTTGAAATCGCTTCAGTAGTTTTTGAGTTCATTCGTTACAAACATACAAACTACAAATCTTTCCTCTTCATAATATAAAGTATAGATAATTATCCTGAATTGTTAATGTATTTATTGTAAATTTATACAATACATTAATTATACAGTTATAGTATTTTACATCGGCTAAGTGTTACAAGAGATGATTCGCTCGTATCAATACCATAACGCTGTCAAAACTTATGTCTCAGTGGTGTCAGATAGGTACTCGTGTTTTGGGCGGGTCTGGTTCGTAGGCGAATAGTTCTGGAGACAATCTTGTCCTTTGAACTGTTAACTGTGAATTGTATATTATGATGTTGAGAGATAGAGTGAGGAAAAACATACATTAAAAAAAAACTTCCGACTTATTTTGCGGTAGTCAAATTAAATAATGTTTTATGCTAAAGTAACGGAAAATGCAGAAATTATTAAGAAAATGTAGTTTCTCTAGCAGAAATGTCACGCTACACTGTATTTTAGCCATCAACTGGAGTACAAAAATTAAACAAAACAAATAAATTAGTTAACATTCTTTTCAACTATTCCTACCTAACACCGACACATAAAATATTTACCGACACAAAAATAATGAACATATATCAATTACATAGTTATAACACTTCTGGAAAATTCTGGACAAAACCATACACACGGACACAAACTTCTTAAAGATAAAACATATTACTAAACGTAGTTCACGACGAGCTAGTTTTTTAGTTTTGCCAAGGATCCGTACGAACTGTAGTCGGAAAACAACAACTTACGATGGAGCAAAACTGTACAATAAAATACCCACACACATTAAAAGTGTACACTCGTTCAACGTATTTAAACTGCACAATTACATTTCAGCACAACAAAATAAATACGCTGAATACCTTCCATATTAACACGAAGTACCTTATATTTGTATTATTATTTTTAAAATTAATGTTCTCATGTAAGTGACTATACTGTCTTGATATGAGAATAAATGTCTTTAAAACTAAACCTAACTGGACACATAGGAATTCTTAGAATCAAAGGCAAATTTATTACTATATTTAAAATGACTCTCGTGAACAAAAACATTTACGTAGTCGAATTAAGTTCTAGCAAACTAAAGCAATGTAAACAAAATTATAAAGCAACATAAGATCTTTTAAAATTATCCTCTCACAACTTAAATCCAAGCCAACGCATCCCGAAATCTGCACAATTAAATTACGCCAAGAAATTCGTACTTAAAACAACGTTACCCGCAATTTCTGAACGAAACGCGAACAAGAGACAAGACTAGCCATCTCTTTCTATTGTCTAAAAACAATGGGCGGTGCTAAAACTTTTGCCACCAATCGTATTGTCTGCTCGACAAGGATGGATAGCAAAATGTAGGGTGTGAAACAGAGAGGGAAAATGTAATTTCTTTAGTATATTTTATGAGAAATGAGCCAGCTAAGCGGTGGTTTTATGCGACGAAATTGCGCCACTTAAGTACATGTTTTATGGAATTAGTATGGAATGGAAGTTTTTGGAAATTTAGCTTTGTTTTGATTAATTTACTGAATGCGAACAACCAAACTTACAACCATGCGTCATTCTTTAGATAGGTACTTACATGGTAGAAATTGCTTCTATATAGGTACTTTTATCGTTTTATCATCAATGCCGGAGTCTGTGTTACCCGAAAGGGTAAAGGTTAATTTGGGAGTCAAATAATAAAAGAGTTCCTTTACTTGAGTTGAGTAATACCTTTTTTCTCGCAAACGAACAGACGAGCCACCTGAAAAGCGTTTGGCATCGTTGTTGAGAGCACCATATTGTAGCCTCCCGGAAATACTGCAGGAGAGACCTTATTCCACATTTTCAACAGTCTTCCCAAAAAAGGAGGATATTCTCATCAGGGGGCCTACTCCCACCTTTTATGAAACAATCATAAATCAGGAGCGATTTGTAAATAGCTTCAACAACCTTCAACTCTGCAAGGAAAGTAGGTGAAAAATAAAATTGGAGAGAAAATTAGAATACTTCAATCATTACAATTAATAGACACATTATTACAGTTTAAGAAACTAACTGCACGCTCATATTTTTTCAGTGAAAATTAGCTCTGTTTACTTTCCCGCCTTTTTTCTTTTTAATTTCTTTATGTCGAGTTTTTTTTAAGCCAAGCAATGCATCACTTCACACGCAAACTGCGTAACACCAGACAGTCGTCAGGTTGGCCAACCGAACGCATTGGAAACTTGCTTTGCTAGTTTCACTTTTAATAACTGCCATGTAACTGAGTATTTATTTCTGCTTATAAGCAACAAAGTGCCGCTTTGTGCTGGACATGTAGTGTAGTTATAATAAAATTGCATTAAAAAGAAAAATAAATTAAAAAAAAAGTAAATTACCATTTCCTTTTTTTTGATCGACTAGTGATTTGTAACAGACAGTCATAAAAACCAAAACCAGCTCTTGAATATTGTTTGTATTGTTGACTTCAAAGCGATTCGTGATATTTGAAGAATACTGTTTTAAACTATCACGGTTGTTCACTAAAGTTATATGATTATTAACGGGATATTTACCGTGGTAAGGTTGTGGAATGAGCTCCCGATATTTCGGCGCAGTTACATGCACCATGTTCACGGGAAGACTGAAGAATGCGGGTGGTTGGTGTTCAAAATGTGTTCAAAATACTATACGCAGTGATACAGTGAGTGTGTTTTGTCGGGACTTAGGATCGAGTTCGAGTTCCAGTGATAACCGTAGCAAAAGACTAAGAAAGAGGGTAGATCGTTATGTCTGCACCTAACTTTTTAACTTTTCGACCAACCACCCGCATTCTTCAGTCTTCCCGTAAACATGGTGCATGTAACTGCGCAGAAATATCGGGAGCTCATTCCACAACCTTACGACGGTAAATATCCCGTTAATAATCATATAGCTTTATTTGAAGAATATTTTTAATTTGTAAATAACATGTTTAACATGCAACTTTTATCTAACATTTACTTATATCGTACGGACATTACTTACGTAATATATATCGGCAATATACGTCATTTGTTTTGTATTTAAGACGGATAAATCCCACTAATATTATAAATGTGAAAGTTTAGATATATGAATGGATGCATGCATGAATGTTTGTTGCTCTTTCAAGCTCAAACGCCTGGTCCAATTTTGATAAAAGTTGGTATGAAGATAGATGAGGCTTTTGATTGACACATAGGATACTTTTAATCATCATCATCATCCACCACGCGGGTGAAACCGCGGGTCGCAACTAGTATTGCATATGCGAAACTGAAATTTTATTATTACTGTTCAGTATTCAATAATGTTAATAGTAAAAAGTGCATACATGGCAATATTTGTAATGGCAATAATTTAAATTCCCGCTTAAAAATCATTTTTTGACACTCCGAAGTGTCATACGAGTTGAACCATTGTCGTTACACAGTACAGTTCGTTTTTCGAATCTGCCTTTTTTTCGTGATAAACCTCCGCGTCGTAAATTCATTACAATTGCTCTCGGGCTCGCTTGCCTAGTCGTAGAGGCAGAGCCATCTCATAACTTCAGTGAGGTGTCGAATCTATCAAACTTCGGTGGCACCCGGTTGTCAGCGGGCTACTATATTACACTGCATGACCGCCACTGCTACGGGTAACGTAAGGACATATAGGTGAAAGGGCGCCCTAGTAGCTTTTCGTCTTACATCCCTAGGCAGGCTTAGAATTCCTATCGGTGAGTCTCTTTTTTCGTCATACTAATTCTCGAAAACTCTAAGTATAAGCTACCTACAGTCCAATAGAAATCTCGCACAATTACATATTAGTTTTAAATAGGTAATATTCTATAGTTTTGCAAATTACATGATCAAGTCATATGGTTAGGCTGACTTATTGCCAAGAAAACAAATGAAGATGTCTGAATATTAAATATCCCGCTTTAAATGAGATCATTTACCTAAAAAAGAGCTTGTTGCACTAAAGACTCTTTCATGCCTGTCCAATAATTTCATTGTATATGTACCTACGTCTTTATATTTCTACTTATAATTCATCTAATTCGTTCCAGACAGCATTCGTAAATGACATTCATTAGGGCCACCCCTCACAAGTTAAATTAATTCTACCCTTGCAATTCGCGAGGCATTATAATCATATTTATGCGTAGTCCAATTTGCGCGGCAAACTTTCCTCGTAAACGTCCGCCATTTTGTTTCGCCGTTGACAAATTAGGGGGTATCTTGAAGTAAACCGTGTTTGTTACACATTAATCAATAGTATTGTACCGCCAGGTGGCTGATATTTTTTTCGCAGTAGCTTAGGATTCAATTTTATTGATAGATAATAATCTATATAAATAAAAATTAACACTGTTTTTTCTGGTCATGCTATAACTTCGGAACGGATGGAACAATCTCGCTAATTTCTCGCTTATTGTGTTGTGTTAATTATTGCCAGAAGGTTCTAATAAAAAAAAACCAAGAAAATATATGAGGTTATGGCGAGGCTGACGTCCGCGCCTACTACGTGAACGAAGTCGCGGACAGTCGCTAATTATATATAATATAGACGATCTAGGGGGACTATTGGCAACGACTCTGCGTTTAAAGCTGGCATTTCTGATAGAAACAACAGCCTGTCAATTTTAGTCTCATTTTCAAAATATTTAGGCAGGTGGTGACTGCCATCCATAAAACCCCCATAAAGGCCGCCATCCTTGCCGACGAAAGGTGCAACGTTGGTGTGGATGGATAAAGGGTATCGAGAGGTGTGCTGCGGTTTCATTAAAGAGATACTTCCGGCATTATCCTCTTTTGTTGAAGGCTATTTGATGCTTTTTGGTACTTGTATTTGCGCCTCTACCCCCAGACAGAATCGAGGTTTACGGTGTCACTGCTCACCGACAGCTCGCCGCAAAGCCGGTATTACTATACTGCGGTATTACTGTAGGTAGGTATTATATTATTATGAAAAAACCTTTCAAATCCCTGAGGCATAAAGGTCCGTGAAACAAAGCTACAATTTTAACGTTTTCAACTTACCAAAAAGGAACTACTGTCGCTAGCCGCAAAACCTCGGGAACTGCAATGTCCGCAGAAACAAAATTAAACGTAGATTAGGCATTAATCCATAGGGAATAAATCTATAATTTTCTAAAAAATGTAACGGCCACTAACGGCAGTTTTTAATAACCTATCTATCGTCGGTTTACCCAACTCGAGATAAATATTTGATATATTTGTAAGTCAGTCAAAACCATTTATTCAATTTAGGCATCAAAGACGCACTTATGCACGTCAACTTTTCATTATAATGTACTTTAAAGACTCTACCGCCGCGTTCCAAAATATATAGAACCCACCGAGAAGAAGCCGCAAAAAACTCGGGGCCATTCTTTATATATAGATGTTTACAATGTTTCTACTTAGGTACTACTAATATTACATTTTATGGGTGGCAGAGTGACAGCTTGCCAGAAGTGGAGTATTCCAAGCATCTTTATCTTCTGTATATAGTCGAACTTTATAGCAAGCTTTTTTTATTAAAACGTTTTTTACAGACTTGAATTTGCCCTCTGTGAGCTCAGTTATGAGAGATATGTATGGACGTCACATTTCTATCCGTATTAATCAAAACTATGGATAGATAGGATATTGAAAACGGCCGTGCTGAAACGGCTTTCAGCATAAAGCTGTAGGTAAAAAGCACAACTTTATTAGGTTGTTTTAAATGTTTATCGGGACTTATCACGTATTTTTTTTAATATAAGTAAAAATATGTACCTTTCGCTCGATGTTTCGACCATGTTACAATGGCATCAGTCAGCTCGTGACCACGGCCATTGTAACATGGTCGAAACATCGAGCGAAAGGTACATATTTTTACTTATATTAAAAAAAATACGTGATAAGTCCCGATAAACATTTAAAACATGTGTTCAAATCGCGAAAGTTTAAATTTTTTTATTATAGATAGATAGATAGATAATTCTTTATTGTTACACCACTTAATATACAAAAATAACATAAAAGTAAAAGAAAGCTTAAAATAAAGTGTTACAATGGGCGGCCTTATCACTAATAGTGATCTCTTCCAGGCAACCTTAGGATGGAGAGGAAATACAGGAATAACAAGACGGGGCGTAATATAAAGATAAAGGTACAATCAAATCAAGACAATAATACATTACTAAATCAAATTAATAATAAATTATAAACAAGAAAAGAAAAATATATATATATATACTTATATAAGTACACTACAATACAATATACTTCCATACATATATTTATACATTAATTCTTTGATGTATTATAATCAAAACCCAAGTTCACACGGCTTAAACTAATTGGCGAGATAGAAACCTTTTACTTGGCTTTTGAAGGTCGACAAGGATTGTGCACGCCTGATAGTAACTGGTGATAAGTTCCATAAGCGAACAGCTTTCACTGAAAAAGAGTGATCATAAAATACTGTGCCATGCTGAGGCATACTGAGGGCAAGATTTTCTGATGACCTAAGATTGAGAACGTTGGCATTGTGAAGGAAATTGAAACGTTCCTTAAGATAGCGCGGGGTCAAAGGATTGAACAAAATATTGTAAAGAAGAGAGAGTAGGTGAGCATTCCGGCGAAGACGTATAGGGAGCCACTTGAGCTTTGATCGATATTGAGATATGTGATCATACTTGCGCAAACCAAATATAAATCTTATGCAGAAGTTTTGAAGACGCTCAAGCTTATCTAGTTGATTCTCAGTGAGATCTGGTTTATTAGGTTGGTACTCAAAAGATACACTTAACATTTATAATATTAGTGTGATATCGCAACACCTCCGAAATCCCATAAACCGAATCCTTATCACACACAACATATTCCCATACCAATACCACATTATAAAGTTCCCACACGCGTTATCTACCATAATGTGTTTGCACTGTTTGTTTGTTTGTTTGTTAGCAAAATACTCGATCGCGTTCACACACGCTCGGGCACAGCGCTGACCGCTAAGTAGGTGGCTTGATTATGCGATTTATATGGCGTTGATAATGTTACATTGAAATGGATGATTCATATTTTACCGACTGCGGTAAAGCTAAAGCAGAGGGTTATGTGTTTGATCTTTATGTGTTTGAACAAAAAAGTTTGTGATAACTAGTATAAGCTGATAATATTTTTAAATTAAACTTAATCAACATTATTAATGAAAGGTATATATTCAGTATAATATAAATTCCCCCTAGTTCGAATACATGCGGTGATCCTCCTGGGCATGCTGAGAATCAAGTTATCCAGCATTACTTGGGGTAACCTGTCCCATTCTTGAATCCTGGTACTGTCTGTGGACGTGGCTGACGATTCCAAACAGCTCGCTTAAGAGCATACCATGCGTGCTCTATTGGGTTTCAGTAAGGCGAGCCGGCAGGCCAGTCTTACCTTGTGATGTCGTATCCTCGGAGAGCAGCATTGACTCGTTGAGCTCGATGGGCGAGCGCATTATCACCGACCAGTACTGGTGCAAATGGTTTACTCGGAATGGTTTGACAGACAATTCCATCAACAGAAACTGCTCAATACATAAAATCATAATATCATTATCATGATCATCATCTGAGCCGTAGGACGTCCACTGCTGAACATAAGCCTCCCCCATGATTTACCAAAAGGACCGGTTGGAAGCGGCCTGCATCCAACGTCGTCCTGCGACTTTCATCAGGTCGTCTGTCCACCGTGTCGGTGGACGACCTACGCTGCGCTTGCCGGTACGTGGTCTCCACTCCAGAACCTTTCGGCCCCATCGGCCATCTGTTCTGCGTGCTATGTGCCCTGCCCACTGCCACTTCAACTGGCTAATCTTCTGAGCTATGCCGGTGACTTTCGTTCTTCTACGGATTTCCTCATTTCTGATTCGATCACGTAGAGAAACCCCGAGCATAGCCCTCTCCATAGCTCGTTGTGCGATTAAGAAATTATAATATAATATACCGTAACAAAAAAGATTTCGATTTTTCAAAGTGATCCCAAACTTTTTTTGATGTGTGTATGTATATCCGTGCCTTTGTCCCTATGTAACTACACAACAGCAGGGCTATTATGTATCTCAGTTGCTAACAAATGTTGATTGAAATCTTGAAAAATGGTGGCTTTATGTCAGTTTTGACAACTCCAGTAAGCAAAAATGTTAGTAAGTTGATGACTGGAGCTGACAAAACTGACGTAGAGCCGCCATTTTTCCAGATTTCAATCAACAATTGTTAGCAACTGAGATACATAATAGCCCTTCTCGACTGATTTTGAATAAATGACGTCATTCGATTAGTCTTGATGGTGCGACTGAACAATAAAAATGGCGGATGGATGAGACATAAGTATAAGGTATAGCTTGTATTCATTATACTTAATTAAAAAAAAATATAAAGGGATTAACGTGAGACTTATGCGGTGTCGACAAGTGGTTTGGCTTCGTCTGGAACGTTCTTCGGGGTCTTAAGCGCCGCAGGGCTATCATGTATCTCAGTTGCATTCAAATGTTGATTCAAAACCTAAAATAAATGGCGACTCTATGTAGGATTGGATCCCGGGACGTCTCGCGTCCCGGACTCCTAGGGATTTTCGTAATCTTTCGTGACTTTCGGGTCGAGACTCAAAGAGAAGATTGTCTACGCCAGTAAAAATACAGGGTTTCTTTTGACAAACTTTTTTTTATTATATAATAAAAACAAGTTTGACAAAGAAGCAATTTTTTTTATAAGATTGAGTCACTTACTGATCATAAAATCAGAAAATACTGACAGATTCAGGTGGAGTGCCATGTTGTAAAAACTAAAAGTGAATCTATGTGTGATTAAAAGAAATAAACAAAGCAATAAAACTATTGACTGAACAAATGTTAAAAATATTAAGATTTAATTTTTCTGCTTAATAAATGTTGGTTTATACAAATAAATGCATTTTAATAAGTTTCATCAGAATTTAACTCAATTAAAATTTTTCAAACAAGGCTTACCCCTCTTAAGAAACAAAACTCAATTTTTCTCTTAAGTCTCGAAGTCCCGGGACGCTGATTGTAGACTGTCTCATGTCCCGGGTCTTTGAAATTGTCAGGAATTCTCAAACCCTAGTTCTATGTCACTTTTTTAGCTCCAGTCATCAACTTACTAACATTTCTGCTTCCTGGAGTTGTCAATACTGACATATAGCTGCAAGGATATTATGTATCGTTAGTTGCAATTAAAAGTTGATTGCCACCTAAAAAAATGGCGGCTTTATGTCACTTTGTTTGTTCTAGTCGTCAACTTACTACAATTTCTGTTTATTGTAGGTGTCAAAACTGACATAGAGCCGCCGTTTATTTAGATTTCAATCAACATTTGATTGCAACTGAGTTACACCACTGCTAGACATTGCGTTCGACCTCGCATCTGAAGAAAGCTTTCTGACAAAGCTGTAGGTAATAATAATCGATTGTGATATCAACCATAATATGTTACAAACACGAAGACAAACTGTTTACGTACAATATGACAAATAGCAGCAAAACGCCCCGAGATATCACAATCTTATCTCACGATGTCCTCATCTCAGTATCTCGCCATCACTTCGTCTCACTGAATCACTCTGTAATTTCCGATCCAATTGCTAGTAGATGACATGTGACAAGTGTCACCATGATTCAATTTAATTGGGGGACCCGATGTCCCCCAATTAAATTAGGCTATTGTGTATCTCAGCTTCAATCCGCAGGTCAGGCAGCTCTATGTTAGTTTGTCAGCTCCAATCATCAATTTACAAACATGAATAACTACTGCAGTCTAAAGATATGGCGGATTTATGTCAGTGTTGTCAGCTCCAGTCATCAACTAACTAAATCTGCTCACTGGAGTTGACAAAAGTGACATAGACCCGCCATTTTTCAAGATTTCAATCAACATTTGATTGCAACTGAGATTCATAGCCCTGCGGATATAATTATTCGTATAAGTAAAAATATCTTCGAAATTCTCTACCAATTTCTAACAAGTACAGTTTGAAAAATTTAATACAGACTTCCATTCTATTCGGTTATTGGTAACTCAAAATTTACTGGACCAAATTTGGAGAAAAAAATTGAATTGAGTACCTAATCCTTTTTGAAAGTAGGTAGAAAAAAGAAGGAGGTACTCAATTCGGCTGTATTTTTTTATGTTTGTTACCTCATAACTTACGATAGGGTGAACTGATTCTCATTTGAAAACTGGTGCTTCCCGTTTGATCCTATTTCATCTCATCAAATTCGGTCCAGTAGTTTTTGAGTTACACTCCAATAACTGATTTTTACCAAAGTAATAGAATGGAAGTCGGTATTAATTTTTTCAAATTGCACTTGCTCAAATTGTACTTGTATAGAGAAAAATAATACATCTTTGGGCGGAATTTGAATCCGCGTCTTCTGACTATCCGCGTCAGACTCAATGACCGATATAGGCCTAAATCAACTAGAGTTAAATTCGATGCTCGGGCGGATTACCTCGGTGGCCTTACATAGAAACGGTTAATAATCCAGTACTACTACACGAGAAAACTTAACAACACAAATGAAGATCTCTCAGAGCAATAGAACTCTTTGTGAATGAGTTCGTCCGGAGAAAGAAGAAATTAGAAAGAAAGAAAGAATTTAATTCAGGAAATCACACAACATAACATACAAAAATACTGACAAAATAGGACACCCATCACAAGAATGTTGCGTAATGCCATGAAAGAGCCCCGACTCAGCATACGCTAGGGTAAACCCAAGCACTGATTTTCAGTCAGTAATGTTCGCAATACTGCGTTTTGGTTTGAAGGTGTGGTTGCCGGCGAAATTACAGGCGCATGAGACTTAATTTAATGTCTCAGGGCTCGCAGTGCAGTTTTTCACTTGTGAGAAAAACAAGGATGATGATGATCCTTGGAGCAAATGCATCTGTTCTAGGCAGAGGTTATCATCAACATTCGTGCTTGTACTGTTTCCTTATAACTTACTAACTGCTCTCCGCGGTTTCACCCGCGCGGTGATGGATGCTGATGATGATGATGAATCGTATATAGCGTATATTACTGAATGTAGCTTTCCAATGGTAAAAGATTTTTTGTAATCGGTCCAGTACTTTTTGAGCCAATTCGTTACAGACATACTTACATACAGATCTTTCCTCTTTATAATATTATTAATATTAAGTATGCATAGCATACAATTTTATGTAAATACCGAGTAACTGTTACCCAAAATCCTCAATGTATGTATAAACCTAAGTTCAGTCTATCACAAAATGAGTTTTGTTGTGGGCTCAGACAAAATAAAAAAGTCAAGACAGAATGTTGTGAACAGAAAAGTGAGGCCGGTAAAACTACGCCTCGCGTACATACGAGTACATACACAATTACACACACACACACGCAGAACGAAACTACGCCTTGACTCATCAGTCGAACTATCGCTGCGCGTGGAAGCAACACGTAAAGTACGAGTAAATCGACAAATTTACCAGTCAAAAAGCCGAATTGTGTCGTGAAAGGGTGTATAAAACAAACTACAAAACATAAAAAGGAGGATGGAATCACATTTCACACGTAAGTAACTTGGAAACCAATATTTTAAATAAATAAAGATAAAAATAAAGGTTATTGCTTGGAACATAGAAAGTGTTGCCATGGTAAAAGCCTATAAGGTTTACCCTATTATTGGGTAATCTTAATATTCAGTACATATGTTACGTTAATACGTTTTTATAATAGTTTATCAACGTGTTTTAACCGACTTCAAAAAAAGAAGTAGGTTCTCAATTAGTTATTTTCTTTAAATATAATATTGTATGACACTCGACGCAATATCTTTATACAAAACCGGTTCCGTCATTTGAAAGCAAATTAAAAAAATAGGCTATTCTTTTTTTATTTTTAGTTTATTTTTAACCGACATCTAAAAGGAGTAGGTTCGTAAGTAGGTTCTAATGTTTTAAATATTTGTTACCTCATAAGTCCGTTATTTATAAACCGATTTTAACAATTATTTTTTTGTTGGAAACCTGATACCTTTAATATGGACTCACATTAATTTCATACTGGATTTTCAATTTCGTACATATTGAAGGCGGTTATGTTTTTTTGTAAAAATAAACCATATTTCTATTGAAGTCTTTTGTTTTTAGAGTGTATCTATATTGAATGATGTTGTGTGTAGAGTGGAATTATAACCATATTATAAAAGCAAACTTCAGTCGTCTGTTATCTGTATTGTGTTTAAATATTTTTTATTAAATGAAAAACGGCTGATTTTTTTTTACCTACTTATAAATTAAGCCATTTGGAGATTCAGAGAGACAGTTTAAAGCAAGCTACAAAAAATACTATGTCATTTAGAATTAAAATGTTTTACAAAAGGTAATTGTGTTCCTTTAGAACACATAGCAATACTTAGTTGCACTTCAACAACTAAAATTATAAATAGCACTTCATCGTCGAATAGACACGAAGAAGAAGAAGAAGAAACTATTGAAAATTCTTCGTTGCAACTTCTTAATGAAATTGTTAATGAATCATTTGATTGGGCCAGTTGTTAACATGACAATTCACATTATGGTGACTACAGAAAAATGATAATTGGTCACATATCTGGAAGTACAGTGCACTATCTGATTAAAACCATAAAATGCTCTAAATGTTTAGATGCCTTGCAGACTGATGAGAAACTTTATTTTCACAAGCTCATTAGTTTAAAAAACAAAGGCGGTCTTCGCTTCCCGTCTAAGGATCTTTTTGACATTTGTGTCACTTGTGAAGCAGTTGTTCGAAAATTATTGAATGAAAGTATTGCAATAACCGCAGAAAATCAACACCAAACTATTGTCTTGAACATATTAAAGGAATTCATTGGAAACAACCAGATGTTTATCAAATTGGAGTCAAAACATGAATATGCTGGGCAGGAACATAAACTTAATTTAATACGGTGTGTAATTGAGAAATACTTAAACATTAGATTCCACCATATTGCCAAATTAGAACGTATTTCGAAATCAGTGCAAAGTAAACGGCAAGCGTACAAAAAATTGATTCAGCATAAAGGTTTTAAAATAAAACTAGCAGTTACACCGAGTAATTTTATTTCTGAAACTCTTTATCTTTTCTCTTTCACCACCCAATGCCACTACTTTTTACCGACACCTAATGTAGGAACCCTATTATTATATTAAAACTAATAACGTTATAACTTTATTAAATTGATAACGTTATTTTTATGGGGTAATTTAAATTATCATGGCAGCACCGATTCACGCACTACATGCATAGAAAACCGGCCTCACTTCTTTGTTCACAACATTCTGTCTTGACTTTTTATTTTGTCTGAGGTTGTGGGTAGCAGTTTACCAAATATTCTCAACCGGGTAAATATCATATCACAATACTTGTCTTAATAATTGATACCCACTACTGAATCTGTAATACCCATTTACCAAACTTATATGTAGAATTTAACAAACGGTAATTATTGTTTAAGTTAATTAAGTACACCTACTACTAACTATTAAAATGTTCTTGTTGCGGGAAGAGGTTGGTATCCGGGAAACAGAATTTCTTGGGAAGAGCATAGAGTCAAAGTGTCTGGAATACTGTGAGAGGACAGCGGGCAGGAATAAGGAAATGGATGATGATGATGAATGGGAATATTTATGTCAGTGTGACTTTGACTATTGGTAAAATTTTATATTGACATTTTATAATTATCTGTATTAAGTACTGACATTGTAAATCGTATGACTTTTATTTTATTTCTGTTTTTGTGTGACTGTAGTTTTGAATTTTGTTACTTACCTAATTAATTTCTTAATATTATATAATTTAATTTGGACTTGCATGACTAATGTAATTGGTTGTACCGTATTAGTTATATAAATAAATAAATAAATAAATTGTCTGGACGCCAACACACAAATCGTACATTTACAACATTGATGTAATTTATATAAGTTATATTTAAGATTTTCAAATTGTGTTACTTATTACCCAATAAAGTTTGAAGTTTGAAGTTGAAGTTTGAATATTATCTACGTATAAGTAATAAGTATAGAAAAAAACATACCATCGCATGGTCACCGCCGCCATCAAACCAGCTATCCGTTGACAGGTGTCATGATAAACTCACTAAGTATGAATTATTTGCTTTTTAACAACGTGTTATCGTAGATTTGTTGACTGCTCGCCATTATCGTACGAACGTGTGTTGAGTTCTCTAGGATTTAACCGATTACGAGGAGGCTGAAAGGTGATCGTTTTTAGAAACAGTCACCACTTTGAGTCCATGATTGTTGATGATGATGAGGGGCTGTCAATCCCAAGGCCTATTCCCAAAAAAAGTTTTGGTTGACGGATTTCACAATTTCTACTGTGAAAGTGCATTAGCACAAATACAGTCAAGGGTGATGAAGTTTAATGACGGTTTTTTTCATAATGATTAGGTAATTATATTAGTATTTTATGGGCAGCTAATGATTGATCATTATTATATTATAATTATATTATATTATAATTATATTATAATTATATTATAATCAATATTATAATTATCATGACACCTGTCAACGGATAGCTGGTTTGATGGCGGCGGTGACCATGCGATGGTATGTTTTTTTCTATACTTATTACTTATACGTAGATAATATGAATAGATGGCCGGAAGAAGAGGTGTTGGACGTAGAAGGAAGTCGTGGCTGCGTAATATACGGGAATGGACCGGAATCGGAAGTGTCGCGGAGTTATTCAACCTCGGCAAAGACCGGGTGAAATATGCGGAGCTGACAGGCAGCCTTCACATGTTAGAGAGGTACCAGAAGAAGAAGAAGATGAATAAAGTATTTACTCAAAACACTGTGTAGCAATCGTTATAGTTGAGTTGTATCAATATTTTACATTTCACTTTTTATAATGTTGGATTATATTCTACTAGCTGGTGCCCGCGACTACGTCTGCGCAGGATTAGTAGGTACTTGGAGTAGCTTATTATTTCTCGAAGGGCATAAGTATCTATCTTTATACCAAAATCTCACAAAATATGTACATGGTCAAACGCAATAATAAAATTAATCACCATGGAAAAAAAAACTGTCATTACATTTCATCACTCTTGACGGTCGCCGAACACGTCCAGTGTGTCGAGCTGTCTTGAACTGAAGTGTTTGACTTGGCTTTTGACTAAGCTATCATGACACTAACTTTGACAGAACTGTCATCATAACGATCTTGAAGTAGGTGGAGATCTTATTATTTTGTCTATGCTGTGCCCAAGCTTATCACGCTTTTTCACCCGCTTGGTGATGGATGATGATGATGATGAAAAGTATCCTATGTGTTAAACCAGTGTTTACTCTTATTCCAGGATCTATTGTATGGATCTCAAGAAGTCTTTCATGTTATTATTCGACAGTGAGGCTAGGAAATTATGCAAGTTAAGACGCGCTCGTTACCTGATAATAGTAAAAAGCAGAATTTTTAAACACCTAGTGTAACGAAAAAGAACGATAATATATTATGAAAAAAATACTAAGGTTAGAAAAGGAATAGGAAAAGAGTAATAACCGAATAGAATTCATAAATATAACTCTCTTTCTGCAGAAAAAAACCCTGAATAGGTCCACAAAAATAAACTTTCACGTCCAAACTCTCAGAATTTTCAGCGATAACACTATATTTTTTTAGGTAATACATAGCCAACGTATGGTACTAAAGTTATAACCAGCAGTTTTTTCGATTCTTTTAGTACCTATATATCGAAAAATATAAAAAATACAAAATTAACGCATTTTCAAATTACATCGTCCAATCTAACAAGCGATTTTCAACCTTACGTAAAGCATTGTAAATTATTTTAAAATTGGGGTTGGACCTAGCCTTAATCAAAATTCTGAATTTACAATACCAACTCTAAGTAGTTGTGCTCGTGCCGAGCAAATGGTAAGTAGGCATAGATGCGTGATTTCAGGTACCAAATAGTGAAGTATAGAAATTGATTTGTTAATAACTCGCACAGCTTTTAAACGTCCAGGGTTACTGAACGCGGACAAAACGTAAGGTCTTTGTACGAAATCACTAGACGAATTCATACCCAAATCAGAATACCAACTAATAGATTATTAAGCTAGTACCTATTAGATAAACATTCAGAACTAGGTATCACTTTAGTTAACTGTCGATACATAGGATCAATTTATTTAATGTAAACTTGCCAAATCTCAGAACTCTCAGAATCATACATCATACAATTCTTCTACAATTAAACATAAATACATATCAAAACATATATATATATATGTTTTGAGTGCCACTCAATTTCTAAAAAAAGTTTCCTGCGGTATACGCACTTACACACAATTAAACTTCAACAAATTACACAGATGTTTATATTTCATATATATATCGTCACCACTATAACATAAAACACTAATCACTTTAATATATCATCACAATCATACATCTTACAATTCTTCTACAATTACTAATATATATATATATATATGTTTTGAGTGCCACTCAGTTTCACACAATTAAACTTCAACAAATTACACAGATGTTTATATTTCATATATATCATCACCACTATAACATAAACACTAATCACTTTAATATGTAAATACATTTCATCACCCTTGACTGTATTTGTGCTTTTTCACTTTCACAATAGAGATCTTCAAATCCGTCAAACGAGCCTTCGTAGTTCATTTTTAGGAGTAGACCTTCTGGATCCAATGTTTTGATCGCTGGACCTTTAGTGAAGGTGAACACCATCATTACTTAGCAACATCAATTTCAGTACACCCCCTTTTACCTCACGGAATAGAAATGAATTTCGTTACACGACAAGTCATACCAACAACGGTCAAAATTCGTATTTTAGATGCATGAAGTATGCTCTCAAAGCGAAATGCACTGATAATACAATATTTATAATAATGTTGTGATTTATCCAAACCGTCCGAGGATGTGAATTTTTCTTTCTATAAATTTCAATGTTTGAAATCACTAAGCAGGCGTTAGTGCTTTAAAAAGTAACGGCCTTACTTATAAACGCTGCTTAAATTTAAATGAAGTTATTTAGTCCTGCGCAAAGGAAAATTGTTCTGCGCCGTACTAAGTGACGTTATTTAACTTTAAGCAGCGTTTATAAGTGAGGCCGTTACTTTTTAAAGCACTAACGCCTGCAGATAATTTATTGATTCAGGCGTTACTTTGCGGAAATCCATTATCAAAAAAACGATATAAAAAAATATTTAGTGACACTTCCGCTGAAAAGAAAACAATGATTTTGGCCTATTTGGGGGCGTGCACCACCCTCCCTCCCGCATAAAATGTCGACGTCGGTCTAGCGCTCGACGAGTCAACATCCCCTGAGGATGCCTCGTGTAGAGGCGAAACACGTGTCGAATCGTTTTTGGTTGATTTGGGGTTTCTTGTGTTTTTATTTTGTATTCTTCCTATTAGCATTTTATGCGGGAGGGAGGGTGGTGCACGCCCCCAAATAGGCCAAAATCATTGTTTTCTTTTCAGCGGAAGTGTCACTACATATTTTTAATATCGTTTTTTTCACTAACGCCTGCTTAGTGATTTGAAACCCCTTTAACGAAACTATCATAAATCAGGAGCGTTTTGTAATAAGCTTAGAATAATCATACTTACTATCGTACTCCCAGCGACACAAAATGGTCAGCCAAATTTAATGGTAAGGTTGCAATATGACTACTTTAAGAGGTGGGAGTAGGGTCCCTGGTCACGCTATAACTTAAGAATGAATGGAAAAATATCGCTAATTCTTTTAGTTGTGTTAATTATTGTCAGGAGAAGGTTCTAATGAAAGAAAAACTAAGAAAAGACGTGAGGTGATGGCGAGGCGGAAGGCCGAGCCTACTACGCCAACAAAGTCGCGGGTAGTCGCTAGTATATAAATAAAGCTTCCGTGAAAAAGTATCTAAGTGATGGTAAAAACCGCATCAATATCCGTTGAGTGGTTTAGGATTTTGCGAATATTGTATATTCAGACGGAAGCGCTCGTAGTGGAGCTTGACTTGGGAATCTTAACCGATCAACAAGTTAGCAACACTTGCTTTTTTTTTTTAGAACGGACTAATGCCGTTTGCCTCTACCGGCATTTACAGCGTCACCACTTGCTGCGGTCAGGACTTGTATGGGTGTGTGCTAGTGGCATTGTTCTGAGCGCTTCCGTGCTTCGGAGGGCACGTTAAGCCGTCGGTGTCGGTTGTTTGTCTTAGGACAACAGTCGTTAGGCTATATCGAAATCCTTCGGGCGGCCTGAAAACTTCCACATGGGTTGACCACTAACCTATCCACCAATCCGCACTGGGCCCGCGTCATGAATTATGGCCCAACTCCTCTCTCTGAGAGGAAGGCTCGAGTCCCAGCAGTGGGAACAAAAATGGGCTGATTATTAACAATTTGATCAATACAAAAGTAGTTATAGTAGATCCAACCGTTTATCCTCTTTTTGACAGATCTAATTTGTCAGTTAAAGTGTTGTGACCAAGTGATTATAGTGGACACGATTTCGATTCATTTTTCTATCGAGTCTGTGCGGAAAGAGAATAGTCCTAGGAATGGCGCCATGACCATGGCTATTGGCCATCTAGAAATACGTCAGCCAATGGGGAATGTTGAAAGGGCGTGGACAGGCCGTCATGGCATGGCCATCTAGAAACGCATCAGCCAATGGGAAATGCTGACGCATTTCTAGATGGCCATGCCCAGATGGCGAGGCCACGCCGTCCGGTTACACCCGTGTAGTTTCCAAGGTAAGCTATCAAATTCTGAGTTATAAGTTTTCACTTCTATCGGCAATTCCTATGACTGCCAATTTTTTTGTCTATGGGTAAGCAGTAGTATTTTATCAAGGTAGTAAAACTCAATGGTCCACCGCCGTTTTGTATTTGTCACTGTCACTCGCAACAAGACGCCCGTGCTAGTAATTATTTGCTGAGTTTTATATTGGAACTATAAAATGCCGAAAGGATCAGTGCTGAAAGGACAGACGAGAGAAATGGTGATCAAGCTTCGTAATTACTTTGAAGCAGAGTATCAAAATGGCGGCCCGCTTTTACCATTGTCGCAAGTGAGAGAGCGCGTTGCGGCCGCGTTAGGTATTAGTGCATCTACGATTACAAAAATTACTACCGAAGCCTACGGAACAAGCGGCATGCAGGAGAATAAGCTTCGTACGCCGAAGAAAAAACGCCAACCACGTCGTGTGACTTCGGTTGACAACTTTGACGCAGACGCTATACGCCGTCATATATATAACTATTACTTACGTAAAGAAGTTCCAACACTTAAAAAACTTGTTGCTTCTTTGCGTGAATGTGATTTGTTCCGAGGTCAAAAATCGTCATTGGTAAAGGTCTTGAATGAAATTGGATTTACTTATAAAAAATCGGACAAACGCAAAATATTGATGGAGCGTCGCGACGTAGCTTTTGCTCGTTGCGAATTTTTGAGCGAAGCCAAAAAAATTACAGATTGGTCAAATGTTGTTTTCACTGACGAAACTTGGCTGAATGCGAACCACACAGTGTCTAAGAGCTGGACTGATGACACCGCTGCTTCCACTACCTCAGTACCGATGGGAAAAGGAGAACGTCTAATCATTTGCCATGCAGGGTCTGTGAAAGGATTCATGCCAGATGCTTTGTTGGCCTTTAAATCCAAAAAAACAGTTGAGTACCACGAAGAAATGAATTCTGAGGTTTACGAAAGTTGGTTTAAGGAAATGGTACAATCATTGGAAGAACCGTCAGTTATTATTATGGATAACGCATCCTATCACTCACGCCAAATTGATAAAATGCCGACCCAGGCCGACAAAAAACAAGTAATCATTGACTGGCTTCAACGACATGGTGAAAATGTTGATAACTCCTTACTAAAAGTACAATTACTAAATATATTACGAACAAAAAAACACTTCCCAAAACGATATGTGATCGACGAAATAGCTGCAGAACATGGTCATTGGGTTCTTAGACTTCCACCCTATCATTGTCAATACAATGCCATTGAATTAATATGGGCTCAAGTTAAAGGACACGCTGCTAGAAATAACACAAAACCCCCATTCACGGCAAACAAAATGGTAAATTTATTAAAAAATGCATGTGTGAAAGTAACTGCGGAAAGCTGGCAAAATGTAATTCAAAAAACACAAGAAACTATAATGGCAGATTGGGATAAACACGTGGCGATAGATTATATGAGTCAACAATTAATTATAAATGTCGGCAATAGCTCGAGTGACAGCAACGATGAATCTGATTTTGATTAATAAATAAATAAAAATAAAAGATTAGATTTCGTTTGCTTAAATTGGAATTGGGGTTGCTCAAACTTTACTATTTTCTGGTACCAAACGGCAGACTTTAATGTCTGCCATCCCCAGCGAGCAACACGGAAGGGAGTAGCCTTAGCTAAAAAATATTGTTCAAATCTTTCTGTCATTTCTTGCGGGAGGGGAAGTTGCACACTAGCGCAAAGCCGCACTATTACATACAAAACATACCTGTACCGATCCATTGCCGATCATACTCACACAACCAAATCACTAACACATAAAAAATAAAGCACCATTCACAAATCTAGCCCCGCCCTCACCCCACAGTATATTATCAAACTCCATGGTCCATGCGGACTTGTACTTTGACAGAGGGGAAACGCTGTGTATGCCTACTCCCTTCCGTGTTGCTCGCTGGCCATCCCAGATTTAACCGGTAACAGCTTCGTCAAGTATGACTTGTACTTGTAATCATCATAGTCATCATAACCTTGTTCTTTTTTGGATATACACCAGGAGATAAACACGTCTTCAAATAATGCTGTATGTTTTCCTGAGGCGCATCAATATAACGGTTTTACATAAAAATAAATCCGATATTATGTGCCGAGAACGGAAAACACCCGTGTAAAAATAGTTCATAAACAATATCGATATCTCAATCGTAACTTCGTAACATCACTATGTTGATAGCCATAGAACGTAATTTTTTAAAAACGTTTGTTATTTTATGGAATTTATAAAAAAACTACTGCACTTATGGACTCATTTTGTGAAAGATGATTATTATACGGGATCAAGGAGCAAATTTAAGCAGTTGTCATATTTTTAAAACCTCGCATTTATAAGTTAACTTTTGCGTAACATCGTCATGTTACGTTCTATTGGTGCTGTCAAAAAGAGGATAAACGGTTGGATCTACTATAGTGTTTCATAATTCTAGCATTTTTAGTAAAAGGCCATCTTTCGACGTGACTTGCCGAGGTGGTGTGTTTTTTGTGTATAGTCAAAGTTGGGTTAAATTATTTTTGTTGTGTCGATTTTCAACCAGTCGATGACAGACAGACGTGGAAATCGACGTTATTGTATACCATGTAAGGATAAGCGGGAACAAAAGTGTTAGCCCATAATAAATAGTAGCTAAAAGGGAAATTATCAATGTTTTAACCTTATCAGCTTATCATTGTTATCAGGAAGAGTCTAATTGACGCTAAGTGACGGCGAGTGATGGTAAACAGTGATGGTTTTTGTATTAGCCAACTTTAATATGATGTTGCTGGCATGGGGGGAATCCAGACGCTGTAAGGAATGTCAGGTTCAACTATTTTCTGCTTTGAACCGGCTATATACTAGTAAACATATTGCTACTTACGGGATGAAAACCGTGGTATTTATTTTAATGAGCTCCCGATATTTCGACACTGTCGCGACGTATCGCGAATTCCGACTAGCTCCATCTATTGGTAAGTTGAAAGATTACTAATATTTTATACTGGCAATTTCTACAATGTGTTTGACATTTGATAGAACGTTTTGGCGCCTTCGGCGTGCAGTTGTGTGATAAGCAATATTAACCTTTTTTAAGGTGTACAGGTATCGGCGCGATGCGAGGCGATTGCATGTGCTCTCGAGTGTAAGGATGCGATATGAGGACTGGTGGCGCACATGATACGATGTGCGCACTGACGAATGACGAAGAATACGGTACAGAGACCGTAGTCGGTGAGTCAACCCAATTGTTCATTATTCTCTATTGCATCTGACCTGTATATAACATTGAGTGATCTGAGGCAGTGGTAAGATTGCGACCATTTGTAGTAATAGCCGATGACCGGCATTGTGAAGTAATATAATGCACGTTGTGGCCATCGCTGGCATCTAAGCGCACGTTCCAATATGCAGCCAGGAGACGTCCTTGGCTTTGCTCTGTGGGTGGTGCGGTTCCACCAGGATCTAGGGTTAAGCCCTGAGATCAGTAGTTGGAGGTTTGCCCAGCGTAGAGGCGCAGGGAAACCAGAAACTAGTTGGGAACGTGTGTGTTTGGAGGAAGGGCAGGCTGTAAGGGGTGTGTGGAGGCCTGTGGGGGGAAACCCCCAAATATGCGGGCTTCCTTCTGGGAGTCTCGCTAACGTGTAAGCCGGTGGGAGAGGTGAGGACGGGCCTGACTATCCCATGCGGCTGGTGATCAGCGTATGCGTACCTGGTTTCCTATCCCAGGCGTGTTGGCCCTTACGGCAATGCTTGGTTGTCATGGAACGTTTGCAACTGTATCAGAATCACTGTCAATGCGGATGACTCACTTTCCAACCTAACCTATTATACGTAATAGATTGGGTTGCATCCAATATATATATATATATATAATTATAAATCTATACTCTTGGCGTCACCGATATCCAGAGTTACTGTTTACCCCGGTTGTTGGGTGACGCCAAGACAGACACTGTTGCAACCGCCATGATCGCGGGACGACTGGAGAATGTGGGTGGGTGGATGAAATAACATTAAGTGCAGACATATCTGTCTACTCTCTTTCTCTGTCTTTTGCTACGCGCACTTTTGGAACTCGATCGTAATTCACGACCGAACACGCTCACTGTATCAGTACGTTTTCCGAGTCCACATCAGGCCGTTTATTGTCCATGGACAATAAACGGCGCGTAGCAAAAGACAGAGAAAGAGGGTAGACAGATATGTCTGCTCTTAATGTTAATTGATCCACCCACCTGCATTCTCCAGTCGCGGTATCATGGCGCTTGCAACAGTGTCGAAATATCGGGAGCTCATTAAAATAAATACCACGGTGTTCATCCCGTAAGTAGCAATATGTTTATTGATAACAACAGTGAAAGTTTTATTTTTTTTTATTAGTAAAACTACACTCCACAGACTCCAGGGTCCGTGCCTTTTTTTAACTTGCAGATTTTTGACAACTTACTTATAGATTTATAACATACAACAAAATACATACATGAGGAACATATCAATTTTTTTTTGTTTTTTTTTTTTTGTTTTTGTGTGGTTTTATTTTTTTATTTAACTCATACAACATACATATAACATAATACACTTAAAGTTATTGATACATTTTATTCTGAGTTGGTGCAAGTATTCACAGCCGACCAGTGCCCGCAAACAGCACCCGTTCACGAGTTGACGCATGTGCCAGCCATCGTCTTCCTCAACCATTTCTGAGGGAAGATGGCGACCCGCCGCACACGCCACCGCTTGCCAACACATTTCCGTGAGCATGTCTGCACTAGATGCCCGCACCATCTCTTTGTCAGTTATAATTTTTTAACGCTAGCTTACATACAATTCGAAAAACTACATATATTACAGCAAATAGATTAGTACATTTATTGTGAGCCCACGTTGCCCACTTTGCGCTGAAGCAGGGCCTTCAGTGAAAGTTTAAAAAAGTGCTTATATACTAGTAGTTCTGCGAACAGTAGACCTCGCGAGCACAGCATGAGCGGCAATTTGTCACAGTCTGAATTATCTGCAGACGATACCGGTTCTTGCCGAATATTACCAAAATCATTCAGTTTTCGAACCTCACGACCTTATTATCTCAGCAACCACTTGACCAATTATGCTCATATTCGAAATTCCTCTTTAAAGTCAGATACACAACCTACTTGATGTGTGCACCAAATTTTATCATAACATTATCTTTAATATCCGTTTGCGGAAACATTTAATAGCTTTTAACTGTATACTGCTGAATGTTATGGAACACCTGTTATAAAGCTGTAGTTTTCCTAATAGTGTAAAATAAAATAAAATAAAATAATCGTTAGGTAGATAGCGCCGCAGTAAACTTCTCCCCAATTTAATGCAAAGTACCGCCCCCCACTCAAAAACGCCACAGACTAAAAATAAATATTGAATAAGTAGAACATGCATACTCAGTTTCGTCAAGATTGGTTGAATAATGCGACCTGGGGCCTTACTATCAACTTCATACAAACCATGGAAGTTCCGTGCAGTTCTTAAACCTGGCATAAACAGTTTTGAATGAAATCATACCATGATGCTCGTTTAGGTGAACTGTTTGAATATTGTTTTCTCAAAAAAGAATGGATAAAATTGTTTCTGGCATTTTAACAATTCACTTTAACCAACATTGCAGACGCCTAGATGTTTGTAAGTTGATAAACTGAGTGGATATAGATCGTCATGTTAACGAGAGTCCATACAAAAAAACAGGTGAACGATTTTTCAGCGGTTCTTGAATAGCAGGCCTGCTTTGACGTTGTCATGGTACGAATAAGCCGGGCAGTTTTCTAGAAGTCCTGCTTTAAGAGCTCATAGTAAGTCACCTGTACAGGAAGACGTACATACAACCTAACAAACATACGGATGGATGAAAGTCAATTTGGCCAGTTAAAGCAGAAACGCTTTGCTCGCTCGGTCAATCATGTACCTAATGAATTATACTAGGGGAGATAGCAGCAATGACTATCGTTTATTATGTTTAATTTGCGTCGATTTCTGTTTCTTCTGTTTTGGCGTGTAATAGTGGTGTAATAGTGGTAAATTATTAACTGTTATCTTTTCACTTATAAAAATATGTAATAAAAAAAGGAAAGGTGTACGAGTGTAGGCAAAGCGTACAAAATCATGAAACATTATTTTGTGTGTTGTTATAAGTCGCCTTAGTTAGTTTTAGTAATTCATCCACCGCATGACTAAAACAGATCAGTGACTTAATGACTGACTTATCTATGTGACTGTGACTTGACTATTGACTGCGTAAATGGAAATCTAACTTGATGCAACCTTAAATATTTACGTATATCACTTCCAGTGCAGTCCAATTCAAACCATAATCGATATTAGCGCGATAACAGTCGTTCCCTTTCACCGTGAGCGTGATTACGATGGCCCACGCTACGTCATCGCTGACGGCTTAACTGCCGCCATATTGACGATTACATGAACCATGCTCTACACCATAATCGTCGTGAGCGTTCTGTCAAAAGTGACAGGTGTTTGTTTATTTTTACAAGGTTTTTACTGGTGTCCCATGTTTTTGATGTAAAAGTCGGTCAATCCATTCCATTATTTCTTTTTAATCTACACACCACATAGTTAACCTTCACACTATGCACGTTATTTTAATGAATTTGTTTTTCGCGCGCAAATGGTTCGTTATTGCTACAACTCTGGTCCAATTTATTAACACGCTTACAGTGCCACGAGCTGTCAAAATCGCGATATTTGTCTCGGACCGACTTTGGTAGACTGTGAGCAAAAATATCGCGATACGGACCGCAGTGTTAATCTCTCCAATAAGGCAAATGGCGGATTATCTGACATGACTACGACACACAATAAGTTTATGTTTTGAACGCGAACACAATCGTTATCGGAATGGAGGCAAAGTGCTACTGTATGCCACTAAAATGTCCATATTGTTTCGATAACACGCGATTGTGTAAATAAGTAAATATTGTTTGAACAGCGACTTTGTTAAGTCGGGTGCGAGCGGGAGGAGCTTTTAAAAATACAATTTATTTGTTTAAGACGTCTAATGTCTTTAAAAGCTTTAATAAGACTAACTTAATTCTAAATAAAATCTAGAGTCTGACATCAGACAACCGTGAGAGCGGATGGGCTTATCAGCCAAGTCTGTTGAGTCAGCGTATCAGTTTCTAGAATATAGAACGCTGACACGTGAGATTCGTAGAGTCGACAGACTTAACTACTTTGGGTCACTTTTTTGGAAAATATTGCCAGGTATTTATTAATTGTATCTGAAATGTGTAACTATGAGACAATTTATTAAATAAACTGACCAATTTTGGCGGTATCCAAGATATACATTTAGGTTGGTACTGCCTAGGTATATCTAAATTAAAATAGCACAGCTCTGGTCCAAATGTTATTTCACAAATACAATTTGAAAAATTTATTACCTACTTCCATTCTATTCAGTTATTGGAGTGTATCTCAAAAACTACTGGACCTAATTTAATGAAATTTAAATGGGACCACACGGAAATCAGCAGCATTCAAACAAAAAAATAGTTTTGAGAATCGGTTCAACCAGTCGAAAGATAAGAGGTAACAAACATTAAAAAAACATACAGTCGAATTGAATACCTCCTCCTTTTTTTGGAAGTCGGTAAGAAACTAATGTTTAGGTATATGGTACATCAGTAAAGATATTCAATAAAATAGCAAACGACAGGCTGAGGGATAATATTTTTACAAAGCGTTTAAATTAAAAGACTTACCTACCTTACTATACCTTGGATAAATTACCATAAAAAATACCTTTTTTTTCTTTGCCATTCAAAGTGAAAGTCAAAGTCAAAAATCATTTATTCAATTTAGGCATCAAAGACGCACTTATGAACGTCAACTTTTTATTATAATGGACTTTAAAGACTCTGCCGCCGCGTTCCAAAATATATAGAGCCTACCGAGAAGAACGGGCAAGAAACTCGGGGCCATTCTTTTTATATAGATGTTTACAATGTTTCTACTTAGGTACTACAAATATTACATTGTAGCATAGTGAGAGCTTGCCAGAAGTGGAGTATTCCAAGCATCTTTATCTTCTATATAATGTCGAACTTTATAGTAAGCTTTTTTTATTAAAACGTTTTTTACAGTCAACTTGAATTTGCCCTCTGTGAGCTCAGTTATGTGCTTTGGGATTTTATTGTAAAGACGCACACAATTTCCTAGGAATGACTTATTAGTCTTCGCAAGTCTAAAACTAGGTACAGCTATCCTATTTGTATTTCTAGTATTAAAAGTGTGGTGATCACTAGGTATTTAACTTATATTTATGTAATTTTTTACGAACATACATTATATTTTCAAATACATTCAATCCTATTCCACATAGGGATCAAAAGACACTATCGGGTCAACTGAGGTTATCTTAATTAAATGAAAAAAAAAATACCATGAAATGGAACCGACTTCAACATTAAAAAGTGTGAAACAACTTGTTGAAGTCGGTTCCATGATAGTTCAGAAGTAGGTACCTATTATCACAATATTGTGCACATGGTACCGACTTGGTTTTAGTTATACAACATTAATGCTCCAGAACGGCTGTATCATTTTTTATGTTTTTTGTGTTTTTTTTTAATTTGAGAAATCTCGGGGAAGGAAATAGGATACTTTTCATCATCATCATCATCATCCATTACCAAGCAGGCGAAACAACGGGGCGCAGCGAGTAGTATTAAGATGATGCAAAATTTCAATAATTTTCATTTGATTTTATATATCATTCTACTTTAAATTTAAAGTAAATATTATAATATTATATTACAATAGTCCATCTTCGTCATAATTAACCTTAATATTTTAATTTTATTTTTATATTATCAAAATATTTTCATTTGTTTTTGTTATTGTATTGTGTATTTGTGTATTTTAGTGAAATTAATTATCATTATTGTAATATGATTCCTATGTGTTTCAAAATAAATGATTTAATTTAATTAAATTATTAGTGGTTTCAAGTAAAGTTATCCTAAATAATTATATTTTTGATTTCCATTCCGTAGTTGGATAAAACAATAAAACACATAACAACCTGACTCCGCCCCTGGGAACTCATTGGAACAACAGTCAAGTTGATTAACGCGGCCACTGCACCTCTCTCGCTCACTCGTACCTAGCCAGATTTGTTGTCTCTCTCTGGCAGGCCAGTAGCTTCACTCTGAAATCTTAAAAAAAATGTATCATTTATTTATACAGGCTGCCCCGAAACTCAACGATGGTACCGCGTGAGAGGCCAAGGTATATACGAGTACATATTATGACAAAAACAAGATTGGTAAGTAAACAATTGGTTTTCTTGGTCTAACCTCAAACATTAATTGGCTTAGTGTTGCTTAACAACGCCATCTATTGTCGAGTAGCTTTAGCGTTGTGTAAGTTTTTCATTACCTGAAAACACGGAAAATATGACGTTTTGTAAAAATGAAACCTAGCCAGATCGTTTGATCGCCCCGGAAACCCGCTGCGTACTAAATTTCATGAAATTCGTTTAAGCCGTTTCCGAGATCCAGGTTATTATTTATACACATATACAAGAAATGCTCGTTTAAAGTAGGTATTAGATTAGACAGATAGATTTTCTCCGTTGCCACGACTATTGCAACGACTGAAAACGTTCGGAAAATTCCGTGATTATTTTACGAATATCTTTAGGATCTCTTAAGGCCTATTCAAACCTGGGCGTTATTCGCTACCACGAGCGGTAGAGAAATCCGAAAGGGTATGCGTTAATTTCACTGTTCACACCAAAGCGGATATCGCTACCGCACGCGGTAGAGATATTCGTTGGTAACGGTTAGCGGGGCGGTGGAACTAGTTTCGCCAAACAAGAGAAAATACCGCCTTGCTAGGCGGTACAAGTTTCGCTGCAGTTATGGAACTTCATACTATTTACCCATCGAGTCTTAGTTAGCGAGTATTTTTCGCTACCCACATCGGTAGCGAGTAACGCTCAGGTCTGAATAGGCCTCTACACTCGTATTATTAAACAAGTAATTAGTTGTTCTTCGAGATGGGAAAAAAAGAAAGGGCGTCAAAAAACTAGATGGGAAGACGATGTCAAGAAAGTAGCTGGAGCAACATGGCAAAGACATGCCGATAATGTTACCGATGTCGAGGAATAGAACTATTATTATTTAGAAACGGAACTCTTTAATTCACCGGGATCAAACATATCCTATATGTTGATCAGGGATATAAGCTACCACCATACGAAATTTCATTTAAATCGGTCCAGTCGTTACGGAGATTAGCCCGTGTAACAATTTGAGCTTATTTTTCACTCCTTACATCCCCTGACTCAGTTTTTAGCACAGTTTTCATTGTACAGAAATTTGACCTCTACAGTTTATAATATGTAGTAGTTTTTACATCCCTCGTTTTACCCCCTTAAGTCATTCCTGACAAAAATATTGAAAGCATCACTATCAAGTCATCCCTGTCAATAAATATAGAAACCATCATTTTAAACTGTCCAAATGCTAATTTTCACCACTGTATGTTCGAAAACTCAAAACTTTCCATACAAACTTTCACCCCTCCATTTCACCCTCTTAAACCACCACTATCCAAAAAAAAAGTTAGACCAACATTTTTTATTTTGAATGACCTATCCAAATACAAATTTTCACAACTATAAGTTCAAAAACAAAGGAGTTTCATATAAACGTTTTCACCGCTTTTGACCCCTTATAGGGATTGAATTTCATAAAATCCCGTCTTCGTGAGCACCTACGTCCTAAATAGAACCCGCATGCAAAATTTGAAACTCCTAGCACTTGTATTTTCTGAGATTTCGTGATGAGTGAGTCTATATATATAAAACCTTTCGCTTTTATATATATATAGATTAACCTATAAAATCAAGTATTATTGTCTCTCTGTGGTCGTTTCCTCATGAGTGAGGATCGTGGTCATCAGTGGATGTGGATGGTGTACACCGAGATCGTATGATCTGCTTACATCGGTGCCTATCTGTTGCGTCTCTGACAACAGAACAAAACTCTATTGTCACTAATCGGTTTAAAAATAATGCATGTAAATTTAATGACAATTATATAAAATAACTATGTATAATAGTGCCATCAGAAATAAATGTCATGAAATTAATTTATTAACAGGTAAGCTAAGTTATTAAAAAAAATATCATTCCTTCACACAACTTTTTTGATTTCAACTTTGTTAATAAGTAGATGAATTTTTATAACTCCTGCACGACAAATTTACTTAAATATATGTCATATTTTTAACAGAAACAATAATGATTTCACATGCTACTGTACCCTTAGAATACAATACTTATCCGAAATAAAGCCTATTTGAATTTGAATTGAATTGAATTAGTTGTTGCTAAGTAGTTTCTCAATGAAGTAATTACTTCACGACATAATACATCAATATAAATATTATTCAATAGTCGAGTAATGAATACAAGTAAGTAATGGCATAACCCTATCAAAATTGAATGTAAGTTTATACACTTGTATTAGGTTGTCGTCGTGGGATTTTAATTTTTACAGCATAATAGATCCTTCACAGTTCAGACTGTGTGCGAATGTCATTTTTATACAACTTCACTTTTGCAATAAGTACGAAACATTGACGCGTTCTCATTGCTTAAACAAAGGAAATGGTAACTATTACTCGGCTAAGAATTCTAGCCTTTGATAGTTCTAACTTGAGGAAAATACTAGTCTATGGAATTAAAATCGTTGCTTAAGTAATTACTTTTACTTGTTTATAAATACGGCAGTTAATCGTGCTAGTTTTATTCCAGTTTCGGATTAGAACCCCTACTCTCCCGGCCCTCGCACTCACTAAGCCAGCGGCAGGTGATCAGTATAAGTGCCGTTTCGTTTCTGTCTGTCTTTAATTTGCCCGTTTCGTTACCCGGCGTGCGAGAGATATAGTCCGAGAGAGAGAGTTGTTATAATATAAGTTATTATTTACCATTATTTATTATTATTTTTATGATGGTTGGATGCAGGCCGCTTCCAACCGGTCCTTTCGGAAAATCATGGGGGAGGCGTATGTTCAGCAGTGGACGTCCTACGGCTGAGATGATGATGATGATTTATATGATCTTATTTTTCTATTCAGGCTGAAAAAATATAAGTATCAATTATTTGAAAAGCTAAAACATTTTAACATAAATATAAATGGAAACCGATAAGTATATGACACGAAACATGGTTACCAATAAAATAACTTAGATTTTTTCTAGGTACATTTGCTCTGCCTGTTCCACAATAAACTGGCATACAAGATATTGGTAATAGTAGGTATTAAGTTGACAAAATGTAGAAATTATAGAATAATAGGTATATGTAATAATCTAGAAAATATATAAAAATAAAAGTCTAAGGGACTACTGATTTTTATTAAAGTAATAAGAAATACTTTAAGTAAAACATATTTTTTTTAAAATATTATCAGGCGATTGATTTTGGTAAATGTAAAAGTAGTGTAGTTTTTAAACACAAGCGACAAAAGTAAGTCTATGACAGCTTGTTATTGATTTTGCTTTAAAATAAAGAAAAAGCAGTTCATGTCAAATGTTTGGTTTCATTGCACGTCCGCTTTTTTATTATATTTTTCCCTAACATTTATTGGTCCTTATATATTAGTTTTACGTATTTTTGAGAAATCATATGCTGTGTTGAATACAGGCATTACGAAACAAATACGGGAAAAATTTAAAACTAACCTGTATACAGTATTCAATACAATTCAAATTAATAAAACTTATATTTAAATTTATAACATTAATTAACCTAGAGCTACACTTGGCACATAAAAGAGTCGGTTAAGTAGTAATACGTTACCTAACTATTGTCTAGTATTATATCTAATAAAATGTGAAAATGTAATAATATATTTCTTTGTGATGTTACACCACCGTATCCATCTAAAGGTTGTCTGGAAGAGATCGCTTTAACCGATGAAACCGCTCATTTGTGCCTATTATTTAACCTGTTCCAATATTTTGTGATTTACTTTGGTGCCAAAATAGAGTTTTTGTATCATATTGAGAGTTGAGACATAAGAGTTGGGATGGCTAGCAGGGGAAATACCCTATAAGCACCCGAAATGGGGCATCGGTTCAAAATGTATCTCCCCCATACATAATAATCGGTTCAAAATGAGTTATTGAAACTGATCCAACATAATGACATCCTGTCTCTCAGGCTATACAACCTCGCCCTGAACGCCGTAATATCTGGAGGCTAATAGCGTAATTAGTGAAAATGGCCTCTCGCTCGTTTCGAACTGCGTTCTAATACTTACACACTTTTCCGAGGTTCGAATTGAAATGGGTTGCTCTATATAGCATCCATAGATAGGCCAACGTACATAATGGTCTCTATTCAGCCAGTAATGTGTACTAAAAGGCACTGTCAAGTTCAAATACTGTGCGAATGTATGGTTTTTTTTACGTGAAAAAACAGAGGTTAAATTTTCACCTGTCACCTGTTTTTTTTCTAAATTCCACTACTGCACAACCGAAACTGTACCTCTACCATGAGTTCGCAACAAAATGTCATCTATAGTCGATACTCGATCTCGCCTACCTATTAAGCTTGTGATTGGCGTACTCGCTGTCAATTTTAGTTCTACAATTGACCGCAAGGTGGCACTGTTCATTTTTCATACATTTTTCGCGGCAGTCGATTGGTGTCAATGCTGTAAACTCGTGGTAAACCTACGGGTCGCTAGTTAATATTAATGTATGACAAATCGTTCAAGGCGTAATATAATAGGAACAACATTCTATTGTTTTGGTTTTAAGCTATTGCATAGCTTCTATCGCGGGCCTTGAGCGTGGAGACCGAATCCAGAAATTCCGTAACGAAAATAACCTAACAACCCCCACTCCATCTATCGATGAATAGCAGAACTTTTAATGACTAATTGAAATATCACGCTTGTCTCTTTAGTTCAGCAACTCGCCTCTAGATGGCATTGGTTAAATAATTATAATTGCATAAGTTGATTTGGCATCTATCGATGAATAGCAGAACTTTTAATGACTTTTTGAAATATCACGCTTGTCTCTTTAGTTCAGCAACTCGCCTCTAGATGGATTGGTTAAATACCTAATTATAATTGCATAAGTTGATAAAAACAGCTATGCAATAGCTTTACCGCGGCAGTTTCCGAGTGCCACACGTCTTTTTTTGTTTAATTAAGTCTTATATATCATCAAATTAGTAAAAATATTCACTGTTATTATTCCTTTTGTCCTTCCAATTGTGTTTCGTGTGCCTCTTATTATTATTACAAGAACCAATAAAATAAGTAGTACCTACCGACAATCGAAACAAACTCAATAAATGAAGTAAACTAAAGTTGTATGTGGGGGCAAGGATTGCTTACGCCGCGGTTTGCGTTTGCGCACCACCGCCCGCACCTTGCCCACACACCTAGAAATAAAAATATAATGTTAGTCAAACCAAAACGACGTATGATTCCAAATACGAATTACTTCCGAGGTTACAAATAGACATGTTCGGTGATTGGTTTACATTTCAGAAGGAAAGCCGGGATTGGTCCACGCGCGTGCTGCAACGTCTACTATGACAGCTGAGTCGTAGCGGCGTGAACGATGTTATTGATTTAGCACATAACTGAGCTCACAGCGGGCAAATTCAAGTTGACTGTTAAAAACGTTTTAATAAAAAAAGCCTACTATAAAGTTCGACATTATAGAAGATAAAGATGCTTGGAATACTCCACTTCTGGCAAGCTGTTTCTCTATATGTATATAAAATGTAATATTTGTAGTACCTAAGTAGAAACATTGTAAACATCTATATAAAAAGAATGGCCCCGAGTTTCTTGCCGCTTCTTCTCGGTGGGCTCTATATATTTTGGATCGCGGCGGTAGAGTCTTTAAAGTACATTATAATGAAAAGTTGACGTTCATAAGTGCGTCTTTGATGCCTAAATTGAATAAATGATTTTGACTTTGACTTTGACTACATACATTAAGTGTAATTAATAGGTAAGCAGGGACGTCCTGGCTGAGTGCCTTCTGCGCTCACCACCCGTCCGGTGACTCTGAAAATGTATGCCGGTAGAGGCAAACAGCCTTAGTCCGTTTAATAAAAAAAAAGCAGGGACGCGCCAAAATTTGACATCTGATAATCTTAGGTATCTGACTTGGGCAAACAAGGTGCCATCAGGTGAACGAATTGGCCGTCTCATTACTAATACGTGTAAAAATTCTACTTATTTTTCTCGTAATTTTTCACAACATAAATCTTACGCAAGTCCGACTCTGTGCGCTATCCAATTAGTGATCAGATTAAAGATATGCCGAGGGAGCTATTACCCGGGAAATTACCCGCTCGCTGACTTCTCCCCCTCCCTCCCCCTACTGCCTACTACCCTCCAATTGTGTGGGATAAATGAGAAGATACAACGATCAAAAATAGAGTCTGTTGATGTTGTAGATGAATCAGAATCAGAATCATAAAGGCATAATACAAATAATAATAACAAATTTCACATTCAATTCATAACTATGCATAAAACATGAATAGATCTTAAAATTAATTACATAGACATAGTCATTTTAAATGTAATGATAAATGACACGTACAAGCTACATTACAGAGCCTATTATATAGTCTGACTAGTTGACCCGCCAGCGACTTCGTTCGCATGGGCCTCGAGGGATACGGTTACCTAATTACAGTTTCTTAACTATCACATATGTTGACCAGAGATATAAGTTACTACCATACAAAATTTCATTTAAATTGGTCTAGTCGTTTCTGAGATTAGCCCGTACAAACTGACAGACGAAAAGACAAACAAAAAATTAAATAAATCTAAATTAGTTCGATTACTCTCCTTACATTCCCCTGACTCTGTTTTTATTGTACATACATTTGACCTCTACAGTTATATTATATGTAGAGAAGAGATTTATCTATGAATCCTATGTCGCACGAAGCTATGGCCAGAAGAGACGCTAACAACTTAGAAAAGCTCATTGTTCTGGGTCACGTGGAAAGAAAACGCAATCGTGGCAGATCTCCCACCAGTTGGAGTGACGTTGTCAAAGAGACAACTAAGGCAAATGTATCTTCTGTAGGTCTTATATATAGGCCACGAGTTTACAAAATGAACACTAACCGATTTTCGCTATCGACTGCCGCAAAAAAAATGTATGAAATAAAGAACAGTGCCACCTTGCGGTCAATTGTAGAACTAAAATTGACAGCGAGTACGCCAATCACAAGCTTAATAGGCGAGATCGAGTATCGACTATAGATTACACTTATGTTGCCAACTCATGGTAGAACTACTGTTATGTGACAAACCGAATGCCGCAATTCTTGAAGAAACATAGTCCAGAAGGCCATTCATGGTGGTCACGACTCTCAGTCATGAGGAATCGATCAAGAAGAAGATGTCGCACGAGACAGAACAAACTATGGAGAAAATTTTGTATATATGAGAAACAAACAAACACATAATATTGTTACAACCACATAATGTTGTCCGAACTAGGCTGTAGAGGCAAACAGCATTAGTCCGTTCCTTAAAAAAAGGCTAGAGCTCACTTTGCCTTCACCCGTCGACGAGTCAACATCTCCGAAATTATAGTGTTGTGGTAATAGTGGTGACGTTATGAGTGCTAGTCGTGATTTTGTACATTGTGGACGTTATATCATAGTTCAGTGTTATTTAATTAATGTTCTGGTACTTGTAAAAATAATGAAGTGTTCGGTGAATGTTACTGTCATTTTTAAAAAAGCCTTTCCACTTCTTATTTCTAACAATATATAAACATATGTAACAAACCCGCAAATAGCTTAAGACTTGCATCGCACAAAAACGCTCTCCCAGCTATTCCTCGCTAATTGTTTTAATCGCGCCTCTATCTATGTACCTATCTCATCGTATTGTCTGTCTAATATATGTTCGTCATCGTACATTTGGTACTTAGTTATAACAGTGCGATTCTCTAAGAGCAAACATCGTTGCATCTTTGACAACATCCGTGAAACAAATGACGAGATGACAAGAAACGTTAGAAAAACAAGCTCATTTACAAGAGCGATATCTCCTATAAGAAATAATATCAGGAAGAGTAAGTGCCTAAAAAAAATGACCCAATATAAGTCGTGCTAAATCAATAACATCGTTCACGCCGCTATGACTCAGCTGTCATAGTAGACGTTGCAGCACGCGCGTGGACCAATCCCTGCTTTCCTTCTGAATTTAAACCAATCACCGAACATGTCTATTTGTAACCTCGGAAGTAATTCGTATGTGGAATCATACGTCGTTTTGGTTTGAAGGACCATTTTTTGTGTGAAATTTGTTCTGAGCTATGTTTCCTGACATTATTTCTTCGTAGGATATCTCAGAAAGTGTTTGACATCGGTGAGCTCGTGAATCATTAGAGAATCGCACGGCAGGTCGAGAGGTGGAGGTGATCTGTAACATCTGACAGCCGTATTTAGAAACAAGCAAAAGTAAGGATTTTAATTCTATAGACTATAATTTGCCTGAAGTTAGAACTATCAAAGGCTTGAATTCTTAGCCGAGTAATAGTCACCATTTCCTTTCCTTAAGCAATTTTTCAACGTCAATTTTTCATTCTTATCACAAACTATAACACAACAAGAATCTTCACACATTTAAAAAACACAGTGACTTACGTTCCTACCACACGCGCAACTCTGAAAAGCTAGTATCATTGCCGCGCACGCTTGTCAAATCTGGTAAGTTGACGCATATAATGGGCCCAGCTGTCTATAAAAGACTTCCTGATGATGTCACTACTGCTTCACCTTTTAGAAATAAATTAAAACGTTGGCTTATTAAGCTTCAACTTGATATCGATCAATTATTTGTAGTATTAATTACGATGACATTCTTGAATTTTTGACATTTGTGTACTATTTGTCTACATTTTCTTTTATTGACATTTATTATTAATATTATTATTTTATTGACATTTATTATTAATTAAATTGCAGAATGCAGTGCAGAGTTATTTAATTAATACTATTGCATGTATACTTGAGTGTACATTCTAACGTTGTTGACATGTAATATTTTTTACAAATAAATTACTATTGAGTATTGACTATTAACTAGCTGACCAGCCAGCGACTTCGCTCGCTTGGTCTTGGTGTAGGGGTGGAAATGCCGTTTCGTCTCGCCCCTATTACATGAGACCATAAACATATCTGGCGAAACGTAGGGTTTGAAACATCGAACATATAGACGAAATTGTTGATTCATTCAAGACCGCTAGACTGCCCGCGGTTTCACCTCCGTGGTGATTGATGATGATGATGATGAAAAGTATCCTTTTAATCCGCTGCTTACCCCTTCGAGGATATGAAGGCGAAACTATTTGTTATGTTGTGTTTAAAATAACATGTAAGTATTGCAAGCGATTCACTCAAGACCGCTTAGACTGCTGTTTCACCTCCGTGGTGATGGATGATGATGATGAAAATTAGCCTATGTCCTTCCACGGGATATAATCTATCTCCTAGCCAAATTTCATCGAAATTGGTACAGCCGTTCTTTTGTTATAACTAACACGACTTTCTTTTATATATAGATAAGTATACTTAGTTAATAACATATTATGTTGTCATAAAATATTTACATGCAAATACAAACACAATTGCTATAATAATATTAAATAAGTAAATTAAAATACTTTTATATGTAGGATTTTTTGTGTGGATTGGGTTTAAGCATGTTAGGCTTATGGGGCGGGAGTTACGGGAGTTTAGACAAGAGATATATTGTCATTAAGAAATGGTTGTCTCGTAAGGCCCACTTGCACGTTTGCTCGGGTTGAATAAATAAGTCTACGAGTTTGTAACCTTGCGTTAGTCATATCAATTTTTAACTCTCATTGTGCCTTGCACGACTATAAAAGATCACCGGCTTTGCTTAACTGACATTTCTAATCTTTAGATGGGATGGGAACATTGAATTGTCTATGCGCTTATATTGTAACCTGACCAATAATGAATGAATCGAAAAAAGTGAAACTTATATCTATCTCTTTGGCACTACAGTACAATGTATATAGACTTTCTTGTTTATCCTTTGTTGTATGAAATTGGACGACTTTTTATTCTATACGTATTATCTCGTGTCATTTCGTCCAAAGAGTACATTATACAGCAGAAAGTAACCTCAATTTCTTTTGACACAAAACTTCACTAACCCTAGTTAAAGACTTAATCCTTCCACATTGCTGGGTTAAATATCAATAAATAACCTTAGATTGACTCCTAACCTTTAATGATGCAAGATAAATTAATTATAAAAATTAAAAAATATATATTTGCAGTTAACTGAGTTATTGAAGCTAACTCTGAAACGTGCAAGTGGGCCTAAGTCGGTTTACGGACGATAATTTTACGTAGTAACGTCATAAGACAAGCCGCACGCTTAGGCCGATCGTGCCTCTCTATCGCTTGCTCCGCGCTCTCGCTTACACGCTCGGCCCAGGCGTAAAGTAATAATGGGTCATACTTTTTCGTATGTGCAGCCGGCGTTCATCGATTTTTAAGACGTGATCACGTCAAAAAGCTAATTGCTTGCTCATAACTGCACTACATCTCTGTAATAGAATAGCAGTTATTCTATCTATGGCAGAGTCATCTTTAAAACATTGAGGGCATTTTGTACTGCCGTTGAAAAAGTTCGTATAGTCTATACAATCATCAATTTTCTTGATGCACTTTGACTAGCATAGGCATACCTATTTCATGTAATAACTATATAATTTACCTGTGGAGTGACATCTTTATCGGGAAGCATATGGACCACGGAACTAAAAAACTAAGGTATCTACCCTACGAAGAAATGTCAGGAAGCATAGCTCAGAACAAATTCCACACAAAAAGTGGTCCTTCAAACCATAACGACGTATGATTCCAAATACGAATTACTTCCGAGGTTACAAATAGACATGTTCGGTGATTGGTTTAAACTTCATAAGGAAAGCAGGGATTGGTCCACGCGCGTGCTGCAACGTCTACTATGACAGCTGAGTCATAGCGGCGTGAACGATGTTATTGATTTAGCACTACTTTTATTGGGTCATTTTTTAAGGCAGTTTCTCTTCCTGGTATTATTTCTTCGTAGAAGGTACCTGTTACTATAGCTGCATTATGCACTAAGACATGAAGTAGTTAATTAAAAGAAAATAAATAAAACACCATTCATATACGCTAAAATCTTTAATATTAACAATGATATAATCTACAATTACATAAAATTTATTATAAATTAAACAAACTACGGGTACATTGACTTTAAATGGGGATCCCAATAATCTATCTATCCACAGTTTTCCTTACTACCGATAGAAATTTGACATAACGTCCATACAAATAGTGTCAAATATCTATCTCTAGTAAGGTAAACCGACGATAGATAGATTATTGGCACCGTCCGTAAGACGTAGGTAATATTCATTACTTCACAGTTCAACTGTCACTTCTGTTTTTACATTTTATTTATTCTGCCAGAATTCTAGTAGCATTATTATATGTACATAAGTATTTCTTCTTAATTTTAACACGACAATATAATTAAAATCTGTAAGTATTGTTCTAAATACTATTACTGGTAACTATTGCTAACTATCACATATATAATGACTAATAGTTGACAAATCTTTTTGTAGGTATTTTTACGTTTATTTTTACTTATTTAACGTTGAAGTGAACGTCAGGGTTGCCTATTTCAAATTACATAGATAACAAATATTCTGATTAATCTATGCATATCACCTTGATTAACACTATCACTGGTAAATATAAAAAATACGTAACCAAGACGAAACTTTTTGCAAGTCGCTTCACAATCAACCAAATGCCTTTTACCAAAACAGTACTACTACTCGACACGAGATGGCGTTGGTACACAATATTAAAAAGTTCTACTTGACATGGAATTTTAAAATAGTAAAAACACCGACCTTAAATACATATAAGTTTGAATCCTAGTACAGGCGTATGTGTATAAACTTTTTTTTATTATTTTACCATTTCTAAAATATCAACATAACTCAAATATTAGGCTGAATGCGAAAAGGGAAACACCTAAGTAAACGGATTAAGACAAAATGCAGACGTTATAAGACCAGAGTAGCATGCACTACGTGTTTGCAGAGTGAACGAGACAGAAGATGCACAACTGGATACAAGTGGGATACTGCTACGCTCTTCGGGAAACAAGCGTGCAACTTCAGGTATGTACTTATGTATGATTTTAAAAGTAGGCTTAGAAATACAGATATTCTTATAATAAAAAAATATTCTTATTTCTATGCAGCTATTTGAATTTAGTAATATTTATTACTATACAATTAATTTTACTAATAATGTGTATGTTTTCACGATTATTTTAGGTAAGTATTTGTTGTACTATTAATGCTACTAAAATTCCATTTTTACATAAACATTTTTTTATATATTTATTACTCATGTGCTATTTTTTGAATGTAAATGACACCATATAGAAATAAATCCAAATAATAGTTCTACTTTATTATTTGGTTTACTTTATTTTTTGAGACGAAAGCTATTTAAGTCTATCCCCAGTTTCTAGAACGTTTGTCAAAGCGTTGATTGGTTGACCAGCTAAATACTAAACGCTCATTGGTCAATGGCAATATGACGCGATATGTGTCCAGCCAGCGGTCAGTATTCCGTCTGATAGCTGATCAAAGTTTAAAAAACGTTCCAGAAACTTCTGCAATACGCCCCTGAAAGAACAATATCTATTCTTTTTTCTTTTTTTATGTTTAGACAGGCAAGACATGTTTCTGATGGAGTGCCATCGATAACTTCTAATCTATTTTAAAAAAGATTTCTGTCACATTTCGTTCTGTCGATCACGTAGAATGAATTTAAAAAATCTTCTCACTTTTTGAAATAACAAATTATAAATGTAACATTTTTCTGCAATTTTATCATCAGGCGAAGGCAAAATTGCTTAATTCAATTGGATTTTGCGCTAATAATAAAACTTTATCGTTTTTATCTCATCATTGAAACCAACCGCAGCATGGACCTTACGATAAACTTGTCGAGTCGATAAGATTTTATCAGGTATCTTACCTTGTCTCTAGTACGGATCTAGCTGCGATAGCTATATCGCGAGCTGTCTTTTACCGATCATTTATCGACAAACCATACTCGCACCGCAGATCATTTTTTTTATCCACCGCAGCTTATACGAGCAGTATTACACTTTTTTAAAACAGAATTATTTATTTATGTGTTTCTCAATTTATTAAGCTCGAAAATGTTTATGAGCGGTCTTGTACAATTTCAAATAAAATTTATTCGTTTAAGTAGGCAGGGCTATTATGTATGTGAGTTGCTAACAAATGTAGATTGAATTCTTGAAAAATGGCGGCTATACGTCAGTTTTGACAACTCCAGTCATAACTGACATAGAGCCGCCATTTTTCAAATTTCAATCAACATTTGTTAGCAACTGGGATACATAATAGCCCTACTGGTTGCGTAGTTGCAGAATTCAGAAATTGTAACAGCAAGGTAGGTCTGCACTGCACTGGTCATATGGAGACATCAGCTTATTTGCTAGTTTATTTGTATATTAAAATAATAATGGATATATTTATACTTCCTCTGGAAAATAGCTTCTGACACATGTGTATACTGCCCTCCCTCCCGCATATAATGCACGCAGGCAGTATATAGAATGCAATTCACTCAACCAGAAACTCTTCTAAATATAATAAAAATAATTTCTAATAATATTATTTTCGCAACATCTGAATATTTATTATTATATTAATTTTTTCAGGTTCTCATTTTATTTCGTTTAAGTTGTTAACATCGCCCATCTTCCAGTATCCTTATTAAGGCGCTGTCAGTTCACGATGTCGATTAAAATGAGGATTTTTAAAGCAGTATTCTAGTCAGTATTATATCTCTAAGCAGCGATATGCTTAAAATTACAAAAAATTATATGACATTTCTAAGACTTCTTAGTACACATTGACGGACTTAAAATCATATTTTAACATACTAGAGTACATTAAAAAAATTCAAACATACCACTTCATTTCACCTTTAAAACAGTTTCTCTTTATTCACAATTGTCAGCAGTATAAAATAGCAATTTTTATTACACTTACATTGAAGGATGCTGTTTTTATTAAATAGTGAATATATTTTTTTGATGAATTTTTGTACGCTTTTACGAGATGCGCGGGCTTGATTTCAAGTGAAAGAAATTGAAAGAATTCGATCTCTGAACTGACAGCGCCTTAAATATAATATTTATCCAATAGTTGTCTGGAAGAAATTGGTTTAAGCGATAAAATACCAGTCTCTTCTAGACACCCTTTGAAAAGGGGATGGTAGTTTGTAGTAAGACAAGAAATTACCTTAAACACTTAAAATAATTAACATTTAGGGAAAATATTTAGCGGGTACTTACAGAATATAATTATTCGAAATTCGAATATATAATACCAAATGTCTTCAAAGTTATTAGTCATAATAATCACTTTATTGTCATGTTAAAAACGACGCGAAATAAGTAGGTATAATATTAATTAAAAAATCAAAGCTTAATCTTATAAGTTGTGCTCTACGAAGAAATAATGTCAGGAAGTATTACTCCGAACAAATTCCACACAAAAAGTGGTCCTTCAAACCAAAACTACGTATGATTCCAAATACGAATTGCTTCCGAGGTTACAAATAGACATGTTCGGTGATTGGTTTACATTTCAGAAGGAAAGCAGGGATTGGTCCACGCGCGTGCTGCAACGTCTACTATGACAGCTGAGTCATAGCGGCGTGAACGATGTCATTGATTTAGCACGACTTTTATTGGGTCATTTTTTAAGGCAGTTACTCTTCCTGATATTATTTCTTCGTAGTTTGTGCTGTATTTAAAACAGAAACAAGTTATATAAATATTTTCACCAAATGTGCACAAGCAAAAATCAATCTTAACGTGTAAAACTTAACGGCTAAAACTAAATAAAATTTTCCATAATGACACATTCAGTTAATATTAGCGTGGCATTTATATGTATACATTTTATTGATGTGAGCGGACTCGAATATTTAAATAAAAATATGTTTAATAATTTTTGTATGAAATTAAAGTATGATATATGAGCCTTTAAATTCGATCACGTGAAGACGAATGCTTAGCAAGGAAAATTTGAAAAATTTAATACCGACTTCCATTCTATTCAGTTATTGGAGTGTCGCTCAAAAACAACGGGACCGAATTTGATAAAATTTAAGTGGGACCACACGGGAAGCACCAGCTTTCAAACAAACAGGTAAGGTACTCGTAACAAAAATAAAAAAATACAGTCGATTGAGTACCTCCTCCGTTTTGAAAGTAGGTAGAAACAGCAATAGCTTTTGGCGAGAAAATCTCTAATGAAACTCTTAATTGTTTGTTATTTCCTGGTTTGCCCAGGTAATTATTGCACTTGGATCAGACACCATTGTAATTGAACGCGATCAATTGAATCTAAACGAAGTTAAAGCGCTCGATTCATAAGTGCGTTCGTTTAGCAATGGGGGCATTGGTGGCGTTGCCATTGGTGGCTCTTTTGTTATAGCGTTCGTAAAGCTCCTAAACGTTATTTTCGCCACTTTTACCCACACTCTACTCGAACGCTCAACCGAGCATAAGACCTAAAATCGCACGATTACGCTGTCAAATACATAGTTGTTAAAAATCTTTTGTTGTGAGGCTCCTTTTGTGCCGCGTTCGCAATTTTCGACCCACGTCCGGAGCATGGTTGTTTGTGATCGTTTTTTGATAACTATGTGTTTGACAGTTGAGCGTTCGAGTAGTGAAATGGTTGTTTGTAAAGTCGGTTTACGGACGATAATTTTACGTGGTAACGTCATAAGACAAGCCGAACGCTTAGACCGATCGTGCCTCTCTATCGCGTGCTCCGCGCTCTCGCTTGCACGCTCGGCGTAGGCGGAACGTGATGTGTCATACTTTTTCGTGCGTGCAGCCGGCGTTCATCTATACTGATATTACAAAGAGGAAAGATTTGTATGTTTGTAACGAATTGGCTCAAAAAGTACTGGACCGATTTTAAAAGTTATTTCACCATTGGAAAGCTACATTCACCCTGAGTAACATAGGCTATAAAATGCCTCATCATCCATCACCGCGCGGGTGAAACCACGGAGAGCAGCTAGTCGATTTATAAGACGTTATCAAGTAAAAAAATCTATTGTCACAGTATAAAAAACTTTTCAGTAACCACAGTAAGGCTCAAATATCATACTTAAACTTCAAGCTCATAACTTGTGACTTGCTATATAAACTTAAAATGAACAATAATTCCGAGGAAGCGCACGAAAATTATCAAAATAAAAACGTAGAAAATTAAAGATATATATCACTAGGCTTATATAATACGGCGCGTAGAATTTTTCTATATAGATTATTTGTTATAAAACGATGTTTGTAGGTAATGTATGCCGCATTATTCAGAGTATGCCTTCTGCATCAATACTTTAGTGTATTTTAAGCGTCACCAAAAATTATTAGTCAATTGATAATCGTTCTACAGCTTTGACGAATTCGTAAAAAAAATTTAATGTTGACATTTAGGTAATTATTTTTATTTTATTGTAGTTTTGGTTTTGGTTTGTAATTATGTTTATTTGAATGTTTAATTTGTTTTTAAAACAGTTGCTCAAAAAGTGGCGTATTGCAGGGACGTATAGCGTTCGGGATGTGGGCTATTACATACTCGTGTTTTTTTTTACCTTCTCCGAACTCGTGCATTCTCTTTCCCAACTGTCAAAGTAATGTCTATTAAAAAGAAAAACCAACCATGAAGTTTTTATGATTCATGCAAATACGTATATTTCTAAAAAGAAGCTACTAATTTGTTTCAATATCAGATTTAATGATTTGATTGAATGAGTTAGGTTAGGTTTCATTTCATTTCATCTCATTAAATTTAATTTTCATTTCATATCAATAAAAAAATTCTACTGAAGACTTGGCTGTATGGGCATAGTTCCCTATGCCTACCAGAATGGGTGAAGAAAAAAAATCTCTGCTTATGTTCTACGGTACCATTTTCCAGAAATTTTCTTTGCGAGTATATTTTATTAAATTGCTTAATTTTTTCGCAACTGTATTAAAAATAGTCGTTCAGTACACGTGCGGAACCGTCATTGCAACTTGTTCCGACTGTCAACCCTCGCCTTCGGCTGCGCCTCGGCTCGGGTACACATTTGTCGGAACTATTTGCAATGACAGCCTTTCCCCACTTGTAATGAAATATACTATTGTAGCACATGCAAGTATGTTGGATACTTTACCATAACAACAAATAATACTGTTCTAGTATATCTAATGTATATTTTTTGATCAGGTTAGATTATTATTACTTCAACAGTCGAACGACCCAGACACAATAGACATTTCATTGTTATATTGACAATCGACTGGTGAGGGGATATGATTATTATAATTATTAATTAATTGCGGACATTTTAAACAATTACAATAAGTACGCACCAATCTTATCGCACCCAACCTTTCATGGGTTTTTATTTTTTTTATAATTTTGTTCTTATATTATTGACGTGTAAATTTAATTACCAATTAATATTGCTGATTACCGATTGATAATTATTACACTCTTGTCCTATATGTGTTTTTATCGCAAGCATGTTAAGATGTGTAGGGCACTGTGAAATTATTGTGGGAATGAGACCCGTAGGGCTATTATGTATCTAAGTTGCTAACAATGTTAATTGAAATAAAAAAAAACATGGCGGCTCTGTCAGTTTTGACAACTCCAGTGATCAACTTACTAACATTTTTAGTTACTGGAGTTATAACTGACCTATGTCAGTTATGACAACTGCAACATTTTTCAAGATTTCAATCAACATTATTTAGCTGAATACATAATAGCCAATAGTAGAGAGCTCATAGTAAGGCCCCTGCTGTTATGTCACATTGTTTTCTCAAAGGTGAACGGATAATGTTGTCTCTGGCATGCTAACAATTTACTATAATCAACATCGCAGACGCCTAGACGTTTGTGAGCTGATAAACTGAGTGGCTTTAGAGCGACATGTTAACGAGAGTCCATACAAACACGTACAATTTGAAAAATTTAATACCGACTTTCATTCTATTCAGTTATTAGAGTGTATCTTAAAAGTACTGGAGCGAACATGATGAATTTTACACGGGAAGCGCCAGCTTTCAAACATAAAAAAAAATTTTTGAGAATCGGTTCACCCAGTCGAAAGTTATGAGGTAACAAACATAAAAAAAACTACCCTACCTCCTCCTTTTTGGAAGTCGGTTGATAAATATGATGGCACCTTAGAATAAACTAAATGTTGAAGTACAGAAGGCTTACTTTCGAACGTCGACAAATTTCACAGTATACGTCGTGTTATAACTAAGTAACATATGATTTTTTTTTATTATATAAAAATGACTAGTACAGTTCTCGTGAGATCTTATTTCGCGTCTCCGCATGCTTTTGTCATAACGATGCGTCTGTCTGTCTGCCTCTTGGATTTATACATTTGTAGAAACAGGTTTACTTTCCAAAAATACTACCTACCTTCTTTTTCATACATATTTGCGGTCTCACTTATAAATGTTGACTACCCTCTTTTTCATACATATTTGCGGTCTCACTTATAAATGTTGACTACCCTCTTTTTCATACATATTTGCGGCCTCACTTATTACTTAGGTTAGTTGCATATCCACAAAAACCGTTAAATTTTCGATTTGATATTACGGAAGGACGATTACGGATTATTGAGTCGGTGAGTAGCTCACGTATAAAAATACGCGATTTTATAACGTAAAATTAAAAAAAAACTTACTGGACTGAATTTGATAAAATTTAAATGGGTAGGAAGGAAGTATAATCTACCAAACAAAAAAAGAATTTTGCCAATCGGTCCACAAATGGGGAAGAAATCGGTGGATATGCAAAAAATACATACAGTGTAACATATAACCTCTTGTTTTTGGAAGTCTGTTAAAAATTATGCTAAATTAGACAGTGTTTATATAATACACAAATTAATATCAGTGTATTACTTTGAATATTTTCATTCGAAAAAAGTGTTCATTTGACTTTATTAACTAGTACTGTCTTGTGATTGGCTGAAAAATTATCAAAGGAAATGGTTTCAGTCAGCGTTGACTGGTCTAGCAGAACAGTCGTTTCGGGCAGCAGACTGCCTTTAGAAAGGAAATTGTATATACTATTGGCAACATTGAAGGTTTTATAGGAAGAAAGTCAACTTAACAGTGCTTTTTGTGTAATGAGTTCTAAAACCTAAAAATAAATAGGTAGTAGTATTGAAAAATAACCCTGACCTTATTAAAATGTACGTTTGTTATAGAGAAATAGTTTGCTTGTGTGCTTAGCGCCGCGGTCGGGTGTCGGGGTGCGGCCGGCGAGGGTGGTTGAATGCTGGAAAAAAAATCATATATTAAAATGAACACTTCAATTTATAAACATTTTATTATTATGGTCATAAAAACTTCCGTGAAAACTTATAGTTAAAACCGGCAAATATCCACGTCTATCATCTAGTCGTTATACTCCGACTGGTGTTCGGGCAGTACTGAATACTGATGCCCGTCCTAGTCTAGCGGCCCTCGCTGCTAGAGCACGCTCTTCACGAGGATGGGCATCAGTACTGCCCGAACACCGGTCGGAGTAACAACAACTAGACAATAGACGTGAGTGTTTGCTGGTTTTACTATTTAACTATTTTATTATTAAGTTATATTAAGACGCGGTCCAATCCCAATTTTGATAAAATTTACGGTGGTTTGAGTAAGGTTCAAAATTGCTTATCAGATTGGTCGATGTAATGCGAAGATGCATCAATTTTAAGGGGGTTCTTTTCTTAAAAAACGAGCAAATTAACTGCGGCGCTTTTTACCGACCGATTTTGATAAAATTTGCTGCACACAACAAGCACCTGACTTTACAGAGGAATTTAGAATATAAGCAAATTGGTAAAGTGGTTTCCGAGAGGTTGTGAAGTACTGCGACAAATTACCGCTGATAAGACTGTGCTCGCGAGGTCTACTGTTCGCAGAACAACTAGTATAAGATGCATGATGATGATGATGATGGTGATGATGATATTGATGATAATGATATAATATTGTAACTATTTATCAGAAACTTTTGTTACCTGGATGTACGGGCGCGGGGGACCGCCTACACCATGTGCCTGGGGACATCTGTAAATTTAAATAATAAATTTATATTTATATATATATTTTTTTATTTTTTTTTAGAAACGCCATCTAGTCCCAAGCTAAGCAGAGCTTGTGTTATGGGTACTAGACAACTGATAAACATACTTATATATTTCTAAATACATACATATTATAGATAAATTACACCCAGACACAGAACAAATGATCGCTACACAAACATTTGTCCTGGGTGGGAATCGAACCCACGACCTCTGGCATAGCAGTCAGGGTCACTAACCACTAGACCAACAGGCCTGTCAATATTAACTTTTGTAAACATACAAACATAATGAGCCTATTATGTTCCCATTGCTGGGTCTGAAGACTTCATTCAGAGAGAGGAGTTGGGCCATAATCCAACACGCACCTAGTACGGCTTGGTGGATAGGCTAGTGGCCAACCCATGTCGAAGTTTTCAGGCCGCCCGAAGGCCCTCGACATAGCCTAACGACTGTTGTCCTAAGACAAACAACCGACACCGACGGTTTAACGTGCCCTCCGAAGCACGGAAGCGCTCAGTTGAACAATGTCACTAGCACACACCCATCCAAGTCCTGACCGCAGCAAGCGTTGCTCAACATTGTTCATCCTGATATATCTTGTTCACTTAGTATAACCACATTAAACTTTACTTATAATTTTACACGTAAAAGAAAAGAAATCAAAGAATTTGCCATTTTAGTCAGCAAACTATAGAACTAGACAAATATTACTCAAATTTGAAAACCAAATTGTATTTGGTTTAAGAGCAAAATTATGTTATAATCAAAACAAAAAATAATTAAAATGAAAACATCATCCACACACAAAAGACGAAACATTTGAAATGTTTAAAACACTAAATATCAATTACAATTTTTCCGGTGGTAGTGCCACACTGTACTGTAACCCCACAGCCGAATGTGCCGGCATGATCGGGGAAGTAACACACTCGCACTGATCACGCCAAAGGCGCGACGTCACCTCAAGGAATCCCCCGCGCCCGCGCGTCCCGCCGCCGCTGTCCTGCAGCTGTCAAACTAGAAGCAGGCGGCTGAAGGGCGGCGGAACCAGTAACCATTTTAGAGTCGAAGCTAGCGGACGTATACCGCTCCGCTTCCGCGTCGCGACCGCATGGGAACCGCCATTATCAGCCCCGCGTTTACGCGTCAGCCCAGAGTGACCTTTAGGGTGTGTTCGACACGGCCACACACCACCTCCTAAATCAGCCCGTGTTTACGCGTAAACCAGTGCACAAACCATAAGACAATACAAACATTATAACTACAAGTGAACAGTTCGTCACCCCATTCAGCACGACGTCCACAGCAGGACGCCTCCACCGAGGGCTCACGGTCACCAGCCCCCATCAGACTCAGAGCCTCCCGACATCCCGATCGGAAACCAGGTATTTATCCTAACACCCTTTTCCACGATCGTATAGTTGCAGGAAACTGCTTAACTACCCACATAACACCGACATGAAGTAATATAGCTTGCTATTGCGTTTCGTCGGTTTGTGGGAGGTTCCGGAGGCCAGATTCCACCCTTCCTCATTCTCTCTCTCCTTCCTCCTCCCCCTCCACTCTCACCCCTTTTATCTCTTCCTACCTATCATCCTTCCTCAAAGGTCGGCAACGCATCCTGGAGACCTCCGGTATTGCGGATGTCCGTGGGCGACAGTATCACTTACTATCAGATGAGCCGCTTGCTCGTTTGCCAACCTATTCCATAAAAAAAACATAAAACATATCTGTGGCCTTATTGTTTTAGATGCAGGTCCGAATCCCGCCTGATCAATTCCTCAAGTTCAAATAATACAATAATTGTTTATGCATGTAGCTCACCTGTCGTAATAAGTATGGTGGCCTGTATGGCATATTGACGGGGTTCACTCGATTTCTGGGTTCAAATTTCCTGTCACCGTCGCCTTTGCCGCTGACATCTTGTGGTACGCTTGTGTTCCTGTAAAAATAAAATAATTTACATGCTTTTATTACGATTTTAGACCTTCAGAGAAGGAAACTGATTCCAATGTTAAACTACTGATTTGACTGACTGCAAGCCCCTAAAATACTGATCATTTACTGATCCAACCTCGTTACAACTACTAATTTGACTGACTGCAAGCCCCTAAAATACTGACCATTTACTGATCAAACCTCGTTAAAACTACTAATTTGACTGACTGCAAGTCCCTAAAATACTGACCATTCATTGATCAAACCTCGTTAAAACTACTAATTTGACTGACTGCAAGCCCCTATAATACTGATCATTCACTGATCAAACCTCGTTAAAACTACTAATTTGAATGACTGCAAGCCCCTAAAATACTGACCATTTACTGATCCAACCTCGTTAAAACTACTAATTTGACTGACTGCAAGCCCCTAAAATACTGACCATTTACTGATCAAACCTCGTTAAAACTACTAATTTGACTGACTGCAAGTCCCTAAAATACTGACCATTCATTGATCAAACCTCGTTAAAACTACTAATTTGACTGACTGCAAGCCCCTAAAATACTGACCATTTACTGATCAAACCTCGTTACAACTACAAATTTGACTGACTGCAAGCCCCTAAAATACTGATCATTTACTGATCCAACCTCGAGCAGTACTGATCCTTCGTCGACCAATTTACCATTGAAACATGCATGTGTTAGTTAAGTATATATATGCTAGTGATTCTATAAAACATTCACCATGGTTGTAAGTTAAAGAAATACTAGATTAACCCTTCATATACCGTGAAAATTAAAACTAAAAGACTAAAGATTTACGAATGAAACGAACGTACATTTACGTCAATGGTACTCAAAGGTTTTACCCTTTTATACCGTGATAATTAAAACAAAAGATTTACGAATGAAACGAACGTACATTTACGTCAATGGTACTTAAAGGTTTTACCCTTTTATACCGTGATAATTAAAACAAAAGATTTACGAATGAAACTGACTTATATTTACGTCTCTGGGACGCAAAGGGTTAATAGAGAGTTATGTCTCTTTTTAAGAGAGAGACAAACATGTTGATGAGTAAAGACAGGCGTCACAAATATTTTCAATAAAATGAGCCTTTACTTTATATTCTTTACACCTACGAAGAAATAATATCAGGAAGAGTAACTGCCTTAAAAAATGTACCAATAAAAGTCGTGCTAAATCAATAACATCGTCCACGCCGCTACGACTCAGTTGTCATAGTAGACGTTGCAGCACGCGCGTGGACCAATCCCTGCTTTCCTTCTGAAATGTTAACCAATCACCGAACATGTCTATTTGTAACCTCGGAAGTAATTCGTATTTGGAATCATACGTCGTTTTGGTTTGAAGGACCACATTTTGTGTGGAATTTGTTCTGAGTTATGCTTCCTGACATTATTTCTTTGTAGCTTTACACACAACACAACTTTTAACACTTCAATCTACAAAAAACCACTACTTTTATGGAAGCGTAGTCTTGTAATACTGACTTTACTGATCATTTTTAACCCCTGCCTTCATCATCATCATCTTAACCGTAGGACGTCCACTGCTGAACATTTGCCTCCCCCGTGAATTTCGAAAAGGACCGGTTGGAAGCAGCCTGCATCCAACGTCGTCCTGCGACCTTCATCAGGTCGTCTGTCCACCGTGTCGGTGGACGACCTACGATGTGCTTGCCGGTCCGTCCTCCACTCTAGAACCTTCCTAGACCTTCATTATAGCTTTGTTATATGACTCTGTGAGTCTATGAGGAATCTTTGGACTGAGAAAACGTGTTCAAATTTTAGTGCGAATAAAAATTATATACAGCGTGTTACAAACAGGTATAGTAATACTAAAACTACAGGCACAGAAGCTTGCAACCAATTTGGACCTAACTCCTGTGTTCCAGGAAGAATTAAAAATTTTGAATTAGAGTAACCAAAGATTTTCTACTACTCAAGCATCCATGAAAAACTAGGCCAAAGACGGCAATGACCTTCAAAACGTAGACTAGGTAAACAAGGGGCCTAAGCGGAACCTGAGCATGAAGAGTAGGGGGACGGAGGTGAATGAATATAGGTGGCGTGGGGATTGCAGAGTGCATTAACCCCCACGAACTCCATGAATAAGCATGTCTAACAGGGCTGTCACATCAAATCAGGTGAAAATTTTATTTAACTTTGTATTAAAAATATAAGCCATTTATATTTTGATACTTTGCAACACCTGACTAAGTGCTTAGCACACCTTTCTGTATTACTACACCTTTTCGTTACACGCTGTATGTGTCCTACAGACAAGCAGACAACAATTCTAACAATATTTTTTATAAATTCTATTGTCGTTTATGAAAGTCCCAATATAATTTTTTTCTCAAATATCTTCCCTGTACAGACAACGTGATTTTTATTATATGTATAAATAGAGCAATGACTACTATAGTTTCGAGAATTTTAGTTAAACGATCTGCACAAGCGAGTTAGTACCAGTAAGCAGTAGTGTGCATACCCTTGGGTTCTGTCGCCGGATTTGTCATAGTCCCTCTCGTACCGGTTGCGGCGATAGTTGCCGTCCGGCCTGTCTTGTCGATCGAAACTGCGATTGTACGTTTGCGTGTCGTGCGGCCGCTTGTCTTGCTGTTTATGATCTGAATAAACAAAACAAATATATGTCAGCGCATAGCTTTAACCGATGTTATTATTTAGTCAAGCGGCACCTAGTTTAGTTTTGGTGGACTAGAGATGCAAAGTGGCGCCATCTCTGGTATAACTCTGGTAGCGTGCGCTGCTCGCTGATTGGTCGGTCGGTCGTTGAGAGCCAATTACCGTTGAGTACTTAGTCATCGTCCGACAGACGCGTTGGGGGGGAGCGCGCGGACGCGTTCGTAGGCTCGGAGGAGCTCACTTTGCATTTGGTCGTGGCAGCGTTCGCTATTAAGTGGAATACCTTGCTGTAATAATAAATCTCAGTGTGACGTGATAAAAGCAGACTCATTGTACATGTAATATCTTATTCTCCTCGCCCGCTTAATCCACGCCCAGCCACGAAGTTAGAGCATGCCATCCTTATAAAGATCCTGATACGGGCCAAATGTGCCTTTATATATAAATAATAAATACAAGTGCAATTTGAAAAACTTAATACCTGCTAGAAAGAGCAATGCACATCACTAGTTTTGGGCTGTTTATGTCCCATGACTAGTAGGTATTTGTCCACAGACCATTGTATGTACTACGGTTACTGTCTGTCTCGTCTATGTTTATCTGTGTAAAGGATGTCGTCTGGTAACCTAACTTTTTATGAGAGTAATATATTTCCTCCACCAGCAGGGCTAGCACGGGCAGTGGACTATTTATCCCCGTGGAGAGGAAAGAGATCTTTTTCACCTCGTAACTTGCATCTCCCTTGCGAGCACGGCAACGTCAGAGGATAGTTTATCCACGTGGATAGACGGCGGGAGTAGCGTTCTCTGTGATTTGTACTTCGTAGGTGCCATTTAAAGAAATGTTACAAAATATAATTATAATAAGGATAATATTTTTGTGTTCACCAAAAATCTAAAGGTACATCTATGTATGCATTTCTAAAATATTGATCTTAAACCCGTTTAATTGTTTTACTATAATTAAACTACTCGGCCAACAAACAAATTCCAAATTAACACCAAGATGTAACACTTTTTTATATTGTAGTGCGCTGCAAATATTCTATTGTAACAATAACTATTTTATTCTTCCCCGAAAAATACTGATCGTGCACCAAATATTCCTGAATGTTACACAGCTAGTGCTAGGCCTAGTGCTCGACAGCAGGTGGCGCTTCGGCCCGCACTTCAGCGGGCTGTCGACGCGCCTGCTAAAGGTCGCGGGCGCCCTCTCTTGGCTCCTTCCGAACTTGGGGGGGCCCAAAGCGCGGTGCCGGCTCTTATACGCCGGCATCTTGAAGAGTATGGCCCTTTACGGGGCTCCTATCTGGGCTGACTCCCTTCAAAAGAGGGAGAACGCCACTACTCTCCGCAGGCCCCAAAGGGCAATTGCACTGCGGGTGGCGAGGGCCTACCGGTCGGTGGGCTTCGCGGCGGCATGCGCTTTGGCTGGCACCCCTCCTTGGGAGCTCCAGGCAGAGGTGCTCGCCAAAGTGTACGAGTGGACGGCGAGGCGTAAGGCGCTCGGGGAGCGCCCCACCTTGGAGGAGCGGGTGGCTGTCCGGCGTGAGGCTAGGGACGCAGTCGTCCATCATTGGACGGAGGACCTCGCCTCCGCCACTTTTGGTCGCCGCACGTTGGACGCTCTCGGGCCGGTCCTACAAGACTGGCTCGGGCGGTCCCACGGTTTCCTCTCATTCCGTCTGGTCCAGGTGTTATCCGGGCACGGATGCTTCGGATCATACCTGCACCGGATCGGAAGGGAGGAAACACCGACATGCCATGATTGTGGCGCGGCGGAGGACACGGCGCAGCACACCCTCGAGGTGTGTCCGTCGTGGTCCGAGCTGCGCCACAGCTTGGTTGCCGTAGTCGGGCCGTACCTCTCGCTCCCCAGCGTTGTCAGCGCCATGCTGGAGGGTGAGGGGAACTGGGTAGCGGTCGCCTCCTTTTGCGAAGACGTGATGTCCCAAAAGGAGGCGGCAGAGCGCGCAAGAGAGGAAGACCCCCTTGCGGCGCCACTGCGTAGACGAAGAAGGGGCGGAAGAAGGCGATTGCGCCTTCTGCCTCCCGGTGGTGAATAGCGAGAGTTAGGCGCGGGGGCGCCTTCTCTCGCATTGCACCTATTCACCACCTCCGTCGGGCGGGAATGGCCGAGCACTCCTGGTCATTCCCTGGCCCCTCCTGGTGGGAGGGGCGTGCAGGCCCCGCTGTAAAAGCGGGCGGTCGTCGGTGGGGGACTGGACGTAGAGGCTCTGCCAACTTCCCAGTCTTCCTCCACACAGACGAAGCCGGAGTGCCGCTGGGTTAGTTTAGTGGGTATACCGGTTGAACCGGGGAGTCCCACATACCCCCCCTATCCCCAATGGGGGGGATGCGTAATGCATTTTACCCAGCGTCAAAAAAAAAAAAAAAGGTTAGCATTTTTTATTAATAAAGCTACATTGGACATTAATTGGTGTTTGATTCAAATACATTTTGCAGTGCATTATCTGAAGTAAAACTAAAAAAATAAATGCTTGTTTTTAAAATTAGGTGTATTACTATTTTTACAAATTTGCAACAGTTGTTAAATAGATGCTCGTTATGACATATTTTAATGAACATATTTTGGTGCACATTCAGTATATTTGGTGGAACACAGGCAACATTAGGTAAATGAAATGGGAATAAATTGAAGTACTTTTAAATACCATCCTTATAATAATATGCGCGAGGCATATTAAAATGGAAATAAAATTTTATCCACCAACTTCGGAGAAGGTGATAACCGTTCTCCGTGTTATGTCAATCGGAGAGAATTATATCCACGTTTCTGCGAGTCCGTGCTCTATAGCGGGAGTAGCGGGACATACTGCCTACGAGATACGTCAAAAGGAAACATTTTATCTCTTTCCCCGGTTGCCGTGCTCTGTAAGGTGGAGAAGACGATTATTTCCCCTGACAGATGGATAAAAAGACTATTTCTCTCCGCCCCGTGCTAGGGGTACAGATCTCATCCCATGGGTCAATACCCGTCGCTCATACGCGTCTCAATACGTGTAAAGGCCGTTATATAGTAGTGATGCCACGTTGGTTCAAAGTGTTTCGGCGTCCGGATCTTAGGAAGAGAGCGGTGAGTGCTCTTTTTCAATACTTCACTACTTAAACACCGATTGTTGGACACTCGAACCATCTACCTCCAGTCCACGTGGATCAAATTCATCTGGAAGCATGGCTGGTGAACGGTGGTGTCAGAACGTGATTGCCACAAAACGGCCACAAAATGAGGTCGATTTATTGAACTCTTGTTGGCGACCTTCTACCAAAATGGTATATTCTGGTATTTAGGGAAAATGGTTTAAATGGTGTTCCCATAACCAATTGAACCATATAAATCCACCCGGGGTTCAATTGGCCAAGTACATTGCTTATTTGCATGTAGGCTATCTTATAAAACTATTTTGCCTTAAAAATCCACGGTAGCCACGTTAGCATGCTTCGATGGATATTATCAAGAGATCCGATTGTACAAAGGATGTTAAAATTTATTTCATTAGCTAAAATAGATTCTCGGCCAAAAGTAAATGTTATTTGGGATCCCAGACTTGTGGTAGAATGGCTTAGTTCAAACCATCCACCGATAAATTTATTTCAAACGTCTCGCAGAACAGCGCTCTCATTTTGCTGCTCACGTCAAGCCGTCGTGTCTCACACTTCACCGGTTGATGCATCTTACTTTAAGGACAATTCTGACCACATTATTTTACATTCTACTTTTGGTTCCAAGACTGACAACTATACTCATCGACAGTCGCGTGAAGTTATGTACACACAAATAAGTCAATTTGCCCAGTCTGGTGAATGCGGAAGTTAAAAGATGTGTCAACTCGCAGGAACAATACTGACATTGATAACTTGTTCATATCTACCCGTGGCCAGGTCAGACCAGCTTCTAGGACTGTAATAAGCGGTTGGGTCAAGACTATTCTTAAAGAAGCAGTCGTGGTGGCCTCACCAGGTAGCACCCGGAGTGCCTCAGCATCTCTTAATTGGCTAGCGAATCACAATATTGACGAAATAATGGCCAAAGGGCACTGGCGTGTCCCTAACACATTTCTACTCTGCCGAGATCAAACAATCTCGAACACGAAACAATTTATCCGATACATTTGAAGCGGTTGAGTCAATCAGAAACCAACTCGAATAAATTTAAGTTTCTTTTTGTTTATGGAAATGGTCATTTGGTTGATTGGTTTAATTTTGTATTTTGTAAGTCACATACAACATGTACTTATAAGAGCATGAATAACTGTTAGCAACTTCTTTTCATTCACACTCAAAATTAGGCAATCCTAGATTATCACATAATTATCTATTAACTTTAATGCATCATTTTCACACTTTGGCATTGTTCACGCGAAAGCGTGACGTCACTTTACTCACCTCGCGCACCCCGCCGTCCCCGCGCGATAAGACGATCGCCGTAAACGTGGAGCGAGGCGACTCTCGCCCGCCACCAGTGAGCCAGACGCATTCAGCTCGCGCGCACGCTAAATCCCGAGAACCGCTCTGCGCCGCCGCGTTTCGCTACGACCCGGATCCGCCCCCAACCTTTACCGACGTAGAAATACGCGTACGCGAGTGCGGGAACCAGTGCATCCATAAGACAATACAAACACTATAACTACAAGTGAACAGTTCGTCACCTTTCAGCACGACGTTCACAGCAAGACGCCTCCACGGAGGAACTCAGCACGCCTACCCATCAGCTCCAGATTCATCCGACATCCCAATTGGAGACCAGGTATCTATCCTTACACCCTTTCCCACTATCGTATAGTTGCAGGAAACTGCTTAACTAGGCATCGTTTTAGAGCTTGCCACCAGGCGATAATAAACACACATCTCGCTTTATGTTTAACAAGTCTAGAATAACGGTTCGAAGCATCTAATATGATGTTTTACCTGAAAATAAACAATTATTATATGCGAAACCTTATTCTAGACCTATACTTTTAATCCTGCCTGGTGGACTGTCCACCTTATAGTGAGATTCAAAGTGACGAGAGCGCCTGCCGCTCGGGCAAGCTCGAGTCTATCCCCTCCACCGGCTTAAAGGGGCGGAGCCGAGCGAGAGGGTCTCTCACTGTGTTTAATAGGTCTAGAATATGGTTTCGCATATAATAATTGTTTTATTTTCAGGTGAAACATAATGTTTTCTGCAAATAAATGATTATCTATATTTCACTTACATGTACTTTTGGCTTGCATATTCCGCAGGGAGTGGATGATGGCGCGCGCCGCGGAACTCAGCTGCGTCTCATCGTTGGACCTGCTGCAACAGTTTTTAGTCTTTCACAACAATTTCGCAATTATTTATTTGTTTACTAGCAGACCAGCCAGCGGCATCGCTCGCGTGGCATCGCGGAATACGTTACAGTTTTTTATCCCACGGGAACTCTTTAATTTACCGGGACAATAAGTATCCTATATGTTGATCAGGGATATAAGCTACCACCATACAACATTTCATTTGAATCGGTCTAATCGTTTCGAAGATTAGCCCGTACAAACAGACAGACAAACTGAGAAACAAATTAAAAAAAAATTGAGTTTGAAAACTATTGTGAGTATCACACAATATACTAATATAAAGATACCGGCTTCACTCACTTGGTATAATATCGGTTTAAGTCCGACGACGTTTCGAACGTACGATACATTATTAAGAACGTCTTACACGTTCGAAACGTCGTCGGACTTAAACCGATATTATACCAAGCGAGTGAAGCCGGTATCTTTATATTAGTATAAAAAAATTTGTTCGATTTCACTCCTTACATCCCCCTGACTCGGTTATTAGCATTTTTTGTTTCATTATACAGAAATTCAACCAGTTTTACTAAAAAAAAGAACAGATACAGTTTTAATAAAAAAAATATAGTAATAACACACATTTACATTTTATAAATTCAAAATAATATTATCTTTAATTTTATGTGTACAAAGAATTATGTAAACCCCAAAAATGCTAATTTTTACGTTGCGACTATTTCTTTTTGAATTGCTATTGAATAACCTCTATGGCCATACCATTTGGCACTGAGTTTAGTGAGTATATAATTATGTGTAGACAGCGGGAAAGTCCTAAAAATGCCATGTGTATTATGAACTCGAATACAAGAGTAAGCCGTATGGAAATCTAATACTTATTCCGTTACCCTTGGGTGTAATGTCCCGTGTATCCGGCGGGACAGCTGCCCAGTATCCCGTGTCCGTTGTTCCGTCTCCACTCCCCCTCCCGCCGCGGCCCCTCCCTCCCCGCGCCGCCCCGCGTACTTATCTGGTTCATTTGGTCTGTGATCTGTTGTACTTTCAGCGCTATCTCCGCGGAGTTTTGTCTGAAAATATACGATATAAAGATATGTATTATATAAGGTGTTTAGGTCTCCGAAAGTGCTAGTAAAGAAGTGTTATGTTTATTTATTAAATAAATTACATCACTTTTTTTAGGAACTACACTTCTGCAGTTCCATTGTATTGCTTTCTGGAACGATACCGCCATCATTATTGGCTATGGGAGTTTTAAATCTGTTAATTATTGAGGCGACGTTGGACGGTATGGAAATATTTGAACGGGTTAAGACGCGGTCCAACCCCAATTTTAAAATAATTTACGATGCCTTACGTAAGGTTGAAAATCGCTTGTTAGATTGGATGATGTAATGCGAAAATGCGGTAATTTTGTACGTTTTCTTTATATCTTTCGATATATACTAACACAACAACAACTAGTCTAAGTTTTGGATAATAAATAAATAAATAAAAAAAACAATTGAAAAAACTGCTGGCTTACTACTTTAGTACTATATGTTGGCTATGTATTACCTAATCAAAATATAGTGTTATCGCTGAAAATTCTGAGAGTTTGGACGTGAAAGTTTATTTTTATGCACCTATTTAGGATTTTTTTTCTGCAGAGAGCGAGTAATATTTATGAATTCTGTTCGGTTATTACTCTTTGCCTGTTCCTTTTCTAACCTAAGTATTTTTTCATAGATTATTATCGAACTGTTTCGTTACACTCGATGTTTAAAGATTCTGCTTTTTACTGTAGCTCTACCGTGAGTTGGCAACATAAATGTCATCTATAGTCGATACTCGATCTCGGCTACCTATCAAGCTTGTGATTGGCGCACTCGCTGTCAATTTTAGTTCTACAATTGACCGCAAGGTGGCACTGTTCATTTTTTCATGCATTTTGTCGCGGCAGCCGATAGCGAGCATCGATTGGTGTCAATGTTGTAAACTCATGGTACAGATCGCGCGGCGAGAGTTTGGCTTTGACCTTCGGGTGGAGGGGATTACTGCGCATGGGTACTGTCGCGCCATGTGACAGAGAGAGACAAGAGTCCCTCGTCTTCGATGTGACAGAGAGAGACAAGAGTCCTTCGTCCCTCTAGCCTCCCTGTGATACCCAATTTTTGACTTCTGCGCAATAACGGTCAAAGCCAAACTCTCGCCGCGCGATCTGTACGAACCTACCTACTCGCGAATGTTTACGCAGCTGATGTTTATGCCTACACGACGGCGGGCCGGGCGGGTCATCGTCCGCACGTTGTACCTATTCTAAGCGGGTACAGATCGCGCGGCGAGAGTTTGGCTTTGACCTTCGGGTGGAGGGGATTACTGCGCATGGGTACAGTCGCGCACATGTGACAGAGAGAGACAAGAGTCCCTCGTCTTCGATGTGGCAGAGAGAGACAAGAGTCCTTCGTCCCTCTAGCCTCCCTGTGATACCCAATTTTTGACTTATAACGGTCAAAGCCAAACTCTCGCCGCGCGATCTGTACGAACCTACCTACTCGCGAATGTTTACGCAGCTGATGTTTATGCCTACACGACGGCGCGCCCGGGCGGGTCATCGTCCGCACGTTGTACCTATTCTAAGTGGGTAGGTATGTCTCGCGTAGTTACTGTTGTCTATTCTGTGATGTAGCGGCGTGCGTTCAGTCGCGCAATGGTTATTAGCTGCGGAGCAATGAACATGGGTTCATAATAATAAAAAAACATTTATTTTTCCTTCACTATAATGACCAGTTATCGATTCCAAACCCCCCCCATTTGATAACAAAAACCCTATTATCCCGTCGTCCGTACACCCGTTCCTTACAAGCGAAGGATCATCGTGAGCGAGCTCGATACGGCATCGATGCCGTCACCGATAACGCTCTCGTGACCACAACGCTCGCGGATCGAACGTGGGTTTTTGCTGTCGTTGCGAGCTGTCACTGTCAAAATATAATTTAAGGCGCTGTCAGCTCAGCGCTTCATTTTCCTTTACTTGAAATCAAGCAAGTGCATCTAGTAAAAACGTAAAAAAAACAAAAAAATAATGTGCACTCTTAAAGAATAATTCGTCAATGTATGTGTATTAAAAATTGCTATTTCATAATATGTGTTTCATGACAAATACAATAGTGAATAAAGAGAAAAACTGTTTATAGTTGAAATGAAGTGGTTTGTTTGAATTTTTTTTAATGTACTCTAGTATGTTAAAATATGTTTTTAATTCCGTAAATGTGTACTTAGAAGTCTTATAAATGTCACATTATTTTTTGTAGTTTTCAATTAATCGCTGCTAATGAGATAAACTGCTATAAAAACCCTCATTTTCATCGACATCATGATATGAAAGCACCTTAAGTATAGGATTCATTCGATCTTTAATAAATTTGGCGCGCATTTCGCGCCCGCGTGTGATCCATTCGGGTTGGGCATTAAATGCATTGGAACCAAAGGGAACAGCAAACGAGTCTCTGCTATTGAACAACAGTCCAGCTGCAGTTACGTTTCTATTGACGTCAGCGATCGATCTAAACTTTATATTCTGCTAACTCGATAGATCATAAATGCGGCCTCATATTTTTTTTATGGGATAGTTTGGCAAACGAGCAAACGGCTCACGTAATGGCAAGTGATACTGTCGCCCACTGACATCCAATACAGAGGTCGCGAAGATGCGTTGCCGACCTTTGAGGAAGGATGATAGGAAGGAAGAGATAGAAGGGGTAAATGTTGGAGGTGGAATGAGAGGGAGAATGGGTAAGGGGAAATCGGACCTCCGGAACCTCTCACAAACCGTCGAAACACAATATCGAGTCAAGTCAAAGTCAAGTCAAAATCATTTATTCAATTTAGGCATCAAAGACGCACTTATGAACGTCAGCTTTTCATAATAATGTACTTTAAAGACTCTACCGCCGCGTTCCAAAATATATAGAGCCCACCGAGAAGAAGCGGCAAGAAACTCGGGGCCATTCTTTTTATATAGATGTTTACAATGTTTCTACTTAGGTACTACAAATATTACATTTTATGGGTGGCAGAGAAACAGCTTGCCAGAAGTGGAGTATTCCAAGCATCTTTATCTTCTATATAATGTCGAACTTTATAGTAAGCTTTTTTTATTAAAACGTGTTTAACAGTCAACTTGAATTCGCCCTCTGTGAGAGGTTAGTTATGTGCTTTGGGATTTTATTGTAAAAACGCACACAATTTCCTAGGAATGACTTATTAGTCTTCGCAAGTCTAAAACTAGGTACAGCTATCCTATTTGTATTTCTGGTATTAAAAGTGTGGTGATCACTATTTAACTTATGTTTATGTAAATTTTTACGAACATATATTTTATATTTTCAAATACATATAAGGAAGGCAACGTTAATATATTGATTTCTTTAAATAAATCTCTGAAAGATTCACGGGGACCCATTTCGTATATACCTCTAATAGCACGTTTCTGTAGGATGAAGATGGTCTCTATATCATCCGCTGAACCCCATAGCAATATCCCATATGACATTACGCTGTGGAAATATGCAAAATACACTAACCGCGCCGTAGAAGCATCTGTTAGCTCTCTTATTTTACGAACTGCATATGCAGCAGAACTGAGTCTCCCAGACAGTGCATTTATGTTAGTTCACGTTAGTTCACGAGCTATGTTACTTCACGTCGGTGTTATGTGGGAGTGTGTTACTTCCCCGGTCGTGCCGGCCCGTTCGGCTGTAGGGGTTACAGTACAGTGTGGCACTACTACCGGAAAAATATAAAAAATATAAAATATTCGTATCTAATAGCGATTATTATATTATTATGCTTCAACTATACCAATAAATTTGGTACCACCACGTCAATACAGCAAGCTTAAAATAATAATGGATTACGATGGACGTTTTGATGTTGTAGTATGGACATATTTCACTCAATTCGCGTACTTTGACGTGACTTTTGATACTAAGTTTCATTGTACCAATGTAAAATTTTTGAAGATCCGTATTCCCATTATGTAAAATAGTCATATTGCAACGTTACCATTAAATTTGGTAAACCGTTTTGTGTCGGTGGGAGTACGATAGTAAGTATGATTATTCTAAGCTTATTACAAAACGCTCCTGATTTATGATAGTTTCGTAAAAGGTGGTAGTAGGCCCACAGGAGTTGAACTGCAGTTGCAGTGGGATATAGATTGTTCAATCTTTTGAAATAGTAGAATCGGACTCCAGAACACCAAACTAGCGAACTAAATTCTATTTTTAGTAAATTAAGGTACTTCTTATTCTGTCCATGCTTAAGTCTAAATTCGTATAACGCTTGCAAATGTCAGTTCTTTAATTTGCCTTTATCGTATCTTTTTTTTTACATTAGATAAACAAGCATTTGACCTCAGTCACACCTGATGGAAAGTGATGACGCGGTCGACGGTGGTACATGCTTGCTTAAAAGGTATCTATTCACTCTGTATTTGAAGACTCCCAGATTGTATATGTCAGGAAATATAGACGCTGGTAGGTTGTTCCATACTTCAGCCGTACGCATTATGAAGCTAGATTTGAAGCGCTTCGTGCGTATTTTTGGTATATCGACCATGTACGGATGCCGTGTTCCTGTGCGTCGTGTTGTTCGATGAAAGAAAGGAGATGAGGGAATAAGATTGTGGAGATCGATCGTAGGTATGTTTACTAAAAAAGGAGAATGGTTATCTGGGTATCCATTGAGAATGAAAACCATGGAGAATGAAACTATGCCAAATTTATTTATTATTAATAGACGCAAATAATTCATATCATCATCATCATCTCAGCCGTTGGACGTCCACTGCTGAACATAGGCCTCCCCCATGATTTTCCAAAAGGACCGGTTGGAAGCGGCCTGCATCCAACGTCGTCTAAATAAATAATTAATATATTTATATTTAATTAGCAATTGGGAATAATGAGAAACCCTAAATGTAAAACAATAAAACTAATACGCCGAAGATGCTTGTGGGCAATAACGAAACGCTATTCAGTTCATAGACTATAAGATACTATACAACTTTCTTGATACTATGTATATTCTGCCAAAAGAGTGTGACATGTGACATGACAAAGTGACACCAATAGTTATTTCCTTTGTTGTTGGACTCGTACGTTTTGCACATTTGCCATTTCTCAAGTAAGTTTTATCATGTTATCACCAAAAATATAAACAGTTGCATCCATATCTACGATAACGATACCTAATGCCAAGCACCCGTTTCTCTATTACGATAGATTTCTTTTGAAAAACCCAGACAGATATTTTAAGCTAACGAATTCTGCCTATCTAACCTAACCTAGAAAAAACATCAATGCTGATAACTTTTAAGCCCCAACTTAAAAAAATATGGTACAATTTGATAATATCTTAGTCTTACTAAGGAATACTGGTGTTGCATGGTTTCCTTTCTCGTGGGTCCGTCTATGTAGGGTACCCAAAACACACAGAGGTTTGCCATTCTTCTTTAAACGTCATTTAACTTTGTGTTCTCAACAGACAGTTGTGAGCTTTGACAGCGCTTACTGTAACGTGAACAAATCTTCGAACGGGATTCAAACCCAGAATACACATTCCGACAATCCGTGTCAGACGTCATGACCACTAGGCCACCGAGGCTTGCCGTACGTTGAATTTAACTCTCTATTTGATTTTTACCGTCGCATGGGGACGGAGCGTGTAGACGTATGTGTCACCTGTTCAATTCTTTATCCGTGTGTTTGTTATCAGCGGGCGTGTGGGTGAGCGAGTTCCGTTTGCGCGGTTGGTAGCTCTGACTCGGGTCCGGTTTGTTTTCTAACGTTGGATACACCGGCTGGCAGAGTTGGTACGGTTGTGGTACTACCTGTAAACGTCAAATATCAAGATATAGGGTTTTATAGTGACATGCTACGAAGAAATAACATCAGGAAGAGAAACTGCCTTAAAACAATGACCCAATAAAAGTCGTGCTAAATCAATACCATCGTTCACGCCGCTATGACACAGCTGTCATAGTAGACGTTGCAGCACGCGCGTGGACCAATCCCTGCTTTCCTTCTGAAATGTAAACCAATCACCGAACGTGTCTATTTGTAACCTCGGAAGTAATTCGTATTTGGAATCATACGTCGTTTTGGTTTGAAGGACCACTTTTTGTGTGGAATTTGTTCTGAGTTATGCTTCCTGACATTATTTCTTCGTAGGTGACATGTTCACTAATGCAAGAATTAACTTTAGAAACGGGATATTTACCATTGTATTGTATTTATTGTGAGCTCTCGATATTTCGGCACAGGCGCATGCGCATTGAGTACCTTTTGGAATCGGGATCGAATCACTGGATTGAGTTACATAACCTTCAGATAATCTCGACAGAACGCCACTATATACCTAGATTGGTAAGGGAGGCTTCTTTGCAAAAACCGAAGAAGTTCCGAAAAAAAGCTCGCGAGCAGATACCGTGAGTTATGTGTGTCGAGACCCAGATCGAGTTCCGAGTGACTTGTGTTAGCGGTAATAAGCCGGAACGCAAGAAACGTGTGCGGAAGAGGGTAGACCGTTTCGTCTGCTCATAACAACACCTACCCGCAGATACTTCAGTTTTCAAATTGATCGATGGAGGATGGGAATTTTTCTTTCTATAAATTTCAATGTTTGAGATCGCTAAGCAGGCGTTAGTGCTTTAAAAAGTAATAATATAAAAAGTCTTGTATTACTACCGTAACCTTTTAATAGTAATAACTGATAAGGGTACAGTTTTCAAAATGGTACCAGGCGCTTTTTCCCAGCATTTGTATAGTTTGCATTATATTATTACTTTCGTTTTTTAAATAAAATAGATTTTTATTGCTAAAACCATAAAAACATAACAGAAGTTTTAACATTTGACAAGGTAGAATAATTTGTAGTAATTAAATTAAAATTATTAACAATACCTAGTTAAAATTTACTTTTAATGATTGTGGCATATGGGCATAATTATGCTCAGCGTTTTTCTGCGTGAACAAAGCACGCAGAGCTGCGGCCTTATTGTCTATCTCTACGGAGACTGGGAATGGGCTTCATTTTGACATTTGAACCCCATTCTGTGCGAAATCCTGCAAGCCTATAGGCTGGAACCATCAATGGGAATGAGAATGAAGTGACATTTAATTATCATTCAAGTTAGACAATAAGGCGGCTGGTTGTCAGCATACCACATTGAGCTGCGATGTTTGTCAAACGTAGTAGACATGTCAACAATAAGGCGGGGTTTATTTACACAAAATTTCAATACCTTGTTGAATTATATACAAATGCGAAAGTTAATAGTTTTTAAAATGGATGGCAACATTTTTTTCCACGCCGCCATTTCGAAACGCGCGCTGTTGAAAGCTAGAGCGTGCAATTTATTGACATAGTCGTACAGTTGATTTTATAAATACAATAAATGCGACTATTTTCATATTTATTGCATGATTTGTTGTGAATTATAAACAAATTGACAAAATTAATTATTTTTTAATATATTCATGGTTAATACAATTTTCTGTATTTATTAAAAATGTGTACTATTTTTCTTTGCATATAAAAACGTTTTGTTAGTATCAACAAGTCAAGCCAAATGAAGTCATTTAAAAATTAAGATTGCTTCGTTTACACGCATTAGAAATACTAAAACTTTCGTATTGACATCGCAGCCCTTGTAATTTTATAGTATTACTTTATAAAGTACTAACGCCTGCTTAGCGATCTCAAACATTGACATTTATAGAGAGAAAAATTCACACATATTTTTCTCGCTATAAATTTCAATGTAGTAATTGTAGTTTTCTAGTATATTTGCACACCAATGTAGACAGAATTTTGTTGGGAATTATATTATGTATCTATACAGACTGACTGGTTGAACACTTTACATAAACAAGGACATGATAATTCATGGTCACATGAAACGTTTAAAAAATAAAATTAAAAAAATACCGTTAAACTACAGAGGAAACCTTCATTCTATGAATGTGCTATAACTCGAAAATTATGGACACCGTCCGAACGGGGTTAATGACCCAAAGCGCCGCGCCGCGTTCAAAGGAATCAAGCTGCGTCCGAACGGGGTTAATGACCCAAAGGGCCGCGCCGCCCGCGCCGCCAAAGGATGCCGCGATCGTCGGCCGCCCGCCCGGCCGCGCCGCGCTTTTATTACTACACGCGCGCCGCGAGTGACCATGTTTATTGTTTTGAGTAGACAATTAAAGTTAAATTAGGTAAATATTAGGCACCTATTTTTTTTTCTTAATTAGAACGAGAATCGAGTACTGAGCACTATATATCAATATGTAAAGTGTTCAACCAGTCACCCTGTATATGATAGCCGAACAAGCCATATACTTTCGACCACAACGTTTTTCAAATGTTGTATACCTATTTTCGCAAGTTGAAAAAATGATTTATGATTTAAATAACAACATACTTGCGGGTAGAGCAGGTTATAGTGCGTGTAATGGTGCGGATACACTAGTGTGGGGCACACTTCGTACAGTTTGGGCGTCACTGCATTCTGCATTGGTGTCCACTGCATGGGCTCCTGGTACTGGACCTGGTGGAGATCACCCTCGTTATTATATAAATAAACTGGCCAAGTGCAAGTCGGACTCGCGTTTTTACGGAAACCTCCATGCGCGAGGCCGACTCGCACTTGGCCGGTTTTCAGTACTTGTTATAGCGGCAATAGAAATACATCATCTGTTTCATGGGATACAGCCTGGTGACAGACAGACAGCGGAGTGTTAGTAATAGGGTCCCGTTGTACACTTTGACTAGACCCTAAAACAAACATTTGATTAAATAAACATATTTTTTTATTAGGAGATGGTACAACCACGAGGCCCGCCTAGTGTTAAGTGGTAACCTCTGCCTATACCAGATGCATTTCCTTAGAAGTGACGAACTGCACTGCGTCCGTAACTCTGAGACATTACAGTCCATTAAATCTAAGAGGTACCGTTTGACGTTTCATACTTTTCACGCCGAAATAACATTGTACAGGCGTAACTCACACAATTTCAATAACCATGGAATTATGAAGCTACATATATTTATTTTGGTGTACCATTCTTAATCATTAAAGTTACATCCTGAAGGATTTAACAAGGTAAACTAACCAATGTGTACTCATCAAAATATGTATAATTTTGTTTTAAAATAAAACTATTGTAAATTTATAAGAAAGAAAGAAAGAAAGAAAATAGATTTATTCAGGACATCGCACAACATAACATACAAAAATACTGACAAAATAGGACAACCATCATAATAATAATGTTGCGTAATGCCATGAAAGAGCCCCGACTCAGCATACGCTAGGGTAAACCCAAGCACTGATTTTCAGTCGGCGCTCCTCACTGACACCACGAACGTAACTCGTGACACAACAGAAACAAATAAACAATAGAAAATAAACAAAGATACATAGTATGAAACAAAGATAATTATTATAATTACAGTCAAAAATACAGACAAGAAAACAAAAACAAACAAGATGGTGCATTCCGAGGCACTTCGCGCGTTGCCGACAGCCAAGCGTCGATTGGCACTATTGGCGTGTTTCGGGCTGGCCAAAAATATCAAATTAATATGGTAACACCATGACGTGGCGCCATGCCACCAACGGATTCTAGTTTATCTATGCGTGCCACGTACCGCCACGTCTACAAGCAACCGCTATGTAGTGTAGTGTAGTCCACAGACAACTATAGGTACTACGTACGTCACTCAGTCTACAAATACAAAGTGAATATAATATAATACAAGTTTGTGTACAATACTGTAAAGCTAGAACTGATGATTTATAATTTGTATTATTGATTTCAAGTTGACTGATAATTTAACATTGATTAACTGGTTTTGTAACCGTCATCTACAACTTACTAAATACAATGTTATCCACTTCCTAAGAATCAGGTAGACAGTGTTTTTGTGGTGAGAAAAACAAGCAATATCATGAAATCTGGAACCGTCTATACGCCAACATTTTGAGCAGTACCATTTGGTAAGTAAACAATATATAGTATTAGAGGTACTTTAGTAATAATAAGTAATCGGTAGTTACTGCCTTTGAACTTATACAATAAACAATAGTTTTTTCGAGACTTCGTTTCAAATTCATGTAGTCTGCAGGTCTTTTATCGTAGTGTTGCGATTCATCAAGTTCGCTAGTATACGAATAATCGAACTTAGAAAATTTTAAACTTAAGGCGCGCTCGTATCCTGATATAAAAATTCTGTAAAAAGCAGAATCTTTAAACATCTACGGCCTTATTAATAAACTTGTAGTAAACCCGGAGTAGTTAAAACATCTATCTGTCAATTTTTCGCTTGCAGTAAATGTCACGCGTGAAAGCAAGACAAAGCATGTTACGCCTAATCTATGTTTACGCAACGTTATTAATAAAGGCCCTAATGTAACGAAACAGATCGATAATATTGTATGAAAAAAAATACTTAGGTTAGAAAAGGAACAGGCAAAGAGTAATAACCGAACAGAATTCACAAATATTACTCGCTCTTTGCAGAAAAAAATCCTGAATAGGTCCAAAAAAATAAACTTTCACGTCCAAACTCTCAGAATTTTCAGCGTTAACACTATATTTTTTTAGGTAATACATAGCCAACATATAGTACTAAAGTAGTAACCAGCAGTTTTTACAATTGTGTTAGTATATATCGAAATATATTAAGAAAACGTACAAATTTAACGCATTTTCGCATTACGTCGTCCAATATAACATGCGATTTTCAAACTTACGTAGAGCATCGTAAATTATTTTAAAATTGGGGTTGGACCGCGTCTTGACCCCGGAGAAACAAATCGGATGACGTTTGAATTTTGATTCATGTTTTTGATGCAAATATCGTTCCACTCGAATATACTAATAGACGATCTAAACGAAAATCGTGTTTTTTTGCGAATAATCACGAATTTTCCCAAAAGGAACGGTTTATTTGAGGGTCATTATTACCGTTCTCGGCAAAAATATCGTGCGAATGGAACACAGGGTGTGTTCCATACATTGTCAAATATATTTTTTGGTTGTAAATATTTGATCGCAAGGCCTTGCGGTTATATATGCGGTTTTTCGATACTTAATTTAGTTAATTTAATACTTACATAAAAATATTTATATGTCTTTGACATTTTTAACCTGTTTATCTACTGTATCACTAACTTAGCCAAGTGTTCTACATGTGATTACCTTTGTTGGCCTTAGTGTATTTTACCTTCACTATAATGACCAGTTATCGATTCCAAACCAACCCATCCGATATTGTGCACTAATTAACAATGACCTTATATACACGTAATTTGTATAATTACCAAAAAAAAACAGGACTATATGCTGCTGGTACTTAATACATACATGGGAAGAATATTTAAAACTACTTAAAATAAAAAAATCCCACATAATCATCAATATTTGGTCAAACGTCTAGATTGATTCACACCTACAAATTTTATTCTAGGCATTTCCACTATTCATTAAGATATACTACATGCGCGCGGTTTATGCATGAAACTTAACACCCCTACATAGAAATGTATCATTCATAATCATAACATTCGGCAAACTCGCGTCCTAGCTCGTTAGACCTGGCCACCGGACCAACCCCGCACCCTCCGCCCTGCCACCGCGCGGCCTTTGTTTCTTCCGAAAACGAACGAACGAAAGCCGAAAGTCGACAATCTCTTTCACACCGAACGCTCGGGTGGGGGGTGTAAGAAAGAGTAAGAGAGATATTTTTTCACTGACGCGAATCATGTGTTTTCATTAATAAGTTGTACATAGGCATGTAGTATTTTTGTTAAGATGGTGTCCATACTTTGAGATGGAATTTTCGAAAACTTTAACAATTAATAATTATTTCACTGTGAAGTAATAAAAATTTTTGACTACATATCTACAATGTATTAACACTTTTGTACCGCCCATTTTTTTTTTGTAATTGTACAAATTACGTGTATATATATATATATATATATATATATTGTATTCTTACCGGGTATTGCGCCATTGTGGGCGGGAGCAGGATGTTAGGGACTTGGTACGCCGGCGGCATCATTGTGGGCATTGTCGGCATCTCCACTTGGTTGTACGGCACGCTGTAACTAAATGTAAAACTCTTTAACAAACTATTTCTTTTCTTACGTGTTCCACACGCGACTTTCAAAAAGGAAATATAATATTGAACGAAGCTGTTGCAACTGCTCGAGCGGTTTCGTGTATGTGTTGTACGTAGACTGTTGTTCACTGTGCAGCTGCTCGTGTACCTGGGGCCTTAGTATTGCTTAACAACGCCATCTATTGTCAAGTAGCTTTAGTGTTGCTGTGTCGGTTTTTCATTGCCCGAAACACGGATAAAACAACGTTTCCTAAGTAGGTATGTGGTTTAAGTTCTTATGTTTTTATTTTCTTGACTTGTAATGAATATTATCAATAAATATATGTCTATGTCTATGAAACCTAGCTAGACCGATTTATCGCCCCCGAAACTCCCCACATACTAAATTTCATTAAATCGTTGAAGCCCTTTCCAAGATATAGATTATATACGAGCAATTCTCGTTTAAATGTATAAGGTATAAATTATTTAAAACTGTTACATAATGATAAACCTAATTAACTGCGTGGCACTGCTAGTTACTCAAAATGGCGGTTTGGTGGGGGTCTAAGGGTGTTCGGATTACCATGAGTTCGGATTATCGAGGCTCCGCTGTAGGTAAACGTATTACGTAGTAATTGGTAAAAGGGTGGACATATTAATAATAATATGGGGCAACATCCACACGCGGTGTTCAGGTCCCAAACTAGGCAGAGCCTGTACTATGGTAACCTGATGTCTGATATACATACTTATATACATATACACACCCAGACACAGATCAAACAGACATCGGAATCGAACCCGGGACCAGCGGCTCAGACGGCAAGGGTGCTACCAACTGCGCCAACCGGCCTGTCATTAGTCAACCGGCATGCTATTAGTTTTGTATATTTACATTACCTTCTCTGCGGCGGTTGTTGCAGCTGCGTATTGTCGACGCAGGCGCCGCAGGCTGCGTTAGCGTAGTCTACCGGAGCGTACGGGTACGATGGATCTGTGATATACAGTTTCTTCATATATAATAATCATTATTTAAATATCACATAATCATTACATATTTATACAAATAAATTAAATTGTAGTTTGTCTTAGGACAACAGTCTAGCTATGAAGAAGCCCTTCGGGCGGCCTGATAACTTCGACATGGGTTGGCCACTAACCTATTCACCAAGCCGTACTAGGTGCGTGGTATATTATGACCCAACTCTGCTCTCTGAGAGGAAAGCCCATTTTGTTCCCACTGCTGGGACTCGTCCCATCAGTGGGAACAAAATGGGCTGATTATGAATACAAAGTATAGTATAAAAAAATCATCAACATTATTGTTCTAAATAAAAGACAAACTGGGTTAAAGGAACCCGTTATATCCCTAGACACAATTATTGCACCAACCGCAAATAATAAGTATGTAATACTAAATTCTTAGATTTTGTGAAAAAAACGAATTTAGTATTACAATATAATACAATATAATTTGCGAAAAAGTATTCGTATCGTAAACGTCAACGCGTCACGCTTCGTCATACAAGCTGAGTTATCTGTGTCACAGTTGCCCTAGATAAATGACAGTTTGTACTGTTTCACGTGAACGACACGTTACGTACGTTAGACTTACGCGTTTATTCGTGCTAAGCCTTCTGTCTGTTTTGGGTAAGTAATATATGTTCGATTCATAAAATACATATAGACGCTGCCGCGGCAAGCTCGCTGCGCTCGCTCGGCTCGCGCTTCGTGTGGTAACCATTCAACCTAACGCACCTATCGTGACTTCGCCTTAGACTAGTCACGAAAACTGAATACCATTAAACATACTTACATCATTTTGTTCACGGAATTATACCAAAATGTTATATATGTATGATACTTAAAGAGTATGTAATATTAGTGGTATATAAAATTATAATATTACAGTTGATTGATATATCAAGTGCTGGTATGGATTCTAAATTATATAACAACTATAACGCATATCAAATAAAATTATATAAACTGTCCGTTACGACAAAAGTCTTTTATATCCAGTGAAGAGTATTTAAATGAAAATGTGTTAAATGAATTTCGAACAACAGTCCCGTCCGTTTTTGAACGTTTAACACTTCTTTGGCGTGTACACAGGGACACTTATAGCTAGAGGTTTGATAGTGTGACTTGATATCCGTGAGGACCTATCATTGGCATAAAGTTTCTACCATGTTATAATATTAGATAGTCGTTGGTCTTCCAATAAATAAATATAATATACTCACCGATCCTAAAGGTATTTTCGTGCGCTTGCGGCGAAGTGGAGACCTGCTTGGACTCTTCTACCTGTTGCTGCAACATCGGCTGATACATTTGTTGTTGCAACTGGTCCTGTAACGCGTTACAACATCTACATTAGTATGCTGGATCTATTTTTTATTATAATGGTTCATCAAAATGACTCCCTCTCGGCTGATGGAAAGCGAAGATGGAATCAAGAAGCAATGACCATTAGTGCAGCCGTAAGCAGCACTAGTCGCCGCCCCTATGATGACCGGAGAGATGTTTGTTCACGCCCCGCTTGAAAGGCCCAGGGTCATAGCTGCAAGGGAATACGTACGCCGGCAGAGCATTCCACAATTTACTTACACGACACAGGTAGGAGCTGCCAAACTTTTTGGTTCGTCATAAGAAGTTTTGAACAGTATATGGATGCAATGCTAGGCCGGAACGAGTAGTTCGGGATCGGAATGGTGAGGAAGGAATGAGATTAAAGAGCTCTTCAGAACATTCACCATGAAACAAACGGTAAAATAACGCTCAGAGAAGCTATAGTTGTACGCATTTGTAGGGGTTCTAGGTGTTGAGTGACTTCAGTGTCTCCAATAATACGGACAGCGCGACGTTGCAGTCTATCGAGAGCATCCATAAGGTACTTAGCGGAGCCATCCCAGAGGTGGCAACAATGTTCAATACATGAGAGCACCTGAGTTTTAAAAAGAAGGCTCCGTTGATCCGGAGTAAAGAAACGCCTCGCTCTGTTCAGGACTCTGAGTTCACGAGAAGCTAACACGATAATATATATAATTCTAGTTGACCCGTCCGCGGCTTCGCTCGCGTGGCCTCGCGGGATACGGCTGCTTTAAAATAAACCTTATTATTCAATAACTCTTTTATTTATGAACTGATTGACATGAAACAAACACTAAATGTTAATCTGTCCGAATCAGCAAGACCCATTAGAGGCAAGTTTCATTCATAAATCTATTGTTATTTTTTGTCCTGATGCGGACGGGTTAAGTGGAACTTACCACAATACATAAGTGAAAACCACATATAAATCGGATAAGCAGTTTCTGATTTTAGCGTGCACAAACGCACAGACAAACATACGAAAATCTTTTTTTTCGTTATTAAAAGTACCAATATTTTTTTCTCATATACATATATTATTTGTACAGGCAGCGATCCGTTCCTTTTTTATTATACGTATAGGACCTTAGGACACTGCGTTCCCCGGTTTCACCCGTGTGATGACTGAAACCTACAGGGATATTATAAGTCTTTTCCCAACCTATTTGGTAGTATTTTTCATTATACCACACCTACGAAGAAATAATGTATTTCTTCGTAGTACCACAGTATAAATATAGAGAAACAGTACGGAAACTACCTACAAACGTTCGAAACGGCTCACTCACACAAACATGCGCATCGACGAGAGCCCTAAGCAATTGTCGCGGTGCTGTCAGTAGTGAGGCCGCGTCAAGACGAGTGGTCACGTATAAGCTTATTTCCGCTTAACTAGGCTTAGTTTCCATACTGTTGCATCTTTATATTATGGTAGTACCAAACACATATTTTTAGCCATACTACGAGGGCGGGTCAATAAGTTCGTGACTTTTTGAATTTCTGACCTCTTTACTGAAAAAGCAACACTACTCCTGTCAACAGGCATCTGTCAGTTCACTCCTGTCAAAATTTGAACTTGTTGCTTCAGTTAGTTTGTGTTTGACAGCTATCTTTATCAGACAACCCAGTAATTTGAAGAAGAAATGGAAAAAAGTGAATTTCGTGTGCTTATTAAGCATTATTTTTTGCGAAAAAAAACCATTACCGAGAACAAGGCTAAGCTTGATAAGTACTATGGGGACTCTGCACCATCGATTTCAATGGTAAAAAAGTGGTTTACTGAATTTCGTTGTGGCCGTACAAGCACTGAAGATGCCGAACGTCCTGGACGCCCAGTTGAGGTCTCTTTACCCGAAACAATCGAAAAGATTCACGATATGGTGTTGGCCGACCGAAGATTGAAAGTGCAAGAGATTGTGGAAGCCGTACGGATCTCGCATGGCTCAGTGGTTTCAATTTTGAATGATCACTTGGGCATGAGAAAGCTTTCCGCAAGATGGGTGCCGCGTTTGCTCACAGTCGACCACAAACGCAATCGTGTAACAACTTTACAGGAAGGTTTGGCGTTTTAATCGCAATATGGAGGAGTTTTTGCGCCGTTTTGTAACCGTGGACGAAACATGGATCCATCACAACACACCAGAGACCAAACAACAGTCAAAACAGTGGGTTTCTAAGGGTGAATCGGCGCCAAAGAAGGCCAAGGTGGGTTTGTCAGCCAATAAAGTTATGGCGACTGTTTTTTGGGATGCACGCGGGATAATCCACATTAAATACCTTCAAAAGGGAAGAACAATCAATGGGGAATATTATGCCCACTTATTGGACCGATTCAATGACGATTTGAAAAAAAATCGACCTCATTTGGCCAAGAAAAAAGTTCTTTTTCACCAAGACAATGCAAGGGTGCACACATGTGCAGTTGCCATGGCAAAATCCATGAGTTGGGCTATGAATTGCTCCCTCATCCGCCCTATTCTCCAGATTTGGCTCCGAGTGACTACTTGTTGTTCTCAAACCTGAAGAAATGGCTTGGTGGAAAAAGATTTGACTCCAATGATGAAGTCATCTCGCAAACAAAGGCCTATTTTGAGGACCTCGACAAATCATATTTTTTGGAAGGGATAAAAAAATTGGAGAAGCGTTGGACAAAGTGTATAGAGCTCAAGGGACTAGAAGACTAAGACTAAGACTACGTTGAAAAATAAAATGATTTATTTATCAAAATTCTGTGCTTTATTCCAAAAGTCACGGACTTATTGACCCGCCCTCGTATTGACATGAAAAAGGAATCGGTCTTGTTTGTTCATATTAATATGGACTCAGACATTTTGTTTCCTAATTCCTGCCTGTCAACGCAAGTACAAGCCGCCATTTTAGATTCTATTCTTTAATGAACCGGCTTGTACGTGTCTCAGTTGCATGTTGATTGAAGTCTTGAAAAATGGCGGCTCCATGTCACTTTTGTCAGCTATAGTCATCAACTTACTAACATTTCTGCTTACTGGAGTTGTCATAACTCACATAGAGCCGCCATTTTTTAAGTTACAATCAACATTTGATTGTAAGCATGATATATAATGCTATTTTTTTTATACAAGTATAACATTTAGTCCCAGATTAATCTTGATAATCTAATTCCAAGCGACCAAAGTCGCGCAGAATACTATATATATAGATATTTCCAGTGTGTTTGTGCTTACAAGCCGCGACCGCGGCAACGTATGTGGAACGCGCGGCCCCGAGCAAGTAAAACATCATTACGATAAATAAGTGATAAAAGTGGTGCGAGGCGGTGCGGTGGGGGCGGAGGACGCATGCCGGCAATCATTACGTGAGTGCTGGCAGAGCGGTCGGGGTTGGCAGTTTGTAAATGTCATTGTTTCTTGTTGCGTAGGTAGGCTACTTAGGCTACGTTCCGGGAAGGATCGAAATCACTCGCGGCGTTCGCACACCCATTCCCTTATAAGCCCACGGTCATCGTGAGCGAACTCGATACGTCATCGGTGACGTCACCGAAAACGCTCACAACGCTCGCAGATCGTAGGTGGGTTTTCGCGGTCGTTTACGAGCTGTCACTGTCAAGCATCAAATGTATAGGATTCTATCGATTTTTTACAGAAAAGTTGCCGCGCTTTTCGTGACCGCGTAACCGTTCCGCTTGGGTTGAACATTGCATGCATTCATTCTAACCGGAACGCTAAACCGGGGCGCGACAGTTGTGAGCGTTGATGGCGCTTCCCGGAACGTAGCCTAACAAAACGTAGATGTGACGTGCACTTGTTTAGCGGCGATGTTGACGTCCCTACACGCGTCTCGCGACAAACCCGCGGGAATCAACGCTAGTAGGGAACACGTTCTACTTATAGATATTTACTTACTTCGCCCGCGGCGGCACTAGCACAGAAAAACTATTACACAAACATAAGAGGTATTCAAATTACCAACGGGATAATTACCATGTATATTTTCTGTAAGTTTCCGATATTTCGGCACTGTTGCAAGCGCCATGATCGCGGACGAACTGAGTCTAACTGAACTGAAGAGTGCAACAGTGCCGAAATATCGGAAACACACAGAAAATATACATGGTAATTATCCCGTTGGTAATTGGAATACCTCTTATGTTTGTGAGCGTGATAGTTTAAAAACTTATATATTACACAAAGGTTTTATTTTTGTAGCGAATCGCTCTAAGCAAGCGCATTCGGAACATAGAATAATGCCATTTTGCGCATGACCTTAAACATTTTTTTTTTCGCAATTACTTATACGGTATGTAGTATCTCTATCTTCATAATTATCATTATCAGCCGGATGACGTCCACTGCTGAACATAGACCTCCCCCATAGAACGCGCACTTGGAACGGCTACTAGCTTCCTGCATCCAGCGATTCCCCGCAGTTTTGCCAAGGACGTCGGTCCACCTAGCTCTCTATACAGCCTGTGAATCTGTGAAAAATCTGTAAATAGTAGCGTTAATGTTTCCACTATAACTAAGGATTATTGTGTCTAAATTGTGATTTTTCTGTGGAGATTTGACAATTTTGTGGATAAGAGTGGTTTGTTTACCTTTTTTGCAGGTAAGAATGAACAGACTTTCGACATAGATAGTTGGCGAACCTAATAATCTCAGGACTAGCGTCGCTTCAAAATAATTATAGATGAATTTATTACTTACCATTCTATGGTTCGGTATGTATGTAGGGTAGCCTTGCGGCATCGCTGTTGGGTACATCACATTCGTTAAAGACATCGGCCCTGTAATGCAAAAAGAAAGTTCAATTGCACATTAATATGCAATATTACATTTAGGGTAATAAATTTAAAAATACAAATCAGGTAAAAATATCATTTCATTAAAAAGAAAAGTTTTTCTCTCTAAAATTGCATATGCTGGTTTCGCTAAACGTGCGTGTGACTTATAAACTAATAAAAAATATTCTGAACGTATCATTACAAAGCTGCCTTAAAATTTACTCGACAAATGGCAAATATGCAAACAATACGAGTTTATATAAAAAGAGAAGAAAAAATTCAATAACGCCTTAAATAAATATTTATAATAATAAATCAGGATTAATTATTAATAACCGGGATATCGAGAACTCTTAAGTCTGCCGACAATCCCATTTGACCCGAATCAGATTCACGGAAGTTTTTTCTACTTACAAAATAATAATGTTTTATTATGAAGCGCTACGAATCGCTCTTTGTGGAGCTTGACTTGTCGATCTTAACCGATCAACAAGTTAGGCAACGCTCGCCGCGGTCAGGAGTTGGATGGGTGTGTGCTAGTGGCATTGTTCAACTGAGCGCTTCCGTGTTTCGGAGGGCACGTTAAGCCGTCGGTCCCGATTGTCTGTCTTAGGACAACAGTTCTTAGTCCTTCGGGCTGTCCCTAGCCTATCCACCAAGCCGCACGGGTGGGTGGTGGATTATGGCCCAATCCCTCTCTCTGAGAGGAAAGCTCGAGTCGAAGCAGTGGGAACATAATGGGATTATGATTATGTATTTAAGCTTTCTGTGAAAAATATCTAACTCTGCTGAGAACCATCTGCGCTTGATGACCCGTCCAGTGATGTCGGTAGCGGCAAACAGCATTAGTCCGTTCGAAAAAAAAACTAACTGATGGTGATACCAGCATCTAAATACGTTGCGTAGTTTAGGAGGAGCTAGCTGATATACACAGACAGACAGACGTGGAGATCTACACTAATATTATAAAGAGGAAAGATTTGCATTTCTGTATACAGGGTGTTTGGTAGAGGGACCGACAAACCAAATGAGCGTGTTCGAGGGATCACAATTCCCGACACCCCAATATGTTTAACTTTTTTTTGTGATTTTTCCCTTTTTCTCCGAAATTGTACCTATTTACCACCATAACATTTGTAAAATTTGTAAAAACTAAAAACATCCGGTCTAAAACATACTTTACAAATGTTATGGTGGTAAATAGGTACAAAATTGAAGAAAACGAGAAAATTCACAAAAAAAGTAAAAAAAAATGAGGTGTCGGGGATATTTTTTGGCCAACTTGTATTCTCCAAGTGGGGCCCCCGAACACGCTCATTTGGTTTGTCGGTTCCTGTACCAAACACCCTATATAACGAATAAACTGAATAACTGGACTTCGAAAAAATCTTTTGCCGTTAGAAAGTTACATTATCACCGAGTAACATAGGCTTTAAAACATTTAAAAAAAGTTAGGGATCCGTATGAAAACTTAGATAATATAACCCAGGGTGTAAACAAATAACAAATAAACATCTTTATATCGCGTACGCTGCGGAAACTATTGACAATAGAGCAAATAGGTGTACAACCAGTTTTATAAATGACTTCAATGTTTACAAAAAATTATGCGATACCATAATGTATTAGTTATGTCGCAATAACTCAAACTCAAATTATTTATTCTGTATAGGCCTACGGGGGCACTTACAAATTGTCATATTACATTTATTATTTATTAAATCTACAACCGGATCGGAACGCGACCACGACTGAGAAGATCCGGCAAGAAACTCAGCGGGCTTGCCTTTTAAAATTTTTTGTATCGCCAATTTCTTAATGTATATAACAAATGTTCGTTTATTTTTAGCTCCAGTGTGTTGCCTTACAAAAGAGAACATAATAATGGTATCAGTAGGGCAAGACACGCTACACTTTGACATCTTAGTACACGAGTAGATAGATCCTGGAGTGATCAGTCCCAAGCTGTTTTATCCTCCAAGTAATCCGAAATTTGGTAATAACCTTTATTGACAGAGTTTAGTTTTAATAGTAGTTTTAAACTTATTAATAGGCAAATCTCGGATAACATTGGGAACTTTATCATAGAATCGTATACATTGTCCCGTAAAAGAATGACTTATTCTGTGGAGACGCGCTATATGTACGGATAGCTTTTCTGTGTTAAAATATGCAATATTAACGCCGGTACAAACTAGGCCACATTATTCGTACCTTGGTGTTAATCTTGATCTAGTCCAATAATACGGAGGAAAGAATTGATAGTTTGTTTGTAACGGATAAATGCAAAAATTACATAACCGGTTCAAAATTCACCACCGGATTCAACAGTAAAAAGCTATAATATGCCTGAATAAGATACGCTATATTAGACTCATCATTATCATCATCATCATCATCAACTCATTGACTGCTCATAAGCCCTTCAGGCTTCCGCAGTCTTTAATGTTAAGTACAATTTATGTTTGTTTTTTGTAAAAATTTTGGTCAATAAAAAAAGAAAAACAATCACCGCGCGGGTGTAGCCGCGGACAGCAGCTATTCAATTATATTTTGCAAGAACTAAAGATAATGAAAATGAGTTTATAGTAGATCAGTAGCCAAGGGCTGTAAGGCATCAATTGCAGCCCGAGATATTTACGCACTAGCGCAGCGAGGGCGCCTATAGTTCGAGGGTGCAATTGATGCCTTACACCCGAGCTAAATACTCTGCTTTACATCTCGATTGTGAGGTAAGTAGAAAAAAACCGGCATTACAAAAATAAAATTGATGACTATTATACTCATACGAAGACAAGGCTGAATAGCGAAGCGACCTCTTTTGTCATTGGGCTGAATGCATGATGTCTATTGCCAGTATGATGGTTAGATGTAACGCGAACTTTTTGAAAGAGTGAAGTGTTTTTTTAAATTACTTACCGCCCTAGTGCTTTTCTAGCTACATTATTACCCTAGAGTGCTAATTGGTCACCTACACGCCCCATTTGGGGGTAATAAGGACCTACTTACCGAATATGAGAGATGTAAAATAACATTATAGTGCACAGTACTCACGTATATTCGGATCCTGTACCGCGATCGGTGCGACTTTCGCCTGAGGAACAGCCGCCTGCTGACACACAGACATGTCTTGCTGCAGGTACGGGTTCAGCTGCTGCGGTGACGTCATCTGTGGAAACTGAAAACACAATGGTCGTGTTAATACGAGCCGAAATCAATCGCGGCGTTCGAACTTCCGTTCCGTTACTAGCCCACGAGCATCGTGAGCGAGCTCGATCCGTCACCGATATAGCTCACGTCGCTACCACAGCGCTCGTGGATGGAAGGTGGGTTTTTGCGGAGCTGTCACTATCAAACGTTCAGTTAGTGGGGTAGACTTGTAATGAAAAGTTGATGGGTGCAATATATACTAGACTTGTAATGAAAAGTTGATGGGTGCAATATATACTAGACTTGTAATGAAAAGTTGATGGGTGCAATATACACTAGACTTGTAATGAAAAGTTGATGGGTGCAATATATACGTTTATTCCTTTTTTTTATCAATGAAAATAGGGCGTTGTCGCCATTGCGATCATGCCGTCCTGGTTCTAATACAATTGAGGTAGTACTTAGATTAATTAATTACGCTTATCTACTAATAAATATAATCTTCTAGCGTCATCTGAAACTGGATCTGTCAGTGTACTAATCACTGGATTCCATGTTGCCGCCAGTTTGAAACGTGTTCCCGTCGCGATTTATCCTCAGAAAAATCTGTCGATATCGTTAGTGTTGTGTGTCGGGACAATGACTTTTTATAACAACTGTTGGGGGTATATTAAAAAGTATCTCCATACTTCAAGACAATGACACCCGCCTCTTCAGTCCGCTCGTGACCACGATCAATGCAACTTGACCGAAACGTCGAGGTAAATAAATACTATTACTAACGCGATTAAGCCCCGTTAATATAATATAAATATGTGTTTAAATCGCGAAAGTTTAAAAATTACTATTGCCAGTGTACTGTTGCATCTACAACCCGGTCAGAATATCTGTGCACCTCGCTGGAATGCGGCGCCTCTCCCGCTTCCCCTGTCACCTCTCCGCGCACTCTCCGGTGCGACAGTACGGTTAGCATCTTCGTTGCCGATACACGTCCCGATAATTTTGATATTTTCGCTTTGTTGTTGTTTTGTTTTTTAATATTTATTGTTAAGTTTAGACTGTTTACTGTTAAGTTTGGACTGGTTTGGTTGTTATTAAAATTGTTGTAGCTGTTAAACTGAAGTCATGGGAAAAACAATACACAGCGAATCAAGAAATTTAATCTTGAAAGTGCTCAAGTTTTTTGAATCGGAGAAAGCAAATAAACAGTACACCATACCTGTAGACTAAGTGGTGAAACGAACCTGTGCAAACGAATGCGAACGAATAATAAATGTTTTTGTAATCAAAATTATTGTTTTTTAATAACAAACCCTTCATCAATAATAAATTGATTTGAAAAGGTTAGTAATTTTTTTTTACCTCCACATTTCTCGAAAAAACTTTTTTTCACACTGTACCCAGACCGCCGATATGACGTCACGAGGTCAGGTGCACAGATATTGTGACCGGGTTGTACCTACCTATATCTGACAGACAACAAAAGTTTCTCACACTAGCATTCCGCGCACATTCCATCAATACGTGGTATACGTCGTCAATACGCCCACATGTTTCACAATTTGGCGATATTGTTTTGCGCATCAAATAGGCAAATTTATTACATGGAATGTGACCGGATCTTAGTCTTAAAGCTATTACAGTTTCCTTTCTGCTTAAGATTGTGTTGTCTATCCACGGATAACTCAATGGGTGTGGTTGGATCGTACGGTACCATATTCCTTATTCTCTTAAACTCTCGTCGAAGTAGGTACTCCAGAGGTTATGAAAATCTTTTTTAACAATAGGTAGGTAGTTTGAAAATGAGGGTGTGATATTAAAAGGTATACCGTCATTGACAGCTTCTTTGGCTAGTTTATCTACTCGTTCATTGCCTGTAAGACCAACATGGGACGGAATCCATTGTAAAATGATGTTTTTATGTTCATACTGTAACTGTAAAATTATTTTGATTATTGAGTAGGCTACGGGTGAACCTCGAAAGGTCGAGGTGCAGCGAGCCAGGAGTTGTAAGGAGCTCCTTGAGTCTGTTAAAATAACCACATCACTATAATTGGTTGAGTTGATATACGATAAGGCTTCTGCAATCGCTAGAAGTTCGGTTTCCATAATACAGATATTAGAGTCGATTTTTAATAAGCCATGCAGCGTTACCACCTTCCACACTGTTCGATTGGAAAAGAATACGTTTCCATAGCTGCCACTGGGTTATATAACGGTCTTCGAACGAACTATCGCGTTAGAATCAAAATATATACTTATTATGATAATCTGACAATGATGTTTCACAATTATACATTTTAAGTAACAAACAAATAGGGGCGCAATTTAAATAACAAACATTATATATTTAGTTACATTATTTAGGTAGAGATTAACTTAATTTCATATTATATAAATTCAGTATAATTAGAGATGTATAGTGGCGCCACTCCATGTGGCGCCAAGCTGCAGAACGAGCTACCGCATGGAAATCAAATGTGTACTTTGGCTACGTTCCGGGAAGCGCCGTCAACGCTCACAGCTGTCGCGCCCCGGTTTAGCGTTCCGGTTAAAATTAATGCTTGCAATGTTCAACCCAAACGGAACGGTTACGCGGTCACGAAAAGCGCGGCAGATGTTCTGTCAAAAATTGATAGAATCCTATACATTTGATGCATGACAGCTCGTAATCGACCGCGAAAACCCACCTACGATCTGCGAGCGTTGTGAGCGTTTTCGGTGACGTCACCGATGACGTATCGAGTTCGCTCACGATGACCGTGGGCTTTTAAGGGTCTGGGTGTGCGAACTGTTACACCGCGTATATTGCTGACTAGGGGCAAACCCCCATCGACTTCATTCAAACACTGTCAGCATTATATGATCCTATATAATCCGCGCTTTCCAAATTAAATTGCCTTTTGTTTTGTGTTCTTCAGTGTATCAACTAATTGCTCTTAAAGCCGTCTTGCTGCCAGTCCAGTAACAGTAAAGTGAAGTGCAGGAATTTATTCCCTTGTGTGTAAAATCGTGTAAAAATTAAATAAAATAAAATAAATGTTTGTGTGTGTGTGAATGGTTGTTTTTTTTTTAAGACAACCAGGAAGAGCCACACAACATTTTGGTGTCAGAATCAAAGGGGATCTAGTCCCTTGGCCGCCCTACCTGACGAGGTCGTCCTACTGCACGAGAGTGGTTGAGGCCAATTTCTTTGGCTTCGCCGCACTGGTCTCCAGCTGTCTACTGCCGCCCTACCTTCGAGGAGTTGGGTGCATCATCGTGACCTGCTGGAATTGGCCTACACACACAACGGAGGAATATTGAGCGCTGCTAAGCTGAGGCTTTCTGTCCAGCTCCGCGCCTCTTCCTGCATCAACACCTGCTGTTCTACGCTGTGGCTTGAGCTGCCCAGTGCCCGAGACGCTGAGCCTAGCCGCCCGCTATCTGAGTTGGAGTACTTGGTTCACGACTGAGTACCGACCCGATAGCGTAATCGAACATCAAATCATAAGGACAAACCCCGGTGAACAAACAATATCACCGACTGCACGCGCCGTAATCTGCTGACGCTCAAACAAGAGTCGGATGTCGACCTACATTCTACAGTTCCTGTAAGTGCTATTGTTTCACATAACTTATCGTTTTTATTGCTATTTTGTGTTGTGTATTTTATCGTTGCAAATAATTATGGCTCATTCTCACGATAAATTGAAAATGGAGAAATCCAATATCACAGTTTCCGATCCTAATGTTCAGTTCAATATTTTAATGAAATTTATAAAACCTTTTGATGGAGAACGGCATAAGTTGTCTTCATTCATAAAAAATTGCGACAATGCGATAAGCCTATCATCGTCATCACAAACTGACCTTCTTTTTAAATTCATACTATCACAATTGGAGGGTAAAGCCGAGTTAGCATGTTCCCTTAAAGTTTTCGAAAACTGGCAGGAACTGAAACTTTTTCTGAAGGCCACATTTGGGGAAACTAAACACCGCGATCACCTTTTATTAGATCTTCAAAACTGTAAACCCGAGGCTTCCGAAACAGTTTCACAGTACAGCCTCCGCTTAGAAACCTGTTTAACTCGACTGCAAACCGACATTGCCCATTCTACTCAACATCAAGACGAAATGAAAGGTCGCATTGCCAACACTGAAGACTTAGCCTTACATACTTTTATTATAAGTCTGCCAAGTCATATATCCACTATTGTTAGATGTAGAAATCCAACTAATTTACACGATGCCATTGATTTAGCAATACAAGAAGAAAAATTACAGAATTATATTCAGTCTTCTTCAAGGACTACTGAACCGAGGTCTCACAAATGTAAGACCTGCGGTAAATCAGGACACTCCGAGAGGAGCTGTTACCTAAACAGGCGTCCTATTCTTTCTATACCTGAACCGCCGCATCCAAAGCCATCTTATTCAAGTTCGCCTCAAACAAGTACTATATCCTGCAGATACTGCAAACATATTGGCCACGACATATCACAATGTCGTAAGCGCCAATATAATAATAATGCGCGCCAAATTCAAAAGCCGAACCCTTACAACCATACAAATAAGGTTCATTTTTATGACGAAACTTCAAATACTAGTGATAATGATTTAAACTAAAGGGGATTCCGGTTACGCGTCGTACGGAATCAGCTACTCAAACCGACGTGATATATGACGACTCACTTGGCTTTGTTTCTATGTCTTCTATGTATGCTAACTCTAATGAACATCTTCCTTTCAGGAAAAATAACTTACCTCTATCGTATAGCTCTAATAAATCTTATACTAAATCGGCTCTATCTAATACTAAATCGGCTCTATCTAATACTAAATCGGCTCAATCTAATACTAAATCGGCTCAATCTAATACTAAATCGGCTCAATCTAATACTAAATCGGCTCTATCTTATACTAAATCGGCTCAATCTAATACTAAATCGGCTCTATCTAATACTAAATCGGTTCAATCTTTTACTAAATCGTCTCAATCGTCTCTTTCTACTAAATCAAAGCCATCTCAAATGATGTGCTTTACTAAACCGTCTCAATCGTCTCTTTCTACTAAATCAAAGTCATCTCAAATGATGAACTTTACTAAATCGCCTCTCTCGACTCAATCGACTCTATCGCCTCTATCGACTCTATCGCCTCTATCGCCTCTATCGACTCAATCGACTCTATTGACTCAATCGACTCTATCCTCGAATCAATCGAATCTCTCCCTGAATCAATCGACTCCATCGTCTCAATCGACTCAAACTATGTCTCACTCGTCTCAATCCAATTACCCGACTCGTTCATCGAAATCGAAAGCCAAATTCAAAAATTCAAAATTGTTTTCAAAGCAACAACGCAGTAGTTCAACTACAAACATTAACCCTGATGATACCACATCGCATCAGGTTATTTATGAGGTATCATACAACAATAAAATTCATTTACCTCACGTGTATGTAAATTCTATTTACTCGAATAAGCCACTAGTGCTCCTAGTTGTTTCTGGTGCAGCAATATCGCTTTTAAAAAAGTCATCTCTACAAGCCTTGCCTGAATTGAAACCAAATAAAATCAAGTTCAAAGGAATCGATAAAAACTCTGAGTATACAGAAAGCTTTGGTCAATTTCCATTTGATATTAACTTACCAGGCCATACTATACTCAGTGATTTTAACCTAATACCGGATTCCGTTGATATTAATTTTGATGGAATCATTGGCAATGACTTTCTTAAATCCAAAAACGCTGCAATCAACTACGAGTATAATATTCTACAGATAGGGATACACTCCCTACCTCTTTATTTTACCAAACCAGAATATACTATTCCTGCACGCTCTGAAACAATTATTGAATGCAATGTTTCTAACCCTAAAATATCCACCGGTTTCATCGACAAATTTGAAATTGAAAAAGGTGTGTTTATATCAAGCTGCCTAGTCTCTGTCAAACCCAATAATCATGTTAATGTCTCAGTCCTTAACACTACCGATTTCAACGTCAAAATCACATCCTTATGTGTTGAACTAAATCCATGTGATCTCCCTGACGACATTCAGATTAGTCATATAAATCCTACATCTCAAACTCCTGACAGAATTCATAAGGTTAAAGAACAGATCAGATCTTCTCACCTTAATGATGAGGAATCCCGAGCACTTCATAATCTATGCACGGAATATTCTGATCTCTTCCACCTTGATGGTGACCCTCTGACTCATACCAATACCTTAGAACATGCTATCAAAACAACTAGTTCACAGCCGATTCATACAAAAACATATCGGTATCCCGAAGTTCATAAGGATGAAGTAAACAAACAAATAGCTAAAATGCTTGATCAAAAGATCATCAAACCTTCCAGTTCTCCCTGGTCCTCCCCTATCTGGGTAGTCCCAAAAAAACAAGATGCTTCTGGCCAAAAGAAATGGCGAATCGTAATCGATTACAGAAAGCTCAATGATATTACAATAGGTGATGCATATCCTATCCCTAACATAACCGAAATCCTTGACCAACTGGGACACAGTAAATACTTTTCAACCCTAGATTTAGCATCTGGGTTCCACCAAATCAAAATGAACGATGCTGACGCAGCAAAAACTGCATTCTCCGTTCCTAATGGACATTTCGAGTATACTCGAATGCCTTTTGGTTTGAAGAATGCACCTGCAACCTTCCAAAGACTAATGAACACAGTGCTATCTGGTCTACAAGGTCTGCACTGCTTTATATATCTAGATGACGTCATCATTTACAGCCATGACCTCTCCTCACACGTACAAAAACTCGAACTTGTTTTCAAAGCTCTAAGAGAGCATAACCTCAAATTACAACCAGATAAGTGCGAATTCTTACGTCGCGAAGTAGCTTATCTTGGTCACATTATCACTGATAAAGGTGTCTCTCCAAATCCGGATAAAGTCAAAGCTGTTGTCTCTTATCCTATTCCTAAAAATCCAAAACACATCAAAGCTTTTCTAGGCCTTGTCGGCTATTATAGGAAGTTCATTAAGGACTTCTCAAAAATCACAAAGCCTCTTACTTCCCTGCTCAAAAAAGACGTTGAATTCGTCTGGTCCGATGCTCAAACCCAAGCATTTGAGACCCTCAAATCCTTATTAACCTCTGCTCCTATACTACAATATCCTGACTTCTCTAAGGAGTTTATCCTCACTACCGATGCATCAAATTACGCCTTAGGTTGCGTCCTCTCCCAAGGTGAAATAGGCAAAGACCTTCCCATCGCTTACGCGTCCCGCACCTTGAATAATGCCGAAGGTAATTACAGTACCACAGAGAAAGAACTCTTAGGTATTATTTTCGGTGTTAAAACTTTCAGACCCTATCTCTATGGTAGGAAATTCAAAATCGTCACTGACCATCGTCCCCTAGTCTGGTTATTTAATTGCAAAGACCCCAGTAGCAAACTGGTTCGTTGGAGATTGAAACTGGAGGAATTTGATTATGAAATTATCTATAAACCAGGTAGGATTAATTCCAATGCTGACGGACTCTCTCGTCCTCCCATCAACGCCATCGACGATCTTGACATTGACTTGACTGTTAACTTGACTTACGAATCCTTCCTTAAGTCTCGTTCCAGTCCTACTATCTTTGATACCCAGATTATCGAACACAATCAAAACCTATTGAAAACAACTTGTTCCGCCATTGCCTATCCAACGTCCATTGATCTAGATGAATCTAACTTTTATTGTGAAGAAATTCTAGATCTTCTCGAGGACAAACAAGATTTCATACAGTCCGAAAGAGAACTTCATCATGTTATATCTACCACAGTAAACAACAAAACATTTTTCCATCTCTTTACCAAAATCCACCATTTTGAATCCGCATCTTATAAAGACGTGTTCACAGTACTCAAAGAGTTACGTAACCAACTCATAATATTTCATCCTGATGTTAGAGAAATTGCTATATCTGACTTTGCTAATCCTTTTGACAAATTAAAATTTCTTCTTATTTATGAAATGATAACATATCTCTTTAACAACACGCAAATCAAAATCAACATCTTCCACAACAAGATCATATATCCTACTCCAACCGAAGTCCCTACCATCCTCAATGACAATCATGATTCTCCTGTAGGTGGTCATATAGGTACAGCTCGAATGTACAACAAACTTAAAGACCTATACTACTGGAAAAATATGAGATCCGAAATTGAATCATATGTCAAACACTGTTCCCATTGCCAACAAAACAAAGCTCTTAGAATAACAAACAGAGCTCCTATGGAAATAACTTCCACATCTCACGAACCTCTACAACGTATCGCGACAGATATTGTCGGTCCATTGCCTGAATCTGGTCCTGAAAAGTACAAATACATAGTAACTTTTCAAGACGATCTCACTAAATACTCAATGGCATATCCCATCACTCATTCAACAGCCGAACAAACATCCCAATGCCTTATTAAATTCATTTCCCATTTCGGCATTCCTAAAACCATCCTTTCAGACCAAGGTGTCCACTTCATAGCCGAAGTCTACAAACAAATCACGGCCCTATTCAAAATCAAACATCTTTTCTCATCTCCTTACCATCCTCAAACTAATGGTGCTCTCGAAAGGGGCCATTCTACACTTAAGGAATACCTTAAGTCTTATGTCAACGCTAGCCAAGACGATTGGCATAAATACCTTCCCACTGCACTAGTGTCATACAACTCAAGTGTCCACTCATCAACTAACTTTACTCCTCACGAATTGCTTTTCGGTTGCAAACCTCACATTCCCAGTTCCATTTACGATATTTCCCCTGAAGTGACTTACCCTGACTACATCAAGAAATTGAAACACAAACTTGCTATGACACATAACCTAGCCCGCGAAAACCTTCTTAGAAGTAAAGAAAGGTCCAAAACTTACTATGACAAACACTCTCGCACCGTATCGTATGATGTCGGAGACGATGTCTATGTTAAGTGCCATCACAGACTGCGTAAAGCTTTGTCACCAGTCTGGAAAGGCCCATTCAAAGTCATAAAAGTTCACAGTAATCACAACGTCACAGTCCTTGTCAATCGTAAGCATGTTCGATACCATTTCGACGAAATAAAACTTGCTCACAATTCTGTTCCAGGGCCATCGTGCCAGGAATAACAACGGTAATATCACTTTCACTACCAAATCTCACAACGCCGATCATCAATAGTCCCGGTCTCTTCTATGATCCTATCGGTACTGTCAAATATTATAATGATTTTTACAATGTTATAACCTTTTCTGATCTGTCCTATTTTAAGCCTCATATCGATAACCTTAATTCTATTTTAGATACTTCTAAGTCAATTTGTTCTGATTATCCTTCCTATCAAACGCGTATCGACTGCATTAACGTATTAAGTCCATTAGAAATCATGCTTGACAATGTCAATAATAACTTTCATTCATTATCTCACTTAACATCAACTAACTCTACTAGATTCAAAAGAAGCGCTTGGTTTGGCTTCGGAAGTCCAATCCTTAAACAATTATTCGGATCCTTAGATGAAGACGATGCCAAGGCCTTCACTGACGCTATTAATAGTGTACAAGACGACCAACGCCATTTAGCCGGTCTCATGAAAAATAACATTCATGTAATTTCCTCTACCATTTCCACATTTAATAAAACCATCAAAAAACTTAACGATAACGAAATTAATCTTAACGAGAACATGCAAAAGCTTAATAAAGTTCTCGAAACAATATCAGATGACTCAAATCGATTTCAGGCTAGTATTCACTTAGCTATGACTTTTAGTGCTCTCGAAAGTTCTTTGATGATTTTGAATTCTAACATTAAAGACCTCATTGACGCTATTCTATTCGGTAAAATCAATATCGTTCACCCATCAATTCTAAGTCCTACTCAGCTTTTTAATGAACTTTCATCTAATCCTAACATTCATCATAACTTTCCTATATCTGTCTCAATCAATAGCATCCATATGCTCATGGACATCGCAGACGTAGCATCTTTTGTGAATGATGATAAACTGGTCTTCGTTATCAAAATTCCTCTAGTATCATTAACTGAATACAATCTCTTTCACGTATACGCTCTACCGACTCCTCACGATATTCAAAAGCCTAATTCATTTGCAATGATAAATCCGAGCACCAAATATTTAGCAATAACCGACGATAGGTTATTATATACTCTAAACGACAATCTCAGTGAGTGCAAAGTGATTCCCAGTAAATACTATTTGTGCAAACTTAACAATGTATATTCTAGTGTCTCTAATCAATTGTGTGAAGTGTCAATTCTTACGGAACACATCAGTGCTATTCCCAATACGTGTAATTATAAGTTAATAATAGGTAGTATAGATATCTTTCAGAAAATAAGTAATAATAGATGGTTATATGTTCAGTCAGATATAACGAAAATAACTGTAAAATGTACAGGTTTTATTAATGACTATGATATCGTTGGTTCAGGTATTCTTTCAATCCCAAGAGATTGTACGGGTTATCATAAACTTTTACAATTTACTCCATCAAATGAATACGACGTACAAATTCATTTGCCAACTCCTAACTTCAATATTATAGACGATGACTGCTGTTCAAAGCAGAAAGTCAATAAGAGTACCTCTTTCTTAACACCAATTAAACTATCTCACATAAATCTTGATTCTATACAGTACGCCTCTCACAACCTCGAGCGGAGTGTTGATGAGTTGAATAAAATTGAGAACCAACCATACCATATCACTTACGGTTACTATTTCAGTATCCTTACAACACTTCTTTCTATTTCTGTATTTTCATTTATATTCTATAAAATATACCGCTGTTTTTGTAAAAGCAACTCTAAAGATGGGTGTTGTATTCAAATATACAATCATTGTAATTCTAAATCTAATACTCGTGTTAAAAGTAAATCGAGTTTTGAAATGACTGACATCGAGTTCACCTCCGAAGACTCAACTTCTCCAAAAACTTTGAGGAGGAACCTCGATTTTAATTTATAGTATTCTTATTCTGCTACTATTTGTAAATCATAAGTTAAATTTTAATTCTAATTCAAAATCCTAATTCTAATTCAAAATCTTAATTCTAATTCTAAAATCTTATTTTTAAATCTTAATTCTAGTTCCAATTCTAAATCTTAATTCTAGTTCCAATTCTATATCTTGAATCTAAGATCAATTCTAAATCTAATATCTTAATTGCAATTTCATAACTTTAGTTTAATGCCTAATTCTAATGCCTTGATTTAATATGTAATACAATTATTAGTTAATGTTTACTCTCATACTTATACTGATTTTTACTTCTAAATCTTAACAATAATTTTCATACAATTTCTTAGGTTCTAACTTTATAGAGTTTAACTAAATAATGTACTTAATATTATGTGTATGTTCATACTTTACAGTGTAACCTTTATAGCACATGTGTGCATCATGATACCTGTAATGCGATATCTCCATTGTTTTATTTTTGCTAATGTTTATGTCGAAATATGTTTTTGTTAGGTATATTGCGAATACCAGCTGATATTTATTGTTTAAATGTTTATGTCACTGTTTTCTATATTGTTTCTAATGTCTGAATAATTTCCAATTTCTATGTTAAAATTACTGCACTTTACAAAATTCCTTTTGCTATTCTATTATATCAATTAATAGTCTATATCCTTAATATCGATTTTTCTATTTTCTACTCACATCCTAATTTTATTTTTGGATGTTCCGTTGTAAAGGAGGAAGGTGTTACACCGCGTACATTGCTGACTAGGGGCAAACCCCCATCGACTTCATTCAAACACTGTCAGCATTATATGATCCTATATAATCCGCGCTTTCCAAATTAAATTGCCTTTTGTTTTGTGTTCTTCAGTGTATCAACTAATTGCTCTTAAAGCCGTCTTGCTGCCAGTTCAGTAACAGTAAAGTGAAGTGCAGGAATTTATTCCCTTGTGTGTAAAATCGTGTAAAAATTAAATAAAATAAAATAAATGTTTGTGTGTGTGTGAATGGTTGTTTTTTTTTAAGACAACCAGGAAGAGCCACACAACAGAACGCCGCGAGTGATTTCGGCGCTTTCCGGAAAGTAGCTTTAATATAATACTCGGAGAGTGATATTCGGCAATTATACATTGTAAGTGATGAGACAATACGTGACCCATTTAAATAATGAACGTACAATAATTTAGTTACATCATTACGGTAAATGGTTGCTTGATAGTAATTCAGTCCGATTAGAAAAATAGACTGGCGCCACTTATTGTGGCGCCATAACATTTTGGAGAGATTTTTTTTGGACAAATTTGGGAGTCAAATATTAACCAAGAGCTAATAACTAATTTTAACAACATTGAAGAAATAAAACAACGTCTAATATAATTATAGTAAGAATTATAATGGTATGATGAATCAGTTATCTCAATCAAATCACAGTCTATCAAAGGCTAGAATTCTAAGCCGAGTAATAGTCACCATTTTGATTTACTTAAAAGCATTGAGAACATGTAAATTTTTCGTTGTTATTGCAAAAGTGAAGTTGTATAAAAAATTATATACGCACACAAGTCTGAACTGTGAAGGATCTATTATGCTGCAAAAATTGAAAACCCATGACAACAACCTAATACAAGTGTAAAAAGATACATCCAATGTTGCCATGGTTATGTAATTACTTACATAATCCATCAAAGCTCCGTTGGTCATCATAGGGCCAGACACAATAGAAATGTCATTGTTATAATATAACGACTCTTGAAGAGTTAAGTATTTACTTTAGTATTATTATTTATTATTTATATTATTTACTTTCACTGGTGGCTGCGGTACGAGAGTGGCACACCAGCCCGATACATCGCACGTGGATGGCGTATCACACGCCCATCACTTAATGTTAGTAATGTGTGTATACGTGACGCGCGCTCGTCAGTCGATTACACCGCTAGCTGTGAAACGCCCGTGTTGTCATTTCTACCTAACCATACCCATAGGTACATAACAGTGGCGACGAGTCCGTACCCGAACGCGTGTTTGAATGTGTCGCGATGGCCAAAGTGTCTGTTGGAAACCTAAGCAGCTTTAACCATGAAGTTCAAGATTGGCAAATCTACAAAGATAAACTGGAGCAATGGTTCTTAGCCAACGAAATAGATGCTGATGAAAAAGGACAAATAAAGCGCAGAGCCATACTCGTAAGCAGTTTCACCGAGAACACGTACAAGTTAGTTCGTGATTTAGCTTTGCCTTTGAACATTTCGTCTTTGAAATACAGCGATGTAGTTAAATTACTGGATGGCCACTTCAAGACGACAAGATGCGGGTTCGCAGAAAGGTACCTATTTCATAGTTCGACTCAACGTGACAATGAAACCTTGACGGAATGGGCAGCTCGAGTAAGAAGTCTCGCTGCAGGATGCGATTTTCCGGCCACGATGTTAACTGAAGCACTGCGTGACCGGTTCGTGCTGGGCATGTTGACGGGACTAGAAAGAGACAAGCTATTCACGATGAACATGTCAGAATTATCGCTCAGTGATGCCATCCAAACAGCTGAAGCTATTCGCTGTGCTCGGCTTGGAGCTGCACAATCGGCAGCTGCGCCGATCACCACGTCGTTGCACAAAATGGCGGCGTCAACGTTTACACCTGTCCGCGCTTCTAACGGACCTCGTAGCTCTCATAATCCATCGCTACACTGTACTGCCTGTGGTTTCCAGGGGGGCCACGACGTATCAACATGCAAGTTCGTCAAGTATAAGTGTACCATATGTGGGGAGAAAGGTCATTTAAGGAAAGTGTGTCCTAAAAAGTGCGTCAAACATAACTTCATTGAGTGTAGCAACAATAATGACGAGGTAGCTAGTGACGACGGTAAGTCTATAATCGCTCATATTAGAACAGTTAACGGGGAACCCATGCATGAATGTGTCCTTGTTGACGGGGTCCCAATTGACTTTGAGTTGGATTGCGGTTCACCAATTACGATTATTCCGAAGAAAATGTACCAAAGTAATTTTGTGAGGCACCAACTTTGCCCAAATAATCTCTTTTTGAGTGCTTACAATGGAACAAGTATCAAGGTATACGGTTTCATTAGATTACCCATAACCTATAAATCACAGTCTCATGACCTAAATGTTTATGTCGCTCAAACCGAAGGATTTCCATTATTAGGACGAGATTTTTTCACGAAATTTAATTTGCAGATTTTGTCAGTCAACTCGTGTAACGTAATGGGCGAATTCATTAAAAAATATCCCCAGCTATTTTCTGATGAGCTCGGTTGTTGTAAGATCACAAATGTTACTTTGACACTTAAACAGGATGCTAAGCCCATATTTTATAAAGCTAGACCTGTACCTTTTGCGTTACGGGCGGAGGTAGAGAAGGAGATAGACAGACTCGTAGGTATAGGTATTTTAGCGCCGGTAAATTTTTCTGAATACGCCAGCCCCATTGTTCCGGTACTGAAACACGACGGCAGTATACGACTCTGTGCAGATTTCTCAGTCACTCTCAACAAACAGCTTGTTATTGATAAATATCCTCTGCCTCGCATAGAGGAGCTTTTTGCGAAACTACACGGCGGGGAGAAATTTTCAAAATTAGACCTGTCGGAGGCCTATGCCCAGTTAAGATTAGATGAGGCATCACAAATGATAACTTGTATAAATACAAGTAAGGGGTTATATAAATTCTCTAGACTAGTGTACGGGCTTTCCAGTGCTGCAGCGATATTCCAAAAAACCATAGAAACTATGCTCTCTGGTTTAGATGGCGTCCTGATTTCTCAGGATGATATTTTAATCACAGCTCGTTCAAACGTTCTTCACAACAAGAGGCTACACGAAGTGTTCACGAGGTTGCAAAACGCGGGATTAGTTCTACAAAAAGAAAAGTGTTTCCTATTCCAAGATTCAGTGTCGTACTTAGGCTTTGTCATCGACAAGCATGGTTTACACAAATGCTCGGATAAGGTAAAGGCCATCTTGAACGCTAAAACTCCAACAAACGTGTCAGAGCTAAAATCGTTCTTAGGACTAGTCAACTATTACAGAAGCTTCGTCAAGAACGCTTCTTCCATCTTAAGTCCGTTACATAGATTATTGCAAAAAAATATCCCTTGGCACTGGGAAGCAGAACATGATAATGCAGTTGCATTTATAAAACAAGAGTTGTCTTCGGATGCAACGTTAGCTCATTTTAATCCTAACGCAAAAATAATACTCACGGTGGATGCCTCTTCCACTGGCTTGGGTTGTATTTTGTCCCAAATCGAAAACGGAACCGAAAGACCTATATCATATGCATCAAGGTCATTGACTAAAGCCGAAAAAAGCTATAGTCAAATTCAAAAGGAGGCGACCGCGATTATATTTGGAGTTCGCAAATTTCACCAGTACCTATATGGTCGCTCCATACCATTTGTTCTAAGAACCGATCATAAGCCCCTTCTGTCTATTTTCAACCCTAACAAAGGCGTTCCAGAAGTTACAGCAAATAGGCTGCAACGCTACGCTATATACCTAAACTCATATAATTTTATAATTGAATACGTAAGTAGCTCGATGAATTCTGCAGACTTTCTCAGTAGGTCTACTTCTAATGAAGCGTGTGAGAATGATGACTCACATATTGATAAAGCTACTTATATTAATTTTGTGTTCGGTCCATCTTCTACGCAATTCGTAAGTTTAGATAAAATTATCGAAGCGACTAAAACAGACCAGAACTTGTCAAGAGTATGTCATTACGTCCTAAAAGGCTGGCCAAACAGAGTAGTTGACAAAGATTTGCAGCCGTTCTATTCGTGTCGTCAAGAACTGGCAGTTGAAAAGTCATGTTTACTCAGAGGGCATAAATTAATAATCCCCTTTTCTTATCGTAAACTAATATTAAATGAGTTGCATTCCGGGCACATAGGTACATATAAGATGAAAGTTGAGGCGAGAAACAGGTTTTGGTGGCCACGAATGTCAGCTGATATTGATGCCTACGTAGGAGCGTGCGAGCCATGTGCGAAAGCGAGACCCACCCCGCCCCGCGCGCCCCTAGCGCCCTGGCCGTTCCCGCCGCTTCCTTGGTACCGAGTGCACCTAGATTTTCTCGGCCCGAAAAACAACCGAACATATCTCATTATAGTAGATGCATACTCTAAATGGTTAGAGTGTTTTGATGTATCGTCCGGTTACAGTACACGAGTCGTCATTGAAAAACTATGTGAAGTTATGTCGAGATTTGGCCTGTTCCACACTATATGTTCAAATAATGGAACTTCTTTCGTGTCCGACGAGTTCAAACAATTTTGTAGTAAGAATAGCATCGTGCACATAACTTCACCCGCCTACAACCCCATCAGCAATGGTCAAGCCGAGGCTTTCGTTAAAGTAGCAAAACGAGCGATTCGAAATATCGTTGTATCGGGTAGCAATCAAAGGGATATGAACACCAAACTAAACGAGTTTTTATTTAATTACAGAAATTCTGTTCATAGCACAACAAACAAATCACCTGCTGAACTGGTGTTCGGTCGGAAATTACGAAGCAGATTAAATCTTATTGCTTTACAGAAACCTTCGTCATGTGATGCTACACTCGATGGGTTTGTTAAAAATAAACAGTGCTTGCAATCTAGGTATTACGGCGGTAAACGAAATGTCACTTTTAATGTAAGTGAGGTTGTATTAGTGAAAGTGTATAAAGTACAGAAACCATGCTGGGTTAAAGGTACTATCATAAAAAAACTAGGCAAAACTTTATACTTGACACAAATAAGCGAATCGGGCGCTATAACGAAGAAACACACAAACCAACTTTTGAAGTTAAAAGGGGAGAATTGGTATATTGATGAGAATGCTGAGCGGTCGATCTCAAGCGGTAACGAGACCTCCGCCGGTGACCGGGAGCCAGCTCTTCTGATGCCCGTCATACTGCAGCCGATGACTGAGCCCGCGATAACGACGGCGCCCGTGCCTCCGACGGAACCGGATCCTGTGCCTACAACGCTATCTACGGAGCCTTCTGCCACCCGTGCATCAGCACCGGACCACAGTCCGCCAAGCGAACCAGCCCCTATTCCCACAAACTCGGCTCCCCCGAAACGCGCTCGCAAGAAGATAGATTATAAGAAGTTTTTCTAGTGGGCTAACATACTTTGAGTTAATAAGCCTATTATGTTTTAAAACCTTTTATTTTTATTTGAGGTAACATTGTGTCTAAAGGTGGAGGGATGTTAGTAATGTGTGTATACGTGACGCGCGCTCGTCAGTCGATTACACCGCTAGCTGTGAAACGCCCGTGTTGTCATTTCTACCTAACCATACCCATAGGTACATAACACTTAATTAATTATTATTTATTTTGTATTTATGCTAAGTTTCAATTTTTAATTTTCTGTAATTTTTGAATTTTATATATGTATTCTAACAATGTGTAATAATGGATGCAAATCTGGCTAATAATAAACATTTAGTAAGTAACGTTCATTGCTCGACTATAGAATAAATTTTATGTTGAACTAATCTATTGTCGAGTAATTGCTTCATTGAGAAATTACTTAGCAACAAGTAGTCACTTGTTTCTTAATGCGAGAATTAATTATATTATCGACTAAAGCGCTTAGCACGCAAGAACACATATTGTAATTATAGTGTATCTGCCGACAAACTGTTCTGCAGTTTGGCAGAATTTAGATTAATGTAATAAAAATGTATGCTTATTGAAAATATATTTTTTTTAAAGTTGGACGTGACGTATGGTCAGAGACGGAAGTCAGTCGCTAACACAAAGCATTAAATACGTATAAGATTCTTTAGATACTTTGACATACAATTATAAAACGCAGTATTGCGAATATTACTGCTCCACAGTAGAAAAAGGTATGGGGCAGTACTGCCCCGAACGAACTCATTCACAAAGAGTTCTACTGCACTAAAATCTTTCACTCAACAAAAACTCGGTTAATTTAGAAAAAAACGTAACGCACTTTGAAAAAACAAGTCAAGTTAATAACCTCCATTTTGAAAGTCGGTTGAAAATAGTGAGCGTACATACCTCTTCAGTATTATAATGCGTGTAACCCTGGTTATAATGCACCATGTCTTGACTCATCATTTTGACAGCTTCTCTGTGACTGGCCAAATCAAATCCTCTATTCGTCTGCTGCTGGTTCTCGTATCTCTGATTGGTCGATTCGGGGCGTTGGATCTCCGGCGTCTTCTGATTGGATGATATTGCAGATGGTGGTTTGCTATTGGTCGGTTCGATGTTTGCAATCGTTTTACTATTGGTTTTTATCGGACTCGGTGGAAGTTTTGGCGGTTCCTGAAATTAAACGATTTATCGTTACTTTACAAGTTTTGCTAACCTAGTTTTTCTATTATTCTCTATCTTTATAAAATGATCTGTGATTAACTCTTTGAAGGCATATTGTTATCTCGTATATTTATTTACCGTATTATTTATCGTATTATATGTTTATCGTTTATTTTATTTGTGGAGATGTAGATACTTTTCATCAAAGTCAAAGTCAAAATCATTTATTCAATATATGCATCAAAGACGCACTTATGAACGTCAATTTTTCATTATAATGTACTTTAAAGCCTACCGCCGCGTTCCAAAATACATAGAGCCTACCGAGAAGAAGCGGCAAGAAACTCGGGGCCATTCTTTTTATAATTATAGATGTTTTACAATGTTTTTACTTAGGTACTACAAATATTAGCTCCAGTGTGTTGCCTTACTAAAGAGAACATAATAATGGTATCAGTAGGGCAAGACACGCTAAACTTTGACATCTTAGTACAGGAGTAGGTAGATATCATAATCAATCATCATGTTAATCGGATTAATAATATTAAAAATCTCACAATGCAAGGTTGCCTGTAAATTGGTAAAGCGATAAGGCCGCCAATTGTCAAATCTTAATAGTGCTTTTTATTGTATTATGGTTTTACTTAAATTTTGTATCGTATTGTATTAATCCAGCGCGTCATCTACCTTCATACCAAATATCAACAAAACTGATCTAGCCGTTTGAGCGTGGGGAAATAAAAATGAATCGTATTGTATTAAACCCGTTGACTCGCGATTCGACATATTTGGCCAATAATACAATAGATTACGCAGAAATCAACCTACTTTTCCAGTTACTGCAACGTGTGTGGTTAATCCAGCGGCTCATCTACCTACGTACCAAATATCAACAAAATTAATCCAGCCGTCTGATCGGGAAGAAGCAACAAACATACAAACACAAAAACTTACACCTTTATAATATTAGAGTGTGATATTAAAACCAGTTACTAGCCGACCTCAAAAAAAGGAGCAGCTTCAAACAAAATTATAGTTTCGTAATGTATATGGTAAATGATATGCCGTGTGAACTGAATTGCGAATGCCATAAGTTTTGAGTTTTTACCATCAACTTTGAAAATCTGACAGTCATCAAGCGAGTGGACTTTGATAGCTTGCCATTATACCCCAGAGGCAGCACAAACAATTTGCGAAAAAGTATTCGTATCGTGCACGTCAAAGCGTCACGCTTCCGCAACGTGTCACAGTGTGCCCTAGATACATGACAGTTTGTACTGTTTCTCGTGAACGCCACGTTACGTTACACTTACGCAGTTATGCCCACAGTAGCCTTATATGAGCCGTTGTAATATAACTTTCACATTTTACGGTAGTGGGATGTTTTGGATGATTTACTTAAATAACTACTTGATGCTAGTGATTATACAGCTTGTGACAAAAGGGTGCAGTAATACTAAAACCACACACGCAGAAGTTTGCATACAATTGGGAGCTAACTACTGCGTCACGGGAAGTAGTCAACATTCCGAGTTATGAGGAACCAAAGTTATTCTAATACTTAAGTAGGTGCATCCCTGAACAACTAGGCCAAAGCCGGCAATGGCCTCTAGGACGTAGACTAGGTAAACAAGGGGCTTAAGCGGGGCCTGAGCATGAAGAGTAGGGGGACGGAGGTGAATGAATATAGGTGGCGTGGGATTGCAGAGTGCATTAATTCCAAGTATGTAATTAAAAGATTTGATTTTTTGTTTTACGAAAATAGTAATGTCTAAAAGGCCGACTGTCCATTAAAGTATCGGATTGTATTTTTTTGAACTTTATACTTATCTATAATATAAATATAAACCCCTACTTCTCCCGGTCACGCTATAACTTGAAAACGGCTTTACGGATTTCATTCATCTTTTTTTAAATGTTTTCTAAAACTTCGTATAAGGTTCTTACATTAAAAAATCAAAGATGAGAGGTTATAGCGAGGCTGAAGGCCCGAGCCTACTACGTGAACGAATTCGTAGACAGTCGCTAGTCTATATATATAAAAAAAATATATTTATTCGGTTCACAAGTTTTTAGAACTATAATACATTGGTGTACATTTTATTACCATTATCGCTGTAATATGCATACTTGATAAGGAATGTACTCCTTAATATGATATTTTAAATAAGACAGAGCAATCACTTGGTACTTTACATTTTATTCAATAATTCACTAATCACTATACTTCGCATTTAATACTATTTATCTCTGTTTAACAATGTTAAACCACAAGTATACATTATTCAATTCATTTATTAAAGTATAAATACATATCCTTTTAAATAAAGATTTTACTCAACATGTGCTTAGATTTTATAGTTGTGCCGACATAAATTCGACGGTCAACGTTTCCTAGTGTTCACCTCGGCTAGCGAGAACAGACTGCCCGCTATCCGAGACGCTTACTAATTTTATAACATTATTTTGGCGGTAGAACAACTCCCCCTCCATGATCGTCAACAATGCCACCTTGCGGCGAATTCAGAAAACATCTACGAGTCAAACACATTCCATTTATCTAATAATACAACAATTTTGCTAATTTTAACCTACTGTAAATAGTTTGTCTATAATGTATGTTTCTATTATAGTGAAATAATTATATATTGTTAACATTGGGGATTCCCTTTAAGCAAGATATGCCTGTAATAGGAGTCCCCGCTCTTCCTTAGTATAGCACATCGTAACACGAAATAATTGAATTTTTGATGCAAGTTATTTAGTTATACAATGCAAAGCAAGTTAAACAAATACAACAACTTACGTTTTTTACAAATTCTTAGTGTGTGTGGTTGTATGTGTGTGTGAGTATGAGTGCACATTTATGGAACCTTTATCAGTTTTTCAACTTCACTATAACTAAGTGGAGTTACCCACTTGCTGATGCATTTCTTACAATCGTATAATATCTTAGGATATATATCTAACTCTTTGTTTATTTTATTATATAAAGTAGCCGAACGTGCGTTACACTGCTTACAAGTATATATATATAAATATATATATATAAAAACGAGCCCCCTATTTCTCCTGATTACGCTATAACTTGAGAACGGATGGAACAATCTCGCTAATTCTTTTTTGTTGTGTTAACTATTGACAGAGTGTTCTTATGAAAGTAAACCATGAAAACACGAGAGGTTATGGCGAGTCCGGAGGCCAAGCCTACTACGTGAACGAAGTCGCGGGCAGCCGCGAGTATATATATAAGCGATTTAAATTTTAGCACTTTGCCATGTGAATCCTGAGTAGGTACATATGCAAACCTAAAAAAAAGTATCACTGCACCTTTTTGTTAGACGCTGTATAAAAGAAGCGTTTGATTCACCTTTTCAAGTGGTACGGCCCCCGTAGCATTTTCCGAGGGTTGTGATGGCGCCTGGGGGACCTGCTTCTGATAATCGCAACAGCATTTGCTTCCGCACTCCTCTGACGTTTGACACTCGCTGTCTGAAACAACAATGAAGAAAGCCTGTCTAATATCTGATATATCATGTCACCATACGAAGAAATAATATCAGGAAGAGTAACTGCCTTAAAACAATGACCCAATAAAAGTCGTGCTAAATCAATAACATCGTTCACGCCGCTATGACTCAGCTGTCATAGTAGACGTTGCAGCACGCGCGTGGACCGATCCCTACTTTCCTTTTTAAATTTAAACCAATCACCGAACATGTCTATTTGTAACCTCGGAAGTAATTTGTATTTGGAATCATACGTCGTTTTGGTTTGAAGGACCACTTTTTGTGTGGAATCTGTTCTGAGTTATGCTTCCTGACATTATTTCTTCGTAGATGTCACCTATGCAGGGTGTTTGGTAGAGGGACCGACAAACCAAATGATCGTGTTCGGGGGCCCACTTGGAGAATACAAGTTGGCCAAAAATAAATCCGGCCCAATTTTTTTAAACTTTTTTTTGTGAATTTTCTCGTTTTCTCCAATATTGTACCAATTTTGCTTTGCGTGGCCTGAAGGTGTATTAGAAACCAAATTCAACTAAAAACATCCGGTCTAAAACAGATTTTACAAATGTTATGGTGGTAAATAGGTACAATTTCGGAGAAAAGGGGAAGAATGACAAAAAAAGTTAAACATATTGGGGTGTCGGGGATTTTTTTTGCCCAACTTGTATTCTCCAAGTGGTCCCCCGAACACGCTCATTTGGTTTGTCGGTCCCTCTACCAAACGCCCTATATAAGTACCATTAGTGATGATTTGAGTCTGACCATGTTAAGGGTGAATTTTGCGTGAAATTACCATTCGCTACCCCCTCCTATTCTTTGCTCATTGGTGTGTAATAAAAGCTTATTGTATGTACAAGTTCTTTTCACATAGTTTTTACGCGGTAATCCTTGGAACAGAAGTAACCAACATGCAAGGATTAAGTACTACTTTTTATTTTAGTACATTACACACGTTGCAGTTCCTGGAAAAGTAGGTTGATTTCTGTGAAATCTATTGTATTATTGGCCAAATATGGCGAATCGCGAGTCAATGGGTTAAAATATAATAAGCAGCTTTAACGTTGTATATGGAAAAAAATAAGAGGGCTGATTTGAGAATATAATATAAAACTAAGGAGGTAAACCAATAGGTATACAAGAAAAAAATCTTACTACTATATACGCGTTTGAAAGAACTGCAACTTTTATTAAATTTCTAAAAGATGTAGGAACAAAATATTTTTACAACAGAATTGCTTTTTATGCCTGTCATTGGACAATACAATAAAAGGCGGAGTTAGCTTGCAATGCGCATGTGCAAAGCAACATTTTTTGAACCGGTCAGGCGTATACGTTACTGATGTACATACTCACAAACTCTCTCTCACATATCAGCTTTCCTATACAGACGTGCACTCATACACACCTGCACACGGCCATTAACTCTCTCACACACACACTTTTCAGCACACTCACACACTCTTTTAACACAAATGCTTTAACTGCTCTCTTTAAAATAACCCAATGCATTTGGCTTTTCTTTGGAGATTAATTTCATAAAAAAATGTTATATAATTTCAAATCACATCATATATCATTTCATTAAATACTTATTGTATTTTACATTAAAAACTGTTTCGATACTGACCTGACTGAGTATGGGAAATTTAAAAAAATAAAAATAAAATGATGGAATGATATTGAAATTTTTAGAGGGAAAAATTCCATCCCCGGGACGGGATTCGAACCCGCGTCTTCTAACTCTCCGTGTCAGACGCCATTGACCAACTAGGCCACCGAGGTTCGGGTCCGAGCATCGAATTTAACTCTCTATTTGACTAAACGTCTTGCGGGGACGGAGTGACATCTATTGGACAGTTTAACAGTACCATCCAAATGATGGAATAATGGAAAAATGGACACATAAGACGACAACGAGAAAAGAGAATTGATTTTTTGATAGAGAGACAAATTCCGACCCAAAAGAGGATACGTGGCTGACCAATATAGAAGGATCGAAGTTTCGGAGAATGGATTTGGAGCTGATAAGTGGCCCAAGATAATAAAGAAAGTATAGATTTTTGGTGAAACATTACGAGAATAGATTTGGCCTTAAGATTTACTTGATATTTATTTTATTACGTCTCAAAAGAAGACTAGCGATAATATAATGAAGCGGTTGTAGAACCTAACCTCAGTGGACAGAACAGTAACTTAAATACCAGACTTATTGACAGTCTTGATTTCCGAGTCGCTTCAACACTGCTTTTAGTGATATTATCACTATTTTCCATTCCAATTCAATATCGTGCTTTTGACGGGTGAGATGTGTCAGCCATTCGGAATGGGTTGTAATCACGCTCACGTCGCTCACGGCATGGAATACACGCACACACAGACAGATGCTAGCCATCGCATCACGCACACATCAACAAACTGTCATTTTTGACAGACTGCTCACGGTTATTTTAGTTTGCAGTGTAGTCGTTGAAATCGCAAAATGGCGTCCTTGGTGAGGTAATCCATGACGTCACATGGGTCTACGTTATCGCGCTTTCGTTGATTTGGAATGGTGATCACGGCGCTAAAAATGATTTTGACGTTTTAAACTTAAACGCAGCAAAACAGCCCTGCGCATCATCACCGGCGCAGGGCGATATGTTAGAAACGCCACCATTTGTGAGGACATGAAGTTGGAGACCGTGGAGAAGTTCGTCATCCGCTTGTCTAGAAAGATGTTCGACGCAGCGGATAACGGACCACACACTCATCTCCACGGGTTAGCGCCGCTTCATGCCAGACCACCGGACGAGAAGAAGAAGAAGACTTGGCGGGTTGGCTTTAGAATCGTGACCCCTGAATTTGGTGAAACAAAAACTGTGGGTGGGTTGAAGGGGTTTGTATAAAGCGTATTTACAACATTTTAGCTGCCGGAGACACGCCAAAATAGTCTAAATAGTTTTTTAAAGTTTCAATAAAACACCGTAATTTTGATAGTGACAGGTGACATAAATGACATTAATGCGTAAAACGAAACGTTTCTAGGTAACTTTTAGCCTTTTTTGACATGTACGTTGTATGTAAGTTCTTGAAACGGAACGCAAACATCGAAGATAGCGTAATGTCACTGTCGGAATACTCGCGTCATTCCGTTACTTCCGAGTGTACGTGAATGTTTTCTCCTGTTTTTCTGCGCTTTCTTTTGATATTTCAACGACTTTGCTACGATTTTGGACTCCGATTTTGCTGCTTTACTGTACGACACCTGCTTGCTCACTGGACACTGCGATTGCCTTTGGAAGATTTGATAACTGGTACCAGCTCGACGTGCTCATTAGTCATCGCGATGGCGTCTCCTGTGCCTGGACTTTCATCAAGGGCGGACTTTGTAGATGACGGACCCGTTTCGGACCGGCATTTGTACACGGAGGAAGTTGTACAAATGTGGAGCCTACCCAAAGTTGTGCGCGAATTGGGAACCATTGACCAGTGTCTAAAATTCGCTGAAGAAAACAACATGGTGCAACGCCAAAAAATGTGCCGCACGCATCGCACCCCTATGCGTTTATCGAAAACAAACAAATCGTTTGGGGCTTGGGTGTGCACCAAAGGCCAGTGCAAACAAAAAGGGAAAATATGCCGAAACACTGGGACATTTTTTGAAAATGGCAAGATCGACATAAGACATGTATTTTATCTCATATATGCATTTGCCCACAAATGGACTTTTGACTCGGCAAGAAACGAAGACCCTCTAAAGGAAGAGAAACAACAGTACCTGAGTACTTCAACATTAAGTGATTGGTACAACTACTGTCGAGAGTGTGTAGTTATTTACCAACTTGAAAGAAATGAATATGTGGGCAAGATTGGAGGACCTGGAAGAACTGTACAAATAGATGAATCAAAATTTAGAAAGAGGAAGTTTAACCGAGGACGCCACATAGAGGGACATTGGGTCCTCGGAATGATTGAAGACGGGTCAGAGGATCTTCGATTAGAAGTGTGCCCAGACAATGTACACTCTGCTGAAGTGCTGGTGCCTTTAATTAAAAAACATGTGGAAGAAGGCACCACCATCCACACTGACTGCTGGAGAGCATATGATTGTCTGGCAGAAAATGGTTACATCCATAAAAAGGTGAATCACTCTGACCCGGACAATCCTTTTGTAAGTAGTGATGGGACTCATACTCAACGCATCGAGTCCCAATGGAGAGCAGTGAAGCGTTATTTTAAAAAAGACAATTACATTAATACTGAAAATTTCACTAACTCCATCATAGAGTATTTATGGAGAAGAAATGTGACTAAAAATAAAAAAGACCCATTCATCGAAACTATAAATGCTATAAATTATGTCTATAAAATATAAGTTCTAAAAATAACAAATTGTTTTTCAATTTTAATTATCAGACCCATACTAGTAGGAATGTGTGCACAATAGTATATTAGTACCTAATGAATTGGCAATGTCACTTGTCTGTGACAAACCTATAGGTTAGGTTAGGTTTGAACTGTGACCCACCAGGCTTCATCAAACTACTTTTGTTCCAAATTTGTGCACAATAGTATATCAGTAGCTATCTAATGAATTGGCAAAGTCACTTGTCTGTGACATACCTATAGGTTAGTTATAGTTAGTTAGAATAGGTCGAAGTCAGTGACAGAACCGACTCATAGCACCCCGATTTCAAGCAGTCTTGTCGGATTGCAGAGCCGACGCGGGGGTGGTAGTAGATCGAAATGCAGTACTTAACCTCAAAATACTTAAACAAACATAACTCGAAAACTAATGGTCTCCGGCGGGTGGGGTTTGCGGGGGGGGCACTACCCGAACCCCCTCCCCTCCTCCCCCCCGAATTCAGGCGCCACGATTCTAAATGTTTACCCAACAACAGCACACAAAAGCACGGAAAGTGCATCACAGTCCCTGCGCAGAGTTGTTTCCTTATGCAACCTGCGCAGGGTAAGAGATACCGAGGGGTAGTCGCCCCTCGAGGTTCTGCAGTGGCAAGGAGTAGTCACTCGACGCCAAATCACCAGCCTCTAGAGGCTGAAGAAAACCAACTGACTGATTTTGACGCCACTCGGAAAGCAAAAAGTGTGTGACTTCAAAAATATCGGTTTGCTGAATGCACGTTGTGCCTAATCTGTGACGAAGTTATGTACCTACCTATGTCCATAGAATAAATTTTCTCTTAACGGAGTACTCCTGCTCCTATGTCACAGACATTTGTAACGTATAAAAATCAGTAATTCATTAATTAATATAAATCAGTAAAAATCCTTAACTTGCAAATATTTAATAACGCCACATTTGTCGCTTTAAATTGTATTAGATCAAAGATAACGACACACGTCCGTCACGTTTAATTATTACTCAGAGTAATGTGGTTAACTAGTTAGTACTATCATTGTTCGATAGAGGTCGTTGTTAGAAACTATCATCTGTCAATAAAATTTTTGTATGAGGTTGAGGATGTGAATAATGCGAAAGAATTAGGTCATTTTGATCATAGACAATTATATGTACTACGTACACATGCTATGGTAACTATCTTGTGTACTTATTTTTTTTTCCCTCAACTCAACCCCGTTGAGGAATATGGCGTCGCACGACATGTGCATTTGCCAGCGTCTTCGTAGCGTTTTGACTCTGTGTCTACACAGAAAATGGCAAGAGTGATTGAAGAAGAATGATTTGGACCTACAAGTGAAGTGAATTTCTGCGGGTAGGTGTTGTTGTGAGCAGACGAACAACTACCCTCTTCCGCACACGTTTCTTGCGTTCCAGCTTATTACCGCTGACACAAAAGTCACTTGGAACTCGATCTAGGTCTCGACACACATAACTCACGGTATCTGCGAGCGAGCTTTTTTCGGAACTTCTTCGGTTTTTGCAAACATGAAACATAAATTGCAAAATAAATACAATACATGGTAAATATCCCGTTTCTAAAGTTAATTCTTGCAAAAAACACTGGTTTTATTTCGATGCGGTCGAAGACATATTGACGTGTATATCCTTGAAATATGCAAATTTGTAAAAAAATACCCCAACTTATTTGACAAAAAATCTGACTAACCGCGACGTCACTAAACTAGATACAAACATAATTTAATACTTCCTGCTTCGGTATTAAAAGCACATAGCGCTGTGGGCCTACTCCCACCTTTTACGAAACTATCATAAATAAGGAGCGTTTTGTAATAAGCTTAAAATAATCATACTTACTATCGTACTCCCACAGACACAAAACAATCAACCAAGTTTAATGGTAAGGTTGCAAAGTGACTATTTTAAGAGATCGGAGTACGTATCTTCAATAATTTTACATTGGAACAATGAAACTTAGTGTCAAAAGCCACGTTAAAGTACGCGAATTGAGTGAACTATTTGATACTACGTCATCAAAACGTCTATCGTAATCCAATATTATTTTAAGCTTGCTATATTGACGTGGTGGTATCAAATTTAATGGTAAGGTTGAAACATGACTAATTTAAGAGGTGGGAGTAGGGCCCATGGTCCTACCATCATGGCTGTTAAAATATACTTATAACAATATCCCAGGCAATTTGAAGGCACAAGAGAATGACAGGTGTTTTGAAAATAACTTACGACATTTTTAATAAATAAATGTTATTACAATTTGGACGATTTTTTTAAGGATTATTTACAAAATATTAAGATATTTTTAATGATTGTAAATATATTAACATGCATTATGTAAATGTGCTATTAAGACAAATTGGTCCGCTCCAACTCATATTGCCACACCCTTTCAGGGTCATATGTGAGGCTTAGTAACTAAATTGTAAGATCCTTGTTACATATATGATGCAATAAGTATTGAATATGAATATGAACATAAAGTCAAAGTCAAAATCATTTATTCAATTTAGGCATCAAAGACGCACTTATGAACGTCAATTTTTCGTTATAATGTACTTTAAAGCCTACCGCCGCGTTCCATAATACATAGAGCCAACTGAGAAGAAGCGGCAAGAAACTCGGGGCCATTCTTTTTATATAGATGTTTTTACAATGTTTTTACTTAGGTACTACAAATATTAGCTCCAGTGTGTTGCCTTACAAAAGAGAACATAATAATGGTATCAGTAGGGCAAGACACGCTACACTTTGACATCTTAGTACACGAGTAGATAGATCCTGGAGTGATCAGTCCCAAGCTGTTTTATACTGCGAGTAATCCGAAATTTTGTAATAACAACGGAAACATAACGGATGACTTACCATTGTCCATAAAGGAGTGTTGTTTCTCAAGCCGCCCTCGCCGTTTCTCGTTGTTTGGATCAATCTGTGAAACATATTTTAGAATAACGTTAAAGGTTGGACCGCAAGAAAAACCCAACAATGGCATTGATTATGATCAGTTTCTAACCGACTTCAAAAAAGGAGGAGGTTCTCAATTTGACTGGTTTTTAATTTTTGTTTTTATGTTTGTTGCCTCAGAACTTACGACTGGGTGAACCGATTTTGATGATGGGTATATTTTTTTTTTTTGGTTTCGTAGAGTATACTTGCGAGGGAACTGGGACCATATAAATCATCAGGCGGTCAAATTTGATCAAACTCGGTTAAGGTGTTTTTATGTTGCACTCCAATAACTGAAGAGTGGTTCGCTATGATGGTCTCATAATTGACGGTGTATCGCGTAAGCAGCAAGGTAATAAGGGTGAAAAAAATTCCTTAATACCACACCCACTCAGAGCGGGTCTCATTACTCGTTCATAAATGGGTTAGAAAATTCGTCATTTCTCCCTTATAATCCTTAAGAGGATTGCATAGCCAGTACTTTCCATGCTAAAAGAGAAAACTCTTTTCTACCTCTTAACATTGTCCGATGTGATTATTTTTTCTTGGAAACATGACATTGTTTACTACGCCCGTACGTTTTGATTTTTTAAGTATTTCAAAGTACCATAAATTTCCTTTTTTACTATCATGGTGTCGACTTCAACAAGTTATTCACAAATTGTTTGTGCTACGGATTCTGTATACGTGAACGACACGTTACGTTCCACTTACGCAGTTAGTTGACAGGCCTGTTGGTCTAGTGGTTAGTGACCCTGACTGCTATGCCGGAGGTCGTGGGTTCGATTCCCACCCAGGACAAATGTTTGTGTAATAACGATCATTTGTTCTGTGTCTGGGTGTAATTTATCTATAATATGTATGTATTTAGAAATATATAAGTATGTTTATCAGTTGTCTAGTACCCATAACACAAGCTCCGCTTAGCTTGGGACTAGATGGCGTTGTGTGATAGTTGTGGAATATTTATTTATTTATTTATTCGTGCTAGAGCCACTGTAGATGTAAAGAAGCTATTATAAAAGCTACCTTGTTGGGTTGAGTATTGGTGTCGACGTACACATTGGGGTCGTACAGTATGGGCGGGTTGGCCGGGTCGAAGTGGTACACGCTGCCGTCTGGGTTCGTCAGCGGGCGGCCCGTCTGCAAACAAACAAATAAAGTGGAGTTTCTGTCACTAATTACACAAAACATTATTACTAACTAGTTAGAATAGAATAGTTTTATTTGCGACCGAAAACTTAATACAACACACCAACTTAAATTGACTTAACTTTCCATTAACGTCCGTCGAGTTGGGGGATGATATTTTTTTATAGAAAGTGTACATTATTATAAGCACACACACACCAAGTTTCAACCTGCGGAGACGCGTAGTTTTTGAGAAAAAAATTATTGATAATCAATATTTTTTGCAATATTTACGTCAATACCTGCCACGTCCGTCGAGTTATAAGATATATAACTTCCTTAGAATTAATAATTTAAAAATCTCGAATGGCTCCGCAGTTTCTTCTTCGAGGGGGGGGGGGTGTAGTGCCCCTCCCCCCTCCCCGTTCCTCCCCCCTCATCTCTCTCAACTTGACGGACTTTAATGGAAAGTCGTACCCTTAAATGTAACGAACAAACACACACCGACCTATACTCAGCATAATGCCGGTTGTTGCCAACCAGCGCTGTTCTTCCGTATAGACCGGCAAGTGAGGTCACACACCACTAACAAAACAAATACACGCATTATATACATTTTTAATGTCTTAGTAACAGAATTACTTATACATAACACATTTAGAAACAAGTACAATTTGAAAAATTTAATATCGACTTCCATTCTATTCATTAATAGAATTGAAGACTATGTCCAGTAGTTTTTGAAGATGTCTCAAAAACTACTGGACCGCATTTGATGAAATTTAAATGGGACCACACGGGAAGCACCAGCTTTCAAACAAAAATTTTGAGAATCGGTTCACCCAGTCGAAAGTTATGAGGTAATTAACATTTAAAAAAAAACAGTCGAATTGAGTACCTCCTCCTTTTTTTGGAAGTCGGCAGAAAAGTGTTAATATGGAAAAAATTAAGACTATTTTAAACAGATTTGCAAAAGGAACGGAGTTCAACTATCAGAAAATTTCAATGCTAAGGTCTTACGCATATGTTTGTAAACCATAAATTTATATTGCGCTAGTCTCATTTTTAAGAGGTTCTTCGCTTGATGTCCGAGGATATATTTCTTAAGTTTACTTCTAAAACTATGCATACTCTGCAGGTTCCTTATCGGTCAGTTAGACCACGCAAACACAGTCTTACCGAATATTTCATCTAGATACATACCAAATTTAATTAAAATGAATATAGCAGTTTTTGCGTGCGCAGAAACAAATACAATACTCGTAGTATACAATATTTTGCGACCGTATTTTTTGTTTACCCATACCATAGACTACCTTCATGACGTCACGCCTTTAAAAACAAGCCCTGAAGCCGATCCGTCATATGAATTAGTATAAATATTATAATTTACCTGTGGATGTATAACCAATGCCCCATGCGGCACGGCAGCCAAATCTGTGACGGCCCACACGAGCGCTCCGCCGCTCGAAGGTGGCTCGACATTTTGATTCACTGCACTTTGCTGGTTCATCATTGTGGCTGGTTCGGGGGTCCCTCCACCTGTTAACAATAGTAATTTCACATTTATTGCAATATAGTACTTATATTGCTATTGCATAAGGTCCTAATACATAAACAACCAGCTACTTCTAAATCATTCACATGGAATAAAGAATTAGCCAATCCCTTCGGAACTAGCCATTGAATCGAGATAATAAGCCTATTATGTTAATCCTGAATATAAGCTAACTCAATTCCAAATATAAGCAAAGTCCGTTGAGCTCTTTTAACCAATAAAATTTGTTAGACTAATGTAAAATTGCGAGGTTAATAAAAAATTGCCAGGCTATAATCAAATTGCGAGGCTAATATAAAATTGCTAGGCTAATATAAAATTGCGAGGTTAACATAAAATTGACAGCCAATAGAAAACTGCGAGACTAATATAAAATTGCAAGCTGAAATCTAAAATTGCAAAGCCAATATAATATGGCCAGGCTAAAATAAAATTGCGAAGTGAAATGTAAATAAAAATTGCTAAGCTAATACAAAATTGTGAGGCTACATATAAAATAACGAAGTAAATATAGTCCCTCCACCTGTTAACAATAGTAATTTTACATTTATTGCAATATAGTACTTATATTGCGATTTCATAAGGTCTTAATACACAAACAACCAGCTACTTTGATTATATCCACATGGAATAAAGTAATAGCCTAGGGATGATCCGTGAAGCAGAATAAAAAGCCTTTGTGTTAATCCTAGATATAAGCTAACTAAATTCTCTAATTATAATTCAAATTCATTGAGCTCTTTTTACTTATAAAATTTGCTAGACTAATGTAAAATTGCGAGGCTAATATAAAATTGTGAGGCTACATATAAAATAACGAAGTAAATATAACATTGCCAGGCTAATATAAATGGACCAGAGTTTGAAAAAATGCGAGGCTACTATAAAAATGCTAGGCAAAATCAAATTGCGCAGCTAACAAAAAAATGGGAGGCTAAATAATAAACAATTACCAGGCTATAATAAAATTACGAGGCTAATATAAAATTTGCAAGGCTAATATAAAATTGCCAGGCTAATAAAAATTTTATAGTGACAAGTTTATTTGACGTGGACGGCGTTGCAAGTAGTAACCAGGTAAAGAGCTGAACTGACCAGTGGGCGAAGGTGTGACAGAGTCCGTACTCCTTAAGCTGAGCGTCTTATATCCAGAACTGGAGGGAGATAAGCGCCAGCTGCTCGATGCTAGATCACCTGCAACAATGTCAACACGGTGAGGAAACCATCATGATTTGTGTCCATGGACAATTATTTATTTATAATAGGTAGTTACAGGAAGGTACGGTTACAGAAAACATTACAATTACAACATTCATCATCATCATCATCATCTCAGCCGTAAGACGTCCACTGCTGAACATAGGCCTCCCCCATGATTTTCCAAAAGGACCGGTTGGAAGCGGCCTGCATCCAACGTCGTCCTGCGACCTTCCTCAGGTCGTCTGTCCACCGTGTCGGTGGACGACCTACGCTGCGCTTGCCGGTACGTGGTCTCCACTCCAGAACCTTTCGGCCCCATCGGCCATCTGTTCTGCGTGCTATGTGCCCTGCCCATTGCCACTTCAACTGGCTAATCTTCTGAGCTATGTCGGTGACTTTCGTTCTTCTACGGATCTCCTCATTTCTGATTCGATCACGTAGAGAAACCCCGAGCATAGCCCTCTCCATAGCTCGTTGTGCGACTTTGAGCTTATCTATGAGGCCCATAGTAAGTGACCACGTTTCAGTGCCATAAGTCATCACTGGTAACACACATTGGTCGAAGACTCTTGTCTTGAGGCACTGAGGTATTTTTGACGAGAAGACTTCGCGAAGTTTCCGGAACGCTGCCGCTGAACGAATTACAACATTACGGTTACATTTTATAATTCTACAAGCGACAGCCCGCGACTTCGTTAGCGTAGTAACTGCATTCTTGGTTTTTCTTTCATAAGAACCTTCTCCAGGCAATAACACATTAAAAAAGAATTAGCGGGATTGTTCCATCCGTTCTCAAGTTATATCGTGACCACGAGAAATAGGGGTTCATTTTTATAAACAAGGTGGCGCAAAAGTAATCCTCCTATCAGAAAATGCCATAAATTTTGCGATTGGCCCCTAATGTCAGTTCTGTTTTGACATTTGTGTAGACACATGCGAAATACACGTTAATAAACAATGTTACGCTACACTGCTCCAGAACGCGGAATATTGGTGACTATTTATTTGACCAATAATCGGTCGGTGACTTTGGCACAACGTGAATTTCGTCGCAGATTTCCTGGCCGTCCAACGCCTACTGGTGAAACACTGCGACGTTTAGCCGCTCGCCTCGAAGAGACTGGCACAACACGAGATGCTGCCAGGCGTGGCAGACCCTGGAGTAGCCGTTCTGCAGAGAATATTGCTGCTGTAGCCGAGGATGTCATGGAAGCGCCGTCGACATCGACCAGACGACGTGCCACGCAAATGGGTATCAGTCGACGGTCTTTACAGCTAATTATGAAGCAAGATTTGAAGATGTTTCCGTACCAAGTCCAGACGGTGCATCAGCTGTTAGATGCTGACCGCCAATCGCGTCTAACATACGCTCAAGCCATCCTTAATCACCACCAAGAGGAAAATGATTTTTCATCAAAAATAATCATGAGTGATGAGGCCCATTTCCATCTAAGCGGGTACGTAAATAAGCAAAATTTACGCTTTTGGGGCACTGAAAATCCGCGTGTAACCCACGAAGAGCCATTACACCCGCTCAAAGTCACTGTATGGTGTGCTGTTTTCGCTGGAGGAGTCATCGGACCTTTTTTCTTCGAAGACGTCGCGGGCCAAACGGTTACTGTGAATGGTGAGCGCTACAGAGCAATGATCAACGAGTTCTTTTTGCCGCAACTTGATGAATTGGGATTGGAAAATATGTGGTTCCAACAGGACGGTGCAACGGGAAACACTGCACGTGCCACAACCGATATGCTGAAGGATGCATTTCCGGGCGCCTAATCTCCCGTTTTGGCGATTTGCACTGGCCAGCAAGATCGCCTGATTTGACCGCTGCAGACTTCTTTTTCTGGGGCTTTTTGAAGTCGCGGGTTTATGTCAACAAGCCTCAGACTCTTGCAGCTCTTAAAGACAATATCCGTCAAGAATATGAGGACCTATCACCGGAAGTTTTGGCCAAAGTGATGAAAAATGCCATAAAAAGGGATCAAATGACAATCAACTGTGGCGGCGGCCATTTACATGACATCATATTCTCGACTTGATGTAAAAAAATTAAAAGACCAAATAAAAAGAATCCACAAGAAAAATCAAAGTATTCATTTTTTTTTTAATTACAGCCAAAAAACATCGGAAGGTTATTTTTGCGCCACCTTGTATATAACGCTTGGAATTTAAAGAATAACAGTAAACTTATTTTTTTTCATATATTGCAGACACAATTATGAGTTTTAAAAGAACGGGATTCCTTGTACAACATCGAGCATCAGCTTTGATAAGTTACCTTCTTGGTTGCCTGTTTTGGAGTAAAAGACAGTTCCATTTTATATTATACTGTAATTCACATCCTCGGATTAGAACCGAGAAAAAATTCGATGCTCGGACCCGAACCTCGGTGGCCTAGTTGGTCAATAGCGTCTGACACGGAGAGTCAGAAGACGCGGGTTCGAATCCCGTTCAAGGATGTGAATTTTTCTCTCTATAAATGTTAAATATAGATTTCTTCAGAAATAAACCGTTTAGAGTGTTGCCTTATAGACCCTGCATTGTAGTATTAGGTGTAGGCATCTACGTTGAAGCGCGGAAGTACTTCCTTCCGAGCCAGGTGTTGATGGTCCGGAGACAGCTGTTCCATAGTTCATATTTGTTTAAAGGTTGATGTGACGTGTAAATTTCGTCATCGCGATTGGGAATTTTACACATTTTGCGTTTCAAAAATTGTGTGTGCTTTTTGATATTAGCGCCACCTGTTATATTCGTGACATACGACTAATGATTGTTGTTGATGCATACGGGCTTGGTTACGTGCGTAGTAAGGAGTTGTAAGTAGGATGCGGCAGAGGACGCTACATATGCATAGATTGTCTAAAGCCGGTTCCGCAGCGCCAATTTTCTAACAAAACATGTTATAAAAATAAGTTCGCAAAACATGTTAACAAAGCCGCCCGTCCGCTGCGCCTATTGTTGTTATTGTTTTTGTTTCATTTCTAAAATGAGTTCCGACGAAGAAGACGTGGAAGCTGTTATAGCAATAGTAGTAGATTTAGTTCTCTAAATAAGAAACAGAAATAGATTCCTGGTCCGACTCTACCTGCAACCTCGTTCGTTCAATATATATGATAGAGAACAAGAACTGATTATGTTCTTTATTCTACTCCATCACAAATGCAGAAAGAGAAGAGAATTGTCACATATAATTATTTACGCTCTTCCAACGATAATGACGTCTTGCTCTACTGAGCGCTAACACAAAATGCGTCATTTCCCCTCCCCGCAGGCGAACGCGGGGGATGTTATCCATTCGTCTCGGCAAACATATTATTGCGTTGTTTCTAACAAAACTGTTAAGCCACGCCCCTATTTGGTTAGCAAACAATGTTTTCATGTTCATAACAATGAAAACACGGCGCAGCGGACCCGGCTTAAGTGAGCACATGCGTGTTGCAATGTTACCTTGCCGGCTAAGTGCCCTTGGTTGCGTCTGGTCGCCGTAGCCGCCAAAGCTGTGACTCTTGGACACAGCGCCCGCCGCGTTCCGCCACGAGAGGCCTGCAGGCGGCGCCGGGGGCCCCGACGGGTTCTCTAGTGATTGCACCTGGATATATAAATAGATATATATAATGGCATTTCTTATTCTGTTTGGGCTAATATCCAAATTAGTATAACACTTCCGAATGACAGCACTAAAATTTGATCTCTTCAATTGTGGGTATATTTTAAATAGATTAATCGTCCTTTAACATGGTGCTTGCTAAACTCACGCAAAAATATCCAAAATTTAATAAAATAATCCTACCCTTAGAAACATTATTCTAAAATTTACATGAATTAGGATTTTAGCGTTAACAGTCTAAGGACTACCATAACTAAATTTTAAATCGCTAGTTTAGTTTAGTTTTTGAACAAATGAATTGCTACCATTGTGTATTTCGATTACTAACAAATGTTGATTGAAATCTTGGAAAATGGAGTCTCTATATCAGTTTTGACAATTCTAGTAAGAAGAAATGTTAGTAAGTTGATGACTGGAGCTGACATAGAGCCGCCATTTTTCAATATTTCAATCAACATTTGTTATGGATCGAGGCACGTAAGTTGAACAAAAATGGAGGCCGTCCGTCCGCGCAGGTACAGTTGTGGACACATGTGATAGACGAATACTTACTCTGCGGCCCTTAAAAATGAAACGCAAGTTTAATCAACATTATCAAAATTCATTAAAATAATCTCGGATTTCCTTTCAAATCATTGTATTTCTCGAACAAAGTGTTGTGGGCAGTAATCGATAGGTACTACTAAATAGAACAATTATAGGAATACTTAATCACTATTATTCATGGGTGACACCATCACACACACCTTCTGCATAATTTTTAAGTGATATTTTCTAGAACCTGGGCAAAGCGTTGCGATTTCATCTCATTTGTCCGATTAAGAATCCAACTCAGAAGCACTGCTATCAGAATCTCAGACTGGGTTGTAAATTCTTCCGTCATATTATCGATGACGTGGTCTCTTTTGACGTAAGCTTCTTCAATTGTATTGACCCTATAGTATAATTAGTATAATCTTTTATGTTGTTACTTCTTTAATAAAAATTATATCCGTCAAAAACAATTCCACTCGCCTGTCTCCTTTAAGTTGATTGTGGTTTTGTCATGTTCTTGAAATTAAATGTAATGATCACACATTTGACAGATATAAAAATGTCGAAGAACTGAAAACTTTTTGCGCGATTGTACTCAAAAGGTCACGCGGAGCGTACGCGGGTAGCGAGGGGCGGAGTGTGATGGTTTGTCGCCGCGTTGCTATGGCTAAGCACGACCCCTCGCCCCGCACTTCGATTGAAACCCGAAAATTACAATACGGCATCATTTTGTGGGGAAATAGCACCGATGTCGGAAACTTATTTACACTACCAAAACATTGTTTAGGAATTATCGCAAACATAGGCTCAACTTTAAGTTACAAGCCCTACTTTATTGAATTACAAATTTTAACTTTAGCTTCCATATATAATCAAGAAATTTGCAAGTTCGTCAGATAATATCCTTAATCCATAGATACAGTTGAAGATTGCTATACCGGACCTTATAATTTAAGGCACAAAGAAAGACTAGCCCTTCCAAATTCAAACTTAAAGATGTGCAGTTCAGGCACCCATATCATCATGGCTATAAAAATATATAATTATATCCCGAAACATCTAAGAGATATTGAAAAAGATTCAACTTTTTTTGATAGTCTTTAATAATAATAATAAAGGATATCTTATTAAAAAATGCTACTACTCGTTACAAGACTTTTTTACAGATAAGACTCGCGTAGCTAAAAATATTAAATTTTGGTCACTTTAGAACTAATTTAATTAAGATAATAGTTATTAAACTGTAGTTCTACCCAGAGTCCAATAAACTCTAGAGTGTCCACCAGGGTTTCATGTTGTTAGTACACATTAAAAAAATTAACATCTATGGAGAAACACATGATTATGGAGACATAAATGATTATGAAATGTGTTCTGCGCATAGTTCAACTTACGTGCCGCGACCTGTAGCAACAGTGATATACAACAATAGGCATTTTTCGTGTGTATACATAATCAGCTCATTACGTTCCCACTGCTGGGACTCGAACCTTCTTCCCAGTGAGAGGAGCTAGGTCATACATACCACGTGGTATGTAAGTGCGGCTTGGTGGATATGCTTGCGGTCAACCCATGTCGAAATTTTCAGGCCGCCCGAAGGCCTTATAGCCTTGGAGCGTTGTAGTACCAAATGTATATTACAGTCATAAAACAATTTTTCAAAGGCCATCATCATGCTTCAAATTTACTATAATATGAAATAATTAAGTAAAAAATAATTAGTTTAGAATTAGTAAGGTTACCTTCAAGAGTTTGTTCCTCCCGGGTTCTGGCGCGAGCAACTTGACGGGAGCCCCGGCGTTGACCCACGGCCACTGTGCCTCGTCCTGCGTGCAGTTGTCCTGCACACACAAACATCCAGGATATACCCCTTGGCCCGATATCTACTGATCTCGGGTGCTTTTAAGGCCCATACAGACTCACGCCGAGAAACCCTGAGAACGCTCGATAAGCGTGAATGTAAAAGGTTTCTCTACATCTCGTTCTCGTGCTTGGACTTCTCGGGCGAGAAAAGAGAACACTATCACATTAATTTTCGTTCTCAGTGCAAACTAGGAAGCGGAATCAAGTGCATGTGTTTATCAGAAAAATGTGGATTATTAGATTAGAATTGAAGTTCATTGAACATTTTCACTCAGAGTCACAAAACACCGGCATTATAAAGACAAGAGTCTAAACCACGATGCGTGAAGTAGATTTTTTTTCCATTCTCTTTGTTTAGTTTAATAAGTTAACATATGCCAATGCACAAACGACCAAGACTGCTGCAGTCGTCCATCGCGGGTGGGAGCGAGAACAGTAAAAAACATTGTGAGTGTGTACAGCTTTAAATTCTCGCGAGAAGTCTCTATGAGTCTTCTTGCCGAGTCTTCTCGGCCTGCGTCTGTAGGGCCTGTTTTATTCACACACGAACATCCCCATTCACCTTCTTTCACACTCACCGCACATACACTCCAATTTTTTTTTATGTTGTGTGTGAGCAGGGACTCATAATACAGGCATTTTTTGCTTAAAAGGAAACCCTGGTCGCTTAAGATTATCTTTGCATTCATTGCGTCCTGAAATAAACATATTTATTATTACATTCTTCAGAGTGACCATGTCAGCTACATGGCCACTACGCGTCCGAGCACAGTTGTAACAGTTGTTGACTCTTAAGTTGACAGTCTGCAACCTGGTAAGACACCTGTGTTGTTGATTTTTATGTTATTGTAGGAGTCAATATAAGTTTGTATGCGTTCTTGACGACGGCGGGCGACTGCGACTCATTGCATCCGCGCCCGACTTAGGCTCGTCCAGCGAAAGGTTCCATCCCGAGGGAGGCTGCATCGGCGCGAGAACGACCAAACCACGCGTGCACACTTACCGTACTGAAGATCCGCCGCCTGACTTGCTGGTACTCCCGCTCGCGCTGCTCGAGCGACTTACTGCGACTCATTGCGTTCGCGCCCGACCTAGGCTCGTCCAGCGAGTGCGTGTCGCGTTTCAGAATCGACCTGTCAAAAAACAATACAATTAAATAACGTTCACACCTGTAGAACTATTACGTATCTCAGTTGAAATCAAATGTTGACTGAAATCTAAAAAAGGCGACTTCGGGTCACTATGTCAGCTCCAGTCACCAATTTACAAAAATTTTCCCTTACTAGAGTTGTCAAAACTGACATAAAGCCGCCAGGGTTTTAAGATTTCATTCATCATTTGATTGTAACGGAGATACGTAATTGCCCTGAAAAAAAATATCAATGACATCATTGATTTTTGCACTGAATAATATATAATTAGTTTTGGATGTTATAAGTTGGGTTGCAACCAATGCTGTAAGTAGATCGAGATCTTTATTTACAATAGAAATAGTGGACTGGTGTGAATAAAAATAAACTTGTGTCATCAGCATATATTTTTGTCTACTAATAAACAAAAATAATGTATGTCGTTCATATAAACTAAAAGTAATAACGGACCTAAAACTGAGCCTTGAGGAACGCCGTAGATTACTAATTGTGGTTTACTTTGGGTGTTGTATATTTAAGTTATTTTATAGCGATTTGAGAGATATGATTAAAAACTTTTTTTAGGAGGATGCAGATATTCCTTTAGTTTTCAACTTAGCTAAAAGTATTTCATGGCTTACTGTATCAAATGCTTTATTGAAATCAATTAATATGCCCATAATAATTTGTTTTATGAATGCTAATCCTGATGTAACTAAATCAATGGCTGCATTGAAAGATTTGGGTCAAAATCCATATTGGTTTTACATATGAGAAATTAGTAAATATTAGATATTCATTTAAACGATGTTTTCAAATACCTTTGATTTATTAACTTTACCTGTATTATATACATGCTCTTGGGTATGCATGACATTTCATTTTCAATTATTAAAGATTTCATATATTTAAGTGCTTTAATAGATACTCTGTATATGCCTGCACTTGTGTTTGAGTCTAACAGTGTTACTAATAAAAAATATAGCGAGATAGTTTCTTACCAATAAATGCGTTATAACATTGACATAACTAAACCATATTTATTCCGAAATAACGGAACGACAACGTCGCATTTCATAGACAAATTCGATATAATGGATCACCCACATCAAGGTTCAACGTCAATGCACATCATCGCCTTAAACAATGCGCTAAATATTACGATAATTATTTTTTTGCTGAGTGGCCTCATTTTACCCGCGCGATGATGGAAGATGATGATAATGGAAAGTATTCCATGTGTAAACCAGTGTCTCATCTGTCCACCTACCAAATTTCATCCGAATCTGTTAAACCGTTTTCCGTAATTGAGCAACTGGCATCCAAACATCCAAACTTTCACATTTAGTAACGTGACTGTCTACATGACTCCTGGAACTCAACGGCTTTTTAATCATCCACTCCATAATTGTCTTTATACAAACACGTGCAATCCCTTCGCCATCACGGTGTACAATGACAAGCGTTAGAATGGCCGTTACTACGCAATAGTTCTCGCCTTAATTCGCTTTGATGTGGCATAAAAAACCGCCTTCCGACTCTTCGCCCAACATCAATGTTAATGTCGTTGTCAAATTATCGTGATAAGTGGTGGCTACATTTGCGGTTAACGTTCAACATCGCGATAATCAACGGCGTTTTTCGTTGATGTGGCCGATCCATTAAACGTTAAAAATGACATGTTTGTCAAGTTATTAAACTGTCTGTGAGAGACAGGAACACATTGAAAAGTTTTTCAGCAAGTAGTTTATAAGCCAGACTACCTCCTTGTTATCCATATTCAAAGTATTGCATAATAATTAGAGACAAAAATCATCATTGGTCAGCACTTACTATTACTTATGCTGTGCTTATAGCGAGCTTATACTAGGGTCGGGGTTAAAATAGCGTTTGACAGTTAATTTATGTCGACACTATCCCGACTTCGACTTATTCCGCATTTATTAGTAAATAATATAATTGTCATTATCATTGGTACGGTCGACATTGGTCGAGCATGCCGCCGTCCCGGAGAGTCACTCAGACATATTATTTCCGGTTGTTCTCATCTTGCTAATGGAGAGTACTTGCACAGACATAACCAAGTAGCCAGGATTATTCACCAGCAACTTGCCCTTCAATATGACCTTATTGAGTCTGAGGTGCCGTACTATAAGTACGCACCTACGCCTGTTCTTGAAAACGGTCGTGCTACGCTCTATTGGGATCGATCTATAATCACGGACAGGACTATTGTTGCCAATAAGCCTGACATCGTGGTGATCGATCGATCTCAGCGCCGGGTAATGCTTGTTGACGTCACCATTCCTCATGGTGAGAACCTCGTGAAGGCTGAGAAGGACAAGCTTAGCATGTACCTTGACTTGGCTCATGAGGTGACCGCCATGTGGGATGTTGATTCAATAATAATTGTCCCGATAGTAGTTTCAGCAAACGGCCTTATAGCAAAAAGCCTCGACCGACATCTTAAAAGGCTTTCGCTAGACGGTTGGATCAAGGGACAGATACAGAAGGCAGTACTTCTTGACACGGCACGTATTGTCAGGAGGTTCCTCAGTCTGCAGCCCTAACCACTGGTAGTTTGGGTCATGCCCCGCTGCCGATGGCAATCTAGGATTAGGTTTTTTACAATGTTTTTTATTTATTATTTTTTATTGTATATAGAAATATTGTAAAAAATGTAATTTTAAGAAAAGGAAATAAATAATGTGAATAATAATAATAAATACTGCGGAATCCGCCAACCGGAGTTAGTTCAGTTTGAATTGCGATACAGCGCGTTACAAGTTCTCCGACGCGAACAGTACAAGTGAAGTGTTGTGTACTAGTGATACTAAGAAGTGCTAAATGAAGTGTTGTGAAGTGTGCACATTGTGCACCCGTGATTGTGAACTGGGATACTGACAAAAAAGTGTCCATTTGGTGAAAACGTGCAGATTATTCATCGTGAACCTCCAAGTTCGGAACAATAATAAGACAGTATTGGTCTAGATTTTTATATAAGTTAATCTTTTGTTGTTTCTAGAGAATTGAACTTACTTAGTAAGCGCGGGGTCCGGTGGATGTCTGAGCGGACTGGGCGGCAAGTTGGCAACGCACCAAGTCTTGAAACTTGTGCACGGAATCCTGCCGCCGCAAGTACCTGTACAAACATAAAAAAAAACAATTAAGAGGAAAGTATCAAGACGTCCACAGATTACATCTAGTTAGTACGTCTGTAGTGTCATCGTCCATACAAACGCATACCCCTCGTTACTGTTTGGGTCTTATATTGCCACTAGCGCAAATATTTGTCGTATAACATGATAGATATATAGACTAGATAATGCCCCATATGTCCAGCTTTATTAACCCTTTGCCTACCAGAGAAGTAAATTTACGTGCGTTTCATTCATAAATCTTTTGTTTTAATTATCACGGTATAGAAAGGTTTAATATACTACTTCTTATACTCAGGTTAATAAATTAATTATTTAATCTATAAATATAAAAAATGAACCCCTATTTCTCCTGGTCACGTTATAACTTGAGATCGGATGCATCCATCTCGCAAACATTTTTTTTGTTTGTGTTAAGTATTGTCAGGAGAAGGTTATTATAAAAGAAAAATCAAGAAAAGACGGGAGGTTATAGCGAGCCCGAGGGCCGAGCCTACTACGTGAACGTAGTCGCGGGCAGTTGCTACTTTATTAATTACTTAATTAAATTATTGATATATCAATCAATAATTTAATTAAGGGCCTTACTTATAAACGCTACTTAAATTTAAATGACGTTATTTAGTACTGCGCAAAGGAACAATGTTCTGCGCCGTACTAAGTGACGTTATTTAAATTTAAGCAACGTTTATAAGTAAGGCCGTAATAGTTTAACTAATTTACATCTTGTGTCCGTTACCTTCCCTCAAGTTTGGAAATCTGTCGTTAAACCCATATGTGTTTCGGCAGCTGTCCTTCATTCGCTGAGTCCTAGGTTCGATCCCCGAACAGGTTGCACATTTGTGTGAACTCGTATGAACATGTCTGTACGACCTGTGTCTGGGTGTGTATATGTATATAAGTACGTGGGATGGCTGAAAAGTTCTGAGCCTAAGGTACTTGCGGTCGTGCTTATTGCTCTCGCTACCTGTTACGAGTTGAACGACAAGTGATTAGTATTTGAGGAATGTTCTGGGTAAATTGGGTCACTTATGTCTGACGTAATGAACTGTAAACATCACCATGTCTGAGACACCGCTGAATGTTATGAGAGTGAAGCATCGCGCCGTGATAAAATTCTAGGTACAAAAACGAAAAACGCAAAAAGATTTTTTTAAGAAATGTCTACGGTATACTAGGAATCTGGACCATCGTCTGCCACAATAAAACGTTGGGCACGACTATTTCAGCAGGGTCGAGAGCCCTTGGAAGACAACGCCTGCCCTGGGCACCCAAACACCGCCATCACGGACGAAAACATCGGAAAAGTAAAAAAAAAATTGTATTGGAAGATCGTCGAATAAAAAATATGGGAAATAGCAGAAGAGTTAGGCATCAGCAAGGAACGAACTGGAGAGATTTTGCAGTTGAGACTTCATTGGGGTTTTTAGAATCGTGCAAGGATAAATTAGATGAATTTTGTTCCCGGATCGTCACTGTAGATGAAACTTGGATTCAACATTATGAACCAGAATCGAAACAAGAGTCAACGCAATAAATAGGAACAGGAGAAAAACAGCCGAAGAATATTAAGGTGGCACCATTTATTGCGAATCAAGGAAGGAAGGAGTATTGTTAACCGACCTCCTTCCATCAAAAACCAACATGAATGCTCAATACTATGCTGCACTTTTGAAAAAAGTTCGCAAAGTAATTTTGGAAAAAAGGATGGGTAAAATCAACAAAGGAATCTTGTTTTTGAATGACAATGCGTCAGTTCACGCAGCGCGCATTACGAGAATCTGGCTTTGATGAAATAAACCATCCACCGTACAGTCCAGATCTGGCTACCAGTGACTACTTCTCATTAAAAAAAATTAATAAAGAACTTTGAAGGTGAAGATTTCATGATGATGAACAAATGAAGAGCAAATGAAGGCAAAGACGCGAAGTATTTTTTATCGGGATACCTGACTTTCACAAGCGGTGTGAGAAGTACATTCAAGTAGAGGGACTATATTGAAAAATAAATTTAATTTAGATTTTTTATCTCAAATTTTAATACCCTAGGCTCAGAACTTTTCAGCCGTCCCTCATGTATATCAGACATCAGGTTGCCATACAGCCTCTGCCTAGTTTGAGACCTGAACACCGCGTGTGAATGTTGTCCCATTTTATTAATAAGAAACTGGATGGCTGAACTTCGCTCGTAAGTAAAAAATTTATTTACTTGGTCTAACTTCAAACCAAACACTCATTGACTTAGTATTGCTTAACAACGCCATCTAATCCAAAGTAGCTTTAGTGTTGATGTGTCAGGAAAACAGTAGATGGCCCTAGTTGCCATAATGATATTGTAGCAGATTGCCATTTACTGAAAACACGGATAAAACGACGTTTTCTAAACATGAAAGATGCTAGATCGATTTATCGCCGCCGAAACCTAACCTAACCTGCAAGCTAAAAGACAATGACCAAATCACTATGGGAAGTGGCGCATTTATTGTTTTCCACGGCCATCGTTGAAACTTTGGGGTGAGCTGGGAAAAATTAACACGCAAATAATGAATTTGTTATGATTTTTTAATATAGTAAGAGTAAAAAACGTAATAATAGTCATCATGTCGTCTAAGTAAATGAAATAGTATATTTCATTACAAGTGGGGAAAGGCTGTCATTGCAAAGAGGTCCGACAAATGATGACAGTCGGAACAAGTTGCAATGACGGTTCTGCACGTGTACTGAACGACTATTTTTAATACAGTTGCGAAAAAATTAAGCAATTTAATAAAATAAACTCGCAAAGAAAATTTCTGGAAAATGGCGCCAACCGTAGAATATAAGCAGAGTTTTTTTTTCTTCACCCATTCTGGTAGGCAAAGGGCACTATGCCCATACAGCCAAGTCTTCAGTAGATTTATTTATTGATATAAAATGAAATGAAACCTAACTCATTAAATCTGATATTGAAACAATTAGTAGTTTCTTTTTAGAAATATACGTGTTTGCATAAATTATAAAAACATCTATGATTTTTTTTAGTAAAAACTTCATGGTTGGTTTTTCTTTTTAATATATACATTATTTTGACAGTTGGGAAAGAGAACACGAGTTCGGGAAAGGTAAAAAAAGCACGAGTATGTAATAGCCCACATCCCGAACGCTATACGTCCCTGCAATACGCCACTTTTTAAGCAACTGTATTAAAATGCATTTTCAAATTTACATTAAACATTAATACATATTTTGGTATTTTATGGCGCAGTCGGGTTTGGTATATATAATAAATACATATATAATAGCAAAAAGGGCCTCGTAACCTTCTCAGGCTCGGTTGTAAACAATCCTAGGCCTGTGATTGGCCGGACTCGCTGAGAGGGTTTATCCTTCTGTATCAGATTCAAATCCACGGCGGCGATGCGACAGGGATGGACATTATAATACAAAAACTTGAGTTATAAATGCTAGTCACATGTTAATAAAAACGGAATTTAATAAAAAATTTTTATCTGTATAATTCAGTTCAGACTGATGTTAGGTTATACAATCACATAATAACTTTTGCTTATTATATTATTTTACACTCAATAACTTAGGTTTGGTTGATGGCCGCGGTAAAAAGAAACTCAAGGTCATTTTGCGCCAATTTGGTCATTGGCTTTTCATGAAAATCGTCGGAGCCGTTTCCGAGATACAGATTATATTATATGATACATATATACAAGATTTGCTCACGTTGCGGTCACATTAACTCGACACATCGCTGGAATGCGGTTCCCCGCCCGCTTCCCCCCGCATTCCCTTTTCTCGCCCGGCAAGTGTCAGTACGGTCAGCATCTTTGTTACCGATACACGCGTCGATAATTTGGCTGATTTTCTTGCTAAATTCGGCTTGTTTTCTGTTTTTGTTTTGATTATTAAGTTTTTTGTTACTGATGATTGTTGAATATTAACTGTTTAACTGTGTTCAAACCAGAATAACATGGGGAAAGTTATACACAGTGAAGGGAGAAATCTCGTGTTAAAAGTGCTAAAGTTCTTCGAGAATGAGAATAAAAATAAATGTTTTTCCATGCCGGTTGGATCAGGTTGAAAAACGTACCTGTGCCGCAACTGGAATATCAAAAAGTACTCTTACTCGGATAAAAAAAGAGGCTAAAATGGCATGTGTATCATCGCCGCGTACTTCTGTCGACACTAGTCCAAGACCTAGTTCGAGCAGTATGAGTAACGATACTATAAATTTAACAAACTTAATTTTTAATCAATTTGTACTCGATCTTAATAAAGACCACTTGGCCGGTTTTTTTTGCACACCGATCAAGCGTCTAGTTAATGTGACCGCGTTGTAGTTAATGTAGCACTTAACTAGGTTTGGTTGATGGCCGCGGTAAAAAGAAACTCTAGGGCATTTTGCGCCAATTTTGGACATTGGCTTTTCATGAAAATCGTCGGAGCCGTTTCCGAGATACAGATTATATATATATATTTAAAGGTTTTAGATAATGTAGCACTCAACTGACCATTCTTACTGACGACGACGCAGGTCTTGTTATAATGGTCCAAATGATGCGCCAGTTGGAAGAGCGCCGCGCATCGGTGGACCAGCATACGTCCGTATGACGTCATCACTGGAAACTTCACTATGCATCGTCTGGAACGAATAAACATTCTAACCTATACACAATTTCGATTATTATCTACTAGCTACTGCGCTAGCTAATGGATGAAGATGCCAACTAATAAGTCGTTCCTAGGACTTTGTGTGCGATTTTACAATACAATCCCAAAACACATACGAGTAACTGAGCTCACAGAGACAAAATTCAAGTTGTCAACAAAAAATATTAAAAATCATATTATAAAGTCCGTCATATAGAAGACAAAGATGCTTAGAAATACTCCACTTCTGGCAAGCTGTCACTCTGCCACCCTTAGAATGTAATATTTGTAGTACCTAAGTAGAAACATTGTAAAAATCTTTATAAAAAGAATGGCCCCGAGTTTCTTGCTACTTCTTCTCGGTAGGCTCCATATATGTTGGAACGCGGCGGTAGTCTTTAAAGTACATTATAATGAATAATTGACGTTCATAAGTGCGTCTTTGATGAATAAATTGAACAAAAGTTTTTGACTTTTTATTTATTTATTTAATCTTAGGAAGACTATCTACTAATACAATTGATTAATACTTCTTATAGTAACACAGAGTCATTATAAGTATCCACTGATAGCGCTAAAATAGATTACTAAATTGAGCTTATAATGTAAAAGGATATTATACATAAACGATGTGATAGAATACTGATTCTACAAAAATCTACATTCACTTATATAATATTAATAATGATATGGAAGAAATGCAACAATCTATTTAAATTACTTTGTCAATTAGGAATTGTTAAGAAAATATTCGCTTAGCTGTTTCTTCATTGAAAAAATACTAGAGTGAAGTCAAGGTCAAGGTTATTCTCTCTATGCACCTCGTTGAAGGTTTTACACACACGAGATATAAAACTGTTCTGCCTATAGTTCGTTGAAACTGAAGGAAGATAAAAGAGCGGGCTTGCGCGGAAGGACCTAGAAGGTACGTAAAACTTGATCAAATTAAGCAAATCAGGACAATCAATAGATGAGGTGATAATCTTTTTCAAGAAAATTATATCAGAAATGGCACGTCGAGCATGAAGCGAAAGGAAACGATGCTTTACACATGACTTTAAGTAATCCTTCTCAGTACTTAATTGATATGGCGAATACATTTTCGCTGAATGCTTTCTAGGCGGTCTATGTAAACAGAATACATAAAGTTCCAAATTTGCGAGGCATATTCTAGGTGTCATCGTACATACGTACAACAAAGAATTTTAACAGTTTTTACGTTCATAAAATCTGATGATGCCCTCATTATGAATCCTAAAGATTTAGAAGCCTTTCTGACAATAGTGGAGATGTGATCTTGGTAGATTAATTTGGAATCATGCATCACGCCTAGATCTTTCATCACCGACACACGATTAAGAGTTTCAGCTTTAAGACGATAGTTAAAATGTAAAGGATTCTTTTTACGTGAAAACGACATAACAGTACACTTGCTTGCATTGAGCTCTAACATATTCTGAGCACAGTAGTTATCTAACCTGTTGCAACAGACTTTGATGATCATAAGTATCCAACGCCTCATATCCTCCATACCAAATGTCTTTTAAATTAGTGCATTGAGCGCGAAGAACAAACATAAAAACACACTCACAACTACTTCGTTACATCGTATAAAAACACAACTTTCGTTTTTATAATATTTTTAGTGTAAAGTGTGATACTAAAACACTGCTTTAGGACTTTTGCGGTTATACCTAGTACTCACGGGATGTAGACCACGATTAGGCAGGTTGTGAAGTTCCCGATATTTCGGCGCAGTTACATGCAACATGTTCACGGGTAGACTGAAGATGCGGGTAGATGTGAAAACAGTTCGAAGTTATTAACCCTTGAAATAGCTTAAAAATAAAAATATTTTGGCGCCAAATCGAACGGAAAAAGCGCGCGAAAATTCACTATTTAAAAAATTTGCGCGCGCCGCGAGTATTTGCAGGAGTAAAATCGTAGTAAAACAGCTATTTGTTCTATTTTATATTTGGAAACGGCGTAAATTTACACTGGTTACCCAGTTCATCTTCCTTTATTCTACTAATATGTTATCTGTTTCTTTTTAGTCAAATTATAGAGGTTAAGTCAACCGAAAAAATACATAAAAACTTGAACCGCAACAAAAAAATAACAATTGAAATAAATTCTACAAAGACCAATTTTATCTCTCAAGCATGTGTAAAAGGAGTATACATACAATCACAACGGTACAATAGACTTTGAAAACCTATACTACCTATTTTATAAATTATCCATAATAAATCCACAAATTGTCATACAAACATATACTCTAACGCTAACCAAATGGATATCAAAATCGTAGTCCCACTCGTTATCAAAACAATATGGCGGCTGCCTTTATCAAATTATGGGCATTGCTCACAAAATCATAATATAAGAGGATTATAAGCTTTTTATTAGGTTTTTACCTCGAAATGGTACTTTTTCACGAAAACAATACACTAGCACACGCACACCTGCAAAAGTTTAAGAGATATGGTATCGACGCCCATTGTTTTTCACTAGCCTACTGATAACCAAAATAATTCATATTTCTACGTATAAATGATTTCTAGGTGCTTATAGTATTAAAAAAACACCTAATAAACCGAAATGTATTCTATATTTGAACAGTTAACGTTTATGTTCAGTCGCAGCCAAAACCCATATCAGGGTTGTGACTGCGGCACACCGGTGTACCAGTGCCGCTTTATGCAATGTATAGATTTGGCCACCGGTGTACCGGTCTACCCTCTTTCTCACTCTTTTACTGCGGATACCACTGGCACTCGAACTCGATTGTAATGTGATACTAATACTATAAAGCTGAGATTAAACCACTCTGGGTGGCGCGACGTATCGCGAGCGCGACTAGCTCCATCTTTTGGTGAGTTGAAACATTACTTATATTTTATACTGGCAATTTCTACAATGTGTTTGACATTTGGGATAGAACGTTTTGGCGCCTTCGGCGTGCGGTTGTGCGATAAGCAATATTAACCATTATCGGTATCAGCGCGGTGCGAGGCGATCGCATGTGCTCTCGGGTGTAAGGATGCGATATGAGGACTGGTGGCGCACATGATACGATGTGCGCACTGACGAATGACGAATGATACGGTACAGAGACCGTAGTCGGTGAGTCAACCCAATTGTTCATTATTCTCTATTGCATCTGACCTGTATGTAACATTGAGTGATCTGAGGCAGTGGTAAAATCGCGACCATTTGTAGTAATAGCCGATGATCGGAATTATGAAGTAAAACGCGGTCACATTAACTAGACGCTTGACAAAAAAACCGGCCAAGTGGCCTTTATTAAGATCGAGTAAAAATTGATTAATAATTAAGTTTGTTAAATGAATAAAAAATATTTATTTATTTTGAAAGGTAATATACAACTACATATTCTGTGAAAATTTAAGGTGTCTACCTGTTACCGATATTGATTAGCCAAATTATCGACGCGTGTATCGGTAACAAACATGCTGACCGTACTGACACTTGCCGGGCGAGAAAAGGAAATGCGGGGGAAGCGAACGGGGACTCGCATTCCAGCGATGCGTCGAGTTAATGTGACCGCGTTGTAGATGCACGTTTTGCGCATTCTACTCACGCCGAAGGCGCCAAAAAACGTTCTATCTCAAATGTCAAACACATTGTAGAAATTGCCAGTATAAAATATAAGTAATGTTTCAACTCACCAAAAGATGGAGCTAGTCGCGCTCGCGATACGTCACGACACTGGGTTTGTTTGAAAGCGCTAATCTCATGAACTACTTTATGTGTGCGTGTGTTCATGCCGTGTGACAGATCTCACCTGTCAAAAGAAAAGCAGTGATAATATCGCCAAGAGCCGAGTTGACTCCACTTTGTAATCAGGGAGAGTAACGGCTGCCTTTCAAATGTCAAATAAGAAGAAGAAGTTAGTTTCATCCACTCACCCGTTATCATTGACGAAACAATGAAGTTCCCTCTCTATCTTGAGTAGCGTGGAGCGATCGCGAGCGTTTTTGTTCAACGTCTCCTTTATGAACGCCACCAACTCCGGACCGTACGGTTCGAAGTTCTCATCTGTTGATCAGATAATCCATTATTCATATAGACGTCAACAAATTATAATAAGTACCTGAATGAGCGATCTTTGCTTGTACGTAAACAATTGACTTCTTGGTCCAACCTCAAACCAAACACTCATTGGCTTAGTGTTGCTTAACAACGCCATCTATTGTCAAGTAGCTTTAGTGTTGCTGTGTCGGTAAAACAGAAGATGGTCTCCACTCCAAAACCCATCATGAGCGAGTCATCTTAATAACCAAAGGTCAAAGTAGCTTAACCTAGTGAGCTCCCGACTATCATCTCATTTGCAAACCAGAGTTGCAAAAACCCCGCAAAAAAACAAGTTACTGTCGCTTTTTCGTTGATATTACCGATCTGGTATCTTTCAAATGATAATTTGTTATGTAAAAAAAATTTCCAGGTCCTTTACAGCATCAAAAAAACAAAACATTAGCTGTAATCTATTGTATATTTGAATAGATAACATTTTTAATTGGATTCTTATTTGATTTGGCCTTTAGGCATATAGCATAAGGCGGCTTTACGGAATGTTTTTTGGCATCCAGGTATGCCAAGGCAGCTTGACGGGTTAATACCTAAAACGCATAATATCTGATTTGTATATTACCTAAAAAGACCTGAAATGCGTTAGGTCTGCTTTGCTAATTACCTCAATCTTAATATGGCTAAGTAGCTGTATGCCTAAAATGCATAATTACAGTTTATCAAATTACCCACACCGCATTATGTCTTAGGAGTCGTCCAATACCTGGTGAGGTTTAGATTTACCTGTTTTTCGATTGATAATAGGAGTATTTGAAAAACAGTTGAATGATCGTAAAACTGCAGCTTTAGTACAGTATAGGAAACATGAGTTGTAATATGTAAGGGAATTTGACTATAAAGGCAAATTGGGTTTTAGACACTGTACAACTTAGGTTAACTGAGTTTAAAGTATATTGACGTTCAAGCATTTTGCGTCTTAGGTATTTAAAAACTTAAGACAATATGAGATTAATGTATTTAGCTTATCGGGCTTTAGAGACATTGGTGTTAGGCATGTTGCTACAAAGGCTAAAAGCGTTTTAGATGACTCGCTCATGAGGGTCCAAAACCTTTCCCACCCATCGGCTATCTGCTGCCTTATTGTCTATCTTTACGGAGACTGGGAATGGGCTTCATTTTTACATTTGAATCCCATTCTGGGCAACCCTGCAAGTCTATTGACTGGAACCATCAATGGGAATGAGAATGAAGTGACATTTCATTCTCATTCAAGTTAGACAATAAGGCGGCTGTTCTGCGTGCTATGTGCCCTGCCCACTGCCACTTCAACTGGCTAATCTTGTGAGCTATGTCGGTGACTTTCGTTCTTCTACGGTCTCCTCATTTCTGATTCGATCACGTAGAGAAACCCCGAGCATAGTCCTCTCCATAGCTCGTTGTGCGACTTTGAGCTTATCTATAAGGCCCATAGTAAGAGACCACGTTTCAGTGCCATAAGTCATCACTGGTAACAAAATATGTATTCAAATTATATTCTTACCTGAATAGGTTCTACATAATGATATACTCTTTGGTTTGTCTTTGCGTTCTGCACACCTGAAATACAAACATACATATAAAAATACAATATATAAACATTTTTAATTTTTACCAACAAAAATGACATCCTTTGACGGGACTCGAACCCGTATATCCAGACTGACCGCGTCAGGCGCCAAGACCAAGCCTCCGAGGGTTTTATAGTTCGTATGGGCACAGAGCGCCATCTATCGGATCACTTTGACACTAAATAAACTTTTGGCTTGATATTTATCTATATACATATATATAAAACAAAGTCATGTTAGTTAAACCATTTATAACCCAAGAACGGCTGGACTAATTTTTATGATGTTTGTGTTTTTCGATTTGTCATTATCTCGAGGAAGGACAAAGGATACTTTTCATCATCATTATCATCGATCACCACGCGGGTGAAACCGCGGGGCGCAGCTTGTTTTATATATCTATTATATTTTATAATTTACTAGCGATTGCCCGCAGCTTCATTCGCTTAGTAGGCTCGGCCTTCGGCCTCGCCATAACCTCCCATTTATCCTTTTTTTTATTCCAAGAACCTTTTAAGAAGTATTAGGAAACATATAAAAAAGAAATGAATGAAATCGGTAATGCCGTTCTCAACTTATAGCGTGACCAGGAAATAAGGGGTTCGTTTTTATATGTACCTATAGATATATTACCTACATGTGATTCGAAAAGAAGATTGGCGGGAAAATACCCAAGAATGGTTATCTCATAACAGTTTTAGAAATTGCCATATAAAGTTTTAGTAATATACATAAAAATAGACTTTTGTTATATTGACTGACTTAATTTTTAACGACTTGAATAAATATTTCACTTGATGCAACTATAAGTATTAATATTAAATAACTTAAGGAATGGCAAATGTACAAACTTACGAAACCACTCATAAAGAAAAAAATATTTTTACCGGCAATAGTATTGGTCGTCTGAGTCGAGGCTGCCCGACGTTGATTTCTTTATGTCGTTTGTTGTACCTGTAATTAATAGTCAATTGTACAACTAGAGCATGAAACAATCCATTTTTCCAAAACTGGCCTCAGGCTGAAGTTGAGGAATAAATGGGTTTTATGGACTATCTGTACGCTCGGGTTTTCACTTTAAATTCGAGGAAATTAAACAATAGTAAGTAATAATATAATAATAAAAGTAAGTATTTTTATTATTTACTTTGGATACATGTGCTTGAGCCAATTTAAAGACAGAAACCATGAACAAACAGAAGAAACAAAGAATGTTACCAAGAAATTCGGCAAAAGTTACGTATGGGTCTTTAATAATACCCTAATCTATGGGTATTATTGAAGACCTAGTCAAACTAGCAGCGAGGATTTAAAAAAAAATACTCATTTTTAAGACCTTGTGTTTAAAAAGACTTTTAGGCACTAGAGGTTTCAAAGGCCGGCAACGCATCCTCGAGGCCTTTGGTATTGCGGTTGTCTGTGGGCGATGGTGATCACTTACCATTAGGTGATTCGCCCGCTTTTTTGCCAACCTATCCCATAAAAAAACCATAAAAGCCGTTTTATTCCGTCCACTAACATAAAGCATAAACAGGAACTTTACGAGAATGTGAAAATATGTGAGATGATAATGATGCTTTGTGAGGGAAGAATATTCCTACCGGGGCCGGGATGCGAAAGGAAAGAGGCGAGGTACCTCGATTTATCAGGCGGTAGGCTTATTGGGTTTTACCGCCTGAATGCATTCTGCTGCGAAGCACTTGTGCACGAGCATTACTGTGTCAGGGTGCAACACTTGTAATATACGCGTATTCACCATCTCCACTTCACTTTTTATATATCACGAATTGGATATAATCTCATTATATGATCAGGAATTCTCGCCTTTTCGTTCTTCCCTTGACTATTCTCTAACAATGCCTAATTTTTTCCTAATTTTTAAATTTGACGCATTGCTGGCCAAACTAGGATTCATACAAAATACAGAAAGGTTTAACCCTTAATAGGGCATGGTAAAACTAAGTGTGTTAGAGGAACTTTCAGAGCAAAAACGACTCTATAAATGTATACAGATGTAGGATTGTATCTAAGGAAACCTATATCTATTTTCAGTTTTTCAGGAAAACATGTGGGAAAATAATTCCTCCTGCCCCTTTCAAACATCATCTTCAAGTGATAAGTGGGAAATTATTTTCCTACTGGTGGGAAATATATTTCATACACATATTATATAGTAGAAAAAAAAGCAGTCACAATTATTTATAATGACTAATAAAACACAATAATGAACGTTAAATTGTTTTATTCACTGTTGTGGAAATTATAAAAACAAGGAGCAGCACACAACGGCACTTTACAAATTTTACAGATGTATTTAGTCCTTTGTTCTTTTTCCCGGGTACTGCACATCCTGCATCTTCTAAACTTCGCCAATTCAGGCATGTGCGAGCCAACATCTGATCTTCGAACTTCTTCAGGTACTGAGTTTATACCACCCTTTTTGGTCTTGAAGACTGGTGCTTGGCTTTTTCTAGATGAAAAATTGTTGATAAGGCCCCTGCCTAAACGCAAGCGAAATTCTTTGTGTGTATTTCTCCTGGCTGAATGAGACGTCATGTATACAATATATGCATTTATGACTGCAGCTTCAATCAAGAACCAAAAAAGACGGTGCCAATTCTTACGAGATTTGCGACCGAGAGGGTATGACGCCCTATAGTGATCGAAATGATCGACTCCCCCCATATATTCGGTATATTTTTTTATAGCAAGTGGGCAGTACATTTGCTTTTTGTTGCCATCTTTCTGTTTTCTGTCTACTAATTCCACTGCTCGTGGATCAAATGCAGTGCTAGCTACAAAAACATCCTTGGTATCCTTCCATTTCACAACTGAGGTTGGTGCATCAAACTGGTAGGTAAATTCTCCAGGTCTCAAGATTGTTTCAGTCTTTCTTTCTCTGCTTAAATTATTCGTTGGTCAAAATCCACCGCATAGAAGTCAGATGCAAATGAGCCAAATATTTCATCATCAAGGTCTTCATCCTCCGATGAACATAGCAAGGCAGATAATTGTGTGAATTCAATTTCAGAGTCTCGAAGATTTTTCTGAAAGAAAAAATACCAAAGAAGTAAATAAAACAAAGTAATATCACTATCATACAGGTAGGTACAAAAAATTACGGAAACAGTTTTCCCACAACAATATTACAATATACAACATAAACGGGCAACAAGCAAATATTTCCCACACACTTTCAACACATATAATTCAGCAATTATTTGTTTTCTTGACTAATAAAATACACAATAAGGTGAGCTAACTCAAAATCTAATGAAAATAATCGGAAATAACCACTTACCGGATTTTTTTTCGACATTATCACAATTACTATTCATAACCACTCGAAAAACAGCAATCCGTTGAAATTTTTTCCACACAATGAATATGACATTTCTTTTTTTTTTGTTGCGTTCCGTTTAACGATGTGTTTTTTGGCTTGAGCCATAGACTACATATCAAAAAATATTTTGACAGTGACATTTTGAGGGAACAGTTATCATATTGACCATTTACAACACAAAACGTAGTGTGGGAATATTGTTCCTCTTGCCCAATTAAGGGTTAAGGCGCTGTGCCCACCTAAGCAACGTGACAGTAACGTGATTATCCTCTGGCATGTGGCATGACTCTGGCACAACATTCGATGGACCCACCAGAGTGACATGCCAGCAACATGTCAGAGTACAACTATGTCGTCGTCTGATGAAAATCATGATGCTCTTGCTTATGCATAAATTTTAAATAAGTATCGAAAATGGACGAAGACGTTTCTGGTGGCACAGATTTAGGGAAGCAAGAATAAATGAATAAATTTTACATTGAATGGTAGATCTTCCTTCATTTTGCTAACAAGCCACTACAAGTTTCGTGTCACGCGTCACTTCATTGCGTTACTTTTAGCACGTTGAGTGGCACCTCAGGTCGTGTCACGCTACGCCACGTGAATGGGCGCTTCTCCATACAATTACTTTGAATGTTTGTGCTCGTGGCAAGTTACATGTCAGATCACTTGCCTGATCACGTGTCACGTTGCTTGGCACAGCGCCTAATGTGTATGGATGTGATGTGTAACATTTTTGAGTACATTACACACTGCAGCAAGTGAAATTACTGGAAGGAGTTCACAACCCTAAGATAAGCACCAGGGTTCCATGTGTCGCAAGAGGCATGAAAACTGTGAAGCAGTAGTGTGCAAACATTACTGTGTTGCGGTTTGAAGGGCAACGTTTCCAGTAAAACTACAGGGCAAGAAATTTAACATCTTATACTCGTATCTCAGAGTGACTAGAGCTTTGCGAAGTTTCATATTATCAATGGCATTGAACTGGTATGGACAAGCGCGATGCTCAGACAAACGACTCGCTCGTCTTCGCACTAACAGCCGCTACCAATAATCTATCTATCCACAGTTTTCCTTACTGCGGATAGAAATTTGACATAACGTCCACATACAAATAGTATCAAATATCTATCTCTAGTAGGGAAACCGTCGATAGATAAATTATTGACACCGGCCGTAAGTTTCATAAAGAAGACTAGTAAGTACTTATGTGTATTATTTCTTTTAATAACTTACCATTCTGCTCAGTATCCGAACAATCTGGACAGTCGTCGGAGCAGACAATGCCGGAGTCTTGTTTGGTCGGACAGTTGTGTTTACGTCGTCGTCCCCTGGAAACAAACACGCGTTCAAAATGTCACTTCGTGCGGAAATCTCTTCGGCAAGACCAAAATCTTTCCTTTGGTCCTTCGAGCCGGATCAAATGTATACGGGCTCGGTATTTTAGTACCTCACTCGTACGAGGATAACAGTGAGACCTACCACCCTAAGCTAAGTTCCTGACTTGACTAAAACCCTAGGTTAAGGAATATATATCTATACAACATATATATAGATATAATTAAAGATAAGTTTGAGATTCATGTTACCATGCGACTACTCATAACTGATCCTCCACTTATTACTTTGAAAACTCAGCCACCGCATCATCATGTAACTTATATGTAAAAATAGGTCAGGTACATTTAAAGACATGATACATAATATACATAGGTATGTGTTTGTGTGTTTATATATTTGTTGATTTTTTTAAATATATCGATCTTTTATCCCCAAAACATCAAACCTAGACAAACTATGAGGCTGTAACCAAAGAAAAGCTGAGTCTGTCCTTTCGGATTTCCTACGTTTGTAACAGACAGAAAGGCAACAGGTGGATGGTTAGAAGGGTTAAGGGTTTCTCACAACAGTCAAGCAGGCTCACTGGTACCTGACAGCTTGGGGGATTCCCAATCCTACGTGAGGGGAAATAGTGTGGTGGAATTGTATAGGTGGAGAGGGAAGGAAGCCTCCAGAGTGTAGCTCTAGCCGGTGCTAAGTAGCTGGTTGGTAGCACCCAGAGTGTAGCCCTGGCAGTGCGAAAGGCAGTAAGCACCATATAAAAGACAATGAGTCACTGTAATGTGTTATTTACGGAATATAACTGTTAAATGCAAAGACATTCAACAACTCTGTGCACAAGAATCAATATTCACAATATGAACAGTACCTGCCCATATATATATACACTGGTCTTAGTTATTTATTTTATTTTTATTTTATTTATTTGAACCCCAACATAATGTACACTGTTTCTTACAATAGATTATATGCTAACTTAACAAATATAAATACTAAATACTAAATAATAAAAAATAAAAATACTAAATGCCATTACAATTAAAGGGGAAGACAACATGCAACAAATTTGCGAGCAAACAGGGGATTTAGCGCTACTATATTATATTATAAAATATTGTGAAAAGTGGTACAAATATAGATAGTTATAACATTTAAATACCTTACATATAATGTTGTACAATAAACAATCAGAGAGAGATTTTATTGTCGATTTAAATCCGCAAAGGCTTCCATTAAAAAGATAGATGGAATGGTTTTTCGAAAAGTCTGTGTACTGTTTTATCATTCTATTGAGTGGCGCATTTTGGCCAAGATTTGATTTTGTTCTAGTAACAACGAGCAAGTTAAAATTTGATACTCTCATTGATGTCGTAGGTGCAGAGAAATCTAGACAGGAGAGCAAATCAGGGCAGTCTAATAAACCATTTGCAAGTTTAAAAAGAAACGATAGGTCCAGCATATGTCTTCGATCCGAAAGGGAACTCATTTGAAAGTACTTTAACCTTTCTGTGTAGCTCGGGATACATTTGGCTAAATTACAAAAATATGCTAGATGCCACAGAAATCGTTTCTGAACTCTTTCAAGTCGCTCAATATAAATTTTGTAAAAAGGATTCCAGGTAACACTGCAGTATTCTAAACTACTACGAACTAAGGAGTTATAAAGTAAAATTTTTGTTCTAGGATTCTTAAAATGCTTACAGTTCCGCAATACAAAGCCAAGGCACTTGAACGCGTTTGAACAGATATTGTTAATGTGTATGTTAAATCTAAGCTTCTCATCTAGGACAACGCCTAGATCTTTTATATTATTCACTACTGCCAAATCCTCGTTATTAATTTTATATGTATTACAGAGTCGCTTCTGTTTTCTCGTAAACTGTATGGAGTATCATTTGGATGCATTAAGGTTCATTCCGTTGTAATCACACCATGTAGTGAGGCAGTTAAGGTCAGCCTGTAATAGTTCAGCGTCATAAGGGTTGTTAATGGCTTTAAAAAATTCAGATCATCCGCAAATAGATAAAATTTAGAGTTTTGAAAGCAGTGGTCGATGTCATTGATAAACATATTGAAAAATAACGGTCCCAAATGAGATCCTTGTACAACTCCAGAAACAATGTCAAATGGATCAGATGAGAAACCACTAGCCACTACAACAGATTTTCTATTTGTTAAGTATGATTTACACCAACTCAACGTTGGTTCAGCAATTCCATACATAGAAAGCTTTTTCAGAAGCAATCGATGGTTCATGTTATATAACAGTATTGTTTTATTTTAAGATGTAAATCAAGAGTACATCTATCTATTTACCTGCAATGTGGACACGCAGCACACGTCCCACAAACGCACGCGACACGCGGATTGTTGGACAACAGGTCGCGCGACTCACGGCTGTCGCACCACCGCCGCGGACGACCCCGCGTCGACCAGCCTGGCTCCGATTCCCACCCCCCAGACGTTATCTGGAAACGGAGATGAGCAAGATTCCTATATATTAGACCCTTTTTAAGTATGTCGCAAGGCTTTATGTGACAAGCGATTTTTGGGTGGACCTACGCTGGCTACGCTTGCTGGTTCGTGGTCTCCAGTCCAGAACCTAACGGCCCCATCGGCCATCTGTTCTGCGTGCTATGTGTACTGCCCACTGCCACTTTAACTGGCTAATCTTCTGGGGTATGTCGGTGACTTTAGTTCGTCTACGGATCTCTTCATTTCTGATTCGATCACGTAGAGAAACCCCAAGCTTAGCCCTCTTCATAGTTCGTGGGTGTACACGTCGCATCTGCCCTGACGCGTCTTCGTACGATCTTGTAATCAGTATGATGCTATAAGGGGAACCTGGTTTTTTGTCCGCTATTGCATGAAACCTTTGAATCCTAAAACTCGACACTGGCAGGGAAACTTTATGCAACGTTAAAAAACAATAATAAGAAGAAATACGAAATGCTTAAAATGTATGTCGACCTGTATCTCTACACGTTGAGTGCATTTGCTATCGCCACAGTCAAACACTTCGTTATCATGACTAGAGTCGGACGCTCGGGCGGCGTTGACGAGCACGTCAGTGTTATTGTTGACTATGACGGCCACGTTATGGTTGGAGTCTTCGGATCGCACGGACGGGGAGACGGTGCGAGGCGGGGAGGTTGACTCGCGTATCGCCTGGCTTCGGACAAGTTGTTTGGATTTGAAGCTCTGTAATCATGAGAAAAGCTATCGATAATTAACTTCTTAAACTACTATTAAATTATAATTTATTGCAGTAAAACCAACGTACATTATATCAAGCCATATTATCTTAATTTAAATTTACGAATAAAAATTGTTATCATTGACTAGGCCTACGATTGAACAACGTACACAAATCGGGCAACCAATCTGAATGCCAATGCATTTAAATGATTACAAATCAAGTCTTACTTAAACCATTAACTTAGAGCATCACAGAGAAGTCGTACTCTAGTATTTCAGTATTAACATAGTCAAATCAGAATGAGAGTTGCACAAGGTCACACGTTTGGTCCCTTATTTTAAATTTAATTAAAATAGATATATTTACCCTATTTCTGTTTAGCTGACTTCCATCTTCGGTGATCGTGCTTTTTTCTACCTCTGATTTCTCCATTTTAAGCTGATATCCTGAAAGTAAAAAAAAGACAGATAAATCTTCGATTCGAATCGAAGTATGTCATGTTTTAGAGTAGATTGAATTCAGATCTTAATCATTCTAGCAAATATTTTTTCGGTGGTAACGTTTGAATAGTTAAACCATTGGACCAATGCTGAGCCATGATGCTAAGGTGCAACGGAATAATGCATTTGCACAGCATGGTTTTGAGGTGGATGATTCTAGTAAAGACTCAAGTGTCTTTATGCAAGAAGAATTTTGGAAAGGATAAAAATTTAAATAGGCATAAAACTTGTACTACCATTTCTCTTTGAAAATACGTTTTGGTGGTAGAGACCCTACCCACGTTGAAACCCTATGGGTTACAGCCGTATGGGCCGGCACGACCGGGGAAGGACCACATAACACAGACGTGAAGTAATATAGCTTGCTATTGCGTTTCAGTCAGTTGTGGGAGGTTCCCGAGGCCCGATCCCCCTACCCCTTTCCCATCCCCTCTCCACTCTCACCCCTTCAATTTCTTCCTCAAAGGTCGGCAACGGATCCTCGAGACATTTGGTATTGCGGATGTCCGAGGGCGACGTTATCACTTAAAATCAGGTGAGCCGCGTGCTCGTTTGCCAACCTACCCCATAAAAAAAACAAAAGATCATGAACAGTGAAGTATTTACTTACTTACCTAATTTATTTTGGCGAAAAAATCTTCCAAAACGTCGTTCTTCTACTCTTAAGGGAAATTATCTTACAATAGATTTAGGAGATTTGGACCAATCGCGGTGTCTACAACTACTAACAAGAAGGCAACTATTTATTATAATACTACTTTGTTTAATAATCTCTCATCCAAAAAACCTATTAAAGCCTCGTTCGAAATTGAAAATATATTAAAATTTCTTGCGTTTTTTTTTAATGCTATTAATTGTCGTAGAGTTTGGAACACAACGGTTTAACGCTCGTAAGCTCGATAATTTTCTTTTTGATTTTTAGATTTTTTATTGCGGTTGGTTTTTTCTGCGTCTGCGTGCGTGGACGGCGAGTGACGGAGTGCATTTTTTTATTTATTAGTTAGTCGAACGCGGATGAAATTGGGGCTTAAATCTTGGGCTTGGTCTGTAGTCTCTTCATTGTGACGGTCCCCATGAATCTGAAACAAGGAGAGATTCAATATTAGATTTTCTTAAGAAACACGAGTCTAAAGCGTTGGAAATGGACATCACTTTAGTTTGATCCCACTAATATTATAAATGTGAAAGTTTGGATGGATGTATGTTTGTGACTCTTTCACGCTCAAACGGTAGGGCCAATTTTGATGAAACTTGTTATGGAGGTAGATGAGGCACTGGATTAACACATAGTATACTTTTCATCATCATCCATCACCACGCGGGTGTAAGCGCAGTGCGCAGCTAGTAATCAAATAAGACAAAAGTTAGAAAAATATAGGGTTAACTAATAATAATAATAAAAAAATCCGCAGGGGCGGCTTTGTGGCGAGCCGTCGGTGAGTGGCGACACCGTGGACTCTGATTCTCCCTGGGGCTAAATGAGACCCCTGACCCCCGGCTTGGCTTAATTGGCCGTCTGGGGGTGGAGACGCAAGAGCAAGTAACAAAAAGCTCCAAGAGTGGAAGTGTTAAAGGGCATAACGCCGGTAGTAGCGCTCTAGTGAAACCGCAGCACACCTCTCGACACCCTTTAGCCAGCCACACCAACGTTGCCCTTTCTGTCACCATTCATGGTGGCCTTTATGGGGGGCCCGTTTAGTGGGTGGCAAGTCACCACCTGCCCAAACATTTTAAAATGGGACTGAATTTGGCAGGTGCCGTAGTCTCTTCCATAGCCCACTATATTTTTATCACTAATAAAATCATTTCAATAGCCTTGTCATTTTACCCATTTTTATAATAGATATACCATGTCACCATCCATCCAAAAGTTTCTGGTTTTTTTTATACTACTTTGTATTTTTTATACTGTAGCCAAAGTGTTGGCTACAGCCCCACTTATGCCTTTGTAAAGGACCGGATGAAATCCGTGATTTATTTTGAATAAAAGGAATAATAATAATAATAAAACCTTTATTCAAACAATTGTACAATGTTATTTCATACATTATAATGGGGCTAGAAAACATGAGCAAATTTGTGCAGGAGTATCTGCTGCTGAACTAGGTTCATCACCCGTGTTTCAGCATACAGCGCTCTTTCCGCAGCGTTGGACTACTGCTAGCCATTTTGGTACAATACTAATCTTAAGAATTTAGAATTAATCTTAGGTCCTAATATTACATATAAAGATGATGCTAGTGTTTGTGTGTGTTTATGTGTGTGTGAGTGAGTGTATGTGTGTGTATGTATGTGTTGTACATCCCAAGTAAACTAGTTAGGTGATTACTGTAAGAAGTTCTTCAGTATCGTCATAAGATAAAGTTTTTAGCCATTTAGTCACTACAATTTTGACATCCGATTTAACCAACGGATAAATGTTCAAAATTTTATTAAGCTTGTTTTATAAATAAGGCCCTAAAAACAAATAAAACCTGTTTGCAAACAGGTACTAAAATGATGAGGTTGATTGCACACCAAGTATTTTCTTTTTTTTGTTAAATGTGTAGGCTCATAATGCAAAAAACTGTGTTGTTTCAAAATTATACTATATATAAAAAGTTGGCGCACAGGGGCCTTACTATGAGCTCTTAAAGCAGGACTTCTAGACAACTGCCCTGTTTATTCGTACCATGACAGCTTTAAAGCAGGCCTGCCCAGGCCTACTATTCAAGAACCGCAGAAAAACCGTTCACCTGTTTTTTTCGTATGGACTCTCGTTAACATGTCGCTCAAAATCCACTCAGTTTATTAGCTTACAAACGTCTAGGGGTGTGCAATGTTGATTTTAGCAAATTGTTAAAATTCCAGAGACAATATTATCCGTTCACCTTTGAGAAAACAATATTCAAACAGTTCACCTAAATGAGCGTCATGGTATGATTTCATTCAAAACTGTTTATGACAGGTTTAAGAACTGTACGGAACTTGCATGGTTTTTACGAAGCTGATAGTAAGGCCCCAGTAAGCACGTCACGTCACAATACTGATACAGTGATGTAGTGGGGAATAAATAACTTGCTAACGAGCTTCTTTAACCGAAGGATACACGACAAAAGGACACTTTTAATCACCTCCATGATTACCTAGAGTTCTTTGTATGCATTATTTTTCAACTATGGTATCTGTAGTCTGCGATTTAATTTACTATAACTAAAATCCTACTAATATAATGGTTCTTATTCGTTTTGGCGACGATGAGGCCTACATTGATGTCCCGCTTAAGAGGGATCCCAATAATCTATCTATCCATAGTTTTCCTTACTACCGATAGAAATTTGACATAACGTCCATACAAACGTATACACAATATGCATGTAATAGTTCTAAGTATAGCTAAAAATAATTATTTAAAGGAAGAAAAATTAAATAAAACATTGGAATCACTATGTGCTAAATTTCCTAAATGTTCATTTTTAAATATTAATAGAGAATCATTGTCAATAAAGAATAACAGAGTAAAAAGAAGTAGAATTTGTAAAAAAATCAATGCAACTATTGACCAAATAGACTATGACTTTAAATTTTTGAATTTTAAAAATAAAAATAATGTAATAAAAGGCAAAATTCAGTTGAACAATATCGCAAAGCGAGGCACTATAGATTATTATTTTAAAAAAAATAGCACACTTCCACTAAGGCGTACGGGTTCTGTGTGTAATGAGAAACGAAAATTGTGTAAAACTAGCATTAAAGACTATTTTCCCGTAATAAAATGTAATGAGAATAATAAGACATCGAATAACAGCACATCTAGAGTTTTAAATAGCAAACAGTTTTTTCGTAAATAAAAATAATACAATTTTTAATCAGAACATAGCAAGTGCTCTAGCCAAACAGGACATGTTAGAATTAACTCTAATAGATTTAAAACAAATGAACAGGGAACCTGACGTCATCTGTCTGTCTGAGACATTTTTGAAGTCAGGATCGCAACATATGTTTAGATTAGTAAACTATGAGCTGGCCACAGACTTTTCAAGGAATTGTAAAAGAGGTGGTGTATGCATTCTAGTCAAGAAAGGTATGGCATATAAAGAACTAGTTTCCATTAAAGACCTAGCGATAGAGAAAACTTTTGAATGCTGTGGTATTGAACTCTCAAGCTGTAAGGTAAAAATCGTCAGTATTTATAGAATTCCAAAATCAAATACCATTGACATGGATATTTTCTATCAAAAACTAGATTTGCTATTGTATCGTGTACTCAAAAATAATAAAAATAAATTAATTTTGACTGGAGACTTAAATATCGACATACTAAAATCAAATAACTTTACACAGAATTTAAAAAATATATTTAATAATTACAATATGAAAATACATATAACGGAACCTACCAGACGAAAGGGATGCTTAGATCTTATAATTAGTAATATAGATGATGCAATTGGAAATGTATATCCTCTCGGCCTTTCGGATCACGAAACAGGACAATTTTTAAGCTTCCAGCAAAATAAAATGATAGAACCAATTAACACATGGTATATTCAGAAGAAAAACTTTTCAAATAGTAACCTCAAAACTTTTAAAAGACTTGTCTGTAGTATATTATTTGAAGAAATTTTTGAGATAAGAGATCACAATTTAGCATTTAAAACTTTTCAAGAATCGCTAATAGTGTTGATGTCATTATGTTTTCCAACACGTAAAATTAAAATGCAAACTATACAAAAAGTAAAGTGGCTCACAAAAGGTTTAAGAATAAGTTGCAGAAATAAGAGAATGTTACGATTAAAATACTACAAAGATAAATCAACAGAGTCCAAAATTAGGTATAAAAACTATTCAAGCATTTTAAAAAAATGCATATTTTCTGCACAACGAACAAAAAATAATGAAACATTAAAAAAATCCAAAAATGTTTGTAAAACTTCATGGAATTTAATCAAAGGAATCTCTCCATGTCCTCCCCAGCTTATTAAAACGATAAAAACAGATGAACAAAAAACATTATCAGAACCGATAGAAATTGCAAACTCTTTTAACAATTATTTTATCGATTACGAGAGTAAAAACAATGATAATGAAATTAGCTGTTATGATATTAAAACGAGGAGTATTTCAGGCTCCATTTTTCTAAGCCCAATATCAGAATCAGAAGTTAAAAATATCATTACAAGCCTTAGAAACACAAACGCTGTTGGAGAAGATGGTATCACCACCAAATTAATTAAATATTGTAAGGACGAACTTAGTGGAATTCTGACTCATTTAATAAACCTGTCTTTTGAACAAGGATCATTTCCTGATAGCCTGAAAACAACAATCATAAGGCCGGTATATAAAAAAGGTGAAAGAGATAATCTAGCAAACTATAGACCAATTGCCCTTATACCCGTACTGTCCAAAGTCTATGAAAAAGCAATGTATAAACAACTATACGACTTCACTTTAAAACACAATATTATCAAACAAGAACAGAATGGGTTTCAAAAAAACAAGTCTACAACACTAGCAGCTTTTAATCTAGTCAATAACATAATTGAAAATATTGACAGAAAACTTATAACGACAGTGTTGTTTTTCGACATGACAAAAGCATTTGACTTTGTCTCACATAGATTGCTATTAAATAAATTATACATGTATGGTATCAGGGGTAAAGCAAATGAATGGATTGAATCATATCTTCAACATAGACAGCAATGTGTCGAAATAATTAGTATAGATTGTAGGAAAACGATTTGCAGTAATAAATCAGAATTTAAAATAAATCAATATGGCGTCCCTCAAGGTAGCGTTTTAGGACCGTTATTATTCTTATTATATATTAATGACATTGCCAGCTATATTTCGTTTAAGTCTGTTTTATTTGCAGATGACATTTCAATAGTAGTTACAACAACCAAAAATTGCAACTTTTTAGATAATCACATACTTGACATTAATAATACAATAAATTCGGTAGTAAGATGGCTTAACATGAATAATTTAAAAATAAATCTTTCGAAAACTAATTTTATGAATTTTAATAATCTTAACTTGCAAATACAATTTAATGGACATACTATTGAAGGGCCTAGTCAGGTTTCCTTTTTAGGACTAATTTTAGACAAAAAATTAAATTGGAAAATGCAGATAGAGAAAATATGTAAGAAAACAAACAGCTATGTATATGTACTGAAACGTTTACGTAAAACATCCAGCAAAGATACTGCACTAATGGCATATCATGGATATATTGGGTCACTTTTAAGGTATGGATTAATTGTTTGGGGACGCAGTACAAATTTTATAAAGGCATTTACTGCCCAAAAGAAATGTATTCGCGCTATTTGTGGCGCAGTACCGTATGAGTCGTGCAGACCGCTCTTTCAGATACTAAAAATATTACCCCTACCATGCCAATACATTTACGAAATATCATGTTTTGTAAGGCAGCACAGCTATATGTTCACAAAAGCGAGAGAAATATTCCCCCGAAACACAAGGAATAGAGACAGGCTAGTAAACAGTTACCTTTCGAGAACAGCACTTTATCAAAAAAGCAGTTATTCGATGTCAATAAAAATTTTCAATAAATTACCTCAGTTCCTAAAGGTATTACCTTTTGCCAAATTTAAGAAAGAGTTACAAGCGTGGTTGTTACAGCATAGTTTTTACTCTTTACAAGATTTTTTTAGCATAGTGGAATAAGGTTTAATTTTTAGTTTTAATTAAGTTTTTGCATGCCATTAGCTTGGTGAAATGTGTAAGGTCTATTTTGTTTATTTATCACCTAAAATTTGTGTACTCACATTTCAAGCAAATAAAGAATATTCTATTCTATTCTATTCTATTCAAATAGTGTAAATATATATCTCTAGTAGGGTAAACCGCCGATAGATAGATTATTGGGATCGGTCGTTAGGGTGTTTTATGCATTCCTCAGCCTGCATTTACTCAAGCAGGCCTTTAACTCCTTTACTTAGCGGATGGATAGGATACTTTTCATCATCATATCATCTTCATCATTCATCACCACGGTGTAACTGCGGGGCGCAGCATCAACTGTACATCACACGCGGGTGAAGACATTTTCTAATTTTCTTTGTCATTATATTTATTTTTCGGGATAAAAGCTAGTGTGTTCATCCTGAACATTTGGTATCTAATCTACGTACCAAGTTTCACCCAAATTAGTAAAGCCGTTTCTATGTAAGTGAAGTAACAGAGTCAACACACATACTCACCAACAAACTTATGAATTACGTACTAACATTAATAACAATGTGATATATAATTAGTGTCCATGTAAATATAAAAAAAGAGGAATAATCTAATCAGCGATTGGCATTTTTAACAAGCTATACGTCCTTGAACATAAGTCCATGCTTCGTTATCTATTTACGTATAAAACAGGGAAAATGTGCTTTTACTATTACATTATTTGGATAAACAGAATATTCTCATGGCGAGAGGTAGGCTTCGATTGTGTAATCTATACATACTCGCATATATGTACAGCCGTGGGATTCTCTAATGATTCATTCTAGCGCTCGTCGACGAGCTCACCGATGGGCGTTTTCACAAACGATAACTGCACGATATCGTCGGACTGCTAGTTTGATACAACCACTACTAAATAATAATAATAATAATAAACAATAATAATAAATAATAAGCGAGCCGTCGGTAAGTGGCGACACCGTGGACCCTGATTCTCCCTGGGGCTAAATGAGACCCCTGATCCCCGGCTTGCCTTAATTGGTCTTCTGGGGGTGGAGACGCAAGAGCAAGTAACAAAAAGCTCCAAGGGTGGAAGTGTTAAAGGGCATAACGCCGGTAGTAGCGCTCTAGTGAAACCGCAGCACACCTCTCAACACCCTTCAGATATCCACACCAACGTTGCCCCTTTTGTCACCATTGATGGTGGCTCTTATGGGGGGCCCGTTTAGTGGGTGGCAAGCCACCACCTGCCTAAATATTTTAAGATGGACCGGGTGAAACCCGTGAAATATGTCAAATAATAATAAGTTTATTTAAATAACATAATATTATAGTAGAATCACCTGGTTCCCAAACTAGGCTTCTAAAAGCCCGTATTATAGGTTCCAGCAGGGCTATTATGTATCTCAGTTGCTATTAAATTTTGATTGAAATCTAGAAAAATGGCGGCTTCATGCCAGTTTGGACAACTCCAGTAAGCAAAAATGTTAGGAAGTTGATGACTGAAGCTGACAAAAGTGACACAGAGTGGCCATTTTTTTAAATTTCAATCAACTTTTGTTAGCAACTGAGATACATAATAGCCCTACAGGTCTCCTTAGTCGATGTAAAATTTAAATAAATTGCCATATACATAGAAAAATAATTATTTGGTATAAATCGATAGATTTAATCCTAAAAAATAATCTTAAGCAAGGTTTAACAATGCAAACATATAATATTATAACTTAGATAATTGTGTGTGTGTGTGTGTGTGTGTGCGTGCGTGTGTGTGTGTGTGCGCGTGCATGTATGTCGAATATCTACTTTTAATTGATAATATATTTGAAATAATTACTAATAATTTAATTCACCTTTTAATTAATTTTATTTATTGTATTGGCGTAATAAAGTCTTCTATTTGATTGTAATTAATTTCAATTAATTTACTAAATATTATTTTTTTAACCTCATGAATCGTTGAGGCATATATTTTATTGCTTTTATTTATTTTATTGTAAATGAAGGGACCTAGAAAATTAAAAATTTTGTTGCAAAAGTTGTATTTACTTTGGGTACAGTACAAACACTATTAAAGGATCTTTTATTTGCTGAAACAGAATTAGATTTACTAGACCATGTTGAAAAAGAACTGCTTGCACCACGGAAAGTTGTCGAACAGAAAGTAACTGGCATTCTCTGTAGAGATCTGATGTAGGGAATCTATAGGGACGCTTAGTGCTGCATTTAAGAAGTCCTCTTTGGGCTCGTTCGAGTGAGAGCATGTGAGACTTATAGGTACCTCCCCATGTAATTATACAGTAACTAATAATAGATTGGCAGAGGGAGTAATATAAGAGCTTAATGGTGTCCCAGTCAGCACTGTCGCGTATAGATTTAAAAACTAAAATACTTTCACACTGTGTCGTTGTAGTTAACGTTATCTTTGCCGACAGATTATCGTGCTGATATCGGGTGACGACACAGTGCGGGGTAAAGCAGGATCGTGGAGTGGCTTGGGCAGGCACCAGCTTAATGCCCTGGCCACATCGAGGTTCAACGTAAATGCCCAACATCGCCTTAAACAACGCGCTAATTATCGCGATAAATTAATTGGCCACACTGGTACCGTGAACGTCAACACCCATTTCATTGCCGATAAAATGTCACAAAATAAATAACAGTATTATTATGTTTCCATATTTAACTAATGTTAATTTGTATTATATGAATGTACTTACTATATACACTTACGTATATAGTGTTTACTGATTGATATAACTAAGTATTTAAATTTATTCATAAAATATTATTATAGAAATTGCGTTTGACCATCTACATATCTTATGACTTTTTGGTATAAAGATATGGCCTTAGAGATGATAATAAGCTACTCGAAGCCTGCGCAGACGTAGTCGCGGGCACCAGCTAGTATGAAATAAACAAGTATAGGGTTCCGATGTGTTTAGCAGTTTTCTGTATTACTCAACATGAAGATAATCACATAATGTTCGAGATCATTTTATTTTTAACTAGCTGCGCTCCGCAGTTTCACCCGCGTGGTGATGGATGATGATGATAATGAAAGTATTCCTTGTGTAAACCAGTGCCTCATGTACCTACCTATGTCTACCAAATGTCATCCAAATTTGGTGAGCCGTTTCGCGTAATTGACTAACTGACATCCTGACTGACTGATATACATGTATACAAACTTTCACACTTAGGAACGAAGTAAAATAAAATACATATCTCTGTGTACAAGATTTCCTGAAACTTAATGACTTTTTCATTCATCCACACCATAATTGTCTTTGTACAAACACGTGCGATCCATTCGCGATCACGGTGTGCAATGACAAACGTTGGTGTGGCCGCTTCAACGCAATAATTCTCGCGTTAAATCTCTATGATGTGCCTAAAATACCGCCAGCCGATTTATCGCCCAACGTCAACGGCAATGTTAATGCCGTTGTCGAATTAATGATACAATGATACAATACTTTATTGCGGTAATATGGTACAATGATGACATTATTAGTAAAATAGTCAACATATTAACCATTTCTGGCATGCAATTTTATACAATACACATATTCCCGATATCAATCCCGATATATTGTCGCAAGTAGGATTATGCGTGCCGGATGGATACGTGTGGCGGCGGCGACGGCCTCCTCTTCTGTGGGTGCCGCCCGCTAGAACTAAACTCCTGAAGGAGGCGCCTCTGACGCGTACGTTTCGCACATTAAATTTAATAGCGGAGCAAATAGATATATTTGCCTCTACTCTGAATGAATTTACAAGAGTTACTTTATATATTTTGTGTTACCATATAAGATAATGTAAATAGTATTATATACATATAACTAAACTATCGCATTAGTATCTCACTGTAATGATAGCCTAAGTTTTGGATAATAAATAAATAAATAAATGTTCTGGATCATCAGAATGTTGAGTTAAAATTTATTAATAGTATTATATTATACATCAATTCTAAAATATTATTAGATATATACTGTGAATGAATATAATCAATGTCATTAATATACAATTTGAAATAAAACACAAGTAATCAATTACAATTACAACGTCAGATACAATGAGTCAAATTATATTATTGGAAAGTGATTTTAACTTTTATCATTTAACGTGATAAGTGGTGGCTACAACTACGGTTAACGTTCAACATCGCGATAATCAACGGCGTTTCTCCTCGATGTGGCCAAGGCATAACAAGAGTACAGGAAGATGTACGTACCGTACATACAACTTACCAAACATACGAAACAGATGAAAGTCAATTTGGCCAGTTAAAGCAGAGTCGGTTCGCTCGATTGGTCAATTACGAAAAACTATCGGATCCACGAAGTACATTTCTATGACGGAACAAAAAACGTTTGATTAACACGGAAATTGAAATCACGAACAAAGTCAAAATCATTTATTCAATTTACGCATCAAAGACGCACTTATGAACGTCAACTTTTCATTATAATGTACTTTAAAGACTACCGCCGCGTTCCAAAACATATAGAGCCCACCGAGAAGAAGCGGCAAGAAACTCGGGGCCATTCTTTTTATATAGATGTTTACAATGTTTCTACTTAGGTACTACAAATATTACATTTTATGGGTGGCAGAGAGACAGCTTGCCAGAAGTGGAGTATTCCAAGCATCTTTATCTTCTATATATAAATGTTGAACTTTATAGTAAGCTTTTTTTATTAAAAACGTTTTTTACAGTAAACTTGAATTTGCCCTCTGTGAGCTCAATTATGTGTTTTGGGATTTTATTGTAAAAACGCACACAATTTCCTAAGAATGACTTATTAGTCTTCGCAAGTCTAAAACTAGGTACAGCTATCCTATTTGTATTTCTAGTATTAAAAGTGTGGTGATCACTATTTAACTTATATTTATGCTAAATTTTACGAACATACATTATATTTTCAAATACATATAAGGAAAGCAACGTTAATATATTGATTTCTTTAAATAAATCTCTCAAAGATTCACCGGGAACCAATTTCGTAGGTAGCTCGAATAGCACGTTTCTGAAGGATGAAGATGGTCTCTATATCAGCCGCTGAACCCCATAGCAACATTACATTACAGTAGGAACATATCTACAACGGTCAAGGTCGTTTTCTTTTAGAGGTGAGTAATAGTGCTTTGGACGTCCCGTAAATTATTCCCTATCTAAGGGTACCTCCGAGCTGATAAATATTGTCTCATTTAGATAAGGGCCGCAGTAATTACTTAGGGGCATGGCTCACTGCGAAATGTTTATAAAATTAATCGCACACCGTCTTAATTACCAAAGTGATTCCAGTTTCTCATATCTATCAATATATATATATGTAACTTTTATAACTGAATAAAACATTATTATTATTATCTTTCCATTTATTTCACGGATTACGTCCGGTCCTTTGCAAAGGCATAAGTGGGGCTGTGGCCAACACTTAGAGGCCTGTTTGGTATAAAACATACAATGTAGTATACAAACAGCATTTGGGATGAAGGTGAAATGGTATAGTTATTGCAAAAATTGGTAACATAGTAGGGCTATTGACATGAACTCTTTAATTAATAAAGGAAATGGCTATTGACGAGACTACGGCACCTGCCAAATTTTAGTATCATTTTAAAAGATGTAGGCAGGTGGTGACTTGCCACCCAGGGCAACATTGGTGTGGATGGCTAAATGGTGTCGAGAAGTGTGGTTACTGCCGGCGATATGCCTTTTAACACTTCCACCCTTGAAGCTTTTTGTTACTTGCTCTTACGTCTCCACCCCCAGACGGCCAATTAAGGTAAGGCGGGGGTCAGGGGTCTCATTTAGCCTCAGGGAGAATCAGGGAAGTTATAATAATAATTACGAGTATTATATGTATACTCGTATATATAAATGAACCTCTCTCTCCTGGTCACTTATCTTGAGAACGGATGGTTTCGCAATTTTTTTGTTGTTGTGTTTATTATTGTCAGGAGAAGGTGCATATGAAAGAAAAATCCAGAAAAGATGGGACGTTATGGCGAGGCCGAAGGCCGAGCCTTCTAGGCGAACGATGTCGCATGCAGTCGCTAGTCTTAAATAAAAAAAAGTCGCGTTACACCATTTATAACTCAAGAACGGCTAGACCAATTTTTATAATATTTGTGTTTTACTATTTGTCGTAGGTATCTCTGGGATGGGGGAGGCCTATGTTCAGAAGTGGACGTCCTACGGCTAAGATGATGATGATGATCTCGGAGAAGGACATAGGATACTTTTCATCATCACCATCATGCATCACCACGCGGGTGAAACCGCGGGGCGCAGCTAGCCGTTAATTTTTTTAGATTTTTGTGTTTGTCGATTTGTCATATTTCAGGGAAGGACATAGGATACCTACTTTTCATTATCATCATTATCACTCGGGTGAAACCGCGGAGCGCAGCTAGTTAAAAATGAAATGATCTCGAACATTATGTGATTATCTCCATGTTGAGTTATTACAGAAAACTGCTAAACACATCGGATCCCTATACTTACTTAACCTACTAAGTAATATAAATGCCAAAGTTTGTGAGTATGTATGTATGGATCTTTGTTGCTCTTTCACGCTCAAACGGCGGGAGCAATTTTGATGAATTTTGGTATGACGGTAGATGAGGCGCTGGATTAACACATGGGATACTTATCACCATCATCATCCATCACCACGCGGGTGAAAAAGCGTAATATTCTTGGGCACAGCATAGACAAAGTAATAAGATCTCCGCCTACGTCAAGATCGTAATGATGACAGTTCTGTCATAGTTTGTCAGTTTCTGATAGCTTATAGGCAAAAGCCAAGTCAATTGACAGCTCGATATACTAGACGTGCTCGGCGACCGTCAAGGGTGATGAAATGTAAGGACAGACAAATATTATTATTGAAAAAATATTATTATTGTTTACTAATTGATAATTAAATTTACTCATAATAATACTATATTATAGCAATGGCGTTTGACCATGTACATATTTTATGACATTTTGGTATAAAGATAGATAGAAAAATAATAAGCTACTCGAAGTACTAATCCTACGCAGACGTAGTCGCGGGTACCAGCTAGTAACACATAAAAATGTCAACCGCGTCAACATAAGTTTAAAAATACCTTATATTGTATACCTGTTATATACTACGCGAACGAAGTCGCGGGCAGTCGCTAGTAGGTAATAAATGTGTATATTAACAATTTATAACCGACTTCAAAAAAAGGAGGCGGTTTTTCTATTCGACGAAGTACTAATCCTACGCAGACGTAGTCGCGGGTACCAGCTAGTAACACATAAAAAATGTCAACCGCGTCAACATAAGTTTAAAATACCTTATATTGTATACCTGTTATATACTACGCGAACGAAGTCGCGGGCAGTCGCTAGTCGGTAATAAATGTGTATATTAACAGTTTTTAACCGACTTCAAAAAAAGGAGGCAGATTTTCTATTCGACTGTATAGGCAGAGAAGGTAGCTATGGCCTTGGAGAAGATAAGCTACTCGAAATACTAGTCCTGCGCAGACGTAGTCGCTGGCACCAGCTAGTGTGATGTATTAATATATAATTTTGATCTAATTTAATAATAATAATTTAATTTTGTTTTAATTTTAAGTTTTTATTTTGGTTGAATATTGATTTAATTTGAATTTGATGTAATTTAACTTTGACTTTACTTGATTTGTAGTAATGTAATTTTGTTTTATTTTAATTTTACTTTTGATTACATTTATTTTGTTTTTCATTGTAATTTAAGATTATTTCTAAAAATTAATTTACTTACACTGTTGTATTAGGACATTTCTGTAAAGATGGTTGTAATTGTACTTTGAATAAAATAAATAAATAAAAAATAAATATTGTACAAGTTGTTTACACATAGGTACTCGTAATCTTAATGTCGCTTTTGCCGCGAATAAATCTGTTAACAAAGCAACAATAGTCTTCGAAGTCGCAAGTCTGTAGAGATAAGGCATTCAAAACACTACTGCAGCGTAAACATCCGACATCTTTGACCGTGCCCGCTTGGTTGGATTTCATAGCATAATTATACTATTTGTACCATTATTTCATATAGCGTAGTATGTGGTATCGTAATGCCTCAATACTTCGCTAAAATACCATTATTTTATCTTCAAGTACATCGATACATATGTTACTGACAGGTCCATTTAGTTTTAATATTTTATCTTACAATATCAATTACAAAAAAAATTATGTACGCATGGCAACACCAAATCTGGCTACGATACACCAGGTAAGGAAGTTAAAAAAAATTTACGTAGGAATTCCTTACGTAGGGAGTCATAATATGTCGTTCTGACGTAACAGGATAGATATATTTTATGAATTAGTGTGAGAGAGAGAAGAAGAATGAAGTTGAGTGAGAAGATGAGTCCATATCAAATTAATTTTATTATTAAAACATATATACACTTTCCCTTATTAATTGCTTTGGGTTGGCATTAGAATAGCCCAACACGAATTTGGTGATTTTAAGAGTTGGATCTTATAGATAATAATTTTCTCTACGCTTTGGTATCAATTTTAGAGCGAGGAAATGTCTAGTTTTCTAGAAAAACTAATTTCAATTTCAGATTTTTGATTCGACGATTCTCTATAAATGCGTGTAACGAAACGACTTGGTGCAATGAAAATGGTATTAAAATAAATATTTTAATTATTTGAACTATTATTTTATTGCTAATTTAATTTACAATACTTAATTACATAGTTTATAATACTTGACATCGATTTTATTAAATTAGCTTCTGTTGCAAATACTTTTTTTAAAGAATGGAACGTATGACCGCCATTTTATTTTCCATAGACGATCGACTACGCCGCCCGCGCCGCGCATTCCGTTCCTCTTCGAGTTACGTGAATGTGCTCTGTTCGCTCTCCGTGTTTTTCATTGTTTTGGCGTGGTATTTTGTGTTAATTTTTCGACGACTTTTGCCTGCTCTCTGGACTCCGATTTCTTCTTCAACTACGACTTTTGCCTGCTTTCTGGACTCCGATTTCTGTTGAACCACGACTCTTGCCTGCTTTCTGGACTCCGATTTCTGCTTGAACCACGACTTTTGCCTGCTTACTGGACTCCGATTTCTGCACGATTGATCTGCCTAGCGACATGGCTAATATTCCATCAGCAGATGAACCAACGGCTTCCACAAGCCGTGAAGATGCAGTACCAGTAGCTTCTACCAGTAGAGGTGAGTTAACTATTCATTTATTGTAATCTAAATTATTTCGCTTGATAAACCACAAAATATGTTAATCAAATGCTTGTTTTTCATTTTAGATGATTTTGAAGAAGAACCCGCATTTAAAAGGCGGAAATACGTGGGTGAAGTTTTACAAACGTGGAATATTGTAAAGCTGGCGCGTATGTTAAGTACACATGAACAAGGACTGGTTTTTGCCGAAGAGCAAGGCTTAATCTTGAAAACTAAGAAGTGTAGAATACACAAAAATCCCATGAAACTTGTTTTCAAGAACGACAAAACTATGGGCACATTTGTGTGCAGCAAGGGTTCCTGTCATAATAAAACTAGAGTATCTAGAGCCCAAGGAACATGGTTTGAGAACGTAAAACTAAAATTGGGACACATTTATTATTTAATGTACTGTTTTGCATACAACTACTCGCATGACATGGTAATACACGAAGATATATTTAGAGAAGAACATTGTTTGTCCCGGCCAACCATAAGCGATTGGTATAACTACTGCCGGGAAGTTGTGGTAATTTACCAACTGGAGAAACAAGAAGTCCGGGGCAAAATAGGAGGCCCTGGAAAAATTGTGCAAGTAGACGAAAGCAAATTTGGGAAGAGGAAATTTAATAAAGGTATTTATATAAGGCATTAATCAATTTCATTATTTTATACTTGTATTTTCAATTTAATAACTGTTTTTTAATTTTTTTCAGGGAGACACATTGAGGGACATTGGGTCCTTGGCCTCATAGAAGATGGTTCAGAGGACTTGCGGTTGGAGGTGTGCCCGGACAACATTAGGTCTGCAGAGGTGCTAATTCCCCTAATTCAAAAACATGTAGAGCCGGGCACAACCATCCATACTGACTGCTGGAGGGCTTATGATTGCCTAAGCCAACATGGATATATTCATAAAAAAGTCAACCACAGTGACCCTGACAGTCCATTTATAGCCGAGGATGGGACACATACTCAACGAATTGAGTCTCAATGGCGGGTGGTTAAAAGATTCTTCTACAAGAATAATTACAACCACCCGGGCAATTTTGCAGACTCAATTGTTGAGTATTTATGGAGGAGATCTGTGGAGGCCAGTAAGAAGGATAAGTTTTTCGAACTGATAAAAGCTGTGCAATATGTATACAAAATATAAGTTAAATACTTTCTAAATTTTGTTTTATTTTTGTCCTAGTTTTGCACCTATATGATTTATTTCTAATGTAATTCAAAATAGCTGTGACCATCAGGGCTAGCACTCTTATTCGAGTCAAGGGCACTCTAACTTGAGTTGGTTAGGTTCAAAATAAGAGACAGAGCCGACACAGAGCACCCCGACTCCACCTAGTCTTGTGGCTGACACCCCTAGATTGTATATAAAAAGTGCGGGAGCCAGAAGCTCAAGGGAGGTCCGTAGCGAAGCGAAGACCGAGTTTGGCGAAGTGACACTCAGGGGCGACCGCTAGAGCTTCTGGCGGGAGCCCACCCAGAGTCAAACATAGAACACACCAAAATAGTCAGTACTCCATGTCCAATCCATTCATATTTGTAAGTAAATATAGTTAAATTCAATATATAAACGTTATAAATTTGAGGTTAAGTTCAAAGAAAATTCAAAGTAGTTTTTCGCAAAAACTAGGCATTTCCTCGCCACGAGAGTAGTGTCGGAGGACATCCCCCTCCCCCCTCCCTCCCCCCCTTAAATTCGTGTTGGCCTATTCTAATGCAATGCCTATATATTTCGAGTTTTGGGCTAAAGTGAAGCTTCGCTTGGTGTGGTATGCCCGGTAACTATCCGTTCCTAAAATTTCCATATTTGCCATCGTAAATTTAAACGTAAAACGAAACGTAGTATAATTTTCGACAAGTAGTATAATTTTAAAGTCCATAGACAATAATTTTCTGAGGGTCTGAATCCTACCCTGCGTGTCCGTCCTTCTATCGAATCAACTCACAGATACCACAACTTTAAACATGCATTCTTGTTTATAATCTCACTTCTCACTAATATTATAAATGTGAAAGTTTAGATAGATGGATGGATGGATGTTTGTTACTCAATCACGGCAGAACGGCTGAACGGATCTGGTTGAAATTTGGCACAGTGATAGATTATAGTCTGGAGTAGCACATAGGCTACATTTCATCATCATCACCATCCATCACCACGGAGGTGAAACCACGAAGCGGTAACATCAGACTAGCCGTCTTGAGTGAATCGATACTTTTGCCTATGTGGTATATCCTTGATGGGTTAAGCAGCGGTATTTTCATCGCCTACGTTTCGCCAAATATGTTTTTGGTCATGTGATCATGTTATAGGGGGCGAGCCTATTGCCATCTTCGGAATACTATTGCAGTGTCCGATCTATCTTTAGATAATTTATTGATTCAGGCGTTACTTTGCGGAAATCAATTATCAAAAAACGATATTAAAAAAATATTTAGTGACACTTCCGCTGAAAAAAAACCAATAATTTTGGCCTATTTGGGGGTGTGCACCACCCTCCCTCCCGTACAAAACTGCTAATAGGAAGAATACAAAATAAAAACACACAAGAAAACCCAAATAAACCAAAAACGATTCAAACGTGTTTCGCCTCTACACGAGGCATCCTCAGGAGATGTTGACTCGTCGAGCGCTAGACCGACAGGCACACCCCCAAATAGGCCAATCTCATTGTTTTTTTCAGGGGAAGTGTCACTAAATATTTTTTTATATCGTTTTTTAATATCTTTCTTTCTCAAAAAAACTCAATAAATGTCCAACCCGGGGATCGAACCCATGACCTCGAGGTTCCAAAACGGCACTTCCACCACTACACCAAGACCAAGCGAGCGAAGCCGCTGGCGGTTCAGCTAGTTTATATATAAGTACCTAATATAATCTGAACCTCGGAAACGACTCCAACGATTTTCATGAAATTTATTATGCAGGGGGTTTCGGGGGCGATAAATCGATCTAGCTAGTATTACTTTAAAGCACTAACACCTGCTTAGCGATTTCAAACATTGAAATTTATAGACAGATATCTATCTCGCTAGGTTTCATTTTTCATAAAACGATGTTTTGTCTGTGGTTTCAGGCAATGGAAAACTGCTACAATATCATTATAGCGACTAGGGCCATCAGCTTATGCCGTGGTCCGTTTTGCGATAATTTTGCTCACAGTGCTATCGTCTACCAAAGTTGGTCCGAGACAAATATCGCGATTTTGACAGCTCGTGGCACTGTAAGCGTGTTGTTAATTCGGACCAGAGTTGTAGCAATAACGAACCATTTGCGCGCGAAAAACAAATTCATAAAAATATCGTGCATAGTATGAAGGTTAACTATGTAGTGTGTGGATTAAAAAGAAATAATGGAATGGATGGATCGACTTTTACAACTTTTACATCAAAAAGAAGGGACACCAGTAAATACATTGTAGAAATAAACAAACACCTGTCACTTTTGACAGAACGCTCACGACGATTATGGTGTAGAGCATGGTTCATGTAATCGTCAATATGGCGGCAGTTAAGACGTCATCGATGACGTAGCGTGGGCCATCGTAATCACGCTCACGGTGGAAGGGACCGACTTTTATCGCGCTAATATCGATTATGGCCAATTGGGACCGCAGTGTTAAGCAACAACTAAACTGTTTTACCGACACAGCAACATTAAAAGCTACTTGACAATAGATGGCGTTGTTAAGCATCACTAAGTCATTGAGTGTTCGGTTTGAGTTTAGACCAAGAAAATCGCTAAAACACTGTTTTAAACTATCACGGTTGTTCTCTAAAGTTCTATGATTATTAACGGGATATTTACCGTGGTAAGGTTGTGGAGCGAGCTCCCGATATTTCGGCGCAGTTACATGCACCATGTTCACGGGAAGACTTCCCGTTTAAAATCGCTAAAGTACCAGGATGACCAACCTCCAGGTACTTATAACTAAATACACCTGGTGGAAATTATAAGTTATTTAACGAAAATAATAAATTTTCACCATGCGGTTGCTGGATCTATGATTGTATTATAATATTTTTGGGTTGACAATGACGAGGGGAAGCTGTGTGTCGGAAGGCCAGAGGTTAGATCTAAATACTGAAATACAGGTGATTGTACATACCAATGTATCGCCTTCAGCAGGTATCCGTCGCGAGTCCTGGAGGACCCAGCGATCCTGGCGGTCGGCGTGTTCCTTCCTTTCAGTATCACCTCACAAGTTCTTATATAATTTGCACAGCTTCACGAAGAGTTTATGAAGTTATTGGGGTTAATGTCTATACCTAATAAGATGCGCACGCGCGGCAGTTTTATAAGCGGTGAAAACTGTCTGGTCAGCTTGAGTGACAGCTGAGTACTGATACTACTGATTGTTGCGGATTGATGTATTGCCAGTTACGGGCTTAAAGATGCCGCTGGATAATCCAACCCGCTACTAAGATCTAGCGATATATTAGCATGTTTATAAATCACCAACTATAACAATAAAAAGAACCAACACCCGTGCCGATACACCCATGCGTTTGGCTTGACCTTTACAACGTGCTAATTTCTCAATTCGAGTTCATAATTATTTTTTTCGCAAGGTTCGCAATTCTTTGTAGAACCTATTAGAATAGGCTTTGTAAAATAAGGAGTTTAACACGTTGACTAACACGTTAACAGGAACAACAACGCGTGTAGTTAAAAATGGTTCAAACGAGTACATAAAATTACAAGTGCAATTTGAAAAATTTTATATCGACTTCCATTCTATTACTTTGGTAAAAATCAGTTATTGGAGTGTAACTCAAAAACTACTAGACCGAATTTGATGAAATTAAAATGGGACCACACGGGAAGCACCAGCTTTCAAACAATTTTGAGAATCACCCAGTCGAAAGTTACGAGGTAACATACATAAAAAAAATACATTCGAATTGGGTACCTCCTCCTTTTTTCAAAAGTCGGTAGAAAAAGAGTAAGAAACGTTTTTAATTAACGTATACTCATCCTACTAAAGCCTTGGTGACATGTCATCTTAAACACGTTATAATAAACGACAGTGGTATCATCATACATTTGGTGACATCAGTATGCTCCCTACTTTAAGTGAATTCATCATACATTAAGCTGAATTCGCGTCATTTATGATTGCCATTTTTCTCAGTATAAGATTAAATTAGAAAATAAGTTGAGTTAGTAAGGAGGTGGCCTTGACCTCACCACCTTGGGGCTGAGTCACCAATAATCCTATGCCACTCAAGTTTGAGGTCAGACAGGGCGCGGTGCGATACGATGAATACATTACAAACTCTTTACAAGTAGCAGGAAAAACGAAGGTCAGGGTTAGCAGATAAAAGTTTTAATATAATGTACCAGAAACTTTGCAATTATAAAAAACTAAAACGGGCATGTAGGAGTTGTACTCGCGCACTAAGGTTTCAGTATACATTAATGTTACAAGAGACAAATTAGGCTAAAGAACAAACTTGCCATTATTGCACCAACCCCTAATAATAAGTCTGTAGTATTTAGTAAATACGCTTTTTTTAATTAATCAACATATTTACAGTTTTCAGTTTTTATTCGTTCGGCTGAGCGCAGACTTGAGTCACGATAGTTTTAAGTCATGACTATAATTGCTTTACAAAAATTATGAACGCGCGCAATATTCAAACAAAACGTCTCATAGACAAAATTGTCAAATACCTACAAGACCTGCACGGCGACAAGTCTGACTAACGATTGTCGGCTTCCCTTTTGTATGTAGGTATGCGGGCGCGCACATCAGAGACAAACCAGTCTAGTGACGTACCCTCTCTTTTCGCGTTCAGAGAATAAACAAATCACATCATGTTTACAGACGAAAAACTCGTAGAATAATTTACTGATGAGGTTGAATAGAGGCCTGTACTTTTTAATAAAATGTGTGTAGAATTTTCTGATGTCAATGTTTAAAAAAATCAAATGGGATGAGGTTACAATGCAACAAGTCGTTATTGTGAGGTGGGGGGAAATGTCGGTTGAAGAAAAGACAAATTCATGTATACTCGTAATTGCAAAACAACAATATCGTAAGTAAGTAAGTCCATTTTGATACTGAAAAAGGATTGACGCAGACGGTGCGCGTCGTCGTAGTAGACAAAACAGTTTCGTTTTAGATGTGCGATAGTTAGTTTAGTGTAGATAGGCAAAACAATTTGGTTTTAGTTTTAAGACAGACTTGTCTATGTGAGGCAAGTCTGTCTTAAAACTGTCGTGACACCAATGTGAGCTCAGCCTTACATGTGCTGATAGACATTGCTTCTTTCCGAATTCAATGGTTACGAGGTAGTAACCTAACTATAGGTTTTGATGCCCTTGTGAAATCGGATAATGTGCGAAATACACCATCATAACTTTTAATCGCGTTAACTTACAAGTTTGATTTTGTTCACAACTGAAATACAGCATTGACCTGATGAGAAATCAATATGGGTTTCAACTTGATGCCTCGACACGTTCCACGGTACACACTCGACACGTTAAACGGACAACAAAGTGATAAGGGTTTCTTTTTTCGTTTTAAGGTTCCGAACCCTACACATCTTCGGACGGGATTAGAACTACTATAGGTGCGTTCGTTTAGCTTTTAGGGCATTAGTGGCGCTGTCATTGATGGTTCTTTTGTTAAAGCGTACGTAAAGCTTAAAAACGTTATTTTTGCCACTTTTGCCCCAACCCTAACACCTGCTAACTAAGCATAAGACCGAAAAATGCATGTCAAATACATAGCTGTGAAAAAACGATCACATTCAACCATGCTCCGAACGTAAGTCAAAAATTGTACTTTTTGATGGCAATGATATTTTTCGACGTGAACGACATTTTCACCCACAGATTCCCAATTCAGACGCCCCTTGCGAGCGTTTTTAGCGTTATTTTCGCTAAAAACACTCACAAGGGGTCTATTCGAACGCACTATATGTGTATCCATGCTTGCCTCATGAGACACAGGGAATCCTAGGTGCGGGGTGTGACAGTAGACCTCGCGAGCACAGTCTTATCAGCAGCAATTTGTCGCCGTACTTCACAACCTATTATCTCGGAAACCACTTGAACAATCATGCTCATATTCGAAAATCCTCTTTAAAGTCAGGTAACTAATGTGCGTACCAATTTGTATTGAAATCGGTCAATAAATAGCGCCGCAACAAAATTCCCTTTTTTTAGGGTAAGGAAATAAGGACTCTCGCACTCAAAATCACCGACAACAAAAAAATTAATAGTTAAACATGCATACCAAGTCTAGTCAGATTGGTTGAATTGAAAAGTGCGTCCTGTACAGGAAGACCAACAAACAACCTCACAAACATACGGATAGAGTCCGTTCCACGAAAGAAGTCCCTCAGCTGTGGCGCTAGTGTCTATGCAAAAAAGCTGGAATTGTATGTGGCTTAGTTAGTTTCACTAAAAACCGCGGGTCAACTTTCTTGAAACAGACTCTATATGAAAGTCAATTTGGCCAGTTAAAGCAAAGACTTTAACTATTAAATTGTACACCATGTCTAACCCATTAGCGATTGTGAATAAAGGAAACCATGATATAAAACGGTCGTCTTAACCCGGCTCATAACAACATAATCAGCCCATTATGTTCCCACTGCTGGGACTCGAGCCTTCCTCTCAGAGAGAGGAGTTGGGCCATAATCCACCACGCGGGTCCGCGGGTCCAGTGCGGCTTGGTAAAAATATATGCGGTAAAAATACTACGAATCCGATTTTGTTCGATAGCACGGTACTAGACGTAGTATCTAGTCACTTCAAAGCATAAAAACTATCCCCTTTCATTACATTATAAACCCCTCATACATTAATAAAATATTATTATGGGATGATATCCACACGCGGTGTTCAGGTCCCAAACTAGGCAGAACATGTTCTATGGTAACCTGATATATATACATCATACAGATATACATCATAATCAGCCCATTATATTCCCACTCCTGGTACTCCTGGTACCTGGTACTGGAGGAGTCGGGCCATAAGCCACCACACCAGTGCGACTTGGTGGATAAACTAGTGGCCAGCCCATGTCGAAGTTTTCAGGCCGCCCGAAGGCCTTCAACATAGCCTAACGACTGTTGCCCTAAAACAAACAACCGGGACCGACGGCTTAACGTGCCCACGGAAGTACTCAGTTGAACACCACTAGCACACACCCATCCAACTCCTGACCGCAGCAAGCGTTGCTTAACTTGTTGATTGGTTAAGAACGCCAAGTCAAGCTGCGAGCGCGAGCGCTTGGATTTAACAAAATGCAACTTAAATACAGAACACACAAAGGAGAGCGTGTAACCTGCAACCATCAATTACCTTGGTGGCCCACTAACACTGAATTTTCTGCAAACAGCTCACTGGGGCATCCAGGACTCCCCGTGTCCCGACCCGGCCCGCTCCTGCCCCGGGACGGGGTCAACGACCGAGACACTGTTGCAGTAAGGACCCTTTGGAATATGTTGGATGCAGACAGCAATATGAATATATACTGCTAGCTGCGCTCCGAGGTTTCGCCTGCTTGGATGATGGATGATGACGATGATGATTAAATAAACGTAGCCTAAATTACTCCTTATAAGATCAGCTATCTGCCAGTGAAAGTCGCGTTAAAATCGGTCGAGCCGGTTCAGTGGGCCGAGCACGGAAATCTGTTTTAGAGCGAGGCCCCATTTGTGCGTTGCGCTGTGTTGCGTCGACGCAGCGTCGTCGCTGCGTCGGTTTCCATATATTTTTTATGACATGCCCCATGAGACAAGAGACGAAGCGGGAGGGAGTGTGATGGGCTGCGTTGTTGGAGCTCCGCTGCGACGACGGAACACGTTTGTATCTATCCATTGCGAAGGGTGAACTGAGACGCAGCTGCGACAGCGTGCATACAATGCGTTGTTCCGTTGCTACGACGCCACGCAACGCAGCGCAACGCACTAATGGGGCCTCGCTCTAAGTGTAAAACGTAATCGCATCGTTCAAGTATTTAGCACAAACTGTCATTTATCTAGTACAATAATGGCACAGATAGCTCATAGTTTGTACTGAATAAGTAAACGATACGATAACGTTACACTTGAGGAGATTTTAGAGCTCAGCCAACTGAGGTTAGCCGTAACAAACAAACAGACACAAATATTTTAAAATATGGTTTTTATGTAAGTAGGTACCGTATATAATTTAGTATGCATTTAGTGAAAAGCTGTTGAATCCAAAACGGACATTTTTATTTAATTTATTTGCATATTTACATGATTGTGACTTGGATCTAAAAATCTCCCTTATTTATTTATTTCAACTAGAACGGTTATGTACACCATTTACACTAATGATAAAACAAAAAATGCTCATTACAAAACAAATGTCAATTAAAATATCAATGTCAGAATAATACAATTATTATACCATCGCTTCGCAGAGCGAATGTTGAAAAAAAATCCCTTGATGCAACTATATATATATATCTCGTAGGCCGAGATTATTTTGTCTATGCTGTATCCAAGAATATTACGCTTTTTCACCCGCATGGTGATGGATGATGATGATGAAAAGCTATGTGTAAATCCAGCGCCTCATCTACCTCCAACCCAAATTTCATCAAAATTGGCCCCGCTGTTTGAGCGTGGCAGAGCAACAAAGATACACACATCCATACATCCACACTCACAAACTTTCGCTTTTATAATATTAGTAGGAAGTAGGATTTACGTATATAACTTGAGGGATGGCAAATGTACAATCGTACAGAGACCAAAATACAAAATAAAATGTTATCTCCTTGCGTGCCGAAATGCGGCATTGTGTTTGTTTTGAATGTCGTTATATTCCCTTCTCTATGCAGCGATATGGCTAAGGCGCTGACATAGCATTCCACCGCTGCTTGCACTCGTACGTGGGTGGCATCCCAGACACTAGCTAAGCATTTTTAATTGTTAATTATAATTGTAGCGGATGATGTGATGCTTTATGTGAATCAGTCTGTAAGTTAGCTCCGAGTGGTGAACAATAAACTCTTGTTCCTCTCGTAAAATAAAATAGTTTTATTTTTAAAAACATACTTCCGCGCTCCCGAAAGTTATCTGGCGCAGCCGGTAGGATAGCTGGCTGTTGCCATCGCGGAAATTCGCGTTCGTGCAATCCGAACATTTGAGTGAAAATTCGCGAGTGGCATCCGATAGTGCGATTATACTTAGACATAGTGATTCGCTCTACGCAGCTATCCTCGAACCAAATAAATAAGATACTGGGACCTGAAAATGATGGCGAGATATTCGGCGGTCGGACAGTGAGTACAGTGAAATCCTTCTACTTCCTACCTTGCCCTAAACTCCCTAAATTTTGTGAAGTACTGTAATTAGTTTTATTATGTGAATAAAATTGCACATTAACAAATAATATTGTAAGGTAATGTAATCGCCCTTACATTTATGATAGGATCTAAAGCGAATATCATTGCGCTTATTACATTTTAATATATACATGAGATAAAATAATTATATAACATTTATATGCATAACATAAGATATTATAGTACAGTAAATATAAGTAAACGATAAGTATATAACATAATTATAGCGATAATTTTATTAATAGAAAATATGATGAATGAACAAATGCTAAATCCAGCCGCAGCGGCGCCTGCCGTTTTACCTGGCTTGATAACTGGACAACCAGCTGCACAAATACCGCGAGAGATATTGGGACTTATACCCGATTTTAACGGCGATACAAAAGTATTAAACTTATTTCTAAGAAAGTGCGAGTATGTTATCCAACGTTATCAAGGTACGGATGAACGTAACGAGTTTTTGATGCAATATGTCACAAGTAAATTATCAGGCAAAGCCGCGGCTTTAATCAGTGAAAGGGGCGACTTTCAAACGTATGACGAATTGAAATCGCTCCTTCTCCAACATTTCGGAGACCCGCGAAGCGAAGAATGCGTTGCTATCGAGTTAGAGACCTTAAAAATAAGATCAAATGAGTCTTACCTGGAATTTTGTGGGCGTATTCAGGACGTTCGTGCTGTCCTCCTCTCAAAGGTGAACCAAACCCATTCCGCGCAGTTGAAAGAGGCTAAACAAATAATTTATAATAATACATCATTAAATGTGTTCCTTTATAATTTACCAGAGCACATGGTGAGGCTTGTTAGGATCAAAAATCCTGGTACGTTGGAGGACGCATTGAAGCATGTTCTGGAAGAAGTAAACTTTCAAGAACAGTACAACCAGCGAACTAAAATGTTACAAAATCGACCTCAGACCTTTCCATCTCAGTCAAATTTTAGACCAATTATGACACCACAATCTCAAACCCAATTTAAATTTGGTATTCCCAATCAGACCAACCAGCACCTTATGCGGCCAAACTTTTCTAATCAGCCATTTGTACGACCACAATTAAGTAGCTTTGGGTATCGACCTCCAGTACAAATGGGTTACAAACCACAGTTTGCGTCTGGTGGGCCTTCTCACCAACAACAATTCGGACCAAGACCACAAGCTGGACAATTTGGGTTTCGACCTCCGCAGGTACAGCAGGTAGGTCAATACGGTTTTCGACCTCAGGTAGGGCAGTTTGGGTATAGGCCCCCGGCAGGACAGTTCGGTTACAGGCCTCCGGCAGGTCAGTTCGGATTTCGACCACAAGTAGGACAATTCGGGTATAAGCCCCCCACAGGCTCAAGGGTATCGTACTCATCAGTATGATAATGACGTGTCTATGAGAACTGCTCCGGCGGCTCCCCAAAAACTGAACATGCTGCACACCATGAATGAATGCGAGTACGACCCCAATTATACAGAATATAGCCACGACGATATGTATGCATATTATGATGAAAATCAAATCCATGACGTAACTGAAAGTTTTGAAGGCTTTGAATATGACCAAGAAGGTTGTGAAAAGGAAGTAAATGTAGATGCGGAAAATTTTTATTTAACGGAGCCTCCGAAGGTTCAGAGGTAATTGAATTGAATTATGACGCAACATTAAAATTGCCGTATATTTATGTACCGGAAATAGACGGAAAGTTTATGTTGGATTCTGGAAGCACGAGATCGTTCATTAGTCCAGCAAAGGCTAATGAATACTATGCTGAATCAAAAAGCTCGGAAACTTTTACAGTTACCAGCACGCATGCTTCTAGCACACATCATGAAGTTGCTAACATACCACTTTTCTCAATTTTTAACGATCAAGGTTATCACAAGTTTTATATATACGATGTCGATACAAAATACGATGGTGTAATTGGATGGGACTTAATGTCTCGGCTTAACGCAAACTTAAATTTGAAAGACCAAACGTTACAGACAAACGAGACAGTAATTCCTATCATATACAATAAGGAATGCGACATTAATATTAGGGCTCGATCGGAAAATCGGGTAACATTGCCAGTAAATATTCAGAAAGGTGACGCGATTTTAGAATTCAAACAGTTCAGAGATGGTGTTCGCATGCCATCTGCAATAGTGACTTGCGAAAATTATTTTGCAACAACTGTAATACAAAACACTACAGATAACGACTTTATCATGACTGTAAAGAAGCCATTTGAGGTTAAGGAATTGAAGCAAGATGTGTGTGACATAAACTATACTACTGACGTAACCGACATTGAAGTTGATGAAGTACTTACTGACAACCTTTCAAAACTACGACTAGAACACTTAAATGAAGAGGAACATAAAGCCATACGTGAACTTTGTCAAGAATACAAAGATATTTTCTATTGTGAAACTTTACCTCTCACCTTTACAAACCAAGTAAAACACCACATACGCACAGTCAATGAAGATCCAATATATGTAAAACCATACAGGCAAGCACCAGCTCAAGCAGAAGAGATCAAGCAACAGGTTGAAAAATTGCTTAAGGATAATGTGATTCAAGAATCACACTCTCCTTGGAGTGCACCTGTTCATTTGGTCCCCAAAAAGCTTGATGCTTCCGGTCAGGTGAAGTACAGGATGGTCATTGACTACCGCTGACTTAACGAAATAACAATTGACGACAGATACCCACTCCCCAACATATGTGATTTATTTGACAAACTTGGAAAATGTAATTACTTCAGTTCGTTAGACCTCGCGTCGGGCTACCACCAAATTGAAATTTCCGAGCCCGATAGACAGAAAACAGCATTTTCTACTCAAAATGGACATTACCAGTTCCTCCGGATGCCGTTTGGCTTAAAAACTGCACCAGCGACATTTCAGAGGACAATGGATAATGTCCTAAGAGGTCTACAAGGCATACACTGTCTTGTTTATCTAGATGATATCCTTATATACTCAAATGGGCTACAGGAGCACCTTCGAAAATTACGAGCAGTCTTTGATAGACTCCGTCAAACTAACTTGAAGGTGCAACTGGACAAGTCCGAGTTCTTGCGTAAGGAAGTGCAATATTTAGGACACACACTGACAGAGAACGGACTTCGACCGAACAACGATAAAATAAAAGTTGTTCTGGAGTACCCTATTCCACAAACACAGACCGAAATCAAAAGATTTTTAGGTTTTATAGGGTATTACAGGCGCTTCATTAAGGATTTTTCAAAGATTACGCAACCTCTGACGGCTTGCTTAAAGAAAGGTAGAAAGGTTGTTATTGACGAAAAGTATACAGAAGCATTCGAGAAATGCAAGGAATTATTAGTTAATGCACCTATTCTGCAATATCCGGATATGGATAAACCATTTGTACTTACTACAGACGCATCCGAAGTAGCAGTTGGAGCTGTCCTCTCTCAGGGTTCAATTGGCAGCGATAAGCCAGTGGCATACGCTAGCCGCACTTTGACAGAGACTGAAAGAAAATACAGTGCTATTGAAAGAGAGCTGCTAGCCATAATTTGGGCCACAAAACATTTTAGACCGTATTTATATGGCCACAAATTTAACATTGTTACTGACCATAAACCGTTACTTTGGCTGTACCAGCTAAAAGAGCCTGGTAGTAAGTTGACTCGTTGGCGGTTGCGTTTGCAAGAGTATGACTTTAACATCATACACAAAAATGGCAAACAAAATCTTAACGCAGATGCACTTTCCAGACTCAAACTAAATGTGCTAGGCACAGAAGAAGATGACAGGTCAATGGTCGTAAACATTGATGAAAGTTACAGAAGGATACAAAGAGAGCTGGAAGAAGTAGTAGAAGAAATTACCAATATAGCAAGGAGACGAACAACGGACGATTCTAAAACTATCACAATATCTGATTCTGAAAGAACTGCATCAGTAGATAGCCCAATGACTATATCAGATACAGATACCGCAGAAGAGACATATCCAATTCCATCGGACTCTAGTGATACTCAGACAATACATTCAGCTAAAGATCTCGAGGCAACTGGCATACCAATATTAAATGAAGCCGTGGATACTAAGCCTAACCAAATATTGATATTCCATTGGTTTAACAATGACATACAAGTAAAAGACTTGTCAAATAGTCACCAAAAGGTACTTGAAGTGTTTTTACCACTTAACAATAATGAGGGACTTATTAAACAGTTTCTAAAGCGGTACGTTCGGCCAAAAATCAAATACTTTATATACTTTGAAAATTCTGAACACAGACGGCATTTCAGCAATGCTATAATTACGTTATTTAAAAAGGGGTCTGTTAATTTCTACGAATGTACGGAACGAGTGGTTTATATCGAAAATGAAAATGAACAAAAAGCGATAGTCAGGAAATTTCATGATGGAAAAACCTGTCACCGTGGGATAACCGAAACTATGAAAAGAATTAGGCGTCACTATAACTGGCATAATATGCAAGAAACAGTGGCTGCTATCATTAATGCTTGTGAACAATGTAAAATTTCAAAATATGACCGAAAACCAATTAAACCAGCCTTACAGCTTACTGAAACTCAAAGTGCCCCGTTTCAAGAAATTTTCATCGATATCTTTTCAATAGAATCGAAGTACTACCTAACTATAGTTGATGCCTTTAGTAAGTTAGGCCAAGCTTTCGAAATACCCTCCAGATCAACACCGGAAGTAGTGAGGGCACTGATAAAATACTTTTCCTTCTATGGCATTCCAAAGAAATTAAATAGCGATCCTGGAACAGAATTTAATAACGAACTTCTAAAAGAACTAACAGACCTCTATAAGATAAACTTCCATATTGGAACGCCCAATAACCCAAACTCTATGGGTATTATTGAGCGATTCCATTCAACAATAACAGAAATTTATCGTCTTGCTAAATTTGAAAGAAAATTTGCCGATGCGGCATCAGTTATGACATATTCTATCATGGCTTATAACAACACTATCCATAGCATGACAGAATTGACACCTTTCGAAGTCGTGTTTGGGCATACCGACTTAAATTCTGCATATGACATAAATTTTGATAAGGCTTATAGACAACAGCTAATTAAAGATCACAAGAAAAGAACACATGCATTGTATAGGTATTTATCAGAAAAGATGGGAACTACGAAGGAGAAGGTTAGAAAGAAGCGAGGTGGCGAGATTGGGCCTGCGCTAGAAGTAGGACAAACGGTTTACGCAAAAGTTGTAAATAAACGACAATCTAAGGACAAACCTAAGTACCAGAAGGCTATCGTAACTGGTGAGGTAACGCGAAATGTGGTGCCTATAAACGCGAGAGATAGAGATACAAAAGTACCACTTAAAAATGTCAAACGCCCTCCGCAGGTGGTGCCTACTCCTGATGATATGGACATCGACGATCCAGGCCCACGAATATCAAAATCTCCTAAGCCCGGGCATTCAAGTACTGAAAATTAAGCAGAACCCTGGTGTTCTACCAGTTAAGCAAGGTCGAGCATTTCTTCAGCATAGTGAATGGACAATTGTTAAAACTATTAAGTTTGACGGAATCGCATCTGATTTAGACTTTAATATTCAAAAATATTCTGAGTTTCTAATTATTAATTTCAATAATTCTTACCTGAATGAAGTATCCGATATGAAAGCTCAAGTTGAATATATCCGAGATGAAGCTATTATGAAATTACAACAATTAATTCCTATGAAAAGGTTTAAGCGCGGGCTTATTAACCCTATTGGCTCTTTAATTAAAGTAATTACAGGAAACCTCGATCATGAAGACGCATTACGTTATGATGAACTGATTTCAGGTATGCGAACCCGTGAACAACAAATATCTAATAAAATTACTATAGTATCCGAAATGTTGGACCACGTTGTAGACTCAATAATAGTTATAGATAATAATACTAAAATCTTAAATGAGCGATTATCTAGAATAGAAGAATTCCTAAATGATGTGTCGAAAAAAGAGAATAAATATTTTATGTTAAGTTACTTACTAAGTGTCTTTAATATGTTTATTGTTAATTTTAGAACGATTTCATTAACACTTTCTGATATTGAGACGGCGCTTGCGCTTAGCAAAGTCTCAGTTTTACATAAAACTGTTCTGGATTCTAACGAGTTGATGTATTTGTTAAGAGAAATTAGTGTTCACGATAGTTTAATGTATCCTGTTAATGATCAAAATTTAATAAACTTAGAGGAAGCGTTTACTGTTAAAACTTATATGAAATATAATGAAATTAGGTTTATTATAGGTGTTCCGTTAGTTAATAATGCTACTTTTAGTTATTACAAATTGTACTCTCTCCCTGTATCCCACGACCCTAGTAATGAAACATTCATCATTATTCCCCCATTTCCTTACCTAATAGTAGAAGGAACAAAATATCGTCCGATCGCCCAAAGATGCAGAGAGATTACCGCCCAAGATTATCTATGTTCTGAAAGTAATCTCGCAGTATATTTTACCGAAGATAACAGTGTCACGTGCATAGAACAATTAATGAAATATGAGCAAAACCTCTCTATGTGTTCTCCACGACGAGTTCACTCAGAAAACCTCAAAATCCAAAAAATAACTTCAACTATTTGGATTCTTTACTCTAAATTTGAGAAAATCCTTTCTCACAAATGTGGCGAAGATGTCGTACATGAACCTATAAGAGGAACATACATGTTAACAATAGAAAATCAATGTGAGGTTTTTATCGACACTGTACAGATCAATACAGGACGCTTTCATTCCTTGTCATCTGAATATAAACATATACCTGTACTCAACTTACCTGATTTACGAGACTACGATCGAAAACCAGATAAAATAGATTTGGAACCTGTCGACCTTAAAGGGGTCAATTTAGACGACATACAACATTTAAACTACGTATTGAAGAAAAGTGTTATAAGTGTAAACAGTGAAAATAATGTCAATCAAGTGAATAGTGTTGGTATTGCTACAATAGTATTGTACGTAATTATCATAATTACAGTTATATTGGTGGTATTATTTAAATGTAAGACTATAATCATAAGAAAAACTGTCAATAAGCAAGATAACCAAGAAAATAATGATATTGAGCTTAACTTAGAAGTTAATCCTAGACCTCTTTTGATGCGAGAATAGTATTAATCCGTAACATATGTAAACGAAGTTCTCGTAAAAACAATTTTCCGATAACTTCGGTCTGAGGGGGAAGGCGTTATATTCCCTTCTCTATGCAGCGATATGGCTAAGGCGCTGACATAGCATTCCACCGCTGCTTGCACTCGTACGTGGGTGGCATCCCAGACACTAGCTAAGCATTTTTAATTGTTAATTATAATTGTAGCGGATGATGTGATGCTTTATGTGAATCAGTCTGTAAGTTAGCTCCGAGTGGTGAACAATAAACTCTTGTTCCTCTCGTAAAATAAAATAGTTTTATTTTTAAAAACATACTTCCGCGCTCCCGAAAGTTATCTATGTAGTGACTTTTCGATAGTTAAATGAGTATACATTACAGATGGTAGATGTTGGGAGAGTCCCTACTGTTACACGCCCCGGCCCGAGCTCCGTAAATAGGTCACCCAGATGCACACCACGCCTGTGCAACAAGGTTCGATATTGGTGTTGCTATACTACGAGTACCTACATCTCACGTAATTCTATATCAGTACCGTGGGCACCTAACCTACCTATATACACACCTCAAAAAAGTTTGCGATCACTTTGAAAAATCGAAAACTAATTTTATTACGGTATTATATTATGATTTCTTCGTAATTTAGGTTGCTATTGATGGAATTGTCAGACCATTCCGAGTAAACCATGGGCACCAATTTGTACTGGTCGATGATAATGCGCCCGCCCATCGAGCTCAACGTGTCCATGCTGCTCTCCGAGAATACGACATCACAAGGTTAGACTGGCCTGCCGGCTCGCCTGACTTAATCTGTCCGCATCAGGACAAAAAATAACAATAGATTTATGAATGAAACTTGCCTCGAATGAGGCTTACTGATTCGGACAGATTAAAGCCAATAGAGCACGCGTGGGATGCTCTTCAGCGAGATGTTTGGAACCGTCAGCCACGTCCACAGACAGTGCTAGAGTTCAGGGAAGGTTAGGTTATACATAATACATTGGTGAATGCCAGAAGGTTACTTTGAAAACTTCATACTTAGCTTATTTCGGATTTTGATTTAAATCAGTGATATTTATTTAAAAAAAATATGCAGTACATATAATAATAATCGTGATTTATGCCATGATTTATATCAACTTGATTTCAATCATTCATCGCTGCTTAGATCTGTAGTTTAGCTTAACCCTGCACTGTGTTCATCACTGCGAGACATTGGATTAGTGTCTTTCGGTCAATAGTTCCCTTCACTACAGCGCCCTTCACATCCTAACTCAGTAATGCACTATTCATTCATTCATCACAGCCGTAGCACGTCCACTGCTGAACATTGGCCTCCCCCAAATATATCCAAAAGTACCGGTTGGAAGCGGCCTGCATCCAACGTCGTCCTGCTACCTTTATCAGGTCGTCTGTCCCCCGTGTCGGTGGACGGCCTACGCTGCGCTTGCCGGACAGTGGTCTCTACTCCAGAACCTTTCGGCCCCATCGGCTATCTGTTCTGTGTGCTATGTGCCCTGCCCACTGCCACTTCAACTGGCTTATCTTCTGGGCTATGTCGGTGACTAGTTCGTTTACGGATCTCCTCATTTCTGATTCGATCACGTGAGAAACCCCGAGCATAGCCCTCTCCATAGCTTGTTGTGCGACTTTGAGCTTATCTTTGAGGCCCATAGTAAGAGACCACGTTTCAGTGCCATAAGTCATCCCTGGTAACACACATTGGTCAAAGACTCTTGTCTTGAGAAGAATGCACTATTACTTCGAATGATACCTGTAGCGACGACTGGTGGCGAGATTGTAATACCACTTTAGGAGTAGGCACAACATGTTTTTCTTCTATAAACATGAGTTTATTACCAAAAGCTGCATGACTGTAGGGTGACCAGACGAAAAAATAAAAAATCCATTGATCCATTGGAAAATTCTGAGATTTTGTTGCAGTTTGATAATTGTGGCTCAAGTGTAACCAACAATTTGAAAAAGTCATAATTATTATCGTTTTTATACACTGCGGACCTCGGGGTGTCTTGCACAGCACACTCATAGCGGGGGTGGCAGCGGTACCCCACTCCTACGAACCCCATCTCGTTGCTTTAGTTTGTTTAACTTTTTATTAGAGATCTCTAAAATATAATGTTTTTATTGAAAACTACCGACTTCGTTCGCGTAATAGGCTCGGCCTTCGGCATCGCCGTAATCTCCCATCTTTTCTTGGTTTTTCTTCCATAAGAACCTTCTTCTGACAATAATTAACACAACAAAAAATAATTGGCGAGATTATTCCATCCGTTCTCAAGTTATAGCGTGACCAGGCGAAATAGGGGTTCATTTTATATAGACTAGCGACTGCCCGCGACTTGGTTCGTGTAGTAGGCTCGGCCTTCGGTCTCGCCATACCCTCCCATCTTTTATATTTTTTTTTAATGTAAAAACCTTCTACGATGTATTTAGAAAACATTTAAAACAAAAAGATAGATGAAATCGGAAAAGCCGTTCTCAAGTTATAGCGTGACCAGGAGAAATAGAGGGTTCATTTTTATATCTATATACATACATACATAAAATCACGCCTCTTTCCCGTAGGGGTAGGCAGAGACCACGGATTTCCACTTACTACGATCCTGACATATCTCTTTCGCTTCATCTATACTCATCAATCCTTTCATACATAAGCGTCGGTTCAGGGTACTTTTGACCTGGCCTTTTTTCAGAACGTCTTCAATCTGATTTCGGAACGTTCGCCTAGGTCTTCCCCTTCCAACACTTCCGTTTACTTGTCCCATGTATACCTGTTTAGTCATTCTCATTTCATTCATTCTCTCCACATGTCCAAACCATCTTAACATACCTTTCTCGATTTTTGTCACTACACCCTCATTCACACTACATCGTTCCCTTATCACACTATTCCTTATCCTGTCGCTCCGTTTCACTCCAATCATGATCCTAAATGCTCTCATCTCCACAGCATTTATTCTACTTTCATGCTTTTTCTGCCACACCCAACTTTCACTACCATACATCAGTGTCGGAACCAACACTCCCCCATGAACAGCCAGACGATCCTTTTTAGACACCTTCTGACTGTTCATAAAAGCGTGCAATGCTCCGTTTACCATGTTTCCAGCGTTCACTCTCCTTTCTATATCACTTTCACACTCACCATCTTTTGTAAACATGGATCCCAAGTATACAAACTCTTTCACTTGTTCCACTTTTTCACCCCCAATCACAATATTGCTATCGGTCACTCTATCATCTCGTTCAAACACCATCACTTTCGTCTTACTTACATTTATTTTCATTCCCTTTCTTTCTAAAGCCTCTTGCATAACATTTACCATCTCCTGCAACTCTTTTACCGACGACGCAAGTATCACTTGGTCATCAGCGTAGAGAAGACATTTGATGAGTAACTCGTTCATTCTTAATCCACATTCACTGTCTTTCAGGTTTGTCAAACAATTATCCATGAATAAGTTGAACAGCCACGGTGACGCTACACATCCTTTTTCGATGTTAAACCAATCAGTGTATGTCCCATTTATCCTAACGCAAGCACTGGAATCCTTATAGAGGGATTTCAGCGCTTGGATCAGGTTACTATTCAGCCCATGCATAGACAACGCATATCTATACTAATATTATAAAGAGGAAAGATTTGTATGTATGTTTGTAACGAATTGGCTCAAAAAGTACTGGACCTATTTCAAAAATTCATTTTTTTTTTGACAACATCCACACAAAGGTCCTCAGGTCCAAAACTAAGCAGAGCCTGTACTATGGTAACCTGATGACTGATATACATACTTATATACATATACACACCCAGACACAGATCAAACAGACATGTTCATGCACACAAATGTTTGACCAGTCCGGGGATCGAGCCCGGGACCAACGGCTCAGAAGGCAGGGGTGCTACCAACTGCGCCAACCGGCCTGTCAAGCCTTTCACCATTAGAAAGCTACATTCACCCTGAGTAACATAGGCTATATAAGATTTATCATCATACATCACCGCGCGGGTGAAACCGCGGAGAGCAGCTAGCATATATATAAGATTCTAAAAATCCTGGGATATCCTGTGAATAACAAAATCCAGCCGTAATCCTGAGATATGGTAACCCTACACAGTGCACGAATACGGAGCAATAAACCCATGAAAACAAATGCGAAAACACAATTACTTTAATTATACATATAGGTACCTATATATATATAAAACAATTATACAAATGCATTCCACAATAAAACCACTTTGTTGACAAATCATAAGTGCACACTGATTTCCAACCCAACACCTTACCACTCACACAATAAGATCCAATTTCGCAAATATAAACGGCGTTAATTACAAACGCCTTGTACAACAAAAGACCATAATTCAAAGACGATAACTCTCATTTTGCCAAATCAAAAGGATATATCGCACTGCAAACACGCCAAGTACGAGACGATTCACCGACCTTGCCTTTGGTGAGTCATGGGTATACAAAAGTAGGGGATAATACTCCCCATTTTATGGGCAATAAGTGTCAGAACGGGGTGGACGTAACGTAGCTGTAGACGGATAGGCTGTTAGGTAATGTGATCGTTATCTCGCTGAAGTTAGGGCGTATAATGAATTGCAGGTTCGGCCTGTGATTTGGTGGGGGTAGAGCTAAGGGGTATGGGAAAGTCAACCTAATATACCTACATTGTGTAAGCACTGAATGTCTTGAACTTGAATTGTCTTCTTTACTAGTTCGTAGGTGCAATTGCTAGAAAGCCTACCTTCTGAGCAGACGGTCCCGGGTTCGATGCCCGGACAGGTCAAATATTTGTGTGCATGAACATTGTCCTTTTGAGCTGTGTCTGTATTGTATATAAATATTTCAGTAGTATGTAGAAGCGCTCGTAGCGGAGCTCGACTTGGTAGATCTTAACCGATCAACAAGTTAAGCAACACTTGCTGCGGTCAGGACTTGGATGGGTGTGTGCTAGTGACATTGTACAACTGAGCGCTTCCGTGCTTCGGAGGGCACGTTAAGCCGTCGGTCCTGGTTGTTTGTCTTAGGACAACAGTAGTTAGGCTATGTCGAAGGCCTGAAAACTTCGGCATGGGTTGGCCACTAGCATATCCATCAAGTCGCACTGGTGTGGTTGATTACTGCCCAACTCATCTCTCAGCGGAAGGCTCGAGTCCCAGCAGTGGGAATATATTGGGCTGATTATGATGTATATATATCAGGGTACCATAGTACATGTTCTGCCTAGTTTGGGACCTGAACACCGCGTGTGGATATCATCCCATAATAATATTTTATTAATGTATGAGGGGTTTATAATGTAATGATAGGGGATAGTTTTTATGCTTTGAAGTGACTAGACAACCACGTCTAGGACCGTGCTATCAAACGAAATCCGATTCGTATTAATTTTTTAAGGCACTGCCTAAAGTCAAAGATCCGTTAAACGCTGTTTTAAATGTTTTTCGTCGCACAATTACGACATACTAGTTACTGAAAAAAACGTGAAAAATACAGTGCATAGTTAAGAGTTTAAACAAAGACTTATATATAATAATATTGCACAATATCTATTTGGCATCTTGAAAAAAAAACCGCAAATAAAACGACGGTAAAAATCTTTCGTATCGCATTTCTCATTATTTTGAGCGAGAATTACTATATTTTTTAAATCAGAAAAAAAAACATTCATTAAATTAACCCGACCAGTGTCGACTTTTTTCGGCGTCTTTCCGAACTTCGCATAAAAGTTCAGACATTAAATACTACACTTAAATAGTTTGCCCAACTAAAAGCAAGTTTATACCGGTGGAGTGCATTTGATCTGATAAAATTAGTTACAAACTAGAGGTAAGTATAGAAATGTGTATACATTAGGTGTACGCGCAACATGGCTGAACACTTTTTTTGTGCGTAGGTACACATGGTGAACGGGCGACCGAGATAGGTTAAGGAATACCTATTTGTTACCATTGCGGTTTGTTTTTCTTTTACCTTTAAATAAATTAAAACTGAGAAAAAGTTATATTATTTACAGAGCATGCGTCTTCCTGTCACGACCAGTGGTTCAAAGCCTTGAAGGAGCTTTGATTATTTAAAAGTTAGCTCTTGCAGCGCTTTGACCCTTTGAGTACCAGAGACGTACATTTACGTCCGCTTCATTCATAAACCTTTTGTTTTAATTAACACGGTAATGAGGGATTCATAGGAACGCATAGCGCGTACTTGTCCATACTAAAAGAAATAACTCTTTTCTACCTCTTAACATTGTCCGATTGCAGTGATATTTTTTTTCATGTAATCAACACATTGTTTTACTATACTTTACGTTTTGTTTTTTTCAATATTTCAAAGTACTATAAACTTACTTTTTTTAGAAACTAAAAATAACTAAAAAAAATCAATAACACAAAACAAAAAATTGCTAGTAAAAAATCATAGCTTTTTTATGTTTTTAAAAAGTAAATTTATAGTACTTTGAAATACTGAAAAAATCAAAACGTACGGGCATAGTAAACAATGTGTTGATTACATGAAAAAAAATATCACTGAAATCAGACAATGTTAAGAGGTAGAAAAGAGTTATTTCTTGTAGTATGGACAAGTACTAGCTATGCAATCCTCTTACCTTTAAAGTGCCTACGCAGAACGGCTTTTACCTCGCATCCCCCTGAGGTGCAGTAATGTAGAGATTGTTCCCTTCCCCCTCCGGAGCTTTACTTAATTAATTTCACAGCCTTTAACCCTATTCTACGCGGACTAAATCGCCACAAGTAGCTAGACATATAAAACAAGGAGTGTGTAATGGACAAAGCCTACTTTTTATCTCGGAAAATAGTTTCATTTGGATTGACTACTAAACAGGTGAAGCCGCGGCGCGTAAAATAACACTAATAAAACAAGTACAATTTGAAAACAAGAAAAATTTAATACCGACTTCCATTATATTCAGTTATTGGAGTGTAACTCAAAAACTACTGCACCAAATTTGATAAAATTTTAATGGGACCACTCGGGAAGCACCAGCTTTCAAACAAAAATTTTGAGAATCGGTTCACCCAGTCGAAAGTTATGAGGTAACAACCATAAAAAAAGCAGTCGAATTAAGTACCTCCTCCTTTTTTGGAAGTCGGTAGAAAATAATAAAAAACAAAGTTCCTGATCGCGCCTAGACCAGTGCCATATTTTTTTTTATATTATTAAGTAGTGTTATTTTACTACGCGCCGCAGCTTTACTAAATCACTAAAATAAAATAAAGCATTAAAATACGGATTATCGAAACGCGCGGGTTCGCATCCCGTCCGAGGAAGTGTAATTTTCTTACCGACTTCCAAATAGGAGGAGGTACTCAGTCGACTGTATTTTTTATATTTGTTACCTCATAACTTTCGACTGGTTGAACCGATTTTAAAAATTCTTTTTTTGTTTGAAAGCTGGTGCTTCCCGCGTTTTAGTCCCATTTTAAATATCTATTAAATTTCATCAAATTCGGTCTTGTAGTTTTTAAGATACACTACAATAACTGAACAGAATGGAAGTCGGTTCCAAATTATTCAAATTGTACCTGTTATCTCTAAAATTCCAAAGTTACTGCTTAATTAATTAATTAATTCGAAGCTTTTTAAAAATATATATAATGAAAATTGTGCAGGGTTGCGACATCAACACACAAGTTAAGTATTTGATATAATTATTCTTTTTTCGGTTGTATAATGGTGTCAAGCTGTTCAATAGAGCTCCCTCCATCCACACACGACGATTACAATCAAAGAGTTCAATTCGATGCTCGGACGGATTGCCTCGGCAGTTCTGGGGCCTTACTATCAGCTTCGTAAAAACCATGCAAGTTCCGTGCAGTTCTTAAACCTGATTTAAACAGTTTTGAATAAAATCATACCACGACGCTCATTTAGGTGAACTGTTTGAATATTGTTTTCTGAAAGGTGAACGTATAATATTGTTTTTGGCATTCTAACAATTTACTATAACCAACATTGCAGACGCCTAACGTTTGTAAGCTAATAAACTGAGTGGATTTAGAGCGACATGTTAACGAGAGTCCATACGAAAAAAACAAGTGAACGGTTTTTCTGCGGTTCTTGAATAGTAGGCCTGTGCAGGCCTGCTTTAAAGTTGTCATGGTACGAACAAACCGGGCAGTTGTCTAGAAGTCCTGCTTTAAGAGCTCATAGTAAGGCCCCAGAGCAGCTCAGACACGGATTGTTGGAAAGCGCGGGTTCGGATCGCGTCCGAGGATACGTAATATTTCTCTCTAGAACTGCAGAATTTGAGCAGGAACATGTTTTTTTACAATGGTTCTCAAACTCCAAATACTCTTTATTGGTAAACTAGTTTACATGTCAGTTTTGCGTTGAATAAAATGTACCTTACACTAGGAATATCTAGTTAACTAAGTCTAGGTACTATCACTTTTCTGTAATTATAAAATAAAATGTCAAATGTAACTTAATAAAAAATAAATGAAATTGGTCATAAGTATATAATAAATAACAAATACATTAATATTATCTCTATTTTAGTTTCATTAGCTCATCAAAGCTATAGAAAGTTTGCTCGATAAGCCAGCGTTTTAATCTTGATTTAAAGCTCTGAATACTTGGGGCTGCAATAATGTCAGTGGGGAGTCTGTTGTAAACAGAGGGGCCCATCACGTGGGTCAGCTTGCTGGACTTGGCCAAGGAGCGGGGTAGAAAACGGCTCCTGACAGAAAACGGAGATGGAATCCAGAAGCGATGACCAAGCCGTAAGCAGCACTAATTGCCACCCCTATGACGACCTGACAGAAGCATTTTCACGCCCCGCTTGAAAGACCCAGGGTCATAGCTGCAAGAGAATACGTACGCCGGCAAAGCATTCCACAATTTACTTACACGACAGAGGTAGGAACTGGCAAACTTTTGGTTCGTGGTAAGAAGTTTTGAACAGTATATGGATGCAATGCTGGGCCTGAACGAGTAGTTCGGGATCGGACTGGTGAGGAAGGATTAAGATTAAAGAGCTCTTCATAACATTCGCCATGAAACAAACGTTAGAAATCGCTTAGAGAAGCTATAGTTCTATACGCATTTATAGGGGTTCTAGGAGTGACTTCAGTGTCTCATATAATACGGTAAAATGTGCGTCTTTAGTCTTCTAGCTCTCTTTATCGATGCAAACGAGATAGAAGCAAAGTAATTAAATATCGATAAAGTAGAACGTCTTCCCTACTAGCGTTGATTGACTCAGGTTAGCCTGAGGCGCGTGTAGAGATGTCAGCATTGCATCTAACAAATCTTCGATAAATCTTTTTAGTTGGTAGCCTACATACACAACAGAAAACAATGACATTTACAAACTGCCAACACCGACCGCTCTGCCGGCACTCGCGTAATGATCGTCGGCTAGCGTTCACCGCACCGGTCTCTTACCAATTTTATCGCGGAGACGTTCTTATTAGGAGCCGCGCGCTCTAACTACTTTGGTAAAAGCTTGTGGTTTATGTAGCTGGTAGCATGTTGCAAAAGTTCGTAAGTTTTCCAAGTTAACACATCCAACAACTTCCGAAACACATCATTAAGATATGTAGCATACGTTCAGGGCCCAACTGCGGAACCTACAATAATTATACTACGCCACGACGGTCTTGATCGTGTGAATCACACAGCCTTGTCCTTGGCCTTTATTACACCTTATAATGTGTACCTGTACCTTCTACGGTAGAGTAGAGATAAGATTTTCAAGGCTATGTATTACCCCAGAGGTTACAATTTTGAAAATTGTTTTCTGTTTTAATTACCGTTTATACTTTTAATGTCCGAGTGAGTGAAGCCTCTGCAACGACTCGACAAATTTTTCTTCCATCCGTCCGGGTGTTGTTACTCCCGTAAAGGTCTTATTATTCAACTTGACGAAATTTGGTATACAGGTTCTACGATTCAGTAGAATTTTTAAATGTTTTTTGTTGGAGTATTTCCTGTAAATATTGTGCTCGCGAGGTCTCCTGTTCGCTGAACTACTAGCATTATTACGCATTCAGTAAAAAGCTATTATCTGCCTACTTGTTCAATATCGAAACCAGACTTCACTCGCGATCCCTAACTTTTACGAAAATATTATATAGCCTATGTTACTCAGTGATCATAGAGCTTCCTAACGGCAAAGACTTTTTGAAATCAGTTTATTAGTTTTTATTTTAAGTTTATTCTTTGCATACAAACATACAAATCTTTCCTCTTTATAATATTAGTATATACTAGTTGCTCTCCGCGGTTTCACCCGCGCGGTGTTGGATGATGATGATTATGATGAATCTTATATAGCCTATGTTACTCAGGGTGAATGTAGCTTTCCAATGTTGAAAGAATTTTTGAAATCGGTCCAGTACTTTTTGAGCCAATTCGTTACAAACATACTTACAAATCTTTCCTCTTTATAATATTATTATAGATATAGATAAGTAAAAACATCTTGAGGAATGGCAAATGTACAAACCTAGTCCATTTATAGATGAAAAAAATAATAGTACAGAGATAGTTCGGGCGCGGTCGGGGTACAGATTACCCAGCAGTGACTGCACATGGGTTACTCGGTGAGTATTGCGTTATCTGTGCGCTGGGTCAGTGGAGCACCGCACACGCGCTGTGCAGGGTTGGAGGCTGCAACTGGTTGGGATGTACTATACCCATCTCCACATATATAGGTCATTGTAATCGATTTACGAAGCGCGCTTGTAAGTTTTAAAATGAAGTACCCTGTCGATAAGGGTATTTTATACAATAACTACTTTTTGGATTTGGGTAATTAGTTATTTTAAATGAACTATCGAAATACTACACGAAACACTCGAAGCGGAGCTTGACTCAGCAATCTTAACCGATCAATAAGTTAAGCAACACTAAACTTGCTGCGGCCAGGAGTTGGATGGGTGTGTGCTAGTGGCATTGTTCAACTGAGCGCTTCCGTGCTTCGGAGGACTCGTTAAGCTGTCGGTCCCGGTTGTTTGTCTTAGGACAACAGTCGTTAGGCTTTATCGAAGGCCTTCGGGCAGCCTGATAATTTCGACGTGGGTTGGCCACTAACCTATATCCACGAAGCCGTACTGGGACCGCGTGGTGGATTATGGCCCAACTCTTCTCTCTGAGAGGAAGGCTCGACCTTAATGGGCTGATTATGATATGTGATCGAAATACAAATTTTCACACATATAATTACAAAAATAAAGGACTTTCATACTATAGTTTTCTCCTATTTTCAACCCCTTAAGTTGGTTGAATTTTGAAAAACTCTTTCTTAGTACACCTTTACTCTACCCACCCCGACAAAATCACTCTCCAAATTTCAATTCTCTACGACCAGCGGGCGACTGCCCGCGACTTCGTTAGCGTAGTAGGCTCGGCCTTCGGGCTCGCCATAACCTCCCATCTTTTCTTGATTTTTCTTCCATATGAACCTTCTCCTGACAATAATTAACACAACCAAAAAATAATTAGCGAGATTGTTCCATCCATTCTCAAGTTATAGCGTGACCAGGAGAAATAGGGGTTCATTTTTTTATGTTTGTTACCTCATATCTTTCGACTGGATGAACCACAGATTTCAGAACAAGTTCTTGTTCTGATATCTGTGGGATGAACCGATTCTCAAAATTCTTTTTATTTGTTTTGAAAACTGGTGCTTCCCGTGCGGTCCCATTCCATCAAATTCGGTTTAGTAGTATTCGAGTTACATTCCAATAACTGAAGAGAATGGAAGTCGGTTTTTGTTATTGTACTTGTTATACTAGGTGTTCGAAATTATGTGCATTTTTTTTTCAATACAACATAGTTTAGGTAACGATTTTACTAGAGCGTTAAGAGGATTGCATAGCTAGTACTTTCCATGCTAAATGAGAAAACTCTTTTCTACCTCTTAACATTGTCCGATTTCAGTGATTGTTTTTTCATGGATTCATGACATTGTTTACTATGCCCGTACGTTTTGATTTTTTCAGTATTTCAAAGTACTATAAATTTCTTTTTTTAGAAATTAAAATAACTGAAAAAATCAAAAAGTACGGGCATGGTAAACAATGTCATGATTCTATGAAAAAAAAAATCACTGAAATCGGACAATGTTAAGAGGTAGAAAAGAGTTTTCTCTTTTAGCATGGAAAGTACTAGCTATGCAATCCTCTTAAGTCGTTGGTTAAATCTCTATTATCTACCAATTACGGCTGAGATGATGATGATAATATATAAAAAATCATACATATATAATATTTACATAATTAAGATAATGATGAGATTTACATAATAATATATATAGAGGTTGTTTGGTAGAGGGACCGACATACCAAATGAGCGTGTTCGGGCCCACTTGGAGAAAACAAGTTGGCAAAAAAAAATCCCAGACCCCCCAATTTTTTTTTACTTTTTTTTGTGAATTTTCCCTTTTTCTCCGAAATCGTACCTATTTACCACCATAACATTTGTAAAATCTGTTTTATACTGTTGTTTTTTGTTGAATTTGGTCTCTATACACCTTCAGGCCAAGCAAAGCAAAATTGGATACCTGGATTTTGAATTGGATTATGCTTGGATTCTCCAAGTGGGCCCCCGAACACGCTCATTTGGTATGTCGGTCCCTCTACCAAACACCCTGTATATATATATTTCAATTTAAGCATCAGAGACGCACTTATGAACGTCAATTATTCATTATAATGTACTTTAAATACTACCGCCGCGTTCCAAAATATATAGAGCCTACCGAGAAGAAGCGGCAAGAAACTCGGGGCCATTCTTTTTATATAGATGTTTACAATGTTTCTACTTAGGTAAACGTATTAAGTGAGTCGTCTTTCAAGTGAGTGTAATTCTTATCTTGTATGATTGTCACTTGTTATAGAACAGCGGTGCACACATGGACCGTCTGGATACGATAAAATTATCGACAAGTGACAGATCGCGATATAGCTAGTGTTGCCATCCGTCCGGATTTGTCCTAGTTTAGTGGGCATCCGGGGAGTGTCCGGGGGGTGTTTCGTTTGTAGTCCAGGCTTAAAAATTGTCATTCTTAGGCCTAAAATAAAAAAAATCTAACTGAATATTAACAAAATTGGTAACAAACTGTAAAAGATTGTTTTATTTGTTAGACACATTTAAAATGATGACTAAATTTTATCATAAGGTCCTAAAATAAATAAAATGGTGATTTAAGATATTTTTAATACTTTTCTTCTTCGTTGCGCTCTTGACAGAGCGGTCGTGATCGTCAAGTAGTAGTGTTGGTGGGGCCAGAAGTAATACGCCTCACGATGTCACGCCGTTTTTGCCTGTTAGTCATCCTGGTGCACTCATGCAAGGAACCACCGACCGCACACTTGATTTGGTCGGTCTATCGCATCGACCTACCGCGCTGTCTGGTGCCTTCTACTCTGCCTCGGACTTTAATACTTTTTTAATACACTAAGTTTAAAAAAACCTGTTGACATGTCCGAGTTCTGGGCTCTAAAATTCGGGGTTTTCACGCGTCTTGTACTGGTTGCCAAATTTTAGAAATGGCAACCCTAGATATAGTTATCTCAGCTAGATCCATAGTAGAGACAAGGTAAGACAGCTGATAAAAAGTCTGTTCACCGATTCCACAAGTTTATCCTGCGATCGTTGCTCGCACGGCTAATACGACTCACATGCTAGGTGCCAGACCTACAGGCTTAGAATTATCCGTTACGTCACAACAGACAACATTAAAACTACATTAATCACTCGAAGGACGCGGTTAAAAATAACTGGACTGCCCTTTCAAACCGCCATTGCTATAAATAGACCGATTGTAGCGGACGTCAGAGGTTTAAAATAAAACTTAACGGTACACGGACACGCAATTATAAACAAATGTTTTGGGACTTAAGAGGATTGCATAGATAGTACTTTCCATGCTAAAAGAGAAAACTCTTTTCTACCTCTTAACATTGTCCGATTTCAGTGATTTTTTTTCATAGAATCATGACATTGTTTACTATGCCCGTACGTTTTGGTTTTTTCAGTTTTTTTAAGTTCTAAAAAGGTAAATTTATAGTACTTTGAAATATATATAATATACACTGAAGAAATATATCCCTGAGTAACATAAGCTAAATTTGTATATTCATATTCATATCATTTATTGCATCATACATGTAACAGGAATCTTAAATATTACAATACTGAGTCATATATGTACCTACCCAATTCAGGGCATAGCAATATGAGTAGAAGCGGACCGATATATTATTACATTTTTCGTCAAAATTTATCCTTAAAAAATTCGTCTAGACTATAATAACTTCTAGTGAGTAATAGAAGTTTAATTTCAAATATTTGGTCTTTATCTTGAGCTTTTATCGTATCCGGAATTTTATTATAAATCTTTACAGCCATGATGTTTGGGCCAGAACTGTGTACTTTTAATCTTGAAGAGGGTAGTATTAAATTATGTTTATATCTAGTTTAGTAACGTCGCGGTTGGTCATTTTTTTGCCGAAATTATTTTATATTTTGATTCGTCATCATCATCGTCATCTATCACCACACGTGTGAAACCGCAGAGCGCAACTAGCAATTACTAAAATAAATACCGTACATATAGGTAGGTATACTTTCATTTTTGTAAAAAAACTCTTTTTACAAATCCACATGATATGCGTGGAACCTACGTAAGAATTCTTACAAAATGATACGACAAAGTATACATACTATAAACCTATTAAAATATCTCTCGAAATGAATGAACCTGTAGTAGCATCAGATTAGCCGCACCATTATCTTGTAAAACAATAATCATTGGCAGTAGAAAACTGCGTATACGCAGGAAGTACGCAAGCTTACAAGGTCGGTGTCTACAGTACAGTACAGAAGCAGTAAAGCAGTGTGATACAACTCAATAACAATGCGCAATGTGAAAACGTACACAAGGGCGTAAGAATTGGGAATCTGCTGATATTGCCGTTATGGGCTGTTTTCTTCGGCGTTCATAAAGCTTCAAAACGCCAATCAATTTTCAACCCACATGCCTGGGCATGATAAAATGGGCTGGGCTAAAATAATACGTATTTTAGACTGAGGTATGATTATGTAAGCAGAAGTTGCAAAATTAACGACATTTTCCTTCTCAAACGCTTTACACGAATGCACATTTTGCAAACGCTAACGTCATCAAAGCAATTCGAACGAACCTTATGTGAAATAAATCAATGATTTGTGAACCACAAGATACAATGAAAATTGAGTGAATAAGTTTACAGTTATCGTGATAATTCAAAGAAAGTGTGCCGAACACAAAACTCAAAATGCGAACGACAGAAGATCCGTGACAGAAGTTGAGTTACTGTTTTCATTTTATACGTTGCGGAATGTGTGACGAAAGAAAAGCTCAGTGAATGGATTCACACGAAAACACGTTAGATCTGGCCGGGAGAGAAATATTAAACATTGACGAGCGCCGCTTCCGGCTTTTCGTTAGCGAAAACTGTTTCAATGTCAGCTTGTTTTACATACCGCGAGTGATTTGTACAATATGATATTCTTGGGCCACTACTGTTTCTCGTCTCTACACATTGCCGCTAATTGCAAATCAGCTTTGTATAATGTTTGCTGACGATATCAACGTGTGTAAAGCTGCAAAAATGTTATACGTTTAATGTGTAATACACTACACATACCTAGTATAAGCTAGATATAAGTTGAATAAAGGCCTACGCAGACCGGGACGGCATGGCAAGGGATTTCAATTTTTACCAAAGGACATTCAAACGTATTATATAGAAATACAACATAAATTGCTATGCTTCAAAATGTTGCCGTGGCATCGAAAGGGATTTCATTGCACGACATTGAAAGACGCTCCACAGGCTCCCGTGGCGTACTGTGGCAGGCAACGGCACTGCACGGCATGCCGAGAACGCCAACGGTGCTTGTGACATACCGCGGGTAGAGGCGCATATACAATAATTAATATTGATAGCCTGTGCACCTTCTATGTATGCAATTATCAATATTAACACCAAATCCGAATCTACCATTTTAAAACTGCGGCAAACGTTGTCGTGCCGCGGCACGCCGTGGCAAAGCGCTGGAATGCCGCGGTATCTAAGCGGCTAGTGTGCGCTGACTGACGGCAAAATCCTTTGCCATCCCGTCCCCGTCTGCGTTGGCCTTAACCAGACCTGACGCGCTTGCATCGGAGTTTGACTCCCATCAACAAGTTAAGCAACGCTTGCTTCCGTCAGTAGTTGGATGGTTGTGTGTTAGTGTCTAGTCCAATGGTGAAAGAATTTTTGAAATCGGTCCAGTACTTTTTGAGCCAATTCATTACAAACATGCTTACATACAAAACTTTCCTCTTTATAATATTATACTCGTATAGTATAGATGAACCGTTTTGGATGATTCCTTTTTTTTGGTAGAGTATACTTTCGATGTTAATTAAAATGTGTGTTACTTCCATTTAAATTTCATCAAATTCGGTAAAGCGGTTTTTGAGTTACAATGCAAAACTTAAAAGTGTTTCGCCTATCTTACTGATAACTTTATTGACGATGAATGACAATCGATCCCGTAAGTACCAAGGGCCACTGAAAACTGTGAAAAAACTTGTCGAAGTCGGTACCATGCGCACAATATTGTGATAATAGGTACTTTCGAACTATCGTGGTACCGACTTCAACAAGTTATTTCACACTTTTTAGTGTTGAAGTCGGTTTCATTTACTATTTTAAAAAAATCTGTCACGTTTCTCGCGGCACATTAAAAGGCGAAATGAGTTCAAAACTTCATGAAAACTTAGTTTTTCGACACTTAAACCTAATAACCGAAGTTCGAAAAAAAACGTAGTGGAAATTGAATATACTTCCTTATGAAATATTTTGAAATAGTTTTGGGAGCAATACACGATTCGGGTTGGCTATAGCCGTCCGGTACCTGATTTTGATGAAGGTGCGAGTTTAGGGGTATCATTGGGGTCCACCTGAAGCCCTTCCAGCAATTTTTTTTTGCCGGAAACGTAGTTTAAATTAATTATGATTAAATTAAAATTTGATAAAAAAAAGTGAAATGGAACGCAATGTTGAGAAAATGGTACAATATTAAGTTGTCAAATTAAGTTGTCAAACTGAGTTAAACGAAACGTATCGTTATCGTTAAACGTAAGAAAAAAAAAAGGCGCCATTTTGTCTTACTGACAGATGGACTGTCATCCATTCATTCCGTTTCTCTCGTAGTTTCGTGAATGTGTGCTCTCTTGTTTTTCGATTTTTATTACGACTTTGGCTTTTTCCCTGGACTTCCTTCGATTGCGCGACGACTTGAAACTTGGCTTGCTTACCGGATTTGTTTGGATTGCTCTACGACTTGAACTTGGCTTGAAAACTGGACTGCACTTGGCTGTAATGGAGTATTACAGTACAATACCCGAAGCGGACGCGGTTTCGGCTCCTGATCTGCCCGTCGAACCTGTTGCCGGACCTTCTTCGGCTCCTGATCTGCCCGTCGAGCCTGTAGCCGGACCTTCTTCGGCTCCTGATCTGCCCGTTGAACCTGTCGCCGGACCTTCTTCGAGTAATGACGACGACGACAACGAGCTTATAACCAAACGAAAACTTTGCGTCACTGAAGTGATTGATCATTGGAATTTAACTGACGTTGTGCGAAAATTGGGCACTAAAGACCAATGCATCAAATATAGTGAAGACCAAGGTCTCATACAAACTGAGAAACGGTGTCGAACCCACAGGACATCCATGAAAGTGTCATACTCATGCGGATGCACAAGTTTTGGTACATTTGTGTGCTCAAAAAGATCATGCAAATCTAAATCGGGCAGCGGTGCCAAGATCTCTCGCAGAATTGGCACATTTTTCGAAAATATTGCTATCGACATAATGCATGTTTACTATCTTATATATGCATACTCACAAGGATGGACCTACGACCAAACAATTCACGAAGACCCTTATAAAAAAGAAAGGAAGCAATGTTTAAGCCCAAATACTATAGCCGATTGGTTTAATTACTGCAGAGAAGTAGTTGTGATATTTTATTTGGAAAAACAAAATCTTTACAGCGGTAAAATTGGAGGCTGTGGGAAAATAGTGCAAATAGACGAAAGTAAATTTGGAAAAAGGAAATATAACAAAGGACGTCACATTGAAGGCCACTGGGTGCTGGGATTAATAGAAGATGGGTCTGAAGACTTAAGATTGGAAGTATGCCCGGACAATAAAAGAGATGCTGATACTCTCATACCTTTAATTCAAAAGCATGTTTTACCTGGAACAACAATCCACACCGATTGTTGGCGGGCATACGATTGTCTGTCTGAATATGGATACATACACAAAAAAGTGAATCATTCAGACCCAGAGAACCCATTTGTGGGTAAAGATGGAATCCACACCCAAAGTATAGAATCCCAGTGGCGAGCAGTGAAGAGGTTTTTCAAAAAACAAAATTATAACAACCCAGAAAACTTTAGTGATATAATTGTTGAATATTTGTGGCGAAGAGACGTGTATAAATATAAAAGAGACTCTTTTGTACATTTAATGAAAGCAATTAAACATGTTTATGAAATAAACAAGTAATGTATTAAAATGTTTGTTTAATTGTGTCTCTCCTAGCCCTTTAACATTAAGTTTTTCTCATCTATCAACATAACTCTGAGACGGACTGGATATGTTATTGTTGTTATATAATACAATGTTAAGCGAACCGCCTTAATAAGTTAGGTGTGAAACAAAAAATAGGTAGGTTAGGTTAGAACATGACAACGCACGAGCCGAGCGAGCGAAGCGAGCGTGCCGCGGCAGCGGCCGGCGAAGTGCCAGAAGCGAACCGCCTTAATAGATTAGGTGTGAAACAAAAAATAGGTAAAAAATACTGATATAGCCGAAAGTGAGGTTAAGTACTAAAAAAATTATTACTCAAAAACTAAAGGCCTCCGGCGGGGGGGGATGCAGGGGGGGCTTCACCCCCTCCCCCTCCCCCCTCCCCGCGGGTACCGGGTGACTATAGTTTAACCCACGATTCAGCAAACTAGATTCGATAGAAAAAAATCGGCAACATTCCCTAAATTTTTCAATTTTTCTTACGTGCTTCGTGGGAAAAGGAATTTTTATTCAATTATGGGCAAATATATTTCAATTAATGTATCATATTCGAATTCCCAATGTGAGTTTTTCGACACTTAAACCTAATAACCGAAGTTCGAAAAAAAAAACGTACTGGAAATTGAATATACTTCCTTATGAAATATTTTGAAATAGTTTTGGGAGCCAATACACGATTCAGCAAACTAGATTCGATAGAAAAAAATCGGCAACATTCCCTAAATTTTTCAATTTTTCTTACGTGCTTCGTGGGAAAAGGCATTTTTATTCAATTATGGCCAAATATATTTCAATTAATGTATCATATTGGAATTCCCAATGTGAACTATGGACTCCTTTATCATTAAAATTTAATCATTTGAATGTACGAAATAAATATAAAAAGTATTAGCACGTGTTCAATAGAATTTTCGCATTACGTCGTCCATTCTGAGAAGCAATTCTCAACCTAATGCTTTACATCGAAAATTGTTTTCAAATAATTGGACCGCGCCTTAAGAGACTGCCACATCCTGACTCATGTAAACTATAAACCAAATGCACTGGCGATCAGGAAATTCCTTATTGCAAACTTGTAAAAACAAACGAAATCGTAATGTATAAACTATTTGGATAGATCTCGTAAATTCTCCAACAGATTAAAAATAAATATCGCGCAGTACGCAGACGTTCACGATATATTCCGCGCATGTATTCTAATTCACTCGTTATGTTCCTGTTATGGGAATGTCGAATCCGCGTTCTAACACACAGGTCACATAATATGTTTGAAACTTTCCTAAGTATTACACATATTAATGTCATTTGACGGTTTAACTTACGCGGTACGTATAGCCGAATATCTCGACCGGTTCCGTGACCGTACGGGCCACTTCTTCATGGAGTACTTGCGCACCCGGCTGCGTTCGCGCTAGTACTGATGTTCGACTATACCTACCACGTACGTTAAACCGTCAAAATAATATTAAAAAAGGTCACTTATAGCCTTTAATATCACGAGATTAAATTAGGCTATATAGTCTAACTAGTTTTTGCCCACGACTTCGCTCGCTTAGGGATTTTTTTCTGAATATTCTGATTGTTGTCACAATATAGAGCATTATGGATATTGCCAAATTTTCACAGCTATATATATGTTTAAAAACAAAGAATTCTCAACCCAAAGTTACATCGATGTCATCTCTGTCAAAAAAAGTTAAGGCACACATTTTTTTTATTTTTAATGTCCTATCTAAATACAAATATACGAATTATAATTAGTACTCACGGGATGTACACCACGATATCTCGTCATCGACGCGGGCGTCCCAAACACTCCTCGAAAAAGGCCACCGAATGTGGTCGAAACTATAGTCGGACCTATCCGATAAATATTACGTGAGTAATCCCGTATTTTTAATTAATACAAATATATGAATTATAATCTGTAGGTACCCCACGGGATGTAGACCACGATTAGGCAGGTTGTGGAGTTCCCGATATTTCGGCGCAGTTACATGCACCATGTACAGTTCGAAGTTATTAAGAGCAGACAAAACGGTCTAACCTCTTTCTCAGTCTTTTACTCCGGATACTACTGGCATTCGAACTCGATTGCGTCTACATGGTACATGCAACTGTGCCGAAATACCGGGAACTCCAAAACCTTGGAAATCAAATATACGAAACTAAATAAATAAGTATCTATAAAAAGGTTCATTCACCCTACACCCTTCTAAGTCATCGCTATCAAAAAATATTAGGCCAATCACCAATCAGGACTTAGATTCTTATATCATCATCATCATCATCTCAGCCGTAGGACGTCCACTGCTGAACATATGCCTCACCCACAAATTTCCAAAAGGACCGGTTGGAGGCGGCCTGCATCCAACGTCGTCCTGCTACCTTTATCGTCAGTCAGGGGTTTCTCTGAAGGATAAGATTCTTAATGAAGTTATCCGACAGAGAACCAAAGTAGTCAACATAGCTCAAAGAATAGTGGCAATGGGCTTTTTTCACGAAGAACCGATAACCGCTGGAGTAGACGAGTTCTTCCTCTCAGAGAGAGGAGTTGGGCCATAATCCACCTCGCGGGCCCAGTGCGCCTTGGTGGATAGTGGCCAACCCACATCGAAGTTTTCAGACCGCCCGAAGGCCCTCGACATAGCCTAACGACCGTTGTCCTAAGACAAACAACCGGGACCGACGGCTTAACATGCCCTCCGAAACACGGAAGAGCTCAGTTGAACAATGCCACCAGCACACACCCATCCAACTCCTGACCGCAGCAAGCGTTGCTTAACTTCGGTTAAGAACGCCAAGTCAAGCTCCGCTGCGAGCGCTTCATATTTTTTTTATATATAGATGTATTATTTATAGATACATAATTGCCCGGCATTCCGTACAAATTTGATCCTCTTGAAATTCATACTACATCAATCATCCAGACCATCAAATCCAACATATTGTACGTGTGTGCGTGTGATATAATAAATCAACACTGCCCTGGAGTTATTCTAATTCAATCGATATGTTCCCGTCACGGGATTGTCGAATCCGTACTAATTTTTTTATCATATTCCTATCCTGCTAATATTATAAACGTGGAAGTTTGTGAGTATGAATGTGTGGATCTTTGTTACTCTTACATGCTCAAACGGCCAATTTTGATGAAGTTTGGTATGAAGGAAGATGAGGCGCTGGATTAACACATAAATGATACTTTTCTCAATAATGGTATGTAATGTTGCCATAACATCTCTAAAAAGTATCCAGAAAGTGAACTCTACCGGAGACTTATTCACTACTGTCCAGCAAGAAGCGAGATTTTAAATTTGGAATCTCCTACTGTCCAGTAAGTAAGTAAGTAATTTACTTACTGAACAGTAGGTCATCCCCTTTAGATTTACTTAGAAAAAAATAACACACGTTGGTGCGGATGGTTATAAAGTGAGGTGTGCAGCGGTTTCATTAAAGCGCTGCATTCGGCGTTATGTTTAACACTTAACCTTTAACGCACTTATTACTATTTAGGTAGCTAAATAGGCCTAAAAATCTGCTAGATCTACCTAAAAAGTTGCGAATATCTGAGGTATCAACACACGCCGGCTCCCTTTTACTTGGTATTTAACCGAACGCTTTGGCAAGCGCACACAGCACGCTGAATGGACAACCGGCAGTATTTATAGACGCGCCTGCGACGTCATCGGCCCGCTAATGCTTCTGGAGTTTGATGTCTTCATGTTTGCAATACTAGTCGTTAAACTATTTATTAGTTGATTTTCAGTTGTCAATCAACGGGTGTTCGGGCGTCTTCCCAATATTATGTGTTCGAGAGAAATAATGGCACGTCTCTACTAGTAGTGCGTTCGAATGTGAGCGTTTTTAGCGAACATAACGCTAAAAAAGCTCACAAGGGCGTTCTAATTGGAAGGCTGTGGGTGAAACTTTTTCCTTGATAAGCAAAAATTAAATGTGTAATTGAACCGTGCATTAGATATTAAATTACCTTTATATACCTACAACAGTGTAGATATCATAATTAAATTTTAAAATGAATAGTTCAAGCCTACCCTAAGTACTAGTGTTGCAGTGCCCAGCCGGGTTTCTTGTAGTGCTCGATTCTCAAGACTTTCTTAGTGATATAAACTAAGTTATTTGTAAGAATCTATACTCTGGAAAGCAATAAAATCTGAAAACTGAAAATGTCGTTTATGTCTCTTTTTGTTCAACGTTCGGAAAGCTAAGAGTTATTTTTGCCACCAAAAAGTCCCATTCATGACCCACGTCCGGAGCATGGTTGTTTGTGATGGTTTTTGACAGCATCATGCAATTTTAGGTCTTATGCTCAGTTGAGCGTTCGAGTAGGGTGTGGGCAAAAGTGGCGAAAGTAGCATAATAACGTTTTTGAGCTTCACGAACGCTTTAACAAAAGAGCCATCAATGACGCCATCAATGCCCTCAAAGCCGAACGCACCTTTAAGATGTCTTTCAATGTTATGTTCTACGATTTACGGAACTCTATTCCTTACGACCTAGAGGACGACTCTACTATTTCACAACGTTCACCAATCTATCCCGCTGCAACTGCAGCTCAACTCAACTCCTAGCACGAATACCTGCGTAAGTGTAACGTAACGTGTCGTTCACGTGCAACAAGGACATACTGTCATGTATCTAGGGCACACTGTGACACAGATAACACACAGTTCGCGGAGGCATGAAGCGTTGCGTTTACTATACGGATGCTTATTCGCAAGTTGTTTTTTGATACGGCTTCTGTTGTTCGATCATTACCCCAAAAAGCCATTATACTAGTTCCAAAGACGGAGTGGAAGTAAAAAACTTCTACATAACTTAGTGCTCGCCAAACTGGCGTAGAAATACCTGGGGTTGAATAGAATGATCCTGTTTTGGGAGATGTTATTCTAAATGCTGCATGAATTTGGATTTTATTGTTGGCGGAGTAGGGACTACGCATAGTTAAATGTTAGTATGCTGGAGTTTAGTTTATTGAACAAGTAGATCGATACATATAGTTATTGTAAGTCAAAGTCAAAGTCAAAGTCAAAATCATTTATTCAATTTAGGCATCAAAGACGCACTTATGAACGTCAATTTTTCATTATAATGTACTTTAAAGCCTACCGCCGCGTTCCAAAATACATAGAGCCAACCGAGAAGAAGCGGCAAGAAACTCGGGGGCATTCTTTTTATATAGATGTTTTTACAATGTTTTTACTTAGGTACTACAAATATTAGCTCCAGTGTGTTGCCTTACAAAAGAGAACATAATAATGGTATCAGTAGGGCAAGACACGCTACACTTTGACATCTTAGTACACGAGTAGATAGATCCTGGAGTGATCAGTCCCAAGCTGTTTTATCCTCCAAGTAATCCGAAATTTTGTAATAACCTTTTTGTGTAGAACTAAGTATACGGTTGTAGTGTTAATTTGTTTTTTAATAATTCACCTGTTGTAGTATAAATCCTTTCGGATTATGCTATCCGTTTCCCAAAACATCCATTCCTAAAACATACGTTCCAAAATAACAGATTCTTTAACCACCAGGTTATTACGACGGTTACACAGGCTACGTCGGTTACCAAGTAATTGTACACCTGAATCAGAAGCGGTTACTTGTTTCTGAGGAGGTGTGTACTAGTCGGAGGTTACGAGTGAAATGAAATTCAGGTTACTGTGTCCATCTAAAGCTTCTTCGCAGCCCTAGGTTGAGCTCTAGTGTGCGCTCTCCGTAGGTGCGTATCGGCGTGTTAAATGTTCGTATGCCAAAATACCCGTTTCTCGTAACATATGTATACTAAAATACCCATTTCCCATAACATCCATATGCCAAAATATCAGTTCCTCATGACGCCTGTATGCCCAAAAGACGCGTTTCTCCTAGTAGCCGTATATCAAAACATTCCAAATTACTTCTCATTTTGATTTTTTAGACAGCAAGGAGGTTTTACGCCGCTGAAAGATACATTTTTTGAATAGAGCAATATGTACATTTATTAACATATTAATGATATTTAACAAAAATTTGCCATAACATATTTGCAACTTATCACTTCAATTTTATTCTAATTTGAAGTATGAAGTATGGCTGTATGTTCACGCACCTTACAGCTGACGCCCGAAAAAAAACTAGCGCCATTTCCTATAATTTTCATTTAAGTTTTTATTGTATTTTGACCACTTATGAAGTATGTTTGTTTTCTCCTTGCAAATGTGTTGAAACGAACGTGTAGGTATATAGTATTTTTTAATGTAGGTATAATATTTATTGTATTGTATATCTTGCACAATTAAAATGTTTAGGCACTGTATGTTGCAAAAGCGCTCGATTCAGCCTTCTTTTGTGTCAAGTCAAGTCAAAATCATTTATTCAAATTAGGCATCAAAGACGCACTTATGAACGTCAACTTTTCATTATAATGTACTTTATAAACTCTACTGCCGCGTTGTATATAGAGCCCACCGAGAAGAAGCGGCAAGAAATTCGGGGCCATTATTTTTATATAGATGTTTACAATGTTTCTACTTAGGTACTACAAATATTACATTTTATGGGTGGCAGAGAGACAGCTTGCCAGAAGTGGAGTATTCCAAGCATCTTTATCTTCGAACTTTATAGTAAGCTTTTTTTATTACTTAAAACGTTTTTTACAGTCAACTTAAATTTGTCCTCTGTGAGCTCAGTTATGTGCTTTGGGATTTTATTGTAAAAACGCACACAATTTCCTAGGAATTACTTATTAGTCTTCGCAAGTCTAAAACTAGGTACAGCTATCCTATTTGTATTTCTGGTATTAAAAGTGTGGTGATCACTAACTGTGGTTCTAAGCTCTTGCGTCTGGAAATTTCTACACTAAGATAGGACATGAGGCTATACACCTACGAACGGGTGTTTCGGGAAACGGATATCAAGCCAAACGTATATTTCGGGAAAAGTGCATTGTGGGAAACACGGGAAACGGGTTATTTAGGAAACTGAAGTGACGGGAACGGATGTTTTGGGAATGGATTTTTTGGGAAACGGATAGCATAATCCGAAAGGGTATAAACCCACCGTGACGCCACAGACTGGCTCCAACGGAAGACCAGCGCTGGTTTAAACCAGCATTATGCTGAGTTGGGGACCATTTTATGACGTAGCAGTAAATTGTAATTCTACTTTCTTACTTGTATCAATCAATGTTATATGCTGCCGTCATAAATAAATTATATTTCATTTCATTCATACATATATATTAAACGCTACTATATACGAATCTTGAGTTAGCGTCGCGTTCATGATCTATCGAGTTAGCAGAATATAAAATTTAGATCGATCGCTGACGTCAACAGAAACGTAACTGCAACTGCTGTAGGTACATTGGGCCGAGCACGAAAATCTGTTTAAGTGTAACGTTATGGTATCGTGTATGCATTCAGTACAAACTATGAGTTATCTGTGCCACAGTTGTACTAGATAAATATCAGTTTGTACTAAACACGTTAACGATGCGATTGCGTTACACTTAAACAGATTTTCGTGCTCGGCCCACAGGTCGTATTTTTCAACCAATCTTGACGAAACTTGATATAGATGTTCAACTATTCAATATCTTTTAGGCGTTAGCGATTTTTGATTGAAGAGGTACTTATCCTAAAATGGAGAGAAGTTTACTGGGGCGTTATTTACCAACCGATTCTAAAATAAAATTTGCTATACACATTTGGTCCCTGACAAAAGAGGACGCTCATAATTTGTCAAGTGGTTTCCGAGATAATAGGTTGTGAACTATATTTAAAAAAATGCCACTGATAAGACTGTGCTCGCGAGGTCCAGTGTTCGCAGAAGTATTATGAGTAACATAAAATAAGTAATTAATATACCTACAGAAATTAATATACAATTGAATGTTGGCACCTCTTTTTGATAGTCAATGTTACCATATCAAGTATAATTTGTATACGTATCTACCAGGGAAGTATGTATTTAATGAAAAGTAATAATTTTTATTTTGCATAAATATATTACATTTTATATAATGAACCCATAGGCTCCCGAACTAGTTAAAAACTGTGTTTCGGTTGCCAGTGGCTTCTCCCATCTAGATTTATTTTAATATTTTATGCTTACAAATACATATAACAAACATATTTTTGTATATATAAACACGCATATATATATATTTATATATATAAACATAAAGCCTATATATATACAGCATAGTCTATATAACTAAAAATATAAAACACATGGAACAGCATACATAATGGTTAATAATATATAAAATACAAAGTGTTTATTATGTTAGGGTTTGTTGTATACGTGTGTACCTTTCCTATTTTTTACAAGGGACATTATATAAACAAAGATAACAAAATTGTTATTTATCTATAAACATACCTGTTATCTGCATATTCAAAAAAATGTTTTATTAAAAAACTAGTTCACAGTTTTAGACGTAATTATGAACGGATTTCTCCGGGTTCTGATCTGATCTGTGGGCCTACTCCCACCTTTTACGAAACTATCATAAATCAGGAGCGTTTTGTAGTAAGCTTGGAATAATCATACTTACTATCGTACTCCCACCGACACAAAACGGTCAACCAAATTTAATGGTAACGTTTCAATATGACTACTTTAAGATATGAGAGTACGAATCTTCAATTGGAACAATGAAATTTAGTGTCTAAAGTCATGTAAAATTACGCGAATTGCGTGAAATATTTGATACTACGTCATCAAAACGTCTATCGTAATCCAATATTATTTTAAGCTTGCTATTGACGTGGTGGTACCAGTTTTAATGGTAAGGTTGAAGCATGACTGCTTCAAGAGGTGGGAGTTGGGCCCCTGATAGTCTAATTTCTAAATCATTATTATCTGGCTGGCAAACGAGCAGGCAGGTCACCAATAAAATACGTAGTTGAACCCAAAACCATTATTTCAACATGAAACTGGACATCCACCGAAGAAACAAATAGGTATATCTATTTGCATTGTGGTCCGTTACATCATACGCAGAACGAGTTCGTCGCTAGCGGTCAATGTCAAATGTGACAGCTTGGTGATGGGGGAAGCGGAAAATAAAAAATGGGGTTTCGAGGCGACTGTAACAGCGAGCGTGGCAATTTGACAAAGGTGAGTGTGACCTAGTGCGAAATGTGGCTGTATTTAGGCTAGCAACACCGGTGTATTATCGCCTAGATCTGTGGCCCTAGCACGAATAATAAGTGTAGCGTAACGTGTCGTTCGCGAGAAACAGTACAAACTATCATGTATCTAGGGCAACTGTGACACAGTGCCCTAGATACATGAAGTGCTGTGCGGAAGTGTGAAGACGGTATTCGTTTCGTAAACGTCAATCGTTTACGATACGAATACTTTTGAAAAAGCCCACCGGATGTGGTCGAAACTATAGTCGGGCCTATCCGACAAGTATTACGTGTGTAATCCCCGTGGCACTACACGCGGTTTTTTTTCTTTTATAGGTGCTGTAAGACTGCTTATTGCCTAATTTCATGATTTCAGGTCAAAGGGAAATACCCTATAGGTTTTGATTCCTTTGTGAAACATTCGAAAATCACGACAAACATATCTTTGGATTGCGTTGACTTACAAGTTTGTTTTTTTCACAGCTAAAAGATGCCGTAAACCTCAGTATTTCATACAGATTTCAACTTGATATCTCTACGCGTTCCTGAGATTTTTCTCTTAATAGACAGACAGGCGGACAACAAAGTGATCCTATAATGGTTTTTTTTAGGTTAGGAACCCTAAAAAGCAAGCATCGCCATGCGATACACGCTAGTTAAAGGCATGAGATTCCCACTCTATAAAACAAACCAGGAATAGATTTATGTTTTGCGTAGGAACGTCTGTTTAAACTATAAAAAGTCCGCTATATTTAGTCCATTTGTTTGTTTTAGTTTATTATGTTCTGGTGCGTTATTACAGGTTTAAAGAAATAGCATTCTTTATGTGTGGGATTATGACTCAAGTTTCATATTAAATCATACTCATTATGTTCCCCGACTCGACTCGAGGTCTCGGGACTCGATCCTTAATCTCAAAGAGAGGAGTAGGGCCACGAGGGCGCAGTGCGGCTTGGTGGATAGGATAGTGGCCAACCCATGTCGAAGTTTTCAGGCCGCTCGAAGGCCTTCGACATAGCCTAACGACTGTTGTCCTAAGACATACAACCAACGTGCCCTCCGAAGCACGGAAGCGCTCAGTTGAACAATGCCACTATCACACACCCACCCAAATGTGGTGTGTAATTTCTACCTATAGGAGTAGTACTGAATCTCGTAAAAGCTTTCGACACTATCTATGTGCCCATACTTGTCAGGAAACTTACTGGAATAAGAAATAATGCGCTATTCTATTTATTTATTTATTTATGATACACAAAACAAATTACAATCAATTTTTCACTTATAAATATAGATGCTAATACAATTCTTTACTGGATTGTAACTCAAAATATGTGTATACAGAAAAACAAAAAGTACCGAGATGGATGGGATTGAAAGTATCCACCTGCAAAGCAATGATCTTTGCAGATGAATACCAACAGGTTGATGCAGTTATATATATTATACATAATCGAGAATCTACAACTTTAAGCGGGATGGATTATCCAGACGCAACACCGCTGTTGTGTCTGAACCATCCGGTTCAAGATGGAGGATATCTTTAACAGTTTTTATGTAACTGCTGAGCTTAGGATCAAAAATGTCTAATTCTGGGTTATTTAAAACGAGCTCATTATATTGACGAGTCATTCTTACGATGGGGTTAATATAAGATGTATTATTTTTGTAGATTTGAAGTGCAAACAAATTAGTGATATTGGCTCTGCGTGCTCTGTATTTAATGTTGAAGGGTATTTGAGATAACAGATCACGGGAATCAATTTTATTATTGAGTGAATAATTTTATACAGGTATATAAAGTCAAAGTATTCTCTACGCGTTTTCAGGGACTGAACATTAAATTTCATCAACCTTCTCTCATAGTTTAAATCAGAGCGTCCCACATGCTGACGATAACAAAGTATTCTCAAACATTTTTCCTGAACACGCTCAATGTTATTACAATGAATTTTATAGTGCGGAGACCATATTGGACTGCCATATTCTAAAATACTTCTAACTAGAGAAAAGTAAAGACACAGAAGACTACGAGGTTTTTTAAAACCTTTAGTAGACCTTATAACAAAACCAAGAAGTTGATTTGATTTGGCAATAACATGTTGATAGTGAGGTCTAAATGAGAGCTTATCATCAAACAGTATGCCTAGATCTTTAACAATATCAGAACGTGTTAAGGCTTGCCCTTTAATTGTATATTTGTTGATAATTTTTTTCTGCTTTCCCGAAAATTATATTACGAAGCATTTATCAATTTTCAAGTACATATGATTTAACTCACACCAATAGGAGACAATATTCATGTCTTTTTGCAAAATGTCGCAATCATTTTCAGTTGAGATGATATTAAATATCTTCAAGTCGTCCGCATACAGTAGGCATGAACATGTCAAGCGGTCGATGAGATCATTAATAAATATGACAAAGAGAAGCGGCCCTAAATGGGATCCCTGAGGCACACCCGAAATTACCTCCACTGGAGATGAAACATATCCCTTCAGAGCAACAAGCTGACTTCTGTTATTGAGATAGGAACTTATCCATCGAAACAGAGAACCCTGAATACCATATGAAGCTAGTTTATTACAAAGTAGTGTATGGTTCACTTTATCGAATGCCTTAGAAAAATCTGTGTATATTGAGTCCACTTGACCTCCCACAGCGAAACTTTTACAAAGGTAATTTTTGTATTCAAGTAGATTTGTAACAGTTGACTTATTTTTTACAAAACCGTGCTGCTTTTCAGAGAGCATAGGTTTTACGTGGTTATATAAATATCCGTACACCAATGACTCGAAGAATTTCGCAAAACATGATAAAATACTAATTGGTCTGTAATTCTCACATTTAGATTTTTCACCCCCTTTGAAAATAGGAATAATGTGTGCCGTTTTCCAACACTTAGGGAAAACGCCACTCATGAGAGATTTATTAAAAATAATATATAAGGGTATAGTCAACTGTTTACCACACTTCTTAATAAAGGAAGGAGGGAGTGAATCAGGCCCAGCCCCCTTGTTGATGTCTAACAGTTTTATTTTGGAAAATATCTCCTGTTCCGTGATTACTATGGATGATAGCGAGCTATTCCAGAAATTATTAGAATAAGGTACATATCCATCAAATTTAGCTGAAGAGGAACTTTCATCACTTTGGAAAACGGAACCAAAGTACTGAGCGAAAAGTTCGCATATATCCTGGCCAGAGGACGATGAAACACTACCAAATTTCATAATATTGGGTATGGATACATGCCCCTTTCTGTTATTTACAAACCTCCAGAAAAGTTTTATATTTTTATCAATAGAGTCTTCAGTTGATGACAAATACTTATGGTAACATTCATCTGCCATTTTCTTAAACCTATCGCGAAGTAATGAAAATGAATCATAATCTCTAGGATTTTTATATTTTTTGAATAATTTATGAAATTTATTGTTTTCTTTATTACATTTAATTGTAGCTTTACTGTACCAAACCGGATAAGTGGATGGATTAATAATCAAGATCGGCGTATGCCTCTTTATAATTTCAAACAGTTTTTTATAGAAAATGTCAGCACACATATCTATATCTGTGTTGGATAGACTATCATACCAATCAACAGACTCTAATTCATATTTAATACTTTGATAGTTGCATTTTGCAAAGTTCAACCGTTTATTGTGACGTTTTCGAAGACACTTAGAAATGTTCAGGGAAGATGTCTCAATGGACAGTGCGGGGTGATGTTTATCCAGTTTACTTAATGCAAATGTTTCTGTAACAATAACAGAATCAAAGTTTGAAAAAACTAAGTCCAAAAGTCTACCATTTACGTTTGTGACGTTGTTATACTGTTTTAAGTTACACAATAAAATTAGCTCATTTAAGAGTTGTAATCTTTTGCTTTGGACTGGAACAGCAGGTATGCTAGAATTTAAGTGACAATATTTATAAAAATCAGGTGTGTTAAAATCTCCTAACAAAAGAAAGTGTTCCTCAGAGCAGTCATTTAATAGCAATCTATGGCAATTACTATAAAAGTCTTCCAATTTAATGTTACTAATGTAACTGGGCAAATAACAAACACATATATTAAGATTAGGCGAGTTATTATTGTTTGACATAATAGTGATCCAGACATCCTCCATATCAGTTTCCCAGGATGCCTGACGGATAACTTGATAACTTCTTTTAATAGCAACTAAAACGCCCCCACCCTCGTCTTTTGATGAGTTGGTGTCCAAACGATCTCTTCTAAAAACATTATAGCGGGCGTCAAAGACTTCGCCGTCAAACACACTTTTGTTGAGGTTTGTCTCCGTCAGGCATACAACATCATAGTTAGCATTTAAAAGATTGAAATAAAATTCTGACAACTTACTACGTATTCTATTCATTTTGGTAATAGACTTTATTTATTATTTAGGTATTTACTTAATGTGTCAAATTTTTTTACAAGTATAGCCGGGCTTTGTTCATTTTTACGAATATAAATTTGTCCAAAACGAACCCACACAAATTTGAAATCATTATTTTTACAAAATTTTCTAGTTGTGGCGTGCAATTCTTTTGTCTCAGGAGATAAATGCTCTGATAAGTAGATTCTGCGTGTTTCTCCACTGAAGCCGATATAGGTAGTAGCTAACCTATCATTTGAGTGGGCCTTATTGAATCGTGTAACAGAAGATAGGATGAGATCACGGATTCTTTGCGAAGACAAAGAAACAAGAATATTACGCGGCCTCTGATGCAGTGTCCATCTTTGCAACGCGGCGACATGCTCTAATGTCATCGTCAGCCACCATTACTTGCAAACACCCACAAAGCTTCCTAAACAAACCCATCAAATCCTCATTTTTGGTCTCAGGAACTTCGTGAATTTCTAGGTTGAGGCTACGTGAAATCTTCTCAACGGCTGATATGCGAGCTTCCAATTTCGATATAGAGTTTTTTGACGCAGACAGTTCTGATTCTAGCGATTTAATGGTTGCATCCTTTGCCACTATTTGAGTTTTCATATCTTGCTGCTCCGCAGAAAGAAAGTCTGTCGTAGCGGTGAGATCACTCTTCACATTCTCTACGGCATGATTCACCTCAACAGCCACCATCTTTTGTATGTCCTTTTTTAGTGCGGATCGTAAACTGGTCATGATCGTAGAGTCAGGAGCTAGTTTCATATCAAATAGTTTACTAATACTCTCCAGAGTGATTGGCTCATTTCTTAAGTCGGAGCCTGTTGATTTGTTTGTAGCAATGATGCTTGTATGCTCATCACCGGGTAAGCCAAATGACATATTCATTGTTTCGTTAAGTGAGCATTTACGCCTTTCTCGACATGGAGTATTGTCATCATTTTTACGTCTGGTAATATTTTGACAATAAAGACACATCAAACGGGCTACTTGCTCATGAGTAAGCGCTTTAGATGATTCTGCAGTCAAACCCATGCATTCATAGCAATATTCAGAGGCACATGTGTTACATTTCAAAAACTGACCATCACTCAATAAGTTCATGCAACCATGGCACTGCATTCTTCTAATGGTTTGTTACTTTTATATGTATCCAAAAATATTAAATATATTTTGTTACATAAAATATGTAGGTACTTATTAAGCGTAGAAGATAAATTGATTTTATATTTTCCCAGTTATTAACGGCACCAACGTCAGGCTCGTTGCATGCACTATGTATGTCCCTCGCGCCAAAGACCCAGCCACAGTATATGTAAGAGTAATTCAGGCGATCGCGTTCACTGCCACAGTTTGCGTAATAGTAATGCAGACATTTGCGTTCGCGGGGTGACACAGAGCGACACGGAGCAAGATGCTTTCCAACAAGAGACACGGCGACACAGTGCACGCCCGTTTGATACAAACCACCGCCGTAATAAAAAATATTTTGATAATAACTTTTCTCACAGGATTTAAAACGATTGTCCAATACCACTACTACATCACTTGAACACTGTACTTTGAGTTTTAGCACTTATTGCACGCTACAATGAACACTGAACATTTTGACTATATTGATTTAGATAATATTTTCTAATATAATCTCGAAACATCTCTCGCCTCGACAACTGCCGGAATGAAGTGTAGTATTCATTTTGGAAGATTTACTAAAAGGTAGCAAAAACCCAGAGGACCAACTCCAAAAATGATATTATAGGCTACGATGAAAAAACTACCCACTGAGTCCCACAGGGAAGTGTGTTAGGCCCGAGTTCTTCTGATGATGCTGAATTATTCGAGGCCTGGATAGTTTTTCTAAACTGTTCGACTATGGTTCAGCCAGGCCTTGCGAGTGTGATCGCAGCTTGCATGAGCAGAATTTAAACAAGTACAATTTGAAAAATATACCGACTTCCATTCTATTCAGTTAATGGAATGTATCTCAAAAACCAAGTAAGCACCAGCTTTCAAACAAAAAAGAATTTCTTACAAACATTAAAAATAAACATACAGCCGAATTGAGTACCTCCGGTAGATTATAAATAGGTCTAATAATAACAAGGGAAAAGCAGAATTTTGAATAATGGAAGTGAAAAGAACAAAACTTGCGCATGATGGTAAGCATCATGTATGTCCAAAGCTGCATCAATAAAAGGTGAAAACAACAGCTGACTCAGCAATATATCACGTCCCGTAGCGTAAAAAATCAACCCCTCAGTGACTCAACGATTGCCGGCCGTGACATTTATGCGGGGGCCACGAAAACATCGCTCATAAATATCGCGTTTTTTAAATATACAGCCATTTAGTAACAGCCGATCAATTTAACCACAGAGGCCGTAGCACAAACAATTTGCGATAAAGTATTCGTATCGTATGCGTCAACGCGTCACGCTTCCGCGTACAAACTATGAGTTATCTGTCAAATTGACCTAAGGTGCGTTTAGCTTGACGTTTAGCTTTTAGGGCATTGGTGGCGTTGTCATTGAGGGCTCTTTTGTGTTTTGCGTTCGTAAAGCTCACAAACGTTATTTTTGCTACGTTTGCCCGCAACCTATACGAACGCTAAACTGAGCATAAGACCTAAAATCGCATGATTATGCTGTCAACTACATAGCTGTCAAAAAATTATCACAAACAACCATGCTCCGGACGTGGGTCAAAAATTGCACTTTTTTGTGGCAAAAATACCTACCTCTTTTTTTAGCTTTCCGAACGCTGAACAAAAAGACACATGAACGACATTTTCCCCCACAGATTCCCAATTCGAACGCCCCTTGTGAGCGTTTTTAGCGTTATTTTCGCTAAAAACGCTCACAAGGGGTCTATACGAACGCACTACTAGATAACATGTCAGTTTGTACTGTTTCACGCGAACGACACGTTACGTTACACTTACGCGGTTATTCGTGCTAGGGCCTCTGGTTGATACTATAAACGTAAACGTCAAGCGCCTGCATGATATTTATTTACTTCCTGACTGACTGACTGCTTCATCAACGTAGAGCCTAGAAGCCATTGCGGCAACAAATTTTGAAATTTTACTGCATTTAAGTTATGAGGGTCCACTAAGGAAGCATTTTTGGAAATGTCACCCTTAAGTCCTTTCTCAAGTGGTACAAAAATCAGTAGTAAAAAACATTTTCAGCGACAGGAGGGCAATAGACTTTCGTAATAAGATTTCAAATGTAATTGTGTGATCGAACACGTATTGTTTGCAAACGCTTTGCTACCGCGGTCGCTACTGCAAAGTTTTACGTAATTAATCAAATAAAAACAGTATAGTGCATTTATACATTTTAGTAGCAAATTCCAAGCACACTAAGCTTCTCAGATGCTAATTAGCCTTCCCTTCCAATTGACTTGGATTGAATTGGGTTGAGGTTGAATTGGACTGAGTTCAGTCGGCCCCACTTCACGTTGGACAGTATGGACTCAACTTCAGACACAAGTTTGTTCAGACTCTCGTTTTCGTTTGCCCGAGAATTTGTAGCACGGCCGGCGTATGAGGCATCCACGGTGCTGTCATCCGCACATCAATAATGGATATTCTTACCTATTATGTAATTTTCCGTGTATATATACTGCACACACTGTCTACTCGAGTGGGAGCAAAGATAATTCGGCCGTAGCGATGTTTTAGTGGCCCGACAGTTAGATACTATTGCCTACCGAGTCTATTGTTACCGATTACGGTAGCGCCCCATAGGTCACCATAAATGAGGTCACATTGGGGTATTAGTCATTTAATGGATTTGATTTCTTGATAAACATAATCAAATGTTTAGTAATAAAGGTCAAAGGGTTAGTAAGAAAGCTCTGCAAGGTCAAATAATAATAACGTGTCAAGCGCGAGTCAGACTCTCGCACTGAGGGTTCCGCACCACCATGCACAATAAAAAAACATGTGTATTGAATAATTGACTAAATATTATTTAACAATATTATGGCTAACTAGATGCGCCCCGTGTCCTCGTGGTACCACCTGTCTTCGTTCAAAGATGTGCTGAAGCATTAGCTCGACCGTTGACTACTATTTTCATGCTTTCAGTCAATGTTTTTGGTACTTTTGGCATCTGGAAAGAGGCAAGAATAGTCCCAGTGCACAAAGAGGGATCTCGTAATAGAATCGAGCACTATAGGCCGCTATATACTCAACATATTTGTAAAAGTATTTGAAAAGGTGCTACACCGCTTTATTGATCCTATTATATTAACATCCATTCCGGAACAGCAACACGTGGTTACACCAGCGTGGTAATGATGATGATGGTGGTGGTGGTGAAAAGTATCTTATGTGTCCAACGCCTCATCTACCTTCATACCGAATTTCATCAAAATTGGCCCCACACTCTTTGAGCGTGAAAGAGTAACAAACATCGCATTTTCGCATTTATAATATTAGAAGGATTTTGCATTTACGTGGGCTACTCATAGTCGTCAGTGCCTCAAGACAAGAGTCTTCGACCAATGTGTGTTACCAGTGATGATTTATGGCACTGAAACGTGGTCTCTTACTATGGGCCTCATAAGCAAGCTCAAAGTCGCACAACGAGCTATGGAGAGGGCTATGCTCGGGGTTTCTCTACGTGATCGAATCAGAAATGAGATACGGAGATACGTAAAAGAACGAAAGTCACCGACATAGCCCAGAAGATTAGCCAGTTAAAGTGGCAGTGGGCAAGGTACAGCACGCAGAACAGATGGCCGATTGGTTGGGAAGGTTCTGGAGTGGAGACTACGGACCGTCAAGCGCAGCGTAGGTCGTCCACCGACAAGGTGGACTGACGACCTAATGAAGGTCGCAGGACGACGTTGGATGCAGGCCGCTTCCAACTGGTCCTTTTGGAAAATTATGGGAGATATATGTTCAGCAGTGGACGTCCTACGGCTGAGATGATGATGATGATGACTCATAGTCGATAATATGTTAATCGTAGTGTATTTAGTTACGTCTGGGTCACCATCATCAGTGCAATAGAAAAGTCAAAGCCAGCCACTAACATCCTATAATGGAGGACACCTTCCAAGAGCTTGGTTAAAAAGTCTTACAAGCTTCCTCCACACAACGACAGCCCTTAAGCATCAACCACCCTCCCACAACATAATTCTTCCTCCACCACCTGGTTTCAAAACGCAAGAAAAAATGCACCCAGCACATGATCTTCCGTGACCTGTTTAGAAATCCATCAAGCGACTTGGAACGCAAGTTGGCAGCAGTAGACACAATAAGTGCAAATGGGGCTACCATGACCCCATTCAAAATCTTTGCAATTGCAGGTTCGCCATTCAAACGGTGTCACATTTGCTCGGTTGTCCCTTATGCTGTACCACCCGTACAAGTGACGCCCTCGCCGAATCAATGTGGCAATTTATTTATTATAATAAGCTTTATTTTTCCACTTAACAATACTAATATATATAATATCCGATTAAAAACTAGGTATTACCTACTTCTTTTTCTTTGTTATGTGGCCCGTTCTTGGGTAAAAGCCTCCTCCATCCTTTTCCACCTTTCCCTGTCCTTAGCCAAATACATCCAACTTGTTCCAGCACTCTTTATTATATCAGTTTGCCTTTTGTGGCAATATTTTACTCAAACTTGATTTAAAGTTGTAGGGTTAGAATAACTACCTATAGAAGGTAGGTTTCCAAACAATGTCTTCTCAAAACGCGCTACAAATTCGCTATGTGTGCTGTGTTTACTTGCCTCGTCACGCACACAAATGCAAACCTTATATCCTCTAGTAAAATGAATAGCCATAATTAAAATAAAACTTAGGCGGTTGATTGGTAAAAAAGTGATCCACACATTGATTTGTACACGAAAATATTAAAAAATATTAAAAATTGCAAAGAAGTAGCGGTAGGTATATAATTTTTATTACAAAAATCGTATACTGCTGTACAGACGGAGCAAGAAAAGTGAGCCATTTATGGCTTCATTAGAACAGCTTACATTTTAGCGCTGCACTTGGTTTCTATAGGTAGTTATTCTAATGTTGTAGGCATTTTTTTAAAAGTATGTTTTTGGAAATTTCAATCGGGGGGTGAATTAAATTTGTTTCTGTGACTTAGTATCCCAGACCAATCGAGCAAAGCTGCTGTATGGTCAGCAAATGGATGATAGGCTTAATACCTAGTATATTCAGCACAGCATATTGTCAACAATGAGGTCATCCTACATGATTACTAGGTATATGAACTAACAGACCTTTTTTATATATATAAGTAGGTATCTAATAATTAATATCATCATAATCATAATCAGCCCATTTTATACCTACTGCTGGGACTCAAGCCTCTCAGAGAGAGGAGTTGGGGCATAATCCACCACGCAGGCCCAATGCGGATTGGTAGATAGGTTAGTGGCCAACCCATGTCGAAGTTTTCAGGCCGTCCGATGGCCTTCGGCATAACCTAACAACTGTTGTCCCAAGACAAACAACCGGGACCGACAGCATAATGTGCCCTCAGAAGCACGGAAGCGCTCAACTGTACAATGCTACTAGCACACCCATCCAACTCCTGACCGCTGGAAGCTTTCCTTTACTTGTTGATCGGTAAAGATCGCCAAGTCGAGCTCTACTACAAGCGCTTCCAATGATTTCAAACTTAATTAATATATTTTATACTAACTGTGTCTTGTGGTTAGACCTGTGTGGACTATCTTTAATAATGTTTTCTAATAAAGTGGAGAGTGTGTGTATATTCATATTCTTATTCCGATTGTGGGCGCTAAGGCCTGCACTGACGTCCCGCTTGGGGTGTATTGTGCATTGTGTGTTTGTGATTTATCTCTAATTAGTTTTTCTCACTTTCAGAAGTTTGTTTGTTGGCATGTGTATCTGGCTTTGTTATGTAGGGTGAGCCTTTCACTGCAGACATCTCCTCAATACATGACACAACCAAAAGGAAACATCAAGACTACTGGGCAAGTATCACAGATTGCAGACAGTCTAAAGAGGCCTTCCCGAACCTCAACTCGAAGTACTCTAGAAAACTCCGCAATCTGAAACGTGACAAACTACGATGAATGGTCAGTCTTGTCACGGTACATTAAAGAAACACCTGTTTATGTTAGGTGTTACAGACAGCCCCCTGTGCTTAGGGTGCCTGGAGGCAGACGAAACGGCCGCGCACGTCATTCAGCGTGGCGTCAAAACGGGCAGAACACCTCGGAACACCGAGGACCGTCCGGGAGGCCTGCACCGGCATCAGCGAGCTGCTGGCCTTCTTCGACGACATCGGGTGGCTGGACTAACGCGCACCACCCGACATCACGCACAAAGTGCCGCATCAAGACGGCATGGGTGCGGAAAATAGCTCGCCGACCAAGTACCAAGTAAGTAAGTAAGTAGATATCTCCTCATTAGTATATAGTGTGCTCCCTAGTCAGAGGGAAGCACATGTTTCTTCATAGTCGCGATGTATAATTAACGTGTAGTAGTTGTGATTTGATGAACATTATTTATTATATATAGAAGGTAATAATTTACCTTCTTTTCTATTTTGAATTTATTTAACCCTTTGCATCATGCACAAAACACCCCAAGCGGGACATCAGTGCAGGCCTCATCGCCCCCAAAACGAATAAGAACCCTTTGCATCCCAGAGACGTATATATAATGTCAGTTTATTTCATAAATCTTTTGTTTTAATTATCACGGTATAGGAAAGATTAAGGAGCTTTTAATAATTACATTGGCCACAGTAGTGCCAGCGCTTTTAGTACATTAACCCATCCGAATCAGCAAGCCGCTGGGTTCATTCATAAATCTTTTGTTGTAGCGTACACATAATAAATTTAGCATATCATCTTAAAATCTTGTAACACAATCTGAAATGTGTCTGCTAGTGCCAGATGTTGGTTAAATCTACCTGATGGAAGCCCAAATCTCTTGTATCCCTCATTATCCTATTATATAGTTATTATGGGAGTCTTTCCTACAACACACGCACAGTTTTTATGTTTTTTTTAGGAGATGGTACAAGAAAGAGCCTCACATGGTGTTAAGTGGCAACCTCTGCGTAGAAGAGGCACATTTCCTTTACAAGTGATGACCTACCCTGAGCCCGTAACCCTAAAACATCAAGTTGTTAAATCTCATGTGCTTTTGATTTAATTGGCAACCATAACCTGCAACCAGAATGCAGTATTGCAAACATTACTGCTTCATAGTAGAAATAGAGTATGGCAGTTCCCCGGACAAACTCATTCACAAATAGTTCTGCTGCTCTAAATTCAATTATAACTGTTCTTTATAAAACTATACTGTCGCTTTCCAAAATAAATAAAGCTGATAACAACAGACAAGAAACTCGAGGAAACTAACATCTTTTGTTCTAAGTTTAAACAGGATGCCAATTAATATGCTATTTTTCCATTAAAACAGCAAATTAAACAGTATGCAGTGTAGTGTAGGGTGTTGTGATTATTAAGCGATTGCTCCCAAGTGTGTTGTTCACAAAGATTGGCGCCACACAGGCTGCCTGGCAAAAAGTGAAGCTATCCTTGAGTTATGTGAATATTGGTTAAACAAATGCATATTATACTCAAAAGGTAGGATTAGGAAAGGACATTACTAAAATAACTGTCCTCAGATTTTACAGACAGTTTTTACCTAGGTAATAACTAGGTACCTACTGAAAGAAACTCTAGGTTGTAACTTCACTATTATTTAGCAGTAAATTAGTTGTGCATCACAGGTGAGTATCTAGGTACTTAGAGTTAATTAACACTGAAAAATTTGCAAATTGTAATTTGAATTCCACTGGACCAACTAGATTTTTCAATGGTTTACTTACTTAGTTCCAATCACACCCAATAATTGTCTTAATTGTCAAGATTCAATGTTCAGGAATCTGAAAGATCAGCCTCAGCCTGAAAGAGACTGATGCAACAGATTTCAATATAATCTAGAGGAATAAAACGAATACTTACGCAATTTTCATGACTTCCGTAAGATATAATTCATCGGGAGAGTTGACCAGATAAATTTAGCACAAACTGCAGTCAAAAATAGCCAAACCAACCACAGAATTTCACACCAAACACCGTCACATAGTCAGTACAAAACAAAACAGAAATTCCCTTCCCTGACCACGGTGAACTGAATTCAAGAGGGAAAACTGCAAAAATTATAAATATATTTCAGGATTCGACCGCCACAGAACACTTTCGTTTTCTTGTCCTATGGCATTATCCGAATAATATTATTTAGCACAATCACATATGTCCGTTTTATGTGGAGAAACATGCCCGTTGCAAGCGCGTCCGTATAATTTCGCGAATTCAACTCGTTTTACGATATCACAAAATCAAAACTATGTGCGAAAATGACAACCAGGTATTTTTGACATGCGCACTTGCGCTACTACATTTCAATTCGAAAAGTGCCATCTTTTGGTTTTGGGCTTTGAAGACAATTTTTAATAAACTGAAGACTTAATAGTATTACTACTCGCCACAAGATGGCGTTTTGTCATATTATTGCCATTCGATAATAGATGGCAGCGACAAACCTCGAAGGCATTTTAGTAAAAATTAAAATGACAATTTGCATTTCAATTCTTCAAGAGTAGGTATATCTCTAAAACCAATTTAGGTATTTTAAGATCAAGATTATTTTATTTTCAGCGCAAATACCCATATCTAGGTTTTCTCTGAAGTGGTGTAAAATATCCAAATTTCGACAATGGTCTCTATTAATAAATATTCAGTTATTCTCATTATTCATTGAGGCCTACTACTGCGAGCATGGATAGTCGATAGGATAACATAGGATCTAATTTGACAGTACTTATCGATGAAAGGAAGTAAGCCCGCGATTTAGCTAGCGCGGTCTTACCCACATCAAACAAACGCATTGACCGTTGTCCAGTGACAAGTACCCGCAGCAAATTCGCTAAAAGACATTTTGATTATGCAGCTACTCAATTGTACAATAAGCTTAATAAATTAAATCGTGAATGTAACATAAAGAGTACTCCAATAATAAACTAAAAAATTGTATACTTGCATGGCTGAGCCTATTGGAATATGACGGACGACGTAGAAAGTATGTTGTATTTTGTATTGTGCACACAACACACACACACACACACACACACACTCACACACACACACACACACACACACACACACATACACACACGCGCGCGCGCGTGCACACACACATGTAAAGCATATGTACTTAGTATGCATTGACAAGCACAAACTTTGATAGTTTTCATAGTAGTTCATTTCTCTTTTTCCTTTATATTTCTGTTTAGACATAATTTTAGTTAAGTGGAATTAAAAATGGGAGAAGGCGCTGGTCTTCGAATCACAGTGTAACGCTACATCGAGGACCAGAGGCTTCAAATTTAAATTGTACACTCCTTTATGTCAATAAATGATCTTCTATGTTTTTTTAAGTTTTTATGGTCAGATCTATAGGCAAGGTACGAGAGCTAAAATTACTTTATCAACGTGACAACTTTATCGTTTGAATTGAAAATGTATCGTGTTGATGGAATTTAAATAGGACCCATACATGAAGATACAAATTATCCAATAAACAATCATACAAATCGAATGGTCCCGTAAAAAGTTACACATAAAAACACAACAAAACTTTGAGTCGTTAAGATTTGTTTTTGTTTTTGCAAAACGTTAAAAAAATTAGGTTAAACAAGTCGCTTTGGGTAACTTTGAATGTTTTTTACAGTATTTGTGACAATACACTGTGATTTATTTCTAGGTATTACAGTTTTATTTTATTGATTTATTGGTAAATAGTGTCTTTTTGAGTTGAAATATTTTTCTAACACACCACATTAACGGAAAATATAACAGAACTATTCACAATTTCCCCAAAACTCAAATTTAAAGTTATCGTGAGTTTTGGGTAACTTTGAATATATATTTTTTTATTAATAAAAACCTATATTAATCGAATATTTATAACTTTGGGTAACTTTATAACAAATCAGATCAACAAACACTTCCAAAAACTTTACCACGGAAAAGACGGGTAATTTAATATCCAAAAATATGAATTTAGCAGTTATTTTAAAAAAAAAATATTGCTACTAATGCTTGTTTACACATTTACGATATTGAAATAACGAAAAGTTTGTGTGTGTAATAAATTAATATATCTTATTCGAAATTTCGTTCAAAGTTAAATCGCAATTGTTTTTTTTTTTCTCCGCCCTGGAGGATTTCGTTTTGCATGACTAATGCATCTGCCAGTGTCAAGTGGTTTTTCATGTTTCATAATCTTGTCCACCGAGTCTTGCTCTTTAGTGAAATATACAGCCATAGATAATCGCAATTGTTAACTATGGCTACGTTCCGGGAAGGACCAACATCACTCGCGGCGTTCGCACACCCATTCCCTTAAAAGCCCACGGTCATCGTGAGCGAACTCGATACGTCATCGATGATGATCGATGACATCACCGAAAACGCTCACAACGCTCGCAGATCGAAGGTGGGTTTTCGCGGTCGTTTACGAGCTGTCACTGTCAAGCATCAAATGTATAGGATTCTATCGATTTTTGACAGAAAAGTTGCCGCGCTTTTCGTGACCGCGTAACCGTTCCGCTTGGGTTGAACATTGCATGCATTCATTCTAACCGGAACGCTAAGCCGGGACGCGACAGTTGCGAGCGTTGACGGCGTTTCCCGGAACGTAGCAGTACGAGCGTAACAAAGACCTTACACTTATAACATATTGTTATACTTATATTGTTAGTAAGTATAAGGTCTTTGGTACGTAATAAATTGAATTCAAATAGACTTCTATTATATCTCCACAAAGTATATATCAAAATTAAAATAGTTTCAGAGAAATAAGGTTGCAGCTGTGTGCTTAATATGAAAGCCGTGACATTTGTGTACAATGCTCGATATTTCTACGCTATGTTACACAACCGCCATGACCTAGGGACGACTTACACTTACTAGTAATAATAACTATACCCAATAATACCTGTTGATTATAATGTAATAAGGTAGAAGTAGAATACAGTTTCATAGAGATGTTTTCCTTTGTTTCAGAGTGCCCTAATTCGTATAAAAAATATTGTATTTTTTTGCATTTCCTCTTTTGACGTGACACTGGCAATAATGTTCTAAACGCTTGCCATAACAAAAAAAAAGTCTATGTCGAATGAGTTCGCCCGGGGAAGTACTGCTACCATATGCTATTTCTAGCGCGAAGTAGTGATGTTTGCTAAACTGTGTTCTAGTTTGAAGGTTGCCGGTGAAATTAGCAGGCACGTCAGACTTAAAACTTAAGGCATACCTACAATGGATTCCTAATGCAGTTAGGGTTACCATATCTCAGGATGTATCCTAAGATCTCAAGATTTTTGGAGTCTTCAGGATTGCGGCCGGATTTTGCCAGGACATCACAGGATTTTTGAAATATTCAATAAAATACAGTAAATTTTGAAGATATCTCTTATAAAAAGTTAAACAAACTAAAGTTGGGAAGGTGAATACCGCTGCCACCCCCGCTATGAGTGCGATGTGCGCGTGAGCGAGACTCCCCGAGATCCACTGTGTATAAAAACCAGTCCTGGATTTGTCAATAGGCCGTATAGGCCGCGGCCTAGGGGCGGCGGCGTCCTAGGGGCGGCAGGTTTCAGAGGGTAAAAGTCAAACAAGTTCACTAGTTTTCTCACGTTTTTTTATACTACTACGTTAAATCCCTATAGAAAATCATCACTATCGAAAATTATGAATCCAAGTAATTATCTTTTGTATTGTAATTATCATGAACATTATCAATCCTACTGTTATTGTAGGTAACTATTTTATCTTTAATCTATAATACTGCGTGAGTGATTTGTTGGGGAATGTCACTGGGAGACTAAATTTTGTTTTGCGTAATCGTAACGTTGCATCATGCGCCGCAACCTAAAATTTAGATTCCCATTTTTATCATCGATATTTTCCGATTTAAAACATTATTATTTTAGATAGTACATGGGGCGGCGCAAATAAAGTGGCCTACACTCATAAAAAATATAAATTAAAAAATATGACTTTTTAAAATTGCTAAGAACGTTGGAAAGAAAAAACTCATTCTGCAACAAATCCTCAGGATTTTTCAATGGGAATCAAGCCTGTCCTCCGGACTTTTGATTTTTTCATCTGGTAACCTTAAACGCAGAAACGCAGAAGACATTGAAGGTATCCCATACGCTCTTAACCCAGAGCTGACGCTTCGAAACCAGAAGCTGTAGGTTCGGTAGGTAGTTCTTCGATAAATATAAGATTTTGACCTTATCATGTATATATACCTATATATATATAATTATATATATATGATAAGGTAGGTAATAATATGTTAGAAAAATGTAAGTTTGTCAAGAAATACCCGTAATTCTTTACAAAAATCGCAACTATCCAATAAGATCAAATTACAAACAAAAACTGATTTTAGCAAACTCAAAATTAGCAATGCATATGCTCTGGTCCAACCCTATGGGGTGTCAGCCAAAAGTTCCTAATTCTAAATTTTCCATATCATATATTTTCCGATTTCTTAGTAATCCATATTCTTACATTTTCAAATTATTATGATTACAATTTCGCCATTTTCCAATTTATAAATTGTAACTCTTACATTTCCGACCAAGTACAGTTAGATACAAAATAAATAAATCCGGATTCTCTTGAGCTGATGGATTTATGCTTGTATAAAATAAATTGTAGTGTAGAATATATTATAGTCCTTAAAAAAGGAAAGAAAAATGAAGTTACTAACTATCGACCAATTTAAAAACTGTGTGTTATTTCTAAAGTATTTAAGAAACTTGTGTATGACCAGCTATACTCATCACTAAGAGACTCACATCCGTTGTCTCAGCACGGATTCCTGAAGGGTTAATCTACAGTTACTAATTTAACCCTGAACGAGTTAGTTACGGATTCTATGGATCAGGGTGATCAAGCTGATGTAATCTATACCGACTATAGTAAAGCCTTCGACAAAATTGACCATAATATCTTTATAAACAAGCTTTAGAATGCCGGAATTAGGGGTGATTTATTAAGATGGTTCATTTCTAATATAAATAATCGATCCCAGGCTGTAGTTCTCGGTAAATACATTTCAAAATGGATGTGTGTTCCTAGTGGTGTCCCGCAAGGGTCATTATTGGGTCCACTCCTATTTTTGATATTTGTTGCAGATATAGATCACTGCTATCAAAATTCTACTCTCCTCAGTTTTTAAGATGACATGAAAATAATTAAAAAAAATACTGTCTAGCTGATGCGATTGCACTTCAAGAAGATCTCAACAGGTTAGATAGCTACTGTGCTCAGAATATGTTAGAGCTCAATGCAAGCAAGTGTACTGTTATGTCGTTTTCACGTAAAAAGAATCCTTTACATTTTAACTATTGTCTTAAAGCTGAAACTCTTAATCGTGTGTCGGTGATGAAAGATCTAGGCGTGATGCATGATTCCAAATTAATCTACCAAGATCATGTGATGTAAATCTTTATCCAGGCACCCATAAAATGTAATATTAGTAGTACCTAAGTAGAAACATTGTAAACATCTATACAGGGTGTTTGGTAGAGGGACCGACAAACTAAATGAGCGTGTTCGGGGGACCACTTGGAGAATACAAGTTGGCCAAAAAAATCCCTGACACCCCAATTTTTAAAACTAAATCAGTCAGCTGTGTTTTGTATCCAATTTTGCTTTGCGTGGCCTGAAGGTGTATTAGATACCAAATTCAACTAAAAACATCCGGTCTAAAACAGATTTTACAAATGTTATGGTGGTAAATAGGTACAATTTCGGAGAAAAAGGGAAAAATCACAAAAAAAAGTTAAACATATTGGGGGGTCGGGGATTTTTTTTGGCCAACTTGTATTCTCCAAGTGGTCCCCCGAACACGCTCATTTGGTTTGTCGGTCCCTCTACCAAACACCCTATATAAAGGAAAGGCCCCGAGTTTCTTGCCGCTTCTTCTCGGTGGGCTCTATATATTTTGGAACGCAGCTGTAGAGTCTTTAAAGTACATTATAATGAAAAGTTGACGTTCATAAGTGCATCTTTGATGCCTAAATTAAATAAACGATTTTGACTTTTTGAATTAATCATTTAGTTAATCATCACAGCTCTTCACGATACAGGCTTGCCTAGTGTGAAGATCATAAGCATCTGACAATTTTATTAAGCACCTCAGCATTATTTAGGCGATATGTTTAATTATTTTATTAGGCAACATTTTTTGTAACTTTCCCGTTTAATGCTAAAAATAAATTATTTTTCATTTTCATTTCAAAATCCCCTTTTTTATGTTAGTGTAGGCTATATACTTGATAGTTTAGCAATGTCTCTGGGCTACGGGCGCAGTACAGTTCGCCACTTGTGACGATGGCAGAGGTTACCGCTTGACACCAGGTGGGCCTCGTGCTTGTGCCGTCTCTTAATCACATGAAAACATCTTATCAAATACCTCGTGATAAACGATTAATATGCAAGTTTACAGTGAAAATAAACGATCTATACTAATATTATAAAGAGGAAAGATTTGTAAGTATGTTTGTAACGAATTGGCTCAAAAAGTACTGGACCGATTTCAAAAATTCTTTCACCATTGGAAAGCTACATTCACCCTGAGTAACATAGGCTATATAAGATTCATCATCATCATCATCCATCACCGCGCGAGTGAAACCGCTGAGAGCAGCTAGTATGTTTTAAACAAGTTTTCACGTGGTAACAATTAAATTATGTTTTTGGTACTTTTAAACAGCTTGATACTTAATTAAAAGGCCACTATGACGTAAGACACACTACAATGTTGAATCAAACGAATATATTTTTGTCCCAAAATACCAATGATCGAAGCTTGCGTGGTCGGACGCCATGGAGCTATGAAACCGCGGAGGCGCACCGACATGTGTTTGTTTTAAACTAGCTCGCTCCGCTGTTTCTCCCGCGTGGTGATACACGGCGATGATGATGAAGAGTGTCATGTGCTTCCCAGGGATATAATATAATATATATATATGGGACAACAATATATGGGACAACATCCACACAAAGGTCTTTAGGTCCCAAACTAGACAGAGCCTGTACTATGGTAACCTGATGACTGATATACATACTTAAATACATATACACACCCAGACACAGATCAAACAGACATGTTCGTGCACACAATTGTTTGACCTGTCCGGGGATCGAAGCCGGGACCAGCGGTTCAGAAGACAGGGGTACTATCAACTGCGCCAACCGGCCTATATATAATCTAAAAAACGATATTAAAAAATATTTAGTGACACTTCCGCTGAAAAGAGCCGCTTTCCTTTTCAGCGGAAGTGTCACTAAATATTTTTTATATCGTTTTTTTGATAACGGATTTCCGCAAAGTAACGCCTGAATTAATAAATTATCTGTATATAATTTATAACCTCGCCAAATTTGATTACGATCCGATCAGCTATTTATGCGTAATAAGCTAACAAACAACAGTACAGTACCTCTACCATGGAGTTGGAAATGTCATCCAAAGTCTATGATGTATGATGTATGACGTACACGAAGACCGCTCCGGTAGGCATCCCTAGTTTATTCCTCTTTGGCGGTGGAAAACGGGCTTTAATGATCGAATCCTAAACGAGGTGATCCGGCAGAAGAACTAAAGTAACCGACATAGCTCAAGCTAGAATTAGTAAACTGAAGTGACAATGGGCTGGTCACATCAGTCGTAGAATAGATAACCGGTGGAATAGACGGGTTCTTGAATGGAGACCACGTGTCGGCAAGCGTAGCGTGGGACGACCTTCAGCCAGATGAAGCGACGATGTGCGCAAGGTAGCTGTTAGTCCGAAGATCGGGCTCAGTGGCGGGCTTTGGGAGAGGCATAGGTCCAGCAGTGGGTTGACTGATGATGATATATCAGTACCTAAAATATACATAGTTAACGGATGTCGGTAGTTAAGGAGTTAGCGACAGGCAGGAAGCGCTCGTAGCGGAGCCTGACTTGGCGATCTTAACCAATCAACAAGTTAAACAGCGCTTGCTGCGGTCTGGAGTTGGATGGGTGTGTGCTAGTGGCATTGTTCAACTGACCGCTTCCGTGCTTCGGAGGGCACGTTAAGCCGTCGGTCCTGGTTGTTTGTCTTAGGACCACAGGCTATGTCGAAGGCCTTCGGACGGCATGAAAACTTCGATATAGATTGGCCACTAACCTATCCACCAACTCGCACTGGGCCCGCGTGGTGGATTATGGCCCAACTCCTCTCTCTGAGAGGAAGGCACGAGTCCCAGCAGTGGGAATAAAATGGGCTGATTATGATGATTATGATTTGCCATATCTGCCAATTCCGACATCTCTGTAAAACAAGTTAACAGACCTTCTAGGAATCCTGCTGCAGGTACCGGATGACGTCATGGAGGTCTAACGCGATCTCGGCTCGTTCAATATCTAGACTGTGCTACAGTATAATATAACAGTTACTGCAATATTACGGTTTAATACGAAAATGTATATCGTTTATATTTTTTATACGAAAACATATGGAACGAATTTAACACTAAAAAGTGTCAAATAACTTGTTGAAGTCAGGTATATGTTTTGGTAATACATTATTATTCAGTCTTTTTAGTGACCCTGGCTACTTACGATATCTTTTGTCATTCACCGCCAATTACGATATCAACACGATAGAAACACTTTTCAATTATTGGATTATTACTCAAAAACCGCTTGACCGAAATTGATGATATATAAATGGGACCACCTCGAAAGTATAATATACCAAACAAAAAATAATTATCGAAATCGGTTAAAAGTTATGCGTGATCATAAAAAAAAATCGTCGACTTGAAAACCTCTTTTTGGAAGTCCGTTTGGAAGTATAGAGCGTGAATTTGCTAGATAGGAATATTACCTGTACTCCGTCCCTTAACGGAACTGTAGTGTAAAATTAGTTATAATAATAATAAACATAGAACATACACAGGACGAAACAAATATGAATACATACAGTCATGATATAATAAATGTGTGAGAGATAAACTAACAGTTTATCTATGACTGTATGTATTCATATTTGTTTCGTCCTGTGTATGTTCTGTGTTTATTTGTTGCAAAATTCTGATGCAAGATTGATGGGACAATCTATGATTTGTCTGAACGTCCATACTTACAACACCAATAAATTTCCATTGTCTGACCGTCCATACTAACAACACCAATAAATTTCCATTGTCTGATCGTCCATACTTACAACACCAATCAATTTCCATTGTCTGACCGTCCATACTCTTAACACTAATAAATTTCCATTGTTTGACCGTCCATATTTACAACACCAATAAATTTCCATTGTCTGACCGTCCATACTTACAACAACAATAAATATCCATTGTCTGACCGTCCATACTTACAACACCAATAAATTTCCATTGTCTGACCGTCCATACTTACAACATCAATAAATTTACATTGTCTGACCGTCCATACTTACAACAACAATAAATTTCCATTATCTGACCGTCCATACTTACAACATCAATAAATTTCCATTGTCTGACCGTCCATACTTACAACAACAATACATTTCCATTGTCTGACCGTCCATACTTACAACATCAATAAATTTACATTGTCTGACCGTCCATACTTACAACATCAATAAATTTCCATTGTCTGACCGTCCATACTTACAACACCAATAAATTTCCATTATCTGACCGTACATACTAACAACACCAATAAATTTACATTGTCTGACCGTCCATACTCTCAACACTAATAAATTTCCATTGTTTGACCGTCCATACTTTCAACACCATCAAATTTCCATTGTCTGACCGTCCATACTTACAACACCAATCAATTTCCATTGTCTGACCGTCCATACTCTCAACACTAATAAATTTCCATTGTCTGACCGTCCATACTCTCAACACTAATAAATTTCCATTGTTTGACCGTCCATACTTACAAAACCAATAAATTTCCATTGTCTGACCGTCCATACTTACAACACCAATAAATTTCCATTGTCTGACCGTACATACTTACAACATCAATAAATTTCCATTGTCTGACCGTCCATACTTACAACAACAATAAATTCCATTGTCTGACCGTCCATACTTACAACATCAATAAATTTCCATTGTCTGACCGTCCATACTTACAACACCAATAAATTTCCATTATCTGACCGTACATACTTACAACACTAATAAATATCCATTGTCTGACCATCCATACTTAGAACACCAATAAATTTCCATTGTCTGACCGTCCATACTTACAACATCAATAAATTTACATTGTCTGACCGTCCATACTTACAACATCAATAAATTTACATTGTCTGACCGTCCATACTAACAAAACCAATAAATTTCCACGTTTTTTATTAAGAAGAATTGGATTACATTTTCAATTTGAATAAGAAAGAGATCATTTGACGCCATCACGATTCAGAGGATATGTGTTACTCATTTTGTGTTTGTAAATATATTTATTCTATATTATTATTATAAATAGGAAAAAAACTACAAATACATTTTTGATTGTTTGTAACGAATAATTTTAAAAAATACTGGACCGGTTTCAAAAACTCTTTCACCATTAGAATGCTACATTATCCCTGAGTAACATAAATGAATATTGTCTTATATCATCATCATCATCATCTCAACCGTAGGACTGCTGAACATATGCCTCTCCCATAATTTTCCAAAAGGACCGGCTGGAAGCGGCCTGCATCCAACGCCGTACAACGACCTTTATCAGGTCGTCTGTCTACCGTGTCGGTGAACCACCTACGCTGCGCTTGCCGGCCCGTGGTCTCCACTCCACAACCTTCCGGCCCCATCGGCTATCTGTTCTGCGTGCTATGTGCCCTGCCCACTGCCACTTCAACTGGCTTATTTTCTGGGCTATGTCGGTGACTTTCGTTCTTCTACGGATCTCCTCATTACTGATTCGATCACGTAAAGAAACCCCGAGCATAGCCCTCTCCATAGGTCGTTGTGCGACTTTGAGCTTATCTATGAGGCCCATAGTAAGAGACTACGTTCAGAGCCATAATTCATCACTGGTAACACACATACGTTGTCTTATATATCTAGGTATATCTAATCCAGGCCCGCGTTTAGTGTATAACGGCCCATAGATACAGTTCCCTGAGAGTTAGTCTCGTGTTGCCTGCGTGGATGTAATGAGGGTTACAAATATAGATGAGTAAGGTTGAACACAAAGCAGACAGAGTTATCTAGCTCTGGCTACAGCTGACTGTGACGCGCCATGCATAATGCATGAGCTTCGACCCGGATGTCAAATAGACTGAGAGATAGACCACCACAAATAATCACCTACATTCCAATTTACTCGGCTAAAAGGCCAAAGTACCGCAGACTCATGATGCACGACGCCCCATGTCCTGGTGGGCACATTTTGTGTTTATTTCAAACAAGCTGCAGCCCGCGCTTTCACTTAAGTAGTGATGGTTGATGATGATGAAAAGTTTAAGTATTTCTAAATAATGCTTCTTTCGGTTGGATAGTACTGTCAAAGCTGTTCAATAGATGTCGCTCCGTCGCCGTAAGACGGTTAAGTCAGATAGAGAGCTAAAATTCGCGAACCTCGGTGGCCTAGTTTGTCAATGGCGTCTGAAACGGACAGTCACAAGACGCGGGTTCGAATCCCGTCCGAGGATGTTAATTTTTTTCTATAAATCTCAATGTATGATGAAAGGTATAAATTGTGCTTCCCCGGAATAATCTATAACCTTGCCAAATTTGGTTACGATTATTTCAGCCGTTTATGCCGGATGAGGTAACAAACTGACAGAGAGACAGAGTTTTGTATACTTAAGTAGGTATTTCTTTTTCTAAAATAATACTAGGTTGAGTATAAGGAGTACCTTATAACATCAGCTATCTGCCAGTGAAAGTCCCGTCAAAATAGGTCCAGCCATGTCGGAACAAACAGACATAGGTACAGGCAACATTTCAAAATTTGTTTTTGTAAATTATATATTTTACCTACCGTATATATTTTCATATGCATTTAGTGCTAAGCTATTAATTTGGAATTACAAACAAACACTTAAATTTTAGTTATCTGTATGAAATAAAATAATATTCATTAGTAGCAATTAAATAACTATTTAATATTTTTTATAGGATAGGTTGGTAAACGAGCAAGTGGCTCACCGTATGGTAAGTGATACCGTCGCCCACAGACATCCGCAATACCAGAGGTTTCGAGGATGCGTTGCCGACCTTTGAGGAAGGAAAAGATAGAAGGGGTAAAGGTTGGAGGGGGAGGGGGAAGGAGAGGGAGAATAGGGAAGGGGGGAATCAGGCCTCCGGAACCTCCCACAGACCGATGAAACGCAATAGCAAGCTATGTTAATTCATGTCGGTGTTATGTGGGAGTGTGGTACTTCCCCGGTCGTGCCCGCCCATTCGGCTGTGGGGTTACAGCGCGGCACTACCACCGGAAAAGTATTGCATTTCAATAAAGTATTTTAGCGAGGAATTTCATATTGTTGGTTCTACAATTAACATTTTTAGTACAGTTACAGCTAGAAAACACGGGTTCTAATCTCGTCTCAATTCCAGTTTAGTTTCAATAAGCAGCTGTTAATGCTTCAAAAATACTCTCCTATTTTAGGCAATAATTTTTATTTTAACTTCGCACGGTCTGTGATCGTCATCACGTCTTTATTGCAGCGGGTCGTGATACAGAATAATTTTAGGTTTGACGGTGCTTCCTTACCTGTCCCTGTGTTGGCCATCATGGATGAGCTGCAGGCCTAGACAAAAGAAGTTTCTGTTATCGTTAACGCCAAACGTTAACTTCAAAATGTATGGCGTTGACATTATCTGTGGAAAAGTCATGTGATGTCGCGCTAAGTTCGTAAACACATTTTTGCCTGTAGCGTGTGCGGAAACACGCCTGTTGAATTATGTCTAGGCCTGCAGATCTAATCAGCCCATCTTATGCTCCCTCGATTGTTTATTTTCGACTCTGACGATGCCAGTAAGCTGATAGCTTCCGTTCTGCTGATGATATTCACTATTTCAGCTGCGTTGGTTGTTCGTAGAGCTATATTCTTATCTTCCTCCATTTTCCATCATAAATTAATAAGCACTTTTTAAAATGGTATAGCTAGCAACTTTATAACAAGTACAATTTGAAAACATTATGACGACTTCCATTCTATTCAGTTTTTGGATTGTAACTCAAAAACTACTCGATGCCTTATATATCTAAGTATATCTAATCCGTTCGAATTAAATTAAATTGGACCACACGGAATGCACCAGCTTTCAAACAAAAAAAGAATTTTGAGAATCGGTTCATCCTATCGAAAGTTATGAGGTAACAAACATAAAGAAAAAAAACAGTCGTAATGAGTACCTCCTCTTTTTTGGAAGTCGGTAGATAGAAACGGAAAATAACAAAGTCTGCTTGCTTGTCTAGCTCCTATACTATGTCGTGTACACAGAAGTGGGGGTAAAAACGCGGCTCTAACACAATGATGTCATTCAATCATCATGCAACGTCTATTGTAAGAAATAACGGACTTTTAACGTTATTTTATAACCTACAAACATTTTTGAAACGTCGCGAACTTGACTGTTCAAATGGTTTTAAACTAAGCCTTGTTACGATTATTTGGATGGGTGACCCCTATAGGGGCTTTCAGCAGTCTCAACTAGATGTGTTCATCGTTCGGAAGCAAAGACTATAATATAATAATTCTAACCAGCCGTGTGATTCTCTAAGAGCAAGCATCGTTGCATCTTTGACAACATCCGTGAAACAAATGACTATATGACAAGAAACGTTGGAAAATCAACCTTATGTACAAAGTCGAAGTCAAAGTCAAAATCATTTATTCAATTTAGGCATCAAAGACGCACTTATGAACGTCAATTTTTCATTATAATGCACTTTACAGACTCTACCGCCGCGTTCCACAATATATAGAGCCTACCGAGAAGAAGCGGCAATTCTTTTTATATAGATGTTTACAATGTTTCTACTTAGGTACTACAAATATTACATTTAATGGGTGGCAGAGTGACAGCTTGTGGCAGAAGTGGAGTATTCCAAGCATCTTTATCTTCTATATAATGTCGGACTTTATAATAACCTTTTTTTAATAAAACGTTTTTTACAGTCAACTTGAATTTGCCCTCTGTGAGCTCAGTTATGTGTTTAAGGATTTTATTGTAAAAACGCACACAACTTCCTAGGAATGACTTATTAGTCTTCGCAAGTCTAAAACTAGGTACAGCTATCCTATTTGTATTTCTGGTAAGTGTGGTGATCACTATTTAACTTATATTTATGTAAATTTTTACGAACCACGAGTTTTCCAACTATTATTTTCTACACACATTATATTATATGTATTTGAAATACATATAAGGAAGGCAACGTTAATATATTGATTTCTTTAAATAAATCTCTAAAAGATTCACGGGGACCCATTTCGGATATAGCTCGAATAGTACAAGGGCGATATCTCATTAAGTGTTTGACATCGGTGAGCTCGTCGACGAGCGCATATACGAATCATTAGAGTCGCACGGCAGCCCCTTTCCCCCCCAGCGGCCTCGCTCGTATCAAGAAGATTATTGATGTCAATGATCCGACATCAGCTCCACCTACCGCGTGCTATTATATTATGTTTTCAAACCATCTGGGAACTCCTTTGAAATATACACACAAAATTCTTCCTCCAAATCTGTCACAGGCGCGGATCCAGCCCACAAAAAGGTTGTGGTCACAGCCACCCCAAAATCAGCCAAGTGCTAGTCGGAGTATGAACTCTCTCATGATCGATATAATATCAAGACACTCGCCTGACGTTAAGCGTCACGCTTGCCCATAACACTCCAGTGCCATTCGTAATTTTAAACTACGTACAACACTTCCAAACCGTGCGTGGCAAAGCACAGTTTTACTTGGAGATATTAGATGTTCTTGCTCTGTAACTTCGCTGGAAACAACTACAAAGGATATCAAATGATGTCAAATTAAATTTAAAAGAAGCTTACGTTTCTTTTTCGCGAACATGTTTTAATTTCATCGGTATCCAGGTTTTGTACATTTTATAAAACGTCATATCATCGGCCTGTCGAATATGAAAGTGTGACGTCTGATGTCACAAGTCTTTTAGGGTTTTGGGCATGCCCACCGTGCCCACAACGGTGGATCCGCACTTGATCTGTCATGATAGGAGGAGGAGTTAGGTGACGAACACAAATACAGAAGAATTATATTTAAGTAGAAGATCAATGGAAGTATTAATCTTATACTCCGATCCTTTTATTTTTATTGTAAAGACAAAAACATGTTTTTAAACTACGTTCCTGTCTAGGAACATAATCCGGAATGAGCAGATCAGAAGAATTATATTTAAGTAGAAGATCAATGGAAGTCTGGCACAGTTAGTAGGCTAACCATGCCATGGTTAGCCTACTAACTGTGCCAACGTGCCACTCCATTCAGTCAATTTCAGTTTCCTTTAGTTATTAGATATTAGATCGGAAAGAGTAATGGAAAAACGATTACAAAATAATGTTAAATGCAGCATTAGCAACATAACTGAAGCTGTAAGTCAAACAAATAAAATAGTCCACTGCATGGTGGTAGAGCACTTCTGGTGTCCGCCTGACTAGCTACCACCCTCAAGTTTGTACATCTGCACACCTAACAGTGTGTCGCTTATTGTATTTTAATATACTTATACAAAAAGTAGTACCTATTCCTTTTAAGCATGTTGGTTACTTCTGTTCCAAGGATTACCACGTAACAACTATGTGAAACGAACTTGTACTTACAATAACTTTTATTACACACAGCAGAGAATTTAAATTTTAGCAGAGAATAGGCGAGGGTAGCGAATGGTCATTTCACGCAAAATTCACACTTAATATGGTCAGGCATAAACTTGACTTATGGTACATGTTTGTGCCGTTTGGGGTTGAGACTTTAGGCCCCCGCTGTCAACTTGTATAGAGATCTGGGACCTTACTATCAGCTTCGTAAAAACCATGCAAGTTCCCTGCAGTTCTTAAACCTGACATAAACAGTTTTGAATGAAATCATACCATGACGCTCATTTAGGTGAACTGTTTGAATATTGTTTTCTCAAAGGTGAACGAATAATATTGTCTCTAGCATTCTAACAATTTACTATAACCAACATCGCAGACGCCTAGACGTTTGTAAGGTGATAAACTGAGTGGATTTAGAGCGACATGTTAACGAGAGTCCATACAAAAAAACAGTTGAACGGTTTTTCTGCGGTTCTTGAGTAGTACGCCTGAGCAGGCCTACTTTAAAGTTGTCATGGTACGAATAAACCTAGCAGTTGTCTAGAAGTCCTGCTTTAAGAACTCATAGTAAGGCCCCTGGCGAAACGTTTGGTTGAGACGACGGGTGACCGAAATGGTGGATACTTTGGCCAAAAAGTAAGCATTACCATCGAGCGTGGCAATTCGGTATGTAAAGTTTATTTGGTATTTTTTTTATATTTTTATTTCGTAGATTAGGTCATTATAAGAAACTAATTTCAATATTTTTGTTTTATATTCAGTAGTTATTTTATAATATTTTTTTGAAAATTTGAATCCTATGACGTCACTTTTTTGCACAAATATGTAGTTGCGTTGAGGAGCCAAGAAAAGCACGCGAGTAAAAAAAAAGAAACTAGAATTTACTTTGACACTTGACAGTGACACCTACTAATTCGTAAGTCTCTATTCAATCAAAACAAAAGTCCGCTCGTGTTGTGAATCGATAATAAAATGCAAAAAAGTGACGTCATTTAGAGGTCAATGAAAGTCGAATTATTTTATCGTTTTTTGTTAAAATAAATGGCATCTTATCGTTTTAAAAGGTCAGAGTAGAAAAATAAGGGTTTGTAACATAAAATCTCGAAATGGTTTCGGAATTGGCATAGGTTAATTTTTTTTAGCATACCGAATTGCGAGCATAATGCCTACTTGGAAGACCAGAGCTGTTTGCTTCTTCGCAATTAGCTTATGCTGAGTTGGGGCTGTGTTGTAGTAAAACGATGTACTGTGTAGTGTAGAAAATTAGTTTATTTTATGTACATTTAAGGCAAAATGTCATATTGTTTTTCTTCAACAAATATATTTTTCTTTCTTTCACTCTTACCCCGACAGACTTTTTATATTTACTTCAATAAAGTTATATTTATCGAATGCGATGTACATTCAAGCTAAGGTCTGGATTGAACAAGTCTTAAAGGTCACTTGCTCGTCTAGTCAACAAGACCAGCTGGGTGCTCACATCCACACATACACAATATGTGGTTATTATTGAAACTAAATTTAATAGATTATTATAGTATTATTCATTCATAATCATAATCAGCCCATTTTGCTCCCATTGTTGGGACTCGAGCCTTCCTCTCAGAGAGAAGAGTTGGGCCATAATCCACCACGCGGGTACAGTGCGAGTTGGTGGATAGGTTAGTGGTACCCATTTCGAAGTTTTCAGGCCGCCCGAAGGCCTTCGACATAGCCTAACGACTGTTGTCCTAAGACAAACAACCGAGACCGACGGCTTACCGTGCCCTCGAAGCACGGAAGCGCTCAGTTGAATAATGCCACTAGCGGTCACCCATCCAAGTCCTGACCGCAGCAAGCGTTGCTTAACTTGTTGATCGGTTAAGAACGCCAAGTCAAGCTCCGCTACGAGCGCTTCTTTATATCTTTCATTAACCGGCTTCAAACAAATACAATTTCAAAAAAAATTAAACCGACTTCCATTCTATTCAGTTATTGGAGTAAAAGTCTAAAACTACTGGACCGAATTTGATGAAATTTAAATGGGACCAACGGGAAGCACCAGCTTTTAAAATTAAAATAAAAATAATTTTTAGGAATCGGTTCAACCAATCGAAAGTTGTGAGGTAACAATCATAAACAAGTGCAATTTAAAAAATTTTATACCGACTTCCATTTTATTACTGTGGTAAAAATCTGTTATTGGAGTGTAACTCAAAAACTACTGGAGCGTATTTGATAAAATTTAAATGCCACTCGGGAAGCACCAGCTTTTAAAATTAAATTTTTAGAATTGTTTCAACCAATCGAAAGTTACGAGGTAATAAACATAAAAAAATACATTCGAATTGAATACCTCCTCCTTTTTGGAAGTCAGTAGAAAAGGAAAAGTTCAGTGTTTGACTTATGAATTTATTTGAATGTATGTTCAACGATTTCTCCCCCATTTGTATACTGATTCTCAAAACTCTTTTTTTGTTTGGTTGAGTATACTTTCGAGGTGGCCCTGTTTAAATCATTAACCTTGGACGGTTTTTGAGTTACACTCTAATAACTGAAAAGTGTTCCGCCTTTCTTGATGATATCCTTACTCGTATTGACGGTGAATGACAATCGATCCCGTAAGTAGCGAGGGTCACTCTAAAGGGTGAAACATATTTTATTGCCAAAAATTTGAACCGACTTCAACACTAAATAGTGTGAAATAACTTGTCGAAGTCGTACCATGCGCACAATATTGTGTTTTTATATATGTTCTTTTGAATTATCATGGTACTGACTTCAACAAGTTATTTCACACTCTTTAGTGTTGATGTCGGTTCCGTTTTTGTAAAAAAACGAAAGGTTTCATGCGTAAAGTATTTACGCATGAAACCTTTCGTTGTGGCCACCTCACTGCGTCAATTAATAGATGAAGGATAGCTAGGCTTCCTTGGATCTACGTTTGATGCGCAGTTTTATTATCTTCAGTATCCGTTCGTTTTATACAAGTTCATTACTATCTCATTCGATGATTATAACTTCCTATACCGTGATGATTAAAAAATAATTAATGAAACCGACGTATATATACGTCTCTGGGACGCAAAGGGTTAAGATGAACAGGACCAGGGAATGAGTAAGGTGTCTAGCCTTATCTAGGTGCGCCAAACATAGGGTCTGTCAGCTCAGCGCTTGTCTACGTTCAATTTCCTTTACTTGAAATCGAGCAAGCGCACTCGTAAAAACGTACAAAATTCATAAAACCCTCTAAGCACTCTTAAATAAAAAAATATGCAATAATCATTGTATGCAAAGATGTATATTTAAATAGTTGATTAATTAGTTAAGTAAATGTAAAAAATGGCACGGACCCCGGAGCATGTGGGTAGAAATATTAAAGTTTAAGAAAAATCCGTTTATGTATGTGTATTAAATATTGATATTTGATATGTGTTTCATGACAAATACAATAGTGAATAAATAGTAACTGTTATAAAGGTGAAATTATGTGGTTTGTTTGAATTTTTTTCATGTACTCTAGTATTTTAAAATATGTTTTTAATTCCGTCAATGTGTACTTAGAAGTCTCAGAAATATTATATTATTTTTGTAGGTTTAATTAAATCGCTGCTTATGAGATATACTTACCCTCATTTTTATCGACATTATGATATGACAGCACCTTAATATAAATAATGTAGCAAAAAAGGTTCTGTCTGTAATGAGATAAAATATTGACAAAAATATTTTAAATAAAAATATTAATATAATAATATAATTAATAACTTTTTTTTTTACAAAAATTAATAATAAAATACAAATACGCCCCGTGTAGATCCGCGGGCCAGCAGAGGCCGTAGTGCAAACAATTAGCAAAAAGGTATTCGTATCGTGCACGTCAACGCGTCACGCTTCCGCGTACAAACTACGAGTTATCTGTGTCACGTGTGCCCTAGATACATGACAGTTTGTATTTTATCATTTATTTATTCTTTAGCACAAAACAAATGTACAAGGAGGACTTAATGCTAAGTAGAATTTTCTACCAGTCATCCTGGAGGTGCAAGAAAAATTGTAGCGGTCCAGAAAATAATATATTTGTAGAGAGATATTAAAATTATAATAAATACTATAAACATTTGTATAGAACCGATAATGAAATAACAATATATAAAACATATAGAGAGTAACAGCAGTAAAACATTACATTTGTCTATAAGATAAATATTTAAAAAACGAGACATATTTAATATACATAACAGACAAAAGGTGGTGAAATTATTAATCAAGTAGTGTTTACATTAGTGGGACAGATCAGGAACATGTGATCTGCGGATGAACTTTTCTAATGTAAAATAGGCGAACTTTTCTCTTAAACGCATCCTTTGAGATCGACCTTTTATGATCCATGGGTAATGAATTCCACAACTTGACGGCAACAACAGAAAACGAATTATCTAAAAACGACGTACGGTGATGAGGAATAGAGAGTTTTAAGTTGGAGGATGATCGAAGTTCTCGCTCGTGAGAATCCATGAGATATTGGAAAATATCTTGTTGAGGTACGTAGGGGTGTTACGATCATTCAACACTGAGTACAATAGGCAGAGAATCCTTACATTTCTTCGCTCACGTATTGGCAGCTACTGAAGTTTCGCGCGGTTTTTTGGTTGAAGTTTGTACTGTTGCACATGAACGACACGTTACGTTACACGTTACCTTACACTGACGCAGTTATTCGTGCTGCGCCCACTGTACTGCGTCGATTCTTTGAGCAAGTTTAACGTAATCGAGTCGTATCGTTGACAGTGAGGCTAACTGTGGTACAAACTGTAATTTATCTAGAGCAGCTCTAACACAGATAACCCATAGTTTGTTCGCCGCAGCGTGACATATTGACGCTTTGGATACGAATATTTTTTCGCAAATTGTTTGTGCTACGGTACAAACTATATTTTTAAACCCCCCGAAGATAATAAGATAAGATAATATTTATTGCCAATAAAAGTAAACAATTTTTAACGCAGTGGAATGTAACTATCGTAAGACCACGGACCGGCAAGCGCAGCATAGGTCGTCCACCGACACGGTGGACAGACGACCTGAGGAAGGTCGCAGGACGACGTTGGATGCAGGCCGCTTCCAACCGGTCCTTTTGGAAAATCATGGGGAGGCCTATGTTCAGCAGTGGACGTCCTACGGCTGAGATGATGATGATGATGAACTATATTTATTAGCTAAAGAGGAGAATTATCGGCGAGCTCCAAACTAAGCACTGGGCTTGTGTCTTGGGGCTCGAGTGCGGTTAACAAAATGCATAGTAGCCATCAGAAAGTGCATATAGGTGTTCATATTCATTTACATACAAGTATCAAAACGTTTAAGAAACTTGGCTTCAAGAGTTCATCATCATCATCATCTCAGCCGTAGGACGTCTACTGTTGAACATCCATCACAAAGTTCCAAAATTGGAAGCGGCATCCAACGTCGTCCTGCTACCTTTATCAAGAGTTCAGTTCCGACAATATTCGCAAATGTTGAAGTTTATATTCGAGAGCTAAAGTTCATTTCGTTTTATTTTAGCCAAATATTGTGGTTATTAAAATGCCAGGGTTGTAGACGGTCCGAAAAAAAAATGGTCAAGTGTGATTTAGATACGAGATAGAGGTTCCGTAGGTGTCTCTATTTAAATTCTGTTTGTTTATTAAATTTGATATTTATTGCGATTGATATGGTTTTCTTTTCTTCTTCTTCTTGCGGTACCATCTCCTACCGGAGGTTGGCTATCATTAAGGCTACTTGGACCTTCGAAGCTGCTGCCCGAAATAGCGACCTGTTGCTCATGTTAAACCACGTCCGGAGATTATTGAGCCATGATGTACGTCTTCTGCCTGGTCATCTACGTCCTTGGATTTTACCCTGCATGATCAGTTGGAGATTGTATTTCTCATTGCGTATGATGTGACCCAGGTACTGGAGTTTTCTAGTTTTTATTGTATTTAAGATCTCTACTTTTTTATTTAGCTATGGTTTTATTGTGCTTAGTTAATCTCTTGTTTATTTTTTAAGTTTAATCCTCTGAGAAATCGCACTGTGTAATTAGGTAATATATGACTACCTATATAAGAAATTTTAATGTCAATCATTATTATAAAAAGTTTACAATAAAATACAGAACAATGAATTGAATTCATAATTAACATATTTCTTAGGCTCTTTAGCATCTATATTAACGGAATTAGGTATCTGTCACAAATAACTTGAAATAAACTTATGAACTGTTTCCATCTTCATCAGTTAAATGAGCCATTTATTGTCTTCCATCATCCTTATTATGACATCCTTATGATGGCGGGAAGATCGTGACCGAGATAGGAGAATGACTGACTGTCATTATCATTATATTATGAGTAATTTATGTGATTTTGACTCTGACTACCTACTTGAATAAACTTAATGCCATTTGACGTCATCACCATCTCAGCCGTAGGACGTCCACTGCTGAACACATGCCTCCCCCATGATTTTCCAAAAGGACCTGTTGGAAGCGGCGTGCATCCAACGTCGTCCTGCTACCCTTATCAGTCGTCAGTCCGTGTCAGCGGACGACCTACGCTGCGCTTGCGGGTCCGTGGTCTCCACTCCAGATCCCTTCGGCCCCATCGACCATCTGTTCTGCGTGCTATGTGCCCACTGCCACTTTAACTGGCTAATCTTCTGGGCTATGTCGGTGACTTTCGTTCTTCTACGGATCTCCTCATTTCTGATTCGATCACGTAGAGAAACCCCGAGCATAGCCCTCTCCATAGCTCTTTATGCCACTTTGAGCTTATCTATGAGGCCCATAGTAAGAGACCACGTTTCAGTGCCATAAGTCATTACTGGTAACACACATTGGTCGAAGATTGATTTGATTTCAAAAATTCTTTCACCTAATCTATACTCATATTCTCTTATAAAGAGGAAAGATTTGTCTGTAAGTATGTTTGTAATGAATTGGCTTCAAAAGTACTGGACCGAAATTCAAAAATTCTTTCACATTCTTTAACATAGGCTATATAAGATTCATCATCATCATCATCCATCACCGTGCGGGTGAAACCGCGGAGAGCAGCTATATAGTAGTAAAAGAAAACAGATAAAAGGTTCCATTTGTTCTGTATAGACCCCTAAACCCCAAAAGTCTCGCCGTCGAGCTATTCGTTCGCATCCGGCGAGCGGCACATCGAGAATTCGGAATATCAACCTTTTGTCTATGTCCAGTCTAATAACAATACTGTCTGACGTCTGTAACCGTCTAATCATGCTGTGAAGGGTTACAGTTGGAGAATTTCCCGCCAACCCCGTGATATTTATCGTCAGAGTATTTCATATTATACTTTCATTTCCCTACAATAATGGCCACATCACTAGGTTTTTCATATCCTATGACACTGGCAACGTCTACCAGCGAAAAAGAAAAAAAAATCCATTGAAGAAGAAGAAGACGAAGAAGGATTATTTATTTATTTTCTTAACTTACAACTATCAATACAGGTTTTTTTTTTTTTTTAACCTAATGCGATAGCGTAGCATAATTAGGACTTACACTAACCTACCTAATTAACATAACACAAAACCCTTAAAGCTATTTTATTAAATTCACTCAGTGTACAATTAAATAGGTAGATCTATTTCGACCGCCATGACATTGAGAGTGCGAAGTGCGCGTGTAAAAGGCGCTTCCTGCAGGAGGTTAGTCCTCGCACGCGGCAACGACACCAGTTTTGGTTGCCTTCGCCGCTCCACATACCTATCAGGAACACAAAAGTATATCTGCTGCAATACATCCGGATTGTGTACCTTACCCCTCAACACCTTAAAAATATAACAAATGAGTGTGAGAAGGAAGGAAAGGAGAAGGTTTCCCTCTAACGTCGAGACGCGAAACGTCAGAGGCGAGGAAATGAGTGGCCACTTGTATAACCGGCTTCTATCATTTATTTATAGGCTATTATTTCTTCCGAAAATGTTCTTACAGGATAGTAAATATATGTCCAATTTAATAACAATAGTGTCTGACGTCTGTAACCATCTAATCATTTTGTGAAGGGTTACAGTTGGAGAATTTCCCGCAAACGCCGTGATATTTCATATTACTTTCATTTCCCTACAATGGCCACATCACTGCGTTATTCATACCCTATGATACTGGCAAATTCTCCCACCGAAAAAGAGAAAAAAGCCAATGAAGAAGAAGTTTTTCTTCTAACGTCGAGACGCGAAACGTCAGAGATGAGGAAGTGCCTGGCCACTTTTATAACTGGCTTCATTATCTATTTAGCTACTATTTCTTCCGAATAATATTCTCACGGGATAGTAAATATGTCCAATTTAATAACAATACTGTCTGGCGTTAATACTGTAACTGTTTAATGATTCTGTGAACGGCTAGAGTTGGAGATTTTTCTTCCAACGCCGCAATATTAATAATGAATATTATAGGAATAAGAGGGCGAACCATCCTCTTTTTGTATCCGCCAAAAAGTATGTTTATCTTATCGTGATACATGACACTGGCAGAGTAACGTCATTTAACGTTAAAAAGATAAAGAAGAAGAAGAATTTTCTCTCCAACCGTCGAATCAAAACGCGAAACGTTAGAGGAAGTGGCTGGCCTCTTTTGTAATAGCCAGCATAAATAACCTATGCTATGGTCAATTTTTTCCGGAAAATGTACCTACGGGATAGTAAATTTATGTGAGGTTGAATCCGCGAGGCACAACCAGTAATCTATAAGTAAATAAATCGATCATAGAATCGTGCTCGCGAGGTAACTGTAAGGCCTTACTGTCTATCGCGAGGTTGTCATTAATTGTTTATTAATGATAATTACTTTAATAGTGGAGATATAAAACTAGTTTTTAGGCGCCTCTTTGTTCGGATGACATTGGACTGAGGTATCCAGTTGGATACATAGATGAATATAATACCTAGTAGATAAATTAATATCCTTCGTACTACATTTAAAATTAATTTTATCTATAAATTAGTGGTTACTAAAAGTGATCCCTCACTTTTTTTGTAGGAGGAAAACTAAGTACGTAACTAAGTAATTAACTATGTTTCTGTAGTGCAGTTAAGGTACTTTGTCGATCGATAAATTCGAGAATTCGACGTCGAGAATCGAAGTAGGTAGTATCAAGTAAGTATATAATACGGTTTGTTATTATGTATATGTATACTTGTCATTTATTGTATGTAATTATAAGTCTTTATGTATTAGAATTTTAATAAGATAATATTATGTTTTAGATGGTGTTAAACATATTTTGCGCCACTGTACTACTTGTTAATTATTATGTAATGTATACAAAGGTTTTCTGAAAGAAATCGCTATAAGCGATAAGATCACCCATAGGTAAAGTAACGCCATCAAACATTACTTTAATCCTTACTATACCGTGATAATTAAAACAATAGATTTATGAATGAAACTGACGTATATTTACGTCTCTGGGACGCAAAGGGTTAACCCTTTGCGTCCCAGAGACGTGCTGTATAGTCCAGTAATGAAATCACCCTAGAGCTTCCTATAATAATTGTTTGGGTTTTTATAGGATTGACAACAAGTCCATAATATTTTCTCCAGTAGGTATAAAAAACGACCCAAATTGTTGATATTGATAGCTTCAAAGAACTTCTAAAAATATTATAGGTATTACAAAAATCTTAATCATACACACATCAAAAAAAAAATTGTGATCACTTTGAAAAATCGACATCTCTTTTGTTACGGTATATATATATATTGCTATTGATGGAATTGTCAGACCATTCCGAGTAAAACTTGGGCACTAATTTGTACTAGTCGATGATAATACGCCCGCCGATCGAGCTCAACGAGTCCATGCCGCATGCGAAAATACGACATCACAAGGTTAGACTGGCCTGCCGGCTCGCCTGACTTAAACCCAAATGAGCACGCGTGGGATGCTCTTAAGCGAGCTGTTTGGAACCGTCAGCCATGTCCCCAGACAGTGCCAAAGCTCAGGGTGGCCGCTATTCAAGGATGGGACAGGTCACCCCAAGAATTGCTGGATAACTTGATTCTCAGCATGCCCAGGAGGATTACCGCATGTGTTCGAGCCAGCGGAGGACTTATATTAAATTGAATATAAACCTTTTATTAATAAATTGTTGATTGAGTTCGATTAAAAAATATCTCAGCTTATGCTACACATACAAACTTTTTTGGTGTGTGCACGTGGGCTCTATGCAGAGCGCCTCAAACCTAATACCTCCGTAAATGATTAAATAGGTTTAGCAAACCTTGCGGCACTTACTACTCTGGGTATCTCAAAGTATCTAATCTTTCTAATCTATTAGATATATCAATATATATTTAAGAGATCAAACGTGAGTGTTATTTGAAATCAGTATAATTATATATATATGTATAGTTATCATACATGTTTGACATTTGTAATGTCGCCTGGGCAGCCTTGAACATTGACATTCCGGAGAATGGATTTAGAGATCGTTAGATGGCGCAATAGAAACGCTTGCATAAACGTAGCGAACCAATGAGATTGACTAATAGAGGCGTTTTACTCCTTGAAAATGAAGTATAAACATGGCAAATTTTATGCTATACCTACCTATAGCTAAAGTACACAACTCGCACCACGACATTAACTACATTGACAAGATTAAAAGAGCACGAAGATATTATATGAATCCTAGTTTTCAGAAAGGGACCAATATATTATTAACAACGTTCGCCTGTGAAAGACCATTCGACCGCCAATGACAGACTCGTTCTCTCTGACGCTCGCTACTTGTCTCGTTCTCGTGGGTGGCGAAGCGGCAACGTCGCAGGAGTTATTTTAAATTAAGAATACAATTTTTGATTTTCCATTTTTGATGAATAACATAGAAAAACAATTCTTACAAATGAAAAGATACATCATTCTTGTTTTTTACACTTGTTCCAGTATATGTTCTGCAGTTTCTGAACACATAAGATGGTATTTTTTCCTAAATATATTACACGTGCTGCGTCGTTGCCAGACAGGCTGGAACTAAGTTCACTCAAGACACGTAGCTCGTGTTGATGTCGCCAAGCCAAGCGCAGTAAGGCGTATCTACCTCAGTTTATATTAACATCATTGTAGCGATATTTGGCCTCCGATGCCAAAAAGTGTAATCCTGCAATCCTGAATACGTTTTTTTGTTTATCCTCAATTTGTTGCCTAAGATCTTTGCTTAACTCAAACTGCCACTAGTACTGGGGTGGAGACGTTTAATTAACCTTCGACCTTCTGCCAGTCACAAGTAAGCGCATTTCAAAACTAGATCCTTTCCCATCCTAATGGATTTTATCCTGCATATAGAAAAAGCTAGAGTTTTCAACTTACTACCCAAGAAATTGTTATAAGTCGAATATTTATTAGGTATTTATTTTTAAGGGGCAATTCCAATTCAATATGTAAGTACGTAACGGTAAGTTATTTGACTGTTGGTAAAGTATTTATTTTATATATCTTTAAAATCATAAATTATGCACACACAGTGTGTATAAATTTAGCTACCGTGCTACCAATTATAAAATGTTCACAATAAAATATTTGCTTTGCTTGTTGTAGAAGCTGTTTTACGGTTTACCTCTCACAAAAGTGCGCAAAAAAGTACGTAGTATCATTGAAGTAAAACCTCTCTGCCGCCAGAACCCTTTCGCAAAAAGAACCGCCAAAAATTCCGGCCGCATACCATAGGCAACTGATCCTACTTGGTTTTTTCTTTATTATTTTTAAATCCGGCAACGGTCCTAACGTCTCGACAGCCAGTTCGCGCGCATCCACGAAAATGGCGGCAGATTGTATAATTAATATTAACCTGTTTTAACATTTTTATCGAGGACAACGTATAGATTTTTGATAGTTTCTGCGTTATACAGATTAGCTTGTATTACGTCGTCGCTCAGTTTCATTCAAGTGATTGTGGTTTCTGAACGTGTGTTCACCGCCATATTTTTTTATAATTCGCTCGTGATGCTAAAATCCTTTCAACTCAGGTATGTTTTAATAACCATTTTATTTATAGAAAGGTTACGGTTAAGTAGTGATTTATTTGAATGCACGATAATTTATTGAGTAAATTTTAAATTCAGGTTGAAAATATTATGGCGTAAATTGTTTATTAATGTTTTTAAAAGTTGTTTTAATGAATATACTCTTTTTTTGTGGGTTGCCCGTGTATTTATAGAAAAATTACGGTAAAATTTATATTTCATTGAGTGTAATATTGAAGCATAATATTTTTATTTTTAAAATTTTCCTGCGAATTAATAGTTATTGGGCAAATCTATTTTTATGGATGGGCCGTGTATTGCATATCTCAAATACTGTTTGTTATGGAAACGGTAAATCTAGTGTCTCATCTGAAAAAATATATAAAACAATTTTAACAATACTTTTATTAGTTAATTAATTTCACTGATGGCATTTATATCTGCTATTCTTAATATCTTTTACTTGATAAAATATTCGCATCAAATTGTTTATAGTATTTTACTTGAAATATTGTTGTTGCCTTTATGAGTGACGGAGTAAGTACGTACATGTTCAAGGTAGAATTTTGATCTTTACATAATATCTCATTGTATTTGTACAGCTCAGCGTAACGTTACATAATTTATTCATATACAGCACATGAATGTTAACGACAAAAGGAATATCAAATAATTGTTATTCATCTGTAAGACATAATATAAATAAATTCAAATAGCACGCTATGAAAATTACTAAACAGGAATTTTGAGAAACTACTGAACTTGAAATATGGCAAGTGGGTAGACTGGGTGGTTTTGGGACAGGGCAAATTAAGGTGGCATATTGGGTACATTGACAGGTGAGTGATAGTTTATATGAGAGTCCTCTGTATTTCGTATCTAGTGAATCAAAACGGTATTTTGAACATACTGCCTACCACCTAGCAAATATATAGTAACATTTTATTGGTTCATAATTATTTAAAGTTTTAATTTATAATATAATATGATGATCATAATGTATAAAACTATAATTTAAAAATAATGAAAATGATTTACTTCATCGTTAAAATGTTTCGGAATAGATAGGAAATATACCTTATGAGCATAAATAATTTCTAAAGTTATATGATTATTAACGGGATATTTACCGTGGTAAGGTTGTGGAGTGAGCTCCCGATATTTCGGCGCAGTTACATGCACCATGTTCACGGGAAGACTAAATAAAAAATAAATAATTTCTATTACATAATTTGTTTAAAGTTCGTGTTACTACTGTTAGCAAACCAAATAAATAAATTAATATTATTTTTTTGTCCATGTAAATTAAATAATTCTCAGAACCGAACTGAGAGAAATCGGTAGATTTCAATATTTCAGACGTAGATAATAAATACAAGTACAATTTGAAAAATTTAATACAGACTTCCATTCTATTCAGTTATTGGAGTGTAACTCAAAAACTACTCTACCAAATTTGATGAAATTTAAATGGGACCACACGGGAAGCACCAAATTTCAAATACATAAAGAATTTTGAGAATCGGTTCACCCAGTCGAAAGTTATGAGGTAACAAACATAAAAAAAACTGTCGAATTGAGTACCTCCTCCTTTTTTTGGAAGTCGGTAGAAATAAGTTTACATTTTAACCTTCTTAATTTTGTCCTGAAAGAGAAATAAGAAACAGAATTTTAAACTGTCAAGAAGAAAAGAGACAAAAAGATATAGTGATCCTAAAGAAAATCCAAAACTAAGTGCCTATAGGGGAGAGATAACATTTGGCGCCGTAAGCCATTAGAAAAAAATATATATGTAAAAACTCAGTAATTACGCCAATAAATTGACTTTGCAGCATTCATGCTACAACAATTACATACCGAATTCGGATTATAATATATATATATATAATTATTAATTATCTTATGAATGCACGCAAAACCACAAAATACCTTTTACTGCACTATTAATTTTTATTTTTATAAATTTGGTACAAAAATATTTAACAAATTAAAGAAACTTATATAAACTTGGATTTTAACCCTTTGCCTTCTACCTACTTAAGTAAAGTTTATTCAGTAACCCTTTGCCTCCGAGAGACGTACATTTACGTGAGTTTCATTTATAAATCTAACTACTGTAAAGTTTATTCAGTAACCCTTTGCCTCCCAGAGACGTACATTTACGTGAGTTTCATTTATAAATCTAACTACTTAAGTAAAGTTTATTCATTACTGAATAAACTTTACTTAAGTACCTAGTTAGATTTATAAAATTCATTACTGAATAAACTTTACTTAAGTAGTTAGATTTATAAATGAAACTCACGTAAATGTACGTCTCTGGGAGGCAAAGGGTTACTGAATAAACTTTACTTAAGTAGTTAGATTTATAAATGAAACTCACGTAAATGTACGTCTCTGGGAGGCAAAGGGTTACTGAATAAACTTTACTTAAGTAGTTAGATTTATAAATGAAACTCACGTAAATGTACGTCTCTGGGAGGCAAAGGGTTACTGAATAAACTTTACAGTAGTTAGATTTATAAATGAAACTCACGTAAATGTACGTCTCTGGGAGGCAAAGGGTTACTGAATAAACTTTACTTAAGTAGTTAGATTTATAAATGAAACTCACGTAAATGTACGTCTCTGGGAGGCAAAGGGTTACTGAATAAACTTTACAGTAGTTAGATTTATAAATGAAACTCACGTAAATGTTCGTCTCTGGGAGGCAAAGGGTTACTTACCCCTTTGCCTCCCAGAGACGAACATTTACTTGAGTTTCATTTATAAATCTAACTACTTAAGTAAAGTTTATTCATTAAACTAACATGTTAAATTTGTTAAACTAAATATTGTACACAGCTTTGCAGCTAATTAAACATAGTAAAAGTTATACAACGTCAAGAATCTAGAAAACTTAGTATTTACAATAATTATGAAGTGACTTTTTAAAGTTAAATAAGGTTTGATGAAAAATGTCGAGTTCGCTGCATACATCGATGCAGACCTCATCATAAGATCGACACATACTATAAAGTGGGTTGTTATTACATTAGTGTTCGACAACGGAATACTAAAATGATATGATTTACGAGTCATAATCTTACCGCTAATTTTGCTTAATGCTAAGTCAAAGTCAAAATCATTTATTCAGTTTAGGCATCAAAGACGCACTTATGAACGTCAATTTTTCATTATAATGTACTTTAAAGCCTACCGCCGCGTTCCAAAATATATAGAGCCTACCGAGAAGAAGCGGCAAGAAACTCGGGGCCATTCTTTCTATATAGATGTTTACAATGTTTTTACTTAGGTACTACAAATATTAGCTCCAGTGTGTTGCCTTACAAAAGAGAACATAATAATGGTATCAGTAGGGCAAGACACGCTACACTTTCACATCTTAGTACACTAGTACTATTGATAGATGTACAAGAGGCAGAAGAATCACTGTAGAGTCCGTAAAAAAGGTCCTAAAAATAAAATAAAATAAATACTTTCATAATACTAGTAAACTAAAAACAGACTAAAATAGCTGCTAATTAACTGTTTTATTGAGTTAAAGTTCACACTTGACAGTTGCATGACAGATAATAGCTGCCGTGCGATTCTCTAAGAGCAAACATCGTTGCATATTTGACAACATCAGTGAAACTAATGACGAGATGACAATAAACGTTGGAAAAACAACCTTGTGTACAAGGGCGATATTTCATATAGTATTTGACATCAGTGAGCTCGTCGACGAGCACATCGACAAATCATTAGAGCATCGCACGGCTGGATTGGGATGTTTTATAAACATCTGAATATTAGTTCTCCGTAACGCCACTAAAGTTCTCTTTTTGCTCAGACTTTATTTATTCGAAAATTGAGTCATGACTGATTTAAGATAAAATTTGGAATGTTTAAATAATAATAACCTTATTTATTAGGTTCTTTAATAAAATTTACATTACTAAAATATTTAGAAAAAACCTCAATAGGTAATAATTAAAAATGTCACAAGTTGAAAGAAAATTAACACAAGTACAATTTGGAAAATTTAATACCGACTTCCATTCTATTCCGTGAGAGTGTAGCTCAAACACTACTGGACCGAATTTGATGAAATTTAAATGACAGACAGACACAGACAATACACGGGAAGCACCAGCTTTCAAACTATAAAGAATTTTGAGCATCGGTTTACCCAGTCGAAAGTTATGAGGTAACAAACATAAAAAAACAATCGAGTTGAGTACCTCCTCCTTTTTGGAAGTTGGTAGAAAATATAATAAGAAGTACTTAGCCAATAGATACTGGTTTTAGGCAGATTCGTACAAAGATTTGGTCAGACGCAAACTCCTATACTCGATAATCGAATACATTGGATATGACTCAAAAAACTTTTTTAATATTATTTTCAATGTACGCATGTTTAACATGGTAATGCTATTAGGTACCTACTTTATTATACATTTAAATTTTATTGAATATTCCTTGTTTTTGAACTTTTTTTAATCTGATCTTCAGTATGAATAGATTCTTCTTATTACGTAAATAAAAAACTAGTAATGTGCCTTCACTACTATGTTACCATTTTATGCCTATAATAATTATATATTAATATTTAGTTTAACAAATTTAACATGTTAGTTTATAATCCAAGTTTATATAAGATTATTTAATTTGTTAAAAATTTATTAGTAATTAAAAATTTAATAAATAATAATAATAACTATCTAATCTATAAGCCCCATGGGGGGAAAAGTGGCCAAAACGCTGGCGGCATTGCCACGCTGGATGGCAATGCTAAGTTTTTGCCCAAAATAGGCGCCAGCATTTCGGTCACCCGACGCCTCAAACAAACGTTTCGCCAGATCCCTAAACAAGTTGAGAGCGGACGGCCCCCATGGGCCTAAAGTTTTGACCCCAAACGGCATAAACATGTACATTCTGTCAAATATATTTGTTAAATATTATTGTACCAAATTTATAAAAAATAAATATATAATTAAATAAGCCATATAAATTATCATAATACATAATATATTATATGATCATACCATTATAAATTATCTGGCTATAATTTCCAAGGAAGGTCTTTTTAGATACCTATTTTTTCTAAGAGCTTGGTTCAAAAATACAAAAGTTCTTATTAAACGACTTATAAATGGGATGATACTGAGTAAATATAGCTAAAAACTTTTGAGTGGTGTCAAAACCCTTAACTGCCTATTGATAATTGGAACCTACCGCTTCAAGGCCGGTGACGACGTGGTATGAACTGGCCCAGTGGGCCGAGCACGAAAATCTGCTTAAGTGTAACGTTATCGTATCGTTTACGTATTCAGTAGATACTAATTAAGAGTTATCTGTCCCACTATTGTACTAGATAAATTACAGTTTGTACTAAATACTTGAACGATGCGATTACGTTACACTTAAACAGAATTTCGCGCTCGGCCCAGTTATCAGTTGCGAGAACACGCTGTTAGTTTCTTTGTAACTTATTATTTCTAAGGTGGTAGCTAGCAAGGCAGGCCATAATAACAAAAAGCTATAATTATGATGTGGCTCTATTCACGACGATCTTCGACAAACGTTCAAGCCCATAAGAGTCGAACCATCAACCGCCTGTTTAGCGGTTAGCCTTCACTGTCATCGGTTCAATGGTGACGTAGCGGTAGTGTCGTCATGTTTGCAAATAAATAAATAAAATAATTAGAAAGAAAAGAAAGAAGAAAGAAAATACGTTTATTTCAGACATACACACAACACTACATGAAAATGTACATAACATATTTGAGATATTTTAAAGCAACGAAAATTAAAAACTACAAAAATTCTCATTGAAGTGTTGCGCGATGCCAGAAATGAGTCTCTGCTCAGCAATAAGCAAGGGATTGGCGACCCTCGCGCTGATTTTCAGCAGGAACTCGTGACCAGCATCACGAACGCCCAAGTGACATATAACAAAAACAAGAAAAAAAAAACATTACATATTACATAACATACAACAATGTCGACCCGTCTGATTTTGAATTTTTTTGTCTTTACTGGTCATAAATTAACTTGAAGAAAATGCTCTCACTTTGTAGTCACGAAAAATCCGAGTCAGCAAAAATATGAATATTCATATCACATAGTAATATCTCCCTTCACTTATTGTTGTGTATATAATATATCACTTACCTCTATTGTCATTAGTTTCCGCAGCATTACCTATATAAGGACTTTTTGGTATTTTTTTCACAACTTGAGGTACATTATCGAAGTTTTCATACGGATACCTTACTTTTTTTAAATATTAGATAGGCCTATGTTCATCAGGGATAATGTAGGATTCTAATGGTGAAAGATTTTTCGGTCCAGAAGTTTCGGAGTCTATTCAATTTAAACAAATATATTATAGATACCTGGTGCAAAGACTGGCTATAGCGATTCAGCGAGGAAACGCTGCTATAGTGTCGCAGGGTCATTTGCTCCATGTACGATGCGAGATGGGTTATAACCTTATTTATTATTAGGCATGACGGAAATTATTTATTAAATGTTTAGTAATTATTAATAAATTCAATAAAATTTAAACCAACAATTCCTTTTTATAATATTAATAATAATGTAGATACATAGTGAATACTAAAGCAGAAGACAGGGTTTCATTATTACGAGTATACCTAAACTCATATTTTAAATTATGTTAAGCATTTAATTTTATTATTAATAGAAATGATAGCCCAGGGGTCTACTTCCGATTAGATGGCCACGGGTTCGATCCCCAACACGGGTTTGAGCTTTCGAGGAAGGTAACATCGTGATGAAACCCACAGCATGGTGGTAGGACACTACTGGTGTCCTTCTGACTAGCTACCACCCTCAAGTTTGTACATCTGTCGCTGCACACCTAACAGTGTGTTCCGGCAGCTGTCTTTGAGAGACACGAGCTATTCTAGCTCTAGTGTGTACCACCTTCGACCGCATCATCGCTGACCATCAAGTGGTCCAACACTATCCTATCAAGTGTAAAACAAAAGTACTAGGAGCTCATAAATGTAAGAATGTATCCTTGAGAGCCACGAGCTATTCTAGGTCTAGTGTGTACCACCTTCCACCGCATCATCACTGAACATCAAGTGGTCCAACACTATCCTATCAAGTGTAAAACAAAAGTACTAGGAGCTCATAAATGTAAGAATGTATCCTTGAGAGCCACGAGCTATTCTAGGTCTAGTGTGTACCACCTTCCACCGCATCATCACTGAACATCAAGCGATATATTTGATAGGTTAACAAAAATATATTCATTTGATACGAGGTTCATTATATATTACAAAATAAGGCAACCGATATGATGACGTCATACAGGTATAGGTCATAGAGGTGATCTGAAAGGCGAGTAGATCATTCGAGTCAAATGCAAAACCAGCTCTAATAAAAAACATAGTATTGCCCTTGCGTTCTTTTACATATAAACTGTACACGTATGTAGACTAGTTTTTTTCTCGTGTGAACTTGCTAAAAGGAGGTTTTATTGGTAACTTTAGGTTTTAACTAGAGTCCGAATTGGTTAACGATTTATTGATTTATTAAACGACGCACGAAAATTCACGAACACTCATGTTCCGGCTATATTGTGGCCGAAACCGAAAATAAAGCCCAAACTAGAACTTTTACCCTAAACTGGCCGAAATCGAAATTTCTGTCAGTGACTAGTTTTAACCTAAAAAGTTACGAATTTTGGTAACTTTTTTAGGTTAGTAAGAATTAAGTTAAGAATTTTCCTTAAGTCTAGACGATGTTAATAGTCGTCTAGACGCAGGAAAAGTTCTTGAACTCCGATCTCCTACGGAATATATTATTCCATAAATAAAGTAAGCACACAATTTTTTTAAGTTATAGGTTAATATTGTTTGCCTTATTTCTTCTACATTTAGATTCCCCATATCGTGGGAGGTATGGTCACACAACAACCTAAACCCTAGAACAAAATTTATGATTATGCCAGAAATATTTCCCTCCCTCAGGGATCGAACATGGGACCCTGGGCTTCAAAGGTAGGGTCGGTACCAACTGTACTTACAGAGCCGTTACGTAAAAGTCGTTCGCGTATTTTTTAATATTTTTTATTTTACAAAAATCACAATTTGTTTGATGGCCGACAGCGTCAGAACTTCTAATCAGGTCTAGCAGAGCTAGGAATCTCCTGACTGCTGTATACCGAAGAGTAACTGCTTTCCGCATCTGGTCCTCGATCAATCCACCAAGCGAGCTCATCTTAAGTTTTACATCAGCGCCAATAACCTTGCCCATACTTACTATGTAGGGCTGGCTTGCACCACACCACCTAAGCAAACAAAAGTATTAATAGTTGCTTTGGTACCTATTTATATATCCGAGAGATGTGTTTGATTAATATTGTTTTAATAAGTAATAACATAACATGTGTGTTACCAGTAATGACATATGGCACTGAAACGTGGTCTTTATGGGCCTCATAAGTAAGCTCAAAGTCGCACAACGACCTATGGAGAGGGCTATGCTCGGGGTTTCTCTACGTGATCGAATCAGAAATGAGGAGATCCGTAGACGAACGAAAGTCACTGACATAGCCCAGATGATGAGCATGTTAAGATAAGTGGCAATGGGCAGGGCACATAGCACGCAGAACAGATGGCCGATGGGGCCGAAAGGTTCTAGAGTGGAGACAACGGACCGGCAAGCGCAGCGTAGGTCGTCCAGCGACACGGTGGACTGACGACCTGATAAAGGTAGCAGGACGAATTTGGATGCAAGCCGCTTCCAACCGGTCCTTTTGGATATTTGTGGGGGAGACCTATGTTCAGCAGTGGACGTCCTACGGCTGAGATGATGATAATGATGAACATAACATAATTTCACGCCTGTTTCCCATAAGGGTAGGCTGAGACCACAGTTTTCCACTTGCTGCGATCCTGGCCATTTCGCTTCATCCATATTCATGAACCCTTTCATACATGAGTCGGTTTAGAGTACTCTTCAACTGGGGCCTTACTATCAGCTTCATAAAAACCATGCAAGTTCCTTCCGTGCAGTTCTTAAACCTGGCTTAAACAGTTTTGAATGAAATCATACTATGACGATCATCTTAGTGAACTGTTTGAGTATTGTTTTCTCAAAGGTGAACGGATAATATTGTCTCTAACACTCTAACAATTCACTATAACCAACAATGCAGACACATACACGTTTGTAAGCTGACAAACTGAGTGGATTTAGAGCGTCATGTTAGAGAGAGTCCATACAGAAAAAACAGGTGAACGGTTTTTCTGCGGTTGTTGAATAGTAGGCCTGTGCAGGCCTGCTTTAACGTTGTCATGGAATAAACCCGGCAGTATTCTAGGAGTCCTGCTTTAAGAGCTCATAGTAAGGCCCCTGGCCATAAGTAATAATTTGACTATAGCTTAAAGGTGTAAAAATTCCTATAAATAAATTATCGGTGATTTGACATACCTTCATTTTTCATTTCATTATTACACGATCAAGAATACTGACTTTTGTTACCACTAAATTTGTAGAGCGAAATGCATGCACATAGTAAAGTTCACGGGGTGTTGAAGTTGGGCCAAACTCTTCGCTATAAGATCAGGCTATTATTAGTTATTTAATTGCCCCAAGCCGCAATAAGCGCGTGTTGGATTATGGTCCACCTCCTCTCTCTGAGTGGAAGGCTCGAGTCTCTGCTATGGGAACATAATGGGCTGATTAAATAATTCCATTATTATACATTCTGCGAGATTCAGGTACCTAGTTGAAACATGAGCAATAAAGCAAATGCCGTGGAAGCGTGACGTCTTAACATTACGGTTTGGGTAAGAACAAACACGAAAACGTATGTTTTTAGCATTTTAATTTATTACGCACTTATTTTGTTGGTAATAATAAATAAAATGCCGTGTTGCTTTGCCTCCAAGTGCAACCATGTCTCAAGAAGTCTCTTTCGTTTTTTTCACCTTTCTTAAACACAGAAGTTACCTTTTTAAATTGCTACCAGTAGGTTTCTCGTTAGTGTTTTTCACCTTTCTTAAACACAGAAGTTTCCTCTTTAAATTGCTACCAGTAGGTTTCTCTTTAGTTTTTTTTTCACCTTTCTTAAACACAGGTTTCTCGTTAGTGTTTTTCACCTTTCTTAAACACAGTTAAGTTTCCAAGCTAGCTCAAGCTAACAATCGAAGACATTTTAGAAACGTGCTAAATCCAAAAAAAATATGCAAATCCCTTGTCAGATGTTTGTTTTTTCCCAAAATGTGAAGTACTGCCATTTTATGACGTCACGCGTCTGCTGTCTATAATAAGCTCACATTTGAAGGTAATTCACGGAAACTCGCATCATAAGTATATTCCTAAATCAAAACGTTAACTAAACTTGTATTACCAAGAATAATAAATCGTGCTCAGAATGGAAAAACACACAACCTTGGGCGCGTTGCTAAGTTGCAAGCAAATGAAGAATAACCAGTCTACTTGGATCTCCACACAAAGGACATTTCGTAGGAGAAGTGGTTCTCACAAATGTCAACGCGGACCAGCCGCTATTAAATATGCTAATGTAACAATTTACATTCTAATGTGAAATATATATTACACACGGTCGGGCTTAGGATTTATATTAATAATCTTATTTTATGTTACTTTTGGTTGCCATCTGAATACATAATAATTCCTAATATTAAAAGTTACAAATTTTTTTTACGTTAAGCATAGTTTGTTATAACGCCATCTACCGGCGAGTATTTTGAATGACATAGGGAAAACCTGAATTGGCTTTCAGAATATATATAAATTACAACTAGGTGATAGGTATATATATTATTACAACTACTTGTTCTATTGGATATGAATTCATAGAAATAAATAGCATCCAACTCTCACTCACATTGAAATTTCCAATACTTCAATTCAATTTCCAGTAGTTTGTTCGTGCATGCTTACAACATAAAAGGCGCTCCCATTTCAAGGTCAAGTTGCTAGCGGTTTTTATCAATGCAGGACCTATCGCAGTCAGTAAAGGCCTATCCGCATACAACAGTGCCGGCGCAGTGCCGACACGTACCGTTCAGTGACGTAGCCATCAGTGTCAGTGAAAAATGATATTGTAGGATACATTTTGTACGGCGCTACGCGAACTCGTCAGTGACACTGACGTTCAGTGATGTCACTTGTCAGTGCTGCGCCGACGCTCGCCGTGGTCCGACGTGAATTTCTAGCGGACAATATTTTGCCTGACACGGTCGCAGTATTCCGAAAAGTTGATTGAATTGGTCCGTGTACATAGATGTAGAGACTCATTGGAGAAAAGCTTTACCGCCAAGGAACGTCTAGCAGTCTGTTTATGGTAGGTATGTGTCTATAAAACAACATATTATTAATACTTATTTTACTTAGATTTACTTAACTTTTCAGTAAGTTTAAATAAAAAAAATGTCGAAACAATGTTTTGACATACTAAATTACTCAAAAAATTTGATTCATCATCTATTAAATTTTTATATAGGGTGGTAACTCTCCTTCTTCTCTTTTCTTTCACGCATTATGAACCCATTACCTTCTTCTCACATACATTTCTTCGTCTTCATCTAATATTAAAGCTATCGCTGCTATTTGTGATCTTGCTGCAATAGAAAGAAAAAAACACTTTACGCGTCAATATCGATACTGTACTGACATGTATGAATAGCACGTCACGGAACTGTACGGTCCAGAACTGTCGGTCACGTGTCGGCACTGTTGTGTGCAGATATACCTTAATTACCTATATTATGCTTTTTAAATGTGCTTATTCTTAGGATAAAACTACAGTACTGCTGCAGTAGAGAATAATATGATAGAGTAGGCAGATTATAAATAGCAAAAATAATTAATACAATTTAAATCATTAGGGCAAAATGAAGGTGAGAAATAAAAGACTATCTACAACTTACTTAATTACAGTTCGTTTCTGCGCCATCTACCGGCGAGTAGCAGAACTTGTTATAATTCCACTTATTTTCGAAAGTAAGTAATTGCAATGTACTGTGCATATTATTCACGATTATACATAATTTTATTAATTAGGAATGTAATATTTTTGTAATAACATGGTGGACCTACGACGTACTCGTAGATAATAAAACAACCATTTTGCTTGCGCAACCGACTAACATTCAAATTGAACTGGCAAACATATGTTAAGGTCGATAAACTCAGTGTCACCTCTAATCCTACCTACTTTGTCAGTCAGTCACCATTTTTTTCCTTTATTAGTGGACTCGTACGATTGTACATAATCATAATCATTTATTTCTCCATATTCATGTGTACAATAGATCTTAAATAATTTAATATGTACTAATAACATGAAACCCTGGTGGGCACTCTAGAGTTTATTGGACTCTGTGTAGAACTAAAGTTTAATAACTATTATCAAAATTTAAATTAGTTCTAAAGTAACCGAATTTAAATGTGTTTGCTACTGAGTACAGATAACTGTAAAGAAGTATTGTAACGAGTAGTAGCATTATTTAAGACTATCGAAAAAACTTTTAATATTTTTCAATATCTCTTAAATGTTTCGGGATATGATTATACAGGATGTTAATATATTGGGGGGTCGGGGATTTTTTTTGGCCAACTTGTATTCTCCAAGTGGTCCCCCGAACACGCTCATTTGGTTTGTCGGTCCCTCTACCAAACACCCTATATATTTTTATAGTCATGATATGGGTGCCTGAACTGCACATTTTTAAGTTTGCCGATCCTCAAAGTAAGTGACTATTTACGTATGCACTTAATAGTTGCATCAAGTGAGGTTTCTACTCAAGCAGTAAGAGTCAAGCCACAGTCACATAGATAAGTCAGTAATAAGTCACTCTGTCCAAGTTTGTTTTATTAATGCGGTGGATACATTACTACAAAACTTTCTAATGCGATGAAGAAAACACAAAACAACGTTTCTTGATTTTGTTTACTTTTACTACACTCGTGCACCATTACCAGCCGTGCGATTATCTAACTAATCATTCGTCGATGTGCTCGTCGACGAGCTCACCGATGTCAAATACTTTATGAGATATCGACCTTGTATATAAGGTTGTTTTTCCAACGTTTCTTGTCATCTTGTCATTTCTTTCACGGATGTTGTCAAAGATGCAACGATGTTAGCTCATAGAGATATGCACGGCAGTGTATTAATTGACATTACCGTGCCATTAGAAATACTTGCCTCGAAGAAACACGTATTAAAATGTTAAATTGGCAAATTAATATTAATTAAGTAAATTAGAAATCGATGATAACGATTGTTGAGAGTTTTCCCGCCATCACTTCCTAGTTTGTCAGCGCATATCTACTCCATCGAGGATATAAATTCGAAGCTTATTATTATTTCTAAGTAAAATGTACACAAAGTAGGAAAACTTTTCTGTAGATCCTTTATTCATTATTTAAGTAATTGATTTATTTTTTTATTAAAGTTAAAGTAAAAAAAAGTTAAAGTTAAGTTCATTTCAATTTGGCACCGGGTTTTTGCCGTTTTACCAAAACAAAACCTTGTGATGTGAAAATCTAAATACTTGTGAACGGTTTTATTTTGAACTTTAAGATAAAAAAACGAAATAGTAATAAAAACGGGACTGTATTGGGTGTTAATATAGCGTTACTCTGACCGTCAAACGCACGTGTAAGTATTTAGAGTTGAAAAAGAACGCAAGTGTATTTAGAGTTTAAAAAGAATTAAAGTATATTTACCTAATACAAAGGTATTTAGAGTTATCTTCTTCTTTAAGTGCCTCTCCATTACTGAAGGTTGGCAGTCAGCTTCTTAAATTGTTCTTTGTCAAGCGCCAATCTGAACAATTGCTCCACGGTCTTAATCCCTGTCCACTCCCTGATATTACGGAGCCAAGACATCTGTCGTCTACCCGATTTGCGCTTCCCGGGTACATTTCCCATCATGATGGTCTGCAGGAGGGAATACCGATCACGCCGTACCGTACAAACATGTCCGACGTAGGCGATCTTTCTCTGATTGACACTCCAGATAATTTCTAGATTATTTCGTAGATTTAAAGTTATAAAACAACGCAAGTGTATTTACATTGAGTTAAAAAAGAACGTAGGTACATTTAGAGGTAAAAAAGAACCCAAGTGTGTTTAGAGTTAAAAAAGAACGCAAATGTATTTAGAGTTTAAAAAGAACGCGTGTACGTAGAATTTAAAAAAGAACAAAAGTGTATTATGTGTTAAAAAAGCGGTACACGGACCCGTCAAACGCAAGTGTACTCGTATTTAGAGTTAAAAGGATACTCAGGCCATAATGGTATTTCCATTCTCATTCTAATTCCGTAGCGTGATTAAATGAAGTTGTGAAATTCTATAAACAAACCAATGAAACATGTGTTTATGTAAACAAACTATCAATTATATTGTTTAGTGCCACCTGAACAAATTCATGGGCCACATGTTTACTCAGTACAAAAGATTTCAACGCGCGTCACTCACTTCGTAATAAGTTTGAATGTGCTGATTGTGTTGGCGAGTAGTTGTGTGCAGACATCATCATCATCATCACCATCTAAGCCGTAGGACGTCTACTGCTGTAAATAGGCCTCCCTCATAAATTTCCAAGAGGACCGATTGGAAGCGGCCTGCATCCAACGTTGTCTTGCTACCTTTATCAGGTCAACAGTTCACGTTGTCGGTGGACGACCTATACGCTGCGCTTGTCGGTTCGTGATCTCCACTCCAGAACCTTCCTAACCCATCGGCCATCTGTTCTGCGTGTTATGTGGCCTGCTCCCTGACACTTATCTCAATTACACAGATATAAGGCCTTACTTATAAGCGCTGCTTAACTTTAAATGAAGTTATTTAGTACTGCGCAAAGGAAAAATTTTCTGCGCCGTACTGTAACGTACGTTTAATTAATTATTGGTAACTATTTGTATAGAGATCTGGCCAAACCTTTGGTTGAGGCGACGAGTCCACCAAAATGCTGGCGCCTTATGGCAATGCTAACTTTGGGCACAAAGTCAGCATTGCCATCCAGCGTAGCCATGCTGCCAGCATTTTGGTCACTTTTCCTCCTACTATGGGGCTAATAGAATAATTTTTAGTTTTGACTTTATAATTCTGTTAATATTTGTATCGTTTCATAATAATTATGTCTGTCCATTAACTACAGCCTATTGAATATGTTATAATAAAAATTGTGAAGGGCAGGTTGTATATCTAATAATACACCTTATTAAGGGTGATACCTTTATTATTTTATTATTGAATTTTCAATGTGAAATTCAGTAATATAAAGAATTAAATTGAATACCTACTAAAAGTCTATCTTTTATATTGAAATTTTCGTGAGTTTTACACATATTTAACTATTGTTACTAACCGGAGTGCCGGAGCTCGCAGACGCCGCTGTGCACTCGCCCTGAAGATGAGCATCGGACATGCTCGAAACCCGGCGAGACGTATTCGATCCCTAACGTGAGCGTTTTGCCGATTAATAATAATAGTTAAACTAAAAGTCTAATTTTACAAATAGTTTTTTAAAATTAAAATAAATGTTTAACCGAACTCCATGTGAAGAGAGAAACAAGATCACAGATTACCAACATCAAGCCATAAGATAACCTGAAGACACCAGATTGACCTTATGATGACCTCGTCTTCGAGTGACATCAAGTTGACCTCGACTGACCTGGGATGTTGACCTAGCCTCTCCTTGGCTTTGTCTGTATTTCAAATATTTCAGACATAGCCTAATAGAGGTTACGTTTAGTCCTATTTTATCAACGATGGAAAAGAACGCTTCTAGAAGATTCAACAAAGAAGATACGAAGAATTAGTACCAGTATTTCGTAAACATAAGGATATTATATAATAATCTATTTATGTACGTTTGTTGTCATGTCATGTTATTGTTGATGAATTTTTCCTGCACTGTAGGTTACCCGCGGTATTATGTAAAACATAAACTGTTAGGTTGTGTTAAGCACTGATTACTTAGTTGTTTTACTCAGAACAAATACTATTTTCCTACAGAACAAACACACACACAACACGACACTTACACTACACGACACTTACACTACACATACACTATGTACACTTGCGCTGTATTTATTACTGTATTTACACTTACACTACACATAACTTTAGGCCCATGGTGGCCTTCCGCTCTCAACTTGTTTAGGGATCTGGCGAAACGTTTGTTTGAGGCGTCGGGTGACCGAAATGCTGGCGCCTATTTTGGGCAAAAACTTAGCATTGCCATCCAGCGTGGCAATGCCGCCAGCGTTTTGGCCACTTTTCCCCCCACCATGGGGCTTATAGATTAGATAGTTATTATTATTATTATTTTATTTAATTTTTAATTACTTGCGCTGTATTTTATTGTATATTCATTTGACACCTATGTATTTTGTTCACAAACTATTTCTGTGAAATTATCACGTGATACATTAACTATGCTATATCCCTTGCAATATTTTTTTAATATAATTTAGCTTACAAAGTGAGAGTTCTCCTTGGCTCAATTACAGACTATGTATTACTAATTATAAGAAACAATAATAAAATCTGTGAACTTTTGTTAAATAAATAAAATGTACCTTGATATCATCATGAACATAACATGTTGTAACATAAGTTAGTCTAAAAACTAATAAAACTATTGTTTGGAGTTTAAAATGTAATAAAAATATTTTCATTTTCATTTAAATTAGAATATTGTATTTGATGGCTCCAAAAAAGTGTTATATAACTTTCCATCTGAGGATGACATTTTTCTTGCTAAAATTTCAAAAACAAATGTTTAAAACTTGTTAAAGGCGTAATTTAGAAGGCATTAAATCTTAAAGCCGAACACATTAAAATAAGAGATTTGCGTTTAAAGAATTAGTAGCTTAACTCGTCAGCTAAGCAAATAATTCTTTAAACCTTCTTTGAAAAGACTTATCTTTACAAGCTACAGCCGTGCGATTCTCTAATGATTCTTCGATGCGTTTGTCGACGAGCTCACCGATGTCAGATACTTTATGAGATGTCACCCTTGTACATAAGGTTGTATTTCCAACGTTTCTTGTGATCTCTTCATTTGTTTCAAGGATGTTGTCAAAGATATTTGCTCTTACAGAATCGCACGGCTGACAGTGTTTGTATATAAACATGCTTATTGCTCAATAATACGTAATTAGCAATTAAAATTATATGTTCTAATAATTATATGCGAATATTGTTATGGTTTATTTATCTTTGGACTAAGTAATCTCATTTTTTTATATATATTATAGAAATGACCTGTCAGTATATTATATTTGTTTTTGTCTTTTTTTGAGTTAATAATTTGTACCTCAGGATGCATGATATAAATAATAAATATAATATATGTCGGCGCATAGCTTTGACCGATATTATTATTTAGCCAAGCGCCACCTAGTTTACTTTTGGTGGACTAGAGATGCGAAGTGGTGCCATCTCTGGTATAACTCTGCGTAGCGTGCGCTGTTCGCTGATTGGTCGGTCGGTCGTTGAGAGCCTAAAACCGATGAGTACTTAGTCATCGTCCGACACAGGCGTGGGGGAGCTCACTTTGCATTTGGTCGTGGCAGCGTTCGCTACTAAGTGGAATACCTTGTCCCCAAGTTAATTCAAGTGCTGTAATAATAAATCTCAGTGTAACGTAATAAAAACAGACTCATTGTACATTTGATATCTTATTCTCCTCGTCCGCTTCATCCACGCCTAGCCACGAAATTGGAGCGTGCCATCTAATAAAGATCCTGATACGGGCCCAATGTTTCTTTATATATAATATACAATACTATACAATAACTCTTTATTGCTTATCACAAGAAAATAATAAATATACAGTAGGTAAATTAACTAATTAACCTACCTACAAGTAAAAATCTTAGAACTATGATAATACAATTGGCGGTCTTATCGCTAATGCAATAATATATGTATATACATATTTATAATATACCTACTTTAGATGTAAAACAGTTTTAAGTAAAATATTTAAATTTCTTGTACAACATGCAGTGTAGTCACAGCTGTGGAGTTATTATTAGATCTAAGTATTTATAAAGATAAGTAATATTTTCAAGTGACGTACGTAGTAGGTACATATACATAGGTCTCAATATAAAAAAATAAGATTATCATGCGATACAAAACGGCTGTCTACGCTGTTTAAGTTTATAGAAAGCTAAAATGATTTTAAGGAGTAACTTAGGCTTTTATTTAAGAAAAAAGTTATAAACATGTTTGTCTGTTTGTTACCTTATCATGCTTAAATGGCAAAACAGATCTTACTTAATCAAATTTGGCGAGGTTGTAGATTAGTACAACCCGGTCACAATATCTGTGCACCTGACCTCGTGACGTCATATCGGCGGTCTGGGTACGGTGTGAAAGAAAGTTTTTTCGAGAAATGTGGAGGTAAAAAAAAATTACTAACCTTTTCAAATCAATTTATTATTGATGAAGGGTTTGTTATTAAAAAACAATAATTTTGATTACAAAAACATTTATTATTAAACTCAGTCACTATAAATTGTTGACTCTATGCCTGACATTGTATCTTCCTCACTCTCACTTTCTGAACTCTCCGAACTGTCTTCCCCTAGTGATATTAAAAGTTGTGTGATGTTGTCATCTGCCAGATGATCCTTTTCCCAGTATTCTCGCTGTAGTCTCTCCACGTGATTCACTTCTTTTTTCCAGTCAGCTGGCGTAATTGACTTAATCGCATCTTTTGTAAAATAATAATAAATTTTACAATAATAATAAACTAATATAATTATAATAAAATAATAATAAACTTAACAATAAATATTAAAAAACAAAACAACAACAAAGCGAAAATATCAAAATTATCGGGACGTGTATCGGCAACGAAGATGCTAACCGTACTGTCGCACCGGAGAGTGCGCGGAGAGGTGACAGGGGAAGCGGGAGAGGCGCCGCATTCCAGCGAGGTGCACAGATATTCTGACCGGGTTGTAGGTACCTACCTGGACGACCAGCCGTGTGATTCTCTCAGAGAAAACATCATTGCATCTTTGACAACATCCGTGAAACAAATGACGAGATGACAAGAAACGTTGAAAATGCAACCTTATGTACAAGATATCTCCTAAAGTATTTGACATCGGTGAGCTCATCGACGAGCGCATCGGCGAATCATTAGAGAATCGCACGGCTGAATGAAACTATATTTAGATAAATTTATTACAACGCCATCTATTGTCAGCCAGCTTTAGTGCCGCTGTGTCGGTTAAGTCAGTCCGTTTAGTTGTTAAGCTAATAGCCCTAGCTCCCATAAGGATATTGTAGCAGTTGTTCATAGCCTGAAAACACGAATAAAACGACGTTTTCTAAAAATAAAACCTAGCTAGATCGATTTATCGCCCCCGAAACCTCCTGCATATTAAATTTCATGAAAATCGTTGTAGTCGTTTCCAAAGTTCAGATTATAAATAAGTATACATATATACAAGAATTAATCGTTTAATTAATTATAGAATTATATCCCGGGGAAGCACATATGATACATTTCATCATAATCATCATCATCCATCACAAGATTCTATACAAACCGCGAAAACTAATGTTGAATTCACCAATCTCACGCATCTGTCGTTCATACAATGAGTCTAATGGTTCCGTCAAACATTTAGATATATTCCACAACACATATGATGTATTTAGAAAAACACTGTTTGGAGTAGACGTCGAGCATTCTCAGACCTCAACCTGACAAATTTAATGTAATTTTATGTTTTAATATTATAATTACTTTTTATTGTATTACTTTTTAAAGCATATAAATAACGCCTGCTTTAGCGATCTCAAACATTGAAATTTCATCATCATCATCATCATCATCAGCCCGTAGCAGTCCACTGCTGGACATAGGCCTCTCTAATTGCACGCCACTTAGGTCTATCTTGGGCTTCTCGCATCCAGTTTTTGCCAGCCTTCTTGCGCAGATCGTCACTCCACCGTGCCTCAGGACGTCCTACACTACGTTTGCCGAGACGCGGTCTCCACTTTAGAACTACATTGAAATTTATAGAGAGAAAAATTTACATCCTCGGACGGGATTCCAATCCGCGTCTTCTGACTCTCCGTGTCAGACGCCATTGACCAACTAGGCCACCGAGGTTCGCCACTAATCGTCTTACGGGAACGGAGCGACATCTATTGAACAGCTATAATAGTACTATTTTTATAATTACTTACTCATACTGTCTTAACATTGTTATTGTGAACGCTGCATATGCCTGTAATTGGTGCACATATCAGAATATGAGGTATGATTATACCTAGTGTGATATGTATCTAATGTAAATGTTTAATATGTGTGCTGTTGGCATATCCCAATAAATAAATAAATACATACATACATACACAATAAATGTTTGAACAGTGGGGCTCAGATAGTTCAAAAATAATATGCACAACTTTTAAACACATTTACGTACCTACGAGCGTCTAAGACTTGATGCCCTTGGAGCAACCAGATACATAAGTATATATATAAGTTAGTCCTGTCTGAGCGGCTGTACAACTCGTATTTAAAAGTCAAATGTAAGCATAAACATAGCAGACTAGAAGTATTAGTAATATGTTATCTACCGACTTCCAAAAAAAGGAGAAGGTACTCAATTCTACTGTATGTTTTTTTAATGTTTGTTTATGGTTACGAGGTAAACTTTCGACTGGGTGAACTGATTCTCAAAATTATTTTTTTTAAATTACAAAATTACTTTGAAAGCTGGTGCTTCCCGTGTCCCATTATATTTCATCAAATTCGGTCCAGTAGTTTTTGAGTTATACTCCAATATCTGAATAGAATAGAAGTCGGTATCAAATTTTTCAAATTGTCTTGTATTCTAATGTTGTTTAGAAACTTTATTGGAAAGATTGCCAAGCAAGTTTTCTAGAGGGATCATAATCAACCCATTATGTCTCACTGCTGGGACTGGAGCCTTTCTCTCAGAGATAGGAGTTGGGCCATAATCTACTACGCGGGCCCTGTGCGGCTTGGGGGATAGGTTAGTGGCCAACCCATGTCGAAGTTTTCAGACCTTCGACATAGCCTAACGACTGTTGTCCTAAGACAAACAACCGACGGCTTAACGTGCCCTTCGAAGCACGGAAGTTGAATAATGCCATTAGCACACACCCATCCAACTCCTGACCGCAGCCAGTGTTGCTTAACTTGATGATTGGTTAAAATCGCCAAGCACGCTCCGCTACGAGCACTTCTAATATCATAAAAAACCTCTTTCTGCTATCTCTTACCTTTATTCCTTATATAAATTATAGACTTTGTAAATGAGGGATTGAAATAAAATTTAAAGTAAATGGTGCTAAGAAAAACTAAAAGTAAATGTAAAAACTAAATGTATTATTGTGTCTTGCCGTGCGTTTCTATAATGATTCGTCGACGACCTCACCGATGTCAAATACTTTATGATGTATCGCCCTTGTAAATAAAGTTGTTTTTCCAACGTTTCTTGTCATCTCGTCATTTGTTTCACGGGTGCTGTCAAAGATGCAACGATGTTTGCTCTTAGATAAGAATCGCACGGCTGCTTGCGTGTTGGTCTATTAGCTTTTTGTGTTGTCTTTTGTTTTAGATAGTCATCAAGGAGGTTTTGAAAATCTAATTGGTTATTTCTTTACCGATCAAATTCTTCTCACAATAATTTACAAACTCCACATGAAACTATAAGCAAAGTACTTAGACCGCGCGGCCCCCAGTAAGTAGAATGTCATCGCGATAAATAGGCGATACAAGTGGTGCGAGGCGGTGGGTGGGGGCGGAGGACGCTTGCCGGCAGTTACTACGTGAGTGCCGGCAGAGCGGTCGGGGTTGGCAGTTTTACATGTCATTGTTTTCTGTTGCGTAGGTATGCTACCAACAAAACGTAGATGCGATGTGCACTTGTTTAGCGGCGATGTTGACATCCCTACACGCGTCTCGCGACAAACCTGCGGGAATCAACGCTAGTAGGGAACACGTTCTACTTATAGTATAGACATTTGCTTACTTTGCTATAAGCATGTACAAACTCCACATGGTATGGGACACTGGCAGATTTGTGACAATTATTTATAGTCACAGAAGCTCAAACAAAGAAAGCAATTCTATTAAAATTTGTCCAAGATACTCGTATTTTACTTTGTCCAAGATTTTCTACCGACTACCAAAAAAGGAGGAGGTACTCAATTCGCCTGTATTGTTTTATGTTTGTTACCTCATAACTTTCGACTGGGTGCACCGATTCTCAAAATTCATTTTTGTTAATTTCATCAAATTCGGTCCAGAGTTTTTGAGATACACTCCAATAACTGAATAGAATGGATGTCGGTATTAAATTTTTCAAATTGTACTTGTTTACTTTTACATACACTGTACCTACATGGTTGTCTGGAAGAGATCGCTTTGAGCGATAAGACCGCCCATTGTGACAATTAATTTTAAGTTTTTCATTCGTTTTTTGTACTTTATAATATTGTGTTGCAATATACAGTGTATATATAAATATATGTGACTGACCGGTTGGCGCAGCTGGTAGCACCCCTGCCTTCTGAGCCGCTGGTCCCGGGTTCGATCCCCGGACAGGTCAAACATTTGTGTGCGTGAACTGTTTGGCTGTTTCTGGGTGTCTATTTAAATACGTATGTATATCAGTCATCAGGACACCATAATACAGGCTCTGCCTAGTTTGGGACCTGAAGACCTTGGTGTGGATGTTGTCCCATATTATTATTATTATTTTATAATTAATCGTTGTAAGTAACGTGCTCTGAATTTTAATTGTTTTTATTATTTATCTTTATTGCAATTAACTAAATTTCCTCTCTGCAAGATTTTAAACAAGTACCGTAAACTATAATTGTTGACAGATAACAAGTGCTGCCATATGAAGAATTTAGTAAATTACATTGTGACCACTACTCACTGACCAGACTCTTATATGTATATATCTATCTACGTGTTTTTCTTCCATTTTGCGTATTTTTATGTCTTGTAGTAACCCTTCTTTCTTCCAGCCGTGTATTGGATATATAATTTGTTTGGGTAAATAACTCATAACCACCATACAACATTTTATACAATGCTCTTTCGTTTGATAATCTATATAGCTGATAGCCGAGTGTCCCGCTGCTCTACAAACTTATCAAACAAATACAGGATAGTAGTAGCAAAAGGACATTGCTCATGCCCAGGGAATTCGATAGTAGACACCTTCGCCAAAATTGCAACAAAGAACCAGGTAAGTGGAGACACATTTACCATAGTGGCTAACAAAAACTAAATCTTATGTTTTGTACAAACATAAAACAACTTCAAGTATCGACAAACGAGTACAACACTATAGATTCATTAAATTAAGGGCCAACATACGACCGAACCACACGACCGTCGCACCGACCGGTCGCTGTACAGATCCGTACAGGCCCAGCCTGGGAAGGGAACCTCTACAAACCCTCAGCGATGGAATACGGAATCTACTCCTTCGCTACATGGAAAAAGAACAAGAACACATTTGGAATAATAAAGAGGACTGCAAACAACCAACAGACATATCCACAGAATAAGTCATTCTTTTACGGGACAATGTATACGATTCTATAATAAAGTTCCCAATGTTATCCGAGATTTGAAACTAAACTCTGTCAAAAAAGTTATTACAAAATTTCGGATTACTTGGAGGATAAAACAGCTTGGGACTGATCACTCCAGGATCTATCTACTCGTGTACTAAGATGTCAAAGTGTAGCGTGTCTTGCCCTACTGATACCATTATTATGTTCTCTTTTGTAAGGCAACACACTGGAGCTAATATTTGTAGTACCTAACTAAAAACATAGTAATTACATCTATATAAAAAGAATGGCCCCGAGTTTCTTGCCGCTTTTTCTCGGTAGGCTCTATGTATTTTGGAACGCGGCGGTAGGCTTTAAAGTACATTATAATGAAAAATTGACGTTCATAAGTGCGTCTTTGATGCCTTAAATTGAATAAATGATTTTGACTTTGGCTTTGACAAGCAAAATGAAACCAACTTGGACAGAAACGCAACCAATAATTTGTTAAAACTTCAACGACAAGACCTGCACCTAATAGTAGGCTTTATCACAAGTCACTGCAACCTCAACTATCATCTGTACAAGAGTCCACTGTGCAGAGGATGTTTGCAGGAGGACGAGACCGTGAAGCACGTGCTGTTGGAGTGCACGACAACGGAAAATATACGGAACACAACCGGACTACTAGAGGATCAATATAATTCTGGAACATCATCAGCATGTTAAAATATGCAATATTATCGCCGGTACAAACTAGGCCACATTACTCTTATCTTGGTATTAATTTATATATACCCTAATAATAAAAAGGAAATATTTGTTTGTTTTTAATGGACAATCGCTTAACCGATTCAATAATTCGTTCACCAGTAGTATGCTACATTATGTCTGAGTAACAAACGTTATAATTATCTGACTCATCATCATCATCATCCATCACCACGCGGGTGAAACCGCGGGGCGCAGCTAATATTAAATTATTTTTCATGTCCACTTACATATTATCACGCAATCTCGACGTAAAGCAAGGCATTACATCCCCGGGATGTAATGTTGTATGAAACTCCCAATGGATCAGAGTGATTTGGTTTTAGAACGTTAAAATTTGTAGTCATAATGTTAGCACGGGTATTGTAAACAGAGTTTATTCGATAATCGAACTAGCCTCCACAGACAGCACACAAAAAAGAAAAAGAAAAGAGGCGCGATTGTAACGATGTGAAACAAAAGACGGTGTTCTCACTCTACACATCCATCCATAACTGGACAAATGAGACCAATATTAATATTACCTTTTAATTTATTTTACTTCTAACTAAATACCTAAATGCTTTTTATTGTCTTGCAGTAGGCATGAAAAGTAGAGTATGCACCTCGATACCTCGAGATAAAGCCTGTTTTCGTCTTGGGCGGCTTAAACCCCTCGCTTCACTCAGGAGTTAAATTTAATTCCCCTCGCTGCGCTCAGGGATTAACTTAAAGTCGCCGTTATGAAAAGTAGAGTATGCACCTCGAGGATAAAGCCTGTTTTTGTCTTGGGCGGCTTAAACCCCTCGCTTCACTCAGGACTCTACATACCTCCCTCGCTTCACTCAGAAGTTAAATTTAATTCCCCTCACTGCGCTCAGGGATTAACTTAAAGTCGCCGTTATGAAAAGTAGAGTATGCACCTCGAGGATAAAGCCTGTTTTTGTCTTGGGCGGCTTAAACCCCTCGCTTCACTCAGGACTCTACATACCTCCCTCGCTTCACTCAGGAGTTAAATTTAATTCCCCTCGCTGCGCTCAGGGATTAACTTAAAGTCGCCGTTACACTAAGAACCAATATGCCGCCCGTGACGTAAGACTACTGCTTTACTCCCTCAGTGCATAATCTACTATTACTCCCCGTTTGGAGAGTACTACACATTTCAGTGATCATGGTCTCGGGGAACTTGCAATAAAAGGCATACCGCCTAAAACCTTCAACTATTAGATCACGGTTCTTCGGATAGGCACGGTGATTCATACTCAATATTTATTCAACATATAACGACGTGCAAAGTGACCTCAGATGTTATATGGAGATATCATAGTAAGCTAACTTGCTGCGACTTCTAACATTGAAATACTACTTTACCCTATATAACTGGTTTACATTATATAGGTTACTTACCTTTGTAAAGGCAAAGTTCTTAGACCTGCCTCTAGTAAGTAGAGCGTAATCGCGATAAATAGGTGATAAAAGTGGGAAGAGGCAGTGCGGTGAGGGCGGAGGACGCTTGCCGGCGATCATTACGTGAGTGCCGGCAGAGCGGTCGGGGTTGGCAGTTTTTAAATGTCATTGTTTTCTGTTGCGTAGGTATGCTACCAACAACACGTAGATGCGATGTGCACTTGTTTAGCGGCGATGTTGAAATCCCTACACGCGTCTCGCGACAAACCTGCGAGAATCAACGCTAGCAGGGAACACGTTCTACTTGTAGATATTTACTTAATTTGGTAAAAGTGGGAGCGCGACGCGACCTCCGCGCGTGAATACTCCCTGAAGAAGAACGTCTTATACGTTCGAAACGTCGTCTCACTTAAGACGCGGTCGTACCGTGATTATAGCAAAAAGCAGAATTTTTAAACACCTAATGTAACGAAACAGATCGATAATATATTATGAAAAAAATACAAAGGTTAGAAAGGGGATAGGAAAAGAGTAATAACCGAATAGAATTCATAAATATAACTCTCTTTCAGCGGAAAAAAAACCCTGAATAGCTCCACAAAAATACACTTTCACGTCCAAAACTCTCAGAATTTTCAGCGATAACACTATATTTTTGTTTAGGTAATACATAACCAACATATAGTACTAAAGTAGTAACTAGCAGTTTTTTCAATTGTGTTAGTATATATCGAAATATATAAAGAAAACTTACAAAACCAACGCATTTTCGCATTACATCGACCAATCTAACAAGCGATTTTCAACCTTACCCAAAGCAACGTAAATTATTTTAAAATTGGGGTTGGACCGCGTCTTAAATCGACATAATACCAAGCGAGTGCAACCGGTATCTTTATATTATATACTAGCAACTGCTCCCGGCTTAGTTCGCGTAGCAGGCTCGACCTTCTGCCTCGCATTTTTTTTAGATACTAGAACCTTCTGCTAAGTATTAGAAAACAATTAAAAAGATGAATGAAATCGGTAAAGCCATTCTCAAGTTATAGCGTGACCAGGAAAAATAGGAGCTCGTTTTTATGTATTAGATATAGATGGATAGATTATTATTATTGTGTATATCAATGAAGAATAAAGTGGGGGCCGACAGCTGACAGCTTATATAGGTAGATTGGTGCCTGTGGGTCTAGCCCGAAAAGCGTAAGTGTAAAGCAATCATATCGTTGATAAATACTATGAGTTATCTGTGCCACAGTTGTACTAGAGAAATGATAGTTTGTACGTTTTTTTTAATGATTCTTCCACACTACAGACTCTTTGGTCCGTACCTTATTTAGAATTGTATTTTTTTTATATCACATTTTCATGGAGATTCGTTCTCCAAACATCACAATAAACATTCTTAAGCTATGTTATTTTGTACGTTACATTTAGGTACGCACATTTTCGTGCTGTGCCCACTGGTCAAACCACAGTCTGTGGTTTGACCAGTGGGCCCTTGTTTATATATCTCCCTTGTTTTCATACCTTGTTTCTGTGATCTGTGGTGTGACCACAGATCACAGAAACAAGGTATGAAAAGGGGACAGAGCCGGTGTCGCAGCAATATGCCCAAAAACTGACCACATTGCTCGCGGAGGTTCGCAACTTTTGTATTATGTGACTGAACGCCGGTCGCGATATTGCATGTAAACAGTTTACAAAGCTTGCTCTGTACTTACGAATATTCAAACGTTAAGTTTTAATAACGCAGTGGATAATGAACTTATTAAAGCTAACAGAATACGTTGAATCGCGGAATACACGCCCGATAGAAGGAGATGGAATCAAGAAGCACTGACCATTAGTGCAGTCGTAAGCTGTAGATACTAATCGCCACCCCTATGATGACCTGAGAGATGCTTTTTCACGCCCCGCTTGAAAGACCCAGGGTCATAGCTGCAAGGAAAAACGTAAATAATGCAGAGAATTGAGAGTTTTTATTTTAATTTGCAGAGCATTCCATAACTTACTTACATGGCAGATAAATTGTCATCCTTTTTGGTTCGTGGTAAGATATTTTGAATAGTATATATAGATGGCATTCGGGATCGGAATGGTGAGCAAGGAATAAGGATAAAGACCGCTTCACTGGCCTTAGAACAAACAACTGCGTAAGTGTAACGTAACGTGCCGTTCACGTGAAACAGCACAAACTGTCATTGATCTAGTGCAACTATGACACAGATAACTCACAGTTTGTACGCGGAAGCGTGACGCGTTGACGTGCACGATACGAACACCTTTTCGCAAATTGTTTGTGCTACGGCCTCTGAACAGTCGCCATGAATCAAACGGTAGACGCTTAGAGATGCTATAGTTCTACACATTTGTAGGGGTTCTAGGTGTTGAGTGACTTCAGTGTCTCCAATAATACGGACAGCGCGACGTTGCAGTCTGTCAAGAGGAGATATCACTTTTAGGCCCACTTGCACGTTCCAGAGTTAGCTTCAATAATTCAGAGTCAACTGCTAAAACGGGGTTTTATAATTAATTTATCTTGCACCATTAAAGGTTAGGAGTAAATCTAAGGTTATTTATTGATATTTAACCCATGTAGGAGGGTTAAGTCTTTAACTACGGTTAGTGAACCAGGCGGAGAGCAGTATGTCAGCTCTAATCCAGTTCAACCGCATAAAATCATGGTATTTTCAGACAAAATAGGTGTAGGCTTTGGTTCATTATTAAGTAACTCAGTGCAGTGTGCTGTGGAGAACTATTGTATGCCGGGAGCAACCTATGCTCAGATTGAAAAAACAATATTAAACTCAAAAATAGATAATAAATCAATAGTTGTTGTCTTCTTAGGTCATAGTTTAGGTATTGATAGAAAAGAGGTTATTACTAGAATAACCACTTTGTTAGAACTTAAGGCATGTAAAATAATGTTATGTGCCTTCCTTTATTCAGATTTATTGTCTGAAAAAGAGAACTTGCGCATACACTCACTCAACACATTAATGTATAACTTGACATGTCGTCATAGTGACAAACTTTTATTTTTTGACATAAGTTTATTTGTAATTTTAAGTTGACATGGGACAGCATGTACTGTCCTAAAAAATCCAGACAGCTAATTGCTACTTTGGTAGGTTTCAATATTGAGGCATTTATAGGAAGTATAACAAAGAGTAGTGACAATGTTGTAGTTTTTAGTACATGTACTAATAATAGTAATAATGTAGCTATTAATTGTTTAAACTTTTAAACAAGACAACAGAGAAGTGTGCTGACATCTTATCGCTATTTTATCAAAATATTAACCGCTTCTCTGGCAAAATATTGAACTTTTATTAGATAAACATAGATTTGATGTATTAGGCTTTACAGAAACGTGGCTAAAACCAGATAAAATGCTATTTAATGTTACACATTTTGAGGTAGCCAGTGCGTTCAACAGATTATCTGCTGAAGGGGGAGGGTGTATTATTCTTTGTAAAAGAAACATAAAATTTAAGGAACGGTCTGACATAGTAGGTTTTTCTGTTGAACGTGTCTGCGAAATTGCTTGTGCAGAACTGGAAAGTCATATATTATTGTGTGTATATCGGCCACCAGCATCTAATTTCTGTAATTTTATGTCCATAATGGAATGTGTACTCAAGAGATTAACTAAAAGCAATAAATCAATCATTGTATGCGGTGACTTCAATATTGATATTTTGCTAGATTCAACTGATAAAACTAATCTTATCTCTTTGTTTAAATCTTTTAATTTGAATTTTTTGTTCAGTGAGCCAACTAGAGTTACCGACTCTTCATCCACCTGCATTGATAATATTTTTTCAAACTGTAAGACTACAGAAAAATCAGTAATGGTGGGAGTTAGATCAGACCACAATGGCCTCGCTATCAAATTCGAAATCGGGAGAACTAAGAAAAATACCATTATCGAACATAGGCCGCTAACAAAAGGTAACTAGAAAAGCTTAAACAAAATATAGAGTTGAAACTTAGTCTGGTGGAATTCACTTCTGAAGATCCACATGACATTTATAGTACATTATTTTCATTAGTAAGTACAGAATTTAATGAAATCTGTCCGAAGAAAAAAACTGCAGCTGAACGGTAGGTTACAATTTGGTGACTGGTCAACTAGAGGTATTCGAAAAAGTAGAGACATAATGTTTGAGTTATATCACAAAAAAGTTTCAGACCCAAGTCATGTTGCGAATTCATTTGAAAATTTATTTTCTAACATACCACTAGAAGTCACCAAATCTCTTGATTCTTGCCCTTGTGTTGCAGTGGGCTTTCTGAAAGACAACTTCCCGCTCCAAATTCCTGAGTTTAGGTTCCGACATATATCTACTTTTGAAATAATAAAAACATTTAAAAGTTTAAACGTTAAAGCAACAGAGGATTTATGGGGATTATCCGTAAAAATGCTAGAGTCAATAATAGAAGTTATAGCGCCACATTTGATGATCATATTTAATTTATGTATTGATAGAGGTACATTTCCTGACCTAATGAAAATGAGTAAAATCACCCCTATTTTTAAATCAGGTAGTAAGGCCGACCCCTCAAATTATAGACCGGTCTCTGTGCTTCCGGCTTTGAGCAAAATATTCGAAAAGATAATGCTTCAACAACTCTTGTCTCATTTTAATGAACATAGGATTTTACACGAAAATCAGTTCGGTTTCACGAAAAGCAGATCAACAACAGATGCAGGAGTCCAGTTAGTCAAGCATGTGCTGGAGGCTTGGGAGAGCTCACAGGATGCCATTGGCGTATTTTGTGATCTCTCCAAAGCTTTCGACTGTGTAGAGCACCGCACTCTAATTTATAAGCTACACCACTATGGAATTCGTGGAGCTGCTCTGAAGTTGGCATTAATGGCGTGACATCTTCTGGATCTTTGGTCAGAATGGGGGTTCCACAGGGGTCGATCTTGGGTCCGTTCTTATTCTTAGCATATATCAATGACTTACCACATATGGTTGAGGGCCTTGCTGACATAGTTCTTTTTGCGGATGATACTTCTCTGATTTTAAGAAAATATCTAGGAAAGATAGAGAACTAGTTCAAGTCAACAACGCGTTAACTATTGTTTCAAATTGGTTCGCCGCAAACAACCTGCTTCTCAACGCAAAGAAAACGAAATGTTTAAAATTTTCCATGCCTAATGTAAGACATATAGAGCCAAACGTATTACTCGACGGAAATAAATTGAAAATTGACAAGGCAATAGTCTTTCTAGGTATTAGCATAGACTCTAAATTACAATGGGGTCCTCATATTGATGCACTATCTGGAAGACTGAGCTCAGCTGCATATGCGGTTCATAAAATTAGGCAATTGACAGATATAGCTACTGCTCGACTGGTCTACTTTGCTTACTTCCACAGCATAATGTCATATGGTATCCTGCTGTGGGGGTCAGCGGCGGACATAGAGACAGTTTTTATATTGCAAAAGCGGGCAGTTCGAGCCATCTACGAAATGGGTCCCCGCGAATCCTTAAGACAGATGTTCAAAGAAATTAATACATTAACTCTTCCATCTTTTTTATCCTAGAAAATATAATGTACGTTCGTAAAAATATAAAGAAGTTTAGAATAAATAGTGATATGCATAATATTAATACTAGAAATAAAGATAGGATAGCTGTATCTAAATTTAGACTCACGAAAACTAAAAATAAGTCCTTCTTAGGAAATTGTGTACGTTTCTATAATAAAATCCCGAAAGACATTACTGAGCTCACTGAAGGGAAATTCAAGTTACGTGTTAAAATATACTAATGAAAAAAGCCTATTATAAATTGAGTCACTACTTAGAAGACAAAGATGCCTGGAAGCTTTCCACTTCTGCCTAATAGCCAACTATTGAATAAATTTGTTATTTTAATACTACTCATATGTAACCTCAATGTACAAAGACTTGAAAAAATAATGGCCCACGAGTTTCTTGCTGCTTCTTCTCGGCGTTGGTTCTTTTCCGAAGACAGTGGTAGAATCATTTAAAAATTTTGACGTTCATAAGAGTGTCTATGATGTCTAAACTGAATAAATAATGTTTGAATTTTGAATTTTGAACTTTTGTGTGAAAAGAAATTGAGGTTACATTCTGCTGTATAATGTACTCTTTGGACGAAATGACACGAGACAATACGTATAGAATAAAAAGTCTTCAAATTTAATACAACAAAGGATAAACAAGAAAGTCTATATACATTGTACTGTAGTGCCAAAGAGAGATATAAGTTTCACTTTTTTTTCTATTCATTTATTAACCCTTCAAGACTCGTTATATTATAACAATGAAATGTCTATTGAGTCTGGCCGCATGATGACCAGAGACCTTTAATGGAATAATGGTCAGGTAACAATATAAGCGCATAGACAATTCAATGTTCCCATCTCAAGATTACAAACAAAATTACAAATAAAATGTCAGTTTAGCAAAACCGGTGATCATTTATAGTCGTGCAAGGCAAACCTTAGATTAATCAGAATATATCTAAAGAAGGTAAAATGAGAGATAAAAATTAATATGACTAACGCGTTTACAAACTCGTAGTTTATTTATTGAACCCGAGTAAACGTGCAAGTGGGCCTTAGAGAGGTATCATTTATATAGATTAAGAACTTAACAAAAGAATTGAGGATAAAGATTATATATTGTTGGGATACAACTTTTTTGCGTTCAACGTTTTGGGATTCAATTCAACATATTGCAAGTTCAACTTTTAGCGAACTCAACATTGTGTATCCAGTAAATTCAACTTATTACGAATTCAACATTAAGCGAATATAACTTCATAAGAATCCAATTTTTTGCAAATTCAACAATGTGATCCAGAATGTTCTTTAATATTAATAAAATAAGTATAAAAATATTAAAAAAATAAACATATCATTATTTACAGATATGGAGCTGTAATATGTGGTAATATGTTTTGTAATTAAATCCAAAGAGTATTGGGACATGAGGAGGTTACATACCGATATACAATTTTTGTTGCCATTTAACATAAGCAAATTTGAAGCTGTATGACTATAATGGCAATATGACAACTAGATATTCTACCGTGAAGCAAATAGTGCGCAAGCATTACTGTGTAAGAGTGCAATTTGAAGGGCACTGCAGCAAATTCAATTACTGGGTGAAAGATCAAAAACCAATGTCTCGGGAGCAAAGAGCAGTGCCACACAAAACTACATTTCTAAGCTCTGGATGATACTGCAACTGGCATGGGGAAGCGTAGCGCTTACTTTGCTTAGATCGCACAAAAAAACATACACTTTTTTTCAATATGTTCCCATTCCTCCTTTTTAAGAAAAGTAGCCCCCTCCCCCCACTCACAAATAGTCGACGACAAAAACATATTGAATAGTGCATACCAAGTTTCGTCAAGACTGGTAGAAAAATGCGACCTGGGGCTATACTCCCACCTCTTAAAGTAGTCATGTTTCAACCTTATCATTAAATTTGGTACCACCACGTCAATATAGCAAGCTTAAAATAATAATGCATTACGATAGACGTTTTGATGGCGTATTATCAAATATTTCATTCAATTCGCGTACTTTGACGTGACTTTTGACACTAAGTTTCATTGTTCCAATGTAAAATTTTTGAAGATACTCCCATCTCTTAAAGTAGTCATATTGCAACCTTACCATTAAATTTGGTTGACCGTTTTGTGTCGGTGGGAGTAAGATAGTAAGTATGATTATTCTAAGCTACAAAACGCTCCTGATTTATGATAGTTTCGTAAACGGTGGGAGTAGGCCCCCTGTACATACAAACTAACAAACGGAAAAAATACGGACAGATGAAAGTCAATTTGGCCAGTCAAAGCAGAGACGCTTCGGTCGCTCGGTCAACTATCAAATTGGATGATATAAAGATCGTTTTGCCTTGGCAGTGATAAATCAAGAAGCAGTAGGTGACCTTATAAAGGCGGTGTGAAGTAAGACGTTATAATTTTATGAGGCATTGGTTATTTCATTGATAGTTTGAGGTTTTATTCAATAATGTCAGGGTAAACGTCATCCTAGTACTCGGAACTTGGGAGTTATGCCTTTGATATTTCATTATGAAATCTGCATCGCAGAATAATAAGTGCGAAATCAAAATTAATAATAAAAAAAATATGCGAGGCAGTGTTTCGGCTGCAGATAGAAATATAAACTAAGTAACTTCAAGCGATCGGTGACGATGTCGCGAGTCACATGATTATCCTTCACCCAAACAGACAGAGAGGCAGCGTCACAGAGTTAGTAAACTTTTAATGATAGGTATTAGTAGCTGCGCTCCGTGGTTTCACTCACGTGGTGATGAATGATGTTTAAAATATGCTAAAGTTAATCAGGGATAATCATCATCATCATCTCAGCCGTAGGACGTCCATTGCTGAACATGGGCCTCCCCCATAATTTTCTTAAAGGACCGGTTGGAAGCGGCCTGCATCCAACATCGTCCTGCGACGTTTATAGGTCGTCTGTCCACGGTGTCGGCGGACGACCTACGCTGCACTTGCCGGTTCGTGGTCTCTATTCCACAACCTTCCGGCCCCATCGGCCATCTGTTCTGCGTGCTATGTGCCCTGCCCACTGCCACTTTAACTGGCTAATATTCTGGTCTATGTCAGTGACTTTCGTTCTTCTACGGATCTCCTCATATCTGATTCGATCAAAGTCAAAGTCAAAGTCAAAATCATTTATTCAATTTAGGCATCAAAGACGCACTTATGCACGTCAACCTTTCATTATAATGTACTTTAAAGACTCTACCGCCGCGTTCCAAAATATATAGAGCCCACCGAGAAGAAGCGGCAAGAAACTCGGGGCCATTCTTTTTATATAGATGTTTACAATGTTTCTACTTAGGTACTACAAATGTTACATTTTATGGGTGGCAGAGAGACAGCTTGCCAGAAGTGGAGTATTCCAAGCATCTTTATCTTCTATATAATGTCGAACTTTATAGTAAGCTTTTTTATTAAAACGTTTTTTACAGTCAACTTGAATTTGCCCTCTGTGAGCTCAGTTATGTGTTTTGGGATTTTATTGTAAAATCGCACACAATTTCCTAGGAATGACTTATTAGTCTTCGCAAGCCTAAAACTAGGTACAGCTATCCTATTTGTATTTCTAATATTAAAAGTGTGGTGATCACTATTTAACTTACATAGAATAGATAGATAGACTGAATAATAATAATAATAATAAATAATAACCGGATAGACCCGGGGTCCCGGTGAACAGGCGAGGCCGGCTACCGAAGTTGTTTCACGTGGAACAGTGCCGAACTCGGGCTCGCACAATGTCACTAATTCGCGCTCGCAACCACTTCAACGCGCTCCTGACCGCCAATACTGATTTTGACATAATTGTTATATCTGTTCTTAGGATATATTGTGAAAACCTCACCGACCAATGGGACAGATCGATTGACATTGTAGAGATTCATGATGATTATTGAAGTTTGACATTTTATAATTTTATATACCATTTATGTTGACATTTTATAATTTTATGTGGTATGTATTTGATTATTTTTAATTTTAGTTTCTATTGACTTCTTAATTAATTTAATGACTTGTAATTGTATTTGTTTTTAATCTGGTGTAATTAATGTGAGATGAATGTACCTAAATGTTTGTGAAGGCGTTTTTATCTCAATAAAATAATTTAATTTAATTTAATTTAAAAACTTATATTTATGTAAATCTTTACGAACATACATTATATTTTCAAATACATATAAGGAACAATACTACAGGATTGTATGATTCAAGATTATGTCATTGAGTTAACTGTAGCGATTAGTTGTAGTTCCAATAAAAATATCTTTTAAATACCCTGGCATACATAGTTCTTCATATACTTACTTCTTTATACATCACTACATAGTATAAAACAAAGTCGCTTCCCGCTGGCTGTCTGTTCCTATGTATGCTTATATCTTTAAAACTACGCAACGGATTTTAATGCGGTTTTTTTATTAGATAGAATGATTCAAGAGAAAGGTTTATATGTATAATACATGCATAGTATAGTAGAAAAACACTAATGATTTTAGAGGTTTCTGATGTCATGCCGTAATTATTTACACATAGGAATAACCCACAATAACCATATTTCATCCTTTACATTTTACGAGAAATAATGGCTTATTTACGAAGCGATTTTAAGCAATACAGCATCTAGCCTTATCAAATTATAAGAACCTTTAATACATTGTGCATTTAATACAGACCAATATGGCGCTTTACAGCATGTAATTTAAATGAATATTTTCGAATAGCATTGCAGGCGTGCGAAGCCGGGGCGGGTCGCTATATATATATATATATATATATAGCGACCCGCCCCGGCTTCGGCTTCGAATATATATATATTTTTATTTATAGTTTATTTCTTTGTACTTTAATACTTCTCTGTAAAGGTCTAGGATTTATAAACACACTTAGATAAATCAATATAATAGTGTTTATATGTAATTTGAATGCAACTTCTTTTCTTGTCTTATATTTGCATAGGCAGTAGCACAAACAGCCGTGCGATTCTCGTCGCATCTTTGACAACATCGGTGAAACAAATGAGATGACAAGAAACGTTGGAAAAGCAACCTTGTGTACAAGGGCGATATCTAATATAGTATTTGACATCGGTGAGTTGGTCGACGAGCACATCGACGAATCATTAGAGAAAAAATATTCATATCGTAAACGTCAACGCGTCACGCTTCGGCGTACAAACTGTGAGTTATCTGTGTCACAGTTATCCTAGATACATGACAGTTTGTACTGTTTCACGTAAACGACACGTTACCTTACACTTACGCAGTTGTTCGTGCTAGGCCCCCTGTTGGCAACGACTTACATTTCAAAAACACGATAAGAGGGAAATAAATCTATTAAATCAAGCCAGCACTTAAAGGTGCTTCGACAGACGAGGCCGTGGTGTCAAGGGTAACCACTAGCACACGGCTTGACGTCATCTCTTGACTATTTTATTTGATCGCCGGTACACCTAGGTCTCAACAAATGACGTAAATCTACGTCAAATGTCATAGAACAAAGCGATGATAAGTCCGCCTGAGGAAGTGCCACATCTTCATCGTATTTGAAAAATATAATGTATGTTCGTAAAAAATTACATAAATATAAGTTAAATAGTGATCACCACACTTTTAATACTAGAAATACAAATAGGATAGCTGTACCTAGTTTTAGACTTGCGAAGACTAATAAGTCATTCCTAGGAAATTGTGTGCGTTTTTACAATAAAATCCCAAAGCACATAACTGAGCTCACAGAGGGCAAATTCAAGTTGTCTGTAAAAAACGTTTTAATAAAAAAACCTTATTATAAAGTCCGACATTATATAGAAGATAAAGATGCTTGGAATACTCCACTTCTGGCAAGCTGTCACTCTGCCACCCATAAAATGTAATATTTGTGGTACCTAAGTAGAAACATTCTAAACATCTATATAAAAAGAATGGCCCCGAGTTTCTTGCCGCTTCTTCTCGGTAGGTTCTATATATTTTGGAACGCGGCGGTAGAGTCTACATAGTACATTATAATGAAAAATTGACGTTCATAAGTGCGTCTTTGATGCCTAAATTGAATAAATGATTTTGACTTTGACTTCCCCGGTTATTCAACCGTGAAGCTATATTGGTGCTTCGTTGAATGACAATGTTTCCAGAAAAATGGCAGGGAAAGAGATTTAATATCTTATAGTTGGAGCCTACTACGCGAACAAAGTCGAGTGCAGTCGCTTCGCTAGTATGCAATAAAACACAGACTAGAGTCTGGAAAAACAGAAGCGTCCTAGGAGTTGAGCTCGCGCGTGTGCTGATAGGCATTAAATAAGAAAAACTGATATACCACAGGGTTGTGAGCGCAGTGCATTGCCATGCAGGGTTTTGTATAGCATGTCGGGTTCGAAATCATGACTGCAGCGACATGAAGCGACGACGTGTCGCGACGACATGAAGCGACGACACGTCGTCTGCTGCTGCTACGTGTAGCCGGCTAACAACTTGCAACTTTAGGTACGAATACTTTTCGCAAATTGTTTGTGCTATGGCCTCTGAAGATGAACAACTGACATGTTCGTAACCCGGATCGAAGTATTACTTCTAACGTATATTGCTAGTAAATAGTAATACTTTAATATTATTAGATGCTTAAATTAATTTACAATTTACTTGTTTCTACATAGGTTGGTACTAATTTATATATTAGAATAGAAATGCGATACAAAATTTATTAGTAGATAGTTAGGTACGGTGAACAAAATAAACTAAATACAAGAACATACCTGTGTGACAAACATAGTTTGCCTATATTTGATATTTTTGTTATCGATTTGTCTAAAACAATGGGTCTCATCTCAATTTATCTCAACTTACATACATAAAAAGTAAAATAAAAACACAAACAACTAGAGTAGTGTTTGACACTCGGACAAGAAAATCTGTCTCCCGAGTATCAAATCAAATCAAAAGATTGATTTCAAATAAACATATTGTTAACTACAGGAGGAAAACGTGGTAATTATTTATAATGAGCTCCCGATAATTGTACACTGTTGCTAGCACCAAGATTTTGGGATGACGCCTGCGTAGAGTCGCTCATCTATGTATATAGACAAATCAAATTTTATTATTACAGAAATACAGAAATGTTTATTTGTGGCAAAATACAGACCTGTACAAATTAATAAAAACAGGACAGTAGGTAATTAAGACTAAGGACAGTGACACACCTATAATTTTGTCACAAAATCGATCCCAACTCAGCATAATGCTGATTGTAAACAATCAGCGCTGGTATTCTGTTGGGGCCGGTGACGTCACGTGCGATACCACGCGAATAGAGGGTAGACGTACCACGAAGTTAACATTAACGTGTATCCTTTACACGGCTCAAAGTTATTTCCTAATAATTACATTATAACTATGATTTTATACGCTAATTCTAGAAATATTTAATTACGATTAACTTACCAAATTATATATCTACAATTATTTAGTTAATATTTGTATATATTTATATATATGGGTATGTTTGTAATTCCAAATTAACAGCACTAACTTAACATACTTATTAAAAACACTAAATGCATACGACAGTAAAAGGAGGAGGTACTCAATTCGACTGCATTCTTTTTCTTTTTTTTTATGTTTGTATCCTCATAACTTTCGATAGGGTGAACCGATTCTCAAAATTATTCTTTGTTTGAAAGCTGGTGCTTTTCTCAAATTTCATCAAATTCGGTCCAGTAGTTTTTGAGATACACTCCAATACCTGAATAGAATGGTAGTAGGTATAAAATTTTCAAATTGTACTTGTAGATTATAGAATTATAGGCTAGAAATATATTATATAATAAAATATAATTATAAAATATAAAATATATTATAGGCTAGAAAATTTGTACATTTTAAGTGCAAATAATTAATTAAAATGTAAATAATATTTTTTCTATGTATGGCAATTTATTTGTATTTTCAAACGACTTCCAAAAAAATGAGGAGGTACTCAATTCGACTGTATATATATTTTTTATGTGTGTTATCACCTCATAACTTTCGATTGGGTGAACCGATTCTCAAAATTGTTGTTTGAAAGCTGGTGCTTCCCGTGTAGTACCATTTAAATTTCGTCAAATTCGGTCCAGTAGTTTTTGAGATACACTCCAATACCTGAATAGAATGGAAGTTGGTATTACATTTTTCAAATTGTACAATTGTATCATCATCATCATCCATCACCACGCGGGTGAAACCGCGGGGGGCAGTTACAAATAAATATCACGGTTTTCATCGCATATTCCATCAAAGGTCGTTGGTCATCATGCGGCCAGACACAATAGAAATTTCATTGTTATAATATACTCTTCGAAAATAGTATGAAAGTTAAAAAATTGGTTATGTCAAATGTCATAGAATACATTTTTAAAGATATTATAAGTCTGTGGTAGAGAGGACTGATGAAGAGGTTGCCGGTTTGTACCTTGTCGCACTGAACTATAGCGATATAACTATCGTGGCTAGATCCATGATATCAGACAAGGGACAATAAATTTATAAAAATGTGTTTATCGACGTGACAAGTTTATCGTGGATCCATACTCACACAACTGGCCTGGCACACTATGAAGTTCAAGCATTATAATTACAACCCGGTCAGAATATCTGTGCACCTCGCTGGAATGCGGCGCCTCTCGCTTCCCCTGTTACCTCTCCGCGCACTCCCCGGTGCGATAGTACGGTTAGCATCTTCGTTGCCTATACACGTCCCGATAATTTTGATATTTTCGCTTTGTTGTTGTTTTGTTTTTTAATATTTATTGTTAAGTTTAGACTGTTTACTGTTAAGTTTGGACTGGTTTGGTTGTTATTAAAATTGTTGTAGCTGTTAAACTGAAGTCATGGGAAAAACAATACACAGCGAATCAAGAAATTTAATCTTGAAAGTGCTCAAGTTTTTTGAATCTGAGAAAGCAAATAAACAGTACACCATATCTGTAGACCAAGTGGTGAAACGAACCTGTGCTGCAACTGGGATTTCAAAGAGGACTCTAATGAAAATTAAAAATGAAGCCAAAGTACAACCACCTACTTCGCCGGGCGCTAGTCCGACTCCAAGTACTACTACTAATTTAGAAACCCACCCAGAACTAAAATTATCGACACCGGGTAAGAAGCGTAAACAGTACAAAAAACGCATCGAAGTAGATGATTTTGACATTTGCGCAGTACGAAATATCATCAACAGTTTTTATGCTGTAACAAAAGAAATCCCAACTTTGAAGAAAATTCTGGCAGCAGTTAAGAGAGACCTAAATTTTCAAGGTGAAACTGAACAAAAACTTTTTTTCACACCGTACCCAGACCGCCGATATGACGTCACGAGGTCAGGTGCACAGATATTGTGACCGGGTTGTACCTACTGAAGCGTTCTCAGCGAAGCTTGACTTGGCGATCTTAACCGATCAACAAGACGCTGCGGTCAGGAGTTGGATGGGTGTGTGCTAGTGGTGTTCAACTGAGCGCTTCCGTGCTTCGGAGGGCACGTTAACCCGTCGGTTGTTTGTCTTAGGACAACAGTCGTTAGGCTATGTCGAATGCTTTCGGAAGGCTTAAAAACTTTGGTTTGGCCACTAGCCTATCTACCAAGTCGCACTGGTGTGGTGGCTTATGGCCCAACTCCTCTGAGAGGAAGGCTCGAGTCCCAGCAGTGGGAACATAATGGGCTGATTATGAATGTACCTCACAACCTACGTAGCAGTTATTCTGTGCTCAGTATTGAGCTTTCTGTTTTGTTGTGAGGAATGATCACTCCTACTTAAAATTGTTGTCCAGTTGCCCAGTTGTTCAGTTGTTCAGTTTTATTTTATTTTATTTATATATTTATTTATTCATACAACGCATTACTTTACAAATTTCCTAAGCTACTTTCTGCCAAACTGCTGGGCAGATGTTACTCTCATTTTCTTTTACTTACGTAAACCTTGCAGTTAAACAGACACCAACTTAAATATTTTGTTGATACTAAACTAGTGCTATTAATCAGTTTCTAAACGACTATTCTAAAAACAATGTATCTATTATCGTAAATTTTAGTTACATTTACTAGACATAGACAGTTCCATTTATATTAGTTGTAGACTTAAATTTAAATTACATTTCTATATTCCACTGTACTATTCATTTGTTGTAGATACAATTTCTTTAAAGCCTTCTTATACACACACTTAGTTCTATGTTTAAGTTCAAAATCTTCAGGCAAATCGTTTACTAATCGAGGCAGTTGCCCAGTTGTTCAGTTGTCCAGTTGTCCAGTTGCCCATTTGTTCAGTTGCCCAGTTGTCCAGTTGCCCAATTGCAGTACGATCATAGAACACCGTAACCGTACAAATAAACAGTGTCCTATAAGCCTTTTATTGTGGGGCTGTACATTATGTACCTACAGTCGTTTTTAATGCATAGATGGAACCTCAACAGTGTTCGTTTATTAATGTGATGAGTCATGAAATGTCACCAAATTGGAGAATAGATATATTTGAAAACAGTCACATTTTTAATACCACTGTTAAACAAGGAACCAAACTAAAAGTCTATAACTCCGTCGAGGGAAATCTGGCACATACCTATTATTGAACATTGTTCAGCCCAACACTTTGTAATTTTGTAATTGTAAATTTAGGGACAACGTCTTGTTTTGTATGCATAAATAAATAAATAAATAGATTAATATAGTTTATGGCTGCCGAATTGTATGCGCTAACATCTTTAAAAAAAGTTAAAATGTTCATGTAATACTAGGAGCCAGACTTATATTATTAATCAATTAATTTAAAATGAGTGGGATGGACCACCAGCAGTTTCGTATTTAAAATCATGCGGTGGTTATTTGGAGGCTAATATTAATAGTTTTGCACTCACTCGTAAGGCTATAAAACTACAGAGGCGACGCGCCCTGTAGGTAGTCGACGAGAGTAAAGTCTGTCAGCTAGCTAATAAATAAAACACGAACCATTATAATTTAATTATTTATGTTGTAACGAATAAGAGCCTTATTAAATAAATACTTAATAATACAATAAATTATTAAAGTTAACTAAATTAAGGCATTTTTTTTAAACTAATAGTAATACAGACATGCTTAATAATTTAATTTCGGTAACATTCATTCCATACCTATAAATAGTTTTGCTACTCGACAAGAGATGGCAGTAAACGCCACTAAGAAAAATAGTATGACCATGATAACCAGATTTCATTTACAGCCGGTGCCAATAAGCTGTCTAACGTCGGTTTCCCTACTAGAGATAGATATTTGACACTATTTGTATGGACGTTATGTCACATTTCTATCTGTAGTAAGGAAAACTGTGGATAGATAGATTATTGGGTGGTTGGTATTATGATTAACGTGAAACGCACTGTATGCCATTCATAGCTTTAATAAATAATTTTCTACTCATAGTATCCAGGTTGTCAATCAATACAGTAGATAAACAACATAAAACACCATTTACAGTAGTGTCTTAAAATCGCTGCTTTACTGTTTTCACCAAAAATACTATTTACGTTTCGTAGGTAAAGGACCGTTGGAATCGACTTTAACGTAATTTCCGAATGGAGTTCTTATTGTTTGAGGTCCGAGTCCAGTTGAATAGGGATCAATGGATATTGCGCCGCTGTGTTTTGAGTCAAGCGAGATGGGGTCCTCTCGGCTCCATGGACCTGAAAAGAATAATAATATAAATAATATGTGACAGCATGCCCACGCGGTGGTCAGGTTCCAAACTATGCAGAACCTGTACTAAGGTAACCTGATGTCTGATATACATATTCATAATACAACAGACATTTGACACACAAATGATTGACCTGTAGTAGCGCCTCAGAAGGCAGGGTTGCTAGTTGCTACCATCAGCACCCACCGGCCCGTCAAATTTAAACGTCAATTGTTTTCTAGTACTTATTTTGTTTTTGTATAAAGCTTCAATTAGCACAACATTTACCTAAGTACTAATACTATTTTTTACATATCACTAAGTGGATTTGCAAGCTCTTGACCATCTTGATATATCGCAATACCAAAGTATATACTGCAAACACTGGTGCGCAATGCAAGTGACTACTACGGTTTACAAGGCGCTGTACCAAGAGTAGGTAATTAGTCGCCCGAGTGAGATTGAAAATCACGATTAACTACACTTACCATCAGGGGCTCGACTTGACTGTCTCATCATTTTATATTGTAAATTATTGTTATACTAGCAACTGCCCGCGACTTCGTTCACGCAGTAGGCTCGATTTTCCGCCTTGCCATAACCTCCCATCTTTTCTAATTGTTTTATTGTAAGAACCATCTACGAAATATATGAAAACAAATAAAAAAAGATGAATGCCATCGGTATAGCAACTAGTACTATATTCTCTTTGGCCTTTATTAATAAACGTTGCGTAAACATAGATTAGGCGTAACGTGCTTTTCGGGTCGCGTGCTATGCGGATGACACGCTAGTCGTAGCCAGAGGGAGGAACCTCCGGGAAGTAGTGCGGTTGGCCGAGGTGGGCACAACCCTCGTGATCGACCGAATTCGTGCCCTAGGACTGGAGGTTGCTGTCTCCAAAACCGAGGCCCTACTATTCCACGGGCCTCGGGGTGGGGCCCCTCCAGGAACGCGAATTATCCTGGACGGGGTCCTCGTGCCGGTTGGGGCCAAGATGAAATATCTGGGCCTCAGCCTGGATGGGAGGTGGGCTTTTGGGAGCCATTTTGCCCAACTGGCCCCAAGAGTCGTGAGAGCTGCAGCCGCGTTGGGAAGGCTGCTGCCCAACGTGGGTGGTCCGAACGCCAACTGCCGCCGACTGTACTCCGGAGTGATCCGGAGTATGGCCCTTTACGGGGCACCAGTCTGGGTAGACACCCTCGGTCACAATAATCGGAGCTTGCTGCGACGTCCGCAGCGAGTCATTGCGACTAGGGCGATTCGCGGATACCGGACGGTGTCATGGACGGCGGCATGCGTGCTGGCCAGTGACCCCCCCTGGGAGCTGCAGGCGGAAATCCTTGCCGAAGTCTACCACTTCGTGGCGGCGAGGAGATTCCAAGGAGCAGCCCCAAACTGGGAGGAGGTCACACGCATGCGACGGCAGGCGCGAGCCACTCTATTGCGGCGGTGGGAGGAGGACCTGGCTCCGCCGGTTCCTGGGCAGTGGACGGTGGAGGCCATCCGTCCGGTCCTTCAGAGGTGGGTGAAACGACCTTTCGGGTCGCTGACCTTCCGATTGGTGCAGGTGCTCTCCGGACATGGATGCTTCGGAAAGTACGTGCACCAAATCGCAAGACGGGAGGCGACTCCAGCCTGCCACGCGTGCGGTGCGCCGGAGGATACGGCGCACCACACACTGGAAGTGTGTGCTGCATGGGGCCCGCAGCGGCACACGCTTTCAGCGGAAATAGGGGGAGATCTCTCCCTGCCGAGCGTGGTGTTCTCCATGCTCAGCAGCGAGAGATCGTGGCAGGCGGTGGCCACCTTCTGCGAAACGGTGATGACGCAGAAGGAGGCCGCGGAGCGGATCAGGGAGAACGATGTCCTCCGAGCTGACCCGCTCCGGCGCAGACGACCGGGGGAACGGAGAAGACGGTTTGCACGTCTCCTCCCTCCTCCGTAGTGGGGTTACTGGCGAATAGTCGGGGGACTCTTCGCCGGTTTGCACGGCCCTACACGTCTAGGGGGTGACCTTGGTGAGCAAGGTCATCCCTTCACAGGCGCTGAGGCCCGGTTAAGATCAATCCGGGCCTACCGCTGGGGCGAGATGGTGACTGCCAGCGCGACCCTGTCTCGCCCCGCCTTGGCGGAGGACTGCTCACGGGGGGGTTTTAGTGGGTCTGAGCCCCACACGCCCCCTTCCGTCACCCCCGTGGCGGAAGGGAAGTGCACAGCATTTCCCCCCTAAAAAAAAAAAAAAAAGGCGTAACATGCTTTGTCTTGCTTTCACGCGTGACATTTACTGCAAGCGAAAAATTGACAGATAGATGTTTTAACTACCCCGATTGTAAGCCAAGTTTATTAATAAGGCCGTTTGGGTATAGCCGTTATAAAGTTATAGCGTGACGAAAAATAGGGGTTCATTTTTATATAGTTTGTCAATCTTTCAGTATTTTGTGTCTTAGCGCCATCTATACGATATTTGATCAATCTACAAAATCAAAATGTATTACTAGATGGCGCTGACTAAAACTTAGTAATACTACTTGCCGTTAGATGTCCTGAATATATAAATTTATATATATACCAATTTGTAAACACGAGACAACAGACGTATATAGAATAGAATACAAATGAAATTGAAGTGACTATTTAAACTATGAAAAAACTAGTATACTACTACTAAGTAGTGGTAAATGTACTTTTCACTAAATGCATATAAACGTAAATAATACACGGTATTTATAATATAACAAAAAACTTGTTTTTAAGTTTATTGTCTTTTTACTTTTATAACAGAAAAACATGTTTTTAAGTTTGTCCGTCTGTTTCGGCTTATCTCCGTTACATCTGGACCGGTTTTGACGGAACTTTCAATGGCAAATAGCTTATGTTATAAGAAGTAATTTACGTTTTTTTTTTAATTATGAGAGTTCAGAGTAAACAAAAACTGTATGTTATATGTAGTCATTTCCACGAGGGTGAGGCCAAATGATTACACAAGTGGCAGCTCGTTCCGGGATCATCTATTGTGGACTGCTTGGCGAACATGGATCTTCGGTTCGATAAATTTGTCTTATCGATATGCTGATTTTATCATCGTACCTATTCTATACCAGTGTGTGTTACCAGTGATGACATATGGCACTGAAACGTGGTCTCTTACTATGGGCTTCATATTAAGTAAGCTAAAAGTCGCACAACGAGCTATGGCTTTACTCTGGATTTCTTTGCGTGATCGAATCAGAAATGAGGAGATCCGTAGACGAACTCAAGTCACAGATATAGCCCATTAGATAAGCCAGTTGAAGTGGCAGTGGGCAGAGCACATAGCACGCAGAACAGATAGCCGATAGGACTGGAAGTTTCTGGAGTGGAGACCACGGACCGGCAAACGCAGTGTTGGTCGACCGCCGACACGTTGGAAATACGACCTGACAAAGGTCGCAGGACGATTTTGGATACAAACCATTTCCAACCTTTTGGAAAATTATGGGGAGGTTCAGCAGTGGACGTCCTACGGCTGAGATGATGATGATCATGATCTTATCTTTAAAGCTGCCATAGCTGTATTGCAGGCTGTCTTTTATCGATATTACTGACATATATTATCCTATCCTATCCTGTCAACCCATGTTCGCAGTGATTCAAACAACGACTACTGAAACAGTAGTTTTTCATAACCGTTCTAAATGTAGCTACTTAATGAAGCCAATAAAGTAAAAAGTACTTAACTAGGGAAATGAAATCTTAACTTCTCTAACCTATGTAGGTAAGTTCCTATTGTGTTCAAACTCAAATCTACATTCGCATAACACTTAGGTCGTTACCCTTATGAGCCGATATCAATCGCGTCGTTTCCTTACAAGCTCATGATCATCGTGAGCGAGCTCGATTCGTCTTCGATGAAGTCACTGATAAAGGTCACGTCGCGACCACTACGAAGACACTGTCAATGTCAAAATTTAAATTACTCGTATATACGATTGTTTTATTTTTGACAGAAAATTTGGCGCGCATTTCGCGACCGCGTGAGTGTTACATCCGGGTTGGGCAGTAAAAGCATTGGAGCCAAAGGGAACAGCAAACCGAGGGTGACAGTTGTGAGCGTTGACGGCACTTAAGTACTGAAACGCAGCCTTAGAATGACAATTCTAAACCTATGATTACTCTATCAAATTAAAAAAATATATCTATACAATTGTGTGTAGTTTTACATCAGTTTAGAAGTTACATGACGGTTAAACTTACCATATGAAGGTGCGTGTTCTTCATGGGTTTCATGATGGCCACTATTATGTATGTGCACGTGTATTTCCTTCTGTGGGGGGTGGGGGGGATGGGCGGGATGTTGGGGCTCCCAGCCGTGTTGGTAGTGACCGTGACCTTTAGACGCGAACAGGGCGCCAAACTGAAAATAAAATAACTTGTTTTTAAAATAAGTGGAGGTACATAGTTTTGTATTGAAATTGAAATTCACGTGACTTTGACACTTAATTAAGCGGGCTATTAAGTATCTCAGTTGCAAGCGGTCAAAAGTTGATAGAAATCTAAAAAACGGCGGCTTTATGTCAGTTATCAACTTTCCGACATTTTGCTTGACTGGAATTGTCAAAACTGACATAAAGCCGCCATTTTTTAGAATTGTTCTTCGAGAAAACACTCACGTTGGGGATCGAATATGTCGATGCTTGCGGGCGCTATCTCCCTGTAGATGAGCATCTAATTATGCACGAAGCTCAGCGAGACGTATTCGATCCCTAACGTGAGTGATCGCGCCAAAGGCGCGACGTCACCTCAAGGAATGCCCCCCGCCCGCGCGTCCCGCCGCCGCTGTCCTGCAGCTGTCAAACTACGAGCAGGCGGCTGAAGGGCAGCGGAAACATTCGCCATTTTAACGTCGCCGCGAGCGACCGCTTATCAGCCCCGCGTTTACGCGTCAGCCCAAAAGTCACCATTTTAGAGTCGAAGCTAGCGGACGTATACCGCTCCGCCTTCGCGCCGCGGCCGCAACAAAACCTCCGCGCTTACGCATCAGCACAAACCTTCGCGTTACCGCTAATCAGCCCGTGTTTACGCGTAAACCAGTGCACAAACAATAAATCCAAAGACTTTATACCTACGAGTGACAACCATTCTGCACGCAGTCCGCAGTAGGACGCCTACCAAGAGGACTCTCAAGGTCATCAGCCCCCATCAGATCCAGAGTCACCCCGACATCCGTAAGTACCCCACATTCTTACATAAACCCACCTATTCCCTCCTAATAATAATTTCCCTAACGACCGTATGGTTGCAGACAGGCAAACTGCTTAACCAGTGAGTGTTTTGCTGGTTAATAAAAGCCTAATAATTATATTTTAATAACTCCACAAATTACGAATTACAAAGAAGCATTGAGCATAAGTAGGTAAAGTGTTTAAATCTACCACATACTTTGTGACGTATTTAAACTAATGAACTTTTATTGATTCTAAATTAAAGGGTACCTATTCGAAGTGTTAGTCTTAAATTAATATTAAAATCTACACAAATAAATAGAATTAAACTAGCTGTGCAACGCGGTTACACCTGCGCGATGATGGGTATTGATGATGTTCTCTATATATTTTTTGGATAGTTGTGTGCCTCTTTTTAAATCATTAAAAACCTGTGCCTTCACTCTATACCTATGACATATGTATATTCGTAAAAAATAATCCTAATTTTTTTCCTAAACACTGTGACGTAATTAATAGATCTTGCCGATACGCAAAGACCAAGTTGTACGTTCCACCAGAACGTTTACGTCTAAACAGTCAAAATGTCAATTGTATGGCAATTCGAGCTTATAATAAATTACCTGATAAAATCAAAGACGATGGCTTAAATTTATTCAAGATAATATACTATTTGATTTGTTATTAGATAAATGTTGTACTCTATTAAGGATTATTTGAACTGTAACGATTTTAATTAATTCAATTTTATTATTTTTTTATTTCTATTCACTCAATCGATATTTTGACATTTCATGTATTTGTTTATTAATTTTAGGTTTTAATATAATAATAGGTTTGCTAATAATCTCTTCTAAAATTGTATTCTATTGTATTTGCACGCCAATGTAGGCAGAATTTTGTTGGGAATTATATTATGTACCTATATAATATGCTGTAATATCTTCGCAATTTTGTACCCAAAATTCATGCATATAAATGTATGATTTATAGAACTATTCAAATTGGTCAAGCTTTTTCGTGTTTTTGCTAGACTAACGAAGGAAGAAGAAGAGTAAGTATACTATATGTTTGTGCTGTTAAGATTATTATAAAATGCATACAAAAGTTTATGCGGTACCTACTTAAGTATATCCAAAAACATTATTGTTGTTCCGGACCCGTTGACTCGCAATTCGCCATATTTGGCCAATAATACAATAGATTTCGCAGAAATCAACCTACTTTTCCAGGAACTGCAACGTGTGTGGTTAATCTACGATACAGCTGAACTGATTTTACAAGAAGTTCACTGGCACTTATGTTAAGTTATTTATTTATTTATATACAGAATGTTTGGTAGAGGGACCGACATACCAAATGAGCGTGTTCGGGGGCCCACTTGGAGAATACAAGTTGGCCAAAAAAAATCCCAGACCCCCCAATTTTTTTTACTTTTTTTTGTAAATTTTCCCTTTTTCTCCGAAATCGTACCTATTTACCACCATAACATTTGTAAACTCTGTTTTAGACAGGATGTTTTTAGTTGAATTTGGTCTCTATACACCTTCAGGCCAAGCAAAGAAAAATTAGATACCTGGATTTTGAATTGGATTGGCCTGAAGGTGTATAGAAAACAAGGCAAAATTCACAAAAAAAAGTTAAAAAAATGGGGGGTCTGGGATTTTTTTTGGCCAACTTGTATTCTCCAAGTGAGCCCCGAACACGCTCATGTGGTATGTCAGTCCCTCTACCAAACACCCTATATAAGTTATAAAGGGTAACTGAGCCTACTTTTATTTGAGAAGAATAAGTAGGGTTCCCCGCACGTGAATATCAATATCCCGCAAGACCACGCATACGAAGCCGCGGACGGGTCAGCTAGTCCTAAATATGTTTAACTAGCGGCTGCGGTTTTGTTGCGTGTTGTTCGGGGCACATCGAACACTGATTGCTGAGTTAGCAGTTCATTGGCCGCTAACGAATAAGACGAGTTTGATTACCGCGTGAACTCCTCAGTGCCTTATCAGACAGCAAATGGTGTGCATTCATTTTAGCAGCAAAATCATGATCGTTGCAATATCTATAGTAGAAGTAGTTTTTAGTAGCAAATACCCGTATGCCCGAGCTTGGCTCGTTAGTATACAATTTATTTTCTTGGTCTAACCTCAAACTAAACACTCATTGGTTTAGTGTTGCTTAACAACGCCATCTATTGTCAAGTAGCTTTACCCTCAGTTTCTAGAACGTTTGTCAAAGCTGTTGTGTTCTATGGCGCAATATGTGACCAATCAGCGGTCAGTATTCCGTCTGTTAACCGCTGGGCTATTATGTATTTCAATTGCTAACAAATGTGGATTAAAATTTGAACAAATGGCCGCTCTATGTCACTTTTGTCAGCTTCAGTGATCAACTTACTAACATTTTTGCTTACTGGAGTAGTCAAAACTGACATAGGGCCGCCATTTTTCAAGATTTCAATCAACATTTGTTAATTAATGAGATTGTATATATTTATAATTATATCATATTTTATATTTTTTACAATTTTATTACTAAAGCTAAGATGTTTTTATGCTAGTGTTTTGAGTTTGAGGGTGTTTTTGTGTATGTAGGTGTGTTGGTGTGTATATTAATAATAATGATTAATCAACAACAACTACCTATTACAAATCGTAGTGTTAAAACTTATTATAAGTAAGTAGGCATTTAGGTACCACAATAGGTACCTGCTTAGGTGTTAGAAACACCGCATTCCTCTTACTCCTCCACATCATTTAATATGTACATTAGGCATTAGTGGTGGATTATTAACCGTAGAGGTGCAAGTTGGTAGCCACCTACACGTAGCAGCAGCAGACGGCAGGCTACATTAGCCGGCACTAAGCCTTTCGTGTCGCTTTTCAAATGGTTGATGCCATCTGCAGTTGCCTTCTACAGTCGGGTTCGAAATCATGACTGCAGCGACATGAAGCGACAACACGTCGTCTGCTGCTGCTACGTGTAGCTGTAGCCGGCTACCAACTTGCACCCTAAGTGTTCGTAATGGTGCACGAGTGTAAGCAAAGTGTACAAAATTAGTACCTAAAGATCTTCTTGTGTATTCTTCATTCGCCTTAGAAAGTTCTAGTAATGCATCCACCGCATTACTAGAACGTGACTCAGACAGACGTGACTTAATGACATATGCGTGACTGTGACTTGACACTGCCTTTTTTTGAGGGGGTAATGCTGTCCACTCGCCCCAGGGGTAGGCCCGGGTTGTGAAGGGGTGCCCTTGCTCACCAAGGACACTCCTCAGACGTATGGGGTCATGCAAGCCGACGAAGAGTCCCCCGACTCTTCATCAGTGACCCCACTACGGAGGAGGTGGCGAGCAAGACTTGACTCTGCCTACTACAACACTAATCTAACTTGCACTAGTAATGCAAACATAAAATATTTACTTACTTAAATAAGAGCAGTAGAACCCTTTGTGAATGAGTTCATCCGGGGTGCTGTCACCATACCTATATCTACCGTGAAGCTGTAATGTTCGCAATACCGCGTTCCAGTTTGAAGGGTATGGGTGCCGGTGAAATTACATGCACGTGAGACTTAACAACTTAATGTCTCAGGGTTACGGACGCAGTGCAGATCGTCACTTGTGACGAACTGCATCTGTTATAGGCAAGGGTTACCACATAACATTAGGTGAGCTTCATGCCTGTACCGATTTCTAATAGCATAAAAAAAGAAGAATGGCAAATGTACAAACATGCGAGTCCCATAACGAAAAACAGTTTAAAATTCCCACGCAGTCAAACATTGTTGACACTGACATTCAATATCAAGTTGAAAACTCTTCTCTGCGACCTCTACATTTAAAATATTCACCAAAATCCATCTTATAAAGTATGCATTCAGGTCAATACGCAAGGTTAATAAATAACTGGCTATGAGCGTGTCGCGCCGTGATTAATGTAGGGTTCAATTTTAATGCTTAGTACTGCATTACCCCATGAGTTTTCCTTTCAACAAAGGAAAACTCCTTTGTTATTGTGTATATAATAAATATACATAATATGTATATTCCAATATACGAGTAAACGAAAAACAGTTTAAAATTCCCACGCAGTCAAACATCGTTGACACTGACATTCAATGTCAAGTTGAAAACTCTTCTCTGCGACCTCTACATTTAAAATATTCACCAAAATCCATCTTATAAAGTATGCATTCAGGTCAATACGCAAGGTTAATAAATAACTGGCTATGAGCGTGTCGCGCCGTGATTAATGTAGGGTTCAATTTTAATGCTTAGTAGGTACTGCATTACCCCATGAGTTTTCCTTTCAACAAAGGAAAACTCCTTTGTTATTGTGTATATAATAAATATACATAATATGTATATTCCAATATACGAGTAAACGAAAAACAGTTTAAAATTCCCACGCAGTCAAACATCGTTGACACTGACATTCAATGTCAAGTTGAAAACTCTTCTCTGCGACCTCTACATTTAAAATATTCACCAAAATCCATCTTATAAAGTATGCATTCAGGTCAATACGCAAGGTTAATAAATAACTGGCTATGAGCGTGTCGCGCCGTGATTAATGTAGGGTTCAATTTTAATGCTTAGTACTGCATTACCCCATGAGTTTTCCTTTCAACAAAGGAAAACTGCTTTGTTATTGTGTATATAATAAATATACATAATATGTATATTCCAATATACGAGTAGATTAGTTTTATTTTTACTTATAATATTTTGTAAATATTTGTATTTGAATCTCGTTTATTGAAATACGTAGGTACATATTATATACTTAAATTATTATATATATTGTATAATTTCGTAAACAGAACACCCACAGATAACAAAATTATATCAAACATTTCCTTCACTTCTAAAGATTTATTTATCACAAAGTAAAATCTGCGGAACTCTAAAATAAACGAAAACCAGACCATGCTCTGCCGTTCGGTGAAAGTTGTTGGCTTAAAGTGAGAAACATATGACACAATGTTTGCCATGGAGAGGGAATGAGATGGCATGTGCTTATTGTCTTGGTTACATATTATTATGTACGTGGGCGAAAGTGATTTCAGGCATTTTCATATTTTTTGGTTACTTTTGAGTTTAGAATACAGTTATGTATATAGTTTAGCGTTTGATGAATTTGATTTTAACAGTCGTATTTATAAATATTTGAAGCTCAAAGTCGCACAACGAGCTATGGAGAGGGCTATGCTCGGGGTTTCTCTACGTGATCGAATCAGAAATGAGGAGATCCGTAGAAGAACGAAAGTCACCGACATAGCCCAGAAGATTAGCCAGTTGAAGTGGCAGTGGGCACGCAGAACAGATGACCGATGGGGCCGGAAAGTTCTGGAATGGAGACCACGGACTGGCAAGCCCAGCGTAGGTCATCCACCGACACGGTGGACAGACGACCTAATAAAGGTCGCAGGACGACGTTGGATGCAAGCCGCTTCCAACTGGTCCTTTTGGAAAATTATGGGAGAGGCTTATGTTCAGCAGTGGATGCCCGGTTACGGCTGAGATCATGATGATGATGATTTATAAATAAGTAATTACTTTACGATAGAGTACTTCAATATAAAATCTTATTCTATAGTCAAGCAATAAACGTTACTTACTAAAGTAAATGCTTGACACGACGCTATCAAAATTGGAATTATATAATTGCACTTGTATTAGATTGTTGCCATGGGATTTTAGCATAATAGATTCTTCACAGTGCAGACGTGTGTGCGAATGTAATTTTTATACAATGCCCTAAAAGCTTAACGAACGCACTTTATGGACCACATTTTTACCAAAGTATCGCCTAAGTTGGGAAAATATTTTACCTGAGGATATAAGGTTTGCGTCTGGGTGCGTGACTAGGCAAGTAAACACACAGCGACTTTGTAGCGCGCGTTTTGAGAACCTACCTTCTATAGGTTCTAAGGGTATTTCTTATTCTGTTCGTACTAAAATCTACATTCTTTTAACACTTATAATGACAATTCCAAAAATGTGATTTTGTTTGTGGGTTAGTTTTAAAATTCCTTTATCTAGTTTTTTTATGAACATCAAAGTGACTCCCTCTCGCCTGATGGAAAGCAAAGATGGAATCAAGAAGCAATGACCAATAGTGCAGCCGTAAGCCGTCGAAAACTGGTTGATTTGTGTGCTCATTAGGGTAAGACAGACCAGTGGACGAGATCTTATTCCACAAGAATATTTTTTTTTGTGACCATAATAATATGCGAAAGTCACCAAGTATTCAGTCAATTGCTTCAGAATAAAGACGCTTCCAGATCAAAGAAATGAAATATAATTAAAAAACTTGGCAACGTGCACTTCTTCAAATATAAAACGAAAAAAGTGAAGTAATAGAACATTTTGTGTAACAGATTCTGCTAAGATCTACAGACATCACTGCGTTAGACATCCGGTTAGAAATCCACAAAAGAGGTGGTGTAAAAATACTATTCTACTGAAAGAGAACATTTGTGGTTTGAAATCCACAAAAGAGGTGATATGAAAATACTATAATACTCAAATAAAATAAGATTTGTGTTTTGAAATCAACAAAAGAGGTGGTGTAAAAAGATTATTCTACTCAAATAAAATAAGATTTGTGGTTTGAAATCCACAAAAGAAGTGTTGTGAAAAGACTATTCTCCTCAAATACAAGATTTGTGGTTTGAAATCCACAAAAGAAGTGTTTTGAAAAGACTATTCTCCTCAAATACAAGATTTGTGGTTTGAAATCCACAAAAGAAGTGTTGTGAAAAGACTATTCTCCTCAAATACAAGATTTGTGGTTTGAAATCCACAAAAGAAGTGGTGTGAAAAGATGATTCTACTCAAATAAAATAAGATTTGTGGTTTGAAATCCACAAAAGAAGTGTTGTGAAAAGACTATTCTCCTCAAATACAAGATTTGTGGTTTAAAATCAACAAAAGAAGTGGTGTGAAAAGATGATTCTACTCAAATAAAATAAGATTTGTGGTTTGAAATCAACAAAAGAAGTGTTGTGAAAAGACTATTCTCCTCAAATACAAGATTTGTGGTTTAAAATCAACAAAAGAAGTGGTGTGAAAAGATGATTCTACTTAAATAGAAGTAGATTTTTAAATCCACAAATGAAGTGTTGTGAAAAGATGATTCTACTCAAATAAAATAAGATTTGTGGTTTGAAATCCACAAAAGAAGTGCTGTGAAAAGACTATTCTCCTCAAATACAAGATTTGTGGTTTAAAATCAACAAAAGAAGTGGTGTGAAAAGATGATTCTACTCAAATAAAATAAGATTTGTGGTTTGAAATCAACAAAAGAAGTGTTGTGAAAAGACTATTCTCCTCAAATACAAGATTTGTGGTTTGAAATCAACAAAAGAAGTGGTGTGAAAAGACCATTCTACTTAAATAGAAGTAGATTTTTAAATCCACAAATGAAGTGTTGTGAAAAGATGATTCTACTCAAATAAAATAAGATTTGTGGTTTGAAATCAACAAAAGAAGTGTTGTGAAAAGACCATTCTACTTAAATAGAAGTAGATTTTTAAATCCACAAAAGAAGTGTTGTGAAAAGATGATTCTACTCAAATAAAATAAGATTTGTGGTTTGAAATCAACAAAAAAAGTGTTGTGAAAAGACCATTCTACTTAAATAGAAGTAGATTTTTAAATCCACAAAAGAAGTGTTGTGAAAAGATGATTCTACTCAAATAAAATAAGATTTGTGGTTTGAAATCAACAAAAGAAGTGTTGTGAAAAGACTATTCTCCTCAAATACAAGATTTGTGGTTTGAAATCAACAAAAGAAGTGGTGTGAAAAGACCATTCTACTTAAATAGAAGTAGATTTTTAAATCTACAAAAGAAGTGTTGTGAAAAGATGATTCTACTCAAATAAAATAAGATTTGTGGTTTGAAATCAACAAAAGAAGTGTTGTGAAAAGACTATTCTCCTCAAATACAAGATTTGTGGTTTGAAATCAACAAAAGAAGTGGTGTGAAAAGACCATTCTACTTAAATAGAAGTAGATTTTTAAATCCACAAATGAAGTGTTGTGAAAAGATGATTCTACTCAAATAAAATAAGATTTGTGGTTTGAAATCAACAAAAGAAGTGTTGTGAAAAGGCTATTCTCCTCAAATACAAGATTTGTGGTTTGAAATCAACAAAAGAAGTGGTGTGAAAAGACCATTCTACTTAAATAGAAGTAGATTTTTAAATCCACAAAAGAAGTGTTGTGAAAAGATGATTCTACTCAAATAAAATAAGATTTGTGGTTTGAAATCAACAAAAGAAGTGGTGTGAAAAGACCATTCTACTTAAATAGAAGTAGATTTTTAAATCCACAAAAGAAGTGTTGTGAAAAGATGATTCTACTCAAATAAAATAAGATTGTGGTTTGAAATCCAAAAAAGAAGTGGTGTGAAAAGATGATTCTACTCAAATACAAGATTTGTGGTTTGAACTAAACAAAAGAGGTGTGACATACTATCATACTCAAATAGAATAAGATTTGTTTGAATCCACTAAAAAGGTGGTGAGAAAAGACTATCCTATCCCAAAAGAAGATGTGCGTGCTCAACGCGTTAGAAGGTGCTCAGACTAGGCTAAATGTTTCATTCAATCACCTTCTGATTATGCTCTCCGCTTACTTCACGCTTTGTATGTTTCTTGACACCGTCTAATGGGTAAGTATAAACTTGACCATTATTCGGGTATTGGTACATCGGAGCCTGTACGGAGTCACCATTCTGGTATTCCTGGTATGGAGACATGGGGTTTTGGCTTTTTATCTTCTTATTCAGTTCGGCTAGGTGGCTCTCTGCCGTCATAAATGTCTAAAACAATACGAATTGGTCAAGTAAACTTACATAGACAGTGGACTTTGCATCTGAGTTTTGACATTATCATAAAGGTAAACTGTGCATAGTCTTAGGAAAGTAGCATATCAGGTTTCCATATTTAAACCTATTTCAAGTGCTGTAATACAAACATGCAATGCATTATACACATAAGCCGTCTATAACACATTCTAAATGTGTTATTTAATGGAGTTAAAATGTATGACATGCTTTCAACAGTGATGGAATGTCAGTGGAAGTCTAATGATGTACTATGACAAAAAAAGGTGAGCGAGTTAAAATTCTTATGATTTACAATGACAAAAAGGGTGGGCAAATTAAAATTCTTATGATTTACACATACGAAAAGGGTGAGCAATTTAAAATTCTTATGATTTACAAAGACAAAAAGAGTGAGCGAGTTAAAATTCTAATTATGTACTATGACAAAAAAGGTGAGCGAGTTAAAATTCTTATGATTTACAATGACAAAAAGGATGGGCAAATTAAAATTCTTATGATTTACAAAGACAAAAAGAGTGAGCGAGTTAAAATTCTAATGATGTACTATGACAAAAAAGGTGAGCGAGTTAAAATTCTTATGATTTACAATGACAAAAAGGATGGGCAAATTAAAATTCTTATGATTTACAAAGACAGAAAGGGTGAGCGAGTTGACATTTTAATGATTTACAATGACGAAAAGGGTGGGCAAATTCAAATTCTTATGATTTACACAGACGAAAAGGGTGAGCAATTTAAAATTCTTATGATTTACAAAGACGGAAAGGGTGAGCGAGTTAAAATTCTTATGATTTACAAAGACAGAAAGGGTGAGCGAGTTAAAATTCTAATGATGTACTATGACAAAAAACGTGAGCGAGTTAAAATTCTTATGATTTACAATGACAAAAAGGATGGGCAAATTAAAATTCTTATGATTTACACAGACGAAAAGGGTGAGCAATTTAAAATTCTTATGATTTACAAAGACAAAAAGAGTGAGCGAGTTAAAATTCTAATGATGTACTATGACAAAAAAGGTGAGCGAGTTAAAATTCTTATGATTTACAATGACAAAAAGGATGCGCAAATTAAAATTCTTATGATTTACAAAGACGGAAAGGGTGAGCGAGTTAAAATTCTTATGATTTACAAAGACAGAAAGGGTGAGCGAGTTGACATTTTAATGATTTACAATGACGAAAAGGGTGGGCAAATTAAAATTCTTTTGATTTACACAGACGAAAAGGGTGAGCAATTTAAAATTCTTATGATTTACAAAGACAAAAAGAGTGAGCGAGTTAAAATTCTAATGATGTACTATGACAAAAAAGGTGAGCGAGTTAAAATTCTTATGATTTACAATGACAAAAAGGATGCGCAAATTAAAATTCTTATGATTTACAAAGACAAAAAGAGTGAGCGAGTTAAAATTCTAATGATGTACTATGACAAAAAAGGTGAGCGAGTTAAAATTCTTATGATTTACAATGACAAAAAGGGTGCGCAAATTAAAATTCTTATGATTTACAAAGACGGAAAGGGTGAGCGAGTTAAAATTCTTATGATTTACAAACACAAAAAGGCTGAGCAAATTAATTCCGAGTCAAGAGTGCACATGAGTAAGGCAAGTTCTAACTGACAGCATGAGAACTGACGAAATTAAAAATACACCAATACGAGTCTTGCCGTGAGCGAAGCGAGCGCATATATTTTATACTTAAGCTAAAGAGATATTATAAATAGCTCAAGCCTGTACGGTTAAAGAGACGTATTAAATAGCTTACATCAGATTGCATATCTTCCGTTATAGGGTCTAATTTAGTCATGGCTAGTTTCTAAAATATTTTTCAAGAAGTTCTATTATGTAAGAGGTTAGGAAAGAAATAGAGAAATAAATCGTCATCGTGCTCAGATTCTAACATGACTGTGCGCCATGGAAACCGCAAAGATCCTCGTCGGAGAACTCCAAGAGATGTGAAAGCCCAAGAGACAGAGATAAGGATGTCCTGCCGATATTAAAAAAAGCGGTATAGTAAAGATGTCAATGGTGTACAACTTTATTTGTCAGTACTCGTATAGTTAAAATTCTAATGATGTACTATGTCAAAAAGGGTGGGCAAATCAAAATTCTTATGATTTACAAAGACGAAAAGGGTGAGAGAGTTAAAATTCTTATGATTTACAGACACGAAAAGAGTGAGAGAGTAAATTTCTTATGATTTACAAACACATATGAGTTTGTTTCTTTTTATTTAGATGACTGTGGCTTCAACCAGCGGTGAACCTCTGAATTTTGACAAGTTCAAAACTTCAACAGTCGCTTACTTCAAAAACCATAGTTCGACAAGTCATTGCTTTGACAGAACATATATTCGACAAGAATTACTCCCACAGAACGTAGCGGAGTATCTAGTCAGAGCAAAGTCACGATAGGTGACGTGAGGTTGAATGGTGACCACACAACGTGCGAGCCGAGCGAGCGTGGCGAGCGTGCCGCGGCAGCGATCGGCGAAGCGCCAGAATGAGGCTATACCTCGATTACGATATAACGCAGCATTTTTGGGTTAGAATACTTGTCAAATATATGTCCTGTCAAATGACTTGTCGAACTGTATTTTTTAAATTAAGCGAATTATGGAAGTAAACTAACTTGTCGAAATCAGAAGTACACCCTTGAACGACTCTCGAATCGGACGGATTAAATGAAGAAGAAATAAAGATGAAGTAGCATTATCAGTGAGGGGAGAGAGTTAAATAATGTTCCTTCACTATCGGTATCCGAATCGTAAGAGGTTAGGAAACCATACTTACTGGGCGGTAGGCCTCTTGTACAAGAAGTCGTCTTGTTGGGTACCACCGCAGTGCAAGGTGTCTGCCGCGAAGCAGTAGTGCGCAAGCATTACTGTGTTACGGCGTGAAGGGTGCTATAGCAAGTGGAATTACTGGGGAAAGAGACTCAAAACCCAAATATCTCGAGGTAACGACCACAGTGCAGTGCCAACAGTCATGGGTATGTGTAATGCTTAAAATCAGGCATACGACGCATCTTGTCTCTTAATTGCATATATAAGAAGAACAAAGAACCCAGACATAATAAAAAGGTCAAGACAGAATGTTGTGAACAGAGAAGTGAGGCCGGTTTTCTAAACTACATGTGCGTGCATCGGTACTGTCATGGTAATTCAAAATAAATTAAACTTATTAAAAATTTATCAATAATTAATAAATTTAAATTAAATGATAATTATAACTAAGCAACACGTAAGTTGCTTCCACGCACCGCGATAGTTCGACTGACGAGTCAAGGCGTAGTTTCGTTGTAGGTTTTGTATGTAAATATGTATGGACACGCCGAGGCGTAGTTTTACCCGGCCTCACTTCTCTGTTTACAACATTCTGTCTTGACTTTTTTATTTTGTCTGAGAGCATAAGTACCTTAGCAGCTCCAGCCACGAGTAAGAGCTTGAGTATCACGAGGGCGACGAATAGAGTCTTGATGCCGACTAGCGCGGCAACCACAGCCCAGGTGGAAGCAGCTCCGACTTGGAAGACGAGGGGGATCATAGCAGCCATCATCTTCTTGAAGGGACGGCCGAAGGTTCTTCCTGAAATAACAGAAGATAATATCTAAGTTTCTTTTCTACCGACTTCCTAAAAAAGGAGGAGGTACTCAATTCGAATGTTTTTTTTTATGTTTGTTACCTCATAACTTTCGACTGGGAGAACCGATTCTCAAAATTCTTACTCTCTCTTTTAAAATTTCATCAAATTCAGTCCAGTAGTTATTTGCCATACACTCCAATAACTGAATAGAGTGGACGTCGGTATTACATTTTTTTAATTGTACTTGTATAGTACCAGGTAAGTAACTGGTTTTTTGAGAAACCTGACCTACTTTTGGCTTACTGTTGCTTATGTCGACATCTATTGTCAAGTAGTTTTTTAGTGTTGCTATGTCGGTAAAACAGTTTGTTGTATCAGTTTTTCATTGCCTGAAAACACGGATAAAACAACGGTTTCTAAAAATGAATCCTAGCTAGATCGATTTATCGAGAGAGAACAGCCGGTTCTACGGCGCGTTTAGTATGTTTTCCATATTTGCACAGCGTGATGATATGGGATATTGCTATGGGTTCAGCGACTGATATAGCTGATAGACCATCTTTATCCTACAAAAACGTGCTATTTGAGCTATATACGAAATGGGTCCCCGCGAACCTTTGAGAGATTTGTTTAATTAAATCAATATATTAACTTTGCCTTCCTTATATGTGTTTCCAAACATAATGTATGTTCATAAAAATGTACACAAATATAAGTTAAATAGTGATTACCACACTTTAAAAGAATACGAATAGGATAGCCGTACCTAGTTTTAGACTTGCAAAGACTAATAAGTCGTTCCTGGGAAATTGTGTGCGTTTTTATAATAAAATCCCAAAACACATAACAGAGGGAAAATTCAAGTTGACTCTAAAACATTTTGATAAAAAAGCATACTATAAAGTCCAACATTATATAGAAGACAAAGATGCTTGGAATACTTCACTTTTGGAAAGTTGTCTGCTCCTAAGCCCCCTGCCTACGAAGAAATAATGTATGAGAAGTAATTAAATGATACGCAATTATAATATTTGGTGACCCAAACCAGCATTGAAATGATTTAGTCAGCATACAAAGATTTTGTCTGCAATAATAAAAATCAGGCAGCAATCTTTGTTCCGCAGATAATTTTAATAATGGTCAAAAATTTAATCATTAATAGGCAGCATAACAATACCATGAGTTTGCATATTAAACATTCAGTCCGCAAAATAACTACTTGGTCAGCAAGATTTTATGATTGATCAGCAGAGAAAACATGTCTATATGTTCCATATGTAATTATACTAGTCTAGGGCAAAGTCATATATAGGTACGACGACGAGCATAGCGAGGAGGAGTGTTAGGTTACTTGTGACTACAACGCGCGAGCCGAGCGAGCGAAGCGAGCGTGCAGCGGCAGCGGCCGGCGACTGAGTGCTTACCCAAATATTATAAAACAGGAACAGTTTATGGCTGCTTATATAATTAATATGCAGTACAAAAATAATTACAGCCATCCAGAATGACATAAATTGCTGATTGATTTTGAAATGTTTGCTGGCCATGAGTTGCTGACCAATTAGCTATTTCTGCTGACAGATAATATTTTTCTTCTTTCAAAAATACTAATACTATGCTAACCGTGTAAATAACACCCATAATGTATTTCTTCGTAGCCCCCTGCACACTAAATTGCATGAAAGTCTTTGGAGCCGTTTCCAAGCTTAAGATTATTATTATATACTTTCATTGACTTAGAAAAAAATGTCTGAGGCGAAACACTTCTGAACAAATATTATACAGTTTAATTGAGAACCTCCTTCTTTTTACAAATCGGTAAAATAATTATTTGAAGAATTACATCAAATCAGTGCATCTCAGAGTTGGATTCTTCAGAGCGATGTATTTTTCTACGTCGGTGGAGAAAAGGAGGAGGTACTCAATTAGACTGTATTTTTTTAATGTTTGTTACCGCATAACTTTCGATTGGATAAACCAATTCCCAAAATTTTTGTTTGAAAGCTGGTGCTCCCCGTGTGGTCCAATTAAATTTTACTAAATTCGGTTCAGTAGTTTTTGAGCTACACTACAATAAGTAACTGATTTTACCAAAGTAAAACAATGGAAGTATTAAATTTTCAAATTGCACTTGTTAAAGACTTTGGATGTATACGAAATAATAATCTATATACATACAAAACAACTAGCCTTAAACAGACTAAAAATTAGTTCAAAAACCAAACCCAACTACTAAAAATCACGCTCTAAAAATATGAAACAAGAAAATATTCTCATTTGAAATGATTAAGAACAAAGTATTAAAATATGTGTCGTGTATTAAATAAAGAACTTATTAAATACATATTTTATTGTATTTCATATATATTAATAGTGTTGTGTAGAGGATATCCACGGTCATATACCAGTATACAAACTGTACCTCATGACCTACTAATGAACCTTAAAATTATACAAACAAACTGCCTTATTCTTCAACAAATTCGCAAGATTTATGTCTAACTCAAAACTGGTTTACCCAATGACCGAAGAAGACCGTACCACTTTCACAAATACCAGGTACTGTTATTATATCAATGACTCTAATGACGTATAACCAAATTGAACTTCGAGCTTCGAGCTAGAACTATGTTAATATTATGAATAAATAAGTAAGCGTGTTTATTAATAATCAGGGCTGACACCACTTGCATGATTGGAATGAAATTAGGTTATGTTTAATACATACGTAAGTACTTACTTTAGGCAAACAACTTAAGTAACCAGTACAATTTGAAAAATGTAATACTGACTTCCATTCTATTCAGTTATTGGAGTGTAACTCAAAAACTCCTAGACCGAATTTGATGAAATTTAAATGGAACCACATGGGAAGCACCAGCTTTCAAACAAAAAAATAATTTTGAGAATCGGTTCACCCTATCGAAAGTTATGAGGTATCATAATCATTAAAAAAACAGTCGAATTAAGTACTTCCGCCTTTTAGGAAGTCGGTAGAAAATACTAAAATACAAATACACAAGTACAATTTGAAAAATTCAATACCGGCTTTCATTCTATTCAGGTATTGGAGTGTAACTCAAAAAATCCTGGACCGAATTTGATGAAATTTAAATGGTACCACATGGGAAGCACCAGCTTTCAAACAAAAATTTGACAATCGGTTTACCCAGTCGAAAGTTATGAGGTAACAAAAATAATATATAAAAAAACAAAAAAATACAGTCGATTGAGTACCTCCTCGTTTTTTTAGAAGTCGGTAGAAAATACTGAAGTAAGAGCGCGCAGCCCCAAGTAAGTAGAACGTCTTCGGGATAAATAGGCTACAAAAGTGGGAAGAGGCGGTGCGGTGGGGGCGGAGGACGCTTGCCGGCGATCATTACGTGAGTGCCGGCAGAGCGGTCGGCGTTGGCACGTCCATAGACAATTATACGTAGTATGCGATTCACGCGCTTCAAATCAAATGTCATATTTATTTTTAATAGTCATCGATTACGTAGGCTATCACCAACAAAGATCGATCGAACATTTGTTCGTAGATGCGGTTGACATCCCTACACGCGTCTCGCGCTAAACCTGCGTGAATCAACGTTAGTAGGGAACACGTTCTAGAGTTTTACATGTTTTTTTTCTGGATTCGTACGTTACGTATTTAGGTATTATATAATAATTTTAAAGCTCTAATGCCTGCTTAATGAGACCAAACATTGCAATTTTAGAGAGAAAGCTATTCCTCCTCCAGAAACATCCTCGGACGGAATCCGTATCTGCGTCTTCCGACAATACATGTTAGACGTCATGACCGAGCACGAGTCGAGGTCCGAGCATCAAAATTTAAGGCTCTAAGGCTACGTTCCGGAATGCGCCGAAATCACCACAACGCTCTGAGCTGTCACTGTCAACCAAAGGGAACGGCAAACCGGGGCGCGACAGTTGTGAGCGTTGACGGCGCTTGCCGGAACGTACCCAAAGTGATTTTAACTGTTATGGAGACGGGCTTATTCTTTTTTTAAAATTACATTTTTTCACTAGTCTTCGAAAATATGCTACGGTATTACTTAGACAGTTTTTATACATGTATTTTGTTTTGCGATGAACTGTAGAACATGCCAATCGTAGAACCTCTGTATTAACAACTCCATGATCAAATATTTTTAAGCTTATCGGCCAATGATGTTTATATAAAGTGAGGTAGATACGCCTTACTGCGCTCGGCTTGGCGACATCAACACAAGCTAGTTGTCTTGAGTCAACTTAGTTCCAGTCTGTCTGGCAACGACGCAGCACGTGTACTACACTTAGGAAAAAATGTCTTCTTATGTGTTAGAAACTGCAGAACATATACTGGAACAAGTGTAAAAAACAAGAATGATGTATCTGTTAATTTGTAAGTATTTTTTTCTGTTATTTATCAAAAATGGAAAATCAAAAATTGTATTTTAATTTAAAATAACACCTGCGACGTTGCCGCTTCGCCACCCACGAGAACGAGACAAGTAACGAGCGACAGAGAGAACGAGTTTGTCATTGACGGTCGAATGTTCGGTCACAGGCGAACGTTGTTAATAATATATTGATCCCTTTCTGACAACTAGGATTCATATATCTTCGTGCTCTTTTAATCTTGTCAATGTAGTTAATGTCGTGGTGCGAGTTGTGTACTTTAGCTATAGGTAGGTATAGCATACAATTTGCCATGTTTATACTTCATATTCAAGGAGTAAAACGCCTCTATTAGTCAATCTCATTGTTATAGGCATTTTTTTTAAATTGGCCCCATTATTTGCGGCCCAGTTTCACATTATTGTTAATTTTATTAGTTTGTTTTGGTGACAAACAGGCAAATAACCTTCCATATCAATAAATTAGAATACGTGCAAGGTTAAGCTATGTCCACATAAACTGAAGGTGAAGTTAGCACTTAAACACAAAGTAAACTCCAATACTTAGTGACTTATTTACTGCAAAGGAATTCAACTCTAAAACCGGGGGCCCTACTCCCACCTCTTAACCCGTCGATTCGCCATATTTGGCCAATAATAATTAATAATAATAATATTTATATAATAATAATAATAATAATATTTTGGAAAAGTAGGTTGATTTCGCAGAAATCTTTACTTAAAATACTTTTCCAAAAATTGCAATTTGTGTGGTTAAAGTAGTCATGTTTCAACCTTACCACTAAATTTGGTACCACCACGTAAATATAGCAAGCATAAAATAAAAATGGATTACGATAAACGTTTTGATGACGTAGTATCAAATATTTCACTCAATTCGCGTATTTTGACGTGATTTTTGACACTAAGTTTCATTGTTTCAATGTCAAAAAATTTTTGAAGATATGTGTACTCCTATCTTTAAGAGTAGTCATATTGCAACCATACCATTAAATTTGGTTGACCGTTTTGTGTCGGTGGGAGTACGATAGTAAGTATGATTATTCTAAGCTTATTACAAAACGCTCCTGAGTTATGATATTTTCGTAAAAGGTGGGAGTAGGCTCTGTACTTTCCGAGAGGTAATACGTTGGATTATTCAAGTCTCAAGTTGTTATGAACAAGCATGGTGGTAGAAGTCTTCTGGAGTCCGCCTGGCTAGCTACCACCCTCAAGTTTGATCTGATTGATGAAATTTTGCAGTATAGTGTGTTCCGGCAGCTGTCCTTCAGAGCCACAACCTATTCTAGGTCTAGTGTAGTACCACCTTCAACCGCATCACCACTGACCATCAAGTGATCAAACACTATCCTATCAAGTGTAATACAAAAGTACTAGGAGCTCATAAATGTAACAATGTATCCTTGAGAGCCACGAGCTATTCTAGGTTTAATGTGGTACCTTCGACCGCATCATCACTGACCATCAAGTGATCAAACATATTCTATCAAGTGTAAAACAAAAGTACTAGGAGCTCATAAATGTAAGAATGTATCCTTGAGAGCCACGAGCTATTCTAGGTCTAATGTGGTACCTTCTACCGCATCACCACTGACCATCAAGTGATCAAACATATCCTATCAAGTGTAAAACAAAAGTACTAGGAGCTCATAAATGTAAGAATGTATCCTTGAGAGCCACGAGCTATTCTGGGGTATAGTGTGGTCCCACATTTGGCCGCATCATCGCTGACCATTAAGTGGGATAGATAAGTTTACGGGAGCTTAAAATATGTTTTTAAAAACTAACTTTTCATATTAAAGGCTGTGAAACAAACAAGTACCCACAGAAAGACGCGTGTATTAATTGAATTCAAAATAAAACTTAGAGCTACAGAGTCATGGGCATATTATTAGTAACAGCATTCGGAGAAATCATGCACCAGACTGCAGCGTTGCACATGGCTGCTTACGTCGTTATAACTCGTGCTACAGACTGGCACATAACTAGACAAACCTTAGCCGTAAGCCGCCTTAAAGTGTATAAAAAACATATAGTCTAGCTAGAACTCCTGGTTTTAATGATTTCTTGTTAATGGGAAATACGCCTGACGAATTGTATCACAACGTTGGAAAAAAAATATGTTTTCACAACTTGCACAAATTCACCATAAAACATTTTATCGTTGAAAAGACATCAACGCGCGCGTTCTAGCATACCCCGATATACATAAATTTAGATTCACATAAATTTATTTATGTTTAACTAAATTTATTTATTATAATTAATTATTTATATTTATTTAATTATATACTTATTATTTTATTTATTTTAATGTTAATAGATATAGTTTGATTCTATAAAATATAATAAAGGTAATTTTAATTACATTATTCATCCTATCAGAATAATCCTTTTATCAGGCACTTTATTTAAAAAAAAGGGGATTCCTTTATATTTGAGGTATGAACTCAAAATCTTAAATTTAGCTTATTTTTAATTTTATTTTTATTATTATAATTAATTATTAATTAATTTATTAGTATTTTTAATTAATATGTTAATTTATTTATATACATACATTCATTTAATTTATAATGTGTGACACCAGTCGTACTATTGTTAATTTATTTAAAAAGATAAAAATCAAATATAAATTTATATACACAAACAAACTATTACTATAAATCTACTTTCAAAACAATATAAAGTCTAAAACTATACAAAAGGATGCCAAAACTTGATATAGAACTTGAGTTTCGGTACTGGTTCCGATCGAGTCTTATATAATATAACTGAATTTACCGATTGTTTGAGCATGATAAGTGCCATAATTGATGAGAATAATGTAGAATCTGTGTTCATCCTCGGTGACTTTAATGCACATCCAAGTGAACGTTTTTACAGTGAGCTATTAGATTTTTCCAAAGTGCAGGATTGGGTATGTGCGGACACGAGTAAGCTTACTTTACACTCTAATACAGTCACTTTTATTAGTGAAGCACACGGGTGTCAGCGATGGCTCGATCATTGCTTAGTAACTAGAGCTGCATTGCCATGTATTTCTGATATACATGTTAGAGATGATGTGTATTGGTCTGATCACTTTCCATTGGTGATAAAATGTAATTTGAATGTTATAAAGCAAAAAACTATACTGCCAAACACATTTTGTAGCAAAGTACAATGGGGAGAAAGAAGTTTGAGACAAATTAATGCATATCATCATATATGTAATTCTAAATTAAAACAAATTGATTTCCCTCAAGAATTCCAAATGTGTTGCGGCAAAAGTTGTAATAAAAATAATCATAAAAATGTTATAAATAGATTATATAAAAATATAATTGACATACTTTGTGAAGCTGCAAGTACTACGGGTAATATAGTCAAAGGTCACAGGAGAAAAATAGTACCCGGGTGGAATAAGCATGTGTGCGAGTCTCACTGGAATGCCAAGCTTAAGTTTCGTGTGTGGGTGATGTGTGGCAAACCTATCAATGGTCCAATTTACGATGATATGATTCTGGCCCGTAAAATTTTTAAGGGTAAACTCAAGTGGTGCCAAAATCATCAAGATCAAATCAAAATTGACATGTTAGCTACACATCACTCTAACTCAGATTTCAAAAGTTTTTGGAAGTGTACGAATAAATTAAATATCAGGTCTGGTATACCCGTGAGTGTCGACGGTGCTTGCGATCCTGAGAAAATTGCCAATCTTTTTAAAGATAATTTTAGTGTGCAACCTATTTTAGGGCCCGCGAATCGTAATTTGATTAACATGAGCTCAACACCCATCTCGATAATCATTCTAGCAAACGATGTGCGAGCTGCAATCAAGAGAATGAAGGGAGGGAAATCACCAGGTTTCGATAACTTGAGCCTTCAGCACCTGACGCACGCTGGTTGGCACCTTCCTCGAGTACTTGCAATGCTATTTAATTTATGTATAAGCCATTCGTTTTTACCAGCTGATTTGATGCGGACTCTGGTGGTACCCATTGTCAAGAATAAAACTGGAGATGCGTCGGAAGGGTCCAACTACCGGCCCATTTCATTGGCTACAATTGTCTCAAAGGTATTTGACAGTGTGCTTAATACTCATTTAGGTAAGCTCTTTAAGCTTCACGATGCTCAGTTCGGGTTTCGACCCGGGGTATCGACCGAAGCGGCCATCTTCAGTCTTAAGCATACTGTCAAGTATTACACAGACAGACAAACACCAATTTATGCCTGTTACTTGGACCTTTCTAAGGCTTTTGATATGGTGTCATATGACATTCTTTGGGAAAAAATGAGCGACTCGGGTGTACCGCCAGAGTTAGTATCAATATTTAGATTCTGGTATCTGAATCAAGAAAATCGTGTGAAATGGGCAGGTAAGCTTTCAGATCCGTACAAGCTGGAGTGCGGGGTACGGCAAGGAGGGTTGAGTTCACCCTCGCTCTTTAGCTTGTATGTGAATGCACTGATTGAGCGACTCAGCAGCATGCCAGTGGGCTGCTACATAAACGACGTTTGTGTCAATAACCTCAGCTATGCTGATGACATGGTGCTGCTGGCTCCCTCTATCAGTGCACTACGGAAGCTTCTTGCTGTATGTGAGTCATATGTTGCTTCTCATGGTCTCCTCTATAATGCTGCCAAGTCTAAATTTATGGTTTTCAGGGCAGGTACCAAGTGCCCGTCGTATATTCCACCTATCACGCTAAATGGCGTTCAATTAGAGCGAGTACATAATTTTAAATATTTGGGGCACTGGGTTACTGACGGCCTGAAGGATGATTTAGATATGGAGAGGGAACGCAGAGCGTTGTCTGTCCGAGCGAATATGTTGGCCCGCAGATTCGCTAGATGTACAGACGCTGTAAAGGTTACTTTGTTTAAAGCGTATTGTACGTCTCTGTACTCGGCGAGTCTGTGGTTTAACTATACTAAAAAGGATTACAACGCTCTGCGTGTTCAATTTAATAATGCGTTTAGGGCGTTGTTGCGGCTTCCGCGATACTGCAGCGCTTCACAAATGTTCACGCAAGCACGCACTGACACATTTGATGCGGTTTGGCGTAAAAAAACAGCGTCGCTGCTTAACAGACTACGCTCAAGCCGGAACAGCATCTTAAACGCAATAGACGAAAAATATAACTGTCCTTTGGTATATAAACTCATCCAGAGGACAAACTCTCTTTTAGTTATTAAGTACTAACGTAATTCTAAGGTGTTACTAACTAATAAAAAATGGATCATGTTGTCTGCAATAAAAACATTTATTATTATTATTTTTATTCAACCAATTTCACGGGTTTCACCCGGTCCTTTACAAAGGCATAAGTGGGGCTGTAGCCAACACTTAGAGGCCTGTTTGATATAAAAATACAATGTAGTATAAAAACAGAAACATTTTGGATGGAAGGTTACAGGTTATCTATTACAAAAATGGGTAAAATGGCATGGTTATTGAAATGTACTTATTAGTGATACGGGAGATAGTGGGCTATGGTCGAGACTACGGCACCTGCCAATTTCAGTCTCATCTTAAAATATTTAGGCAGGTGGTGACTTGCCACTCACTAAACGGGCCCCCCATAAAAGCCACCATCAATGGTGACAAAAGGGGCAACGTTGGTGTGAATGGCTAAAGGGTGTCGAGAGGTGTGCTGCGGTTTCACTAGAGCGCTACTACCGGCGTTATGCCCTTTAACACTTCCACCCTTGGAGCTTTTTGTTACTTGCTCTTGCGTCTCCACCCCCAGACAGCCAATAAAGGCAAGCCGGGGGTCAGGGGTCTCATTTAGGTGTCGCCACTCACCGACGGCTCGCCACAAAGCCGCCCCTGCGGTATTATTATTATTATTATATGTTCTAGTACGGATTTGGTACCGTACGAGGCTTTTTGTTTACTAGTACCATAGACTAACATATACAAGTATATGTTAGTCTATGCTGGTTCCGAACTGGTTCCGTACGAGGCTTTTTGTTTATTTCTACGGAACTGGTTCCGATGGAGGATTTTTATATTCTTTTACATTACTGCTGGACCCCGTTCATGTTCTGTCGTTTCTCTATAATATGTAGTTTTAATTAATAATTTACCGATTTTAATTTACGTTATAAACCGAGTACATTCACGACTTGGTATAATAGGACTCGATTAATTGAACACAATATCTGCACCAGAATATCTGTTAAAAATATTTTGATTTTATATAATGGCAACTCAGTTTTGTTGCAGACTATATATTTCTTAGGACACGATTAGAAAGGGTTGATTAAGGGTTGATGAGGGGTACTTGATTGTAAAACCCTATTTATTGGATACTAGCTGACCCAGCTGTTTCGCTCGCGTGGCCAACCCCACAGGAACTCTTTAATTTACCGGGATCAAAAGTATCCTATATGTTGATCAGGGATATAAGCTACCACCATACAAAATTTAATTTAAATCGGTGCAGTCGTTTCCGAGATTAGTCCGTACACAGACAAACAGAGAAACAAAAAATTAAAATACTTAGATTTAGACATCCCACTGACTCAGTTTTTATCATTTTTTTTTTCATTGTACAGAAATTCGACCTCTACAGTTTTATTATATGTAGTGATGATAGTGGTGCTGCTCCTTCAAGATCTGCCGTGCGATTCTGTAATGGTTCGTCGACGAGCTCACCGATGTCAAATACTTTTTTAATAAGTTTTAAATAAGTAAGTTTGTTAAAGAACTCGGGCGGCGCCTGAAGGAGAGAACGCGTGATCCTCAGTCGGGCCTTTATCTTGTGCAGAACATTTCCTTGGCCATACAACGCGGGAATGCCGCTAGCCTGATAGGCACGTTTGGGCGAGAGGGCATTGATTGTGAGGGACTTTGACAAAATCAAATCAAATGTGTTTTTATGACATGATGTTAATTTTTATTAAATTAATATGTGTATTTAGACAGAATGTACATGTTTATGCCGTTTGGGGTCGAAACTTTAGGCCCATGGGGGCCGTCCGCTCTCAACTTGTTTAGGGATCTGGCGAAACGTTTGTTTGAGGCGTCGGGTGACCGAAATGCTGGCGCCTATTTTGGGCAAAAACTTAGCATTGCCATCCAGCGTGGCAATGCCGCCAGCGTTTTGGCCACTTTTCCCCCCACCATGGGGCTTATAGATTAGATAGTTATTATTATTATTATTTTATTTAATTTTTCAATTACTAAAAAATATATTTTCTTATTGTTTGTAATGAATTTTATTACAAATAATGTTTAATTTATAGTATACTATAAGTTAAATGACTTGTTTGGAAAATATTTAGTGTAACTAGATTCTAGTGTATCGACCATTTTTTAATTATTAAAATAGTAAGTTTAAATATATATAAGTAAGTTTAAATATATAATAAATAAGGTTTTAATAAGTGTCAAATACTTTTTTAATTTTACTTTGTAAATAAGGTTGTTTTTCCAACGTTTCTTGTCATCTAGTCATTTGTTTCACGGATGTTGTCAAAGATGCAACGATGTTTGCTTTTTAGAGAATTGTACGCCAGTATGGTAATATTTCCTGTCATCGTTATCTGTAGTTAAAGACACAGCCTGTAGCTGTGGAAAGAGCGAGTTCCACCAGCATTCGTTACATCATTTCCGTTAATAACGGTTCAGTTAATATAAGAGCCGTGTGGAATGCACTCGCTTACGGGATGCGGTTCTAACACGGATGTAGGTTAAAGGTTAAGCTTTAATAGGTTAACACCTACTAAAGCTGGTTAGTTTTCTGAGTATTGAGTGATATCATGCAAGACGATAGCATTTAAGGAATAAGTTACATAATATATACTACTATTGTATAATAATAATTCTAAATATTAGTGATATACGTTTAAATAAGGAATAGATTTAATTAATTGATCAATTATATAAATTATTCGTGTGAATCGGGAAGAGCAGAATATTAATAAATAATGCAAGAAATATAAATACACATATATAAATATAAATATAATATATTAAGAAATATAAAATATATATATATAATATATTCTATAAGGCTTTTATTAGTCATCCAAAAAACTGGTAATTCTACACAGGAAGCAACAATGTAAGAGAAACTTAACCATAGATCACAGAGCACAATTATATTCAAGAGAGTTCTTTTTTTTTATAACTATATTGGCATATGTAAAATTCTTAAACTAACATAAATATTACTTAATTTAATTAATTAATCAATTTATTTATTTATTTATTAATCAATTAATTCATTAATTAAAGTCATGTTTTTTATTTTAATTAAATTTTTAAATTTATAGAGAGAAAATTCCATCCTCGGACGGGATTCGAACCCGCGTCTTCAGACTCTCCGTGTCAGACGCCATTGACCAACTAGGCCACCGAGGTTCTAGTCCGAGCATCGAATTTTAACTCTCTATTTCTCTATAAATTTCAATGTTTGAGATCGCTAAAGCAGGCGTTAGTGCTTTAAAAAGCAATACTATAAAAGTTTTTTTTTTTATCTTTAGTATTAATTAACTACCTATTTATTTATATTATTTAATTACTGAATAGATTTTCCGTAATGCAGGTGTACAATTTTTTTTAAAGGTCCTACTTCTACACTAAAACGTGTGAAATAACTTGTTGAAGTCGGTACCATGATAGTTCAAAATTACCTATTATCGCAATATTACGTGCATGGTATCGATTATACAGGGTGTTTGGTAGAGGGACCGACAAACCAAATGAGCGTGTTCGGGGGACCACTTGGAGAATACAAGTTGGCCAAAAAAAATCCCCGACTCATGTCAATGTTCAACACTGGTATCCAGGCCGGCGGTATATTCCACCCACGATCCCGATTGAAATTGATATTGACAGTTCGGACGGAAAAAAAATCTGACAGACACAGCGCGACCGTCGCTGCACCAGTTACGTGCTGTGGCCCGCGCTCGCCGCTGTGCACAAGAGTGACTCCCAGAAGAAGAACTTCAAATAAGTTTGAAACTGGTCGGAGAATATTTCCGGTAAATATTACGCGAGTCCTAGCCGGCGTAATTATGAACATAACTCGCGATAGTTTTCTATCTAGAATATATATGTTTGCTAATATTCGCAATATTGGTGAGCCATAATCTTTGAACGCAACATTTCCTATTATCTATCAACACCTTTCTCCAAACTACCCACATTTTCCATATACCACCTTACTACATTATTGGCTAACCTGGGGAGGTAGTTCTTTGGGAAAATGAGTTGACGTCTGACCGGCACGCGAACGAGTCGAGATCTCCATAGTTCTCCTCGAAAATATTGCTAAACAGACGGAAAGGCAACATCAGCCGCGGTCTTCGCGCATTACAAATCATCCTCGGATAACTCCCGAGAAAATCAACGTCGATGTGGAAAGGAAAAGAAGCAATACGGCGCGTCGTATAACACCAAGCACGCGGGGCGAGCTGAACCGGGTAGCCTTCCAAATTGTTTCCTTTCACTACCAATATAATGCCACGGACTCATTGATGTCTGTGAACCAAAGCATTATAAATAATAAAAAAAGACTCTTTAGGAAAGTGCAAAAACAGGATCGAATGAGGTTTTGTTTTATTATCCAGTCGGTATACTGGCTGCAGGAGAATCTGTTGAGTTCCTCCACTCCAGAACCTTTCCGACCCATCGGCCATCAGCTCTGCGTGCTATGTTCAGCGAGTGTTGATTCATCATCATCATCATCTCAGCCGTACGACGTCCACTGCTGAACATAGGCCTCCCCCATGATTTTCCAAAAGGACCGGTTGGAAGCGGCCTGCATCCAACGTCGTCCTGCGACCTTCTTCAGGTCGTCTGTCCTACGCTGCGCTTGCCGGTACGTGGTCTCCACTACAGAACCTTTCGGTCCCATCGACCATCTGTTCTGCGTGCTATGTGCCCTGCCCACTGCCACTTCAACTGGCTAATCTTCTGAGCTATGTCGGTGACTTTCGTTCTTCTACGGATCTCCTCATTTCTGATTCGATCACGTAGAGAAACCCCGAGCATAGCCCTCTTCATAGCTCGTTGTGCGACTTTGAGCTTTTCTATGAGGCCCATAGTAAGAGACCACGTGATGAGAGTGTTGATTGCCAAATGTCAATCGTTTTGCACTTATCTAGTTAAGTACCTAACCTAAACCTCAATTAGAAACCGAGATACTTTTAAAAATAAAGAAGATAATAATATAAGGTACTTTCATAAAAACACGGCTAAATTCAAAACTACTAATCCAGCGCTTATAGATATGTGAATTCTTGAATTCACAATGTGAATGTGAATACTTGAATTCACAATATGAATGTGAATTCTTGAATTCAAGTTCCTTTCACGAAAGTAGGTCAGCATTTTTGAACGTTACAGTCAAATTTTAATGGTTTCATGTATATAAATAAAATAAGATAAAATTTACGTTTCTAAGCGTTAGATTAGTACTCGAAATTGAAGGAATAAGAGATTGTGAGAAATCAGATTTCGAGTTAATGACATTTTCTTTAAGTAAAGCGGTCACCCGCATTGTTCACTGTGTAAAGTATGATATATTCTGTGGTCTGACCTCAATGATGTGGAGTTGGCAAAAAGTAGATTTATCTATATCTATGCTAATATTATAAAAAGGAAAAAATTTGTATTGAATAAACTTAATAACGACTAGACCGATTTCAAAAATGATTTTGCCGTTAGAAAGTTACATTATCACTGAGTAACATTAGCTATATTACTTTCAAAAAAGTTAGGGATCCGTATGAAAACTTTGATAATGTAACCAGGTGTGATAAAATACTAAAAACATCCTTATATCGCGTACGCTGCGGAAACAATACAACATAGACAATAGAGCAAAGTGATGTACTGCAGTTTTGTTGAGGACATCAATGTCTACAATAAAGTCCGTTATAACATTTGTCTTATTATTACAGTTATGTCAAAATAACTACTTTATTTATAAATGTGCAATAGTAACGCCCAAAAATGCTTATATCGCGTATCCCGCGGAAACTTACAATAGAGCAAAGTGATGCACTATAGTTTTGTTGAGGACATCAATGTCTACAAAGTGATGCTCTATAGTTTTGTTGAGGACATCAATGTCTACAAAGTGATGCTCTATAGTTTTGTTGAGGACATCAATGTCTACAAAGTGATGCTCTATAGTTTTGTTGAGGACATCAATGTCTACAAAGTGATGCTCTATAGTTTTGTTGAGGACATCAATGTCGACAAAGTGATGCTCTATAGTTTTGTTGAGGACATCAATGTCTACAAAGTGATGCTCTATAGTTTTCTTGAGGACATCAATGTCTACAAAGTGATGCTCTATAGTTTTGTTGAGGACATCAATGTCGACAAAGTGATGCTCTACAGTTTGTTGAGGACATCAATGTCTACAATAAAGTCCGTTATAACATTTGTCTTATTATTACAGTTATGTCAAAATAACTACTTTATTTATAAATGTGCAATAGTAACGCCCAAAAATGCTTATATCGCGTATCCCGCGGAAACTTACAATAGAGCAAAGTGATGCACTATAGTTTTGTTAAGGACATCAATGTCTACAAAGTGATGCTCTATAGTTTTGTTGAGGACATCAATGTCTACAAAGTGATGCTCTATAGTTTTGTTGAGGACATCAATGTCTACAAAGTGATGCTCTATAGTTTTGTTGAGGACCTCAATGTCTACAAAGTGATGCTCTATAGTTTGTTGAGGACATCAATGTCTACAAAGTGATGCTCTATAGTTTTGTTGAGGACATCAATGTCTACAAAGTGATGCTCTATAGTTTGTTGAGGACATCAATGTCTACAAAGTGATGCTCTATAGTTTGTTGAGGACATCAATGTCTACAAAGTGATGCTCTATAGTTTTGTTGAGGACATCAATGTCTACAAAGTGATGCTCTATAGTTTTGTTGAGGACATCAATGTCTACAAAGTGATGCTCTATAGTTTTGTTGAGGACATCAATGTCTACAAAGTGATGCTCTATAGTTTTGTTGAGGACATCAATGTCTACAAAGTGATGCTCTATAGTTTTGTTGAGGACATCAATGTCTACAAAGTGATGCTCTATAGTTTGTTGAGGACATCAATGTCTACAAAGTGATGCTCTATAGTTTGTTGAGGACATCAATGTCTACAAAGTGATGCTCTATAGTTTGTTGAGGACATCAATGTCTACAAAGTGATGCTCTATAGTTTTGTTGAGGACATCAATGTCTACAAAGTGATGCTCTATAGTTTGTTGAGGACATCAATGTCTACAAAGTGATGCTCTATAGTTTTGTTGAGGACATCAATGTCTACAAAGTGATGCTCTATAGTTTTGTTGAGGACATCAATGTCTACAAAGTGATGCTCTATAGTTTGTTGAGGACATCAATGTCTACAAAGTGATGCTCTATAGTTTGTTGAGGACATCAAGGTCTACAAAGTGATGCTCTATAGTTTTGTTGAGGACATCAATGTCTACAAAGTGATGCTCTATAGTTTTGTTGAGGACATCAATGTCTACAAAGTGATGCTCTATAGTTTGTTGAGGACATCAATGTCTACAAAGTGATGCTCTATAGTTTGTTGAGGACATCAAGGTCTACAAAGTGATGCTCTATAGTTTTGTTGAGGACATCAATGTCTACAAAGTGATGCTCTATAGTTTTGTTGAGGACATCAATGTCTACAAAGTGATGCTCTATAGTTTTGTTGAGGACATCAATGTCTACAAAGTGATGCTCTATAGTTATGTTGAGGACATCAATGTCTACAAAGTGATGCTCTATAGTTTTGTTGAGGACATCAATGTCTACAAAGTGATGCTCTATAGTTTGTTGAGGACATCAATGTCTACAAAGTGATGCTCTATAGTTTTGTTGAGGACATCAATGTCTACAAAGTGATGCTCTATAGTTTTGTTGAGGACATCAATGTCTACAAAGTGATGCTCTATAGTTTTGTTGAGGACATCAATGTCTACAAAGTGATGCTCTATAGTTTTGTTGAGGACATCAATGTCTACAAAGTGATGCTCTATAGTTTTGTTGAGGACATCAATGTCTACAAAGTGATGATCTATAGTTTTGTTGAGGACATCAATGTCTACAAAAGTATCCGATACCATATGTCTAACTATCACAGTTATGTCACAATATTAACGCCGGTACAAACTAGGCTACATAATTAGTTTGTTTGTAACGGATAAACGCAAAAACTACATAACTGGTTAAGGCACGCTCGTACCCTGATTAAAGAAAAAGCAGAATTTTTAAACGCCTAGTGTTACGAAACAGATCGATAGTATATTATGAAAAAAATACAAAGGTCAGAAAAGGAATAGGAAAAGAGTTATAATCGAATAGAATTCATAAATATAACTCTCTTACAGCAGAAAAAAAACCTGAATAGGTCCACAAAAATAAACTTTCACGTCCAAACTCTCAGAATTTTCAGCGATAACACTATATTTTTTTTAAAGTAATACTTAGCTAACGTATAGTACTAAAGTTATAACCAGCAGTTTTTTCAATTGTGTTAGTATATATCGAAAAAGATAAAGAAAACGTACAAAATTAACGCATTTTCGCATTACATCGTCCAATCTAACAAGCGATGTTCAACCTTACGTAAAGCATCGTAAATTATTTTAAAATTGGGGTTGGACCGCGTCTTAAAAAAATTTCTGCAGTAAAAAGCTACATTATGCCTGTGTAACATACGCTATATTTGATTAATCATCATCCATCACCGCGCGGGTGAAACCGCGAAGCGCAGCTAGTATGAGATAAAGTGATTTTAAGTATTTTCAGTTTTCTACCGACTTCAAAAAAGAAGAGAAAAAAGAGTTCTCGATTCGACAGTATTTTTTTAAAACGTTTATTACCTCATAAATTTTGGCTGGGTGAGCACAAAAAAGTGTGAAATAACATGTCGAAGTCGGTACCATGCGCACAATATTGTGATAATAGGTACTTTTGAACTATCATGGTACCGACTTCAACAAGTTATATCACACTTTGTGTTGAAGTCGGTTTCATATTTTTGGTATTTTTTTATCAGGGTTCGAAGTCGTAGCACGAGTTAGCAAGCTTAGTGACTATCGTAAAGGCGCGTCCCATAGAAATTGCTACGCTTGAATCTATCATCGCGTTATTCCAAGGACATTATCAAAATTACAAATAGCATGACAATGTCCAATATACATATTCCATGTTTAAAATATTATCTATAATATTTACCTATTGTCTAAGAATTTTGTTTCTTTTAATGACTGGGATGCACTGCCGTGCGATTCTCTAATGATTCGTCGACGAGCTCACCGATGTCAAATTGAGATATCGCCCTTGTACACAAGGTTGTTTTTCCAACGTTTCTTATCATATCGTCATTTGTTTCACGGATGTTGTCAAAGATGCAACGATGTTTGCTCTTAGAGAATCAAACGGCAGATTTCATGCATGCCAACACGATGAATACAATACAACAAGCTGTTTTTAAAAAGTTGATGTATAACACATTATTTTTTTTAAGTCCTATTCATGGTTGTCTGGAAGAGATCTTAGATTCTTAGTTCGACTGTTTTTTTTTCTTGTTAGGTTAGTTACCTCAGAACTTTCTTAAAAGCGTTTCGCCTACTTTGATGGTTTGATGATATAATTGACGATGAATGATAATATGTTAATATGTTGTGCACTTTCCGCCAAGGGGGGACGGTAGAGGGCATGTGGGGCTCTCACTAAAATTCCTCCGTGAGTAGTCCTCCGCCAAGGGAACCTTCAACATGACCTTGCTCACTAAGGCCACCCCATCGACGTATGGGGCCGTGCGAGCCGGAAGATATTATAGAAACCAAAGCCTAGTTGTCATTACTTGAACAAAATCACATCGCACGATCAACATTCTTTGTCGCTTTCTACTTAACAATATTTATAACATCATACGCTGTTGATAGTAAAAGTTACATGCAACACGCAAACTAGAGCCGGTCAGTAGCCTTAGTTTATTATAATTACGTTTCTTTATTGCGTACTGTGTTACATGCATACACTTCGTCACGCATGCTTTCTGCAAGCAGAGACCAGACAATCCACACGATAGTATAGATCGGGGTGCCGATTCTACTAACTAAATTGCAATTGAACCGTAGCTGAACGGTGACTTTTATACGTTTTCTTATCCTGCTGTTGAAAAACAGTCCAGCTGCAGTTACGTTTCTGTTGGCGCTAGCGATCGATCAAAACTTTGTTTTCTATCAACTCTATAAATAATGGACGCAACGCTAACTCATATTCGTATATAGTTGCGTATAATGTAAGTACTTATATTTTGGGACGAGATAGTGAATGCCAGAAGACTGCTCACGGGGGGTTTTAGTGGGTCTGAGCCCCACATACCCCTTTCCGTCACCCTCGCGGCGGAAGGGAAGTGGACAGCATTTCTGCCCCTAAAAAAAAAAAGTAAGTACTTATATTTAATATACAGGCTGACTGGGTGAACACTTTACATATTGATATATAGTGCTCAGTACTCGATTCACGTTCTAATTAAGAAAAAAAAATAGGTGCCTAATATTTACCTAATTTAACTTTAATTGTCTACTCAAAACAATAAACATGGTCACTCGCGGCGCGCGTGTAGTAATAAAATTTGCCTTAGCGCGGCAAGGTAAGTACTTGTTTGTTTACACCGGCGCGGCGCGGCCGGGCGGGCGGCCGACGATCGCGGCATCCTTTGATTCCTGTGAACGCGGCGCGGGCGGCGCGGCCCTTTGGGTCATTAACCCCGTTCGGACGCAGCTTGATTCCTTTGAACGCGGCGCGGCGCTTTGGGTCATTAACGCCGTTCGGACGGTGTCCATAATTTTCGAGTTATAGCACATTCATAGAATGAAGGTTTCCTCTGTAGTTTAACGGTATTTTTTTAATTTTATTTTTTAAACGTTTCATGTGACCATGAATTATCATGTCCTTGTTTATGTAAAGTGTTCAACCAGTCAGTCTGTATAGTAGTGGCTAAGATGGCGTTACGTTCCGATTTGTCTCTTAAAATAGTACAATGCTTTTTTTGGGTAATGATTGAACGGAAACCGGAGTCGAACTGCAGTTGCAGCGGGATAGATCATTGAATGTTGTGAAATAGTAGACTTGTCCTCCAGGGGGTCGATTCCACTAATTAAAATGCAATCGAACCGTAGCTGAACGGCGACTTTTATGTGTTTTCTTATTCTGCTATTGAACAACAGTCCAGCTGCAGTTACGTTTCTGTTGACGTCAGCGATCGATCTAAACTTTATGTTGTGCTAACTCGATAGATCATGAACGCGTTGTTAACTTATGTTCATTTATACTCGTAGTAGTAACAAACATATAATTATAAATAATAGCGTTTATGTTATGTTTATGTGACGCTACTATCCAATTTGTCTACAGAAGTAGTAGAATGGTTTTTGCCTTAGCATGCCGACTTCCATTCTATTATTGGACTAGTTATTGGAGTGTAACTCAAAAATCTGAAAAAAAATGAAATTTAAATTAGACCACTCGGGAAGCACCAGCTTTCAAACAAAAAAAGAATTTTGAGAATCGGTTATATATATTACCCTATCGAAAGTTAATAGGGTAAAAAAAATAAAAAATACAGTCGAATTGAGTACCTCCTCCTTTTTGGAAGTCGGAAGAAAATACGTGCGACCCGCACTGATACTCTGGCGTTTATGGCCCTGCTATATCAAAAGGTTGCGGACCACTGGTATAGATTTTGACAGGCCTGTTGGTCTAGTGGTTAGTGACCTTGACTGCTATGCCGGAGGTCGTGGGTTCGATTCCCACCCAGGACAAATGTTTGTGTAATGAGCACGATCATTTGTTCTGTGTCTGGGTGTTATTTATCTATAATATTTATATATTTAGAAATATATAAGTATGTTTATCAGTTGTCTAGTACCCATAACACAAGCTCTGCTTAGCTTGGGACTAGATGGCGTTGTGTAAAAAAAAAAAAAAATAGATATATTTATACTATCCATGCTAATACAAAAACCTTTGTAACGGTCTCTCTGTCTGTTTGTTACCGTATCACGACTTAACGGTTGAACGGAACGTAATGAACGGTGGCAATGAGATATATTATACCTTGGGAAAGTACATAGGATAGAATAGAACAAAACAGGAAATATGTTTATTGCAAAAAAACACATACTGTAAGAAAAAACACAGATAACTTTGGCGATTATTCCGTAACTATTACAGATATCAAAAAACTTTAAACTGATATCGAAAGTACTTTTGGCCTAGGTGATGGTGGCGTGCGTGGTAAGTAGTAGGTACCACGTGTATATACACTGGCCAAGTTTTTACTGTAGTAAGTATGTGAGGTGGTAGGTACTTAGCTGTAGTCAGGTGAATAAAATCCAAATGGTTTTCACTTCACAATTGTATTGTTCAGAGTCACAATTCAACAATCACATACAATAAACAGTTAATACAGAAGGAGCAAGTAAGAGTAAGCACAGATTTCACAAGTAAGATGGTACGCGGACAGAAGAAAAGTCAAGACAGGTAAACGAATAATAAACACTAAGAAATCAGGAGATCGCAAGCGAGTAACTATGTGAGCGGATGAAGCTTAAAGCGACGTGCGTTCTGCGTCAGACACGAGATCGGACTGGCGTGGCGTGTGAGTGAGCGAGCGAGGCGGCCGGCCGGCAGCGGCGGGTGCGCATCTCCCGTTTGCCGCCTAGGTTAGCGTGTGGTGACGTAACCGCAGCGCATACACAGTATAAATAATAGTGCGCTGTTCGGTACGTTTCCATGAGACGGCGCGGCCAGCTGATTTTAATGTGTATGTGTTTGATGTCTGTGTGAATGATGATGTATAAATGTGTAGACAATAAATACATATTAACTAATATACAAAGTAGATAAATAAATACGTATGACTGTTATATAAATTATACATAAATAAGTGTGTAATATAAAATACAAAATATTATTTATGTAGCAAGTATTATATTGTGTCAGTGTAACTTATATTATTAAAGTGGGAGTAGCCCACATTACTCCCCCCCAGAGACCTGGTTAGGGGCGATAAAAGTCCGGAAATCGGACATGTCGTCCAGATCGTGTAGATTTATGTACAACAGTGTCCGGAGTTGGAGTTTGTGTAGTGCTTGGTGCAGGTAACGTCGGTGGAGGTGTAGGTGTATGTCCTAACGAGTCCTCATCGATGAGCATATACGTAGGTTTAAGGCGGTCAATAGTGACGGTGACATGTTTCCCTCGAATAAGAAGTTTGAAAACTTTGTCACCTCGATCTAACACCTTGTATGGACCTGTATATGCCGGCTGAAGAGGGGCACGCGAAGCGTCTTCTCGGAGGAAAACGTGTTCCGCGGTGGCCAGCTCTTTAAACACAAATATTTTGTGGTTGCTGTGACGAGAAGCTGGAACCGGTTTAAACTTCTCGGCAAAGGACCGTAAGCGTGCCGAAAAATCTGACATGTCAGAAGTAGTAGGCGTGCTAGGGTCAAAAAATTCGCCGGGAAGTCGTAACGGCTCACCGTACAGCAGTTCAGCCGAGGAGCTCTGCAAGTCCTCCTTGTAAGCACTGCGGATACCGAGTAGCACTAGTGGCAAGACTTCTGCCCAGTTGCTATCAGCATGGCAAGTAATTGCAGCCTTGAGCTGTCTGTGAAAACGTTCCACAAGGCCGTTGCAAGCCGGGTGGTAGGCTGTGGTACGCTTGTGCTGGAATCCAGTTGCTTTTGCCAGATATTGAAATAGAGCAGACTCGAACTGTCGGCCGCGATCTGTGACAATATCTGTTGGGCAACCAAATCTGGATATCCAGCCAGCAATTAATGCCTTAGCCACCGTTTCTGCTGTTATGTCAGGTATTGGCATGACCTCCGGCCACCGTGTGAACCGGTCTATGGCCGTCAGACAATACCTGAAGCCTTGGGAAACAGGTAGGGGCCCAATAAGGTCGATGTGAACTTTCTTGAACCTCGCGCGGGGTAGGTCGAAAGTGCCCAGTGGTGCAGACACATGTCGACTCACCTTTGTGCGTTGGCACGACAAGCAAGTCCGAGCCCATTCTCGACAATCCTTTCTGACCCCGGGCCACACAAACCTTTCGGCTACCAGTTTGGCAGTCGCTGCGGCGCCAGGGTGACTTAAGGAGTGGAGACTTTCGAACACCTGTTTTCGAAACTGTTTGGTGACGAACGGCCTGGAAGTCGGTGTACTGACATCGCAGTACAAAGGTACGTGACTGCCAGGGTAGTTCGTCTTTTGAAGACGGAGGGATGAGCCGTCTGTTAAGTATTTAGCCAGTTCGGGATCGGCATCTTGGGCATTTGCAAGGTCGGCAAGACATACTGGAGCGCCCAGCTCTTCGACGCGACTTAGGGTATCGGCTACAACATTGTCCTTGCCGGAAATATGTTGTAAGTCGGTCGTGAACTGGGAAATGTAGTCCAGATGTCTGAATTGCCTGGGCGAGCAGTTACGCTTCCGTTCGTGAAAGGCATAACAGATCGGCTTATGGTCTGTGTATACCGTGAAGTGCCTAGCCTCGATCATATACCGGAAGTATTTAATTGCTTCGTAGATCGCTAGAAGCTCGCGATCATACGGGGAATACTTCTGTTGGGATGGACTTAACTTACGGGAGAAAAACGCCAGTGGCTGCCACACATCCTTTTGAAGCTGCTGTAAAACAGCTCCAATGGCCACGTCTGATGCATCCGTTACCAACGCTAGCTTAGAGTGGCAATCTGGATGAGCCAGAAGAGCTGCGTTGGAAAGGCTTTCTTTGGTGTCTGAGAAAGCCTTCAGAGCATCGTCCGTGAGGTGGATGGGTGTGGAGCCCTTGACTGCCCCCATAAGAAGGGCGTTGAGAGGCGCTTGAGTTTGGGCAGCATTAGGCAGAAACCGCCTGTAAAAATTTGCCATACCCAAAAAGTGTCTCAGGGTTCTAACGTCCTTTGGTGGAGGAAAGTCACGTATGGCTTGGACTTTTTCGTCAAGTGGCTTTGTTCCGCTCTCCGATATCCGGTAACCTAGAAAAGTTACCTCGGGAGCACCAAAAACACACTTTGAAACGTTTATGACCATCCCATAGTCCCGTAGTCTGCTAAATACCTGCCGAAGGTGGTCTTCGTGCTGGATCTCGTTACTGCTGTAAATTAAAAAATCATCAGTATAACAGTACACGAAATCCAGCCCCCGCATCATCTCATCGACGAATCTCTGAAACGTTTGACCCGCGTTACGGAGTCCAAACGTCATAAATGGAAATTCGAACATTCCGAACGGGGTAGAGATGGCCGTCTTTGGAATGTCCTCTGCGCAGACAGGAATTTGGTTAAAGGCCTTCACAAGGTCGAGGGTACTAAAGACCCGACAGCCAGAGATGCTATGCGAAAAATCGTGAATATGGCGGATCGGATATCTATCCGGAATCGTTCGGGCGTTAAGTTGCCGGTAATCACCGCAAGGACGCCAGCCGTTGTCCTTTTTCGGCGCCAGGTGCAACGGAGATGACCACGGGCTATCAGAAGGTCGAGCTGTGCCATTGGATAGCATGGCCTCGAACTCTTCTTTAGCCACCTTCAGCTTGTCAGGAGCCAGACGCCTAGGCGTGCATGACACAGGAGGCCCTGCAGTGGTGCGGATGTGGTGCTGTGTACTGTGTGGTATTACGCGTTGAGTACCAGCTGGTCGCGTAATATCAGGAAATTCACGCGACAATAATTGATGATAACGCGACTCGCCAGTTACAATTTTTACAGATAAAATATCTTTAGCACTAATGGCCAGTGAAGCTGGAGTTGACAATGTTGTAGTACTATCGATCAATTTCTTATTTTTACAGTCTACAATCAAATTGTATGAACACAAAAAGTCTACACCTATGATAGGCTTTGTCACATCAGCCACTACGAATTTCCACGGATACGTACGACGAAGTCCAAGGTCTAGATTAAGGTGTGCGTATCCGTAGGTGTTGATAATTGTCCCGTTGGCTGCGGTGAGCTTGTAGTCCGTCGGTGCACGACGCTCTCGTAGCTGAGATCGAGGGAAAACACAGAGGTCGCTGCCAGTGTCGACCAAAAACTGCGTTTTCGTGGCGCGATCAGTCACGAAGAGGCGACCTGGAGAGGCGGGGCAATCTTCTGTCGCCATTAGCGATTGCCCGCGGCATTTCCCGACTTATTGAAGTCGCATGGCTTCTGACACTTGAGTGCCTTCGATCCAAACTTGGAATGATACCAACAGAGAGGGTACCGGCGGTAGTTCGATGCCGACCGAGTTCTGTTCCGTGAAACATTACGGCGCTGTTGTGGTCTGGAACGCTCGTGGGTGCGCGATGAACGTGTGTGCTCATCCAGCTGCATTGTGAGTCGCTCCACCATTTTCTTGAGCTCCGCTATCTCGTTGGAGGCGTTACTGTCAGCTCTGGTTCCAGTACTAGACGAAGTTGAGGCAATGTTACCTTTAATTGGTGCAGAAATTTCCTGGATTCGGTCAGCCAAGTCAGCCAGCTGTTCCAGGGTATGGGTGGTCTGCGATGCCAGTACGGTCTGGATACTTTGTGGTAAGCGGTTGCTCCATATTGACTTCAGGAACTCTTCGGGAACGTCAGGTCCTGCTAGGTCTTGAAGGTGCCGGAGGAATTGAGATGGTTTCCGGTCTCCAAGTTCCTCATGAGTCAGTAGTTGTCTGACCTTTTTCTCGTGCGAAGCAGTTAGTCGCCTGATCAGCTCGCTTTTAATTTTCTCGTACTTATTGCTGGTCGGCGGGTTTACAATAATATCTTTTACGGCCTTTGCGTGGCTTATGTCAAGATTTGTTATTACGTTATTAAATTTAACAGCATCTTCAGTAATACCAAAATTGTCAAACTGACCTTCCAATAACGCGAACCATATCTCTGGGTCATCTGGTGAAAATGCAGGAACTTTCAAATTAAATTTCCGTACGTCAATTTCGACGTGTTCGGGTGGAATGGACACGCGCATTTTCTTGGGGCGTCGTGTTGACACGCCTGCACCGCGTGATCCAACGGTGTTTACGGAATCACTGCTATCACTCATTGTGCTCTTAGAGGGGTCACCAATTTGGTCTATGTGGTGGTGGCGTGCGTGGTAAGTAGTAGGTACCACGTGTATATACACTGGCCAAGTTTTTACTGTAGTAAGTATGTGAGGTGGTAGGTACTTAGCTGTAGTCAGGTGAATAAAATCCAAATGGTTTTCACTTCACAATTGTATTGTTCAGAGTCACAATTCAACAATCACATACAATAAACAGTTAATACAGAAGGAGCAAGTAAGAGTAAGCACAGATTTCACAAGTAAGATGGTACGCGGACAGAAGAAAAGTCAAGACAGGTAAACGAATAATAAACACTAAGAAATCAGGAGATCGCAAGCGAGTAACTATGTGAGCGGATGAAGCTTAAAGCGACGTGCGTTCTGCGTCAGACACGAGATCGGACTGGCGTGGCGTGTGAGTGAGCGAGCGAGGCGGCCGGCCGGCAGCGGCGGGTGCGCATCTCCCGTTTGCCGCCTAGGTTAGCGTGTGGTGACGTAACCGCAGCGCATACACAGTATAAATAATAGTGCGCTGTTCGGTACGTTTCCATGAGACGGCGCGGCCAGCTGATTTTAATGTGTATGTGTTTGATGTCTGTGTGAATGATGATGTATAAATGTGTAGACAATAAATACATATTAACTAATATACAAAGTAGATAAATAAATACGTATGACTGTTATATAAATTATACATAAATAAGTGTGTAATATAAAATACAAAATATTATTTATGTAGCAAGTATTATATTGTGTCAGTGTAACTTATATTATTAAAGTGGGAGTAGCCCACATTACTCCCCCCCCGCAAGCGAGTAGTTAAGTGAGCGGAGTAAAATGACAATAATAACTTTTTAAAAATAAAACGATAATATCAAAAAAAAATACATTAAACACTCCCATACATTTAGTATGAGATGGTAGAAAGGTTTTAGTTTCCTTATTTTAAGTGGAATAGTACCTACTCATGTTACTCTTATCATTTTATAATTATGTGTGATATGATATTGATGAATTTCAAGTAGATACACGTGTATATTAAATATCAAATTTGGAGGAATCCTCGCTGTTTCTGAAAATACAGACTTATTCCTTATTAAGTCTAGTTTCGGAAACAACAGTTTCCAATGTATATACTACATATACCTACAGCTTAGTATTAGTCTCTGTATGTGCAAATTAGATAAGAACAAATGTATATGTATGGTTTGATAAATAAAGATTATTATTATATTATTATTATATTATATTATTATATATTATATCTTACCACTTTAAATTAATAATAAACCTTGTTTCAATATCGTATTGATTTGAACTGGCTGAAAAGTAACATACTAAACAAAAAGAAAGATTCTCTTTGGTTTTCGTTCTAAATTCAAATTCTTTATCGCGGGTTCTCGTTCTCGCCAATTTATTGTGTTTTTTCAATTTGCGTTAATAATTATAATTTGTTGCATCTATTGATTGAAAAATGGCTTATTCCAATACAGAAAAGAGGGACATGTTAAAAATGTATACTACAAACATGATTGTAACAAAAGGGCGGCCGTTATCGCCTACAGAACAGAGTACCCAGATAGAGAAGTTCTTGTTATGGGTAGATCCGCTATAACCCGCTATTATGAAGACTGGCAGCAAAAGTAGGTAAGTAAAAAAAAGTTTTAAATTTCAAATTTCGAATTCGTTTCGAATTTTGGGTTATTTCAGGTCATTATTATGTTCGTGCTGAGAAAATTTTAGATTGCTAATTCAGATTCGGTGTCACGTCGTGTGACGTCAGGGGCTGGTATATTGAACCCTGAGCGTAAGAGAAACTCTCTCGCTGCGAGCGGGAGTTAAATTTGAATGCCCTCGCTGCGCTCAGAGATTAGTATTTTCGTTTGTTAAGAGGATTGCATAGCTAGTACTTTCCATACTTAAAGAGAAAACTCTTTTCTACCTCTTAACATTGTCCGATTTTAGTGATTTTCTTTTTTTCATGGAATCATCTCATTGTTTACTATGCCCGTACGATGGGCGCTGTCAGCTCAGCGCTTGGCTACGTACAATTTCCTTTACTTGAAATCAAGCAAGCACATCTCGTAAAACGTACAAAATTCATACAAAAATAATGTGCACACTTAAATAAAAAAATAATCCGTCAATGTATGTGTATTAAAAATTACTATTTTATGATATGTTTTTTATAACAAATACAATAGTGAATAAAGAGAAAAACTGCTTTAAAGGTCAATTTAGGTGGTTTGTTTTATTAACTCCAGCCCCGTAGAGTCCTGATTACACTCAGGGTCCAATTTGCCGCCTGTGACTTATGACTTATGACCTGACACTGCTATACTCCCTCGGTGCATAATTTACTATTTCATCATCATCATCATCCATCCCCACGCGGATTAAACCGCCGGTATAATATAATAATATTAAACTTAATATTATGTATGGGTGTCAGCTATGGGCTACACCGTTTACTATCATCGACACTAAGTATATCATAAAAAAAGTTATAGCAAAATAGAAATCGAAACGAAATTTGATCACACCTACTAGGTGATTAGTTTCGTATGTTACAAAATATTTTTATTTTTACGTGCCATGGTGTATGCTTTCAGCCAGTATCAAGTATCATTTAATGATATTAAAATATATATTTCTAGTGTCTTTTTAGTGACATTTCCACTGGAAAAAAATGAGTGAAAGGAGATAAGTGTCACTAAATATTTATTTATTTTATTGTCATGTTTAACCGACTTCAAAAGATGTATCATCATCATCATCTCAGCCGTAGGACGTCCACTGCTGAACATAGGCCTCCCCCATGATTTTCCTAAAGGACTCGTCTCCACTCCAGAAACTTTCGGCCCCATCGGCCATCTGTTCTGCGTGCTATGTGCCCTGCCCACTGCCACTTCAACTGGCTAATCTTGTGAGCTATATCGGTGACTTTCGTTCTTCTACGGATCTCCTCATTTCTGATTCGATCACGTAGAGGAAACCCGAGCATAGCCCTCTCCATAGCTCGTTGTGCGACTTTGAGCTTATCAATGAGGTCCATAGTAAGAGACCACGTTTCAGTGCCATAAGTCATCACTGGTAACACACATTGGTCGAAGACTCTTGTCTTGAGGCACTGAGGTATTTTTGACGAGAAGACTTCGCGAAGTTTCCGGAACGCTGCCCAGCCGAGTTGGATTCGACGATTGACCTCTTTCTCGAAGTTGGACCTGCCTAGTTTGACTGTCTGTCCCAGGTAGATGTACTCGTCAACAACTTCGAGAACTGAGTTCCCAACTGATATTGGGGTAGGTACAACATGGGCATTAGACAAAAGATGTATAGGTTTCTCAATCTAACATATATACAGGGTTATTGGTAAGTCGACCTACTCCCGTTAAGGGCGTGTAGTTTACATCGTTTCTGACTGATTTGACTATGCAACACGCTATCCTAAATCTAACCGTTTTCGAGATATTTGAATTTAATTGTTTTATTATTTATAAGTTTTTATACGTTTTAATTATCTACGACTTATTTATTAATTTTACGTACAATATTGGTTATTGAGGTCCTAAAGCATATAATTGTACATGTAAAAATCAAATAATAGTAGTAATAAGGCTTACACAATTCGATTAAATTCAAATATCTCGATAACGGTTAGATTTAGGATAAGGTGTTTCATAGCCAAATCAGTCAGAAACAATGTAAACCGGGAATAGGTCGACTTAACCAATAACCCTTAATTATTATGCTATTATATTAATATTATTATGTATGTTCGCGGATAACTTCGTCGTCTATGAACCGTTTTTTTTTTTAATTTCTGTTTGGTATACTTCCGAAGTGGTCCCATTAAAATTTCATCAAATTCGGTTAAGCAGTTTTTGAGTTACACTCCAATAACATCATTGGCGGTGAATGATAATCGATCCCGTAATTAGTATTTTTGTCGAAGTCGGTACCATGCGCACAACATTGTGATAATAGGTACTTTTGAACTTCACGGTACTGACTTCAACAAGTTATTTCACACTGTGTGTTGAAGTCGGTTCCATTTATCATTATAAAATCCGTTGCGTGGCGTAGGAGTTACGGACGCGGATATACCTATGGACAGACAGATGCGAAAAGCGACTTTATTTTATACTACGTAAGGAAAGAAAGCATACATTATCACTTACCTGACAGTAGCTAAATTCACTGATGTGCGTAGCCAAAATTATGAAAAAAATACCTACTGTAGATATTCGGCTGATATATGTCAAAAGCATACAAGTATAAAAATTCGTTATTGACTATCATTGCTAAGTCTTCTAATAGGCCCATTGTAAGTAAATAATACCATTAAAAAACTCACCAACAGAACCATCAGAAAACTGAGGAAATTCTCTAAACTGCGTGTCTTCATCCAAAACATCACTTTGGTTAACAATTAACTTATTCTGGTACATTAAACCTACATTTTTGGCATTATTTTCTATTACTCTAACATCGCTCGCACTTGCCGCGCATCCAACGCCGACATTGAAAAGTATAAAACACATGAAAGTCAAACGCAAGTCTTTATTTTTTAGAATCACTAGCAAAATATGAAAACATGGTATAAACCACTTTATAATCTCTTTTAGGTCCATCATTTTGTTTGTTTATGTTATTAAGCACGTATTTTATAAATAAACACAGCGTTCGCGTTTAAAAGTGTTGAACTGAACGTCATCGCGCGTTGGTATCGAGTTCGAAACTGGCGGGCAGTGAAGGTTTTCGTGCCATTTCTTCTTTCACCCAGTGACGTACTTGGTGCTGACAATCGATAGTATCGATACGGTCCAACCCCAATTTTAAAATAATTTACGATGCTTATTTTTTGATGATTTAGGTTGAAAATTGCTTGTTAGATTGGACGATGTAATGCGAAAATGCACGTTTTCTTTAAATTTTTCGATATATACTAACAGAATCAAAAAAACTGCTGGTTATAACTTTAGTATACGTTGGCTATGTATTACCTAAAAAAATATAGTGTTATCGCTGAAAATTCTGAGAGTTTGGACTTGATTATTTTTGTAGACCTATTCAGGATTTTTTTCTGTAGTAAGAGAGTTATATTTATGAATTCTATTCGGTTATAACTCTTTTCCTATTCCTTTTCTAACCTTAATGTTTTTTTCATAATATATTATCGATATGTTTCGTTACACTAGGTGTTTAAAAATTCTGCTTTTTACTAGTATCAGGATACGAGCGCGTCTTTAAGGCCGTTTTCAATAATCTATCTATCCATAATTTTCCTTACTACCGAGAGAAAGTTGACATAACGTCGATACAAATACTGTCAAATATCTATCTCTAGTAAGGTAAACCGGCGATAGATTGGTTATTTTAAACGGCCGTAAATGAATACGGCAATATAATAAACAAATGTGACGTGCGTCAGTGTGTTGTTTAATTAAACTGTGTAGGTACGGTTTTTGTATTGCCTCAGGAATAATAATTCTGCTAAATAAAAAAAACTACATTGCCATTTTGATGTAATTAAAAGAAAGCAAGGTTTTACGGTGGTTCGTGTAGTTTTGGCAGCGAAATTCTTATTGTTTTACTATTATTAATTAGTGGAATCGTGTTTCTCGGAAATGTATTGTATCTGGGCTGTGCGACCTGCAATCCAATAGATTTCCTAGAATTGATGGCCTAGGAATGAAATAAGCATACCAGTCAATAATTCATGTAATTAATCCGTGTTTGGATTATCCAAACATCGGATTGGATGCATTTTATGTGAAAAATTATTCATTCTCACGACTAAATCTAATTAATAATATTGTGAATACTGAAAATAATTACTTGTCTCATTACCATGTATTATATTATTCAAATGGACGAATATAATACCAATGAATAATTAATATTTAATTCTATTTTTATTTTCGTAGGACAACGTAAGGTAACGATATACCTAATTAAATATATTAAGGCTGAGAATTAGCATTAAAAAAGTTTTCGCATTAGTATTATATATAGTAATATTATATATATATAGTAGCATTCTTATGTAAGAATTTTTATTAAGTACCCGTTGATTCGCGATTCACCATATTTGGCCAATAATACAATAGATTTCGCAGAAATCAACCTGCTTTTCCAGGAACTGCAACGTGTGCGGCTCACGCAATATCTCGCGTACTCGCGTCTTTTACTAAACGTCAAGTTCTGAATGTTCAAAGTATAATACAGGCCATTTGACTTGGCGTAGTTGGCAGACCCCTGTCTTCTGAGCCGCTGGTCCCGGATTCGATCCCCGGACAAGTCTAACACTTGTGTGATTTAACATGTTTGTTTCATCTGTATCTGGGTGTGTATATGTATGTAAGTATGTATATCAGTCATCAGGTTACCATAGTACAGGCTCTGCCTAATTTGGGTCCTATAGAACTTATGTGGATGTTGTGCCGTGAAAAAAAGTATAATACGGCAACTGCATGTCGATACGGCTGTTTATTATATCGTGGCACATCACTATTATCCACTTAACGCACGGCTCCACACGGCAATAAGTCGACGTCGAAAATTCTTCACTTTCGCTTTTTTCATTGATATTCATGTCCTGCCTACCTGACCGATTTCCTTTAAAAGCTAAAGCTAATGCGCAATTCTGTGTTGTGCCAAATTAGAAAGCTTAGCCTGACAGTGACATTTATTTCAATTTCCTTTGATAGTACCTTGTCAGCTTTGGTAATTTTTTTGTAATTTTGGCAAGACACGGTTTTTGTGTTTGGCTTTTGACTTGCAAAATAACTATTATTCTTGCTTGTCAATTATACTAGACGGCAGTTTGGAATTTAAGCATGTTTGAATATGAATTATGTGCATTCTAAAAGCCGTTATGTTGTCATATTAACTCTAGCGAGTCTTACGTAATGTTTACAATTGCTGTTCTGTAAGTATGATAATATATTGAAATTCTCGTGAGTTTCACACATATTAAACTATTACTATTAACAGGCAAGACACTTAAGTTAGGGATCGAATACGTCTCGACGGGTTTCGAGCATGTCCGATGCTCATCTTCAGGGCGAGTGTGCAGCGGCGTAAAGGTTGGTAAACCCCTGACCATCAGGTCAACATCGGATAGGCAACGGGCGACCTCTAGAAAATATTTTTAGACAGACGACAGTTAAAAACCCTCACATGGGAAGTTGATGATTTCAGTGTTTCTAAAGATTTCTAATTTTGACAATGAACGTTTGCCTAATCTAGTGCTGTGGGTTAGAGTGAGAGAGGATGCATGAGAGAAAGGGCAGCCAAACAGACTGGCGCCGTAACGCGTTACGTAACGAATTCATAATATTCATATCATTCAATTAATCTTCAAATTAGTTCATGATTGTTATGTCAGTATATTAAATATTTATATAAATAATTGTCCTGACTGACTGATTCTACAACGCATATCCTAAACCAAAATGTGGAATATTGTGCGCATGGTACCGACTTCGACAAGTTATTTCACCTTCTTTTGTGTTGAAGTCGGTACCATTTTTTGATAAAAAAAATTTTTAGATAATTCTACTTACGGGATCGGGATGTCATTCACCGTCAATGATAATATTATCAAATCATCAAAATAGGCGAAATACTTTTTCCGTTATTGGAATGTAACTAAAAACTGCTGGACTGAATTTGATGAAATTCACATGGGACCATCTCGGAAGTAGGTATACTCTAACAAAAAAAGGATCATCAAAATCAGGTTATAAACAACGATGTTATCCATGAAACAAATAAAAAAATATGAGCAAATTGAGAAACCTCCCCTTTTTTAAGTCGGTTAAAAAAAATAACATAGTAGGTATATATATAATACTAAAGCTTCATAGAGTGAGACTGAAAATAAAATATGAAATCTTGCTAAAGGTGTCTGTGCATTGTGCATCGTCAATAACAAAGTTAAATACGTCTTACCTGTGGTTCAACCTCTTTACTGTTCAGAGAAAAATAATGTCAAGAAGAGTCTTCATGTGTCATCAACTTTATTTTTTATATAAAAACCAGCAAAAAACTAGATATTTTCTCGCCTAGCGCAAGAGCACACATTCAATTTTTTTTTTACTCTATGGCACAGAACAATATATACCCAAAGAGTGCATTCATACCAGCCTTTTTTGTAAATTTCACATACTTAACCTAAATCGAGTTTATTACTAGATGGCAGCACAGGGTTTCTTAATGGTTATATACGAATTAATAATAACAAAATATCCTTCACTTAAAAATATGTAGATGGCAGTAGCAGGGCCCATATAGCTTATATGCCGATTTGCGACAAATAATCTATTATTAAAATTCAATCATAACCTGAGACACATCGCGTTTCGTTTATCTCGTGTGCGTCAGACACTATAACAGTTATAGAACACAGGTAGACGGTTGCCTAGCTGTACTTTACCCCTGCAACTTCCTCCTTTATAAATTACTTTACGTCTTATTTCTAAGAACGATTTCTTCATTTTGTAATAGACAATATGTGTTACTTATAACCATTACATACGCTAAGCTTAACAGATGACAGATTACTATTGTAAGTTGTACTTAATGTAGGTACCTACTCTTAGATGTGATAATCTATACTTACTAATAATATTATAAAGAGGAAAGATTTGTATGTATGTTTGTAACGAATTGGCTCAAAAAGTACTGCACCGATTTCAAAAATTCTTTCACCATTGTAAAGCTACTTTCACCCTGAGTAACATAGGATGTATAAGATTCATCATCATCCATCACCGCGCGGGTGAAACCGCGGAGAGCAGCTAGTTGTTTATAAATCGTATTAGAGAAACTAATCCTACTAATAGTATAAACGCGTAAGTTTGTACGTATGTATGGATGTTTGTTACTCTCCCAAAATTTGTTTGAAATCAAACTTTATTTTAGTTTGAAAATGAAGTAACTTGTGTAAGGTTAATCATACACATTTTTGTCTGTAGCGTGTGCGGAAACACGCCTGTTTGAATATTGTCTAGGCCTGCTGGGCAGGCCTGCTTTAACGTTGTCATGGTACGAATAAGCCGGGCAGTTTTCTAGAAGTTCTGCTTTAAGAGCTCATAGTAAGGCCCCTGGTCTAACAAAACATAATACCTTCAGCAGTACAAAGTCATCAATTCAATACCTATAAGTAATACATTTCTGTCATAATCAGAATAATAAGCATAATTAACACAAATTAAAATCAGTAAGTCCATTTTAAATACGTAAATAAATGAATGTATTATGTAAAGTTTTGTTTTTAACCAATAGGTAGCGCCTAATTAGGTTTACGATAGCTATTTATAAACATTCGTTTTATTTATATCTAGGTCACGAGTTGTTGACTACGAGTATGTTGTTTGTTTTCATTAGGTATTTCCAAGGTTTTAACAATAACATGAAAATATTACACATTTCTGTTATATATTTAATTTGTACTCGTGACCCCGGTCGATGCATCTCGGTCGAAACGTCGAGGTTAATCAAAATTAAGTTTTTTTTTGATCTGCGCGCGAAGTCCCGACATCCTCCTATAGGCCTATTCAGACCCGAGCGTTATTCGCTACCGCTGTGGGTAGCGAAAAATACCACGCGAAACTCGACGGGTAAATAGTATGAATAGTATTTATTTACCTCGACGTTTCGATCAAGTTGCATTGATCGTGGTCACAAGCGGACTGAAGAGGCGGGTGTCATTGTCTTGAAGTATGGAGATACTTTTTAATATACCCCCAACAGTTGTTATAAAAAGTAATTGTCCCGACACACAACACTAACGATATCGACAGATTTTTCTGAGGATAAATCGCGACGGGAACACTTTTTAATCACTGGATTCCATGTTGCCGCCAGTTTGAAACCATCCTCAAGACAATGACACCCGCCTCTTCAGTCCGCTCGTGATCACGATCAATGCAACTTGATCGAAACGTCGAGGTAAATAAATACTATTACTAACGCGATTAAGCCCCGTTAATATAATATAAATATGTGTTCAAATCGCGAAAGTTTAAAAATTACTAAATAGTATGAAGTTCCATAACTGCAGCGAAACTTGTACCGCCTAGTGAGGAGGTATTTTCTCTTGTTTGGCGAAACTAGTTACGCCGCCCCGCTAACCGTTGCCAACGAATATCTCTACTGCGCGCGGTAGAGATATCCGCTTTGGTGTGAACAGTGAAATTACCGCATACCCTTTCGGATTTCTCTATCGCTCGCGGTAGCGAATAACGCCCAGGTTTGAATAGGCCTTAACACATGAATTTGACTTGCGAAAGTTTAAGAAGTTCAGTGGGCCTAGCACGAATAACATGTGTAAATGTAACGTAACGTGTCGAACACGTGACCGTTAGAGGGTAGACCGTTTCGTCTGTCCATAACAACACCTACCCGCAAATACTTCAGTTTACTCGTGAACATGGCGCATGCAACTGTGCCCAAATATCGAGAGCTCATAAATACAATACATGGTAAATACTTATCCCGTTTCTAACGTTGATTCTTGCATTAGTGACTATTAAAACTTATATCACGTGAAACAGTACAAACTGTCATGTATCTAGGGCAACTGTGACACAGATATCTCATAGTTTGTACGTCGAAACACTAAATGCCGTTTTCAGTATTCTATCTATTCACGGCTTTCCTTACTACCGATAGAAATTTGACATAACGTCCATACAAATAGTGTCAAATATCTATCTCTAGTAAGCTAAACCGGCGATAGATAGATTATTGGGACCGGCCGCTAGAGAGTCGCACGGCAGATATATTCGTGCTAGACCGTAGATAGATTATTAATAATAAAAAAATATAGATAGATTAATAATAAAAAAAAAAGCTTTCTGGTGGCAAAAATAACTCTTTTTTTAGCTTTGCGAACGCTGAACGAAAAAAGTCCAAGACAATGAAGACAGAATTTTCACCCACAGATTCCCAATTCGAACGAAAAAAACGCTCACAAGGGAGCGTTTCTAGCATTATTTTCGCCAACTTGGGGCTATTCGAATGCACTAACAGCCGTATTTATAAACAAGTAATTACTTGTTGCCAAAGAACTCGCCCAATTTACATAGTAGGCCACCTATGCTTGTGGCTAAGCAATTTCTCAATGAAGTAAGCACTTGACGTTATAGTACTTCAACATAAAATCTTATTCTATAGTCGAGCAATAAACGTTACCTAGGTACATCACATAGCCCTATCAAAATCGGATGTATCTTTTTACACTTGTATTAGGTTGTTGTCATGGGATTTTAATTTTTACAGCATAATAGATCCTTCACAGTTCAGCCTTGTGTTAGAATGTCATTTTTATACAACTTCACTTTTGCCACAAATGACAAATGACATTGAAATGACATGAAATTGAATTGACGTGTTCTCATTGCCTAACTTAAGCAACGAAAATGGTGACGAAGCCATCCAATAAGAAGAAGAAAATGGTGACTATATTCTATTACTCGGCTTAGAATTCTAGCCATAGAGTAAATTATATATATGTAATATGTTGTTTATTGAAACAACTGCATATGTTATTGATCTGTAAAGAGAAACAACATTAAAAGCTATTGCTTCAATAGTTTTTGATATAATTTGAAGAATATCTCAATAAAAATAAAAACTTCGTCACATGTTTTTCTACTCGTATCAATCCAAAGCGAGTTTTATTTAACCATAGCCTGAACATAGTGCAGGCCTCCTGTCAACACAGATAATGTATGCATTCCAAGTTAATGCGCGGGAAATTCAAATGAAATGAAGAATAAGAGAGCTTCATTTACTATATATATTTACTATGTAGAATTCTAGCCTTTGATAGTTCTAATTTTAGCCAAATAATATTCAATAGAATTAAAATCGTTGCTAAGTAATAAATTTTTCTTAAGTAATGACTTTTACTTGTTTATAAATACGGCTGTAGGTAAATATACCTATATAATTCCTAGATTTGTGTTTCGTTCAATTACGACGTGTAATATAATCATACAGGAATTGGTTTCCCCTATGATTATAGTGGTTGATTATTTACTGTTTCGTATGAGGATGATATTTTTTTTAATATTTTTCTTCCTAAGTAGGTACCTTCTACTATGGACTACTCTACTATGGAGAGGGCTATGCTCGGGGTGTCTCTACGTGAATGGTTTCTCTCGAATCAAATTCAAATTCAAATTCAAATATTTTATTGGCCTTATAACTGAGATTGTTACATTGGGCAAGTCATGTTTACATTAATCAATTAATTTTAAATTAAATCATTAAATTACAAATAATACAAATACAACCTAATTTATGAAAATAATCGAAAATACCTATTACAATTAAAGTCAAAATAATATACCTTCATCTGAGTCAAAATTAAAATAATTAATCAATGTCAAAAACTAATTGATGCCTTAAAACCTATACAATACAGTTTATGTTTTAAATAAAATCACATTACAAAATTATCAAGCACATAAAAAGATTCAAATGTCATTGAACGTACACAACAAATAAGAATAATACATGCAAGGCCGACCATTTTTTACCCTTTATTATTTAATATTTAATCAGAAATGAGGAGATCCGTAAAAGAACGAAACTCACCGACATAGCCCAGAAGATTAGCCAGTTAAATTGGCAGTGGGCAGGGCACATAGCACGCAGAACAGATGGCCGATGGGGCCGGAAGGTTCTGGAGTGGTGACCACGGACTGACAAGCGCAGCGTAGGTCTTCCACCGACACGGTGGACAGACGACCTGATAAAGGTCGCAGGACGACGTTGGATGCAGGCCGCTTCCAACCAGTCCTTTTGGAAAATTATAGGGGAGGCATATGTTCAGCAGTGGACGTCCTAATGCTGAGATGATGATGATGATGATGATGATGTACCTTTTGCTGTCAATAATTATCGCAACAAATAAAGAATTATCGAAATTTCGAAATTGTTTCATCCGTTCTCAAGTTATATCGTGACCAGGAGAAATATGGGTTCAGGGTACAGGATGGCTTTTTGAGAAGGGCGGCCATGGCCAAGTCCGGAACCACGAGAGTTAGAGAAAAATCGTGAAAGGAGGCATGCCCTCATTGTTTCAGGAGCCGTGGCTTCTCCCATAAATCATAATCATAATCAGCCCATTTTGTACCCACTGCTGGGACTAGAGCCTTCCTCTCAGAGAGAGGAGTTGGGCCATAATCCACCACGCGGGCCCAGTGAGGATTGGTGCATAGGCTAGTGGCCAAACCATGTCGAAGTTTTCAGGCCGCCCGAAGGCCTTCGACATAGCATAACGTATGTTGTCCTAAGACTAACAACCGGGACCAACGGCTTAACGCGCCCTTCGAAGCTCGGAAGCGCTCATTGGATTAATGCCACTAGCGGTCCCAGCACTCCCATAAATATATAGCAGGTAATTATGTAAGATCTTTGATATTAACTTGTTGAAGTCGGTACAATGATAGTTCAAAAATGCCTATTTTCACAATATTGTGTGCATGTTACCGACGAAGTTATTTCACACTTTTTAGCGTTGAAGTCAGTTCCAACTTTAGGAAAAAAATCTCATTCATTTTAGTGACCCTACTTACGATTGTCACTCACCGTCAATAAGGATATCATCAAGATAGGCGAAACACTTTTCAGTTATTGGTTATTTAACTCAACAACCGCTGAATTTGATGAAATTTAAATGGGACCTCAGAATTATACTCTTATCACAAAATGAACAATCGAAATCGGGCTACTCTGCAAAAAGATATGCGTTATATAAAAAAATAAATACGAATTGAGAAACTTCCTCCTTTTTTGAAGTCGCTTAAAAATACGCATCGACTAGATAACCTATGTTACTTGATGCAACTATAAATATTTACCCAAATAAATTGTGGAATGGCAAACTTACAAAAGTACGAGTCCACAAAAAAAGTAAAATAATTAAATATTTAATATGTTTTGTTTTTAAATTATGACAGTTGACTGTAATTACCACTAACAAGAGAAAGCGCGCACGATATATCGTTGAGGAAGTTTCGCAACAGTTCGGCTTCGCTTCGCTGCGCTCCGTCGAATGGATACCCACTCGCTGCACTCCTTAACGTGGTTATAATGAAACGTTTTTTGTCCATTAATATAAATGTAAATCATTACGCGTGTAAGGAAATGCATGCACGAGTCGCCCGATGCGGAACCTATCTAATAGTCGACCGAGCGAGTGCCAAACGCGAGCGACGCGTCTCTGCGATAGCTTGGGCAAAAATGCTTTCATATGCCAGGCTGATCTCCTCTAACGGGGAGGCTAACGAATATAATGCAGAAGTAAAGTGTCAAAAGTTCCGGTTCCGTGGGTTGTGAGTAGCATTGTAACAACCCCTAATCTGAGCTAATAATATCTAGATGATTCCGGCCTACGTTTTTAATTCCTCAGATAAATAATTACACATAACTAGATCGAATCATAACTTAACATTATTCAGACAATAAATCTATACTAATGAATGAAGAACTGATTAAATATATGGCCAAGGAGTGATCGTCTAGCTCATAGTGGTAGAACCGAATATTGTGAGCCGTGGTAACTCAAGTTCTTTTCAGGAAATACTGAGACAATCCTAACCTAATTGTAAGAGAAATAAATTATTATAACGATAAAATTGTACCTAGTAAGCATATGAAGACAAATCTTATTCCTACTGCAAGGGTTAATTAAAATGACCCTAATACTGTTATACCATTTTGACCCCAATCCTGTCGTTACTATTAGAGATTATATTTCGCCATAAGATTTCTATAAATTCGCGAAGCATAGATTGTAATAACCTAACTTAAAGTAAACACAAAATCATATATTAAATGCAGAACATTTGTACCTAGAACATGGAATGACACGGAAAATTATCACACACTTTCTTAAAGTAATAATTAGTAAATTATTGTTAATAACTAAATGTAAATATCCATAGTTGTATTTGTTTGATCTATGATGGTCAAATGTTGTTCAGTAAAGGTAATTATTTTCATGTTTTCACCTAAAAATTAGAATTCTACGGATATTTATCATTGTAGATAACCAGAGCTAGGAAAACATTACGGGCTTGTGACCGTAAGGCTGGATTAAGAGCTCTTGACGTAATTACAACACTCTCCATTGCTGTTCTAGCTCAAATTACTCCTTTTTATACTTATTACTAACGCTGAATAAGATTTGGAAACACAATGCTGAGATAAGAATATTTTTTCTAAGTTTTGTTAAAGCTTTGTTAATTTGTTACTGTATAAATGATTTGTTGCTCCTGTGTCTCATTTCACCTCCTTATTTTATTTGCAGGACTATGTTTAATTCTATAAAACAGTCACAATATCCAGACAGATAAATGTCTTCAACATAACATGATTAATTGACAAATATTTATTGAACAATTAACTGATAACTGATAATATTAACCAATGACTTGGACATCTCTAAACTGTCTTTTAGTCTACGAGAAATCCAAAGAGCAAGTGTCTCTATTCAATGATCAATTTCATCAATCATAACTCCATTATTTTAGAAGAGTAATTTATTAAGTTTAACATTTATCTTGGAGACATCTCATCTATCCGGAAAAGTCGAAAATGCCTAAATTCTAGGACTTACGTGAGTAAACTCGTCCAACAGAATCAATCCAATCCCCTCTGGCAGGTGGCAATTCACTAGCACTTACACTTCACTTTTCCACAGACACTTCACTTTGAATATTTCACTTTTCACTTTATCGCGGACAGCAACTTTGGCTTCTAGACGGTAACTGATTTGGTCCGCCCATTCGTCCCTTTTTTATACTACCCAAGTGTCCGCATCTGGTCTCCATCCTGTCTCCGACTCAACCAATCAAACTCCTTGAGTATCCATTCCGACCAATAGAACCCTCGTTCCATTTTCAAATATTGATGAGCCTTTATTAGCTTTCCAATTTTAAATTTATTTGAATTTAGAATAATGTACGTAAGCTGTCCTCATCTTGTCTCCGACCTAACCAATCAGATCCCTTGAATACACATTTTGAACCTACGTTCCTTTTTTTTTAATATTTATGATATGTTACTTTGTTTTACGAGTTTTATTTGAATTGGGAACCTGTCTCCAAGCGTTCTCAGCCTATTTACATCATTCAGCTGCCGTGATTCTGAATTATGTTAGTTAGTTAATTATTTAATTTGTTAGATCTAATCTGTTAGTTTTAATCATTTCCTAGTATTGGAAATCTATACATAGAAATGGAATCGTTAGTTTGCTAATCGTGGGGATATTAAGAATCTTAGTTACTGCATAAAACCTCTTAGCATTCACTTTGCTTTTATTTGATATACTTTTGCATAAAAGCCTGACTTATTAACTTCATTGACAGGAAGTTCTATAGCTCCATGATCTATGTCTGATAGTCGAGATTTAGTCTATTGAGATATAACTTTTTAGATATTTAATATTTCCAAAAGATGCCCTTAGATTAGATTTCCATCATACTGATGTATCTATATATTTGTGAACGTAGCGGAACGCATTGCGGACCGTTACAGCATCTTATGAATATTTGCCGAATCCGGGCGGAAACGGCCCTAACAAATGAATTAGAATACCTGGTGGTCGCGATTCTTAACCGATTCTCGTAAAATTTTATAAGCAGCGGTGCAGCAAAACAGCCCGCGATATAGATATCGCAGTTAGATCAATACCTAATAATAGGTAAGATAGCTGATACAGTCAGTTTATCGACTCGACAAATGTATCGTGAGATTCATGCTCGCTAATTATATATAATTTATATATAATTGATTTTGTTTTTGGAAAATTGTCGACTTTAAGTTTTAATTTGATGGTGCGCGGTGCGCGGTCAATATGTATGTTCTTTATGGTATGGTATTATCAGTTTAAGTTTATCTTTAACCATCTATCCTAAAGAAGGTTAACAGCTTAAATTGAAGCTTCACTCACGCCTCAACATAACTCCCTCGCTTCGCTCGAGAATCAACTCAAGAGTTACGACCAGGGTTCAATATGCCGACCGTGACGTAAGACACTGCTTTACTCGGTGCATATATTTATTATAAAGTACATCTTTTCCGTTACTTTTGCGCGACGTTACGTTCCAATTTGACTACAGGGTGTTTGGTAGAGGGACCGACAAACCAAATGAGCGTGTTCAGGGGCCCACTTGGAGAATACAAGTTGGCCAAAAAAAATCCCCGACACCCCCATTTTTTTGAACTTTTTTTGTGAATTTTCTCGTTTTCTCCAATATTATACCTATTTACTACCATAACATTTGTAAAGTATGTTTTAGACCAGATGTTTTTAGTTTTTACAAATTTTACAAATGTTATGGTGGTAAATAGGTACAATTTCGGAGAAAAAGGGAAAAATCACAAAAAAAAAGTAAAAAAAAAATTGGGGTGTCGGGGATTTTTTTTGGCCAACTTGTATTCTCCAAGTGGTCCCCCGAACACGCTCATTTGGTTTGTCGGTCCTTCTACCAAACACCCTATATATGTGTAATATGGTAGAGTGGCTTTTCGGGTAATTAACCGGAGTCTCGAGGCAATTCTAATGACATCAATCACAAGCATGATTGTCAGAAATATAGAAAGACACGACATCAGTTCAAAGCAGAAACAACAAAGAGTCGAAAAAAAAACGTGGAAACAGTACAGAAACTCGATCCAAAAGGAAAGCGTAACTGTAAGAATTAATAATAATTAATTAATAACAAGCAAGACTGATAAAAATAGTATCCAGCAACACACAGCTAAGGTTTGGAACACTGAAAAAGTCTGATGGAATGTACACGTCATCTGAGCAATTTGAGCTTGTTCAAACACTCTTTCCAAACCGCCACACTGAAGAGAACGGAGACTGAGAAATGGAAGGCATGCACGATCCTGGCAATGAAGACTGGCATTTTGCAAATACAATAATAACAGAGAGGTGAGAAAACCACCCATTTTTACTTATAAGTTTATGAAGAACTAGACAATAAGTAGGTATATACTTGTAAGAATTGTATAAGGATTCATCCATATATGAAAATAAACCGCTTTGAAAATCATTTAGAACTAATTATGTGCAAATTAGTTTAAGACTTTTATAAAAACATCAAAATAAAAAGTCGTGTTGAAACAAATATTAAATTCTTGTCTTACCAAGGGCACGGACCTTATGTCTGTGGGCCTAGCAGCTACTGAGTAAAAAACATACCATAGTAACGGAAGAAAACCTTGCATGGGCAGTAAGGACATTCCAGCCGTACAAAGCGGCAGCGATTGATGATATTTTCCCACCACTACTTCAGTAGAGCCTGCATATGGTAAAAGCAAACCTCTTGGCGCTTTTCAGGGCATGTTTAGCATGGAAGTACATTCGCAAACCATAGAGGGAAGTCAAAGTAGTCTATTTACCTAAACCTGGTAAATCTGACTACACAAATCCGAAGTCTTACAGGCCTATAAGCTTGAGTTCCTTTCTCCTAAAAACACTGGTGAGACTTTGTGACAAATACATAAGAAGTGGACCACTGGCGAATTAACCCATCCACAAATATCAACATGCCTATCAATCAGTTAAATCTACAGAGGCTGCTCTTCACCACGTGGTTTGAAGATTGAATCCGCAATAGAGAACAAGCAATCCTGCCTTGTCACTTTCATTCACCTTGAGGGTGCTTTTGACAAAACGACGTTTTTCAGCATCAAGACCGGGCTGGAAAAGCAGGGCGTCAACAGCAATATGGATATGTGGATTACAAACATACCCTCAAACAGAGCTGCACTTATAGAGACTTCAAATGTTTGCCTTGGATGTAATCTTTGGCTTGTCGCCGTTGTATCTACACATACAGCAAGAAGCGATGTCGTCTACGCTAAGAATTAAATCTTGGATAACACGCAGTCCATCACAAATCAATCTAGAATTTAAGACACGGCGACTAAATTATCCCTGAGTCATACAGAGGAACCGACAGGATAACCATATAACACCTCCAAAACAAGAGGTACAAGCTGACTCCCGAGAGTCTAACACCGTCATATCATGCCTACACGGATGGCGCAAAAAAAAAAAACAGAATTAGGTTGTGGCCAGGTAGGCGTAGGTTGTGGTCACCAGAACTTGGAATTTTTGATTCAATAGCCCTGAACAAAACCACAACAGCATTTCAAGCAGAGGTCATGGCTCTGCTACTTGCTGTTAGGGCAACATCACGCGTGACACGCTTTGGGAAGACCGGTAACAGTCAAGAGAATATCATGCTGCACTCCAAAGATTGTCCGAGAAGTACAAGATAATTTTATCATGGACAAAGGGTTATGTTCTGGTAACAGAAGGGCAGATATACTAGCCAAGGAAAGAACCAAAAAGCAGGGTAGCACTGAGGAAATGTACAGACCTTCAGCGATGGAAGTGCGGAATCTCCCGAGTCGATACACCGAAAGAAAACACCAAAACTGTTGGGATGACAGGAAGGACTGTAAACATGCGAAATTCATGTTTCCAACCTTAAACAAAAATACTATGTACAAGTTACTGCGACTACAACGACAGGAACTTCGACTAATGGTGGGCAGTATCACTGGTCACTGTCAAACAAGATTGTAGTAACGGACAGCCCACTAAGTAGAGGCTGTCTGCAGGAGGACGAAATTGTAAAACATGTGTTGCTGTACTGTAGGGCTACGGAAGAAATTAGAGCCAAAACAAGATTACTGGAGGTGACATGCCGTACGGTGTGACAATGCACATCCGTCAATGTACAGCTATCGACGTACAGCTTCGAATCCGTGTACATGGCTTCGGAATGATGGGCGTGCAATACGGGTCGTACAATACAGGTTCGTATATTATTTGGTTGCGCAAAATTGGCCGTACAAGATAGCGATTTGACGCAGTAAGTAAGACTACCCTGGTACAATTTACTTGGGCTATCAACCAGTTGCTTTCTTCATCAAAATCATTGGCATAGCTAGGCAGGGGCAGGGGTGTGTTAAATTATGAATCAATAAATGAAAATTGATTTATTTAATTACATGTTCTATGCTATAAACCCCAAAATACCACCTCGTTATGTCACCAACCGGGTGAGGTTCCAGCAGCAACCTGACCGTTGGCGCACTATGTACCCCAGATGAGATGAACATGGATAAGACGAAAATTATGTCACCTAAAATGCTTTACAGTAAAACCTACTTTCCTTTGTAGAATCACAGATGGCGGTAGCGTCGCTCTATGCAAGTTCTGAATCGCGGTAGCGTTTGTTGCACGGAACTAGCTGAAAATTTGAAATGTTTCGGCATATAGGTATATAAGGCCATGTCGTGCCGAAACTCAAATTAACGTTTTTGCCTGCACAACACGTCAAAACGTGTCTAGTGCATAGACTAACATATACACCATAGGGATGTCGAAAGTGAAAAGAAATATCGATATGTATAAAAATATCAATATCGTACTCGATAAAACAACTACTAGTAGGATTGATGGAGAAGACTAAAGGGTTTACAATAGATGACTACTGCATCATCATGGTTGGAGAAGAAGATTTTCACACAGCAAATGATTACCCTGCACTGATTACACACATTTACACATTAGAAAAATACTGCTTAATATACGACACACTAAAACAATTTTATGCATTCCAACTTATAAGTGCGGATTTGATACAACATCTTTCAACTGGAGAGTACAAAACTTTAATTATCTTCTCAACCTATGATATGATTCTACTATGTTTCGCGTTTCATCCGGTACGACATCTAATTACGGGATGCGAGCTATTTTTGAAAATCTTACAACATATATCCAGGACATAACATTATACAATGACATGAATTTATTTAAAGGACGTGCACAGCACACGATTGACAGAGAAAATCAGCAGCTCTTTCTTGACTAAACATATATATATATTCTACATCAAAATATCGCTGGATTAATAAATAAATGTGACTCTTTGATGATTTACCTTGATGAACTTTTAGACAGAAATGTAAATGTAGATATAATAAGCATTACAGAACATTTCATGATGGATGGTTATGAGACTTATTTAGATATCCCTAACTACGCCCTAGCTGCGTCATTTAGCCGAAGTAACATTAAAAGAGGGGGAGCGTGTATTATAGTTAAAAAAGGACATGAGTGGAGAGAACTGCCTGAAATAAAGGGATTAACTATTCCCGGTATATGTGATTTTTGTGCTATAGAACTTACACGATATAATATTATAATTGTATGTGTTTATAGAGTTCCTAAATTAGATAAAAAGAAATAGTATTTGAATATATTTTTAAATAGATTAGAAAATATTTTGCAATTAGTAAATAAAAAAACTTTTAATCATTTTATAATAGCTGGTGACTTTAATATCGACATATTAAAACAAAACAATGTAACGCAGGAATTTGAATGCCACTTATTGAATTATAACTTACATCTAGCCGTAAAAGAACTTACTAGGCTGTTAAGTAAAACATGCATTGACAATAAGCTCATAGTTACAAAAAAAAACATGTAAGATTGAAGTGTTGAAGTGTGGCTTATCTGATCATACCGCGCAATTACTGAAATTTCCCGTTCAAAAGATGTGTGCTTTAAAACATTGGCGAAAACTTACACGTGATTTTAGCGCAGAAAACATACTGAAATTTCAAAATTGCACTTTGACTTTTTCTGAAATGTATAACGAACAGGATCCTTGTAGAGCTTATAACTGTTTCTTAAATGATTTTAAACTATACTATAATTTATGTTTGCCGTACAATGTTGTAACTATCCGCATTGAAAGAAAGCCTAAATGGATTTCGCGAGCATTAAAAACATGCAGTAAAAAAAAGAGACTACTTTTATAGAATTTGAGACAAACACCATCTGAAACAAATAAAATCATGTACAAGAGCTACACAAAACTGTTTAAAAAAATAATTAAGCATACAAAACGTGCACAAAATAATTATAAAATTATAACTTTGGATAATCGTACAAAAACTACATGGCAGATAATTAATCAGTCGAGAATCAATATTACCGGCGATTCTATAACACAAATTAAATTAAATAATAAAATGATAACTGAACCTAAGGACATAGCGAATACTTTTAATAGGTATTTCATTGATAAAATTAATCCAATTTCAAGTACATGTAATAATGTAACATCAAGAATTTCAAATATAACAACATCTATTTTTATGGCTCCTAGCATACCAACTGACATTCAAAAAATTATATATGTATTAAAAAATAGAAATAGTATAGGTAATGATGACATTTCTACAAAGATAATAAAATCTGTATGTTTATTAATTTGTGGACATTTAAGCTATCTAATTAATTTTAGTATTAGTGAAGGTGTCTTTCCAGACGGATTAAAAACATCAATAAAATTGTCAAACCATTGTTTAAAAAGGGGAATAAAGATCAATTAGAAAATTATAGACCAATAGCGCTTACACCATTTTTTTCAAAAATGTACGATAAATATACTGGCGGCGGCCTACACTATGCCTTCCGGTACGTGGTCGCCACTCGAGAACCTTTCTTCCCCATCGGTTATCAGTTCTGCGAGCGATGTGGCCTGCCCATTGCCACTTCAACTTGCTAATTTTGAGAGCTATGTCGGTGACCTTAGTTCTCCTACGGATCTCCTCATTTCGGATCTTATCACGCAGGGAAACCCCAAGCATAGCCCTCTCCATTGCTCGTTGAGCGACTTCAAGCTTGTTAATGAAGCCCACAGTAAGGGACCACGTCTCAGTGCCATAAGTCATCACTGGCAACACACACTGGTTGAAAACCTTGGTTTTCAGGCTCTGAGGTATTGGGGACGAAAAGATGGATCGAAGCTTCCCGAACGCTGCCCATCCGAGCTAGATTCTTCGTGCGACCTCCTTGTTGAAGTTGGACCTACCTAATTGGACAGTCTGTCCCAGGTAGACGTACTCGTCTACAACTTCGAGTGTATCGTTTCCAACAATTACCGGTATAGGTGGAACATGGACATTGGACATGATTTTCGTCTTATCCATATTCATCTTAAGACCAACCTGTTGGGAAACTCTACTGAGGTCGTTGAGCATGGTGCCGATATCCTCGAGCGACTCCGCCATTATAACTATATCATCGGCAAAACAAAGGTTAGTGATGTATTCGCCATTAATGTTGATGCCAGATTTTGAAAACATCCTCCAATGCGTTAGTGAACAGTTTCGGAGAGATGACGTCTCCCTGTCTCACACCTCTCTGCAATGGAATTTGTTCCGTACTCTGGTCCTGTAATCGGACTGACATAGTGGCCTTGCTGTATAAATACTTCAACGCTTCGATATACCTATAGTCAATTTGGCATCGCTGCAAGGACTGTAGTATGGCCCACTTCTCGATAGAATCGAAGGCTTTCTCGTAATCCACAAACGCTAGACACAGTGGCTGATTATACTCTTCGGTCTTCTGTATAATCACAATATACTGCTACGCAAACTTGAGTGTTATGGAATTAGAGGTAACATTTTAGATTTAATTAAATCCTATATAAGCAATAGAAAACAAATAACAAACATTTGTAGAGTCGACTTAATAACTAAAAGAGTAGAGACATATCATTCTGATGCTAAAACCGTTGCATATGGCGTGCCACAAGGTAGTGTTTTAGGACCCCTCTTATTTATACTCTACATAAACGATTTGCCAACTGTAACGAACCACCCTATGTGTCTTTTTGCAGACGATAGTACTTTATCAATTACGAGTAAAACCTGCCCTTTGCTTTATGAAAATGATGTAAATGATTCTTTGGCATCAGTTGTAACTTGGCTTGACAACAATAATCTTAAGATTAACTTCAAACAAAAAACTCAAAATATGCATTTCAGTCAAAGGTGTGATAAAGACAACTTAACAGTAACCTACCGAAATAACCTGTTATGTGAAGTTAATTCTACAAAGTTTTTAGGAGTAATTATAGACAAAAAGTTAAATTGGAAGGCGCATATAGTAGAATTATGCAAAAAATTAAGTAGCTCTGCATACGCTTTATATAAACTAGCACCAATAAAATTCAAAATTTAAAAATTCAAAATTCAAAAATTATTTATTCAGTTTAGGCATCATAGACACTCTTATGAACGTCAAAATTTTTAAATGATTCTAGCGTTGTCTTCGGAAAAGAACCACCGCCGAGAAGAAGCAGCAAGAAACTCGTGGGGCATTATTTTTTCAAGTCTTTGTACATTGAGGTTACATATGAGTAGTATTAAAATAACAAATTTATTCAATAGTTGGCTATTAGGCAGAAGTGGAAAGCTTCCAGGCATCTTTGTCTTCTAAGTAGTGACTCAATTTATAATAGGCTTTTTTCATTAGTATATTTTTGACACGTAACTTGAATTTCCCTTCAGTGAGCTCAGTAATGTCTTTCGGGATTTTATTATAGAAACGTACACAATTTCCTAAGAAGGACTTATTTTTAGTTTTCGTGAGTCTAAATTTAGATACAGCTATCCTATCCTTATTTCTAGTATTAATATTATGCATATCACTATTTAGTCTAAACTTCTTTATATTTTTACGAACGTACATTATATTTTCTAGGATATACAAAGATGGAAGAGTTAATATATTAATTTCTTTGAACATTTGTCTTAAGGATTCGCGGGGACCCATTTCGTAGATGGCTCGAACTGCCCGCTTTTGCAATATAAAAACTGTCTCTATGTCCGCCGCTGACCCCCACAGCAGGATACCATATGACATTATGCTGTGGAAGTAAGCAAAGTAGACCAGTCGAGCAGTAGCTATATCTGTCAATTGCCTAATTTTATGAACCGCATATGCAGCTGAGCTCAGTCTTCCAGATAGTGCATCAATATGAGGACCCCATTGTAATTTAGAGTCTATGCTAATACCTAGAAAGACTATTGCCTTGTCAATTTTCAATTTATTTCCGTCGAGTAATACGTTTGGCTCTATATGTCTTACATTAGGCATGGAAAATTTTAAACATTTCGTTTTCTTTGCGTTGAGAAGCAGGTTGTTTGCGGCGAACCAATTTGAAACAATAGTTAACGCGTTGTTGACTTGAACTAGTTCTCTATCTTTCCTATCTACTATAAAAATCAGAGAAGTATCATCCGCAAAAAGAACTATGTCAGCATGGCCCTCAACCATATGTGGTAAGTGATTGATATATGCTAAGAATAAGAACGGACCCAAGATCGACCCCTGTGGAACCCCCATTCTGACCAAAGATCCAGAAGATGTCACGCCATTAATGCCAACTTTTTGCTGCCTATCAGATAAATATGATTCTACAAGATTCAGAGCAGCTCCACGAATTCCATAGTGGTGTAGCTTATAAATTAGAGTGCGGTGCTCTACACAGTCGAAAGCTTTGGAGAGATCACAAAATACGCCAATGGCATCCTGTGAGCTCTCCAAAGCCTCCAGCACATGCTTGACTAACTGGACTCCTGCATCTGTTGTTGATCTGCTTTTCGTGAAACCGAACTGATTTTCGTGTAAAATCCTATGTTCATTAAAATGAGACAAGAGTTGTTGAAGCATTATCTTTTCGAATATTTTGCTCAAAGCCGGAAGCACAGAGACCGGTCTATAATTTGAGGGGTCAGCCTTACTACCTGATTTAAAAATAGGTGTGATTTTACTCATTTTCATTAGGTCAGGAAACGTACCTCTATCAATACATAAATTAAATATGATCATCAAATGTGGCGCTATAACTTCTATTATTGACTCTAGCATTTTTACGGATAATCCCCATAAATCCTCTGTTGCTTTAACGTTTAAACTTTTAAATGTTTTTATTATTTCAAAAGTAGATATATGTCGGAACCTAAACTCAGGAATTTGGAGCGGGAAGTTGTTTTTCAGAAAGCCCACTGCAACACAAGGGCAAGAATCAAGAGATTTGGTGACTTCTAGTGGTATGTTAGAAAATAAATTTTCAAATGAATTCGCAACATGACTTGGGTCTGAAACTTTTTGGTTATCTATTTCTAGCACATATTCTGAATTAAAAGATTTACTTTTGCCGGTCTCTGTATTAATAGTTTTCCAAACTGTTTTAATTTTGTCATTAGATTTTCGAATTTTATCCCTTATAAACAAAGCTTTTGCGCGTTTGCATACTGACTTAAAAACTTTTGAGTAATTTCTTACGTAATCATGAAAATCTTTACTAGAAGTTAAACATTTTTTGTGATATAACTCAAACATTATGTCTCTACTTTTTCGAATACCTCTAGTTGACCAGTCACCAAATTGTAACCTACCGTTGAGCTGCAGTTTTTTCTTCGGACAGATTTCATTAAATTCTGTACGTACTAATGAAAATAATGTACTATAAATGTCATGTGGATCTTCAGAAGTGAATTCCACCAGACTAAGTTTCAACTCTATGTTTTGTTTAAGCTTTTCTAGTTTACCTTTTGTTAGCGGCCTATGTTCGATAATGGTATTTTTCTTAGTTCTCCCGATTTCGAATTTGATAGCGAGGCCATTGTGGTCTGATCTAACTCCCACCATTACTGATTATTCTGTAGTCTTACAGTTTGAAAAAATATTTTCAATGCAGGTGGATGAAGAGTCGGTTACTCTAGTTGGCTCACTGAACAAAAAAATCAAATTAAAAGATTTAAACAAAGAGATAAGATTAGTTTTATCAGTTGAATCTACCAAAATATCAATATTGAAGTCACCGCATACAATGATTGATTTATTGCTTTTAGTTAATCTCTTGAGTACACATTCCATTATGGACATAAAATTACAGAAATTAGATGCTGGTGGCCGATATACACACAATAATATATGACTTTCCAGTTCTGCACAAGCAATTTCGCAGACACGTTCAACAGAAAAACCTACTATGTCAGACCGTTCCTTAAATTTTATGTTTCTTTTACAAAGAATAATACACCCTCCCCCTTCAGCAGATATTCTGTTGAACGCACTGGCTACCTCAAAATGTGTAACATTAAATAGCATTTTATCTGGTTTTAGCCACGTTTCTGTAAAGCCTAATACATCAAATCTATGTTTATCTAATAAAAGTTCAATGTCTAATATTTTGCCAGAGAAGCGGTTAATATTTTGATAAAATAGCGATAAGATGTCAGCACACTTCTCTGTTGTCTTGTTTAAAAGTTTAAACAATTAATAGCTACATTATTACTATTATTAGTACATGTACTAAAAACTACAACATTGTCACTACTCTTTGTTATATTTCCTATAACTGCCTCAATATTCAAAGCTACCAAAGTATCAATTAGCTGTCTGGATTTTTTAGGACAGTACATGCTGTCCCATGTCAACTTAAAATTACAAATAAACTTATTGCAGTCAAAAAATAAAAGTTTGTCACTATGACGACATGTCAAGTTATACATTAATGTGTTGAGTGAGTGTATGCGCAAGTTCTCTTTTTCAGACAATAAATCTGAATAAGGGAAGGCACATAACATTATTTTACATGCCTTAAGTTCTAACAAAGTGGTTATTCTAGTAATAACCTCTTTTCTATCAATACCTAAACTATGACCTAAGAAGACAACAACTATTGATTTATTATCTATTTTTGAGTATATTGTTTTTTCAATCTGAGCATAGATTGCTCCCGGCATACAATAGTTCTCCACAGCACACTACACTGAGTTACTTAATAATGAACCAAAGCCTACACCTATTTTGTCTGAAAATACCATGATTTTATGCGGTTGAACTGGATTAGAGCTGACATACTGCTCTCCGCCTGGGACCGTGTCTGTGATCAATGTTGGTCTGTTTTGATTTGACAGAGATGTTGAGAGGGCGCTAGTACAGTCTGGTTGTGGTTGAATGTGGCAGCTCGAGTGACTATTCTCAAGAGCCTCCACACACTCCACGTTCAAAGCCACCAGGCCCGTTAGTTCAATTGCAGTCTTGTAATGCTCACTTAGTTGAACTTGAGCTGTCTTGTAGCTAGTAAATACGTCCTGCAAGATCTTTTCTTTATGGAGCAGCTCAGAGCGGAGTTCCAGTGTGTCATTATCATATAACTGTCGAGTTATTTCCAATTCTTCCAAACAATTCTGAATTCTTTCCTCTAGTAACAATTTTTCTTTGATTAATTGAACATTTTTGACAAAATAGCTTTGTTTTTTTAATAACTTTTGACATCTTTTGATAGTTTTCTTAACTTTAATATATTTCTTTATTTTATTTCGGCTTTTAAAAAGTGGGCTTTTACAAACAGATTTATCTCCGGTAAGATCAATGGTTACAATATCTGAAGAGCACTCCAACTTGTTTCCGGCTAGCTCATCAAAAAGGTTCAAGGTGCTGGTGGTCTGTTCATTACACTTATCTGTGTGTAGCTGTGATATTACCTTATGGGCCTTATTTAATTCAAATTCTAGGTTGATTATACGACTTAAGGCTTGTTCATGAGTCTCACCACACTCCTTGAAGGATATTACAAAATTTTGGAGTTGTTCGCATTGATCTTGTGAGTCCAAGTATTTAGAAGTCAGCCAGTTCACCTTTTAGTTCAGTGTTTTTTTGTGATGATCTTTTGCACTTCGATTTCACTGTCTTCTCTTTCTTGTAGTAGTTGTTCACTAAGGTCTTTATAGACTTTTAGTTGTTTTAGGGCAGCACTCAGTTTATCCTCCAATAGTAAATACAGATGCCTTACTCACAGCATATCACGATAATTCTGCGGTATGGTGTTATATTTTGGGGTCATTCGACTGACGCAGATGTAGCTTTTAAGGCACAAAATCGCTGCAATAGCTATGTTTGGACTGCCAACTACCGACAGCTGCACACAATACTTTCGCAAGCATAACATTTTAACACTTCCAGTTTGTATATTCTAGAGGTAGCTTTGTTAGTGCGAAAAAATCCGCAACTATTTCTAAAAGTATCAGATATTGTCAAGCGAACTAGGCGCAATAACGATAGATTGTATCTACCTTACTCTAAGACCAAATTAATGAGCAAAAGTGTTTCATGCATGGCACCTTTAGTAAGATACCAAATCATATAATAGAAACCAACAATAGTATAATGTTTAAAAATACATTGAAAAAAATGTCAATAGATAAATGCTATTATAATGTAAACCATTTCTTAAATGACAAATTCAGTTGACTTTATTTGTACCATCTTCCATTGTATCCATTTCTATTATTGTTCTTGATATGACATTTGTTATACATGCATGTTTATACTGTTTTATATTGTTCTTAGTACTTGACATGTTTCATATTGACTTTAATTGATTTTGATTATTATTGACATTCATTTATTTTTTATTGTTTAATAACATTATGATCGTATATGCATGAACGATGTCCTCTTTAATTAATTTACCAATCAAAATGCAAACCATCTCTCAAGTTTGCACGCCTTCCCTGGCAAAACATGTGATACAAAACCAAAAACCGCTCCATCTTAAGAATGTATATCAACCATGTATCTGGCAATATCTTTATCGATATTTTGAGGAAAATATATCGATTTAACGGTCAAATTTTCAGAGAATTAGCTCAATAATAGGAAATAGTATTATAAACAAAATGGACATAACTAAATGTATTATAATTCTTATAAAAACGAAGGTATTTTAATATAATAATTTTTTAGGCAATACTTGAAAAGATCAAAAACAAAAAGTTCATATTTTTGCGAACAAATATATAAGTTACTACAGCAGCTTAGGTACTATAGAAACTATATTATTAAAAATCATTGTATAAATTTCAGGCAAACCAGTATTTGTTCGATTGCGATAGTAGAAAACTCTGCCTTTGAAATTTATTTTCGCCAACTATTTCATTAAAGTCAAAAGTCCAAGTCATTTAAATCTCTAAAATCTCGCCAAGAACCAAATTTTCGCCAGACGGGCGTAAAAATACCCCAATAGATGCTGTGGGGTACCGGCTTAGAATAGTACCCTCCCAACTCTACCCGTGGGTGCGTAAAAATCTGCTAAGGGATAACAATCGGAAGGTGGTCAGCAGCACCTTCCCAGTATTAAAACCCCAAAACTGCGCTCGCCAACCCGCCTGCCAAGAGTGGCGAGTATTGGCAAAATCCCCCCAATGACGGACACATTAGGAACCAGGCCCCCAGTCCCCGGCAGCCCCGTTATTCCTGGCTACGGTAGCGGCCACGGTAACGGTGGGGCAGGGGGTGCTAAGAATCCCCGGCAGACGCCCGGCTACCACCCCCAACGACGACGACTGGCCCTGGTGACACACAACATACGCACAATGAGGACATACGAGAAGATATATGAGCTGGAAGAAGAAATGTGTAAGTTACACTGGGACATTGTGGGGTTATCTGAAGTCCGTAGAGCGGGTGAGGACACGATAACCCTAAAATCAGGTAACCTACTCTACTACCGGGAGGGCGACCAACAGTCCCAAGGTGGTGTCGGTTTTCTCGTCCACAAGTCCCTTACTAACAACATAGTTAAGATCGATAGCGTTTCCAATAGGGTCGTATACCTAATACTCAGAGTATCCAAACGATATTCGCTGAAGGTCATTCAGGTATACGCACCGACGAAGTCACACCCGGATGATGAGGTGGAGGATATGTATGAAGACATTAGTCGGGCCATACATACCTCTGAAACGCACTTTCTAGTTGTTATGGGGGACTTCAACGCGAAGTTGGGTAAGAGAAGCGAGGATGAGTTGAAAGTGGGGCAATTTGGATATGGACAACGGAACCGTAGGGGACAGAGGTTGGCCGACTTCCTGGAGAAAGAGGGACTCTTTATGATGAACTCTTTCTTTCAGAAGCCACCTCACAGGAAATGAACCTGGCTGAGTCCCGATTGTTCCACGAGAAATGAGATTGACTTCATTATGACCACCAAAAGGCAAACATTCACTGATGTCTCCGTGATCAACAGGGTTAAAACCGGTAGTGATCACCGAATGGTAAGAGGCACGGTGAATATTAATGTCAAACTGGAGAGGTCTCGTCTGATGAAGTCTACGCTCCGACCCACTCGTGCTCGTATTCAAGACCCCGGGAGCTTTCAACTTGAGCTATCCAATCGCTTCGATTGCCTTGAGAACATCGCTTCAGTGGACGAGATCAATAACAGGTTAGTAGAAACTGTCCAAACAGTGGGTTCCAAGTACTTTAAACCCCACCGTACAGATAGGCCACAGAAACTCTCCAACGATACCCTCAACCTCATGGCTGAACGACGCTCATTGAAACTACAGTCTTCGGATGATGCTGAAGCATATAGGCTGCTCAATAGACGAATATGGAAGTCCTTGCGACACGCAATCCGGATCTTTAATACAAATCGTATTAAAGAGACGATAGAGCGGAAAAAAGGCTCCAAAGTGTTTGCAAGAGACATGTCTATTGGGCAAAGCCAGTTGACGAAGCTGAAGAGAGAAGACGGCAGTGTAGCGTCGACCAAAGCAGAAGTATTAGGAGAGGTAGAGAGTTTCTACGGACAGCTATACACCTCGGTCGCTAAACCTGTTAGCAGCTCGGCCAAAGACCCAAGAGCCAAGCTGACCCGACATTATACCGAAGATATCCCGGACATCAGCCTGTACGAGATTAGAATGGCCTTGAAACAGCTTAAGAACAACAAGGCGCCTGGTGACGACGGTATCACATCTGAGCTTCTGAAAGCGGGTGGAACACCGGTACTTAAAGTCCTTCAGAAGCTCTTTAATACCGTCTTACTCGAAGGTTCAACGCCAGAAGCATGGAACAAAAGCGTGGTGGTGCTGTTCTTCAAGAAAGGTGACAACACTTTACTTAAAAATTACAGACCATCTCGCTTTTGAGCCATGTTTATAAGCTGTTTTCGAAGGTCATAACGAACCGTCTCAGTCGCAGGTTTGATGAATTCCAGCCTCCGGAACAAGCCGGTTTCCGAAAAGGCTATAGTACCATAGACCACATCCACACTCTACGGCAAGTTATACAGAAGACCGAAGAGTATAACTTGCCTCTTTGTTTAGCGTTTGTGGACTATGAGAAAGCCTTTGATTCGATCGAGACGTGGGCAGTGCTTGAGTCTCTCCAGCGGTGCCGTATTGACTATTGGTATATTGAGGTGCTGAAGTGTTTGTACAAAAACGCCTACATGTCAGTCCGAGTACAGGAGCAGAGTTCGAAGGCATTTCCATTGCAAAGAGGCGTGAGACAGGGAGACGTTATATCTCCGAAACTGTTCACCACTACATTGGAAGACGCCTTCAAGCTTCTGGAATGGCAAGGACTTGGCATTAATATTAACGGCGAATACATCACTCACCTTCGATTTGCCGACGATATTGTAGTCATGGCAGAATCCATGGAAGACCAAACTCGAGGCGACTGTAACAGCGAGCATGGCAATTTGACAAAGGTGAGTGTCACCTAGTGCGAAATGTGCTTATAGGTTTACACATTTTGGTCCAGCGAGAGAAATGGATATCGGCCTGTGCAATAGTATTTTAGTGTATCCAATGTCTGAACAAGCCAGGATTTTGTACAAACTAGCACAACTAGCATTACCTACTAGATATTAAGAACCTTCTTTGTATGATTTTACAGGGATTTTACTGCTTATAGGTTTACACATTTTGGTCCAGCGAGAGAAATGGATATCGGCCTGTGCAATAGTATTTTAGTGTATCCAATGTCTGAACAAGCCAGGATTTTGTACAAACTAGCACAACTAGCATTACCTACTAGATATTAAGAACCTTCTTTGTATGATTTTACAGGGCGGTGTGGTCGCTCAGCGACAAAGCCCTTCAAATAAATGAAAAAAAAAAAAAAAAAAAAAAGATATCAAGTTGAAATCTGTATGAAATACTGAGGTTTACGGCATCTTTTAGCTGTGAAAAAAACAAACTTGTAAGTCAACGCAATCCAAAGATATGTTTGTCGTGATTTTCGAATGTTTCACAAAGGAATCAAAACCTATAGGGTATTTCCCTTTGACCTGAAATCATGAAATTAGGCAATAAGCAGTCTTACAGCACCTATAAAAGAAAAGAAAAACCGTGTGTAGTGCTACGGGGATTACTCACGTAATACTTGTTGGATAGGCCCGACTATAGTTTCGACCACATCCGGTGGGCTTTTTCAAAAGTATTCGTATCGTAAACGATTGACGAATACCGTCTTCACAAACTGTGAGTTATCTGTGTCACAGGTGCCCTAGATACACGATAGTTTGTACTGTTTCACGTGAACGACACGTTACGTTACACTTATTATTCGTGCTAGGGCCACAGATCTAGGCGATAATACCCCGGTGTTGCTAGCCTAAATACAGCCACATTTCGCACTAGGTGACACTCACCTTTGTCAAATTGCCATGCTCGCTGTTACAGTCGCCTCGAAACCCCATTTTTTTATTTTCCGCTTCCCCCATCACGAAGCTGTCACATTTGACATTGACCGCTAGCGACGAACTCGTTCTGCGTATGATGTAACGGACCACAATGCAAATAGATATACCTATTTGTTTCTTCGGTGAATGTCCAGTTTCATATTGAAATAATGGTTTTGGGTTCAACTACGTATTTTATTGGTGACCTGCCTGCTCGTTTGCCAGCAGTTAGATAATAATGATGATGATAATGATTTAGAAATTAGACTAGGGGCCAACACCCACCTCTTGAAGCAGTCATGCTTCAACCTTACCATTAAAACTGATACCACCACGTCAATAGAGCAAGCTTATAATAATAATGGATTACGATAGACGTTTTGATGACGTAGTATCAAATATTTCACGCAATTCGCGTAATTTTTCATGACTGTCTAACACTAAATTTCATTGTTCCAATTGAAGATTCGTACTCCCATATCTTAAAGTAGTCATATTGAAACGTTACCATTAAATTTGGTTGACAGTTTCGTGTCGGTGGGAGTACGATAGTAAGTATGATTATTCTAAGCTTATTACAAAACGCTCCTGATTTATGATAGTTTCGTAACCGGTGGGAGTAGGCCCACAGATCAGATCAGAACCCGGATAAATCCGTTCATAATTACGTCTAAAACTGTGAACTAGTTTTTTAATAAAACATTTTTTTGAATATGCAGATAACAGGTATGTTTATAGATAAATAACAATTTTGTTATCTTTGTTTATATAATGTCCCTTGTAAAAAATAGGAAAGGTACACACGTATACAACAAACCCTAACATAATAAAAACTTTTCATTAAATACCTACTTACTTCCCTGGTAGATACGTATACAAATTATACTTGATATGGTAACATTGACTATCAAAAAGCTCGAAGGCCTCCATCGAGTTTCCCAACGGGTAGGTCTTAAGATGAACATGGATAAGACGAAAATTATGTCTAATTCCCATGTTGTACCTACCCCAATATCAGTTGGGAACTCAGTTCTCGAAGTTGTTGACGAGTACATCTACCTGGGACAGACAGTCAAACTAGGCATGTCCAACTTTGAGAAAGAGGTCAATCGTCGAATCCAACTCGGCTAGGCAGCGTTCCGGAAACTTCGCGAAGTCTTCTCGTCAAAAATACCTCAGTGCCTCAAGACAAGAGTCTTCGACCAATGTGTGTTACCAGTGATGACTTATGGCACTGAAACGTGGTCTCTTACTTTGGGCCTCATAGACAGGCTCAAAGACGCACAACGAGCTATGGAGAGGGCTATGCTCGGGGTTTCTCCACGTGATCGAATCAGAAATGAGGAGATTCGTAGAAGAACGAAAGTCACCGACATAGCCCAGAAGATTAGCCAGTTGAAGTGGCAGTGGGCAGGGCACATAGCACGCAGAACAGATGGCCGATGGGGCCGAAAGGTTCTGGAGTGGAGACCACGGACCGGCAAGCACAGCGTAGGTCGTCCACCGACACAGTGGACAGACGACTTGATGAAGGTCGCAGGACGACGTTGGATGCAGGCCGCTTCTAACCGGTCCTTTTGGAAAATCATGGGGGAGGCCTATGTTCAGCAGTGGACGTCCTACGGCTGAGATGATGATGATGGAATACACCATAAACCAAACACTAAACAAAACACTAGGAAAGTCTAGCTAGTGCTTCAAGTGCTTGATTTACTGAATCATAGATAAATACTTAATATTAGGACTGAATTTAATTGTATATAATTAAGTATGCACTTTGGTAATAATAACTACAGTATACGAGGATGCTACGAAACGAACATATATTTAATATTATTTATTTAATAGCATTCTTGTATAGTCTAATTAATAGATCAGTCATCAGGTCGTGTCTGTACATCCTACTAACTATCATATCCTATAATGTTAAAATTTATGAGTATGGCAGTATGTATGTTTGTTACTCATTCACGGTACAACAGCTGGCCTAATTTTGATGAAATTTTTTAACCTCCATACCAAATTTCCTGCGGTTACACCTGCATGGTAATTGATGATTAAAAACTTCTTTCTACGTGTTAATCCAGCGCCTCTTCTACCTCCACACTAAATATCTTCAAAATTAGCCCAGCTGTTGTACCGTGAGTGTGGAGGTAGAAGAGGCGCTGGATTAACACGTAGAAGTTTTTTAATCATCAATTACCATGCAGGTGTAACCGCGGGAAATGTGGTATGGAGGTAGAAAAAATACCTGCCTTACGTCTACTCGCCCAGACACAGGATATCCTTATTATTCACCTAGGCGAGACATTATTACGACCTACAAATCAGTTCCAGGTGCCAAATTACTTTGTCTACCGTTTGAGGTCTCTTCCCAGGCCAGGCAGTTCGCTTCCGTGACAAGAGACGAGCTGCATTTTAGGGATTAAAATTGACAATATTTGTAACTGGAAAAATCATATTAATAATATTTGTTTAGAACTCATTAGACAAGTGGTATCAAATGAAGCCGCGCTCCATGCTTATCATGGCTACGTTGGTTCAGTTTTGCAGTATGGTCTCATTATCTGGGGCAACTCTGTGGGTACTGATAGAGTCTTCCGAGCACAAAAGAAGTGCATTCGTGCCATTTGTGGCATTCAATATTTAGCACCATGTAGACCTTTATTTAAAAGATTGAAATTGTTAACTCTCCCATGCCTGTACATAAAGCAGTTACCACTTTTAGTCAAAACAAATTCTGATCCTTTCAATAATCATCAAGAGATGCGTCAACGTCAACTTAGATCGAAAGTGACCAATCGTATATGTATATCAAACTGTAAGCTGTCCTATAGAACAAATGTACATCAAGAGATACGTCTACGTCAACTTAGATCGAAAGTGAACAATCGTATATGTATATCAAACTGTAAGCTGTCCTATAGAACAAATGTACATCAAGAGATCCGTCTACGTCAACTTAGATCGAAAGTGACCAATCGTATATGTATATCAAACTGTAAGCTGTCCTATAGAACAAATGTACATCAAGAGATCCGTCTACGTCAACTTAGATCGAAAGTGAACAATCGTATATGTATATCAAACTGTAAGCTGTCCTATAGATCAAATGTACATCAAGAGATCCGTCTACGTCAACTTAGATCGAAAGTGACCAATCGTATATGTATATCAAACTGTAAGCTGTCCTATAGAACAAATGTACATCAAGAGATCCGTCTACGTCAACTTAGATCGAAAGTGACCAATCGTATATGTATATCAAACTGTAAGCTGTCCTATAGAACAAATGTACATCAAGAGATCCGTCTACGTCAACTTAGATCGAAAGTGAACAATCGTATATGTATATCAAACTGTAAGCTGTCCTATAGAACAAATGTACATCAAGAGATCCGTCTACGTCAACTTAGATCGAAAGTGAACAATCGTATATGTATATCAAACTGTAAGCTGTCCTATAGAACAAATGTACATTTCATGGCCGTTAACATCTTTAATAATCATCAAGAGATGCGTCTACGTCAACTTAGATCGAAAGTGACCAATCGTATATGTATATCAAACTGTAAGCTGTCCTATAGAACAAATGTACATCAAGAGATCCGTCTACGTCAACTTAGATCGAAAGTGACCAATCGTATATGTATATCAAACTGTAAGCTGTCCTATAGAACAAATGTACATCAAGAGATCCGTCTACGTCAACTTAGATCGAAAGTGAACAATCGTATATGTATATCAAACTGTAAGCTGTCCTATAGAACAAATGTACATCAAGAGATGCGTCTACGTCAACTTAGATCGAAAGTGAACAATCGTATATGTATATCAAACTGTAAGCTGTCCTATAGAACAAATGTACATCAAGAGATGCGTCTACGTCAACTTAGATCGAAAGTGAACAATCGTATATGTATATCAAACTGTAAGCTGTCCTATAGAACAAATGTACATCAAGAGATCCGTCTACGTCAACTTAGATCGAAAGTGACCAATCGTATATGTATATCAAACTGTAAGCTGTCCTATAGAACAAATGTACATCAAGAGATCCGTCTACGTCAACTTAGATCGAAAGTGAACAATCGTATATGTATATCAAACTGTAAGCTGTCCTATAGAACAAATGTACATCAAGAGATCCGTCTACGTCAACTTAGATCGAAAGTGACCAATCGTATATGTATATCAAACTGTAAGCTGTCCTATAGAACAAATGTACATCAAGAGATCCGTCTACGTCAACTTAGATCGAAAGTGACCAATCGTATATGTATATCAAACTGTAAGCTGTCCTATAGAACAAATGTACATTTCATGGCCGTTAACATCTTTAATAATCATCAAGAGATGCGTCTACGTCAACTTAGATCGAAAGTGACCAATCGTATATGTATATCAAACTGTAAGCTGTCCTATAGAACAAATGTACATCAAGAGATCCGTCTACGTCAACTTAGATCGAAAGTGACCAATCGTATATGTATATCAAACTGTAAGCTGTCCTATAGAACAAATGTACATCAAGAGATCCGTCTACGTCAACTTAGATCGAAAGTGAACAATCGTATATGTATATCAAACTGTAAGCTGTCCTATAGAACAAATGTACATCAAGAGATGCGTCTACGTCAACTTAGATCGAAAGTGAACAATCGTATATGTATATCAAACTGTAAGCTGTCCTATAGAACAAATGTACATCAAGAGATGCGTCTACGTCAACTTAGATCGAAAGTGACCAATCGTATATGTATATCAAACTGTAAGCTGTCCTATAGAACAAATGTACATCAAGAGATCCGTCTACGTCAACTTAGATCGAAAGTGACCAATCGTATATGTATATCAAACTGTAAGCTGTCCTATAGAACAAATGTACATCAAGAGATCCGTCTACGTCAACTTAGATCGAAAGTGAACAATCGTATATGTATATCAAACTGTAAGCTGTCCTATAGAACAAATGTACATCAAGAGATCCGTCTACGTCAACTTAGATCGAAAGTGACCAATCGTATATGTATATCAAACTGTAAGCTGTCCTATAGAACAAATGTACATCAAGAGATCCGTCTACGTCAACTTAGATCGAAAGTGAACAATCGTATATGTATATCAAACTGTAAGCTGTCCTATAGAACAAATGTACATCAAGAGATCCGTCTACGTCAACTTAGATCGAAAGTGAACAATCGTATATGTATATCAAACTGTAAGCTGTCCTATAGAACAAATGTACATCAAGAGATGCGTCTACGTCAACTTAGATCGAAAGTGAACAATCGTATATGTATATCAAACTGTAAGCTGTCCTATAGAACAAATGTACATTTCATGGCCGTTAACATCTTTAATAATCATCAAGAGATGCGTCTACGTCAACTTAGATCGAAAGTGACCAATCGTATATGTATATCAAACTGTAAGCTGTCCTATAGAACAAATGTACATCAAGAGATCCGTCTACGTCAACTTAGATCGAAAGTGAACAATCGTATATGTATATCAAACTGTAAGCTGTCCTATAGAACAAATGTACATCAAGAGATCCGTCTACGTCAACTTAGATCGAAAGTGAACAATCGTATATGTATATCAAACTGTAAGCTGTCCTATAGAACAAATGTACATCAAGAGATCCGTCTACGTCAACTTAGATCGAAAGTGAACAATCGTATATGTATATCAAACTGTAAGCTGTCCTATAGAACAAATGTACATCAAGAGATCCGTCTACGTCAACTTAGATCGAAAGTGAACAATCGTATATGTATATCAAACTGTAAGCTGTCCTATAGAACAAATGTACATCAAGAGATCCGTCTACGTCAACTTAGATCGAAAGTGAACAATCGTATATGTATATCAAACTGTAAGCTGTCCTATAGAACAAATGTACATCAAGAGATCCGTCTACGTCAACTTAGATCGAAAGTGAACAATCGTATATGTATATCAAACTGTAAGCTGTCCTATAGAACAAATGTACATCAAGAGATCCGTCTACGTCAACTTAGATCGAAAGTGAACAATCGTATATGTATATCAAACTGTAAGCTGTCCTATAGAACAAATGTACATCAAGAGATGCGTCTACGTCAACTTAGATCGAAAGTGAACAATCGTATATGTATATCAAACTGTAAGCTGTCCTATAGAACAAATGTACATCAAGAGATCCGTCTACGTCAACTTAGATCGAAAGTGAACAATCGTATATGTATATCAAACTGTAAGCTGTCCTATAGATCAAATGTACATCAAGAGATCCGTCTACGTCAACTTAGATCGAAAGTGAACAATCGTATATGTATATCAAACTGTAAGCTGTCCTATAGAACAAATGTACATCAAGAGATGCGTCTACGTCAACTTAGATCGAAAGTGAACAATCGTATATGTATATCAAACTGTAAGCTGTCCTATAGAACAAATGTACATCAAGAGATCCGTCTACGTCAACTTAGATCGAAAGTGAACAATCGTATATGTATATCAAACTGTAAGCTGTCCTATAGAACAAATGTACATCAAGAGATGCGTCTACGTCAACTTAGATCGAAAGTGAACAATCGTATATGTATATCAAACTGTAAGCTGTCCTATAGAACAAATGTACATCAAGAGATCCGTCTACGTCAACTTAGATCGAAAGTGAACAATCGTATATGTATATCAAACTGTAAGCTGTCCTATAGAACAAATGTACATCAAGAGATCCGTCTACGTCAACTTAGATCGAAAGTGAACAATCGTATATGTATATCAAACTGTAAGCTGTCCTATAGAACAAATGTACATCAAGAGATCCGTCTACGTCAACTTAGATCGAAAGTGAACAATCGTATATGTATATCAAACTGTAAGCTGTCCTATAGAACAAATGTACATTTCATGGCCGTTAACATCTTTAATAATCATCAAGAGATGCGTCTACGTCAACTTAGATCGAAAGTGACCAATCGTATATGTATATCAAACTGTAAGCTGTCCTATAGAACAAATGTACATCAAGAGATCCGTCTACGTCAACTTAGATCGAAAGTGACCAATCGTATATGTATATCAAACTGTAAGCTGTCCTATAGAACAAATGTACATCAAGAGATCCGTCTACGTCAACTTAGATCGAAAGTGAACAATCGTATATGTATATCAAACTGTAAGCTGTCCTATAGAACAAATGTACATCAAGAGATCCGTCTACGTCAACTTAGATCGAAAGTGACCAATCGTATATGTATATCAAACTGTAAGCTGTCCTATAGAACAAATGTACATCAAGAGATCCGTCTACGTCAACTTAGATCGAAAGTGAACAATCGTATATGTATATCAAACTGTAAGCTGTCCTATAGAACAAATGTACATCAAGAGATCCGTCTACGTCAACTTAGATCGAAAGTGAACAATCGTATATGTATATCAAACTGTAAGCTGTCCTATAGAACAAATGTACATCAAGAGATGCGTCTACGTCAACTTAGATCGAAAGTGAACAATCGTATATGTATATCAAACTGTAAGCTGTCCTATAGAACAAATGTACATCAAGAGATCCGTCTACGTCAACTTAGATCGAAAGTGAACAATCGTATATGTATATCAAACTGTAAGCTGTCCTATAGAACAAATGTACATCAAGAGATGCGTCTACGTCAACTTAGATCGAAAGTGAACAATCGTATATGTATATCAAACTGTAAGCTGTCCTATAGAACAAATGTACATTTCATGGCCGTTAACATCTTTAATAATCATCAAGAGATGCGTCTACGTCAACTTAGATCGAAAGTGACCAATCGTATATGTATATCAAACTGTAAGCTGTCCTATAGAACAAATGTACATCAAGAGATCCGTCTACGTCAACTTAGATCGAAAGTGAACAATCGTATATGTATATCAAACTGTAAGCTGTCCTATAGAACAAATGTACATCAAGAGATCCGTCTACGTCAACTTAGATCGAAAGTGAACAATCGTATATGTATATCAAACTGTAAGCTGTCCTATAGAACAAATGTACATCAAGAGATGCGTCTACGTCAACTTAGATCGAAAGTGAACAATCGTATATGTATATCAAACTGTAAGCTGTCCTATAGAACAAATGTACATCAAGAGATCCGTCTACGTCAACTTAGATCGAAAGTGAACAATCGTATATGTATATCAAACTGTAAGCTGTCCTATAGAACAAATGTACATCAAGAGATGCATCTACGTCAACTTAGATCGAAAGTGAACAATCGTATATGTATATCAAACTGTAAGCTGTCCTATAGAACAAATGTACATCAAGAGATCCGTCTACGTCAACTTAGATCGAAAGTGAACAATCGTATATGTATATCAAACTGTAAGCTGTCCTATAGAACAAATGTACATCAAGAGATCCGTCTACGTCAACTTAGATCGAAAGTGAACAATCGTATATGTATATCAAACTGTAAGCTGTCCTATAGAACAAATGTACATCAAGAGATCCGTCTACGTCAACTTAGATCGAAAGTGAACAATCGTATATGTATATCAAACTGTAAGCTGTCCTATAGAACAAATGTACATTTCATGGCCGTTAACATCTTTAATAATCATCAAGAGATGCGTCTACGTCAACTTAGATCGAAAGTGACCAATCGTATATGTATATCAAACTGTAAGCTGTCCTATAGAACAAATGTACATCAAGAGATCCGTCTACGTCAACTTAGATCGAAAGTGACCAATCGTATATGTATATCAAACTGTAAGCTGTCCTATAGAACAAATGTACATCAAGAGATCCGTCTACGTCAACTTAGATCGAAAGTGAACAATCGTATATGTATATCAAACTGTAAGCTGTCCTATAGAACAAATGTACATCAAGAGATCCGTCTACGTCAACTTAGATCGAAAGTGACCAATCGTATATGTATATCAAACTGTAAGCTGTCCTATAGAACAAATGTACATCAAGAGATCCGTCTACGTCAACTTAGATCGAAAGTGAACAATCGTATATGTATATCAAACTGTAAGCTGTCCTATAGAACAAATGTACATCAAGAGATCCGTCTACGTCAACTTAGATCGAAAGTGAACAATCGTATATGTATATCAAACTGTAAGCTGTCCTATAGAACAAATGTACATCAAGAGATGCGTCTACGTCAACTTAGATCGAAAGTGAACAATCGTATATGTATATCAAACTGTAAGCTGTCCTATAGAACAAATGTACATCAAGAGATCCGTCTACGTCAACTTAGATCGAAAGTGAACAATCGTATATGTATATCAAACTGTAAGCTGTCCTATAGAACAAATGTACATCAAGAGATGCGTCTACGTCAACTTAGATCGAAAGTGAACAATCGTATATGTATATCAAACTGTAAGCTGTCCTATAGAACAAATGTACATTTCATGGCCGTTAACATCTTTAATAATCATCAAGAGATGCGTCTACGTCAACTTAGATCGAAAGTGACCAATCGTATATGTATATCAAACTGTAAGCTGTCCTATAGAACAAATGTACATCAAGAGATCCGTCTACGTCAACTTAGATCGAAAGTGAACAATCGTATATGTATATCAAACTGTAAGCTGTCCTATAGAACAAATGTACATCAAGAGATCCGTCTACGTCAACTTAGATCGAAAGTGAACAATCGTATATGTATATCAAACTGTAAGCTGTCCTATAGAACAAATGTACATTTCATGGCCGTTAACATCTTTAATAATCATCAAGAGATGCGTCTACGTCAACTTAGATCGAAAGTGACCAATCGTATATGTATATCAAACTGTAAGCTGTCCTATAGAACAAATGTACATCAAGAGATCCGTCTACGTCAACTTAGATCGAAAGTGAACAATCGTATATGTATATCAAACTGTAAGCTGTCCTATAGAACAAATGTACATCAAGAGATCCGTCTACGTCAACTTAGATCGAAAGTGAACAATCGTATATGTATATCAAACTGTAAGCTGTCCTATAGAACAAATGTACATCAAGAGATCCGTCTACGTCAACTTAGATCGAAAGTGAACAATCGTATATGTATATCAAACTGTAAGCTGTCCTATAGAACAAATGTACATCAAGAGATGCGTCTACGTCAACTTAGATCGAAAGTGAACAATCGTATATGTATATCAAACTGTAAGCTGTCCTATAGAACAAATGTACATCAAGAGATGCGTCTACGTCAACTTAGATCGAAAGTGAACAATCGTATATGTATATCAAACTGTAAGCTGTCCTATAGAACAAATGTACATCAAGAGATCCGTCTACGTCAACTTAGATCGAAAGTGAACAATCGTATATGTATATCAAACTGTAAGCTGTCCTAGAGAACAAATGTACATCAAGAGATGCGTCTACGTCAACTTAGATCGAAAGTGAACAATCGTATATGTATATCAAACTGTAAGCTGTCCTATAGAACAAATGTACATTTCATGGCCGTTAACATCTTTAATAATCATCAAGAGATGCGTCTACGTCAACTTAGATCGAAAGTGACCAATCGTATATGTATATCAAACTGTAAGCTGTCCTATAGAACAAATGTACATCAAGAGATCCGTCTACGTCAACTTAGATCGAAAGTGAACAATCGTATATGTATATCAAACTGTAAGCTGTCCTATAGAACAAATGTACATCAAGAGATGCGTCTACGTCAACTTAGATCGAAAGTGAACAATCGTATATGTATATCAAACTGTAAGCTGTCCTATAGAACAAATGTACATCAAGAGATCCGTCTACGTCAACTTAGATCGAAAGTGAACAATCGTATATGTATATCAAACTGTAAGCTGTCCTAGAGAACAAATGTACATCAAGAGATGCGTCTACGTCAACTTAGATCGAAAGTGAACAATCGTATATGTATATCAAACTGTAAGCTGTCCTATAGAACAAATGTACATTTCATGGCCGTTAACATCTTTAATAATCATCAAGAGATGCGTCTACGTCAACTTAGATCGAAAGTGACCAATCGTATATGTATATCAAACTGTAAGCTGTCCTATAGAACAAATGTACATCAAGAGATCCGTCTACGTCAACTTAGATCGAAAGTGAACAATCGTATATGTATATCAAACTGTAAGCTGTCCTATAGAACAAATGTACATCAAGAGATCCGTCTACGTCAACTTAGATCGAAAGTGAACAATCGTATATGTATATCAAACTGTAAGCTGTCCTATAGAACAAATGTACATCAAGAGATCCGTCTACGTCAACTTAGATCGAAAGTGAACAATCGTATATGTATATCAAACTGTAAGCTGTCCTATAGAACAAATGTACATCAAGAGATCCGTCTACGTCAACTTAGATCGAAAGTGAACAATCGTATATGTATATCAAACTGTAAGCTGTCCTATAGAACAAATGTACATCAAGAGATCCGTCTACGTCAACTTAGATCGAAAGTGAACAATCGTATATGTATATCAAACTGTAAGCTGTCCTATAGAACAAATGTACATCAAGAGATCCGTCTACGTCAACTTAGATCGAAAGTGAACAATCGTATATGTATATCAAACTGTAAGCTGTCCTATAGAACAAATGTACATCAAGAGATGCGTCTACGTCAACTTAGATCGAAAGTGAACAATCGTATATGTATATCAAACTGTAAGCTGTCCTATAGAACAAATGTACATCAAGAGATCCGTCTACGTCAACTTAGATCGAAAGTGAACAATCGTATATGTATATCAAACTGTAAGCTGTCCTATAGAACAAATGTACATCAAGAGATGCGTCTACGTCAACTTAGATCGAAAGTGAACAATCGTATATGTATATCAAACTGTAAGCTGTCCTATAGAACAAATGTACATTTCATGGCCGTTAACATCTTTAATAATCATCAAGAGATGCGTTTACGTCAACTTAGATCGAAAGTGACCAATCGTATATGTATATCAAACTGTAAGCTGTCCTATAGAACAAATGTACATCAAGAGATCCGTCTACGTCAACTTAGATCGAAAGTGAACAATCGTATATGTATATCAAACTGTAAGCTGTCCTATAGAACAAATGTACATCAAGAGATGCGTCTACGTCAACTTAGATCGAAAGTGAACAATCGTATATGTATATCAAACTGTAAGCTGTCCTATAGAACAAATGTACATCAAGAGATGCGTCTACGTCAACTTAGATCGAAAGTGAACAATCGTATATGTATATCAAACTGTAAGCTGTCCTATAGAACAAATGTACATCAAGAGATGCGTCTACGTCAACTTAGATCGAAAGTGAACAATCGTATATGTATATCAAACTGTAAGCTGTCCTATAGAACAAATGTACATTTCATGGCCGTTAACATCTTTAATAATCATCAAGAGATGCGTCTACGTCAACTTAGATCGAAAGTGACCAATCGTATATGTATATCAAACTGTAAGCTGTCCTATAGAACAAATGTACATCAAGAGATCCGTCTACGTCAACTTAGATCGAAAGTGAACAATCGTATATGTATATCAAACTGTAAGCTGTCCTATAGAACAAATGTACATCAAGAGATGCGTCTACGTCAACTTAGATCGAAAGTGACCAATCGTATATGTATATCAAACTGTAAGCTGTCCTATAGAACAAATGTACATTTCATGGCCGTTAACATCTTTAATAATCATCAAGAGATGCGTTTACGTCAACTTAGATCGAAAGTGACCAATCGTATATGTATATCAAACTGTAAGCTGTCCTATAGAACAAATGTACATCAAGAGATGCGTCTACGTCAACTTAGATCGAAAGTGACCAATCGTATATGTATATCAAACTGTAAGCTGTCCTATAGAACAAATGTACATCAAGAGATGCGTCTACGTCAACTTAGATCGAAAGTGAACAATCGTATATGTATATCAAACTGTAAGCTGTCCTATAGAACAAATGTACATCAAGAGATGCGTCTACGTCAACTTAGATCGAAAGTGAACAATCGTATATGTATATCAAACTGTAAGCTGTCCTATAGAACAAATGTACATCAAGAGATGCGTCTACGTCAACTTAGATCGAAAGTGAACAATCGTATATGTATATCAAACTGTAAGCTGTCCTATAGAACAAATGTACATCAAGAGATGCGTCTACGTCAACTTAGATCGAAAGTGAACAATCGTATATGTATATCAAACTGTAAGCTGTCCTATAGAACAAATGTACATCAAGAGATGCGTCTACGTCAACTTAGATCGAAAGTGAACAATCGTATATGTATATCAAACTGTAAGCTGTCCTATAGAACAAATGTACATTTCATGGCCGTTAACATCTTTAATAATCATCAAGAGATGCGTCTACGTCAACTTAGATCGAAAGTGACCAATCGTATATGTATATCAAACTGTAAGCTGTCCTATAGAACAAATGTACATCAAGAGATCCGTCTACGTCAACTTAGATCGAAAGTGAACAATCGTATATGTATATCAAACTGTAAGCTGTCCTATAGAACAAATGTACATCAAGAGATGCGTCTACGTCAACTTAGATCGAAAGTGAACAATCGTATATGTATATCAAACTGTAAGCTGTCCTATAGAACAAATGTACATTTCATGGCCGTTAACATCTTTAATAATCATCAAGAGATGCGTCTACGTCAACTTAGATCGAAAGTGACCAATCGTATATGTATATCAAACTGTAAGCTGTCCTATAGAACAAATGTACATCAAGAGATCCGTCTACGTCAACTTAGATCGAAAGTGAACAATCGTATATGTATATCAAACTGTAAGCTGTCCTATAGAACAAATGTACATCAAGAGATGCGTCTACGTCAACTTAGATCGAAAGTGACCAATCGTATATGTATATCAAACTGTAAGCTGTCCTATAGAACAAATGTACATCAAGAGATCCGTCTACGTCAACTTAGATCGAAAGTGAACAATCGTATATGTATATCAAACTGTAAGCTGTCCTATAGAACAAATGTACATCAAGAGATGCGTCTACGTCAACTTAGATCGAAAGTGAACAATCGTATATGTATATCAAACTGTAAGCTGTACTATAGAACAAATGTACATTTCATGGCTGTTGACATCTTTAATAATCTTCCAGAAACAATGAAATATTTATGTCTTGACATGTTTAAATTTAAAGTACATAAATGGTTACTATACTGCTTCTATTCTGTTAATGTTTTTTTTAAATTTTAATAAGGTTAAATAAAATTTGATATGTTAACAATGTGGGTAGGTGGCGTAGGGTAGCAATGTAAAGATAATATACGAGTTAGTCACTGCCAACGTCTCGTGTTTGATTGAGCTCCGAAACCTACATGTAATAGTACCTAGATACATAGCAGATTAATTATACAATTAAGGCGCGCTCGTATCCTGATAATGGTAAAAAGCAGAATTTTTAAACATCTAGTGTAACGAAACAGATCGATAATATTGTATGAAAAAAATACTTAGGTTGGAAAAGGAACAGGCAAAGAGTAATAACCGAACAGAATTCACAAATATACTCGTAACTCTCTTTCAGCAGAAAAAAATCCTGAATACTTCCATAAAAATAAACTTTCACGTCCAAACTCTCAGAATTTTCAGCGATAACACTATATTTTTTTTAAAGTAATACTTAGCTAACATATAGTACTAAAGCAATAACCAGCAGTTTTTTCCATAATGTTAGTATATATCGAAAAATATAAAGAAAACGTACAAAATTAACGCATTTCCGCATTACATCGTACAATCTAACAAGCGATTTTCAACCTTACGTAAAGCATCGTAAATTATTTTAAAATTGGGGTTGGACCGCGTCTTAATACGTTAGTGTTGCTTTATTTATTAGACATTTGCATATTTTTATTATATTATATAAATTAAATTAACATGTAAATTATTTGAACATTGAAATAAATGATGAACATTACCTAAATTATATTATAAAATTTGTATGTTATGTTATGTTAGCAAAAACATGTTCGGACGATATGTTACCTACATAACATCGGTAACTGTGTGCTTACCATGTTTTGATGCAAATAAATGTTTATGATTTATGCACGAGGAGTTGGAACTCTTAGAATTCACTGACGCACAGACTCTTGGAGTGCTTATCAAACCGTAAGAAAACATAAGTCTTCACCGGCTACCGGCCCACCATCTCCTAGACCTCGATTTACAGGATCTGAGTCGAGTCTTCGATGGAAATACGCCAACTCTGCTAGCAGCAGACCTCAACGCCGAACACAGGGAGCTCAGCACAGAGCTCGGATCTTAGCGAGATAAAAGTTATACGTGTCGCACAAGTCAAAGTCAAAATCATTTATTCAATTTAGGCATCAAAGAAAGAGAGAAAGAAAGAAAGAAAAATATATTTGTTAATGAAAAACAATATCACATTTTGCCTAAAATATACATAAAATTAATGAATAATTTTCTACACTACACAATTTATTGTTTCACTACAACACAGCCCCAACGCAGCATAAAGCTGATTGCGTTGAAGCAACCAGCGCTGGTCTTCCGTTGGGGCTGGCGGTGACGTCACACACGAGCGCATTTTATAAGAATACAAAACAAAACAAACACAACACTTTAAATACTGAATACAATAACATATTAAAACAAATAGACAAGCAGGGTACGAATGTCCGGATGTACCTACAAAGACTTCGTAATGGAAATAATAAAACTAAAAAATAAATAATAGAAATAACTATCTAGTAACAAGTAAATAGAAATACACAAATTTATTAAAGACGCACTTATGAACGTCAATTTTTCATTATAATGTACTTTAAAGACTACCGCCGCGTTCCAAAATATATAGAGCCTACCGAGAAGAAGCGGCAAGAAACTCGGGGCCATTCTTTTTATATACATGTTTTTACTTAGGTAGGTACTATTGGCGTTTTACCTGAAATAAAACGCTTATTAAACTACTTACCTATTCGAAGCATATAACTACTGAGATAGCTATCTCTTTTCCTTTACCTTTTTTCCCTACGTTTCTAGCGCTATAGCTCTGTCTCGCTTACTCATGACGTCACCAGGTAGGTGGGGAGCTCACCTTGGAGGTGGCGCTCTCCGATCTTGCTCATTGGATGATGACTTTATCACCAGGCAGAAATTACAGTATGCTTCGAATAGGTAAGTAGTTTAATAAGCGTTTTATTTCAGGTAAAACGCCAATATTAAACCACTGGACCTATTCGAAGCATATAACTACTGAGATGTGTCTGTTATCGCCTGGTGACGCTTATGAGGAACGCCAATGTGATAGTGAAATAATGTTATTATGATTGTTTTATTACCTACAACAGAATATTATAGTAATATGTACACATGATTTTTATGCTGATTATGATCAAATCAGGATCAGAAAATATTTATTACTAGGACATGTATGTACAATAATGATCTTCTTATTATCAATATCTACTTGTAATTATATTAATTAATAAAAAAAATACATCTACATATATAATTCCTCTTCCTGACTGGTTTGAAGAAAGTTGTAATGCTGCTACTACTGGAAGTATCCAATACTTGCCGCTTATAAAACTTAATGAAAGTGTTAGAAGACCTCCAATTTCCCCGAGCCATGATATCTTCCATGGGGAATTTATCCAGCCAATTTTTGGAAGCTACAGCTGAACGGACACTTCCAGGAGGGGCATCAATACCTGCCTGACGCATCAATGTTTTAATCCAGCCTGCAATAACCGCCCTTGAGGCGGCGCGAGCTGTACCTCTTGTTGTTATAAACAAGTTTTGACAATTAGCTTCCTCACGTCTTACGGCAAGCAGTGATATAGTCTGTTCAACCCAGTAGACAGGATCAAAATTCTTAATCTCATTATTCTTAAACAAATTGCCAACCTGACTGCCTATAATCAGACGAATCAGTTTTAGACCCGTAGGAAGGCCACAAAGTTATAGAGCTATGTTCCAAAGATTTAACATAACTTTCTTCATCAATCTTAATCAGCGTCAAATCGTGAATACGTCTGCCTGAACAGAGGACTAAAAGAGCAGCAGTTTGACTTGAAAAATATTGTCATGTCTTATCGATCGCTTTCTAAGAAATTCTGCAAAATTATCGATATTCCATATGGGTAGTTTGCAAGAAGTGGGTTTTTTTGTTGAAATAGATTTAAGTACATGCTTCACCAAGACGTGGTTGCTTAAGGTCCCTGAATCATTTACATTACACAAAGTGGAAACCACAGATTTATGCAACATTATGGTACTGTGTGACAGTTTATGTTTTATATGCAGATCAGCTAGAAAACGAGCTAAATCTGATCCTGAAGGGTTCTCATGGTTAATCTTATTTACTTTACACCATGATACCCAACGCTTCCATGCGGGTCTGTACGTTTTGAGGGTGGATGCACGCCAAGAGTCTTTCAAAAGTTGTATTTGAGAATGATCCCAATTATTTAAATTTTGTGACCACCCCCACATCTCCACACTTCCAAAACTAGGTCTTGGACACGATGGGGAGGTAATCCCGTTGTCACATCGACTAGTACTTGACTCAGGTCCCGTATTGTAAATGGTGGGTCCAGTGCCCGAGATTTGAGATCCCCGCGCCAAAATACTCTCTCCCAGCGTGGTGCCACGATTAAGTAAATTCTCCCGAGGCTTGGTTGAGGTAACTCAAAACTTTGGGAATTAGAAACGGGGGAGGAAACACCCATGCTAGATTGAAAATCCATGGAATTGTAAAGGCATCGTGGGCTACAGCTTCGTGGTCGTTCTGATCTTTGGATACGTAATGGGGGACTACGTGGGCATTGCTGGAGGCAAACAGATCCACCAATGGGGTTCCCCACTTTCTGAATATTGTCTTTGTAAACTGGGGCAACAGATGCCATTCGGGAGTGTGACGAAACCGAGACAGATGGTCTGCGTGGTTGTTGTACCTCCCCGGAATGTGGTACACATTGATATGAATCTGATTCTGATCTAACAGACGAAATATGTCGTAGGTTATGTCCATCAGTCGCGGGGATCTCGTTCCCCCTTCGTGACGCAAGTACGCTACTACTGTGCGATTGTCGCATTGTATAGTGACCGTGGACTGGCTTAAATACAGAGCATGGCTTTGTAAGACTTTTAGAATGCTCAACATTTCTTTTGCGTTGCAGTGAAGATTCTGCTCGCTCAGAGACCAAGTACCCCACAGAGATTGGTTGTTCAACTGAGCACCCCAACCTAAGTCGGACGCGTCTGTTGTTATGAGATGCGTCGCTGGTGAGTGATGTAGAACCGACGGACGATGCAAGTTTCGTATCCACCACCGCAGATCGCTTATTGCATCTACATCCACTGTATGTATAGTGACTGTGTTGACCGGGTCTAGCGTGTTTAGAAACTTTAACAGACCTCGATAATGCAATCTCCCTCGGTTCACAGCAAAACTTGCAAAGTTTAATGCCCCTATTACACTTTGTAATATTTTTAGGTTCGCATTGCCTGAATTGACGATGCTGTAAATCTTGGCTAACAATGAGGGTATTTTTTCTAGTGGTAAACGCTTGTGGTTTAACCAAGGGTCCCACAGAATTCCCAAGTAGACAAGGGACTTTTGTGGCGTTTGAATCGATTTTTCCAAATTGATTTGCCAGCCCAGATATTGCAAAGTCCTTACAAGTAGATTCACGTGGTCTTTTAAAGTGTTTTGATTTTGATGAGCTAGGAGAAAATCGTCTAAAAATACCAGGATCCTCACACCCTTGCTTCTCATTATTTGAGCAATCCAATTCGTTAAACTGGCGAAGGTTTTCGGGGCCGTGCTGAGACCGAATGGGAGGCAAGTCATTTGAAGAAGCTGATTTTTGTAAATCAAGCGCAGAAACCGTCTGTGAGATTCTGCGACCTTTAAATGAAAATAAGCCTGGGAAATGTCCAGCTTGCATAACCAATCCTGGGGCTGAATGAAATCTGGGACCCTGAATACATTTATCAGTCTGAAAGGTTCGGTCAGCACGAATTCGTTTAAGGCTCTCAGATTGAAGATCGGACGCGCTGAGCCATCGCTTTTCGGTAGATAGAAAACTTGGGGTTAGACTCGCAAACTCTAGAATTCCTTGATTCAACATTTTTTTGATGATTATTGTCATTTCCTTTGAAACAGGTGTGTGAAACACTTTGTTTTTTAATCTGGGCATAATCAAAGGAGGTTTTTGGTAAAACGGTATTCGATACCCCTGAATTATTTGAATAAGAAATTCTGGCGCTTACATTTCTTTCCAGCGGTTTACAAACTTCGATAGTTGACCGGCCTTGAAAAACCTCATGTCAATACTTACTTCTGTCATTATGTCCTGAAGGTGAAGACCTTCGTTTGAAACCGCCACGCTTGGGGTTTTGATATCTTTGGTTTTGTTTTGCCCCGCGAGAGCGAAAGGAACCTCTATTCATTATGCCACCACTCCGCTGAGAATGGTTATGATATGCATGCCCGATGCATGTGTTATGTTCCACCGAGTGTCCTTGCGAAGGACAATGTGCATTGTACGTATTGCTACCCTGCGAGGGAGCATTCCATGTGTGGTAGCCTTGCGAAGGCATCCGAGCGTTATGTTTACCCTGCGAGGGTGCTTGAAAATTGGGATATTGTCCCCTTGCGGCACGAATTGGCAATTTTCCAACTTGCGAAGTTGGACCACCAGCCGACTTAGAAACAGGCCAGAAAACCTTTTTGATACCTCCAGCTTTTTCCAGCGCTGTTACTAACAGATCAGAATTGAATAAGTTTATTTCGGTTGGGGGTATTTTCCGTAATGATGTTTTCACTAATGGATCACGCACTGCATTAGTAATACCGTCTCTACGCATTTGGATAGTTTCAGCTCTGTGGCCACAAACCATTTGTAATAGGTCCGCCGAAATCTTGCTAAACTCACCGGAAGTGTAAATATCGTTAATTTTTCTGGTCATAGTTTCGATGTTGGCACCCCCTTGGTCTTTGACAAATGTCATGAACTCGCAAAGTTCACGTTTTAAGGCTTCTTTTTGTTTAATTATTCCAAAAGTTAAGGAAGCATAGGCTTTTTCCGCGTAACCTAGATGTTTTAACGTGTCATAAGACCTAATCTCTTCGTTCGCCTCAAGTTCTACAAACCCCGGATTGTAATTGTATAGTTTTTGAGTTTCTGCATAACGAACTTCACTCCAGTCAGGTTTGTTAAAAAACTGAATATCTTTTAAAATGTTTAAACACCGCTCATCTGTCTTTGGAACTGCCGGTTCCTTAAGTTTGGTTCCTACCTCTAAATTGCGTAAGAAATCGCCACGTTCATTAAGGTCATGCTCAAAGTCATCCTCGGTATATAGGGATAGTGCATCATCTGTATTTATTAAACTATTGTTTTTTGTAACCTGATTGCGCAACTCACGAATCTCACTTGAAAGTTGTTCTATTTTACGTTCAGAGTGGCGTGTATGTTTGCCCCCTCTTTTTTTTGTGATGGCGGCGACGCACACGCTTACGTTTTCTAGCCTTACGGTCAGAGGCACTAGATGATGAACTATTAGTATCCGAGCTACTGTTACTACTGCTACTACTGCTCGTAGAATCGAGACGCCTTCGCTTTTTTGTACGGTAGTCGGTATTCTCATCAGCTTTGGAAGAACCAGGCACACGTTCCTCTTGTGAGGCTCGCGAATTGTTGTCATCCATATCGTAACCTACAATATACGAACCGTTTGACTATTTCAGGGCACAGCACACGTATTTAAAACACTTAGAACAATAATGTCAAAACACTCGAACGGAAAAAACCGTTATATTCAAAGAATATTCACAATACATGCACTAGAAACAAATGATTAAAAATAGATCGCAAGAAAATTGCACGACAATTTAAAAATGGGAAAAATAACGGTCAGTGAATTTTTTTATTTTAAAGATAAAAATAAATTCTCACCTGCTCTTAGCAGCGACCGTCACCGGCAAGGAAAAGAACGCCAATGAGCAAGATCGGAGAGCGCCACCTCCAAGGTGCGCTCCCCACCTACCTGGTGACGTCATGAGTAAGCGAGACAGAGCTATAGCGCTAGAAACGTAGGGAAAAAAGGTAAAGGAAAAGAGATAGCTATCTCAGTAGTTATATGCTTCGAATAGGTCCAGTGGTTTAATACAAATATTAGCTCCAGTGTGTTGCCTTACAAAAGAGAATATAATAATGGTATCAGTAGGGCAAGACACGCTACACTTTGACATCTTAGTACACGAGTAGATAGATCCTGGAGTGATCAGTCCCAAGCTGTTTTATCCTCCAAGTAATCCGAAATTATGTAATAACCTTTTTGACAGAGTTTAATTTTAATAGTTATTTTAAACTTATTAATAGGCAAATCTCGGATAATATTGGGAACTTTATTATAGAATCGTATACATTGTCCCATAAAATAATGACTTATTCTGTGGAGACGTGTTACATGTAGGTACGGATAGCTTGTGCTCATTTCGCGTGTTGATGGAATGAGCATCACTCCTTTTCTCAAAACTGCTAATGTTTTTCTTTACATACATTAGATTTTCATAGATAAACTGAGATACAACAGTTAGAATGTTAAGTCTTTAAACTTCTGTCTAAGGGAAACTCTGGGAGCTAAACTGTTGATCGCTCGTATAGACCTTTTTTGCAGTATAAAAATAGAATTAATATCTGCAGAACATCCCCAGAGCAGTATGTCATAACGCTATGGAAAAACTAAAATAAACTATTCTAGCTGTGTCTACATCAGTTAATAGTCTAATTTTTTTAACAGCATAAGCCGCTGAACTGAGCCTGCTAGACATTTTTTTAATGTGGGGACCCCATTGCAATTTAGCGTCTATAGTAATTCCTAAAAAGACCGTTGACTCCGCAAGGTCCAACCCTGTTCCATTCAATTGTATATTGGATTCTACTTGTCTCACGTTTGGTGTCGAGAACTTTGTACAATTAGTTTTCTTCTCATTGAGGAGAAGATTATTTGTATTGAACCAATTCACAACTTTAGCTAATGCATTGTTAACTTCGTCATAGTTTAATAACTGCCTTTTAATTTTAAATAACAGTGAAGTGTCACCTGCAAACAATACAATCTCTTGATTCTTCTCTACATAATAGGGTAAGTCATTAATATATATTAAAAACAAGAACGGCCCTAGTATTGAACCTTGTGGAACGCCCATTGAGATTATAGAGCCGGGCGATTTTTTACCATTTATGTCAACCCTTTGAATTCTGTCGTTTAAATATGAAGTCAAAAGGTTGAGAGCCATGTTCCTAATACCGTAGTGTTGTAATTTCCTGACAAGTATATCATGTCGGACGCAGTCAAATGCCTTAGATAAGTCACATAAAACACCTAAGGCATCCTGAGAGTTCTCCCAGGCATCAAACACATCTTTTATAAGTTCTATACCTGCGTCTATAGTAGAGCGATTCCTTGTAAACCCAAATTGATTTTTATGGAAAAGAGAGAGAGAAGATCTGAGAGTCGATTGAGATTGGTAAGCGGCCAAACGTTAATCGAAACAGAGGATGGTTCTTACCACATACACGGAAACCTTGCCTTCGAGGAGCTCAGTTTGATACATTATATAGATGTTTGAAATACTCCACTTCTGGCAAGCTGTCACTCTGCCACCCATAAAATGTAATATTTGTAGTACCTAAAAGAAACATTGTAAACATCTATATAAAAAGAATGACCCCGAGTTTCTTGCCGCTTCTTCTCGGTGGGCTCTATATATTTTGGAACGCGGCGGTAGAGTCTTTAAAGTACCTACTTTATAAAGAAAAGTTGACGATCATAAGTGCGTCTTTAATGCCTAAATTAAATAGTAAATGATTTTGACTTTGACGCAAAGGATGTGTAAATACTGTAAATAATGTGTAAGTAGGTACTGTAATAGTGGTGCAACTAATTGGGAAAAGTCTTCAAATGTCAAAAGCGTTGTATTTGTGCCATGTGTGTGTTGGAAAAAGCTGAAAGCTGTCTCATATCCTTTAATCCATCAAAGGTCATAGATTTCATTGTTATAATATAACGACGAAACTAAAAATTTTAACTATGCCTTCACTATACATATACGAAATATGTCTCTTTATTCGACTCAATCCTAAACTATTTGAAATTGTTTCCAGTAGGCCTACCACAAGCCCCTTATAGCAGGACAGTACAGCGTTTTATTGAGCTGTCCTTCAAATTCGTACTATGGCGGACTCTAGCAGGCCAGCCAACTATTGCCCACGTGATCTAGCCGGCCAGCAAAGGGCGGCCTGCAATTGACCTGCTGTAAGCGTACCATGACGTGTTTTTTGACTTTAGATATCCATCAAAGTAACCTGCATATCTGTCACATAAAGCAGGCGAGCTAAAGCACACAAACTGTCAGAGACAATAATTTAGGGTCCTTCTTAGCCCTAGCAGTTCAAACGCATGTCAGTCAAATGAAGTTCATGGTATGATTTTTGGCAGGTCAATTTGAGATCCTTTTATTGAACTGCTCGGAACTTGACAAATAATCTGAAAGTTTATGGTAGGCCTGCTGGTCTCGAAACCGAACTGCCATTTACAAGTGAAAACGAGTCTTTATGGAAATAGTGTGTTCACTATGCCACCTAAAATTTGTAATAACATCCCCAAACCAATAAAAGAAACAAGTGAATGAACATGTTAAGGTAAATTATTTTATTTTTTAATCGACAATGCATTTTATTCCATTAACAAACAAATTCTAATATTATGATTGTGTTGTGTAAACCTGTTTGACTGAATTTCATACTGTTTTTTTCTTATTTTTTTAATTTTTATTGTATATCCGGCCGTAAATGACGTGATCCTCATTTTAATTGATTTATTTTAATGTTCTTTAATATAATTTGACAACTTTATTATTTGTATGCCAAAATGGCTGATCACGGCTTGTACTATTTAATTTTACTACATGAATTTTGAACCCGTGTATCACAAATAAAATATTTTGAATTATGAAATATACACCAGGGGAGGCTTTGTGGCGAGCCGTCGGTGAGTGGCGACACCGTAGACCCTGATTCTCCCTGGTGCTAAATGAGACCCCTGACCTCCAGCTTGGCGCAAGCGGAGACGCAAGAGCAAGTAACAAAAAGCTCCAAAGGTGGAAGTGTTAAAGGGCATAACGCCGGTAGTAGCGTTCTAGTAAATCAGCACCACCTCTCGACACCCTTTAGCCATCCACACCAACGTTGTCCATTTGCTTTTCTCACCATTGAGGGTGGCTCTTATGGGGGGCAGGCTTATATTATTTTATTATCTACCGGCATTTACAGCGTCACCGGACGGGTGGCAAGCACAGATGGCACTCAGCCAGATGCGGGCGCAGAGGGCACACCGCCTAAGGCGAGCGTTGATGACGCTTCGATGGAGAGGGGAGTCTGAGAGAATCGCCCCGAAACATGAGTGTACCGTTGAAAGTGGGCCTTATGAATTTTCACTCTATGACTATTCGGAGAGAATCTAACCACGACCACTGTGCGCATCGCCTTTTATATTCTCGTCTCGTCAATGTTGCAGATGACGGTAGCCTTCAACTACAATAATTTTAATAGATAATAGATTAAAAGAACAGATTTAATAGACGTTCGGTAAACACGTCTTGGATGTAAGTAGGTACTGTAATAGTGGTGCAACTAATTGGGAAAAGTCTTCAAATGTCAAAAGCGTTGTATTTGTGCCATGTGTGTGTTGGAAAAAGCTGTAAGCTGTCTCATATCCTTTAATCCATCAAGTTCATAGATTTCATTGTTATAATATAACGACGAAACTAAAAATTTTAACTATGCCTTCACTATACATATACGAAATATGTCTCTTTATTCGACTCAATCCTAAACTATTTGAAATTGTTTCCAGTAGGCCTACCACAAGCCCCTTATAGCAGGACAGTACAGCGTTTTATTGAGCTGTCCTTCAAATTCGTACTATGGCGGACTCTAGCAGGCCAGCCAACTATTGCCCACGTGATCTAGCCGGCCAGCAAAGGGCGGCCTGCAATTGACCTGCTGTAAGCGTGCCATGACGTGTTTTTTGACTTTAGATATCCATCAAAGTAACCTGCATATCTGTCACATAAAGCAGGCGAGCTAAAGCACACAAACTGTCAGAGACAATAATTTAGGGTCCTTCTTAGCCCTAGCAGTTCAAACGCATGTCAGTCAAATGAAGTTCATGGTATGATTTTTGGCAGGTCATATTGAGATCCTTTTATTGAACTGCTCGGAACTTGACAAATAATCTGAAAGTTTATGGTAGGCCTGCTGGTCTCGAAACCGAACTGCCATTTACAAGTGAAAACGAGTCTTTATGGAAATAGTGTGTTCACTATGCCACCTAAAATTTGTAATAACATCCCCAAACCAATAAAAGAAACAAGTGAATGAACATGTTAAGGTAAATTATTTTATTTTTTAATCGACAATGCATTTTATTCCATTAACAAACAAATTCTAATATTATGATTGTGTTGTGTAAACCTGTTTGACTGAATTTCATACTGTTTTTTTCTTATTTTTTTAATTTTTATTGTATATCCGGCCGTAAATGACGTGATCCTCATTTTAATTGATTTATTTTAATCTTCTTTAATATAATTTGACAACTTTATTATTTGTATGCCAAAATGGCTGATCACGGCTTGTACTATTTAATTTTACTACATGAATTTTGAACCCGTGTATCACAAATAAAATATTTTGAATTATGAAATATACACCAGGGGAGGCTTTGTGGCGAGCCGTCGGTGAGTGGCGACACCGTAGACCCTGATTCTCCCTGGTGCTAAATGAGACCCCTGACCACCAGCTTGGCGCAAGCGGAGACGCAAGAGCAAGTAACAAAAAGCTCCAAAGGTGGAAGTGTTAAAGGGCATAACGCCGGTAGTAGCGTTCTAGTAAATCAGCACCACCTCTCGACACCCTTTAGCCATCCACACCAACGTTGTCCATTTGCTTTTCTCACCATTGAGGGTGGCTCTTATGGGGGGCAGGCTTATATTATTTTATTATCTACCGGCATTTACAGCGTCACCGGACGGGTGGCAAGCACAGATGGCACTCAGCCAGATGCGGGCGCAGAGGGCACACCGCCTAAGGCGAGCGTTGATGACGCTTCGATGGAGAGGGGAGTCTGAGAGAATCGCCCCGAAACATGAGTGTACCGTTGAAAGTGGGCCTTATGAATTTTCACTCTATGACTATTCGGAGAGAATCTAACCACGACCACTGTGCGCATCGCCTTTTATATTCTCGTCTCGTCAATGTTGCAGATGACGGTAGCCTTCAACTACAATAATTTTAATAGATAATAGATTAAAAGAACAGATTTAATAGACGTTCGGTAAACACGTCTTGGATGCATAGATATAATATTTAATTTGTATTTCATTTGAATGAAACCAGCAAACATTATTTCTTATAATTTATTTCCAGTATTCCAAAATAATTTACACCATCGAAATAGTTTATAACTATCCTAGAAAACATGCAAATTGTTTCATACATATGGGTTTTTACATGCTGAAGTATTCATAAAGTTTGTTATTATATAATTATATATAAAATACTAGACAATTAGAATTTTTGCATATTTTATATAGAACATACTATTAACATATATTATTTTAATATAGGACCTACAATACTTACCTACTTTCCAGCTGTTGGAAAGAAATTGAATTGGAATTAGAATTGGAATTGCACTGTTATATACGGATATAGACCCACCTTCATGGATGATTTGCAATGCTGACTAAGAGTTATGATGACAAACGGTTTGCCCCTTATTAAATTAATTACTGATTGCAATGAGTTAAAGCTAGAAAACCTCAATCGATGATCGACCCTATGAAGATAGGCAAGGTCATTAGTTATTTCGGTTGCAAACAAATGTTGATAAAATTAAAAAAAAATAATGGCGGCCTTATGTCACTTTTTAACCGACTTCAAAAAAAGTAGGTTTCTCAATTCGACCGCATTTTTTTATCATGTATGTTCGCGGATAACTTCGTCGTTTACGGACCGACTTTGATGATTTCTTTGTTTGGTTATTTGATCTATTTTTGTTTAGGAGAGGAAACTTATTTCCATTTAAATTTCATGAAATTCGATAAGTTCCATGTTCTTCCACCTGTTCCATTCGTTTTTGATTAACACTCCAATAACTGAAAAGTGTTTCGCCTCTTTTGATGATTTGATGACATCATCATTGACGGTGAATGGCCATCGATCCCGTAAGTAGCAAGGGTCACTAAAAAGTGTGACAAAAAACACCAACATTTGATTGCAACTGAGATACATAATAACCCTGCGGGAATTATGTTAGGCGTGTAACAAAAGTAAAACATCGTTTCACTTCTGTCTTTTGTATGGTACCTGATAGAGACAAAAGAACGCGATTAAATATGTTTAACGTGAAGTTAGCACGGCTCGTGCAAGGTTAAAGCGAGACGGATATATTTTCGAAGTGACTATCGAACCGAAAATACTAATTTGATTGAAACATTTGTAGACATTTTTGATGTTATTTCGACGGTTTACGACCAGAAGCACGAGTGAAAGGTTCCGAAACCGGCCGATATTAACTACCGTGGAAATAAAAACCGTCAGCTTCATCTACAGAATAAAACATCAAATACACATGATTTCTGAAGCACTTAATCTGAAGAAATAAATAAATTAAATTATGAAGACAAACATTACATATCCTCGATTTGTTTGAATATATACAAATTGGTCATGACATAAATAGTAAGTGCCGTGATTGTGAAATATTAATGGTGCGTCAACGATTATATAGTACTAGCTAGTATCCGGTGGAGGGGGCATCGCCAGTGGCGTTGTTCACTTCACTTTGATTGCGACTGTTGACTGTGTTGGACTTAAAAGTGTTTGGAACTTACATAATTTCGGATTTCAAAATAACTATAATAATTATGGTATTTACGCTTTGCTTTTTTAACAAATGCATATCACTTCTGGTTCTCGTAAATATTACAAAATATGCATACGAAAAATATAATATTTGATAAATATTTATTAATTTTAATAATCAATGTATGTTTAGACCTAAAGTTAGAAATGTAAATATTTGTATTAGTATGTAGTTAAATTAGCGCCATCTAATGTTTCGTACTTCGTTTGGTAAGTGATCTATACAAAATTAAAGAAGTGGCAGACGCAACTCGATAGATGGCGCTGACCCTCCTTATAACATGCAAGCGTTGTGATCCGAAGTTGTAGTTCTAACGAACTTGTATTGAAATAAATAACTTTAGACTAAGGCCGATTTGGTGATTCATTTCGGAGTTTAGAAGGGTTCTGTACAATGTAATTGGTTGAAACCGTTTCAATTATATAATTTTTTTTTATTTTTTTATTTTAACAATTAAGTATTCAATATATAATTTAAGCCATTTTTAATATTATCATAGAACGATGTAATTAAGAAATACATATTTCGTTGCGTGTACAATTACTAATATGCCCAAATTGCACTTCTTCCGTACTTCTCAACTAGAATGCTCATCTGCATTAAGTTGAACAGTGGGTAAAACCAACGACAATTGGCACTACTAAACTAAGATTCTCTAAACTATGGTAGTTCTTATTCTGTTTGCAATAAAATCCACATTCGTGTAACACAATGGCAGTTCTTAAAAAAATATACTATATAGTTGTGGGTAGTTTTAAATCAGCAGGTCTAGACAAAAGATGTTTCTGTTAACGTTAACGCCAAACGACAACTCCATAATGTATGGCGTTGACATTACCTGTGGAAAAGTCACGTGACGTCGCGCTAAGTTCGTAGACACATTTTAGTCTGTAGCGTGTGCGGAAACACGCCTGTTTGAATTTTGTCTAGGCCTGCAGATCAAAGCACGAAGTTACATAGCGACTAAATTTTCTCTAAACATACCCACTTTTGAACAGAAATGGTAAATTTGGGAGCCGTCTTTTGCAAGCGTTATACGAACTTAGACTTTAAAATGAGCAGAATAAAAACTATTTTAGTTTGGTGTTCTGAAAAATTGAATTACTACCATTGCCGAATTTTTTTCCCCGTGATCAGAATAAGAACTATTATAACTAAGTAAAAATAGATTTTAGTTCGCTACAAACGCGGTCAAATTAACTCGACGCATCGCTGGAATGCAGGTCCCCGCCCGCTTCCCCCCGCATTCCTTTTTCTCGCCCGGCAAGTGTCAGTACGGCCAGTACGGTAGCCATACAACCAATGTGTGTTTTTCCTATTTTTATGCTCAATATTAATAACGGTGTAACGAGCCGACACGCAGTGCATTCCACGCATTCCGATGGGCCGGCGCACAGCGACACGATGACGCATGGCCGCACGCACACAAGCACACCGCGCCCACCCGCGCCGCGCCCACCCACGACGCACGTCGACTCGCCACGGAGCTATATAAGCCACTCGCGACAGTACACTCTAGCGACAAAACAGGCATTCCGGTCAGCGCGCTCGAGTGGGACGGACGTGCGCTCAAGTGCTCCCCGAGAATATTCCGATCGGCCTAAAAGTGCTTGCGCTTTTAGTGCCGGTTACCTGTATCGTTTCGATTGAAGAGGATTCAGTGTTGGACTTCGCTAATAGTGGATTTTCTGTGTGCAGATTCGACGTCAAGCCACCGCTTCGTGTACCGTTCGGCGCACGGAGGCGTTCGGCTCGGCTCGGCTCGCGTCGCAGAAGAAGCGCGCTCTTGTAAGAGCGCTTCGACACATCAATCGCCTATTGTTCATTGTCTAATCAAAACCGCTCTTCTCAGAGCGAACTCTAGTTTCGATTTTTAATTTTTCAATTTTAAATTTCCAAGTCGAGTCAAACAAATCCACGCTTCACGTGGTCTTCTGGACGATCCTTGCGGTGTTAACGCCACCCAGTTGGGCGCGGACCCGGTGCGTCAAGCCTTTCCCTCCTGAGCGTGGGAGGGAACGGCTAAAACCGGACGGGCCTGCCTTCACCGGCTTTGGGGTCTCCCCTCGCCGACGGCAGGTATCTCCTTCCCACCCTACCCTATCCTACTCTCCTATTCTCTGGGCAAGTGTTTGGTTGGAAGCCGGGTTTTACTCGGTCTTCTCTCCTCGCCCCCGGAGCAGCTAGGGCCTCGCGTTTAGGCACACATCCCTCTGCACAATAAGACTGGCAGAGGGCACACAGTAGGGACACCTAGGCACTCACTCTCCCGCCTGTACCCGGCGGGAGTGGCATTCACCCCTCACTCGCATCTCGAGTATTCCCCTCGAGATGTCACTACTCTCTCCCTCCCCCGCTCTGAGCCTCCCGCAAGGCGCTTCGCCTCAGGCGTTCGTCTCGTGGGTCTCGAGCTGTTACCCGGAAATGCTTTCCGAGTATCTCCAGTCCAATAGGGACTTTAATGAGAGACCCCGCTTCACGGACTCCCAAATTCCCTCCTCCGGCTCCCTCCCTCCGAGGGGGCCCTTCGGCTCTTCGGCGTTCAAGCCATTAGATAGCCCTCTTTCTCCCGACCCTGCGCCTTATGCGCCCCGCGCACCTCTACCACCCCGCGATCGCTCCCCGGTCCCTCGGACCATGTACGAACGCGCCTACGACTCAGCGTCCAACTCGGAAAATGAGATGGATGTAGAGTTCTCCCGCTCCCGCGCTAACTCTGTTGGCAACATCTCCAACGACGGGTTCACTACCGTTGGAAAGAGAAAGCGCGTCCCCAAAGCCGCCTCAGAGGCCCCCTCCCCGCCACCCAAAGCGGCCTGCACCGCCCCGGGAGCGAAGCCATCAGGCTCTCTCGCTCCCACCTCCCGCGACCCTCTCGCTCACTCCGATGCTCCCGCAAGCATCGCCGCGTCTCAACGCGACGTCTCCTCTCAAGGAGCGTCAGTTAGACGCGAGAAACCGCCGCCGCCTCTGTTCCTTCAGGACAAGGCGAAGTGGGACATGGTCTCACGACTTTTGACGGATCGTAAGATCCAATACACTAGCGCCCGCTCAACCCAACTGGGTATTAAAGTCCAGGTGCCTACCCCAAGCGACCATAGGGCATTAACCAGGATTCTCAAAAACGAGAGTATAAGTTTTCATACCTATGCTCTCGAAGAAGAGAAAGTCCTACGCGTCGTCATACGCGGTGTACCTAAGGAGGTACAAACTGATAGCGTCCTCGCCGACTTGAAGGCGCAAGGCTACCCCGTCCGCGAATGCCACCGGATGTACAGTGGCAAAGATCGCAGGCCCTACGACCTACTATTGGTCATCCTCAATCGCACGCCAGAGGGCAAAGCGATTTTTAATGTCAAAACGGTAGTGAACCTCTCGGGGATCACCGTTCAACCCCCATTCCGAAACCGAGCGCCTGGCCAGTGTCATAACTGCCAATTGTACGGGCATGCCGCCCGATTCTGTTTCGCCCGCCCGAGGTGCGTCAAGTGCCTAGGGGATCACGGGACAGCCCAGTGCTCTCGCACTAGGGACTCATCAGACCCGCCTAGTTGTGTCCTCTGCGGCACACAGGGACATACCGCCAACTACCGCGGTTGCCCTAAGGCACCCCGCGCACCCAGTGGGCCGGCTAGGAGGCCTATTCCCCCTCCTCGCCCGGTCACTACCCGCTCACAAGGGAACGGCCCTAAGCCTAACCTTTCACCCGCACCGCAGGCAACACCTGTTGTACCCGCGCCCGCGCCCGCGCGCAACGCTTGGTCCAAGCCCTTGAGCATGGTACAAGCAAGCGCCCCCCTCACCCCCGCCCACCCGCAGGCCTCTGCCAGCGCGCCGGCTCCTAAGCCCAAACCGCCGCTCTCTAGGCCTCCAATGGCTGGGCTCATGGACGCCCCAGGTCAATCTGACCTGGCGGCCGACATAGCCCTTGTCATGGACTACGCGATGGTCATAGACGTGGACGAAGTACGTGCATTCGCGCACAAACTTCGTACTGCCACAAACGACCAAGACCGCTTGCGAGCCACGCTCACACATGCGGGTTTAATCAGCGCAGTGAGGCGCTACGCCCTCCCCAGCGTTTCTTAGGTATCATCCAATATGGATAGTACACCGAAACGAATTAAGCCCCACTCAGTCACCGTAGCGACTTTCAACGCTGACGGCCTCTCTAGTCAAAAGGACGAAGTTCACGAATTTTGTAAGACCCATCAGGTCGATATCCTATGCGTGCAGGAGACCTTTCTGAAACCAGGTACAGCGAACCCTAGGTTTGCAAATTACCGTTTGGTTCGTAATGATAGAGTGGCCACCCCAAAAGGTGGCACTCTCATCTATTACAAAAGAGCTCTGCACTGTATCCCAATTGTTACTCCACCACTTAGAATACTAGAAGCCTCTGTTTGCTTTCTAGCGATGTCAGGTCATCAACCTGTCATCATAGCCTCATGTTACCTCCCCTCTGGTAAAGAACTATTACAGACAGACTTGGAAGCCCTCTTCTCTCTGGGAAGCTCCGTCCTTCTGATCGGTGACTTCAACAGTAAACATGTCATATGGAACTGTACTAGTAACAATAGTAATGGTAAAATCCTTGAAGGCTTGGTCAGCCACTTAAACTTTGATATTCTCTCCCCTCTGGAGCCCACAAGATATCCCTATGTTGACAACCAACGACCAGACATACTTGACATAGCACTTCTTAAGAACGTCACCCTCCGGTTGCGCTCAATAGAAGTGTTACACGAACTGACTTCAGACCACCGCCCTGTATTGTTGAAATTAGGCCCCGACCCGACGGACATAACCCCTATCACTAGAACGGTAGTGAACTGGAAGCAACTGGGGGAATCCCTCCAAGCTATCAGTTCACCCGCTCTCGATAGAATCCCCGATGACATACAGACAGTAGAAGACGTGTCAATTGCGATCGAGGCTCTCAGTGACCACCTCCGCACCGCAGTAGGTGAATCCTCAAAGCAGGTCCAAGTGGCGGATGGTCGCCGCTTTGAACTGCCCGAGGGTGCGAGGAGGTTACTGACAGCTAAGAACGCCGCCACTAGGGCGTATGACTCGATGCCAACCCCAGAGAACAAAGCCACCATGCGCTATTTACAGCGTGCTGTAAGGAAACGCATGAGTGAGCTGCGTGATCAAAGGTGGGACGACAAACTGTCAGAGATTGAGCCAACTCACCAGGCATACTGGCAGTTGGCTCGAACTCTGAAATCTGACGGACAACAGACAATGCCTCCACTCATTAGGCCACCTCCCCTCTCCATAGCGTTCCTTGACGAAGACAAAGCCGAGTGTTTAGCTGATAGCCTTGAGGCTCAGTGTACTCTAAATGTAGATCACGTCGACCAGAAACACCTCGATTCGGTGGAATCTGAAGTTGAACGTAAAAGCTCTATGTCCATCTCTGACCTCCCACTCCTCCCACCGGTAAAATCATCCGAGGTTGCGTCTCTGATCAAGAGCCTCAAGACCCGTAAATCCCCTGGGGCTGATGGTATCAGCAACAAGGTGATTAAACACTTCTCAGTCCCACTAGTCCATCTCTTAGTTAGCATCTTCAATGCGGCTATGAGCAACTGCTCCTTCCCAGACACTTGGAAGCATGCCATTGTCATTGGTATTCACAAACCAGGCAAACCGGCAGCCGAGCCCTCCAGCTACCGTCCCATAAGTCTCCTCAGCTCTCTGGGGAAGATTTACGAGCGGCTCATTGTGAACCGACTCTGGTCCCACGTTAGGTCCAATAACCTCCTTCCCGATGAGCAATTTGGTTTTAGAGCCAAACACTCTTGCGTCCAACAAGTGCACCGCGTAACGGAGCACATCCTAGGCGGTTTCAATAAGAAACCAAAGCCCCAAGGGACCATAGCTGTCTTCCTCGACGTAGCGAAAGCGTTCGACAAAGTCTGGCACAACGGCTTGATATTCAAGCTGTACCAACTGGGTGTGCCAGACCGTCTTGTACTCATCTTACAAGACTTTCTCAGGGATCGAACGTTTAGCTATCGCACCGAGGGAACGCTCTCCTCCCCGCATCCCATTCACGCAGGTGTCCCTCAGGGCTCTGTACTCTCACCCATTCTCTTCTCGCTGTACACCAGCGACATCCCACGATCTGAACCTAATGTTCAGATCGCTCAGTTTGCGGATGATACTGCAATCTACTCTACTGGCTGGTTCAAGGTCAGGCAGAGATGCGCCATCCAACGAGCCATCACCGTAATCGGTGCATGGTTTCGTAAATGGCGGATTGCAGTAAATCCTAGCAAAAGTGCAGCAGTGTACTTCACTGAGACTCGGCGGAATCTCATGCCGTCACCCATAGTCCTATTCGGCGAACCCATCCCATGGGCAAAATCTGCCAAATACCTGGGCGTCACTCTTGATCGCCAACTCACTTTCGCGAAACACATTCAGATTGTTCGCAATAGGGCGGCCTTCATTATGGGTCGTCTTAATCCCCTCATAGGCAAAAACAGTAAAATGTCTCTTAGAAATAAGACGACTCTTTACAAACTTTGCATCCGCCCAATCATGACTTACGCATCTGTAGCGTTCGCCCATGCTCAGAAACACGACCTCCACAAACTTCAAGTGATTCAAAATCGCTTTATGCGCAGGGCAGTGGGCGCTCCGTGGTACTTGCGGAACGCCGAACTGCACTGCGATTTCACCCTCCCCTCTATTACGCAGTATATGAAAGACTGCTCCCGCCGCCACTTCGACAAAGCTCCCCACCACTCGAATCCCCTCGTGGTCGCAGCGGCGAACTACTCCACTGACATAACCGATCCCCACTTCCTTCCCCCCCGTCGCCGTCCAAGGCATATTTTGGGTGACCCGGACGACCCCATCGCAGCCGTTACTTCGGCAGCTTTAGCGTCGTCCCAAGGGAACCCCGGTAATGGTTGTAGACCCGACCAGGGCTGTGATCCCGATCGCATTGTAGGCTCCGGCCGAGATCTTCTTCGCAGCCCCAGTCGCAGTCGAGGTAATTCACACACACACGATTGTAGTCCCAGCCACGGTGCGGGTGGGAGTATACACCGCGGCCCCGGTCGCGATGTATCCTCCGGCCCAGCAAATGGCTGCGGACGAGGTAACACTGGTTTTCTTTGTAGTCCCAGCCACCATGGCTGTGGGCGAGGTACTTCACTTTCTTATTGTAGCCCCACCCAAAGTACAGTCATGAGTGCACAACGCGACGATCCTGGTCGCGGTGTGGACCCATGTCGCGGAAATGGGGGGAGGCGAGGTTCACAAGGTTATGATTTAGTGGTAAACACAGTCAAACACCGAGCTCGCCGGCGAGCTCGAGGCAAAAGTTATGTCTTGGTTAGATTCTCTCCAAATAGTCGTAGAGTTAAAATTCATAGGGCCCACTTTCAACGGTACACTTATGTACCGGGGCGATTCTCTCCTACTCCCCTCTCTCCTGGCGACGGCCCAAGCCGAGGTCCGTACCCTAGTGGTGCCCTTGAGCAAGTCGCCTACTCCTCTCCTTGCGGCGAAGCGTCTTCAACGCTCGCCTTAGGCGGTGCGCCCTCTGCGCCCGCATCTGGCTGAGTGCCATCTGCGCTCGCCAACCGTCCGGTGACGCTGTAAATGCCGGTAGAGGCAAACAGCATTAGTCCGTTCTAAAAAAAAAAAAAAAAAAAAAAAAAAAAAAAAAAAAAAAAAAAAAAAAAAAAAAATACACTCTAGCCCTCGTCTGCGAGCGCTCGAACTGAAAGGTTGTGCGGACTGGGGTACCGATTCGCACCCTTACCAGTGAGAAGGCAAGCAGACCAAGTCGCTCCCGTGGAGCTTTGCAGCTGCGGCTCGGGGGTTACCGAGCAGCACTCAGGGTTCCGCGGTCCGGTAGGGAAACCACTGTTGCGGCCTGGGGGCTACCGGGCAGCACGGTGGTATTCTAAATAGGGATCCGCGGATCAGCGGGGACGTTGGCGCGGCTCGGGGGTTACCGAGCAGCACGACCCCTCGCCAGATAATAAAACCCCCCGATAGACTAGGACGGACAGCCCCGTCAGAGGGAGCCCTCCCCGCGTTCCGACCGTAACCTCTGTAACCTGGGGTAAAACCCCCTTTATGTATAAAGTACCATTGTAATTAAATAAAGCACACGGCCAAGTGGAAAGTGATCCGTATTTAATTTCACCTCCACCGCTAGGAAGCCTCCGACCATAGCTAGCCGAGCACACCCAATCTCACGCGCAGCCGGCGCGTGGGACCCGTAATGTAAGCATTGCCCTTGCAGGTTCGATCCCCGCAAGCTGCAACATTACATTTGGCGCCTAAGTATCGGTAGTAATTAATTATACAAAATTGATACAATTAATTACATTGAACACATGGACTAACGGACATTACATTTAGACCTCAAAATAACATTCGTTAGGTACAAGCGTTCAAACAATACCCACAGACAAGACTTGAGATTTTAAAATAGTTACACGGAAATATATAAAAATAATAATAATAATAATAATAAAAACCCACAAATAGGTTAAGGTAAACCCGGGAAAATAAATAAAATAAACATAAATAGCTTCGGGATTCGCGGTCAAACCATCAAATAATTTTTTTTTCGGTTATCCGCGTTTTAAATAAATAAATAAAATAAAAATAAAAACATATATGACATTGCCGTTTACCGTTACTGTTTCTTACCATAACCGTTAAATACACAGCGTAGCATTAGATAAATTAGTACTAATGCCATACACTTCGTGGATTTACGAAATTCGGAAACCCGCTCTGGTAGAAGAATCCCAAGCCAGGGGACTCCCAACAGAGGGGAAAACCGTGGAAGAATTACGGAAAAACCTCACCATGTCAGTACGAGAACAAAAACAACAAGAAGAAATGGAAGACGCAGAGAGCTTCTCGCCAGGACCAAGTTCGCGAAAACAAAAAATGCAAGAACATAAAACCAACCCAGGAGATGGTCAAGACGACCAATCAACTTGGGATAGATCGAAGATCATATCCAGCTGGAACATATCATTTGACACGTCAAACGACCCGTTGGAGTTTATAGAGAGGCTAGACGAACTAACGACAGCCAACCATATAAACCCCGACAAATTACTTGACACGCTACCGCGTCTATTAAGGGGGAAAGCGTTAATGTGGCACCGAAACAACCACACGACTTGGAGTACATGGACAGAATTTCTAGAAGAATTTAAATTATATTTTTTTCCAAGAAAATACGAAGCAACCCTTTTAGAAAGAGTGATCGCTAAAAAGCAACACCACAGACAGAAATTTATCGATTACTTAACAGAACTGCAAACATTAATGCGAAGATACGCCAAGATGTCACAAACGGAACAAATTGATAGAATTTACGAAAACATGAACGCAAAGTACAAATATTACATAAAAAGGCAAGAATTCAAATCAATCTCAGAACTAATAAACCTAGCGAGCGAATACGAGTCAATATCGGAACAAAGATACAAAAACTTTACATTCGGCAACCCGAAAAACGACCAACGGTTCACAGACCTTGAAGCACAGCCAAGCACAAGTGAATGTAGAAACAATAGAAAGAAATACGAACCCCAAGTACAACCGCAGGTGCATCGGACCTCAAATCCTAGCGAGGGAAGATACATGAGAAACTATAACCCACAGACAAGCTGCTGGGGCTGTGGGAAACAAGGACACAGCCACCGGCAATGCAGAGGGAATAAAATAATATTCTGTTGCGTCTGCGGGAAAATAGGAAAGAAAAGCACAGACTGCTGCAAAACAAACCAAGAGACCAAGACACATTCAAAAAGTTTTACAGCAAAAGGGGAACATGTACATGACAACAGGCTATACCTGACCGTCCAGGTGAAGGGTATCAATTACAAGGCAGTAATAGACACCGGATCTACGAACTCATTCATTAACAAGGAGACATTCCAGAAATGCACAAACGAAACTGTGAGGGACATCAGTAAACATATAACAATAGCCGATGGCAGTAAAGTGGTAATCGAAAAATCAATAGAATTGGAACTAGGAATAAACGGTACCACACTTAAACACCGGCTATACGTGATCCCCAGAACATCCAACTTCATAATAGGCATGGACCTACTAAAGAGGATGGGGATGAAACTGCAATGGACCGAAGGTGAGGAGAAAGATCCAGAGGCACAGCAAGAACGAGAAAGCCACAAGGAAAGAGAACCATCGGAAGCAAACTTGACCCTGACACGACAAGAACAGGAAGAACTAAACAATATATTAAAAGCCGAGTTTAAAAAATGCGACCAGAGCCCAAAAGGTAACACATGGGTTAAACATAAAATCAAATTAAAGCACAATGAACCGGTAAAACAAAAATATTACCCAAGAAACCCAAAGTTACAAGAAAAAATCAACGAGCACGTAGACATCATGTTGAAGGAGGGAATAATAGAACCATCGCACAGCCCGTACAGCTCACCAATAGTACTGGCTAAGAAAAACAAAGTCGCGGATGAATTATCAAGGAACCCGATAACATGCACGATAAACCAGGGAACAAACGATTGGTATAGCAAAAAACTACAAGAGGTCAGCGAAAACCCGAGACGGCACCCGGACTATTGCATTAAGGAACAAGAACTATATAAAAGAATTACAAGCCCAGCATACGGGACGAAGCTAGAACCAAACTCAGAATGGAAGCTATGTGTACAAGAGAAAGAAAAAACAAACGTAATAAAACGAAATCACGACTCACCAAACGCAGGACACATGGGAGTAGCAAAAACATTAAACAGACTAGCGCAACGATATTACTGGCCCGGAATGTTTCGAGATGTCACAAGATACATAAGAAAATGCATAGCCTGCCAAACGCACAAACCACCACAAGAAAAAAAAGCCGGACTAATGCATATAAAGAACCCAGAAGAACCATGGCAAGTAGTTACAACAGACCTGATCGGCCCACTACCAAGGTCATCACAAGGTTACAACTGGATCATAGTATTCCAAGACAAATTCACAAAATGGACCGAAATAAAACCACTACGAACCGCGACAACGAACACCATAGTAAAAGCTCTGAGAGAGTGCATCATCATGAGATACGGGCGACCGACAGAATTACTAAGTGACAACGGAAAACAATACACGTCGAGGCAATTCAAAAAAGAATTAGAAAAGTACGGGATCAAACACCGGCTAACACCACCATATACACCCCAGTGTAACTCAACCGAAAGAGTAAACCGGACACTAGAAACGATGATATCAACATTCATAAAAGATAACCACAAAAAATGGGACGAGTACCTACCAGAATTTAACCTAGCATTGAATACGTCAAAACACGAATCAACTAAATACACACCAGCATTCTTACTGTTTGGCAGAGAAATCACCGTACCAGGGGACGGAAACAAATTCCCAACCCCTAAAATACACAAAAACCAGAAAATAGAACAAGTATACGATACGGTCCGAACAAACCAAAAAAAGGCCTCCACAACACAAAAATCATATTACGACGGGAAAAGGAGAGAGTGGAAACCACAAATAAACACACTGGTATTAAAAAGGGAATTTCCAATCTCAAAAGCCAGCAACAGTTTTTGCGCGAAACTAGCACCAAAATACTCAGGACCCTATAAAATAACGCAAGAAAAATCACCAGTAATATTCTTATTACAAGACATAAATAACCCAAGGAAAATTTGTACAGCGCACATAAAAGATATCAAAACATTTAACCATTAGAAAAATAAACCCCAGTATCTGCACGGCTCCAGAGTCCGGAAAAACATAGAATAGGAACTATTCAGTAATCGGAACAAACCGGACGATCAACACTATCCGAACACAAGTTAAAAATCGAAAACAGAGGGTAGCCTGAAGTAAAACCCAAGGAAGCACTATATAAAAGGGAAAGTGCATAACAAGCGATGACAGTAATCGAGGGCACGCGAACGCAGATAGCAAATAGGAGAAAAAAATGGAAAGGAAACCAACCCGCCCCACCGTTGTAACAGGGTGCAAAACCAAAAGGGAAGCCATAATAACAGAGCGACCAAAGACCCCAAAATCTAAATCACCAACACCGGAGGAAGCTGAGGAGGCCCTCCAAATAATGGCCGACGAGGAGGAGTTCAGAGACCTGGAGGAGGAAGAACCAAACAAAAACACCCCTAACACCAAAAAGAAACGGAAAAAGAAGAGGACAGGGTATAGAAGGAACGGCGGGAACCGGCAGGGGATATGCAGACTTCCCCAATACAAGAGGCCCCGGAAGGAAGGGGAAACATAGGAAGGAGTTTTTTTATTTCTATATGTTTTTTAGTTGTTAAGCTAAATCAAAGCCAGAAGAAGGCATTTTTTTTTATTTTTCTCTAAGTTAGGTTAGTGAGAGCCAAAGGAAGGCCATTTTGTTTAGTTACAGCCAGAAGAAGGCTAAAATATTTTTTTCGAGTAAATTCTTTTTTCCAAGTGATTTTAGTAAAGGCCAAGATAAGGCCACGTAATACTTTTAGTTAAAGCCGAGAGAAGGCTGCATGCATTTCTAAGTTATAAGCTTAGTTTAAGTTAGCATAGTTAAACCAAGAAGAAGCTGCGTGAATTATACAGCTACATTGTCGAAATCAGAAGAAGATTTGACAGTCCGAGTAAGGCGGGGAAACCACAAGAATTCAAGCCATTCAAATTTAGTTTAAAACCGGGGAGTGGCAACAGTTTAGTATTTCATCACGGCCACAGATTAACCGGGGAAATAATATAGAAAGAATAAACCAAGTTGAAAACCTATTATTAGGCACCGTTTCGGTTCACCGCAGGGAGTGAACCCAAAACCACCACACCTACGACAAACATTTTTTTAAATCATTGTGTCCAGAGTTTTACAGCTGTGATTTTTACAGGTAAAAATCTTCCGAAGAGGAGGGAGAGTGTAACGAGCCGACACGCAGTGCATTCCACGCATTCCGATGGGCCGGCGCACAGCGACACGATGACGCATGGCCGCACGCACACAAGCACACCGCGCCCACCCGCGCCGCGCCCACCCACGACGCACGTCGACTCGCCACGGAGCTATATAAGCCACTCGCGACAGTACACTCTAGCACTCGTCTGCGAGCGCTCGAACTGAAAGGTTGTGCGGACTGGGGTACCGATTCGCACCCTTACCAGTGAGAAGGCAAGCAGACCAAGTCGCTCCCGTGGAGCTTTGCAGCTGCGGCTCGGGGGTTACCGAGCAGCACTCAGGGTTCCGCGGTCCGGTAGGGAAACCACTGTTGCGGCCTGGGGGCTACCGGGCAGCACGGTGGTATTCTAAATAGGGATCCGCGGATCAGCGGGGACGTTGGCGCGGCTCGGGGGTTACCGAGCAGCACGACCCCTCGCCAGATAATAAAACCCCCCGATAGACTAGGACGGACAGCCCCGTCAGAGGGAGCCCTCCCCGCGTTCCGACCGTAACCTCTGTAACCTGGGGTAAAACCCCCTTTATGTATAAAGTACCATTGTAATTAAATAAAGCACACGGCCAAGTGGAAAGTGATCCGTATTTAATTTCACCTCCACCGCTAGGAAGCCTCCGACCATAGCTAGCCGAGCACACCCAATCTCACGCGCAGCCGGCGCGTGGGACCCGTAATGTAAGCATTGCCCTTGCAGGTTCGATCCCCGCAAGCTGCAACATTACAACGGTAACAGGTAGACACCTTAAATTTTCACAGAATATGTAGTTGTATATTACCTTTCAAAATAAATAATTATCTTTTATTCATTTAACAGACTTAATTTTTAATCAATTTTTACTCGATCTAAAGGCCACTTGGCTGGTTTTTTTGCACACCGTACTTGAGCGGCAAAATGACGTCACATGGTCAAGCGTCTTGTTAGTGTGACCGCGTTGTAGTTAAGTTTGGTTTTCTGGAAAATCGAACTACTACCTTTGCTGAGCTTTTTTACCGCCATCCCAAACGGTGTGTTCAATTCAAAGATTTTCCAAACTCTATGCTTGAGGATAAACCCTTTGGTTCAACTGACTTTGGTTCAATTTTGAACTATCATATAAAAAAAAAAGGAAAGACATTAGGGCTACGTTCCGGAAAGCGCCGAAATTACTCGCGGCGTTCGCACACCCATTCCCTTAAAAGCCCACGGTCATCGTGAGCGAACTCGATACGTCATCGATTACATCACCGAAAACGCTCACAACGCTCGCAGATCGTAGGTGGGTTTTCGCGGTCGTTTACGAGCTGTCACTGTCAAGCATCAAATGTATAGGATTATATCGATTTTTGACAGAAAAGTTGGCGCGCTTTTCGTGACCGCGTAACCGTTCCGCTTGGGTTGAACATTGCAAGCATTCATTCTAACCGGAACGCTAAACCGGGGCGCGACAGTTGTGAGCGTTGACGGCGCTTCCCGGAACGTAGCCTAGGACTACATTTGCAGTGGCGCCAACTGTTGTATGTTTTAGGAACTACTCAAATAAACATACCATTGCAAAAACAATTATATGCTGTTTCTAAAAGAATTACAATTATCGTGTAATCAATATAATTTTAATTTAATACTACAATATTATACAGTGAAAATATCAACAGCTTATTTTTAGTAATAATAAGACACATTATATATTTTCCACTACTTAAGTAAAATACGGTACATAATAATACTTAATTATAACAAGGTCTCAGCCAACCGTAAAAACTTTCATAGCATAGCTTCTATTGCGGGCCTTTAGCGTGGAGACCGAATCCAGAAATTCCGTAACGAAAATAACCTAACACCCCCCACTCCGACTCCATCTATCGATGAATAGCAGAACTTTTAATGCCTTTTTGAAATATCACGCTTGTCTCTTTAGTTCAGCAACTCGCCTCTAGATGGCATTGGTTAAATAATTATAATTGCACAAGTTGATTTGGCATATATCGATGAATAGCAGAAATTTTAATGACTTTTTGAAATATCACGCTTGTCTCTTTAGTTCAGCAACTCGCCTCTAGATGGCATTGGTTAAATAATTATAATTGCATAAGTTGCTATGCAATAGCTTTACCGCGGCAGTCTCCGAGTGCCACACGCCTTTTTTTACTTTACAGACTTTAATGTTGTTTTTGTCGGTTACTTTTGATGGAATTAATGTGTATCATATACAAAGCGCCAAAGGCGCGACGTCACCTCAAGGAATGCTTCCCGCCCACGCGTCCCGCCGCCGCTGTCCTGCAGCTGTCAAACTACAAGCAGGCGGCTGAAGGGCAGCGGAAACAGTCACCATTTTAGAGTCGAAGCTAGCGGACGTATACCGCTCCGCTTCCGCGTCGCGACCGCATGGGAACCGCCATTATCAGCCCCGCGTTTACGCGTCAGCCCAAAGGTGACCTTTAGGGTGTGTCGGCACGGCCACACACCACCTCACAAATCAGCCCGAGTCACCGCGACTAACTTCGCCGCGAGTGACCGCTAATCAGCCCGTGTTTACGCGTAAACCAGTGCACAAACCATAAGACTATACAAACATTATAACTACAAGTGAACAGTTCTTCAGCACGACGTCCACAGCAGGACGCCCAACCCGAGGACTCTCAAGGTCATCCGCCCGCACTACCCAGTCACCCCGACGTCCGTAAGTAACTAATAACTTCCCTAACTATCGTATGGTTGCAGACAAACTGCTTAACCAGTGTAGGCTCCTAAGACCTTGATTTAGAAGAGAAAAAATATTAAGCGTGATTGTCTATAATCAACTAAAAAGCGCTTAAAATTTATTACAGTGAAATATCGAACAAGACATTCTTAAATTTACGATTTTCTCGTACTAAGCTAACGCTAAAACAGTTTAATGCCTTACAGTCGGGTTTCGCGTTATTAACCCTTTGCGTACCAGAAACGTAAATTTACGTCGGTTTCATACAGAAATCTTTTGTTTTCATTATCACGGTATAGGAAGGATTAATACAAAGTTTTGTCTCTAAACAGTTTTATCAAGAAGGCGCGAATCAGTGCCTAAAACATGACCATAAACAAAATAATATTTTAGTATAAAATGTTACCATAATTTTTAAATAACTCAGTATATATTTCAACACGAAATTGTGTTTTTTCCGATACAGAAACCTATCAAGCGATCTTTTATATTTTCTAATAACTATTTTTCGAAAAGTTTTCTTATATTTTCCAAATAGAAGTCTACATGCGACTCTTTTTTTCCAGCGCAGAACAACACAAAAAATACACATTGAATTATATCTGGCAACCTATTGAAGTATTGTGTTGCCAATATCAAAGTAATAAGAAGCTATTGTTTCTTTTCTATGATTGTAAAGTGTTTTAAATAGTTACAGTATTAATATATGTATAGTATGCTTAGTATATGCTGTGAAGTAAATAAATAAATATCAATATAACATTATTTTTGTGTAATTCCGCCAAAAGGAAAACGTCGTTTATGAATCGCACTATGATAAACTATTTCTCTAAAGAGTTACAAGTGAACTTGTAATATGAGTGATGTTTAATTTGCTTTGGGCAAGAAAAAAACACAATTTCGTTATAAAACCTACCACCCAGCAAATTCAATACAAACATTACCAAATAAATTATTCATCAATCAAAATAATCAATATCAGTGGAAATTCTACTAAAAATACCGTGACATTGGTGTCGATTCTTTAAACTTAAACTCTCTAAATTATGACAGTTCTTATTCCTTTTAGACTAAAGTCCAATTTCGAATGACAGAACTACAATTAGATATTTCTCTTCAATTGTGGGTATATTTTAGACAGATTAGTCGTCACGTAACTTGGTGCTACTAACGTAAAAATACACAATGGTATAGAATATTCCTATTTTTAGAAATGTATTTCTAAGTGTTACATAAATTTGGATTCTAGTACTAACAGAATAAGGACTACCATAATTTAATTTTAGTGACACAACAACAAGTGAATCGCTATTAGCTACCATAGATGGTGAAATTTCTACCATATAATAAAAACATTTACTCCCGCATAGTCGTCGCACAATTAACAGAAATATTTTTTAAAGAATCTTATATAATCATAATTTTACCATACACATTTTTCCAATTATCATACACAGTTACCAAAAGCTGTTCGCGTGAAAATTCTACCAAGAGAAATAGTTACAAATACTGTAACTTTGATTTTCCTTACACATTCTAAGATGAATTCAATTAGTCTCATTCTACAAAGATGGCCAAAACTGAGAAGCAAATGATTACATTGAATGCAAAAAAGTTTTATAGGCTCTCGGCAAAAGTTCTTGTCGAATCCAACCAAAATAATAATTGCATTAGTCTCATTCTACAAAGATGGCCGAAACTGGGAAGCGAATGATTACAGTGAATGCAAAAAAGTTTCATACGCTCTCGGCAAAAATTCTTGTCGAATCCAACCAAAAAAATAATTGCATTAGTTTCATTCTACAAAGATGGCCGAAACTGGGAAGCGAATGATTACAGTGAATGCAAAAAAGTTTCATACGCTCTCGGCAAAAATTCTTGTCGAATCCAACCAAAAAAATAATTGCATTAGTTTCATTCTACAAAGATGGCCGAAACTGAGAAGCAAATGATTACATTGAATGCAAAAAAGTTTTATAGGCTCTCGGAAAAAGTTCTTGCCGAATCCAACCAAAAAAATAAGTTTCATACGGCTCTCGGCAAAAATAAATCTTGCCGCGTCCTACCAAAAAAAATGTTCTTCACACTATTTGTTTGAATAAAGATTTATTACTTTTATTATATTTCTCCTACATTTGCTGCGTAGAATTGCCATTCCATGTATTATTATCATCATCTGGGGCATCCCCGGGGAGCCTGTGGATATTGCCCCTTCTACGAAGAGTGGCCGCAGTGGGGGGCCGCGGCTGAGGGGGAGAGGGAGGGGATGGGGCGGAGGGAGACACGGCGGGGGGAGGGAATAGCCGCGAGCGGAGCCATGTGTACACCTGAAGGGTTGGTTCGTAGATTAATGATGTTAGAAGTTGGGTGATGAATGCTGGAACAAAAGAGAGTTAAATACATTTTTATAAAAATACAAATGCTCGAAAATTTCCAAGCATGTTTGAGAAATTAAACTTAAACAGCGAAAACAAGAACAATTTGAAAAATTTAAGACCGACTTCCATTCTATTCAGTTATTGGAGTTTAACTCAAAACTACTGGACCTAATTTGATGAAATATTAAGCATATACTCGGCCTATTTTCTATCGACTTCCAAAAAGGAGGAGGTACTCAATTCGACAATGTGTTTTTTTGTTACCTCATAACTTTCGATAGGGTGAACCAATTCTCAAAATTCTTTTTTTGTTAGAAAGCTGGTTTAAATTTTAAATTTAAATTTCATCAAATTAGGTCCGGTAGTTTTTTGAGTTAAACTCCAATAACTGAATAGAATGGAAGTCGGTATTAAATTTTTCAAATTGTTCTCGTCTTCGCTGATAAGTTTATTTTCTCAAACATGATTGGAAATTTTCGAGCATTATTATAATAACCTTCGTGATAAATCAAAATTGTTGTACTGGCCACCTTTGTCAGCTTCAGTCATCAACTTGACATTTTTGCTTATTGGAACTGTCAAAACTGACATAGAGCCGCCATTTTTCAAGATTTCAATCAACATTTGATTGTAACTGAGATATGTGATTGCCCTGCAGGTTACCATAGTACAGCCTTGGCCTAGTTTGAGAACTAAACACCGTGTGTTAGTCGTCTCTGCTTTAACTGGCCAAATTGACTTTCATCTGTCCGTTTGTTAAGTTGTATGTAGGTCTTGCTGTAATGTCGCATTTTTCAACCGATCTTGAAATAACTTGATTGGAGGATGCTGCGGCGCTGTTTAGCCCGACCCATTTTGATAAAATTTGATGCACACATTAGGTACCTAACTTTAAAGAGGAATTTCGAATATAAGCATAATTGGTCAAGTTGTTGTCGAGATATTAGTGCGAGTTGTGAAGTACTGCGAAAAATGGCCGTTGATAAGACTATGTGCTCGCGAGGTCTAGTGATATATATATATATGTAGTAAATATGCCAATACTAACATAATACAGAGAAAGAGCTGTCTGGAGGCGCAGTCGCGTGGTTTCTCCGCAACACGAGCAAAGCCGCGGACGGAGCTAGTTGTAGGTCGCGTAGAGTCGAGTCCACCTCTGTTAGCTCCCGCCGAGGGAATGCCGTCCACAGGGAGAAACTTGATGATGATAACTGCAACAATAAAGTTCCATTAAAAAAAATACCGAGCAAGGTGATGTACTATAGTTTTATAGTACATCAATAATATCATCAATATGTCGGCGCATAGCTTTAACCGATGTTATTCTTTAGTCAAGCGCCACCTAGTTTAGTTTTGGTGGACTACAGATGCAAAGTGGCGCCATCTCTGGTATAATAATAATAAATGTATTTATTCATAATATAAACTTAGCTTAGTTACATAAAATATAGGTTATTTTAACTGGTATTACATGACTAACCTAGCTAAAAATATTTAAAAACATGTACCTACATTAGAATTGGGTACACCTATAGTGCGTTCGAAAAGATCACTTCTGATCGTTTTTGGCGAAAATAACTCTTGATGTCATCGAGTCATATTTTATCTGACAGGATGCAAAAGGTTGGCATAAATGGTGTAACATCTTCAGGATCTATAATTAAAGTGGGTGTTCCACAAGGGTCCATTTTAGGGCCTTTTTTGTTCTTAGTTTACATTAACGACTTGCCACTTATGGCCAAGGATCTTTGTGATATTGTTTTATTTGCGGATGACACATCTCTGATTTTTAAAGTAGATAGGAAAGATAGCACACTAATTCAAATAAACAACGCTCTATCTAGTATCTCTAAATGGTTCTCAACTAATAATTTACTTCTGAATTAAAAAAGACAAAATGTTTGAAGTTTTCTTTGCCTACTGTTCCATGTTTGGAGTCCAACGTTACGCTTGATGGAGTTAAACTCGTAATGGACAAGAAAACAGTCTTCCTAGGCATTAAAATTGACGCAAAATTACAATGGGGTCCTCATATAAATGCCCTGTCTGGGAGACTCAGTTCTGCTGCATATGCAGTACGTAAAATAAGAGAGCTAACAGATGCTTCTACGGCGCGGTTAGTGTATTTTGCATATTTCCACAGCGTAATGTCATATGGGATATTGCTATGGGGTTCAGCGGCTGATATAGAGACCATATTTATCCTTCAGAAACGTGCTATTAGAGCTATATACGAAATGGGTCCCCGTGAATCTTTGAGAGATTTATTTAAAGAAATCAATATATTAACGTTACCTTCCTTATATGTATTTGAAAATATAATGTATGTTCGTAAAAATTTACATAAATATAAGTGAAATAGTGATCACCACACTTTTAATCTGTCCGAATCAGCAAGACCCATTAGAGGCAAGTTTCATTCATAAATCTATTGTTATTTTTTGTCCTGATGCGGACGGGTTAATACCAGAAATACAAATAGGATAGCTGTACCTAGTTTTAGACTTGCGAAGACTAATAAGTCATTCCTAGGAAATTGTGTGCGTTTTTACAATAAAATCCCAAACATATAATTGAGCTCACAGAGGGCAAATTCAAGTTGACTGTAAAAAACGTATTAATAAAAAAAGCTTACTATAAAGTTCGACATTATATAGAAGATAAAGATGCTTGGAATACTCCACTTCTGGCAAGCTGTCTCTCTGCCACCCATAAAATGTAATATTTGTAGTACCTAAGTAGAAACATTGTAAACATCCATATAAAATGAATGGCCCCGAGTTTCTTGCCGCTTTTTCTCGGTGGGTTCTATATATTTTGGAACGCGGCGGTAGAGTCTTTAAAGTACATTATAATGAAAAGTTGACGTTCATAAGTGCGTCTTTGATGCCTAAATTGAATAAATGACTGTGACTTTGTTTTTTTGCATATTAATTATAATTTCTTTATTTTTTCCTAAGTTATTCAAATATTGTAATTATTTTCTCGGTATTGTTATTCATTAACTCGCAAGATCTCGCCTGAGCCCCAAACTCGCGAGATTGCATTCCCTATTTATGAATATACCCCTTATCTGAAAGTAGGTTAAGCCTATGCAGAACAACAAAAATGTAATAAACAGTGATATATAATATCTTGCGCCAACTCAAAAATCTTTATTTGCTTTGTATTAATTTACAGGTGCAGCTGTAAATTAACACATATCAAACTAGTAGTAGACCTGCGAGTCAAGTCATTAAAACAGCCCTTTCTAGCGATTTAAGGCATATCAAACAGCGCTTACCTGCGTATCAAGGCATATCAACCAGCGCTTTGTTGCAATTTAAGGCTTATCAGACAGCACTTACTCGTATCTGCGAATCAAGTTATTTCAAATAGCGCTTACTTGCGATTTAAGACATATCAAACAGCGCTTACCTGCGAGGCAAGTCATTTAAAACAGCGCTTTCTTGCGATTTAAGGCATATTAAACAGCGCTTACCTGCGAATCAAACCATATCAACCAGCGCTTTGTTGCAATTTAAGGCTTATCAGACAGCACTTACTCGTATCTGCGAAGCACAATTATTTCAAATAGCGCTTACTTGCGATTTAAGACATATCAAACAGCGCTTACCTGCGAGGCAAGTCATTGTAAAACAGCGCTTTCTTGCGATTTAAGGCATATTAAAAAGCGCTTACCTGCGAATCAAGGCATATCAACCAGCGCTTTGTTGCAATTTAAGGCTTATCAGACAGCACTTACTCGTATCTGCGAATCAAGTTATTTCAAATAGCGCTTACTTGCGATTTAAGACATATCAAACAGCGCTTACCTGCGAGGCAAGTCATTTAAAACAGCGCTTTCTTGGATTTAAGGCATATTAAACAGCGCTTACCTGCGAATCAAGGCATATCAACCAGCGCTTTGTTGCAATTTAAGGCTTATCAGACAGCACTTACTCGTATCTGCGAATCAAGTTATTTCAAATAGCGCTTACTTCCGATTTAAGACATATCAAACAGCGCTTAACTGCGAGGCAAGTCATTTAAAACAGCGCTTTCTTGCGATTTAAGGCATTTGAAACAGCGCTTACCTGCGAGGCAAGTCATTTAAAACAGCGCTTACCTGCGAGTCAAGTAATTTCAAATAGCGCTTACCTGCGAATCCTAACAAATGCTAATAAACTGCGCTAACCTGTAAGTTGTCAGCGACATATCTCTGCACTTGCCCCAAAGTCCCACTCGCGTCGAAACTAGCGGAGTGAGAAGTGCCGTCCGGTAACTTGAACTGTATCCTTGCGCTGTTCTGTGCGTCTCCTGATGCTGAAAATAAGGTACACAAAAATATATAAGAAACAACGAGGCCGTAGCAGATTTTTTAGAGCATACTTCTCGCTTCGCTCGTCTTCGTACCTATATATGACTTTGCCCTAATCCATTAAAGGTTACACGGCCAGACACAATAGAAATTTCATTGTTATAATGACATCGACACTTGAGGGGCTAACTAGTCGGTTTAAGCCCTTTGCCAGGGTTAGGACGATTGGTGTACTAAGATGTCAAAGTGTAGCGTGTCTTGCCCTACCGATACCATTATTATGTTCTCTTTTGTAAGGCAACACACTGGAGCTAATATTTGTAGTACCTAAGTAAAAACATTGTAAAAACATGTACTTACATAAAAAGAATGGCCCCGAGTTTCTTGCCGCATCTCGGTAGGCTCTATATATTTTGGAACGCGGCGGTAGTCTTTAAACTACATTATAATAAAAAAAAATACGTTCATAAGTGCGTCTTTGATGCCTAAATTAAATAAATGATTTTGACTTTGACTTATGAACCAATTCATAATTTATTTTTTTCTAACGAGCAGAGCACTGCTGGAGTCCACTTATGCGTATCCGAACATTGTCTATGAAACTGTCAATGTCAAACATGTGCACTGTGAGTTACATTCAAAAAAATTTTAGACATTTCATGGTCACCACATTTTACACCACACACCACACGATCTAAATATTGAGTAATTTCGAGCATTGGCTGAAGCAAATAATGCGATTATGTCGAAAAAATATACGGTAAGTGCCCTGTTGCATTTTTATTCGAAAGTTATCGGATCATAAAAGGTATAAATTGTTTTGATAATTTATTGATTCAGGCGTTACTTTGCGGAAATCCATTATCAAAAAACGATATTAAAAAACATTTAGTGACACTTCCGCTGAAAAGAAAACAATGATTTCGGCCTATTTGGTGCGTAAATAGGCCAAAATCATTGTTTTCTTTTCAGCGGAAGTGTCACTAAATGTTTTTTAATATCGTTTTTTGATAAATTGTTTTATTTTTTCATAGGATTTGTTTATGATGGAGTTATGAACGCGGAAACTAAGTGGTCCATATACGTCCACTGCCCGCTATTTTATTTTCAAATCAACCTATTTTATGTTTTAATCTTTGATTTCAGTGGCAAAAAAGAATTGGTTGAGATTATTTTGGTTTATGTTGGAAGTGGCCTGGTATAGTATGCCACACAAGTCAAACAGTAGCAGCCACAAGGAGTTCCGTCTAAGATTGGCTCGAAGTCTCATCAACAACTTTTCCACCCGGATTAGAGACCATGTCATTTGAAAAATAAGAGAGGAGGCCAGTATGGTTCGGCAGATGTAGTGAGACTGAGAAATGTTGGGCATCACATGCCTTACGATGCAAGAACTAGGAAACGATGCCGCTTCTGTAGCACCAAGAGGTCAAAACCTCTAAAATAATTTGTAAAGTATGCAAAGTTACACTTTGTGCAACAGCATGTTTTGAGAACTTTCACAAGTAGATATTTGTAGTGTAACTTTGCATAGTACTGATGAATGGTGTTATATAAGAGTTTCAGAGCTTAAGATTGTGTAAAATACCTATTCTTTTTGGTTGTTTTTTTTCATTTGGGCAGAGGACGCATAGTGACCGCCGTGTTTTTTAATAGAAATAATGATAATAAAAAAAAACCACGGTATTAGTTTTTTAAATCCTTTAATCTACCATAATTAAGTCTCAAAATTTAAAACTATGCTCGACCTGGCTAAGGGTTAATGTTATTTTTACATTACTCAAGATAAAGTAGTTATTACAAAAATTGACCGCTTTATCCGCGGATCACCCGCTTTATTTTCGGAAGAATTTCGCAATGAATATTTAGGAGAGTATGACGATGACGCGAGTTCCATGATTTTTCACCCAAAAAGTGCTCAACGCGCCTAAAGAAGTTTTCAGTTCAATAAACTTGGAAAAAAAACGCATGGCTCCCGTTTACTAGCCAACTGAAAACTAAGTTCGCCGGCCACATGAAGCTAGTACACAAGCCAGGATAGTACGAGACTAAATTGTTGTGGTTCGCACACTTCTAGCCACTAAATTACTCGCTACTCTACTAAATTACTGGTCTAGTCCGAACTAGGCTTTACATCGACCGTCACTAAAATAACATCGAGTGCGGCCAATCCGCGATATATTTAATTAAAAAGTGTGTTTAAAGTAACGTTTGGTGAATGTGTTGTACATCATCGTGTAGTGTATTGTTTATAGATTCTATAACTATTTAAGCCAAAGTAAACCGTTAAGTAGGAAATTAGTGAGTTATAACAAGAAATATTTTTATGAACGTGGTGAATTCCTTACAACCTTGACCTACAACTCGTGGCTCGCTCGCTCATCATCCGTACCTACGTGGAAGTGCGTACAACTTAGCACTTACTACCCGCTGTGTAAAGTCTATAATCGCTATACTTGTGAGTCGAGGTTTTTCTATAAAAATCTATTTGGTTTGTTTAAGTACCGACATAAATTTGCGTGTGCAATGGATAACAATACTTGTGTCGGATGCAAATTACCTATCCCAAGCATCTAGCTTGCTAGCTTAGAAATGAAGCTAGTTTTGTCTAGACGAAGCCAGTAGTACTAGCTTGCTAGCTTACTGACACAATCTTGCTATCCTGGCTTGAAAAACTAGCCTCGTGTAACCCACGCATTACGGCACCAGTCTGTCTGGCTTCCCTTTCTCTCACGCATCCTCTCTCACTCTAACCCACAGCGCTAGACTAGCTTAAGTTATCACTTCTGTCGAGCGTCCCGAGACGCACACCTTTTTTAGTTTATGTCCGTAAATGTAGGCATAGTCTAGCATTCAGTATTTGTTTTTTCTAAATTACTTTTATGTTGTGCCCAATTGGGCTTTCAAAGTTATATAATGTTAACTATTAGCTGAAATAACTGTTATTGTTGAGGCGTTATTTAAGAGTCATTGTTTTCTGTAGCGTAGGTATGCTACCAACAAAACGTAGATGTGACGTGCACTTGTTTAGCGGCGATGTTGACATCCCTACACGCGTCTCGCGACAAAACTGCGGGAATCAACGCTAGTAGGGGACACGTTCTACTTATAGTACATTACTGCAGAATGCAGTAAGTAAGCCTTCCTGGCCAAGTATGAGTTATATACGAGGCCAGGATGGCTTTCTTACTGGTTGAGGCTTGTATAATGCTTTTCTCAAAAATGGTATTTTCAGACCAACTGTTGGCTTGTTTTTCTGCCTTCCAATTCATAAATTTTTCATAAGTTTTCATATCGCTCCTTGGATTTTGGATGAAGTAAATTGTTTTTTGATAATTCGGCGTCAGCTATTAAATTAGGAGGAGCCATCTATTTCCGAATCAGATTCGCTTGAACAAATTTTTTAGGGTTATATATGTTCACGCTATACGCATCTGCACTATTTTGTAATAAAGTGAAATGGGGGGATAGAAAAGTTGAGCAGATTGATTTGTATACTAATTTATGTAATGAAAAATTGAGATTGTTGGATTTTCCTAGTGAGTTTTGCTCTTGTAGTGACTGTAGTTGTAGTAACCAGGACCACATGCGTATTCTCGACAAAATGTATGAACAAATAGTAAATATTTTAAGTCAATCGGCTTCTGTTAGTCATTCGACTTATCGTAATAGAACCAAAAAACCAGTTGCTGGTTGGAATAAATACGTAAGCGAAGCTCACAGGGACGCTAGGCGTAAGTTTGCGATATGGGTACTGTATAGTAAGCCAAGGTCAGGTCATGCTTGGAGTGAGATGCAAGAAAGTCGCAGAATTTTCAAATCGCGTTTAAAATGGTGTCAGAATAATAGCGAACGCCTAAAAATGGACATTCTGGCATCACACCACTCCAAGCATGATTTCCGTAGTTTTTGGAAGTCTACCGATAAATTAAACAGTAAACCGAGTGTACCTGTGAGCGTTAATGGCATAAATGAGCAAAAAGGTATAGCAGACTTATTTAGGAATCAATTTACTGTTAAGTCACCGTTAGGACCATCACAGTCAGAGAATGTGTGTAAAAGTCAGGGCAGTGAGTTAAGCGCAAGGTTTAAGGCATCAGAAGTGAGAACTGTGATAAAAGCGATGTCGCGTGGCAAGTCACCTGGCCATGATAATCTCAGTATTGAGCATCTCAAGTATGCGGGGAAGCATCTTCCTCGAGTTTTAGCGATGTTCTTTAACCTTTGTGTGGCTCATTCTTACTTACCTACTGAAATGATGCGGACTGTTGTTATACCAGTTATTAAGTGTAAAACCGGTGACATAAGTGACAGGAACAATTATAGACCAATATCGTTGGCTACAATTTTAGCTAAGGTACTTGACAGTTTGCTTAACATTCAGCTTGACCAGTACATAAAAACCCACGATAACCAGTTTGGTTTCAAGGCAGGACTATCCACAGAAACCGCAATTTTATGTCTAAAGCAAACTGTCAAGTACTATACTAATAGACAGACACCCATTTACGCCTGTTTTCTTGATTTGTCGAGGGCCTTTGACCTGGTTTCTTATGATATCCTGTGGCAGAAACTAAACAGTATCTCAGTGCCATGTGAACTAGTTGAGATCTTCAAATATTGGTATAAAAACCAGGTCAACGTCGTTCGATGGTCGAGCGCGTATTCGGATCCGTACAGGTTGGAGTGTGGAGTGAGACAAGGTGGGTTGACCTCGCCAAAGCTCTTCAACCTGTACGTGAACGCACTGATTGAGGAGCTCAGTAGCACTCATGTGGGATGTCACATCGACGGAGTGTGTCTCAATAACATTAGTTACGCAGACGATATGGTGCTGCTGAGTGCCTCGGTCTGTGGGCTGTCGAAGTTATTAGGCATCTGTGAAAGATATGTACTGTGTCACGGTTTGGTCTATAATATAAGAAAATCCGAATGCATGGTCTTTCAGGTGGGAGGGAAGTATCTAGATAGAATACCACCTATCAAATTATACGGCACACCGCTTGAAAAAGTTGAACAAGTAAAATATCTTGGTCACTTGATAACCTCTGACCTGAAAGACAATGCGGATATAGAGAGAGAACGTAGGGCGCTGTCTGTAAGAGCTAACATGATTGCCCGCAGGTTTGCTCGTTGTTCGAATGAGGTTAAAATCACTCTTTTCAGAGCTTTTTGTACCTCTTTCTACACGAGCAGCCTGTGGCTAAACTATTCTCAGAAGCAGTACAGCGCCCTACGCGTTCAATATAATAATGCTTTCAGGGTTTTGTTACGGCTGCCACGGTTCTGTAGCGCATCAGGGATGTTTGCCGAATCGCGTGTGGATTGTTTCTATGCAACCATGCGGAAACGGTGCACATCACTGGTGCGCAGGATCCGGGCCAGCCCTAATAGTATCCTGAAGGTATTTGGTGAAAGGTTTGATTGCCAGTACTTGAACCAGTGCTCTAGGATTCACTTATTGACTATAAATAATACATAATTGACTTTGAACTATATTGACATTGAATTGATATTTTTTTTTTTTTTTTTTTTTATTATACATTTTTATTTTATTTTATCTTTAATTATTATTTTTATTGACATTTTATTAATGTACCTACATATTTTGAATTTAATTTAATGTATTCGGACTTACAATTTGACATATTATTATTTCAACAATTAGTATCAATGCAATGTCTAATGCTGGTTTATTTATTGACAATCTTATGTGCCTTCTATTATATCTTCTTATATAAATTATTAAAAATATTGTTGATCTGAATTGTGAATATTGTATGATCTGAGTTGGTCGAAATAAAGAATTATTATTATTATTATTACTATACGCATCGGCCTACGGATGAACTTGGACAAAACCAAGGACATGTTCAACGAACATGTTCTACCGGAACCGATTGCGATACACGGCGCCGTTCTCGAAGTTGTTCAAAAATATGTGTACCTCGGGCAGACATTGCAGTTGGGAAAAAACAACTTTGAGAACGAGGTGAATAGAAGAATTCGGCTGGGCTGGGCAGCGTTTGGGAAGCTACGTCGAGTCCTTACTTCGCCGATTCCACAGTGCCTGAAGACGAAAGTCTTCAATCAGTGCGTCCTACCCGTCATGACATACGGAGCCGAAACGTGGATACTGACGGCTCGAATGGTCCACAAGCTCAAGGTCGCTCAGCGGGCTATGGAAAGGGCTATGCTCGGTGTTTCTCTGAGGGATCGCATCAGAAATGAAGTGATCCGTCAGAGAACCAAGGTCATCGACATAGCCCACCGGATCAGCAAGCTGAAGTGGCAGTGGGCTGACCATATTAGCCGTAGAACCGACAACCGTTGGGGTAAACGAGTTCTAGAGTGGAGACCGCGTCTCGGCAAACGTAGTGTAGGACGTCCTGAGGCACGGTGGAGTGACGATCTGCGCAAGACGGCTGGCAAAAACTGGATGCGAGAAGCCCAAGATAGACCTAAGTGGCGTGCAATTGGAGAGGCCTATATCCAGCAGTGGACTGCTACAGGCTGATGATGATGATGATGATATGTTCACGCGGTAAATTAAAACACAATTGTCGCAATTGAATGTGAAATCCCGCCAGTCGTTTTTTTTATTAAAAAGTTTGCGTTTAAACTAAACGAATTGAATAATATTCAAAACTTGAACATTATTCATTTTTTACATTACATGATTGTCTTAGTAAATACATGTATATTATTGTTTTTGAATCTCGATGTTAATTTTAGAATGGAAAGTTTAATCCAACCTAATTTATAAACAGAAATTACTAAATACAAACATAAAATTCCACACTAACGGCTGTTTATGGCTCCAAAAATATATCTATTTCATAAAATGTTACACCAAAAAGAGAGACAGATATATATATTTGGAGCCTCCCTCCTATAACCATGTTATAATGGCTAAACTCTAATCTGTGTCTGGTACTATGTTTTTTTTCTAAGCAGATCTAAAGAGGATGACATACTGTCCAGTAAGTAAATTACATACTTACTTACTGGACAGTAGGAGATTCCAAATTTAAAATCTCGCTTCTTACTGGACAGATGTGAATAAGTCTCTGGTAGAGTTCACTTTCTGGATACATTTTAGAGATGTTATGGCAACATTACATACCATTTTTGAGAAACAGATATTTACTTACTTTGCCTAAACTGGTATCAAACTGGTTTGTCTAAAGAGCCGTTTAAAAGTGTACCTAGGGTGTTAGCGAGCCAGACTCAAAATAACTAAGCACAAACGAATTGAATTCAGTATTAGTTTTTATATAATTAACATGTTTGGAAATTACATTAGCAAACTAATTAACTAACACCGACATATTTATTTATTTATTATTATTATTTATTTATTTATATCTATTGATAATAAAAAGGGTAAGTCGACACGAGTCGACGGCAGTCGTCACCACGTCGGCGGCAGCCGTCGACCTGTAGCGACACTTGCAGTTGTAGCGTGCCGCGTCCGCCGTTTTGTCAGTCGACTGCAAATAGTTCACGAGCGCGCATACGTCGGAAACTTATAAAACGATTTCTGAGTAGTTATATACTGTTAATAATTATGATTGTTCCTATAGGTAGTAAGTTACTTGCTTTTTATTTCCAACTGCAAGCTTTGTGTTTTGAATTTTAAGGCAAATTATGTTGATCTCATTAAAGTAATAATGTAAATTACTTGTATCTTTTTTTCCTCATCCCAGATCCCTTCCTTTTTCTTGTCCTAATTTTCGTTTCTTCGGGGAATCCATTTTGCAACCGACTCCTATACTATGTGAGCTGACGACGGCTACCGCTGATCTTCAAAGTTAGAATGACGACGGCTGCAGTTACCTCTACCGCTGGCAACATGCCGCTCGTGTGTAAGTAGTCTTACCTATATCGGGCGTCATTTTCGTGGCAGTGATTTACAGGTAGTAAATCTCTTAAGATTTGTACATCGGTCGCGGTCTGCATAATTATAGTCAGAGGACCGCATGTTTGAAATGAATGGCCTAAACTGTGGAGTAAAACCCTGTACTACTAAAGCAACTCACTAGGGTTTGCCGGCGGCGTCGCCTGCGGTGCCGTAGCTGCGGGCTGCGGTTGGGTGTTGGTGTCTCGCGCCTTCCTCTCGGCCCTGTCTTGTGCTATTTGCTCGAGGATCCGTTGTCTCGCTAAATTATTCTCCATTTTTTCACGTTTACGCTCTTCCTGTTGAAAAAATCATCAAACACTTAATCAATAAAACTATTTATTCTGTAGTTGTCATCTCCCAGTCGGCTCAATGAGATGCACTTTTTTGGTTTCAGCAACATTGGACATATTAAACTATTACTTGATTGAAACTTTCGTAAGTATTACACATTTTAATGTTATTTAACTCACGCGGTAGGTATAGTCGAACATCAGTACTAGCGCGAACGCAGCCGGGTGCGCACGTACCGCGTAAGTTAAACCGTCAAATAACATTAAAATATGACTATTATCTGGCAAAACCAATGAAATATTAAAAAGAGTTAGATATGGTACTCGCGTATAAATACGGTAACAACAAATGTGGCTGTACAGCAGTGGGGCTAGCACGGGCAGTGGACTATCTATCCCCGTGGAGAGGAAAGAAATCTATTCCACCTCGTCACTTGCATCTCCCTTGCGAGCACGGCAACGTCAGAGGATAGTTTATCCACGTGGATAGACGGCGGGAGTAGCGTTCCTGTGGTTTGTACTTCGTAGGTGCCATTTAAAGCAAATGTAACAAAAGTCTGTGAGTAGCGTGTGCTATCCATACGTAGTATTTCGTTAACGACTCATTATGCGTAAGGAAGTGGGGAACTATTGTAGAGTAAAAACAAATAATAATGATTTAAAAAAAAAAAAAATGTTTTTCACAGAATATAGATATGAAAGTAATACAATAATAACCTTGACATGCACTGGCGAACCGTTTCGTATGATTTCGAGGCTGCAATGCATTACAACGCCATTTTATTTATTGAACTGAAATATCTGCCTGAATTAATTATCTGGGTAATCGAATGGGTTGTGACATTTCGGATATACCTTCGGTGTAATTTTCTTGCCATTGTTATCATTTCCCGTGACAAAATATAATTATTATAATATGCGGGAGACGGGCAATATTTTTTTACCTACAACCTTCATACCGAGACGCGCCAACGCAACATAGTGTATCCCGCCCCCCGCACCAACCTTTAACATCACGAGCGCTACGAGCGGCCGCCCGCAGTGCTAGGCGAGACGTCATTGACGCGGGCGTCCCGAACACTCCTTGAAAAAGGCCACCGAATGTGGTCGAAACTATAGTCGGACCTATCCGATAAATATTACGTGAGTAATTCCGAATTTCTAATTAAAAATGAGTGAAAACCACGTTAGTTTTTATAACAAAACTTCAAAGAACTTGATAACCTTTCTCCGCGTTATGTCAATCGGAGAGAATTATATCCACGTTTCGACGAGTTCGTGCTCTATAGCGGGAGTAGCGGGACATACTGTCTACGAGATACGTCAAAAGGAAACATTTTATCTCTTTCCCCGGTTGCCGTGCTCTGTAAGGTGGAGAAGACGATTATTTCCACTGACGGGTGGATAACAACGGTGGAAAGACTTTTTCTCTCCGCCGCGTGCTAGGCCTACTGAACGATTAATGCTGTCCGTCATAGAATGACGTCTAAGAAATGAAAAAAAAATGAAGAATGAAGTCTAAGTCTAATATATCTAATCATAACGCATCTACCTACTAATATTATAAATGTGAAAGTTTAGATGGATGGATGGATGTTTGTTTCTCTTTCACGCTCAAACGGCTAGGCCAATTTTGATGAAAGTTGGTATGGAGGTAGATGAGGATTTGGATTGACACATAGGATACTTTTCACCATCATCATCATCCATCACCACGCGGGTGAACCGCGGATTGCAGCTAGTAGTTTAATATGTGTCAAACTCACGAGAATTTCAATACATTTTTTTTTTATACCGAACTGGGTAGCACTTGACCACTATCTCACCTGATGCTAAGTGATGATGCGATCGATGATGGAGCGCGCTTACCCAGAAGATACCTATGCACTCGTGTTTTGAAGACCCCCATATCGTACTTAACCGGAAACACCGACTCAGGGAGGGTGTTCCCCAACATACAAACAGCTTTGTACTTATACAATACTAGTCGACCCGCCAGCGGCTTTGCTCGCATAGCGTGATGTTATATAGCCTTCCTCGATTAATGTGCTATCCAAAACCAGTCATTTTTCAATTCGTACCAGTAGTTCCAGCTTTATAAAATTAGTACTTATAGATAACAAGCTAACCCGCCATCGGCTTCGCTCTCGTGGCCTCTCGGGATACGGTTTATTACAGTTTTTTAACTACCCAACGTGAACTCTTATTTACCGGGATGAAAAGTATCCTATATGTTGACTAGGGATATAAGCTACCATACAAAATTTATTATTATTTTTATATTTTTTTTATATATTTTATATTTTTAATTTATTAATTTTTGAATCAGTCCAGTCGATTAGAAAATTAGGAATTACAAACAGACAAACAGAGAAACAAAAAAAAAATATCTAAATTAGTTCGATTTCACTCCTGGCTCGATTTTTAGCATTTTTTTCATTGTACAAAATTTTGACCTCTACAGTTTTATTACATGTAATAAAGAGAGAGACAAAGACAACGCTCTACTAAGCCGAAACTAGCCGATTATCTTCCTCTTCAGCACGATGTGCATCACATACCGGGTACTCTAATATTAATGCTAAACGTCATGGAAAGCTGAAAATTTAATCTAAAAAAGAAACAAAATATGGAAACCGACTTTAACACCAAAAAGTGTGAAATAACTAGTCGAAGTCGGTACCACGATAGTTCAAAAGTACCTATTATTACAATATTGTGCGCATGGTACCGACTTCGACAAGTTATTTCACACTTTTGGTGTTGAAGTCGGTTCCGTATTTGGGTAAAACATTTTTCCCCCTTTTTAGTGACCCTTCCTACTTACGGGATCGATTGTCATTCACCGTCAATAAGGATATCATCGAGATAGGCGAAACGCTTTTCAGTTATTGGAGTGTAACTCAAAAGCCACTTGAACGAATTAGATGAAATTTAAATGGGACCACCTTGGAACTATACTCTGTCAAATAAAAAAACAATAATTTTGAGAATCTGTCCACAAATGGAAGAGAAATCAGTGAACATACATAAAAAATACACACAATCGAACGTAGAACTTCCTTCTCTTTGGAGTGCGGTTAAAAAGCTAGTAATTTAACCTGTATTTGCTTAAGTTCTTGTTCCGTTTGCCATTTCTTCAACTCCGCCACCCCTTGTCCATTGTTGCGTCTTTCCAACTCCTTCTGTCTCTCCAGCTGGAAGACAAACAATTAAAAACTTTATTGACAAATTCTTAAAACCTAAAATAGTTAATCCGATTTTTCACTATAATTGGTGGTTTCATGGCAACATGTAATGGCGCGATGGAATATAAACGGTCGTGTCTCACGATAAGTTTCAATTTATCGTGCAAACAGGAACGGTCGTAATTGTAGCCTAATTTTTATACCTAAACTTGAATTTTGTTCGTGCTTTTTAAAACTCTACTTGAGTACCAACTTTTTAATTTGTAGCCTCAGCGATTTAGGTTTTGCCTTGATTAGTCAGTTAGTCAGGGACCAAGTAATTATATGTATATACAAGCCGACGCGCCAGCGGCTTCGCCTGCTTCACCTCAGGGGTGAAATTCACAAAAACCCTTCCTTAGTGCAATATGAGTTAGTTGTAGTGGGTGTGTAATATGTATATAAGTTTACCGCGTTTGATAATTAACTTTATGTAGGTACATACCTAGGTGTTTTTGTGTATGTAGTCTCATTCTATTTGTGTAAATATTTGTTCTCTGTGAACAAACTCAACTTGTACGAATACCGGACAAAACTTTGTAATTTTTGGTGTGCTAATTTTGTATATGGTTGTAAAAGTAAATAATAAAAAAAAAGTATGTATTGATATTTTATAGAGAAAAATTCCATCCTCGGACGGGATTCGAACCCGCGTCTTCTGACTCTCCGTGTCAGACGCCATTGACCAACTAGGCCACCGAGGTTCTGGTCAGAGTTAAAAAGTAATACTACAAAAAGTATGTATTTCAGTCAGCAGGTACAATAGTACAGGCTCTGTCTAATGAAGACATTGCATCGTTATTGTCAAAAATATACCAAAAATCTTTCCTTAGTGGAGTCTTGTAACATAAAAGGCATGAACTGACAACATTTCAAGTTTGTAGCTCAAGCGGTTAAGTTTTATCAGCTAACAGACGGAATACTGAACGCTGATTGGTCACTTATCACGTCATAGAACACCATTGACCAATGAGCGTGTAGTATTTTGTTGATTAACTATCTACTTTGACAAACTTTCCAGAAACTGGGAGTTAGCCTCTGCATTGATGAATCAGTCAGTAAGACAGAACAATAATTATACAGCGTGTAACAAACGGTGCAGTAATATTAAAATTACACACGCGGAAGCTTGCATACAATTGGGAGCTAACCACTGCGTCCCAGGAAGTAGTCAACATTCCGAGTTATGAGGAACCTGTTGGATAACAAATATCAATGTATGCTCGAATGGAACACAACCTCTTACTATCCTTTGTAGATGTCAATGTCAAATAGTATTCCTAAGAAAGCCACTTGGTGGCGCTGCTTGTACCATCTGTACTCTATGGTTTTGTATGTACTACTTCCTTTACTTGATATAGCTATAGTACAGAAGAAAATATCTAAATAAAACTCAATAATCTAAGAAAACAGGAGAATTTTATTGGTAGCTTAGCTTACTAACCTTCTTAGAAACAAAGTGTTTCTAATACTCAAGCAGGTTCATCCCTGAACAACTAGGCCAAAGACGGCAATGACCTGCGGAATGACGGCTAGGACGTAGACTAGGTAAACAAGGGGCCTAAGCGGTGCCTGGGCTGGGGTGCGGGGTGGGGAGATAGCATATGCAAGGTAGTCAAAAAGGACGCAGTTAAATCAATAAATAGCATTGCGGAGCGCTTTGACCGTAACAAACACCGAGAATTCTTCTTCTTCTTCTTAAAGTGCATCTCCAACTAGTGGAGGTTGGCGATCAGCGTGGTACAGTCCTTCTTGTTTTTGGTTCGGCGGAACAACTCAGACGCCCCTGATATTTCAGTCCACTCTCGGATATTCCGCAACCACGACTTCTTCCTTCTCCCCACCTTTCTTTTTCCAGCAATTTTTCCCATGATAATCAACTGCAGAAGGTCATATCGCTGACGGAGGACATGACCGAGGTAAGAGATTTTACGTATCTGAACCGTAAACATAAGGTTGCGTTTTTGGCCCACCCATTGAAGAATGCATACATTGGTCACCCTCTGAGTCCAGCTAATGGACAGCATGCGTCTATATGTCCACATCTCAAAAGCTTCAATACGTTTTTTACCAAGAATAGACTTGTCTAATAGGGTACTCTAAAAAAACAAATAATTTTTAACTTTATATGAAAAAGAAATTTGCGATTTAAATGTTAATACATTTGAATCCTGACTAGGTACATATTCACTTCTTTCAGTATTACTACACCTTTTTGTTACGCGCTGTATGTGTGTAGAAGACTAGACCAAATCAATACATATCATCTGCTACCAAACGCAAGTTTAGCACATATAAAAAAATAGTTCACCTCTTTTTCCTTCTCAGCTTTCTCCCTACGCCTGGCTTCGATCAGCTCTTTGGCGCGATCCATTTTATCTTCAATGCTTCCAGTACTGGTCGTAACTTCGGCAGATGGGCCTGGTTTTGGAACGTCCACCTAGGAAATAATATAAAATATAATGTACAATTTAAAAAATACACTTTTCAGCCGCAGATTCCTGGAGTTATTTTGTCTAGAACGACAAGAATGCTCTCACATGTGCGGGCGCGCGATATTTCCAAAGAAATAGTACTTGGTTCTTATTTTTCTTGACGTTACAGGCACAAAAAAATATATTTACGTAAAAATGGAAGCGACTTCAACACTAAAAAAGTGTAAAATAACTAGTCGAAGTCGGTACCATGATAGTTCAAAAGTACCTATTATCACAATATTGTACGCATGGTACCGACTTCGACAAGTTATTTCACACTTTTTAGTGTTGAAGTTGGTTGCATTTTACGATAAGAAACTTTTTGATAGCAACCAACCACCGCTATGCAAGATATTTTTCCAAGAAATTGTAGTGTGAAAACCCGACGCCATTTAACCTTGTTGAATGAGACTGAACGGCTGTCTCAAGGTATCAAGTGTGTGCAGTTCTGTGCAAAATTTTCAATCCAAAAATCAGGGTCACATTGCAACTTTAACGGGTAGACGAATGATTAGCCCGTATAGTCAAAATCGAATCATTAATTCTGTATAGACCAACGGCACTTACAAATTGTCATTTTACATTTATTATTTTTTAAATCTACAACCGGATCGGAACGCGACCACGACTGAGAAGATCCGGCAAGAAACTCAGCGGGCTTGTCTTTTTACATATTTTTTCATCGCCACTTAATGTATTTAACAAATGTTCGTTTATTTTTAGTCTCTTATTATTTTGTATTGTTTATTTTATATTTAGTATTTTTATCTCCAGTGTATTGCCTTACAAAAGAGACCATACTAATGGTATCAGTAGGGCAAGACACGCTACACTTTGACATCTTAGTACACGAGTAGATAGATCCTGGAGTGATCAGTCCCAAGCTGTTTTATCCTCCAAGTAGTGTGATTAATGCGTAGTCTACAACTTACGCTAGGTGAGTTAGGTGCTGCTGGGTGCGCCACAGCAGGCTCCTGGGCACTAGTCGAAGCCCCGGACTCCTTAGGCCTTCGCACGCATACATCGCCATCACACACCACTTCGGAATCGGGCGAAGGGGCGTTTTCTGATTTGGCTATCTTGGCCGGGGGCGGTGTTGGTTCTGTAAAAGTTAGATTGGTCATTAGCATAAACTTAACAATAGAATGTAAAGTCCAAGTAACACGAAAGGTCTTTCATAGGATTAGTGGCGCCCCGCGGTTTCACCCGTGTGGTGATGGATTATGATGATGATGAAAAGTATCGTATATGTTTCTCCTGGTTATAATCGATAATCAAATTACCAAACCATTGCCAAATTTAATTACTATCCGTTCGTGCGTTTAACCTATGAAACCGCTCCGGTACACCAGTGGTACAATCTATACATTGCATAAAGCGGCGCTGGTACACCGGTGTACCGCAATCAAAACCCATATCAGGACTGAACATAAACGTTAACTGTTCAAATACATTTTGGTTTATTAGATGTTATTTTAATACTATAAGCACTTAAGACGCGCTCGTATCCTGATAATAGTAAAAAGCAGATTTTTTAAACACATTGTGTAACGAAACAGATCGATACTATATTATGAAAAAAATACAAAGGTCAGAAAAGGGATAGGAAAAGAGTAGTAACCGAATAGAATTCATAAATATAACTCTCTTTCAGCAGAAACAAATCCTGAATAGGTCCACAAAAATAAACTTTCACGTCCAAACTCTCAGAATTTTCAGCGATAACACTATATATATTTTTTAGGTAATACTTAGCAAACGTATAGTACTGAAGTAATAACCAGCAGTTTTTCAATTGTGTTAGGAAATATCAAAATATATAATGAAAACGTACAAAATTAACGCATTTTCGCATTACATCGTCCAATCTAACAAGCGATTTTCAACCTTACGTAAAGCATCGTAAATTATTTTAAAATTGGGGTTGGACCGCGCCTTAAATATCATTCTTACATCGAAATTTTAAATTTATCAGTAGGCTAGTAAAAAACAATGGGCGTCGATACCATCGCGTAATAAGGTAACAAACAGATACTGTTTTTCTAAACTAAGGGTTGCCTAAGTTACTCCTTAACATCAGCTGTCTGCCAGTCAAAGTCCCGTTAAAATCGGTCCAGCCGTTTGAGAGATTATCCGGAACAAACAGGCACAAAAAAATTAAATTTATATTTTATGCAAGTACCGTATAGTTTCATATGTATTTAGTGAAAAGCTGTTAATTTGGAATTACAAACAGGCAATTCAATTTTCTTTATTTCATCATCATCACCAGCCTGTAGCAGTCCACTGCTGGACATATGCCTCTCCAATTGCACGCCACTTAGGTCTATCTTGGGCTTCTCGCATCCAGTTTTTGCCAGCCGTCTTGCGCAGATCGTCACTCCACCGTGCCTCAGGACGTCCTACACTACGTTTGCCGAGACGCGGTCTCTTTGTTCTTTTTTTATCTGTATGATAATATTTGTATATAAGATGTATAGATAAGAATAAGTAAAAAATTATAAAACCGTACCTGCTTCATCCTTCCGCTGAGGAGCATTTTCAGCAGGTTTAGGTGCCTCCACCTCCTTGGCACCGGCGGTAGCTTCAGACTGCAACAGACTGGTTGTCTGCTCTTTGACGTTTTGAGGTGAAGTAACGTTTTGAGATGATGTGGATGGCTGAATCGGGGGTTTTTCCTTGTCTATATTAAAAAAAAAAAGTAAATAAATACCGAAGCTTTCAGCCTCAACGCTTAGCATAGCGAGTAGAGGAGCGAGTCACGAAACTCCGAGACAGCGTCTCTCATGCAGTGGTGGCAGTGTCACGACACTCAGGCAGCTGCACGTATTTTGCCGACGACAGCTCGGACGCGATTGGCGATTTCGTCAGGCGGGCGATTAAAGCATCCGAATATCGAATCATAGGGTATAATCTCAAAATGGCGATAAAAGACCGAAATGAAGAGATCGTGAAGGCTATGTTAAAAAGGATACGGCAAAGGCGTGAACCTGAGGCCAGTACTTCTGGCCAATAGCGTACACATAAGTATAAAATTAGGAAATATTGTTCACTAGCAATAGATTTATGTATTTACAAAAAAAAAATGGACTCACTTTAGTTTTTAAGCAATTTCCACCATAGCTTAATAATGTTTATTGTGATGTTTGGAGAACGGATCTCCATGAAAATGTAATATTAAAAAAAATAAAAAAGGTACGGACCAAGGAGTCTGTAGTGTGGAAGAATAATAAAAAGACGTGTGGCACTCGGAGACTGCCGCGGTAAAGCTATTGCATAGCTGTTTTTATCAACTTATGCAATTATAATTATTTAACCAATGCCATCTAGAGGCGAGTTGCTGAACTAAAGATACAAGCGTGATATTTCAAAAAGTCATTAAATGTTCTGCTATTCATCGATAGATGGAGTCGGAGTGGGGGGTGTTAGGTTATTTTCGTTACGGAATTTCTGGATTCGGTCTCCACACTCAAGACCCGTGATAGAAGCTATGCAATAGCTTAAAAATAAATAACGCTAGCATAGAGGAATTGAATTCCACGCGATGGAAAGCGTTGTCAGATTTGGCCTAAAAATTTACTTGACACAGCACGCGTCCTTGATTCACTGAATATCTGTCTTATTCGCCCAATAATTCCACTTCATACACTTTTTCCCGTGTCAATGGAACCAAATTGATTAAAGCTTGATTTAAATGTGTAGGCTACTGCAACTTTAAATCAAGATTGAATCAAGCATCAAGCTTGGATAGAATTTCGCCACATTAATTCCGTCGTCTTTGGCATTAACTACACATGTCGCAGTTCCTGGAAAAGTAAGTTGATTTCTGCTAAATCTATTGTATTATTGGCCAAATATGGCGCATGGCGAGTCTACAGATTAGCCCGTTGATTCGCAATTCGCCATATTTGTCGAATAATACAATAGATTTCGCAGAACTCAACCTACTTTTCCAGGAACTGCAACGTGTGTGGTTACCGGTGCAGGTGGTAGGGCATAAGGGACAAACGAGTAAATGTGACACCGTTTGGATGCCAAACCTGCAATCGCAAAAAGTTTGAGAGCAGTCACAGTAGCCCCATTTGCACATATTGTGTCTACTGCGGCCAACTTGCGTCCTAAGTCGGTTGATGGACTTCCAAATAGACTACGGGAGATCACGCCCTGGGGGCAATAGTTCTTGCGCTGTGCTCTTCACTCCCTAACACAATAACGCTTGTGCAACAAATTATGATACGTCTTTGATATAGTAAGGCTAATGACTGACGTTATTTATGTTTCTGCGCTTGGTTAAGTATGTAGCCATGAGTTGGGAGCAGGCAGGATGCGGTAGATGTCCCCACAGAACCATAGATGATGAAGTAATGACAGCATCACATGATAATTAGCACTCGCGGGATATACACCACGATTAGGCAGGTTTTGGAGTTTCCAATATTTCGGCGCAGTTACATGCACCATGTTCACGGGTAGACTGAAGATGCGGGTGGATGTGAAAACAGTTCCAAGTTATTAAGGGCAGGCAAAACGGTCTATCCTCTTTCTCAGTCTTATACTACGGATACCAATGGCCCTCGAACTCGATTGTAAGTCTCGACAATACACACTAACTGTATCACTGCGAATGTTGTTTTGATCACATTTTGGAAGATTGTTATTCCTTTTTAGACAACCTACCACTGGATTCCACGCACTGGCAAGTTGGAACCCATCACCATGATTGAAATTTGGACATTTCGTGATTTCGATGGCTACCTTCACCAACGTGGGTACATAGTGGCGTTCCGTGGATAAGACTTCTCGACGGAACTTAATTATAATGTAGTTAACAACCGCGAAAGTCTAAAACAATGAGCATCGCATGATTTTTTGTCCCGCTTGGCTGCGCTGGTGTAAATAGAGACGTAAGAAACGACGTGCTGAACTCAAAGAGTTTCCAAACTCCATGCTAGAGTATCTCTTTGGTTCAACTGTGTTGTGGGAGGATTTTGACTAAATCAATCTGAAGATTAAAAAGTGTGGTGTTGTCGAATGTCGCGTCTCGTGGGCCAATGAGTATATTTGTTGAGGTTCGTGAGTTTGTGACTAAGGATTGTGTCCTTAGTCGTATGCTGAGTCAGGACCCATATTCATGACATGCAAATCATCGCGCTGTTTCCCGTAAGTGTTTTGTCGTATAAAATCTATGTTAGTACTCTATTTATGTTTATTTTTCTACCGACTTCCAAAAAGGAGGAGGTACTCAATTCGACTGTATTTTTTTATCTGTATGTTTGTTACCTCATAACTTTCGACTGGCAGAGCCGATTTCCAAAATATTTTTTTTGTTTTAAAGCTGGTGCTTCCCGTGTGGTCCCATTTTAATCGAATTTGGTCCAGTAGTTTTTGAGTTACACTCTAATAACTGATTTTTACCAAAGTCATAGATTGGAAGTCGGTATTACATTTTTCAAATTGCGCTTGTATTATTTCGTATGTCAGCAATATGTAATGATGTTGTGTAATATAATGAAAAAATGAATAAATATGATTCCATTTCAATACAAGTACAATTTGAAAAAAAAATATACCGACTTTCATTCCATTCAGTTATTGGAGTGTGACTCTAAAACTACTGGACCGAATTTGATGAAATTTAAATGGGATCACACAGGAAGCACCAGTTCTTAGTTTTGCCAAGGATCCGTACGAACTATGGTTGGAAAACAATAACTTACGATGGAGCAAAACTATACAATAAAATACCCACACACATTAAAAAGTACACACGATCAACGTATTTAAATTTAAACTACACAATTACATTTTAGCACAACAAAATAAATACGCTGAATGAGTACCTTCCATATTAACAGGATGTACCTAATATTTATATTATTATTATTATTTAAATTAATGTTCTCATGGAAGTACTGTCTTGTTATGAGAATAAATGTCTTTAAACCTAAACCTAAGCACCAGCTTTCAAACAAACAAAAAAATAATTTTGAGAATCGGATCACTCAGTCGAAAGATATGAGGTAACGAAGATAAAAAAACAGTCGAATTGAATACTGTAGTGGTACATGTGGAAGGCAATTATATTTTTTTTTTGATTCTTGTGAAAGATAACTTAAGCAAGAAATCCCGCGTTTCAAAAGAACTAGCATCTGGTCAGTCATAAAATGCAATACGCTGTCTAAAAAGAATTATCTACAATAGAGAAACCCTATTCGGAAATAGAACAATGGAGGACCGTTTTGGAACGATATTTGAAACATGTTTATGACGCAAGCCGTGTGACTTTACAAAAATACACCATTTGTTGCATGTTAAAGGATAATGATCTTTATTGAGCATAGATCAATTATAGCGTAGTTAAACTATAACATAGGTAACGATTTATCTGCGAGTTAGCTTATAAATAAACTGCTCTCATGTAGAAGAGATGCGGCTTGTCACTATAGCAATATATGGAAAGATTGCCACTTTAAATACCTGGATCTGAGATTATGGTAAATGCCAAGCTAAGGGCGTATGTAATCATCAAACACATGTTATATACACTTGTAAATGTTGTGTTACAGAACTAAATGGCGCCAAAAATCGAGCCCGCCATTATTTGACCACGTGAGTGGACGATACGACGCGCTATCCATTATCCAATCACATAGATCAGTATTGCTTCGGCTGGGTGTAACCAATCAGGGCCTTTCGCCGCTATGATGGCTTGCCGCTGTTCGTGAGAGCTGGGGGCGTGAGAGGCCGCGACATTCTAACTCGGGAGTCGAGAGGAGACACCAGGCTCCACTAAGAAAGTTATTACAGTATAAAGTGCAGTGACGTGTAGTAGATCGTGAATCTTCGTCCAGGGGGGCCTTTTATAAGTTAAGTTAATTTTAAATCTAGACGGAGAATTTAGATCGTCCAAATTCCAATTTCATCAATAGAATTTTACTTTTATAATACCTTTATTATATTTTGGTTTATATTTTTACTTTATATTTTGGTTTAGTCACAATTACGATCTAAATTCGCCGTGATATTACTATTCGTGTGTGTGTTCTTTCCAGCTCTTAGATATAGATCTATTGTTCTAAATTTTATGTATATTTATAATATCGAAATCATATGAAAAGAGTGGCCAAGGTTTTTTCCACGTTTTTCCTTGGTATCCTACAAACTTGCTTGTGAAACGTGTGGGTAACTGTAGAATCAAACTCTTGAATTAATATAAATTTTAATCTGAAAGTAAATTCCTGAAACTTATCTTGTTTTTGAATAATCACTACCCCCTAACCCCTTAATTAAGGCAAAGACAGTTAGGAAATATCTTGGATCCAGAGTAACGTATCCTGTAATTGACGTAGTACAGTTTTATAATATTTACCAGGTTTAGAAGTCTTTAGGCATAACTATTCACTATTATTGATATGTGCTCGTAGAAGGTCACGGTATAATAATATTTATGAAATATAAAAATAGGTGTTGATTTCCTTTGAGTTAGAGAAGTTATGGTCACATACTTACATTTCATACCTAACGGACAATAAGCTAATTGAGATTAAATCTATTTGCTGTTATCAATTTATGTGATTTGTCCCTGTCATTATCTCGTGTAACAAAAGAGTCGAATGCCGTCTTATATGACGAAGGTGCGATCTCTGATTTTGTAGGTAATCATACAATATATTTATAACTAAAGATCAGTCAACATGTTCTGACAAATGTGAAAGGTCAGTCGATGTACTCCTGACAAATGATAATTGAATTGATGGTTTAATACTATCAAGTCAGTAGACAAGAGTCCTGACACACATGATAATTTTTAACGATCAGTTAACTAAGTCCTGACATTTTGCTAAAAGACTGGCTAACTCAGTTCCGGCTCAGAGAGGACACATACACTGCAGGTGACTGACAGGTCTGGTCTTGACCCGCAAGCAGAGTTGATTGCGTCAGCCGTTAGTCGATTTCCGGGATTGACTTATCAGGCAGACATCAGATAATCGTACTTAACTGAAAGGTCGACCTCTACAAATCCATATTTAAATTAATGTTAAACTCTTGTCTTTAACCTTTGGTTGATAAAATTCTGACAGCCAAATCAGTAAGAGATATTCTTAAGAACGACAATACGCAGGGTATCTTTGGTAAATGGTGAACAAAGATAAGACACGATTACTTCCGTGGACGAGTCCTTGATAGCTGAGACTTCAAGAATTTTGCAGCTGTGATAAGTATAAGGGAAGTATTAGTACTATATAAGAAATAGGTCACTTAGCACGTGCGGGTCTATTACAGTTGTTGCCGCGGACCAGAATCTAGGAAATAAAGAGTATTGCGTGTAGCATACCCCTAGAAGAGAAACTGAGTTATTTTATATTTATATACTAAAATTAAATTAAAACACAACGTAGAATTGAATAAAACACAACGTAGAATTACTAGACGATCATCATCACCTTTAAATTATTAAGTGATCCTTGTTATAAGCGTATTGTTGTTCAGGTTATTGTCTGTTGGTATGAAGGTATAAGGTTTAACCGTGTAGAGATAATATAGTGTATGGGAGGGCAAGTACCTAGGAAACTTGTTTTCTTATATAATATATATGACGGAGAAAGAACCTCCGGAGTGTTTTTAAAAAGTGTGACGTCAGCATTGCTGACGTCACAATTGTTGTTTTCATGATGATCACTCATTTTTGGGTCCTCGAAGTAAAACTTCACAAGTACTTTTATAAGCTTCGTATATTCAACGAGCAGCGTAACAACGTCACAAAGAGGTCCGTACTGTACGGCGACTCGAGAGCGACTGAGACGAGCGCCTACAGTGCGGCCGTACTTATAGGACTCGGCGCACGTGCACGAGTTTACAAGTTTGTTGGTAAAGTATTGAAATTACAATCATAACATTAATTTTACATCGTAATCAACTTAAAAATAATCAACTGATGATTTATAAACTATTTTTAGGGTAATCAAATGATTAAACTTAATTATTCTCGACGAACTGTTGTAGTTGCGCCGATACGGCCATACTGACAGGCGGTGCGCGCTCTGCACCAGCCTCGTTGGTTCTCGTAGATTGTTATGGATTCTCGTAGATTATTTGGATTCTCGTAGACCATTTATTCTGATGGGTCATCTTGGTTCGAGTCGTGTTGGCTGTACTTGCAGCCCTTCTCGTGAGGTCGACGGAATGGGCTCATTTGATTCTGCAGTGGGATCTCGTTGAATAGATGATTCGTTTCCCGCCGATACGGTCAACTGATCCCCAGGTTGCGGAGCGCGGCGCAGCTGATCATGGGCAATCTTGCGAGGTCGTCCTCTACCGACAACTTTCTTTACCAGATATCAGTCATTATCCAGTATTCTACAAACTTCATATGGTTCGCTGTATTTAAGGTTAAGCGAGGTTTGGTTTCGAGGATTATTTTTCACCAATATGTAGTCTCCTCTTTGAAAATGATGGATTTTGGCTTTGTGTAGGTTGAAGCGTTGTCTGTCTTGTTCGCTACAACGAATCATTTTCTGTGGCACCTGTTGAGTGAGCGCTTTAATATCAACGGTTTCGTTGTCAATATCCACCAGGTTGAGAAGCTCAGGAGGTACACAGTGCTTTCGTTGCGTAATAAGTGTCAGTGGAGCAACACCGGTGACTCAGTGGGTTGTACAGTTCATTGCCAGCTGAAGTTCCTCGAGTACAGTGTGCCACTGCTCTGCTTCGTAATTTTTAATCATTACCAAAGCATTTTTGAGGGTTGCAACGACTCTTTCAACTTAGCCATTCGCTCGGCTGACTCCTGGAGCGATAGCATGGATATTTATTCCGATGGCGTCACAGTAGTCCTTGAATTCGCCAAGGAACTCTCTTCCTCCATCCACTATTATTTGAAGCGGCGCACCAAATAGATGCACAGTGCGTTCTAGAGCGGCCAATGTGCTGTGTGGGTTTTTGTTGGTACTGAAGTACAGTAAAACGTACTTTGAGAAAGCGTCAATGGTGACTATGACGTATTGTTGATCATCTGGAGTGCCCAGCTTCCCTGTTATGTCCATATGAATAACTTGGAAGGCGGCCGTTGGTTTTTGTATGGGGTGTAACTGGGCTTGAATGGCCCCTGATCTTCCTTTAGATGTTCGGCATACAACACAGTTATCCACAAATCTTTCGGATAATGGAACTCATTTTGTTGAACCAATAGGTTTCTCTGATCTTCTGCAGTGTCTTTTCCCAGCCAGGGTGTTTTAGTGCAGTGTGAAATGAGTTTATAATGCTCCATTGAAATGATTTGGGAACGACGGTACTGAGCTGCTGACCGAAGACAGGATCATTGACGTTCCTTTTTTAAAACGTTGTCCTCTAACACATAGTCTTCCACTGGGTTATTGTCACTGAGACTGTCCATTATCGGACGCAGTTCTTCATCCCGTCGCTGTTCAATTTTGAGCCAGTTCAAGTCTCTTGTCATAACATTGACTGCAAGCTCAACTGGATTGCGACAGCGATGAATCCTTGGCAGAAGGTCCTTTTTGTGTTTTGACGCTTTTAATGCGTTGCAATCTGTTATCACGGTGAATTTTCGCCCATATAAAGTGTTTTATGGCTCGTACCACTGCCAGTGTCTCCAACTCGTAGGAGTGGTACCGGCTCTCGGCTTCCGTGGTTCTCATGCTCATAAAGGCAACAGCATGTTGTCGTTTTAAACGTTGACTAATTATTGTTGGCTAATTATTGTATCCGCGTCGATACGGCCATACTGACAGGCGGTGCGCGCTCTGCACCAGCCTTGTTGACTCGTTAACTCTCGCAGACTGCTGTTAATTATGGCTGGCCTGCAAAGAATGAGATATTCTCTGAGTAGTGAGTCTGTAAACAACTTACGTTGCTTTATCTTGTTTGTTACATTAACACAACTGTTATGTAACCTTAGGAGTCTTTTGATTAGTAAACAGTACACAAAGACATCGTGCACTGCCTTATTAATTTAGAATCTGTGGTGTATACGTGTCTACCCATAGTTCCACAAGGCGTCCCCACGGTATCTCAGGGTTCACTGTGGATGCATCAAGGATCCGTGGTTAGCTCAAAGGTAACACATGGTTAGCTCAGAGGTATCACTCTCCAGACATTTTTGTAGATTACAACAGTACACTAAGACATCTTAAGTGCACTGCCTTATTAATTTAGAATCTGTGGTGTATACGTGTCTACCCATAGTTCCACAAGGCGTCCCCACGGTATCTCATGGTTCACTGTGGATGCATCAAGGATCCGTGGCTAGCTCAAGGGTAACACATGGTTAGCTCAGAGGTATCACTCTCCAGACATTTTTGTAGATTACAACAGTACACTAAGACATCTTAAGTGCACTGCCTTATTAATTTAGAATCTGTGGTGTATACGTGTCTACCCATAGTTCCACAAGGCGTCCCCACGGTATCTCAGGGTTCACTGTGGATGCATCAAGGATCCTTGGTTAGCTCAAAGGTAACACATGGTTAGCTCAGAGGTATCACTCTCCAGACATTTTATTCTTTTAGATTCTAGTTGCAAATATCGTGAAACATAATGAATGTTATACTCGCCGGTTTTAATCCGTTGATGCGTGTTCGTCGTTGTGAGTTATCCGGACTGACTGGCCAGCTTGAGATGTGGATGACACTGAATCAGGGGCGATTGCAGCGTTGTTTTGCAGTGTATCGAGATCATCTCCCGCAGCGATTGGTGTGGACGTCATGTCTGTGGTAATTCCCGTTGTGATGGGCTGCATGGTATTAAAGTTGTTTGCTGGTACTCCTGAAGTGTTCAATGAGGCAGGGCCTATCAGCCTGGTACTGCCCTGCGCTGTTCCAGTCGTGACAGGTTGAACCGAAGTCGATGAGGATGTGGTTGGGACCAGAGCTTGTTCTGATCCCACTTCTGATGACGGAGAAAGAACCTCCGGAGTGTTTTTAAAAAGTGTGACGTCAGCATTGCTGACGTCACAATTGTTGTTTTCATGATGATCACTCATTTTTGGGTCCTCGAAGTAAAACTTCACAAGTACTTTTATAAGCTTCGTATATTCAACGAGCAGCGTAACAACGTCACAAAGAGGTCCGTACTGTACGGCGACTCGAGAGCGACTGAGACGAGCGCCTACAGTGCGGCCGTACTTATAGGACTCGGCGCACGTGCACGAGTTTACAAGTTTGTTGGTAAAGTATTGAAATTACAATCATAACATTAATTTTACATCGTAATCAACTTAAAAATAATCAACTCATGATTTATAAACTATTTTTAGGGTAATCAAATGATTAAACTTAATTATTCTCGACGAACTGTTGTAGTTGCGCCGATATATAGTATTCATCAGAGGAGATCAGTACTTGTATTATTTGACTTGTGCTTAATATTGCATATTTATTCCGCTTGCTATTTATTGTTGTGCATTTGTTTGTGTGATATATAGTATTGTGTGGGATTTTATAGCATCATTATGTCTGCTGTTAGAGGGAAAAGGCGTGGTCGTAAACATGTTTCAAATGCGAATACAAATAATGAAAGTCACGGTATGACTGAACCGAGTAATGCAATAGTAGAAAGTCAGTCGGGGTTCCAGATGATAACCTCTCAATTAGAGTCTATTATGAGGCGTTTAGACACAATAGAACAGGAACGCGCTACTAACTCAACCGTCAGTATGGCTACTACAAGTTTAAACTCGATTTCTAATGATTCGTTACCGCGAGCAAATAATTTATTAGATTGTTCAGCAGTTCCTGGGTCAAGTTCGGAGGTTACGTATATAATGCGTCCTACTATCGACAAACCTAAATTCAATGGACGAGACGACACAAACCCTATGAGATTTTTAAAGAAATTAAAAAAATATATTTGTTCCGTTAACGGTCAAAATCGTGCCATCGATATAGCTACGGGTTGTTTGTCAGGTTCGGCACTTACAATGTTAGAATTATATAGTGATAATTGGGAAACGTTACCTGATTTTGAAAAGGATTTTCAAAAGACTTTCTGGGGTCAGAGACAACAAGAAAGAGCTAAATATAAATTAATTAACACCACATGGAAGGAGAGTTCCGGGTTGTCCATGAGCGAGCATTTTGCTGAACAAATTGATACGGTTAGGTTATTAACTATTCCGTTGAGTGAGAGTGATATGGTTAACTCTGTCATGAGGCATTTTCCAGTAGAAATACAAAGGTTATGGTTTACTAGGAAAGATCAAATTTCAGTTTTTACAGCGGCAGAATTTATCAGAGATATAGAACAGAATGTTGTAGTCAGTTCAACCGATAAACCCACAGTAATCAACAACAATAATTATAGTAGAGGCGGTAATCGTGGACGAGGTGGGTTCAGGCACGTAAACTCCATGAACACAATACCTGTTGATAGGAGTAAGTATCATGCGTGTCGCGGACGAGGTCCACGTAACGTTAGAAATAATTACCGTCGCCAGCGTCCGTATCCCGCGTTAAAATGGGAAAAGGCCACGGAAACTAACTCTACCTCAAACACAGGTAGGCCGGGGGTCGGCTTCGTAGAAAATCTTAAAACTAATGAGATAGGTACATTCGCTCAGGGAAACGAATTGTTGTCGGACGTGCAAGCCTCGACGAATCGACAATAAATAACGCTAGAGGCATGTTGAATGATCAGAGTGATAACGACGTAGATAATAACGCTCGAAACAAAGCTATTATTGTTGCTTATAATTATATGAAAAGGACGGGTTGGAGGCCAGGAAAAGGATTAGGTAAAAATGAAGATGGAATGAGGTATCCTATTATACATAAATTTAACTCTAGCGAAAACTCTATAGAAGACGTGGTAGGGGTATTGTTAGGTAGAACGGAAGGTGAAGTTTTGGTTTGTGAGGAAGTAGGGCGGCCGTGTATTACATGTAACAATCGCGAAAGGGGTTTGTATACCATATTAGGTGATTCAGATTATTATGAAGATGGTGACATAGTACATTCCTTGTCTCGGTTGCCAGAGATTACGATCAAAATAAATAATCATGAAATTAAGACCTTAATCGATACGGGGAGTCAGATTACTGCAATTAGTGTTGATTTATATGATTCTATTAAAAGGGAGATGGGTGATTTGCCTGAGGTACCGACACCTTCAATGCAAATACAAGGAGCTTTCGGATCGAAAAGTGAAAGGGTTAACAAACTTATTGTTGTCACGATCGAGTTAAGTAATGTCCAGGTAGATACACCAGTTATGGTTTTAAAGAGGCTACCATATTCTATGATACTAGGGCATGATTGGCTAGAACGCATGAAAGCAGTTATATCATGTGGGCCAGATAAGGTTCTGAGCGTTGAACACTTAGGTATTAGGACACAGATAAAGATTGGCACAGCATGCTTAGATAACGACTGGGAAGGGACCATCAATAGTTTAGAGACAACAGTGACTTCAAGTCCCATTGTAACAAAGGAAGATATCACAATAGAACAATACGTTCAATCTTTAAATAAATCGGATTCTCAGAAGGATCTGTTACTGGCTGTGTTGCAACAAAATAGTACTGTATTTTCAAGCAAGCCAGGACGCACAAATAAGTACATACATAAGATCGAAATGATAGACAATACGCCATTTATAAAACGCTCTTATCCAATTCCTTTCAAACACAGAGAATTGATAAGAGATAAGATAATTGAACTCGAAGAGCTGGGGATAATAAAACGTGAGGCTACACCTTATAGCAGCCCTATGACTTATGTAATTAAGAAAAATGGGAGTGTTAGGTTATTGCTTGACGCGCGTGAGTTAAATAAACGAATGGTGGGAGATGCTGAGGCTCCATTATTGACATCCGAGATATTACAATCTTTTCACAACGTAAAGTTCATGAGTGTGCTAGATTGTAGTGATGCGTATTTTCATATACCGTTGGATAGTAATTCAACAAAGTATACAGGGTTTACTTACATGGGAAAAACATATACCTACAATGTACTACCACAAGGTCTCAAGACTTCGGTGTCTAGTTTTAGTAGAGCGATGGATATTATCTTAGGTCCAGAAGTAAGGGATTTCTGCGTTAATTACTTGGATGATTTGGTAGTATTTACATCTGGGACGTTCGAATTGCACCTAGAACACCTAGATAAAGTGTTGCACCGATTACGTGATGCGAACATGCGATGTAGGTTGATAAAGTGTAGTTTCTTAGAAACTGAAGTTAAATTGTTGGGCCATATAGTAACTGTTAGCGGTATTCAGGTAGACAAAGACAAGACCCGCGCTATCAGAGAATTCCCAGTCCCTAAAAACATAAAACAATTAAGGGCGTTCTTGGGGCTCATAAACTATTTTAGAAAGTTTATTCATAGGTACGGGGAGGAGACGAAACCTTTGTGTCAATTGCTAAGAAAGGGTATAGCGTGGCAATGGACACCTGAGATTCAAGGTGTCTTTGACCGAGTCAAGGATTTATTTATAGCCACTGTGATGTTAATACATCCTGACATAAATAAACCATATTATGTTCAAACGGATAGCAGCGCTGTTGGGATAGCCGGAGTCGTATACCAGCTATCAGAAGAGGGTGACCCAATGGTCGTTGGGTTTTGTAGTAAAGGGCTAACGGATGCGGAGATGCGCTGGACGGTCTCTGAGCAAGAGTTATATGCTATTGTTTACAGTTTAGCTAAATTTGAAACGTATCTTAGGGGGGCACAAGTGATAATTCGGACCGACCATAAAAGTTTGACGTTTTTACATTCGTGGAAGTTGCTAGGTGCGCGCTTGATTCGTTGGGTTCATTTTATGGGACGTTTCAACTATAGAGTTGAACACGTGCCGGGAATAACAAACGTAGCGGACACAATATCAAGGTATATACCGAACATTGAATTGGGTCGCGGAACACGTGTTGTAAATCCTCAACTTAATATGTTCAAGACGAAAAATCCGCAACATATATCGGAACAATTAAAATGTATTGGAAGATTACAAAAGGAAGATGCGGAATTGCGAACCATAATAAGTAATTTGAGTGACGCAAAGGCAAATGAGGTAGTTAGAGATAAGCAACTCTTTAGTTTGGATGAAAACATTTTATTCTATAAGAGATTGGGGTCGGGGAGAAAGGTTGTCGTCGTGCCAGAAGCCATTAGAGATGAGTTAATAATGAACATTCACGAAGAAATAGGTCATTTTGGTAGGTATAAAGTCCATTCATTGATGAAGAAGAGGTTCCACTTTGCACGGATGTCGCGAGAAATATGTAGGGTAATACGAGCCTGCGATATATGTCAGAAAGCTAAACATCGTTTAAAGACAGAAGTAGGGCCTTGTAAATCAGTAAAAGCTTTGGCGATAGGTGAACTAGTATTTGCGGATTTGTACGGGCCGCAACCTACTGGGAAATTTGGGAAAAAATATGTTTTTGTAGTGCAAGACGCGTTCAGTAAGTACATTAAACTTTACTCCTTGCGAACAGCAACGGGAAGGAGTGTTTTAGCTTGCATAAGAAAATTTCACTCTGAAGTAAAGATTAAATGCATAGTAACGGATAATGGTGCACAATTTACGTCTAACGCATGGGAACATGGGTTGACAAGCTTAGGTATTTCGTTGTCCCATACTTCAATACGAAATCCGCGACCAAATTCCACAGAACGCGTAAATCGGGAGTTAGGCAGGTTGTTCAGGACATATTGTCACAAGTCACACAAGAGTTGGGTTGATATTTTGCCGAAAATAGAGCGCTGTTACAATCACGTTGTCCATACAAGTACGAATTTTACCCCTATGGAGTTGATAAACGGGGAATCTACTAGGTTATCAAGTGATGTGCATATATCAAAGAAAGGATTCGAGAGTTGCGATAATGTTGATGAAATTAGAGAGCAGGCGAAAGAAAACATTCTAAAGGCAGCCAATTTGCGTGAAACCACCTATAATAAAAATCATAAACTCATTACCTTCAATATTGGCGACAAGGTCAAATTGAGAACTTTGCCACGGTCAGATAAAATGCAAAAGCTCACAAAGAAGTTTCATTTACTGTATGAAGGGCCTTATGTTATTACAGCAATATTACATCCAAATCTATATGCGTTGGCCGATGAACAGACTGGAGTAGTTAAAGGGAATTATAATGCGATACACCTAGCGAGGTATTACGAAGGGAGACCATTAAAGACTACTAAATGATTAAAATATAATAAACAGGACTTAATAATTAGGTAGGATCTTTAAGTGCCATACGTTAAACTTAATTATCGTGTGTCAAGCTGTTGTGTTAATAAATAATGGTTACGAAACTTTGTAAGGTCAAGGGTGGTTACGGAATTTTCTTATTCAAGGGTGGTTAGTTATTATTAAATTGCGGTAAATAAGACACATCACTAGAGCTATGTTGAGATTATAGATTAGTGAAAATTAATCGCTCGAGTTCTGCGCGCTCAATTGTCAAGGGTGGTTATGTAGTGGTACATGTGGAAGGCAATTATATTTTTTTTTGATTCTTGTGAAAGATAACTTAAGCAAGAAATCCCGCGTTTCAAAAGAACTAGCATCTGGTCAGTCATAAAATGCAATACGCTGTCTAAAAAGAATTATCTACAATAGAGAAACCCTATTCGGAAATAGAACAATGGAGGACCGTTTTGGAACGATATTTGAAACATGTTTATGACGCAAGCCGTGTGACTTTACAAAAATACACCATTTGTTGCATGTTAAAGGATAATGATCTTTATTGAGCATAGATCAATTATAGCGTAGTTAAACTATAACATAGGTAACGATTTATCTGCGAGTTAGCTTATAAATAAACTGCTCTCATGTAGAAGAGATGCGGCTTGTCACAATAGCAATATATGGAAAGATTGCCACTTTAAATACCTGGATCTGAGATTATGGTAAATGCCAAGCTAAGGGCGTATGTAATCATCAAACACATGTTATATACACTTGTAAATGTTGTGTTACAGAACTAAATGGCGCCAAAAATCGAGCCCGCCATTATTTGACCACGTGAGTGGACGATACGACGCGCTATCCATTATCCAATCACATAGATCAGTATTGCTTCGGCTGGGTGTAACCAATCAGGGCCTTTCGCGGCTATGATGGCTTGCCGCTGTTCGTGAGAGCTGGGGGCGTGAGAGGCCGCGACATTCTAACTCGGGAGTCGAGAGGAGACACCAGGCTCCACTAAGAAAGTTATTACAGTATAAAGTGCAGTGACGTGTAGTAGATCGTGAATCTTCGTCCAGGGGGGCCTTTTATAAGTTAAGTTAATTTTAAATCTAGACGGAGAATTTAGATCGTCCAAATTCCAATTTCATCAATAGAATTTTACTTTTATAATACCTTTATTATATTTTGGTTTATATTTTTACTTTATATTTTGGTTTAGTCACAATTACGATCTAAATTCGCCGTGATATTACTATTCGTGTGTGTGTTCTTTCCAGCTCTTAGATATAGATCTATTGTTCTAAATTTTATGTATATTTATAATATCGAAATCATATGAAAAGAGTGGCCAAGGTTTTTTCCACGTTTTTCCTTGGTATCCTACAAACTTGCTTGTGAAACGTGTGGGTAACTGTAGAATCAAACTCTTGAATTAATATAAATTTTAATCTGAAAGTAAATTCCTGAAACTTATCTTGTTTTTGAATAATCACTACCCCCTAACCCCTTAATTAAGGCAAAGACAGTTAGGAAATATCTTGGATCCAGAGTAACGTATCCTGTAATTGACGTAGTACAGTTTTATAATATTTACCAGGTTTAGAAGTCTTTAGGCATAACTATTCACCATTATTGATATGTGCTCGTAGAAGGTCACGGTATAATAATATTTATGAAATATAAAAATAGGTGTTGATTTCCTTTGAGTTAGAGAAGTTATGGTCACATACTTACATTTCATACCTAACGGACAATAAGCTAATTGAGATTAAATCTATTTGCTGTTATCAATTTATGTGATTTGTCCCTGTCATTATCTCGTGTAACAAAAGAGTCGAATGCCGTCTTATATGACGAAGGTGCGATCTCTGATTTTGTAGGTAATCATACAATATATTTATAACTAAAGATCAGTCAACATGTTCTGACAAATGTGAAAGGTCAGTCGATGTACTCCTGACAAATGATAATTGAATTGATGGTTTAATACTATCAAGTCAGTAGACAAGAGTCCTGACACACATGATAATTTTTAACGATCAGTTAACTAAGTCCTGACATTTTGCTAAAAGACTGGCTAACTCAGTTCCGGCTCAGAGAGGACACATACACTGCAGGTGACTGACAGGTCTGGTCTTGACCCGCAAGCAGAGTTGATTGCGTCAGCCGTTAGTCGATTTCCGGGATTGACTTATCAGGCAGACATCAGATAATCGTACTTAACTGAAAGGTCGACCTCTACAAATCCATATTTAAATTAATGTTAAACTCTTGTCTTTAACCTTTGGTTGATAAAATTCTGACAGCCAAATCAGTAAGAGATATTCTTAAGAACGACAATACGCAGGGTATCTTTGGTAAATGGTGAACAAAGATAAGACACGATTACTTCCGTGGACGAGTCCTTGATAGCTGAGATTTCAAGAATTTTGCAGCTGTGATAAGTATAAGGGAAGTATTAGTACTATATAAGAAATAGGTCACTTAGCACGTGCGGGTCTATTACAGTACCTCCTCCTTTTTTTGGAAGTCGGTAGAAAAAAACAGTCGGTACCGGTAGATAAACAGTTGAGTACCTCCTCCTTTTTGGAAGTCGATAGAAAAAGGAAAAAATGTTAGGTCTACACATATACATTTAAGAACTACTCGAGTTATTTGGTCTAGTCAATCAGTGCTTTTTATATCAAATTTTTCAGTAGTCTCGGAAAAATAGGTATGAGGTGTCATTCGGTTCAGGATAGCATGTCGATAATTCAAAAAAATTGCAAGAGCTATACACATTTACTGAAAAATAAAAAAGGTTTCGGTTATTTCTCTTCATATATCTCAATTAAGATATTTGTTATGTAAAAAAAATCAAAAATAGGAAACAAACATAAAACTCGTAGGCATATTATGTATCTCAGTTGCAAACACATTTTATTACATAATAACCCTAATGGTGTCCCGAAACTGTAGGACCAATATTTATAATTTTTCCAGAGGAGTAAAATCCGTCTTCTTTCAAGTATCACGAGGCGGCATTCAAATTTTTCCGTGACTGCTGAAAAAAGTTGAACAATAAAGCACTGGTTCGCTAGACTACTTATGCAATAACAACTTACGATGCTCAGCGAGTATCCTGTCGATCCTGGAAGCCAGGTTGTCCGGCTGCACTCCAGCGCACACCACCTCCAGTGGCGTACCATTCCTGCCTATGAAGAACAGTGAAGGCACGGGCACGAATTGGTCTGGTATATGAGTTAAGGATAATGCTTTTATCTTAGATAAAATTATATAATAATAATATTTAGACGAACATTAGTCTGAACTAAAGTTAAAAATCCTAAGGCATAAAGCCTGAATACTACGATTTTTTCGAACCGCGGTAAAACTTCATAGTAGCTCCTCTTTCTCCAGCGTTTGAGATCATCATCATCATCTCAGCCGTAGGTCGTCCACTGCTGAACATAGGCCTTCCCCAAGATTTTCCAAAAGGACCGGTTGGAAGCGGCCTGCATCCAACGTCATCCTGCGACCTTTATCAGGTCGTCTGTCCACCGTGTCGGTGGACGACCTACGCTGCGCTTGCCGGTCCGTGGTCTCCACTCCAGAACATTTCGGCCCCATCGGCCATCTGTTCTGCGTGCTATGTGCCCTGCTCACTGCCACTTTAATTGGCTAATTTTCTGGGCTGTGTCGGTGACTTTCGTTCTTCTACGGATCTCCTCATTTCTGATTCAATCACGTAGAGAAACCCCGAGCATAGCCCTCTCCATAGCTAGTTGTGCGACTTTGAGCTTAGTTATGAGGCCCATAGTAAGAGACCACGTTTCAGTGCCATAAGTCATCACTGGTAACACACATTGGTCGAAGACTCTTGTCTTGAGGCACTGAGGTATTTTTGTGACGAGAAGACATCGCGAAGTTTCCGGAACGCTGCCCAGCCGAGTTGGATTCGACGATTGACCTCTTTCTCGAAGTTGGACCTGCCTAGTTTGATGGTCTGTCCCAGGTAGATGTACTCGTCAACAACTTCAAGTACTGAGTTCCCAACTGATATTGGGGTAGGTACAACATGGGCATGAGACATAATTTTCGTCTTGTCCATGTTCATCTTAAGGCCTACCCGTTGGGAAACTCGATGGAGGCCTTCGAGCATTGTACTGAGGTCTTCAAGCTTCTCTGTGTGGTTTTAGTATTACTACTATTTTCAAAACGTCTGTCCGGACGTGCGACTTAAAAGGATACAAATCTGGGCGAAGTGCGTGTAGTTGACGGTTCCACTCTTCAACTTGACGGCCAGGAAGTTGGTCTCGTTGGAGAGACGGGAGACCACGGTCGCGTCGTCTATAGTGGCAGCCATCTCCGTGGACAAATTGTTGTCGCCTGGAAAAAAGATAATATTGTCAACGTTTTTGAAGCAGTCAGTTTCTTTTTGTGGTAGTGCCACGCTGCAAGCCCACAGCCGAATGGGCCGGCACGACCGGAGAAGTACCACATTTTTCACAAACACGCGTTTCGTCGGTTTGTGGCAGGTTCCGGAGGCCCGATTCCCCCCTTCCCCGTTTTCCCTCTCCTTTTCTCCCAACCCTTCTATCTCTTCCTTCCTATCATCCTTCAGCATCAGCGTCAGCAACGCATCCTCGAGACCTCTGGTATTGTGGATGTCCGTGGGCAACGGTATCACTTATCATCAGGTGAGCCGCTTGCTCGTTTTCCAACCTATTCCATAAAAAAGTATTTTTAGGACTCCGTACCTAAACGGTAAAACGGACCCTATTACACACTTCGCTGTCTGTTTGTCACCAGGCTGTATCTCATGAACCGTGATAGTTAGACAGTTGAAATTCACAGATGATGTATTTCTGTTGCCGCTAACAACAAATACTAAAAACCCGCCAAGTGCGAGTCGGACTCGCGCACGAAGGGGTATTCATTATCTATGAAAACCCTTCGCGAGTCCAACTCGCACTTGGCCGGTTTTTTGTTTTATGGCATTTTGTGTGACTGGGCGGGCAATGTGTGCGCCTGATGTTAAGCAAAACGCCTGATCATGACAGTTGCAGTACTTGCAGTGCCACCCAAAGCTTAAAGACAACCCCCAAGGTAACTTCCCCCAGGCGGACCATGCAATAGACTTACCTGACCGAAGATTTAAAAATGCCTTAAGCTGCCACCAATGCTATACGGATCTCGGGAAAGGTCTTTTTAAAAACTGTTTTCACAAGCACAGTGTCTATTGGACTATCGTAACTACAGAAATTGTAACTTATCTACCGACTTCCAAAAAAGGAGGAGGTACTCAACTCAACTGTATGTTTTTTTATGTTTGTTACCTCATAACTTTCGACTGGGTGAACCAATTCTCTAAATTAGTTTTTTGTTTAAAAGCTGGTGCTTCCCGTTTGTTCCAATTTCATCAAATTCGGTCCAGTAGTTCTTGAGTTACACTTCAATAACTGAATAGAATGGAAGTCGGTATTAAATTTTTCAAATTGTACTTGTTGTACTTAATAAGAGACAAGAGATTGAGACTAGCTTGAATATGAACTAAGCATCAAAACGAAAGAAATGAGAAAACGCTTATATATTGATATAAGCGTGTAGGGTCTCCATACTATATTAGGGATATAACAGAACGCTTTGATTTGAAGTCATAGGATTCTGCCGCGTGGCAATAATGAGCCATTTCTACTGTTTTAGGGTTTGGGTAACACTGAAGTAAAAGAAATTAATGTAATTAATAAAAACAAAAAGAAAAACATTAACAGTTTTGAAAAAAGGAGTGATGCCCATTCCATCAACACGCGCAATAAGCACAAGCTATCCGTACATGTAACGCGTCTCCACAGAATAAGTCATTCTTTTATGGGACAATGTATACGATTCTATAATAAAGTTGCCAATGATATCCGAGATTTGCCTATTAAAACTAAACTCTGTCAAAAAGTTTATTATAAAATTTAGGATTACTTGGAGGATAAAACAGCTTGGGACTGATCACTCCAAGATCTATCTACTCGTGTACTAAGATGTCAAAGTGTAGCGTGTCTTGCCCTACTGAAAGCATTATTATGTTCTCTTTTGTAAGGCAACACACTGGAGCTAAAAATAAGCGAACATTTGTTATATAGAAATTGACGATACAAAAAATGAAGCCCAAGCCCGCTGAGTTTCTGGCCGGATCTTCTCAGTCGTGGTCGCGTTCCGAACCGATTGTAGATGTAAGAAAAAAAAAATGTAAAAGGACAATTTGTAAGTGCCCCCGTAAATAAATAATAAAGATAATCTTACTCGGACAGACTGCATGCATTGCACCTCACTACACTAGAAGCAAGACGTCTTCGTGGTGACCTCATTGAAACATACAAGATAATCGCGCACAAATACAACCTGCCATGTATTCACGAAATATATGTGGTGTCACAATAAGGTCAACCAGAGGAAACCAGACTGGAATAGCTCGAACACTTTCAAGTACAAAGATTGGACACAACTTCCTTAGCAACAGAGTGGTACTCAATTGGAACAGATTACCAAATGAAATTGTGACTGCCAACACTGTTAACTGTTTTAAGAACCGGCTCGGTAACTGGCTACAAACTAATACACTAACTATTCGCGCTAAAGCGCGACGTCACTTCGACACCCCCCCCCCCCTCCCCCCGCGCGCCTGCACGTCGGCCGGCAAACGCGAGGCGAGTCGCTAACCGCCTCGAAACAGACACGAGTTCAGAGTCGCCGCTAGCGGACGTATACCGCTCCGCCTTCGCGCCGCAGCCGCAACAAACCCTCCGCGCTTACGCATCAGCACAAACACTTCGCGTTACGCGTCAGCCCGAGTCACCTAGCTAACTTCGCCGCGAGTGACCGCTAATCAGCCCTTGTTTACGCGTAAACCATTGCACAAACAATAAATACAAAGCCTTTATACCTACGAGTGACAACCCTTCAGCACGACGTCCACAGCAGGACGCCTGCCCCGTGGACTCTTAAGGTCATCAGCCCCCATCAGATCCAGAGTCACCCGACATCCCGTAAGTACCCCACATTCTTACCTAAACCCAAATATTCCCCTTTAAATATTCCCTAACAATCGTATGGTTGCAGAACCTGCTCAACCACTAACTTTATGAACATCCAAAGTGAAATTAATGACTTTCGATGTTGTGTGATATAGACACATCAGCAATTTGCTGCTCGTCTATAAACAAATAAATAAATAGGTGGTTGAGTTCTTTGTTTCGGTGATGAGACGAGTGCACTGTTCCATGCGGGCTCTGCATAAGTCCTACCACTACAAAAGATCTTGTAGCCGACAATGCAGCGTATATCTGTTGCGGTACTTGAAACTGGTTATTCCCATGTAAACAATGCAGTACCATAGAGTACTAATTATTCCAATATCCGTCTTATTTGGCCTAAACAAAATGAACTTTAATGTTACGTTAGTAAAGGTGACATCGTTTTTGCTGGGCAAAATGTAGCGTGTGCTGGTTAGGTAAACCTTGTTTATGTGTCGATTTATGTATCGGTAATTAGTAACCAATACTTATGTTATTTTTCTGTTGTTTTACCTACCCAAGGTAGCGGTCTCTACACAAATAGTAATCGCGTCGTAAACTACCGATCGTAGTGCCCTTCTGACTTATGTATATTATGACTGTATGTGCCCTCAGGCTAAGATATATAAATTGTTTTGTGCCCTTCAGGCCCTTAGAATATATCGTATATGTGCCCTACGGGTTAAAAAATAATAACTGTCTATATATAAAGTTTTCAAAGTGTATATATTAGTATAATAGTATATGATATAGTATATAAGAATGGACCCGAGTTTCTTGCCGCTTCTTCTCGGTAGGCTCTATATATTTTGGAACGCGGCGATAGTCTTTAAAGTACATTATAATGAAAAATTGACGTTCATAAGTGCGTCTTTGATGCGTCAATTGAATACATTATTTTGACTTTGATTATTGATTACTAGCGACTGCCTGCGACTTTGTTCGAGTAATGGACTCGGCTTTCAGGCCCGCAATAACCTCTCATCTTTTCTTGGTTTTTCTTTCATAAGACCTTCTCCTGACAATAATTAACACAAAAATAATAATTAGCGAGATTCTTCCATCCGTTCTCAAGTTATAGCATGACCAGGAGAAATAGGGGTTCCGTTTTATATATATAAAACTGAACCCCTATTTCTATATATATAGACTAGTATGTATTTTAAATAATACGTTTCCACAAAGAAGAAATTATACAATTAATAAAATTAAATATCAATAAATAACAAACGAACAATTTTGTAACGATTGAACTGTTACTGCACTGGAGTTGGCGAAGGCAGTGTATAGCGGACATTACTAACCTAAAATATACAATTTAAGGTACTGTCAATTCATGAAGTCGATAAAAATAAGGGTTTTAAAGCAGTTTATCTCATAAGCAGCAATTCGTGGAGTGAGGCCCAGCAGGCCAATTACGTGTCAACACTCTAAAACTGCCAAAGAAAGCTTAATTCGTGGAGTGAGGCCCAGCAGACCAATTACGTGTCAACACTCTAAAACTGCCAAAGAAAGCTTAATTCGTGGAGTCAGGCCCGGCAGGGTAATTACGTGTCAACACTCTAAAACTGCCAAAGAAAGGTTAATTCGTGGAGTGAGGCCCGGCAGGCCAATTACGTGTCAACACTCTAAAACTGCCAAAGAAAGCTTAATTCGTGGAGTGAGGCCCAGCAGGCCAATTACGTGTCAACACTCTAAAACTGCCAAAGAAAGCTTAATTCGTGGAGTGAGGCCCAGCAGGCCAATTACGTGTCAACACTCTAAAACTGCCAAAGAAAGGTTAATTCGTGGAGTGTGGCCCGGCAGGCCAATTACGTGTCAACACTCTAAAACTGCCAAAGAAAGCTTAATTCGTGGAGTGAGGCCCAGCAGGCCAATTACGTGTCAACACTCTAAAACTGCCAAAGAAAGCTTAATTCGTGGAGTGAGGCCCAGCAGGCCAATTACGTGTCAACACTCTAAAACTGCCAAAGAAAGGTTAATTCGTGGAGTGAGGCCCGGCAGGCCAATTACGTGTCAACACTCTAAAACTGCCTGTAGTATCTTCACTATATTCTGATCTGTGTATGTAGTATATATATTTATTGTCTGTGTCAGGTTCGCTCTCTTTTCTTGTAATGGCGATTGCCGCTAACATGGTTCTCTCAGTTTTCTGTATATATTAAATAAATAAGTGAGTTCTTAAGTTCCGAGTGTTAATTAATCCTACGGATACAGAAGGCCGACTTCAATATATAACAAATGGCGACGAGGAAGGTAAATTTCTGAAGAAATTTGCGACCCAAATATACGCGTGAGATCTGCAAGGGAAGTTTTGCGGCAGCCATTTTCCAAGCCATTCTACCTGGAGTTCATTCACTTATTATCATTCATTCAATATAACAAAACTTGTGAAACTTTTCTTCCAACTGTCAAGCAAATGTCATTAGCCTATAAACGTCAAGACATATGACAGGTATCTCTGAATAGTTGTTCTGTGGTCGAAACGGTAACAAATGATTTTGTTACAATTTCTTGAAGAGATTACGAAAAATAAATCTGGTTGGATCCAGGAATTAAGTAAAGAAGATTTACAAAAGATATTCTTCGAACTACAAATACCTAGCACGGACAAAAGTATTGACAGTTTACGAAAAACACTACGAGAGTTGGTAAAAAGTGAAAAATTACTGTCGTTGATGCAAAAGATAACAGAAGGCACGGATAGTGATAAATTCGAGGATATACCCGAGGAATTACCGGCGAGAACAATAATGAGTACCAGTTACGGTCACATAGACAAGTTTGATGGGAATAACTTCGAATTATTTGAGCAACAGTTGGAATGTATAATAACCCTAAATGACATAACTAAAACCAAACAAACACCATTATTGTTGACAAATATCACTACAAGAGTCTTAGAAACTCTCAACCATTTATGTTCACCTGATAAACCTATAAAAAAGGAATACAATGAACTTATAAAATTATTGGAAACAAGATATACCAGATCAACATCTACAGCTTTGGATAGAGCTGCATTCCGTTCAAGAAATCAAAAACACAATGAGAAAATTGAAGATTACATCATAGATCTAAAAAAGCTAGCTAAAAGATGTGAATTTAAAGATTTGAGTGATCAGGTGAAAGAAAAATTTATTGATGGTGTAAATAAACCACTTATTAAATTTGAGTTGTTGAAAAATGGAGAAGCCACATTGGATAAGTTAGTCCTAATGGCTAGAACGGTGGAGGCAGCAATGCAGCAATCAAACCTAAGCGAACAGGAATCAATGGAGTCTTCACAGGCTAAGGAAATGTTTTATGCAGGATATCGTGATTCTCAAGCATCAGGTCAGGTCAACAAACCGCTGAGACAAGCAAAGATAAGCAAGAAAGATATTAAGTGCTTTGTGTGTGGTAAAGACAATCATGTGAGGTCAGAGTGCTCATTAAAAAATAAGTTTTGTTCAGAATGTGGTAAGCAGGGACATATTTTCCGAGTGTGCCGGGTACGCCAAACCAAAAAGGTAGATCTTGTCGGTGAAAATGGAACTGAAATTGAAAGTGATATTCAGAATTTATTTGAAGCCAAGGAGGACAATTTGGAGATGTACTGTATGTATGCAAATTCTCATTTAGATATGAAAGTTTATAAACATACATCCACAGTTTATAAACATCTTAATGGAAGGGAAGCCTATTAGTTTTGAATTAGATACAGGCTCTGAAGTGAGTACAATTACAATGAGCGACCAAGTTAGTTTGCTACCTGGTCGAAATATAGAAAAAACAACAATATCATTTAAAAACTTTGACCAGAGCATATCTAAGCCTCTAGGTATGATAAGAAATGTAAGAATCAATTGGAACAACTTAAGTTAAGAAGTTGATGTATACATTGTCAGTAATGATAAACCTAGAATATTGGGAAGGAATTGGCTTAGTATATTTAACCAGTGGCCATTAGACTTAAAAAGAAATGTATGTGACCAAAAAGTTACCAAGACATGTAATCCTGTAGAAATCATAAAACACAAGTTCATAGAAGTATTCACGTCTGGGTGGGGTGATTTCAAGGGGGAATGTATTAGCTTGAAATTAAAAAAAGATGTCAAACCAAAATTCTTACCAGTAAGACAGGTCCCCTTTGCATTAAAAGATGCGGTTAAAAATGAAATAAAAAGGCTTTTAGACAATAAAAGAATTGAACCTGTGATGTATAGCGAATGGGGGACTCCAGTGGTTCCTATTTTGAAACCTGATGGGTCAGTCCGATTATGTGGGGACTACAAAGTCACACTTAATCCATATTTAGAGATGGATCATTATCCACTTCCCCATATTGAAACCATCTTGCAAACCCTAAAAGGTGGTGAATACTATTGTGAGCTTGACCTTAAGGAGGCGTACTTACAAGCACCTTTAGACCCCTCTTCGCAGAAGCTAACTGTTATTAATACTGAGCTTGGAACCTTCAAATATTTATACTTACCCTACGGAGTTAGCACAGGCCCAGGCTCATTTCAAAGATTGATGAGTAACAAACTCAATCACATAAAAAATACCATTGTATTTATCGACAACATTTACATGTGTGGTCAGGATTTCAAGGACATGACAAACACTTTAGAAACTGTATTGGCAGTGTTAAAAGAATCTGGTTTAAAAATAAAACCAGAAAAATTTAAATTTTATAAGAAAAATATAGAGGTTTTTGGTTACAACATAGACAAAGAAGGCGTTAGTGTAATTCAAGAAAATATTAAACCTTTATTACAGTTACCTCCTCCAGAAAATATGTCAATGCTCAGATCATTTCTGGGTAAAGTAAATTATTATTCAAGATTTTTAAAAAACATGGCAACCATCTTAGCTCCCTTATATGAATGTACTAAGCTACAAAAATTTCAGTGGTCTGATAACTGTCAATATTCTTTTGAATCGATAAAAAAGAAATTAATGTCAGTACAAAATTTGAGACATTATGATCCATTGTTGCCACTTATTTTGACATGTGATGCTTCAGCATGTGGAATAAGTGCAGTACTATCTAACCGTGATTTAAACAATATTGTAAGACCAATAGCTTTTGCAAGCAAAAAGTTGAATGACACCGAAATGAGGTATTGTGCACTTGATAAAGAGGCGATGGCAATCATCTTCGGTGTCACCAAATTCTACAATTTTATTTATGGCAGGCAGTTTGAGCTTGAAACGGACAATTCTGCCCTGGTAAGGATTTTTGGCCCAAACAAAGGAATTCCTAAAATGGCTGCAAAGCGCTTGCAGCACTATGCTATATTTCTTTCAGCATTTTCATATAAAATCAAGTATATACCCACAAACAGAAATCCGGCAGACTATTTATCTAGATTGCCATGTGAAGATAAAACTTTCAGTAATAACTTAATTTCATGCACTAATTATATAGACAGCGCTAATACAGAAACATTAAACTGGGAAATGATTCAAAGAGAAACAAAAAAGGATCCAATATTATCAAAAATAATTAGGTACAGCTATGATGGTTGGCCAGATGCTAATTTAATTCAACCAGAACTAAAACCATTTTTTATGAAACGTAATGAACTGAGTCTTGACCGAAATTGCTTATTTTGGGGACATAGAATAATAGTTCCTAAATCCATTAGAAATGATATCTTAAATGAACTCCATAAGAGTCATTTTGGCAGTAGCAGGATGATAGATATTGCAAAATCCTATTTCTGGTGGCCAAAATTAAATGAGGATATCATAGAGATGACTAAACAATGTATCAATTGCCTATCTTATAGGAATACTCCTACTAAAACCAAATTAAAACCATGGCCAATACCACCATCACCATGGTATCGCATACATGCTGATTATTTGGGTCCTTTATATGGCAAGATGTTCTTAATTGTTATAGACAGTTTCAGCAAATGGCCAGAGGTATTTCAAATGGCAAATACTGGAAGCAGTCTTACTATTGAAAAATTTAAGGAAATATTTCTAAGATTTGGATTTCCTATTCACCTTGTGACTGATAATGGGACTTCATTCACTAGTCATGACTTTAAGACTTTTTGTGTGGCTATGGGTATCAACCATACATTTACACCCCCCCACCACCCCGCCACAAATGGTGCGGCGGAAAGATTTGTGGAGACATTCAAATCAAATATTACCAAAATAGTTGAGAGTGGCAAGTCACTTAAATATGCTACTCGCATATTTCTTGCTGATTATAGAGTAACTCCACATAAATCCACAGGGGTATCACCAGCCCGACTTATGCTGGGGAGAGAAATTAGAAACCGCTTTTCCTTATTCAGACCAACCCCTATTTTTCAAGATATTTTATTAAAACAAAACAAGGTAGTAGAATCTCATGGGGGCTCCAGGAATGTTCACTTTGAGGTAGGGCAAAAGGTCATGACCCGGGATTACAGAAAGGGTCAGAAACCATGGACTGAAGGTATTGTAATTGAAGAATCCATACCTGGAGCTACATATTATATTGATGTCAATGGTATGAAGTGGAAAAGGCATGTCAATCAAATAATAATCACTTAAGTAGAAATAAATCATTGTATTGTACATGATAGATATAATAATATAGTTAAACTTAGTTATAAAATATAATATACAAACTTATTAAATGTATAACCTCCTCTCTTATAAAAATCTCAGTTATAAGAGATAACTATGACTTGTGCGGGGTTTTCACACAATTAAAAACTCTTTTTAGTGGTGGGAAGAGTGTAGTATCTTCACTATATTCTGATCTGTGTATGTAGTATATATATTTATTGTCTGTGTCAGGTTCGCTCTCTTTTCTTGTAATGGCGATTGCCGCTAACATGGTTCTCTCAGTTTTCTGTATATATTAAATAAATAAGTGAGTTCTTAAGTTCCGAGTGTTAATTAATCCTACGGATACAGAAGGCCGACTTCAATATATAACACTGCCAAAGAAAGCTTAATTCGTGGAGTGAGGCCCAGCAGGCCAATTACGTGTCAACACTCTAAATCTGCCAAAGAACGGTTAATTCGTGGAGTGAGGCCCTGGTGACTTGTAATACAGGTTTTCACAAACCTACTTCAGGCACCAGTACCTCACAAAGCAGGTTTACCTAAGTTAAAATATTAGGGTTTACTTTACCTTTTTAGAGAGAAAATAAACAGATTTTATTATTATTGTTATTTACTCTGGGGCCGTCCATTAATCACGTGAGGCTCGAAAAGGGTCCCCCCCTTTTCGAGCCTCACGTGATTCGGCAAAAATCACGAAATATCACAAGTGGGGAGGGGGGTGTAGTAACATTAAAATATATCTTGATATACAATATATACGTATAGTACAATTTATGTTTGTCGCGTTATTACACTATTCCATGAATATTATTTTTATATCAGTCAAAAACAACCTGCAACCTTTCCGTCTAGACTTTTAACATGGTCCTATTATTTAAAGATAATATTTGAAACATTTTAAGATTCTTTGTAGGTACTAAAAAAATACACGTGATTTTCGGTGAGGGGTTAGTTTTTAATCTCACCACGTATCACCAAGGGGGAGGGGGGTTAAAAAATGGTAAAATAAACATCACGTGATTAATGGACGGCTCCTCTAAGAATTGCTCATTCAAAGATATTAGATAGATTGGTTGAAAATTAGGTTGTTAGAAAAATAAAACGCTCAAATAATTTATCAATTATATTTTTATGTGCTTACATAATTATTATACTTAATTAAAAAAACATATTATATTTAGATATAAATATCATGTATTTTAGCTGTTCTTATACTACCCATGTTCCATTGGGGACTCAATCATCTAATTTTAATTAACATAGTAAATGAACGAATTATATTATTACTTAATAATATTTCTTTAATATTAAATTGAAATATTCATATAATAAATGCATGAAGGTAGGAAAGCTGGCTTCTTTTTACTCGACTGCCACGAAAACCAAAAGGAGGGTTATGTGTTTAAACTTGTATGTATGTATGTCCGTATGTCCGTATGTCCTTACGTAACTACACAACGGCTCAACCGATTCTGATAGATGATACGTCATCTTATGACGCTACCATAGTATAAAGATGCAACAGTATGGAAACTAAGCCTAGTTAAGCGGAAATAAACTTATAGGTGACCACTCGTCTTGACGCGGCCTCACTACTGACAGCACCGCTACAACCGCTTAGGGGTCGCATCGATGCGCATGTTTGTGTGTGTGAACCGTATCGAACGTGTGTAGATAGTTTCCGTACTGTTACGAGTGTCACTGGGTACATAAAATGCTTAAGAGGATTGCATAGCTAGTACTTGTCCACACTAAAAGAAAAAACTATTTTCTACCTCTTAACATTGTCCGATTTCAGTGATTTTTTTTCATGCCATCGACACATAGTTTGCTATGCCCGTACTTTTTTTTCCGTATGTCAAAGTAATACAAATTTGTATCTTTAAAACTTAAAAAAAAAGAAAAAATCATAACCTACAGGCATAGCAAACTATGTGTCGATGGCATGAAAAAAAATCACTGAAATCAGACAATTTTAAGAGGTAGAAAAGAGTTTATTTCTTTTAGTATGGACAAGTAGTAGCTATGCAATCCCCTTAAAAACAAAATACACATATTTATTTCCATTGTCGGTTTAAAAATCTTTTAATTTTGTTTACTTGTTTTCATGTACATATTTTAGGCAATATTTTCTTTTCTATACTATGTACACCTATTCATTTATATCATCGATTTATACTAATATTCGACTTAGAAGGTAATTAGTTGTAATGTAATTTAGTTACCTATTAGCTTAGTTACATTATTAATAATGCCCGACACAGATGAAATCACGTAGATTCATCAAGAACAGTAGTCCTCGTCTTATTGCAACGGCATAAGGCACAATTTAGCTCTCAAATTACGTGGAAAATACGCGGAAAACCCACGCTATTTTAGTGTTTAACTTTGAACCCTATTAGTGATAGCAACACAATCGCAATTACAACTCATCCTGTAGACTGTGTTTTGTTGACTCCACCCATAATTCAGGGTTATCAAAGTACGAGTTCAACACACGTGCATTATATTTTTATGTAATTATCTTAAAGTAATTATCTACAAATACATATTGTTGGATACCTCGGCTGGTGGGCGAGTGGACTGTATCTTTGAAAGCCTAGTAGTTGGAGAAAACTGCTGTTTACATATTTCTGCGTTTTATTTTGGTTTATAATTAGTATACTTTTTACAATGACAAACGTGTGCTTTCGGCGAGCCATAAAACGGAAGAGAGAGAGAGCCCACGGTTTTTACAACTTGACAAACCTAATTATTGCCTGTGATTTATCAATAAATACATATTTGTTGGGTTGCCAACACATATTACATACTTGTTGGACAATATCTTCATATAACTGCAAGTACTCGAGATTCGAGTCTATATCTCATTCGCATATTATTCTGTTTACGACTGATAACAGACTTCATTCCATAGTAGAAAACAAAAGTGTTTGCTCATATTATTATATTGATTAAAGTTATTGAACTATTCATTACCAATTAGCATTTCTTAAGGCGAAATGAGTTCCTAATTTCATGATTCGACTTCGCGTTTTTCGACGTTTAAACCTAATAACCGAAGTTCGAAAAAAAAACGTAGTGTAAATTGAATATATGTCCTTGTGAAGTATGGGAGCCAACACACGATTGAGCAAACTTGGCTCGATAGAAAAAAATCGGCAACATTCCCTAACTTTTGCAATTTTTCTTACGTGCTTCGTGGGGAAAAGCATTTTTATTCAATTATGGGCAAATATATTTCAATGAATGAATATTCGAATTCCCAATGAAATTTACTAGTGAACTATGGACTCTTTTATCATTAAAATTTAATCATTTGATTGTACGAAATGAATATAAAAAGTATTAGCACGTATTCAATTGAATTTTCGCATTACATCGTGCATTCTGGTAAGCAATTCTCAACCTTATGTAAAGCATCGTAAATTGTTTTAAAATTAGGATTGGACCGCACCTTAATGATGTAAAGATCGCCGGACGACGTTGGATATATGCCGCATCCAATGAGGAGACTAATGCCCGTTTTCACCAACATTTAAGGTAACACCTATATATATTAAACGCTACTATATACGAATATGAGTTACCGTCGCGTTCATGTTCTATCGAGTTAGCAGAACATGAAGTTTAGATCGATCGCTGACGTCAACAGAAACGTAACTGCAGCTGGACTGTTGTTCAATATTAGAATAAGAAAAGTCATAAAGTCGCCGCTCAGCTGCGGTTCGATTGCAATTTAGTTAGTGGAATTGACCCCTGTCCCTTTAGACATCAATGAGGCTATGTTCAGCAGTGGATGTCCTACCGCTGAGATTATAATAATGACCGTTTATCAAAGGCTAATCAGTTATAACCACGACACACCAAAGAGAAAAGAATAATATACAGCATGACTGGTTGAACACTTTACATAAACAAGGACATGATAATTCATGGTCACATGAAACGTTTAAAAAAATAAAATTAAAAAAATACCGTTAAACTACAGAGGAAACCTTCATTCTATGAATGTGCTATAACTCGAAAATTATGGACACCGTCCGAACGGGGTTAATGACCCAAAGCGCCGCGCCGCGTTCAAAGGAATCAAGCTGCGTCCGAACGGGGTTAATGACCCAAAGGGCCGCGCCGCCCGCGCCGCCAAAGGATGCCGCGATCGTCGGCCGCCCGCCCGGCCGCGCCGCGCTTTTATTACTACACGCGCGCCGCGAGTGACCATGTTTATTGTTTTGAGTAGACAATTAAAGTTAAATTAGGTAAATATTAGGCACCTATTTTTTTTTCTTAATTAGAACGAGAATCGAGTACTGAGCACTATATATCAATATGTAAAGTGTTCAACCAGTCACCCTGTATATAAAATTTATTTTTAAAATTATTTATACCTACATATATATATATACATATTTCTATTATTCGGTTACTCTAATTTTGAATGGGGCTAACGATTAACCAGGTTCAACAAACCCACAAAAAAATGTTCAATACATTATATTAAACTCGTATGAGTAACAAAATCTTGTTATAAAATCATTTTTAATTTCGTTATATATTTTTTTCTACTTCCTAAAAAAGGAGGAGGTACTCAATTCGACTTGTTTTTTTATGTTTGTTACCTCATAACTTTCGATTAGATGGACCGATTCTCAATATTCTTTTTTTGTTTGAAAGCTGGTGCTTCATGTGGTTAAAATTTCATCAAATTAGGTTAAGTAGTTTTTGAGTTATACTCCAATAACTGATTTTTACCAAATTAATGGAATGAAAGTCGGTATTACATTTTTCAAATTGCACTTGTTAATTTGTCGGTTTGTTTAATTTGCTACAACATATTTTGTAGGTTTGTTGCATCAACAATATTTGCTCTTTTTCTCTTTTTAAGGTTCCTTTTACCTCTCAAGTTCTGGAACTCCCAAACAAATAACATGTTTGAAATACAGTTGGTACAAATCTGTTATATCCCCTTAATTGTATCTATTCATAAATTGAGATTCTCCTCTTCAACTTTTTATCGGTATTTATTCTGTTGACCTGCGTTTCCAGGATTTCAATCGTTTAGCGGCTCGTGCTGACCACGTTACAATGGACCTTCTAGAAACGGAGCCCGATCGGTTTTCACTTATATCTAGCTGTGATGATGAACTCTGTGATCCTGAGCGTTCACTCTCTGATCGGTCAGAAATAATGTCACTTGCAGATTGTTTGGTACTTGAACGAGCTGCAGAGTCTCCAGAAACATACGTAGAAGCGTTGTCATAGTTTGCAGGAATCAACAATGAAAACCTTGGTAAATCACCCGATGCCAAAAAGGCAGGTTCTTCTACTATTGTAATATCACTTGCGCTAACCACGTCTTCATCTGCAATCAGGGCGTCAAAATTTGGAGCCTTGCCGTTTCTTGTTGAGTTCGGCAATTCCAAAGTGGCAATGTTTGGATTGGTAGTGTTTGTTGGCGAGTTCAACAACTCCAAAGCGGCAATTTTTGGTTTGTGATTATTTGTTTGTGAGTACGAGAATTTCGGAGCGTCAACGTTTGGACTGTTTGCCATTATTGGTGAGTTCGACGATTCCGAAGAGGCAATATTTGGATTGTTACCTTTTGTTGGTGAGTTCAACCGTACCGGAGCGTCAACGTTTGGATTATGACCATTTGTTGGTGAGTTCGAACGTACCGGAGCGTCTACGTTTGAATTGTTACAATTAGTTGGTGAGTTCAACCTTACCAGAGCGTCAACGTTTGGATTGTGACCATTTGTTGGTGAGTTCAACCGTACCGGAGCGTCTACGTTCGGATTGTTACCATTAGTTGGTGAGTTCAACCGTACCGGAGCGTCAACGTTTGTATTATGGCCATTTGTTGGTGAGTTCGAACGTACCGGAGCGTCTACGTTTAGATTGTTACAATTAGTTGGTGAGTTCAACCTTACCAGAGCGTCAACGTTTGGATTGTGACCATTTGTTGGTGAGTTCAACCGTACCGGAGCGTCTACGTTCGGATTGTTACCATTAGTTGGTGAGTTCAACCGTACCGGAGCGTCAACGTTTGGATTGTTAGCATTCGTTGGTTGTTTCGACAATTTCGGAGCAGCTACTTTAGATTTTTTACCATTTGTTGGTGAGTACGCCATTTTCGGAGTGTCAACGTGCGGATTGTTACCATTTGTTGGTGAGTTCGACAATTTCTGAGCACCAACATTTGGATTGTTACCATTTGTAGGCGACTTCGACAAGTTCGGAGCGGCAACATTCTGATTGTTACCCTCTGCTGAAGAGACGATCAGTTCCACATTGTCCCTGGCAGTTATACGTTCAGACGCCCCTTCTGCTTTTGTAGGACCATTGCATTGATTATTTTCTTCATCCTCCGTACATTCGGAATATTGTTCAGAGGTGGTGCCAGAGCCTACGATGCAGGAAATATCTGTACATACTTTGGCTGCAGGACCATATGCTGGCCTCTCTATATGTAGAGTTTCTGTAAGTATCAAAATGTTGTTAATTAGAGAATTTATTATTTTTGAATAAAATAAGTTGACACATATTAAATTATTATTGCTTCAGGGCGTCTCCGAGCTGCTAAGATGAGAATCTGATATGCTCAAAATGCAGTTCGACATATTCGATCCCCAAGGTGAGTGTTTTGTCCGTACACTCAATCACCAATATATGATGATGAACCAAAAATAGCATATATCACTCAGGCATAATGTCGTTTTTTACTGGTGAAAGAATTTCCAAAAAAGATTAAATTAAATAGTTTTAGTAAAGTTTAGTAAATTAAAGTAAAAGGTTTAGTTTTATAAAAGAGCAATAAAATCCTCTTTATAATGTTATAAATAATGATGATATTTAATCTTATATTAATCAGGGATGAAGTAAGATTCTAATGATGAGAGAATTTGTCAAATCGGTCCAGTAGTTTCGGAGCCTATTCAATTCAAACAAACAATCTTTCCTCTATCTGTTAGTCTGAAAACCTGATATAGCTAGCTGCTCTCCGCGGTTTCACCCGCGCGGTGTTGGACGATGATGGTGATGATGATGATGAATCTTATATATCCTATGTTACTCAGGGTGAATGTAGCTTTCCAATGGTAAAATAATTTTTGAAATCGGTCCAATAATTTTAGAGCCAATTCGTTGCAAACATACTTACATATAAATCTTTCCTCTTTATAATATTAGTATAGATAACAAACAGACTCCAATTGTATCAATTTATATAGATGCAATTACCAAAGTGATACTTGTATTGAAGTACTGCATGTTTTGTATGGTGGTAGGGCACTTCTGGTGTCCGCCTGACTAGCTACCACCCTCAAGTTTGTACATCTGTCGCTGCACACCTAACTGTGTGTTTCGGCAGCTGTCCTTGAGAGCCACGAGCTATTCTAGGTCTAGTGTGGTACCACCTTCGACCGCATCACCACTGACCATCAAGTGATCAAACACTATCCTATCAAGTGTAAAACAAAAGTACTAGGAGCTCATAAATGTAAATGTATCCTTGAGAGCCACAAGCTATTCTAGGTCTAGTGTGTACCACCTTCTACCGCATCATCACTGACCGTCAAGTGATCAAACACTATCCTATCAAGTGTAAAACAAAAGTACTAGGAGCTCATAAATGTAAGAATGTATCCTTGAGAGCCACGAGCTATTCTAGGTCTAGTGTGTACCACCTTCTACCGCATCATCACTGACTGTCAAGTGATCAAACACTATCCTATCAAGTGTAAAACAAAAGTACTAGGAGCTCATAAATGTAAGAATGTCTCCTTGAGAGCCACGAGCTATTCTAGGTCTAGTGTGGTACCTTCGACCGCATCATCACTGACCATCAAGTGAGATCGCAGTCAAACATTAGCATATCATATGTAAGAAAAACAATACATTACCATTGATCTGTTTGGCAAGCTCTACCGCTGCACTATACATTTTAGCATCGAGAAGGACGTCCAAAAGTGTCCCAACTGTAGGCCGTACTACTCCAGATGTGGCCCACTCGTTCAATAATACATTGGTACATTTTAAGTGATGGTCACGGGCATACCTCTCTATTAACCTGCAAAAGTTTTTGGATTCTATACAAGGCCTTTAAGACCCAAACTAGACAGATTATGTTACTATGAGTAACCTGAGAATAATAATAATAAAAATTGTTTATTAAATGAAATTGCACGTACACTATTTCTTCAGGTTAGATATAATGTAGGTATATACTTAACACAATTATATAAGAAGGCTAGAAAATTTGTACATTTTAAGTGCAAATAATTAATTAAAATGTAAATAATATTTTTTCTATGTATGGCAATTTAGTTGTATTTTCAACTGACTTCCAAAAAACTGAGGAGGTACTCAATTCGACTGTATATATATTTTTTATGTGTGTTATCACCTCATAACTTTCGATTGGGTGAACCGATTCTCAAAATTGTTGTTTGAAAGCTGGTGCTTCCCGTGTGGTCCCATTTAAATTTCGTCAAATTAGGTCCAGTAAATAGTTTTTGAGATACACTCCAATAACTGAATAGAATGGAAGTTGGTATTAAATTTTTCAAATTGTACTTGTACATCAACGAAAGAGACCTGGAACCTATAATATGGGTTTAAAGCCTAGTTTGGGAACCAGGTGATTCTACTATAATACGAGTATATGTTATTCGTAACTGCCTTTTATGAAATAAACTATTTTATTATTATTACTGAACTAGGCTCATCACCTGTATTTCAGCATACAGCGCTCCTCCCCTTATATCAGACTGCTACTAGCCTCTACTTTAGTATTTTAAATTAATACAAGTGATTTCTTAAACTATTCTGTGAGATTGTGCCTCTCTTTGTATAAGTTAATTTATGAGTGTGTGAGTGTGAGAGGGTGTGTGTGCCTATCCTTTGTGTATTATATATGGGAGTTTTGTGTTAGACAATCTACCATATATGTATTTGTGGTAACTATATTAAAATTTTTAGAATTTCTTCAGACTCTTCATATTTCATATCATATTTATTCAGTTTTAGCCAATTTTCAACTTTAATATGACTTCTTTTTGTAAAAGAGGGTAGACGTTTTAGAATTTGGTAATTTTATTTTAACAGAAAGTGCCTAGCTAAATGTAAAATCTAGTAATAAAAACTGTACTGAAGTTATATGAGCCATATTAGTTCGTTTTTTAATGACAGGTAAAATTCACAGCTTTTAATTTAAAAAAAATTTGACATGTTCAATCTAAGTTTTGTTTATGATTGCCTATCCAATGATTGTTGTTGCTTCTTGTGATGAAATACTGTATTGTTATTACTAATTGGAAACCAAAATAAAAGCGATTAATGCACTATCTGATATTGTATTGTGAAATAAACGAAAAAAAAACCGTATTAAAAGTAAAAACTAAGTTTTATTATTAACTTAAAACCAAGCACTTTTCACTATGACATATGTGGTTTAAAATGATTATATTGGTTTCCTTGATGCGCTCCAAAAATTCCTACATCGTTCTACCAAACATCCTGTATAAGTATGTATATCAGTCATAAGGTTACCAAAGTACGCGCTCTGTCTAGTTTAGGACCTGAACACTGCGTGTGGGTGTTGTAAAAAAAAGAATTTAGAGAATCGGTTCATAAATGGGGAAGAAATCGGTGGACACAAAACCTCCTCTTAAAGTCAGTTAAAAACACACACAAAGAAATAGCGTTGTATAACTCACCTTACGTCCCCATTACTATACTTCCGTCCAGACTGTTTATCATACAAATGCTTCGGGATCAGCGCCATCACTGTCTTCCAGTCATCATACTCATCTAAGATTTCGGCTATTCGATCGAAAAACGCAGCCGGCGCTTTCCGTATCTCCTTGCCACGATGCATTTTCAAATGTTTACCATAAGACATCGTATCACAGTACAAAATCGAATAGCACTGAACTTATTTCATTCAATTCATATAAATTTTATTCAAAACAAAATCGCATCACTTCTATTTATAGTTTTATAACACGGCCGCCTCTGAACGCGCTGTACAAGGAAATGACTCACGAAACAATCACAGAGATGATTTATTTAATTAAAAATTAAAGAGGGCATTTATATACATCAAATGTCACAGATAACTGTAGGCCGGTGTTATGACAAACTGAACGATAAGGGGCTTCTAATCGGCTGCACGCAAACAAATATCAAGCAGTTTTAGGCAATTAGCCTACATTGCGAATTGGCAATTTAAACGCATCGTGAAATAAATTATTTTAAGTCTCGTTACCGTAAAACAATTGAATTAAGTACAAGTTGTACTTGAACCACTGGTTGAGAGCTGTGCCGCGGCGACTGGCCAAAACTGCTAAGCTGGTACATGTTATGGCTCCGACAGTCTACAACTGCATCCCAGCTCGGATACGAGAAGCACCTTCAAGTAAGTTATTTAAAAATAGATTAAAAGGGTGGCATCGACCAAGCTTTCTATTCGTTTGAAGAACTAACGGACACAAATATTTATATGTAAGTGACATTGAAGCCATATATATGTATATATAATGGTACGGTAAATACCGTATCATATATATGTATATAATTTATATATATATATGAATTTATACGGCCAGATTTCTTGGTGTTCCTTTCATTTAAATTGATCAAGTTTGTAATAGATATTGCATCCTTAAAATTGACCCTAATTAAATTGCTAATTTTAGATATATATATAGAGCACCAAGTTACGTAACGACTAATCTGTCTGAAATATACCTATAATTGAGGAGAAATATCTAATTTTAGTGCTGTCATTCGGAAGTGTTATACTAATTTGGACTTTATTCTTAACAGTATAAGAACTGCCATAATTTAGAGATTGTGTGAGTGACACTCATGAGAAGAAGCGAAGCGCGATATCCTTATGCTTACGTTATAAGAAAGGTATATATATATTGTATTGTATTGAGTATACAAGTACAATTTGAAAAATGTAATACCAACTTCCATTCTATTCAGTTATTCGAGTGTATCTCAAAAAGTACTGGACCGAATTTGAATTGAAAATGAATGGGGCCCCACGGGAAGCATCAGCTTTCAAACAAAAAAATAATTTTGAAAATCGGTTCACCCAAACGAAAGTTGAGGTAATAAAAAAATAATAAAAAAAACAAGTACAATTTTAATAATTTAATACCGACTTCCATTCTATTCAGTTATTGGAGTGTATCTCAAAAACTACTGGACCGAATTTGATCAAATTTAAATGGGACGGGAAGCACCAGCTTTCAAACAAAAAAAAGAATCTGAGAATCGGTTCATCCAGTCGAAAGTTATGAGGTAACAAACATAAAAAAACAGTCGAAAAGAGTACCTATTTTTGGAAGTCGGTAGAAAATTTATGACAAGCAGAAAACTATTGGTACAATGTCATACTTTAGTTAATCATGGTCTTTATTTTTGTTCTTTCTATTTAATCTCAACAATCAATAAAATAATTATATACGAGTGCGACTATCACTATCACGATAGTTTTTTTCGCATAAGTTGATAACCCTAGCGCGACCGCCGAGTTTAGGTATGAAAAGTACATAAGCACATGAGCTTTACTTCTGTTGCTTTTTTGTTTTGTGATAAGATAAGATTGGCGTTATAACTGTGGTTGTTACATTGAGCATGTCTTATTTACATAATTACCTTATTTATTAAGTTCTTAAATTAAAAATCACCAATACAAATACATTTAGACTGGTTTAAGGCAGACTCGTACAAGAATGAAGATTCGGTCAGACGCAAATTCATATACTCATTAATAGAATACATTGGTTCTTACCTAAAAAAACTTTTTTAATATTCTTTTGAATGTACACATGTTCAATTGGGTAATGCTAATCGGGCAGTTTATTATACATTTTGTTTTTTTTGTATATTCCTTGTTTTTGAACCTTAATTAATCTAATCTTAGGTATGTATATATTCTCCCTATTACGTAATGCCTGTTAGCATATATATATATATATTATTTCTGTATAAGTACACAGTTACTGATATAAAATAAATCTACCTATTACAATAAAACTAATTCACTAAAGTATTTCTAAATTATATGTATATATATTACAGATAAAAAACAGCATTTAGGTCCCTGTCTACGGTTAGAGTGCCCAAAAAGCTGGCCACGTTACCTCGTTGAATAGCCAGGCTGATACGTTGTGCGAGGTAAGCACCAGCTCTTTGGTCACCTGTAATTTCTTTGAGGCGTCTGGACAGCTCCTTTACTAAACGCCGTGCATCTGGACCCCAAGAACCCATAGTTTAAACCCCAAACGTAAGAAAAATATAATTATCTCCAAGACAAGCATATTTTAATTATATATATATATATATATATATATATATAGCATAATACTATCTGTATTGTATAGTATGCTAAGCCTAATATTATCTTGTACTCATATCTAGGTGATTTATGGTTAAGGCGCTGTCAGCTCAGCGCTTCATTTTCCTTTACTTGAAATCAAGCAAGTGCATCTCGTAAAAACCGAAAAAAAATCACAAAAAAATAATGTGCACTCTTCAATGTAAATAAAAATTGATATTTTATTATATGTGTTTCATAAAAAATACAATAGTGAATAAAAAATAAAATACATTTAAGATTTTGTTATTGATTTCTTTAAGAGATGTGTACTTTGTTTAATGTTGTTATGTGCAGTTCTGTCTCGAATAAATTATTTTCTTTCTTTCTTCTCTTTCTTTCTAAATAGAAAAACTGTTCTAAAGGTGAAATGAAGTGGTATGTTTGAATTTTTTTCAATGTACTCTAGTATGTTAAAATATGTTTTTAATTCCGTCAATGTGTACTTAGAAGTCTTATAAATGTCACATTATTTTTTGTAGTTTTAAATTAATCGCTGCTTATGAGATAAACTGTTTTAAAAACCCTCATTTTTATCGACATCGTGATATGACAGCACCTTAAGGTTTACGGTTTGATTTACGGTCATTTCAGTCAGTTTCTATCTAACATATATTGATAGATAAATTATACTAGCATTTGAAGTCAAAACAAGGCCAACTTCTGATAATATCCCTAGACCTACTGACATCTCTTTTATCGCTTGTTTTCATATTTTTTTATTTATGTTATTTATAAATCAAAGTCCATATGCTATTATGCAAACCTATACATATATTTACAAAATATTGTACGGTAGATAGTGCTTAGTAATTAGGTCTACAGCTTGATTGTAAGTTAAGGCGCGCTCGTATCCTGATAATAGTAAAAAGCAGAATCTTTAAACATCTAGTGTAACAAAAAAGATCGATAACATTGTATGAAAACAATACGTAGGTTAGAAAAGGAACAGGCAAAGAGTAATAACCGAACAGAATTCACAAATATTACTCGCTCTCTGCAGAAAAAAACCTAAATAGGTAGGTCCATAAAAATAAACATTCACGTCCAAACTTTTTTTTTTAGATAAAAAAAAACAAAATCGAAAATATAAAGAAAACGTACAAATTTAAAGCATTTTCGCATTCTATCGTCCAATCTAACAAGCTATTTTCGACTTTACGTAAAGCATCGTAATAGTCATTATTTTAAAATTGGGGTTGGACCGCGCCTTAAACCGAAATCATCATGTTGAAAATGTCTTCGACAAAATTTCCTATATTATTTTTAAGGTCACTTCGAGCATTCGCCTGTAATGTAACGTTACAGAGTGGAGCCTTACATCAGTGAGGGAGGAAAACCGAGTATTAGAGCCGATATACACGCCCTGCTCGAGCAGTTAGCCAGTGATCAACACGAACCGCTCTTGCAGTCATAGTCAACAGCTTGAAGCTGCCATTGATAACTGCTCGAACAGTTGGTATTTACTGCTCAACAAGTCACAATCTCAAGTCATGATTATTGAAAATGTGTCATATGTTACCAACTTTATCAAGTTCAGTAATGTGGGGAGCGCAGATCCCTATAACACAGGCTTCTAGCCTAGTATAGAGTTCTGAGGCCTATCTTATATTATTTGAATGCCAGTATCCAGTAATGTAAAATTAAAATTTGTATTCTTTATGTTAATATGTACAATATGCCAATAAAATTATTATTATTATTATATTATTATAATTCAAGCGGGAAGAGCGCGCGACGTGGAATGAAGAGCGCGGGCGGAGGTAACTGCGCGAGAGCAGTCGACAGCTCGAGCAGTCCGTGTATGCCTGACGACTGCCTGACCGCCAACCGCCCGAATCATTTGCGAAAACTCCTACGTAGAAAACTGTACTTCACTGTGCAGTCGCAGCTTGAAGCTGCTCGTGTGTCTGGGGCCTTACTGTGCACAAACTGTACAGATTCGAGCATTACGTTGGTGAGGAAACATCGCTGAACATGACAGTGCGCACTTGATGATACAATGTGTATTAAAATGATACAACTTGTAACACAACTTACAACACTGCAACTGAATGCTCGTCAAGTCAGGGGGGCAGTATTGTAAGGGGTCGTCCTTTAATCACGTGATTTTTTAGCATTTTTTAACCCTCCTTGGTGATACGTGGGGAGCTTTAAGACTAAGCCCAACGAAAATCACGTGTATTTTTATTTTTAGTACCTAAAAAGAATCTTGGAATGTTTAGTATATTATCTTTAAATACAGATATAAAGTTTAATGTAATTTTTATTCTAGAAAATTAAGGACCATAATAAAAAGTCTAGACAGAAAGGTTGCAGGTTGTTTTTGACTGGTATAAAATATTAATGGAATGCTGTTAGCATGCGAAAAATATAAATTGTACTATAGTATATATGAATATTTAATATACCTATTACGTTTGCGAAAAAAATAATACACTCGATATCTTACTACACCCCCTCCCCCCCTTATGATGTTTCATGATTTTGCCGAACCCCTTCCCCCCTTTTCATGATCAATGGATGGCTCTAATGCAATGCTCAAAATCGAATTTAAAACGTTACATTACAAGTGAATGCGTGGTCCAGGTGAGAGAGCACCCTTATGCTTGCTAAAGTTGTGAACCAGCCTGCCGTTATTTCAGCATACGAGTATCATGGATATGTTAGAGCCATTTGGGGTTTTTTTCTGTGAGAACTTGGTGAACAAAGAACTGGTATTTAAGGCACAGAGGTGCCTTTGTGAGAGTAGTTTGTAAACTGCATCAATTATATTAAATTTAAAACTTCTTACATTACCATCATTCTATTTATATACTCTTAGTTTCAGTTTTCGTGGTTTTAAAAAAAACTTGTTTAAAAGTCTCAATAGTGCACACCATAACTTAAAATTATGTATTATTCTTAAGAAGATTACATAGCATAGTAAACAATGCCATGATTCCATGAAAAAAAAATCACTGAAATCGGACAATGTTAAGAGGTAGAAAAGAGTTTTCTTTTTTAGCATGGAAAGTACTAGCTATGCAATCCTCTTAAGGCGCAGCACAGAGCAAATTACCTTTAGAATATGATCCTGGGCGGTGGGTGACAGTTGACTCATGAAAAGTGTGAAATAACTCATTGAAGTCGGTACCATGATAGTTCAAGAAGTACTGACTTCGACAAGACATTTCATACATTTTGGTGTTGAAGTCGGTTCTATTGATTGCTAAATAAATTTTTTTCACCCTTTTTCGTGACCCTTGCTACTTACGGGATGTATCCTCATTTACCGTCAATAAGGATATCATCATGAGAGGCAAAACCCTATTCAGTTATTGGAGTGCAACTAAAAATTATTTAATTTATTAATATTATTTAAATTTCAACTACCTCGACCTCGGATGTATACCAAACAAAAAAGAATTATCAAAATCGAACTACCCTGTAAAAAGATACACGTGGTTAGGTCCCCTACATAAAAAAATGAGTCGACTTGAGGACCTCCTCCTTTTACATCTAATTCATTGCAACATAACTAACATTAAAAACCATAAACTTATAAAATAAATTAATAATCACACACTCCTTTCCACTCCACTCCACTCACTGGGATCCCTGTATCACAAGCAGCATGGACAAACATCAAACATCCAAGACTGGAGTACAGACATATGCTCATCACTAAACGAGGTCATGGATATTAGAAAACACACAAATTTCAATACTGATGATGGTGGGCAAGTACCACCTGCTTGGGATCTAGTGCTCGAGTTAATAAAATCACAAAGCCAGTATAATACTGCAAAACCTCTCGTGAACGACTGTGAATTATGATAGGCGGTACATTCAAGTAATTTTCATTAACAATACAACAGACAATTATCATTTAATCAACGCAAAATCATGTTCACTGAAAAGTGTTCAAAACTTTGGGATGAACATAGACATAATATGTTTATGATGATACATGATTTAACCCTTTAAGTAGCTTAAAAATAAAAATATTTTGGCGCCAAATCGAACGGCAAAGCGCGCGAAAATTCACTATTTAAAAAGTTTGCGCGCGCCGCAAACGTTTGCAGGAGTAAAATCGTAGTAAAACAGCTATTTGTTCTATTTTATATCTGTAAACGGCGTAAATTTACACTTGTAACCCAGTACATCTTCTTTTATTCTATTATTGGAACGAAGTTCCTTATCGCGCGTTGTGAAAGAGGGCTAGACGGAAAAAATTCTTACGAAAAGTTGTCACGACACTTTTTGCTATACTAAGCTGTCTGTCTGTCTCTCTCTCTCTTATAGAAAGCAAGTGCGGCGTCGCATGTTTCTCTGTCTGTCTCTCTCTCTCTCTCTTATAGAAAGCAAGCCAGATGTTGTAATCGTAGCAAGTGGCGCCATTTAGTTCCGTAAATTTATACTAGATGGCGACTCAGGTAAAGTTAGCTCGCGGAGGCATTTCATTCACTGGATGTATATATATGTTTTATATTTTTAGCATTATTTTTTCTGATGAGGAACTTTGTTCCATCCGGGTGTCCCTTGACACCTCTCAAGTTTTTATGTTATCTGTTTCTTTTTAGTCAAATTATAGAGGTAAAGTCAACCGAAAAAATACATTAAAACTTGAACCGCAACAAAAAAATTACAAATGAAATAAATTCTACAAAGACCAATTTTATCTCTCAAGCAGGTGTAAAAGGAGTAAACATACAATCACAACGGTATAATAGACTTTGAAACCCTATAGTATCTATTTTATAAATTATCCATAATAAATCCACAAATTGTCATACAAACTTAAACTCTAACGCTAACCAAATAGATCTCAAAATCATAGTCCCATTCGTTATCAAAACAATTTGGCGGCTGCCCTTATCAAATTACGGGAATTGCTCACAAAACCATAATATAAGAGGATTATAAGCTTTTTCTTCGGTCTTTACCTCAAAATGGTACTTATACAAGAAAACAATACACTAGAACATGCACACCTGCGAAAGTTTAAGAGATATGGTATCGACACCCATTGTTTTTTTTACTAGCCTACTGATAACCAAAATTTATATTTCTATGTAAAAATGATTTCTAGGTGCTTCTTAGTATTCAAAAAACATCTAATAAACCGAAATGTATTATATATTTGAACAGTTAATGTTTATGTTCAGTTCTGATATGGGTTTTGACTGCGATACACCGGTGTACCAGCGCCGCTTCATGCAATGTATAGATTTGGCCACCGGTGTACCAGCGCGTGTTTATAGGTTAATCCGATAAAGATACAAGATGTTTTATTGCCAAAAAAAGTTATGTAAATGCTAAACATTGTAACTTAAATAACGAGTAGTAACTATAGTAGATCCAACCGTTTATCCTCTTTTTGACAGATCTAATTTGTCAGTTAAAGTGTTGTGACCAAGTGATTATAGTGGACACGATTTCGATTCATTTTTCTATCGAGTCTGTGCGGAAAGAGAATAGTCCTAGGAATGGCGCCATGACCATGGCTATTGGCCATCTAGAAATACGTCAGCCAATGGGGAATGTTGAAAGGGCGTGGACAGGCCGTCATGGCATGGCCATCTAGAAACGCATCAGCCAATGGGAAATGCTGACGCATTTCTAGATGGCCATGCCCAGATGGCGAGGCCACGCCGTCCGGTTACACCCGTGTAGTTTCCAAGGTAAGCTATCAAATTCTGAGTTATAAGTTTTCACTTCTATCGGCAATTCCTATGACTGCCAATTTTTTTGTCTATGGGTAAGCAGTAGTATTTTATCAAGGTAGTAAAACTCAATGGTCCACCGCCGTTTTGTATTTGTCACTGTCACTCGCAACAAGACGCCCGTGCTAGTAATTATTTGCTGAGTTTTATATTGGAACTATAAAATGCCGAAAGGATCAGTGCTGAAAGGACAGACGAGAGAAATGGTGATCAAGCTTCGTAATTACTTTGAAGCAGAGTATCAAAATGGCGGCCCGCTTTTACCATTGTCGCAAGTGAGAGAGCGCGTTGCGGCCGCGTTAGGTATTAGTGCATCTACGATTACAAAAATTACTACCGAAGCCTACGGAACAAGCGGCATGCAGGAGAATAAGCTTCGTACGCCGAAGAAAAAACGCCAACCACGTCGTGTGACTTCGGTTGACAACTTTGACGCAGACGCTATACGCCGTCATATATATAACTATTACTTACGTAAAGAAGTTCCAACACTTAAAAAACTTGTTGCTTCTTTGCGTGAATGTGATTTGTTCCGAGGTCAAAAATCGTCATTGGTAAAGGTCTTGAATGAAATTGGATTTACTTATAAAAAATCGGACAAACGCAAAATATTGATGGAGCGTCGCGACGTAGCTTTTGCTCGTTGCGAATTTTTGAGCGAAGCCAAAAAAATTACAGATTGGTCAAATGTTGTTTTCACTGACGAAACTTGGCTGAATGCGAACCACACAGTGTCTAAGAGCTGGACTGATGACACCGCTGCTTCCACTACCTCAGTACCGATGGGAAAAGGAGAACGTCTAATCATTTGCCATGCAGGGTCTGTGAAAGGATTCATGCCAGATGCTTTGTTGGCCTTTAAATCCAAAAAAACAGTTGAGTACCACGAAGAAATGAATTCTGAGGTTTACGAAAGTTGGTTTAAGGAAATGGTACAATCATTGGAAGAACCGTCAGTTATTATTATGGATAACGCATCCTATCACTCACGCCAAATTGATAAAATGCCGACCCAGGCCGACAAAAAACAAGTAATCATTGACTGGCTTCAACGACATGGTGAAAATGTTGATAACTCCTTACTAAAAGTACAATTACTAAATATATTACGAACAAAAAAACACTTCCCAAAACGATATGTGATCGACGAAATAGCTGCAGAACATGGTCATTGGGTTCTTAGACTTCCACCCTATCATTGTCAATACAATGCCATTGAATTAATATGGGCTCAAGTTAAAGGACACGCTGCTAGAAATAACACAAAACCCCCATTCACGGCAAACAAAATGGTAAATTTATTAAAAAATGCATGTGTGAAAGTAACTGCGGAAAGCTGGCAAAATGTAATTCAAAAAACACAAGAAACTATAATGGCAGATTGGGATAAACACGTGGCGATAGATTATATGAGTCAACAATTAATTATAAATGTCGGCAATAGCTCGAGTGACAGCAACGATGAATCTGATTTTGATTAATAAATAAATAAAAATAAAAGATTAGATTTCGTTTGCTTAAATTGGAATTGGGGTTGCTCAAACTTTACTATTTTCTGGTACCAAACGGCAGACTTTAATGTCTGCCATCCCCAGCGAGCAACACGGAAGGGAGTAGCCTTAGCTAAAAAATATTGTTCAAATCTTTCTGTCATTTCTTGCGGGAGGGGAAGTTGCACACTAGCGCAAAGCCGCACTATTACATACAAAACATACCTGTACCGATCCATTGCCGATCATACTCACACAACCAAATCACTAACACATAAAAAATAAAGCACCATTCACAAATCTAGCCCCGCCCTCACCCCACAGTATATTATCAAACTCCATGGTCCATGCGGACTTGTACTTTGACAGAGGGGAAACGCTGTGTATGCCTACTCCCTTCCGTGTTGCTCGCTGGCCATCCCAGATTTAACCGGTAACAGCTTCGTCAAGTATGACTTGTACTTGTAATCATCATAGTCATCATAACCTTGTTCTTTTTTGGATATACACCAGGAGATAAACACGTCTTCAAATAATGCTGTATGTTTTCCTGAGGCGCATCAATATAACGGTTTTACATAAAAATAAATCCGATATTATGTGCCGAGAACGGAAAACACCCGTGTAAAAATAGTTCATAAACAATATCGATATCTCAATCGTAACTTCGTAACATCACTATGTTGATAGCCATAGAACGTAATTTTTTAAAAACGTTTGTTATTTTATGGAATTTATAAAAAAACTACTGCACTTATGGACTCATTTTGTGAAAGATGATTATTATACGGGATCAAGGAGCAAATTTAAGCAGTTGTCATATTTTTAAAACCTCGCATTTATAAGTTAACTTTTGCGTAACATCGTCATGTTACGTTCTATTGGTGCTGTCAAAAAGAGGATAAACGGTTGGATCTACTATAGATGGTTTAATTTCATATGCTGCACAAATATTTTCCTCCAGGAAAACACCTAGTGCACCTAGCTTTGAAAGCAACTACCAACTAACAATAGGGCTGTAAAAGATATGCGGCCCTCATCACAGAAACACTCTGAAGTAGTTTGAATAGCTTGTTTTAATAATAAACATACGATACAAAATATAAGCTAACTCCAATATTTTACATTTTTTCCGTTCTGAACCAAGATGTCAACTCAAACGGACATACAACAAAAAAGTTCTAATTTTTAAATTAAAATAAAAACATTTTACTTGTATCGCTTACAAGGGCTGTCAATCCATCAACGAATAAAAAAAGTGTGCATCTTGGGATGCCCAACAGAAGTGATAACTTAAACTAGTCTAGAGCTGTGGGTTAGAGTGAGAGAGGATGCATGAGAGAAAGTGAAGCCAGACAGACTGGCTCTGTAACGCATTAACAAATCGGTTCACCCTCCCTCCTCTCACCTGTCAATTGTCAACAATGAAATTTATATTGAGTGTGGGTCGTTCGACTGATGAAGTAATAAGAAGTTATCACTTCAAAAATAATTTGCAGGACACTTCTTAAAACTAATGGTAACTTCATGAACTTACTTGTAATCTTAGAACACAGTACTAATCAGTAAGAACCAGCCGAATAATTTACCAGAATCAGAGAATAGTGCACCATTATTGTTACAGTTTCATGAGGACTTGATCAAAATGAGAGAATGTTGATTATTTTGATATTTATTTTAAACCAAAGTGATAGTATACCATTCTTTACATTGGTGAAGTTGGCTCTTTCATATAGCATAGCCAGCCACAAAGCAAGATTGTTATGCATCTGAAAATAGTATGTGTTATGACTGTTACGCACACACCAGCTTTAAGTGCAATATGAATTATATAAATGATAAAATCGTTACGTTAAAAACATAATAAGAGCAACCTAAGAACACAGCTAACATTCTAGGTTCCATCTAATAATGAGAGCCTAAATAACCTAAATATTTAATTAATTTGAAGTCTATATAATCGATAATTTAAATGTAGGTACGTAATTTCATGAACGCGTCGTGTATAGCGGTCATTGCATAATTTAAACACTATTGTCACAGACTTTTGTAGGTCAAACATTCAAAACATAAGCCATTTATGTACTTACCCAAACAAGAATTTCTGCAATTTTTTTCACATGAATAAACACAAAATATATTGATGCAAGACATAATTAACGCCTCCACTAGTTGAATTACTTAGTTTATTTTCTCTTATAGGAAAAAAGGCACTTACCTTCCACAAATACAACAAAAATTGCATTTTTCTGCTTCGATAACGTCACTGCTTCTGCGATGCTCCCACCGTACCAATGCATGATGAAGACGCGAAAATCACAGTTTTCTAGAAAAGTTATAAACTATTTCTAAGATTTGGGCTATTTTCTGGCGATTTTTACTTTTTTTGTGTTTTGTAAATTTTCAGATTACACCGACAGACATGACACAACAGATTTTGACAGCTGACGTGTTTTTGTTTTGTTCTTGATAACAGTTCGCTCGGAACTTGGAACCATGAATTTATACATTTGATAGTTTTACAAATTTGCCAAACATATCGTCACTATTGTACATTACTGAATCATCATGTATCTACTTTTATATAAAAAATAATGAATAAATATTTTATAAGTGATTTCCCAATAAGATTACTACAGACCAACCTATCATTGAACGTTAGGTAGGTATTCCGTCATGGAAAAAATCGTTTATCTCTACTTTTGATCATGGCGTATAACCCTAGTAAGTAATGTTGCTGTATCTTTCGAAAGGTTTTCAAAGAATGTGTTCTTATTAAAAATACTCGCTTTATCTACTTCACTTATACAATTGTCTATGGTTTCCTCCATGTGACCTTGTAATTTGCTACTCGATACTAGATGGCAGTAAAATCAATAATCAAATTTAATTAAGTATTTACTACTCATTGCAAGATGTCTCTCAGCGCTGATTAATTTCATAGGTAGATAATCTATTATAGTCATATCTATACATAATATAAAGGAGTAGAGGGAAAAACTCTGTACTTGAAAGAAAATAAAAAAGGTGTTGGTCAGAAGGAGTGAAATTACTTACTTAACAAGAATGTGACGTATTCGAAAAAAATGTCTGTATGTTCACGCATAAATTAAAAACTACCGCTCAGATTTCGATGAAATTTCTTATATACCCATACAGAATAGAGCCAGGAGCTTCCAACTATAAAGTTTTTATAGAACAAACGTTGATTGAAATCTAATAACATGGCGGCTCTATGTCAGTTTTGACAACTCGAGCAGACTATAATAATGATTATTATTATTATTATTATTTTAAATTTAAACAATTTCACGGGTTTCACCCGGTCCTTTACATAGGCATAAGTGGGGCTGTAGCCAACGCTTAGAGGCCCGTTTGGTATCAAAATACAATGTAGTATAAAAAAAACAGACATTTTGGATGAAGGGTAACATGGTATATCTATTACAAAAATGGGTAAAATGTCATGGCTATTGATATGAACTTATCAGTGGTACGGGAGATAGTGGGCTATGGACGAGACTACGGCACCTGCCAATTTCAGTCTCATAAAATATTTAGGTTGGTGGTGACTTGCCACCCACTAAACGGGCCCCCCATAAGAGCCACCATCAATGGTGACAAAAGGGGCAACGTTGGTGTGGATATCTGAAGGGTGTTGAGAGGTGTGCTGCGGTTTCACTAGAGCGCTACTACCGGCGTTATGCCCTTTAACACTTCCACCCTTGGAGCTTTTTGTTTCTTGCTCTTGCGTCTCCACCCCCAGACGACCAATTAAGGCAAGCCGGGTCTCATTTAGCCCCACGGAGAATCAGTTATTATTATTATTATTATTAGTAATATATTGAGCAGACTAATATTTTTATGTGTGATTTAATATGATGGTATAATATATATCGGGGCAACTACAACAGTTCGTCGAGAATAATTAAGTTTAATCATTTGATTACCCTAAAAATAGTTTATAAATCATCAGTTGATTATTTTTGAGTTGATTACGATGTAAAATTAATGTTATGATTGTAATTTCAATACTTTACCAACAAACTTGTAAACTCGTGCACGTGCGCCGAGTCCTATAAGTACGGCCGCACTGTAGGCGCTCGTCTGGGTGATTCCGGTCAGCGCGCTCGAGTGGGACGGACGTGCGCTCAAGTGCTCCCCGAGAATATTCCGATCGGCCTAAAAGTGCTTGCGCTTTTAGTGCCGGTTACCTGTATCGTTTCGATTGAAGAGGATTCAGTGTTGGACTTCGCTAATAGTGGATTTTCTGTGTGCAGATTCGACGTCAAGCCACCGCTTCGTGTACCGTTCGGCGCACGGAGGCGTTCGGCTCGGCTCGGCTCGCGTCGCGGAAGAAGCGCGCTCTTGTAAGAGCGCTTCGACACATCAATCACCTATTGTTCATTGTCTAATCAAAACCGTTCTTCTCAGAGCGAACTCTAGTTTCGATTTTTAATTTTTCAATTTTCAATTTTCAAAGTCGAGTCAAACAAATCCACGCTTCACGTGGTCTTCTGGACGATCCTTGCGGTGTTAACGCCACCCAGTTGGGCGCGGACCCGGTGCGTCAAGCCTTTCCCTCCTGAGCGTGGGAGGGAACGGCTAAAACCGGACGGGCCTGCCTTCACCGGCCTTGGGGTCTCCCCTCGCCGACGGCAGGTATCTCCTTCCCACCCTACCCTATCCTACTCTCCTATTCTCTGGGCAAGTGTTTGGTTGGAAGCCGGGTTTTACTCGGTCTTCTCTCCTCGCCCCCGGAGCAGCTAGGGCCTCGCGTTTAGGCACACATCCCTCTGCACAATAAGACTGGCAGAGGGCACACAGTAGGGACACCTAGGCACTCACTCTCCCGCCTGTACCCGGCGGGAGTGTCACTCACCCCTCACTCGCATCTCGAGTATTCCCCTCGAGATGTCTCTACTATCTCCCTCCCCCGCTATGAGCCTCCCGCAAGGCGTTTCGCCTCAGGCGTTCGCCTCGTGGGTGTCAAATTGCTACCCGGATATGCTGTCCGAGTATCTCCAGTCCAATAGGGACTTTAAAGAGAGACCCCGCTTCACGGACTCCCAAATTCCCTCCTCCGGCTCCCTCCCTCCGAGGGCGCCCTTCGGTTCTTCGGCGTTCAAGCCGTTAGATAGCCCTCTCTCCCCCGACCCTGCGCCCTATGCGCCCCGCGCTCCCCGCGCACATTTACCACCCCGCGATCGCTCTCCAGTCCTTCGGACTGAGTACGAACGCGCCTACGATTCGGCATCCAACTCGGAGAATGAGATGGATGTAGAGTTCTCCCGCTCCCGCGCTAACTCTGTTGGCAACATCTCCAACGACGGGTTCACTACCGTCGGAAAGAGAAAGCGCGTCCCCAAAGCCGCCTCAGAGGCTCCCTCCCCGCCACCCAAAGCGGCCTGCACCGCCCCGGGAGCGAAGCCATCAGGCTCTCTCGCTCCCACCTCCCGCGACCCTCTCGCTCACTCCGATGCTCCCGCAAGCATCGCCGCGTCTCAACGCGACGTCTCCTCTCAAGGAGCGTCAGTTAGACGCGAGAAACCGCCGCCGCCTCTGTTCCTTCAGGACAAGGCGAAGTGGGACATGGTCTCACGACTATTGACGGATCGTAAGATCCAATATACTAGCGCCCGCTCAACCCAACTGGGTATCAAAGTCCAGGTGCCGACCCCAAGCGACCATAGGGCGCTCACCAGAATTTTAAAAACGAGAGTATAAGCTTTCATACTTATGCTCTCGAGGAAGAGAAGGTACTACGCGTTGTCATACGCGGCGTACCAAAAGAGGTGCAAACCGACAGTGTCCTCGCCGACTTAAAGGCGCAAGGCTACCCCGTCCGCGAATGCCACCGGATGTACAGTGGCAAAGATCGCAGGCCCTACGACCTACTATTGGTCATCCTCAATCGCACGCCAGAGGGCAAAGCGATTTTTAATGTCAAAACGGTAGTGAACCTCTCGGGGATCACCGTTCAACCCCCATTCCGAAACCGAGCGCCTGGCCAGTGTCATAACTGCCAATTGTACGGGCATGCCGCCCGATTCTGTTTCGCCCGCCCGAGGTGCGTCAAGTGCCTAGGGGATCACGGGACAGCCCAGTGTTCTCGCACAAGGGACTCGGCAGACCCGCCTAGTTGTGTCCTCTGCGGCACACAGGGACATACCGCCAACTACCGCGGTTGCCCTAAGGCACCCCGCGTATCAAGTGGGCCGGCTAGGAGGCCTATTCCCCCTCCTCGCCCGGTCACTACCCGCTCACAAGGAAACGGCCCTAAGCCTAACCTTACACCCGCACCGCAGGCAACACCTGTTGATCCCGCGCCCGCGCCCGCGCGCAACGCTTGGTCCAAGCCCTTGAGCATGGTACAAGCAAGCGCCCCCCTCACCCCCGCCCGCCCGCAGGCCTCTGCCAGCGCGCCGGCTCCTAAGCCCAAACCGCCGCTCTCTAGGCCTCCAATGGCTGGGCTCATGGACGCCCCAGGTCAATCTGACCTGGCGGCCGACATAGCCCTTGTCATGGACTACGCGATGGTCATAGACGTGGACGAAGTACGTGCATTCGCGCACAAACTTCGTACTGCCACAAACGACCAAGACCGCTTGCGAGCCACGCTCACACACGCGGGTCTAATCAGCGCAGTGAGGCGCTACGCCCTCCCCAGCGTTTCTTAGGTATCATCCAATATGGATAGTACACCGAAACGAATCAAGCCCCACTCAGTCACCGTAGCGACTTTCAACGCTGACGGCCTCTCTAGTCAAAAGGACGAAGTTCACGAATTTTGTAAGACCCATCAGGTCGATATCCTATGCGTGCAGGAGACCTTTCTGAAACCAGGTACAGCGAACCCTAGGTTTGCAAATTACCGTTTGGTTCGTAATGATAGAGTGGCCACCCCAAAAGGTGGCACTCTCATCTATTACAAAAGAGCTCTGCACTGTATCCCAATTGTTACTCCACCACTTAGAATACTAGAAGCCTCTGTTTGCTTTCTAGCGATGTCAGGTCATCAACCTGTCATCATAGCCTCATGTTACCTCCCCTCTGGTAAAGAACTATTACAGACAGACTTGGAAGCCCTCTTCTCTCTAGGAAGCTCCGTCCTTCTGATCGGTGACTTCAACAGTAAACATGTCATATGGAACTGTACTAGTAACAATAGTAATGGTAAAATCCTTGAAGGCTTGGTCAGCCACTTAAACTTTGATATCCTCTCCCCTCTGGAGCCCACAAGATATCCCTATGTTGACAACCAACGACCAGACATACTTGACATAGCACTTCTCAAGAACGTCACCCTCCGGTTGCGCTCTATAGAAGTGTTACACGAACTGACTTCAGATCACCGCCCTGTATTGTTGAAATTAGGCCCCGACCCGACGGACATAACCCCTATCACTAGAACGGTAGTGAACTGGAAGCAACTGGGGGAATCCCTCCAAGCTATCAGTTCACCCGCTCTCGATAGAATCCCCGATGACATACATACAGTAGAAGACGTGTCAATTGCGATCGAGGCTCTCAGTGACCACCTCCGCACCGCAGTAGGTGAATCCTCAAAGCAGGTCCAAGTGGCGGATGGTCGCCGCTTCGAACTGCCCGAGGGTGCGAGGAGATTACTGACAGCTAAGAACGCCGCCACTAGGGCGTATGACTCGATGCCAACCCCAGAGAACAAAGCCACCATGCGCTATTTACAGCGTGCTGTAAGGAAACGCATGAGTGAGCTGCGTGATCAAAGGTGGGACGACAAACTGTCAGAGATTGAGCCAACTCACCAGGCATACTGGCAGTTGGCTCGAACTCTGAAATCTGACGGACAACAGACAATGCCCCCACTCATTAGGCCACCTCCCCTCTCCATAGCGTTCCTTGACGAAGACAAAGCCGAGTGTTTAGCTGATAGCCTTGAGGCTCAGTGTACTCTAAATGTAGATCACGTCGACCAGAAACACCTCGATTCGGTGGAATCTGAAGTCGAACGTAAAAGCTCTATGTCCATCTCTGACCTCCCACTCCTCCCACCGGTAAAATCATCCGAGGTTGTGTCTCTGATCAAGAGCCTCAAGACCCGTAAATCCCCTGGTGCTGATGGTATCAGCAACAAGGTGATTAAACACTTCTCAGTCCCACTAGTCCATCTCTTAGTTAGCATCTTCAATGCGGCTATGAGCAACTGCTCCTTCCCAGACACTTGGAAGCATGCCATTGTCATTGGTATTCACAAACCAGGCAAACCGGCAGCCGAGCCCTCCAGCTACCGTCCCATAAGTCTCCTCAGCTCTCTGGGGAAGATTTACGAGCGGCTCATTGTGAACCGACTCTGGTCCCACGTTAGGTCCAATAACCTCCTTCCCGATGAGCAATTTGGTTTTAGAGCCAAACACTCTTGCGTCCAACAAGTGCACCGCGTAACGGAGCACATCCTAGGCGGTTTCAATAAGAAACCAAAGCCCCAAGGGACCATAGCTGTCTTCCTCGACGTAGCGAAAGCGTTCGACAAAGTCTGGCACAACGGCTTGATATTCAAGCTGTACCAACTGGGTGTGCCAGACCGTCTTGTACTCATCTTACAAGACTTTCTCAGGGATCGAACGTTTAGCTATCGCACCGAGGGAACGCTCTCCTCCCCGCCATTCCCCTCCATTTGTGGATAACTGTGTTGTATGCCGAACATCTAAAGGAAGATCAGGGGCCATTCAAGCCCAGTTACACCCCATACAAAAACCAACGGCCGCCTTCCAAGTTATTCATATGGACATAACAGGGAAGCTGGGCACTCCAGATGATCAACAATACGTCATAGTCACCATTGACGCTTTCTCAAAGTACGTTTTACTGTACTTCAGTACCAACAAAAACCCACACAGCACATTGGCCGCTCTAGAACGCACTGTGCATCTATTTGGTGCGCAGCTTCAAATAATAGTGGATGGAGGAAGAGAGTTCCTTGGCGAATTCAAGGACTACTGTGACGCCATCGGAATAAATATCCATGCTATCGCTCCAGGAGTCAGCCGAGCGAATGGCTAAGTTGAAAGAGTCGTTGCAACCCTCAAAAATGCTTTGGTAATGATTAAAAATTACGAAGCAGAGCAGTGGCACACTGTACTCGAGGAACTTCAGCTGGCAATGAACTGTACAACCCACTGAGTCACCGGTGTTGCTCCACTGACACTTATTACGCAACGAAAGCACTGTGTACCTCCTGAGCTTCTCAACCTGGTGGATATTGACAACGAAACCGTTGATATTAAAGCGCTCACTCAACAGGTGCAACAGAAAATGATTCGTTGTAGCGAACAAGACAGACAACGCTTCAACCTACACAAAGCCAAAATCCATCATTTTCAAAGAGGAGACTACATATTGGTGAAAAATAATCCTCGAAACCAAACCTCGCTTGACCTTAAATACAGCGAACCATATGAAGTTTGTAGAATACTGGATAATGACTGATATCTGGTAAAGAAAGTTGTCGGTAGAGGACGACCTCGCAAGATTGCCCATGATCAGCTGCGCCGCGCTCCGCAACCTGGGGATCAGTTGACCGTATCGGCGGGAAACGAATCATCTATTCAACGAGATCCCACTGCAGAATCAAATGAGCCCATTCCGTCGACCTCACGAGAAGGGCTGCAAGTACAGCCAACACGACTCGAACCAAGATGACCCATCAGAATAAATGGTCTACGAGAATCCAAATAATCTACGAGAATCCATAACAATCTACGAGAACCAACGAGGCTGGTGCAGAGCGCGCACCGCCTGTCAGTATGGCCGTATCGGGGCAACTACAACAGTTCGTCGAGAATAATTAAGTTTAATCATTTGATTACCCTAAAAATAGTTTATAAATCATCAGTTGATTATTTTTGAGTTGATTACGATGTAAAATTAATGTTATGATTGTAATTTCAATACTTTACCAACAAACTTGTAAACTCGTGCACGTGCGCCGAGTCCTATAAGTACGGCCGCACTGTAGGCGCTCGTCTCAGTCGCTCTCGAGTCGCCGTACAGTACGGACCTCTTTGTGACGTTGTTACGCTGCTCGTTGAATATACGAAGCTTATAAAAGTACTTGTGAAGTTTTACTTCGAGGACCCAAAAATGAGTGATCATCATGAAAACAACAATTGTGACGTCAGCAATGCTGACGTCACACTTTTTAAAAACACTCCGGAGGTGCTTTCTCCGTCATATATTATGTCTTGTTTAAAAGTAGTACACAACTCTATTTTGAAGAAAGACAGGTCTATAAAATGTTTATTATAGCGGTGAATGTAAGTATACATTTAGTGGGAAATTTCAGACTGAAAATATCATCGTTAAATATCACAATTCGATATTGGCGTAATAGCATTCTAGTACAATCATAATTACAATATACATAAACAAAATGCAAAAAGTACATAAACTGTTTCTTTTGCTACAAAATATAATTCCTTCAATTCAAACTCAGCTAAGGTTCAACGACACCACGGCAAAAATTGTCGCGATGTCCGATTCTGTCCTCACCCTGAATGACGCCTGTCCTGTTTCGCGGCGAACGAAGATCTGCCCGCCCTTGTGCCCGCGTACCTCCGTACGCCTGGACCTTCTTCATGGCTGAAGAGCCATGTCGCCTGCTCTCCTCGCGCACTTTGTAGAACAATATTTTGTTTTGTCTCGTGAGGCGCTCGTTAACGTAGAGGCGCGCCGCGGGCTCAGCTCGCATGGCCAGCCCCTCAGTAGTAACGCGACGACGTACGCGCGCACCCTGCAGGAGAGCGTCACGCAGCTGCCTCCGCGCGATTCGCACGACCACAGGTCGAGTGCGCGGCCGGCTCGCCGCCAGAGGGCGCGCGCTGAAAAAGTCGCGGTCCTCGCAGGCCACCCCGAGCTTCTCGGCAATAAGAGTTATGAGGTGCCCCACGTTTTCCCCTGGCTCTTCAGGAAGACCGGTAATCTCCACATCGTTGATAAGTACATCCTGGTCGCGATCGTTAAGCTCGACCTTGATTTGTTCGATGGTGGTTAGCAGTTGGTCGGCCGAGGGGCGAGTCTGCATCTCTTGGACCTTGTCCTCGAGAGCAACGATGCGCGTCTCCAGGCCGTCCATACGGTTTCCGAAACAAGTCACAGCAGCCCGCATACTACCAATCTCCACACGCGTGGCGTTAAAGTCTACCCGAAATGACCTTATCTCAGTAAACACTTCCCGCAATAAGTCATCCGAAGCTGCCCCTGTAGCGATTTCCAGCGTACAAGTACAGTCACTCTCTTTTCCTCCCACGGGATTATCATTGTTCTTTCTAGGAGTTTTGCAACCCAAACATTGCCAAGTTGTGGTTACGTTCATCTCCTGCGGAATGCTCACACATTGTCGATGATAGTATGGTACACATCTCGAGCACTTAACGCCTTCTGCTGTGTTAGCAAAGCGACCACACACACCGCATTTGTTTGCCATTATACTCGTATGTGCGTAGCACGTACCCAATAGTTATCTGCACAATAGGTTATTATTATCTACAACTGCATAATAGCACACAGGCTACTTTATCATCATCATTATCATCATCTACAAAACGCGGGTGAAAAAGTCTAATGTAAAGTAAAAATGGGAAAGTAATTTTGTTTGTAACGCTTTCACGCCTATTAAGCTGCTGAACGGATTTCGATAAAATTTGGCAAGAAGATAGGTTATATCCGAGGGTCATAGGGTACTTTTCGTCATTATCATCATCTATCACGGCTCAGGTGAAACCGCTGAGCTCAGCTAGTACTTATTCTTCTTCTTCTTAGTCGTTAACACTCTTGCCAGAGTGGTCGTGGTGATCAGTTCGGGTGGTGGCTTGCCTCACAATCCATTGCCGATCCTCACGAATTGCCGTCTTCCTTGCGCACATGTTCACGGGACCGTTTAGTACTGCCTTTATTTGATCGGTCCAACGTAATGGTGATCTGCCGCGTGCTCTTGTCCCTTCAATCTTGCCTTGAACCACAAGTCGTTCTACCGAGGCATCACCGCGCCGCGATGTATGTCCAAAAATATAGTACCTAGTACTACTTTGGTACTTATTTTAAAAAGGAAAGATGTCTTGTTTAATTGAATTGAATAGGCTCCGACACTACTAGACCAATTTGAAAAAACATGTCACTATAGAATCCTAAATTATCTCTGATGGACATAGTCTTTAAATTTTGATTCATCATCTTCATCGTTCATCACTGCGTGGGTGAACTCGCGGAGCGCAACTATTGTACTAGATAAGTAATTCTCTAAGATGTGCTTATTCATCTTTCCTAGTCTAGAAGGTACTTAAAAGGTATTCTATTTTAATCCTAGCATTTTCTTAGTTTATAAGGCTGGGAAACAAGCACGAGGCCCACCTGACGTTAAGTGGTAACCTCTGCCTAGAAAAGATGCATTCCGTCACTAGTGAAGATCTGCACTGCGCGATATAAGTTATATAATAACGTCTTTTAAAATCGATGAACGCACGAAACAGTATTCAATGAGTCATTGTCACGTTCCGCCTGAGCCGAGCGTGCAAGCGAGAGCGTGGAACAAGCGATAGAGAGGAACTTCTGTACCTCTACCATGAGTTTGCAACATAAATGTCATCTATAGTCGATACTCGATCTAGCCTACCTTTTAAGCTTGTGATTGGCGTACTCGCTGTCAATTTTAGTTCTACAATTGACCGCGAGGTGGCACAGTTCATTTTTTCATACATTTTTTCGCGGCAGTCAATACCGATCCGACCGAATATTGGGAAATGTAAAGAACAATTGGAGAACAATACATGTCGAAGTACAATCTGGTCTTTCTTTGGTTATGACTTATTTCATTTCAAGAACTCAGTCAAAGTCAAAGTCAAACTCATTTATTCAATTTAGACATCAAAGACGCACTTATGAACGTCAACTTTTCATTATAATGTACTTTAAAGACTCTACCGCCGCGTTCCAAAATATATAGAACCAACCGAGAAGAAGCGGCAAGAAACTCGGGGCCATTCTTTTTATATGGATGTTTACAATGTTTCTACTTAGGTACTACAAATATTACATTTTATGGGTGGCAGAGAGACAGCTTGCCAGAAGTGGAGTATTCCAAGCATCTTTATCTTCTATATAATGTCGAACTTTATAGTAAGCTTTTTTTATTAAAACGTTTTTTACAGTCAACTTGAATTTGCCCTCTGTGAGCTCAGTTATGTGCTTTGGGACTTTATTGTAAAAACGCACACAATTTCCTAGGAATGACTTATTAGTCTTCGCAAGTCTAAAACTAGGTACAGCTATCCTATTTGTATTTCTGGTATTAAAAGCGTGGTGATCACTATTTAACTTATATTTATGTAAATTTTTACGAACATACATTATATTTTCAAATACATACTTTTTTTTTTTACTAAAGGGCTTTGTCGCTGATGCGATTATGCCGCTTTGGTTATTACAACAAAATAATGATAAACTAATAACTAATTTGTTAGTAACTAATTGTTCCCTTACTTACTGACAAATAAACTTTTTGGCAACTTCAGATAACGGGTCTGATTGTACACTATTGCAGCTGCCAACTAATTCAAACTAGAATTAGTACTTTCAGCCGTGCGATTCTCTAACGGCCGGTCCCAATAACCTATCTATCGCCGGTTTACCCTACGAATAATAATAAGTATTCGTAGGCTTTACCTTACTAGAGTTAGATATTTGACACTATTTGTATGGACGTTATGTTAAATTTCTATCGGTAGTAAGGAAATCGTGGATAGATAGATTATTGGGATCCTCCATTAGTGCATACATCGTTGCATCTTTGACAACATCCGTGAAACAAATGACGGGATGAAAAGAAACGTTGGAAAAACAACCTTATGTACAAGGGCGATATCTTATAAAGTATTTGACATCGGTGAGCTCGTCGACGAACGCAACGACGAATCATTACAGAATCGCACAGCTGGTGAGTTCTGGCCACATTCCATCAAAATATGGTGCACGTCATCGATAATATCACAAGTTAAACAGGGGAAGTAGTATTTCGCATCAAATATCAAAATGTATTGCATGGATTGTGTCCAGATCTGAGTCTTAACGCGGTTACAATATCGCGTCTACACAATAGACTGTTATCTATCCAAGTGAATGGCATTGGGTGAGGTTGGATCGTACGGTATCATATGCCTTTCTCTTTCGATCTTTCATCAAAATATTCCTTCCAGAGATTATAACATTTCTTTTTTCAATAAGGGTATGTAATTTTCGAAAGAGTTTAACGACTAGATCGCTTTAACGACCGCTGCGGCACCCTAGTAACGCGGCGACCTGCGCCCGCGTCAAAAGTTTGCGCCGAGTTGGGAATAAATGGCTCTTGTGCCATACCTATAGCGAGTTAAGAGACGAAATTTATGTCAGAGATAGTTGAATAACCAAGGAATCTGATACATAAACATTCATGTCCAATGTATTAGTAAAATGTTATGTTACACGAGGACAAACTTGACGTAGTTGAAAAAATCTGCGTTAGTGTGGAAAAAAATTGTAATTTAAAAATTTTACACCAAAACCTATAGGTTTTTTTGCTGTAATTAAATAGTAAAAATACATATCTAACTAATTACATTCAAATATTTGAATTCGTAGAAGGAATATTAACAGAAAAAAAATTTGCAATCTGACCACAAAAATTAAGTTTTAACACTAAATAATGCTTACCAAGACAGGATTTTGAATTGATATTTATAAATATTTTGAATGTCTAGAACAAAAATATGATTTTTACCTAGTAACATATGCTTAATTTATTAATAATTTAGATAAAAAATAAGAGTTACTTTAAAATTTCGGCCAATAATAACTTCTTTTTCAACTCGGGGACCCATTTTCAGGAATTAGACATGGTGATTTTGTAAAAATATATATTTATTATAATATAAATTTTCTTATTGGTTTTTTTATTGGAATTCTTCTTAGAAATTCTACAAACCAAACCAGGTTTCAAAGAATAATTATAATTCAGAAATATTTAAAAAAAAATTGAATTTTTAGTAGTAGCGAATTTAACTGTCACGTGACTTCGATTTTTATCGATCCTGACATGATATGGCGTATTTATCATATTCTGAGTGGGTGTAATTACTTGACGACATTATTTCTTTGATATTTTACAATGTAAAAGTAGATAGATAGATAGATAGATAGATAGATAAACTCTTTATTGCAACACCACATTATAAAATACCACAAACAAATAAAAAAAACTTAAAATTAAGTGTCACAATGGGCGGTCTTATCGCTTCAGAGCGATCTCTTCCAGACTACAACAAAAGTATAATCTATTCAAAATAAAGCAAATTATAAGGATTGTGCTTTACTATAGTAACACTCAACATTTCAAACAGACTAAGTAAGTAAGTAAGTAAGTAAGAGTAAGAGTAAGTAAGTAATAAGTAAGTAAGTAATAATCTAATAATAATCTAAAGTAAGTAAGCCAAAATAGTTATCTAGTGGGCGTCAAATTTGTTGCAAAACAAAAAAAGCACTCCGTTTTAAATATTACTCCTGTAGAACTGTCCAAAATAAGATTAAATACAAACATTTTCTAAACTTCTTCGAAAGTGTATAGATCCAATAAAAGATCTAACGACAAATGTATCAGTGAATCTAATAACAAGTACAATTTGAAAACATTAATACCGACTTCTATTCTATTCAGTTATTGGAGTGTAACTCAAAAACTATTGGACCGAATTTGATGAAACTACACTACACGGGAAGCATCAGCTTTCAAAGAAAAAAAGAATTTTAAGAATCGGTTCACCCAGTCGAAAGTTATGAGGCAATAAATATAACATAAAAAAAAACGAATTGAGTACCTTCCCCTTTTTTGGAAGTCGGTAGAAAAGCTGTTCAGTAGAATATACGCCTACCTTATAAATTTGTCTTTTTCATGTGGCTGTTTTCCTGACCTGCTATAAAAAACTGCTATGTGATGTGTGTTCATATTTCGCTGTGCCCAAGAACAGCAGAAAAGAAAATTTATAACTGTAACTGACCTATAATGTAAGCAAATATTATAATTATGATAATTTAAAAATATTTACTTTTAATCTTGACTATTTAAATACTTATCTACTACAATTATTCTATATTTCAATTAAAATGTATAATTCTAATATAACTTAATACTTAATATGCTTAGATATACAGATAAGTGTAATTATTTAAATTAAGGAGAAAATACTATATGCATGTCACTATTATGATTATGAAATAAGGACCATCATTTATATTGTATATAAGATCTAAATTGTACCAATACCTATATAATATAGCAAATAAATCATTTCATTTCATGATCGGCGTAAGCATTCGACGATTTTATAGAAAAACATTTTTAACTTTTTATATCTTGATGTATGTACTAAAGGTAGGTCAAAACAAATTAATGTACGTTATCTGAGCTTCTAATCTTCTGGGTCCGCCAACGGACAGCCGCGGCGGGTTCGCGGTCGTGTGCGAAATATGCCCCGCGTTCCCGCAAAAAGCGGCAGTGACGGAACACCACAGAGGTTTGGTGGGTATGCTGCCCTTCTGGCAGAGACTCCCACATAACCACCGTGCTCCCCCGGGTCCGGTGGTATCCATAAAGGATTACTCAGCGTAAAAAAAAAGCTTCTAATCTTCTAGCTCAACCTGTACATCTTCTATCTTAAGTTGATAGCTTTTAGCAAACTTCAGAACTCTAAATTACTCAAGTCTTCACACGACCAAAGAAATATCAATAAAACAGCAGTTAAACAGTCCATCCATCCGTAAAAACCAGCTGTCACACGGCGGCCATATTTAGACACCAAAAGGCGCGAAACCGTCGCCTTCCCGCCTCATTTCACCAGCCAAACGCAATTTTCAGTTCCATTTTCAAAGACGCTAAAATGTTGCCAGAGCAATAAAATACGGTAAGTCGAGCGTGGTGCTGCCAGTGAACAAATTGGTTAATTGCGTCGGTTATAAATAGCGGAACGGGGCGAGGATGCGTTTGAGTATAATTAGCTATGTGGTGACAATGTTGACAACTTATTACGCTCCTGGTTGAATGATATCTCTAAAGAGTGAAGACAAGCTGAAAAACTACACCCATGTATATAAACATAACGAGGGTTCGAACACGTACAATTTGAAAATAAACCGACTTCCATTCTATTCAGTTATTGCAGTGTAACTCAAAAACTGCTAAACCAAATTGGATTAAATTTAAATGGGACTACACGGGAAGCACCAGCTTTTTTGAGAATCGGTTCACCCAGACGAAATTTTTTTTTTTATTTATTTATTGGGGTAAACAAACAATACCACAGTAAAAGCTTAAGCCTAATAAATCTTATATTTAACATAGTACTAACTATGGTATCAGCACCGTTTACCACGGATTATTTAAAAAGTATTAACTTTAGGTACATAATGCGATAGGTGGTAGTACTATCTATTCTAGAAATTGTATAGTTTTATTCTTAAACATACTAGGTCGCGTCGCCGCAATATCAATATTATTGAAATTTGTGTTATACAGTAGTACCAGCCGATATAGCGGAGAACGCTTACCAGCGTTAGTGCGGCAACAGAAGGTTGCAAACAACTGTGAAGTCAAAGTCAAAGTCAAAATCATTTATTCAATTTAGACATCAAAGACGCAATTATGAACGTCAACTTTTCATTATAATGTACTTTAAAGACTCTACCGCCGTGTTCCAAAATATATAGAGCCCAACGAGAAGAAGCGGCAAGAATCTCGGGCCATTCTTTTTATATAGATGTTTACAACGTTTCTACTTAGGTACTACAAATATTACATTTTATGGGTGGCAGAGTGACAGCTTGCCAGAAGTGGAGTATTCCAAGCATCTTTATCTTCTATATAATGTTGAACTTTATAGTAAGCTTTTTTTATTAAAACGTTTCTTACAGTCAACTTGAATTTGCCCTCTGTGAGCTCAGTTATGTGTTTTGGGATATTATTTTAAAAACGCACACAATTTCCTAGGAATGACTCATAGTCTTCGCAAGTCTAAAACTAGGTACAGCTATCCTATTTGTATTTCTAGTATTGAAAGTGTGGTGATCACTATTTAACTTACATTTATGTAAATTTTTACGCACATACATTTTATTTTCAAATACATATAAGGAAGGCAACGTTAATATATTGATTTCTTTAAATAAATCTCTCACAGATTCACGGGGACCCATTTCGTATATAGCTCGAATCGCACGTTTCTGTAGGATAAAGATGGTCTCTATATCAGCCGCTGAACCCCATAGCAATATCCCATATGACATTACGCTGTGGAAGTATGCAAAATACACTAACCGCGCCGTAGAAGCTTCTGTTAGCTCTCTTATTTTACGTAACGCATATGCAGCAGAACTGAGTCTCCCAGACAGGGCATTTATATGACGACCCCAATGTAATTTTGCGTCAATTTTAATGCCTAGGAAGACTGTTGCCTTGTCCATTACGAGTTTAACTCCATCAAGCGTAACGTTGGACTCCAAATATGGAACAGTAGGCAAAGAAAACTTCAAACATTTTGTCTTTTTTTATATACCAACTAACCATTTACCATTAGAACATTAGAGATAACCATTTAGAGATACTAGATAGAGCGTTGTTTACTTGAATTAGTGTGCTATCTTTCCTATCTACTTTGAAAATCAGAGATGTGTCATCCGCAAATAAAAAAATATCACAAAGATCCTTGGCCATAAGTGGCAAGTCGTTAATGTATACTAAGAACAAAAAAGGCCCTAAAATGGACCCTTGTGGAACACCCATTTTAATTATAGATCCCGAAGATGTTACACCATTTATGCCAACCTTTTGCATCCTGTCAGATAAGTATGACTCGATGACATCAAGCGCAGCTCCACGAATACCATAATGGAAAAACTTTCGAATCAGTATACGGTGTTCCACACAATCAAATGCTTTAGAGAGATCACAAAAAACACCAATAGCATCATGTGAGCTCTCCCAAGCTTTTAAGACATACGTCATTAACTTCACACCAGCATCCGTAGTTGATCTTGTTTTGAAGGTTTACGGCAGTGCGTTCTAGTAGGTATTTTATTACATATCTTACTAATGATAGGTATATAACCATATCTATTGTGACATATGTCATAAAGCAACATTGCTTCCAGTTGTTTACGTCTAGACTGGAGTTTCAATAGTTTATATTTATGTAAAAGCTGTTCATATGATAAACTGCTACGGAAACATTCATAATGCATACAGCGCAAGATTTTTTCTGTACGCGTTCGAGAGCTACAACATATTTACTATAATAAGGATCCCAAATGGACACAGCATATTCAAGTTGAGAGCGAATCAAGGACTTATAAAAATGCAGGTAGGAGGGCCGCCTGAATTTAGTAGCAAATCGTATTACCAAACCATACAGTTTGAAAGATTTATTAATGATGTTATCAATATGTACGTCAAGATGTAATTTGTTATCTAATACGACTCCAAGATCTCTGATCGCTTCAACAGTCTCCAGTTGTTCAACACATAACCTGTACGAGAAATTACTTACATACTTTTTTTTTGTAAAAGTAATAGCTTTGCACTTTTTAATGCTCAAATTTAGCTTATTATTAATACAGCAAGTGGACAGACGGTCAAGATCCTGTTGGAAACGCTCATGATCAGCAGCGTTGTCTATAGTATGGTACATTTTTAAGTCGTCAGCGTATAGCATGAAGTGACAGAATTTAAAACAGTCATGTACGTCATTGATGAACAGTACGAAAAGCAGTGGTCCCAATATTGACCCTTGTGTTACACCAGAACTAATAGATACAAACTCTGACTCATGCCCATTGAGAACCACCTTTTGATTGCGATTAGTTACATAGGATTTGAACCATCGCAATAAGTTGCCTCGAATTCCATTATAAGCTAGTTTCCCCAGAAGTATCTTATAATCCACTCTATCAAATGCCTTCTGAAAGTCAGTGTATACGCTGTCTATTTGCTTGTTCATATCAAGTCCCTCAAACAAATAAGACGCATAAGACAAAAGGTTGGTAACCTAGACCGTCTTTTAACAAAACCATGTTGTTGTGGTATAATATAATTATGTAATGATGGATATATGTTATTTTGCACTACCCTTTCGAAAATCTTTGACAGAGTGGGTAGAATGGATATAGGGCGATAATTTTCTACGTTTGATTTATCACCACCTTTAAAAACTGGCACGATCCGCGCAGATTTCCAAACAGAGGGGAATACCCCTTGCTGTAAACATAAGTTAAATATATGGTGTAATGGCTTAAATATAGTAAGAGCAGTTGACTTTAAGGCTGGCGGCATATTATCTACTCCAGAACCATTAGTTGCGTCAAGTGTGCGCAGCTCCTTTAAAACTGCATCTTCAGGTATTGTTATGATACTGAGAATGATGAGGTCAGATGTATTGTTACTATCATGTATAATTTCAACATCGTAGTCCTTGATGACAGATGATGGCTCAAATACTGAATTAAAGAAAATTGAAAACAAATTACATATATCAGCTGGACTGTTTGCAGTGTGATCTTTAAATGCTACACTATCCGGGATATCAGACCTTTTTCTCATATTATTTATGTGTTTCCAAAAGTACTTAACATTTTTGCGAATACTATCCTCGACTGAAGACATATACATATTATAGCAGATACGTGATTCTGTTTTAAACCTTTCCCTCTACATGGAAAAAACTGCATAATCAGAATAATTTTTATGTGCTAACAAACATAAAAAAATACAATCGAATATACCTACCTCCTCCTTTTTGGAAGTCGGTAGAAAAGGCGAGTGCAACGAGAAGTCACTGTAAGCAAGGTGCATAGCTCAATGTGCTTTTCGTATAAATATGTAAACGGATATTTTTTATTAAATTAAGTATTGTAACAATTACGTACGTAGTACGTATTAATATTGTATTAAGTACGTCGGGGAAACGAGAAGAAACATCTCCACTAGACTTCTTGAACATATACGCTCCATGAAGAATATAGATACTAACAGTTCCGCCGTAGTAGAACATTCTCTGCTCTCCGGCACGAACCACTACATCCGCTTCGACAGAGCTCGGGTCTTAGCGAGAGAAAAGTTCTACGTGCCGCGCAAGATCCGAGAGTCCATTGAGATTAGTAAGCGGTCAAACTTCAATCGAGACGGAGGATGGTTCTTACCACATGCTTGGAAGCCTTGCCTTCATGGAGCTCATTCTGATGCAAATGATGTGTCTGGTGCAGACGTAGTGAGCTCTTTTTGCTGGGACGTCCCCTCACACACCAGCAGGCGCTTCACCAGCGACGACGATCAAGAGGGTTCACACCAAGACGCGCCGACCCAACATAATGTATCCCGCCCCCCGCACCAACCTCTAACATCACGAGCGCTACGAGCGGCCGCCCGCAGTGCTAAGCGAGACGTCATCGACGCTGGCGTCCCGAACACTCCTTGAAAAAGGCCACCGAATGTGGTCGAAAATATAGTCGGACCTATCCGATAAATATTATGTGAGTAATACCGTATTTTTAATTAATAATTATTGTAACAATTGTTTTTAAATTAATTACAAACCTAGTAAAATAACCTTATAAACCAAAAATTGCGCTGCTGTACCTATTCTACTCGTATGTAATCTGAATCTTAAAAAAAAACGTTCACTTAGCAAGAAACTTATAAAAACATTTTGAAACGTTCACTTAGCAAGAAACTTATAAAACATTTTGCTTAGCTGTGTAGTGTTTATAAAACGAGATTCAATTCAATCGTTCAATCGACAGCACGTTTTTTTAGTATTCTCTATTCAAATAACACTTAACAAAAATAACAAAAATCTTAGTTTGTTAGGAATAAATGCCGCACAATTACATAACTGTTTCACTATACTCTCATAGCTAATAAATTTAATTTTTTTTAATACCTATTTAAAATACAAAAAAAAGTAAAGCACAAGTTCGCACAGCAGTTGAATTTCAGTAATGAGATATCACTCGCTTTTTAATTTTAGACTTTGAGTTTTTGTACCATCTCCCGGTGATAATAACGCATAGAATTCACTAATTGTCAAAAATGATAGCGAATGAAACACATTGATAAAAGAAAATAATTGTAGTTACGTACCAAAGTCCCGTACATGTTGTATTTCCGGTTCACGAATCGCCGTGATCCGAAGGCAGTGGTGGGCCAAGTGTCGCGTCCGTATCAGGCCAGCCTCTTAAATACTCGTCTATAACTAGCCGGTTGAACCCAGCAAGGTTATGTCAACGGGTTCACCGAAAATACAAATAATTAGTTGACGCTTTTCCACGCACATGTACTTGACGCGCTAGCAACGTTACTTTCCACTGGAACTCGGCTACAATTAGCCATTCACAGGGACTTTTAACTAAATTAATGTACAAAATTATATAAAACTCTTCGAATCTTCATTTTATTCTTCTTTGAGAATCTTCGTTTTAATAAAATATGTGATATGCAATAACGAACGAAAGTATTTCATTTATTGTTACGAAATTAACAATAAATGAAAAACTTTCGTTTGCTATTCTTGAATTTTCTAGGTAAAATATCAACCGTTTCTTAGTTTAGGGTATGTATACATATTGTGTAGCCCAACTATTAGCAATCGTAAAAGTATTTAAACGTGTACATTAATTTAAAAAAAATGATAAGAAAAATATGCTACATACCTTTGTGGAGTAAGTTCCTACGGTAGAGGTTTAAAAGCTTTACGGCTGTTCGGATGAACTATCTGCTTTTAAAAAAATATAACTGTGTTTTTTGTTTTACTTTAAATATACACAAATTATCTAATTACTTTTGTCTGAGTGGAATATATAATTATTAACATTGCAAACCTTTTATTCACTGACTGAACTTGCCTCAAATATTCTTTTTAAATTTAGAGAAGGGGAAAGATATGCAATAAATGGTAGATTATATTAATTAAGTATATATATATTGTATATATATACTTTTCTATTAATTATTATAATTTATTCTTTTCTATTCTATTCTATTCTATTCTATTCTATTCTATTCTATTCTATTCTATTCTATTCTATTCTATTCTATTCTATTCTATTCTATTCTATTCTATTCTATTATATTCTATTCTATTCTATTCTATTCTATTCTATTCTATTCTATTCTATTCTATTCTATTCTATTCTATTCTATTCTATTCTATTCTATTCTATTCTATTCTATTCTATTCTATTCTATTCTATTCTATTCTATTCTATTCTATTCTATTCTATTCTATTCTATTCTATTCTATTCTATTCTATTCTATTCTATTCTATTCTATTCTATTCTATTCTATTCTATTCTATTCTATTCTATTCTATTCTATTCTATTCTATTCTATTCTATTCTATTCTATTCTATTCTATTCTATTCTATTCTATTCTATTCTATTCTATTCTATTCTATTCTATTCTATTCTATTCTAAAAGAGGAAAATCGACATTCATATTATGAATGTAGATTTTCCTCTTTTTCAAAAATTTGCCAATTATAACTTAACCAACTGATATGGATTTTATTTTTATTTTTCTTGGTATTGGTGTGACCCCCCTCTTGCCCCGTGCCCGCTCGACGTTGAGTTCTGGGACACCTAGGTATCTAGGTACTCTTTGGTCGTCACTAAACTAACCTCGCGTTTGGTAATTTTCTCTAGGAAAACTTAACGAAACATTGAATATATCTAGCAAATCATACGTGAGAACATATTGAACAGAGTGGGAAGACAAAGCCATATTTTCAGATTAGTATAATAACGTTTTACATACCTATTGAGTATAGGTACTATGTTCTCGGTCAATATCGTATTTTGTTATAAGTTACTCAATACATTTTATTGCAATCAAGCAGTTGTTTAGTAATAGTTGAAACTATAGGAGAGTTTGTACAAATACAAGAAAGTACAAGTACAAAGAAAGAAATAAACTAATTTATTCAGGACATCACACAACATAATAATACTGACAGAATAGGACAACCATCACAATAATGTTGCTTAATGCCATGAAAGAGCCCCGACTCAGCATTAGCGTTGCCAGATCTCCTGATTTTACAGGAGATTTCCTGTTTTCTCAAATGTCTCCTGTTCTTCTGTTTTTCTACATGAATCTCCTATTTTTCGGGATTCGGGTCACCACTAGTCTCTTACCACCAATTTATGTAATAAACCGTATGTCTATACAATTAAAGATGTTTTTATACGAAAAATCGAAGCAAAGTAATGATAATACCGGTTTTTGAATGTATTATGATACTAAATTGAAAAAGTTATATGATTATTAACGGGATATTTACCGTGGTAAGGTTGTGGAATGAGCTCCCATTATTTGACACCATGTTCACGGGAAGACTCACTGTCTTCCCGTGAACATGGTGCATGTAACTGCGCCGAAATATCGGGAGCTCACTCCACAACCTTACCACGGTAAATATCCCGTTAATAATCATATAACTTTAGAGAACAACCGTGATAGTTTAAAACAGTGTAAATTGAAAAAGCATTTACATTGTGTCATCTAGTAGGTACTATAATGCTAAACTCATAAAAGAAAACTTCTTATACCTATGGTAGGCTGCGATTGTGTTTCTGTTTGTATTGAGAAAATGTTTTAAAAATGCATACGAGTTTAAAACTAAAAAAAAACATGCTAAATAAACATAAAAATATAATTAATATAATTTAGTGATTTTTTTTAAATCTCCGGTTTTTCTTGCAGCTCTTTCCATACATCTACTGTTTTTGTTATGTAACACCACCTGTTTTTTGAAACTCTGGTCTGGCAACACTGGCTAGGGTACCCAAGCACTGATTTTCAGTCAGCGCTCCTCAGTTGTTTTTAGTGTTTAAAGGCTTTGTCGCTGATCCTATTATGACACGCTGGTAATTACAACAGAATAATGTAAAACAAATAACTAATTGAACTCTTACTATTACTAACAAACAGAGTTTTTTGCCATCTTCTGGTAATGGGTCTGATAATATACGATTACAGCTGCCAACCAAAGATTAATTCAAAGTAGAATTAGTTCTGCTCAGTTCTGGATAAATTCCATTAAAATGTGGTATAGTAATCGAACTCATCGATAACATCACAAGGTCGCTCCGACCCCATACGACGTTTAAAATAAACCAGAGAGATAGGTACATTCCTACGGCCTTACTTATAAACGCTGCTTAAATTTTAAATGACGGTATTTAGAACTGCGCACTGCAAAATTGTTCTGCGCCGTACTAAATGACATAGTGCAGCAGCGTTTATAAGTAAGGCCGCTAGTGTCTAGTACAGTGGTTCTTACCCTTTTAGTGACGAATTACCATTTCACAAGATTTCTGTCTTGCTATGGACCACTAACTGTTTAGTGTTAATAAAATTAAATATAATTTTTGTTGGTGGTTTAACCCTTTGTGCCCCAGAGACGTAAATATACGTCAGTTTCATTCATACACCTTTTGTTTTAGTTATCACGGTAGGAAGGATTAATGAGGCGATTGTTAAGTACCTACTCTTAACTAAAATAAAATAATGTATTAAAACCGAGGATTGTAGAAGAAAACACCTTTTATTTTATTTTGCCCCGAGTGATTTTGATGTGTAACTTCGACCAATATATTGGTCGAACATGTTTAATGGTTAGTTTTTTTTTGTTATGTTTTACTTTATTTATTACTTTCTTGGCTATAGCAATTCAATGTATTTAATAATGATTCAACTAGATCACTTTGTCGGATTTAATAGGCGATCAAATGGGAACTCTACACTGTAACAAAAATACCACTCGCTTGTAGCTTAAATTATCTAACAAATCGATCGTAAAAAAACAACGCGTAAAACGGAACGCACTAACGCGTTCCCGCGCAAAACAAACGTCAAAACTCCCGCCCATTTCGATCTATCACTTTGACAGCTCGTCTGCGCGATCACAAGCGGCCAGTGAGCCCGTCGTTATACTTTGATGACTTCGTTAATTGTTATTTGGCACCAAATTAGATATAACAAGATTTAAACCGCCCGCTGACGCGTGAATTGATAGCCGTGACGCCTGTTTAGTTGGCGGTATTTTAATTTGAATTCTTCTGTTTGTGGCGCGATCTGCCGTGCGATTCTCTAAGAACAAACATCGTTGTATCTTTGACAACATCCGTGAAACCATAGAAGAGATTTTAAGAGAGTACCCTAACAAAAATAATTATAATAAAAATGTCAAAATCTAGAGACTAAATATAGACTATGATCAATTTTTAAAGATATATTATTTTTCCTTAATACTTACTAAAAGTATATAAAAACAGAACTAGTTGTTATTGTTGAACTTGCGATTAATAACCGATTTTAACTTACGTAATAAGCCGAGTATGTAGGACTCGACCGGTTTCGAGTCCTACATACTCGGCTTATTACGTAAGTTAAAATCGGTTTTGCTTTAAAATGTGTTCAACTTAAGAAAGTTTTAATCAAATGAAGAGATGACAAGAAATGTTGGAAAAGCAACCTTGTGTACAAGGCGATATTTCAAAGTATTTGACATCGGTGAGCTCGTCGAGCGCATCGACGAATCATTACAAAATCGCACGACTGTATCGAATAGGATGTAAGTTATTAATGTTTGGGAGATAGATACATATCTAGTAAATACAAGATAAATACGTATTTACATAAATACAAATTTACTTCCGGGGTTGATGTGGCCAATAATTTGCCCATGTTAACTGTGTGATTTTTACATCCAATTTAAGTAAATATTTAAACATTTTCTTGTTGACAAGGCCTATTATTCAATTGACGAGTACTAAATGAAAAAAAAAAAAAATAATCAATTATTATATAATAATAATCCTATGACCACAGATAAAAAAAAGTCAAGCCAGAATGTTGTGAACAGAAAAGTGAGGCCGGGTGAAACTACGCCTCGGCGTGTCCATACATATTTACATACAAAACCTACAACAAAACTACGCCTTGGCGCGTCAGTCGAACTATCGCGGCGAGTGGAAGCAACACGTAAAGTTTTAATTATCGTTTAATGTAAATTTATTAGTTATTGATATTTTTTTAATAACTTTAATTTAATTTGAATTACCATGACAGTACCTAGTCACGCACGTGTAGTTTAGAAAACCGGCCTCACTTCTGTGTTCACAACATTCTGTCTTGACTTTTTTATTTTGTCTGAGACTATGACATGCATTACATTCTAAAATTTAATTTCAAAATTGAACTTCTACTATAATTTACATTAATTAATTATGAACAATACCTATTTATCAAAATAATTTAGCTAGATAATCTGTAGTACAATTCGCGTAATATTATTTAACCTCCTAAATCACCCTCCTCTCTTCTAGTTTGCCGTGTCCGACGGGGTCCATACGAACTTATGTACTTTCACTGAGAAAAATGGCAATCATAAATGACGCGAATTCAGCTTAAAGTATGATGAATTCACTTAAAGTAGGGAGCATACTGATGTCACCAAATGTACGATGATACCACTGTTGCTGATTATAATGGTATTTAAGATGACATGTCACCATGGCTTTAGTAGGATGAGCATAGAATAATTAAATGCCTTTCCTACTATTTTTGATTCCTTTTCTCATACTCAAGTTATGTCCTTTTATATTTCCTAGATATAATCGATGACTTTCTCATATATGCAGTTATAGTATACCATTCATAGCATACTTTCCTCATATTGTGGGTTACCATCTGTTTTATTTAGGAAGGTTTAATATAAGTAATTTCATTGAAACATTACATTGTTAGTAATTAAAAATAAAATAAAATAATAATAATAACAACTACCTATCTAATCTATAAGCCTCATGGTGGGGGGAAACGTGGGCAAAACGCTGGCAGCATTGCCACGCTGGATGGCAATGCTAAGTTTTTGCCCAAAATAGGCGCCAGCATTTCGGTCACCCGACGCCTCAACCAAACGTTTCGCCAGATCCCTAAACAAGTTGAGAGCGGAGCCCCCATGGGCCTAAAGTTTCGACCCCAAACGGCACAAACATGTACGTTCTGTCTAAATACACATATTTATGACGTTTGAGGTCTTCCGCTTTAGACGCGGCAGCGCCAGCCCGATCAATCGTCCCAGGGAGATGAGACGGCGCCAGTGTGTCCACACATCCCAAACCAGGGGCTGTCCCATCTTCCACGGGACGATAGTCATCCCATCTGGTCTCTTGCCGTCATCCCGCATCAATTGTGGGTTATGTCATATTATTTTTCCCACTATTTATCAATGATTTCCTCATACCTCTAATTATGTCCTACCAATTATTACGTATTAGTATTCCTATTTTTAGTAATCGATGACTTGATTGATCGATATGTGTCCTTGAATCGGTAGTGAGAATTATTATATATTATTTTAAGACCTTGTACTGTATGGTTGTTATAAAGAATGTGAATCTGAATCTAAGGTTGGAGTTTTTAACTGCTCCTGGAAGGAAAGTACCTACTCTAAAAACTGGAGATATAAAATTTTTACGCAATAAAATCATTCTTAATTTAAATAAATACAAATAAATTCTAAGATTTTCGAAAACTCGCTTACCACAATCAGGAATGAAACAGGCTAAAATCTGAAAAAAATAACACCCGGCATCAATCGACAGGGTCAATCATATGGATCAACTAGCTGACCCGCCAGCGGCTTCGCTCGCGTGGCCTCGTGGGATACGGTAATTACAGATTTTAATGGGTCATATTTCAATTATGGGTCGAATTTTACAAAATCCCGTCTTAATGAGTACATAGGTCCAAAAAAGAACCCTCATGCAAAATTTTTAACTTTTAGCACTCTGAGAGTGCTAAAAGTTAACGAAGTTTCATACAAACTATCAACCCCAAAAAAACCCTTAGGGGTAGAATTTCGTAAAATCCCGTCTTAGTGAGCATCTACGTCCTAAAAAGAACCCGCATGCAATATTTGAAATTCCTAGCACTTGTAGTTTCTGAGATTTCGTGATGAGTGAGTGACCTTTCGCTTTTATATATATAGATAGATTATCTCTAACAACTATAATACATGATCCAGGCGACAAATGAGCTGGCATTTATCTCAATCAACTAATAAGTCTGGCACTGACAACAAGGTGATGTTGCCAGCTTTTTGGGCATCCTGCCTACGGACAGCAATCTCAACTAAACTATTGATAATTGAAATAAATATATATATAACCCTCTCATAGTATTGTACCTAATATTAATGCACCCAAAGGTCATATGTTTACTACCATGACTTTAAGACATATACAATGTACATAATGATTGCAATAAATCGAGTGTGAGCAAACTCAGTTTTTTATATGTAGTTTTTACGTAAGTATCTATTAATTAAACTACATGATATAATAAGGTGTTTTATTTATTTTTATCTATTATATGTACCGATGGAGCTGGCATGGCTGCGACCAATGCGGCTAAAAGCTTTAATCATAAAAAAAGCCTTTAATTACTACAGAATAAAAAAAAAACTAATTTGGATAAATACGTTGAAAAGTGCAATGATGATAGCTACAAAAAAATCATTTTAATAGGTATAAGAAAAGAACTGACTGTGATTACCGGTAAAAGAACGGTAATAAAACTATAAAGAAAATATTTATCGTAGACCACTTGCCTGCCTAGAGGTTCGCACTTGGATAGTGAACCCAGAGTAGTAAGTGCCGCAAGGTTTGTTAAACCTATTTCATCATGTACGAAGGTTTAGGTTCGAGGGGCTCTGCTTTGAGCCCACGTACACACATCAAAAAAAGTTTGTGATGTCTTGCATAATCTGATATATTTTTTAAATTGAGCTTAATCAACAATTCATTAATATTAATTTATTATTATTCATTATTATTAATTTATATTCAATATAATATAACTCCTCCCCTGGCTCAAACACATGCGGGGACACCTCCTGGGCATGCTGATAAACAAGATATCCAGCATTTCTTGGGGTAACCTGTCCACATTCTTGAATAGCGACTTCCCTGAGCTCTGGCACTGTCTGGGGACGTGGCTGACGGTTCCAAACACCTCGCTTAAGGGCATCCCACGCGTGCTCTATTGGGTTTAAGTCAGGCGAGCCGGCAGTCCAGTCTAACCTTGTGATGTCGTATTCTCGGAGAGCAGCATTGACTCGTTGAGCTCGATGGGCGGGCTCATTATCATCGACCAGTACAAATTGGTGCCCATGGTTTACTCGGAATGGTCTGACAGTTCCATCAGTAGCAACTGCTCTATACATGTATACATAGTACAACCTACCGTTATAAAAAAGATTTAAATTTTCCAAAATGATCGCAAACTTTTCTACCGCCTTAGGAAGTTCTCATTTCGACTGTATTTTTTTTGTTTGTTACCTCATAACTTTCGACTGGGTGCACTGATTCTCAAAATTCTTTTTTTCGTTTGAAAGCTGGTGCTTCCCGTGTGGTCCCGTTTAAATTTCATCAAATTCGATTCAGTAGTTTTTGAGTTACACTCCAATAACTGAATAGAATGGAAGTCGGTATTAAATTTTCAAACTGTACTTGTTTTGATGTGTGCACTTCACGGTAAAGATCGCAGTGCTCAGTGCCGTCCAAAGTCTAATTTGCACTGCAACTTTCTCGGGCGGACGTGACGTATCATAACGCGAACAACTTACCAACGTTACTTACTATTAATAAAAGAAAACCTTTCAATCATGTCACTTTGCCATCCCATTGTTCAAAACAAATCGATCATAACAGCTCACAACATCTAATAAATAAATTAGGGTTTGTGAGAAAGGAATGAATAACCGGAATATTATATTAATTGCCATTCCGGTATAAAGGCCTATTCAGACCTGAGCGTTATTCGCTACCGCTGTGGGTAGCGAAAAATACCACGCGGAACTTGATGGGTAAATAGTATGAAATTCCATAAATGCAGCGAAACTTGTACCGCCTAGTGAGGCGGTATTTTCTCTTGTTTGGCTAAACTAGTTCCGCCGCCCCGCTAACCGTTGCCAATGAATATAAATAACGAATATAAACTAAAATTATCTATACTATGGTAGTTCTTATTATGTTGAAGGCCTATCCAAACCTGGGCGTTATTCGCTACCGCGGTAGAGATATCCGCTTCGGTGTGAACAGTGAAATTAACGCATACCCTTTCGGATTTCTCTATCGCTCGCGGTAGCGAATAACGCCCAGGTTTGAATAGGCCTTAATAAGACTAATCACGTGACTGTAGCTCGCACGAAGTTTTACAAAGATATCTTATCACTGAAATTAATCGGATTAAATCGCGTATAATTTTACGTTTCGAACACTTCCAGTGATAAAACAATATAAAATTATTCGCGATTAAATCCGCTTAAAATTGTTTATTTTTCAATGTATATGAAGCGCTCGTAGCGGAGCTTGGTTTGGCCATCTTAACTGATCAACAAGTTAAGCAACACTTGCTGCAGTTAGGACTTGGTTGGGTGACCGCTAGTGGCATTATTTAATTGAGCGCTTCCGTGCTTCGAAAGGCACGTTAAGCCGTCGGTCCCGGTTGTTTGTCTTAGGACAACAGTCGTTAAGCTATGACGAAGGCCTTCGGGTGGCCTGGAAAACTTCGACATGGGTTGGCCACTAACCTATCCACCAAGAAGCACTGGGCCTGTATGGTGGATTATGGCCCAACTCTTCTCTCCGAGAGGAAGGCTCGAGTCCCAACCCCGGAACAAAATTTGCTGATTATGATGAATCGCGAAAGCATAAGAAATCATTATGTGTATCACTTTTAGTTTACTTACGAGGTTGTTCTATTGAATCACTTTTATCATACTCATTATTAAAAGAAGTGCGAAAAATTTATAAAAAAAACACCGCATTTGAAACAAATGGCTTACAATGCGAAATTAGAATTAAACAGTTTTATATTAAATCACGTATATTTATATTATTTTAATCGTTTGGAAAAGTTTCCAGTTATCATGATTACAGGTTGACCTTTTAAAGTTGTTTAATTTAAATGTTTAATAATCGCGTAATAATATTGGGTTTGTAGCCAATCTAGAAGAATTATATAAAAGCTTAACTTGAAGAAATTGATGATAATTGACGTTATTTAAGACCTAATCGACAAATCGTTATGAACTGCTATTGATAATTACCTAACAGACATAAGTATAAAAATTAAGAACTGGCTGATATTCACTGATATAGTCACAAAAGATAAATCTTTTAGTATGTTCTGACATACAACACCCAAATACAAACATTTCTTTTATTACACAAATACTTAACCCAGTCAGGAATCGAACCTGTGGCCCCGCGCATCGAAAGCAAGGTCACCAACTGAGCGAACGGGACCATCCGCATATAAAGATGATTAATTGCACCTTAATTGACATATGCACGGTAATTGACCATTCCACCAGCAAAGCGAACCACCAGTAAGGATTATTGTATCATTAAAATAAGTAAAAGTTTCCATAGATAATTCTCTGATTTTGACATTAATAAATACCTAAGAATGTTTCCTTATAAACCGACGCATAGCAACAACTAACTGGTACCTTACTATAAGCTCTTAAAGCAAAGCTTCTAGAAAACTGCCCGGTTTAATCGTACCATGACAACATTTAAGCAAGTCTGCCAGGCGTACTATTCAAGAACCGCAGAAATACAGTTCACCTGTTTTTTGTATGGACTGAGGTTACCATGACGCTCTAAACTCGTTCAGTTTATGAGCTTAAAAACGTCTAGGCGTCTGCAAAATTGTTAGATTGTCAGAGACATCTCAAGATCAGACAACATTATCCGTTCACTTTTGAGGAAAACAATAGTCTATCAGTTCGCCTAAATGAGCGTCAGGATGATTTCATTAAAAACTGTTTAAGAGGATTGGATAACTAGTACTTGTCCATACTAAAAGAAATAACTCTTCTACCTCATAACATTATCAGATTTCAGTGATTTTTTTTCATGTAATCAACACATTGTTTACTATGCCCGTATGTTTTGATATTTTCAGTATTTCAAAGTACTATAAATTTACTTTTGTAGAACTGAAAAAAACTTAGCTGAAATCAAACAATGTTAAGAGGTAGAAAATAGTTATTTCTTTTAGTATGGACAAGTACTAACTATGCAATCCCCTTAAGCCAGGTTTAAGAACTGCACGGAAAGAATTGCATGGTTTTTATAAAGTAAGGCCTTAAAAACTTTTTCATGAACATTTTTTTAACTATACCGGAACAATTTACCGGTACATAAGTAGCATAAATATATTTTGTATCTTAAATATATCTACTTACTGTCATTCATAAAAATCCATGTGTATTAACGCTGAGTAGGAACAAACATGCATACATAACATATTTTAGCATTAACAATACTTTTAGAATAATACCGTTTTCAGTCCTCGACAGAATGGTGAGGCACCCCCAATGTATCGATGGGCGATAGTCAGAAACTGCGCATTAACAAATTATACACACGTTTGTGTTGAATTGTTTAAGATAGAGTTAGGAAGATAAATAGAAAGAGACATAATATAAAGTTATTAAAACATATACCTCCTCGGTTCTGATAATTTTATATAGTGTGTTATTTAAATGGTTAGCATAGTATTAGTATTTTTGAAAGAAGAAAAATATTATCTGTCAGCAGAAATAGCTAATTGGTCAGCAACTCATGGCCAGCAAACATTTCAAAATCAATCAGCAATTTATGTCATTCTGGATGGCTGTAATTATTTTTGTACTGCATATTAATTATATAAGCAGCCATAAGCTGTTCCTGTTTTATAATATTTGAGTAAGCACTCAGTCGCCGGCCGCTGCCGCGGCACGCTCGCTTCGCTCGCTCGGCTCGCGCGTTGTAGTCACAAGTAACCTAACACTCCTCCTCGCTACGCTCGTCGTCGTACCTATATATGACTTTGCCCTAGACTAGTATAATTACATATGGAACATATAGACATGTTTTCTCTGCTGATCAATCATAAAATCTTGCTGACCAAGTAGTTATTTTGCGGACCGAATGTTTATTATGCAAACTCATGGTATTGTTATGCTGCTTATTAATGATTAAATTTTTGACCATTATCAAAATTATCTGCGGAACAAAGATTACTGCCTGATTTTTATTATTGCAGACAAAATCTTTGTATGCTGACTAAATCATTTCTATGCTGGTTTGGGTGGGCTCACCAAATTTTATAATTGCGTATCATTTAATTACTTCTCTTTTATATATTACTTGCTGCGCCTCACGGCTTCACCCGCGTGGTGATAGATTATGATACTGATGATGAAAGTATCATATCTACTTCCCCAAGATATGACAAAAAGAAAATTATGAAAAAATCACAAGAAATGAACGGTAGCTACGCCCCACGATTCTACTGGTGAAAGAATTTTTCCAATCGGTCTATTACGAGGTCTATTCAAGCCAAACAAACAAATCTTTCCTCTTTATAGTGTAGATAATTAAAAACTGTTTTCTCTAACGTCGGGATGAGAATAGAAGGTAAGACGAGATGAAACCTTACGCACTATGTTGTCGCCTCTTGTACAAGTGGCTGTCTTGGTGGGTACCACCGCAGTGCTACATATTCTGCTACGAAGCAATAGTGAGCATGCATTACTGTTTTACGGTGTGAAGGGCGCTGTAGGGATTGGAATTACTGGGCGGAAGAGAGATAAAGCTAATGTCTTGGAAAAAAAAAACGATATTAAAAAATATTTAGTGACACTTCCACTGAAAAGAAAACAATGATTTTGGCCTATTTGGGGGCGTGCACCACCCTCCCTCCCGCATAAAATGCTAATAGGAAGAATACAAAATAAAAAATGTTTCGCCTCTACACGAGGCATCCTCAGGAGATGTTGACTCGTCGGTCTGTCTAGCGCTCGACGAGTCAACATCTCCTGAGGATGCCTCGTGTAGAGGCGAAACACGTGTCGAATCGGTGTTGGTTTATTTGGGGTTTCTTGTGTTTTTTATTTTGTATTTTTTTTATTTTTTTTATTTTTGAGCTCAGTGCAGTGCTACACAAAGCTACAGTTATACGCTCTGGGTGACACGGCAACCGACATGGGCATGCGTAATGCTTAACATCTGTGGATCAATCAACAATATGCGTAAGTATAACGAAATCGTATCGTTCACGTATCCAGAATTAACTATGAATTATCTGTGCAACAGAAGCTCTGCCATGACTAAGGTTGCCAGATGTGATTTTAAATTTTCGCCAATTATCGAAATAATTTCGCCAAAATGATACCTTTTCAGAACAAAAATTACCAAACGTGATTAACAATAAATAATAATTAAATTAATTAACCTTATTAATAATTAATAACTAATATTACGCGCTAGCTCTACATTTAAACAAACAAACCATCCAATTCTTTGATATACATCTAATTAGTGTAATTCCTACCTTCGACCTATCTATTACGTTCACCAACTTTGCGCATGAATGCGTGACTCAGTGGCCAACGTTTGGGCAAATGTTTGTTACAAATACTAGATGGGAAATAAGGTACCTACCTCTGTGAATCAAATATTTTTGCGTCGATTACACATTTTTAAGTAACGTAAGGTTTTGAATATTTTTTTATAACATATGTTGCTACTGAGTACCTACCTATAATTTATCGTATCATAGTTAAGGTGCAAAACAAGTACAATTTGAAAAATTTGAAACCGACTTCCATTCTATTCAGATATTGGAGTGTATCTCGAAAATTACTGAACCGAATTTGATGAAATTTAAATGGGACCACACGGAAAGCACCAGATTTTAAACGAAAAAAAGAATTTTGAGAATGGTTCACCCAATCGAAAAATATGAGGTATCAAAGTCGAATTGAGTACCTACCTCCTCCTTTTTGAAAGTCGGTAGAAAATAGCATTTTTCAGATAATATTATGTATGAAAAGACTGCCCTGTTTACCTAGTCGGTAATTACAAAAAAAAAGGTACTATTGTACATACTGGGTAATGACCCTTCTGTCAAAGTATGGGGTTCTGGGTTCGATACCGGGGCTATGTTATGGTGACGAGCAGAAATGTTTGTATTTAAATTTTTCCCCTATTTTTAAAAATTAGGCGATAACGCCTAATTAACGCCTGAATATAAATTCAGAGTTGTATAAAACACAAAAACCGCCTAAGTGCTAGTCGGACTCGCGCACGAAGGGTTCCGTACCATTTTCTATTATTATCGTCCGACTCGCACTTAGTCGGTTTTTAGTATTGTTGTTACAGCGGCAACAGAAATACATCTACTGTGAAAATTTCAACTGTCTAACTATCACGGTCCATGAGATACATTCTGATGACAGACAGACAGACGGACAGCGAAGTCTTATAATAGGGTTCCCGTTTTACTATTTGGGTACAAAACCCTAATAATCAATAATACTACCAATTGCTATAAAATTACTCACAATCATGGCGAGATGGCATGATCATGGAGAGACGACCTGCGGAAGGCAGCTTGCAGTGAATGGATGCAGAGAATACTGAGATCTTTGGAATACGTTAGACGTCTACATATAAAGCATACTTGAACCAACTGTATTCCAAAGCACTATTGTTACTCAATTATAGTTCAGTTGCACGCTTCACTTCTCCCATTTATTTCTTTATCCTTTATTTTACCTCACATTTTTTGACGTGGTAACGTCTCATAAATCGATGAACACCGGCTGCACGCACGAAAAAGTAGGTAAGACTCATTGTCACGTTCTGCCTGTGCCGAGCGTGTAAGCGAGAGCGCGGAAAAAGCGATAAAGAGACACGATCAGCCTAAGCGTTCCGCTTGTCTTATGACGTTCACGTATCACGTAAAATTATCGTCCGTAAACCGACTTTACCGACAACCATTTTTAACTTACATAGCATTACATACATTACAACTCAGAATAAAATGTATCAATTACTTTAATTGTATTATCTACTATATAAAAATAAGTCGGGTTGTCCTTCCTGACGCTATAACTCCAGAACGCACGAACCGATTTCCACGGTTTTGCATTCGTTGGAAAGGTCTCGGGCTCCGTGAGATTTATAGTAAAGAAAATTCAGGAAAAATTTAAAAAGAAAAGCGGGAAAATCTTTTTTCACATACAGCGCCATCTCTGATACATAGCATGTACTACAAACCAATATTTTAAGTAGATGGCGCCAAACGGAATGTTACATAAAACGAAGCCATCTGGTGGCGAAACGGTGTTTGCAGGGTTTGCTAGTATGTTATATGTATGTTGTATGAGGTAAATTAAAAAAAAAAAAAAAGATATATGTTCCACTTGTATGTATTTTGTTGTATGTTATAAATTTATAAGTAAGTTGTCAAAATTCTGCAAGTTAAAAAAAGGCACGGACCCTGGAGTCTGTGGAGTGTAGTTTTATTAATTAAAAAAAAAACTTAGATACCTAACTTTTATTACCAGTTTTTATATTGCTTTGTTCGCCGATCTTTCTAGTTCAATATTTGTAATAAAATTTTCAGGCACTTGCTGGCAATTGATTAGCCGAAATTGGGCGTACTTAACTATAACTGTAACTTCAGTGACAAAATTGTATTATACTTCCGTGGAACTGATCTGATGATGGATCTGGAAGGTGGCTATAGGACCTTTTCAACCAATTCAACTTATATCATGGCCATTACTGTTTACAACCAATTACCTGACCATATTAAAATATTAGACGGTAATAGCTTTTAAACCAGGCTGCATACGTGGTTATTGTACAATTGTTTAACAACGTGACTGAATATCTGCATTGCTATTTATTGTGACATAAGTAAGTTTAGTTATATAATTTAGAAATAAACATGAATATTTGTACGCCTGCTCGCAGGTTCAATACATTGACCTAATTATTCATTACATCTGAAAATGTATTATGTGTATTCTGACAAATAAAATTTGAATTGAATTGATTTCATTTGTTAAATAACTCAAGCCGATAGTGATATCAATGATCAAGATAGCGTCGCCTACATCATTATCAGATCAGCTACCAGTTAAGAGTGTTATAAAAGTTTTATTAGGAAAATCGTATTTTCCTGCAAGAAAAATCTTTAGTCCTACTGTAACTGTTCCTTGTCCAAACATTAAAACCAACTTTATGGCCAAGCCAGTAATTACACATCAATATTTATTCGATAATGCTCGCCGACTAATGACCCTCTAATTTGTACGTTTGTTTTATAATAAAGTGTGTGTTTTACGAATTGAGGGTTTGTACATTTACAAATTTTAAATTATAGATTGTCAGACGTATTATTAAGTAGGTAAAAATATGATTGATTAGCTGACCCACCAGCGGCTTCACTCGTTGGTCTGTGGGGTACGAAGGGACAGAAATAAAGTGTTTATTGGGAAAAAGTCGCAAATCTTTCCTTATACTCGTAGGCCTTTATTAATAAACGTTGCGTAAACGTGGTGTAAGCCAAGTTTATTAATAAGGCCGTTAGTGTATGCCTACAGCATAAAAGACATCAACTGCTGAAGTTACTAGATTGTAGCCGCAGGGGTTCCATTTCTGCTGATAAAATTGTTATGACACAGATGCAGTGTGCACTCTATTTGTCACTCTACAGTATGTCTCTCTCTAGCGTGTAAATAGGAAGTATACAGAATAAGCGACATACAAAACAAAACCATCAACCAAAACCGACTTGACACGTTTTTCACCTCTACACGACGCATCATGGCTACAATGGGTCATATAAATGCACTGTCTGGGAGACTCAGTTCTGCTGCATATGCGGTACGTAAAATAAGAGAGCTAACAGACGCTTCTACGGCGCGGTTAGTATATTTTGCATATTTCCACAGCGTAATGTCATATGGGATATTGCTATGGGGTTCAGCGGCTGATATAGAGACCATCTTCATCCTACAGAAACGTGCTATTCGAGCTATATACGAAATGGGTCCCCGTGAATCTTTGAGAGATTTATTTAAAGATCAATATATTAAGTTTGCCTTCCTTATATGTACTCGTATTTGAAAATATAATGTATGTTAAAATTTACATAAATATAAGTTAAATAGTGATCACAACATTTTTAATACTAGAAATACAAATAGGATAGCTGTACCTAGTTTTAGACTTGCGAAAACTAATAAATCATTCCTAGGAAATGTAATGTGTGTTTTTACAATAAAATCTAAAAACACATAACTGAGCTCACAGAGGGCGAATTCAAGTTGACTGTAAAAAAGTTTTAATAAAAAAAACCTTATTATAAAATCCGACATTATATAGAAGATAAAGATGCTTGGAATACTCCACTTCTGGCAAGCTGTCACTCTGCCACCCATAAAATGTAATATTAGTAGTACCTAAGTAGAAACATTGTAAACATCTATATAAAAAGAATGGCCCCGAGTTTCTTGCCGCTCTTCTCGGTAGGTTCTATATACACTCGAGAGCAATGAATCCGGGTCACTTAAACAATCCTAAAAATCTCGGAAACTAAAAATGCTAGGTTAAAGCAATAAACTGTATTTAATAGACAATGTAATACTCCTTAAATGAAGGTATTAAAACTTCTTAGTTATTGTAAAGTTATATCATAAAAAAATCAAATTTGAAAAAGGGCCACTTTCGAAGATGGAACTACGAAATTACAGCATTTGGTTTTGCTTTTGTTTGTAATCTGTCATTTATGTGGGTACATAAACCATGTTGATAGTGCTCTATATTCATTATTCAAGCTGAAATTATGTCGCTTACGCCTGAAGAATGCACCAGAATACTTACAATGCTGGAAACCGGCCGGATTCAGCGCGATACAGCCAGGACTGTCGGTGTGTCGCTGTCAACAGTACAAAGAGTTCTCCGACGTTACGAAGAAACTGGTTCTAACCTACGCAGACCAGGAACGGGCAGAACCAGGTGTACCACAGCGCGAGAAGACCGATACTTGGTGAACACCATGCTTCGAAATCGCTTTCTCACAGGAACTGAACTCACAAATCAGTTTCGACGCCTCGGAGGAAGTAACCCAAGTGCATGGACAGTAAGACGTCGGCTTGCTGAATCTAACTTAAAACCCCTTAGACCTGCAAACGGCCCTAAACTGGAGCGTGGGCATCGTATTTCAAGACTAAGATATGCCCAGAGCCACGTAAATTGGAGTATTGAAGATTGGTCAAAAGTTATGTTCTCCGACGAATCAAAATTTTTGCTCTACAAGCACGATGGAAGACACAGAGTGTATCGAAGACCAGGGGAAAGATTCAAGCAAGCATGCATCGAAGAAAAAGTAGCCTACGGTGGTGGGTCTGTACTTGTGTGGGCCGGAATTTCTTCTGAAAGTCGCACAGAGCTGGTGATCATAGAAAACGGCTCTTTAACTAGCGAAAGATATGTGGAAGAAATCCTCAATGATCACGTTGGTCCATTTATGGTCAATTTAGGTGAGGATGCTATATTTATGCATGACAATGCCCGACCTCATACAGGTAGGATTGTGAATGACTACCTTCAAGAGATGAACATTACTCGTATGGAGTGGCCAGCGCACAGCCCGGATATCAACCCGATCGAGCATGCTTGGGACGAGCTAGGCAGATGCGTAAAACAACGAAACCCTCCCCCAATCACGCTTCGTGAGCTCAAAATTGCTCTCACATAGGAATGGGAGAATATTCCCCAAAATCGTATAAGGAACTTGGTGTACAGCATGCCAAACCGCGTAAACGCAGTAATGGAAGCACGAGGAGGCAATACGAAGTATTAAAATTCAAGAAAATCGTAATAAAGTTCAAAAATTTCATGTTTCCTATTTTTGTTTTAAGGAGAGATCAGCAGTTTTTTTCTTTATGTAATTTTGTGTTAATAAAATGTATGGTGACTCATATTTTTTTTACTTTCATTTAAGGAGTATTACATTGTCTATTAAATACAATTTATTGCATTAACCTATCATTTTTAGTTTCCGAGATTTTTAACATTCTTTAAGTGACCCGGATTCATTGCTCTCGAGTGTATTTTGGAACGCGGCGGTAGAGTCTTTAAAGTACATTATAATGAAAAATTCACGTTCATAAGTGCGTCTTTGATGCCTAAATTGAATAAATGGACTTTGACTTTGACTTACTTGATTAGCAATAAAATTGGTGCCTAACAGAACGAAACAGCTATGTTGAATGAAATCCAACTCAAGCTGTGACTCAACTTCCATCGTTCAAGTTTTTCAAAGGACACATTATGACGTTCCGTTACACGCAATAAATCTCCACAATATTAATTATCCCGTCCAAAGTGGCCACCACAAGAAGACCCCTGCAGACCTCCCAGTAATGGAACAGATTTGAATGAAGAGATTTATATGCTACCGTTGTATAGTAATCTTGCTTTTTGGTACATTACAATAACTCTTCATTAAGATTTTTATCACTAGACAAACATTTCACTTTTAGTAATAATGATTTAATTAGTGTTTTTTCAGTACCTAAATGAAATGTCGTATATTATACAATACATAATTTTTTTGAAGTGAAACATTTTTTAGGCGCGTTGAGCACTTTTCGGGTGAACAAATATCATGGAACTCGCGTTATCGTCACAGAACGTAACGCTTTTTGGGTGAAGAAAAATCAAAAACTTCACCGAACGTTTTGTCATAGACATTGTAGTTTTGAGTCAAAACTTTGGACGTGAAAACTCCTTTAGGGGGGTTAATGTTTAGTATTACTAATATATAATAGTATTATTAATATAATGGGATAGTATACCCATTCAAATCAACTTATGATTGTTCTAAATTGTTTAAGTATTATAAGTATTTGTAATTTTACCACAGCATATAAGTACTTATCATTTGATGTAAGTACCTACTTATTATAAATATAAATAAATAAATATAAATATTCCACAACTATCACACAACGCCATCTAGTCCCAAGCTAAGCAGAGCTTGTGTTATGGGTACTAGGCAACTGATAAACATACTTATATATTTCTAAATACATAAATATTATAGATAAATATGCAATATGCGCGGTTATTTAAATTCTGCTTGTAAACCATTAGATAATTTGATATAATATAACTGCACATACAACATCAATGTCAGAAGGGGGAGATCATCCTACAATGGCCATCGATAAGTTTCCACTCCGGAACGGAAAGCATTAGCGAAACGGAACGGAAACCACGCCCCTTCCGGCGGGCTGTCAACGTGATAGCCCGCCAAAATGTGACCACAGATTACAAATTACATGTTTATTTTTTTTCTGTCCTTTTTTGTGTTGATGCACTTGAGCCCTGATATAAACTCAGTCACGTAGGTATATTACTATACGTTGTGTATATGTTCTGGGGCCCTTGTAAAAACCATGCAAGTTCCGTGCAGTACATAAACCAGGCTTAAACAGTTTTTAATCAAATCATACCATGACACTAATTTAAGTGAATTGTTTGAACATTGTTTCCCTCAAAGGTGAACGAATAATGTCGTCTCTGGCGTTGTAACAATTTACTACAACCAATATTGCCGACGCCTAGACGTTGATGTAAAAAAAAATGTGTAAGCTGATAAACTGAGCGGATTATAGCTTCACTCACGGTAACGTCAGTGGGCCGAGCACGAAAATCTGTTTAAGTGTAACGTAATCGCATCGTTAACGTATTTAGTACAAACTGTTATTTATCTAGTACAATAGAGGCACAGATAACTCATAGTTTGTACATACGATAACGTTACACTTAAGCAAATGTTCATGCTCGGCCCACAGTTCATACAAAAAACACAGATGAACGCTGGTTTTCTGCGTTTCTTGAGTAGTGCTATAATGTTTTTATGGTACTCAATTAAACCGGGCAGTTTTCCAGAAGTCCTCCTTTTTAAGAGCTTTTAGTAAGGCCCCAGAAAACAGGCAAATTAGGATACCTAGTTATTAATAATATTTTTAAGCTATTGCATAGCTTCTATCGCGGGCCTTGAGCGTGGAGACCGAATCCTGAAATTCCGTAACGAACATAACCTAACACCCCCCACTCCGACTCCGTCTATCGATGAATAGCAGAACTTTTAATGACTTTTTGAAATATCACGCTTGTCTCTTTAGTTCAGCAACTCGCCTCTAGATGGCATTGGTTAAATAATTATAATTGCATAAGTTGATAAAAACAGCTATGCAATAGCTTTACCGCGGCAGTCTCCGAGTGCCACACGTCTTTTTTTTATTTATACGTGGAAGTGCATGAGACTTACGTAGAACGAATCTATTAATTTGAAAAAGAAACCAAAAGATGCGAAAACGTAAACAAAACCCCGATATCATTGGTACACATTTAGAATCCGGATTTAGTAGTGGGATATCCATAAAGATCATAATTTCATTTCATAATATTAATATGATGGGACGAAATAATTGTAAAGTAAAGGATAGAGGAGGGAAAAATTATACCTAGGTATAGCTTTTTTTAATGGCGTAAAGTAAAGGGCAAAGAGATAATAGTTCTGAAAAAATGGAAAACTTAGAATTCCATCGCCTTGAGGAGATTGACTTGAGAGGTTTCCTGATATCGACACAAATATTCTTAGGTAAAGTATTTATATAAAACAAATATAACAATTTTAAAGACAATAAACATTTGAATGTCTAGTCTCTACTCAATCGCTCATCTATTATATCCACCCATTGCAATTTTTTATTAATATACTAGTTGCCCTGCCCGCGGCTTAGCTCCCGTGGCCTCGCGGGATACGGTGGCTTTTAAAATAAAAGTACACCACACAGATCTTGAAGCAGCAGTCTAATGTACAAAACAATAGAATTTTACAATCAAATAGTCTTCCTCGGCTCGATTCAAACGGATAACAAATTCACTTACTACAACCCTTCTCTATTTTTATATGCAAGACATCCAAAGAGAATTAACAAGATGTCCACAGACTAAGTAGTATGATAGTACCAGGTGTCGCCAGCTACAAAACTGAGTTGCCATTATATACATCAAAAATGCTCGCACAACCATAGACAATCTGGTACAGATATTATAATTAATTATTACGTTATGATTACAGTGTTTATGTAAAATAAATAAGTACCCAAATGTATCTCCATTTAACTAAATGCCAAATAGTAGGTAGCATATTAATATCCATTGTCACTTATGACCTATGTAACTGTGGAACGCTAGGGTTGCTCGCTAATTACCTTTATTCAACTACTTTTTTATTTATGAACCAATTGACATGAAACAAACACTAAATGTTAAGTGCAAACCACATCTAAATCGGATAAGCCATTTCTGAGGTTAGCGTGCACAGACAAACAGATAAATAAACAAAAAATCAAATAATGTTTTTCATTATACATTTTTGTTTATAATCCCAATATTTTTTCTCTGAATATATTTTTTTATTAAATGTATACCTACCTAGATTAAAGTCAATAAAGTATCAAATCGCTACTCAATTGCTCATCTATGACACCCTTGCAGTGTTTTATTAAATTATAAAATAACTGATACTCAAAAGCGAAAAGCAACTCCCTTTGCTTATTGTCACACTCGACTTCTGTCAATTTCTTTTCGCACCCTCTCAAGGGAACGTCACAAACGTCAAATCTGACAACCATTCCATTTTAGAATGTGAAAGCGTGATTTTGAGTAGCGTTGCGAATTTTGTAGGGATATGATTCGTTATAATGATGAAAATGAATTGGGTGCTATTAGGAAAAAAATGGAACTGACTTCAACGCTAAAAAGTGTGAAATAACTTGTTGAAGTCGGTACCATGATAGTTCGAAAGTACTTTTGCCATTTCGTTTTTTTTTTTATAAGAAGGGATTAACGTACGAGACTTACGCTTTGTCCATATATTATTATCCCACTAATGTTACCTATACATATGAGAGTTTGGATGAATGGATAAATAGATATTTGTTTCTTCTGGTTCTGGATAAAATTTGGCACAGAGATAGATTATAGTCTGGAATAGCACACAAGCTACTTTTCATCGTCATCATCATCCATCAGCACGCGGGTGTTAATGCCTAATATTTTGGGCACAGCATAGACAAAATAACAAGATCTCCGAAGATCGTAATACGAGAACAGTTCTGTCAAAGTTTGTGTCAGTTTCTGATAGTTTAGTCAAAAGCGCGCGATTTTGACAGCTCGATACACTAGACGTGCTCAATGACCGTCAAGGGTGATGAAATTTAACACAAATATCGTGAAGGGTGATGAAATGTAAGCACAGTTTTTTTCCCTTGTGATTAATTTTATACTTATTTGTATTACGTACAGATTGATATACCAAGTATTTCAATTTACTCATACTATTATAGCAATTGCGTTTGACCATGTAGCACCAGCTAGTAATTTTAAAGTTTCCGTCTAGAGTATTCAGAAGAACACTTGTCTTGAACACTGCTCTATAAATGACGTGCCTAAAAATAATAGAATATCTTCGGCAACTGGTTCCGTAACTAGTTATTGTTTTATTTTTAAATTTTCTAATACTATTACCTATAGCAATTGCGTTTGACCTTGTAGCACCAGCTAGTAATTTTAAAGTTTCCGTCTAGAGTATTCAGAAGAACACTTGTCTTGAACACTGCTCTATAAATGACGTGCCTAAAAATAATAGAATATCTTCGGCAACTGGTTCCGTAACTAGTTGTTGTTTTATTTTTGGGAACTGCAGTTGTGAAACTCGGTTGCCATGGCAGCCAGAGGAACCATTTCCTTTGTTAAAGTCGTCTAATGAGTATGGAACAGACTACTTGATGCGATGCGAGAAAATTATCCTGGAAGCGGCATGTTTTTTTAAACTTATTTTATAGAGGTATGGTAAACTATGGTAGTACGATAAGGCAGCCCGTATATAAAGCCTCTCGGTAGCGAGTTAATTCGCCTTTAACGCTTTGCCTGACTCATCCCTAATTTTAGACTTGACGATGAACGTTAGTTCTTCCATAAGTGTGGATTTAAGCATATTCATTTATTAATTTTTCAACCGAATTTCAAAAAAAGGAGGAGGTTCTTAAAAGTCGACATGTATATTTTTTTTATGATCACGCCTAGTCATCACCTAGTCTAATTTAGCAATTTTTTTATTTGGTAGAGTCTACTTTCGAGGTGCTCCCATTTAAACATTCCATTTAACTGATAAGTGTTTCCCCTATTTTCATGCATGATACCATAATTGACGGTGAATGATAATCGATCCCGTAAATATCGAACCCGCAGCAAGGGTAGTAACAAGCAAGCAAAGGGAAAAAATGTTTACCTAAATATGGAATCGACTTCAACACTAAATAGTTTGAAATAACTTTTTTATTTCTTATACATACACCTAACACTGAATTATAAAATAAAGCTACAAGCATAGCCAATTGAATTACCCCATAATCTCGTCTAATAAACAAACAAATCGTCTCTGTCTGAAAACGACAGTCATTTGCCACTAATGAAACAAAATTAGAAAAAAGAAAATTCAAACTTCGAACCCTATTACAACCAATGAGAGCATACAGACTTGATTGCGGGGCGTGACTGGACTCATTACTCACAAACACTGAACCAGAAAACATATACCTGTCTCTTTCTTACGTATGCGAATTAGAATGAGACGGATGTACGCATAGTTCGGTAGATATTTGGAATGGTGCGTATTCACCAGGATGTTTTTAATATTTAATTTTATGGTTCTTAATGATCGTTATGAATAAGTTTATTTTATTTATGTGGAGGCTTGGTAATGGCCCGTTCACAATAGGGGGTAGCCGAACGCTGCCAAATTGTGCGGCGGGACGTTAAACAGTAAATCTCATTCTGTAGTCGCAATTACGTAAAGTTGATTTCTCTCGTGAAATTTGATTATTGCTTAATGTGTTTCGGCTTTATTTGGTGTAATGTGTTTGAGGATTTAACTTTGTTATACTTATAATGGCAGTGAGAATATTTGTTTCTTCGTTAGTTAGTTAGTTAGTTCGTTGTTTGAAGTGAAAACTTCTAAAGAAGTTGCGCGTTGAGCACTTCTGGGTGAACAAAATCATGGAACTCGCGTCATCGTCACCGCCACCGAACTCTTTGTCACAGAAAATGTAGTTTTGAAGTGAAAATTTCTTTAGGCGTGATAATGGTTTCCATGACTACCTATTGTGTCTTAAAAATAATATGGTAGTTGACACAGTCAAAAATAAATTACAATATCATGTTGGCATAATTTGGTGAGTCTGTGGCCAAATATAGAAATAATTTGACATTGGCAGTCAATGTCAAATTCTCCAATCCTACTGTCTAACGCTTCTAATATAAGTGTTGCTTCTATTTCATATTCATAATATTTAATATTATGTTCCTTATCGGACATAAGAATTAATGCATGCTGTGTTTATCTTAAAAAAACAATGCATTTTGCTATAAATATTTAGACTAAGTATTTGGTGTATGTATAAGTGTAATTGTTATTGATAAGTCTTATTAAATAAATAAATAAATAATAGTGGTAGGAGCAAATTAATTAATTTTTTTAACATATTATTTATTAGGTATGCATTGGATTAACTTTATTTTGAAGAAACATGTGTATAAAAGTTGCTAGAAGTCACGTGACCTCAAACGGAAGTAGCTGTGGAAATGATGTCATAAGGGCAAAAACAAACGTATTGTATTATAGTGTCGTGCATTATCAACAGATTGAGAATCAAGCAAGTGAAGAATGCAAATGGAACCGACTTCAACACCAAAAAGTGTAAAATAACTTGTGGAAATCGGTGTCATGATAGTATATGTACCTATTAGAATAGAATAGAATATATTTTATTTGCGACATTACAATGTAAATGTATAAGAATATAGAAATAGCACAAAACATGCAATTGTCACAAATTGGCACCAACTCTGCATAATACCAGCTGTTCGCCAGCGCTGATCTTCCGTTGGAGCCATTTGGTGAAATCACGGACCGGCATGCACACAGTACAGAATATAATATTATTTAAAAATCAATTATAAAATCAAAAAAGAAAAAATGAAACTATAATAACCTCCTAAAATAAAACAGAAAACAAAATGAATATAAATAATTAAGCTATACAGTACTTCCCCTTTATCTTCTCTTGCTTTTTAATACAATATTGACAATATGACAATAATATTATTATCACAATATTGCGCGCAATTTCGCAGTTTTGGTGTTGAAGTCGGTTCAATTTTTAGTAACAAATTTTTTTCACCATTTAAGTGACTCTACTTACGGGATTCATTCTCAATGATGATATCATCAAGATAAATCAACACTTTTCTGTTTTTGGAGTATAACTCAAAAACTGCTGGACCGAATTCGATAAAATTTAAATGTGGTCCTATTTATCAAACTCGGCCAAGCAGTTTTTCTGTTTCGGAAGTATACTCTACCAAATAAAAATATAATTTTGAGAATCGGTCCACAGATGGGGGAGAAATCAGCTAACATACACGTATAATGTCTTTGTCTATAAAAAAACATATACCCGAACATATAACCTTCTCCCTTTTTGATGTCGGTTAAAAAGTTTTCCTATGTAGCGCGCGTACCGAATGTTCGAGTCCAACGGCCCGCTTCTCAATTACAATATATAAATACGCAGAACAATAGATCGTTCATTACTGAATACAATGTTGCATTGAATTATTTATTTAATGGCTTTTCAAATACCATAATAGATTTCTTAATAGCTTATTTTTAGTATACCAAAGTACTCGGATCGCGGGAAAAATCCCAACAATTGCTACTCTATCTACCGACTTCCAAAAAAAGGAGGAGGTACTCAATTCGACTGTATTTTTTTGTTTTTTATGTTTGTTACCTCGTACTTTTGACTGGGTGAACCGTTTCTCAAAATTATTTTTTTGTTTGAAAGCTGGTGCTTCCCGTGTGGTCCTATTTTAATTTCATCAAATTCAGTCCAGTAGTTTTTGAGTGATTTGATGTCGCGAAGGTGTGTTAGCTCTTGCAAGTGAAGTATTGAGAACTATAATGCCGAATTGGGTAAAATTTTAATCAATTTCTAAAACCTCATACACTTTGATGAAATAATTATTTTTAGTAGTAGTTTTGTTAGTAGTATGTAATGTATCTACCTGTTCTCTTTCAATAAATAGTAATAACACGTTTAGATAGTAATTACAGACGTGTAATAACTCTACTTTAAATAATAATAATAATAACAATGGAGACGCAAGAGCAAGTAAAAAAAAGCTCCAAGGGTGGAAGTGTTAAAGGGCATAACGCCGGTAGTAGCGCTCTAGTGAAACCGCAGCACACCTCTCGACACCCTTTAGCCATTCACACCAACGTTGCCCCTTTTGTCACCATTGATGGTGGCCTTTATGGGGGGCCCGTTTAGTGAGTGGCAAGTCACCACCTGCCTAAATATTTTAAGATGAGACTGAAATTGGCAGGTGCCGTAGTCTCGACCATAGCCCACTATCTCCCGTATCACTTATAAGTACATATCAATAACCATGCCATTTTACCCATTTTTGTAATAGATAACCTGTAACCTTCCATCCAAAATGTTTCTGTTTTTATACTACATTGTATTTTTATATCAAACAGGCCTCTAAGTGTTGGCTACAGCCCCACTTATGCCTTTGTAAAGGACCGGATGAAATCCGTGATTTATTTTGAATAAAAGGAATAATAATAATAATATAAAATATATTATTGTTTGTTTGTTTGTCTATGTGTCTTCTATCCATACATACCACATTCATCGTGCGCCGCGATTTCAAAAAGAAAACCAAAACTGCGGCCGGTCGATATGCCAGCTTCCATACTAAAAGGTTCAAACCTCTTATATCGATATCTCTTAAGAATCGGATATTGTAGTAACCGATTTTTTGACCCCACCACTGTCAAACGGTATCTATTAGATTTGAAGGACTATACACTACCGTATTTTTTTGCGTGAAAACGTCTCCCGAGATCATTAGGCACCTACTTAACCATAAATATTATAAATAATGATCAATTAAATAACTAATTTATCTAGCTGTCATCCGAAAGGAAGGTCTCGATGCCACTTAAAGAGAAATGATAGACCTCGCCGAAATTTTCAGTTTATATTACAGCTGTCAAACTAAAAACCCCAGTACCTCTGAAACTATTGATCCTAGAATATCGGTTCTTCTACTTTCAATATACAGGGTGTTTGGTAGAGGGACCGACAAACCAAATGAGCGTGTTCGGGGGCCCACTTGGAGAATAAAAGTTGGCCGAAAAAAATCCCCGACACCCCAATTTTTTTTAACTAAATCAGTTAATTAGCTCTGTTTTGTATCCAATTTTGCTTTGCGTGGACTGAAGGTGTATTAGAGACCAAATTCAACTAAAAACATCCGGTCTAAAACAGATTTTACAAATGTTATGGTGGTAAATAGGTACAAATTCGGAGAAAAAGGAAAAAAATCACAAAAAAAAGTTAAACATATTGGGGGGTCGGGGATTTTTTTTGGCCAACTTGTATTCTCCAAGTGGTCCCCCGAACACGCTCATTTGGTTTGTCGGTCCCTCTACCAAACACCCTTATAGTCACCACTTTGCGCTACAACCCTAGAGCCATGAGATATTAAGTTTTAAAAGGCGACATAAAAAGCGTTTCACTCTTGATTCTATGGAAACAATTTTAAACACGTTCTGATCTCTAAAAAAGTAAATCAAAATTAAGAGTCAGACCGTTCGGTAAAACAAAGACCATAGTACAGTTAACAAGATAATCAAGTACCTACTTTCGTATTTGCAAAGCTGTCAGACGAGACTGGACTGTGTAAGAGAACTGTCAGTAAACTGTCAGTTGGGCTGAAGCCAAGCACGGCAATTGGTTAGTAAATGAGATGAGACAGATTGATCTATGGCCGGTGTCTGTACTCTATTTGCGTCCACGGTTTTCCTTATTAGTGATATAGTGTTCAATGTACACTTATCTCTCGTAGGCTTTCCTGTCGATAGACGGGTTGAAAAATACTAGAATAAAATTATGTTTTCTTCAGAATAATATCTGTCTATATTTGACCGAGCGATTGCGAAGCGTCTCTGGAACCGCTTGGGCAAAAATACATTCGTGTATCCGGATGTCCAGCTTTTCTCCTCTACAGCAGGGCTATTATGTATCTCAGTCGCTAACAAATGTTGATTGAAATCTTGAACAATGGCGGCTCTATGTCAGTTTTGACAACTCCAGTAAGCAAAAATGTTAGTAAGTTGATGACTGGAGCTGACAAAAGTGACATAGCGCCGCCATTTTTTTCGATTCAATTAACATTTGTTAGCAACTGAGATACATAATAGCCCTACAGGTCGCATTTCTCAACCGATCCTCGGGAACATTTTGTGCAGCAGCCTTCTTGTCTACCTTTACGGAGAGTGGGAATGGGCTTCATTTTGACATTTGAACCCCGTTCTGGGCGATATCGTGCAAGCCTATTGGCTGGAACCATCAATGGGAATGAGAATAAAGTGCCATTTCATTCTCATTTGAGTTAGACAATAAGGCCGCAGGTACTTATTTTTTTTTCTAATGGAACCGACTCCAACACAAAAAAATGTGAAATAACTTGTATAAGTCGGTACCATGATAATTCAAAATTACCTAATATATAATATTGTGCGCATGGTACCGACTTCGACAGGTTATTTCACACTATTTATTGTTGAAGTCAGTTCCAGTTTTTGTAAAAATGTTTATCTACCGACTTCCAAAAAAAGGAGGAGGTACTCAATTCGACTGTATTTTTTAATGTTTGTTACCGTATAACTTTCAATACGGTGAACCGATTCTCAAAATTTATTTTTTTCTTTGAAAGCTGGTGCTTCCCGTGTGGTCCCATTTAAATTACATCAAATTCAGTCTAGTAGTTTTTGAATTACACTCCAATAACTGATTTTTACCAAAGTAATAGAATGGAAGTCGGTATGAAATTTTTCAAATTGCACTTGTTTTATATTAAAAGCGGATGTGGTGGATGGAAGTATACATTTTGGTCCATTCGCAAAATATTCCAAACTTACTATCTATCATTTTAACATTGTATAAAGCAAGCATCTCTTACTGATTCTGGAGGAAATAACCGCAGTCAATTTAGTGGCTTAGGGGCAGCTTACGGACGCGGGGTGGCTAAGTGGTGTTGAGGGGATGAATTGTGGTGTAAATGTGTGGTAATGTAGGTGACAAGTTCGATTTTTTAATGAATTTGTCTGTATTTAACCTTAGGTCTTACTCAAATATTAATTAAGCAAGTAGATTCATTACCGAAATCGAGACAGTACCAACATAATCATATCATGAATTAAATAAAAGAAAGAAACAGTATGCAGCAAGAGAGCGAGATTAAAGAAACAGTATGCAGCAAGAGAGCGAGACGAAAGAAATAGTATGCAGCACGAGAGCGAGACGAAAGATATAGTATGCAGCAAGAGAGCGAGACGAAAGAAACAGTATGCAACAAGATAGCGAGACGAAAGAAACAGTATGCAGCAAGAGAGCGAGACGAAAGAAATAGTATGCAGCAAGAGAGCGAGACGAAAGAAATAGTATGCAGCAAGAGAGCGAGACGAAAGAAATAGTGTGCAGCAAGAGAGCGAGACGAAATAAATAGTGTGCAGCAAGAGAGCGAGACGAAAGAAATAGTATGCAACAAGATAGCGAGACGAAAGAAACAGTATGCAACAAGATAGCGAGACGAAAGAAACAGTATGCAGCAAGAGAGCGAGACGAAAGAAATAGTGTGCAGCAAGAGAGCGAGATGAAATAAATAGTGTGCAGCAAGAGAGCGAGACAAAAGAACTGGTGTGCAGCAAGAGAGCGAGACGAAAGAAATAGTGTGCAGCAAGAGAGCGAGACGAAAAAAAGAGAGAATAGAACTCTTGATCATCTCAGAGGTAGGAGTAGGATAGCTCGCGGGCCGGGCTTATAGGGCCCGCAGTGCAAGTAACGAACTTACCGATCGATACATTTGAATCTTGAACTCGGCATTCTTCGAAAAAACTGGCTATATCGATCCTTTGTCGATCATTGCAAGTAAGCAACAAAATTAAGCGATCGGTAGACAAATTCGATAAGTTTTTTTAGACGATATACGTAATTTAATAGTTCCATAACTGTTAAATTACGTTTGAGATCGTCTATTTAATCGATTTTAACGATTGTTTTGTCAGCTTTGAAAACGACCTCGATAATAGCTTATCGACAGGCGACGGGAATGCTGGGGATATTGTTTAGTTGCGTTTGATCTTACTAATTATTATAATCGCGAAAGTTTGCATTTATGGATGAAGGGATGTTTGTTATTCTTTTACGCTCAAACAGTTGGCCTAATTTTGAAGAAATTAGGCATGGAGGTAGATGGGGCGCTGAATGTACACATACGATAATTTTCAACAACATCGTCATCATCCATCACCAAGCGGATGTAACCGCGGGGCGCAGCTAGTATTCAATAAAAAAGTAGACTTCGGCCTTCTTTTGATCGTAGAAGAGCGAAATGCTCGTAGAAATCTTCAAATTATAGAAGGACGCATTGTGGAATGCATCCTTCTATTATAAAATTTGTAATTTTTATTTAAGACGGTTAGTCAGATAGAGAGTTGAAATTCGATGCTCGGACCAGAACCTCGGCGGCCTAGTTGGTCAATGGCGTCTGACACGCAGAGTCTGAAGACGCGGGTTCGAATCCCGTCCAAGGATGTGAATTTTTCTCTCTATAAATTTCAAAATTAAATTAAATTAAATTAATTATAAATACTTATTTGCATGTCTAAGGTATATCTGCAATTCACAGAATAACTAATAGCACTACGTCGGCGGGTCGGAAGGCAAACGTGTACCTATATTTTAGGTAATTACTACCTAGATAAAAAAAAACTGTAAGCATAAAACTGGCTGAGCATTTTAAGCAGATATTATTACATGAGCATTGGAGATAAAAATAGCCACAATCAATTTAATAGGGGGACGTTAATCAGTGAAGAGGGAGGGGCAAGGGGGGACAAATTGCTCTCCACACTTACTAATGAGCAGTGCTTGCCAAAAGTGGGTTCAGATGGGGCTAGCTGGTAGACAGGGATCAATATCACGGTAATCTTATCTACATATTTACCGTGTATGTATGTACGAATTTTTGAATGTTTTTTTATGTAATCATTAGCCTTGCTCATGGTATGCAATGCCACCCAGAGGTTTTGTAATTGTATTGAATCTTTATATCAAATTGTTTAAAATATCATAAAATTCCATTATATTCAGACTTTTAAAAGCCCTGACTCTTCAAAGCCGGTTTGACATCACAATATACTCTTATGAGTCTGTTATGAGTTAAAGTTGTATTATTCACTCTAGTCTTACTAATTACTGTTTTTGTCTCTATTTGTGTGTGTGTGTGTCAAATAAATGCATTTCATTTCATTTTAAAGCCCTGACGTTATTTAACGTTACTATGTTTACAGACAATAAACCTATTGCATGGATAATATTGCAGACTAGTATATAATGATTTAAGTGAGATAAGTCGCTTATTATACACGAGGCTGTGGGTTGCAACCCGAGCCGTAGGCGAGAGCGTAAATCAGCCTCGTGTCTAGTGAGCAAGTTGATCAAGAGTTTCATAAAAAATAGAAGAAAAAGAAAACGCAAACATGCATTGCATAAATCATTAAAGACTGTTTTTTTTGCTCTTACATTGTAGGTAACTGTCGTAAGAAGTCAAGTACTTTTCTCGAATGTATGTACACTATGTTGGTAAGGTACTTACCGCTTTCGTTTGTATTTAGTATATCTGTCAGGGATAAATATATCCAATTGTTCACCTTCTGCACTAAAACTTGACATTTTTACAATTATTTGCATTTTATTATATTGCAATCTTGCACGCGCACCTTACTTCACGCACACATACACCCAACACACACATCCACGCACATACACACATACCACATCAACAACCACTTGTAACAGTTGTCAATCTTACCATGATCGTTTGTCTATAGAAGTTCAAACATCAACATAACTTAAAATATTAAATAATAATAATAAATTACTATTCGACTCTTTCAAATCACTTTTAGGCACCTACAGTGCTTGACGCTAAATGTAATAACAATCGTACTCTGTCCCCAAGACACAGGCTAACGCCTAGTTTGGGTCTCAACGTTCACATGTGCCTACGTTAATTTAGCTAAGCTTACTATAAACACTGTTAATTGAAATGTAACTTATCTTTGGAAATAAACATTATTATTATATATTTACCACACAGCAACAAATACGATAAAACAAAACATAAAACTTATAGGAAAAGGCGCGCAATTTTTATTCACGTGTGACCTGCTTTCTGCTTGGTATATGAATATACAGCCTATTTCTTATTATGACTGTAAGTTATCAAAGGCAGATATTTAACGTTTTATAATAAATTTATATGAAATATTAATAATTTAATTGTAATAAATGCTTGTTTGACTTAATTGAGGACGACTTGGACTTATTCCAAAAATGTATAAGAATTTTCTACCGTATAAAACCTCTTTGTTGTTAAAAAACTGTACCTAATCCTGGTTAAATTGAAAATGCTATGATTACTTGCGTATAATTTGCAGTTACGTTCTAACTTAACTTTGTAGGGGTAATTCTATTATGGACTAGTGTGTAAGATAATTATGCACGTGTGTGGTGTTCGGTTTATGGCCCTAAGAACGATGTAATAAGGCTCGCTTTACGAGCAAGTGTGTTGAAAAAATATAGAGACATCCACATAATATACGAACAAAATTCTGGACAAACGTAAAACCCCAAAACCTCTCTAAACGAGGCACCATGAATTCATTCCAAGTGCTGACACTGCCAAAACATTGTGATCACCACCAATTACCAGTGTACACTTAACTCTACAAATACCGCCTGTCTCTTTCTAACACTAACAAAATGTTATATTTATCTCACTCTGTCGGTAGAGTAAAGTGATCTTAATTATTGTTTGGTTGGTTTAAAAAGGATTTACATTTCTAACCGTGAAACGAAATAGAGTGTTAATATCCTGTTCTGTAAGGTTGTATTTTGTTTGTATTTAAACTAGTCAAAATTTTAAGTATTTGATGCCGAAAAATAGACCTAAATATTAAGATGATAAAATTCAAAATACCGAATCTTTACAGAAAAGATAAGGCTTTATATCCATGGTAAAATTTGATAATGACAGTAGCATTACGACTGTAGTAATAGAGCTTATATTCGCTCAGCTAGAGAGCGCTATTAATAAAATAAAACGTTTCGAATACACCCCGTATGTGGGCGTGACCGAAGGCTCGGGCAGACAGATGAGTACTACGCGAGATTGTTGTATCGAACGCACGCGTCCTGTGACGCGCCTAACACAAATTTGAAATTGGAATTGCGACTTGTATTTTTGTATATAGAATTAATAATGTTCGATTTAGTTCGGTCAATTAAAAGACTAATTTATACGAGTGTTTGAAAGTAGACTTATTATTGAAATAATTGTGATTGTTAAAGTACGGACAGTGACAGAAAAAAGTGAGAAAAAAAACCAGTGCGTGAAAAATGGAATCTGAAATTGTAGAAACGCAAACACAGAAAAAAGTGCCTAAACCATTTTCAATAGAATCTTTGATTGGTACAGATAGAAAATCGCCGGAGATTGATATTGAGAACAATCTGTCGGAAAGTTCTAGAAATTCAGAAGATGAAGAAAGCGAGAGATTGCAAGGATTAAATAGGATGAGATATTACTTCAACGCGCCATTTTTACAGCAAAATGGCGCTTTTCCGTTTTTACTCGGTTATCCTGAGCCGTGGCTGTCAAGAGTGTTAGGAAATGCTCCGATGCAGAATGTAGCAGAGAGCAGAGAAGAAGAGAAGAGGGAGAGTCCAGTCAGCGTCGGAAGTGAGATGGACAGCGACGGAGGAGAAGATAATACACAAGGTATTTTTTTTTTAAATTTATCGATTACACATTCGTTTGTTCGCTACCTTGTGATGTAGGTACCTATTCATTCAAATTAAAGCTGACCTGATTTTACGTTTTCTGGATAGCACTTAAGGGTCAACTCAACTGTATTTGCAATTATTATATGTATGTACGTAAAAACATTAAATAAATATATTTTTAATATGAAAAACGGGGTTTACTCACGTAAAAAAGTCAGATCTTTCCGACTATAGTGTGCGACTATGAGAGTGCGAGCCGAGACGCAATCGCGAGCGTTCTGCACTCTCCTTGAAAAAGACCACCGGATGTGGTTGGAACTATACTCAGAAAGATCTGACTTCTTACGTGAGTGAATCCCGTTTTTTCATATTAAAAATGTGTACAAACCACGTTAGTTTTCATAATAAAATAAATATAGGTTAAATAATGATCACCGCCTTTTTAATACCTACTAGGAATACGAATAGGATAGCTGTACCTAGTTTTAGACTTGTGAAGACATTCCTAGGAAATTATGTGCGTTTTTACAATAAAATCCTAAAACACATATAACTGACCACACAGAGGGAATACTCAAGTTGACTGTGACTCAAAAAGACAGAGATGCTTGGAATACTCCACTTCTGGCAAGCTGTCACTCTGCCACCCATAAAATGTAATATTTGTAGTAGGTACCTAAGTAGAAATATTGTAAAAATCTATTTATGTACCTATATTAAAAGAATGGCCCCGTGTTTCTTGCCGCTTCTTCTCGGGTCGCTCTATATATATTTATTATAATGAATAATAATTATTATAATATAATTATGTACTATAAATTTTGATATAATACTTTTTCTGATGCAATTAAATTATTTACAAAAGAACAAACTTCCCCATGTATTCTAATTATTTTTCTTATTATTTTTCTCCTGTAATTAGTTTTATTTTATTATCATTTATTTGAATATTAATTCCTTATTATTTTTAATGATTGCAAAAGAACAAACTTTCCCCATGTATTCTAATATTTTTCTTATTATTTTTCTCCTGTAATTAGTTTTATTTTATTATCATTTATTTGAATATTAATTCCTTATTATTTTTAATTATTACAAAAGAACAAACTTTTCCCATGTATTCTAATATTTTTCTTATTATTTTTCTCCTGTAATTAGTTTTATTTTATTATCATTTATTTGAATATTAATTCCTTATTATTTTTAATTATTACAAAAGAACAAACTTTTCCCATGTATTCTTATTATTTTTCTTATTATTTTTCTCCTGTAATTAGTTTTATTTTATCATTATTTATTTGAATTATAATTCCTTATTATTTTAATATGGTAAGTTTTAATTTAGGTATTTTATTTTCTTTGTGTTGTACAAGATTTAGGGGTTTATACCGATACAGTCGCGGGTTGGTCTTCAAATTCAAATTATGCTTTATTAGGGGGTTTACGGGCAGTAGCTCAAACTTTTGAAGATTTAATTTTGTAAAAAATTAACCTGCAACAAATTCTATGTGTCGGTACTTATGTTATTAATAATTTCAATTATTTAATTTAATTATCCCGATGCCTAGAGAGCACTGGCAGAACGTGAATAAAAATATGTTAAAGTACACCAAAATACACAAAATTACAATCATAAACATATTCCTGAAGGAAGGACTATTGTGTTTAAAGTCAAAAGCAGTAAATAGGAAAGTACTCTATCACTACGTGGATACATTACTCTACATTGCACTATGAGCAAACCGGTCCTTTTGGAAAATGGGGGAGACCTAAGTTTAGCAGTGGACGTCCTACGGCTTAGATGATGATGATGATGTACTATGACCTCCACGGTTCAACCCGCATGGTGATAGATGATGATGACGATTCAAAATCTGTAAATTAACAAATACATCATAATCAGCCTGTAGCAGTCCACTGCTGGACTTACGCCTCTCCAATTGCACGCCACTTAGGTCTATCTTGGGCTTCTCGCATCCAGTTTTTGCCAGCCGTCTTGCGCAGATCGTCACTCCACCGTGCCTCAGTGCGTCCTACACTACGTTTGCCGAGACGCGGTCTCCACTCTAGAACTCGTTTACCCCAACGGTTGTCGGTTCTACGGCTAATATGGCCAGCCCACTGCCACTTCAGGTTGCTGATCCGGTGGGCTATGTCGATGACCTTGGTTCTCTGACGGATCACTTCATTTCTGATGCGATCCCTCAGAGAAACAACGAGCATAGCCCTTTCCATAGCCCGCTGAGCGACCTTAAGCTTGTGGACCATTCGAGCCGTCAGTGTCCACGTTTCGGCTCCGTATGTCATGACAACCAATACAACAGTAAATAAATAAAGTATAAATTACTCAGGAATAAGGTAGCATTCTGATGTCGAAAGAATTATTGAAATTGGTCCAGTAGTTTTTTAGTTTATTCGTTAAACATATACAAATCTTTCCTCTTTATAATATTAGTAAAGAATATGTAACTCTACCAAATATAAAACTTAAGTGGATTAAAGTGGTAGTAGAAATGTAGGTTAATATTAGGTAATATAATATATAATATTCAGATACAGCAACAACCAAAAACAATAATGGAATACAAACTCCATAAAACATACCTAGCACACCTAATTAAATATGAAAAATGATCATGAAAACGACACGATATCTAATGACCGAATTATTATAGGTAACCCTCTAAATGAGGTAGATTGTATGGCACTTTTATTATTTATAAGAACTTGTTAAAACCTAGATTCTAATGCAATAAATGATTTTGATTGAAACTCTATTAAACATATTAAACTATTACTATTACGGCCAAACACTCACGTTAGGTATCGAATACGTCTCGCCGGGTTTCGAGCATGTCAGATGCTCATCTTCAGGGCGAGTGCGCAGCGGCGTCTGCGAGCTCCCGGCGGGCACTGCACTCTATAATACATACCTTTAATACCTAATTAAAAGTTAATAAATTATATATATAGGTAACCCTCTAAATGAGGTAGATTGTATGACATTTTTATTATTTATAAGAATCTGTTAAAACCTAGATTCTAATGCAATAAATGATTTTGATTGAAACTCTATAAAACATATTAAACTATTGCTATTACGGCCAAACACTCACGTTAGGGATCGAATACGTCTCGGCGGGTTTCGAGCATGTCAGATGCTCATCTTCAGGGCGAGTGCGCAGCGGCGTCTGCGAGCTCCCGGCGGGCACTGCACTCTATAATACATACCTTTAATACCTAATTAAAAGTTAATAAATTATATATATAGGTAACCCTCTAAATGAGGTAGATTGTATGACATTTTTATTATTTATAAGAACTTGTTAAAACCTAGATTCTAATGCAATAAATGATTTTGATTGAAACTCTATAAAACATATTAAACTATTGCTATTACGGCCAAACACTCACGTTAGGGATCGAATACGTCTCGGCGGGTTTCGAGCATGTCAGATGCTCATCTTCAGGGCGAGTGCGCAGCGGCGTCTGCGAGCTCCCGGCGGGCACTGCACTCTATAATACATACCTTTAATACCTAATTAAAAGTTAATAAATTATATATATAGGTAACCCTCTAAATGAGGTAGATTGTATGACATTTTTATTATTTATAAGAACTTGTTAAAACCTAGATTCTAATGCAATAAATGATTTTGATTGAAACTCTATAAAACATATTAAACTATTGCTATTACGGCCAAACACTCACGTTAGGGATCGAATACGTCTCGGCGGGTTTCGAGCATGTCAGATGCTCATCTTCAGGGCGAGTGCGCAGCGGCGTCTGCGAGCTCCCGGCGGGCACTGCACTCTATAATACATACCTTTAATACCTAATTAAAAGTTAATAAATTATATATATAGGTAACCCTCTAAATGAGGTAGATTGTATGACATTTTTATTATTTATAAGAACTTGTTAAAACCTAGATTCTAATGCAATAAATGATTTTGATTGAAACTCTATAAAACATATTAAACTATTGCTATTACGGCCAAACACTCACGTTAGGGATCGAATACGTCTCGGCGGGTTTCGAGCATGTCAGATGCTCATCTTCAGGGCGAGTGCGCAGCGGCGTCTGCGAGCTCCCGGCGGGCACTGCACTCTATAATACATACCTTTAATACCTAATTAAAAGTTAATAAATTATATATATAGGTAACCCTCTAAATGAGGTAGATTGTATGACATTTTTATTATTTATAAGAACTTGTTAAAACCTAGATTCTAATGCAATAAATGATTTTGATTGAAACTCTATAAAACATATTAAACTATTGCTATTACGGCCAAACACTCACGTTAGGGATCGAATACGTCTCGCCGGGTTTCGAGCATGTCAGATGCTCATCTTCAGGGCGAGTGCGCAGCGGCGTCTGCGAGCTCCCGGCGGGCACTGCACTCTATAATACATACCTTTAATACCTAATTAAAAGTTAATAAATTATATATATAGGTAACCCTCTAAATGAGGTAGATTGTATGACATTTTTATTATTTATAAGAACTTGTTAAAACCTAGATTCTAATGCAATAAATGATTTTGATTGAAACTCTATAAAACATATTAAACTATTGCTATTACGGCCAAACACTCACGTTAGGGATCGAATACGTCTCGCCGGGTTTCGAGCATGTCAGATGCTCATCTTCAGGGCGAGTGCGCAGCGGCGTCTGCGAGCTCCCGGCGGGCACTGCACTCTATAATACATACCTTTAAGAGGATTGCATAGCTAGTACTCTCCAAACCAAAAATAAGAAAACTCTTTTCTACCTCTTAACATTTTCCGATTTCAGAGATTTTTTTTCATGGAATCATCGCATTGTTTTTTTAAGTTCTAACATTAACTTTTTCAGAACTTAAAAAAACTGAAAAACTCAAAACGTACGGGCATAGTAAACAATGCCATTATTCCATGAATGCTATCCTCTTAAGACGCGGTCCAACCCCGATTTTAAAATAATTTACGATGCTTTACGTAAGGTTGAAAATCGCTTGTTAGATTGGACGATGTAATGTAAACTTTGTACGTTTTCTTTATATATTTCGATATATATTAACACTATTGAAAAAACTGGTGGTTATTACTTTAGTACTATACGTTGGCTATGTATTACTTAAAAAAATATAGTGTTATCGCTGTAAATTCTGAGAGTTTAGACGTGAAAGTTTATTTTTGTGGACCTATTCAAGATTTTTTCTGCTGAAAGAGAGTTATAATAATGAATTCTATTCGGTTATTACTCTTTTTCTATTCCTTTGCTAACCTTAGTATTTTTTTCATAATATATTATCGATCTGTTTCGTTACACTAGGTGTTTAAAAATTCTGCTTTTTACTATTATCAGAATACGAGCGCGCCTTAAGCTATTTATTTATGATGAACAATTTGATTTAATTGTTGTGTTTTTGATTATATATAATATTAATTCTTAATAAATCTTCAGTACCTTTAAAACGACGTGTGAGATGTATGAGCATATAACACAAAAACTTTTAATTTGAATTTCATAAAAATACATTACATTAAATGAACCTAATGTGTAGGTGTAATGTGGTTCAACGAAAAAATACCTTCGGAATCGGGCGATCCAAAAAAAAAACGCGAGCTATACGTAGTAAAGCTATACGGGTCAAATTTTCGATTTCGCAAATCACCGATCAGTTTCCTTATTAGAGGGTTTCACAAAGTTGTCAGTTTCTCTAATAGTAATTAATGAATTAATCAATTTATAATTTTATTTTTATTTTATATATGTGTCCGTTAATTTTTCGTCTTTCTTTATTATTTACTTAAATTAATTCCGGATTTCATCCGGTCCTTTACAAAGGCATAAGTGTGGTAGCCAACACATAGAGGCCTGTTTGGTATAAAAAATACAAAGTAGTATAAAAAACAGAATTTGGGATGACGGTGACATGGGTTATCTGTTACAAAAATGGGTAAAATAACAAGGCTATTGATATGAACTTATACATGTAAGGAAGATAGATGACATGGATGAGACTACGGCACCTGCCAATCTCAGAATAATTTAGTAAGTATAATAATAATTATTAAATAATATTATAACTATTAATTAATTTAATAATAATTATTAAATTATTATACAAAATATAATAATAATTTAATAAGGGAATAATTTTGCATAATTAAATTATTAAGTATACAAAATATAATAATAATTTAATAAGGGAATAATTTTGCCGTTAAGTCCCGTTTAGTGTCCGTATGTCGGCAAGTCTGGTGACATGCCACCCACTAAACGGGCCCCCCATAACGGCTACCATATATGGTGACAAAAGGGGCAACGTTGGTGTGGATAGCGCAAGGGTGTCGAGAGGTGTGCTGCGGTTTCACTAGAGCGCTACTACCGGCGTTATGCCCTTTAACACTTCCACCCTTGGAGCTTTTTGTTTCTGGTCTCCGGGGGTCAGGGGGTCTCAATTAGCCCAGGGAGAATCAGGGTCCGCGGTGTCGCCACTCACCGACGGCTCGCCACAACGCCGCCCCTGCGGAACAGCCCCACTTATGTCTCTGTAAAGGACCGGATGACGTCAGAGTTTTTTTTAATAAAAAGAATAATATTAATAATACGTTTATTGTGTAATAATAATATGTTACAAAACTCAGTGGAACATTTCCTCCCATACTAGGATATGAACCTGTATCATAAGATGCGCAGTGTCTTCCCATAATTGTTGTATAAGATTCGACATAAATATCAACATATTTTTGCGTTCTCTATAAACAGTTCTTGTAGTATTTTTATTTTAGTGTTAAGAAGTAGGTGCATTATAATAGTACATTATGCAACAAGTGCGCGAAGTTGTTTATTACAATCGAGACGGGTTTTAGTAAATACTTTTAGTACTAAATGGAGCAGAGATTGTAATAAATAACGCGCACGAGTTTCATACGACGTTTTTCAACACACTTCCTTGCTTGAAAAACACTTCAGTTCATAGTATTTTTATTTATTAAAACAATTATTGAAAGTACAATTGGTAAATTTAGGTTAACACTTTGCTGTTTAAAACATCATTATTTTGCTCTTGGGTGACTTGAGTAAATGTTGGAGATTGCGGATTGTTCTCGTAGGGAGTAAGAAAAAGTGTTTCATCATTATTATAAGTAGCAGATACTAAATCGGTATTGACATCGAAGGACGTCGAAGGGGAAGCGGTTCTGGACATATTTTTTTTGGTTTTTGTTCTAAATTGATATCCTGGGTTATCCTGGCGCTTATGTTGGCTTTATTTTGTATAGAGTCTTCTACATACGATTCTGCCACTGCATTGGAGCGCCACCCACCATGGCGCTTTAATGTAAGCAAATCAGCTCCTGAATCAGCCAATAATGTGGCTGACGTTCGCCTAAAGCTATCTCCTGTATATGATTCTGCATCTGGTAAACCTAGAAACTTTGCGATTTCTTTCGGTATGGCATTAAATTTATTTATTCCAATGCATTGACTTGTACATTTACCTTTTTGATAGTTTTGAAAAAATCTGTCACTTTTTTCTTTCTCCAAATATGTCTCAGTTTCGCACTCGTGCGGGAATGAAAAGTAAAAAGCACGCGTTTGAAATACGCTGCATTTTGATTCTAATTACCGTTCAATAAGAGTCCCCTTTCTAGGTTTGTTGAAAAAAGTAGAAGTTTACTAGCGCGCATGTGTATGTGTGATGTGTATACGTGTATGAGTTTGTATGAGTGTATCGCATATTAGAAATAAACTTCAACACACAGTTATTTAATATCAAAACTTCTATCACGTAATTAGCAGGCGTCATCGACCTAGGTTTAAGTTACTTTTCATCATCATCATCACTTTTTTTTATTACTTTAATATTTCTACCCACAGACTACAGGGTCCGCGCCATTTTTTTACATTTACTTAACTAATTAATCAACTATTTAAATATACATCTTTGGATACAATGAGGGAACATATACTAAACCTAACATTATATAAAATAACAGAAAAACAAAATCTAAATTAGGTATCCATTGGAATTCCGAGCAGACCGGTCTCCGCAAGCAGAACCCGTTCACGAGTTGACGCATGTGCCAGCCATCGCCTTCTTCAACCATATTTGAGGGAAGATGGCGACCCGCCACACGACACCGCCACTTGCCAACACCTCTTCGTGAGCATGACTGGTCGGAATGCCAATGTTTACCCATTACATTAAGGCGCGCTCGTACCCTGATTAAAGAAAAAGTAGAATTTTTAAACACCTAGTGTAACGAAACAGATCGATAGTTAATTGTGAAAAAAATACAAAGGTTAGAAAAGGAATAGGAAAAGAGTAATAACCGAATAGAATTCATAAATATAACTCTCTTTCAGCAGAAAAAAATCCTAAATAGGGCCACAAAAATAAACTTTCACGTCCAAACTCTCAGAATTTTTAGCGAGAACACTATATTTTTTTTAGGTAATACATAGCCAACGTATAGTGCTAAAGTTATAACCAGCAGTTTTTTCGATTCTGTTAGTCTGTAGTTAGTTAGTTAGTATATATCGAAAAATATAAAGAAAACGTACAAAATTAACGCATTTTCGCATTACATCGTCCAATCTAACAAGCGATTTTCAACCTTACGTACATTGTAAATTATTTTAAAATTGGGGTTGAACCGCGCCTTAAGCGGAAATAACCTTATACGTGACCACTCGTCTTGACGCGGCCTCACTACTGACAGCACCGCGACAACCGCTAAGGGCTCTCGTCGATGCGCATGTTTGTGTGAGTGAGCCGTTTCGAACGTTTGTAGGTAGTTTCCTTACTGTTTCCCTATATTTATACTGTTCCTATGTGCTTGCCAAAATTCATTACGTTCCCTTCAGCCGTTTAGGAGTGATAAGGCAACAGACAAAGAGTCAGCGTTGATAACGTTTTTATCATATTACTAGCTTCGCCCCGGGGTTACACCCGCGATAAGTGATGATGATGAAATAGAAATAGCGTGGTTATGGAGGTCCTGCTAAAATGGGATGTGGGTAAGCAGTCCTCTACGTCTTAATGACGTCAAACACAAAAAAAAAAGAAAAAATCCGTAATATCTGTAGTTAAGACGCGGTCCAACCCCAATTCTAAAATAATTTACGATGCTTTACGTAAGGTTGAAAATCGCTTGTTAGATTGGACGATGTAATGCGAAAATGCGTTAATTTTGTACGTTTTCTTTATATTTTTCGATATATACTAAATATAGTAAAAAAATATAGTGTTATCGCTCAAAACTCTGAGAGTGTGGACGTGAAAGTTTATTTTTGTGAACCTATTCAGGATTTTTTTCTACTGAAAGAGAATTATGAATTTATGAATTCTATTCGGTAATTACTCTTTTCCTATTCCTATTCTAACCTTTGTATTGATAATATATTATTTTCATAATATATTATCGATCTGTTTCGTTACTCTAGGTGTTTAAAAATTCTGCTTTTTACTATTATCAGGATAGGAGCGCGTCTTAACAAGGCTTAGTTTCCATACTGTTGCATCTTTATACTATGACATAGGTGAATTCCCGGGGTAGGACATGGGATACTTTTCATCATCATCAAATATCAACACGCGGATGAAACCGTGGGACACAGTAAGTATACAAAATAGGGCAGATGTTACTCTCTACAATTACGTTTACCTAATTTTACGGTACAGATGTGTATAGAAAACGTTTAAACTTGATAACAAGCGTGAAATCGTATTTGTAATGTCAAGTAAGCGTGGCTAAGGGTAGTATTGCTTTTGGGTCTCCGTGTCAATGGTTTTCAAGCGACTTCCAAAAGTAGAAGGATCTCAAACGACGCGTATATTTAAGTATGTATTACCACGCGTAACTTTTTACAGAAAAGTCTGATATTGGTACTGATTCGCTTGTGCGTACACTAAACTAAAATTCTCTTAACTATGGTAGTTCTTATTATGTTAATACTAAAATCTACATTCGAGTAACACTTAGAATGATAATTCTAAACATATGATTATTCTATTGAAATGTGGGTAGTTTTACATTAGTTTAGAGAGCACGAACTTACATGACGATTAAATTTGTACTAAACATACGCACAATTAAACAAAAACGACAAATTTAAGAATTGTCACTTGCAAGCATTATACGAATTTGGACTTAAGCATGAACAGATTAAGAACTATCACATATTTACTAAAAATTGATTTTAGATCGCTAGTTTAGTTTGGTGTTCGGAACAAGCGAATTACTACCATTGATAATTATTTTATGTATGGTAGAGTATACCTCCGATGTGGTCCTGTTTAAATTTCATCAAATTCGGTCAAGCGGTTATTGAGTAATAATCCAATAATTAAAAAGTGTTTCGTCTATCTTGATGATATCGTAATTGATGGTGAATGGCAATCAATCCCGTAAGTAGCAAAGGTCACTAAAAAGAGTGAAACTTTTTTTACCAAAAATGGAACCAACTTCAACACTAAAAGTGTGAAATAACTTGTTGAAGTCGGTACCGTGCGCACAATATTACTTACTTATAAAAATATAAAAAAAATGGATTTACTAATTAATATAATTTAATTAATAATTTTATACTCAGTGCCTCAAGACAAGAGTCTTCGACCAATGTGTGTTACCAGTGATGACTTATGACACTGATACGTGGTCTCTTACTATGGGCCTCATAGATAAGCTCAAAGTCGCACAACGAGCTATGGAGAGGGCTATGCTCGGGGTTTCTCTACGTGATCGAATCAGAAACGAGGAGACCGTAGAAGAACGAAAGTCACCGACATAGCCCGGAAGATTAGCCAGTTGAAGTGGCAGTGGGCAGGGCACATAGCACGCAGAACAGATGGCCGATGGGGCCGAAAGGTTCTGGAGTGGAGACCACGGACCGGCAAGCGCAGCGTAGGTCGTCCATCGACTCGGTGGACAGACGACCTGATGAAGGTCGCAGGACGACGTTGGATGCAGGCCGCTTCCAACCGGTCCTTTTGGAAAATCATGGGGGAGGCATATGTTCAGCAGTGGACGTCCTACGGCTGAGATGATGATGACCTCGAGCCTCGGTGGCCTAGATGGTCATGGCGTCTGACACGGATAGTCGAGGATGTGAATTTTTCTCTCTATAAATTTCAATGTTTGACATCGCTAAGCAGGCTTTAAAAACGTAATACTATAAAAATATTATTTGGTTTTGATTGTATTGTAGGTACTTATTGATTTGATTTATTATTTTGACATTTGAATTGGATTATTATTTTAATGAATATGGATTTATATCTAATATAAATTATTATTATTATTATTATTAAAGCATGACCAGGAGAAATAGGGGTTAATTTTTATTTATATAGATAGATTATTAATGTTACGCGCAATATGGCATTAACGCCTATTCAGACCTGGGGCTTTACTCCCACCTCTTAAAGCAGTCCTGTTTCAACCTTAACATTAAATTTGGTACCACCACGTCAATATAGCAAGCTTAAAATAATAATGGATTACGATAGACGTCTTGATGACGTAGTATCAAATATTTCACAAAATTCGCGTACTTTTTCGTGACTTTTGACACTAAGTTTCATTGATCCAATGTCAAATTTTTGAAGATCCGTGCACCCATCTCATAAGGTAGTCATATTGCAATCTTACCATTAAAATTGGTTGACCGTTTTGTGTCGGTGGGAGTACGATAGTAAGTATGATTATTCTAAGCTTATTACAAAACGCTCTTGATTTATGATAGTTTCGTAAAAGGTGGGAGTAGGCCCCCTGGGCGTTATTCGATACCGCGAACGATAGAGAAACCCGAAAGGCTAGGTATGCGTTAATTTCACTGTTAACACCAAATCGGATATCGCTACCGCGCGCGGTAGAGATATTCGTTGGCAACGGTTAGCGGGGCGGCGGAACTAGTTTCGCCAAACAAGAGAAAATACCGCCTCACTAGACGGTACAAGTTTCGCTGCAGTTATGGAACTTCATACTATTTACCCATCGAGTTCCGCGTGGTATTTTTCGCTACCCACGGCGGTAACGAATAACGCTCAGGTCTGAATAGGCCTTTACGCTCACAACAGGCATAGATGTTATGCTCTGCTACTGATTCTTGCCGCCCTTCAAACTCATCGACATATCAAAACTGCGTTAGAAAAGTACCATGAAATCGTATTATGCGATGTCAAGCCGGCGTGACTGATTGAAAGAGATAGATATAACTCAGTATTGGAAGTTTAGAATTTCACACGCAGCGTGAATGACTTTTTTTCTGGTGGCAGCCCCGTTTAACACCTCTCATTTTTAGTCCTATCGTTGTTATCGATTAGACTTTCACCTAATACGCAAATTCACCTAGCTGAATTATGCTACTAACTTAAGAGGATTGCATAGCTAGTACTTTCCATGCTAAAAGAGAAAACTCTTTTCTACCTGTTGTTTTGATTTTTCAGTATTTCAAAGTACTAAAAATTTCCTTTTTTAGAACTCAAAAAAACTGAAAAATCAAAACTTACGGGCATAGTAAACAATGTCATGATTCCATGAAAAAAATCACTGAAATCGACCAATGTTAAGAGGTAGAAAAGAGTTTTCTCTTTTAGCATGGAAAGTACTAGCTATGCAATCCTCTTAATTCATCTGTATTTAATTATTGGAATAGTTTATTCACCTAGGTGAACTATATAGGTATATATTAAACTAGCTGGTGCCCGCGACTACGTCTGCGCAGGATTAGTATTTCGAGTAGCTTATTATATTCTCCAAGACCATATCTACCTTTATACCAAAATGTCATAAAATATGGTCAAACGCAATTGCTATAAAAGTATTATATATAAGTACATTTAAATACTTAGTAGGTATATCAATCAGTAAACATTAATAATACACGTAAATATTCAAAAAAAAATTTGACTTTAATTCTATTCAGTTATTGGAGTGTAACTCAAAAACTACTGGACCAAATTTGATTAAATTTAAAAGGGACTACACGGGAAACACCAGCTTTCAAACACAAATAAAGAATTTTGAGAATCGGTTCACCTTATCGAAAATTATGAGGTTACAAACATAAAAAAAATATACAGTCAAATTGAGTACCTTCTCCTTTTTGGAAGTCGGTAGAGAATACAGGACTTATGTACATACAAATACAAATATAAAATCACCATGGAAAAAACTGCAGAGCACGTCTAGTGTATCGAGCTGTCAAATTGACTTGGCTTTTGACTAAGCTATCAGAAACTGACACAAACTTTGACAGAACTGTCATCATTACGATCTTGACGTAGCTTTTTCACCCGCGTGGTGATGGATGATGATGAAAAGTATCCTATGTGCTAATCCAGGGCCTCATCTACCTCCATACCAAGTTTCATCAAAATTGCCCCCACCGTTTGAGCGTGTAAGAGTAACAAAGAGCCACACATCCATACTCACAAACTTTCACGTTTCTAATATTAGTAGGATTAGACTAGATTGAAAATGCCATAGATTTAATTCACCTGTTCACCTAGGTTATAGTAGTAGGTATACCTACTGTAGACATAGTAGTAGACATGAATACTCTATGGTATGTGAGAACAATTAGCTAATAACCTTTATGCTTTTAACCTCATAAACTTATAGCAAATTCGTATCATATGTATTTCAAGCAAGCTAGTATTACTAATGAAAGACTTCTACTAATTCACTTAATCACCTACTTTTAAACATTAAATACAAAGTTGCAACAGATAAATAGGGTATTTGCATAATATCTCAGAATTATTTGTACTTATATTTAGTACTTATGTATTAGCCATCGCGAAAGCGCCGAGAAAACGTTAAAAATGTAATACTCAAAAATATCTTCATAGAAAAGCCTTTATTAGCGGTGACCAATTTTATAATTCGAAACTTATAAATTTCTGAGTTCTGCTTAATACGGGTACTCAAAAATATCTTCATAGAAAAGCCTTAGCGGTGACCAAAATAATCTTTCGATCCTTCTGAGTTAGTTGCGCCCGCGTCGGTACTCGACGGCCCTGCAATAAAAGACGAGTGCTTTAGTACATAATTTATACACCCGATACTAAAAACTGTTTTTTCTACAAAAAATCAGTTATAGTATATTAGTATATATAAACATATATAAATATACACAGATCCCAATAATTCTTGACTATCTTTGATCCGCAGGGATATTGTGTATCTCAGTGTTGCAATCAAATGTTGTTTTGACTACTCCAGTAAGCAAAAATGTTAAAAAAGTTGGCGACTAGAGCTGACAAAAAGTGACAAAGAGCCGCCATTATTTTTATTTCTATCAACATTTGTTTGCTTATGTCACAGAACATAAAATATTATTTGATATTCTGATTATTGTCTAATTAGCTGCGCTCAGTAGCTATGTAGGTACCTATGTTCTGTAACAAGAATAAAATATTTTACTATGGCAATACTTTTTTAAACAAAGCTACACAAACTCTGACGTAGCATTTTTTTTACTTTTTGGATACATTTCATAATAAAGAGTTTCAGTGAATTCTCTAAGCTTATCTTCTCTGATAAAAACCACCAAACATCTACAAAGCGCAACCTAGGTAACTACTACAAAGTTTTCGTTCCATAAAATAGAAACTAAATCCATTATCGAACATTACGTCTGAACCGGCCAAAGTAAAAATATATCACACTTTTCTATTCAATATATCACTCCAATAAGGAAAAATACACGAACAAAATCAGTGTGAAAATTTAAACGGCACGGGACGTGATCGCCATTCAGCCGAACATTTATCAATAAGCATCGATATCGATATCGAGACCCGACTGCATTTTAACTTTACGAACGATTTAACTTCGCCGCATTATTCAATGCGTTCCAAATTTCAAATTTGTAATTCCGATCGCGACTTTCTGGCGGGAAACTCGAGTGTTACGTTTTACAACTTTACTTTGTTGCTTTACTCACGCGAAAATAGACGTTATTTTATGGGTAAATAAAAGAATACGAAGCGATTAACGTTAATTTTGTCAATAATACTTTTGAACCACGTTATTCTCACCGCCGTTTTATTCTAACGTAGACTTTAATCTTATTGAAATAATGGTTGGGCACATAGTATTATGAGTTATTATTTTCGAATATACTTATCTTACATTGAAATGTATGACTGATTTTGCCAATATAGACTTTTAAGCAACGTAAATAAGGTTAAAATGGCGTGCAGAGAAATTTAGTACATTTAACAAATTCGTTTGTCGTGCTCGATAACTGTCGATTGACGTTTGAGCGGCCATAACAAATAAATGAATGAATTCGCCAAAGGGATACATTTTATCGTCGCATTTTCGTAGAAAATGCAACTGCAAACGAAGACTGTGGACACTTAAGTCTTTAAATTGTGTGTCGATTTACATTTAAATCGCATCCCATGATTGTTTAGACTTTAACAGGAGGTTAACGTTTGAGTAAAACATTCCCTCAAGTATTATAGAGAAATGGAATAATGTTCCATGATCATCATCAGATCACTGCTTTTGACATTTCTTTTGACAACTGATCTACCATTGTACCTGCAGTGATCAAATATTGTGAAAGCTTAACAGACCAGTGATGAAATTGGCACAATACGCAAGCCGCGTCATGGCCATTCGTTAAAAGAAGAAAAAAAAACAGACCAGTGGTGTAATACGGGTATTCCCGATAGTAGTTTAATTGATTGAATGAATATTATTATTATTTTGGTTATTTATTATTATCGTTATTTTTATTGTGTTTTTGTTTTTTTGTGTATTTTACCTCACTGACTGATTTTATATATATTTTACTTTTACTTTGACATTGTATTCTGTTTAATAAGCGATTCGAATTAAATGCCTCTAGAAGTAGATTAAACTGTATGTGATAATTGAAACTGGCTGTGAATCGTTTTTATCACAATAAATAAATAAATCACAGTCCGCTATTGAACTCTCCTATTAAGGAGCCACAACTAAGCACAGTTTTTGACTGCCGATAATAATCGACATTTATTTTATCTGGTTGATTGGTTTTTTCCTACACTTCATAATATTGTAAAGAGGAAAGATTTGATTGTTTGTAATAGAGAAACTCTAAAACTACCGATTAAATCAACCTGTTCCGCCCTAATTTGTCGTTTGCAGGACACACCTGTCGCGCTCCATAATATTATATCACTAATATCAACATCTCGAAATTCTGAATTATCAGTTTATGTTTTATTATTTGAGCACCTAAAGAATAGTTGTAAAATTTTCGTGCATGCAATTTTTTGAATTTGGAAAATGATATTAGTGATAGCGCGATTTAGAAATGTTGTGATTAGAGTTTAGTGGTTTAGAGATAGCGTTAGTGAATCGTTCTTTAGGGGTAGCGTTTGTAAATCGTTCTTTAGGGGTAGCGTTAGTAAATCGTTCTTTAGGGGTAGCGTTAGTAAATCGTTCTTTAGGGGTAGCGTTAGTAAATCGTTCTTTAGGGATAGCGTTTGTAAATCGTTCTTTAGGGATAGCGTGAATCGGGATTTTGAGTTTTTGCATTACGTATTACGTACCGTTTTTTTTTACGCATAGGAAGATTTTATACCCTGTCCACCAGGGTACCAGCTCTGGGGAGAGCTGGTGCGCGTGTGGGAGTCTCCGCCAGAAGGGCGATCTACCCACCAAACCTTTGCGGTGTTCCTCCGTCGTCGACTGGTGGCAGGGGGCGCAGGCCCGCTCGCGCATTCAGTCACAGACGTATCGTAGCCCCTTGCGTCAAAATAACATTTTATGCGCCAGCGAATTAAAACAATGATATCTCGGGTTCCGCTTAGTTTATAGACATAAAACATACACCGATAGAATTGTATTGAACTAAACTAACTAATGGTAGTAGAAAATTTGGTGTGTGAGAGCGTGTATAAGTGCACGTTCAAGAGGAAAATACTGGAAGTGAATTTTCCCCATAGTTTGTACGTATTTGGTTATTCTATAATTAAAGGACTTATTGAAATAAGGTTTTTTGTGTTTTGTAGTAAAAACAAACATTTATACCATTTCTACTCTAAAAAGCTTATTTTATTCACTGAAAACAGTGAATAAAAAGGCCTTTTAATCACTGTTTTGGTGTTTGAATTTAGAACACACCAATATATTCGATCTCGATCTCAGTGCTTATACATCTTCCTTACGCAAATAATAGTCGACATACAAACTCTTTGTGCAAGTAACTCCTCGAGATTTGATTGGTCGATATTTGCGACAGGGAGTTTAGCATTAGAATAAAAACTGTATTGTGTTCTTTGCTGCGATTGTAGAAAAAAATATATAATAAATAATAAATAAATTACTCTTATGTTTAGTACCTAATTGTTCCAATTTTAATGTGCATTTTAATTAATTTAACCTTCCTTTTTTCTTCATTAAATGTCTATTTTTGCTTAAATTATTTCTTTTTCTCGTAGTCAAGGTATAAAGTATAGTATGCAACTCTTGAATAAAACGGATTTATATCGAGGGCCATGAATCACTCGCATCGTTCTCGTGATTTATCTATGGCCCTCGATTTAAATCCGTCCTTTATTCACTAGTTGCATATTTTTTTTTATTACAAGGAGACAGAAACACTTTTGCATCAACTTACATAAATAACACAAATTATATACGCTATTCTATGGACTAAATAGTAACTTAAAACAAACATACATACGCACACACACACACACACACACACACATGTATACATATACACACAAATACACGCACAAACCACACACTCAACATTAATCTATTATCGATTAAAAGGTTTGTGAAGCATTTATGTTTACGTTTACACACACAATGTTACTAGTATGTACTGGATACGGAAGAGCGGAGGCTCCTACTGCAGGCATTTTATGCTTAAAAGGAGACTCCTGACACTTGCTTTATGTAACATTAATCTTTGAAATGAAATAAATAATTTTTGTATTTTGTATAATATACTTACTATTACCCATATATTTTTGCCAAGGTACCTCTTCATAGATGTTTATCCTACGCGGAACGTCTTGACGCCGTGACCTGTCGCCGACATTTTACCGCGAAGCGCCCTTACGAATTCAAATCTCAGATTTTGTAATATTTACGGACCTGAAAAATACATGAAAAGGATATCATCTGAACTAATTTCTGATGCGACAAAGAGAGGATAAGTTGTTTCAGTTGTTTACCAACCAGAAACTTCAGCCGATGACATAATTGTCGATCCATCACAAAAATATCACACCACATATGGGTAACCTATATGGAAAGCTACATTATTCCGAATTAGCATAAGATATATTTTATTATTCACAATATTATATAGACCTGGTGACCTGTGACACAGGTTTTTATTTTAAAAAACCTACTTCGGGCACCAGCCCCCTCACATAGTTAGGTTTTATTTTGTCACTCTTCGCTAATTATTTTAAATTGTTTTTACCAACCTTTTGTGAGGAGGAAATAAATATATGTTTATTATATTATATTATATATTATCCCGTGGCATAGATGGGCCAGTTTCATACTGCTTAATATTGAAAACAATTCCATTTATTGGTGAAAAAAAATTCATCTATATTTGACCCTCGCTACTTACGGGATCGATTGCAATATACCGTCAAAAAGGATATCATCAAGAGGCGAAACACTTTTCAGTTCAGTTTAACTCAAAAACCGCTTGACCGAATTTGATGAAATTTTAATGGGACTACCTTGGAAGAATACTCTATCAAATAAAAAAAGCATTATCAAAATCGGACTACTCTGTCAAAAGTTATGCTTGTTCATAACTTTTGACAGAAAAAAAGTGGGGCAGTCTTTGGGGACTGCATATATATATATACACAGTATACATATAGTTCATGGAAAGCGTTCGGTGACGATGACGCGAGTTCCATGATTTTCTACCGACTTACAAAAAGGAGGACGTACTCAATTCGACTGTTTAATGTTTGTTACCTCATAACTTTCGGCTGGGTGAACCGATTCTCAAAATTCTTTTTTTGTTTGAAAGCTGGTGCTTCCCATGTTGTACCATGTAATTTCATCAAATTCGGTTCAATAGTTGTTGAGTTATACTCCAATAACTGAATAGAATGGAAGTCGGTATTAAATTTTTCAATTTTTCAAAAAATTTAAATTTTTGTACTTCTTTCACCAAAAAGTGCTAAAAGGCGCGGTGATCACATTTTGGGTGAAGAAAAATCAAGGAACTCGCGTGATCATCACCGTCACGGAACGCTTTGTCATAGATAATGTAGTTTAAAAGTGAAAACTTCTTTCTATTGTTGTTGATTGTGTGTCTTAAAAATAATCCGACTAGTTTCATTTCTATAGGCAGTCCCCAAAGACTGCCCGCATGATTTTTTCGCAACGTCATAGCTTTTCATCTCTCTTTTTGTACGCATTTTACTGATGGCTCGCTATCAGCCTGCCCGAGTCGTGTCATTTCCGATCAAATTGGCGATAAAAAACGATTGCGCGATCGGGTCCGACCGTCGCGTCAGCACCACGCCCTCTTGTGGTCGTGATAATTTCATGATTTTGAGGGATTCCAGAAAATCATCTTACTTTCTACTGATCTCCAAAAAAAGTAGGAGGTACTCAATTCGACTGTATTATTTTTTTTATGTTTGTTACCTCATAACTTTCGACTGGGTGAACCGATTCTAAAAATTATTTTTTGTTTGAAAGCTGGTGCTTCCCGAGTGGTCCCATTTAAATTTAAAATTCGGTCGAGTAGTTTTTGAGTTACACTCCAATAACTGAATAGAATGGAAGTCGGTATTAAATTTTTCAAATTGTACCTGTTACTTTTAAGTTTCAAAAGTATCCTATTTAGAATGTGTGCGTGTCCAGCGCCTCATCTACCTCCATACCAAATTTCAATAAAATTGGTCCATCCGTTTGAGTGTGAAGTAGTTACAAACACAAACCAACATTCGGATTGGGATTTTTTAAAATAAGTTATTAATAAGTAGGTAGTTAGAGTAGCGACTTACGTTACGTGTATCAGTACCTACGCAATAAAGGACCATTTAGCTCGTATAGTGCTATGTAGTGCTATACATAATCAGTCAATTATGTTCGCACTGCTGGGACTCGAGCCTTCCTTTCAGAGAGAGGATTCGAGCTATAATCCACCACGCGGACCCAGTGCGGCTTAGTAAAAACTCTCTCTATATATTTAGTACTTACGGGATGTCGACTATTATTAGACAGGTTTTGGAGTTCCCGGTATTTCGGCACAGTTACATGCACCATGTTCACGGGTAGACTGAAGATGCGGGTGGATGTGAAAACAGATCGAAGTTTTTTAAGAGCAGACAAAACGGTCTAAACTTTCTCACTCTTTTACTACGGATACCACTGGCCCTCGAACTCGATTGTAAGTCTCGACAATACACACTAACTGTATCACTGCGGATGTTGTTTTGATCACATTTTGGACGATTCTAAAACAGTGTGTTACTCTCTCTTCGATTTATCAAAATTATATTACTACAATTTTATTGTAATCGACATTATTTAAGTGTATAAAAGATTAAGAATTAACGGAATTAAATATAAAGTAGCATTTTATATAAATGTTTCTACGATTTCAAACATTTTCCTTACTCTTGGTTACCCCACAGCAAGGGCGCAAATTGACGACGTCATTTGCCGTCCCGTCGGTCAGGGCTTCGGGGATTTGTCTCAACTCGCCGAACATCTAAGGGTCGTCAAGATGTGTCAGAGATTTGTTATTTGGGGTCACGCCCACTTTTGACGATCGTAGAGAGATCTTTGTAGGCTGCTTATAGGTATCACTAACAGGAAAAATCAGGACTTTACGATTTCAAAGTGTAGCGTGTCTTGCCCTACTGATACCATTATTATGTTCTCTTTTGTAAGGCAACACACTGGAGATAAAAATAAACGAACATTTGTTAAAAACATTAAGTGGCGATAAAACAATATTTAAAAAGACAAGCCCGCTGAGTTTCTTGCCGTGGAACTTCTCAGCCGTGGTCGAGTTCCGATCCGGTAAAATGTCAATTTGTAAGTGCCCCCGTAGGCCTATACAGAATAAATGATTTCAATTTGATTGATTCAGTTCAAATGTACAAAAGAAATATTTTAATAGTACTATGTGAAGCGTAGAAAAAACATTTTCTAGAAGGAACGATGCTCTGTAGAAAAACGTAATGATCTAATCATCATCATCATCTCAGCCGTAGGACGTCCACTGCTGAACATAGGCCTCCCCCATGATTTTCCAAAAGGACCGGTTGGAAGCGGCCTGCATCCAACGTCGTCCTGCGACCTTCCTCAGGTCGTCTGTCCACCGTGTCGGTGGACGACCTACGCTGCGCTTGCCGGTCCGTGGTCTCCACTCTAGAACCTTCCGGCCCCATCGTCCATCTGTTCTGCGTGCTATGTGCCCTGCCCACTGCCACTTGAACTGGCTAATCTTCTGAGCTATGTCGGTGACTTTCGTTCTTCTACGGATCTCCTCATTTCTGATTCGATCACGTAGAGAAACCCCGAGCATAGCCCTCTCCATAGCTAATGATCTAATGTGTTTATTATATTCTCACGTTCTTATATAAAAGAAGATGTCCTGACTGACTGACTGACTGATAGACAACGCACAGCCTAAACCACTGATCGTAGAGACTTGAAATTTGGAGGGTGTATTGTCCTTGATGCGTAGAGGTGTACTAAGAATGGGTTTTTCGAAATTCTACCCCTAAAGGGGTCAAAAGGGTTGAAAACGTTTGTATGAAACTCCTTTGTTTTTGAACTTATAGTTGTGATTTTGTATTTGGATAGGTCGTTCAAAATAAAAAATGTTGGCCTAATTTTTTTTTTGGATAGTGGTGGTTTAAGACGGTGAAATGGAGGGGTGGAAGCTTGTATGGAAGGTTTTGTGTTTTCGAACATGCAGTGGTGAAAAATTAGCATTTGGACAGTTTTAAGTGATGATATCAATATTTATTGACCGGGATGACTTATGGGGGTGAAACGGAGGTTATTTTTTTTTTTTCAAAAGTTGTTTGTTTTTGGAGCAGTGATGAAAATTGATAACTGGATAGGTAATTTAAAATAAATAGTGATGCTTTCAATATTTTAGTCAGGGTTGACATAACTACTTAAATTTCTGTACAATAAAAAATATGCTAAAAACCGAGTCAAGGGATGTAAGGAGTGAAAAAATAAGTTCAAATTGTTGGTTTCTCTGTATTATACTGTGAAACAACTGGACCGATTTAAATGAAATTTCGTATGGTGGTAGCTTATATCCCTGATCAACATATCGAATACTTTTGATCCCGGTAAATTAAAGAGTTCCCGTGGGATAATTAATAATCTGTAATTACCGTATCCCGCGAGGCCACGCGAGCGAATCCGCTGGCGGGTCAGCTAATTATGTATATTTTTATAATAATAAAACAGGATTAACGTGGGAGTTACTTGTTGTCGATATCACGATGATGGGCTTCTTCAGGATCTTGAGAGCGGTGCTCTCGCTGCCGAAACCTGAAACAATTGCCCACCGTGATATCGAAAACGCTAATGCCTCATATAATCCCGTTACATCTACGAAGAAATAATGTCAGGAAGCATAACTTGAGAACAAATTCCACACAAAAGTGGTCCTTCAAACCAAAACGACGTATGATTCCAAATACGAATTACTTCCGAGGTTACAAATAGACATGTTCGGTGATTGGTTTACATTTCAGAAGGAAAGCAGGGATTGGTCCACGCGCGTGCTGCAACGTCTACTATGACAGCTGAGTCATAGCGGCGTGAACGATGTTATTGATTTAGCACGACTTTTATTGCGTCATTTTTTTAAGGCAGTTACTCTTCCTGATATTATTTCTACGTAGCGTTACATTAATACAAACATCATCTCTTTATTTTTCCCATATAGGTACCAGAAATGCCTTTTTTATAAGTATACTAGCAACTGTCCGCGACTTCGTACGCGTAGTAGGCTCGTTCTTCGGCCTCGTTATAACCTCCCCTTTCTTGGTTTTTCTTTCATAAGAACCGTCTCCTGACAAAATAAGAGTTATTGAAATTGTTTCATCCGTTATAAAGTTATAGCGTGACAAGGAAAAATAGGGGTTTTTTATATATGTAGGTAGGTAGGATTATATAGATATATAGATTTTAATCTTGTGATGTCATCTGGTATATTTTAGTTGATGGGCTTTTTGTACTTTTAGGAATTTAGAGAAATGAGATATATATATATATATAAACTTAATATTAATAGGTAATTTTAATTTAATCTAATAATTTAATGTAATTTTGGTATATGTATTAATATAATGGATATGGATATAAATGGATTATGTTGATTGTAATTTTTAAATTTAATATGACTATTATAATTTAATTGATATGTGTCTTTGTTACTTGAAATAAATGATTATTATTATTATTATATACGTCATTCTTATGATCGATATTAGATATTTATTTTGAAATAGATATTTATCGACCAGCTCGAAAAGTTTTTTTTTTTATACCGAACTGGGTAGCACTTGACCACTATCTCACCTGATGCTAAGTGATGATGCGATCGATGATGGAGCGCGCTTACCCAGAAGATACCTATGCACTCATGTTTTGTGACCCCCATATCGTACTTAACCGGAAACACCGACTCAGGCAGGGTGTTCCATTCCCTAGCGGTTCGTATGATAAACGAAGAAGTAAATTCTATTCCAAATTAGTTGATCTCTTTGTGATGAAGCAAAATACATTCAAACTCTTGATAAGCAAACGTTTTTACACTGACTGATGTAAATGTGCATGTTTTTCTTCTTCTTTATTTTTCTCTCGTAATTATCTGTTTCTTTTTTTGGTAAATCAGGTTTTATGTGGCTTTATGTTGCTTGTAAACTAATAATCGAGTCTTATTTGTGTGCATCACTATACTTTTTGTTTCCTGTTTGTGTTCTTTAATCAAGCACGATTACCTATTGTTACCTATTTGCATTCAAGGCACTTACAATGTTATCATAAGCGAAAACTGTTAGGCTTTTGTATTCACAAGATCCTTATACTACATTATTTAATAAGCAGCTGTTTGTTTTCCGTGTAAATAAAAATAAAAAATAAATCGCTTCGTCCGGGTAAATGGAATATCCACCATAAAGCGGTGGCGCTTCTGAGTATCTCTGGATGTCCGATTATAGAATGGGGTTATAGTTTGTATTCCTTTTTTATGGTTTAATACTTCCTATACCGTGATAAGTATACAAGAGTTATGAATAAACTGACGTATATTTACGTCTTTGGGACGCAAAGGTAACAAATAAATGAGAACACGTACAAAATATCATATATTTTTATATTTGAAAATGTCATATCCTTAATTATTTTAATTCCGATGCTTCAACATTGTTATGCACCGCCGCTCGATTAAGATATTCTAAGTTCAGTAAAACCGCACAATTACTATACAGGTAGATCAAAACATTGTAACTTCTTTAAACCCAGATTAGTTTCTTTTTTCATCATCTTATAAATTAACTCACTAACTATCATCGAGCATCATCAAGAACTCTGTTAGATAATTTATTGATTCAGGCGTTACTTTGCGGAAATCCATTATCAAAAATCGATATTAGAAGAAATATTTAGTGACCATTCCGCTGAAAACAATGCTTATGGCCGAGTTGCGGTGTGTACCATTCCTGCACAAACTGCAAACAGGAAGTATAGGTACATAATAAGCAACACACAAACAACCTAATCAACCAAAACCGATTCGACACGTGCACGCCTCTACACGAGGCATCCTCAGGAGATGGTGACACGTCGAGCGCTGGACCGACATTGGTCTAAATATTTATTCTAATATCGTTTTTTAAGGCGCGCTCGTATCCTGATTATAGTAAAAGGCAGAATTTTTAAACACCTAGTGTAACGAAACAGATCGATAATATATTATTAAAAAAATCCAAATGTTAGAATAGGAATAGGAAAAGAGTAATTACCGAATAGAATTCATAAATATAACTCTCTTTCAGTAGAAAAAAAAACCTGAATAGGTCCACAAAAATAAACTTTCACGTCCACACTCTCAGAATTTTGAGCGATAACACTATATTTTTTTTAGGTAATACATATCCAACGTATAGTACAGCAGTTTTTCTATTGTGTTAGTATATATCGAAAAATATAAATAAAACGTACAAAATTAACGCATTTTCGCTTTACATCGTCCAATATAACAAGCGATTTTCAACCTTACGTAAAGCATCGTAAATTATTTTAAAATTGGGGTTGGACCGCGTCTTAAGTCTATGTTATTTGTATAATACGAACTCAGTGGTAAATCATGACTGATTTATACCAACATAGGTTATACTCGCATTCTAAATGACTTTACTTCTCTTTCCATGAACTTTTTGTAAAACTGGCGAATCCAATCGGGGGTACGGCAGCTACTCGTAGATTTTTTTTTAATCTATTTTTCAAACATCGTGTTTATGACAGTTCCATCATAGCCTTACATACAAATCACACACATTATACACAACATTGATACATAACAAACTTATATATAAATAAGATAACAAAACTACGAGTAGGTATATATAAATAACTACCTATATAAGTTAAGTATGATGATGGGTGAAATGATTCATGAACTGAGACAAGGAGTCACTAGTTCATAAATCATTCCAGCTTCACTAGACGTTGGACATGACAAAATATTAAACAACACACCCAAATGCGTTCTATTTACATTAAGATCGTGAAACGTTTTCTGCCTCTGTCCTGGCCTGGTTCCGGGCACACTCCGTCAGTATGTGATATATAGTCAGGTTTATCACACACCTCACAATTAGGCGATGACACTTTACCCATCATATGCGCAAACTTCCTAAGTGTAATGTGTCCGGAACGCAATCTGTGTGCAACAACACTCTTTCAGCTAAATCTGCTTAAACTAAATTAAAAAGTAACATAATATCCTATTCGTTCTCACAGGCAACGACTCCGAGCCTGACCAAGAAGACTCGAGCACAGACAACCCCCGGGAGAACAAAGCGAGAAGAAGAAGAACAGCGTTCACGTCAGAACAGCTCCTGGAACTAGAGAGGGAGTTCCACGCCAAGAAGTACTTGAGTCTCACGGAGCGGTCACAGATAGCGGCGGCTTTGAAACTTAGCGAAGTTCAAGTAAGTACGATTAGTTCAGACTGAACGAGCGAAGTGATGTCGCGATGTGGGCGCCAAATCGACTTTTCATCGTTCATTCGTTTGTTAAGTTGTGTGTTTGTCTTCCTGTACAGGTCGTATTATTCAACAAATCTTGGCGAACCTTGATATGCATGTTCTGCTAGTAAATATATGTTTTTTCTTCGGGGATTTTTGAGTGGGGGATAAATTAAGTTATGTTTAACCCTTTGTGTACCAGAGACGTAAATTTACGTCAGTTTCATTCATAAATCTTTTGTTTTAATTATCACGGTATAGAAAGGGCTAAAGCTAATGTGCAGATATAAAACTTTATGGTTAGCACTAGTACTCATAGAAGTATATGAGTTAAGTTATTAGTTAAGTTACTAGTACTAAGTTAGTTTGAACTATCCTGCATCTTCAGCGAAATTAATGTAACTTTAATTATAATAAAATAATTATAATGTAAATTTATAATTAACTACGAATGTGACCCTAGCTTGACACTTAAGCTTACATAATAAGTATAGTCCGTATTATAAAAGCTCCTTCACCGCTTCACCCAAACCCGTGGGGGTTTGCTCTCCTCTCTCTACTACCACATCCTGCAATACTTTGCCCCCAAAGAATACGTGGGGCAGCCCGAGCTATGCTCAGGGAGAGATTCTCCGGATAAACCGGTACCCTCCTGGGGTAGTTTCTTGTTAAGATTACCAGCCATTGTGTGGTTGGATTTTTATACAGGGGTTTCCTTCCCCCGGCCGGCGGTAAAATAGCTGCTCTCCGCGGTTTCATCCGCGCGGTGATGGATGATGATGATGAATCTTATATAGCCTATGTTACTCAGGGTGAATGTAGCTGAATTTTTGAAAACGGTCCACTACTTTTTGAGCCAATTCGTTACAAACATACTTGATGCATACAAATCTTTCCTTTTACAATATACCTTCGCATTTATATTTATGTTGTTGCACATTAATCGTCGCACTTTTAATTACTGTCCTGTCCATCCATAAACTGTCGACATTAACAGATTACAAATATTGGTTACAAGATGATGGACAGGACAGTAATTAAAAGTGCGACGATTAATGTGCAACAACATAAATATATTATGTTGTTGCACATTAATCGTCGCATTTTTAATTACTGTCCTGTCCATCCATAAACTGTCGACATTAACAGATTACAAATATTGGTTACAAGATGATGGACAGGACAGTAATTAAAAGTGCGACGATTAATGTGCAACAACGTAAATATATTATGTTGTTGCACATTAATCGTCGCACTTTTAATTACTGTCGACATTAAAAGTGCGACGATTAATGTGCAACAACATAAATATATTATGTTGTTGCACATTAATCGTCGCACTTTTAATTACTGTCCTGTCTATCCATAAACTGTCGACATTATCAGATTACAAATATTGGTTACAAGAACGCCGATTGTGTAACCATTTTTATTTATACTTAGGTACTCCTTCTTGGTACTTTTGTATATTTGTGTATGCAATATAGACTCATTGTATTGTAGTCTAGGTAAAGGACCAATAATTGATAACTAGCTGGTGCTCGCGACTACGTCTGCGCATGATTAGTACTTCAAGTAGCTTATTTCTTCAAGGGCATATCTTTATACCAAAATGTTAGAAAATATGTACATGATCAAACGCATTAATTGAGTAAATTTAAATACTTAGTAAATCAATCAGTAAATAATAGTGGTAAAATGAAATTAATCACCATGGAAAACTATCAATACATTTCATCACCCTTGGCGGTATTTGTGGACATTTCATCACCCTTGTAGGTCGCCGAACACGTCTAGTGTATCGAGCTGGCAAATTGACTTGGTTTTTGACTAAGCTGTCTGAAACTGATATAAAACTTTGAAAAAACTGTCAACATTACAATCTTGACGTAGGCGGAGATCTTATTATTTTGTCTATGCTGTGCCCAAGCATATTATGCTTTTTCACCCGCTTGGTGATGGATGATGATGAAGATGATGAAGAGTATCCTATGTGTTAAACCAGTGCCTCGTCTACGTCCATACCAAATTTCATCAAAATTGCCCCAGCTATTTGTGCGTGAACAATTAACAAAGATCCACACATCCATACATCCATACTCACAAACTTTCTCGTTTATAATGTAGGATAGGACTGGAGGACACCATTATCTTACTATCAACGGTGTAATTCTTTTGTCGTTTGTGGAGGCAACTTAATATTTAACTTAACTCTGGATATCTATTCATGGATATTATTGAGAAATTATGTAGATACAAATTAACACCACATGGCAATTAATATTTAAACTTTTATTTGCAGGTAAAAATCTGGTTTCAAAACCGTCGCGCGAAGTGGAAAAGAGTGAAAGCTGGCCTCGCGTCCGGCAGTCACTCCGGCAAAAATGGATCCGGCACAAAAATTGTCGTTCCCATCCCCGTGCACGTTAATCGCTTCGCTGTTAGAACACAGCACCATCAAATGGAAAAGCAAAATAGTTTACAATATAGGCTGGACAGAACACAACCTTTGCCAGGCAGTTTGTTACAATCGCAAACCTCTGCTTTCCTTACCACATCTAAATTAAATGAAAATCGATTAAATTCTGAAAGAGACTTGTCAACATCGATACCGGTTAGTTCGATATCGTCATCGATTATGCCGGTGTTAGCGCGCAACACTATTTACGACGGAAGCATGTCCGCTAGGTTGGCAACAATGGGCCAGGCTGCCAACTTAAGGCATTTTCAGAATCAAAATGGCCGACCAAGCTAGGTAACTTTTTAAAGGAGATTGTGAGACATTGCTTGAAGTAGTCTGATCCGAACTTTCAGGTCCGTGTAAACCATTGTATCCTTGATAATCAATTATAGGTAAACCTATTAAAGTTTCAAAAACCAGAATCAAAATGCTTAAGAGGATTGCATAGCTAGTACTTTCCATGCTAAAAGAGAAAACTCTTTTCTACCTCTATTACAAAGGACTATAAATTTCCTTTTTTAGAACTTAAAAAAAAATGAAAAAATCAAAACGTACGGGCATAGTAAACAATGTCATGAATCCATGAAAAAAAATCACTGAAATCGGACAATGTTAAGAGGTAGAAAAGAGTTTTCTCTTTTAGCATGGAAAGTACTAGCTATGCAATCCTCTTAAGGCCGTAGCAAAAGATACACGCAGGCATATTCATGTATTTATCTTAAAATGTTTTTATACATAATCTTATAGGCATGGTATGCTTGACCAATAATTTTGAATGTTTCAGCATCGAGGAATTTGACACTTTTAATTATATAAAAGAATTTGTTAATTATGTAGGTACTTATTGAACAATTGAGGTTAAATGCAATACCTAGCAGGCCTGTCTGAAGCTCTGGGAGGCAATACAGCTGTGAAGATCAAAGCTTCTAGGTCTTTAAACTTCACAAGTTTAAAGACCTAAAAGGTTCAGAAAAAGAAGTTTCTGTTCATCATTATAAACATAAACATTTACCTACTAGACATAATTAAATATGTAAATAATAAATGTATTATGTATCTATTGCCTATTGTAGATATAGATAGTGTCTATTGTATTCTTAAATAAAAGGTGTGATTATATTTAATTCTTGTTTAATTTTAACAACAATTTATTTTTAATGGTTTTAGGAAAGGATAATATTTTTGTGCTCACCAAAAATCTAAAGGTACATCTATGTATGCATTTCTAAAATATTGATCTTAAACCCGTTTAATTGTTTTACTATAATTAAACTACTCGGCCAACAAAATATGTTACATCAAACAAATTCCAAATTAACACCAAGATATAGCACTTTTTTATTGTAGTGCGCTGCAAATATTCTATTGTAACAATAACTATTTTATTCTTCCCCGAAAAATACTGATCGTGCACCAAATATTCCTGAATGTTACACAAAATAGGTTAGGTTAGGTTAGCATTTTTTATTAATAAAGCTACATTGGACATTAATTGGTGTTTGATTCAAATACATTTTGCAGTGCATTATCTGAAGTAAAACTAAAAAAATAAATGCTTGTTTTTAAAATTAGGTGTATTACTATTTTTACAAATTTGCAACAGTTGTTAAATAGATGCTCGTTATGACATATTTTAATGAACATATTTTGGTGCACATTCAGTATATTTGGTGGAACACAGGCAAAATTAGGTAAATGAAATGGGAATAAATTGAAGTACTTTTAAATACCATCCTTTAGGAAACGGTAGAAGCACGAGACCCACACGATAAGTGGTTAACTCTGCCTAGAACAGATGCATTTTCTCACAAGTGACGAACTGCGCTGCACCTGTGACCCAGAGACATTAAGTCCTGTAATTTCGCCGTCAACCATACCTTCAAACCAGAACGATTTATTCCATATCCGTCCCGAGTTCTTGGCCCAAAACATTAAAAAGTTTTTATTCGTCCCGCATACCGAATTTGTAGTAAGCACAGTTATTGACAAAAGTATTGTCTTTAATCATCTTTAGCTGAAGATATTAATAAACGCATAAGTGTAAAAAATGTACGTAATAAAAGAAAGAAATAAGACATATAAATATTTATTAAAGTATGTAGACGAGTATATATTATGATATGAATCACAGAACAAAGAAAGAATTCTACAAACTTTCATACATATATTTTTATAAATTATTGAATAATATTATGCTAAAAAAAGGTATATTTTACTCGTTAAAAATAGCATAATAAATATAAGAACACAGAACTTCTCAGGTAATTAATAAAAATGTAAATTTAAAAAATAACGGGTGACTAATTAATTTTTGTATCAATCCGTAAACATTAATAACTTTTACAATAAAAAAAGACGCGTGGCACTAGGAGACTGCCGCGGTAAAGCTATTGCATAGCTGTTTTTATCAACTTATGCAATTATAATTATTTAACCAATGCCATCTAGAGGCGAGTTGCTGAACTAAAGAGACAAGCGCGATATTTCAAATAGTCATTAACAGTTCTGCTATTCATCTATAGATGGAGTCGGAGTGGGGGTGTTAGGTTATTTTCGTTACGGAATTTCTGGATTCGGTCTCCTAGCTCTCCTAGAATAGCTTCGATTGTAACTCGTACTAAGATATTCTTTGTTACTTACTGTAGGGGATAATGATTAGAAACGCAACTATAAAAATAAACAACACAGTATTGCGAACTTTACGGTAGAAATAGGTAAAGTGAAGTACTACCCCGGACGAACTCATTTACATAGGATTCTACTGCACTTAAAAACAATTAATTATTAAGTTAATTTCGTTTATCCTAGATCTGTGTTTCTTCTAGTTTTGACGTGTGATATTGGTGAATTATTAACCCTAGCTGCTCTCCGCGGTGTCACCCACGCGGTGATGGATGATGATGATGATGATGAATCTTATATAGCCTATGTTACTCAGGGTGAATGTAGCTTTCCAACGGTGAAAGAATTTTTTAAATCAGTCCAGTTCTTTTTGAGCCAATTCTTTACAAACATACATACAAATCTTTCCTCTTAAAATATTTGAATAGATTATAGTGTTGGTAACGTTGCACGAGTGTAGACAAAGTGTACAAATTCATGAAACGGTATTTATGTGTTTTCCGCGTAAATCAACGTAGAAAGTTTTAGTTAGAGCTTAGTAATTAGCTCTACCATGAGTTGGCAACATAAATGCCATCTATAGTCGATACTCGATCTCGGCTACCTATTAAGCTTGTGATTGGCGTACTCGCTGTCAACTTTAGTTCTACAATTGACCGGAAGATGGCACTGTTCTATTGTTCATACATTTTTTGCAGTCGATAGCGAGCATCGATTGGTAATCTGTAATTATATAACATTTTAAGTATGTATTCTGTCTAGGAGGAAGACGTTGGCATGCCATACCACAGAGTAATTCTAGTTTGGGTGCCAATGACTTTCAAGGATTTATAACGTATACAACAAAATATCATAAGTTATGTGTTTGTTAATTTAAGTTAGTTAAGTTTGTAATGAATAAAGCTTATTATTATTATTATTATTGGTGTTAATATTGTAAACTCATGATAGACGTAAAGCATACACGTTCCCTCTGCTGCCCTCTCTGTCAGAGGGAGATACGTATTTATTCAAATAACAACTACCATTACTTGCAAGTCCTAGTTTAATAGTGTAAGTAGAAACACATGTTTACTTATGTGTACTTATTTATATAATGGTACGACATAGATTTGGTGCCATGTATTTATAAATTACTTATTTGTATGTGGTAGCAGTAATCCAACATGATTATGTAGATACTAATTATACTTAAGTATATAATAATTATATGAACAACAAAGTACAAATGTACTATAGTACCTAAGTTGTTAATTCGATTCTTGACACATTGTTTATTTTATTATCAATATTGACGTGTATGGATTTTATACCAATAAAATATGATTATGATTATGATTATGGATATGGGACATAGTATATAGACTCTGGGCAGTGGAAGACTTCAAATATAATGTAGAGTTTGCAGGGTGCTTTAGGTCTACCACGAGTTTACAACCAATCGATGCTCGATATCGTCTGCCGCAAAAAAAATATGAAAATAAGAACAGTGCCACCTCGCAGTCAATTGTAGAACTAAAATTGACAGCGAGTACGCCAATCACAAGCTTAATAGGTAGGCGAGATCGAGTATCGACTATAGATGACATTTATGTTGCCAACTCGTGGTAGAGCTGCTGGTATCAAAAGTTGAACTCCTACATTTAAGTTCTCAATTACAAGGAGCTGTACCGACCAAGAAGGCCCCTCCCAACAAGTCTATTCTCTTAAAATAGTTTTCCAATAGCACAGGAACCTGACCAAGTTTGCACTTATGCCTAGACTTACAGTAAATTCCTGAAGTGGAACACGTAGCAAAGCTCTGTTAGGTTATGCGGGGGGGAGAGAAGGGGAGGGGGGAATAGGAAAAGCAAAAACCAAGCTCGGCGATTCCTCAGACCCTTTTCATTCACTAGTTACCAATTAAAGGGTTCCAAATAGTCTATATACATACTAGTTGCGTCCCGCGGTTTCACTCGCGTTGTGATAGATAATGGTGATTATGATGAAGAAAGTATCCTATGTGTTAATCCAGCGCCTCATCTTCCTCCATATCAAATTTCATCAAATTGGGCTTGCCGCTTGAGCGTGAAAGAGTAACAAACATCCTTACATCCATCAATCCGTCCATATATCCTTCCATCCATCCAAACTTTCACATTTATAATATCAGTGGCGTATAATGTATGTAGTATGTTGATGTTGTATTAAGTTATATACATATATATATATATATATATATATATATATATATATATATGTATATAACTTAATACAACATCAACATTATTACTTTTTCAAATTAACAAATAACCAAATTACAAATTACGTTTAACCCCAGCCAACACAGAAGTTGACACGTGAGTTACAAAGTGTTGCCCTATCAATAATTACGGCACTTGTATGAGAATAACGTTTGGTACCAAACATAAGTACATACATAAATATAAACATAGTATATAGATAATTATTATCTGATAATGACTGCAGTAATTGCGAAACTACACACAAGCCTTTTAAATAAGTAAGCTGAAGATGTTTTAGTAGACATTTTGTAATTATTCCTATGTATTAAATGAAATTTGGACGTAGTCAATCAAGGCTCTGGAAGGACACTTATGGCAATTTTATCAGCGTCATCCATTACCGCGCGGGTGAAACCGCGGGGCGCAGCTAGTTTATATAATAAACATGTAAAAGTTTGGATGTATGAATGTTTGTTACTCAATGGCGCAAAACCGACTGAATGGATTGGGATGAAATTTGTGGTGGAGATGTTTTTTTATTGTTTTCCGGGCTCTGTTGGTCCGGCCCGCAACAACTACCCCTTTTACTATTGGGGTACCATTCATACCTACTTAATTGATTAATAAAAACCTTACCTATTCTAAAACAATCTTTACTGCTTAAAGTTGAGATGGTTTGTGCCTAGGATTAGAGAGCTAGTTACGCCGACGGACGCGATAACCTTATTCCACGCAGATCAAGTCGCGCGAAAAATATAGTGAATCGTAAATATATGACAATTTATCTATACAACACATAGTCCATTTCTGCAAAACTGTGAGAAAGAAAGAAAATAATTTTATTCTGTACCTCTACCATGAGTTGGCAACCATACTCGTAAATGTCATCTATAGTCGATACTCAATCTCACCTATCTATATTGTGATTGGCGTACTCGCTGTCAATTTTAGTTCTACAATTGACCGCAAGGTGACAATGTTGTAAACTCGTGGTAGACGTACAGGACATTACACAACATAACATACTTACAAAAACTGATAATATACGGACGAAATAGGACAACCATCCTACGAAGAAATAATATTTCTTCGTAGCAACCATCACAATAATGTTGCGTAATGCCATGAAAGAGCCCCGACTCAGCATACGCTAGGGTAAACCCAAGCACTGATTTTCAGTCGGCGCTCCTCACTGACATCGCGAACGTAACCCGGGTCGTGACACACACTAAACAAATAAAAAACTGCACTAATTATACGTAATTGCATCAAATTTGAATTTGACAAAAATCGTAAACCATAGACACACTGTTTTAGGGGCGTGGCACGCATTATGTCGAGCAAAATGTTCTTGCAAAATGGTTGTAATTGAAGTTCAAGCCATTTGCAGCTTTCGAACAAACAGATAGAGTTTAGATTCCTATTAAATGCTTTTAAGTCAGGTTTAGAAGATTTTATCGGAGTTTTGTAGCAAAAAGCACAGACGTGAATGAATTCTGTTGGTACCGAATGCGAATTAATTCAGTTGATACCTGCCATACCATTCGTTTAGAAGCGGATGGCGACTGATTATAATTTAATTGCGTTTAAAGCTACATACTCGTAGTTTGTATTTCCTTGTGCATAGTATATAAAAAAAAGTACTCAAAACTGGAACCGACTTCAACACCAAAAAGTGTAAAATAACTTCAAGTCAATTCAATTCCCTGTCATATACCCTGCTGTGCGATTCTCTGAGAGCAAACATAGTTGCATCTTTGACAACATCCGTGAAACAAATGACGAGATGACAAGAAACGTTGGAAAAACAACCTTATGTAGAAGGGCGATATCTCATAAAGTATTTGACATCGATGAGCTCGTCGACGATTCATGTTGTTAACCACTCCGAACATAGACAAAATCACATTTTTCATGACATGCCTTGTTCTATCGTAAAAACTTGTGATTGTATTCGAAAATACCATAAACAAATAATATTATTGCCATTAAAAACAACAAAAGTAATAAAGAAAAAGGCCATCGAATGTGGTCGAAACTATAGTCGGACCTATCCGATAAACATTACGGCCTTTATTAATAATCGTTGAGTAAACCTATATTAGGCGTAACATGCTTTGTCTTGCTTTCACGCGTGACATTTACTGCAAGCGAAAAATTGACAGATAGATGTTTTAACTACTCCGGGTGTAAGCCAAGTTTATTAATAAGGCCGTACGTGAGTAATCCCGTATATCTTATTAAAAATGAGTGAAAACCACGGTAGTACCTATTTATAACCACAAAGTAATAAAATGTGACATTAAATTATTAAGCTATTTAATTAATGTACTGCAGATGCCCGTCTGATACGTAATATCTTATAGTCTGTGCATTTCCTGCTCTTTGCTGTGCCCTTCGTATGGTCTCCACTCAAGAACTCGTCTACTCCAGCGGTTATCGGTTCTTTGTGAAATGCCACTTTGAGCTATTTCGACTACTTTGGTTCTCTGTCGGATAACTTCATTTTGAATCCTATTCCTCAGAGAAACCTCGAGCATAGCTCTCTCCATAACTCGCTGAGCGACCTTAAATTTGTGGACTAGTCCCACAGTGAGTGTCCAAGTTTCAGGTCTATAGGTCATGACGTCAGGACACACTGATTAAAAACTTTCGTCTTTGGGAACTGTGGTATGGACGACGTGAATACTTGAAGAAGCTGGCCGAATGCTGCCCAATATACCACCATCCGGTACATAAACATATAGTTACATCAAAATCCAAAAACTATGTCCTTTTTGAAAAAATATGCAGTCTTGGGGGAAGCAGTCACTGCCGACAGAAGTAAAAACATAAAACTTTTGAATAATTGTGAATGTTTTAAAATTTTAAATTTATTATAATTTGAATAATTAGCATTTCATCATTTATAACTAAACTAGCTGCTCTCCGCGGTTTCACCCGCGCGGTGATGGATGATGCCATGTGATGATGAATCTTATATAGCCTATGTTACTCAGGGTGAAAGTAGCTTTCCAATAGTGAAAGATTTTTTGAAATCGGTCCAGTACTTTTTGAGCCAATTCGTTACAAACATACATACAAATCTTTCCTCTTTAAAATATTAGTATAGAATAGAAGAATAATTAAATTTTTTAAACTACATATTTCTACAACAAATCTGTACATAAGATAACTTTTCATGTGGTCAATTTAACTTCACTTATTGCTACTATAAATATAACTCATCACGGCTAAATAAGTTTCACTTCAAAAATAAACGAAATCGACACGAAAACGAAAGTTTTTTGATAGGCACAGACTTTAGGCATCAATTATTGCATTTATATAGAAGCTAAACCCCCTACAAATGGCCTCCCAAAAGCGCAAAACTATTAACAGAATTGCCCTTTGACATTTGGGACAATAGTATGAAATATTGATCTTTTTTATTTGCCTCGGATAGAGTAGGGTAACCATCATGTGAGATTTTTGTAGGACTTTTTCCGCTTTGCCAGTTCAACCGTGAAGTAGTATTGTGCAAACATTACTGTGTTTAGGTCTGAAGGGCAACGTTTTCAGTGAAATTACAGGGCAAAGATTTGACAACATAATATAACTCAGAGTGACGAGTGCAGTGCGTTTAACTGCAAAAGTTTCAGTGCAGTTTGAACTGTTGTAGTTTCAAATTCTAAACGGTGCTGAACTGTTATGGGTAAGCGTGACGCTTACCATCATTGCAATGCAAAGGCATGCAATTTGCTTGGCTCATTACCGACTTCCATAAAAATTAAATTATTAATACTATTGGTAGAAATGTATAGTTAGTTCAGTTACTTTAATATAAATCGTTTTTACCCCAGTTTTCTATATCTAACAAGTACAATTTGAAAAATTTAATACTGTCTTCCATTCTATTCAGTTATTGGAGTGTAACTCAAAAAGTACTGGACCGATTTTGATGAAATTTATATGGAACCGCATGGGAAGGACAAGATTTTAAAGAAAAAAATAATTACAAGAATTCAAAGGTTCATCCAGTCGAAAGTTATGAGGTAACAAACATAAAAAAAACAGTCGAATTGAGTACCTCCTCCTTTTTTTGGAAGTCGGTAGAAAACACAAACAGTCGTACATAGAACCTCCTCCTTTTTTGAAGTCGGTTAATTTTTTTACCAATAGAGAAACTCCCGTTTCTGAAGTTGGTTGATATTATCGACAATTATTCACACTCCTGTCTCAATAGCTATAACAAGTCGGTTAGGGACAGATGTGCAGTTAATACTGCACGTTACACCGCTAATCTGCGGGCGGGGCCGGGTGACAAACTACTACGTGAGATGGGCGTGATCCTTTATAATGTATTGTTAGATTTTTAATTGTTAGCGGGCAGTGACATACAGAAATATTGTTATTGTGACTGCCCCCCGTAAGGCGGGTGTATGCTACCGGTAGCTCGCGTTTTGAAATAATTCCTAAATGTATCGGAGTATTTTAATAAGTAGGTATGATGGGCACGCTATCAGCAGGGCTCTAATGTATCTCAGTTGCTAACAAATGTTGATTGAATTCTTGAAAAATAGCCGCTCTACGTCAGTTTTGACAACTCCAGTAAGCAAAAATGTTAGTAAGTTGGCGACTGGAGCTGATAAAAGTGACATAGAGCGGCAATTGGTTTCGATTTCAATCAACATTTGTTAGCAACTGAGATACATAATAGCCCTGCCGTCTGCATTAACCACACAATACCTGGAAAAGTTGTATGATTCTTGAGAAAACTTTTGTATTATTGGCCAAATATGGCGAATGGCTAGTCAACGGGTTAAAGGTTGTCCGGAAAAGATCACTTAATAACGATAAAACCTTGGTTGGTTTTTTTTATATTGTAGAATGATATTTTTTATAAGTTTCAATGTAATTGTTGATATTTATATGGTGTATTTCTACTTCTTCTTCTTCTTCTAGTGCTTCTCCAACTAGTGAAGGCTGCCTGTCAGCTCCGCATATTTCACGCTCATTGGAGGGTGTATTGTCCTTGATGAATAGAGGTGTACTAAGAATGGGTTTTTTTCGAAATTCTATCCCTATGGGGGTCAAAAGGGGTGAAAACGTTTGTCTGAAACTCCTTTGTTTTTGAACCTGTGAAAATTTGTATTTGAATAGGTCATTCAAAATAAAAAATGTTGGACTATTTTTTTTTGGATAGTTGTGGTTTAAATGGGTGAAATGGAGGGGGTGAAAGTTTTATTATTATAATAAATAATTAAAAGATAAAATTTATTATAATATTAGAATTTTCGAACATGCAGTGGTGAAAATTAGTATTTGGACAGTTTAAAGTGATGATTTCAATATTTATTGACAGGGATGACTTAAGGGGGTGAAACGGGATATATTTTTTTTTTCAAAAGTTCTGTGTTTTTACAGTGATGAAAATTGATAACTGGATAGGTAATTTAAAACAGTGATGCTTTCAATATTTTTGCAGGGATGACTTAAGGGGGTGAAACGAGGGATGTAAAAACTACTACATATTATAAACTGTAGAGGTCAATTTTCTGTACAGTGAAAACTATGCTAAAAACAGAGGGGATGTGAGGAGTGAAAAATAAGTTAAAATTAGTTTCTGTGTATGTTTGTCTGTCTGTTTGTACGGGCTAATCTCCGAAACGACTGGACCGATTTTGATGAAATTTCGTATGGTGGTAGCTTATATCCCTGATCAACATATAGGATAGTTTTGATCCCATTAAATTAAAGAGTTCCCATGGGATAATTAAAAATCTGTAATTACCGTATCTGTAGTAACTTCCATTCGATATAACATACCATAATGTTCCCACTGCTGGGACTCGAGCCTTCCTCTCTGAGAGAGGAGTTAGGCCATAAACCACGCGGGCCCAGTGCGACTTGGTGGATAGGCTAGTGGCCAACCCATGTCAGTTTTCAGGCCGCCTGTAGGCCGTCGCCATAGCCTAACGACTGTTGTCCTAAGACCAACAACCGGGACCAAGGGCTTATTAACGTGCCCTCCGAGGCACAGAAGCCGCTGGCGGGTCAGCTAGTGTATTGATATATCTATCTAAAGTAGATCTCTATCAGAGCGCGGCACTGCACTGTGCCCTAACCCTGAGACATGAAGCCTGTTTGTCTGTTATTTCACCGGCAACCATACCCTTCAACCCAGAACACAGTATTGCGAACATTACTGCTTCACAGTAGAAGTAGATGGCAGCACTGCCCCGGACGAACTCAATCTGCTAGAGTTCTACTGCTCTTCTTAGAATAATGGATAAATGATCTACAGATATATTAACCATTTATAAATGGTCAAAGTTACTACACTTAGGCCCACTTGTACGTTTGCTCGGGTTGAATAAATAAGTCTACGAGTTTGTAAACTTGCGTTAGTCATATCAATTTTTAACTCTCATTTTGCCTCGCACGACTATATAAGATCACCGTCTTGCTAAACTGACAGTTACAGTCCGGTGTCGCTTTTAATGCCCGTAGTGGCAAAAAGCTCTATGTCATTCCTAAAAAAAAAAACTGACAGTTGTAATCTCTAGATGGGGACATTGAATTGTCTATGCGCTTATATTGTAACCTGACCAATAATGGATGAATCGAAAAAAAGTGAAACTTATATCTATCTCTTTGGCACTACAGTACAATGTATATAGACTTTCTTGTTTATCTTTTGTTGTATGAAATTTGACGACTTTTTATTCTATACGTATTGTATCGTGTCATTTCGTCTAAAGTGTACATTATATAGCAGAATGTAACCTCAATTTCTTTTGACACAGAACTTCACTAACCCTAGTTAAAGACTTAACCCTCCCATGTAGCTGGGTTAAATATCAATAAATAACCTTAGATTTACTCCTCACCTTTAATGGTGCAATATAAATTAATTATAAAACCCCGTTTATCAGTTGACTCTGAGTTATTGAAGCTAACTCTGGAACGTGCAAGTGGGCCTTACTAACTTACTAAAGGATTTGAATGAATACACACTGTTATCTATTTTTTTATTTTACCTATGTATTTCGGCGAGTGGCAGCCCTGCGCTCTTGCCGCCTAAATCAAACCGCTTAGACGACGCCGTAGACTTAATTCACTTAAAGGTTGAATCAATTATGCTAATTAGAAGACTTGATTCACCTAGGTGAAATAATGAATTATTCAAATTCAAATTCAAAATTATTTATTGCCAGTTGTAGGTAGGTAAAGGTATTACAAGTAGGTATAATTACAAATGTTCCTTACAACTTACCCCTATAGAGGTGTGCAACGTTTAAAACAAAATCTACAAATATTTACATTTACAATAACCTTACCAAACAATATCTCCTTTATAAAATACATTATCTACGTAAAATCCATACATAAAAAGGAAAAAGAAAAAAAATCAACATTACAATATTAAATTAAATTATTTAGAATATTAAGAAACAAATGTCAAATGCAGGTAACAAAATGTATACATGTCGCAATGGTTATAATTTACTAGTCATTATTGAATGTGTCAGAATAATAATAAGTAATAAAAGCAGCATAACTGAATACAAGAAATATAGTAAAAGTAAAGTTAATTCATAATTCAATTTCCAATATACCACTAGAAGTCACCAAATCTCTTGATTCTTGCCCTTGTGTTGCAGTGGGCTTTCTGAAAGACAACTTCCCGCTCCAAATTCCTGAGTTTAGGTTCCGACATATATCTACTTTTGAAATAATAAAAACATTTAAAAGTTTAAACGTTAAAGCAACAGAGGATTTATGGGGATTATTCGTAAAAATGCTAGAGTCAATAATAGAAGTTATAGCGCCACATTTGATGATCATATTTAATTTATGTATTGATAGAGGTACATTTCCTGACCTAATGAAAATGAGTAAAATCACCCCTATTTTCAAATCAGGTAGTAAGGCCGACCCCTCAAATTATAGACCGGTCTCTGTGCTTCCGGCTTTGAGCAAAATATTCGAAAAGATAATGCTTCAACAACTCTTGTCTCATTTTAATGAACATAGGATTTTACATGAAAATCAGTTCAGTTTCACGAAAAGCAGATCAACAACAGATGCAGGAGTCCAGTTAGTCAAGCATGTGCTGGAGGCTTGGGAGAGCTCACAGGATGCCATTGGCGTATTTTGTGATCTCTCCAAAGCTTTCGACTGTGTAGAGCACCGCACTCTAATTTATAAGCTACACCACTATGGAATTCGTGGAGCTGCTCTGAATCTTGTAGAATCATACTTATCTGATAGGCAGCAAAAAGTTGGCATTAATGGCGTGACATCTTCTGGATCTTTGGTTATAATGGGGGTTCCACAAGGGTCGATCTTGGGTCCGTTCTTATTCTTAGCATATATCAATGACTTACCACATATGGTTGAGGGCCTTGCTGACATAGTTCTTTTTGCGGATGATACTTCTCTGATTTTTAAAGTAGATAGGAAAGATAGAGAACTAGTTCAAGTCAACAACGCGTTAACTATTGTTTCAAATTGGTTCGTCGCAAACAACCTGCTTCTCAACGCAAAGAAAACGAAATGTTTAAAATTTTCCATGCCTAATGTAAGACATATAGAGCCAAACGTATTACTCGACGGAAATAAATTGAAAATTGACAAGGCAATAGTCTTTCTAGGTATTAGCATAGACTCTAAATTACAATGGGGTCCTCATATTGATGCACTATCTGGAAGACTGAGCTCAGCTGCATATGCGGTTCATAAAATTAGGCAATTGACAGATATAGCTACTGCTCGACTGGTCTACTTTGCTTACTTCCACAGCATAATGTCATATGGTATCCTGCTGTGGGGGTCAGCGGCGGACATAGAGACAGTTTTTATATTGCAAAAGCGGGCAGTTCGAGCCATCTACGAAATGGGTCCCCGAGAATCCTTAAGACAAATGTTCAAAGAAATTAATATATTAACTCTTCCATCTTTGTATATCCTAGAAAATATAATGTACGTTCGTAAAAATATAAAGAAGTTTAGAATAAATAGTGATATGCATAATATTAATACTAGAAATAAGGATAGGATAGCTGTATCTAAATTTAGACTCACGAAAACTAAAAATAAGTCCTTCTTAGGCAATTGTGTACGTTTCTATAATAAAATCCCGAAAGACATTACTGAGCTCACTGAAGGGAAATTCAAGTTACGTGTCAAAAATATACTAATGAAAAAAGCCTATTATAAATTGAGTCACTACTTAGAAGACAAAGATGCCTGGAAGCTTTCCACTTCTGCCTAATAGCCAACTATTGAATAAATTTGTTATTTTAATACTACTCATATGTAACCTCAATGTACAAAGACTTGAAAAAATAATGGCCCACGAGTTTCTTGCTGCTTCTTCTCGGCGGTGGTTCTTTTCCGAAGACAGCGGTAGAATCATTTAAAAATGTTTTGACGTTCATAAGAGTGTCTATGATGCCTAAACTGAATAAATAATTTTTGAATTTGAATTTGAATTTGAATTTAATATTTAATGGAAAAGTTACCATATTTTACAATAAACCAATATTACAACATTTTATCATTCAAAAATTCATTCACACTATAGTTAGTTTTACCTATAAGATTTTTATTTACGGTGGTACAATCTAGCACAGTTTTTGGCAAATGGTTATACTCGTATACTCGAGGGGCCATACCAAAGACGCTATTATTCAAGAGAGCAGTTCTGTTCTTTGGAAAGCTTATTTTATCACATAGGTTTGCTTTTCATTACCTCAAACAAGTTTAGATTTGTCCTGACAAAAATAGAAATTTCGTAAATATACATGCAAGGCAAAGTCAATAAATTTACATTTGTAAAATGGTGCTTACGTGTGTCAGTTTGGTTTAAGTTATACATTGCCCTTACACATTTCTTTTGCGCTCTGAATGCTTTTTCTTTATAGGTGGAGTTTCCCCAGAATATAATATCATATCTCAAAGCAGACTCGACGTAACCGCGATAAGACGTAACAACTGCCGCTATATTGACACGTTTTTCAACATATACAATGCATATAAAAACTGGTTAAGCTTTTTACATAAATCGTTTACGTGTTGCTTCCAATTTAGTTGTAAATCAATATGGAGACCTAGAAATTTGGTGGCCTCTACGTTATCAATCTTATTTCCTAAATAGTTGATTTCTACTATGCTATTTTGGTTACCTTTGTTTATGAAAGTCATGACCTTGGTCTTCTCAAGGTTTATTTTTAGGTTGTTATACTTAAGCCAGTTTACAATTGATTTAAGGGCGTCACTAATACTTGGTTCAATTGATGTTTTATCTTTTTCTGTAAATATAACTGTGCTATCATCTGCAAACATCACCATACGTTGAGCGGTGGCTCTAGGTAGGTCATTAATATATATAGTATACTGAAGGGGTCCTAAAATACTTCCCTGAGGAACACCGTACCGCACTTCTCGACAGTCTGATGTATAAGTGATTTCTCTTTTCAATTCTGAACATACTCTTCTAACTTTAGTTGCATGTTGTCTGTGACTCAAATATGATTTTATAAGATTGTTGATGTTACCTCTAACTCCGTATGACTCAAGTTTGTTCAAAAGTATATTATGATACACATAATCAAAGGCTTTAGTTAAGTCCATAAATTAAGCACAAAAATTTAGTTTGTTATCCAAACTTGTCATTATCGAACTAAGAAATTGAAATACTGCCAGGTTTATTGATTTGTGTCTTCTAAAGCCTTTATTATGTGAGTAAATTGATAGATATAGAGACACCACACATCGATAATGCAGTCAATGGCCTGTTTTCTCAGAAGAGAATTACAATTATGGTGATCCTAAAACTCATATAGTCAGTATTCTGTATATAGTCAGACTCGGTTTTTAGCATATTTTTCATTGTACAGAAATTTGACCTCTACTGTTTAGAATATGTAGTAGTTTTTGCATCCCTCGTTTTACCCCCTTAAGTCATCTCTGACAAAAATATTGAAAGCATCACTATTTATTTTAAATTACCTGTCCAGTTATCAATTTTCATCACTGTAGCTCCAAAAACAAAGAACTTTCGATAAAAGATATCACCCGTTTCACTTCAGAAGTACTTCAGAATCACTCATTTGCGTTATCTATTATAAGTAGGTACATATATTATATCAGTGCATATTCATTGCTATCCCAAGGATGTATCTCCACTTCCAAAGATCAGAATTAAATAGAAGGATGTAACACAAACGCATTTAGACGTGCGTAAAGGCAATTGAGCCTTCACCCTCACATAAGAAGGGTTCTTGCATGCCTGCATGATAATTTTATAAACCATGTTTAAACAATTTTTTTAATTAATAATTTAATTTTATAATTTATCATTCTTATTTCTATTTTAAGATGTCATTAATTTATAAATTGTAATGTATTAATTATATCTTTACAATAAAATTTTACAATGAAATACAAGTAAATTTAACTATGAATTAAAATTGATAATTAAGACTAGGTTTAATCCTACATTGTTTTGTATATAATATTTTCTATAATCAATTATAACAATCAAAGTAAAAATATGTTTTATAACATAATAAATTGACATATGTTTTAAAATTCTAAATGCTTAAATTACTGAGATCTATTTTAAACTCTGTAAAAGTACTTTTTAATGCGCAGGAAATAAAAGGCTTTTTATTTTATTTTTTTATAAAGACAATTGAGCCTTACGACGTTTCAGACATTTTTTATGCTTTACGTTTTCGTTATTCGTTAGATGTCGTCGTGGCGTTATATCTCCCCCTCTCGTGGATCTAAACGCAATGTTGTGTTTCCAAATCTCTTGTCACGAATTTGATAGTCATATTCAAATCAATTCGATTTTTAGGGGTTGTTTGGAAGGGTGAGCAGTAAGTAGAATATATTAAGTGGGATTTGTAAATGTAGCCACGGTGATAAATGAAATTACACGTTCTATCACTTAAGGGGGGGGACATATAACAGTTTTGTATTAAGTTAGTTTGACTTTGACGTTTTCACCATAATAAACGTACCTATTCCTTTATTTACTTCCGGTCTTGGTTTTGACAGTAGAGCAAATATTTTTTTAAGGTGACATTGACCACTATAATTTTGCTATGTTTAGTTTTTTTAAGGTTAGTTAGTATGATCACAGCCTATGCAACTTATTTTATGCTGTGGTGTGATCATGATTAATCAAGAGTTTTAAAATGTATTGTTTTTTACGTACCCAAGCGTGGCCAACTATTCATATAAGTCTGTGATGTACCTATTTATTGTATAAGCCTTAATATTTTTTATTAAGTGCAGCCCGAAATAAAGATTTATTATCATCAGATTGTCCATACAAAAAAGATTGTGTTTATGTCAATAGACCTACTATTTACCAGTTTTATAAAAAAAGATATACCAGGTCATCCTTCATCCTAAAAAATATTTTTATTTATTTTGACGAAAGTTTAAATGATTTTTGTCAAGACTAGAACGGATGTAAATAAAAACAATAAGTACTTCTGTATAAGTATATAATATTTTAGACTTCGCTTCCATATCAATCAAAACTATTAGAATCCCGGCAAGGTGTAAATACACAACATGCAACATTTTAAATCAGAAAGTCATAGAGTGAATAAAAGGGAGATTTCAGATCTCACCGCTAGAGGGGGATGTGCGAATTTCGCGCGTCGTTTGCTTTGCTTCCGATTAGTGATGTGTCAAAATAGTAGTTTTGGTATCGATGTTTCGACGAAATTAAACGATTTACGCTATGACGTATTATAAGTGTCGTACTTTTGAATGAAAGTCAACGAAGATAAATACCTACGTTATTATTGCTTTCAAATTTAAAATGAACACATTAATAAAACCTCAAAGCAATAAGATAATATATAAGCATACAAATAAAGTGTAGTGAGTAGTTACTTTTTATTTTATTTTAGCTATAATCATTATAATGCAGTGTCATGTCGGGGCGGCCATTCATGCGCATATTTCAAAACGGGGCGCAAATATTTACAGCCCATTGCCAACTACAAGTTTGTTACGCTGGCAGTCACATATCTGAGTCCGTGGACTCCGTGGTTGACCGACGCCAAAAGCACGGTAATTATATAATATTACCGTGCCAACGAGCTATGGGGAGGGCTATGCTCGGGGTTTCTCTACGTGATCGAATCAGAAATGAGGAGATTTCCGCAGAAGAACGAAAGTCACCGACATAGCCCAGAGATTAGCCAGTTGAAGTGGCAGTGGGCAGGGCACATAGCACGCAGAACAGATGGCCGATGGGGCCGGAAGGTTCTGGAATGGAGACCACGGACCGGCAAGCGCAGCGTAGGTCGTCCACCGACACGGTGGACAGACGACCTGAAAAAGGTCGCAGGACGATGTTGGACGCAGGCCACTTCCAACCGGTCCTTTTGGAAAATGATGGGGGAGGCGAGTGTTCTGCAGTGGACGGAACGGCTGAGATGATGATGATGATGACCGTGCCAAAAGGGTTTTTAAAAAATAAAAAGGATGATCCTTGCCTCACAGATTTTAGAGCGGGTTATTACTTTGCCCAAAAGTTGAGCTTTGCAGTTCAACTAGGTAAAGGCCTATTCAGACCTGGGCGTTATTCGCTACCGCGAGCGATAGAGAAATCCGAGAGGTCATGCGTTAATTTCGCTGTTCACTGTTGGATATTGCTACAGCGCGCGGTAGAGATATCCATTCGCAACGGTTAGCGGGGCGAGGGCAGGAAGCATGTCGCTGCTACTTGCTCCCGCGTCGCCGCGGAACTAGTTTCGCCAAACAAGAGAAAATACCGCCTCACTAGGCGATACAAGTTTCGCTGCAGTTATGGAACTTCATACTATTTACCCATCGAGTTCCGAGTGGTGTTTTTCGCTACCCACAGCGGTAGCGAATAACGCTCAGGTCTGAATAGGCCTATGCGGTCAGTGTTCTGGCAACCCTCCATCGTGATGACCATTGTGGCGGTGATTGAAACTGGGTTTTGTTCAGTAATATTAGTAGGTTGAAAGCGAAGTGTTTTTTAATCACATTTCAATATTTACATTTTTCTACCGACTTCCAAAAAGGAGGAGGTACTCAAATGGACTGTATGTTTTTTTTAATGTTTGTTACCTCATAACTTTCGATAGGGTGAACCAATTCTCAATTTTTTTTTGTTTGATAGCTGGTGCTTCCCGTGTGGTCCCATTTAAATGTCATCAAATTCGTTCCAGTAGTTTTTGAGTTACACTCCAATATCTGAATAGAATGGAAGTCGGTATAATTTTTTTCAAATTGTACTAATTATAATAAGCACGAAGCCCAACTGATGTTAAGTGATGTAAATCTTCATAGATTTACATATTACATAATCAGATTTATGAATACCTAGGTAGCATATACCTACACACATCAACATGGTCTAGGGATATTTCAACTAAACCTAAATAACTAAAATTCTATTAACTTTTTGTTAAGACACCTACACATTTAAATAAACCTTGTTTAATAGCCTCTCTAATCTGATAATAAACTTTTAGATAAAGTTAAATTTAAACAAAACTTAGAAGAAGAGGTAAAACATATATATATATATATACATATATATACAAGGCAATATGACTGCTCTAAAATACCGAGATGAGGTGCTAGAGCCTGTAATCTTGCCCCACAGACAGCAAATGGGACAAAATTTCCAGCAAATGCACGACAATGCCCGTCCACATACGGCGCGTATCGTTACAAGCTAGTTACAACAGCATGATATCCAAGCTTTACACTGGCCTGCACAATCCCCTGACTTAAATCCTATTGAGCATGCCTGGGATATGCTTTAGAGAAGAGCTCTTAGGAATTTCTCTGAAGATATTGTGCATGAAAACCAGCTTTTCTTGCATTTTAGCAGGACTTGGGACAGTATTCCACGACAGGATATTGACACCCTTGTTTTGAGTATGCAGAACCGCTGCAGATGTGTCAGGAGAGTCTTAGGTGAATCCACGGATTATTAATTTTAAGTTTTCAACAATTTTCATAAAAAAATAGTTGTTTTGTTGTAGGTTTTGATGTTTTAAAAATAAAGTTAAGATTGAAGTTTTATCTGAGTTTTTCCTCTTCTTCTAATTTTTTTTAAAGTTAACTTTATCTAAAAGTTTATTATCAGATTAGATAGGCTATTAAACAAGGTTTATTTTAATGTGTAGGTGTCTTAACAAAAATTTAATAGAATTTTAGTTATTTAGGTTTAATTGAAATATCCCTAGACCATGTTGATGTGTGTAAATGCTACCTAATTATTCATAAATCGAATCTATTAATCTAGTCTTGTATGTACATATTAGCCACAATGTATGTACTACATCGAACTGCGAAATAATTAACATTATAATATTTTATTATTAATATTATTATACATAATATTTAACAAATACATATTTATCACCACCACGTATTATGAGAATTACCTGTTATTTTAAGCTAACACAGCGTTGGGACAGACTAAATATATATTTTATCGATAAACTCCCGCTCTAACATCACTCGTCATTTATCCAAGCGCATTAACGCATTAGCATCACAAATAAATGCGAATAGATTTGAAACGACACGCGTATCACTTTAAATGGAGTGACTTACAGTACGACCTAATTAGATTGACTGTGCCGTTTTGTGTGCGTGTGTATTTCCATAAATTCTTGCTTAGCTTACAATATAAAAGGCATCGACTGAAAAACAATTTTGCTGTCCCAGTGGATAAATCCACCCCTGATTTTATGAAGTAGTCAGTCAAATATCTAAGTATATACAGGTTATTTAAGGCGCTGCCCAAAGCCAAACGCCATAAAAAAAACGCCATATTTTTCGGCGCACAGTTTAAACATACTGATTATTGATACAAACTTGAAATATATACAGTAAGAGTTTAAAAATATATAAATAATATTGCGCATTATCTATCTGACAACGTGAAGAAAAAAAATCGCTAATAAAACAACAGAAAAAAATCTTTCGCATTTCTCAATATTTTCAGCGACAACTAGTTTTTTTTGTAATCAGAAAAAAGGTAATTTGTTAAATTAAAGGTCTATCTTTATTTTTTATACCATAGTAGCTTTCTTTTATAACAAATTAAAACTTCGAACAAGTGATCGTGTTTACTGACGCACGCTTCTTCCTGCCACGGTCAGAGCTTCATCCCTCCAAATACCTAAAAATTTGCTCTGGCAGCGCCCTACGTTTTGAACACCAGAATACGTGCCATTAATATTGTAGTATATTTATTGTCGTCCAGGGTACTCTAGACATGTGACACACGAGATAGCGATCGTATCGATTGTCGATAACTCGCGACTGTCAAAGATTTTACGTTAGTTACGAGATAATGTTATTATTATTAATATATTATTTTATTTATAACGGCAACTAACTAACAACAAGTACAATTTGAAAAAGATACTGACTTCCATTCTGTTCAGTTATTGGAGCGTTACTTAAAAACTACTTGACCGAATTTGATAAAATTTAAATGGGACCACACGGGAAGCACCAGCATTCAAACAAAAAAATAATTTTGAGAATTGGTTCACCCTATGATGAGGTAACGAACAGAAAAAAATACAGTCGAAATGAGTACCTCCTCATTTTTTGGAAGTCGGTAGATAAAGTGATCATTATCAATGTAGAGGTTACGGCCCCAGTATAGTTCATACAGGCAAATGCTACCATAAATCTACCATCCTACTAATTCAGCACACACCTCTAAGTATGTAGCTCTATCTAACAGCATGATCGCGCCCATGGAAATATTGACATAGTTCATCAGAATTATTAGCCGGATGACGTCTACTGCTGAACATAGGCGCCACTTAGAAAAGCTACTCGCTTCCTGCATCCAGCGATTCCCCGCAGTTTTGACGAGGTCGTCGGTCCACCTAGCGGGGACCGGCCTACACTACGTCTTCCGGTGCGTGGTCGCCACTCGAGAACCTTTCCCATCGGTTATCAGTCCTGCGTGCGATGTGGCCTGCCCATTGCCACTTCAACTTGCTAATATTGAGAGCTATGTCGGTACCCTTAGTTCTCCTACGGATCTTCTTCTTTCACATCCTGCATTCTTCATCCCGCAGGGAAACCCCAAGCATAGATAGATAGATTAACTCTTTATTGAAACACCACAGTACAAATATATGTTACAAATAAAGAAAAAAGAATAAAATAAAAATACAACTAAAAATATTTCACCTAATAACCTAAATAACTTGAGGAATCACAAATATACAAATGTATGAGACGGTATACAAAGGGAAAGAAGTTACTACGTACAATGTCGCCCCCTAGAAAACCGGTGGTTCTATACACTTCTATTTGGTGTTGAAAGTAACTGCAGCTTAATCTATGGCAAGGGGTATGCCGCATGACGTAATGGGATGGTTAATCAATTTTATTTAGATGTATGGTTTATTTGTGTTTTAATATTATAATGAGAAACCGAGTTTTTTAAATGTCGCTATATTTGGTGCAGTTACGTACCTACTTGAGAGAAATATCGGAAAGTTTTAATTAAGGAAAGTTAAAAAATGTAGAAATCGTTGGTATATATTCATTACTAGCTGGTGCCCGCGACTACGTCTGCGCAGGATTAGTACTTCGAGTAACTTATTATATTCTCCAAGGGCATATCTATCTTTATACCAAAATGTCATAAAATATGTACATGGTCAAACGCAATTGCTATAATAGTATTATATGAGTAAATTTAAATACTTAGTATATCAATATTAGTGGCTGGTAGCACCTGGATGAGAAAAGCCGAAGATCAGGCTCAGTGGCGTGCATTAGGAGAGGCCTATGTCCAGCAGTGGACTGATACTGGCTGATGATCATATCAATCAGTAAACAATAATAATACAATACAGGACTTACGTACATACAAATATAAAATTAATCACCATGGAAAAAAAACTATCATTACATTTCCTCACCCTTGACGGTATTTGTGTTACATTTTATCACCCTTGACGGTCGCCGAGCACATCTAGTGCATCGAGCTGTCAAAATGATAGCGTGATTTTGACTAAGCTATCAGAAACTGACACAAACTGTCATCAGTTTGAAAACTATCGCTAGTATCACACATTTAATGATTTAATTGGTAATATTTTAGATTAGACTGTAATTTTAATTATTGCTTTTCGTTTGTATTGTTCGGTGAAGGTATTTAGTCATTTCTTTAATCATATTATGTTACATACACGATTGAATTAGGACACTCCTGTAATAATTTGTGTATATGAATTTTGCATATAAAATAAATAAATAAAATAAACATCATCATCATCATCATCATCATCATCATCAGCCTATAGCAGTCCACTGCTGGACATAGGCCTCTCCAATTGCACGCCACTTAGGTCTATCTTGGGCTTCTCGCATCCAGTTTTTGCCAGCCGTCTTGCGTCAACATTATACTAATATAAAGATACCGGCTGCAGCATTGCATAATACCAAGTGAGTTATATTAGTAGAACTGTCATCATTACGATCTTGACGTAGGCGGCAATCTTATTATTTTGTTCATGCTGTGCCCAAGCATATTAAGCTTTTTCACCCGCGTTGTGATGGATGATGATGATTTAAAGTAGGTATCCTATTTGTTAATCCAGCGTCTCATCTACCTCCATACCAAATTTCATCAAAATTGCCCCCGCCGTTTGAGCGGAAGAGTAACAAAGATCCACACATCCATTCATCCGTCGTATCTGATACAATCTAATACATCCTATTAATATTATAAACGTGAAAGTTTGTATGTATGGATGTATGGATGTTTGTTACTCTTTCACGCACAAACGGGGGGGCTAATGTTGATGAAATTTGGTATGGGGGTAGATGAGGCGCTGGATTAACACATAGGATACTTTTCATCATCATCATCATCATCATCCATCACCACGCGGGTGAAACCGCGGGGCGCAGCTAGTTGTTTATAATTTAGTAGGAAGTAGGATGTCCTTACATATAAAATTCGCGTTTTAAATGGAAACCACACATACAAAGTTATATATCTATTCTTTTTTGAAATGTTTTCATAATGGTTCAATTGTTTTACGTCTACTATTTCTACCAATAATCTAGCGTAGCGTTATATTCTCTTTGCTTTCTGCAGATTTCTTCTTATAAGAGACGGTGTATTTAAAGGGAAGTGAGAGAGAACATCTTTGTTTAAACAAAGGTCATCATGGTCTACCAGGCGCCATACAATTATTCATTAGAAATCTCAACAGTTTTATTATGAAAACTAACGTGGTTTGTACACACTTTTAATAAGAAAAACGGTATTCACTCACGTAAAAAAGTCAGATCTTTCCGACTAAAGTTTCAACCACGTCCGGTGGTTCATTTCAAGGAGAGTGCAGAATGCTCGCGGCTGCATCTCGTTTCACGTCGAACGAAGTCGCGACTATAAAATATATATATATATATATATATATATCTAATAAAAATGTCAACAGTGTAAATTGTTGGCATATTTATAGAGTATAGACATCACAATCATTGCAGACCGTATTTATTGCATCATTACCATTGATATTTTATTGGCAGCATTCCGGAAACTTCGCGAAGTCTTCTCGTCAAAAATACCTCAGTGCCTCAAGACAAGAGTCTTCGACCAATGTGTGTTACCAGTGATGACTTATGGCACTGAAACGTGGTCTCTTACTATGGGCCTCATAGACAAGCTCAAAGTCGCACAACGAGCTATGGAGAGGGCTATGCTCGGGGTTTCTCTACGTGATCGAATCAGAAATGAGGAGATCCGTAGAAGAACGAAAGTCACCGACATAGCGCAGAAGATTAGCCAGTTGAAGTGGCTGTGGGCAGGGCACATAGCACGCAGAACAGATGGCCGATGGGGCCGAAAGGTTCTGGAGTGGAGACCACGGACCGGCAAGCGCAGCGTAGGTCGTCCACCGACACGGTGGACAGACGACCTGATGAAGGTCGCAGGACGACGTTGGATGCAGGCCGCTTCCAACCGGTCCTTTTGGAAAATCATGGGGGAGGCCTATGTTCAGCAGTGGACGTCCTACGGCTGAGATGATGATGATGATGATAATGTGAGTAATATTAGTTAATATACAAAAAGACAAACTATTTACGATACTAGAAAAAAGATAAACTATTGAAGTACCTAACAAGAAATACACTAGAAAAGAGAGAGAAACTAGACCTTATAGCTCAAGGATTCCTAGTATAAAAATAGAAGAAACGTTCTTCAAAATGTATGCAGTGTTTATTTAATATATTCCACAACTAAGGCCTAGAGCCTACTGTGGATACCCTATACCCCAAGTTTTATACCTTGTAGGTATAAAACTTGGAGACATGCACATGTACCGTATTAAGATCAATAAGTTTACCCTAAGCAATTGTTTTCACATCGTCCTCTGATTTATCGCAATGCTTAAGACGCGGTCCAACCCCAATTTTAAAATAATTTACGATGCTTTACGTAAGGTTGAAATACGCTTGTTAGATTGGACGATGTAATGCGAAAATACGTTAATTTTGTAGGTTTTCTTTATATTTTTCGATATATACTAACACAATTGTAAAAACTGCTGGTTATTACTTTAGTACTATACGTTGGCTATGTATTAACTAAAAAAAATATAGCGTTATCGCTGAAAATTCTGAGAGTTTGGACGTGAAAGTTTATTTTTATGGACCCATTCAGAATTTTTGTCTGCTGAAAGAGAGTTATATTTATGAATTATATTCGGTTATTACTCTTTTCCTATTTCTTTTCTAACCTTTGTATTTTTTTGATAACATATAATCGATCTGTTTTTACACTAGGAGTTTAAACATTCTGCTTTTTACTATTATCAGGATACGAGCGCGCCTTAAGATTAAAAATCTCAAGCCTCTAGCTAGTCTCGAAGCCACTGAATTCAAATAGCTAATGAAACTAATATTATATTTTAAATTAATCTACATGTTAGGACTTTATCAGAGTTCGTCTAGGGAAGAACCACATCTTTGCTAGTAATTCGACCATGAAGCAGTAGTGTGCAAACATTGTTACGGTTTCAAAGGCAATGTTTTCAATGAAATTACAGAGCAAGAGTTAGTATCTTATATCTCTGAGTGACGAACGCATATCGCCGTGCAAGTTTTTAAGTGTTGTAGTTTTATTTCCTAAATTGTGAACTGTTATGGAAAAGCGGGACGCTTAACATCAGGTGAACAAGTGCTGGGGCCCTACTCCCACCACTTAAAGCACTCATGTTTCAATCATACCATTAAATTTGGTACCACCACGTCATTATAGCAAGCTTAAAATAATAATGGATTACGATAGTGTTTTGATGATGTAGTATCAAATATTTCAGTCAATTCGCGTACTTTGACGTGACTTTTGACACTAAGTTTTATTGTTCCAATGTCAAGTTTTTGAAGATCCGTACTCCCATCTCTTAAAGTAGTCATATGCAAACATTACCATTCAATTTGGTTAGCCGTTTTTTGTCGGTGAGAGTACGATAGTAAGTATGATTATTCTAAGCTAATAACAAAACTCTCCTGATATATCATAGTTTCGTAAAAGGTGGGAGTAGGACCCCTGGGCTCGTCAACGATTTTCATTTAAAAAATCCTACTAGTTGTACTTTGCTTAGGAAGTTAAGCTAGCAGATGGCCTTACAGCTTCTGTGAAGTTCTAAGACTGGTTCATTTTGAATTTAACTGTTTTATGCGTTTGGTTTTGACCAATAAGATGATTGGACTGTAGATTGAATAGATACCTACATGAATTTCGATTCTTATCATCAACAGTTCCTTGAAAAAAAAGATACTTCATAGATTCTCTTAACTATTAATTCCTCACCTTCAGAATACTAATTGTATCGATATTGATGACTTAATTCCGACTTAAAATTCATATGACAATTACACAAATCAGTCGAAGCGATCTTGTCACGATAAATCGCTTATAAAATCAGTAAACAGGCCTTTGTCGGCTGATTTTCTATGCACTGCGGTGTCGTCTATGGCCCTATTTCTTTTTAATTTCTTTACAATGCCGCCTTCGTGGAAGCATTGACAGACAGACATCGGGCATCGTGACGTGCTTTGCTTGAAAGCTTAAGGTTTATATTTAGCACAGAATTCCTAAGTTTGTCCTTATTTCATTCTACAAAGATACTTTACTTATAGAGTCAGATTTGATTGAAGTTTTACTGTTTACACTTAGCAACTTAAGTCTTTTTTAGTGATCCTATATACGGATTGATAACAACCTAGTTGCGTCGAATGTTTGCGCAGCTAGGATACTTTGGGATATGCCCACGTCACATCGGTTAAGTCCGAAAGATAGATCTTTATACATGCATTTCGGGCACATCCCGTCTAAAAGTGGTATACTCTTCATGGTCATCTTTAGATTCCACATACATTACACTCAGGGCTATCAACTTTTGTCATTAAATATTTAATAATTTAAAAAGTCAGTTCAGGTGTCCAGTAAGCAATTATTTATAGTACCCTACAACGGTAACATTGTCTACAATATTAACGTGAACTTATTAACCTTATCATCTCTATAATATAAAAATGAATCACAAAATGTGTTGGTAAGCGCATAACTCAACAACGCCTTGACCAATTTGCCTAATCCTTTTTTCTACATGTTTGTTGAAGTCCAAGGATGGTTTTATGTTTTATTTTTCGAACAATTGCCGGGAAACCCCTTTTCTTTTTCCCATACAAACGTTTTATAACTAAAATGTAGAGTATTTATTGCTATTTAATCAAGTTCAGTTTAAATTACAAGCACTCACTGTTGTCTAAGCAATGTATGTGTGTTCCTAACGCCAAAGAGTCAATTTGCACTTTATTACCGCTCCACAAAGTTCAAATTCAATCATAACTATCAAAACAGTGTGCGTTGGAGGATCTAATGTCGCATTCCGAAACTCAAAAAAAGTTATATATGTGATATGATAATATCACGAACCCGAACTAATTGAATGGTACCAGAATGTAAGAGCTATAGATCATTAGTACTTATTTTCAATTTGGTTGGCTTCGGGATATTATTTCTTTTGTTTTAGTTTCAGCATAGACAAAATAACAAGATCTCCGCCTACGTCTAGATCGTAATAATGGCTTATTTTCTTATTGTCAATATATTTCTGTTATGCTGTTGGCGATGTTAATCATATTTTACTATCTTGCCCTTTGTATGATCGTTCCTCCTTCTTTGAAACCCTCGAGTCTCTAGATATTCCATTTCCTGTAAATATTCCGTTCTTACTAACTTCTAAAAGCGCTCTAGTGTTTAAGGCCATGACGGATTTCATGGCTTTAAACAATATAAAATTGTAATATGTTATGTATATATATTATATTGTAATTATTCTGGTACTATATTATTTTTTTAGTTATATTATATTCATCTCTTCCTCAATAATCCTCGATATTATGTCACCCAATAAATAACCTTTCACACTTTCCTGATCCTGATTTCCTTCAATTTCTAAATTAGCCGTAGTTATTCCGTGTAATTTTATTTTGTAAATACCATGTGGGAAACATGGTATTTACAAAATAAAATTACACGCTTTTATTTATAAGTAAAAAATAAAGAAATACAAGTTTACGTCATGTTGTATCAATCCAATGCAAAATGAAACTCGAAGCACTGGCACAATACGCTGGTCGCGTCATGGCCATAGAAGAAAAAACCTTTTTTTTTCTTTCAAAGATGTGTCAGTTTCTGATAGTCAAAAGCACGCAATGATTTTGACAACGTGCTCGGCGATAGAGTCCACATGTCATCCATCTTTGTTGTTCAGCCGACTGTAGTCAAGCCTCACCACGGAGGTGAAACATCAGTTTAACTGTCTTGAGTGAACCGCCAGCAGTATTTACATGTTATTTTTAAACACAACATAACCAATAATTACGCCTATATATCCTCGAAGGGGTAAGCAGCGGTATTTTAATAGGATACTTTTCCTCATCCATCACCACGGAGGTGAAACCGGTAACATCAGTCATCTTGAGTGAATCGATACTTTTGCCTATATAATCCTCGAAGGGGTAAGCAGCGGTGTTTTCAACGTCTATGTTTCGCCATATGTGTTACTGGTCATGTGATCGTGTAACAGGGGGCGAGCCTACGGGGCACTGTTCCAGTCTCCGGACTGTTATTGAGAACATTTTTGTTTCTCAGAAAAACCCAATAATTGTCCAACCCGGGGATCGAACCCATGACCTCGAGGTTCCAAAACGGCACTTCCACTACACCAAGACCAAGCGAGCGAAGCCGCTGGCGGGTCAGCTAGTCACTAATAAATCTAAATCTTAATAATTAATAATTAATAATTTAGAATAACTGCTTCTGTGATTGCACTACCTTAGACGATATTTTTTTCAATTTTATCCAAGTAGTATACCAGGTTCTCCCCGTTACATTAGGTGGAGGGGATATAATATATACCTATAGGGGACCTTTCCACATTGCCTTCATGACTAAACGACTTTTGGTTTGTTGTGTACTTATGCTTACCAAAAATTACTATTTCTACAATTACTTATTTAGTTTAATATAGTGTAATAATAAATCCTTTTTAAGTACACTGCGCGTATCCTTAACGTCAATACTTAATTTAACTTAACATCGAAACGTTGAAGCTAATTGAGTTATTTATTTATGAAAAAACTTCATAGCTGTTATAAGTAAACATGATAAACCGTACATTTTAAACTTACAGCCAATGACGACAAAATTACAAACTTAAAATCAAATTTATCAAATTTTGTCAAATTTTAGTATTTTCAGCTCTTCCCTGTAACAATATTGTAAGCTATCTTTAATCTTACTGAACCTACTCTATTTGCGATATTTATAAAAAGTTAATTCATTATTGGATAAGGTGCAACTATAAGAAGCGTATTTATGTTTTTTTTTAATATCTGTGGATTTTGTAATTAAACATTTAAATAAATTACATTACTCGGTCATAAATAATTATTAGAAGACAGTCATCAAGCAGGAAGTAGTACTACTTAAGGCGCGCTCGTACCCAGATTATAGTAAAAAGCAGAATTTTTAAACACCTAGTGTAATGAAACAGATCGATAATATATTACGAAAAAATACAAAGGTTAGAAAAGGAATAGGAAAAGAGTAATAACCGAATACAATTTATAAATATAACTCTCTTTCAGCAGAAAAAAATTCTGAATAGGTCCACAAAAATAAACCATCACGTCCAAACTCTCCAAATTTTCAGGGATAACACTATATTTTTTTTAGGTAATACATAGCCAACGTATAGTACTAAAGTTATAACCAGCAGTAGTTTCAATTCTGTTAGTATATATCGAAAAATATAAAGAAAACGTACAAAATTAACGCATTTTCGCATTACATCGTCCAATCTAACAAGCGATTTTCAACCTTACGTAAAGCATCTTAAATTATTTTAAAATTGGGGTTGGACCGCGTCTTAATATTAACCTGAGTAAGTACTTTTATTAAGTTATAAGTGTATTATCTAACGAGTGTGTGAGACTAGGACCGATAAGGATATAGGGACTATAAGGACCTTCCTATAATATTTAAATCATTTCCTCTAATAAATTACCTTTTAACTTACTTATGACTAATATTTTCTACCTATATACAAAACATCGATTTGAATTCAGAATGTTAACTTCAAACGATTCAATTATTTTAAAACACATCAGAGTCTAATAAAATTTAAAAAGGGCTACTGACCAAACTGATTTGTATGCATTTAGTTAAACGCGTTATAGGTACTACGTATCCGTTTTCCGAGATTTTTTTTGGCTTGTAAACATTATGTTAGGAATTATGAGCCTATCACCATAGCCATGTAGGATGAATAAATAAAAATATTGTCTATGGATTTTAAAAATAAGTTCTTCTAACCTCTTATATTTAAAAAATAAGAACCAAAGGCGTTTTTGTAAAATATTGTCATTATGGCAGTGTGGTGATTAACTTATACTTACCTGAAAGAAAGCTAACTGCACATATATTTTTTCAACACAATTGCTCGTAAAGTGAGCTTTATTACCTCGCTTTTAGGATCATAAAGCGAGCTATACCACCCATATGCATAAATTATAAGCTAATGCATAATATAGTTATCCCTACCGAATTAAATTAGTACCTTACTGCAACTTAAAGGCGAGTAAACAGAGCATTTTTAATTTAATCGGGTAATTCAGTTATTTTTTTGTAGCAACAAAGAGGTTTTATGCCGTTGAAAATCCATACACTTTTTTAATTTTTTATATAAGTGTAGTGTGTGTACATTAAGTCAAACATACATTAACACAATAATTAGTCATACAATATTACAATATTTGCTTTTTATCACTTAAAATTATAATTTGAAGTAGGCTGAATGTACACTAACGTTACAGTTGACGCGTGAAAAAAAAAATTGCGCGCCATTTCCATATTTGATAATTTCAATTACATACTTTGTTCTAACTATCATATTTTGGTTTTATCGTATGTTTGTCGCTGTGTGGTAAAAAACAATATAACTTCTATGTTTGATATTGCCTCACAATTAATGTGTTGAAAATCGTTTTAAATTTACAAAGCTTTGTAATAAATATAACCTATTATTGTAAAAACGTGCTTTTCAGCGAAGATAATGCCCTTTGTAGCACAGTTATGTTAACTAAAAATCAAATGTACCTACTTGCATTAAAGATATTTGTATTTGTATTTGAAATCTGCAATGACAACTTTATGAAGCTGACGCATATTGCATAGCCGCATGTTTTCATTGACTAGTAATAAAGTCCTTATTAGAATGCAATTCATGCGCGTACAGTTATGCAAATTATATAATTGGAACCTGTCGGTGCGTCAAAGTGCAGTTCGCGACGATGATGATGACGATTGACGATATAAAGTAATTCGATTCAGCACCACGTCTTTAACTTCTCGGAATCGCCTGGGACTGTGGCCTGGGAAAGCATTTTGGATTTGTTCCTATCATTTTAATGCCTTTTTTGTATCGCATATGATATAGTAATGTTAGATGTTAATAGCACGGAGGTTCTAGCAGCAGTAGTTCGGTTGTTAGTCCGGTTGACCGAACTAGTGCAACTTTTCAATAGCAATAGTTCGATTGATACAAAGCACCGAATTTTAACTGTAGCAAACTCAAATTCTTTATTAAGCCTGTGGGCCTGGATTACAGAGTTGGTAAGTATATAGGTATTGATTCCCCAGGTCCTGCTATGTTAGCGTACAAGCTGACTGCCATCTTTTTCACAATTTACTCTCACTGCCTACACCAAGAGGTAATACGTAAGTGCAATAGTCAACCTGATAACTTGCGCATCCGTAGGTTAGTAAAAAAACATTTCCAAGAAATGTTTTATGTATTGTAAAAATCCGTTGGTGTTATGTTCTTGCTTAGTTTCAAATCAAGCGATAAATATCACAAAATTGTCGAAATCACCTATGACGTAATCCCAAAAATACTAAAGACAATGGTACCAACGTGACGGCCGACGACTGGAATCAATTATTGGCTAAAAATGCATTATCGATGCAACGCACAGCACTATCGTCTCTTTATGCCGCCGCAGGACGCGTGAGGCATAATGTCGACTTGCAGTGCCATTGAAGGGACCGCAATTAAAATAGAAAATTAAAAAGTTACGCGCTCGGGCTTATGATGTTAATCGTAAATTGGAATTTTGATATTTTGGAGTAGTCCATCTCTATGACTTACGTGTAACTAAATACACAAGCGGATTAGTGTAGACAAAGAATTTGTAGGAACTTTATAATTATTATCGACATCAGCTGCAGATCAGTGACCTCATTTCCGCTGTTAGACCTGTGTTCCAGAAGTACGTACCTACGCTCAGTAGAGAAGGGCTGAGTAAAACAGGACAATGAAGTGTCTTAGTTATACAATCAAAATTTTATTAAAATTCTGAAAAATAGTGGCTTTATCTGGCTCTTGACAACTCCAGTAAGCAAAAATGCTAGCTAGTTCGTCAATCCAGCTGACAAAATTGACATAGGCCCGCCATTTTTTAGTTGTTAATCATTGATTGCAACTGAGTTACATAGTTGCCTGCCTGATTTGAATATTTAGTTTATAAAGTTTACTGTGAAATCTCCGCCCGTGTCAAGATTCACAACAGAGCGTGTTTAAGTAATAGCTAGATGCCTTAATAAGAATAAAAATCAGTTATTGGAGTGTAACTCAAAAATTACTAGACGAATTTGATGAAAGTTAACTCCAGCTTTCAAACAAAAAAAGAATTTTGAGAATCGGTTCATCCTATCGAAAGTTATGAGGTAACAAACAAAAAAAAACGAATTGAGTACCTACCTCCTCCTTTTTTTTGGAAGTTGGTAGAAAATATATTTACACATTCTACATTCCAGTAATTCCGCTTTCTTGTAAAGTGTTCCAAACATTGACAATATGTATGATTTTATCGGTTTTACAATCTTTGTTTATTGAAAACAATTATTGATTAGTGAAATCATTATATTATCCGGACAGAGCCTGAAGATGGAACTCATTGACAACACAATAGCCACGTCGTTTGGGATATAGCTTACAATATAGGTACTCCTACGTAATACTATAAGAATATATTAAAAGATTTACATTAATATATCCGTCTATACTTCCATACCTGTACTTCGTACCTTGTTATTTGTTTGTTTATGTTTTAACGACGAACATTGCCAATGAATACGTTAGACGAGTAGGTATATCCTAGTCGGCTTGTACCTATATAATATTGTTCCGTCCACAGACCATATAACCACTAGTGGTTATATGGTCTGTGGTTCCGTCTTAGCGCCGTACCTTGTTATTTGTTTGTTTATGTTTTAACGACGAACATTGCAAATGAATACGTTAGACGAGTAGGTATATCCTAGTCGGCTTGTACCTATATAATATTGTTCCGTCCACAGACCATATAACCACTAGTGGTTATATGGTCTGTGGTTCCGTCTTAGCGCCGTACCTTGTTATTTGTTTGTTTATGTTTTAACGACGAACATTGCAAATGAATACGTTAGACGAGTAGGTATATCCTAGTCGGCTTGTACCTATATAATATTGTTCCGTCCACAGACCATATAACCACTAGTGGTTATATGGTCTGTGGTTCCGTCTTAGCGCCGTACCTTGTTATTTGTTTGTTTATGTTTTAACGACGAACATTGCAAATGAATACGTTAGACGAGTAGGTATATCCTATAGTCGGCTTGTACCTATATAATATTGTTCCGTCCACAGACCATATAACCACTAGTGGTTATATGGTCTGTGGTTCCGTCTTAGCGCCGTACCTTGTTATTTGTTTGTTTATGTTTTAACGACGAACATTGCAAATGAATACGTTAGACGAGTAGGTATATCCTAGTCGGCTTGTACCTATATAATATTGTTCCGTCCACAGACCATATAACCACTAGTGGTTATATGGTCTGTGGTTCCGTCTTAGCGCCGTACCTTGTTATTTGTTTGTTTATGTTTTAACGACGAACATTGCAAATGAATACGTTAGACGAGTAGGTATATCCTAGTCGGCTTGTACCTATATAATATTGTTCCGTCCACAGACCATATAACCACTAGTGGTTATATGGTCTGTGGTTCCGTCTTAGCGCCGTACCTTGTTATTTGTTTGTTTATGTTTTAACGAAGAACATTGCAAATGAATACGTTAGACGAGTAGGTATATCCTAGTCGGCTTGTACCTATATAATATTGTACCGTCCACAGACCATATAACCACTAGTGGTTATATGGTCTGTGGTTCCGTCTTAGCGCCGTACCTTGTTATTTGTTTGTTTATGTTTTAACGACGAACATTGCAAATGAATACGTTAGACGAGTAGGTATATCCTAGTCGGCTTGTACCTATATAATATTGTTCCGTCCACAGACCATATAACCACTAGTGGTTATATGGTCTGTGGTTCCGTCTTAGCGCCGTACCTTGTTATTTGTTTGTTTATGTTTTAACGACGAACATTGCAAATGAATACGTTAGACGAGTAGGTATATCCTAGTCGGCTTGTACCTATATAATATTGTTCCGTCCACAGACCATATAACCACTAGTGGTTATATGGTCTGTGGTTCCGTCTTAGCGCCGTACCTTGTTATTTGTTTGTTTATGTTTTAACGACGAACATTGCAAATGAATACGTTAGACGAGTAGGTATATCCTAGTCGGCTTGTACCTATATAATATTGTTCCGTCCACAGACCATATAACCACCAGTGGTTATATGGTCTGTGGTTCCGTCTTAGCGCCGTACCTTGTTATTTGTTTGTTTATGTTTTAACGACGAACATTGCAAATGAATACGTTAGACGAGTAGGTATATCCTAGTCGGCTTGTACCTATATAATATTGTTCCGTCCACAGACCATATAACCACTAGTGGTTATATGGTCTGTGGTTCCGTCTTAGCGCCGTACCTTGTTATTTGTTTGTTTATGTTTTAACGACGAACATTGCAAATGAATACGTTAGACGAGTAGGTATATCCTAGTCGGCTTGTACCTATATAATATTGTTCCGTCCACAGACCATATAACCACTAGTGGTTATATGGTCTGTGGTTCCGTCTTAGCGCCGTACCTTGTTATTTGTTTGTTTATGTTTTAACGACGAACATTGCAAATGAATACGTTAGACGAGTAGGTATATCCTAGTCGGCTTGTACCTATATAATATTGTTCCGTCCACAGACCATATAACCATTAGTGGTTATATGGTCTGTGGTTCCGTCTTAGCGCCGTACCTTGTTATTTGTTTGTTTATGTTTTAACGACGAACATTGCAAATGAATACGTTAGACGAGTAGGTATATCCTAGTCGGCTTGTACCTATATAATATTGTTCCGTCCACAGACCATATAACCACTAGTGGTTATATGGTCTGTGGTTCCGTCTTAGCGCCGTACCTTGTTATTTGTTTGTTTATGTTTTAACGACGAACATTGCAAATGAATACGTTAGACGAGTAGGTATATCCTAGTCGGCTTGTACCTATATAATATTGTTCCGTCCACAGACCATATAACCACTAGTGGTTATATGGTCTGTGGTTCCGTCTTAGCGCCGTACCTTGTTATTTGTTTGTTTATGTTTTAACGACGAACATTGCAAATGAATACGTTAGACGAGTAGGTATATCCTAGTCGGCTTGTACCTATATAATATTGTTCCGTCCACAGACCATATAACCACTAGTGGTTATATGGTCTGTGGTTCCGTCTTAGCGCCGTACCTTGTTATTTGTTTGTTTATGTTTTAACGACGAACATTGCAAATGAATACGTTAGACGAGTAGGTATATCCTATAGTCGGCTTGTACCTATATAATATTGTTCCGTCCACAGACCATATAACCACTAGTGGTTATATGGTCTGTGGTTCCGTCTTAGCGCCGTACCTTGTTATTTGTTTGTTTATGTTTTAACGACGAACATTGCAAATGAATACGTTAGACGAGTAGGTATATCCTAGTCGGCTTGTACCTATATAATATTGTTCCGTCCACAGACCATATAACCACTAGTGGTTATATGGTCTGTGGTTCCGTCTTAGCGCCGTACCTTGTTATTTGTTTGTTTATGTTTTAACGACGAACATTGCAAATGAATACGTTAGACGAGTAGGTATATCCTAGTCGGCTTGTACCTATATAATATTGTTCCGTCCACAGACCATATAACCATTAGTGGTTATATGGTCTGTGGTTCCGTCTTAGCGCCGTACCTTGTTATTTGTTTGTTTATGTTTTAACGACGAACATTGCAAATGAATACGTTAGACGAGTAGGTATATCCTAGTCGGCTTGTACCTATATAATATTGTTCCGTCCACAGACCATATAACCACTAGTGGTTATATGGTCTGTGGTTCCGTCTTAGCGCCGTACCTTGTTATTTGTTTGTTTATGTTTTAACGACGAACATTGCAAATGAATACGTTAGACGAGTAGGTATATCCTAGTCGGCTTGTACCTATATAATATTGTTCCGTCCACAGACCATATAACCACTAGTGGTTATATGGTCTGTGGTTCCGTCTTAGCGCCGTACCTTGTTATTTGTTTGTTTATGTTTTAACGACGAACATTGCAAATGAATACGTTAGACGAGTAGGTATATCCTAGTCGGCTTGTACCTATATAATATTGTTCCGTCCACAGACCATATAACCACTAGTGGTTATATGGTCTGTGGTTCCGTCTTAGCGCCGTACCTTGTTATTTGTTTGTTTATGTTTTAACGACGAACATTGCAAATGAATACGTTAGACGAGTAGGTATATCCTATAGTCGGCTTGTACCTATATAATATTGTTCCGTCCACAGACCATATAACCACTAGTGGTTATATGGTCTGTGGTTCCGTCTTAGCGCCGTACCGTGTTATTTGTTTGTTTATGTTTTAACGACGAACATTGCAAATGAATACGTTAGACGAGTAGGTATATCCTATTCGGCTTGTACCCTCAGACAAAATAAAAAAGTCAAGACAGAATGTTGTGAACAGAGAAGTGAGGCCGGGTGAAACTACGCCTCGGCGTGTCCATACATATTTACATACAAAACCTACAACGAAACTACACCTTGGCGCGTCAGTCGAACTATCGCGGCGCGTGGAAGCAACACGTAAAGTTTTAATTATCATTTAGTTTAAATTTATTAATTATTGATAAATTTTTAATAAGTTTAATTTAATTTCAATTACCATAACAGTATCGAGTCACGTAGTTTAGAAAACCGGCCTCACTTCTCTGTTCACAACATTCTGTCTTGACTTTTTTATTTTGTCTGAGCTTGTACCTATATAATATTGTTCCGTCTTAGCGCCGTACCTTGTTATTTGTTGTTTATGTTGTAACGACGATGAATGTTAAATATTATATTTGATAGCTACGTTCTCATGGAAGTGACGCATGTCTTATATGAGAATAAATGTATTAAAACCTACTAATATTATAAAAACGATTGTACTTGTATTGTATCTCTGTCATTCTGTATGTTTGTTACCTTGTCACACCTAAATGGCTAAACGGATCGTAATTAAATTCGGCAAGGAGATATATTATATCCCTGGGAAGGACATAGGATACTTTCCATCCTCATCATCCGTCACCACGTGGCTAAAACTGGCTTTTTTTTTTTGAGTGGGGGAAATGCTGTCCACTTCCCATCCGCCGCGAGGGTGACGGAAAGGGGTATGTGGGGCTCAGACCCACTAAAACCCCCCCGTGAGTAGTCCTCCACCATGGCGGGGCGAGACGGGGTCGCTCTGGCATTCACTATCTCGCCCCATGGCTAAAACTGCCTAAGCTAACTAACTAAGCGAGTTTTTAATTCTCCAATAAATATCACTTGCCGCTATATATTTTGGAACGCGGCGGTAGTCTTTAAAGTACATTATAATGAAAAGTTGACGTTCATAAGTGCGTCTTGGATGCCTAACTTGAATAAATGATTTTGACTTTGACTTGCTACCGTAGGTACGAGTACCATTACAGTACTGTCCACTATTGCTTCACGACATGATGCCTGAAAACAAAATCTATATCTATACTTCTATACTATATTACTATCCATACTTCTATACTCATATGATAAAGAGGAAAGATTTGTATGTATGTTTGTAACGAATTAGCTCAAAAACTACTGGACCGATTTCAATAATTCTTTCACTATTGGAAAGCTACATTCACCCTGTGTAACATAGGCTATATAAGTTTCATCATCATCATCATCCATCACCGTGCTGATGAAACCGCGGAGAGCAGCTAGTTAGTTTATAAAATGAGCAATGCTTTGTTTTACTGCACTATCAAAACCCAGGTGCAGCTATAAAATTGGTCCCGCCATCGTTTTGACTATAGTTTTATTGCATTTTTATTGTTGTACCGTGTAGTTGTTTTATTACATGTTTATTGTCAGGTTTTTACTGTCAAAAATATTAATAGTTTTGGGTAGGCTCTACTTAGTATTCAAAATTTTGCAACAGGTATATGTATATATGTTTTATGGGACCAACATCTCTTCCATGCTAGCTGCATTTTGTTGTTTGCTTCTTTTGTGGTAAGGTCCTTTGGTGATATTATCTGTCCGAGGTATGTATATTCTTCGGGGGGGGGGGGGGGTGGTTAAGGGGGGTTTAAGGGGGGGGTTTAAGGGGGGGGGGGTAAGGTACGTACCTTAAAGAAATTGTCAAAAACCCTGAAGTGCCACTTAATGCTAAGAAATAAATATTTGATTCGTGCATTTTACCTATCATGACATAATTATGGATGCCAAACATGGAGCGAAAAAAAATATATCGCTTCCCGGCAAAAAAAAGTGTCATAACACAAAAACAGCTATTTTGAGATTTTTTATTTATTAGGTTTTATGATTTTTGATTATTTTCTATCCTAATTATTTAAAAACTATAAGAGTTGCATTGCTAAAAATTTATTCATATATAGCTTATTTATGTGTTTTTCATGTAGTTTAATATTTTTCAGAAAATCATATATTTTTTTAAGTAACTTTTAAGAAACTCTACATTAGGCATGTATTATGACTCTTTTTTTGGCAAAATATATATAGTTTGGGGAATAATACACTTTTCAATCGAATTATCATCATTAGTTTTATTCAAAAAACAACAAAAATACAAAAATATTAAAATTAGGAACTTCACTGAGAAACTTACTTTTAAAATAAGAAAAAAATAACAAAACCGTACACATAAACTCCTTACCAAAATATTTTTTATCTACAATCACAATCAGCTTATTTGGTCAATATTAAAGCAGTACGAAACTTCTTGCTTAAATACCATTATTTCTAGTTTTATGTTATATTATAGTTGTAATGTAGTATATGCATATATACATAGTTGTATATGTTTTATATTATAGTTTTATTCGAATATGTATAAATTACTTATAACACCTTAATAATCACTTAAAAGAACTTTTTAAACGAGATATAATTGGTATCAAAGTACAAAACCTGTAAATAATCTTACCAAACAATCAACACTACTTTTACAAGAATATTTATTTAAGAGACTTGAAAAAAATTTCATAAAAATTTGGAATATGATTATTGTGTATAATAAATCCAGGTGATCCTTCATTTTATTCTCCTTAAGTTTCGGATTGGATCGATACGCGCGCTTGAGTGTGATTTGGTTAAGGTTTTTTTCGTGTTATAATTGTTTCGGAGAATTGATCATCTTTATAGGAGTTTTGAATAGTAGGATCTTTTTAGGGATTTGGTAGGATCGTTTTGCAATAATTTGAAAACCCTCAATTCAGATTTTTTTTATGATTTTGCGGTCATGTGGAGTCCAATATAGATAGACGCTTATTTGGTATATGTTTGGTATGATAGACGCTTCAACGAATATAAATCATTGAATGACATTTCTATAACAGTGTAGGGATTGCCTTTTTTCTTAGCGATGTATTAGAGATATTACGAGATGTATTAGATGATTTGGACAGATTGCGCTGCGGAAAATATTTAGATGTTGAAGGAGTCTGAGCAAACTTTTCTGGAATACAACCGGATTGCCCAGGTCTGTCAGGAGTGTCAGTATTGACGTAAGCTGTATGTTTCTTCTTTTCCAATAACAATTGAGAAGCCCGTCTGACACGCTTTCTGGCAGTCGGAGTTTTGTAATCAGGGTCTTTAACGCTGTCATCGCTGTATTCAAAATTATAATTTTCTTCTGACGTTTGACTTGCACCTAAAATAATAAAAAAACTGTATCTTTAGGAGCTAAAAGTAGCTATACGTTTAAATAATTATCAGCTTGAGTGAATTACCTTTACACGAAATTTGTAGAATATCGACGATGGTGCCTGCACATTCACATGAAGTTCTGTCTATAGTTTCGTTTTATGTACAATATAAACGATTAGAAGTAGACTTATTGTAACCTAATAAAAAATATATAGGTATGCATAACATAACGAGGGTGAATATAGCAACACAGTAACTATGTGGGTATAAACAATTTGAAAAACGAAATTAGTTAGAAAGGACACAAACCTGTCTCTGACACGTCATTATCTGAGGTTATAGTTTGAAAGGTATTCTGATTCGAAACCTCGTTTTGGTTAAGTTTATTGTTAGCTAATTGTATCAAAAACGCCGCCCGACTGTTATGATTCGTCTTGTCCTTGAAAAAACATAAACATACACCGTTACAACAATTTATTTTACAACACTAGTACCTAGGTACTTTATTAAAAATTAATATTTCGGCTAAAGCTATAAATAAAACAAATAAAGTATTTCATAAAACAGTCAACAACAAATAAAATGCCACGTGCTTTTATAAACGAGTTCGATTTCATGCAGAAAGAAAGACTCAATACAATATAAAACTCATAATAAGTATATTATTTTTCACCTAAATTGACATTAAATGTGTTATGTCATTATTAGATTCGTTTAAAGTGGACTTTAAATCATAAAAATAAAAATAAAGTGTCTTTACACAGGTTATGTCTATTTTGCGTAATATAGTGAATATTTTACGATGATTTTTGTTCTTAAAAACAGTCATAACACAATTTGCGACACTTTATTTGTAATAATTCTAAATATTCACATGAATACTTATCTTTAAAAAGTCACATTACACGTTAATACACTTTTCAGGAAACTTATCACACGTCCACTCTGTATCAACACACATGTGACACTTTTCATGCCAATGAAGTGAGCAAAATGGCTCAGTGAAAAAGAGTACTTTGTGCCATCTAGTGGTCGCTATACGCATCATAGTAACGTCGATTTTACAGCCGACCAAATGCAAGATTTGCTATTTATTGCTGTAGGAATGTCATAACGTACCTATTATGTGTTATGACACTTTTTTTGCCGGGAAGCGATATACACAAACTGAAAACCTGTCGACACAATAGGGAACGAAGTATGCTTAACGTCAAATTGTTAAATAAAATAAATCTGAAAACATTACGAAATCAAACAAAAAATAACGACGTAACATACCTACTGCATAAGGAAACTAAAATGGAGATGGGCAGGTCATACGATAAGGATTAAAGATAAATGGGCTAAGTTTGTAACTGAATGGTGTCCAAGACAAAACAAAACAAAAAAAGGAAGGCAGCGTCTTATGGATGGGAGGACGTTATTCGGAAAGTAGCTGGAGTTACTTGGAAGAGGATGACCCATAATCGGAAAGCGTGGCAAGCTTTAGGAGAGCCCTTTGTGAAATCGCAATTCAAGCTTAAGACACGCTCGTATCCTGATAATAGTTAAAAGCAGAATCTTTAAACATATAGTGTAACGAAACAGATCGATAATATTGTATGAAAAAAAATACTCAGGTTAGAAAAGGAACACCAAAGAGTAATAACGGAACAGAATTCCTAAATGTTACTCGCTCTCTGCAGAAAAAAATCCTAAATAAGTCCATAAAAATTAACTTTCACGAGCAAACTCTCAGAATTTTCAGCGATAACACTATATTTTTTTTAGTTAATACATAGCCAACATATAGTACTAAAGTAGTAACCAGCGGTTTTTTCAATTGTGTTAGTATATATCGAAATATATTAAGAAAACTTACAAAATTAATGAATTTTCGCATTACATCGTCGTAATATAACGAGCGATTTTCAACCTTACGTAAAGCATGATACATTATTTTAAATTTGGGGTAGGACCGCGCCTTAATACCGGTAAATAATCCATAATCTTTTAGTTTAATGTGTTGCTTCATAATTACTTAGTTGGTAGCCATAGGTAAGATTATTAAATAAAGGCTAATTATTATTATTAAATATGTTTTGTTGATTATAAGTGCACTTATATGTAAGTACTTAAGATTGTCTTGCAATATTGTAGCGTGTCTTGCCCTACTGATACCATTATTATGTTCTCTTTTGTAAGGCAACACACTGGAGCTAATATTTGTAGTACCTAAGTAAGAACATTGTAAAAACATCTATATAAAAAGAATGGCCCGAGTTTATTGCCGCTTCTTCTCGGTAGGCTCTATATATTTTGGAACGCGGCGGTAGTCTTTAAATTACATTATAATGAAAAATTTACGTTCATAAGTGCGTCTTTGATGCCTAAATTGAATAAATGAGTTTGACGTTGACTTTGACTTTGTATTTACTTCAAATTAGATATGTTTAAAATATAAATATATACATTGATTGTGAAATATACTGTATTAGGTAACAGTACATTAGTAAAAGTGGTAAGTAATTTATCTTTGGTAGGTAAATAATAGGAATATTGAACTAAATACGTGGGGGTTGCCTTCAAATACGTAGGCAGTACTTACGTGTTACTGTAAGTAACAGGAAAAGCAAGGGGAGTACCTATATCGATACCGGCATAACTCTTGGTATCCCGATTCTATTACATTAAATACTAGCTGACCCGCCAGTGGCTTCGCTCGCTTGGTCTTGGTGTAACGGTAGAACGTCTATGTTTACAATATGGATAACACATTTGGAAAATTGTGGTGAATTATGTTCTAATATCTGAAAGTAAATGACGTGACTCTTACAGGATACGAACCGGAAACTCCAGAATCCAGGTCACGTTCATGCCAAGTCAAGGCGTGTATAATACTTTTTCAAATATTGGAAGGAGTTTTAAACTAAGTAACTGTATCTACTTGTATGTATGAGTGGTGCAAGCGCCATTTTGTAATCTCGGGGTTGTGGGTTAGATCCCCGAGTTGGACAGTTATAGGTAATTTATGACAAAGAAATTCTCAATATCAGTCCGGAGCCTGCAACAGTGTTCCGCAAAAATATATATCCGGCGAAAATCGGGTGTAAACACCGCTGCTTAGCCCTTCGAGGATATATCGGTGTGACGATAATAGTTACATGTATTGCATTCATCATCATCATCATCACCTCAGCCGTAGGACGTCCACTGCTGAACATAGGGCTCCCCCATGATTTTCCAAAAGAACCGGTTGGAAGCGGCCTGCATCCAACGCAAATTGCATTATTTTCGTTAAATTATTTTTTTACCAAGTTTGAGTGATTTCCCCAGAAATATTTTTTCCGTTTAATAATTTTGGAACTTTCCTGCACACCTTATATGGGTAAATTTGCAAAAAAATATTCATGTGAAGGATCAAAAAAATTGTAGTTGAGAGATCCGGACTCTATTCTATCTATATACTAAATTTCATCGAAATATGTGCAGTAGTTATACGTGAGCATACAGACAGACAAGACAGACAGACATTTTCTTCAAAAATGTCATATTCTTATTCAGTAGGTAATCTTACGTCATCTGACCCACTTTATTTTAAATTTTGTTCTATTCCTTTATTTTAAGAAGTATAAATAAATAGATAGATATACACAATTATACCTAAGATATCTGAGAGCACAATAACACATAGAAACCCAACGGAGTTATTGTACAATACTATCTTGTGTATAGTAGGTACTTATAATAATCGATTATATTTTTGTTAATAGGCTGCGGGCCGCGTGCCGTCACGGTTTGGTAGCATCAACATATAAATTCAAATTTCAAATTTCAATTTATATATTTTCTCTTTAATGCATCAATATACATTGCGGCTCTATCTGCCAAACTGGATGTATAATACACCCGTATATAATACGTTAAGCACTCTATATCCAATAGTAAAACCAAAGTTCCTACACTAACAGGAGAGTATTATATAAATCCGAGGAACCATATGTGAGGGACACTTCATCCGGTACTTAGCAACGGCAGCAGGAAACACGGTTGAAGATTGCTGACAAGCAACTCAAAGTCAAAGTCAAAATCATTTATTCAATTTAGGCATCAAAGACGCACTTATGTACGTCAATTTTTCATTATAATGTACTTTAAAGACTACCGCCGCTTTCCAAAATATATAGAGCCTACCGAGAAGAAGCGGCAAGAAACTCGGGGCCATTCTTTTTATATAGATGTTTTTACAATGTTTTTACTTAGGTACTACAAATATTAGCTCCAGTGTGTTGCCTTACAATAGAGAACATAATAATGGTATCCAGTAGGGCAAGACACGCTATACTTTGACATTTTAGTACACAAGTAGATATATCCTGGAGTGATCAGTCCCAAGCTGTTTTATCCTCCAAGTAATCCGAAATTTTGTAATAAGCTTTTTGACAGAGTTTAGTTTTAATAGTAATTTTAAACTTATTAATAGGCAAATCTCGGATAACATTGGGAACTTTATTATAGAATCGTATACATTGTCCCATAAAAGTATGACTTATTCTGTGGAGACGCGTTACATGTACGGATAGCTTGTGCTTATTTCGCGTGATGATGGATTGAGCATCACTCCTTTTATCAAAATTGCTAATGTTTTTCTTTACATGACTACACACCGGTGTTCTCAAGGCAATACATAAATCATACTTACCGATAAAATGACCGTTTTAGTAATCAACTAATAAAACACGAAGATTAATTAGCATACACTTGGCTATGTTATCATTAATCAACGGCTTCGATAGCAACTAGACTCACGATGAATTCTTCGATTTCAGATCAATTATACCCGTATATACTGTATCAAATCAAATCAAATCAAATCATTTATTCGCTAGAATACAGTCATAAAGGTCTTAAATAATATAAATGTGGCAAATTGTACTCAATCTGCAAGCAGACGTGCGAATTCTTGAACTTAAAAAAATTTTAAGATTGTATATAATATTAAAGTAAATATCAAGTTAGAAAAAGAAATATGGTATTGTAATTAAAATAGATAAATGTCAAAATAAAGAAATAAATAGCATTAAAATCAAATTATTAACAAATCATTACAATTTTGAGTCTCTAAACTCCTTAACACTATAAAAACTCTTGTCCAGCAAATAACTAGTTAATTTTCGTCTAAAGTTATTGCCATTTAATATTTTAATGTCATAATGTGTATAAAGAACATCCTTATTATTAAGTGGTCAAGTTATAAACAGTATTATAGAAAACTAGTAGCTGACCGCGAGCTCGTGCGTGGAATAAGGTGAACTACCGATATAAGTTGAACTCTATCCAAATAAAAGTTCCTTTTGTTAATCCTAGATATACTAGTAACTTTTCTTAGTATACTATTCCGTCTTAATACATTGAGCTGTTTTAGGGTGGAGTAACAAACATACACGCCCACTCACTCACTTTCACCATTAACAGTGTTTAGTTTCTTGCCGCTTCTTCTCGGTAGGCTCTATATATTTTGGAACGCGGCGGTAGTCTTTAAAGTACATTATAATGAAAAATTGACGTTCATAAGTGCGTCATTGATGCCTAAATTGAATAAATTATTTTGACTTTGACTTTTGACTTTTTTAGACAAAATATCATATGCCATTTTTTAGGCTACAGCCCTCATCAACAAGATCGGTTCGACTGCTACCAGTTAAAAGGTAGAAAATTATATTATTTACATCAATGAGTGGATATCATTTAATTTGCTATCTCTACAACTGAGCGCCAGCGTCCGGTCTATACCTTTAAGCGTGAACAAATCTCTTTATTATGTTAATGACCCGATGCCATTGTTTTAGACAAAACGGAAATTATAGAAAAACCATTAGAACTTATCTACAGGTGAATAAATTTACGACTAAATATTTTCCTAGTGTGAGTTATGCATACTTAAATAAAATTCCAAAAATACAGGGATAATTTTATATATCATTAGTCATTAAAAAAATCACTTTCTACGGAACAAACTAAGGATACAACACAACACTCACACAAATTTGTTACATTCTAATTTACTCGATAAAATCACGATTATTTTCTATCACATCACTACATAACCCCAGTGAACATCAATAATAGAACAGAAATTAGCACTTTGCTGTCTCGCTTTTTTATCAAATTAACTACTAACATCATTGAAATCTAACATTTTTGGTATTATTATTTTATATTATTAGCATTAATTATATTATTAGCTTACACAAATTAAAAAATACAACATAATCATCTTTTACCAACAATGAAACACAATTTTCATGTATCATTAGGGCATTCTTAATCAATCCAATGCTAATTACGAAATTAATTGGTTACTCAATAGCTATTGTCTTCCGATCCGACCATAGACAAACAAACCGAAAATGGCGCGAATCGTTCCAACATGGCGGACAATTACTTCAAGATCGCCGACGGAATACGGCCACGATTGTATGCAAAGTAATACTGTGGGTCTGCATTTGTTGATTGGTTTGAACTGTGGTTCTCAAACATACATATATACCTACATGGAAATGTTTAATTGGTTTTATGTACTATGTTGAAGTATTATGTTTATATATTTGCTTTAAATGTCCCTATATTTATCGAATTAATAAAATAAAACACTAGATTGAGCAAAACTAGTATCGTGGCTTACCGTAACTAGAAGCTATGTATTGAGAGTACGAATCGTTTCTGTCAATTTCTTACAACTTTTATAAAGGATGTTTCAGAGGTTTGGTTTTTAAACTGATCATATTTTTCTACAGACTGTCCATTTGACAGTTGACCTTCTATTAGTGCGTTCGAATAGCCCCAAGTTAGCGAAAATAACGCTAAAAATGCTCCCAAGGGCGTTCGAATTGAGAATCTGTGGATGAAAATGCCGTTATGGCTCTTTTTGTTCAAACTTCATAAACACACAACACACACACTTAGTTATTTTATTTGAGTTATATTCACTTCGTTTTCCTTGCAGAAACAGATGAATCCATAGTGAAACGTGAGGCACAACCTGTTAAGGGCTCGAATAATGATGCTCACAAGCCAAACCGTAGCAGCTCGAGTAACAGAAGCGTAAACCTAAGTAAGATTGGTTTTAAAATATCTTACTTATGATATCAATTTCGATTGGTTAACGGATGGGTGTAGTTACCTATATATTTTTTATAGCCTGCACAGACTCCACGGTCCGTGCCATTATTTAGGTTTTTTGCAAATTTATCAAATCTAAATACAATTAAAAAAAGAGACAACAATATATACTTAATAAGAGGACATAGGATTTTTATGTTAAATGACTTAATTAAGGGATATATCATTTCTAAGTTTGCATCAGCATTCAGAGCAGACCGATCTCCGCAGACAGCACGCGTTCACGAGTTGACGCATGTGGCAGCTATCGCCTTCTTCAACCATATTTGAGGGAAGATGGCAACCCGCCACACGATGCCACTGCTTGCCGACACCTTTTCGTGAGCGTGTCTGCTCTGTATACTCATACTTACTCTTTGTCAAATACAGCTTAACTTAAATAATTACTAATATTAACATATTCGCTTAGGTACCCGTATCACACTGAAGCAGGGCCTCAATTACTACTCCGTTTCGATCCCCGATAGCCATTTTGAGTTCTTATTCAAATAGGGTATAGGCATAGAAATAAATAGGCAAGCCTACCTAGACATGTTTGTTAATAAATTATATTTGATACAAAATATTTCTCATCAAGTTATCTGATAGGTGAAGGTCGATCTTCACCTAATTCTTCGATTGTGACTTTTTGATTTTATGTTGATTCTTTGACCCTTTTGTATTTGATATCAGATTCATGAGGAATAGTATAGGCTATTTTGAATCCTGAACGCAACTAGCATATTATACATTTACCGTAAAAAAATAACAACTTGAGATCACAAAAGTTTGATATCCGCTGAACCATTAGTGCAACATAGCATACGAATAGCATTATTATCGATTACTAATCGTATTCTAGAAATTATTTTTACGATGGGATATCGATTTTTAATAGCGACAAATTGAACGTTTAGTTTTTATGCCGCCATTTAGCAAGAACTAGGCAAATAATGGTTGGTCTGGAGGAAGTCTTATATTAATGAGACAATTGTAAAAACGATTACGTTTATATTTCTTTGTGTGCGAGTGCGCATGATTGTTATTTCTTCACGATTAAACGGCTTTATCGATATGCATTAAAATTGATTTGGAGATAGCTAACCGGGTTGGCTTTAGAATCGTGACCCCTGAATTTGGTGAAACAAAAACTGTGGGTGGGTTGAAGGGGTTTGTATAAAGCGTATTTACAACATTTCAGCTGCCGGAGACACGCCAAAATAGTCTAAATAGTTTTTTAAAGTTTCAATAAAACACCGTAATTTTGATAGTGACAGGTGACATAAATGACATAAATGCGTAAAACGAAACGTTTCTAGGTAACTTTTAGCCTTTTTTGACATGTACGTTGTATGTAAGTTCTTGAAACGGAACGCAAACATCGAAGATAGCGTAATGTCACTGTCGGAATACTCGCGTCATGCCGTTACTTCCGAGTGTACGTGAATGTTTTCTCCTGTTTTTCTGTTTTTCAATTTTAATTATCAGACCCATACTAGTAGGAATGTGTGCACAATAGTATATTAGTACCTAATGAATTGGCAATGTCACTTGTCTGTGACAAACCTATAGGTTAGGTTAGGTTTGAACTGTGACCCACCAGGCGCGAGCCGAGCGAGCGTAGCGAGCGTGCTGCGGCAGCGGCCGGCGAGCGCTTCATCAAACTACTTTTGTTCCAAATTTGTGCACAATAGTATATCAGTAGCTATCTAATGAATTGGCAAAGTCCCTTGTCTGTGACATACCTATAGGTTAGTTATAGTTAGTTAGAATAGGTCGAAGTCAGTGACAGAACTGACTCATAGCACCCCGATTTCAAGCAGTCTTGTCGGATTGCAGAGCCGACGCGGGGGTGGTAGTAGATCGAAATGCAGTACTTAACCTCAAAATACTTAAACAAACATAACTCGAAAACTAATGGTCTCCGGCGGGTGGGGTTTGCGGGGGGGCACTACCCGAACCCTCCCCAACCTCCCCCTCCCCCCGAATTCAGGCGCCGCGATTCTAAATGTTTACCCATTTAACCCGATAAAGATCGCAGTACGACGCTGAATGAAAAACAGTGAAACAGGTAGGAATACAGTGCGTAATCGAGACTTTCATTTAAAAATTAATAATAAAGATGTAAGAGCAGATTTGGAGGTAGCGGCCGAGTTTGAGAATTTCTTCACTAATATACCTTCTTTAACAACCAAAACTCTAACGTTCATAAGTGCGTCATTGATGCCTAAATTGAATAAATGATTTTGACTTTGACTTTGACTTTGAATGCAGGTCACTTCCTACCGGTCCATTCGGAAATCTATGGCGGAGGCACAAATTTAGCAGTGAATGCCCTACGACAGGTGATGATGATGATCTATAGACTAGGGATATCTACCTCACTCGGTCAGTGATATGTTAGGGTACAGTTGAAGGTCACCTTCACCTATACCCTAACTAACTACTAATAGTCGCTGTTCTTGGTTAACAGCGACTATTTCTTAAAGGATTGCTGCCGCAACACACTGTTAGGTGGTAGGTCTAAAATTGCAATGTTTGGTATCGCTAAGCAAGCGTTAGTGCATTAAAAATTAGATATACGAATTATGAAGGGTTGTGACATCAATACGAAAGTTTATGTGAAAAAATCTTCTTTCGGTTGAATATTGCTTGTCAAGGTGTTCAATAGATGTCGCTCCGTCCCCGTACGACGGTAAAAATCAAATAGAGAGTTAAAATTCGATGATCGGACCTCGTGCCGCGGTAGCCTAGTTGATCATGGCGTCTGACACGGAGTGTTTGAAGACGCTGCTTCCAATCCCGTCCGAGGATGTGAATTTTTCTCTCTAAAATTGAAACGTTTGTTATCGCTAGCAAACACTGTTAGGCGCTTCACGATAAATTTTAATTTTGGCCAAGCGGGTGTTTATATATAGTGCCCTTCCTCCATGCAATGACTTCCTCGCTTTTTCTACCGACTTCTAAAAAAAGGAGAAAGTACTCAATTCGATTTTTTTAACGTTTGTTAGCTCATAACTTTCGACTGGGTGAACCGATTCTCAAAATTCTTTTTTGTTTAAAAGCTAGTGCTTCTCGTGTGGTCTCATTTAAATTTCATCGAATTCGGTCTAGTAGGTTTTGAGATACACTCCAATAACTGAATAGAATGGAAGTCGGTATGAAATTTTTCAAATTGTACTTGTTTATAAGCTGATTCGTACGTTTGTACATTTGCCATTCATCGAGCCATTTAGGTCAATATTTATAGATGCATCAAGTGAGATATCTTTTCACGTAGTCTCTAAGTCATATATAGGTCTGGTCTTAATTAGTTAATTTTTTAAGATTTATGTTTCCACGAATTTTGAAATGTAGTAAACGTAAAAAAATTAAACAAAATCAATGACAGCCAGTGTAATGCTGCCATCCTAAATTCAATGTTATGTTTAGTTTAGCAAGCTGAGCACGTCCAACGCCCTGATTCTGATGCATGGACACTTTAGTCAAATATTATGTTGCATTAAATGGAATTGTTTGTTAATTTTCCTGTTATTGCAATCACGCTAGTAATAATAACTAGGTAATAGTTCTGCGAACAGTCCTCGCAAGCACAGTATTATCAGCGACAATATTTCGCAATCTGCAGGCAGACGGTATACCAATTGCAGAATATTACCAAAGTCGCCCAGTTTTTAAACTTCATAACCTATTGTTTCGGCAACCACATGATTCGAGCTAAATACGAAATGGGTCCCCGTGATTCTTTGAGATATTTATTTAAATAAATCAACATATTAACTTTGCCTTCCTTATATGTATTTGAAAATATAATGTATGTTCGTAAAAATTTACATAAAAATATAAGTTAACATCTATATAAAAAGAATGGCCCCGAGTTTCTTGCCGCTTCTTCTCGGTAGGCTCTACATATATTGGAACGCGGCGGTAGAGTCGTTAAAGTACATTATAATGAAAAATTGACGTTCATAAGTGCGTCTTTGATGCCTATATTGAATAAATGATTTTGACTTTGACATTGACCAATTATTATTATATTCGATATTCCTCTTTAAAGTCAAGTACCTAATTTGTTTACCAAATTTTATCGAAATACCGTAGCGCCTCCCTCCTTTATAGGAAAAGTCAACCTACATCAAAAAATCGCAGACGACCAAAAATTATATTGAATAGTAGAACATGCATACTGTGTTTCGTCAATCTTGACGAAACTTGGTTGCACAATACGACCTGTACAATCAGTAAGGAACAACATACAACCTAACAAACATACGGACAGATGAAAGTCAATTTAGCCGGTTAGAGCAGAGACGCTTCGCTCGCTTTGCTCCCTCGGTCTATATTTATGTTGATACGTAGATAAGAATAGCTACCTACCCATCCCGTCATTATAATTTCTAACGATGACTCATTTCATTGGAATCGTTAAACGCCAATAAAATAGCCCAGGTGTCATTTGCAGCGGTTAACAGCCATAAAGTTTGGTATAGCTTCCGAATCAGTCGCTGGTTGAATTATAATTAGATTAATACTATTTTTATGTTTCCGATTATTACGTCGAATGAATGAAGTCATTTTAACCGTCTCTTCGAAGGAAAGCTATGGTATATATAAGGATATTATAGTACCTATAAGGAGAAGTACACAGCATTAACGTAAGGGCCTTGCTAGTGAAGAAGACTTGTATGATCTGTGGAGGTGAGAGCACGCAGTAGAGTCCGTTTCACGAAAGAAGTCTCGCGGAAAATTAGTGGAACTAAATAAATATGTACTAAATGTTTCATTGATGTACGACAACTAGCGCCACGTCTATGGGACTTCTTTTGTGAAACGGACTCTACGAGCATCTAAGCCGAGCTCCTGCTGGTGTGAAAGAGAGAGGGAAGTATTGCAGCATAGAGTACGGTAAGTTTATCGAATAGACTAATTGAAATTATGAAATATAAAGACAGCTTCTTCAGTCAACACTTCTAATCTACTTAGTTTTAAATTTGCACATGGTAGGATTTGCATGGTGACAGCTTCTGGTGTCCGCCTGGCTAGCTACCCTCAAGTTTGAAAACTGTCGCTAAGCACCTAACAATCCTTGCTTTCCGATTAAATTCAGAGTCGAATTGGATGCTGTTATCGTCATTCCCAATCATCGAAAGCGCGACAACGTAGACCCATGTGACGTCGTGGATTACGTCACCAAGGACGTCAAACATCTTGTAAGAGGCGTATAACGAATCACTGCGCTGCTAAACATGGCGTGAGCAACGTGAGCGTGGTTTCAACCTATTCCGAATTGCTGACAGCCTAGATCTCATCTATCAAAAGCGGGAAATTGAATCGGAATGAAGAACAGTATCGCCAAAATCGATGTTAACTTCAATCGAAAAGTTTTATGGCAGCTGTCCTTGAGAGCCAGTTGCTATTCTAGGTCTAGTGTGTACCACCTTCGACCGCATCATCACTGACCATCAAGTGAGTAGTGGTCAAACACTAGTATATATCTGAGTTGCTAATCAACGTTGAACTGTAGGGCTATTATACATCTCAGTTGCTAATCAACGTTGAACTGTAGGGCAATTATACATCTCAGTTGCTAATCAACGTTGAACTGTAGGGCTATTATACATGTCAGTTGCTAATCAACGTTGAACTGTAGGGCAATTATACATCTCAGTTGCTAATCAACGTTGAACTGTAGGGCAATTATACATCTCAGTTGCTAATCAACGTTGAACTGTAGGGCTATTATACATCTCAGTTGCTAATCAACGTTGAACTGTAGGGCAATTATACATCTCAGTTGCTAATCAACGTTGAACTGTAGGGCAATTATACATCTCAGTTGCTAATCAACGTTGAACTGTAGGGCAATTATACATCTCAGTTGCTAATCAACGTTGAACTGTAGGGCAATTATACATCTCAGTTGCTAATCAACGTTGAACTGTAGGGCAATTATACATCTCAGTTGCTAATCAACGTTGAACTGTAGGGCAATTATACATCTCAGTTGCTAATCAACGTTGAACTGTAGGGCTATTATACATGTCAGTTGCTAATCAACGTTGAACTGTAGGGCTATTATACATGTCAGTTGCTAATCAACGTTGAACTGTAGGGCAATTATACATCTCAGTTGCTAATCAACGTTGAACTGTAGGGCAATTATACATCTCAGTTGCTAATCAACGTTGAACTGTAGGGCAATTATACATCTCAGTTGCTAATCAACGTTGAACTGTAGGGCTATTATACATGTCAGTTGCTAATCAACGTTGAACTGTAGGGCTATTATACATGTCAGTTGCTAATCAACGTTGAACTGAGGGCTATTATACATGTCAGTTGCTAATCAACGTTGAACTGTAGGGCAATTATACATCTCAGTTGCTAATCAACGTTGAACTGTAGGGCTATTATACATGTCAGTTGCTAATCAACGTTGAACTGTAGGGCTATTATACATCTCAGTTGCTAATCAACGTTGAACTGTAGGGCTATTATACATCTCAGTTGCTAATCAACGTTGAACTGTAGGGCTATTATACATGTCAGTTGCTAATCAACGTTGAACTGTAGGGCTATTATACATGTCAGTTGCTAATCAACGTTGAACTGTAGGGCAATTATACATGTCAGTTGCTAATCAACGTTGAACTGTAGGGCTATTATACATGTCAGTTGCTAATCAACGTTGAACTGTAGGGCTATTATACATGTCAGTTGCTAATCAACGTTGAACTGTAGGGCAATTATACATCTCAGTTGCTAATCAACGTTGAACTGTAGGGCAATTATACATCTCAGTTGCTAATCAACGTTGAACTGTAGGGCAATTATACATCTCAGTTGCTAATCAACGTTGAACTGTAGGGCTATTATACATCTCAGTTGCTAATCAACGTTGAACTGTGACAGTTGAACTGTAGGGCTATTATACATCTCAGTTGCTAATCAATGTTGAACTGTAGGGCTATTATACATCTCAGTTGCTAATCAACGTTGAACTGTGACAGTTGAACTGTAGGGCTATTATACATCTCAGTTGCTAATCAACGTTGAACTGTGATAGTTGAACTGTAGGGCTATTATACATGTCAGTTGCTAATCAACGTTGAACTGTAGGGCTATTATACATGTCAGTTGCTAATCAACGTTGAACTGTAGGGCAATTATACATGTCAGTTGATAATCAACGTTGAACTGTAGGGCTATTATACATGTCAGTTGCTAATCAACGTTGAACTGTAGGGCTATTATACATGTCAGTTGCTAATCAACGTTGAACTGTAGGGCAATTATACATCTCAGTTGCTAATCAACGTTGAACTGTAGGGCAATTATACATCTCAGTTGCTAATCAACGTTGAACTGTAGGGCAATTATACATCTCAGTTGCTAATCAACGTTGAACTGTAGGGCTATTATACATCTCAGTTGCTAATCAACGTTGAACTGTGACAGTTGAACTGTAGGGCTATTATACATCTCAGTTGCGAATCAATGTTGCACTGTAGGGCTATTATACATCTCAGTTGCTAATCAACGTTGAACTGTGACAGTTGAACTGTAGGGCTATTATACATCTCAGTTGCTAATCAACGTTGAACTGTGATAGTTGAACTGTAGGGCTATTATACATGTCAGTTGCTAATCAACGTTGAACTGTAGGGCTATTATACATCTCAGTTGCTAATCAACGTTGAACTGTAGGGCTATTATACATCTCAGTTGCTAATCAACGTTGAACTGTGACAGTTGAACTGTAGGGCTATTATACATCTCAGTTGCTAATCAATGTTGAACTGTAGGGCTATTATACATGTCAGTTGCTAATCAACGTTGAACTGTAGGGCTATTATACATGTCAGTTGCTAATCAACGTTGAACTGTAGGGCTATTATACATCTCAGTTGCTAATCAACGTTGAACTGTGACAGTTGAACTGTAGGGCTATTATACATCTCAGTTGCTAATCAATGTTGAACTGTAGGGCTATTATACATGTCAGTTGCTAATCAACGTTGAACTGTAGGGCTATTATACATCTCAGTTGCTAATCAACGTTGAACTGTGACAGTTGAACTGTAGGGCTATTATACATCTCAGTTGCTAATCAATGTTGAACTGTGACAGTTGAACTGTAGGGCTATTATACATCTCAGTTGCTAATCAATGTTGAACTGTAGGGCTATTATACATGTCAGTTGCTAATCAACGTTGAACTGTAGGGCTATTATAGATGTCAGCTGCTAATCAACGTTGAACTGTAGGGCAATAATACATCTCAGTTGCTAATCAACGTTGAACTGTAACAGTTGAACTGTAGGGCTATTATACATGTCAGCTACTTATCAACGTTGAACTGTAACAGTTGAACTGTAGGGCTATTATACATGTCAGCTGCTAATCAACGTTGAACTGTAGGGCTATTATACATCTCAGTTGCTAATCAATGTTGAACTGTAGGGCTATTATACATCTCAGTTGCTAATCAATGTTGAACTGTAGGGCTATTATACATGTCAGTTGCTAATCAACGTTGAACTGTAGGGCTATTATACATGTCAGCTGCTAATCAACGTTGAACTGTAGGGCAATTATACATCTCAGTTGCTAATCAACGTTGAACTGTAACAGTTGAACTGTAGGGCTATTATACATGTCAGCTGCTAATCAACGTTGAACTGTAGGGCAATTATACATCTCAGTTGCTAATCAACGTTGAACTGTAACAGTTGAACTGTAGGGCAATTATACATCTCAGTTGCTAATCAACGTTGAACTGTAGGGCTATTATACATGTCAGCTGCTAATCAACGTTGAACTGTAGGGCAATTATACATCTCAGTTGCTAATCAACGTTGAACTGTAACAGTTGAACTGTAGGGCTATTATACATGTCAGTTGCTAATCAACGTTGAACTGTAGGGCTATTATACATGTCAGTTGCTAATCAACGTTGAACTGTAGGGCTATTATACATGTCAGTTACTAATCAACGTTGAACTGTAGGGCAATTATACATCTCAGTTGCTAATCAACGTTGAACTGTAGGGCTATTATACATGTCAGTTGCTAATCAACGTTGAACTGTAGGGCTATTATACATGTCAGTTGCTAATCAACGTTGAACTGTAGGGCTATTATACATCTCAGTTGCTAATCAACGTTGAACTGTAGGGCTATTATACATCTCAGTTGCTAATCAACGTTGAACTGTAGGGCTATTATACATGTCAGTTACTAATCAACGTTGAACTGTAGGGCTATTATACATCTCAGTTGCTAATCAACGTTGAACTGTAGGGCTATTATACATGTCAGTTGCTAATCAACGTTGAACTGTAGGGCTATTATACATGTCAGTTACTAATCAACGTTGAACTGTAGGGCTATTATACATCTCAGTTGCTAATCAACGTTGAACTGTAGGGCTATTATACATGTCAGTTGCTAATCAACGTTGAACTGTAGGGCTATTATACATGTCAGTTACTAATCAACGTTGAACTGTAGGGCTATTATACATGTCAGTTGCTAATCAACGTTGAACTGTAGGGCTATTATATATGTCAGTTGCTAATCAACGTTGAACTGTAGGGCTATTATACATCTCAGTTGCTAATCAACGTTGAACTGTAGGGCTATTATACATGTCAGTTGCTAATCAACGTTGAACTGTAGGGCTATTATACATGTCAGTTGCTAATCAACTTTGAACTGTAGGGCTATTATACATGTCAGTTGCTAATCAACGTTGAACTGTAGGGCTATTATACATCTCAGTTGCTAATCAACGTTGAACTGTAGGGCTATTATACATGTCAGTTGCTAATCAACGTTGAACTGTAGGGCTATTATACATCTCAGTTGCTAATCAACGTTGAACTGTAACAGTTGAACTGTAGAGCTATTATACAGGATGAAAACTTTCAGTGGGGCAGTAGGGGGAAGTACTCTATCCGTTGCAGCTACTCGAAAATGGTCTTAGGAGACTATCCATTCTTTTTGTGGAATTTTGATCACAGATTAAAAAAAAAACAGCAAGCCAATAGCCATTTTACACAAAAACATTTTTTGATGCCAATCGATCCTGTTTCTAATACTGATCAAAAACTTCTATGGACCAACCATCGTTGGAGTACTCAAACAGTCACAAATTGCAAAAAAAACTTTGCCCGTACATTTTGTATGAAAATTATGTATTTTTATTATTCACTTAATATGCTTCTCGCAAGTCTAAATGTTCTAAATTGGAGGTAATTTTTCTCTTATCAATAGCTGTCCAACTATGCACTTAATGTAAAATTCACAACACACATTTTCTGATGCAACAAACTGTCAAGATTGTTTTTTAATTTAGTAATAACGAGTTCGAAATTCGAATTGTTTTTAAACTTATCTTTTTATTCAGTCAACAAAAAGATCTCAACCGTCACTAAAAAGCTTTTGCGTAAAATTTTCATACAAAATGTACGGGAAAAGTTTTTTGCAATTCGTGACTTTTTGAGTACTCCAACGATTTCACCCTGTCAAGTTTCCACCCTGTATATCTCAGTTGCTAATCAATGTTGAACTGTAGGGCTATTATATAACTCAGTTGCAAATCAACGTTGAACTGTAGGGCTATTATATATCTCAGTTGCTAATCAATGTTGAACTGTAACAGTTGAACCGTAGGGCTATTATATAACTCAGTTGCTAATCAACGTTGACTTATTAGATTTTAATCAACTTTTGGCAGCAACTAAGATACATAATATAATAGCCGGTCTGATCTAAATTAAATTAGGTAAGTAGAGATAATGTGTAGCCCAGAGGACATGTTTTACTGTTCACCCTGATTAAACACACGGTTCCCGAAAAAATGATATGCCCAGATCTCTGTAGATAGGTCTGCTTAAATCCTACGAAAACTTCTCCATTACAGTTGTGTAATGGAAAAATCCAGTGTACTTTTATTGCAGACTAAGTCCGTATTTGAGTATACATATTAAAATAAAATATAATTACAAATGATTATTAGTCAATCAATTGAAATCCAACCAATGATTTTTACAGTGACCCAAGAAGTAGACTATACAGCCTATATAGAAAACTTTTTTATGTTTATACATTGTATTGCTGAATACCAAACCAGTAAGTTTTTTTTTTTTATATCACGACAGTTAAAGCTATGTATTTTTGCCTATAAATTTGCCTTTGTCCATGAATGAGTGCAGTGCAGTTTCAAAGTAAAATTACAGGAAGTAGAAGTTATCTAATACAGTAAGAAGAAAACAGAAAAAAACAATATTCAATCCGGAAGTATCAATTTAAAAGTGTGAACACAATCCAATGATTGCTTACAAATCTTACAATGACACAATAGGCTGTATTGTTGACCTTCTCATTTGCCTAGTCACGTGACTAGAAAAAAACTATAGACAATACGCGGCAAAATTTCCAAACGAGATAATTTAAACTTGAAAACCCAGGAACAAAAAAAAAACAATAAACAGAGTTTTTTAATAGCGTCAAACAATTCATGAAAAGGATTATAAACTGATATTATCGGACCAAAAAACAAAGAAACTATTAAATAGTTAAGTGGAAAGTGACAAACAATATGTAAATATCATTATTTAGCTGTTTTGCCGCGTCATCGAACCAATTTGTTGTTGGCATCGCCGCCATGTTCTGATAGTGATTGTTTTGGACAGAGAAAACTATAGAGATGATATTGATGCAATTGCAACGAGACGTTTCGTAGCAGTCGAACAGTTTGTGAACGAGCTAGTCCGGGGAAGTTCTGCCACCATATTTCTACCGCAATGCTGTTATATTCACATTACTACGTTCTGGTTTGAAGGGTATGGGGCGCTGGTGAAATTACAAGCACATTCGACTTAACTGAACATTGTAGGATAATGGATGCAGTGCAGTTCGTGCACTTTTTTTTCGTCCAAATATATCGAAATGCATCTGTCACTTGCATAGATTACCACCTAACACCGAGAGGGCCTCGTGGTTGTATCCGATTGTATCGTCACCTAATGATATAAAAAAGAGATAAAGTGCGAGTGTGAACTTATTATGCGTCCGCGCATACCGTCGGTCCTGATGATCGTACGGTACACGCGTGCGTACGGTCGGTCGAGCACTGTAACCACTTGTGAGTTTTCGTACAAATGACGCGACCGACGTACGCACTGACAGTCGGTCGAGCACTGAAAGCGGCCTTATAGTTATCGATTGAAATCGTAGGAATGATGCCGGATGGATGGAGGTAGAATTTAATAATAGTACCTATGCGAACAAACTGTAATGTTAGGCATGTTGCATGTTACAATTATAACTCTAATATACTAGTTCTGAACTAAGGCTCTAAAGGAATTAAATACCTACAATCAAACCTTCATGGTCATAAGCTCTTTTAAAAAATATGTCTACTTAGCGTCTCTATATCTTTTTTCTTCGATCTGCATTTTGAAATTGGAACGCCTTGGGTCATAGACAATAATGATGGTATCGTTAACCGTTTAGCATACGACACGGCAAGTTTGGCAACGGAACACTTACAGCCTGCCTATTAAGAATTCAATTGTTTCTTATGTATCAATAAATACTTCACGCTTTATCAATAAAGGGGTAGGCAGACTGCTTGGCATTTGGTGATGCGGAAACATAATTTGGTTTTAAATTAATTTATTTGGACCTTGTTAGTATGTCTTCCTTGCTTACTTTTCGTACTCAATACCCAGTTAAAGTTAAGGTGTTTTATACCAACATACTGCAATGTCATCCAATGTTGGACAACAGTGTTTCAAAATGTGCATTATAAGTATAAGTCGGTGTTCAGGTCTCTACATCAACTTATAGTTACCTCCCAATTGGCTCACTGATATATTAGGGGTAAAAGTATGTATTAGCCATTTTATACTGTTTTTTTTTCAATAACCGAACCGACTCCAACACCAAAAAGTGTGAAATAATTTGTTGAAATCGGTACCATGATAGTTTAGAAGTAGGTGCCTATTATCACAATATTGTACGCATGGTACCGACTTCGTCAAGTTATTTCACACTTTTTAGTGTTTAAGTTGGTTCCATTTATGGTAAAAAAAAAAATTTCAACATTTTTAGTGACCCCTACTTACGGGATCGATTGTCAATAATATCATCAATATAAATCAACACTTCAGTTTATTGAGTATAACTCAAAAACTGCTTGACTTAATTTGATAAAATTTGAATGGGAAGTATACTCTACCAAACAAAAAAATATTCTTGAGTATCGGTCCACAAATAGGGAAGAAATCGGCTAACATACACATAAAAAAATACATACACACAAACATATACTCCTCCTTTTTTGAAGTCGGGATGACAAATTGTTTTGTAGTAAAAATATAGTTATGTAATCAAAGTAGCTCAAAGTCGCAGAACGAGCTATGGAGAGGGCTATGCTCAGGGTTGATAAAATGAGGAGATCCGTAGAAGAACGAAAGTCAGCGACATAGCCCAGAAGATAAGCCAGTTAAAGTGGCAGTGGGGAGCGCACATACATCGCAGAACAGATGGCCGATGGGGCCGGAAGGTTCTGAAATGGAGACCACGGACCGGAAAGCGCAGCGTAGTTCGTCCACCGACACGGTGAACAGACGACCTGATAAAGGTCGCAGGACGACGTTGAATGCAGGCCGCTTCCAACCGGTCCTTTTGAAAAATTATGGGGGAGGCATATGTTCAGCAGTGGACGTCCTACGGCTGAGATGACGATGATTATGATGTTAATTATTGACAGCAGAAGGTTCTGCTGTCAATAATTAACGCTACAAATAACGAATTATCAAAGATGAAAGTATGTAGGTACCCTCGTATATACTCAATACATTTCTGCCATCTCATCGGAACATTTTTTCTGGTCCCTGGGAAGAATGTTTTACGTGCTACAAATCACGGGAAAAATGAGGGATGGCTTCTAATTGCAGGTTTTGTAGTGTTAAGGCGCGGTCCAACCCCAATTTTAAAATAATTTACAATGCTTTACGTAAGGTTGAACATCGCTTGTTAGATTGGACGATGTAATGCGAAAATGCGTTAATTTTGTACGTTTTCTTTATATTTTTCGATATATACTAACAGAATCGAAAAAACTGCTGGTTATAACTTTAGTACTATACGTTAGCTATGTATTATCTAAAAAAAAATATAGTGTTATCGCTGAAAATTCTGAGAGTTTGGACGTGAAAGTTTATTTTTGTGGACATATTCAGGATTTTTTCTGCAGAAAAAGAGTTATATTTATGAATTCTATTCGGTTATTACTCTTTTTCTATTCATTTTCTAACCTTAGTATTTATTTCATAATATATCATCGATCTGTTTCGTTACACTAGGTGTTTAAAAATTCTACTTTTTACTATTATCAGGGTAGGAGCGCGTCTTAAAACTGGTTGTTGAGCAGTTTGAGGTCTTGCATTATCATGAAGCAATCATTGTGACGACTGGTTGACAGGTCGGGGATGTTTTATTGCTAGTTTCATCATCATTGTTAACCTAAAAACTAAACTAAACCGGCGAACAAAAATTTAACACTAAATTACGTAGTAACTTATTTAATCTGTGACTAAAGTCCAGATACATGTAGTACCTACAGTGACATTTCAAGAAATAGGATTATTCTACTCGTATTTAGTCCTGGGTATATTTACGTGAGTTTAGCGAGCACCAAGTTACGTGACGACTAAACTGTCTAAAATATGCCCACAATAGAAGAGAAATGTCTGGTTTTGGTGCTGTCATTCGGGAGTGTTGTTCTAATTTGGAATTCAGACTAAACAGCCGAAGAACATCCAAAATTTAGAGTTATTGTTTAGTTTAGAGAATGCTACCAATAATTTTTGTCGAAGTTATTACAGTAGGTACCTAAGTTAATTTTTATGTGTATGTAGGTAATAGATAAGACTGTTTGTCTTATAATTATTGAAATATTGTGTTGTCTGTCATCAGGTGTATGTACTCAATGTGGTTCCTAATTTTACTGTCACGAATGAAACTATCTGAACCCTCGGGAAGAGACTAGCCTCCCACAACACAGGGAATCCTAGTGTGGGAGCTAGTGCTCATAACTTAGCTTAGGATTTAGGATTAATTATTAGTTGTGGCGTTTGACCTGGTGTCAACTATTGCATTGTTCGCTTTCGATTATCGTAAAGAATCCACTTTTCATCACACGTCATAATTCGGTCTAAAATCCCTTCATTTATGTATCGGTTTAACAAGGTAAGGTAAGCTTCAACACCCGCTCCTCTCTGCATATCAGTCAAAACATGAAGTATCAATTTTCAAGTTTTTTTTTAATTTTACCGAATTGGTTCAAATAGGTGGTCTATAATGCATTGTGGTTATACTAACATCAAACTATGCCGCGAATTCCATTGTTATTTAATACGGATCGGCTTCCACCATCTCCTTCAATTCATCGTTATTTACCTTAGTGGCTGGACTTCCTCGTGGTTCATTCTTCAAGTCGAAGTTTCCACTACAGAAACGGGTTAAACCGGTGCGCTCGTTAGCTGTATCCTCTGAAATCTTTCGAGCAGTCTCTGTTGCGTCGGCACTACTTAGTATTCCAAAATTACTCTGATTTTCACTGTTTCCATCTTTACGCTAAAGCGCGCTCGTGTCCTGATAATAGTAAAAAGCAGAACCTTTAAACATCTGTTGTAATGAAAAAAATACTTAGGTTAGAAAAGGAACAGGCAAAGAGTAATAGCCGAACAGAATTCAGAAATATTACTCGCTCTCTGCAGAAAAAAAATCCTAAATAGGTAATAAAACAAAACTTTCGCGTCCAAACTCCAGATTTTTTTTTAGGTAATACATAGCCAACGTATAGTTCTAAATTAGTAACCAGCCGTGCGATTCTGTAATGATTCGTCGATGCGCTCGTCGACGAGCTGACCGATGTCAAATACTTTGAGATATCGCCCTTGTACACAAGGTTGTTTTTCCAACGTTTTTTGTCATCTCGTCATTTGTTTCACGGATGTTGTCAAAGATGCAACTATGTTTGCTCTTAGAGAATCGCACGGCAGCAGGTTATTCAATTGTGTTAATATACAGGGTGTTTGGTAGAGGGACCGACATACCAAATGAGCGTGTTCGGGGGCCCACTTGGAGAATACAAGTTGGCCAAAAAAAATCCCAGACCCCCCAATTTTTTTTAACTTTTTTTTGTGAATTTTCCCTTTTTCTCCGAAATCGTACCTATTTAGGTACCACCATAACATTTGTAAAATCTGTTTTAGACAGGATGTTTTTAGTTGAATTTGGTCTCTATACACCTTCAGGCCAAGCAAAGCAAAATTGGATACCTGGATTTTGAATTGGATTGGCCTGAAGGTCGGTCCCTCTACCACACACCCTATATATCGAAAAATATATAGAAACGTACTAAATTAATGCATTTCGGCATCGTCCAATCTAACAAGCGTTTAGCAACCTTACGTAAAGTATCGTAAATTATTTGGAAATTGGGGTTGGACCGCGTCTTAAAAACTGATCGTAAAAACAAATGAAACTCAAACAATCAAATGCATTCCTTTTATTATTTAGAATGTTACAGTTTTTGTGTGAAAAAGTTTCACTCTGAAATCTGAGACTATGAAGGTTTAATTTTAGTGGCTAGTGCGATAAATCGGCAATTCATACTGTCACTCTCGACAATTCACACCTTCTTCGTGATCGTTAAGCTTTTAGTTTAGACAATTTAAAGGTTCACATGATTTGGTATATTGGTATATTTGATATTTCTCAGTTGCAATCAAATGTTGATTGAAATCTTGAAAAATGGCAGCTCTATGTCAGTTTTGACAACTCCCGTAAGCAGAAATGTTAACAAGTTGATGACTGCAGCTAACACAAGTACAATTTGAAAAAAATAATACTGACTTCCATTGTATTCTGTTATTGGAGTGTAACTCAAAAACTACTGAACCGAATTTGATGAAATGGGAACGGGAAGCACCAGCTTTCAAACAAAAAATATGTTTATTAATCGGTTCACCCAATCGAAAGTTATGAGGTAAAACATAAAAAATACATCGATTTGAGTACCTCCTCCTTTTTGGAAGTCGGTATAAAAGTGATATAAAGGCACTGATGTAATCGGCCTCCGAACCTCCCACATATCGACTGAAACGCAGTAGCAAGCTATGTTACTTCCCGTCGGTGTTATGTGGGGAGGTACTTCCCCGGTCGTGCCGGCCCATTCGGCTGTAGGGTTACAGCGTGGCACTTCCACCGAAAAACTCGTACTCGCGTATAAACACGGCAAACAAAACAAATGTGGATGTACATCCACATTTGTTGTTGAACGATATATGCTATCTATAGGTACTATTACTATATAATATTATAAAGAGGAAAGATTTCTATGTAAGTATGTTTGTAATGAATTGGCTCAAAAAGTACTGGGCCGATTTCAAAAAACCTTTCATCATTGGAAAGCTACATTCACCCTGAATAACATAGGCTATATAAGATTCATCATCATCATCATCATCCATCACCGCGCGGGTGAAACTGCGGAGAGCAGCTAGTCCGTCATAGAATGACGGCTAAGCACCTCAGCAAATACGTTCGTGTAAGCGCGAAAGTTAGGACATTGACTTTGCGTCAGTTCTAACATAATTAATCTACCTCTTTTTAATCCATTGAGACGTATGTGGCAATTCACCACATACAGACTATCCATCCAGAGATAATATCGATTCACAAACCACATAGGTGAGCTGGCACACATGCTTTTCAGACGATTCAGTACACGTTACCGCTAAAACCTATGTCGTTAAAATGTGCAGCATTATTTTATATCTCAGTTACTTAGGTACTCGTTGTTATTAAGATTTAAATGGCGTGTAAATTATTTCATAGCTATAATATATTTATACCATTCCTACTCTAAAAAGCTTATTTTATTCACTGAAAACAGTGAATTAAAAGGCCTTTTAACCACTGTTTTGGTGTTTGAATTTAGAACACACCAATATATTCGATCTCCATCTCAGTGCTTATACATCTTCCTTACGCAAATAATAGTCGACATACAAACTCTTTGTACAAGTAACTCTTCGAGATTTGATTGGTCGATATTTGAAACAAGGAGTTTAGCATTAGAATAAAAACTGTATTGTGTTCTTTGCTGCGATTATAGAAAATAAAATAAAATAATAATAAATAAATTACTCTTATGTTTAGTAATTGTTCTTATTTTAATGTGCTTTTCAATTAATTTAACCTTCCTTTTTTCTTCATTAAATGTCTATTTTCGCTTAAATTATTTATTTTTTTCGTAGTCAAGGTATAAAATATGGTCTGCAACTCTTGAATAAAACGGATTTATATCGAGAGCCATGAATCACTCGCATCGCTCAGGAATAACTCGCTACGCTCGTGATTCAATCATCACGAATTCTAACGACTGAATTATTCCCTGCGGTCGTGATTCAGTCGTTATAATCCTTCACTTACTCGTGATTCTTGTATGGCCCTCGCATTAAATCCGTCCTTTATTCACTAGTTGCATAATATACACTCGAGAGCAATGAATCCGGGTCACTTAAAGAATCCTAAAAATCTCGGAATCTAAAAATGCTAGGTTAATGCAATAAATTGTATTTAATAGACAATGTAATACTCCTTAAATGAAGGTATTAAAACTTCTTAGTTATTGTAAAGTTATATCATAAAGAAATCAAATTTGAAAAAGGGCCACTTTCGAAGATGGAACTACGAAATTACAGCATTTGGTTTTGCTTTTGTTTGTAATCTGTCATTTATGTGGGTACATAAACCATGTTGATAGTGCTCTATATTCATTATTCAAGCTGAAATTATGTCGCTTACGCCTGAAGAATGCACCAGAATACTTACAATGCTGGAAACCGGCCGGAGTCAGCGCGATACAGCCAGGACTGTCGGTGTGTCGCTGTCAACAGTACAAAGAGTTCTCCGACGTTACGAAGAAACTGGTTCTAACCTACGCAGACCAGGAACGGGCAGAACCAGGTGTACCACAGCACGAGAAGACCGATACTTGGTGAACACCATGCTTCGAAATCGCTTTCTCACAGGAACTGAACTCACAAATCAGTTTCGACGCCTCGGAGGAAGTAACCCAAGTGCATGGACAGTAAGACGTCGGCTTGCTGAATCTAACTTAAAACCCCTTAGACCTGCAAACGGCCCTAAACTGGAGCGTGGGCATCGTATTTCAAGACTAAGATATGCCCAGAGCCACGTAAATTGGAGTATTGAAGATTGGTCAAAAGTTATGTTCTCCGACGAATCAAAATTTATGCTCTACAAGCACGATGGAAGACACAGAGTGTATCGAAGACCAGGGGAAAGATTCAAGCAAGCATGCATCGAAGAAAAAGTAGCCTACGGTGGTGGGTCTGTACTTGTGTAGGCCGGAATTTCTTCTGAAAGTCGCACAGAGCTGGTGAACATAGAAAACGGCTCTTTAACTAGCGAAAGATATGTGAAAGAAATCCTCAATGATCACGTTGGTCCATTTATGGTCAATTTAGGTGAGGATGCTATATTTATGCATGACAATGCCCGACCTCATACAGGTAGGATTGTGAATGACTACCTTCAAGAGATGAACATTACTCGAATTGAGTGGCCAGCGCGCAGCCCGGATATCAACCCGATCGAGCATGCTTGGGACGAGCTAGGCAGATGCGTAAAACAACGAAACCCTCCCCCAATCACGCTTCGTGAGCTCAAAATTGCTCTCACAGAGGAATGGGAGAATATTCCCCAAAATCGTATAAGGAACTTGGTGTACAGCATGCCAAACCGCGTAAACGCAGTAATGGAAGCACGAGGAGGCAATACGAAGTATTAAAATTCAAGAAAATCGTAATAAAGTTCAAAAATTTCATGTTTCCTATTTTTGTTTTAAGGAGAGATCAGCAGTTTTTTTCTTTATGTAATTTTGTGTTAATAAAATGTATGGTGACTCATATTTTTTTACTTTCATTTAAGGAGTATTACATTGTCTATTAAATACAATTTATTGCATTAACCTATCATTTTTAGTTTCCGAGATTTTTAACATTCTTTAAGTGACCCGGATTCATTGCTCTCGAGTGTACTATTATAATTGTCACTAAGTATTTTTTTGTAATTAATTCGTAATGTAAAAGGTTTGTTATAATAATCTCGTTATTACCTGTCCGTAACAAACATATTATTGTTGTAATAAAAGCTGCTGATGTTCGTGATGTCATGGATAAGGGTTCCGGCTGAAAATCAGTGACTAGGATCTAAGTTAGATCTTAGTTAAATGCTGAGTTGGGACCTGTATTCGTGACAGCACGCAGTATTGTATAAATACCAGTAATGAAATGTATGTACCTACCTGTTATGTATACTTCTTTGTTTCATTTTTTTTTAACATTAACCTCATGTCAATTCTAATTTTGTATTTTGTTTTTATGTTATGGTTTTATATAATATTGTGTGTGTGTCCGAATAAATATATTTCATTTTTTCACGTAACCTAGAGATTTGGTCAATTATGTAGCACGCTTACCTAGAAGATACCTCTTCATTCCTGACATGGCAATACTCAAATTGTACCTCTCGGCAGGCAAGAGACTCAGGCAAGCTGCAGTGCCGGATCTTATGTGCCCCCTATCCAAGTGAACTAATAAGAAATATTTTTTTAATACGTATCGTAGATAGAATATGTATGTGTTTACCATGCTAGCTACGGATGATTTCACATGTGTCCTCAGATTCGGATATATTTTTACGAGCGGCCTGAGATCCACGAACTTCGGTATCATCTAACATCAACACAACCAACATTGTGTCACACTTTACCGTGGGTGGGAATCAAACACACGACCCCCTTGCGTCGTAGGCAGGGTTACTACCAACAAGGCCAACGGGCTCCCCAGAGTAGGTATATATATACCTATACTAGCTGACCCGCCAGCGGCTTCGCTCGGGTCGCCTCGCGGGATACAGTAATTACAGATTTGAATTAGGGGTCGAATTTCACAAAATCCCGTCTTATTGAGTACATAGGTCCAAAAAACAACCCCCATGCAAAATTTTAAACTTTTAGCACTCGCAGTAAGTTTCATGCAAATTATCAACCCCAAAAAACCCTAAGGGGTTGAATTTCATAAAATCCCGTCTTAGTGAGCACCTACGTCCTAAAAAGAACCCGCATGCAAAATTTGAAACTCCTAGCACTGGTAGTGTCTGAGATTTCGTGATGAGTGAGTGACCTTTCGCTTTTATATATATATATATATATATAATATTATGGAGGACGAAAAAGATATGTAGCTATAGCAGAAATAGATTAATTAATTATTATTAGAAACCACCACTTTTTTATTTATTACACTAACTAACGGTCGGTCGGTCAGTCAAGGGAATGGACAAACCTCTCCATCCATCATCAAAAAATACTTTAAATTAATTGTCACTTGTTTCATTCTCCAATTCACTCACGCCGTAAGCGCTATTAATGCGCTAGAAAGTATCCTGAAATTGTGTGAGCGGGCAAATGGTAGACGAATGTGTAGTCGTATTTCAGGACTTACAGAGCTATTGCTCTTGCATAAAGTCATAATGAGCATCGTGGGCTATGGAAAATTGTGTTAGGCTATATAATGAAAAATTAGACATTTGTCTTATGACCCAGAGGTCAGATTTGCTTGTTTTGGTTACCTAACGGTCCGATTTCATTAGCACGCTAACAGCGCTGTGTGCGACGAAATCGCGCTTCTTTTTATTCGACCAGCGGAGATAGATGTCAGCACCGTAAGCGATTAAAGTGAATTACGGACCGCAGCTAAAGTAAAACGTGGGTCATTTGACTTTTTAAATACTAACTAGGAAGTTAAGTATGTAACAATCTGAAAGAAGCACATATTTTCGCTTGAACCTACTCATCAATCTTTACTTACAAGCTCTACTTAATCTCTACTACTCTACTTGACCTATAGATTAGTAGGTACTGTGACTATCTGAACTTTGTAGTCAAATAGTTAAGGCGCGCTCGTATTCTGATTATAGTGTGCCACGCTGATACATGGAGTAAGGCCCTACTATTTGTTTTGCTTGGCATTCGCACAGTCCTATATAATATATATATATCCTATATCACATCCATACGAAGTAATTTACTTCAAGTAAATCGAAACCGAGACAATAGTTCAAAACAGAAGAAGGAGTTCTCTATTGGCAGTGTTGCCAGGCTACAAGTAAAGAGGTGTACAGACGCCTGTTGCCATACTTATAAACTAAGGCGTGCACAGACGCCATAATAGTAAAAAGCAGAATTTTTAAACACCTAGCGTAATGAAACAAATCGATAATATATTATTAAAAAAATACAAAGGTTAGCAAAGGAATAGAAAAAGAGTTATAACCGAATAGAATTCATAAATATAACTCTCTTTTAGCAGAAAAAAATCCTGAATAGGTCCACAAAAATAAACTTTTTTTTTTTTTTTTTTTTTTTTTTTTTTAATGGGACAACATCCACGCAAACGTCTTCAGGTCCCAAACTAGGCAGAGCCTGTACTATGGTAACCTGATGACTGATATACATACTTAAATACATATACACACCCAGACACAGATCAAACAGACATGTTCATGCACACAAATGTTTGACCTGTCCGGGGATCGAACCCGGGACCAGCGGCTCAGAAGGCAGGGGCGCTACCAACTGCGCCAACCGGCCTGTCACTTTACACTTTCACGTCCAAACTCTCAGAATTTAGGTAATACTTAGGCAACGTATAGTAATAAAGTAATAACCAGCAGTTTTTTCAATTGTGTTAGTATATATCGAAAAATATAAAGAAAACGTACAAAATTAACGCATTTTCGCTTTACATCGTCCAATATAACAAGCGATTTTCAACCTTACGTGAAGCATCGTAAATTATTTTAAAATTGGGGTTGGACCGCGTCTTAACTTTAAATTATTATATTTCACAAGAGAAAAAATAATTAGTACATTGGAAGCCCTTTTTTTATTTAGGGACTGTAAGTCATGTAACGACTATGTCAGCCCCGTAGTTTATACGAAAAAAATATGTACTTACATATAATTTACACTCTATCGTGTGGACTGATAGAGCATCCCAACTGCATCAGATGTTGGCGCAGCTAAGATGCACTGAATTAGACCCACATCAAGACGGTCAGCGTCAGGGACCTTAAATAGGTAATCTCTTAAAGAAGCATTCTGGCCTCAGTCCATCAGAAGCTGGGACACATCTTCGTACACACCACATGTGTCACAATTAGGGCTCCTAGCTTTTTTCATTACATACTTGCATCCATTTAGTGGCATCTGTCCAGAATGCAACCTGTGAGCTATCACTAGGTAAGTATAAGTTTTCTGCTTAGCTTCACATGGGTGCACCATGGTATATGAAGAGGCTCATTTTGTAGAGTTCTATAGGTACCATATGCATTTATATTGGAAGCCTTGAAATGGGTAGAAAAGGGTGAAAAAGCTTAAAGAAAAGGACGGCTTGTGCGTAAAAACTATTTAAAACTTAATTCTATCACTATCAAACAAAGGCAAAATTGAAGTATGTTTTTATTTTCATTAGCACTAAACGTAGATAAAGAGGCATGATGTAAGTGGACTATGATTGTTGCTTACTTAGCCTAATATTAAACCACTGTGAAAACGGTAGAGCTTCTAAGTTCTAGTAGAGCTAATGATATCAAGTAGAGCTTTTAGACTTGTAGCGTCATCTAGCGTCGAGTAGCAGAAGCTAATCTATTTATAAACTTAACCTTGTCTATGGCATTTGGCACAAGTACTTGAGTGAAGTTCAGTTTTGACAGTTGTAATGTAACAGTGGTCATCCGATTTTTTATGCCTCCTTGCATTTTGATACCAAAATATTAGATATTCGTAAAGTGGTATTACGTGAACAAGATGAAAATAAGAGCCCACGCACTCCGAGGAAGGTGGAATGCTGCCCGCTAGCATCGGTAAGTCATCTTAGACGCCAAATTGACCATCATAGTGGCCTGTATTTTTAACTGATTAAAAAATACTGTAGTCAATTGCCTGTTAACCTTTTAACTAAAAGCGGGAGACGCGTAATTTGACGCTACTCCGTGTATAATTTTATTACTATTCGTTCTCCGCATACATTAACGTGATGTGTCTCCTTGCCGCCTGTTTTGGGCAATCTGCATTTACAACAACACCTAACCGTTAATCATACTTTATCTGTAATTGTTTTTGTTATCAACATTATAACAAAATTTATGTTTAAACCATTGATTGGCTCTAAACCGGTAGATAAATACATTAACTTCTGTGTACATAGTTATATTATCTCCAAAATATTTTAATCAGAATCAAGGCGATAGTATTAAATTTTTTGCGCCTTTTGTTAACACTGTCTCACTGGCCGGTTGTTTGTTGTGATAAAAAAACAATAGGTAAGTTTTTAATTTATTTACTTTTTGTGGTCTATGATTTTTATAGGTTTTGCATTCTTATAAGTATAGAAGTTAGTTGAATTTGGACATACTTTAAATACCTGTCTTCAAGAACATAATGACTATTAATGATTAATATTATTTTAAAACTGCTAGGTCAACATCTTGTTTTTTTTTTTTTTATCGGTAAATATGCTTTGACTTTTCAATAATTCTAATACTTATAGAGTTGACCTGTCTAGCCCATAGCCCCATATCAGTCATTAGATTTTGCATTGCAGTCTTTGATATTTTGTACTGATGAATTAGTTCATTTTATATGAAATTAATGCAAATCTTTAATATAAATTATAAAGGTAATGATTATTTTGTTTGTTTACCTACAGTTTTATTTTTATATTAATTATTTTATTGATCTGTTACTTTATTGATAAATAACATTCCTGTAACAAAACTGTTTTTATAGAACTAGCTGTGCCCTGTGACTGGTGTCTTCCACATTTAATTACAAACATATGCAATATGTATAATATTATGAATATGGTTAACATCTTGACTACAATATTTCCTCAGCCTCCTCAAACCCCATGAGTTATTTTATCTTGTCAATTTGAATCAGATGCAGCTGAAAGTTATATTCATTTTATTCATAACTAACTAGCTGCATTCCACGGCTTCATCTGTTTGGTGATCGATGATGAAGGTTATACTATTTCCTTCCTCGGGATACAATCTATCATCTTGGCAAATTTCATTACATTCAGTTCAGCCGTTTAGGTGTGATACGAGTAAGGTAACAGACGGAGTTACAGTTGTTTTTATATTATTAGATTTATTAGTAACTGGCTGCTCTCCGTGGTTTCACCCGCGCGATGATGGATGATCATGATGATGAATCTTATATAGCCTATGTTACTCAGGGTGAATGTAGCTTTCCAATGGTGGAAGAATTTTTGAAATCGGTCCAGTACTTTTTGAGCCAATTTGTTACAAACATACATACAAACCTTTCCTCTTAAATATTAATTAGTATGATTTATTATTATAATAGTTTAATAGTATGGATTGTTACATATCAACAAATTATTACAAGCACATAACATTACCTATGATAAATACTTACATAATTCTAAAAGTAAAATGTACTATTAGTTATATTATAAGATCACAAAAATAAAATGGACATTAGTACAAAATTTAAAAAGTGATTTATATACAATCAGGTTATAAATAATCAGGTTTTTATTTCATTGATAATAATAATACAAATAAATCCATGAAAAAAAATGGTAAAAAATTTAAATAAATCAAATTCAATACATTTTTCGAAAATAGAAATTCTTTATTAGCACACTACAGAAAAACATGAGATATAAAACAACAAAAACATGTAGTACAAAAGGCGGTCTTATCGCCTAACCCTTGCGTACAATGCGGTCACATTAACTCGACGCTTCGCTGGGATGCGGGTCCCCGCCCGCTTTTCCCCGCATTCCCTTTTCTCGCCCGGCAAGTGTCAGTATGGTCAGCATCTTTGTTACCGATACACGCGTCGATAATTTGGCTAATTTTCTTGCTAAATTTGGCTTGTTTTCTGTTTTTGTTATATTGTTTTTGTTTTGATTATTGTTTTGTTAAGGTTTTTGTTACTGTTGATTGTTGAATATTAACTGTTGAACTGTGTTCAAACCAGAATAACATGGGGAAAGTTATACACAGTGAAGGGAGAAATCTCGTGTTAAAAGTGCTACAGTTCTTCGAGAATGAGAAGAAAAATAAACGTTTTTCCATACCGGTGGATCAGGTTGAAAAACGTACCTGTGCCGCAACAGCAATATCAAAAAGTACTCTTACTCAGATAAAAAATGTACAAATAACTTATGTAGTACTTTTGTAGTTGTATATTTATATTATTATTATTATATATTATATAATACCTTTTAAAATAAATAAATATTTTTTATTCATTTAACAAACTTAATTTTCAATCAAATTTTACTCGATCTTAATAAAGGCCACTTGGCCGGTTTTATTTTGCACACCGTACTTGAGCGCCACAATGACGTCACATGGTCAAGCGTCTAGTTAATGTGACCGCGTTGTACCAATGACGTGAATCGACGTGCGTTTCATTCATAAATCTTTTGTTTAAATTATCACGGTATAGGAAGGGTTAAAGCGATTTCTTCCAGACAACCTTTGGTTAGAAATAATATTATTTTCAGACAGTGGTGGATAGTATCAGCGTAAGTTTAATTTATAAAAAGTAAATTTAATATATATACACGATAGCAAGAGGAAATTTAATTTTTTAGCGTAGCATAATATCATGTATCACATGCATGGCAAAAATTACATTAGTAATTTTTTATTTACTTAGCATACCTAAGCCTTCAAGAAAACTGCAGGTTCATCCTAAGAATCTTTCAAACATACATATTAAAAACGAGTTATGTTTTAGGTCCTCTGGCAGTCAGGTAAAAAGAAGTGACATCTAGTCCTCATAATGCTCAAAGTCAAATAATCATGATCCTAAATCTAGGATATCATGAAGTGCTAAATGGGCTACAATCAGTATAATATTGGTCTTTCATCTCCGAGAAAGGACTATAGACCATAAGCCAGCACGGATACATAGAACAGCTTCGTGGATAGGCATGTACCCAGCCATAATCCGATTTTTTAAGGCAATAGGCCTCTAACAGACAGCCAGTTGCAGAAAGCTCTTCATTAGCAGTCCATTAGTTAATCCAGCTTTAGTGCTAATGAAACCAATACTATAATGGAGTTGCACAAAAGACACAGTTGACATCTTAATGATCCCTTAGCTAAAGTCGGCTTTAAACAATGTTGCCAATAATATTTTAAAAGGTATGAACAACGAACAGATACAACCTTCTTGGGAGTGAATATTAGCGTTTTGATTTAGCTATTTTAACAAATTTGTAGTAACTTTTTTTAAAATATCGATGCAGTAAAATACTACATATGTTGCAGTAACAAAACGCAAACTAGGTACATTCTTGGCTTGTCATTATCAAGCGGGTGTCAAATAAAGAATGTTTTTTGTTTTTGTATGTGGATTCGTTGACTGGACTAGAGTTTTGTTTGTGGTGACAAACTTGTAATATGGGAAAAACTTTAAAAAGTCTGTTATTAATCCCGGATCTGTCAATTTAAAGGCACTAATGGGCTCAAATGTTTTGTGCAACTCAAAATACACGATAAAGGATAAGTAGACGTTTCTTTAGATAAATTAAAAGGAACTTTAAAGTTTGACAGAATTTTCGTTTGTGGAACGATTTAATGTCGGATTAAGATTTAATGACGTCTTTAAAAGTTAAAGATCGTTTCTGCAACTAGCTGTAAAACTAACAAATGCATGGTACTGACCACAAGCGGGACAAACAACTTAATGTGCCATCTGTAGCTTGCTGTAAGCCATCTGTTATAAATGGCACTAATTTCATTAATTATTTATTAATTTAATTTATTCATACCATAAACTTAAGTTAGTACAGGTTCCATTTTTTTAGTATTACATTATTAATTTAGCTATCTAGGTACTTTTAGAGCAGTAGAACTCTTTGTGAATGAGTTCACAAAGAGTACAGAAATAGTTATTTGGTCAACAAGAGAGCAAAGTCGTTTTTTTTTGCTGCGAGTGCTGATTTTGAATCCTGAGTGTGGCGAGGGATTCAAAGGCACGAAATGCAAAAACTTTGCTCTCGTGTAACACACATAACTTTTCACTTCAGCAGCGAGAACACTTTAGGATATAAAATAATAAACAGGAATAGATTGAAATAACTATTTATTGTGAATCAAAATAATTAACGTTGTAGCAGGAGGTACCATTTCAATAAATTACATTAAAAGACATGATTATCTATTTTGCAAAATTTCTTTAGTTAGGTAGTACGAAATGCCGAACGTGTTTGTCTTTGAGGTCGAATTCTAAATCGGAAGTTCGAAAGGGCTGGTCTTTGTCTCTCTCTCTTTCTAATGGCGGGAAAGACATAGTGTTAATGTTTCGAATTGTATGATTAACCCAAGACTGAATAAGATATTCGCGGCTATCTGAAAAAAATAATTAAATCGTTACTTTGTCTCACTCTGTGAGCATAATCGCATTTTGCTCTCTGAGTTCAGGCAGCAAAACCTACATGTTTGAGCTACTGCAGTGAAAATAACTGATTTTGTACTCTTCCTGTGTAAACAGCGTTAGGCTGTTTGTCCACCGCCACCGTCTCCGGGACGTCCCGAGAGATTATTTCTGGCCGAGATCACGTTGACGTGACGGCGCTCGTTTGTCCACCGCCACCGTCTCCGGGACGTCCCGAGAGGTTATTTCTGGCCGAGATCACGTTGACGTGACGGCGCTCGTTTGTCCACCGCCACCGTCTCCGGGACGTCCCGAGAGATTATTTCTGGCCGAGATCACGTTGACGTGACGGCGCTCGTTTATCCACCGCCACCGGGACGGTCTCACGTTTAAACGTGTTTAGTATTGCCGCCACTTCGTCACTATCTCGGGCCGAGTTCTAGCGGTAGCGCCGAACTAGCGATGTTTCGGCGGACGGGATGACGGCGCTCGGGTGACGGGCGTGCGGTGGACACACGGCGTGCGGTGGTAAACGTATTAGTGCGTCCGAATAGACCCCTTGTGAGCGTTTTTAGCTAAAATAACGCTAAAAACGCTCACAAGGGGCGTTCTAATTGGGAATCTGTGGGTGATAATGTCGCTCATGTCTCTTTTTGTTCAGCGTTCTTTTTTGCCACCAACAAGGGCACTTTTTGACCCACGTCCGGAGCATGGTTGCTTGTGATCGTTTTTTGACAGCTATGTATATGACAGCATAATCATGCGATTTTAGGTCTTATGCTCAGTTGAGCGTCCGAATAGGGTGTGGGCAAAAGTGGCAAAAATAAAGTTTTTGAGCTTTACGAACGCTTTAACAAAAGAGCCAACAATGACAACGCCACCAATGCCTTAAAAGCTAAACGAACGCACCTTTAGTATCGCTAAATCGGCGCCTTCATCTCCTTGTCGGTGACGTCCCGGTGACGGTGGCGGTGGACAAACGGCCTAACGGGTAGACTAGATGACAGCTATCTTCTTAAAGGCCTATTCAAACCTGGGCGTTATTCGCTACCGCGAGCGATAGAGAAATCCGAAAAGATATGCGTTAATTTCACTGTTCACACCAAAGCGGATATCTCTACCGCGCGCGGTAGAGATATTCGTTGGCAACGGTTAGCGGGGCGGCGGAACTAGTTTCGCCAAACAAGAGAAAATACCGTCTCACTAGGCGGTACAAATTTCGCTGCAGTTATGGAACTTCATACTATTTACCCATCGAGTTCCGCGTGGTATTTTTCGCTACGCGGTAGCGAATGTATACTTAATTAAAATTATAAAAAGATCTAAAACAATTAATCAAAGACATGAGTTACTGTTTTGGAAAAAAGACTTGGTTAATGATTTAATAAAAATAATTTTGCCTCATGTTGAATATGTCGACAAATTTACTCGTAGTATAATTCTTATTGAAATAATTAAATTTTTAATAATTAACACAACTTAAAAAGAATTACCGACATTCTGCCATTCGTTCTCAAGTTATAGCATGACCAGGAGAAATAGGGGTTCATTTTTCATTTTCATCATTCATATATATAAAAATGAACCCAAAAATATATATATACCCATATATATAAAAATGAACCCAAAAATAATTAAGTATATTAATATTGTATATCAATACTAATAATTAAATGAAAAATATATACTCGCACCCATAGATAATATGTTCATAATAATCGTAATCTATCTATATATATATATATATCTATGTCATTACCTAGTCTTTGCTATTGAAAATTAAATTTTTTTTTTATTGAGGACCCCTCTTTGTTTTCAACCTAACGACTTCCTGAAGGATGCGTTTCTCAAGACGATACGTATATTTTTTTATGTACACGCATAACTATTTACAGAGTAAGTACTCCAATATTGATATTTTTTTCTTTGTTTGATATAGTATATTTTCGAGGTGGTCACATTTAAATTTCATCAAATTTAGTCTAGCGGTTTTTTAGTTACACTGAAAAGTGTATCGCCTATCTCGATGATATCCTAATTGACTATGAATGACAATCGATCCCGTAAGTAGCAGGGACACTAAAAAGGAGAACATTTTTTTTCCCAAAAAAATGGAAGCGACTTCAACACTAAAAACTGTAAAATAACTTGTCGAAGTCGGTGCACAATTTTGTGATAATAGGTACTTTTGAACTATCATGGGGGTTGGCTTTAGAATCGTGACCCCTGAATTTGGTGAAACAAAAACTGTGGGTGGGTTGAAGGGGTTTGTATAAAGCGTATTTACAACATTTTAGCTGCCAGAGACACGCCAAAATAGTGTAAATAGTTTTTTAAAGTTTCAATAAAACACCGTAATTTTGATAGTGACAGGTGACATAAATGACATTAATGCGTAAAACGAAACGTTTCTAGGTAACTTTTAGCCTTTTTTGACATGTACGTTGTATGTAAGTTCTTGAAACGGAACGCAAACATGTCACTTGTCTGTGACAAACCTATAGGTTAGGTTAGGTTAGGTTTGAACTGTGACCCACCAGATACCGCTTCATCAAACTACTTTTGTTCCAAATTTGTGCACAATAGTATATCAGTAGCTATCTAATGAATTGGCAAAGTCACTTGTCTGTGACATACCTATAGGTTAGTTATAGTTAGTTAGAATAGGTCGAAGTCAGTGACAGAACCGACTCATAGCACCCCGATTTCAAGCAGTCTTGTCGGATTGCAGAGCCGACGCGGGGGTGGTAGTAGATCGAAATGCAGTACTTAACCTCAAAATACTTAAACAAACATAACTCGAAAACGAATGGTCTCCGGCGGGTGGGGTTTGCGGGGGGGCACTACCCGAACCCCCCTAGAATTCAGGCGCCACGATTCTAAATGTTTACCGTATGTTTGTAACGAATTGGCTCAAAAAGTACTGGACTGATTTCAAAAATTCTTTCCCCATTGGAAAGCTAGGGTTGGCTATAGCCGTCCGGTACCTGATTTTGATGAAGGTGCGAGTTTAGGGGTATCATTGGGGTCCACCTGAAGCCCTTCCAGCAATTTTTTTTTGCCGGAAACGTAGTTTAAATTAATTATGATTAAATTAAAATTTGATAAAAAAAAGTGAAATGGAACGCAATGTTGAGAAAATGGTACAATATTAAGTTGTCAAATTAAGTTGTCAAACTGAGTTAAACGAAACGTATCGTTATCGTTAAACGTAAGAAAAAAAAAAGGCGCCATTTTGTCTTACTGACAGATGGACTGTCATCCATTCATTCCGTTTCTCTCGTAGTTTCGTGAATGTGTGCTCTCTTGTTTTTCGATTTTTATTACGACTTTGGCTTTTTCCCTGGACTTCCTTCGATTGCGCGACGACTTGAAACTTGGCTTGCTTACCGGATTTGTTTGGATTGCTCTACGACTTGAACTTGGCTTGAAAACTGGACTGCACTTGGCTGTAATGGAGTATTACAGTACAATACCCGAAGCGGACGCGGTTTCGGCTCCTGATCTGCCCGTCGAACCTGTTGCCGGACCTTCTTCGGCTCCTGATCTGCCCGTCGAGCCTGTAGCCGGACCTTCTTCGGCTCCTGATCTGCCCGTTGAACCTGTCGCCGGACCTTCTTCGAGTAATGACGACGACGACAACGAGCTTATAACCAAACGAAAACTTTGCGTCACTGAAGTGATTGATCATTGGAATTTAACTGACGTTGTGCGAAAATTGGGCACTAAAGACCAATGCATCAAATATAGTGAAGACCAAGGTCTCATACCAACTGAGAAACGGTGTCGAACCCACAGGACATCCATGAAAGTGTCATACTCATGCGGATGCACAAGTTTTGGTACATTTGTGTGCTCAAAAAGATCATGCAAATCTAAATCGGGCAGCGGTGCCAAGATCTCTCGCAGAATTGGCACATTTTTCGAAAATATTGCTATCGACATAATGCATGTTTACTATCTTATATATGCATACTCACAAGGATGGACCTACGACCAAACAATTCACGAAGACCCTTATAAAAAAGAAAGGAAGCAATGTTTAAGCCCAAATACTATAGCCGATTGGTTTAATTACTGCAGAGAAGTAGTTGTGATATTTTATTTGGAAAAACAAAATCTTTACAGCGGTAAAATTGGAGGCTGTGGGAAAATAGTGCAAATAGACGAAAGTAAATTTGGAAAAAGGAAATATAACAAAGGACGTCACATTGAAGGCCACTGGGTGCTGGGATTAATAGAAGATGGGTCTGAAGACTTAAGATTGGAAGTATGCCCGGACAATAAAAGAGATGCTGATACTCTCATACCTTTAATTCAAAAGCATGTTTTACCTGGAACAACAATCCACACCGATTGTTGGCGGGCATACGATTGTCTGTCTGAATATGGATACATACACAAAAAAGTGAATCATTCAGACCCAGAGAACCCATTTGTGGGTAAAGATGGAATCCACACCCAAAGAATAGAATCCCAGTGGCGAGCAGTGAAGAGGTTTTTCAAAAAACAAAATTATAACAACCCAGAAAACTTTAGTGATATAATTGTTGAATATTTGTGGCGAAGAGACGTGTATAAATATAAAAGAGACTCTTTTGTACATTTAATGAAAGCAATTAAACATGTTTATGAAATAAACAAGTAATGTATTAAAATGTTTGTTTAATTGTGTCTCTCCTAGCCCTTTAACATTAAGTTTTTCTCATCTATCAACATAACTCTGAGACGGACTGGATATGTTATTGTTGTTATATAATACAATGTTAAGTGAACCGCCTTGATAGATTAAGTGTGAAACAAAAAATAGGTTAGGTTAGAACATGACAAACAACGCACGAGCCGAGCGAGCGAAGCGAGCGTGCCGCGGCAGCGGCCGGCGAAGTGCCAGAAGCGAACCGCCTTAATAGATTAGGTGTGAAACAAAAAATAGGTAAAAAATACTGATATAGCCGAAAGTGAGGTTAAGTACTAAAAAAATTATTACTCAAAAACTAAAGGCCTCCGGCGGGGGGGGGGGATGCAGGGGGGCTTCACCCCCCCCCCCTCCGCCCCCCCCCCTCCCCCCTCCCCGCGGGTACCGGGCGACTATAGTTTAACCGAAAGCTACATTCACCTTGAGTAATAATAGGTTATATAAGATTCATCATCATAATCTATGACCGCGCGGGTGAAACCGCGGAGAGCAGCTAGTTTCACAATAAAATTGTTAGTGTTGAAGTCGGTTCCATTTTTTTAATGTAAGTACCGCCTAGCATAATTTAATCAAAGAAATACGCAGCTGTAAAGTTCAGAATGTTAACTATCAAATTGACAAGGTATGCATTAATTCACATATCAATATATTATCACATGACACTGGCAGGAAGTAGCATGTTTATGTAATACATAATGTACTCACTTAGTTTATCTACCAGATAATTCCATTATCTGAACATTGAACCTATTTAGGTATATTATCTGAATAATCTCGATAATTATTTGCTGTATTTAACGAGCGTTTACTAACTTCGATTCTACTAGTACTTCAATTGAAAATGACCTCTGTGGAATGTGGATTGAGGATCAGAGACTACTGCAGTGCAGTGCTACGATAAGTTTCAGTTCGAAGCTGCAACCGTCAAGCTTAGACGAGGTAGCTCGCGGTTGGACCAAGAGCAGGCGGTTCCCCACGTTTTGCTCATGCAAACATACAATAAAGTCTGCAAAATTTGTCCCATTAAAAACACTAGCGTATTCGTATGTACTCGTAAGAAATTAGTCCGGAATTTGCTTTATACCCTGTCTTATAACGAAACAGAAAACCTTATATAAAATTGTTATAAAATGGTACAGTTGAGTGCAACTCTATCCTAATACATACATTCACACATTATTCACACACACACTTACTCTTAAATCACTCACACACCTATCTGTAATTTAGGTTTAACTAAATCATTATATTAAATCAATTTAAAAGTTTTAAGTAACGAAATGTATTATGTGACACGTATTATCACAACTAGATTCTTATTTGTTCTAAACACTCTAAAATTTAATACTTTTCTAGTTTTGTACGATCCAGTACATTAACTTTCCTCTATAATATAACCATGTGTATCGTTGCATTCCGTACTCTGAGCCCAAGACACAGGCTAACGTTTAGTTTGGGACTTGCTGAATTCTAGTGTTTAAATCTAATAGCCAATGTTCGTGGAACCAAGTGTACTTTACTTTACATGTATTATGAATTGGAAATAAAAAAATATTATTTATTTATTAATTTGTTAACTTATCTTTAATACGACAAAAAATGTAGGTCATTTTGAAATTGTAAGTATCTAGTGTCGCCCAACATAATTTTGGATAAACCCACTTGGCGATAAGTCGCTAAAGGACAACACAGACCGGGACGGGCATGCAAAAGATTTTGCCGTCAGCGCACACTAGCCGCTTAGATACTGCGGCATTCCAGCGCCTTGCCACGGCGTGCCGCGGCACGACAAAATTTGTCTCAGTTTTAAAGTGGTAGATTGGGATTTGGTGTTAATATCGGTTATTGCAGACGAAGAATATAATTAAAAAATAATATATTTTTTGTCGTATTTCTGTAACAATACGTTTGAGTGTCCATTGGTAAAAATTTAAATCCCTTGCCATGCCGTCCCGTTCTGCGTAGGCCTTAATTCGGATTTTTATCGCCGCTTGAAGCTCCCGAGTAGTCTAATTGGCGACAAGGCGACCAATCTGGCAACACTGGTGAAAATAACAGTCAAAAACTAGCCTGTCATATAAAAAAAAATGCGAGGCAGTCTTGGGACTGCCGATAGAAGTGAACATAAACTGAAGTGAACAAATAACTTGAAGAGTTCGGTGACGATGACGCGAGTTCCATGATTTTTTTCCACACAAAAACACAATTTTTGCTCAACGCGCCTAAAGAAGTCTTCACTTTAAAAACGCCATACTTTATTCCATCCAATTTACCAAGATTACCAAACAGTAAGAACACTGACGGGACCCATCATTGGCTATCACCTTGTCGGTGGACGACCTACGCTGCGCTTGCCGGTCCGTGGTCTCCACTCTAAAACCTTTCGGCCCCATCGGCCATCTGTTCTGCGTGCTATGTGGCCTGCCCACTGTCACTTCAACTGGCTTATTTTCTGGGCTATGTCGGTGACTTTCGTTCTTCTACGGATCTCCTCATTTCTGATTCGATCACGTAGAAAAACCCCGAGTATAGCCCTCTCCATAGCTCGTTGTGCTATTTTAAGCTTGCTTATGAGGCCCATAGCACGAGTAAGAGACCACGTTTCGGTGCCATATGTCATCACTGGTAACACACACAAAATACATGCTTTCCTTTAATTAAAATACAAATTATAAAATACTGTATCGTAAGTAATTAAAATACGAAATACAAAATACATTCAAGTAAGATATTTGAAATATATAATACAGTATTTTAGCTATTTTTAATTGAAATAAAAATTACAAATTAAGTAACCGAGACCAGCACGGGCTAAAAAGTAGAGGAAAATAAGATTAATTAATCAGTAAAACCAGAGTTTCCTTTCATGAACACTAGGTTTTTAAATGTACTGTCAGACAAACAGCCTCTTGTTGCCGGCTAAAGAAAACAATCTTTCTACTGGTCAATCACAATCGCTAAATAAAGGTTCAGTGTATTTTAATGTTAAAATGTATTTTGAAGCCTCAAGTATTTGAAATACTAATTACAAAATACCTCGGCGTCAGGTATTTGAAATACGAATTACAAATTACATTTTAAGGAAGTAATTGAAATACAAATTGTAATACGTGTTTGTATTTCAATACGTATTTTAATTACAAGCAATTCAAATACTGCCCAACCCTGCAAATAATACAATAGATTTCGCAGAAATCAACCTACTTTTCGAGGCACTGCAACGTGTGTGGTTAATAGTTAATATCCGCCACTATTATAATTAACACTCAAAAAAACACAAATGTAGGAAAATTTACATCAACGATAACCGCTGTTTGGCTTTTTCCCGCAATATATATTATACCTTCTTTTAAATACTTATTACTATATTTTTTTTTCTTCAATGGCCATGACGCGACCAGCGTATTGTGCCAGTATTACTATATTAAATATAGCACATGCATTTGCAAACATATTCTCGCAATATGGTTATTTTAAGAGCACACATACCTAATGTCAAAGTCTTGTAAATTTAAACTGAGAAAGCTCAAAAATAGGTTGCAATGTGTCATAGGAACTATTTCGGGATGTACACAAATTGGTCACACAGTGATGTAGAGTTAAGGGCACACCTTCCTTTTCAACCGACTTCCAAAAGGAGGAGGTCCTCATCTCAAGTCGACGCGTATTTTTTTTATGTACCGCTATATAAAGTTATGCGTGTTCACCATAGCTTTTTACAGAGTATGTAGTCCATTATGATAATTCATATTTTTTGGTATGTCATCAAATAGGGTCTCGGTTTTTAAGTTTTATTCCTGATGATTAAATGGAAAGTGTTTCGCCTCTCTTGATATCGTTATTGACGGTGTATGACAATCGATCCCGAGCAAGGTTTTTAAGCAAACTTTTTTTATCAAAAAATTGAACCGACAAGTGTATATTAACTTGTCGAAGTCGGTACCATGCGCACAATATTGTCATAATACGTACTTTTTCATAACGAACCGTCTCAGTCGCAGGTTTGATGAATTCCAGCCTCCGGAACAAGCCGGTTTCCGAAAAGGCTATAGTACCATAGACCATATCCACACGCTACGGCAAGTTATACAGAAGACCGAAGAGTATAACTTGCCTCTTTGTTTAGCCTTTGTGGACTATGAGAAAGCCTTTGATTCGATCGAGACGTGGGCAGTGCTTGAGTCTCTCCAGCGGTGCCGTATTGACTATCGGTATATTGAAGTGCTGAAGTGTTTGTACAAAAACGCCTACATGTCAGTCCGAGTACAGGAGCAGAGTTCGAAGGCAATTCCATTGCAAAGAGGCGTGAGACAGGGAGACATTATATCTCCGAAACTGTCCACCGCTACATTGGAAGACGCCTTCAAGCTTCTGGAATGGCAAGGACTTGGCATTAATATTAACGGCGAATACATCACTCACCTCCGATTTGCCGACGATATTGTAGTCATGGCAGAGTCCATGGAATACCTCAGTACAATGCTCGAAGGCCTCCATCGAGTTTCCCAACGGGTAGGTCTTAAGATGAACATGGATAAGACGAAAATTATGTCTAATGCCCATGTTGTACCTACCCCAATATCAGTTGGGAACTCAGTTCTCGAAGTTGTTGACGAATACATCTACCTGGGACACAGTCAAACTAGGCAGGTCCAACTTCGAGAAAGAGGTCAATCGTCGAATCCAACTCGGCTGGGCAGCGTTCCGGAAACTTCGCGAAGTCTTCTCGTCAAAAATACCTCAGTGCCTCAAGACAAGAGTCTTCGACCAATGTGTGCTACCAGTGATGACTTATGGCACTGAAACGTGGTCTCTTACTATGGGCCTCATAGATAAGCTCAAAGTCGCACAACGAGCTATGGAGAGGGCTATGCTCGGGGTTTCTCTACGTGATCGAATCAGAAATGAGGAGATCCGTAGAAGAACGAAAGTCACCGACATAGCCCAGAAGATTAGCCAGTTGAAGTGGCAGTGGGCAGGGCACATAGCACGCAGAACAGATGGCCGATGGGGTCGAAAGGTTCTGGAGTGGAGACCACGGACCGGCAAGCGCAGCGTAGGTCGTCCACCGACACGGTGGACAGACGACCTGATGAAGGTCGCAGGACGATGTTGGATGCAGGCCGCTTCCAACCGGTCCTTTTGGAAAATCATGGGGAGACCTATGTTCAGCAGTGGACGTCCTACGGCTGAGATGATGATGATGATGACGTACTTTTGAAGTCAAAGTCAAAATCATTTATTCAATTTAGGCATCAAAGACACACTTATGAACGTCGATTTTTCATTATAATGTACTTTAAAGACTAACGCCGCGTTCCAAAATATATAGAGCCTACCGAGAAGAAGCGGCAAGAAACTCAGGGCCATTCTTTTTATAATTATAGATGTTTTACAATGTTTTTACTTAGGTACTACAAATATTAGCTCCAGTGTGTTGCCTTACAAAAGAGAACATAATAATGGTATCAGTAGGGCACGGCACGCTACACTTTGACATCTTAGTACACGAGTAGATAGATCCTGGAGTGATCAGTCCCAAGCTGTTCGTAATCCGAAATTTTGTAATAACCTTTTTGACAGAGTTTAGTTTTAATAGTAATTTTAAACTTATTAATAGGCAAATCTCGGATAACATTGTATCTTGGTATCGACTTCGACAAGTTATTTCACACTTTTTAGTGTTAAAGTCGGTTACAATTTTCGGTATAATAAAATTTAAAGGGTTCGTAATTGTTTCATATCGATTATTATTAACACTGAATAGTAATCGATACGAGTATGACAAATTACTAGCCCTTAAAAATCTTTAAATATTTCAGTAGGTACCACTAGACTACTAGATATTTCGGAAATTCAAATAGAATGCTGGCTTACTGAATTGGCCTAGTTTTTCAGACCGCCCGAAAGCCTGGGACCAACGGATTAACTTGCTCTCCGAAGTATGGAAATGTCATTAAAGGTGGTCAAAGTGGTGGTGGTGGTGGTACTAAGACCATACACACACAAGCTTGCATACAATTGGGACCTAACTACTGCGTGTCAGGAAGTAGTCAACATTCCGAGTTATGAGGAACCAAAGTTTTTTAATACTCAAGCAGGCTCATCCCTGAAACACTAGGCCAAAGACGGCAATGACCTCCAGGACGTAGACTAGGACAAAGGGCCTAAGCGGGGCATGGGCTAGGGTGCGGTGCGGGGAGGGGGCGCATGCAAATGGTAAATAAAAGGTCAGAGATTGACCCTAACGAACTCCAAGAATAGGGTTGTCCAAAACATTTAGGATAAAAAACAATTTACCTTTATGAAAAAAATATGCCATGTAAATCCTGAATAGATACGAACTTGACCTTTTGGCAGTTAATGCCTTTTATATTGATAGCACCTAAAGAAATGATTTTTGAAAATTTTCACTCTAAGGGGGATGAATTCAATTTATTTTATGTCTTCAAATTTTTAAATAAACTTCTGAAACTGCTGGCAGGTGCGCTAGTGCTATGTTCAGTACCAGGCAATCATGAATTGGAAGCGGTTGGTGGGAAACCTTCGCTTGTATTTGAGTAATATTTTTCTACAAATTGTAGTAGGCGACTGTGCTCGCAGGTCCGCTAGTTCAATGTCCAGTACCAGGCAATCATAGACTGGAAGTTGTTGCTGAGAAAGCGACAGCTTTCGCTTGAATTTGGCTCATGTTGTTCTACGAATTGTATACCAGGTGAATATGGTGGCATGCCCGCTAGTTCTATGTTCAGTACCAGGCAATCACGGACTGGAAGTGGTTGATTTTGGCTCATGTGATTCTGTGAATTGTAGTACCAGGCGAATATACTGTCCGCTAGTTCTATGCATGTTCAGTACCAGGCAAGCATGAACTGCAAGCGGTCGCAGAGAAAGCTTTCGCTTGTATTTGACTCGTGTTATTCTACGAATTTTGTAGTACCATACGAATGCGACTATAACTCCATAGATAGAGGTTTGTCTATGGTCTTTAAGTCCGTTGAAAAACATTTTATCTTGTAAGCATCCTTGAAAGATATTCAAAAATCTAACTTTAATTCTGTTTATTAATTAAATTTTATTCTGTTATGTGGCTTCATATCACATATGCAAGCGAAGCTGGCGGCTTATCTAGTTTAACGTACCAGGCAATCATGAACAGAGAGCGGTTGCTGAGAAAGCATTATAATAAGCTTTCGCTTGTATTCGACTCATGTTATACTAATTGTAGTACCAGGCGAATATGAGTATATACTCATAGAAAGAGGTTGTTTTATGTTTTTTTCAAAGCATTGAAAAACCTTTTAAATAAATTCTGTAGACGGATCGAAACAAGACACCTACAGTAGTTGACCAGCAAATTGAACTCGCGACCTCAATCATTGAAGGCGCAACATTTAACTACTCGGCTATTGAGGGCATTAATATTCACTACTTACGTACCAGTTACCAGCTCGAGTATTCGACGTAGAATACTACTCTTGACTTTTTTTCTCTGAGGACTCATACGTTTGTACAATTGCCATTTAAAAAAATCAAAAAAATATCTTTAATTACCTATGTCAGTAAAATAGTACTCTTGTTGTTTTTTTTTCTTTGAGTACTCCTAACGTTTGTACATTTGCCATTTCCTTAGTTAAGTATGTCAGTAATTAAAGTTGCATCAAGGGAGATTTCTACTTAAGTGGTCAGAGTCAAGGTAAAGGCAAATTCATTTGTTCAAAAAACTAAACCAAACTAGCGAACTCCAATTTAATTATGTTATTCCTTATTCTGTTAGCGCTAAAATCCAAATTCAAGTAACATTTGTATAAATAGGTCTAATAATCTATTCAATTTTGTGTATGTTTACGTTAGTTTAGCGAGCACCAAGTTACGTGACCATTAATCTGTCTGAAGTTTAGTGATGTCATTCGGAAGTGTTATACTATTCTACCGACTTCCAAAAAGGAGGAGGTACTCAATTCGACTGTATTTTTTTATATTGGTTACCTCATAACTTTCGACTGGGTGAACCGATTCTCAAAAATCTTGTTTGAAAGCTAGTTCTTCCCGTGTGATCCCATTTAAATTTCATCAAATTCGGCCCAGTAGTTTTTGAATTACACTACGATAACTGAAAAGAATGGAAGTCGGTATAATTGTACTTGTTATTTTTTATTTTCTACCGACTTCCAAAAAGGAGGAGGTACTCAATTCGACTTTATTTTTTTTAATATCGGTTACCTCATAACTTTCGACTGGGTGAACCGATTCTCAATTTTTTTTTGTTTGAAAGCTTATGCTTCCCGTGTGGTCTCATTTAAATTTCATCAAATCCAGTCCAGTAGTTTTTGAGTTACACTACAATAACTGAAAAGAATGGAAGTCGGTATCAAATTTTTCATATATATTATTTTTTATGCTCACTTGTATTTTGCGACAAATAAACATACACAGTATATTTCTGTATGTATAAATTTGAATTTTAGCCCCAACAGAATAAGAATTGTTATAATTCTGAAACTTTTAGCTTACAGAATGGCGAAAGCTAAAGCTTTCTGTAATCTGTGACCAAAGTCTCGTAAATGAGTCAGCCCTTAAGGCGCTGCAAGAGCAAAATTTTAGTTATTTGAGCGGATGAAGCACGTGCCGTGACAGGAACAAGCGTGCGTCTGTAAACACGATCACTTTGTCGCAGTTTTTTTTTTAATAATAGAGCCCTGTGTAAAAAACTTGATATTTATTTAATTTAATAAATTATCTTTTTTCTGGTTACAAAAAATATAGTAGTTGTCGCTCAACATATAGAGAAATTCGAAACGAATTTTTTTTTCTGTCGTTTTTGTTTGCGATTTTTTTCTTCAAGGTCACAGATACATTGCAATATTGTTATATAATAAGTCTTTTTTAAAACTTTTAACTATGCGCTGTAATGCACTTTTTTCCATTGTATCAATTAATGTGCGACGAAAAACATAGCGTTTTACGGATCTTCGGCTTTGGGCAGTGCCTTAAGTCACTGTCCTGTCTAAGTCACGTACTAGAAGCGATGGATGATGATTTTGTACACTTTGCCAACACTCTTGCAACGTTACCAAAACTTAAACGGTTTATAATCCACCACTATTACACGTCGAAGTAGTAGAAACACAAAGCTAGGAAAATTAAACAAAATACCCGCGTGTTGATGATGATGAATCAAAATATACAGTCTTTATTCATCAGGGATAATGTAGGATTCTAATGGTGAAAGAATTTATCAAATCGGTCCAGTAGTTTAGGAGCCTATTCAAAACAAATAAACAAACATATCTCTCATCTTTATTGTTAGAGTAGATAAGGATTAATACCAAGGTACAAATAATGTGGCCTGGTTTGTACCGGCATATTTTAACATGAAAAAGTATTGTGACTTAACTGTGATAGAGATATGGTATTGCTGACTTTTTTGTAGATCATATTGATGTCTCCCGTAAAACTGTACTACATCAGTTTGCTCTATTGTCAATAGTTTTTGCAGCGAACGCGATATAAGGATTTTAACATGGAAAAGTAGTTATTGTGACATAACTGCGTAATAGTTAGACATACAAATTGGTGACATTTTTGTAGATATTAATGTCTGCTATAAAACTGTAGTACATCAGTTTGCTCTATTGTCAATAGTTTTTGCAGCGAACGCGATATAAGGATTTTAACATGGAAAAGTAGTTATTGTGACATAACTGCGTAATAGTTAGACATACAAATTGGTGACATTTTTGTAGATATTAATGTCCTCTATAAAACAGTAGTACATCAGTTTGCTCTATTGTCAATAGTTTTTGCAGCGAACGCGATATAAGGATTTTAACATGGAAAAGTAGTTATTGTGACATAACTGCGTAATAGTTAGACATACAAATTGGTGACATTTTTGTAGATATTAATGTCTGCTATAAAACTGTAGTACATCAGTTTGCTCTATTGTCAATAGTTTTTGCAGCGAACGCGATATAAGGATTTTAACATGGAAAAGTAGTTATTGTGACATAACTGCGTAATAGTTAGACATACAAATTGGTGACATTTTTGTAGATATTAATGTCCTCTATAAAACAGTAGTACATCAGTTTGCTCTATTGTCAATAGTTTTTGCAGCGAACGCGATATAAGGATTTTAACATGGAAAAGTAGTTATTGTGACATAACTGCGTAATAGTTAGACATACAAATTGGTGACATTTTTGTAGATATTAATGTCCTCTATAAAACAGTAGTACATCAGTTTGCTCTATTGTCAATAGTTTTTGCAGCGAACGCAAGATAAGGATTTTAACATGGAAAAGTAGTTATTGTGACATAACTGCGTAATAGTTAGACATACAAATTGGTGACATTTTTGTAGATATTAATGTCTGCTATAAAACTGTAGTACATCAGTTTGCTCTATTGTCAATAGTTTTTGCAGCGAACGCAAGATAAGGATTTTAACATGGAAAAGTAGTTATTGTGACATAACTGCGTAATAGTTAGACATACAAATTGGTGACATTTTTGTAGATATTAATGTCTGCTATAAAACTGTAGTACATCAGTTTGCTCTATTGTCAATAGTTTTTGCAGCGAACGCGATATAAGGATTTTAACATGGAAAAGTAGTTATTGTGACATAACTGCGTAATAGTTAGACATACAAATTGGTGACATTTTTGTAGATATTAATGTCTGCTATAAAACTGTAGTACATCAGTTTGCTCTATTGTCAATAGTTTTTGCAGCGAACGCAAGATAAGGATTTTAACATGGAAAAGTAGTTATTGTGACATAACTGCGTAATAGTTAGACATACAAATTGGTGACATTTTTGTAGATATTAATGTCTGCTATAAAACTGTAGTACATCAGTTTGCTCTATTGTCAATAGTTTTTGCAGCGAACGCGATATAAGGATTTTAACATGGAAAAGTAGTTATTGTGACATAACTGCGTAATAGTTAGACATACAAATTGGTGACATTTTTGTAGATATTAATGTCTGCTATAAAACTGTAGTACATCAGTTTGCTCTATTGTCAATAGTTTTTGCAGCGAACGCGATATAAGGATTTTAACATGGAAAAGTAGTTATTGTGACATAGGTAACTGCGTAATAGTTAGACATACAAATTGGTGACATTTTTGTAGATATTAATGTCTGCTATAAAACTGTAGTACATCAGTTTGCTCTATTGTCAATAGTTTTTGCAGCGAACGCAAGATAAGGATTTTAACATGGAAAAGTAGTTATTGTGACATAACTGCGTAATAGTTAGACATACAAATTGGTGACATTTTTGTAGATATTAATGTCCGCTATAAAACTGTAGTACATCAGTTTGCTCTATTGTCAATAGTTTTTGCAGCGAACGCAAGATAAGGATTTTAACATGGAAAAGTAGTTATTGTGACATAACTGCGTAATAGTTAGACATACAAATTGGTGACATTTTTGTAGATATTAATGTCTGCTATAAAACTGTAGTACATCAGTTTGCTCTATTGTCAATAGTTTTTGCAGCGAACGCGATATAAGGATTTTAACATGGAAAAGTAGTTATTGTGACATAGGTAACTGCGTAATAGTTAGACATACAAATTGGTGACATTTTTGTAGATATTAATGTCCTCTATAAAACTGTAGTATATCAGTTTGCTCTATTGTCAATAGTTTTTGCAGCGAACGCGATATAAGGATTTTAACATGGAAAAGTAGTTATTGTGACATAACTGCGTAATAGTTAGACATACAAATTGGTGACATTTTTGTAGATATTAATGTCCTCTATAAAACTGTAGTACATCACTTTGCTCTATTGTCAATAGTTTTTGCAGCGAACGCGAGATAAGGATTTTAACATGGAAAAGTAGTTATTGTGACATAACTGCGTAATAGTTAGACATACAAATTGGTGACATTTTTGTAGATATTAATGTCTGCTATAAAACTGTAGTACATCAGTTTGCTCTATTGTCAATAGTTTTTGCAGCGAACGCAAGATAAGGATTTTAACATGGAAAAGTAGTTATTGTGACATAACTGCGTAATAGTTAGACATACAAATTGGTGACATTTTTGTAGATATTAATGTCTGCTATAAAACTGTAGTACATCAGTTTGCTCTATTGTCAATAGTTTTTGCAGCGAACGCGATATAAGGATTTTAACATGGAAAAGTAGTTATTGTGACATAGGTAACTGCGTAATAGTTAGACATACAAATTGGTGACATTTTTGTAGATATTAATGTCCTCTATAAAACTGTAGTATATCAGTTTGCTCTATTGTCAATAGTTTTTGCAGCGAACGCGATATAAGGATTTTAACATGGAAAAGTAGTTATTGTGACATAACTGCGTAATAGTTAGACATACAAATTGGTGACATTTTTGTAGATATTAATGTCCTCTATAAAACTGTAGTACATCACTTTGCTCTATTGTCAATAGTTTTTGCAGCGAACGCGAGATAAGGATTTTAACATGGAAAAGTAGTTATTGTGACATAACTGCGTAATAGTTAGACATACAAATTGGTGACATTTTTGTAGATATTAATGTCCGCTATAAAACTGTAGTACATCAGTTTGCTCTATTGTCAATAGTTTTTGCAGCGAACGCAAGATAAGGATTTTAACATGGAAAAGTAGTTATTGTGACATAACTGCGTAATAGTTAGACATACAAATTGGTGACATTTTTGTAGATATTAATGTCCGCTATAAAACTGTAGTACATCAGTTTGCTCTATTGTCAATAGTTTTTGCAGCGAACGCGAGATAAGGATTTTAACATGGAAAAGTAGTTATTGTGACATAACTTCGTAATAGTTAGACATACAAATTGGTGACATTTTTGTAGATATTAATGTCCGCTATAAAACTGTAGTACATCAGTTTGCTCTATTGTCAATAGTTTTTGCAGCGAACGCAAGATAAGGATTTTAACATGGAAAAGTAGTTATTGTGACATAACTGCGTAATAGTTAGACATACAAATTGGTGACATTTTTGTAGATATTAATGTCCGCTATAAAACTGTAGTACATCAGTTTGCTCTATTGTCAATAGTTTTTGCAGCGAACGCGAGATAAGGATTTTAACATGGAAAAGTAGTTATTGTGACATAACTGCGTAATAGTTAGACATACAAATTGGTGACATTTTTGTAGATATTAATGTCCTCTATAAAACTGTAGTACATCACTTTGCTCTATTGTCAATAGTTTTTGCAGCGAACGCGAGATAAGGATTTTAACATGGAAAAGTAGTTATTGTGACACAACTGCGTAATAGTTAGACATACAAATTGGTGACATTTTTGTAGATATTAATGTCCGCTATAAAACTGTAGTACATCAGTTTGCTCTATTGTCAATAGTTTTTGCAGCGAACGCGAGATAAGGATTTTAACATGGAAAAGTAGTTATTGTGACATAACTGCGTAATAGTTAGACATACAAATTGGTGACATTTTTGTAGATATTAATGTCCGCTATAAAACTGTAGTACATCAGTTTGCTCTATTGTCAATAGTTTTTGCAGCGAACGCAAGATAAGGATTTTAACATGGAAAAGTAGTTATTGTGACATAACTGCGTAATAGTTAGACATACAAATTGGTGACATTTTTCTAGATATTAATGTCCTCTATAAAACTGTAGTACATCACTTTGCTCTATTGTCAATAGTTTTTGCAGCGAACGCGAGATAAGAATTTTAACATGGAAAAGTAGTTATTTTGACATAACTGCGTAATAGTTAGACAAACAAATTGGTGACATTTGTGTAGATATTAATGTCCTCTATAAAACAGTAGTACATCACTTTGCTCTATTGTCAATAGTTTCTGCAGCGAGATATAAAAGGACTTTTTGTTATTTTTTTCACACCTTGGGTTACGTTATCGAAGTTTTCATACAGATGCCTAATTTTTTCTAAAATATTATATAGACTATGTTCATCGGCGATAATGTAGGATTCTAATGGTGAAAGATTTTTACAAATTGGTCCAGCAGTTTCGGAGCCTTTTCAATTCAAACAAACAAATCTTTCTTCTTTCTAATATTATATGTATTACACTAGTAATAACAATTTAATATGAATTTAAAAAATGCCAAATTTTGCATTTTTTAAGGCGTAAGAGTACCTCTGTAGCGCACGCGACTATGGCCGTTGTTTCCATGAGGCTTACTTCTATAATTGCACCGCCCCAAATGACTATCAAATTAAATGTCATCCTAAATTAGTTTACGCATCTTAAATATGTCTGTTTTATTGTTATGATGAATATTAATGGAGCGAAATGGTGAGCAATTTTAGATGGATTTTGGTTTACTTATTGAACGACATTCTAAGGAAATACGAAGATTAGTGTATTAGTAGAAACAATTACTTTCAGTAAAGTCGGTTTACGGACGATAATTTTACGTGATAACGCCATAAGACAAGCCGAACGCGTAGGACGATCGTGCCTCTCTATCGCTTGTTCCGCGCTCTCGCTTGCACGCTCGGCTCAGGCGGAACGTGACAATGACTCTTTCGTGACATCAATCAATCAATCAAATCATTTATTCGCCAGACTACAGTCATAAAGGTCTTAAATAATATAAATGTGGCAAATTGTACTCAATCTGCAAGCAGACGTGCGAATTCTTGAACTTATAAAATATTAAAGTAAATGTCAAGTTAGAAAAAAAAATGGTATTATAATTAAAATAGATAAATGTCAAAATAAAGAAATAAATAGCATTAAAATCAAATTATTAACAAATCATTACAATTTTGAGTCTCTAAACTCCTTAACACTATAAAAACTCTTGTCCAGCAAATAACTAGTCACTAACATTTTCGTCTAAAGTTATTGCCATTTAATATTTTCATATATCATATATTTATGTCATTTGGTATTTTATTGTATATTACTATGCACATATTATAAACATTCCTTCTGTACAAATCCTTCCGTGCTGGGGGTTGGTACAGAAGGTTGTCAAACCTTGCTCGCGCTTGCCGGGTAAGAGCTTCACAGCGTTTTTTGAAATACTCTGGATGATTTTTCACAAAAATACAAATTTCCAGGATGTACATACATGGTAGAGGAAGTATGTTACATGCTTTGAATAGCGGTCTGCAGCTGTCCAAGAACCAATGCATGCAGCCGGCGTTCATCGATTTATAATACTATCACTTTTTTCATTCACTCACGTTTTTCATACTTTTTGGTGTTGTAGGTGCCATTTTCTGGTAAAAAAAGAGTTTAATTCAAAAACTGCTTGACTGAATTTGATGAAACTTAAATATGACCTCTTAGGAAGTTTTCTCTACCAAACAAAAAATCATACTACTCTGTAAAAAAATAAGCGTGTTCATACATAAAAAGGCACCATACATTTCATACATGAAGCGCTCGTAGCGGAGCTCGACTTGGCGATCTTAACCGATCAACAAGTTTAGCAACACTTGCTGCGGTCAGGACTTGGATGTGTGCTAGTGGCATTATTCAACTGAGCGCTTCCGTGCTTCGGAGGGCACGTTAAGCCGTCGGTCCCGGTTGTTTGTCTTAGGACAACAGTCGTTAGGCTATGTCGAAGACCTTCGGGCGGCCTGAAAATTTGTTGGCCACTAGCCTATCCATGGCCCTTGTTGATTATGGCCCATATTCCTATGAGAACAAGGCCCGAGTCTTACATGACTTTAACTACATTTATAATTTTTTAACGTACTTACTTTTTAATCTTTCAACTTACTTTAAATACACTCTGTACATAATAAAATAAATAAAGATAATTTATTGATTCAGGCGTTACTTTGCGGAAATCCATTATCAAAAAACGATATTAAAAAATATATAGTGACACTTCCGCTGAAAAGAAAACAATGATTTTGGCCTATTTGGGGGCGTGCACCACCCTCCCTCCCGCATAAAATGCTAATAGGAAGAATACAAAATAAAAAACACAAGAAACCGCAAATCAACCAAAACCGATTCGACACGTGTTTTGCCTCTACACGAGGCATCCTCAGGAGATGTTGACTCGTCGAGCGCTAGACCGACAGACACTTCGGACGGCGACCTATTAGCATTTTATGCGGGAGGGAGGGTGGTGCACGCCCCCAAATAGGCCAAAATCATTGTTTTCTTTTCAGCGGAAGTGTCACTAAATATTTTTTAATATCGTTTTTTTTTATAAATAAAAATCTCGAAATTTACAGAATGTAAAAAATAATGATAAATTGAATTAGAACAATTGATTACAAGAAGAAAGAAACGCTTTTGCTACAACTCGCATATTATGTCCATCACATTATATGTAAACAAATTCGATTAGAAATATTTCATAGACATATAAATATTTACCTAAATGTATAGGCAACTTGATCTATGGCAAATATACAACCATACGAAGCCAAAAATAAAAAAAGTACCCTGTCCGACTGGCACGTACAAAAAACCTACATATCACCAGAGGGTGTATCACAAACAATTTGCGAAAAGGTATTCGTATCGCAAACGTCAACGCGTCACGCTTCCGCGTACAAACTATGAGTTATCTGTGTCTCAGTGTGCCCTAGATACATGACAGTTTGTACTGTTTCACGTGAACGCCACGTTACGTTACACTTACGCAGTTATTCGTGCTAGAGCCACTGTTATACCACTTGTCATTTATTTATTTTAATCTCATCGCCTTTACAGAACATGTGTGAGAACGTTTTGATCTTAAAATTTTAATTACTTCCATAATATAATTATTAGTCTAATTAGCTAGAACTTGTATTGAAATGAGAGTAAGCGAGATCAAGTATTTGATGCCGTGGTCACGTTAAGGCGTATGATTTCGGCAACCGAGCAATTTTTGTGGGTCGAAGACTTCGGCCTACTTTGAGCGGATTATACACGTACTGCTCGAGCAGTTAGCCAGTGATCAACATACACGGACTGCTTCTGCAGCCATAGTCAATTGATGCTGCCATTGATAACTGCTCAACATGTCACAAATTCAATTCGAAGGTGGGAAGCGCCTGCGATGTGAATGTCAAGCGCGGGCGGAGGTAACTGCGTGAGAGCAGTCGACAGCTCGAGCAGTCAGTGTATGTGTGTAGGAGATGGTAGTTCACTGTGCAGTCGCAGCTTGAAGCTGCCTGTGTATCTGGGGCCTTATACTTCGATGTTTGTTTGGGCCCGAAGGAAACATCGAAGTAATACGCATTGAAATAAGGTTCAAAGTCGCATGCGCTATAGAGTGGGTAATATGTTACACCCAGCATAATAACACAAAAACGTAAAATTAATCGCAATATTACTAAATAAAATAAAAACCGGCACATATAGTACACATTCCGTACATAGAGATCTAGAGAGATGCCGATCCGTGCGCTGAGCACAAAATCTGGTTTCGCAAGCAGCGGCCGTATTCCGCGACTCAACGTATTCTCTTAGCTTCAATAAGTTCCATTATCCACTGCGGTATTAAAACTTAACGAATATTCGTAAGTACAGAGCAAGCATTGTAAACTGTTTGCATGCAATATCGCGACCGACGTTCATTCAGTCACATGATACAAAAGTTGCGAACCGCCGCGAGCAATGCGTTCTGTTGTTGGGCATATTGCCGCGACACCGGCCCCGCCCCCTTTTCATATCTCCCTTGTTTCTGTGATCTGTGGTTCCGTACATTAAGGAAGCATCTAACATCTGACATTATTGCTCTAACTAAAAGACAAACTAGGTTAAACGTGCAAGTTGGTAGCCGGCTACACGTAGCAGCAGCAGACGACGTGTCGTCGCTTCATGTCGCTGCAGTCATGATTTCGAACCCGACTGCAGACTCCAACTGCATATGGCATCAATTATTTATAAACCGATATGAAATGTTTAGTTTAAAAGATTTTCAGTTGTTTTACGTGCTAGATTAGTACCCGCGAGCGGCACTACTGATCTGCGGTCGGGCGACAGTGACGTCTGTCGCTCGACGACGCGTCGCTAGCTTCGTGTCGCTAACTACGAATGGTGTTTCACAGAAATACATAGAAACCAGTAGTGTCGCTGCGACACGGCGCCTGCTGCGGCTTCATGTAGCCGACTTTCAACATGCACCTTAAGAGGATTGCATAGCTAGTACTTTCCATACTAAAAGAAAAAACTCTTTTCTATCTCTTAACATTGTCCGATTTCAGTGATTTTTTTTCATGAAATTATGGCATTATTTACTATGGCCGTACGTTTTGATTTTTTCAGTATTTCAAAGTACTATAAATTTCCTTTTTTAGAACATAAAACAACTGAAAAAATCAAAACGTACGGGCATAGTAAACAATGTCATGATTCCATGTAACAAAAATCACTGAAATCGGACAATGTTAAGTGGTAAAAAGAGTTTTCTCATTTAGCATGGAAAGTACTAGCTATGCAATCCTCTTAAAGGACAAACTTAACTTAGCCGATCTATCACTAGATACAATATATTGCGAAAAATGTAATAATATATCGGTCCGCTTCTACTCATATTGCTATGCCCAAAATTGGGTACATATGTGACTCTGTATTATTATATTTAAGATCCCTGTAACATGTATGATGCAATAAATGATATGAATATTACACCAACTGAAGGTACGTAAAGTTTTAGATTCCACCGATGTTAAGGGCCTTAAGAATCTAATTTACGCATGAGCACGTCCAGTTTCGATTTGCATGAGACATTTATAGTTCGCATGATTTTATCCGGCTCGAAGGATTTCGGTTATTTTGAAATTAAACGACTTTAAACGGATTAACTAGGTATATTTTATAATAGCTGCGTCTCACAGTTTCACCCGCGTGGTGACGGATGATGATGATGATGATGATGATGAAAAGTATCATATGAGCTTGCCACGTACTCGATTGGCGTCTGCAAAAGCATTGAGCGCTGTAATCGATCGTTGTATCGGGAAAATTAGTGAATGTTTCATGGGTAGACAGTCTACCTAGGTAAATTCGCGATAGACTAATTAGTTACCGCTGTTCCATCCTCGCGATAAGTGGCTATATCATAAACTTTAAACGCCACGTTCAAAAACATGGCAACAAATTTTAACTTCCATCTATAAACTGATTAACGTAAATTACATGAGATTAAAATGACGCTACTAATGATTACAAAATATTATAAATTATAGGAGTTCTTATCGACGTTGATAAGCATATGCCCAATAACATACTAACTTAGTACTTGAGCCTAACGATCGCATATTTAAAAAAAATACCAATAAATAGAACCGACTTCAACACTAAAAAGTGAGAAATAACTAGTCGAAGTCGGTACCATGATAGTTCAAAAGTACCTATTATCACAATATTGTACGCATGGTACCGACTTCGACAAGTTATTTCACACTTCTTGGTGTTGATGTAGGTGCCATGTTTTGGTAAAAAGTAGTTTAATTCAAAAAGCGAATTTGATAAAATTTAAATGTGACCTCTTAAGGCGCGGTCGTATCCTGATAATAGTAAAAAGCAGAATCTTTAAACATCTAGTGTAACGAAACAGATAGATAATATTGTATGAAAATAATAATTAGGTTAGAAAAGGAACAAGCAAAGAGCAATAACCGAACAGAATTCATAAATATTACTCGAAGGGTTGTAGAAAAAATCCTAAATAAGTCCATAAAATAAACTTTCACGTCCAAACTCTCAGAATTTTCAGCGATAACACTATATTATTTTTTAGGTAATACTTAGCCAACGTTATAACGTTATAGTACTAAAGTAGTAACCAGCAGTTTTTTCAATTCTGTTAGAATATCGAAATATATAAAGAAAACGTACAAAATTAACGCATTTTCGCATTACATCGTCCAATCTAACAAACAATTTTCAACCTTACGTAAAGCATCGTAAATTATTTTAAAATTGGGGTTGGACCGCGTCTTAAGTTTACTCAACCAAACAAAAATCGGACTACTCTGTAAGAAGTTATGCGTGTATTATTATGTTCTCTTTTGTAAGGCAACACACTGGAGCTAATATTTGTAGTACCTAAGTAAAAACATGTACCTATTTAAAAAGAATGGCCCCGAGTTTCTTGCCGCTTATTCTCGGTAGGCTCTATGTATTTTGGAACGCGGCGGTAGTCTTTAAAGTACATTATAATGAAAAATTGACGTTCATAAGTGCGTTGATGGCTATATTGAATAAATGATTTTGACTTTGTTCATACATAAAAAGTCCGATTCGACTTGTAAATTCGCTACCTAGGTAAATTCGATAGACTAATTAGTTACCGCTGTTCCGTCTGCGCGATAAATGGCTATCAATAGGAACCTTTTACACATAAAAAGCCTAATTTGTTTATTCCAGGGCAAATTCATCAACTCTTAAACGGTTGATCGCGATGCGAGCTGTTTTACCGCCAGGACTGATTAGGTTTTAAAAAAACTAAATACGATAAGCTAGAAAAAAGGCGGTTTATTAAAATGAGTCCTTAATCTGTCCGAATCAGCAAGCATCATTAGAGGCAAGTTTCATTCATAAATCTATTATTTTTTTCCTGATGCGGACAGATAAAAATAAAATATTAAGTACTATGTCCTTAGGCAGTCTTTACGCGAGAGAGGGTGGATGGAGACTTAAACAGAACTACTCACAATACATAAATGCTGACAGTTAGTGTTTAGGTGCCTAACAGCAACAATGCATACTAAGGGTGCATATAACAGAACGCTTATTGAAACTCGCAGCGGCGCTTGACTGGTCGATCTTAACCGATAAACAAGTTGAGCAACGCTTGCTGCGGTCAGGAGTTGGATGGGTGTGTGCTAGTGGTGATGAGCGCTTCCGTGCTTCGGAGGGCCGTCGGTGTCGGTTGTTTGTCTTTTTGCCTTCGGGCGGCCTGAAAACTTTGACATGGGTTGGCCATTAGCCTATTCCACCAAGCCGCACTGGGCTCGCGTGGATTATGGCCCAACTCTTTACACATATTACAAAGAATAATGTTTTATTTGAACCTAACCACTAATAGGTAGGTCACATAGACGTTCCTGACTACCTACATACCTGCATAGATTTCACATAGCGCCGGTTTAAATGTTAAAAAAACTGGTTATCTACAGTCGGGTTATAAAATTTACATTTGATTTTATATAGAAATAAAACTAGTATTAATCTATTACATTTAACTTAGATTGTTAAGCTTGGGTCTAACTTGATGTTATTTTTATTACCAATTTAATATTATGTCCGGTTTTTATGTTCTACCTATGCCAAAGTAAGTAAATATCTACAAGTAGAACGTGTTCCCTACTAGCGTTGATTCCCGCAGGTTTGTCGCGAGACGCGTGTAGGGATGTCAACATCGCCGCAAAACAAGTGCACATCGCATCTACGTTTTGTTGGTAGCATACCTACGCAACAGAAAACAATGACATTTAAAACTGCCAACCCCGTCCGCTCCGCCGCCGGCACTCACGTAATGATCGCCGGCAAGCGTCCTTCGTATCGTAATGATGACAGTTCCGTCAAAGTTTGTCAGTTTCTGATATTTAGTCGAAAGCACGTTATTTGACAGCTCGACACACTAGACGTGCTCGATGACCGTCGAGGGTGATGAAATGTAATGACAGTTCTTTCCATGGTAATTAATTTTATATTTGTATGTACGTAGGTACTGTATTTTCTACCGACTTCCAAAAAAAGGAGGAGGTACTCTATTCGACTATTTTTTATTGTTTGTTACCTCATAACTTTAGACTGGGTGAACCGATTCTCAAAATTCTTCTTTTTTGTTTGCAAGCTGGTGCTTCCCGTGTAGTCCCATTTAAATTTCATCAAATTCGGTCCAGTAATTTATGAGTGACACTCCAATAACTGAATAAAATTAAGTCGGTATGACATTTTTAAAATTGTACTTGTATTATAAGTGTTTACTGATTGATTTACTAAGTATTTAAATTTGCTAATACTATTACAGCAATTGCGTTTGACCATGTACATTTTATGACATTTTGGCATGGAGGTAGAAGCCTTGGAGAAGATAATAAGCTACACGAATTACTAATCCTGCGCAGACGAAGTCGCGGGCACCAGCTAGTAACTAAATACAGGGGAAACCCAACGGTTAATCCCACTAATATTATAAATGTGAAAGTTTAGATGGATGGATGTGTGGATGTTTGTTACTCTTTCACGCTCAAACGGCTGGGCCAATTTTATTTAAACTTGGTATAGAGGTAGATGAGGCGCTGGATTACCACATAGGATACTTTTCATCAGCATCATCATCCATCACCACGCGGGTGAAACCGCGGAGCGCATCTAGTACTAAAATAGTAATCGCAGATTACAGTCTCTTAAGCCAATGAATACGTTGGGTGGGTAGGTAAGAGTAGCTTACTAAATACGACATGACGATGTTATAATTATGCACCTATATGTTTCAAATTGTTCTTAAGTAAGTGATATGTAATGTCTTTTATACCATTCCCACTCTAAAAAGCTTATATTATTCACTGAAAACAGTGAATTAAAAGGCCTTTTAATCACTGTTTTGGTGTTTGAACATCGAACACACCAATATATTCGATCTCCATCTCAGTGCTTATACATCTTCCTTACGCAAATAATAGCCGACATACAAACTCTTTGTGCAAGTAACTCCTCGAGATTTGATTGGCCGATATTTGAGACAAGCAGTTTAGCATTAGAATAAAAACTGTATTGTGTTCTTTGCTGCGATTATAGAAATATATAACAATAATAAATAAATTACTCTTGTGTTTAGTAATTGTTTTAATTTTAATGTGTATTTTAATTAATTTAACCTTCCTTTTTTCATCATTAAATGTCTATATTCGCTTAAATTATTTCTTTTTCTCGTAGTCAAGGTATAAAGTATAGTATGCAACTCTTGAATAAAACGGATTTATATCGAGGGCCATGAATCACTCGCATCGCTCAGGATTCTAACACTTGAATAACTCGCTACGCTCGTGATTCAGTCGTTAGAATCCTTCAGTTACTCGTGATTCATCTATGGCCCTCGCATAAATTTTTTTCACTAGTTGCATAATATACTATTTGTCCTATTTGAGAATAAATGTATTTAAACCTTATAATTGATCTTTAAACACTGTTTTCCACGATCTGTACCAGTCCTAAATTTTTCTTTTTTTGAACGAGTTTAGTCTCAAATGCTAAGATTAAAGCGAGGAAAACGAAAATGTCAAAGTGTTAGGTGAAATACCAGTTGGGGTTTTATGTCGTCCATGAATAATAACCGTTTAGGTTATCCAGCGTCGAGTCTATACCTAACTATTCACTCCAAATATAGCCTACCTATACATCCAATTTGTAACGCTTGGTGTTGTAGCTTGAATTGGTTAATATACGACTTCATCTTGTGAATCGAATAAAATTGAATAAAATAATAATAATAACTATCTAATCTATAAGCCCCATGGTGGGGGGAAAAGTGGCCAAAACGCTGGCGGCACGCTGGATGGCAATGCTAAGTTTTTGCCCAAAATCGGCGCCAGCATTTCGGTCACCCGACGCCTCAAACAAACGTTTCGCCAGATCCCTAAACAAGTTGAGAGCGGACGGCCCCCATGGGCCTAAAGTTTCGACCCCAAACGACACAAACATGTACATTCTGTCTAAATACACATATTTATGACGTTTGAGGTCTTCCGCTTTAGACGCGGCAGCGCCAGCCCGATCAATCGTCCCAGGGAGATGAGACGGCGCCAGTGTGTCCACACATGTAGCATCCCAAACCAGGGGCTGTCCCATCTTCCACGGGACGATAGTCATCCCATCTGGTCTCTTGCCGTCATCCCGCATCAATCCGTTATTATTATTTTATTCAATTTTTAATTACTAATAAATGTTTTCTTGTGAATCTATACTTATACTTATTATTACTTTACTTATAGTATTATAAAGAAGAAAAATGTGTATGTAAGTATGTTTGTAACCGGACCGAACCGCACGTGAGGTCCGATTATATACGAGGCCAGGATGGCTTTGTTACTGGTTGAGGCTTGTATAATGCTTTTCTCAAAAATTAAAGACTGTGTTTGCTAATTCGGTCTCAGCTTTTAAATCAGGAGGAGTGCCATCTATTTTTCTGAATCAGATTCGATTGAACTCATTTTTTGGGATCATCTATGTTCACGCGGTAAATTAAAACACAATTGTCGCAATGAATGTGAAATCCCGCCAGTCGTTGTTTTTTTTTTACTAAAAAGTTTGAGTTTAGTTTTTAACATTGTTCTATTTTTAGATTACAATATGAATGTTTTAGGAAAAAATGAGAATTATTGTTTTTGAATCTCCATGTTAATTTTAGAATTAAAAGCTTTAAGACGCGCTCGTATCCTGATAATAGTAAAAAGCAGAATCTTTAAACATCTAGTGTAACGAAACAGATCGATAATATTGTATGAAAAAAAATACTCAGGTTAGAAAAGGAACACCAAAGAGTAATAACCGAACAAAATTCATAAACGTTACTCGATCTCTGCAGAAAAAATCCTGAATAAGTCCATAAAAATAAACTTTCACGTCTAAACTGTCAGAATTTTCAGCGATAACACTATATTTTTTTTTAGATAATACATAGCCAACATATAGTACTAAAGTAGTAACCAGCTGTTTTTACAATTGTGTTAGTATATATCGAAATATATTAGGAAAACATGCAAAATTAATGCATTTTCGCATCACATCGTCTAATATAACGAGCGATTTTCAACCTTACGTAAAGCATGATACATTATTTTAAAATTGGGGTTGGACCGCGCCTTAATCCAATATGATTTATAAACTGAAATTATTAAATACAAACATAAAATCCCACGCTTTACTTCTACAACATTACTAAGTACAAAACGCATATTGCATACTTTTTCTGCGTCGTGTTAAGTGTCACAAGTGTCAGTCATAAGTGACTATAAGTGATACCGTCGCCCACGGACATCCGCAATACCAGAGGTCTCGACCGACCCTTGAGGAAGGAAGATATAGAAGGGGTAAAAAAAAACGATATTTAAAAATATTTAGTGACACTTCCGCTTCCTCAGGAGATGTTGACTCGTCGAGCGCAAGACCGACAGCGGTCTTGCGCTCGACGAGTCAACATCTCCTCGTGTAGAGAGGAGGATGCCTCGTGTAGAGGCGAAACACGTGTCGAATCGGTTTTGGTTGATTTGGGGTTTCTTGTGTTTTTTATTTTGTATTCTTCCTATTACCATTTTATGCGGGAGGGAGGGTGGTGCACGCCCCCAAATAGGCCAAAATCATTGTTTTCTTTTCAGCGGAAGTGTCACTAAATATTTTTTAATATCGTTTTTTGATAATGGATTTCCGCAAAGTAACGGCTGAATCAATAAATTATCAGAAGGGGTAAAGGTTGGAGGGGGATGGGGGAAGGAGAGCGAGAATGGATCGGGCCTCTAGAACCTCCCACAAACCGACGAAACGCAGTAGCAAACTATGTCGGTGTTATGTGGGAGTGTGGTACTTCCCCAGTCGTGCCGGCCCATTCCGCTGTGGGGTTACAGCGTGGCACTACCACCGAAAAAACTACTTAGGGACTACCTGCTGAACATACGCCTCCTTCCTAAATATGAAAATACCTAAATATATTGCGCGTCCTTAAGGCGCAGCCTAAAGACGAAATCTCTAAAACGCTATGTTTTTCGTCGCCAGCTCAGACATACTAGTTACTGATACAAACTTGAAAAAATATAGTGCATAGTTAAGAGTAATAAATACCTAAATAATATTGCACAATAGCTATCTGGCATTTTGAAGAAAACAAGTATAATTTGAAAAATTTAATACCAACTTCCATTCTATTCAGTTATTGGAGTGTATCTCAAAAACTACTGAACCTAATTTGATGAAATTTAAACGGGACCACACGGGAAGCACCAGCTTTCAAACAAAAAAAGCATTTTGAGAATCGGTTCACCCAGTCGAAAGTTTAGAGGTAACAAATAAAACATACAGTCGAATCGAGTACCTCCTCCTTTTTTGGAAGTCAGTAGAAGACCGCAAATAAAACGTCAGAAAATAATCTTTCGCATCGCATTTACAATATTTTGCACGACAACTACCATATTTTTTTTGTAATCAGAAAAAAGGTTAAACTAAGCTATCTTATATTTTTATGGCTTCTTTTATTTTTAAACAAATTAAAACTGCGAAAACGTATTCGTGTTTACCTACTGACGCACTCTTGTTCCTGTCACGGGCTTCACCCCCTCCAATAAACCATTTATTCCGCATGTATAAGGTCCAATACTTAAAACTTTGCTCTTGCAGCGCCTTAAGTGTGAAGCAGAAAGTGTAACTTGCGCCATTATGAACGTTAATTTAATATATTCGATATATTATATTTTAATAGTTCGATGTTTTGACCGATCCGCGCCGTGCTGATCTGAGAAAGTAGACTTTTAAAACATTAATATATTCATCATCATCATCATCATCTCAGCCGTAGGACGTCCACTGCTGAACATAAGCCTCCCCCATAATTTTCCAAAAGGACCGGTAGGAAGCGGCCTGCGTCCAACGTCGTCCTGCGACCTTAATCAAGGCCGTCTACAGATCGCGCGGCGAGAGTTTGGCTTTGACCTTCGGGTGGAGGGGATAGCTGCGCATGGGTACAGTCGCGCACATGTGACAGAGAGAGACAAGAGTCCCTCGTCTTCGATGTGGCAGAGAGAGACAAGAGTCCTTCGTCCCTCTAGCCCCCCTGTGATACCCAATTTCTGATTTCTGCGCAATAACGGTCAAAGCCAAACTCTCGCCGCGCGATCTGTATCCACCGTGTCAGTGGACGACCTACGCTGGGCTTGCCGGTCCGTGGTCTCCATTCCAGAACCTTCCGGCCCCATCGGCCATCTGTTCTGCGTGCTATGTGCCCTGCCCACTGCCATTTCAACTGGCTAATCTTCTGAGCTATGTCGGCGACTTTCGTTCGTCTACGGATCTCCTCATTTCTGATTCGATCACGTAGAGAAACCCCGAGCATAGCCCTTTCCATAGCTCGTTGTGCGACTTTGAGCTTACTTATGAGGCCCATAGTAAGAGACCACGTTTCAGTGCCATAAGTCATCACTGGTAACACACATTGGTCGAAGACTCTTGTCTTGAGGCCTAATATATTATGTAATACAATTTTTTTGTCAACCTTATTTAAATTTTACTGTACTGCCATTTGAAATGAGTTATTCGCTCAAGAATACACCTGTATCAAAGTAAAACCACTCATTAAATTGGGCTGCATAAGGTTGAGTTTCTTTTGATCGAATATGACTTAATTTGAATAGATCACTTGACTATCTACTCGTTTTAATTCATTTACGTACTTTAAAGATTAAGCCAGCCATTAGAATATCCGACTAAACTTTGTATCTTAATTTAATCGGAGCTTAACCGGTGTTTCAACTAGCTAACCGTTGCCTGCAAACCGGACTGGTCCAAGGCCTAATTTCTACTGACAGTTTGGGAGCTAATGGGTAATTTGAGCACGAGTCGAAATGTTGTACTTGAGTGGAAAATTAAAACAAATCTCTAGCGAGAAATACTTACTTTTATGACATTAAAATTAAAAACCATGATAAATAATGGTATATGAAGTAGTTAAGTATTTCAAATGAGCGTAACCCAATTCAGTATAATCAATGCTCAAAAGTGAAGCACCTTTAGTATACCGACCTATTCGTAACGTAGCATCGGAAACGCAGTAACTATCATATAATCTGTGATCGCGAGTTTTAAGCGACACACATAGTCATATGTGACAATATTTTGCACTAGGTACCGTCCACTACTTGTCTGGAAGAAACTGATATAAACAATAAGTCTGCCCATTGTAATGCTCTTGTTGAAGAGGAAATTAACTTCAAACATTATTTTGTGTATATTTGGTTGAAATACAATATAATGAATTTTTTTATTGTATTGTGTTGTCAAACAATATCCGAGTATAGTCATAGTAATTAATATTCAAAAAATGTTTTATAATAAACCTATATAAGTTATTTGCAATAAGTAAAGTGAAAAATAACGGTTAAATAGTTACAAACTAATAATTAATTACACTAATGGTTATAACAAAACTCATAACTGTGTTTCGTGCGTTATGATTTGTGTTTTTTATAGTTTAAGCGAATAATTTTTGTAATAATTTGTTATTTCATTTCTAATTATTTATTGTTAGTAACTTTAAATTGACCGTGACTATAAGTTTATTTATTAATTGTCTAATTCGTCATCTTATGTTATATGCATGTAGATTTTAATTATTAGCTATTATTCTGCCCCGGAACGATGGTACTTATTAAAATCAGGAATTTTATGTACGCAGTTCAACAATGAACATTTCTTCTTCTTTTTTTTTGAGATTCTAGCCATAGACCTAGTACATAGTTTTAAATATATTAGTGTATATAGAGGCGAGAGAAAACTGATTTCTAAATAATCTATACCTATACTTCTATACTAATATTATAAAGAGGAAAGATTTGTATGTATGTATGTTTGTAACGAATTGGCTCAAAAAGTACTGGACCGATATCAAAAATTCTTTCACCATTGGAAAGCTACATTCACCCTGATTAACATAGGCTATATAAGATTCATCATCATCATCATCATCCATCACTAATTTTAATTTTATTATTAATTTTAATTTTATAATATTTTGTGTAAATATAGTTATAATATATCGTTAGTGTAATTGGCCTAAAGCCGTGCTAACTGAATAAAATAAATAAATAAATCACCGCGCGGGTGAAACTTCTAAGTTATCTTCTAAGTACTAAATAAGTAAGTAAAGTAGACTTAGTAAGTAAAGTAAGTAAACTTTGGTTTCCACTAATAACTCACAACTATGGACCGATGAGCTAAAAAACATACATGATAGTAGTCAAGTTGTCCAGCAGCACCTGACCTAAGGATTTAGAATTCAAAATCAATATTCTACATGTGTACGTTAGGTATAAAAGGAATGGTCAATGGTCTGCCAAATTTATTGCCATTTAGTACCGTCTGGTATTTTGGTGCAGTAAAAAAAGGAATTTGAATAGTCCCAAAAGAAACATTACAATGTTTTACTATTGAGACCACTTGACTGGTATTATAATGTTTAACCGTTTCGCTATCCATCCGCAAATATTAATGTGCGTAATGGCAACATTCTAGTAAACTCATTACCCGCACATTAACTCCCGAATAGGCACACTAGTAGTTTTGTATCAACGAGTAGTCAACGCATGCGAATTTCAATCTTAAGGTGCAAGTTGGTAGCCGGCTACATGAAGCCGCGGCAAACGACGTGTCGCAGCGACACTGGTTTCTATGTATTTCTATGAAATACCATTCGTTAGCGACACGAAGCTAGCGACGCGTCGTCGAGCGACAGAAGACACTGTCGCCCGACCGCAGATCAGTAGTGCCGCTCGCGGGTACCAATCTGCCTAGTAAAAAAAACTGAAAAGCTTTTAAACTAAACCTTTCGTATCGCTTTTCGAATGGTTGATGCCATCTGCAGTTGCCGTCTGCAGTCGGGTTCGAAATCATGACTGCAGCGACATGAATCGACGACACGTCGTCTGCTGCTGCTACGTGTAGCCGGCTACTAACTTGACCAAAAGTGTTCAGAGGCCTTAGCACAAACAATCGAAAAAGTTTCCGCGTACAATCAGTTTTCTGTGCCATAGTTGCCCTAGATAAATGGTAGTATGTACTGTTTCACGTGAACGACACGGTACGTTACGCAGGAATTCGTGCTATGCCCACAGTCATAACGACTGTTAGTACTAGACTTAGGTCTAATGACTAAGAAAAACACCAGTAACTTACATACTTCAAACACACAACAGTACTTCATGAGACAACAAACAACGCGAAATGGCAACTGCTGGAATGGTCAATACCAATTTGGTAGATTACGGAGTATTTAGCTTTATTTCCATCATCTCAGCCGTAGGACGGCCACTGCTGAACATAGGCCTTATATATTTCCAAAAGGACCGGTGGAAGCGTCGTTCTGCAACCTCTATCAGGTCGTCAGTCCACCTTGTCGGTGGACGACCTACGCTCCGCTAGCCGGCCCGAATTCTTCCGGCCCCAACGGCCATCAGTTCTGCGTATTGTATGTCCTGTCCACTGCCATTTCAACTATGGCTTACTGGGAAATGACGGTGAATTTCCTTCGTGTCCGGATCTTCTCATTTCTGATTTAATCACGTAGAGAAACCCCGAGCATAGCCCTCTATAGCGCGGCTTTGAGCATAGTTATAAGGTTCAAAGTAAGAGACCACGTTACCACGAGTTTGGTTTTGAGGATAGTTTATTATTTTCAGAGTGATATGTCAACACGTAGCGCCACATTGACGAACCGCGCGCGCCGCGGCCACAAGGAGCGCTCGAAGAACTTCACGGAGCTCGAGAAACGCACTGTGCTCGAGCTAATCGCACGACACCGCGACGTGTTGCGACAGGGACGCTCCAACAACGCTACTAACCGCAGCAAACAGGTGTGTACTACTGTACTGCAAACATTTTAAATATAGCAACATTTCAACTTTTGCTTTGCTTTTCGATTTCGCTCGCTTCGCTCACTCCAGATTTGGAAGTGATTGTAGCTCTGACGTTGCGGTAATTGTATTATGTCGGCGCGTAGGAGCTACTAGGCTTCAACTGCACTTAAATTTAAGTATGTAAGATTTTTAAAAGCCTTTTGATATGAATACGGAAACCCGTGGAACGCGAATCGACAAATAAGAATAAATTTTATTATCTGTCCCCCTATTAGCGATATGGGGACAGATAATTTAAATCTATAAACTTACTGTCTGACCCCCCCAAGCGCAGAAGCGGGGACACATGGTAAATTTTATTACCGTTTGTCTCTCTGAGGGGTCAGATAATAATAATCCGGATTACTGTCGAATCTCCACTCAACTCGAGACTCACACTGAGCGACTTTCTCGAATACCAAGTGTGTAGTGTGCTATCTACCGCATCCTCATTGACTATTGAGGTAGTAATCGAATGCTGGTCTATCAGATAAAAATAAAGTCAAATTTCCGATAAGACAGATCGTCGATTATTTATTTATTAAAAAAAAATAACTGAAGTAGATAACAATTAGATTAATGATACGAGTAGCTCGTGCAAGATTAACGCGGGTACGGAGCTTGCTGTTGGGAAAACGTTACATTTACTTGACTTCGTAAACATTTCTTTTATTTTTTTAACAATTAAATCTATTCAATATTATAAAGAGCAAAGATTTGTATGTGTGTTTGTAACGAATTGGCTCAAAAAGTACTGGACCGATTTCAAAAATTATTTCACCATTGGAAAGCTACATTCACCTAACATAGGCTATATAAGATTCATCATCATCATCATCATCCATCACCGCGCAGGTGAAACCGCGGAGAGCAGCTTAACTAGCTGCTCTACTATAAAGATACTGTTTTTTTTAAGTTCATATAATTTGTACTTCAACACTGCATAATTAAGAGAAAGATCTTAGCAAAACACGCATGTTTGAAACCTATTATTTAACAATACAAAAACAGCAATGAAGGACAGGAACGAAGAGGTCGCGACGGCTCTCCTGCGATCGGTCTCGATGGCAGGAAGAAAACATGTCATTTTTAAGTCTTATAATAGCATTGTAAGTTAATGTAAGCTTCACTAAGGGAAAAAAATAAGTATATATAAATATGACTGGACTGACACTTAGTCTATAAGTCTCGTCAGATACTTATAAAAAAAATTTAATATTCTAAGGGTCCTAGGTGTCTGTAGTGTATAGGAAAGAGGGAGGGTTTTAGTCCGTACACACTGGCTCTCCCATCCCCGCCGGTGGACTCGGAGATAACCTCAGAGATACTGCTCTTCTGCGGTATTCATAAAGGATTTCCTCCTCCCGAAACTTAAAAAAAACCTAAAATTTCTGCAACTGTGAGCTTAGGGTTACCATATCTCAGGACTTATCCGGAGATTTCAGGATATTTAGACTCAGACTTGCGGCCGGATTTTGCAAATATCAAGAAACCTCAGGATTTTTAGAATTTTTATCAAATTACAGTACTATAACTTGATTGTAACTTTCGTAAGTATGACACATTTTAATGTTATTTTGACGGTTTAACTTACGCGGTAGATATAGTCGAGTATCTCGACCGGTTTCGTGACCGTCCGGGCCACTTCTTCATGGAGTACTTGCGCACCCGGCTGCGTTCGCGCTAGTGCTAGCCTGTAAGTTAAACCGTCAAATAACATTAAAAAGTACAGTACTTATATTTTAAACTAACTAAGGCGGCGAAGACAGCTCGTCGGGGGTGCCGCTACCACCTCCGCTATGAGTGGGTTGTGCGAGACCCTCCGAGATCCGCATTGTATAAAAACGATAATATGATTTTTTTAATTGTTAAGTACGTTTAAGAGAAAATTCTCAAACTGCATCAAAATCTCAGGATTTTTCAAAGGAAATCAAGCCCTTCCGGACTTTTGATTGTTTCATCTGGTAACCCTAAACGAGCTTAAAGTTTGCGAAAAAATGTACCACAACACAGTTCAGTTCTTCAAATCTTCATTGAGTGTATTTCCATATTAGTTTTCATGAAAATTAATTATGTCTTCTGTTCACGCGAAAGCGTGACGTCACTTCACCCCCCGCGCGTACCCCGCCGCCCCCGCGCGATAAGACGATCGTCGGCCGGGCAAGGGGTAAACGGGAGCGAGGCGGCTCTCGCCCGCCAACCAGTCACCACTTTAGAGTCGAAGCTAGCGGACGTATACCGCTCCGCTTCCGCGTCGCGACCGCATGGCAACCGCCATTATCAGCCCCGCGTCAGCCCAGAGTGACCTTTAGGCTGTGTTCGGCACGGCCACACACCACCTCCTAAATCAGCCCGTGTTTACGCGTAAACCAGTGACCCAGACGCATACAGCTCGCGCGCACGCTAAATAACGAGTCCCGCTCTGCGCCGCCGCGTTTCGCTACGACCCGGATCCGCCCCCTAATTTTACCGACGTAGAAATACGCGTACGCGAGTGCGTGAACCAGTGCATCCATAAGACAATACAAACATTATAACTACAGTGAACAGTTCGTCACCGTTGGTGGTAAATAGGTACAATTTCGGAGAAAACGAGAAAATTCACAAAAAAAAGTTAAAAAAAATTGGGGTGTCGGGGATTTTTTTTTGGCCAACTTGTATTCTCCAAGTGGGCCCCCGAACACGCTCATTTGGTTTGTCGGTCGCTCTACCAAACACCCTGTATACATCTCTAGAGTTGTTAAAATCTGTCTAGATAGACTATGTGGATTTTTATTGGTGATTATTACTTATACTTAAAATATAAAATATACTTAGCCCTTCAAGAGTCTTTATATTATAACAATGCAATTTCTATTGTGTCTGGCCCTATGATGACCAACGACCTATGAAGGGATAAGTTATAACTATAAGAATATCAGGTAAAAGGAAACCCAGTCCCTTATTTTATACGCTTTACTTATACGCTAGCTGTGATACTTCCTCATTTTACAGGAGGGGTAAAAAAGCAGTTTTCAAAATGTTTAAAAAACAAGATTTAGTTCAATGTACTGAAGTTTATAACAAGTACAATTTGAAAAATGTAATACCGACTTCCATTCTACTTAGATATCGGAGTGTAACTCAAAAAGTGCTGGACCGAATTTGATGAAATTCAAATTCCACACGGGAACACCATCTTTCAAACAAAAAAAGAATTTTGAGAATCGGTTCACCCAATCGAAAGTTATAAGGCATCAAAAATAAAAATAAAACACATACAGTCGAATTGAGTACCTCCTCCTTTTTGCAAGTCGGTAGAAAATAGTGAATTTACTAATACAAGCTCATATGCCGTTGCCGTTAATGGCAAAGTTAAGTTTAGATATATTTTAGTTAGAGCAATAATGTTAGATGCTTTCTTAATCTACGGAACCCTCAGTGGGCGAGTCCACTCGCACTTGGCAGTTAAATTACAGTTTGTACTGTTTCACGTGAACGACACGTTACGTTATAATAATAATAATACTTATATGGGACAACATCCAGCCCAAATTAGGCAGAGTTACACTTCCGCAGTTGTTCGTGCTAGAGCCACTGATCCAATGATGTCTCAGATGGGACGTATTTCAGTCCGGGTTTGCTAGCATATATAACATGTCTACACTATAAAAAATAATATCATCCAATTATGTAGAAAGGATATAATACCATTTTTGAGTAAAGTGGTCAATCAAGTTCAGAATTTCTTAATTTTTTATCTCAAAATCTTGAGATTTCGTATTAAAGAAACTAGTTTCGACATGTTTTGTACAGAGTTGGTTATTTATTTTATTGAGTTAGTTGACCCGACCGCGGCTACGCTCGAATGGCCTACGCTCTGCCTTACACGTATGCATGTTCTACTTTAGTAGTTTTATTAATTGGTTTCACTCGACACCTCGGCTCCCTCTCGTATTGAAATGGAATATACCACACAAGTTCGTAACGTAAAGTTACCGTGGAAACCTAATTTATTAAAATACATACTTATACATATACGTATACATGTATTTTTAAGAGTAGTAGAACTCTGTGAATGAGTTCGTTCGAAAGTTCTGCCACCATACCCTATTTGTACCATGAAGCAGTAACCTGTACCATGAGTTGGCAACATAAATGTCATCTACAGTTGATACTAGATCTCGGCTACCTATTAAGTTTGTGATTGGCGTACTCGCTGTCAATTTTAGTTCTACAATTGACCGCGAGGTGGCACTGTTCTTTTTTTCATACATTTTTTTGCGATCGATATCGATTGGTGTCAATGTTATAAACTCATGGTGGACCTACAGAAATAATAATAATAATAATATAATATAATAATAATAATAATAATAATAATAATAAAAATAATAAAGTGGCGACACCGTGGACCCTGATTCTCCCTGGGGCTAAATGAGACCCCTGACCCCCGGCTTGCCTTAATTGGCCGTCCGGGGGTGGAGACACAAGAGCAAGTAACAAAAAGCTCCAAGGGTGGAAGTGTTAAAGGGCATAACGCCGGTAGTAGCGCTCTAGTGAAACCGCAGCACACCTCTCGACACCCTTTAGCCATCCACACCAACGTTGCCTCTTTTGTCACCACTCATGGTGGCCTTTATGGGGGCCCGTTTAGTGGATGGCAAGTCACCACCTGCCTAAATATTTTAACATGAGACTAAAATTGGCAGGTGCCGTAGTCTCTTCCATAGCCCACTATCTTCCTTATCACTAATAAGTTCATATCAATAGCCTGGCCATTTTACCCATATTTGTAATAGTTATAAGTACCATGTTACCCTTCATCCAACATTTTTTCTGTTTTTTATACTCCTTTGTATTTTTATACCAAACAGGCCTCTAAGTGTTGGCTACAGCCCCACTTATGCCTTTGTAAAGGACCGGATGAAATCCGAGATTTTGTTTTGAATTAAAGAAATAATAATAATAATAATTTAAAAAAAAAAAAAACCGCTGACAACATAGACGTCTTGTGATTTTCTATATTTTATAAATACAGTTTTTTTCTCAATTTTACTATTTTGTACAGTTTTATCTCTGGATTTTACAAAAAGACCGCCTCCGTTACAATAAGCATAAAAAATTCATCAGATATAGACAAAAATCCATGAACAACAAATTTTTTTCAACCAAATGACAATGTCAAAATTAGCTCAAGATCACATTCAATATTTACAACAATTTACAATAACTAATGATCACAAGAAGTAAAGCGGGAACGAATTGCGCACGACCACCATCACCGCCTGCCCCGTCAACATCGTGCTCGTCGTCAGATGAGGAGTATCGAACCCCCCGTGACACGAGTGCATCGAGCGACGAGAGCGGGCCTCAGTCACCATCGCCGCCACCACCAACTGCGCGACGAGGGCGACCACCGCTGCCGGCATGCTTGGGGCCTGCGGGACAACCTGTTCTGCGCCCGGCCCCCGCTACCGGTGGTGTAGTGCGCCGCATGCGATGGACTCCGTCAATAAATGAGAACTGCATGCGCGCCTACTATGGGGCTACAAATGGAGGAAGCAACCTGACTGCGTATCGTGATCGTATGTTGTCTCTGTTTCAGACCCTTGAACCGACTTTGGCTGTATCTGCACAACGACTATCGGATCAGGTACGGGCTATTCATCGATGTAAAATGTTGGACCAGCCTGTACTTGATCGGCTGCGCCTGGAGACACTACCTATTCATGCAAGCTCGTCCTCGACACGGGACCCGTCTGTCATAGGGTCGATATCGGTTCCGGTATCGACGACTATACGACCGGATACTGTAGTCGACGAGGAAGATTGCCTGAATATGACCGTAAGTACCCAGGCGAATGAGCAACTGAGGAGGGCTTTGGATGACGCGATTTTCACATATAGATTCACACTTAGCTCTAGGCCGCGCTTACCTCGTCTACCCACGAATAGACGTAACCTAGCGTTAATGGGAGCCTTAAATGCTTTGCTAGCGCCGTATTTACGCGATAGCAAAGATTTAACTGATACTCACTCGATCCTGTATTGTGGGGCAATTGCGGCATGTCGCGTTGCTCGTGTCAAATTTCCGGACACTGACCGAACACCGCGAACTGCTTCAAGTGTTCCTGCGTGGCAAATACGGATCGAGAGACGTATCACTACATTTAGGACTCTCATTGCAAAGCTAATCTGCTTCAGCAGGGGCAACAATCGCCCTCGAATCATGCGCTTTGTGAACCAAGCTTTTGCTGGGACTAGCATTAGACCCCAGGAATATATGTCTTGTGTCACGGAGCGCATAGATTTTTTGAAACAGAAAATCTATGCGTGGGCAAACCGCATTCGCCGCTACAGAGAACGTGTGGATAGATACCTACAAAATCACCTTTTCCAAAGCGACCAAAGAAAGGTATACAGAAAATGGGAAGGAAAAGACCAATGTGTGAGTGATGGGCGGCTGCCGGATGCTGACACCATGACAAGCTTCTGGCGTGGCATCTGGTCACTACCCATTGAACACACGGAGGACAATTGGATGACGGTTGTCGAACGCTCATGTGAATCCATCGAACCCATGGAGGCTGTGAACATCAGCCCCATAGACGTAAGTTGTGCTATTCGTAAGGCCCCGAACTGGAAAAGCCCTGGACCAGACGGATTGCACAACTTTTGGATAAAATGGATTCGATGCTCACATGAGTGCTTGGCAATACAGTACCAAGAAGCCCTTCAACATGGTTCCCTCCCCAGTTTCTTGACAACTGGTGTCACCTTTTTGCTCTATAAGTCCGGTAGTACCGCGGAAGCGAAGAACTACAGACCCATCACGTGCTTGCCAACGCTATACAAGCTCCTTACATCTATTCTGCGAACAAAAATTAATTCGCACATTGTTGCGAACAACATTTTGGCTCCTGCTCAGAATGGATGTCGGGTTGGGTCCCGTGGTACTAAAGAGCTCCTCCTCACAGACATGACCATATGTCAACAAGTCCGGCGAAAAAGGGGGGTTCTATCGACTGCCTGGATTGACTATAAGAAGGCCTATGATTCAGTGCCTCATTCATGGCTAGAGAGGGTATTAGAGTTGTATAAAATCAATGCAACTCTGAGATCATTCTTAAGCACATGCATGAGACATTGGACCACAGTCCTTTGTCAACCGGTAGGTCGAGGGAGCGTCCCTAGTTCACAGGACTACATAAGGATTGAACGAGGCATATTCCAGGGCGACAGTCTCAGTCCTTTGTGGTTTTGCCTAGCGTTGAATCCTCTCAGCACTTTGTTGGTGGATTCAAGACTGGGCTACCGACTTCGTAAAGATGGTGAGATAATTTCTCATCTGCTGTATATGGATGATCTCAAGCTGTTTGCACCGAAGCACCAAGACCTGATGAACCTTCTGAAAATTACTGAAACTTTCAGTAGTGCCATCAGGATGGAGTTCGGAGTAGATAAGTGTGCGGTCATGCATGTGCAACGGGGGAAGGTTGTAAATTCTTCAAATTTACAACTTTCTGAGACAATTACTCTCAGATGTCTATCTGAAGTTGAAACCTATAAGTATCTTGGTATGTCACAGTCATTGGGTATCATGGATAGAGACATTAAGCAGACAGTGAAGGAGCGTTTCTTCTACCGCTTAACAAAAGTTCTTAATAGTCTTTTGTCGGGCGGAAACAAGACGCGCGCCTTCAATGGTTGGATGATGCCCCTACTCATATACTCCTTTGGCATACTAAGATGGACTCAGACCGAACTTGACGCCCTGGATAGGAGGGTCCGTCAAATGCTTACAAAACATCGCATGCTACATCCACGCTCGTCTGTTATGAGACTGTACATCCCACGGAAAGGGGGAGGTCGTGGCTTCCTCAATGCCAAGAACCTCCATAACTGTGAGGTGTCCAGTCTCAGAGAGTATTTCCGTAACACCGAGTGTGGGATACATCGCGATGTCATAGCAGTTGATAGGAGCCTCACGCCTCTCTCCTTGGCAAACGAGAACTGGCGTAAACCAGTTGTGCTAAGCATCGAAGACCGAAGAGACGTATGGAAGGGCAAAGAGCTGCACGGACGATTCTACAAGGCCCTAACAGGACCTGATGTAGACCAGCTCGCGTCAGTGAACTGGCTACGTTTCGGTGATCTGTTTGGTGAAACCGAGGGTTTTGTCTGTGCAATTGCTGACGAAGTTATCAAGACGAATAACTACCGGAAATATATTCTGAAAGACGGTACGGTCGACATTTGTCGGGCATGCCGCCGTCCTGGAGAGTCACTCAGACATATTATTTCCGGTTGTTCACATCTTGCTAATGGAGAGTACTTGCACAGACATAACCAAGTAGCCAGGATTATTCACCAGCAACTTGCACTTCAATACGGCCTTATTGAGTCTGAGGTGCCGTACTATAAGTACGCACCTACGCCTGTTCTTGAAAACGGTCGTGCTACGCTCTATTGGGATCGATCTATAATCACGGACAGGACTGTCGTTGCTAATAAGCCTGACATCGTGGTGATCGATCGATCTCAGCGCCGGGTAATGCTTGTTGACGTCACCATTCCTCATGATGAGAATCTCGTGAAGGCCGAGAAGGACAAGCTCAGGAAGTACCTTGACTTAGCTCACGAGGTGACCGCCATGTGGGATGTTGACGAGACGATCATTGTTCCGATAGTGGTTTCAGCAAACGGCCTTATAGCAAAAAGCCTCGACCAACATCTTAAGAGGCTCTCGCTAGACGGTTGGATCAAGAGCCAGATACAGAAGGCAGTACTCCTTGACACGGCACGTATTGTCAGGAGGTTTCTCAGTCTGCAGCCCTAACCACCGGTAGTTTGGGTCATGCTCCACTGCCGATGGCAATCTAGGATTAGGTTTTTTATAATGTTTTTATTTTATATAGAAATATTGTAAAAAATGTAATTTTAAGAAAAATAAATAAATAATGTGAATAATAATAATAAACCCGCAGGGGCGGCCTTGTGGCGAGCCGTCGGTGAGTGGCGACACCGTGGACCCTGATTCTCCCTGGGGCTCAATGAGACCCCTGACCCCCGGCTTGCCTTAATTGGCCGTCTGGGGGTGGAGACGCAAGAGCAAGTAACAAAAAGCTCCAAGGGTGGAAGTGTTAAAGGGCATAACGCCGGTAGTAGCGCTTCAGTGAAACCGCAGCACACCTCTCGACACCCTTTAGTCAGCCACACCAACGTTGCCCTTTCTGTCACCATTCATGGTGGCCTTTATGGGGGGCCCGTTTAGTGGGTGGCAAGTCACCACCTGCCCAAAATATTTAAAATGAGACTGAATTTGGCAGGTGCCGTAGTCTCTTCCATAGCCCACTATCTTTTTATCACTAATAAAATCATTTCAATAGCCTTATCATTATACCCATTTTTATAATAGATATACCATGTCACCATCCATCCATAAGTTTCTGTTTTTTTATACTACTTTGTATTTTTATACCAAACAGGCCTCTAAGTGTTGGCTACAGCCCCACTTATGCCTTTGTAAAGGACCGGATGTAATCCGTGATTTATTTTGAATAAAAGGAATAATAATAATAATATGGGACAACATCCACACAAAGGTCTTCAGGTCCCAAATTAGGCAGAGCTTGTACAATGGTAACCTGATGACTGATATACATACTTATAAACATATACAAACCCAGACACAGATCAAACAGACATCGGAATCGAACCCGGGACCAGCGGCTCAGAAGGTAGGGGTGCTACCAACTGCGCCAACCGGCCTGTCAATGTTTGTATAACTGTGTTCCGGTTTGTTAGGTATGGATGTCGGTGATATTACAGGCTCATGAGGTTACAACTTAGCGCAGTGCAGTTCGTCCTTGTGACAGAATGCATCTGTTGCAGAGTATGCAGAGGTTACCGTTTAACACCAAGGCCCAAGTCTCTTAGCTATTAAGTAAACGCCACATTACTGCGACGATTCTGCGATTCAACTGCCTTTAATGTCAAATTCGGAAGTTTGTCAGATCTAGTTAATTCGTTGCTTGCTGCATTTACAGTATGAAATCAAAGCATGCAGTAAGCCCGTTTTACATATATACCTTTAATTTAGTTATGGAAAGAAGACACATAATTGCTAAAAAAATATTACATAAGCTTACAAACATGCAATGTCTTGTAAAAAATAAATTAAAATCTGGTTCCTGAGCAATCAGGGAGTTCAGGATGTTGAGGGCATGGGACGTGGGGGCGTGTTGAGCGGTCTGCGTACGCACTGGTGATGGTGCGAGTAAACGTCGCACGCGCCAGAGCGGTGCTAACCGGTTCGGAGTGAACAGTGAACAGCGAGCCAGTGCACTCGAGTTGTCTATGACACTATGACAATTAGCTTAACTTGAGGAATAGCATGAGGATGGCTTATAGCACTAAAACGTGGTCTCTCACTATGGGCCTTTTGTGTAAGCTCAAAGTCGCACAACGAGCTATGGAGAGGGCTATGCTCGGGGTTTCTCTACGTAATCGAATCAGAAATGAGGAGATCTGTAGACGAACTAAAGTCACCGACATAGCCCAGAGATATGCCAGTTTAAGTGGCAGTGGGCAGGCCACATAGCACGCAGAACAGATGGCTGATGTGTTGGGAAGGTTCTGGAGTGGAGACCAGGAGTCGGCAAGCGCAGCGTAGGTCGCAGAACGACATTGGATGCAGGCCGTTTTCAACCGGTCCTTTTGGAATATTAGGGAGGCATATTACTTTCTAAAGCAATATGCCTCCTGCTGCTATGCCTGCTTAGCGATCTCAAACATTGAAATTTATAGAGAGAAAAAATCACATCGGGATCCAGTCCGAGGAAAGTAATACTATGAAAATTACAAAGGGCTGCGACGTCAATACGAAAGTTTAAGTATTTCTAAAAATACGTCTTTCGGTTGGATAGTGTTGTCAAAGCTGTTCAATAGATGTCGCTCCGTCCCCCTAAGACGGTTAGTCAGATAGAGAGTTAAAATTCGATGCTTGGACTTCGAGCCTCGGTGGCCTAGATGGTCATGGCGTCCGACAGGGAGGCATATGTTCAGCAGTGGACGTCCTAAAGCTGAGATGATGATGAGATTTACACAACAAAAGGAAAAAAAACAAAGGCACAGGAGCTAAATTCTATCAAAAGAAAATAGTAATTTCGTTTCACGTAGAAATGTGGTGAATGAGTCCACCGCGTATTACCAGCTCCTAATTACCGGATCGAGTTAGTGCGGCCTTGATAATTGAATTATATCTACTTATCAATGCGGTATCATTGTGGTTATGTTGTTACGTAAACACATTAATAGTAAGATTGTCTGATCGTATCTTGGTACCTACCCGTGTTAACTCCGATCGCATTCCTTAACTAGAAACAAATATATTTTTCGCTTTATAACGAGTTTTTAGTTATGCAACCCGCAGGGCTCAGTTGCTAACAAATGTTAATTGAAATCTTGAAAAGGGCGGCTCCATGTCAGTTTTGACAACTCCAGCATGCCTAGCAAGCGGCGGAAAGAAATAGTCTTTCCGCCGAGAAAAACTCGAGAAAAACTATGAGTTATCTGTGTCACAGTTGCCCTAGATAAATGACAGTTTGTACTGTTTCACGTGAACTTTACGTTACGCTTACGCAGTTATTCGTGCTAGGTCCACAGATAACTCATAGTACGCCGTAGCGTGACGCGTTGACGCTTACTTTTTTTTTATAGGATAGGTTGGTAAACGAGCAAGCGGCTCACCTTTTTTCACCAGCTTTTTTGGGTCTTCGTCTCGCTCAACATGTTGAGCGGGGAAAGGGGTCAGGGCTATGCCCTCTGCCCCTGGCTCGTCATCGTCCATAGCGATAGACGGGTCGTTTGATGTAAAGCTTCTCGGGTTTCTTCACGAACCGGCAGTCATAGTTATTGAAATATAATGCATCTAGGCTGGATAGCGTTCCGGAAACTTCGCGAAGTCTTCTCGTCAAAAATACCTCAGTGCCTCAAGACTCTTTACCAGTGATGACATATGGCACTGAAACGTAGTCTCTTACTATGGGCCTCATAAGCAACCTCAAAGTCGCACAACGAGCGGATGGAGAGGGCTATGCCCGGGGTTTCTCTACGTGATCGAATCAGAAATGAGGAGATCCGTAAACGAACTAAAGTCACCGACATAGCCCAGAAGATAAGCCAGTTGAAGTGGCAGTGGGCAGGGCATATAGCACGCAAAACAGATGGCCGATGGGACCGAAAGGTTCTAGAGTGGAGACCACGGACCGGCAAGCGCAGCGTAGGTCGTCCACCGACAAGGTGGACTGACGACCTGATAAAGGTAGCAGGACGACGACCAACCGGTTCTTTTGGAATTTTGTGGGGGAGGCGTATGTTTAGCAGTGGACTTCCTAAGGCTAAGATGATGATGATGCATCTAGTTCTAAGCAGATGTTACGGTGGGCCCCGAGCTTGTACCGTCTTCTTATAATATTAAAAAGCTGTAACATACTTATTATTACGTATTACTTGTAGTACATGTAATGTACCATCAAAATTATTATGCTAGAGAAAATATAGAAATATATAATAGTTAAAATCCTTCTTCAACATTATTAAAGCATACAGCACTAAATATGCAACATCAAGCCAAAACAGTTTGTACCATAATTAAGTTTCAAGTTACATCAACTTAGCTGCATAAGCGTTAACCTGATACTTAGATATGTGTAACTTGTTGCTTATGTATACTAGATACCATACGTTTGTCCTGTGGCTTTGCTCGCATTCCATAAAATACAATTTATCGTTCCGGTCTGTAGAAGCAACTTTAAAAACTGTATAAAGGGTCGACCGAAGCGAGCGCTCATTTTTAACTTACTAGTTAATAATGAGACAAGCGAGTATCTCGCCTGATGGTAAGTGGTATTACTATTAAATAGGGCAGTTTACTTTTCTATACTATAATATTATAAAGAGGAAAGATTTGTATGTATGTTTGTAACGAATTGGCTCAAAAAGTACTGGACCGATTTCAAAAATTATTTCACCATTGGAAAGCTACATTCACCCTGAGTCACATAGGCTATATAAGATCCATCATCGTCATCCAACACCGCGTGAGTAAAACCGCGGACAGCAGCTAGTGTTATATAAATCGTATCAAAAATACGCGGTCTTTGCAAAATTTCATATTAAATATTAATATTTAATATTATTTTTTTGTTTATATGTATTTAATAGTATTAAATATTATTATAAAAAGTTTTTATTATAATATTTTGGCCTTTTTTATGTCATTAGTAGACAGTACAAGCACGAGGCCCAACTAGTGTTAATCAAATCAAATCATTTATTCTGTATAAGCCTACGGGGGCACTTACAAATTGTTATTTTACATTTATTATTTATTAAATCTACAACCGGCAGGGCTATTATGTATCCCAGTTGCTTACAAATGTTGATTGAAATCGAAAAAAATGGCGGCTCTATGTCACTTTTGTCAGCTCCAGTCATCAAATTACTAACATTTTTGCTTACTGGAATTATCAAATCTGACATAGAGCCGCCATTTTTCAAGATTTCAATCATCATGTGTTAGCAAGAGTTAGATAATAGCCCTGCGGATCGGAGCGCAACCACGACTGAGAAGATCCGGCAAGAAACTCGGCGGGCTTGTCTTTTTACATATTTTTTATCGCCAATTACTATTATTTAACAAATGTTCGTTTATTTTTAGCTCCAATGTGTTAAAAATGAGACCATAGTAATGGTGTCAGTAGGGCAAGACACGCTAGCTACAGGCTGGGACATGTTAAGTGGTATCACATGTGCCTGCCTGTAATTTCGCCGTCATCTATACACTATCCAGGAGCCCTACTCCCACCTCTTAAAGTAATCATGTTTTACAAACCTTACCATTAAATTTGGTACCACCACGTCAATATAGCAAGCTTATAATAATAATGGATTACGATAGACGTTTTGACGATGTAGTATCAAATAGTGCACTCAATTCCCGTACTTGGACGTGACTTTTGACACTCAGTTTTATTGTTCTAATGTCAAATCTTTGAAGATCCGTACTGTCAACTCTTTCAATATTGCTTACCATAAATTAATGTGGTTGACGTTTTGTGTCGGTGGGAGTACGATAGTAAGTATGATTATTGTAAGCTTATTACAAAACGCTCCTGATTTATGATAGTTTCGTAAAGCCCCGGGGCCTACTCCCACCTTTTACGAAACTATCATAAATCAGGAGCGTTTTGTAATAAGCTTAGAATAATCATACTTACTATCGTACTCCCACCGACACAACACGGTCATTCAAATTTTATGGTAACGTTGCAATATTACTACTTTAAATGATGGGAGTACGGATCTCCAAAAATTGTACATTGGAACAATGAAACTTAGTGTCTTAAAGTCATGAAAAAGTATACGAATTGCGTGAAATATTTGATACTACGTCATCAAAACATCTATCGTAATCCATTATTATTTTAAGCTTGCTATATTTACGTGGTGGTACCAAATTTAATGGTAAGGTTGAAACATGACTGCTTTAAGAGGTGGGAGTAAGACCCCAGAACACAGTATTGCGAACATTACTGCTTCACTGTATATATAGGTGTGGTGGCAGTACTCCAGACGAACTCATTCACAAAGAGTTCTACTGCTCTTGTTAATTCCTACTTCTCCTCATCATCATAAGCGTATTGAATATCTTCACGCCTCTAATGCTTACTTCTTAAGGTCACCAGACTCTTATGCTCGATTATCCTCCTCGCAGGTTTTCGTTCCATGATGATTCCTTCATTTTGAAGGTGTCCAGGTTCTGGAACGAACTGCTACGTGAGGTGATGCTTGCCTACTCAATTTTCTTTAATACAACCATACTAATATTATAAAAAAAGTGTGTCAATCTGTTTCCTTATCACGATTAAACGGCTGAACGGATAGTAATGAAATTTGGCATGGACATAAGGTACTTTTCATCATCATCATCATCCATCACCCGCAAAGCGCAGCTAGTCTATATAAATAAATACAATTGAAGTGAATACTTGTAATTCATAATTAACAGCTTTCCACTAAATGCATGAAAGTATATACGGTAATTACATAAACAAGTACAATTTGAAAAATTTAATACCGACTTCCATTCTATTCAGTTATTGGAGTGTAACTCAAAAATTACTGGACGGAGTTTGATGAAATTTAAATGGGACCACACGGGAAGCACCAGCTTTTATACAAAAAAATAATTTTGAGAAGTGGTTCACGCAGTCTAAATTTATGACGTAACAAACATTAAAACGACGGTCGAGTTAGGTACACCTCCTCTTTTTTTTGGAAGTCGGTAGAATAACGTTTGCAACTATGTCACTCTGTCAGTTTGTTAACTTGTCACACCTAAATGGCTGAACGCATCGTAATGAAATTTGGCAAGAAGATAGGTCATATCCCGGGGAAGGACATAGGGTACTTTTCATCATCATCATCATCCATCACCCGCAAAGCGCAGCTAGTCTATATAAATAAATACAATTGAAGTGAGTACTTGTAATTCAAAATTAACAGCTTTTCACTAAATGCATTTTGAAAGTATATTATATTTTATTATGAAAACTAACGTGTTTGTACACATTTTTAATATGAAAAACGGGATTTACTCACATAAAAAAGTCAGATCTTTCCGACTATGAGAGTGCGAGGCGAGACGGAACCACGAGCGTTCTGCACTCTCCTTGAAAAAGACCACCGGATGTGGTTGAAACTATAGTCAGAAAGATCTGACTTTTCGTACGTGAGTAAATCCCGTTTTTTTTATTAAAAATATATTATACTTGTTATGTAATATCATAATCATAATCAGCCCATTTTGTTCCCACTGTTGGGAACGAGCTTTACTCTCAGAGAGAGGAGTGTGAGACGCTTAAAGACCAGTGGGATACACCCTGGAGTTGACATTTGTAATAATATATTCTAAGATCTATTGTTGATTACTATTATTGTTATTTTGACATTAATTAATATTTCTGACATTAGTTTGTAAGTTATTATTTTTTTTTACATAATTTGGTATATTTTTCTTAATTACTTGATATTATTTGGCTAAATGTTGTTTTTGTTTATTTTAACTGTGTGATAATATGTAATTGTACTTTTAGACGTTTATTATCACAATAAATTAATTTGAAATTTGAGTTGGGCCATAATCCACCACGCGGGCCCAGTTCGGCTTAGTGGACAGGTTAGTGTCCAACCCATGTCGAAGTTTCAGGCCGCCGGAAGGCCTTCGACATAGCCTAACGACTGTTGCCCTAAGACAAACATCCGACACCGACGGCTTAACGTGCCTTCCGAAGTACGCAAGCGCTCAGTTGAACAATGCCACTAGCACACACCCAACACCTGTCAAGCTCTAAAAAATCTATATCTAAAATGTTTGTCTATCTGTCTGTATGTTTGTTCCGGCCAATCTCTGGAAAGACTGGACCGATTTTAACGGGACTTTCACTGGCACACAGGTGATGTTGTAAGGAGTAACTTAGACTTTTATTTTAGAAAAAATCTGACCGTCTAATTTTTAACTTTTTACGACTAAACGGTTGATAATTATATCCCAGAGAACATTGGGTACCTACATTTCATCATCATAAATCACCACGCGATTGAAACCGCGGCACGCTTATTTTATAACTCCTTTCACGTTCATCGTATTGATTATCAATTATCCGAAATAAGTCACGATGTAATCAGAAAACGTCGGATTTCAGACAATACAGACTAACGCGGCACACATGTTCGTCTATAGATAAATAGCATATACCTACCTATATAGCATATAGTTCGTGTGGCATTGAATAGTGAGTATAGACTGACTTCGTGCGATTCTTGATACTTTGTAATAATATCACCAGATAGTGCCTACGTAGCCGTTGCGACAACTTGTCTATTGTGTGGTTTTTTTTATTTAACCATGGACCACCATAGTCAGCTGTACAATTACGTGAGTAAAAATCTAAAATAATGTATTCATTTTTGGCAATAAATGCCGTAGTCTCGTCTATAGCCCATTATATCCCTAATCACCAATAAGTTCATATAAATAGCCTTACCATTTTACACTTTTCTGTAATAGATATAAGTACCATGTTACCATGTCATCCAAAATGTCTGTTTTTATACTACATTGTATATTTTATACCAAACAGGCCTCTAAGTGTTGGCCGCAGCCCCACTTATGCCTTTGCAAAGGACCGGACGTAATCCGTGAAATACATAGAAGAAGATAATAATAATAATAATACCGCAGGGGCGGCTTTGTGGCGAGCCGTCGGTGAGTGGCGACACCGCGTACCCTGATTCTCCCTGGGGCTAAATGAGACCCCTGACCTCCGGCTTGCCTTAATTGGCCGTCTGGGGGTGGAGACGCAAGAGCAAGACATAAAAAGCTCCAAGGGTGGAAGTGTTAAAGGGCATAACGCCGGTAGTAGCGCTCTAGTGAAACCGCAGCACACCTCTCGACACCCTTTAGCCATCCACACCAACGTTGCCCCTTTTGTCACCATTGATGGTGGCTCTTATGGGGGGCCCGTTTAGTGGGTGGCAAGTCACCACCTGCCTAAATATTTTAAGATGGGACTGAAATTGGCAGGTGCCGTAGTCTCGTCCATAGCCCACTATCTCCCGTACCACTAATAAGTACATATCAATAGCCTTGCCATTTTACCCATTTTTGTAAATGATATATCTAACCATTCATTCATTATGTTTCTGTTTTTATACTACTTTGTATTTTTATACCAAACGTGCCTACGCTACCCAAATTGCGGTTTCTGAAGCCATGAGGACCAGTCAGAGCGTTATATCCAGGCTTTGGTCACGTTATCGTGTCACGGGGGAAGTGGTGGAATGGCACAGAGGACCTCAACGCATTACAACACGTGTACAGGACCGATTCATAGTAAATGCTGCACGAAGTCAACCAAATGTAACGGCGATGCAATTGGTTCAAAGGCTACAGAGAGAGTATGCTTTGCTGGTAAGCGGTCAAACTTTGAGAAGACGACTGCATGAAGTCAACCTACGTGCTCGTAGGCCACTTCGGGTACCAGCGCTAAGGAGAGGCAATCGAGGAAGAAGATTACAATGGGCTATAGCACACGAAAACTGGAACCATTCTCAATGGTCACTTGTGCTTTTCACTGATGAATCCAGATTTGGATTTCATCCTGATTCCCGAAGAGTACGCGCGTTTGGAGAGAACCTGGACGTTGGAATCGACTGCAGCACCCACAACAAGTTCATGCATATCAAGGTGGCACGCCGATTATGGTTTGGGCAGGAATTCCTATTGGCGGTAGAACGGACCTCGTTTGGATACAAGGCAATATGACTGCTCTAAAATACCGATATGAGGTGCTAGAGCCTGTAATTTTGCCCCACAGACAGCAAATGGAACAAAATTTCCAGCTAATGCATGACAATGCCCGTCCACATACGGCGCGTATCGTTACAAGTTGGTTACAACAGCATGATATCCAAGCTTTACACTGGCCTGCACAATCACCTGACTTAAATCCTATTGAGCATGCCTGGGATATGCTTCAGAGAAGAGCTCTTAGGAATTTCCCTGAAGATATTGTGCATGAAAACCAGCTTTTCTTGCATCTTAGCAGGACTTGGGACAGTATTCCACAACAGGATATTGACACCCTTGTTTGAGTATGCAGAACCGCTGCAGATGTGTCAGGGGAGTCTTAGGTGGATCCACGGATTATTAATTTTAAGCTTTCAACATTTTTTATAAAAAAAAAGTAGTTGTTTTATTTAGGTTTTGATGTTTCAAAAATAAAGTTAAGATTGAAATTTTGTCTGGGTTTTTCCTCTTCTTCTAAGTTTTTTTTAAATTTAACTTTAAAAGTTTATTATCAGATTAGATAGGCTATTAAACAAGGTTTATTTTAATGTGTACATCCTAGTGGATCACCACTAGGATGTACTGCGCATCTATAATGACCATGTTATTTTGTTCTAATGCTTAAAGCGCGCTCAAACCCTGATAATAGTAAAAAGCAGAATCTTTAAACATCTAGTGTAACGAAACAGATCTATAATATTGTATGAAAAAAATACTTAGGTTGGAAAAGGTAACCGATTAGAATTCATAAATATTACTCGCTCTCTGCAGAATAAAATCCTGAATAGGTCCATAAAAATAAACTTTCACGTCCAAACTCTCAGAATTTTCAGCGATAACACTTTACTTTTATTAAGTAATAATAGCCGCCGTATAGTACTAAAGTAGTAACCAGTTTTTTTCAATTGTGTTAGTATATATCGAAAAATATAAAGAAAACGTACATAACGAATGCATTTTCGCATTACATCATCTAATATAAGAAGCTATTTTCAACCTTACGTAAAGCATCGTAAATTATTTTTTTAAATTGGGGTTGGACCGCGCCTTAAAAAGTATTGTTTTGATTTCAGCTCGTGTGGTCAACTATTTGCGAGGAGGTGAACAAGCGCTGCGGCGGCGAGCGACCGCGCACTCCCGCTCAGGTCAAAATGTGGTACGAAAACTACAAGAAGAAATGCAAAATGCGTAACAACGAGAGTCAAGTCACGGTCAGTACACACTGAGGTTTCACAACACACAGTCACTTAGCCCTAATGTCGCGCTAACCCTCAATATCTTACTTTATGGATTGTATTAAACTTCCCCCTTTCTTTATTCGTTTTTGGATCAACCAGTATGTACACGTTCTTATAAGGGTTCCTAGCTATTAAGCAAGGCTATCATATGGTTATTCAAACTTTTTAGTATTTTTTGTTTCTCGTCCGATTTATTTATTCTAATTTTGACTAGGTCTCCTATTTGGAATTGAACAAGACGATATCTTTGATCGAATTTTGCCTTCGGTTCTCTCCAGATTTAAGGCCTATTCAAGCCTGGGCGTTATTCGCTACCGCGAGCGATAGAGAAAGACGAAACGGTATGCGTTAATTTCACTGTTCACACCAAAGCGGATATATCTACCGCGCGCGGTAGAGATATTTGCTTCTTTCGATACTCAGGTCTGAATAGGCCTTTACTAGCGCGAGACGCGTGTAGGGATGTCAACATTGCATCTACGAACCAATCTGCGATCGATCTATTTTGTTGGTGGCCTGTGTATATAGGCATATAACAGAAAACATTGGCAATTTAAAAACAACCCCGACCGCTATGCCGGCCGGCACTCGCGTAATGATCGTCGGCAAGTGTCCTCCGCCTCCGCACTGCCTCTTACCACTTTTGTCGCCTGTTTATCGCGGAGACATTCTACTTACTCGGGGGCGCGCTCCAGGTACTATGCTTCGGTATTCATAAAGCACTAACACTAAAAGAGATGAGGCGATGGTAGTCTGATGATAGAATCAACGCTAGTAGGGAAGACGTTCTACTCATAGATATTTACTTTTTAATACAGTTGCTCAAAAAGTGGCGTATTGCAGGGACGTACAGCGTTCGGGATGTGGGCTACATACTCGTGTTTTTTTTTTACCTTTCCCGAACTGGTGCGTTCTCTTTCCCAACTGTCAAAATAATGTCTATTAAAAAGAAAAACCAACCATGAAGTTTTTACTAAAAAAAATATTAGAAGTTTTTATGATTCATGCAAATACGTATATTTCTAAAAAGAAGCTACTAATTTGTTTCAATATCAGATTTAATGATTTGATTGAATGAGTTATGTTAGGTTTCATTTCATTACATCTCATTAAATTTCATTTTCATTTCATATCAATAAAAAAATTCTACTGAAGACTTGGCTGTATGGGCATAGTTCCCTTTGCCTACCAGAATGGGTGAAGAAAAAAAATCTTTGGTTGGCGCCATTTTCCAGAAATTTTCATTGCGAGTTTATTTTATTAATTTGCTTCATTTTTTCGCAACTGTATTAAAAATAGTCGTTCAGTACATGTGAAGAACCGTCATTGCAACTTGTTCCGACTGTCAACCCTCGCCTTCGGCTGCGCCTCGGCTCGGGTAGACATTTGTCGGAACTATTTGCAATGACAGCCTTTCCCCACTAGTAATGAAATATACTATAGTTTGACCGAAGTAGCTGCAGCACACTTTGCTTTGTTGCAGCAGCCTCCTCCCGACGCGCCCGGCATATTGGACGGTATGCTGTGGCAGACCATGCACCCCCTAGACGTTAAAGGTATTTCTGCGCTATTTATATATGGCTTATGTTTCACTTATCAACAAATATAGCGATATAAATACAATTTGAAAAATTTAATACCGACTTCCATTCTATTCAGTTACTGGAGTGTAACTCAAAAACTACTGGACCGAATTTAATGATTTAAATGGGACCGACCACACGGGAAGCGCCAGCTTTCAAACAAAACGAAGAAAAAGAATTTTAAGAATCAGTTCACCCAATCGAAAGTTATGAGGTAACAAACATTAAAAAAACAGTCGAATTGAGTACCTCCTTTTTTGGAAGTCGGTAGATAATATATATATGTCGATTCTGTGAGCATTCTTTAAACTAAAAATCTCTAATTGTTATATGATTTTTAAAGCACTAACGCCTGCTTAGTGATACCAAACATTGTAATTTTAGAGTGAAAAATTTACATCCACGGACGGGATTCGAGTCTCGGTGGCCTAGTTGTCATGGCGTATAACACGGATTGTCCGAAGAGTTGGGTTCGAATCCCGTCTCTTACTGGAATTGCCCTATGTATGCGTAAAACATACCCGAGGATGTAAATTTTTCTCATCAAAAATTTCAAAGTTTATATATCTCTAAAGTATGTCAGTTCTTATTTTGTTTAGGCTAAAATCCAAATTAGTATAACACTTCCGAATGACAGCACTGAAATTAGATATTTCAACACTGTTGGTAGGTATATAAGGTTGTTCAGTATTCAATAATGTTATTAGTAAAAAGTGCATACATGGCAATATTTGTAATGGCAATAATTTAAATTCCCGCCTAAAAAGCATTTTTTGACACTTCGAAGTGTCATACGAGTTGAACCATTGTCGTTACACAGTACAGTTCGGTTTTCGAATCTGCCTTTTTTTCGTGATAAACCTCCGCGTCGTTAATCCATTAAAATTGCTCTCGAGCTCGCTTGCCTAGTCGTAGAGGCAGAGCCATCTCATATTTCCGCGCAGGAGTGAAATTCCATAACTTCAGTGAGGCGCCGAATCTATCAGACTTCGGTGGCACCCGATTGTCAGCGGGCTACTACACTACACTGCATGACCGCCGCTGCTACGGGTAACGTAAGGACATATAGGTGAAAGGGCGCCCTAGTAGCTTTTCGTCTTACATCCCTAGGCAGGCTTAGAATTCCTATCGGTGAGTCTCTTTTTTTCGCCATACTAATTCTCGAAAACTCTAAGTATAACCTACAGTCCACTATAAATCTCGCACATTATTTTGGTCTTCGAACCGTATCTAGTGAACAGTGCCTGTTTTTTCGTTAAATTTTCGTGTATAAGTATGTAAATTACCCTAATTACATTTACCGTAATTTTTGTTAATTCCGAGGGTGACATGCAAATCGTAACTTTTTTCTATGAAGGTCAGTCATATATTTTCTCGCAAACATTCGGTATAAATTATTCATTCATTCTATTCTTTTGCCATTTCTTTTAAGATTAATACATAGTATAGACACCTCTCGACATCAAACTGTACTGAGTAACTGTCTTATTTGCTCTTTTGCATTCACTCATATTTTGTACACACTGGTCTGTGGAAGCAGTCATATTTCTCGTCTATCGTTCGATTGTACTCCATTCTGGTGTATAAACAATAAACATTGCAATAACCTCAAATAATTTTCGTTGTCAAGTTTGCAATTTGTTTGTGTTATAGTGTAATCAGTTCTATAAATATGAGTGACTGTGAAATGCCATCGTTAGCACAAGTTGACATGAATCGCACGGCGAGAGACTATGCAATAATGCGCTTGGAATACTTTGCCGATTGCGACTGTGTTTCAATTAGCTTACAAGATTTGCATGAAATAGAAAACCAATTTCACGATGCTCAAGTCAAAATTCTTGCCCATCTCGATAAGATGTCGCGTAAGGACGAAATGTGTGTGACCTTTCACTTTGAAGAAACTGTTGGGAAAGTGAAAGCGCGAATATTAACAGCTGAGCCCAAATGTAAAATACCAGCGATAGACCAAGTGAAGGCACAGTTGCCAAAGATAAATATTAAACCATTTGATGGAAAATTAGAAAATTGGGTATCATTCATCGGGCTGTTTAATTCACTAATTCATACAAGAAATATAAGTGATGTAGAAAAACTGCATTATTTAATGGTAAGTTTAAAAGGTAAAGCTTTAGAATTGATAAAAAATTTCCCTCTCACAGAGAAGAACTACAAGGATGCTTATGAATTGTTGCATAAACACTTTGACAATAAAAGGCACATAGCAACTAATTATTATGAAAAATTAATAAATTGCGAACCTATAAAAACTAAAAGTGCTTCAGAACTTGAGAGGTTGCATAGAGTATTTTCTGAAAATTTGGCAGTGTTAGAAAAGTATTCCCTGCCAGATGCTAACTTCATGTTATTTCATTTACTTTGGACAAAGCTAGATAGGTCAACCCGGGAAGCATTTCAACTTGATTATAATAGTGATGAAATTCCTAGGTACACTGAAGTACAAGATTTTATTGAAAAACAATATAAGGCCTTACAAATGTCAAATGTAACTGTCAATAATAAACAAACTGTTGTTTCAAAAAATTATCAAAGTAAGTCAAAGGCATCCCTGGTAGTTGCAGATTCTACATATTGTGTTTTTTGTTCTCGCAAGCACCACAGCCTCACATCATGTGAAGGCTTTCTAAAATTAGATCCAACCTCTCGTTTCAATTTTATAAAACAAAAGGGTCTTTGTATTTTATGTTTTTCCAACTCCCATAGAGTAAAGGCTTGTAAAGCATCGTTTCGTTGCAACATGTGTAATTATTCTCATAACTCACTGCTCCATTTAGAAAAACCTACTCAGCCAATACTACCTCAGGCATGTGATAACAAAAGTGGCCAGGATAATAAAAATGTGGTGCTGACATCGGTGAGTAATGGTAGCACAATACTCTTTTCTACGGCTAAAGTGTTAGTACGTGATAGCACTGGCAACTTTCAACCAGTTAGAGCCCTTCTGGACTCTGCGAGTGCATGTAATTTCATTAGTAAGGATTGTGCTACACGGTTGGGACTCGACATCAACCAAAACTGTCAGTTGGTGAGTGGTATAGGTCACTCAGCTGCTGAACCTCTTGGCTCACTTGTATGTGAGATGAAACCTATAAATAAAAATTTATTGTCAAATTTTAAATTTGAAGCTTTAATTTTGTCATCGATTTGTGCAGACCAACCTTCTCGTTTTATAAATTCATCGAATTGGTCCCACATAGAACATCTGGATCTTGCTGACCCGGAATTTGCAAAACCAGGCCCAGTAGACATGTTGCTTGATGCAAGTATTTTCGTTTCGTGTTTGTTACCTGGGATCAAACGTGGTCGACCAGGACAACCTGTTGCATTAAACACATATCTAGGATGGGTTTTGATGGGTGCTTGTGATGGAACTGGTCCATTACAATTTTCTCGTTCTCGTGGCACTCCACAAAATTGTTTTTTCGTTACTAATGCAACATTGGATGAATCTCTCAAGAAATTTTGGGAAATTGAAGAAGTGAATCCTAAATCAAAATTTTTGTCAAAAAAGGATGAACTTTGTGAAAAATATTTTGTCGAAAATCATTCTCGCAATGAAGATGGTAGATTTGTCGTACCTCTACCTTTTGTTGAGGTGGAAAATAAACCAATTTTCCATAACTCTCGTGATATTGCTCTTCGGAGGTTTTCAGCTATCGAACGGCGTCTACAGATGAATCCTGAATATAAAGAGGCTTACATTTCGTTTATGGAAGATTATAAAGCCCGTGGTCACCTTGAAGAGGTAGAGCCCCCCTCTACTAAGGATGGAAACTTTTTTTACATACCGCATCACGGTATCCTGAGGCCTGATTCGGTCAGTACTCCGCTGCGCGTGGTGTTTGACGCTAGTGCTAAGGATGCTTCAGGAATATCTCTAAATGATGTTCTGATGCCTGGACCAAAACTACAAACTAACATCTTTGATGTTTTGTTACGCTTTCGATGGCATGCGGTAGTATTTACCGGTGATATTCAACAGATGTATAGACAGATTTTGGTTCCAGATGAGGACGCACAGTACCAGCGCATAGTATGGCGTCCTACTACTACTGAGCAGGTCCATGATTACAAACTCAAGACCGTGACTTATGGCGTTTCCTCAGCTCCATTTCAGGCACTACGTACCATGGCTCAGCTTGCCATAGAGGCTGCTGAAGAATACCCAGCTGCCTCTACTGTGCTGGCTAAGGACATCTACGTCGATGACATTGTCACTGGAGCTGACTCTACTACAAGTGCTCTACAACTCAGACATGAACTGTCGAAAATATTGTCGTCTGGTGGTTTCCATCTCAGAAAGTGGACCTCCAATTGTCCAGAATTTTTAAAGGATATCTCTCCAATAGATTTGTACTCTGAGACTTTTAAAGGCTTTGAGGAACCAACTGATGTATCCGTAAAAATATTGGGACTCTTATGGCATCCTCACTCTGACACATTTGGATTTAAAGTGGCCGATAATGGTAATCGTCGTTGCACTAAACGCATAATTCTGTCAGAGATTGCTCGAATCTATGATCCTTTGGGGTTTCTCGGACCAGTGACATTCTATGCTAAGTACCTCATGCAACTTCTATGGACCATAGGTGTCGCTTGGGATGAAGATGTGCCAGATAACATCAGCTCAGAATGGTCCCGCTTTAAAGAGCAACTCTCGTCTTTAAAGTCGGTATCGATTCCTCGCCGGTTGATACGCAATTTTGTCGTGTTGCAGCTCCATGCGTTTTGCGATAGCTCGGAGCGCGGTTCATGTGCGATATGCTACATTCGTGCAGTTGACGCAAAAGGCGCCTGCTCGGTTCATTTCTGCTGTGCAAAAACAAAGGTCGCTCCAATCCGCAAACTGTCCATCCCAAGAATGGAGCTTCAAGCAGCTGTTTTACTGGCTGACTTGATCAAAGCTGTCACCAATGCCTTGGAACCATTTTACCATTTTGATAAAATTTTCGCTTGGTCCGACTCTACCGTGGCACTATCATGGATAAAGTCTTGCCCATCGAAATGGAAAACTTTCGTCGCTAACCGCGTGAGCCACATCCAAGAAATCGTGTCTCCGGATTGCTGGGGGCATACCAGCACTCTGTCGATGCCCGCAGATGTCGGCTCTCGTGGGGCACTCCCTGCTGATCTTGTGCGATGTGACATGTGGTGGCAAGGCCCCCCATGGCTTGCAGAGTCAGAAGATCAGTGGAGTCCTTCGTTCCATGCCTCTTCCACTCTTGCGGATTCTGAAATGCAGGAAGAGCAACGAATCTTTAGTCTTTTGTCCACTGTCGAAGTCAACATTGTTGACAATGTAATAAATAAATTCTCGTCGCTTTCGACCTTGAAGCGAGTTCTATCTTGGTGTTTTCGATTCTACCATAATGCCAAATCGCCTCTGCATAAAATTGTCGGGCCTTTAGAGGTCAAAGAAATTCAAGATAGCTTCATGTTCTTGATTAAACATGCACAACAGGTGTCATTCGCTAACGAGATTTTTAAACTCAAAAATGGCTCTGCCAACACTCTACCCAAGAGCATGCGCAAACTTTCACCCTTTCTTGATCAGGCGGGTTATCTTAGGGTGGGCGGTCGCCTGGCGTTTGCCAAGGTCGACTTCAACGTGAAGCATCCGCTATTATTGTCACGCGATCATCGGTTGACGTCGTTGATCATTCAAGACTACCATGATCGCTTCATGCATCCTGGAGCTCAAACCCTTCAGAATTTGCTTGCGCAAGATTTTTGGATACTTTCGCCAAAAAGAGCCATTCGTACCATCGTTTCTCGCTGTATTAAATGTTTCCGAGCGAATCCTCAACCCGTTCCTGCACCTCTTATGGGAAACTTACCGTCTTTTCGAGTCAATCAAATCAAACCGTTTTCGTCTTCTGTTGTTGACTACGGAGGACCTTTTGATATCGCCTTGGGTCGTGGCCGAGGAGTCAAGACCTACAAGGGATATATTTGTGTGTTCGTTTGCACTTGCACGAAAGCAGTACACATCGAATTGGCCTCAGAGCTATCAACGGACGCCTTCTTAGCGGCGTTGAAAAGATTTATCGCTCGCCGTGGTCGGTGTAGTCGAATTATATCTGACCAGGGTAGAAATTTTGTTGGTGCTAGTAACTACCTGAATACTCTCATGCAAGACGCTGCTTCTTCGCAAGAGATTGAATTTTCATTTAGTCCTGCTGGCAGTCCTCATTTCAACGGGTTGGCCGAGGCCGGTATACGCGCCGTTAAAACCCACCTGACTCGTGTTTTGGGAAATCAGCGATTGACCTATGAGGAGTTTTATACGGTGTTATCGCAGGTGGAAGCTATGTTGAATTCTCGCCCGCTTACTCCTATTAGTTCGGATGCGAACGATTTAACTGCCTTAACCCCTGGTCATTTTCTAACGATGGAACCATTGTCAGCTCTACCTGAGGAAAATTTCCAGGATCAGCAGATAAGTTCCCTTCAACGTTGGAAATTAATTCAAAAAATGCACCAAGATTTTTGGCGTAGGTGGCACAATGAGTACATCCACACGTTGCAACAGCGAGCTGAGTGGAACAAAAATCGTGATAACCTTGCGATAGGCACTTTAGTGCTTATTGTAAATGAACAAACGAAACCCCTTAAGTGGGCTCTAGGAAGAATAGTAGCTCTACATCCAGGAGCAGACAAAATTTGTAGGGTTGCCACGGTAAAGACAGTGACTGGGGAGTTCAAGAGACCGGTCGTAAAACTCTGCCCCCTACCTGTCGCACTCTACAGCAACTAATACTTTGATTTATGTAATTCTCGCTATCACTAAATATTGTTTTTTTTTGTTTATTATCTGCGAGTTAGTATAATTTATAGCTTATCAATTCAAATCCAAAAATATATAATACTTTATTCTATAATCAACACAACCTTTCGTCTTTTCGTAAATACGTTGCATTTAGGTGGGCGGAATGTTCAGTATTCAATAATGTTATTAGTAAAAAGTGCATACATGGCAATATTTGTAATGGCAATAATTTAAATTCCCGCCTAAAAAGCATTTTTTGACACTTCGAAGTGTCATACGAGTTGAACCATTGTCGTTACACAGTACAGTTCGGTTTTCGAATCTGCCTTTTTTTCGTGATAAACCTCCGCGTCGTTAATCCATTAAAATTGCTCTCGAGCTCGCTTGCCTAGTCGTAGAGGCAGAGCCATCTCATATTTCCGCGCAGGAGTGAAATTCCATAACTTCAGTGAGGCGCCGAATCTATCAGACTTCGGTGGCACCCGATTGTCAGCGGGCTACTACACTACACTGCATGACCGCCGCTGCTACGGGTAACGTAAGGACATATAGGTGAAAGGGCGCCCTAGTAGCTTTTCGTCTTACATCCCTAGGCAGGCTTAGAATTCCTATCGGTGAGTCTCTTTTTTTCGCCATACTAATTCTCGAAAACTCTAAGTATAACCTACAGTCCACTATAAATCTCGCACAAAGGTATTTGTTAATTAGTGTATAATATTGAACGGGATGGTTTGTAATCGATAACTGGTCATGAAAGTAAAAGAAAAAATTACATATTTGTTTATTATTATGAACCCATATTCGCCGCTCCACGGGTAAGAGCCATAGTGCGACTGAACGCACGACCCAACGCATCGCTGCATCACAGAATAGATAGCAGTAACGCGAGACACACCTACCCGCTTAGAATAGGTACAACGTGCGGACGATGACCCGCTCAGGCGCGCCGTCGTTTAGACATAGACATCAACTGCGTAAACATTCGCGAGTAGGTAGGTTCGTACGTCGTTATACCCATTCTTAGTGGGTAGGTATGTCTCGCGTAGTCACTGTTGTCTATTCTGTGATGTAGCGGCGTGCGTTCAGTCGCGTGGTTATTAGCTGCGAAGCAAGGAATATGGGTTCATAATAATAAAAAGACATGCATTTTCCCTCCACTATGACCAGTTATCGATTCCAAAATACCCAATTCAATATTGTGCACTAATTAACAATGACCTCATATATTAGTTGGATCAGTCGACACTTAAATACACAAAATAAAATTATAGCTCGCCGTTTAGTTATTTTAAATCGATACCAATATTAAATAAATACGTTATAATTAAATAGTAAAAACCGGGAAACACTCACGTCTATTTGCTAGTCGTTATGACTCCAACCGGTGGTCGGGCAGTAATTAATTAATTTAATTACTTAATTGCTATAATATGTGTATAGTGGAGTATGTTTGGCAGCAGAAGAGGAGGACCAAGCCACGACCAGCGTGGAAGGCGCGCACAGTGTCAAAGATGACGACTGCATACCTGTCAACGTGAGTACAAACACACACACTGGATCCCCCACACACACTTTAACAGAACTAATACACGCACACAACCGAAATATGCACAATCTCACATAAAGCACATAACACAATACCACTTTATATAAACGCACAAACAAATACACTCAATTAATACACACACACACCCTTCAACGAAATATGCACAACCTCACATTAAGTACATAACACAATAACACTTTATAAAAACGCAAAATACATATACAAATATACTCACACGCACCCCCTTACAGACACACTCACACTCGATACACACACAACACACTCCAAAAACAAAATATTCTAAGATCCTACCGCGTGGTTACAATTATCTCAAATATATCAAAATACAATTATATCAAAATACAAGTATCAGACAAATCGACCAAAGCATCAAAACCAAATACTCGTATCGCCCTCTGTGCCAAAAAGTTATCCATGAAAGAAATGTTTAGATAATGGCCAATACTGTTTACAACAAATTACGTGGGGCCCAACTCCCGCCTCTATATTAGTCTTTCTTTTTTCGAAAAAAACGATCACTGATCATCTTCACTACCTATATATAAATATATTTCTTTGTTGTATTGCATATATAGCTCGACAGCCAGTTTGTTAGTGCTTTTTTTATAGTATATTGTTTCCGAATCCCATTGCTTTAGCCAGGCATTTTTATTTATTATGTAGGTATTGGTTACGCACGCAACGCAGCAATAATAATATTAAACACAATTACAATTTGAAAAAAAAAATTACCGACTTCCATTCTATTCAGTTATTGGAGTGTAACTCAAAAACTACTTGATCTAATTTAATGAAATTTAAATGGGACCACACGGGAAGCACCAGCTTTTAAACAAAAAAACAAATTTTGAGAATCGGTTCACCCAATCCAAGTTATGAGGTAACAAACATAAAAAAACAGTTGAATTGAATTCCTCCTCCTTTTTGGAAGTCGGTAGAAAAACCAATTACATTGAATGCTTTTAAAACTATGTTAGAACAAATGTAAAACCGCAATTGCAAGCTAAAATGTTTACTAAACCCTGCGCGGGGATTCCCCTCTCAGACACGTTCCAAGTGCGCGTTCCGTTTTACGCAAAAATATAGCTAAACTGTGTAGTAAAAAGAAAAAACAAAGAAATCGTGATTTTTCCAACCCTTGCCCCACCTCTTAAAGTAGCCATGTTTCAACCTTACCATTAAATTTGGTACCACCACGTCAATACAGCAAGCTTAAAATAATAATGGATTACGATGGACGTTTTGATGTTGTAGTATGGACATATTTCACTCAATTCGCGTACTTAAAGTACGAACTTTTGACACTAAGTTTGACTGACAAATTTTTGAAGATCCGTACTCTCATCTCTTAAAGTAGTCATATTGCAACGTTACCATTTAAATTGGTTGACCGTTTTGCGCCGGTGGGAGTACGATAGTAAGTATGATTATTCTAAGCTTGTTACAAAACGCTCCTGATTTATGATAGTTTCGTAAAAGCTGGGAGTAGGCTCCCTGATGTAATGTGTTAATAGATATTGTGGTTTATATTTACTCGTAATAATTTTATGTTGTAGATGTCAAACGGTAGATTATCGAGTGCGAACGAAAGCGACGACACGAGCCCGAATGTTCTGGAGCCGCACGTGCAGATCCTCCCGCAGTCCCCCCCTCCCGCGCACCCGCACCACGCCCTGCATCCCCTGCACGCGGTGCAACAGGTGAGTGCTCATATTTACATAAATATAAGTTAAATAGTGGTCACCACCCTTTTAATACTAGAAATACAAATAGGATAGCTGTACCTAGTTTTAGACTTCCGAAGACTAATAAGTCATTCCTAGGAAATTGTGTGCGTTTTTACAATAAAATCCCAAAACACATAACTGAGCTCACAGTGGGAAAACTCAAGTTAACTGTAAAAACGTGTTAATAGAAAAAGCATTTTACAAAATCCGACATTATATAGAGCTGCTGGAACCCACCCATTGACGCTCCAGTATTGCTTTGTAACAGGATGCTTGATACAGTACAAGAATCGGACTGAGCGAAGCGAGCGGAAATAAATTAAAATTGAATCTGTTTATTTTACAATAGCTGCGCTCCGCTGTTTAACCCGCGTGGTGATGGAAGATGATACACCAAGATATATAGCCTATAATCATCAGGTATATCATAACTGAGCTCACAGAGGGCAAATTCAAGTTGACTGTAAAAACGTTTTAATAAAAAAAGCTTACTATAAAGTTCGACAATATATAGAAGATAAAGATGCTTGGAATACTCCACTTCTGGCAAGCTGTCTCGCTGCCACCCATAAAATGTAATATTTGTAGAACCTAAGTAGGAACATTGTAAACATCCATATAAAAAGAATGGCCCCGAGTTTCTTGCCGCTTCTTCTCGGTGGGTTCTATATATTTTGGAACGCGGCGGTAGTCTTTAAAGTACATTATAATGAAAAGTTGACGTTCATAAGTGCGTCTTTGATGCCTAAATTGAATAAATGATTTTGACTTTGACTTAGACTTTGAATAATGTAAGATTCTAGTAGTGAACAATTTTCAAATCCGTTTAATTGTTTTGGAGGCTCCGAACCGATTCATTTCAAACAAACAAATATTTCCTGTTTGTAATATTCGTAGGTATATATTTTACAAAACAAGGTTTAATACGGATCAAATTTGTATCAGTTAAATTTAAAAACTATTCTAATAGCGATGTATATAGTTAAACTAGTATACATTAATCATCAATTTATAGGGTTCCGTAGAGTACTAATAATCATAATTAATTTCGCTCGCTTCGCTCCTGCAATTATTAATAGAAGAACGTTTAATTTATCAACTATTATCGACAGGGATGACTCTTTCTATCACATACAATATGCAAGTAGATTATTTAATACAAGGGCCCTTACAATACCATTCTGTTGGTATTTCTCTTATATAGCTTCTACAGGTAATTGTAAATGTAAGTGCATGTAATCCTACAAATATGACGCGGCCTTGGTTAAAGTTTATTATACAGAGTGACTGGTTGAACACTTTACATATTGATATATAGTGCTCAGTACTCGATTCTCGTTCTAATTAAGAAAAAAAAATAGGTGCCTAATATTTACCTAATTTAACTTTAATTGTCTACTCAAAACAATAAACATGGTCACTCGCGGCGCGCGTGTAGTAATAAAAGCGCGGCGCGGCCGGGCGGGCGGCCGACGATCGCGGCATCCTTTGGCGGCGCGGGCGGCGCGGCCCTTTGGGTCATTAACCCCGTTCGGACGCAGCTTGATTCCTTTGAACGCGGCGCGGCGCTTTGGGTCATTAACCCCGTTCGGACGGTGTCCATAATTTTCGAGTTATAGCACATTCATAGAATGAAGGTTTCCTCTGTAGTTTAACGGTATTTTTTTAATTTTATTTTTTTAAACGTTTCATGTGACCATGAATTATCATGTCCTTGTTTATGTAAAGTGTTCAATCAGTCATGCTGTATATAGCATAAATAATTTTGTTTATACATATTTTTTGAGTATATAAATAATCATAATTAATTTCGCTCGCTTCGCTTCTACAATACGAGTAATATAAGAACGTTTAATGTAGCCAATTGTATGGACATTGACGACTCTTTCTTTCACATAAAGTGGCAGGTGTATTTAATAAATATACGTAAATAATGTGCAATTATTTAATTACAGCCTATATTTTTTATATAAGTTTTTAAAATGTCATGGTCACAAACTTAAGAGGTATTCAAATTACCAACGGGATAATTACCATGTATATTTTCTGTGAGCTCCCGATTTTTTTATAATTATTTAATTATTATTATATCGATATAATCTAATAGTGATTTATTATTATTATTATATAGATAATAAGTTTTATGCTCGGTTGGTGTGCCTCGGTGGCCTAGTGGTCATGGCATCTGACACGGATAGTCGGAAGTTGCGGGTTCGAATCCCGTCCGAGGATGTTAAATGCACTGTATAAAATTGCAATGATTGAAGTATATTTTTGTAATCTCAAAATTTCACATAATGCTTATGAAAGTATATACGTTACTCATAGCGAACTAGCTGCGCTCCGCGGTTTCACCCGCCTGGTGATGGATGATGATGATGATAATGGTGAATCAAATATAACTTAGTTACATATAATAATAACATAATTGTTTTAATCGGTTAAGTACTTATTGATATAAACATTACAAACCAACAATGAAACAAATATTTTCTCTTTTATTATTAGTGTAGACAATTTCTTTTCTACCGACTCCCAAAAAGGATGAGGTACCTACTCAATTCGCCTGTTTTTTTATGTTTGTTACCTCATAACTTTCGATAGGGTGAAACCGATTCTCAAAATTATTTTTTTGTTTGAAAGCTGCTTCCCGTTGGTCCCATTTAAATTTCATCATATTCGGTCCAGTAGTTTTTGAGTTACACTGCAATAACTGAATAGAATCGAAGTCGGTAATAAATGCTTCAAATTGTACCTGTTTACATTTTAATCTGTTTGTTCCGGCTAAGCTCCGAACGGCTGGACCGATTTTGACGGGACTTTCACGGACAGATAGCCGATATTAAAAGTAGTAACTTAGATAACTTTTTTTTAGTAATAGTATTAGGTTACCGCGCAAAATGGTTAAACCTCACTACCTCTCGAAGCCACGCGCTTATGTAATAAGTCATGCAATAAAATATATATACGAGTAAGTATATACAACCCGGTCACAATATCTGTGCACCTGACCTCGTGACGTCATATCGGCGGTCTGGGTACGGTGTGAAAAAAAGTTTTTTCGAGAAATGTGGAGGTAAAAAAAATACTAACCTTTTCAAATCAATTTATTATTGATGAAGGGTTTGTTATTAAAAAACAATAATTTTGATTACAAAAACATTTATTATTAAACTCAGTCACTATAAATTATTGACTCTATGCCTGACATTGTATCTTCCTCACTCTCACTTTCTGAACTCTCCGAACTGTCTTCCCCTAGTGATATTAAAAGTTGTGTGATGTTGTCATCTGCTAGATGATCCTTTTCCCAGTATTCTCGATGTAGTCTCTCCACGTGATTCACTTCTTTTTTCCAGTCAGCTGGCGTAATTGACTTAATCGCATCTTTTGTAAGTTGTTCTATTTTCTTTTCCGATTGGTCAATGTTTTTATCTGCCACCCTTTGCTTTACCTAGTTCCATATATATTCGATAGGGTTTAGGTCACAATGATAAGGTGGCAGACGCATAACTTCTTGGCCATGCTCTCGCATCAATAGCAACAACAACCAAACCAGTCCAAACTTAACAGTAAACAGTCTAAACTTAACAATTAATATTAAAAAACAAAACAACAAAATTATCGGGACGTGTATCGGCAACGAAGATGCTAACCGTACTGTCGCGCCGGGGAGTGCGCGGAGAGGTGACAGGGGAAGCGGGAGAGGCGCCGCATTCCAGCGAGGTGCACAGATATTCTGACCGGGTTGTAGGTATAATAGATAAGTAGACGTAATAAATAGGCATTATTGTTGCAGGCTCGGATACAACAGAACATATTACAGAAGCTCAACGAACTGTCGAACACTCCCTTAAACTTAAGCAACTTGGACGACGTCAAACGAAAGGTACGTACTCAATAATTACTTAGAAGCTTGGTTTTTTGCACACATACGTAAGTCCATCATAGACATAAACATACATTTTATTTTGCCAAAAAAACAGGTTACAGAAAAAGGAAATAAAAACATAATTTAAAAAATGAACAGTAGGTTTTCGTTGACACAAGCCGGTCCCAACTGTGTCGGTTGTAAACAACCAATGCCGGTCTTCCGTTGGGAACGGCAGTTGACGTCACGCACGGACATAATACACTGTGCGTGATTCGACATCAACAATATATCATATAACATCATCATCAGCCTGTAGCAGTCCACTGCTGGACATAAGCCTCTCCAATTGCACGCCACTTAGGTCTATCTTGGGCTACTCGCATCCAGTTTTTGCCAGCCGTCTTGCGCAGATCGTCACTCCACCGTGCCTCAGGACGTCCTACACTACGTTTGCCGAGATCATCATATAACATACACATCATTAAAATTAGTTATGATTTTTTTTACATAATCTGTGGATTAAGCGCTAAATACCCATTGTTATCTGTGATTAAACTGGTTCAATGTCACTGTCAAACAAATACTATCACCATATATAATGGTCTGTGACAGTCTTTGATAATCACTTCGCATGAATGTACCTATCTGTCGTTAAGGCGCGCTCGTACCCTGATTAAAGAAAAAGCAGAATTTTTAAACACGAATCAGAATTTTTGAAAACGAAAAAGATCGATAGTATATTATGAAAAAAATACAAAGGTCAGAAAAGAGTAATAACCGAATAGAATTCATAAATATAACTCTCTTTCAGCAGAAAAAAATTCTGAATAGGTCCACAAAAATAAACTTTCACGTCGAAACTCTCAGAATTTTCAGCGATAACATTATATTTTTTTAGGTAATACATAGCCAACGTATAGTACTAAAGTTATAACCAGCAGTTTTTTCAATTGTATTAGTATATATCGAAAAATATAAAGAAAACGTACAAAATTAACGCTTTTTCGCATTACATCGTCCAATGTAACAAGCTATTTTCAACCTTACGTAAAGCATCGTAAATTATTTTAAAATTGGGGTTGGCCCGCGTCTTAAACCAAGAAATGACTATCATAATAAGCTTGTGATATGATACAATGTGATGCAGGACAAAATATAATATTAATTATAATATAACATCAATGCCTAGTTGTGACCAAGACCTTGTATATCTCAAACTAGCTGGTGTCCGCGACTACGTCTGCGCAAGATTATAATTTCGAGTAGCTTATTTTTCATTATTATCTTCTCCAAGGACATATCTACCTTTATACCAAAATGTTATAAAATATGTACCTACTTACATCATCATCATCATTATCATCTCAGCCGTAGGACGTCCACTGCCGAACATATGCCTCCCCCATGATTGAAAATGATCCAAAAGGAACTGTTGGAAGCGGCCATCCAACGTCGTCCTGCAAACTGTATCAGGTCGTCTGTCCACCGTGTCGGTGGACGACCTACGCTGCGCTTGCCGGTCCGTGGTCTCCACTCCAGAACCTTTCGGCCCCATGTACTTACATGGTCAAACGCAATTGCTATAATAGTATTATATAAGTAAATTTAAATACTTAGTATATCAATCAGTGAACATTAATAATAAAACACAGGACTTACGTACATACAAATATAAAATTAATGACCATGGAAAAAAACTGTCATTATATTTCATCACCCATGACGGTATTTGTGTTACATTTCATCACCGTTGACGGCCGCCGAGCACGTCTAGAGTATCGAGCTGTCAAATTGACTTGCCTTTTGACTAAGCTATCAGAAACTGACACAAACTTTGACATAACTGTCATCATTACGATCTTGACGTAGACGGAGATCTTAAAATTTTGTCTATGCTTTTGATTTGTACAAGCATTTTACGCTTTTTCACCTGCGAGGTGATGGATGATGATGATGATGAAAAGAATCCTATGTGTTCCTCATCTACCTCCATACCAAATTTCATCAATAATTGCCCCCGCCGTTTGAGCGTGAAAGAGTAACAAAGATCCACACATCCATACTCACAAACTTTCGCGTTTTTAATATTAGTAGAATAATGCCCGGAAATTAAAACTAAGTAGTACCTAGGCAGAACTTTTTATTTAAATAGTATATTTTTCAACAAACAGCTTTCTATTTGCAAGCCTGTTCGAAATTTAAATAAAACCTTTGAGAAGTTACCTCCTTGGTTGCCATGTTTCGGAGTAAAATATCGTTCCATTTTTAAATTACACGACCGATATGAGTTTACTATGGCTACGTTCCGGAAAGCACCGAAATTACTCGCGGCGTTCGCACACCCAAGCCCACGATTATCGTGAGCGAGCTCGTAAGTCATCGATGACGTCACCGAAAACGCTCACGTCGCGACCACAACGCTCGCGGATCGAAGGTGGGTTTTCGCGGTCGTTACGAGCTGTCACTGTTAAAGCATCAAATAAGTATAGGATTCTTTTGATTTTTGACAAAAGATTTGGCGCGCATTTCGCGACCGCGTAACCGTTCCGTTTGGGTTGAACATTGCAAGCGTTGGTCCATAGCGGAACGATAAACCGGGGCGCGACATTTGTGAGCGTTGACGGCGCTTGCCGGAACGTACCCTATGTAATTTATATCACCGCTAAAGCTCGACAGATATGGATTTTCATACAACTTTTGCCAGCCGCTGCTCGCATGTATTTGACCTGTACAGCAATGACGATTTATCTCGAAGAAGGTTGTCAAAATAATGCCGACATTTCCAAGCATGTTTGAGAGAAAAGTTTTTAGCCCTCCATTATGCCATCCATAATGGTTTTATGTTTTAGTAATTTTTCTTTTTAGGGTGTCAGCAACGTCTATAAGACTCACTTTATACACAGTATATTCACACCCAACTAAGCACGCTGTATTTTTTTCACGTGAATTTCTGTGGTACCGTAAAAACCATAATAATTAAGAATGTGACACGGCTTCTGACTCAAATCACGGTTTACTACATTCTGCTATTTACACGATATACAAATTAAACTCTCCTTTCAGAAACCTTTAACCGCACACGATGCAGTTCCTGGGAAAGTCGGTTGATTTCTGCGAAATCTTGTATCATTGGCAAAATTGTATCATTGGCCAAATATGGCGAATCGCGAGTCAAAGGGTATTAGGTTTTAGATTATGTTTATCAAGAAATGAATATCAGTAGAACAAAAAGATTCTTCGTTTGATGGGGTGTGTTCTTTACATCGCCCGATGATGTCACAGGATGATGATGGGACATACATAAGCGGCGACGTCGAAGTGCCGGCGCGGCTTGGACGTCCGTATGCGAAGCAGAAGTGTGCAAACGATCTCGAAAAGGCGACGCGAGTAGGGTAGATTTTGAATAGGGTAGGTACCTAACCTAACCTAGGCGAAAAAATGAATGAATATGAAGAATAAAACGCTACCCTAGCGTTTTATTTGGACTCAACAAACTCTGAAGAAGAACATTTAGTAGTCAAATCAAATCATTCATTTGTGATACACAGATAAAATAGATCTTAATAAATAGGTATGGATATAGTTCGTGCCCTGATCACCCTTGTGGGCATACAAATACAAAAAATATAACATTTTAAATTAATATGAATAATGTCAAATTTTATATCTAATATAACTAAACTAATAATTAGCCCTAGTTATAGAAGGTTTAGCGAATTCGCATAACTTTAGAAGATAATATGCCAACTGTGGCGCAGGCGCAGAGTTTTAGTATCGTTTGCCTTCATGATATCAGGCTTATATATCCCCAGAACGGCGAGGATCGTTCGGAGGAGCAACCACCCCCCCACCTGTGCACCCCCACACAAGAGGAGCGTCTCTACTTCAGCGCCAAGCGGCAGCACGCCGTGTGGGAGCATGAAGCCAAGATGAAGATCCTGGACATGGAGCTACGGCAGAAGGAAGAGATCTTCTCACTCCAGAAGCAGCTGTTCCTCATCGAGTTAAGGCTCAAAATGGACTTTCTGGAGAAGGCCGGCGCTAAATGAAACGGTAAGATATCGTCTCTGCTTCCCGAGTGGAGTCAACATCGATTCGGTGATATTATCACTGTTCTTCATTCCGATGCAATATTGCGCTTTTGAGATCTGTCAGCCATTTGGAATCACGGTTAACAGCGCAGTCGTTCGTTATACGCTTCTTACAAGACATTCTGTCGACGACAGAACATATATTCGACAAGATGTACTCCTACAGAACGTCGCAAAGTATCTAATCAGAGCAAAGTCACAATAGGTGCGACGTTATGTTGAATGGTGAGCACACGACGCGTGAGCCGAGCGAGCGTAACGAGCGTGCCGCGGCAGTGGCCAGTGACGCGCCAGATTTAGGCCAACCTACACCTCGATATGGATATAACCCAACACTTTTGGGATGACATTCTTGTCGAGTATCCTGTTGAAGCAATGACTGTCGAACTGTGTATTTTTGAAGCGAGTTGTCAAGTATTGAATTTTTCGAAATTGAATGGTTTGTACAGATTGATAAATAGTTACCACACAAGTACAGCAGTAATAGACTTGTATAATAATTACCTACATTTAAAATGTATGTTTACTTTAGAATATAACGAAGGACTAACTTTTACATATAAATAAATGGTGTGTCGCCTAAATATATTCAAAAAGTTATAAAAAAAACAAGTTTTTAAATGTTTTATTCATTAACAAAGTAAATAGTATTTGAATTTAAAATATTTACTTACAACAAACAATGAAACCTAACACTAATCACTCTATTATAACTTAATTAGTAAAACAATTATTATTCTTACAATTGTTGCAATAAATTCATAATGTGTGTGTGTGTGTGTGTCACACGTAGTATAGGTATACATTTTAAATTTCATTACATGAAATACTACTGACTGACTGACTGACTCTCGTCAGCTCGTGACCACGGCCATTGTAACATGGTCGAAACGTCGAGCGAAAGGTACATATATTTTTACCTATATTAAATAACACGTGATAAGTCCCGATAAACATTTAAAACATGTGTTCAAATCGTGAAAGTTTAAAAATTACTAAAAGAAATGCTTACAAGTACACATACCATAAAAAATAAAGGTTACATTTACTTGCGTTGGGTCGGTAGACTAAGTTTTCAGGCAATTGGTTAAATATGTTTACTGCCTGGTATTTGGACTTATGTTTTAATTAATATCTTGCCTTGTACTTTTTATTCCCTCATTTTTCCATGTATTAAAATCTTTTATATATTATTATGGTACTTATTGTATTGTGACCTCAGCCAGAAGACGTACATCGCTAAAGGAGGCCTGGAGGCTCATAGACTACATTGACATGTGCATGCTATCCACGTTTAGCAGGCGTCTTGGAGATTGTGTTAATGTTACGAGTATATTATGTACTGGTGGAACTCTGCTACCTGTAGGTGATCTAGGAAATTGCCAGAGGACAAACTGGCGCAGTCCTTGCTATAGCACAATGATCCATGAACATTACTGCGTTCTGGGGGCCAATTCCACTAACTAAATAGCAATCGAACCGCAGCTGAACTGTGATTTATACGTTTTCTTATCCTGCTATTGAACAGTCCAGCTGCAGTTACGTTTCTATTGACGCCAGCGATCGATCTAAACTTTATTCTCTATAACTTTATCTCTATGTTTAATGCCAAAATGTTAAATACTTTCGTTGTGTTACTCAACAGATGGCGTTGGCAAATTGAAAGCAGACTCGTCAAAATCGATGAAGATTCATCGCAGGGAATTGACATTTTGAAAACTACGTCAAACCGCCTTTTGGCTCACGCTTGTATCTAGTTTAAAAGTGCCATCTTATATGTAGTTACCGAATTATAAATATCTTTCGTTGTTTTTTCTAGAGTATTTCCTATACACTGGCAATTTCAAAAATTGCCACGGACGGTGCAATCGACTTCAAAGGAATAATATGATTACTTCCTTTGCCAATAAATAAAAATTGTCTATGCTTCGTTGGAACTTTATATTTTATTCTACCGCCATAAAAATGTGATGAAGGAACATGTAAAAAATATTATTTTTCTATTCGTTTTTTTCTTGCTTATTTTGTATGTTTTATTTTTTAATTGTTAGTACATAAAGTGCTTAATTTTTCGCGTATCGCGGTTCAGTTATTTTTTATATAGTATTATTTTAACGGCAGCTATTCAAAGCGTATATTTTTTCTTTATTAAGACCGGTTGCATATTTCTCTAATATGACACATACCCAGTAAATTACACTATGTATATTTTATGCATAATAATCACCAATTATTTAATATTTTTTTAAAAATATTTTTCTTTCCAGTCCGATGTTTTTTTTTTATGTAAATAAAAGTACATACATTCTATAACCAAAATATATTTAATGAATCCAAAAAAACCTCCAATTTATTAGAACAATGCAACCGGTCGTAACATTACTGCCAATAATGTGTAACACTGTTAATACGTTAACCTAGTACTTAGATGAGTAGGCCATAGGTCTCGGTCCGTTAGGGCTTTAGGGTTTTCAACGGCGGCGGCAGACGGGGCGAGTGCGCGAGCCAGTTACTGGAACATACTGTAGAACACAATTCAAATAGTAACGCAATTTGTTGACTTTTCAAAATTTTATTGGTTGTACCATAAAGTTCTCAACAAGCTGTTGCAATAATTAACATACTCATTTAGAATTAACGACACTTTTTTATTATTATTCTAACTGGCCTGGCTTGCGTTCTCAACTCGATAAACTCGTCGCTTTGCATGGGAGTGCTTCACAGCTCGTGTCGAGTCGAAACGATGGTCGTTGTCTTTGGAAACATTGTGTACGCCCCACTGTAGGGAATGGTAGGTTCTTAAATATATATATAAGCATCTGGAGAAAATGGCGCCAAACATCAAAATAAAGATCGCGTATCGTTTTTACTTATAGCTTAACGATCTGAAATTCCAAAGTGCAAAATGTTTTCAAATACAATATAAACGATAGTAAACTAGTCTTAAAAAAGTATTGTTCATTTTTTGAAGTATTTTTCAAGTTTAGGAACGTACTTTTTAGCTTTTCTTCTTTCTAGAGAATGGTTACTGTCTTTCCAATTGTATATTAAGTTGGTAGTCCTCTATCACACTTACTGTCCTCGTGTGGAAAGACCCTAAATGAGTGTGATATTTTCATTTTGAAAGTGTATTATTTGCGTTTGATCTATATATTTAAAAATATAACTTTTCGTAACGCAAAAGTTTGAGATTTGCTGGAAACAAAAAAAAATACTTCAAAAAATAATCGAAACGAGTCAGCAATGTGCCAATAAGTGAAAACCATTGTTATTAATAATAAATAAATAATAAAAATATATAGTTATTACATATATAAGCGTATTATACATATATTTAGATTCTTTTTAGAGAAAATGAATATATACGTAATCTAGAACAATATGATATTATTAGTAATGTGTAGAAATTTAGACCCTTATGAAACTTTGTCTTACGAAACTATCAGAGATCTTTATTAAAACCATTCTTACTCACTTTTTAAAGACCGAAACCATTTTCAAACACCCAAAACCAAGCAAAAAACTTAAAATAAAAATAATATATAATTTTTTCATATGGCAATTAGCTTTGCACTGACGAAAATTTGTCTCCCATGGATTCTGACGGGTTGAAAGTTTTGCCACTTGAGAAGTGTTAAAGATAAAAGTTTCATAAAAAAAAGCTTAGACAGGAAGTAAATTTTACAGTACAAACGTTGTTTAGAAACAAAATCATTACCTCAAGTAAAACAGTGTATTGTAAATAAATAGATATAGTTTTAAAAATAAATTTAAAAGTTTTAGAAAGATTTTATATGAGGGCGACTTACACCTTCTATTGTAATTGTTTTAAAATTATTTTCGTAAAGTTGTTTTTGGTTCTCATTTGCTCAAATTAAAAAAATACTGATGTTAATCATGGCAATATTTTCTTTATAATTATCAGCATTATTTTTAATTAGGTGTAAGCACCTCGATCATGGCAATACTTATTAAAATATTTTTTTTAAATGGCAATGTTATATTGTGATGTATTTGACGATCTCAGTTCAGTAAAAATATTGTTTTTACCTCAGGCGACATTGTATTGTATAATTTCTGGTATTATATGTTACCTTTATATATATCGGCAATTTAATGTGAAATCTGATAAAATTGGATATTATTAAACAAATAAAGAATTTATTTTCTGTTCCGACGTGTATTACATTTCCTGAAGATGAAACTAAACGCAGGTGATATACTACCTTGCGACCCGCGGTTATACCCGCGTGGTGATGGATGATGATGATGATGAAAAGTATCATATGTGTAAATTCAGTGTCTCAACTATCTACCTACCAAATTTCATCCAATTCCGTTCAGCCGTTCTGAGATATAAATCGTGTAATTTACCTGACTTTGTTTTATGTACGATTTAGTCAAAACTCATAATTAGGCAAAACTTTGACATTTTTGGCCTTGCCTTACATAGGCAAGTATTTTTACTCTTGACTGAAAATCTTCAGTTTGAACTAGTTTTAGTCTTCTGGCTCTATCCGGTATGATAATGTCTAAACCTATTTCCATAGAGTAGCTTTTTTACTAGAAACCTATTTCTAACCGAATTAAGTAGCTTCAGCCTGCTAAAACTAGGTGTAACTTGATTTATTTATTTATTTATTTCAATTACATATGTACTAACAGCTTACACCAACACGTACATTAAGTCATGATCCAACTAACATCTGGATACAGTAGAGTCAATACCAATTTACTTATAAAACTACGACACTCACTATCAAACAACTTATATGTACAATAGAACACATCAATGTCTCTGTTCTGAGCAATAAGGGCATTGAGCAAGATAATGTACGGTAGAGAACTCGATTGAAAAGAGTCCGAAGCAATTTTGGTCATACATTAAATCACGCTCAAAGTCAGGTAGCATCCCTAGCTGTTTAAAATACCAAGAAACAGTTGCGTCATCTGGGGAGGCAATCTGTGATTTATTTTCAAAATATTTTTACTCAACTTTTTTATGCCCAGATAACAGTACCCGTAGCGTCACTTCTAACGAATCCTTAACACAATATGTTGCCGATATTTGTAATATAAGCATAGATATACCTACCGCAATCGGACATCTTTTAAAACTTGACCCATCTAAATCGGCAGGCCCAGATCATGTAAGCCCCATACTTCTTATCCATTGTGCGGAAACCTTAGCCGTACCAATTAGCCTCCTCTTTCAAAAATCACTCTCGACGTCAATTTTTCCTAGTATCTGGAAATCAGCTTTTGTAACGCCAATTCACAAGAATGGTTCCAGAGCTGAAGTATGCAACTACAGACCGATATCTAAATTATGCATCATAGCCAAGGTTTTTGAAAGGGTGGTATATGAGCAGGTTTATTCCACGCTACATTCATCCTTCAACCCCACTCAACACGGGTTCTTGAAAGGCCGGTCAACAGTCTCCAATCTAGTTCTATTTAATGAACACATAACAAAAGCCATTGACATGGGTTACCAGGTTGATGTAGTCTATACAGACTACAGCAAATGCTTCGATCGAATAGACCACAGGCTCTTAATAACTAAGCTAGAACATGTCGGTATAAGAGGCGACCTCCTTAGGTGGTTCTCTTCATATATAGATAACCGATCTCAGGCAGTTGTAGTCAACAATTATGTTTCTGGCTGGATCCGAATACCAAGTGGGGTTCCACAAGGTTCCCTGCTTGGACCTCTGCTTTTTTTGATATTCGTCAATGATATATCTGGTTGTTTTCATAACAGTCAATTGTTATGTTTTGCCGACGATATGAAAATATTCAGTCATATTAGATCAACGGACGATATCACGAAGCTTCAAGCAGACTTACTACGCCTTGACGCCTACTGTGCACTCAATAAGCTCGACCTTAATCCGTCTAAATGTTCCGTGGTGACCTTTACGCGTAAAAAAAAATTAAAATCGTCATCATACACACTAAAAGGCCAGCTACTCAAAAAGAGCAGTGTAGTTACAGATCTAGGAGTAGTCCATGACTCAAAACTACTCTTCGACGATCATATCGAAGCAAAGTCCGCAAAGCGTCACGAGCTCTAGGGTTCATCATGCGTACTTCTGCTGATTTCAAGAGAGCAAAAACATTTAAAATTCTTTACTGTACCTTTGTCCGGAGCAATCTTGAGTACGCGTCACAAATCTGGAGCCCCCAATATGACAAGTACATCTCAAGGATTGAGCGGATCCAGATGAGATTTCTTAAGTACCTTTGCTATCGTTTGCGGATTCCTTACTCGTCGGATAATTATAATAAACTTTGTAAACAGTTTCATCTCCTACCCCTTTCAAAACGACGAGAAATTGCAGACCTTGTGTTTTTTCTAAAAATCACGAGCAATGTAATTGATTGCCCAGAGCTCATGAATAAGATCAAACTTAATGTTCCATTCAAATCCACCAGATTTCATGCACCATTGAACGTTCCTGTAGTATCCACTAATTATAGGCAGAACTCTTACTTATTGCGAGCGAGCAACAACTTCAATAAACTAAGCAAGCGAACTGAACTTGACCTCTTCTGCACCAGTGCTTCATCGGCAAGGCGACGGCTGAGCAGTGAATTCTTCCTGGCGGACGGTTAGCGATCTAAGGGTTATATATACAATACTTTTTTTTTTATCTCATATTTTAAGTCATCTCATCTACTAAATTAGGTTCCAGTGTTTACACATTTTTAAGAGTTATATCACTGCATAATCGTGAGAACCTGTAATTGGCTTCCTAATGTTATTTTAGTGAATATTTTTGTTGTGTTAAAGCTGTTGGTTTTCCAATAAATAAATAAATAACAGCTTGTGACGTAGGCGCGAACTGTGCGGTTCTCGTGCGCACGGATGTCGTCGCAAACAGCGGACGAGCCCTACACTCGCACGACAGCCCGTGCCGGTACGGCGCAGGCGCGACTAGGGACAGGCGAGCAAGCGCACTCGGATTATAAATGTGACCATTAAGAAGCTGATAAAAATGCATTAGTAGTACACATTTACGTCTTAAAATCAGCGTGTCAATGCCTACCATTCCAGTCACGAACAAAGAGGGATATAAAAAGGATAATATCCGTATAGTTTTTTAAACAAATAGCGAGCGAACTTTCGCTGTATACGTTCTAACATAAGGGCGTATTTCCTTTCGTATGGATCCCAGATGATTGAGTTATATTCTAACCTACTGCGTACATAGGCGAAGTATAATATAACAACAGCGCTCCGATCCTGAAATCTGGCGGCTTGGCGCATAATAAACCCAAGTGACTTAAACGCTTTACTACAAATTTCTGTTATATGTTTGTTAAACTTTAATTCGACGTCTAATGTAACACCCAAATCGCAAATTTCCTCGACACGCTCCAAGGAAACACTTGACATGCGGTAGTCGTACCTGATCGGTGTGGGCGATCGTGTGAAGGAGATAGTTTTACACTTGGAGCTATTAAACTCCAGGCGATTACGTTCTCCCCATTCAAAATTCAAAATTCAAAATTCAAAAATTATTTATTCAGTTTAGGCATCATAGACACTCTTATGAACGTCAAAATTTTTAAATGATTCTACCGCTGTCTTCGGAAAAGAACCACCGCCGAGAAGAAGCAGCAAGAAACTCGTGGGCCATTATTTTTTCAAGTCTTTGTACATTGAGGTTACATAATATGAGTAGTATTAAAATAACGAATTTATTCAATAGTTGGCTACTAGGCAGAAGTGGAAAGCTTCCAGGCATCTTTGTCTTCTAAGTAGTGACTCAATTTATAATAGGCTTTTTTCATTAGTATATTTTTGACACGTAACTTGAATTTCCCTTCAGTGAGCTCAGTAATGTCTTTCGGGATTTTATTATAGAAACGTACACAATTGCCTAAGAAGGACTTATTTTTAGTTTTCGTGAGTCTAAATTTAGATACAGCTATCCTATCCTTATTTCTAGTATTAATATTATGCATATCACTATTTATTCTAAACTTCTTTATATTTTTACGAACGTACATTATATTTTCTAGGATATACAAAGATGGAAGAGTTAATATATTAATTTCTTTGAACATTTGTCTTAAGGATTCGCGGGGACCCATTTCGTAGATGGCTCGAACTGCCCGCTTTTGCAATATAAAAACTGTCTCTATGTCCGCCGCTGACCCCCACAGCAGGATACCATATGACATTATGCTGTGGAAGTAAGCAAAGTAGACCAGTCGAGCAGTAGCTATATCTGTCAATTGCCTAATTTTATGAACCGCATATGCAGCTGAGCTCAGTCTTCCAGATAGTGCATCAATATGAGGACCCCATTGTAATTTAGAGTCTATGCTAATACCTAGAAAGACTATTGCCTTGTCAATTTTCAATTTATTTCCGTCGAGTAATACGTTTGGCTCTATATGTCTTACATTAGGCATGGAAAATTTTAAACATTTCGTTTTCTTTGCGTTGAGAAGCAGGTTGTTTGCGGCGAACCAATTTGAAACAATAGTTAACGCGTTGTTGACTTGAACTAGGTCTCTATCTTTCCTATCTACTTTAAAAATCAGAGAAGTATCATCCGCAAAAAGAACTATGTCAGCAAGGCCCTCAACCATATGTGGTAAGTCATTGATATATGCTAAGAATAAGAACGGACCCAAGATCGACCCCTGTGGAACCCCCATTCTGACCAAAGATCCAGAAGATGTCACGCCATTAATGCCAACTTTTTGCTGCCTATCAGATAAGTATGATTCTACAAGATTCAGAGCAGCTCCACGAATTCCATAGTGGTGTAGCTTATAAATTAGAGTGCGGTGCTCTACACAGTCGAAAGCTTTGGAGAGATCACAAAATACGCCAATGGCATCCTGTGAGCTCTCCCAAGCCTCCAGCACATGCTTGACTAACTGGACTCCTGCATCTGTTGTTGATCTGCTTTTCGTGAAACCGAACTGATTTTCGTGTAAAATCCTATGTTCATTAAAATGAGACAAGAGTTGTTGAAGCATTATCTTTTCGAATATTTTGCTCAAAGCCGGAAGCACAGAGACCGGTCTATAATTTGAGGGGTCGGCCTTACTACCTGATTTAAAAATAGGGGTGATTTTACTCATTTTCATTAGATCAGGAAATGTACCTCTATCAATACATAAATTAAATATGATCATCAAATGTGGCGCAATAACTTCTATTATTGACTCTAGCATTTTTACGGATAATCCCCATAAATCCTCTGTTGCTTTAACGTTTAAACTTTTAAATGTTTCAACCACACTGTCGATGTCCTCCTGCAACGCGTCGCAGCTTTCCACGCTGTTTATACCCAAGTATAGCTTGAGATCGTCGGCGAACATAAGACATTGAAACTTTTGTAAGTATTACAGATTTTAATGTTATTTGACGGTTTAACTTACGCGGTAGATATAGTCGAATATCTCGACCGGTTTCGTGACCGTCCGGGCCACTTCTTCATGGAGTACTTGCGCAGCCGGGTAAGCCGCAAGTTAAACCGTCAAATAACATTAAAACTAGGTGTAACCAGACTTGGCAATAGCAATATTAGCCGTAACATCATTTTCAGACAACCAGGTCCAAACTGTACAAACTTTTTTGACTGATTTTGCTAGTCACAAGTACTTGTTACTGGTGTTTTGATTGTAGGTACTACTATTTTTAAATTGTATTGGGCGGTGCAGGAGTGGCAATACAATCTAATTATGCAGTCAGAACTTTCGAATACAGTAAAAGCTCCTTATTCGCGAGGTATATGTTACATAAATATGCCGCGAATACAGAAACCGTGAATACGGAATGGTAATTAATATGGAATTAAGTATAGGGGATACGTTCCTAGGTGACAAAAAAAACAATATACAATAAAATCTATTTTATTCAAGTTTTTTTTACATTTTGATTAATTAGGTATCTTAAGGCTTAGGCTCTCTTGCTTGGCAGGTTTTAAAAGCTCCTTCAATTCAGACTGAAGCAGCAGTCGCACTAGCAATTTGCCTTTTAAAAATAAGAAGCCAGATAAGTAGAGACATGTTTCTCGATCACAAGTTTTGTAACGAATGTGAAAGACGAAACAATAAAACACACAAAGCGGCTTTTACCATAGAACAGAACAGCAACATTTTAAAATATAATTTGTTCATTGAGTAATAAGGTTGCTTTCTTTCATTTTGTTTACATTCTCAAAAACACCGGTCGCGGTGAAGGTGGCTTGTGCCAAAGTCCTCTGCGATATCATTTAACAACATACTTTAGGCAAGGTTATTATAAGATCTATTTACTCTTTTTATTAGTCCATTTGAAGTCATTTACAAAGGATATTGGGTTTGGATACCTATTCGAATCCTTTTATTATTATGTATGTACTTATTAGATCCGCGAATAAAGAAATTTTTAGCCGCGAATATAGGTATGGGGTCGCATATTTTTAATCCGCGAATAAGGAGCTTTTACTGTACTTTTTTTTTTCTTTTGTCCTCAACTCAACTCCGTTGAGGAATATGGCGTCGCACGTCACGTACATTTGCCAGCGTCATGTTTTCTTCCAAAATTCTTCCAAGTCACTATATACACATAAAATATTAATTTAAAAAAAATCTACTGTACTTAACAGGGCCCTTATTGACCTTTCAACAAGGGGAGGCAATATTGTACAAACAATAATGCACAGCCAATAATGCACGGCCAATAATTAATGTCCATGGATTTGAAATACATGGTCGGCTTTTCCTGGCCGCGTTTTATTGCCTGTACGGGTTGATAACGCACAGCCAATAATTCATGTACATTGTACATGCTTCCAATTACTGGATGCGCAATATCAGCCCGTGACGATAATACTCAGCCAACATTGCGTGGCCTATAATTCGATGCCAAACATAGACAAATATCGAATCTCATCTTCATTCCTCGCTCGTGTTGGCGAGTTGGATTCATTCTCCAACTAAAAAAAACGAAAGTCACAGTAGGTGCGACGGCGAGCGAAGCGAGGAGTGTTAGGTTCAATGGTGACCACACAAAGCCAAAATTATGATGAATAACACTGAACATCGGACTGAAAATTGTTAATATCGCTAAATATATCAACACTGGACACTGGAACTGGTTAATTTTAGACATTTTTTTCTAGTACCTAGATAAGATGTATTAAGTAGCAGCAGCTGATACACCTGCAATTGCAATTACGTATTTCAGTTACAATCAAATGTTGATTGAAATCTTGAAAATGGCACTTTAAATCAGTTTTGATATCTCCAGAAAGCAAAAATGGTAGTACTTACTTCTACACTATAATATCACAAAGAGGAAAGATTTGTATGTAAGTATGTTTGTAGCGAATTGGCTCGAAAAAGTACTGGACCGATTTCAAAAATTCTTTCACCATTAGTAAGCTACATTCACCCTGAGTAACTAGCTATTAGACTAGCTAGAGTAGCTATATAAGATTTATCATCATCATCCATCACCGCGCGGGTGAAACCGGCTCATAAAAGTGGCATAAGGACGCCATATTTTTAGATTTTATAATCGTTTAATTACAATTGAGATACATAATAACCCTGGCATTGCTTTATTTATGGCAATTATAAAAAAAACGGTGTAGATATATAGATAAGAGTCTCTTCACTGGCCGTGTAAGACGCCATGACGTTACTGGGGCGCTAGTCTGAGGGTAGAATTTGCCTCTAGTTGTTTGACAGCCGTGTTGGGACGGATCCATCTATCGAAATTGAATTGTCACATAAATTAAAAATAAAGAATTAGTGTAGTTCGGTAAAATTAATATCCGGTTTAGTGCAAATATTATATTTGCCAATAAACATTTTATATCTACATATTAATTATTTTTAAGTATAAGCACAATTCGCAAACGCAACGGAGAAGCACTCGCAGTGAAGCTTGACTTGTCGATCTTAACCGATCAACAAATTAAGCAACGCTTGCTGCTGTCAGGAGTTGGATGGGTGTGTGCTAGTGGCATTGTTCAACTGAGCGCTTCCGTTCTTCGGAGGGCACGACAAGCCGTCGGTCCCGTTTGTTTGTCTTAGGGTAAAATCGTCATTCTATGTCGGAAGACTTTTAACGTGATAATCTTATAAATCGATGAACGCCGGCTGCGCCCACGAAAAAGGATGACTTACGTTACGCCTAACCGTTAGGCTTGTCTTGTGACGTTATCACGTAAAATTATCGTCGTAAACCGACTTTACGTACCATTTTCAAGTTAAGTACCTAATTAATTAACTGAAGTGTATTTCCTAGATAAAGGTAAAAGATGGCTGTGGCGCCATCTATCGGTTGATTTGATAACATCAGAAGAAATTGTGCTCACGCGGTCTACTGTTCGCAGAACTACTAGTATTAGGACGGATCCCAATAATCTATCTAATATCTAACCACAGTTTTGCTTACTACCGATAGAAATTTGACATAACGTCCATACAAATAGTGTCAAATATCTATCTCTAGTAAGGTAAACCGGCGATAGATAGGTTATTGAAAACGGCCGTAAGGATAGAAATTTGACATAACGTCCATACAAATAGTGTCAAATATCTATCTCTAGTAAGGTAAACCAGCGATAGATAGATTATTGGGACCGGCCATTAGTCGTATGACGTCTGCTTATCGTAAACTACCTGCATACATTTCCTAAAGGACCGACCTTCAGGTCGTCTTGTCGGTGGACGACCTGCGCTGCGCTTGCCGGTCCGTGGTTTCCACTCCAGTAACTTCCAGCCCCATCCCACGATAATGGAGGCTGACGAAGTCCATTTCATTTTAAAAATGTTGGCATTCTCCAGTTATACCAAGTGAAATGACTGGACGAATAACACTCAGCTGTCTCGGAGTGATAAATGATAACATAGAATTTTAAAGCTTAAAGAAACACAACTACAGGGTGGGCCAGAAAGACGTACGATTTTAAAAACACTATTGTATTGAAACAATGTGAAAGAGCGATGCGTGGGAGATGGGGATAAATAGCCCGAAACTCGCTCGAAATGTAGTCGCCGGAGGGATTATATTGTCCAAATAATCCCCTGCGCGTCGTCTTATGTTGTCGGAAGGGGATAATTGGACAAAAAAGTTTAGAAATCCCCTTACCCATTCAATTGGACAAAAAGATCGGCCATCCCCTAACCATTATTGTGAAATAAAATTATATAAATACTAAATATATATCTACTTATTATACTTTGTATAAAAATACTAAATCTTTATTATTTTAAAAATTATTAGTTTTGATTCATTTTTATTAAAAATAAAAATGAATCAAAACTAATAATTTTCATCAGGATATAACGAAAAATAAATGCACTTGATCCGTCAAGTAAGTAAAACCTTTCAGAATTTACGTTTCGATCTTGTGACTATAAGACAAAAAGACAAATAAGAAATTCAATAGTATAGTAATTTTTAACCTTTCGAGATGTGAACACATATTTATATTATATTAATGGGGCTTAACCGCGTTAGTAGTCGCAGTCCGCTCGTGACCACGATCAATGCAACTTGATCGAAACGTCGAGGTAAATAAATACTATTACTAACGCGATTAAGCCCCGTTCATATAATATAAGTATATAATAGTATAGTTATTTCATATAGTAGTACAGGCATATGTTCAGCAGTGGACTGATACTGGGTGATGATGATGATAATGACAATGATATGAGTTTAATAAAAAAATAGTTATTTTGTGATTACCGTATTAATTGTATTATTTTATAGTATAATTTTATTTTTAATTATATTGCAAATAAATGGTTAGGGGTGGCTGCTGTTTTTGTATAATTGAATGTATTAGGGGATTTAGACTTTTTGTCCAATTATCCCCTTCCGACACCATAACAACGATACGCAGGGGATTTTTGGACAAAAAGTCCAGAAATACCCTTCACAGGGGATCAGTTAAGGGTATTTCTGGAATAAGCCGCCATGTAGCGTTTTACTAATGCGCAGCGTGCGGTTTGTGTTAAAAATGATTACAAAAATAGCAATGCCTGCACTTTTGTTCGTCGTTTATTTCTGAGTAATACTTAATAATACTTATTTTACAATACAAACAATAAATAATGATTTTATATAAAATAAATACTGCAGTTTAAATCCGTGTTCAAAAATCGTAGGTTATCACCAGCATGACGTTCCAATATAATTATTAATAGGTACTATATTCACATGTAAATTTTAAATATGTATACTGTATGTCAAATCCAATATGTAATGAAAAAAAAAACGGCGTCTGCTATAAACTCTATGGATTAAAAAAACGCGGTCGAACAATTTTGCCGCCAATTTGACCATTGGTTATGCTTGTGACACGCTAAGATTTAGATAAAGTTAGCTAAGGTTGTAGATTTATGCAACTTAAACTTAGAAGAACTACCTATAGAAACCAAGTACAGCGCTAATCTGTAAGACGTTTTCATGAAGCCATAAATGGCTAACTTTATTGCTCCATCGGTACAGCAGATACGACTTTTCAATAAATTTGATAAATGCAAGTAGTTCTTTCTACTTTTAAATCTTTTTTATTAATGTGTACATTCAAATCAATGTATCGAACACATTCTACTAATCAACCACCCAAGTTTTAAGGGAAAACATTTTACCAGGCCGATATTATGTTTACGCAAACATAATATCGTCTGGTAAAATGTTTTGTGGTGTTTGGTTTGTGTGTGCATGACGAGGCAAGTAAACACAGCACACATACGAATTTGTAGCACGCGTTTTGAGAAGACGCTGTTTTGAAACCTATCTCCTATCTATAGGTAGTTATTCTAAGAACTTAAATTAATTTAGGTTTAATATATATATAGTCATATAATACTAGATTAGTCGCCCAATAAAGCTATAAAAACACACGTTTTTTAATACCCTTTAAATACATCGTTGCACAACGAAAACTAAATATGAATACGGAAAGTTCGTTTTTGTAATACAATACAATAATACTTTATTGAACACCAAGCTTATAAAAGAGAACAAATAAGAATATTTTACAAAACAGGTTGTACAATGGGCGGCGCTATAAGCAATTTCTTACATGCAACCTTGGGATGAATAGAAATTTATATACGTTAGAATTGGTGCAATTTACGATAGATTCAACTAAAATGGAGGCGATCAGGTTTAATCAACCCCTGCTCCAGTCACGACTTGGATGGGTGGCCGACAGTCGCATTTACAATTCATATTTTTTTTTATTATTATGTGGCGAACAATAATATCAACTATCAAGCCTACTGACATTTTTGTTTACTGCAGTTGTCAAACCTGACAGCTGCCATTTTTTAAGAATTCAATCTTCATTGTTAGCAACTGAGATAGCCCTGCAGATATAACTGAATAACAGCGCACGATTGATCCCTCTGTCGGTTAAAGGCACGTCCCAATAATCTATCTATCCATGGTTTACCTTACTACCGATAGCAATTTGACATAACGTCCATACAAATAGTGTCAAATATCTATCTCTAGTAAGGTAAACCGGCGATAGATAGATTATTGGGACCGGCCGTAAGACGAGTAGATTCGCTGTCCGAGTAGCTTTATGGAGGTTGATGCGAATATCAAAAGGTTCATATAAATAGTAATACTAAACTTACATATTCGCACATGCTACAAAATGGATGTTATGTAGGTATATAAGTCGAAATAATATATTGAATACTGCGAAATTAAATATTGAATACTGCGAAACTAAACATTTAATACTGTAAAATTAAATATTGAATACTGCAAAATTAAATAAGGAGTATTGCGAAATTAATTGTAAATGTGGATTTATTATCTGACTGTTATTTAAAATGAGGTCATTAAACTTATTTTAATTTAATTTATACTCATATTATTTATGTTTCGAAATAATAACTGTTTTTTTTTAATTATAAGTAGTACCAGTATTTACTGGACTTGATACTTATTGTGTCAGTTAGGCATGTAGGTTCAAAAATTTAACAAAGTGTCGCAAAAGTTAATTTATTATTGGCCACTTTTGTTGTTATTACATAATATTAAGTATTATTTTATTTAGTATATAACCTAATAATATTATATTTAAATAATATTTGCCCTTTTAAGTCTAGTAATGATTCTAAGTTTCATGACCTCATTTATAGTATTATTTGATTACTACAGAGTTAATTGTAGATCTTGAAGCAATTGTTATCTTTGAGAAAATTGAACAGTATTTCACAATATAAGTCTACAATACATCTTAGCATTCAACCTAAACTTTACCGCATATTTATTTCAAAATGAATGAAAACAAGCATTGTTATGTAGTTTGTGCAATACATGCATTCTAGGAATTGAGGTTGCAGATTTTTTATTTACATGTTAATAATAAGCACATGCTTATTATTAACATGTAAATAAAAAATCTGAATAAAATTACTGCTAATTTCTGACTGGAACAGGTTGCCTGAGGAGGTGGTTCGTGCTCCATCTGTGAACATGTTTAAGAACCGACTGGATGGCTAGCTGCATTCAACCAAGAAATCTCTTGCCAACCTCAAGCCAGTGAACTAAAACAGCGCATTTGTGGACATTACAATATCTCAACACAGCTGGCACATCAGCATCATGCTGCTCGCCTATAATCAAATAAATAAATAGTTTACTGTTCTACAGTTAAAGGTAGAATTTCACACTTGTCAGTTGCATGACTGACAGATAATAGCTGAATTGGGCTGCTTTATAAACATGTGAATGTAACGCCACAACAATTCTGTTTTTGCACAAACTCTATAACATAAATTTACATGAACGTATGTGAGGTAGTACAGACCCTAAATTTTGCTATATTGTAGCCTCCTGTAGACATTATAATGACATAACCTCATTACTTCCTTACCTATGCAGTATTCATCTGACCATCACAATGCATACCCATCATACCGTGCATACCGATAACATTCTGGCTCTCCCTCGCATGCATCTTGACATGTGCTTTCATCGCCGCTGCTTTCCTAAAAGCTTGACCGCACTGAGGGCAAATAAATGGCCTTTCACCTGTATGACAACGTATATGAGAGATCAAATCAGACCGCTGCACAAATGACTTCTCACAATGTGAACACTGGTATGGTCTTTCACCTGTATGAGTTCGTCTATGGTTCTTTAAAGTGCCCGTAGCAGCAAATCTCATAGGACAAAGGTCACATGCGTATGGCCGTTCTCCTGTATGGATTCTACGATGTTTCACTAGTGCAGATGAAGTGGTGAAACCGTTACCGCAATCGTCACAGATGAATGGGTGTGCCCCGCTGTGTTTACGGTTGTGAGCATCCAGTTCGCCTTTCGATACAAATCTGGAAGGTGGCAATAATAAATCTTACATTAATGGATGATGATAATAGGCTCTTCATGAAAAAAGCAAAACAGATTATAAAAGCTAGCTGATGAAGAATACTGGATGTAATATTTGTTATGAATATCAAAAAGCCTAACATAAATCACAAAGTCAAAATTGTTTTGTATAAAGAATTTATGAAAATAGAGGGTGACAAATTAAATATTCTAGAATATAATGCCATATATTTACACTCTCAGGTTCTATGAACATCAGGCATAGTGCTCATTTAGAATTTTTGTAGTTTTTGTTTAGGGTAAAATAATTGTCAGGCCTGAATATTTATCTACTAAAGATTGCCAGCAATGTGTCTAAAATAGCAACTTACCCTTTTTTACAAATGTCACAGTTAAATGGCTTAACACCCATATGCCTTCGCATGTGCTGTCCCAAATTTGTCTTCTGACTAAAACCTTTTCCACAAACGGAACAAAGGAACGGCTTTTCCCCTGTATGTGTGCGTAGGTGATCCTTTAGTGTACAAACCATTACAAAAGACTTATCACAGAACGGACATACATTCTTCTTATTCTTATGACTATCCATATGGACTTCTAAACTTTTCTTTGTTGGACATTTTTCTGTACAAACTTCGCATATAAAACCATCAGTTACCTTGACATGTACAGTTAGCATGTGACTTTCCAGAAATGCTTTGTATTTGAATTCTCGTTTGCATTTTGTACATGTATGTCGAATGTTATCTGTGGCTTGATGTCTATTTATATGCTTAGTTAGTGTCTTTTTTGTTTTGAAGTGACGGAAGCAAAGGGAACATTGGAATTGTGGAGGATCTTCTGTTTTATTGATGGAATCTGAATGTGTTGTCTGGTGTTCATTCCATAATGATACTAAATCAAATGTCAAATCACATTTAGGGCACGCTAATTCATTTTTAATTGGTATATTGGTCTTGCTTAAAGGTTGTCTTTTCGGACGCTTCTTATATTTAATGCATTTTTGTACTTTCAAATGATCTGTTAACACATCTGTGCTGTTAAATACTACTCCACATACACATTTATGTGTTTGTGGAGAATCATTGTTTTCTTCTTTAATTTGAATTGGTATTGCTAATAATTCTTTGTCATCAAAGTCGTCGGACATGTCGTCGTTTTCGTATTCGATTGTATATTCTTTCTTGATGGAATGCTTATCATCTTGTAAATCTAACTTTTTAAATGTAATGTCAGGATTTGTGAGTAAACATGTAAAATCTGGTTTTAAAACCTCATCTGACTGGGTATTGTCTGGACACAAGTCGGTTTCTATGTCTGGTTTGCATAAAATATCATCATTTTTCCCGATGTACTGAACAGAACTACTTTTATATAGATTTTTTAAAATTGTCTCAGAGTCGATGCAACGTCTTTTAAACTTGTCTGCCTTGTATATAAAGATTTCGCAGTCACCACAAACCTGTTTGGGTAATTCGTCGACACTGTTAGCGTCTATATTTGCAGTATATATGAGTAAATCAAGCAATACCTGTCCACTTTCTAACTTTGTAAACAAAGATTTCATGTTACCGGATTCGCTCAGGCAAGAGCGACATATTCTGTCGAAAGCTTGGACGCTCAACTCCATATTTTCTGTGATAATCCAATAGATCTGAATTGAATTAATTTATGATTTACCTACATTTCAAATTTTTAGTTTTCATCATCACAACAAACCTAACAAACGCATTTCTTCTTCTTCTTCTAGGAAGAAACTTGGACATAGTATAAAAAGTTACTCTATGCTTGGACAAGACGTAAGATAAGACGTTACTACTCTACCATTGGTGTTAGTAGAGTCCGTTTCACAAAAGAAGTCCCATAGACGTGGCGCTAGTTGTCGTACATCAATGAAATATTTAGTACATATTTATTTAGTTCCACTAATTTTCCGCGAGACTTCTTTCGTGAAACGGACTCTACCCAACACAATTTAGGTGCGTTCGTTTAGCTTATGAGGGCATTGGTAGCGTTGTCATTGATGGCTCTTCTGTAAAAGCGTTCGTAAAGCTCAAAAACGTAATTTTTGCCACTTTTGCCCACACCCTATTCGAACGCTCAACTGAGCATAAGACCTAAAATCGCATGATTATGCTGTCAAATGACGATCACAAAAAACTATGCTCCGGACGTGGCTCATAAATTGCACTTTTTGGTGGCAAAAATTCCTCTATTTTTAGCATTCTGAACGTTGAACAAAACGAGGCATGAACGACATTTTCACCCAGATTCCCAATTTGAACACCCCTTGTGAGCGTTTTTAGCGTTAATTTCGCTAAAAAAGCGCAGAAGTGATCTATTCGAACGCACTAGACTATGTCGACCATTGTACCTACGGTACGGAATCATATTAAAGTAACTTAGATAATTCAGAACGGGATCAGTCAAGCACTACTCTCAAGGTGCGTTCGTTTAGCTTATGAGGGCATTGGAGGCGTTGTCATTGATGGCTCTTTTGTTAAAACGTACGGAAAGTTGAAAAACGTTAACTTTGCCACTTTTGCCCATTATTCGAACGCCCATAAGGTGTGTTATGGCAAACTTGGCAAAGTGTGGCAAGAACATATTTGATAAACTGTTTTATGTACCCAATAGTATTAGTGATTTGGAATGCATTATTAAAACGTGACCTATCGACTTTACAATCAAATATTTTTTAAGACGAAACCTTGCGAACAACATGCGTGCGAATTGCAAACCATGCGAGTTCATATAAAAATCAGTTCTTCAAATTCATCAGCTACTCGACACTAGATGGCGCATTATTCAAAATACATGTTAGAGTAGGTACCTACCTAAATATCCTTTGTAAAACGTCACACAGTGGACTTGGTTTCATTTTAGAGCAGTTCTTCCATAGATAATACTATAAAATTGGAATAAATATAAACCTGACACAACCATTTTTCGTGAAATTAAAGGATGCAGATAACTTCTTAATTTCTAAATATATCTAATATAATAAATGTTCTGTTGAGCTTGGTCATAAAACTGCATCATCAGAGATTATTTTGTGCATCTGTGGTTTATTTATTTCAATGTGTGTGGTTTAACGTTCCGACTTGTTTACGCGAGCGCCTCTGCTTTTCATATTAGAATTATTGGAAGAACTATTTAGATGATTAAATAACACACGAAAACTTGTATAAATAATTTATTTGATTTGAAGCGAAGCGAGACGCTTCTTCAAGTCGAGCAGCACATTCACTTCTGGCTGCCAAACCGATTTGTCTTTGGTCGATGCCTTCAGTTTGCGCACTTTCTCACCCTGGAACCAATAATAATAAAATATAAATACAAAAATTATAGTAAAACAATAAAGATTGTTATAATTAAAATTAGGATATTAAGAAAACAGTAAGAGAAGACAAGAATTACGCGCCAAAATATAAAAAAAGGTGTATTTATATTGCAAGTACACTACATCAAAAATTTATTTTACTGACGAACTTTTTTGATAACCGAATACCAAACCAAATAATAACTAATAAATCAGGCATAACACAAATAGTAACGACAATGAACTATGTATTTATTCTGTGGTATCCTTATTGTTATTTACGCGAAGCAGTACAAACTGTCGTGTATCTAGGGCAACTGTGACACAGACAACTCATAGTTTGTATGCCGAGGCGTGACACGTTGACGTGCACGATAATATACACGAATACTTTCTCGCGAATTTTTTGTGCTACGGCCTCTTGATTAACGCACCGTGTTTGTACAGAGAAACAGTTATGAGCCATAAATATACTAGAAAATAAATGACTAGTGCAAACTATATTTTATCTAGTAACGGGGGACGTAGGCCTAGCTGGAAAAGTGCAAGTGTAACGCGGCATGACATTATTCGGGCAGCGGCCACTTACTGCCGTATTAAAAAAAAGTAAATGTAATTACTTAAGCAACGATTTTAATTCTACAGACTAGTATTTGCCTATTCAAAATCTTGAATTCTTAGCCGAGTAATAGTCACCATTTTCTTTACTTAAGCAATGAGAGCATGTACATTTTTCGTTCTTATTACAAAATGTCTTCTTCTTTTTTACATAAAATTAATTTAAATACATTTTTATATTCTTTAAATATTTTAATGCATAAGTGAAGTTGTATAAAAGTGACATTCGCACACAAGTCTGAACTGTGAAGGATCTATTATGCTGTAAAAATTAAAATCCCACGACAATAACCTAATACAAGTGTAAAAAAAGTGTAAAAAAAGATACGTCCAATTTTGGTAGGGTTATTTCATTACTTACGTCAAGTAATTACTTCATTGAGAAATTACTTAGCAACAAGTAATAACTTGTTTATAAATAAGAGTGTTGCCGTTTATACGATGAAGAGCGGTGGGATATTCTATTGGATATATCGATAGTCGATACAAAATACTTCATAGCGAGTTATTCGTGCTAAGTCTGTGTTGACGTCAATTTTTTCAAATTTGGCGCGTAATACCAGATTGTGTTCTTCTTCTTCAGATGTAAACTCTGCATTGTACTACTTCTATCCGACATTTTCATGCACCTCCATGACACCTCCTTGGCTCAACGGCTATTGAGGTCGATTTGCAAGCCAACGTCACGTGGTTCAAATCCAATACATACAAAATAATATTTGTGTCCCTAACTCCCGTTGGTGGCTTTTCTATAAGCTTCGCAACTGCGTACTGAAGGGGCAGAGGAAATTTATCAGAGGAAGCGCCACCTGCTCCCACTGAGCTGTGGCGTGCCAAAACTGAATAATACATTTTGGTACAAATTTATAAGAAATATTTTCTCTACAAATTTATTTTCTATTGTATTAGTACATTTTGGTACAAATTTATAAGAAATATTTTCTCTACAAATTTATTTTCTATTGTATTAGACAATGCATTTTTTATAAAAATGAATTTATATATTTATTTATTACACGAATTTACTTATATATTTGTATCTGGTGGTTTTTCTATTATAAATAAAATATATTACATATAGCCTAATAATATTAAATATTTTGCTATAAAAATATGTTAATATAAATTCGAAAATATAAAGCCTAAAACAAAATTGCGTTTATTCAATTTTGTTTTAGGCTTTATATTATCTGACGATCGTTTATTTCTTTTTGTTAACATACAAGCTGCGATTCGTGGTTTCACCCGCGTGGTGATGGATAATGATAGTGATGAAAAATACCAAATTCTATCCAAATCACACATATTATATTAAATTCTAACTAACATAACGTTTATTCGTTTATAGCTAAATTTATTTGCATATTTGATAACTGTTACTATCTCTTTTAATATATAATACTTTTACATGTGAACGTTTGTATGTACGGATTTTGTTATTGGTACTCAATCACGCAAAAAGAGCTGAACGGATCCGGATGACATTTATAGTGGAGATGCTTTGTACCCGACATTAACACTAGGCTAAGCTCTGGGTGACCCCGCGACTGTCATGGGCAAATCCTACTACCAGACGAAAGAATTGCCCATTTTATTTATTTTATTTTTATTTATTTTTATTTATTTAATATGGCTTATCAATAACAATTACACTCACACAAATCAAAAAATATTTTAAAAGACTGGCTACAAGAGTTTGATTATGATCTCCTTGAAAACATGTTCGTAAAAATAGGTTGAAATTCAAACTATCACACACCCACACTTTACACATGTACAAGCTTATTTGGTAACACTTTGCACAGGTGTTGTCAGGCCTGTGCAATTGTTTTGTGTATTTTTATTGTTTTATTATCTCAGATTTGTTTCTTGTTTTATATTATTTAAGTTATAGTTAGTTTATATATTTGCTTATTGTTAAATCTACTTATTTGGGGAAGACACTGACTGCTGCAACACAGCTTACGCTAAAGCAGCAGGCAGGGTAACCTATATTTATATGTACGATGTCTAAGAACAATAAACAATTTGAATTTAAATTGAATTTGAATTTGAATACACCATAAACTAAATCAAATTTTTTGTAGCAAAATGCACTGTTTTTAAGATAAACACAGCATGCAATCTAATCAAAATGCATGTTAACATTTAATAGTAAAAATCCGTTCGACAATGATGGGCAAAGCTAGAGCCTACTATCAGACGTAAGAATTGCCCATTTGCTTGCCTATTGCAACATTTACTAGTAGAAGAATCATTCTGTTCCGGACGTTATAAAATTTTTGTATTGAAATTCTCGTGAGTTTGACACATATTAAACTATTATTATTAACCGGCAAAACTCTCACGTTAGGGATCGAATACGTCGACCCGAACCTACCCGGGCACTGTGCCCGCCGGGAGCTCGCAGACGGCGCTGCGCACTCGCCCTGAACCCTGAAAATGAGCATCGGACATGCTCGAAACCCGGCGAGACGTATTCGATGTGTTATGCCGGTTAATAATAATAATGGTTTGGTATAACATTTTATTAGTACAAAGGATTTGATAAGACCACTCTTCTGGACAATCCCCGGGGGCTACTCCCACCTTTTAGGAAACTATTATATATCAAGAGCATTTTGTAATAAGCTTAGAATAATCATACTTACTAATCGTACTCCCACCGACACAAAACGGTCAACCAAATTTAATGGTAACATTGCAATATGACTACTTTAAGACATGGGAGTACGAATCTTAAAAAAATTGACATTGGAACAATGAAACTTAGTGTGTAAGGTCATGAAAAGTATGCGAATTGCATGAAATATTTGATACTGCGTCATCAAAACGTCTATCGTAATCCATTATTATTTTAAGCTTGCTATGTTGACTTGGTGGTACCAAATTTAATGGTAAGGTTGAAACATGACTGCTTCAAGAGGTGGGAGTAGAAGAGTCTAGTTTCATAAATAAATGAATTAATCCACATTGAAAACATTACTTGTTCTGTAATAGCCTTCTCCAAGTCCTTAGCACTATCGCCCGCCAGCGGGCTCGCGTGCGTTTTGTCTTCAGATTGCAATTGTGCCAGTTGTTTCTTCAAATCCAACAGTTTGTTGACTTCCGGCTGCCATATTGACTTGTCTTTCGTTGTGGATTTCAATTGACGGACTTTCTCGCCCTGGAATGAGAATAAGCATTGTTAATTGCACCTTGGAATAATATTGAGTTTAGTGGGCCTACCCAATGAGATTAACTATAGAGACGTTTTACAGCTTGATTATGAAGTTTCAACATGCTGGAACTAAGTTGACTCAAGACAATTAGCTTGTGTTGATGTCGCCCAGTATGTGTAGTGATGAAGCACAGTAAGACTTTTTTTTAACGGACATACAGCTTTAGGACGACGGACGGACGAAGGACATAGACCTTTTTGCCACTACGGGCATTAAAAGCGATACCGAACTGGAGCACAGTAAGGCGTATCTACCTCCGTTTATATATAACATCATTGGGCCTACCACGAACATTTGCGTAAATGTAACGCAACCGTATCGTTGGCGTACAGTACAAACGAAATTAAGCGCTCGTGGCGGAGCTCGACTTGGCGATCTTAACCGATCAAAAAGTTAAGCAACGCTTGCTGCGGTCAGGAGTTGGATGGGTGTGTGCTATTGGCATTGCTCAACTGAGCGCTTCCGTGATGTGAAGGGCATTAAGCCGTCGGTCGCGGTTGTTTGTCTTAGGACAACAGTCGTTAGGCTATGTCGAAAGTCTTCGGGCGGTCTGAAAACTTCGATAGGGTTGGCCACTAGCCTGTCCACCCTCTTGATGGATTATGGGCCGGCTCTTCTCTCTGAGAGATAGGGTCGAGTGGGAACATGGGTTGATCATGTGATACAGTACAAACTGTCATTTATCTAGTACAACGCACAGGTAATTCATAGTTAGTACTGTATACGTACGTACGCAGGGGAGTTGGTCGTTCTCAATAGCTTGGCTTGTTAATCAAATCAAATTTGTTTATTACAAGTAATGTAACTAACTACAATAAAATCAAGGGCATAAAAAATCATATTCAAATATAAAAACAAAACCAAAAAATAAAATAGTCAGTATTGTTATTAAATTAGTCAATTAATATGTAAGTACATAAAAAAATACTAACAAAGAGTTTTGTATTTAGCGTATATCTAAAAATAGTACACATTTTCAATAAATAAATTAAATTGTATTAACTTTGAATAAAATATATTTAATTTTATCAAATTGTTTAAATTCACAATAAAAATTAAGATATTCGGTTTATTGCATTTTAAATTAAAATGCGTTTGGGATGTTGATCATCACTCTTGTATCATAATGTACTATTACCTGTTCAGCAATAGCTTTTTCTAAACTAGCTACACTACTCCCGCCCGCTGGTTTCGCTTGCCCCGCCGACTTCACATCCGCCGCCGGGTTCGCTTGCGCCGTTGCCAGTTTTTTCTTGAGTTCCAACAGTTTGTCTACCTCTGGTTGCCACACAGCCTTGTCTTTGGTCGTAGATTTGATTTGACGTACTTTGTCGCCCTGCAACGAATCAGTGATTGGTTTTTAAACAACTTTTAAATGCGGAAAACAATAAAACCGGCATTATATAAAATCAAGCAAAAAATCATGTTTGTTGTATGGGAGCCCCCTTAAATATATATTTTATTTTATTTTTTAGTATTTGTTGTTATAACGGCAACAGAAATACATCATCTGTGAAAACTTTAACTGTCTACACGGTTCATGGGATACAGCCTGATGACAGACGGACAGCAGAGTCTTAGTAATAGGGTCCCGTAGGGTCCCTTTGGGTACGGAACCCTAAAAACAACGTTTCACGTTAAAAGTGTCAACAAACTCAACCATTCAAATTTGATTTTTGACAGCAGTGTTGCTGCCATGAATTTTCCTAAAACTGCCAACAGAAGCAAATATAACTTTAATCTAAAAAAAATACTAGATTATCACTGAACAATACGATAAGAAAATGATTTGAAACACAATATATGCCAAAGAATAATATAAGAAAAAACAGTTTTTTACTATCGGGTGTATAAGTTTTGTACTAAAGCACTCGTCTTTTATTGCAGGGCCGTCGAGTACCGCCGCGGGCGCAACTAACGACGTCTCAATTGTGAAGCTGAGGGCAGAACTCAGAAAGTTACAAGGTTCGAATAATTAATTTGGTCACCGCTAATGAAGATTTTTGTATAGAATTATTTTTGAGTATTAAATTTTTAACGCTTGCTCGGCGCTTTCGCGACGGCGGTCTATAGTAATACCGGCGGCCGTGACGAAGCGAGTAAAGAGAGCGTTAAAAATTCATATATTTCCTGAAAAATCGCAAATAAAACTGAATATTTGAATTGTTATTATGATAATAATAATTAATTTTCATCGACAAGTTTTTATCATATGCGAGCCTGTCACGAATAACTGCGTAAGTGTAACGTAACGTGTCGTTCACGTGAAACTGTCATGTATCTAGGGCACACTGTGACACAGATAACTCATAGTTTGTACGCGGAAGCGTGACGCGTTGACGTGGACGATACGAATGCCTTTTCACTAATTGTTTGTGCTACGGCCTCTGCTATTATTAATATCATTGCTCATACGCAAGGTTGGGCAGTATTTAAATTACTTGTAATTAAAATACGTAATTGAAATACAAATACGTATTTAGTATTGGTATTACAATTACTTCCTTAAAATGTAATTTGTATTTCAAATACCTGACGCCGCGGTATTTTGTAATTAGAATTTCAAATACGAGGCTTCAAAATACATTTTAACATTAATTAGTTATTTATTATTCAGTGTATGTTAAAATACATTTAACATACACTGAACCTTTATTTAGAGATTGTGAGGGACCAGTAGAAAGATTGTTTTCTTTAGCAGGCAACAAGAGGCTGTTTGTCTGACAGTAGATTTAAAAATCTAGTGTTCATGAAAGGAAACTCTGGTTTTACTGATTAATTAATCTTGAAATTTATAGAGAGAAAAATTCACATCCTCGGACGGGATTCGAACCCGCGTCTTCTGACTCTCCGTGTCAGACGCCATTGACCAACTAGGCCACCGAGGTTCGGGTCCGAGCATCGAATTTTAACTCTCTATTTGACTAACCGTCTTGCGGGGACGGGGACTATACATTTCAATGTATGGTTTCCTTTTTTTGCACTAAAGCAGGCGTTAGTGCTTTGAAAAGTAATACTAATTAATCTTGTTTTCCTCTACTTTTCTACCGACTTTCAAAAAAAGGAGGAGGTACTCAATTCGACGGTACTTTTTTTTTTAATGTTTGTTATCTCATAATTTTTGATAGGGTGAACAGATTCTCAAAATTCTTTTTTTGTTTGAAAGTGCTGGTGCTTCCCGTGTGGTCCTATTTAAATTGTATTTAATTCGGTCACGTAGTTTTTGAGTTACACTCCAATAACTGAGTTTTACCAAAGTTATAGAATTGAAGTCGGTATACATTTTTCTAATTGCACTTGTCAGCCCGTGCTGGTCTAGATTACTGAATTTGTAATTTGTATTTCAATTAAAAATAGCTAAAATACTGTATTTTATATTTCAAATGCCGTACTTGAATGGATTTTGTATTTCGTATTTTAATTAGTTGCGATACAGTATTTTTTTTATTTGTATTTCAATAAAAGCAAAGCATGTATTTTGCCCAGCCCTGCTCATACATTGGTACATGTCTAAATTTATAGGCATTCTCAGGGGGACTTTTTAAGTTTATATAAGTATATCGTTACGACGATCGTGCCGTTTCAAAGATTAGCCGGAACAAACAGACAGACAAACAAATTTAAAATTGTTTTTTTTTTAGCACCGTATATACTTTCATATGCATTTAGTGAAAAGCAGCTGTTAATCAACATTAATAAAATCAAATTCAAAAAAGCAAGGAGGTTCTATGTTCGTGTGTATGTATTTTTGTTATGTATATGTTAGCCAATTTCTCCCCCATTTGTGGACCGATTCTCAAAATTTTTGTTTATATACTTCTACTTAATGGGACCACCATTTAAATTTCATCAAATTCGGTCTAGCAGTTTATGAGTTACTATCCAAAAACTGAAAAGTGTTGATGATATCATCATTGACAATCGATCCTGTAAGTAGCAGGGTCACAAAATTAAAAAAAAAATATATTTTACCAAAAAATGGTACCGACTTCAACACCAAAAAGTGTGAAGTGACTTGTCGAAGTCGGTACCATGCGGACAATATTGTTATAATAGGTACCTGCTTTTGAACTATCATGGTACCGACTTCAACAAGTTATATCACACTTTTTGGTGTTGAAGTCGGTTCCATTTTTTGCTAAAAATAATGTTTATTATATGTATAGACTAGCTGCTCTCCGCGGTTTCATCCGCGCGGTGATAGATGATGATGATGAATCTTATATAGCCTATGTTACTCAGGGTGAATGTAGCTTTCCAATGGTGAAAGAATGTTTGAAATCGGTCCTGTACTTTTTGAGCCAATTCGTTACAAACATACATACAAATCTTTCCTCTTTATAATATTAGTATAGATATAAATACCTGTGCCGCTATAGCCGCTTCTAATTCAGCCACGGTGTGTCCCGTCGCTGACGTCACACCCCCGTTTAGTTTATCGGCCCTGTCCGCCTGCGTGCCCGCGTACTTAGTGCGTAGCTCATCCAGTCTCGATTGTTCTATTTTGGTGAAAAGGGGCTCCGGTTTGCCGATCTCGTGGTTTTCCGGCAGGTATTGGATGAACGATGGTTTTCTGTAAACGATCAATGTAAGAAAATATGAAAAATTGTCTTCGATTTGATATCGGTGTCAAGCTGTTTAATAGATGTCGATCCGTCCCTATACGACGGTTTAAATCTAATATAGTTAAAATTCGATGCTCGGACCGCGGACCTCCGAGGGACTAGTGGTCATAGCGTCTGATAGAGATTGTCGAAAGACGCGGGTTGGAATCCTATCTGAGAATGTGTATATTTTATCTCTTAAATTACAAAGTTTGGTCTCGCTAAGCAGGCTTTAGTATAATTTTCAGATATAATTACAGAGTTCATTTTGTTGTTGATCTTGGTGTCACCTTGGATTCGAAACTACTATTCGAAAAACACAGAGATCATAGTAGCTAAATCTTTGAGAACACTCGGGTTCTTGATAAGAGTATCAAAAGAATTGAAGATAATTAAAACCCTAAAGGTTCTCTTCTGTTTGTTGTCCGTAGCCAACTGGAGTACTGCTCCCAAGTCTGGAACCCGAGATATAATGAATACATCACACTACTCGAAAAACCGCAACGCAAATTCCCTCGGTTTATCAACTACAAAGCGAGAATCTCAAACGCAAACTTTGATTACGAAGCAACCTGCAAACATCACCACTTATTACCCCTACATATGAGAAGAGAGGCTGCTAACCTAACATTCATGCACAACATCCTCTCGAGTAAGGTAGATTGTTCCTCTTTACTGTCTGAATTTAAACTTATCACTCCGTCTTGCTTTTGTCCCAGGAGAAACCATCTACACTTCTCTGTTCCCCGCTGTCGCACCAACTTCAGACAGAATCCGTACATTCCACACACAATTCATTATTTCAATAAGAATTATACTAAACTTGTCGACATAAGGCCTATGCAGACCGGGACGGCATGACAAGGGATTTAATTTTTTACCAATGGACACTCAAACGTATTGTTATAGAAATACGACATAAATTGCTATGCTTCAAAACGATGCCGCGGCATCGAAAGGGATTTCATCGCACGGCATTGCAAGACGCGCCACGGGCTCCCGCGGCGGCATGCCTTGGCGGACTGCGTCAGGCAACGGCATGCCGAGGACGCCGCCGGCGCTTGTTGTGACATACCGCGGGGTGAGGCACATATATAATAATTAATGTTAATAGCCTGTGCACTTTCTTCGTCTGCAATAATCGATATTAACACCAAATCCCAATCTACCATTTTAAAACTGAGGCACGCGGTGACATGACGCTGGAATGCCGCGGTATCTAAGCGGCTAGTGTGCGCTGACTGACGGCAAAATCCATTGCCATCACATTCCAGGACTTATAATTTTGAACTTGAAATTGATATAGCGCAAGAATTTTGTTTTGGTACTTATTCAAGCTACTATGTATTTAGCGTAACAGGGATTCCAAACTTGTGAGCTATATTCAAGTTGACTTCGTACTAGGGAACATTATAAGATTTTAAATGATTTGGTTGATTTAGATTCTTTTGTGACTCTAAATAGAAAACCCAGTGTTTTCAATGCTTTACTAGTTATGTTCTCTATATGTTAGTCAAATAAAAGTTTTGAATCGAGAATAATGCCTAGATCGACTGACCTCGTAAGAGCTTGCCTATTTATTTTGTAATCAAACAGTAAAGTTTTATTGGAACGGCTAAAAGTAATACAGAGGCATTCAGCAACGTTAAGGTAGAGTTTGTTTTTTGAACAGTAATCGTGTAGGCTATCTAGATCCACTCGCAACAAATCCAGATCACGACTAGTTTCAATCACTTTATAGATCTTCATATCATCGGCGAACAAAAGAAAGTTAGAGTGTTCAAAGCATGAGTGGATGTCGTTGTTAAAAAGGATAAAGAGAAGAGGTCCAAGGATCGATCCCTGAGGGATTCCGGATGGGATCGGTGACGAAGCCGACGCATATACATTTAGAACTACAGTTTGGCATCGATCGTTAAGTAAACCATCGTAGAAGATCGCCACGTATGCCCGCATCTTGAAGTTTGGCAAGGAGAATAATATGATCAATACGATCGAATGACTTGCTGTAGTCTGTATATACAGCATGAACTTCACCACCCGAGTCCAGACCAGTAGTGACCGAATCGATAAAGACTATGAGATTTGTTGAAGTCGACCTACCCCGAAGAAATCCATGCTGCTGTGGTATAAGAGTGTGGCTTAGAGCAGCATATACAACCCGGTCAGAATATCTGTGCACCTCGCTGGAATGCGGCGCCTCTCCCGCTTCCCCTGTCACCTCTCCGCGCACTCCCCGGTGCGACAGTACGGTTAGCATCTTCGTTGCCGATACACATCCCGATAATTTTGATATTTTCGCTTTGTTGTTGTTTTGTTTTTTAATATTTATTGGTAAGTTTAGACTGTTTACTGTTAAGTTTGGACTGGTTTGGTTGTTATTAAAATTGTTGTAGCTGTTAAACTGAAGTCATGGGAAAAACAATACACAGCGAATCAAGAAATTTAATCTTGAAAGTGCTCAAGTTTTTTGAATCAGAGAAAGCAAATAAACAGTACACCATACCTGTAGACCAAGTGGTGAAACGAACCTGTGCTGCAACTGGGATATCAAAGGAAAAAAGAAGTGAATCACGTGGAGAGACTACAGCGAGAATACTGGGAAAAGGATCATCTAGCAGATGACAACATCACACAACTTTTAATATCACTAGGGGAAGATAGTTCGGAGAGTTCAGAAAGTGAGAGTGAGGAAGATACAATGTCAGGCATAGAGTCAATAATTTATAGTGACTGAGTTTAATAATAAATGTTTTTGTAATCAAAATTATTGTTTTTTAATAACAAACCCTTCATCAATAATAAATTGATTTGAAAAGGTTAGTAATTTTTTTTTACCTCCACATTTCTCGAAAAAACTTTTTTTCACACCGTACCCAGACCGCCGATATGATATGATATGACGTCACGAGGTCAGGTGCACAGATATTGTGACCGGGTTGTATGTATATTTTTTTCGAAAATTTTGGCCAGCACACATAACCTGGAGATTGGTCTGTAATTACGGATATCACACTTGGATCCTTTTTTGTGTATTGGCGTTACGATGGCCGTTTGCCAGATTTTAGGCACCATACCTACGTCAATAGACCTTTGGAATAAGAGAGCAACGGGATAAACTAGTTCTTCAGCACAATTTTTTAAATATACATGGGTGGAGACCATCACGCCCAGCAGACTTCTTACCAAGAGATTTGAGTAGTTGGAGTATACGATCGTTCCTAATTTCGATGGTGTGTATATCTGCAGCAGAAGAGATTGTTAATTGAAGAAGAAGATGGAGAATATGAAGGTATATTTTGCAAATAGTTTAAAAAGTCTGCGAAAGCACTACAAATGCCAAGACCAGTAGTGATATTAGAATAGTTATATACGTCATTGTAGACGGATATGAGTCTCAGGGGTCTCATTTAGCCCCAGGGAGAATCAGGGTCCACGGTGTCGCCACTCACCGACGGTTCGCCACAAAGCCGCCCCTGCGGTATTATTATTATTTAGTTTTTATCACAGATTTCATCCGTTCCTTTACAAAGGCATAAGTGGGGCTGTAGCCAACACTTGGAGGCCTGTTTGGTATAAAAAATGCAAAGTAGTATAAAAACAGAATTTGGGATGACGGTGGCATGGATTATCTATTATAAAAATGGGTTAAATAACAAGGCTATTGATATGTAAGGAAAATAGATGGTTATGGATAAGACGACGGCACCTGCCAATTTCAGTCATTTCAAAATATTTCGGCAGGTGGTGACTTGCCACCCACTAAACCCCAATAAGGCAAGAGAGAGATTTCCAGTTTAAGTCTTACAAAATTATCTGATTTATTATAATGTTGCCATTAGTTGCAACAGTGCGTTAATGGGTTCTTAAGATAAGATTCGATCTCAATATCTCAATTTAGTTCAACATATTTATTTTATATGTTAGAAGAGCGAGGCCCACACTTTTTAGTGTTGAAGTCGGTTCCATTTGCTGGTAAAACTTGTTTCCCCTTTTCAGTGACCCTTGCTACTTACGGGATCGATTGTCATTCACCGTCAATAAGGATATTATCAAGATACGCGAAACGCTTTTCAGTTGTAACTCAAAAGCCACTTGAACGAAATATTAAGAGACACCTCCGCTGTAATGGAAAATACATATTACAGAGGTGCAGTGTACACCCCCCCCCCCCCTCCCCCCTCGCATAAAATGCAAATAGGAAGTATACAGAATAAGGAACACACAACACAACTCAATCAACCAAAAAATAAACTAAAGTGGTTTTGCGCAAAGTAACGTTTTAATAAATTAACTTACGCAGGGTTAATCCTCAGAGCAGTGGCGCTTACGTTCAGTTGGTCGCGCAGCCGGCGGCTGGTTTCAGGCATGAAGGGCGACAGCAGGGCGCACAGTAACGCCACGATTTGACAACAAACACCGATCGCTGTGGCGCCGCGGATTCTGCAAATAGAGACACACACTCCAGTTAATAACAAGTGCATTTTAAAAACTACTAAACCGAATTTGATGAAATAATAATTGGGACCATACGGGAAGCACCAGCTTTCAGAAAAAAAAAAGAATTTTGAGAATTGGTTCACCCAGGCCAAAGTTATAAGGCGAAAATACACTCGAATTGAGTACCTCCTCCTTTTTGGAAGTCGGTAGACAAAGCAGTAAACGTCCAAGTCGGGAAAGGTCAGGGGTGTTTTCAAATCTATCTTTATGACAAATGAGCCGAGCACGAAAATCTGCTTAAGTGTAACGTTATCGTATCGTTTACGTATTCCGTACAAACTATGAGTTATCTGTGCCACTATTATACTAGATAAACGATAGTTTGTCTAAATACGTTAACGATGCGATTACGTTACACTTAAACAGAATTTAGTGATCGGCCCAATGGTCGACAGACATCTTGAATAGGAATAATATAGGTTCTTTTTTTCTTGCTGTACTTTTCAACTTACTAAATTAAGAGTACAGGAAAATAAGGGGCTCACCATCAAAACTACAAACAATATAACCAGAGATAATTGGCGATTAAACATTGAAATTTAAATGATTCTTAATAAGACATGGTAATACTAATAAATTGCATGATTTATACCTCACATATCTGGTGTGACTGAAAATATAATATTTAAATCAATTACCATGAATTTTTATAGTATTACTTTTCAAAGCACTAACGCCTGCTTCAGCGATCTCAAACATTGAAATTTATAGAGAGAAAAATTCACCCGCGTCTTCTGACTGTCAGAAGACGCAGACTCGAATCCCGTCCGAGGATGTGAATTTTTCACTCTATAAATTTCAATTACCATGAAGTTGTTATTAGATTTTTCATTTTGTGGATTATCTTAGAAACGAGCTCCTTCTTTCATACAAAATAAAAAAGTCAAGACAGAATGTTGTGAACAGAGAATGGAGGCCAGTTTTCTAAACTACATGTGCGTGCATCGGTACTGCCATGATAATTCAAATTAAATAAAAACTTATAAAAAATAACTAATAATACAAGACCAATGTGTGTTACCAGTGATGACATATGACACTGAAACGTGGTCTCTTACTATGGGCCTCATAAGCAAGCTCAAAGTCGCACAACGAGCTATGGAGAGGGCTATGCTCGGGGTTTCTCTACGTGATCGAATCAGAAATGAGGAGATCCGTAGACGAACTAAAGTCACCGACATAGCTCAGAAGATTAGCCAGTTGAAGTGGCAGTGGGCAGGGCACATAGCACGCAGAACAGATGGCGGATAGGGCCGAAAGGTCCTGGAGTGGAGACCACGGACTGGCAAGTGCAGCGTAGGTCGTCCACCGAATAGGTGGACTGACGACCTGATAAAGGTAGCAGGACGACGTTGGATGCAGGCCGCTTCCAACCGGTGGTTTTGGAAATTTGTGGGGAGGCATATGTTCAGCAGTGGACGTCCTACGGCTGAGATGATGATGAACAAATAATAATTAAAATTTTACGTGTTGCTTCCACGCGCCGCGATAGTTCGACTGACGAGTGAAGTCGTAGTTTCTTTGTACGTGTTGTATGTAATTATGTATGTACACGGCGAGGCGTTTTACCGGTCTCGCTTCTCTGTTCACAACATTCTGTCTTGACTTTTTTATTTTGTCTGAGCTCCTATACTGTTTTAAATAAATCGAAAGGTCCATGTACAACGAATCTAATGCTATATACAGATCGCGCGGCGAGAGTTTGGCTTTGACCGTTATTGCGCAGAAGTCAAAAATTGGGTATCACAGGGTGGCTAGAGGGACGAAGGACTCTTGTCTCTCTCTGTCACATCGAAGACGGAGGACTATTGTCTCTCTCTGTCACATGGCGCGACAGTACCCATGCGCAGTAATCCCCTCCACCCGAAGGTCAAAGCCAAACTCTCGCCGCGCGATCTGTACTTAGTTTGATTTATGCAAAAATGTCGATAGACCCCTTTTTTCTTATTCCGGTACCCTTCAAATATAAGGTATTTGTTAATTAGTGCACAATATTGAACGGGGTGGTTTGAAATCGATAATTGGTCATGACAGTAAAAGTTTTTAAAAGTTTTTTTTCTATGAATTACGTATTTTTTTTAAGTTTTTTATTTTTTATATTTTTTTTATTCAATGCGTTACAGCTAAAATAGGCAGTATGTTTAGGCATATTACATTAGCTGTGTATATCAGAAATGTATAAGGAATACATTTCTGTTCATTAGTAATTATAAAAAAATGCTAAAAACTTTAAAATATAAATGCAAATAATGTCACGGACCTTTTGTCTGTGAACAAAAGCATAAATAAAAAAAAATAGAATCTGTCCTAGTCTTTTATATTGCAATAACTAGCTGTCCCTAGCGGCTTCGCTCGCTTGGTCTATGCTATGGGATACGAAACCACAGAAATAAATTGAATTCATTTCCATAAAGATGAAATTTCCAGAAATACTTCTTTAGCATGCTTACACCATAAAAGGCATTATCTATCAACATTTCAAGTTTGTTCCCCGGCCGAAAATTTCAAGTCCCGGTTAATTTTCCAAAGAACAGCTGTTTCGCTATGTTTATTTTATGATATTAGGAGACGGTAAAAGCACGAGATCCACATGGTGCGGTAACCTCTGACTATAACAGATGCAGTCACATGTGACTGCTGCACTGCGTCCGTAACCCTGAGACATTAAGTTGTTAAGAGGATTGCATAGCTAGTACTTTCCATGCTAAAAGAGAAAACTCTTTTCTACCTCTTAACATTGTCCGATTTCAGTGATTTTTTTTTCATGGGGTCATGACATTGTTTACTATGCCCGTACGATTTGATTTTTTCAGTATTTCAAAGTACTATAAATTTCCTTTTTTTTAGAACTTCTAAAAACTGAATAAATCAAAACTTACGGGCATAGTAAACAATGTGATGATACATGAAAAAAAATATTACTGAAATCGAACAACGTTAAGAGGTAGAAAAGAGTTTTCTCTTTTAGCATGGAAAGTACTAGCTATGCAATCCTCGTCTCATGTGCATGCAATTTTACCGGCAACCATTTCTTTCTGTTAAATGAAAGACGTGTTTCTCTTAGGAGTGTATTTCGAGACTGCCAGCATGAATACATTTGTGTGGCGTCTACCTACATTGTACATTATAAAGTATTTAGTTGTTGTCTACACGATAACTACCAATATGTAACTTTCAAAATACAAACTTTCAAACCAAACCACAGTATTGGGAACATTACTGCTTCACAGTAGAAGTAGATGGCAGTACTGACCCGGACGAACTCATTCACAAAGAGTTCTACTGCTCTTAAATAAGTGCCTGAAAATTTCAACAGTTCCGAGTGATATGCTACCTATGTATGTATTTTAAATATATGTATGGTATATGTATATCCAGGTATGATATATAAGGTTGTTAATTAGTGCATAATATCGAATGGGATGGTTTGGAATCGATAACTGGTCAATACTCAATACTACTAATACTCTACGCGAGACATGCCTACCCACTTGGAATAGGTACGACGACGTACGAACCTACCTACACACGAATGTTTACGCAGCTGATGTCTATGCCTACACGACGGCGGGCCCGGGCGGGTCATCGTCCGCACGTTTGTACAGATCGCGCGGCGAGAGTTTGGCTTTGACCTTCGGGTGGAGGGGATAGCTGCGCATGGGTACAGTCGCGCACATGTGACAGAGAGAGACAACAGTCCCTCGTCTTCGATGTGGCAGAGAGAGACAAGAGTCCTTCGTCCCTCTAGCCACCCTGTGATACCCAATTTCTGATTTCTGCGCAATAACGGTCAAAGCCAAACTCTCGCCGCGCGATCTGTACCTATTCTAAGCGGGTAGGTATGTCTCGCGTTACTGCTATCTATTCTGCGATGTAGCGATGCGTCGGGTCGTGCGTTCAGTCGCACTATGGCTCTTAGCCGTGGAGCGGCGAATATGGGTTTATAATAATAAAATATATATATAATTTTCTTCTTCTACTTCTATGACCAGTTATATATATATATAAACAATACCTTATATACTATAATATATATATATATATATTTTATAGTATATACACGGTGTAACAAAGAGGGTGGATCATCACTTTAAATATTTAAGTACATTTTTCAACATGATCCCTTAGTTCTAGCCGAATGAAACTTTCAGGGTTTATTCTTCATAAAAGCCTGTAGTTTTTAAGATAGGTTGTAGAAAAAAATAATAAGTGAAATTTTTATTTTATAACCATATAAACTTAATGTAAATATTAAGATTTTGAAAAAAAATTACCTTTATTTTTTTTACTTGGATATTTATAAATGTAAGACTCTTATTGATGTAGGGGTACAAAAGGCCCACTATTGATCGAGTTTAAAAAAAAAAGTAGGTTTGCAGACCTAATAGTTCGGCTACAATTGTGAAGTTCAGGCTAAAATCTGCTTTTGACTAAAATTATACCAAAGTCCAAATAACTTTTGAACCACTGATTATTGCAGAACATACATGAGGGTTAAATCGATGGGTACTGAGGTCGCCCGTCCCCCAGCCACCGATGATCCACCCTCCTTGTTACACGGTGTATAGTGTTTCGTGTAATTATGTATTTATTACATTCTGAATCTTGCTATGTATATATATAATATATGTATATATATATAATATTTTTGGTTTATACACCACCTTTATAAGTTTATGCCTATTTCTTTCCATGCATGCTTGTCTGGAAGAGATCGCTCTGAGCGATAAGACCGCCCATTGTGACACTTTTAGTTTTAAGCATTTAATTGTAGTAAGCTATTGTGTATACAATTGTATCGTAATTCTTTATTTATAATGTACTTATAGCGCTCGTAGCGGAGCTTGACTTGTCGATCTTAACCGATCAACAAGTTAAGCAACGCTTGCTGCGGTCAGGAGTTGGATGGGTGTGTGCTAGTGGCATTGTTCAACTGAGCGCTTTCGTGCTTCGGAGGGCACGTTAAGCCGTCGGTGTCGGTTGTTTGTCTTAGGACAACAGTCGTTAGGGTATGTCGAAGGCCTTCGGGTGGCCTGAAAACTTCGACATGGGTTGGCCACTATGGCCTATCCACCAAGCCGCACTGCATGGTGGATTATGGCCCAACTCTTTTTTCTGAGAGGAAGGCTCGAGTCCCAGCAGTGGGAACATAATGGGCTGATTATGAATGTACTTATGTGTAATGTGGTGTTACAATGCAGAGTTAAGACGCGGTCCAACCCCAATTTTAAAATAATTTACAATGCTTTACGTAAGGTGGAAAATCGCTTGTTAGATTGGACGATGTAATGCGAAAATGCGTTAATTTTGTACGTTTTCTTTATATCTTTCGATATATACTAACACAATTGAAAAAAACTGCTGGTTACTACTTTAGTACTATACGTTAGCTATGTATTACCTAAAAAATAATATAGTGTTATCGCTGAAAATTCTGAGAGTTTGGACGTGAAAGTTTATTTTTATGGACCTATTTAGAATTTTTTTCTGCAGAGAGCGAGTAATATTTATGAATTCTGTTCGGTTATTACTCTTTGCCTGTTCCTTTTCTAACCTAAGTTTTTTTTTCATAGATTATTATCGAACTGTTTCGTTACACTAGATGTTTAAAGATTCTGCTTTTTACTATTATCAGGATACGACCGCGCCTTAATCTTTCTATCTATCCTCGTACACCAAAAACAGAATGGCTGATCATGGTGTGATACTGACTTGTCATCATCAGACCCTTTGAGCAGCACCCAGGGCTGTTCCGACTGCATGTGCTGGTTGCCGTGACGTGATACGGACAGGACGTGGCGTAACGCTTCCCGCAGACGTCCTTTCTCCATATTCTGGACGTATGCTGTGAAAACAAATCACACCAATATATAATATTTATAAAGGCGAAAGTTTGTGAGTGCCTTTGTATACACTTATTATAAACAAGCATAAGTAATTACTTAAGCAACGATTTTAATTATATAGACTAGAATTAGCCTGAAGTTAGAACTGTCAAGGGCTAGAATTCTTAGGCCCACTTGCACGTTAGCTCGGGTTGAATAAATAAGTCTACGAGTTTGTTAACTTGCGTTAGTCATATCAATTTATAACTCTCATTTTGTCTTGCACGACTATAAAAGATCACCGGTTTTGCTAAACTGACATTTGTAATCTTTAGATGGGGACATTGAATTGTCTACGCGCTTATATTGTAACCTGACCAATAATGAATGAATCGAAAAAAAAAGTGAAACATATCTATCTCTTTGGCACTACAGTACAATGTATATAGACTTTCTTGTTTATCCTTTGTTGTATGAAATTTGACGATTTTTATTCTTTACGTATTGGCTCGTGTCATTTCGTCCAAAGAGTACATTAAACAGTAGAATCTAACCTCAATTTCTTTTGACACAAAACTTCACTAACCCTAGCTTAACCCTCCCACATTGCTGGGTTAAATATCAATAAATAACCTTATATTTACTCCTAACTTTTAATAGTGCAAGATAAATTAATTATAAAACCCCGTTTTAGCACCCCGTACCCCGTTGCCTCTGAGTTATTGAAGCTAGCTCTGGAACGTGCAAGTGGGCCTAAGCCGAGTAATAGTCACCATTTCTTTTGCTTAAGCAATGGGAACACGTCAATTTTTCGTTCTTGTTACAAAGGTAAAGTAGTAAAAAAATGACATTTGCACACAAGTCTGAAATGTGAAGGATCTATTTCGCTGTAAAAATTAAAATCCCATGACAACAACCTAATACAAGTGTGAAAAGATACATCCAATTTTGATAGGGTTATGTCATGCATTTACTTTGGTAAGTAACGTTCATTGCTCGACTACAGAATAAGATTTTATGTTGAAGGATTCTATCGTCAAGTAATTACTTCATTAAGAAATTACTTAGCATCATGTAATGACTTGTTTATAAATACGAGTGTTATTCACGCTCAAATGGCTAGTACAATTTTGATGAAATTTGGTAGGGATGTAGATGAGGCTGGATTAACACATAGGACACCTAATTTTCATCATCATGATCTATCACCACGCGGGTGTAACCACGGGACACAGCTAGTGTTATAAATACAATAACAATCTTTCACTATTAAAGTAAATTAACAATTACAATAGATGCTATCTAATCTGCGTTTGACTTTCATCTGTCCGTATGTTTGTTAGGTTGTGTGTTTGTCCTCCTGTACAGGTCGTATTTCAAGCAATCTTGACGAAAATTAGTATGCATGTTCTAACTATTCAATAAAAAAAAATTATCGTCGGCGTTTTTTAGTAAGGGGGGGGGGGATACTTTTCTAACAAAAGAGGGGATGTTTGCTGCGGCGCTATTTACCCACCGATTTTGATAGAATTTCGTACACAAATTAGGTACCTGAGTTTAAAGAGGAATTTCGAATTCGAGCATATTTGGTCAAGTGGCCGGATTAACCCTACGGGACACCTAGGCAATGCAATTCTCGGGGCCCGTTTTCTCAGTTTGCCGAATTTTTAAAATATATGTTTCGGTCTTGACTTAGAACCAACTGACGGACAATGACAGATGATGGACTATATTTGACCACTTTTCCCCGAATTAGGCAAATTATAAGATAAAAAATATAATTTGAGGACTGGCTATATGCACAAACCGTGCGAAGCCATAACGGAACAAAAAAGGATCTCGTCGTTATTATTTTCCTGATCCATCAACAGCTATTGTTACTTCCACTGTGTATAAAATATTTCATCAATTGACAACATGCGTCGAAAAGAAGGTCTAGTATTGAGGAAGTATAAAATTTCCATAAAAAATTTAAAATGATACGTTTTTTTCTTGATGTGTGGCCCGCATTAGCTAGGGGTCCACAGAGCCCCGTGGGCCCCTAGTCGGTGCGGGCCACGCACCAAGAAAAAAAGTTTTATCTATCATTTTTTTCTAGAAATTTTATACTATACCAGGCATTTATACTATATAGGCAGTTGCCTAATCCGCCTTATGGATAATCCGACCTTGCTCACGAGGTCTACCGTTCGCAGAACTACTAGTGTAATACATACCAGTAACTTCTCTATTGATCATCGCCAATAGGATGCAGTCAGTTGCAGTTAGCACGCAGTCCGGAACGCGACCTTTGAACGCGCTCGCGCAGAAACTCAGCGAACGGTGGCAAAAGTTGCCCAAGTTGTTCAGAAGCTCAGAGTTATTTCTGTAAAATGGAAATAAAACAACATCCATTATTTTTGTATTGAAATTCTCGTGAGATTGAAACATATTAAACTATTACTATTAACCAGCAAGACTTCACTGAGGGGCCCGCTGGGAGGCCGCAGACGCTGCGCACTCACTCTGGAGCCCTACTACCACCATAGCCTTAAAGTAGTCATATGTCAACCTCACCATTAAATTTCATCATCATCATTATCAGCCGGATGACTTCCACTGTTGAACATAGCCTCCCCCATAAAACGGCACTTGGACCGGCTACCCGCTTCCTGCATCAGCGGGGGGCTCACTTACACATCGTCTTCCGCGTGGTCGCCACTCGAGAACCTTTCTTTCCCATCGGTACCGGGCGAGAGGCCAAGGTATACCAGATATGAAAAAAAAATTAGAAAAAACAACACTATTTTCCAACATGGATTGTCTAACTTAACTGACAATAATTTTGTAAACCATAACTCGTCAAAACTTAATTTAATTTACTTAGTTAACAATGTTTATTACTTTGATTTGTGGTTGCGATAAATAGCATTGTTATTTGGCATTACATTATTAAAACAAATACTGAAAATATTTATATTTTTTCGAAAAATGTCTATTATCGCTTGGCTAAGTAACATGGATTTTGTTTGGGACCAAATGTAGCTAGAGGGCACCGCTTGTAACGTCACTTGATTTTTGTATTGACTTTTGTTATGCTCTATGGGCAGATGCTCGCTGATCTGTGGTGTCATGGCACTGACTAGCGTTTTTTGATTTGGAGAAATGTAATAATTAATTTGATTGTTGAAATAATAAGTATTTGAAGTAAACTCGGTTGTAAGCGCAGTCCAATGTTTAGTGTTAAATATTACAAGTTAGTTAGTGTGAATTGGTTAGAGCACCCTAGACTGAAAGCGCAACGAAGCTTGGAAACCTGGAGGACAACAGGATACCAGAAGTCGCCGCATCAATCGAGCTGATGTGGTCTGGTTGGTCTTCCCTACCCTGTCTCCTGCCCAACGCCTACCTCTCTCCCCTTCCTACTAACAGACTTACAGAGCTGATGCTGCTTCGTGCGATGCAGCGGGAATTGAACGTTATGTAGATCAGTAAATTTTGACATTCAGACCTAAACACCCGTAAAGTTGATTGTAAGTATAATTTTGCTATTCCTTTTAAGACGCGCTCGTATCCTGATAATAGTAAAAAGCAGAATTTTTAAACACCTAGTGTAACGAAAAAGAACGATAATATATTATGAAAAAAATTTAGAAAAAAGGTTAGAAAAGGAATAGGAAAAGAGTAATAACCGAATAGAATTCATAAATATAACTCTCTTTCTGCAGAAAAAAATCCTGAATAGGAGTCCACAAAAATAAACTTTCACGTCCAAACTCTCAGAATTTTCAGCGATAACACTATATTTTTTTAGGTAATACATAGCCAACGTATGGTACTAAAGTTATAACCAGCAGTTTTTTCGATTCTTTTAGTATATATCGAAAAATATAAAGAAAACGTACAAAATTAACGCATTTTCAAATTACATCGTCCAATCTAACAAGCGATGTTCAACCTTACGTAAAGCATTGTAAATTATTTTAAAATTGGGGTTCGACCGCGCCTTAAGTTAGGAGTTACTTAACTCTTGTCAGAGAAGGTCTTGGTAGGCCTATTGTTCGTTTGTAAGCTCCTTGTACCGAGGACAACGTAGGTACTTTTGATATCCAGCTGTCTGCACATTCTGATTTATTCTGAAGCTTCCACTGCGAGAGTTGCAGACCAACTTGACCAGGGGGCCGATTCCACTAATTAAATAGCAATCGAACCGTAGCTGAGCGGTGACTTTTATACGTTTTCTTATTCTGCTATTGAACAGTCCAGCTGCAGTTACGTTTCTATTGACGCCAGCGATCGATCAAAACTTACAAGCCGGTCAGAATATCTGTGCACCTCGCTGGAATGCGGCGCCTCTCCCGCTTCCCCTGTCACCTCTCCGCGCACTCCCCGGTGCGACAGTACGGTTAGCATCTTCGTTGCCGGTACACGTCCCGATAATTTTGATATTTTCGCTTTGTTGTTGTTTTGTTTTTTATATATCATCATCATCATCATCATCTCAGCCGTAGGACGTCCACTGCTGAACATAGGCCTCCCCCATGATTTTCCAAAAGGACCGGTTGGAAGCGGCCTGCATCCAACGTCGTCCTGCGACCTTTCTCAGGTCGTCTGTCCACCGTGTCGGTGGACGACCTACGCTGCGCTTGCCGGTACGTGGTCTCCACTCCAGAACCTTTCGGCCCCATCGGCCATCTGTTCTGCGTGCTATGTGCCCTGCCCACTGCCACTTCAACTGGCTAATCTTCTGAGCTATGTCGGTGACTTTCGTTCTTCTACGGATCTCCTCATTTCTGATTCGATCACGTAGAGAAACCCCGAGCATAGCCCTCTCCATAGCTCGTTGTGCGACTTTGAGCTTATCTATGAGGCCCATAGTAAGAGACCACGTTTCAGTGCCATAAGTCATCACTGGTAACACACATTGGTCGAAGACTCTTGTCTTGAGGCACTGAGGTATTTTTGACGAGAAGACTTCGCGAAGTTTCCGGAACGCTGCCCAGCCGAGTTGGATTCGACGATTGACCTCTTTCTCGAAGTTGGACCTGCCTAGTTTGACTGTCTGTCCCAGGTAGATATACTCGTCAACAACTTCGAGAACTGAGTTCCCAACTGATATTGGGGTAGGTACAACATGGGCATTAGACATAATTTTCGTCTTGTCCATGTTCATCTTAAGACCTACCCGTTGGGAAACTCGATGGAGGCCTTCGAGCATTGTACTGAGGTCTTCCATGGATTCTGCCATGACTACAATATCGTCGGCAAATCGAAGGTGAGTGATGTATTCGCCGTTAATATTGATGCCAAGTCCTTGCCATTCCAGAAGCTTGAAGGCGTCTTCCAATGTAGCGGTGAACAGTTTCGGAGATATAACGTCTCCCTGTCTCACGCCTCTTTGCAATGGAATTGCCTTCGAACTCTGCTCCTGTACTCGGACTGACATGTAGGCGTTTTTGTACAAACACTTCAGCACTTCAATATACCGATAGTCAATACGGCACCGCTGGAGAGACTCAAGCACTGCCCACGTCTCGATCGAATCAAAGGCTTTCTCATAGTCCACAAACGCTAGACAAAGAGGCAAGTTGTACTCTTCGGTCTTCTGTATAACTTGCCGTAGCGTGTGGATGTGGTCTATGGTACTATAGCCTTTTCGGAAACCGGCTTGTTCCGGAGGCTGGAATTCATCAAACCTGCGACTGAGACGGTTCGTTATGACCTTCGAAAACAGCTTATAAACATGGCTCAAAAGCGAGATGGGTCTGTAATTTTTAAGTAAAGTGTTGTCACCTTTCTTGAAGAACAGCACCACCACGCTTTTGTTCCATGCTTCTGGCGTTGAACCTTCGAGTAAGACGGTATTAAAGAGCTTCTGAAGGACTTTAAGTACCGGTGTTCCACCCGCTCTCAGAAGCTCAGATGTGATACCGTCGTCACCAGGCGCCTTGTTGTTCTTAAGCTGTTTCAAGGCCATTCTAATCTCGTACAGGCTGATGTCCGGGATATCTTCGGTATAATGTCGGGTCAGCTTGGCTCTTGGGTCTTTGACCGAGCTGCTAACAGGTTTAGCGACCGAGGTGTATAACTGTCCGTAGAAACTCTCGACCTCTCCTAACACTTCCGCTTTGGTCGACGCTACACTGCCGTCTCCTCTCTTCAGCTTCGTCAACTGGCTTTGCCCAATAGACATGTCTCTTGCAAACACTTTGGAGCCTTTTTTCCGCTCTATCGTCTCTTTAATACGGTTTGTATTAAAGATCCGAATGTCGTGTCGCAAGGACTTCCATATTCGTCTATTGAGCAGCCTATATGCTTCAGCATCATCCGAAGACTGCAGTTTCAATGAGCGTCGTTCAGCCATGAGGTTGAGGGTATCGTTGGAGAGTTTCTGTGGCCTATCTGTACGGTGGGGTTTAAAGTACTTGGAACCCAATGTATGGACAGTTTCTACTAACCTGTTATTGATCTCGTCCACTGAAGCGATGTTCTCAAGGCAATCGAAGCGATTGGATAGCTCAAGTTGAAAGCTCTCGGGGTCTTGAATATGGGCACGAGTAGGTCGGAGCGTAGACTTCATCAGACGAGACCTCTCCAGTTTGACATTAATATTCACCGTGCCTCTTACCATTCGGTGATCACTACCGGTTTTAACCCTGTTGATCACGGAGACATCAGTGAATATTTGCCTTTTGGTGGTCATAATGAAGTCAATCTCATTTCTCGTGGAACCATCGGGACTCAGCCAGGTCCATTTCCTGTGAGGTGGCTTCTGAAAGAAAGAGTTCATCATAAAGAGTCCCTCTTTCTCCAGGAAGTCGGCCAACCTCTGTCCCCTACGGTTCCGTTGTCCATAGCCAAATTGCCCCACTTTCGACTCATCCTCGCTTCTCTTACCCAACTTCGCGTTGAAGTCCCCCATAACAACTAGAAAGTGCGTTTCAGAGGTATGTATGGCCCGACTAATGTCCTCATACATATCCTCCACCTCATCATCCGGGTGCGACTTCGTCGGTGCGTATACCTGAATGACCTTCAGCGAATATCGTTTGGATACTCTGAGTATTAGGTATACGACCCTATTGGAAACGCTATCGATCTTAACTATGTTGTTAGTAAGGGTCTTGTGGACGAGAAAACCGACACCACCTTGGGACTGTTCGTCGCCCTCCCTGTAGTAGAGTAGGTTACCTGATTTTAGGGTTATCGTGTCCTCACCCGCTCTACGGACTTCAGATAACCCCACAATGTCCCAGCGTAGCTTACTCATTTCTTCTTCCAGCTCATATATCTTCTCGTCTGTCCTCATCGTGCGTATGTTGTGTGTTACCAGGGCCAGTCGTCGTCGTTGGGGGTGGTAGCCGGGCGTCTGCCGGGGATTCTTAGCACCCCCTGCCCCACCGTTACCGTGGCCGCTACCGTAGCCAGGAATAGCGGGGCTGCCGGGGACTGGGGGCCTGGTTCTTTTTGTCCAATCCATTGAGGGGTTTTTGCCAATACTCGCCACGCTTGGCAGGCGGGTTGGCGAGCGCAGTTTGTGTGTGTTTGACTGGGAAGGTGCTGCTGCCCACCTTCTGATTTGTTATCCCTTAGCCGGCTTCTACGGCACCCACGGGTAGAGTTGGGGGGGTGCTATTCTAAGCCGGCACCGCCACGGCAACTTTTTATATATATATATATATATATATATATGGAACTTGGTAAAGCAAAGGGTGGCAGATAAAAACATTGACCAATCGGAAAAGAAAATAGAACAACTTACAAAAGATGCGAATAAGTCAATTACGCCAGCTGACTGGAAAAAAGAAGTGAATCACGTGGAGAGACTACAGCGAGAATACTGGGAAAAGGATCATCTAGCAGATGTCAACATCACACAACTTTTAATATCACTAGGGGAAGATAGTTCGGAGAGTTCAGAAAGTGAGAGTGAGGAAGATACAATGTCAGGCAAAGAGTCAATAATTTATAGTGACTGAGTTTAATAATAAATGTTTTTGTAATCAAAATTATTGTTTTTTAATAACAAACCCTTCATCAATAATAAATTGATTTGAAAAGGTTAGTAATTTTTTTTTACCTCCACATTACTCGAAAAAACTTTTTTTCACACCGTACCCAGACCGACGATATGACGTCACGAGGTCAGGTGCACAGATATTGTGACCGGGTTGTAATTTTGTGCTAACTCAATAGATCATGATCGCGTTGTTAACTCATATTCGTATATATTCGTCTCAATTATATATTTATTATAAAGTAGCGTTTATGTTATGTTTATGTAACGCTACAATCCAATTTGTCTACAGAAATAGTAAAATGGCTTTTTGCCAAAGTATCGAACGACAACTGGAATTGAACTGCAGTTGCATCGGGATAGATTGTTGAACGTTGTGAAATAACAGAATTGGCCTCCTGGCAGCCTACAGATTTATTGGTATACCTTGGCTTCTCGCCCGGTGCCAGGTTATCGATGAATTTCGGGACACCCGATATCGTTACAGTAATCTGGGAGATAACGTTACGTTCCAATTTGTCTCTAGAAATAGTAGAATGGCTTTTTGCCAAAGTATCGAACGGCACCGGAGTTGAACTGCAGTTGCAACGGGATAGATTGTTGAACGTTGTCAAATAATAGAATCGACCTCCAGATCGTTTATTGCAAATACAGGTAAGTAATATTAAATTGACACAAAAACATTGACAACCAAATTTAGTAAACTACTAGCGAACCCTTATTGCAAGAATTAACGTTAGAAACGGGATATTTACCATGTATTTATTGTTTTAGTTGCATGCGCCTGCGCCGAAATATCGAGAGCTCACAATAAATACAATGCATGGTAAATATCACGTTGCGTTAGTGACCATGTCAGTTTAAGAACTTAAATCATCATCATCTCAGCCACTGCTGAACACATGCCTCCCCCATGATTTTCCAAAACCACCGGTTGGTAGCGGCCTGCATCCAACGTCGTCCTGCTACCTTTATCAGGTCGTCAGTCCACCGTGTCGGTGGACGACCTACGCTGCGCTTGCCGGTCCGTGGTCTCCACTCTAGAACCTTTCGGCCCCATCGGCCATCTGTTCTGCGTGCTATGTGCCCTGCCCACTGTCACTTCAACTGGCTTATCTTCTGGGCTATGTCAGTGACTTCTACGGATCTCCTCATTTCTGATTTGATCACGTAGAGAAACCTCGAGCATAGCCCTTTCCATAGCTCGTTGTGCGACTTTGAGCTTGTCTATGAGGCCCATAGTAAGAGACCACGTTTCAGTGCCATAAGTCATCACTGGTAACACACATTGGTCAAAGACTCTTGTCTTGAGGCTTAAATCCTAATATCATAAAAAATTTGCGTGCTATTGCAACCTAACCAAACTTGTTCGCAGAGTATTTGTCAGTGTTTAGGTACGGCGAGAGAATAATTACCTAGTGCCAAGCTCCGTCCAGCTGAAGCTAGAGTCGGAGGTCTCCGGGCGGATGGAGGCGAGATAGAACCGCCACACGTCAGCCGGGATGCCGGTATCCTGCGCGTCCGTGCCGAACACGCCGACCCCGCGGGATTTGGAGAATTTGCCCTCTTCGTAGTTTAGGTATTCTGGAAGGGGGTAAGTGTGAAGTTAGATAAATAGATCACCTGTTTATTCCAACACCACCCTCACCTCAGTACGAACACATTTTTTACTATTTATTTATTCTGGTAATTCAACAGCGTTTACAATTAACATGTATACTAAAAATATAAAAACATAAAATATGGCCAAAACAGAATTACTCAAATTAAAAATAATTTACAGAAAAGTAATAATAATACGAAAAAATTTTATGTAAAGGACAAGGATAAGATACAGGCACAGGTCATAATTACAATGAGAATAGCAGGAATAGCGGGTATGTATGCGAGTTATGTGTGTGTGTGTGTGTGTGTGTGTGTGTGTGTGTGTGTGTGTGTGTGTGTGTGTGTGTGCGAGTTATGTGTGTGGTGTGTGTGGTGTGTGGTGTGTGTGTGTGTGTGTGTTACCATAAAATGAAACCGACTTCAACACTAAAAAGCGTGAAATAACTTGTTGAAGTCGGTACCGTGATGGTTCGAAAGTACCTATTATCACAATATTGTGCGCATGGTACCGACTTCGACAAGTTACTTCACATTTTTCACCCCGGTTTTCAATATCTAAAACGGTCCGTTTTGGCTACGACGTTTTACTTTTTGACAGTTGTCTCATACAAAAAATGTCCAAAAAGTAACGACTCATAAGCAAAACCGGTCCGTTTTTAAATATTGAAAACCGGGGAGAGTTGTGAATTCGGATCCGGAAAAAAAAATAAAACCGTATATTACCTTTGCTACTTACGGGACCTAAGTGGCGTGCAATTGGAGAGGCCTATGTCCAGCAGTGGACTGCTACAGGCTGATGATGATGATGATTATGATGACTTACGGGATCGATTGTCATTCACCGTCAATAAGGATATCATCAAGATAGGCGAAACTCTTTCCAGTTACTGGCGTGTAATTCAAAAACCCCTGGACCGAATATGATGAAATTTAAAATGGGAATACTTCGGAACTTCATTCGTTAAAATAAATAAAGAGTTTTGAGAATCGGTTATCACCCTATCGAATGGTTTGAGGTAACAAACATAAAAAAACAGTCGAATTGATTGCCTCCTCCTTTTTGGAAGTCGGTAGAAAATATACCTACAGTCGAACATAGAATCTCCTCCTTTTTTGAAGTGGGTCAAAGTATTTTATGCATATTCCCTAGAGCCTAGGAGGATAACGTTAGACGTGGTATGGAATGTATTTACCGGTTGCATACAAGTTGTTGACCAGGATATGCCCTTCGTTGACGCCCAACAACATGGCCGGGAACATTATCGCGTGGAACGGAACGTTGTCTTTCGCCATGAACTGGTACAGTTTCACCTGAAACATTATAAATGCGTTAGAAAACTATCGCAAGCTATTTCTATAATTATTAATACCTGGATGACCGAGTAGTAGAGTAAATAATTGCTTGGCTTAGTGTTGCTTAACAACGCCATCTATTGTCAAGTGACTTTAGTGTTGCTGTGTCGGAAAATAGTTTAATTGTTGTTTAAGTTGATGGCCCTAGTTGTCATAATGATATTGTGGCAGTTTTTCATTGTCTGAAAACGCGGATAAAACGACGTTTTCTAAAAATGAAACCTAGCTAGATCGATTCATCGCCCCGAAACCCCGCATACTAAATTTCATGAAAATTATTGTAGTCGCTTCCGAGATTCAGATTTGACATTTGATTTTATTCTAATTATTAATTAAAATTTATCGCATTTCTAATTAGTAAGTACCTTAATTACATATAACATTCATATTGTACTAAATGACAGTAAAGTCTTTAGGATTGTCTTTAGGATAAAAAACACAAGAAACCCCAAATCAACCATAACCGATTCGACACGTGTTTCGCCTCTACACGAGGCATCCTCAGGTTTTGGTGTATTAGGGTTTCTTGTGTTTTTTATTTTGTATTCTTCCTATTAGCATTTTATGCGGGAGGGAGGGTGTGGTGCACGCCCCCAAATAGGCCAAAATCATTGTTTTCTTTTCAGCGGAAGTGTCACTAAATATTTTTTAATATCGTTTTTGATAATGGATTTCCGCAAAGTAACGTCTGAATCAATAAATTATAGATTGTCATAATGTTTAAATTTATTATAAACAGGGTTTGAAAATATCCGATATTGCCGTATTATTATTTTATTTACATTTATAAGTATACTGTTTGTATATGTGTTGTTATTTAGGTAGGTTCTTGTATAAAATCAGAAAAATTAACTCAAAAACATATAATCTTTAAATATTGATCAGTTAATGGCTTCATTCATTTCCATAAGTAACTAACTTATAGGAAAACAAGAAACATTACAAATGATAAGTCGCGAATAATATAATCAAATCAATAAGTCTTGTTCTATTTCTGTACAGATAAATAAAATTGTAGTGATTGTTTGCAATTCCAAATTAACAGCTTTTTACTAAATGCACATGAAAGTGTTTATTATGGTACTTACATTACATGTAAAAATCAAGTATTAAACATTTTGTGAGTGTGTCTGTTCCGGCTAATGAAACGGCTGGACCGATTTTAATGGGACTTTCAATGGCAGATAGCTGATGTTATACGGAGTAACTTAGGCTACTATTATTATAGAAAAGAAACCTCTGTCTGTCTGTTATTACCTTATGACACCTAAAAGGCTGAACGGATCTAATCTAGAACTGCCAATCGCCACCGGGGGAGATCCAGCTATTCAGTGTTGCCAGTTAAGGATTAAAACTTACTATTAGGGAGTATGTTTCAACTCTTTTCCAACGCCATCTACATTTGGCAAGTAGAAATACAGTAACAAACTTTCTTTATATATATCCATTGATGTATATTCTCGAACCCAGATTATATTTATAATACTTATAATACATTTGTATTGAATTTAAATTTTGTATGCCTGCAAAGGCAAGTTTTGGCTGGACATTATGCATATATGAACTTTTGTACCTAAAACTTATGAAATAAATGATTATGTTTATGATTCCTAGTATTTCTACACATATATACAAGAATCACTCGTTTTAGTCCAGTCAAATGAGGCGATAATTTGCTAAAGAGTGGAAGTAATTTGCGAATATGGGTTTTTCTAAACGGTTTAATATGCTTTAAGAATCGTGTCTAACTCAATCCTAACGAAAATAAACCTCCGGAAGAGGGTTAAATCGAGTAAAAACTTCGAAAGTGCATAACTTCATTCAGGAAAGAGTGGTGATCGCTATATTTGTATATTTTACTAAAGTATTATAATCTACCTTCTTACTGAGTATTTTTCAACAGACTTCCAAAAACAGGAGGATTTTTTCAAGTCGAGACTTTTGATCCTTATAAGAAACAGGATCGACAGGCATCAAAAACGTTTTTGTGTAAAATGACCATTTTCTTGCTGACTGTACATTTTTTCCAAAATCTGTAAATGCAGTTCAGAATACCTTAAAAATGTATGGATAGTCTCCTAAAAACGTTTTCCTGAAACTATAACGGTTAAGGTACCTGACCTTACTGACCCGTGCCAAAAATTCACCCTGTCTATAGTCCGAGGTAGTCCCATATAAATTCAATCAAATACGGAAAATCGGTTTTTGAGTTACAATCCAATAACCTAAAAATGTTTCGCCTATCTCGATGATACATTGAAACACTTTACGATAAAATGTACACCACTGATGACCTATCGAATTAACACAAGTACAATTTGAAAAATTTAATACCGACTTCCATCCTATTCAGTTATTGGAGTGTAACTCAAAAAGTAGTGGACCGAATTTGATGAAATTTAAATGGGACCACTCGGGAAGCACCATTTTCAAACAAAAAAAGAATTTTGAGAATCGGTTCACCCAGTCGAAAGTTATGAGGTAACAAACATAAAAAACATACAGTCAAATAGAGTACCTTCTCCTTTTTTGGAAGTGGGTGGAAAATATACTGTTGAGGCAATCAGCGTGGACGTGGATCCCTCAAATCATGCAAATCAACTAGATTAAAAGAGACTGATTAAGAAGCTTAGTCCAAAGTACATCCTGGGTGTCTCGTACACAACACAAAACCTCCTACCAAAACTCTATGATCAAGTGAAATTAAACAATCTGTAATGCATTTGTATCGTAATTCGTTATAGGAATTGGGCCATCACTACGGTGGTATCTTAATGGCCGTATCATCACATCCCTATTCTTTGTTTAATAAAAAACAAATCATTGTCTCAATCATTAAGTCTTAAGAGAAAGGCCATTTTACAAATTCACAAGCATAGTTCGTACCTCGTTTGCAACGAAATAGACGAGACAACACGCAAATTTACATCAGTTTTTTAAGCGCAAAATTTGAATAGTATCGTTGAATCGACCGCAATAATACCGCCAATGCCGATAAATCGGCAAACCTGCATCGCCGATATATCGGCATCAGATGCATCCCTCATCATAATTATCAGCCGGAAAACGTCCACTGCTGAACATATGCCTCCCCCATATAACGCCACTTGGACCGGCTACTCGCTTCTTGCATCCAGCGATTCCCCGCGGTTCTGACGAGGTCGTCGGTCCACCTAGCGCGGGGCCGGCCTACACATCGTCTTCCGGTGCGTGGTCGCCACTCAAGAACCGTTCTTCCCCATCGGTTATCAGTTCTGCGAGCGATGTGGCCTGGTCATTGCCACATCAACTTGCTAATTTTGAGAGTTATGTCGGTGACCATAGTTCTTTTACGGATTTCCTCATTTCGGATCTTATCACGCAGGGAAACCCCAAGCATAGCCCTCCCCATTGCTCCCTAATGCATAATGCATCCCTAATCTTGCTAAAGTGTTGCTAACTTTTTTTAATATAGATGCTTTTATTTCATGAATTTGCCAGATTATGTATAAATTTTGCCAAATTATGAGAACTTATGGATCATCAGTTTCAAGAAGTTGCTTTATTTTACATTTATTAAATTTATGATACAAATTTTATTTAGGTATGTAAATAGGTCTCAAAAACTGCTAAATCTAGCTATGAAGTTGCTAAGTTGACATATTTGCTCTACCGTTGCGCCGTCGGTAGCGTACACACAAGTCAATATAAGTAAAACTTACATTATATTCGGGGTCCGGTTTCCACCATTTCTCGTAGTCTTTGGTGATAGATTGCGTTATGCTCATGTAACCGATCGGCGCGTCGAACCAAACGTAGAACACCTGTCGAACATACCAAAAGTTTATTTAATGGATTTAACCATAGACTATACATAAACTATAGAGCGCGCCTTAGTAAGTATGAACCGAAAGCACAAGTATGAACAGCACAGTCGCCCAACAATACGGGTAATATTGAGATGTGACGGTGAAATGTGCGGCGTCAGGGTGTAGAAACGATACCTGAAAGTAAATTAAAAGGAATTGTAACTTATTTCCATCGGTATCTAATAAAGCGCTACACAATAGACAAGTATGTATATAAAATTGCTTACGATCGGCACAAACGGACCGGAGCCATACGCGCGCTCTATAGTTATGTATACTCTATGGGATTTAACACTCTACCTTTCTAAACTTTCACGGTTGTTTTCAATAAACATATTGCTACTTACGGGATGAAAACCGTGGTATTTATTAGAGCTCCCGATATTTCGACACTGTTGCAAGCGCCATGATACCGCGACTGGAGAATGCGGGTGGGTGGATGAATTAACATTAAGAGCAGACATAACTGTCTACCCTCTTTCTCTGTCTTTTGCTACGCGACTTTTTGGAACTCGATCGTAAATAAATACCACGGTTTTCATCCAGTAAGTAACAATATGTTTACTCTACCTTTCATCTTACATCTCATTATATTTTAAATAGAATATAAAAAGAAAAACTTTCTTACCTTATTTTCAAACCCGGCTACTGGAACTTGTACGCCCCATTTAAGATCTCTAGTGACCGCGCGCGCTTTCAGAGGCTCTCTAAAACAAATTAAGATTAAAATAACTAAGTTTTAATAGAACTCCAAATATTATTTTCTACAGATTAAGCTTCCTTGAGTTTTAACGTATGTATTAATTAGGTGCAGAAGAGTCATCATCTCAGCCGTAGGACGTCCAGTGCTGAACATAGGCCTCCCTCATGATTTTCCAAAAGGACCGGTTGGAAGCGGCCTGCATCCAACGTCGTCCTGCGACCTTCATCAGGTCGTCTGTCCACCGTGTCGGTGGACGACCTACGCTGCGCTTGCCGGTCCGTGGTCTCCACTCCAGAACCTTTCGGCCCCATCGACCATCTGTTCTGCGTGCTGTGCCCTGCCCACTGCCACTTCAACTGGCTAATCTTCTGGGCTATGTCGGTGATTTTCGTTCTTCTACGGATCTCCTCATTTCTGATTCGATCACGTAGAGAAACCCCGAGCATAGCCCTCTCCATAGCTCGTTGTGCGACTTTGAGCTTTTCTATAAGGCCCATAGTAAGAGACCACGTTTCAGTGCCATAAGTCATCACTGGTAACACACATTGGTCGAAGACTCTTGTCTTGAGGCACTGAGGTATTTTTGACGAGAAGACTTCGCGAAGTTTCCGGAACGCTGCCCAGCCGAGTTGGATTTGACGATTGACCTCTTTCTCGAAGTTGGACCTGCCTAGTTTGACTGTCTGTCGCAGGTAGATGTACTCGTCAACAACTTCGAGAACTGAGTTCCCAACTGATATTGGGGTAGGTACAACATGGGCATTAGACATAATTTTCGTCTTATCCATGTTCATCTTAAGACCTACCCGTTGGGAAACTCGATGGAGGCCTTCGAGCATTGTACTGAGGTCTTCCATGGATTCTGCCATGACTACAATATCGTCGGCAAATCGAAGGTGAGTGATGTATTCGCCGTTAATATTGATGCCAAGTCCTTGCCATTCCAGAAGCTTGAAGGCGTCTTCCAATGTAGCGGTGAACAGTTTCGGAGATATAACGTCTCCCTGTCTCACGCCTCTTTGCAATGGAATTGCCTTCGAACTCTGCTCCTGTACTCGGACTGACATGTAGGCGTTTTTGTACAAACACTTCAGCACTTCAATATACCGATAGTCAATCATCAAGAAAGGCAGAAGAGTATTAGCAGGCAAAATGTATAATAATAATAAATCTTCCAATCTAATGAGTTCTAACTTAACTTAGTCGTAGACTATGAAGCCCACATGGCTTAGGCCCGTGATCTTCATTATACCGAAATATCTTAAAATATTTCGAAAACTAACTCACCTATAAAAATAATAATTATACCGCAGGGGCGGCTTTGTGGCAAGCCGTCGGTGAGTGGCGAAACCTTGGACGCCGATTCTCCCTGGCGCTAAATGAGTCCCGTAACCAATGAGGCCAATTAAGACTCTTAATTGGCCGTCTGGGGGTGGAGACGCAAGAGTAAGCAACAAAACGCTCCAAGGGTGGCAGTGTTAAAGAGCATACCGCCGGAAGTAGCGCTTTCGAAGAACCAATTTTTTTTTTATTTTTATTGGTTTGCAAACCGGATGTTACAGCATTTAGATGTGACAATAGCTAAAGAATACAATACATGATAGGCTGAACATCCTTTTAAGTTCAAACACAACATGCATATGAATCTAATGCTCAAATATGCAACTTTACTAGTTGCATATCAATATAACAAAACAAATTTATAAGGGTATTATTATAGTAAGTAAAGATAAATATTAAAATGTAAATCTAAATAAAGGTTGTGTTACAAAGAAATGGGGTTGCTTAGGATAAATTTCTTAATTTTGTTGACCGATGTATCGAAAATGTCGAGCTCCTGACAAACACTATTGTAGGTACAACATAGGCGGTATAGGTGAATTTTGGGCATAATTAGTGCGACAAATAGGCAGGGCGAGTGTCTTGCAGTTACGGCGTGGATTAACTGTTCTGGGAATAGTAAAGTTGATTTTTTTTAGCGAGTCAGGACTGTCGATTTTACTATGGATAAGCTTATAAAGGAAAACGATGTCAGCTATCTTGCGCCTGAGGCTAAGCGGAGTTGCTTTATAATGCTCAAGTCTGGAATCGTAACTTTGAAGACTATGACATTTGTTATTAGCGTACGAGAGATGATAGAAACATTTCTTTTGGATTGCTTCAATTCTTTTATCGTGAACTGCATAGAATGGGTTCCATATGGGACTACAATATTCAAAGAGGCTACGAACATAACAATTAAAAAGGATTATAGGGATTTCAGGTTTCTTGAATGACTTTGTTTGTCTTAAGACAAAGCCTGCAAGCCTTCCCCCCTTCTTAACGATATGATCAATGTGCTCTCTAAAGTTCAATTTTTGATCCACAATAACTCCCAGGTCACGTGTACTCGTTACTTCTTTAACCAGCGCGCTATTTATATGGTATGATGCAGTTAGTGGGGTTCTTTTTCGAGTAAATTTTATGTGTTGACACTTTGTTGGATTTAAAATCATCTTGTTTTTGAGACACCAAACACATATGAGATCAAGATCATTTTGTAAAGCAGCAATGTCTTCTCTAGAGTTTACAACTCTGTAGACTTTCAAATCATCTGCAAACATTGTATAGTTGGAAGTTATTGTGGAACAAAGATCATTTATGAATACTAAAAAGAACAAAGGCCCAAGATGAGAACCTTGGGGCACGCCAGAAAGTATTTTTTTGGATTGCAGACTTAAAGCCTCGAACTATGACCAACTGAGAACGATTTCGTAAATAAGATTCGCACCATCGAAGTAATGACCCGCAAATACCGGCGTGCCCCAGTTTCTGGATTAGAATGTTGTGATCGACAATATCGAACGCTTTGGAGAAATCGGTGTATATCGCGTGAACTTCTGTACCCTGTTCGATTGCGTCGATTATGTCGTTCGAGTATCCAAAGAGGTTAGATGATGTGGATCGCCCTGGCAAAAAACCATGTTGGTGAGAGTCGAATAGAGGTTTGAGATGGAAGTATAATATTTTTTGGACCATAGATTCGAACAATTTACCTAAAGCTGACAGAATAGATATAGGCCTATAGTTGCCTATGTCGCTACGGTCACCTGCTTTATGAATGGGTGTGATATGCGCAATCTTCCATCTCTTGGGAAACGTGCCATCTTTGAGGGATTTGTTGAAGATGATTTGCAGCGGCTCCGCCAACTGCGAGGCACAGGCTTTGAGAAACATTGGAGGGATAGTGTCCGGTCCAGGACCCTTATTTACGTTGATGAGTTCAAGGGATTTCAAAACTTCCGATTTGGAAAAGCAACATGAGTTGAGAGATACATGGCAGTTATCTATCCGTTATAGGGCATGTCTCAGATTCAGTTTTATAAATTGAGTGAAAATGTTCCGAAAATAAGTCAGTGATCTGATGCCCACCAGATACATTATTGTCATCAAGAAACATTTCGTCTGGTATGTCGTTACTATTGGATCTAAGTGATTTTATGAATGACCAGAAGTATTTGGGATTCTTTTTGATATAGTCTGGGGCATCGGACCTGAATTTTGTCAAACATTCTACAATCATTTTGTCACAACGACGACGTAACAGCTTAAATGTTAAGTGATCCCTGGGATTCCCGTATTTTTTAAAACGATTATGAAATTTAGATTTTTCTTTTAGAGTTTTTATTAAGGAGCGACTAAACCAGCAAGGGTATTCTGTACCATTCTTTAAGGTTATGGGTGTACCTATACTTGTTTATTATAGGGGTGATAAGATTATAAAAAACGTCAACAGTTTCATCCACCGAGCGGGAAGAAGTCATATGGTCGCTCCAGTTTATTTAATCTAATTCTCTATTAATGCTTTTAAAATCAGCTCTGGAGAAGTTTAAGCTAGGGCATCTCTTGCATTTAATTATTTTTCGGGGGTAATGCTTCATTTCTATATCAAGAGCTGGATGGTGCATAGCGTCTAATTTAACAAGAAGGTTATTACATTCAGCAACTGAAAAAATACTGGCATTGTTAGTGATTACTAAGTCTAGTGTACGACCGTTTGTGTTGGTAACTGGGTTAATTTGATGCACGTTGTTGAATGAGAGGAAGTCAACCAGAAGTTCCTCAGTTACAGAATTCGGTGTACACGAGAGATAAAAAATGCGTACTAATATCGACGGGCTGCCAATTCAGATATGTAAGATTAAAGTCACCTGCCAGCAAAAGATCCGAATTGTTAGGTAATTTATGTTGAAGTACATTTGTTACATCTGACGTAATGCGATTAGTGCGATCTTGAGTAGCAGGTGAGGGACTGTACACCCCGCCAACACATAGATGCCTTGTCAAGTTGCCATCTCTCAGTTTGATTACGACCCAGATGACTTCGTCCTCGGACTCCCACTTCACCTTACGATTAGGCTCATGCTTTTTCAGCACAGCAATCAAGACACCGCCTCCGCCCTGTTTTAAGTTCGAGGACGAAGAACGGTCGCGTCTGAAAACTGTGTATCTATTGTCGAAGAGCTCGTGGTCGTACATAGACTCATTTAGATTTGACTCTGTTAGTATTATAATGTCAGTTTCTCGTTTCAATACGTTGGGCAACAAAATGTCAGCTTTGGTCCTAAGACCCCTTACATTTTGATAATATAGTTTTAGATTACAATGACTTGATGAGCTAGTAATCGGTACTGAGACCATAAAAAAAACAAAAACAATATAAACTTAGATTGAGTTTAGGGATGCTATATCCTTGACAATAAAACTCTTGGAGTTTGCGTCTTTTCTCATAAAAATTTTGCCGTTTCGAACCCACACGAAATCAAATTTCTTGTCTTTCGCGACTTTTCTAGCAGCTGCGTGTAGTTGCTTGTTAGCTGGACTCAAGTGTTCGCATACAAATATTGGTTTTATGTCCTTATCGGCAATACCAAGATGTGAGCAGTTCAGCTTTTCGCTTTGATGGGCTTTATTGTAAGTTTTCGTCGCAGCGATGAGCGAGTCTCGCACCAGCGGGCTGGAGAGTTTGACTACAATTGAACGAGGTCTGTTTGATTCCTTATTCAATTTGGCTACGCGATGGTAGTTCACTAATTCGTTGTCAGGCAGTCCGTATCCCACAGTTGTAGCAAGTTGTCTCACTATGGTTTTGAGGTTTTCTGATGAGTGCTCGGGTACACACTGAATTTCCAGGTTACAGTCACGTGATTGCTGTTCAAATTGGTTGGTGTATTGAGATCGTAGACTTCGGAGCGCAAATCGCCAACTTGAGATCGCAGGGTCTGGTTTTCGCCTTGTAGATCATTAATAGCCTGGTTTTTCGAATCAAGCGCTTCCTTGAGCTGGTCGTACTTAGCTGACATGTAGTTTATACTTTCCGTGAGCTCTTGGATCTTGGTGCGAGTGTCGGAACTATCTACAGTAAAGTCCCGTCTGATATCCTTGTGAAGTTGTGCTAATGATCCCTCGAGCTTTTTATCAAAGTACTGTTTGATGACTTCAATACTATACGCGTCTGAGGGTTCAGTGCCCTGTATGGCGGTGGTACTTGGCTGAGATGGCGCGTTGGGGCTGCCTTTGTATTTGTCCGCTGTCCTACAATCGGCGCACTTCCAAGAAGCTTTATAAGACTTGGATTCTTTAGTAAAATTTTCCGTTAGTATGCTTAAGCACTGGTAGTGAAAAGCGGCGCTGCACTTCGAGCAGGTTTTAATATCAGACGCTTTTATATTCTTATTACATTTGCAGCAGACAGTCATTTTGCAAAGATCCCAAATCTGGGTAAATTTTGTAATTATGGCAACTTTCCTCTTGTCAACGCCGAAATAACAAATGTCAGTTGGTTCAGACAGACTTGTCAAAATCGAAATGATGGCTGTCAATTGAGTTTGACAATAAAGATAATCGAAAAAATACACTCCAAGTGGGTACTTCGAATGTTATTGTAAGTTGGGGGTATAAAATTCACCACTTATCTTTGTGTTTATTAGAGTTTGTGGCCAAAATATTCCTTTAAAACACTCTAGTGGATAAACTTTGCATGATACTTCACTTAACAGTCACTTATAAAGTAATTATCACCAGTATTATAATAATAAATTAAAAATATATTGAGAGCAGTGTTTACTGTGGCAGTGTTGCCATACATGTCCTGACAATAACGGTGACAAAAGCTTTTTACCTTATGGGGGGACCATTCAGTGGGTAGCAAGTCACCACCTGCTTAAATATTTAAGATGAGACTAAAATAGGTAGGTGGCCGTAGTCTTATCACTAGCCGTTTCCCTTATCATTTAACAGTTCATGTCAATAATCCTACTATGTTACCGATTTTTTATAATAGATACACCTTGTCACCTTCATTCCAAATTCCGTTTAAAACACTATTGTATATTTTATTCCAAACAAACCACGTTACCTATAGCCACGCATATGCTTTTGTATTGAACCGGATTATGAATCCATCAAATGAATGGAATTGTATTTAAAAAAAAACTATTGGTACAATAGATGAATGAATACTCATAGCTCTTGCTTAGGTCTCATTTGAACAGTTATCTTGTATAAATATACACATCAGGGTAAAAACAGGCTGTGCCAGGCTTTAAGTAACTTGGTGTGCGAGGGTGTGCCTGTGTGTGTGTAAGGGAGACAGAGAGGGTGTTTGTGTGTGAGAGAGGGTGAGGGGCATTTCAAGATGATGACGTTAATTGCAGCAGCTTTGTAATTAGTAAAAGCTCATCCTCAATTAGGTATGCAATAGCTAAATGTTGATGGTACTAAGCACAACATATTTTTTTGTTTGCGAAGACTATGAGAAGCAGCGTGTCTCGGGTACGTTCCGGTAAGCGCCGAAATCACTCGCGGCGTTCGCACACCCATTCCCTTATGAGCCCACGATCATCGTGAGCGTCATCGATGACGTCACCGAAAACGCTTACGTCGCGGCCACAAAGCTCGCGGATCCAAGGTGGATTTTTGCGGTCGAGCTGTCATTGTCAAACATCAAATGCATAGGATTCCATCGATTTTTGACAAAAAATTTGTCACGCATTTCACGACCGCGTTAGTGTTACATACGGATTGGGCATTCTATGCATTGGCAACAAGGGGAACGGCAAACCGGGGCGCGACAATTGTGAGCGTTGACAGCGCTTACCGGAACGTACCCTCAGAGTTCCGAATAAGCTTTCTCGGTCCGCTCAGGCGCTGTTCTAAATGTGTGGAAAAGCGTTGATCTATTATCACACCAGGGTATATTATATATTAAAGATATTATATCGATGTTAATGTTTCGTAACTTTTGTTTTACCCAGTTATCTTTAGGATAACTTTTTCTACTTTAAACATAACTTCATTATAGGACTTGCCTGAGAACATACTGACACAGAGACGATACTGCCATATGGAAATAAATAATAAATGGCCACCCTCTACATTCATATTGCAAAGGTCGATGATATAAATTAAAAACAAGCTTGGTCCCAGGAGGCTTCCTTGCGGAACGCCATATGTAACGGAGACATTTTCACTAACTACTTCTCCAATCTTGACTCTTTGTTTATGGTCATGGAGGTAGTCTGTTAGTAGAGCCAGTGGTATGCCTAATACCATGTCGCTCCAACTTTTACGGTAGGATGTGGGATGGAAACGGTATCGAAAGCCATTTTGAGATCCATGAACACAGTTACACATTTAGGTCCTTTTTCTACTCTTCTGTAAACAGCATCTACGGTCGAGAGACCTTGTCTAAAGCCGAACAGTGATTTAGATATAAGGTTATATTTATTTAAATACTAGCGACTGCCCGCGACTTCGTTCGCGTAGTAAGTTCGGCCTTCGGCCTCGCCATAACCTCCCATCTTTTCTTGGTCTTTTTTCATAAGAATCTTCTCCTGACAATAATTAACACAACAAAAAAAGAATTACCGAGACTGTTCCATCCGTTCTCAAGTTATAGAGTGACCAGGAGAAATAGGGGTTCATTTTTTACTTTTATTAATAAGTTATCTAGGATTTTGGAGATAGAAGTCAAAACAGAGATTGGTCTATAATTATTTATGTTTACTCCGTCTCCACCCTTGTTTACAGGTGTTGTAATTGATTATTTGAGAACATTTGGGAATGTTCATGTAAAGCATAAGATGACTAAATAGCTACCCTGCGATAGGTATTAATATATATTTGGCTTTAGTTTTTTACAATGAGTAGGGACGTTATCCAGGGGCACTTTTAGATTTTAGGCATAAAATCACATTTCTAATAGCACGAAAGATGAGGCCTGGTTTACAAGTGGTGTTATTCGTATATTATATAGGTATATATATTATATAGGGTAGGTATGTACTAAATTCTGTTTTTTAATATTTTCTGCTAAAGTTCGCCCAACGCATGCAAGGGAACTATATACATAGTTAACCGATTGAACTGGAGTATTGCAATGTTGATAACTGGTAATTCGGCGTATTTGCACTTTAATTTATCATGAGTATTGGCAGTATTCCAAAGAGCTGTGCCGTTTTTTGCAGTTTAAGCTAATTCATTTATTTCATAGTTACTTTTATTTGCATCAAATCAAGAATTGTTGTTACTGTGTCTTCTCGATGAACGCCTTAGTAAATTTAAGTATGACCACTGTACTAGAACCCGACATAGACACTACAGTGACTGTAGAACGGGACTGTGATTTGATTGTGACCCCACGCTTCGAAGGAAACATAAATATTTTATCAATAAATAATGTTCAAGAAAGATCGTGATAGTGTAAAATGAGTTTATATGTGTCATCATCATCATCTCAGCCGTAGGACGTCCACTGCTGAACATATGCCACCCCCACAATATTTAAAAAGGACCGGTAGGAAGCGGCCTGCATCCAACGTCGTCAGGTAGCAACCTGGAATTATATGTGTGCTGAGATGGATTGTTAAATTATTTTATTAATTAGTTTAGAATTTAAAATACCTCAACCACGCTCTGGTAACGGCTCGCGCGGGCGGGGACCAATTCTGCTCCTGTGACGCGGCCCAAGTCCGGATCGATGGTTCCAACTGTAAAGGACAATAAAATGTTAATTCAATAAACTGTATCCATTGACATTAAACTGCTTCAAACGGATAAAATTGCGTGCTTCATAGGTTACAATTCGAAAACTATCTCAATTGATGGTCGGCGATGATGAGGTCAAAGATGGTATCACACTAGACCTAGAATAGCTCGTGGCTCTCAAGGATACATTCTTACATTTATGAGCTCCTAGTACTTTTGTTTTACACTTGTCTTGATAGGATATGTTTGATCACTTGATGTTCAGTGCTGATGCGGTGGAAGGTGGTACACACTAGACCTAGAACAGCTCTAGCCACAGTGGTTCTCAAGGACAGCTGCCGGAACACACAGTTAGGTGTGCAGCTACAGGTATAGCGATCAAAAACTTGCCATTTGCGAGTTGAACTCGCCCACTGAGAGTTCCGTACATAAAGAAAGCATCTAACATTATTGCTCTAACTAAATACAAACTGGGTTAAAGTACAAACTTAACTTTGCCGTTCGCTCGCTATAGACGACTATTGCACCAGCCGCAATTAATAAATTTGTAATAGTTAAATTAGCTTTTTTTAGACTACATATTTGCGATTTTCAGAGTATTGCCCTGAACAAGTGCTGTTAGACATTGCTTCTAGGCAAACTCCATGTTTCCAGATCAACGGATAGTACGCAATAGGTATAGTGTCTTTTTTTAATAATAGTGTTTTTATTTATACCATAAACTTAGCTTAGTTACATAAAACATAGGTTCTTTTTACTAATATTACATTATTTAAATAGCTAAAGATAGTGAACTCCATTCAGAATGAACAAACATTAGAATGATAATAACAGAAAGTTTTGGAATTAAGACAGTGATCTCGTGAATCCCTTGTAAAATCGCAATATGTGCAAAATTATTCGACATAAACGGTACTAACTTTTGATCGCGTTAACTGGTTTTGCTTATTTCAAAGCGACCGTAGACCATTTCTTTTAATAAATAGCAATTTGATACCTCTACGGGTTCCTGAGAGTTTTTTTTTTAACTTTGTTGCATATCCCTTCGTCTATTAATAGACAGAGGGATATGCAACAAAGTGATCATATACGGGTTCCTTCTCCTTTTGAGTTATGGAACTAAAAACCGGGCGGGCGGTACGCCGGTCGAACGTAGGTCGGGGGTCGAAACTGATTCCGTGGTTATAAATACTGATGTGACTGACTGCAAGCCCCTAAAATACTGATCGTTTACTGACCAAACCTCGAGAGGTACGGACCCTTCGTCGACCAATTTACCATTGAAATATGCATGTGTTAGTTAAGTATGTGTATGTAAGAAACATATAATATTTGGCCTCTTTTATAAAGAGAGAGAAATGAATTGGATGAGTTATGAGGCGCCCCAAAAATCGTCAATAAAATGAGCCTTTACTTTATTTTTTTACACACAACACAACTTCAACACTTCAATCTACAAAAACGCCACTTTTATGTAAATACTGACTTTTCCTAACAAATAAATAATACTTTATATTTATCTAACCTGAGTCAAAAAACCTGACTTCTACTGAAGTTACTGACCATTTACAACCCCTGGTAGGTACCTAAACTGCGAAGTGCAACCCCGCTAACTGAAGACAATACCAATGACTTACCAGTGGCAGTTCAATGAACAGCTGTGTGCTGGGTTTGACGATGGGCGTGTGTGCGCACATCTTACATCGCGGCTCGGACAGCTCTATCGCGTTGATCAGTTTGCCGCACTTATCGCACTGGTCACCGCGCGCGTTGTCGTACAAACACCCGGGGTGGGGGCATATACCTTCTACGAATCTAAAAAAAAGAAGATATCATTTCAGCAGGACAATTACGTATCTTAGTTGCAATCAATAGATGATTGAATTCTGAAAAAAACTGGCGGCTTGTCACTGTCACTTTTGTCAGCTCCAGTCATCAAATTACTAAGAGCAGGTCCGGACCTTCGGTTAGAGCGCACTCGGAATGCAATTTTTGGCACTAACGCCGCCGTTCGGAAACTCAGGGTAAAGCACGCGGTTGTTCCCAACGTTCCTAAATTCGGCAGGTTGCAACTTTTTAACCATTAAAATTTATTAGTAAACTGTTGCAACTGCGTCTGACATTACTTTCACGTTGTCAAATGACAAAATTGTAGGCGGCAATGTTCAAAGATCTGTCAAAAAATTTCAAACCTCAAAATATTGGTAAGCGATTTAGTAATGGCAAAAAGCAAGCAATGTGACGATAATGAAAACATTTTAATTTTAATTTATTGTGAAACAAACGTTAAATGAGCACAGATGACTTTTTATTTACCGTAAATTAGCTAAGCTAAACCAAACTACAAACTTCTTTATCAATCTTAGTCTCTCTTCTAAAAAAAAATTAGATAAGGCTTAAGTCAATATCGAATTTGTCTAAGTCTGCTTGAGGTTAGAAAGCAGCCGTGGTCATTCTGTACCTAGGAGATTAAGTTACATTTAGCATGCCTTCTTTTTGGAGTAATTAAACATAAAACACCAGCGTATCTCTATGATAAGCTGTCCTCGATGACGAGTCACAGGTCAACTAGTTCCCGGCAATGCGCTATGCAACTTTCCATGCAACATCACAAGTCAATGGCATTCCGAGGTAGTTTCCACTACGCTGCAACCAAATGTTGGAACAATATTCCTCCACCAATGAGAGGAATCTGCACAGTGTTAATAGTTTTAGACGTAGATTGAAAAGATTTATTTGTAAGCATCAAAAGCAGCAGGAAACTATGAAACATGAAACGAGTGCTCTTTAAGTCTACAACTTGCATTATCCAGTTCATTCATATTATTTATATGATGCCAAATTATTAATTATCTAATAGCACAAAATCTTATAGAAAATTTTCCTGCAATAACATTTAGATGCTTTTTATTATGTACGTGTATTAAATTTACACCTGATTAATTACTATTTAATTCATATAATTTTAACGGTATATCTTTCTTTTTTACTTTACTTGGAACTTATGATAAATTATGTAGTAGCGTTTGTTGTTTTACGGTTAGTTAGTTGGCGTTGTGCTGTTATGACGTCACCCACTGGGTCCATCGGAAGACCAGCGCTGGTTAGTAACCAGCATATTCTGAGACATGTACCATTTAGTTAACGTGTACGTTATTATTTTGGACGGTTTCCCGCCAATTAAAATTGTGACTTGAGTAGTGGTTGTCCAGGGTAGCCAATAATAGACAATCGCAAAAACTGAAATCTCTGAACAAAAATGTGAGCATTGACTGTAGTCGTCAAACGAAATACCTAAATAAAAGAACTACACAATAAATGTGGATTTTGAGGGTAGCAGCTAAAAACCTTAAGGCGCTATGCAGACGACGGGGCAGGGCGGTCTTTTTGACCGCGAAGCAATAAAGACCGCGGTCTTTTTACCCTCCGTGCGCGTTGGTAGTATAGGATTCCCTTTGCGCTATCGTATCGGCAAAAATGACCGCTCCAGCCCGCCCCGTCGTCTGCAAAGCGTGTTAATTACCTGTCCGCTAGAAATCTGTCGCATTTCTCACATAACAACTGATCAACAGACTGCGAGCTCACGAAACCGTTGTCTTTCAGTTTCAGGAACATTTGCTGACATATTCTGAAAAGACGAGAAAAACAACGTTTATTTTTAGTGTACCAGAACTCTTTGTGAATGAGTTCGTCCGGGGCAGTACTGTCACCACACCCTATTTCTACCGTGAAGCAGTAATGTTTGCAATACTGTGTTTTGATTCCCTCCGTCCACTTGGATCCACAGCTCGGCTCCACATGTGGATCCGCGGATACTTTTATCTCCTCTTAAATCCACAGGTGGATCCGTGGATACTTCCTTTTTCCTCTAAAATACACAGGTGGATCTGTGAATACTTTTTTTTCCTCTTAAATCCACAGGTGGATTCGTGGATACTACTTTATCCTCTTAAATCCACAGGTGGATTCGTGGATACTACTTTTTCCTCTAAAATCTACAGATGGATCTGTGAATATTTTGATTCCTTTACAATCTACCTACTTAATCAGGTTTACGCTATAACAAAAGATTTATGAATGAAGCGGAGTCTTGTTGATTCGAACCGAATCTGTGACTGTAGCCTTCCTCTCAGAGAGAGGAGTTGGGCCATAATCCACTACGCGAGCCCAGTGCGTCTTGGTGGATAGTTTAGTGGCCAACCAATGTCGAAGTTTTCAAGCTGCCCGAAGGCCTTCGACATAGCCTAACGACTGTTGTACTAAGACAAACAACCGGGACCGATGGCTTGACGTGCCATCCGAAGCACGGAAGCGCTCAGTTCAATAATGGCACTAGCGGTTACCCATTGCATCCAAGTCCTGACCGCAGCAAGCGTTGTTGATTAACTTGTTGATCGGTTAAGATCGCCAAGTCAAGTTCCGATATGAACGCTTCAGCTTCCTATTTCGTTTCGTCACCTTTTTTAACATAATAAATAATTGATAAAATCTGTTGTTTAAATAATATGAACCTATATTTTTATCCAATCACTTACTGACCTATCTCAAATGGAGATCCCGTCATTGTCATGCGTGCATACTGGTTAAAAGTAAAAAAAAAACCGAAAGGGGTATTCAGAATAATATTTCAGAGAAAAAGAAGCAAAGTCCTGAAATGACCTTGATAGCGGGATGGTGAAAATATTATTATTTTTGGATTCCCTCGTTTGTGGATTCAAGTGGCATATAAAAATATTAGTATTTTTGGATCCCCTCGTTCGTGGATTCAAGTGGCATATAAAAATATTAGTATTTTTGGATCCCCTCGTGTGTGGATCGAAGTGGCATATAAAAATATTAGTATATTTGGATCCCCTCAATGGTGAATTTAAGAGGAGATAAAGGTATCCGCGGATCCACATGTGGAGCCAAGCTGTGGATCCAAGTGGAGGGAGGCTTTTGATTTGAAGGTATGGTTGCTGGTGAAATTACAGGCATGCGAGACTTAACAACTTAACGTTTCAGGGTTAAAGAAGCAGTGTCGCTTGAGAGGAAATGCATCAGCAGGTCATGTATCTCAGTTGCAAATATATATTGATTAAAATCGAAAAATGGCGGCTCTATGTCAGTTTTGTCCCCTTCAGTCATCAACTTTGCCACCAACTTATCTGTTCAAGTGGGCAAAATTGGAACTACAGTATACATACATACATACCTACTAACTATCGCGTTTATAATATTAGTAGGATTATAATTGCAGAATTTGTATATTAAGGAGTGGCTTGATTTGATTCTCTTTGTACTTGGTGAATTTCTTAGGTTGCAATACCCAGTATCTCCACTAGCGACGCTGTCATCTGAACAGATAAGATGATGGAACTGTACTAACAATTTTGCTTATTGCACTTGTCAAAACTGACATAGTAACGCAATTTTCTACACTTCGCATTTTTCGACTTCCAAAAAGAAGGAGGTACTCAATTCGACTGTTTTTTTTTTAAATGTTTGTTACCTCATAACTTTCGATTCTCTAAATTATTTTTTTGTTCGAAAGCTGGCGCTTCCCGTGTGGTCCCATTTAAATTCTATCAAATTCGGTCCAGTAGTTTAAAAGTTACACTCCGATAACTGAATAGAATGGAAGTCGGTATTAATTTTTTCAAATTGTACTTGTTTTTTCAAGACTTCAATCATCATTTGACTGTAATTGAGATACGCAATAGCCCTGCTGTTCTAGGCCGAGGTTTCCGCTTAACACAAAGTGGGCCTCGATCTTTATTCGTTAACCAATCACATCATCATGAGACCCAGGAGCTTGAAACAAAGTTGAAACAATGTTTTCTATCTGCATCAGACTGTGTACCAAAACAACTACAACTATGTTAAGTTTAGTTAAGTTTCTTACAGTAAGTTATATAAATTGTGTACTTTAACTCTGGGTAAATCAATTATCTCTTTTTTCTTTTTTTTGGTTTTTTTTTTATTTGGTCCACAAAACTGGATACACTCTTTATGCTTAACGAGAGAAACAAAAACAAAAACATGTGTAGAGCGAGTGTCACCTGCTTGAAGTGGACACAGCATGCAAAATTTTAAAGTACTTTAGTGAGAAACTTGAATTAAATCACACTTAATAAATTTATAAATTAGGATGACTTAGTATATCAGCCCTATCCCAAGAATTCACTAATTCTTGAAGTTTCTTTTTGAAACTAGGTACCGAGAAGTCAAATATGTCCAAGTCCTGACATATGGTATTATATGAATTACAAATGCGATACAGTGATGAATGCTGACCATAGTTGGTGCGAGTTCTAGGTAGGCTGAACGTTTTTCTATTTCGGAGACGGCTACAAGAACGTGGAATAGCTAATTTTATTTATATAAAATATCTCTTACATATAAAAAATAACCTCTTACTCTGTTTGTTCCTGAGTAGTGGTCCGTCCAAAGTAATCGAAGCCAATGTTGAACCAGCGGTACACCGAGTTGTGGATGTCGAAGTATTTGTCGCAGATCTGCTTCGGAGTTAGACCTTCTTGTAATGCCTGTACAATTGTAAAACGTTTATTAACATTCATAATTATTAATCATATTTATTCGTAACTTTTTATTACAAATCAAGGATATATAATAATCTTAAATCACAGCTCGTGTTGACGGTAAAAAAGGTGTGCGTCTCGGAACGCCCGACAGAAGTGATAACTTAAACTAGCGCTGTGGGTTAGAGTGGGAGAGGATGCGTGAGAGAAAGAGAAGTCAGGCAGACAGGCGCCGTAACGCGTTACGTAACGAATCGGCTTGCCCTCCCATAAGAAGTTACCACTTCAGAACATAACATGCAATACAATGTACTTATAAGAGTTGCAGTAAAGAATTTTTTTGCTTCATGAGGTTTTGAGTCATCGTGATGAGGAGGGTTGAGTTTTTCTTTGCAAGTGGATTCGGACGTTTGTACATTCACTACCATTATTATGTTTACGGACGGAGTTAAAGCATATTCCTTTATATTTAAGTAGCTGACCTGCCAGTGGCTTCGCTCGCTTGGTCTTGGTGTAGTGGTGGAAGCGCCGCTTTGGACTCTCTAGGTCCTGGGTTCGATACCCGGGTTAGCCAGGACAGTGACTCGTACATGGCAATAGGCTCGCCCTCTATTACATAGGACCAATACCTTATCCCTTGGCGAAACATAGGTGTTTAAAACACCGCTGCCCATCTCTTCGAGAATATAATAGGCAAGACGATTTGTTATGCTGTATTTAAAAATAACATGTATTTTATTAATTACGTTCAAGTTTATTTTCACTACGAGCGACGAATATAGGTTCATAATAATAAAAAAATACATGTAATTTTTTTCTTTTACTTTCATGACCAGTTATCGATTTCAAACCACCCCGTTCAATATTGTACACTAATTAGCAAATACCTTATGTATTTCAGTTGCTAACAAATGATGATTGGAATCGAAAAAAATGGCGGCTCTATGTCGCTTTTGTCAGCTCGAGTCATCAACTTACTTTAGTGCTTACTGGAGTTGCCAAAACTGACATAGAGCCGCCATTTTTTTAGATTTTAATCAACATTTGACTGCAACTGTTTGTAAATTGGTTGTAATTGCTCTGGTGAGCCACCAGTCTCAGTTTTCATGATGGCGCTCTCGAACTAGGTTTTCGAGTTTCGATAACTTTAAGTCTCACTCTACTCGCATATCAAAGCGAATTCGTGAGCCAGCGATCGAACGAACACCGTGTAGTCACTATTAGGATTATCTACATGACAGACATTAGTTATCTCTATGTATGTATATATATATATATATATATAGGTATATATACTATACACCTCGGTCGCTAAACCTGTTAGCAGCTCGGCCAAAGACCCAAGAGCCAAGCTGACCCGACATTATACCGAAGATATCCCGGACATCAGCCTGTACGAGATTAGAATGGCCTTGAAACAGCTTAAGAACAACAAGGCGCCTGGTGACGACGGTATCACATCTGAGCTTCTGAAAGCGGGTGGAACACCGGTACTTAAAGTCCTCCAGAAGCTCTTTAATACCGTCTTACTCGAAGGTTCAACGCCAGAAGCATGGAACAAAAGCGTGGTGGTGCTGTTCTTTAAGAAAGGTGACAACACTTTACTTAAAAATTACAGACCCATCTCGCTTTTGAGCCATGTTTATAAGCTGTTTTCGAAGGTCATAACGAACCGTCTCAGTCGCAGGTTTGATGAATTCCAGCCTCCGGAACAAGCCGGTTTCCGAAAAGGCTATAGTACCATAGACCACATCCACACGCTACGGCAAGTTATACAGAAGACCGAAGAGTATAACTTGCCTCTTTGTCTAGCGTTTGTGGACTATGAGAAAGCCTTTGATTCGATCGAGACGTGGGCAGTGCTTGAGTCTCTCCAGCGGTGCCGTATTGACTATCGGTATATTGAAGTGCTGAAGTGTTTGTACAAAAACGCCTACATGTCAGTCCGAGTACAGGAGCAGAGTTCGAAGGCAATTCCATTGCAAAGAGGCGTGAGACAGGGAGACGTTATATCTCCGAAACTGTTCACCGCTACATTGGAAGACGCCTTCAAGCTTCTGGAATGGCAAGGACTTGGCATCAATATTAACGGCGAATACATCACTCACCTTCGATTTGCCGACGATATTGTAGTCATGGCAGAATCCATGGAAGACCTCAGTACAATGCTCGAAGGCCTCCATCGAGTTTCCCAACGGGTAGGTCTTAAGATGAACATGGACAAGACGAAAATTATGTCTAATGCCCATGTTGTACCTACCCCAATATCAGTTGGGAACTCAGTTCTCGAAGTTGTTGACGAGTATATCTACCTGGGACAGACAGTCAAACTAGGCAGGTCCAACTTCGAGAAAGAGGTCAATCGTCGAATCCAACTCGGCTGGGCAGCGTTCCGGAAACTTCGCGAAGTCTTCTCGTCAAAAATACCTCAGTGCCTCAAGACAAGAGTCTTCGACCAATGTGTGTTACCAGTGATGACTTATGGCACTGAAACGTGGTCTCTTACTATGGGCCTCATAGATAAGCTCAAAGTCACACAACGAGCTATGGAGAGGGCTATGCTCGGGGTTTCTCTACGTGATCGAATCAGAAATGAGGAGATCCGTAGAAGAACGAAAGTCACCGACATAGCTCAGAAGATTAGCCAGTTGAAGTGGCAGTGGGCAGGGCACATAGCACGCAGAACAGATGGCCGATGGGGCCGAAAGGTTCTGGAGTGGAGACCACGTACCGGCAAGCGCAGCGTAGGTCGTCCACCGACACGGTGGACAGACGACCTGAGAAAGGTCGCAGGACGACGTTGGATGCAGGCCGCTTCCAACCGGTCCTTTTGGAAAATCATGGGGGAGGCCTATGTTCAGCAGTGGACGTCCTACGGCTGAGATGATGATGATGATGATGATATATACTATGCTCGGTGTTTCTCTGAGGGATCGCATCAGAAATGAAGTGATCCGTCAGAGAACCAAGGTCATCGACATAGCCCACCGGATCAGCAAGCTGAAGTGGCAGTGGGCTGGCCATATTAGCCGTAGAACCGACAACCGTTGGGGTAAACGAGTTCTAGAGTGGAGACCGCGTCTCGGCAAACGTAGTGTAGGACGTCCTGAGGCACGGTGGAGTGACGATCTGCGCAAGACGGCTGGCAAAAGCTGGATGCGAGAAGCCCAAGATACACCTAAGTGGCGTGCAATTGGAGAGGCATATGTCCAGCAGTGGACTGCTACAGGCTGATGATGATGATGATGATGATGATGTGGTACTCAGACTGGCCGTTATTAATCCTTTACTTAAATGTACGTTCGTGTCATTCATAAATCTTTTGTTTTAAATATCACGGTATATGAAGGGTTAACCCGTCCAATGTCGGTTTCTTTCCGAACTACGCATAATTATATATATATATATATATATATATATTATCTGGACTAGATAACAAACACTACTCTTGAATAGTTTGACCAAGTATTGACCATTGGATCTGATAAAAGTAGTTACAAACAAGAGGTATACAAATATGTATACACTTAGCGTATGCGCGACATGGCTTAGCACTTTATTGTATGTATTGTACACATGGTGTACACTCGTCACGCGACAGGTTGAGAACAGTTAGAATATCTAGAATAGGTTCAATATTATTATCGAATCATCAATATTCGATACTCAAGGATTTTCCACCCGTGTGGGTGCCTCTGGCGGATGATTTGTGAATTTAGAAGATGTCTCTTCTAAATTCAAAAATCATCCGCCAGAGGCGCTTTTATGACAATACAAAACCTGCGAGCATGGATAGTCGATAAGATAATAGATCGCGCGAGAAAACCAGCGCCACACAAGGAATAACCCCACTCGGCGGCCGATGAATGACGGCCTCGCTGACACTACGAACCGGGCGCGTGACCCGCGCTCCACCAGTCATCGATACAAGCTCAGCGCGACCGCACGCCGCTTAAATCACCTCGTGCCCTCGCTCCGCCCATCTCCCCGGACTTGCGGTCACGTTCCATCCAGCCTAGTGACTACAAGGAATTACCGAAGTGGAACCCAGCAGACGACCACCTACCCCGTGAGCGAACTCCTAAGGACCAGACCGGCGGCATACCGTATCCAGTCCTGTAAATACCTACCTATCTTATACCTAAACCTAATTCCGCGACGAGTAGTCATTGCTTGACTAATAATATTATCGGTAGAAGACAGCCCGCGATATTTATTAATGCTTACAAAACAATAGAATACTTACAGCCTAAACCAAAGCGCAAACTATTTTAATATTAATAGTTGGTATTAACTATGACTAAGAAATAATCTTAAGCTAGCAGAAATAATGTTCATATTGTCATTAAAAATATCGACATGTTGGAACTTGTCGGTAAATGCGTTTAGTAAGGACACGGCTCGCAGTGTGGGCGCGTTTCTTGCGTGTTGCGTTCGCGACGTAGCACATGCAAACGTCTGATGCCGTCGGCGACTACCGCACCGCAGGTAATTATCAGGTACGTACAGCCCAATACTGCTCAGCCATTGAGAACTATTTAACTGTGCAGTATTAAAATGTAGTGCATTAGAAGCAACAGTTTTCGTCTAAGCTCCAATATAGCTATCGCAGCTAGATCCTAGATACCAGAGGCAAGGTAAGACAGCTGGTAAAACTCCGTTTATCGACTCTACAAGTTTATCGGCTGTTATTTCGGTGCAACAAACTCAGACTGGTCTGTAATAGCAGACAGCCTTATTTATTTCTTAATTCCACTTTTCTTTTCCTGCAAGAGTAGTTATATCAATAAAATAATGAATTTGGTACACACCTTGGTTTCGGTAGCGGTTCCGTATTCGTCCGTCCCAGATATATACAGCGTGTTGTAGTCACATATTCGACAATATCTGAAAATAGATAACATATTAAATGTAATATCACTTACAGAGTAATATGTTACAAATTATCTATCTATACCTTTAATCGAGCAATTATCGTATGTGTGTGTATATATATATGTTACGGCTAATACCCGAAGTGCGGTTACACCTAGTTTTAGCCGGCCACATGCGGTTAAACCTAGTTTTAGCCGGCTAAAACTAGGTGTAACCGCACTTCGGGTATTAGCCGTAACATATATATATGAACTAGCTGACCCGCCAGCGGCTTCGCTCGCGTGGCCTCGTGGGATACGGTAATTACAGATTTCAATTAGGGGTCGAATTTCATAAAATCGCGTCTTAGTGAGTACATAGGTCCAAAAAAGAACCCCGATGCAGAATTTTAAACTTTTAGAACTCGCAGTAACGAAGTTTGATACAAACTATCAACCCCAAAAAAACCCTTAGGGGTTGAATTTCATAAAATCTCATCTTAGGGAGCACCTACATCTTAAATAGAACACCCATGCAAAATTATGAACTTAAAGCACTCGCTATTGCGAGTGCTTTAAGTTTTATAACGAAGTTTAGTTAACGAAGTTTCATACAAACTATCAACCCGAAAAAACCCTAAAAAGAACCTGCATGCAAAATTTGAAACTCCTAGCACTTGTAGTTTCTGAGATTTCATGATGAAGTGAGTGAGTGAGTGACCTTTCGCTTCTATATATATATAGATTGATTATTGATTAATCTGAATCTCGGAAACGGCTGCAACGGTTTTCATGCAATTTAGTAAGCAGGGGGTTTCGGGGCGATACATCGATCTAGCTTGGTTTCATTTTTAGAAAACGTTTTCGATATTGTACGATATTGTAGAAGTTTTTGATATTGAAGAAAGACAATGAAAAACTGATACAATATCATTATGACAACTATCAACAAATACCATCAAATATCAACTTAAACAACAACCAAACTGTTTTGTTTGAAGATGTATATTTAAATAGTTGATTAATTAGTTAGGTAAATGAAAAAAAAAATGGCACATACCCTGGAGTCTGGATAGAAATATTAAAGGATTAAAAAAAAAACAAAATTTAGATGGGTTTCAACTTACCGAGCGAATATATCCGCAGAGAGCACACATCCGATAATATTTCCCAAATGCGGCACATTGTTGACGTACGGCAACGCCGACGTTATCAACACGTTCTTGCGTCCTTTCACTGGCAACCTGCAAATTCACCATATTATAGATAGATAGATAGATAATTCTTTATTGTTACACCACTTTATATACAAAAATAACATAAAAGTAAAAGAAAGCTTAAAATAAAGTGTTGCAATGGGCGGCCTTATCACTAATAGTGATCTCTTCCAGGCAACCTTAGGATGGAGAGGAAATACAGGAATAACAAGACGGGGCGTAATATAAAGATAAAGGTACAATCAAATCAAGACATTAATACATTACTAAATCAAATTAATAATAAATTATAAACAAGAAAAGAAAAATATCTACTAATACATAAAAATACACTAATACATATTTAAATATATATAAACATATAATTAATTCATTGATATACTTACATAATATATATATATATACACTACAATACAATATACTTCCATACATATATTTATACATTAATTCTTTGATGTATTATAATCAAAACCCAAGTTCACACGGGTTAAACTAATTGGCGAGATAGAAACTTTTTACTTGGCTTTTGAAGGTCGACAAGGATTGTGCACGCCTGATAGTAATATAATAGGTACATTAGTAGTTCTGCGAACAGTAAACCTCACGAGCACAGCCTTATCAGCTGCAATTTATCGCAGTCTGAGCTACCTGCAGGTCATCGAAACTTAGAAAATATTTACAAAAAAATGTTTCGTCGAGAATTTGACCAATTTTGTTAAAATATTCTGGTAATTCTACCAAATATGTTGTTGGTAAGTAAATGTTCTTGTCCATTACAAGAAAAATTGTCCAGTTTTTAAACTTCACTACCTATTGGTGTCGATTCTGTAAGCATTCTCTTAACTAAAAATCTCTAAATTATGGCAGTACTTACTTTTGTTTAGGCTAAAATCCAAATTAATATAACACTTTCGAATGACAGCACTAAAATTAGACATTTCTCTTAAACTGTGGGCGTATTTTAGACATAGTCGTCACGTAACTTGGTGCTCGCTAAACTAACCTAAAATAACCCAAAATTGAATAGAATGATCCTATTTTTAGAAGTGTCATTATAAGTGTTAAATGATTTTGGATTTTATTGTTAACAGAATAAGCACCACCATAATACATTATTAGTTCGGTAGTTTAGTTTAGTTTATTGAACAAGTGAATCGCTACCATTATCTCCGAAACCAATTGACCAATTATGCTCAAATTCGAATTATTTAAAGGTCAGGTACCTAATGTGTGTACCAAATTTTTACCAAATTCGGATGGTATAAAGCGCCCCATCTAATTTCCCCCCTTTTTAGGAAATGTACCACTCAAAAATCACCGACGACAAAAAAATTATTGAGTAGTAGAACATGCATACCAAGTTTCGTCAAGGTAGAAAATACGACCTGTACAGGCCTAGACAAAAGATGTTTCTGTTATCGTTAACGCCAAACGACAACTTCAAAATGTATGGCGTTGACATTACCTGTGGAAAAGTTATGTGACGTCACGCTAAGTTCGTAGACGGGACCCGGGAACGTTTTAAGTTTGACATGCGTATTTTGATGGTTATGATATTTGGCACAACTCACTGGGCACTGACAATATTCAGCATTTTACAATCGTTTTAATAAATATAGAACTATATTGTTGGTTCTTATTACGGGCCTCATAGATAAGCTCAAAGTCGCACAACGAGCTATGCAGAGGGCTATGCTCGGGGTTTCTCTACGTGATCGAATCAGAAATGAGGAGATCCGTGGAAGAACAAAAGTCACCGACATAGCCCAGAAGATTGGCCAGTTGAAGTGGCAGTGGGCAGGGCACATAGCACGCAGAACAGATGGCCGATGGGGCCGAAAGGTTCTGGAGTGGAGACCACGGACCGGCAAGCGAAGGCCTTCCACCGACACGGTGGACAGACGACCTGATGAAGGTCGCAGGACGACGTTGGATGCAGGCCGCTTCCAACCGGTCCTTTTGGAAAATCATGGTGGAGGCATATGCTCAGCAGGGGACGTTCTACGGCTGAGATGATGATGATGATGATGATTGTTGGTTCTTGATCCTGATATGTTATTTGTAATGTTTTTTATACCTTTGGTTTTGTACACACTCTGTATGCTTCTTTATAAAGTGTTGTATTGTCTTCTCATTGTTACACTGGCGTTCGTGAAGTCGGCCATGAGTTCCGACTAAAAACCAGCGCCAAGGTTTTCAACCCTAGCATATGCTGAGGCGGGTCTCATTCCCGACATCACACATTACAAAAAGTGTTTTGTTTTCAGGTTTAGTTAATAACTTTGTTATCTTTACCATGTAATGTATTGTTATGTTGTGTGATGATCTGGAATAAATCTATATTCTATTTTATTCTTCTATTCTGTCTGTAGCGTGTGCGGAAAAACGCCTGCTTGAATATTGTCTAGGCCTGCTGTACAGGCATACAAACGAATAACCTCCTCTAACAAACATACGGAGAGATGAAAGTCAATCAGTTCAGTTTATCAGGTAAGTTTAAGCAGAGAAGCTTTGCTCGCTCGGTCATAATAACAATAATCGTAAACTTCCTGTTCAAAATGTCGGACTTACGACAATTTGCATACATAAATAAAAAAGTTCTGTTTGAAGCTACGGAATGTGCAAACATAAGAGCAGACGAATGTTCGCAGTAGGAAAAATGATTAAAAGCAAAATTGGGATTAAGTATGCATAATGTAAACTCTTTTTCGTGAATTTTGTACATGATACAACGTCGAGAGTTTCTAGTTCGAGCCTTTTTTGTGGATTTTGTACAAGTCACAACGTCGAGAGTTTCTAGTTAGAGTCTTTTTGTGGATATTGTACAAGACGCAATATAGATGAGTTTATAGTTCAAGTAGTTTTTTTGCGAATACTGTACAAGTGACAACGTCGAGAGTTTCTAGTTCGAGTCTTTTTTGTGGATATTGTACAAAACACAAAGTCGAGAGTTTCTATTTCAAGTCTTTTTGTGGATATTGTACAAGACGCAATATCGACGAGTTTATAGTTCAAGTAGTTTTTTTGCGAATACTGTACAAGTGACAATGTCGAGAATTTCTAGTTCGAGTCTTTTTTGTGGATATTGTACAAAACACAAAGTCGAGAGTTTCTATTTCAAGTCTTTTTGTGGATATTGTACAAGACGCAATATCGACGAGTTTATAGTTCAAGTAGTTTTTTTGCGAATACTGTACAAGTGACAATGTCGGGAATTTCTAGTTCGAGTCTTTTTTGTGGATATTGTACAAAACACAAAGTCGAGAGTTTCTAGTTCGAGTCTTTTTGTGGATATTGTACAAGACGCAATATCGATGAGTTTATAGTTCAAGTAGTTTTTTGGCGAATACTGTACAAGTGACAATGTCGAGAATTTCTAGTTCGAGTCTTTTTCGTGACTATTGCACAAGACACAATGTCGATGAGTTTATTATTCGAGTCTTTTTCGTGAATATTGTACAAGACGCAATATCGATGAGTTTATAGTTCAAGTAGTTTTTTGGCGAATACTGTACAAGTTACAATGTCGAGAATTTCTAGTTCGAGTCTTTTTCGTGAATATTGTACAAAACACAACGTCGAGAGTTTCTAGTTCGAGTCTTTTTGTGGATATTGTACAAGACGCAATATCGATGAGTTTATAGTTCAAGTAGTTTTTTGGCGAATACTGTACAAGTGCCAATGTCGAGAATTTCTAGTTCGAGTCTTTTTCGTGAATATTGTACAAAACACAACGTCGAGAGTTTCTAGTTCGAGTCTTTTTGTGGATATTGTACAAGACGCAATATCGATGAGTTTATAGTTCAAGTAGTTTTTGCGAAAACTGTACAAGTGACAATGTCGAGAATTTCTAGTTCGAGTCTTTTTCGTGACTATTGCACAAGACACAATGTCGATGAGTTTATTATTCGAGTCTTTTTCGTGAATATTGTACAAGACCATAGTCTATGATTTTGAAACAATACTTACACAACTTTTTCCTGTTTGATAGGTTCTTGTAACTCTTTGATGCCATTTAGCCACGACTCTTTAGCCGCTTCTATTTCTTCTGCAGACGGGCCAGCTTCTATTAATCCATCGTCTGGTGATCTGTTGAAAAATACATGTCATAGATAAAAAAAATATTATTTATTCATACATAGTTAATAGTGTAAACTAGGTATAACATATTTTTTTGAGACTATTTATTTTTCTAAATGAAAAATAGTCTAAGTTACTTTTTTTTAATATAGATATCCATAGAGATTATTTCTTTTATACTTTGTATTATTTTCATACATGGTTGTCTATAATCTATTCAAACCAATCATTGTACGCTCGTACGATCTATATCCAATTCGGACGATGGCTTAGGTTAGGATGTTGGATGGTCCTTAGGCCCACTTGCACGTTCCAGAGTTAGCTTCAATAACTCAGAGTCAACTGCTAAAACGGGGTTTTATAATTAATTTATCTTGCACCATTAAAGGTTAGGAGTAAATCTAAGGTTATTTATTGAAATGTTTAACTCAGCAATGCGGGTTAAGTCTTTAACTAGGGTTAGTGAAGTTTTGTGTCAAAAGAAATTGAGGTTACATTCTGCTGTATAATGTACTCTTTGGACGAAATGACACGAGACAATACGTATAGAATAAAAAGTCGTCAAATTTCATACAACAAAAGATAAACAAGAAAGTCTATATACATTGTACTGTAGTGCCAAAGAGATTGATATAAGTTTCACTTTTTTTCGATTCATTAATTATTGGTCAGGTTACAATAAAGCGCATAGACAATTCAATGTTCCCATTTAAAGATTACAAATGTCAGTTTAGCAAAACCGGTGATCTTTTATAGTCGTGCAAGACAAAATGAGAATTAAAAATTGATATGACTAACGCAAGGTTACAAACTCGTAGACTTATTTATTCAACCCGAGCAAACATGCAAGTGGGCCTAAGAATCTTACATACAACCTAAAAAAATGGAATTCAACGCTAATAAGTGTGAATAACTTGTTGTATGGGAGATTTCTAGATAATGATACGGAACTTTTCGTGCGCAATTCCGACTCGCACTTGGCCGGTTTTTTAAGTTGATTAGAAACATAAGCATATCCCGCAGATACAAAAACAGTCAAACTTTCAAATGGCTTACCCTATAGGAGACACAAGACTAGCAACCTGCGGGTTCCCGAGAGCTGAAGATGCTCCAAAAGGCCCCTTAGCGGTACCACCCCATTGTTTAACTGCTTCCTAGGAAAAATAGCATTAATACATTACATATTAAAGAACATAATTGTTTGTCAATAATGGTAATAAACTAGTTATTGAATGATAAAAGGTTTACCTACTTTCTAGACCTACAGTAAAATTTACGTTAAGCATTGATTGGATTGACTTAAGAATCTTTGACCAATGTGTGTTACCTTATTAATAATGATGACTTATGGCACTGAAACGTGGTCTCTTACTATGGGCTTCATAAGCAAGCTCAAAGTCGCACAACGAGCTATGGAGAGGGCTATACTCGGGGTTTCTCTACGTGATCGAATCAGAAATGAGGAGATCCGTAGAAGTCACCGACATAGCCCCGAAGATAAGCCAGTTAAAGTGGCAGTGGGCAGGGTACATAGTACGCAGAACCAACAGATGGCCGATGGGGTCGGAAGGTTCTGGAGTGGAGACCACGGACCGGCAAGCGTAGGTCGTCCACAGACACGGTGGACAGACGACCTGAGGAAGGTAGCAGGACGACGTTGGATGCAGTTCCCATACGACGGTTACAATCATACAGAGGGTTAAAATTCGATCCTCGGACTTCGTTCTTCGGTGGCCTAATGGACATGGCATCTGACACGAATTGTTAGGAGACTCGGGTTCGAATCCCGTCCGAGGATGTGATTTTTTTCTCTAAAATTGCAATGTTTAGTATAGTATAATATAGTTAAGTTAGTAAAACAGTCACCTGTACGGCTTTTGCAGCGTTCAACTCGTCGGCCCATCGACCAATGTGTTTATACTCGTTCATGTACTGCGATTTGAGATCTTCGTGATAATACAGAGAGTAGAGCGTGCTCCACACCGATATGTCGGCTGCTGACAGTTTCTCCTGAAAACGATACGAAAACGTTCATAAAAATCAATAAACATCATTGTGAAGTGAAATTGACTCCCTCTCGCCTGATGGAAAGCGAAGATGGAATCGAGAAGCGATAAACATTAGTGCAGCCGTAAGCTGCACTAATCGCCACCCCTATGATGACCTGAGAGATGTAATATTTTATTCGTTATATATGGTACTTCTTTTAAAACTCAAGGCCAAATTCGTAAAACGCTTGCGAATGACAGTTCTTAAGGCGCGGTCGTATCCTGATAATAGTAAAAAGCAGAATCTTTAAACATCGAGTGTAACGAAACAGATCGATAATAATCTATGAAAAAAGCTTAAACTTAGGTTAGAAAAGGAACAGGCAAAGAGTAATAACCGAACAGAATTCATAAATATTACTCGCTCTCTGCAGAAATAAATCCTAAATAGGTGCATAAAAATAAACTTTCACGTCCAAACTCTCAGAATTTTCAGCGATAACACTATATTATTTTTTAGGTAATACATAGCCAACATATAGTACTAAAGTAGTAACCAGCAGTTTTTTCAATTGTGTTAGTATATATCGAAAAATATAAAGAAAATGTACAAAATTAACGCATTTTCGCATTACATCGTCCAATCTAACAAGCGATTTTCAACCTTACGTAAAGCATCGTAAATTATTTTAAAATTGGGGTTGGACCGCGTCTTAAATTTGACACTTCTGTTCAATTATAATTATGTTTAGTGCAAATTTAGTCATCATGTAACTTCGTGATCTCTAAACTGATGTAAAACTACCCACAATTGTATAGAATAGACATATATTTAGAATTGTTATTCTAACAGCCAGCAGACACGATTTTAACGACGTCATTAAATTTTAGTCCGACATTAAATCGTTCCAAAAACGAAAATTTTATCAATTTTTGAAGTTCCTTTAAATGTATCGAAAAAAAGTCAAACTGTCCTTTATCGTGGATTTTGAGTGGCACAAAACCTCATTCGAGTCCATTAGTACTTACAGAAACTTTAAATTGACAGATCAGGGATTTAAATTTAATAGGTCAACAATCATCCATTATATTGACTTTAGTAGAATTTATGTCTTTATCAAATCTTTCATCATTGTCCAATGCAGAAGATTACGTTCCCCGCCGCCAAATTACGGACAAAATAAATTTATTTCTAAAACAGTAGTGAAGAGTTTCGTATATACCAAGTACCAAATTTCCAAAGATGCTGTTCTGCAAATATATTATTGATTTAGAACCAATGACGATTGATAAACCACAGCTTCTGATCTTGATCAGATCGTCATATAGCTGATACTTCGCGACGTGATCTCGCACATCCGCACACAGTTTGGATCGTCATATAGCTGATACTTCGCGACGTGATCTCGCACATCCGCACACAGTTTGGATCGTCATATAGCTGATACTTCGCGACGTGAACTCGCACATCCGCACACAGTTTGGATCGTCATATAGCTGATACTTCGCGACGTGATCTCGCACATCCGCACACAGTTTGGATCGTCATATAGCTGATACTTCGCGACGTGAACTCGCACATCCGCACACAGTTTGGATCGTCATATAGCTGATACTTCGCGACGTGATCTCGCACATCCGCACACAGTTTGTACAATTGTATAGAAGGTAAGTAACGTACTGGCAAAGTTAAGCCATGAGTATATAAATACATATGTCAAAAAAGAGGGAAGAATTACAAAGAATTGCTATATTGTTTTTAGTTCTATAAAACACCAATCGTTTTATCCGGTCAAAGTGCTGCATAAGATTTGTACATACTTATAATTAGATGAGATGGAACCTCCTAATTATTTCCAATTCTCTATTGGTTGGTTCTGATGATAGCTTTGCATTTGATGATCACAATAATGTTGAAACATCTGTGCGAGCTGCCCTTGTCAATACATTATTTACATAAGTTCAGTGAAATGTTTTAATTTCATAGAAAGTTAAATAAGTGTTATGTGTTTTCTTTTCAATCATATTATTTCTACCGTTGTGTAATTTGCTACACGATCTCGTTTTTTTGAAACAGATATAAAAAATTGTTTCTGTGCATATTTCAAATTTTCTGACCAAAAACAAAACTCTAGTAGAGTAGACGAGTCCAAGTACAAAGAAGAAACATTTTCATTTGACACCTTTTTCATAATGACAGACTAAACACGTAGTTTGCGTTTTATTTACGAAAAAATATTTTTGAAATAGCAAAATGAAAACGCAAATGTTCACTCCGAAGGAGGTTGCATCTGTACTTAGTTCATCCTTTTTCAAAATATTATTGGCAACATTAATATAATGCAGACTTTAGCTAAAGGATCATTAAGATGTCCACTTTGTCTTTTGTGCTGGCTGTAAGTGATATACGAATATGGATTTTAGTAAAAACACAATATGAACTAGCATAGTTTAGGGAATTTTACTTTAGAGTTCTGCACAAGAGATATATCACAAAGTGGAATGAGGGAAAATCGTCTAAAATTGGCTCACGTTATTATTGGATGCACCCTCAAATATAGAGCCAATTCATGTGTATAGTCCAATACTCACCCCAAGGATATACTTGTGCTTGTGCAGCTTATCGTCAATGAACTGCAGCATGGACGCCAGTGCTTGTTTGAGATCAGAAGGAGACTTGCCTCCGAGAACAGCAGATACTGCTGGATGCAATCTTGTCGCTTCCCATTCTTGGATTTGTAGACTGGAATCATACATTATTCAATTATTTTCAGGTACATTCTTTATGAATATCTTGTGAAGCAATAATAGCCACAGGGCCAAGGGTTCGATCCCCAGCTCGGGCTGTAGCTTTCGGTGAAGGTAACATCGTGATGAAACCCACAGCATGGTGGTAGGACACTTCTGGTGTCCGCCTGACTAGCTACCACCCTCAAGTTTGTACATCTGTCACTGCACACCTAACTGTGTGTTCCGGCAGCTGTCCTTGAGAGCCACGAGCTGTTCTAGCTCTAGTGTGGTACCACCTTCGACCGCATCACCACTGACCATCAAGTGAGATAGTGGACCAACACTAGCCTGTCGACAGCTCATTTCCAGTTCACCCATACTGGCATTGATCATAAAAACACATGTGAATCATTATTTGAGAGAGAATGGTGGTAATTGTTTAGTTAAAGTTATAGCCCCTGTGCAGAGGTTGAATAGACGGAAGAAACAGTCGCGTACGACCTCGCCGAGATCGACAGTGTGACGGTACACGGGACAGTTAGTATCTACAGTTTAGCTCCCAGAGTTTCCCTTAGACAGAAGTTTAAAGACATAAACATTCTAACTGTTGTCTCTCAGTTTATCTATGAAAATCTAATGTATGTAAAGAAAAACATTAGCAGTTTTGATAAAAGGAGTGATGCTCATTCCATCAACACGCGAAATAAGCACAAGCTATCCGTAAATGTAACGCGTCTCCACAGAATAAGTCATTCTTTTATGGAACAATGTATACGATACTATAATAAAGTTCCCAGTGTTATCCGAGATTTGCCTATTAATAATTTTAAACTGTTACAACTAAACTCTGTCAAAAAGGTTATTACAAAATGTCGGATTACTTGGAGGATAAAACAGCTTGGGACAGATCACTACCCCTGTAGGCCTATACGATATAAAAAAAACGGACCCCTCTTTGCCCCCAAAAGGACAGTCCAGGAGGTTTTACAATAAGCAGCTTTCCTCATCGGCTGGACTGACGAACCCCACCCGACGCATAATACGTCGCGCATAAGCAGCGTGGTTACGACCCCCACTTACCAAGTAAGTAGACCCCTGGACTGTCTTAAGTCTGAAGTAATATATACTATGGTTATGTCGAGTCTTGCGAAGAGTCACGGACATTTGTCACTCATAAAAGGCCAGTTGAATCTCGTAGCGGAGCTCGACTTGGCGATCTTAATCGATTAACAAGTCAGGACTTGGATACCCATCCAATACCGACCGCTAGTGGCATTATTCAACTGAGCGTTTCCGTGCTTCGGAGGGCACGTTAAGCCGTCGGTCCCGGTTGTTTGGCTTAGGATAACAGTCCTTAGGCTATGTCGAAGGCCTTCGGGCGGTCTGAAAACTTCGACATGGGTTGGCCACTAACCTATCCACCAATGCACACTGGGCCCATATGTTGGATTATGGCCCAACTCCTCTCTCTGAGAGGACGGCTCGAGTCTCGATTATGAAAAGGCAAGTTTCATGACGTCTCTATATTTTAACACTAATCTACACTAGTAGATCGCTGCGGTATCACCCAATTGGTGATGATGATGATAGTAAAAATGATCTTATGTCGTTCTCCGGTATACAATATATACCTTCACCAAATTTGTTTACGATCCGTTCAGCCGTTTAGACGTAATAAGGTAACAAACGACAAAGAGACAAATTTACAAATGTGTTTATAATATTATAAGCATGTTTAGTAAGGATAATTAATGTAGATGCCAAAATCTGTTCTGGATAAATGGATCCGACTTCTTGCCGCGAATGCACCCATTTTTACCCGACAACGAAGAAAAGGATGGTCTCTATATTTATGTACAGATATATAAAATTTAAGTGCTGTTTGTAAATTTTGGGTTGCATCGATATGCCTTTTTCTGAATATGAGATTTATTTTTATCATTACTTTTTTTTAAATATCGGCGATATCGTTACTGATACAATTATTGAATTCAAATATGAAGCAAAAATAAAAATATTAAATAAAACACAGTTAGTTATTTAAAAAAATAATAATAGGCCAGGGGACCGATTCCACTAATTAAATTAGAATCGAACTGTAGCTGAACGGCGACTTTTATGCGTTTTCTTATTCTGATATTGAAAAACAGTCTGCAGTTAAGTTTCTGTTGACGTCAGCGATCGATCTAAATTTTATGTTCTGCTAACTCGATAGATCATGAACGCGTTGTTAACTCATATTCGTATATAGTAGTGTCAATTATATATTTATTAAAAAGTAGCGTTTATGTTATGTTTATGGGGGGGGTTGGACCAAAGCTGCGGTGTGAAACGCAGCCCATGAAGCCAATCCTTACCTGGCCACCTGTCCGGTGAGCAGGTACGGCGTATGGTTATGGAAAGGAGCGCAGGTCGTGATGACATCCATAACAAGTCTAATATGTTACCTTCTCGTGGTGCCGCCTGTTATTGGTCTGGTCCCCTCAGGAACGGATATAACAAAAACACTAGGCAAGTCTCATGTACACCCTCATCCCACCTACCTATTCCTATCCCCTCACCAACATATCCAATCCCATCACTTAGCCCCTCCCGCTTCTACTCTGAAAATTCCTTTCCGCTACAGAAACAATGTGGTCAGGTTTCTGTGGTCTTGCTTTCCCATATAAGCGTGAAGGCAAGAGGGGGGCTGACCACCCACGTGTTTTTATGCTGCACGTGGGGGCCCGTATGGGTGGATGCAACGATCCTGGAGGCTGAGCGCAGAAACGCAACACTCCTCTTTGGCGTGAATTTCACCCTAAACGGGGGGCCTAGAACTAGCCACGCTAGGCAATTCAGCATTGGTGGGCAGCCTTAAGCTCCTGCCAGGCGAGAGGTGGTGGTCAATGGGGTCTGCAGCCGGCGGAGCACGGAATGCTGCGTCTGGTTGGTGTGGTATTCTTTGCACCGTTTAGGCTCGTGGATTACATGACCGCTACGTCTATACCGGACTGGTAGCCCTGGTGATAACATAACTGTTACACCCCCAGATGCGGGCTCGGTGGAGGGTGGGGAGCCAAGAAGGTGAATTAAATAAAAACATGGAAAATTTAGAAAACCCAACCAGACCACAAAACCCCCCCCAGGGTCAAGGGGATGCGGTGCGGGATCTCGTGGAGGCGTTCGCCGCCCCGGAGACCTGCTCTGCTAACTGGACGGTCGTAAGACCGAAAGGTAAAAACGGAGGGCGTAGAGGACAAAGGGCAACCGGAGACCATCTCACCACTCCAAACCCAGCAAGCCTACAAGCTTCTGGGTCAAAACTAAGCAAAAAACAGAGACATAAACTCTACCAGAAACAACGGAAACAACAAGTAGCGAACCCGGAAGGACAAAAGCCGAAAGCTGGAGACCGTAAACCCGAAGCGCAGCTGGCAGGTCAACGGCCAACGACCGAAGACCCCAGCATGTCGAGTTCCGAGGGACAAAGGCGTAAAGCTGGAGACCCGAAGACGACAATGCGCACGGATGGACAAAGGCCTAAGGCTGGAGACCCCGGAGTCAGCGAACGAAAACCTGGGACCTAGCCCTAAACCGGATGGCAAGCAGACGGTGGACCTTTTAAAGGTGCCAACCGAAACTAGCCATAAAGGTTCGGGCCAGAGCAAGAAACACGACATCCGCAAGAACCGGCAAAGGCGAGCAGCCAATGCTATTGCGAAGTCCGCACAGGCACCAGCCCGAACGGAACCGAGCAAGAGGTCGCGGATGGACGATACAGTTTCGCCGAGGGGTGACCACAAAAAGGCGAAACTCGACAGCTCACGTCGTGCTCCTGTCAGCTATGCAGACATCGTGCAGAACGATCTCTGCATAGCGATAACAGGGGACGACCATAAACAACTCACTGTTGAGCAAGCCAACGCCGTGAAAGGGTACCTGGAGGAGTGTATCATGGATGGTGCCAGGGACCCCGACAGCGACTTCTCCCCTGGCTTCAGAGGAAAACCCATCATCGCTGATGGTGCCCTGAAGCTGTGGTGCGAGGATGACGCTTCACTGCGATGGGTCAAAAGCACAATTGCCGCTGCTGCTGAGATAATCGGAATGAAGGTCACGGTAAAGCGGCAAAAAGAACTGACCAGGAGAATAAGGGCGGCCCTCTTTATACCTGACTGCAGAAGGAGCGTAGAAGACACAGGTCTAGTGCTCAATAAGCAGAATAGATGGGCCCAAATTAACTCCTGGACAATTTACTCCCATAGCAAGCAATCGAACAACACAATGTTCCTAACTCTGGAAATCCCAGAGAACATTGTGCCGTTGCTTATGAACAAGGAAAGGCGTTTAACACATAACCTGGGGAACGTCTATGTGAGGTTCTACGCTGCTAATGGCTCTCTACAAGATGAGCCACCGCAGGAGATGCCATCAGCAATGATGGTTGACCCGAAACCGGGACTCAGCGGTACCAAATATAGAGACCCAGACAAGGAGGACCCTGCCCCTGTGTGCTCAAAGAACGTGGCCCAGGCTGTGCCTCCGCAATCCTCTCCTATACCGTCAACCTCGCGGCTGATGGAGGGCAGGATCGTGGTTGACACGCCAAAGGGCAAGTTCTGGAGAGTGCCTAGGATGGTGGCAACGGATTCGTCGGAGGAAGAGGGAAACCTGGATGATGGTGACCCAAACCTCCACAATCTGTAAAGTCATCCAAAACAATCTCCAGCACAGCGAAACTGCTACGGCTAACCTGCGCAGAGTGCTGGGGATAGACAACAACGGGACCATAGCCCTAATCCAGGAGCCGTGGATTAGAGCAGGGCGTGTGTGTGGTCTCAATGATCTGAAGGGTAAGTTAATACTCGACAACTCCTGTACTAACCACAGAGCATGTATCTTTGTGCCACTTAACATAATAGCAGTGCCTATAACAGAGTTCTGTTCCAGAGACTTGGCAACAGTCAGGCTCCAGAATCCAGACGATGCGACGGACCTTGTAGTCGCCTCAGCGTACATGCCCGCTGAGGAAGATGCCCCTCCGAAAAAGGTCGTGGAGCTGGTAAGATACTGTGAACTAAATAAATTTCAACTAATTCTCTCAACAGATTCAAACGCCCACCACCCCATTTGGGGTATGGCAACAAAAGAGGTAGAGAGCTAGTAGACTTCTTGTTTTCAACTAATCTCTCTATAGCTAATAGGGGAGCTGAACCAACGTTTGTAAACAGTCGTCATCGAACCATCATCGATCTCACCTTGGTTTCGGCTAACTCCGAGCTAGTCAAGAATTGGAGAGTCTCAGATGAGAACTCAGGCTCAGACCACAGGTGGATCAGGTATGAATTAACAGTAAGTTCCAGAACACCGGTACCAACGCGAAATCCTCGCAAAACGAACATAACCGTCTATGAAAAAACGCTCAGACAGTCTATGGTCAAGGCAAGTATGGAAACTAAACTCAACAGTACGGTTCAAATTGAACAGTCAGTATTAGAATTAACAGACACTCTAACAAAATGCTACGAGCAAGCGTGCCCACTGTCCCTGCCGCAACCCGGTAAAGGAGGTAACAGGGGTTGGTCGCGAGCATTGGAAAAACAAAGGAAACAGGTACGAAGACTATTTAACAGGGCCATGAACACATACCGGGATGACGACTGGGACAACTACAAAAAGGCAAGGTCGGTATATAAAAAACTGATACGTTCCAGTCGCAGAAGGTCATGGCGTAAATACACTACTAACATAGAGTCAAATGCACAGGCAAATAGAGTTAGGAAAATAATTGCAACTAACTCTAACCGAGACATAGGCTCACTCAAGAAACATGACAACACTTACACTCACTCTGTAACAGAAACTAACACTTTACTATTACAAACACACTTCCCTGGGTGCCACATAACAAATGAGATGAGATGGTGTGAAGAAACTGTGGTGTCACCTACGAAAGTAGATTGGACAGTTGCCCAAACCGTGGTAACGGAAGATAGAGTTAAATGGGCAATCAGAACATTATCTCCATACAAAGCACCGGGAGTAGACGGTATCTTCCCAGGTTTACTCAAATGGGGCGAGATACATATATACAAAACCTTACTACAAATCTTTAGGGCATGCATTGCACATCGGTATGTACCGAAAGCCTGGAGAGAAGTGAGGGTTCTATTCATACCCAAACCAGGTAAACGAGATTACACAGATGCTAAGGCCTACAGACCCATTAGCCTAACATCATGCCTACTAAAAACACTAGAAAGACTGAGTGATAGGTACCTTAGAGACAAGGTACTGACGGAAATACCAATGCACCCAGATCAACATGCCTATAGTTCAGGCAAGTCAACAGAATCGGCACTACATAAGGTAGTGTCTAAAATCGAACATAACATCCAAACCAAGGCGTTATGTCTAGGTGCTTTCATAGATATTGAAGGAGCCTTTGACAAAACCAGCTTCAATAGCATCCGAACAGCACTACTCAGACACAGGGTTGAAACAACACTAGTGGAGTGGATCATTAACATGCTTAAGTCGAGAGCCGTACGGATAGATCTTGATAGTTCGACCAAGGGAGTGGTGGCACGAGGCTGCCCACAAGGTGGTGTACTGTCGCCGCTACTATGGAACATGGTCGTGAATGATCTCATATCCAAACTCAACGCACAACGGTACTTCACGGTAGGCTATGCTGACGACCTTGCGATTCTCATACCTGGCCACTTCGCGAGTGTGGCCTGTGATCTTATGAATAACGCACTAAAGGTTGTCGAAAAATGGTGCATAGATAATGAACTATCAGTGAATCCTAACAAAACAGAACTTGTGATGTTCACAAACAAGATAAAGCTCGGCAATTACACTTTACCGAGCCTGTTCAAAACGCAGCTGAAATTGTCCGAAGATGTAAAATATCTGGGAATAACATTGGACAACAAACTTAACTGGGCCAAGCACTTAGATAACAAAATAACAAAAGCCAGCATTTCTTTTTGGCAATGCAAACGGATGATCGGTAAAACATGGGGGCTCAACCCAAAAATAACCATGTGGTTATACAATACCGTAATCATACCCTGTCTATCATATGGGGTTCTTGTGTGGTGGCCCAGAACGACACAGAGCACAACCATCGTAAAACTGAAAAAATTCCAGAGGCTGGCATGCGTGGCTGCAACGGGATGCATAAAAACGACTCCTACAACAGCAATGGAGGCTCTTTTAGGAATCACACCGTTGCACCTACACATCCAGCAAGAAGCCGCAGCATCCGCGTTCAGACTAAAGGCTTTACATCTCTGGGAAAAGGATAGTCTGTCCCGTCACACAACCATCTTAGACGAAATAGCGACAGGCAATCCAATCATGCAATCAATATACGACAAACAGCACAAAGAATACTTCTTCACTAAAAGCTATAAGATACAGTTACACGAGGAGCCTAGTGATAGCTCAGGGCTTAAGGAAGTAAGAATATACACAGATGGCTCTAAAACTACAACTGGCACCGGCGCGGGTACGTTCTCGGATGATCTGAACATTCATATAACTACAGGCTTGGGTAAGTATAGCTCCATCTTCCAGGCGGAATGGGTGGGGATGATCCAAGCGGCAACAGCAGCACTAAGGAGGAAGGAAAGAAAGAAGAAGGAACTGACTTTAATATCAGAATACTCTCCGACAGCGCTGCAGTATTAAGAGCCCTACAACGGTACGATCACTCATCAGGGCTAATCAAACAGTGTCACAATCTACTGGAGCAAGTAAGTAAAACCAACCATGTCACACTCCAATGGATAAAGGGACACAGCGGATCCAGAGGCAACGATGCGGCAGACGAGTTAGCAAGGAGAGGTTCCAACTTATGTCCAAAAGGACCGGAACCAATGATCCCGTTACCATTCAGCCAAATCCGAGCATGGATACGTGACACAACCAATAGAAAACATCAAGACTACTGGGCAAGTATCACAGATTGCAGACAGTCTAAAGAGGCGTTCCCGAAGCTCAACCCGAAGTACTCTAGACAACTCCGCAATCTGAAACGTGACAAACTACGACGAATGGTCGGTCTTCTCACGGGACACTGCTCACTAAACAAACACCTGTTTATGTTAGGTGTTACAGACAGCCCCCTGTGCCGAGGGTGCCTGGAGGCAGACGAAACGGCCGCGCACGTCATCCTGGAGTGCAGTAGCGTGGCGTCACAACGGGCAGAACACCTCGGAACACCGAGGACCGTCAAGGAGGCCTGCACCGGCATCAGCGAGCTGCTGGCCTTCTTCGACGACATCGGGTGGCTGGACTAACGCGCACCACCCGACATCACGCACAAAGTGCCGCATCGAGACGGCATGGGTGCGGAAAACAGCCCGCTGACCAAGTACCAAGACCAAGTTATGTTTATGTGACGCTACAATCCAATTTGTCTACAGAAATAGTAGAATGGCTTGTTGTGTAATGTACGAACAACATCCAGAGTCGAACTGCAGTTGCAGCGGGATATATATAGTTGAATGTTGTGAAATAACAGAATTGGCCTCCAGATCCACAAGTTTCATGTGTTTTCTCTAGAATGTAGTTTATCTTTAAGAATCAATGCCACATGTTTTGTTTACAACAACATATTGCTTTGGAATTATCAATTGTCGAAATTTTAAAATGATTCCTTAAAGCACTTTAACATGACGCCATATTCAAACAACGAGTTATAAATTTTATAATTTATATATTTGCACACACAAACTAACTACGATGTGAAATTCATTATTTTATTGCCATGGAAAAAAAACTACACTCGACAACATTCATATTAGCCAAATGGGATAGATGTCCGAGGCCATGGCCAAAGCGGGCGAAATAAGACACTAAATAAAGCATGTGGTTTCCCGAGACAAACGAGTCAACCGCCCATTTTCATTACGATTTTTTTTGGCATTTCATATTGACGAAGTTAGGTCGAAAATTTCATCCGTAACCAGAGCTTTGCGCAGGGTAACTGGATGCATACCTAACTCAGTTTGTATGACTATTTATAACTCATTAGTTAAATCACATTTGCAATATCTCATCGAAATATGGGGCTGTGCTGCACAAACACACATTAATGTCCTCCAGATATCACAAAACAAAATAATCAAAACCCTTTTTAAGTACCACTACCTAACTAATACCAATATTCTTTACGAGACAACTAAAATTTTTACTGAAAGCAACTTTACTATTACAATACATGCATATTAATAAAAAAAATACTATCACGTAAAATACAAATAAAATTTACACAAAGAACATTTACCTATAACATAATACTTCATCAGTCGAACGACCCAGACACAATAGAAATTCCATTGTTATATGGACAGTCGACTGGTGAGGGGTTAAGAAATTCTAATAAATTAAGGACTCATGCTCCAAGAACCAAAACATATGGTAATCGGAACATAATGCATGAAGGAGCACAATTCTATAACAAGTTACGTAATGATCTCAAAGACTGTCAAATTCCATTAATTAAAAAGAAACTAAAAAAACATATCTTTAAGAATATCTCTTAAGATCTCTGGGCTAACAATTAATAAAAACTTGGCTAGTTAGGTTATTTAACTTTAAGTTATATAATTAAGTGTATCTCATTATAAGCGAACTATGTTCGTTATGAGAAATAAATAATTGTTAAACCTTTATTTAAACCTCAAAATTTGAAAAGTATTGTTGAATCAACTATAAAAATATCGCCGATTTTGATCTAACAACAAAAAAATAAGAATAAGAACCTACTCTTTTTTGGAAGTCTGTTAAGAAGTTATACACTTACCACTGCCCATTGTCCGATATATCCAAAACTGGGAATAGGTACTGCGTGGCTGCATTGCTCGAAAAGAATGTCAGCTGATCATCCACGGACAGAAGGGGCAGCTGGCGTGGGCCTGCGAATACATCATCTGCAATCACAGATGGAGCACTCAGCATACCTTATACCTGGGCTTTAGTATGTTCAGTTCACAGTTAATAACATACTATTATACCAAGAGCCTCAAAAAATTATTTTTAAAATGCAACATTTTGAGGGCAGTGTCACCTATAAAGTGCTTTTAAAACAAAACTGGCTCAAAATCTATGCCCATATTACGATTAAAATCAACTTGAGTTAAATTCCATACAGAAGGATTGCTTCAGTGGACTTGCGATCATGACATCTGACATGGATTGTCTAAAGACACGGGTTCAAATACCTTCAATTGGCCTAAGGAATAGTTCCACAATTTTGATACATTATGTATCATCCAGCAGACTAGGCAGCAAGTTGTTTAGATATTGGATCAGAAAAATAAGATTCTTATTAGGAACATATTTTGACATTGTGAAACAGTAACATTAAAGAGAGAGCATTTTCATCAAAAAATTTCAGTTATACTTTCATGCACCTACCTACTTCCTGCTAAAATGGTATGGTATGTAGGTAATTAATGGTATGATATTTAAAAGTTGATGCAACGCCCTTAAACAATGTTGCTACTGGACTGGTATATGCTAGAGCATGATATTTGTAATTATGAAAGAAACTGTTTTTTTTTTGTAATTATGAAAGAAACAGATTATTTGAAATTTAGAAACATTTTAGCTCACCCTCATAAGTCGCGTCCACTAACTCAACTTTTTTCCCTGCTAAATGAGCCGCTATCAGCAATTTTAACGTGGAAGTATTATTTTTATTCGTATATATCTTCATTTTGAAGCACTTTAGTACTTTTTACTTAAAATAAACAAATTTAAATATTGCACATAACCTCTTTACGATAACCAGCTGGCACCACAGATCAAAGATATCACAGAACAGACTAATGCATGAAACAGATGCTAATGCATGACTATGGGTGCGTTCCGGGAAGCGCCGTCAACGCTCACAACTGCTCTCGCTGCTCGCGCCCCGGTTTTCCGTTCCCTTTGATTGACAGTGACAGCTCGCAATGATCACGTAGACCCACCTAAGATCCGCGAGCGTTGTGAGCGTGGCGTGAGCGTTTTCATTGACGTCATTCATGACGTATCGAACGCCGCGAGTGATTTCGGTCCTTCCCAGAACGTAGCCTAGGGCTACGTTCTGGAAAGCGCCAAAATCACTCGCAGCAATCGCACACTCATTCCCATAAAAGCCCACGGTCATCGTGAGCGAACTCAAAAAGTCATCGATGACGTCCCCGAAAACTCTCACAACACTCGCAGACCTGGGGCCTTACTATCAGCTTTGTAAAAACCGTGCAAATTCCGTGCAGTTCTGTAACCTGGCATAAACTGTTTTGAATGAAATCATACCATGACGCTCATTTAGGTGAACTGTTTGAATATTGTTTTCTCAAAGGTGTACGGATAATATTGTCTCTGGCATTCTAACAATTTACTATAAACAACATTGCAGACGCCTAGACGTTTGTAAGCTAATAAACTGAGTGGATTTAGAGGGACAAGTTAACGAGAGTCCATACAAAAAAAACAGGTGAACGGTTTTTCTGCGGTTCATGAATATTAGGCCCGGGCAGGCCTGCTTTAAAGTTGTCATGGTACGAATAAACCGGACAGTCAAGCATCAAATGTATAGGATTCTATCGATTTTTAACAGAAAAGTTGGCGCGCTTTTCGCGACCGCGTCTCCGTTCCGCTTGGGTTGAACATTGTAAGCATTCATTCTAACCAGAACGCTAAACCGGGGCGCGACAGTTATGAGCGTTGACGGCGTTTCCCGGAACGTAGCTTTAATCTAAAGATAGATGGAAATCACTAAAGCAAAGAACGGAACGTTAGCAGGAAGATCATTTTTTTAAGTGCCATCCACTTTGACGGATCATAGTCGCGCACTCGTCTTCCATGTGTGACATTAGTGACGTAGAACGCATTAGTGACGTGCAAGACGAGCGCACGGGTTTAAATAGGGATGTGCTGTTAGATGTTGAGGTAGCAATAAGCGTTCTTATCTAATCTAATACAATATTGTAAAGTAAACCAGGTTTTATGAAATTAAAAATCAAGATTAAGATAATTTTATCCATTTATTGAAGAACACATTCTAAAAAACAAAGATTATAATTTATTGAGAGTACTTTAAAATAATGGTATACATACAATCAATCAATCATCAATCATGCAATCAATTATTTATTTGTCAGTATTCTCAAAATACAGTTTCAGATCTTATGAATAATTGACCTCAATGTACTCGTATTCAACCTGAAAGCAGGCGTACAAGTATTTATGTTTGTTTTTATATTATGTACCTAACTCAACTTAATTATAAGTATGTCACAATAAATTTTCATGCAGATATTCTTTCACGCTGTAAAAACAATTGTTCAATAACCACGTATGCAGTCTGGTTTTAAAACTATTACAATCTAACATTTTAATATAGTCAGGCAATTTGTTGTTAACGGTAATAACCATTATGTAAACATTTTTTTCATAGATAACTTTTTGACACAGAGGGCGATATAATAGGTACATCGGTCGATTTTGTCGTGGAAGAACATCCGTTCTTCTCTGAAAATAACTAGGATTTGCCTTAACCATAATAAATAAGTCTCTTACATCATGGAAGAGGAAAAATATTGTATTTTTTTTAAATAGTGGTTTGCAGCTGTCAAGAAACCAAGCTTTATTTATTATCCGGACACAACGTTTCTGTACCTTGAAAACCTTATCTAACTCAACCGAATTTCCCCAGATTACCTTAGGTATATATTAAAAGCACTTATGTTTTGTGAGATGACGATTCCAACATGCATGTTTAATTACGATTTCTAACTAAACATTTTCGTTTTCTTATCTAACTAAACATTTTCGTTTTGTTATTTAGGTAAGTACCTGACTATAAACTAATATGCATCAAGTAACTGCAAATACAGACATAAACATATTTATGTGAAACATTTCAGTAATGTTTTTAATTAATGGAACAAGTGCTTACATTGATAATAAAAGATTTTTTAAGGAAATTTGGGCTAATTGGTAATACCTTTATACAAAGGTTTTTTTATGTATGTGAATGTTACAATAAATAATAATTTATTTACTTTATTTAAATTATATCATAACTAGATAAAATAAAAATATGCAATAACGTGTGCCTTTTTCTGTAGATATTTCTTTGCTTCGTATTGTTTATCCATTAATAGTGCAGTAGTTTTGGTGTTTGTACTTGGGTCTCCACTGTATGAATCATGCATTTGTAACAGCTTGGTCTTCACATAGTCTATAGTCAACTCCATATTTGAATTATCATTGATACTGCACTATTGACGGATAAACAATACAAAGCAAGAAATCTCTACAGAAAAAGGCACACGTTATTGAATATTTTAATTTATCTAGTTATGATATGATAAAATTAAAGTTCAAAAATGATCACTATTGTAACATTTACGTAAATAAACCTTCTATTAAAAACCCTTGTATTAAGGTATTACTTGATACACCTATCAGCCCAGTTTTTTTTCAAAAATCTTTTATTAACAATGTAAACGTTAAAAACATTACTGATATCTGTTTCACATAATTATTACTAGTATGTACGTTTTTACAGTTACATAATGCATATTAATTAATAAAGAAAAACTTTATTTTTTTTCTTTATTTTTAAAAAGGGTTTTGTCCATTTCAAAGAAAAACTTGAAAGAAAACATTGTGACCTTTGCTAGTATATCTGAAAGAGTAGCTTTGTTAAAAATGAGCTTCAACAAGGTATCACTGTCTATTATTCAAGTTTACGCCCCCACTGAGTGCTCCAGCGAAGAAGAAATTGAATTTTTCTACATGGATTTACAAAAAGCGCAAGAACAAGCAGATAAAACACTACTAGTCATTGGAGACTTGAATAAAAAAATCGGGTACCCGATACATGAAGAACATATGATCATGGGACGGTACGGATACGGCCAACGAAATCTACGAGGGGAACGATTATTTCAATATGCACATGAAAACAAACTATCAGTGATGAACACATATTTCAAGAGAAAATCTCGCAAATGGACTTGGATATCTCCAGACAACAATACAAAAAACGAAATTGACTTCATACTAAGTTACAACCCCATAGTAATCACAAATTTAAAGGTTTTAAACAATATAAACTTCCCATCAGATCACAAAATGGTCAGATGCTCTCTGAATCTCCAGACCCCAAAAATGAATAGGAATTCATTTAAAGTCCCAAACAACATGTTAAAGTCTACAAAGGAAAAATAAACTTATCTAGAAAAGCTAAAAGAAAATATAACAACACTAGATGTAATAATGAAAAATACCGAAAATGTACAAATTCTGAGCTGGAAAAAAACATCGTTATTAGTCTAGAACAAGATAAAACATTAAAAACCAGTAACAAAAAACTTAAAATTATTAGTGCACAAACACAAGAACTGACATCTAAACGTTCAAAACTCCTATCCAAAAGAGAAAATCTAAAGAAATGAGACTCGAACTAAAATAACTATGGAAGAAAACAAACAGAGCTAACAGACAAGATTACGAAAGTCCTAGAAGAATAATCATAAAGAGAAATATGGCAACATTTAGAAGTACAAAGAAAGCTTTTAAAGAATTGTCAACGCATAAAACCTGGATACAAGGTCTACATGATGGGAAAGGAGAAACAAGAAAAAGAGAAGATATAGTAAAGCGCGCAACAGCTTTCTGCTCAGAGCTTTACAGAAGACCATTCCAAGAAGAAACCCAAAAGAAGGAAGAATTAAAAATAAACAAACAATAGAAACCCAACTAGAAAAGATAACTTTGAATCCTATAACTGAACGTGAGATAGAACGACATATAAAAAGACTAAAATCTGAAAAAGTCCAGGACCAGATGAAATTGCTAATGAAGCTCATAAACTGGGGTCACGTATTCTAGTGAAGTATCTGGTGAAACTATTTAACTAATCATACAACATGAACAAACACCAAACAATGGTGCAGTTCTAACATAATACTACTATATAAAAAAGGAAACCCGCGTGACATCAACAATTACAGACCAATTAGCTACTATCTTCAATCTATACACTGTTTTCTTCAATAATCCTAAGTAGAATAGCCCAAGACATAGACAGAAACCAACCAATAGAGCAAGAAGGCTTCCGACCATGCTACTCAACAATGGATCACATACATGAGAACAAATAATAGGAAAATATAAAGAATATAACATGCCGTTATACATAGCATTTGTAGATTATGCTAAGGCGTTCGATAGCATATCACACTTATCTATATTTTTTTTTTTTTTTTTTTTAATTTATTTACCAAAATAAAAGTACATACATTTTGAAGTAATTAACATAGCATTCTTAAACCACATAGGTTTGTACATAATGCTATAATGTAAGAATCTAACTTAATCATACATCTAAGAGGGTACATAAGGGATACTACACTACTACAGGGATATACAAGCATGTTTTGACTGTTGACGAAGATTATTTATTTATCTTCGTAGCCCATGCGATATCCGCTAGGTACCAAGTTATATAATCAACATTCTATGCGTTGAAGGAAATAATCCTTGAGTTTATATTTAATATTATTTGGTGTAATGTTTTTACGTAAATCAATAGATAAGTTATTAATTAAACGTGGGACCAGGTACGAGGCTGTGCGTTCACCGTAGGTATTGTTTGCGCGGGTCGTACAAAGCCGGTTACGAGCAACGGCGCGCGTATAATATACAGGATGGTGCACCTCTTTCTGTATTGATTTATTGAAGAATTGTTCTTTGAGCAGAATATATTTAAATTGGGTATATATGGGAAGGATTTTACAATGACTAAAAAGAAGGTTATCTTGGTTTTGGAATTGTTCTTTGATTTTTGTAGTTACTATGTTTTTCAGTATTTTTAGTTGAAGTCTATATCGTCGTCCGGCTGCAAAAACCAATTATCTGATGGTTTGGTCAAAAATAAGTTAAATATATACATCGACTAAATTTTTCATTCTCTACCTGCATGTAAAACCAATTATTTAAAGAAACGCTTAAATGCCGAGATAGCCTGTGCGAAAACCGAGTAAATGACTTAATTAAACCGTTCCACTCCACTTAAAATATATTATGTATATTTAAATATATATCACTAGGAAATCTTCGTGGGCTTAAAAGGGTTATGTTTATTTAAGAGATTTTTTCAGCCAACATTAGTTTACCCGCTATTTTTAAACCGTTTGGTAAAAAATGGTAAAATCAGATAAATTTTTACAACAATATTTGAGTAGCAGCCAAAATAAGTTAAAATAATATAAGTGATTTTATTGAATCTATAGTACTTACCTGGTTTAAAAAAAAATCATCAGTAAAAAAATCATACGTTCGGAAACTATAATTTACTTGACAATTTTAAACCGCCGTATCATCGATATAGCTCCTAGCAAAACCAATTATCACGCGGTAACATCATTTGCGCGTGGCAGCAAACGCACGCGGACGTGTTACACTAAAGGACGCTCGCAATAAATGTCTATTAATTGCTTATAGTTTGTGATTTCTACAATTTGTCAACTATTCAAAGCATAAGATGACTGATGATGATGAAAAGCAGTTATTTAACATCACGTTAGAGAATACAGATGGTAAGTACAACAAAAATGTTATGGTTTTGAGTCACATTTTTTAGGTTATGATTGTCATGTGAAGTTAGTGATTTCTTGGTTTATAATACTTTGTGTAACGTAATTTATATAGTTCTTCCTGCCCCTCTATTACAGGTAGTGAATAAAACTGTGTACCTATATCTAACTTACAAAATTTAAATTTAGAAGATAATACGGCTAAATTATAACGTCATTTTTGGTACTACATAACTTAAATTATATTGTATTATTTGCAATTGGTCGTATATTCTTTTATTTATTCTTTTCCACGGGGATCAAAGGCACTACTGGGGTGCTGGTTATACTTTTTATGAGTTTTATACATTGTTTGTTAGGTCCTGGATCCTTACTCTGTATCTCTCAAAACCATTTCTTGCCGAAAACGCATTTTGCCTAAACTTGCTATTATGAACCTTAACCATGTTTACTTAGAGTAGCATTTCAACTGTATCTTTGAACCAATCTTAACGAAACTCGGTATACAGGTTCCGTGTATTTTTAGTCGTCGGGCATTTTTGATAGGGGGGATGGTCTCCGCAAAAAAGGGCGAAGTTTGCTGTACCACTGTTTACTGGGCGATTTTTGAAATTTGACGAATCGATAAAGTATACAACTTTTATAAGCTGTAGTAAAAATTAAAGAAATTGGTCAACAGGTTGTCGAGATATAACCAAAATGAGATTGCGTGTAAACGTGAACTCACCAACATTACAGCTCGCGACGCCTACTGTTCGTAGAACTACTAGTAATAGCATGTTCAGGGGTAACGCGTTTTCAGCAAGAAATGATTTTAGGAGATACAGAGTAAGGGCCCTGGTAAGTTTGTCCCTTTTTAGGGCTCCGTAGTTACAAATCCTTATAGTTTCGTTATGTCATATGAAACCCAATACCGTGATTTGTTTATGTTACAGCATCCAAGACAGGATTTGACGATGACGACGATTGCTCAGATAATCTTCTTACACAAGCTTATGACCACTTTATATCACAATCAAAATCTGAGAATGATCAACAACAATATGCACCATGTTCGGTTCCAAGTGAGTCTCTTATATTTATTCTAGTAGGAAGTTAGGAACTAATTACACTTTTGCGAGTGTTTATTGACTTTTCGTTTTCTTAGGCAGCAACAAATTTAAAGTAATATAAGTGTATAGTTGTATAATTAGTAGTAATAATTGTTATAAAATAGTAAGCGTTGCGTAGTTGCGTAGAAGGACAACATAATAATCAAACATTGAATGTAATTTATACAATGTATTATTTGTTACAGACCAAAATACAAAGACTGAAAATACGAAACTAGCCTACTTGCAAGATTTAATTACTTTGGAAGATTTACTAGCACCCTTGTCGCAAGATCATACTATACCCGATGCCAGAGACTTCCGCATGGAATTTATAATAGAATCTGATGCAAAGGAGTTATTGAATGAATTGGTCGAGAAAGTGTCGCTACTTTATGGAATGAAGTCAATAGAACCCGATCAGGAATTAAAAGATGCAACACATAACAACATAGAAGAGTCTCTGTCTGTCTGTGATCTTGAGTTGGGCTGTGCAGAAACGAGTTCCTCCAAAATTGAACCTGATCATTTGGTTGACCTTAATGAAGCTTCTACAAATGTGACCATAATTGTTATGGAAATATTTGATACAGTATGGAGAAGAATCAAGCCTTTGAAACGAAAACGTACAGCAGCTCCTGAAACATGGAAAAGAAATGTAGTTAAAAAAAATGGGCTGATGGTTTACCTTATGAAACAAACAAAAAGGTTCAAACTCAAAAATTACCGAAACCAATTGATTGCTCCAAGTGTCACTTTCAATGCACTAAAGTGTTTACTGAGGAGCATAGGCTGGTTTTATGCCGAAAATACTGGAGCTTACATTTTGCTGGACAACGAAACTTTATACTAGCGAACATCGAGATAAATAAAACAAAAACTGCTCTACTTGATAGGAAAAGGACCACTAAAAGAGCTTACACAACTCATTGCTCATTTAAATTGAATGATGATAAAGTAAAAGTGTGTCAAAGCTTTTTTTGTAAAACCTTGAGCATCTCTCAATCTGTTCTTGCAAATGCTGTCAAATTACGAGATTCAACAGGTCAATGCTCTGTGGATAAGGACCCTCGTGGTCAACATACACCAATAAACAAAACACCACAGGCCAAAGTAGAAGAAGTCAAAAAACATATTGAATCTTTTCCGACGATGGAAAGTCACTACATTAGAAAAGACTTCAAACGTAGATATTTAGACAGTAAACTATCAATAGGTAAAATGTTTAACCTGTATGCTGAGCAATGCAAAGAAAAAGGAAGTGAGCCTGTATCAGAAACCACGTACAGACGCATTTTTTGCAACGACTTCAATCTAGGATTCTTCTTGCCAAAAAAAGATCAATGTTTGATATGCACCAGATACGCTCGTGACCACTCTGCAGATTTGAAAGAAGACTATGAACGGCACATAAACAGGAAACACGCATGTAACAAAGAAAAAAGTGATGACAAAACTAGAGCTGAAGCAGATGAGTCATTTTTGTCTGCTTCATTTGACTTGCAAGCAATCTTGCAGATCCCCAGCGGAGATGTAGGATTGCTCTACTATACCAGAAAATTGACAATATACAACTTGACCGTTTATGAAAGTGCCATACCTAACGAAGCATACTGCTTTACATGGTCCGAGATTATTGGGAAAAAAGGCAGCTCAGAAATCGGCAGCATATTATTACATTACTTGTCCAAATGCGTCCCCTCACATATTACGGAAGTAAGTTTATTTTCAGATACTTGTGGGGGACAAAATAGAAATAAATATGTAGCAGCAGTGCTGCTATGGGCTGTCCAGAAAATTGACAACCTTCAAATAATTCACCAAAAATTCCTTGAATCTGGGCATTCGTATATGGAAGCAGACTCAATGCATAGCAGCATTGAGTCTGCTCAAAAACATACATCTATTTATTCAATGAATGAATGGAAGAATGTATTTAGACGTGCCAGGTCTAAGTCAGCATTTAAAAAAGGTACGAAAAAAGTGGCTAAACAGCCTTACCACGTGAAAGAATTTAAATTCGATGACTTTTATGACCTAAAACACCTTGCAGAAAAAATATTGCAAAACACGACCAAGAATGTAGATGGAGAGAGAGTTCAGTGGTTGAAAATAAAAAGAATGAAATATATAAAGAATGATACCAAAATCTATTATAATTACGATATGAGTAACAGTTTCTTAATAATTGATCCTTCCACGCACCAACCAGAGCAACAGACACAAACAGGAAATCACAACTACTCAACCAGAAACCAATCGAAGAGGTTAAACTCTTCGGTTGATGTATCCGCAGCGTCTTCTTCACAGGAATGTGGTTTACCAGATCTTGTACAGTTGTATCATGCCCCACTAACTATTAGTGACGCCAAGAAAAAAGATTTGGTAAACCTCTGTACCAAAAGAGTAATACCCGAAGAGTACCACGGCTGGTATTTAGCTCTAAACGCTGACTCTTCTAAAAAAGATCGAGTTCCTGATCTCAATGTTTCTGATGATGAATCTCCAGACGAGTGATACAGCCCATTATTAATGGGTTTTGTACTCGATCTTCTTTAGAAGAGTCGGCGTTTAGACCCATTATAACTTGATGGGGAACCTTAGTCGTATTTCAGTATGTTCGTGTGTGTACATCGTTTTTATAATAAAAAAAACTGTAAAAATATTTAGCACCTTTTTTATTCTATTAAATAACCAACGATAATAGTTTATAATTATGAAGATCTGATATCGATCTTCAAGCAAAACCAATTATCTCATTAATTTTACCTAAAAACAAAGATAACCGTGACTCCTTTTAGTGATCATGTTTGATCGTAAGTTATGTTACAATATTATTGTACCAATGAATTCAAAGGCCAGTATTTTAATAAGTATAACAACTAGAAAATGCCATTTTTCAGGTCAACAGGTAAAACCAATTAACTGAGGCTCTCTAATTATTAAGTCATATTTTTCACCTGGTTTAGCCAAAGATTTTTAATTAATATTTTAAACGCTGAATTAATATGAAACACACTAATAGGTTATAGTATTCCATTAGCCATCATAACTGTCTGTTTATGACATTTCGAGTCATAAAGTTAAGAAATGGAGTAAGTCATTTTAACAAAATCACGAGATAATTGTTTTTTGCAGCCGAACGGCGATATATTTCTTTAAGATATGATTTATAAGTACGCCCATAACTGCTGAGCCCGTAGAGTATATGGGATTCCGCCAGTGAGTTATACAACATTATCTTGACCTTGAATGGTATGCGATTTTTTAAGATTATAAGATTAGCTAAGAACTGCCTTAGTTTAGTACAAACACGTTCGATATGCGAACTCCAGTTAAATTTACTATCGATGACTAATCCAAGGTACGTTTGAGAGTCTACTACATCAATCAATGGACAGCTACACGTGTTATTGTTCACATCGTGCAAGCAGCTGTGAGTGTGGGCCACTATGTTTTTAATTGGTAAACTTTTTAGATAAGGTGATTTTATTACTAATAGTTTGGTTTTGTTAAAATTAATCACTAGGCCGACGTCGTGACACCATCTCATTAGCGAATTCAGATCAGACTGTAAGTTGTCACTAGCTTCGTGTGGGTTTTTCTTACCTACTACTAGACACGTGTCATCTGCGAACTGATAACATGTGCAGTGGTTGATATATTTATTCATATCATTAACGTATGTCAAAAAGTGGAGTGGTCCGAGTACTGACCCTTGGACTGTCCCCTCAGTCACGTCAACGTGATCACTTAGTGAGTCCCCTATTTTAACGGTGAACTTACGATTGTGTAGGTAGTTATTGCACCACTTTAACAATGGGCCACGTATTCCACATAGGTCTAGTTTATCAATGAGCTTTTTGTGTCCCAATGTGTCAAATGCACGTGAGAAATCAATAAATAAGGCAAGTACTACATTCCTTTGGTTCAGGTGCTCATTCACCTCATCAGTGAATTTAGATAAAAGATCTGCAGCCCCTTTCCCCGTTTGGAACCCAAATTGATTAGGATAAATTACATCATGTGACCTATAAAATGAGTGTATTTGTTCACACACATATTTTTCCACTATTTTATCAATAGACGAGAGCAGCGTGATTGGACGGTAATTAGAATAGTCATCGCGTTTACCCTTTTTGTGCACTGGTCTAACACATCCAACTTTTAGTACATCGGGGTACAGACCGGACTTCATACTGCAGTTGATTAGGTTTGCAATAGCTGTGGATATATCTAAGCCTATCATTTTAACGTCAGATGCTTTAATATTGTCCGGCCCTGGAGCCTTATTCGAGTTTAACTTGCTTACGATCTTGTGAATTTTTTCTCCAGAAGCTTTTTGGAAAAGCAAACTGCAGTTTATTGGTTCACAATTTATGTTTGAATCTAGAACTTTTAGGTTACAGTTAGGTATAATATCTTTTACTGCTCTGTCAAACCCGATAGCAAAGTTATTGGCAATCTCCTTTGTGGTGAGACCTTGTGCACCAAATGCTTTGAGAATCGCTTCATCGATCGATAATGATACTCGCCCTAGCATTTGATTAATAATTTGATACACTTTTCTAGTATTTTTGAAGTTATCGTTGATCTGGTTTAAGTAGTAAGAGTTTCTTTTATTTTCTAAGATTTTATGTATTTTATTGCGGGTTTTATTGTATTCTAGTCTTAATTGCGGATCGTTCGAACTATTTTTCCACGATTTAAATAACTTGTCACGTTTATCGCAAAGACGGATGGCATTTTTATCGATCCACGGTATTTTCAGATGATTTTTTCTGAAATACTTGTTGCTCATGTTGGAGCTTGAAATTTTGGTAGCATTTTGAAACGCGTTACGTATGAACATAAAAATGTCATCCGGAGTATTCATATTTTTAGTCGACAACCAGTTCACTAATTTTAATTCATGCTTAAGGATGTCATAGTTGATGCGGTGTTTTGTTACAGCCTGTATATGCTTGGGTCTCGCTGCGCCAAGGCAGGTAAAGATAATGGCTCGATGGTCGGCTAGTACGACGTCTAGCACCGCCGAGTACGGAACTAATGACGGGAAGCGTGCAAAAATGTGATCGATACAAGATTTCGTGATGATATTAAGTTTTTTTTCTATTCTCGTATAATCAGAAGTTCCACACATTAGTCCGTGCTCGCTGAGTGTTTCTAGATATAAATCTTTGGTTGATGATATGGTTTTTAGGTCAATGTTCATGTCACCAACTAATAGAAGATTTTGTTTCGAGTTAAACTTAGAAATATAACAGCCGAGTTCGTTAACAAAACATTTTTTTATAGTGTTATTTTTTGTTGGTGGTCTATATATAGAACATAGGACTACGTCTTGGTTAGAATTTATTTTAAAGGTGCCAGTTATGCTTTCAAATGTTACAGTTTTGTGTGAAATTACGGTGAATTTAATGTGATTCTTTACGTAAACTATTATACCACCGCCTCGCTTGTTAGTACGTAGTTGAGAATACATATTATAGCCCGGTATCTTAAATAGGTTAACGATAGCGTCAGAGATAGCTACTTCGGTTATTACAATAATGTCTAGTGGAAATGAACAGTTTTGGATGGTCAGTAATAATTTTGTAAAGTTTTTTATGAGTGATCGAATATTTATGTGGATGCAGGAGATATTTAAATGGTTTTTAGAAGGTAGTTGCTGGAAGTAATCATTCACAGAAGTACAATTGAAAATTTCATGAATTTGTGTATCCATAATTATATGACACAGATGGAGTTAAATTAAATAGATTTAAGTGAAAATAGCTAGTTCACGCAGGAGTAGAAACTTTTACGTGACTTTGCAACTGTTTTATGTCTTCCATACAACGAATATAATAAATTTTGGTATTAGCACTTTTCCTAACACAGACTTTGCCATCTTTATACCATATAAACTGATAAGATTTACCTAGCTGGGTTTTTGCATTATAAAGTAGGGTTTTTAGATATTTAGTTAGGGCTTCACTGATGTAAACACGTTTGTCGGCTATCTCCTTGGTGACGTCAGGCAACAATGCTCCCACGGTGAGACACTTCTCCCTACTAGCAGCTATCCACTGCTTCTGATCCGCCTTCGTTTTCATCTCCATAAGTATCGGCCCTGGCCTATCCTTGGATCCAGGTAGGCGCTGTGATGATTGTACGGCACCAACGTCCATATTCAATTTGATGGCCACTGTTGCTATTATTTGATCTTTAGAAGCTGTCTCAGGAAGTCCACCTATTTCAAGACAAGATGAAAGGGTTTTTTGCTCAAAATTTTTCATCACTTGCTCTAATACAGACACTCTTAGTTCAAGGTTCTTGTTCCTATTTTGCAGGTCTTGGTTTTTGTGTTCAAGGTCACTGATTTTGGTTGCTTGGTTTTTAAAAGTCTGTTCCATACTGCTAAGTCGATCACCAAAGAATTCCAGTGAAGACTCAAAATTACTTATTTCGTCACGAAAAGTTTTCTTCATCTCTCGATTTATATCTTGGACGAGTTTCCGTGCATCTACAGATTGAACGTTAGCAGATGCGTCCGTCATGGATTCATCGTCTTCGCCGTCATCGTCAGGAATAAGGAACGACGACCTGCGAGAGAGATTTTTCATGCAATCTTCACAACTCCATTCAATGCCCGAAGAGTTTCGAAGAGTGTTTAACTGCTTATTTGATAATTTAGAACACACGGGGTCTGCATGTACGACCTTATCACATCTGCTACACTCTAGACCTGGGGATTTTTTTGTTATATTCTTCTTGCATTTTATACATTTTTTAATAACCATTGCGGGTAAAAAAATATCAACCTTCCGTCGTCGTTCACGCACAATATTTCGCTACGACACGCGAGCTCAGACGCTCAGATATGGAACGCTATGAGAAAAAACAATATGAACGAAAAATATATAAGTTTGATAAAGAACATATATGCTAAGAGCGTTAGCAAAATAAAACTAGAAATACACGGAGAAGAGTTTGAAATTGGAAAAGGAGTGCGACAAGGTGACCCTCTATCACCCTGTACACGTCCCAAAATAACCCGCAAGAGGTCTTTGGTTAACCGAGGTTAGCAATGAAACACTTTTGTATTGCGAGTGAAGACCTTTTTATTATGTCATTAAACTTAATTAAGTTACATGTCGGATAATTCTACCATCGCGATTCAGCCTACTGAGCTCGCAGCACAACGCCATCTATGTTGCAAACATGACACTATTACAAATATTGGAATGCTTGCTTGTTCAGATTCAAACCTTTGGGTTTGTTGAAATATGTCTTCAAGGACAGCTATAAATAGTGTGGGTTGTTTGCAACCCACACTATTTAGCTGTCCTTGAAGACATATTTCAAAACTTAGAATGGAAAAACAAAGGCATATGGATACTAAATAAAAGACTAACACATCTCAGATTTGCTGATGACATAGCTCTCTTCAGTGAATCTGCGACAGAATTAGAAAGCATTATCCTAATGAGTCTAAACACCCAAAGCCAAAAAGTAGGACTTGAAATGAATGCATTAAAAACAAAAATTATGATAAACAGCTCCAAAAAACCAATTAAAATAGAAGGAAAATGCATTGAATATGCAGGTAATTATGTCTATTTGGGCAAACTGATATCTTTAGAATTAAACAGTAATTAAAAAGAAATAGACAGAAGAATAAACATAGCGTGGGAGAAATACTGGGATCAAAAAGAAATTCTTAAAGGAAATTACAGCTTAAGGATGAAAAAAGATATAATGATTATAATAGACTCATGCATACTCCCAAGTCTAACACATGCAAGCCAAACATGGATGTAAACAGAAAGAGTAAAAAACAAAATTTTGTCCTGCCAACATGCCATAGAGAGAAGCATTCTAAAACTAAGAAGAATACAAAAAACAAGAAATTTAGATATACGCATAAAAACTAAAATAACTGATGCACTTCATCATAGCCTAAAACTAAAATGGAAATGGGCAGGACACATAGCTAGATATCAAGACAAAAGATGGACGTATCAAACAATAAAATGGAAAGGACCACCTGGCAAGAGGAATGTAGGTCGACAAAGGAAAAGATGGTTGGTTGACATCAGCAACATAGCAGGAGATGAATGGATGCAATCGCCAGAAACCGCGAGGAATGGTTCAAGTTGGAGGAGGCTTTTACCCAAGAGGGACTACACAAATCAACAAATTTTATTTGAACTTGAACAGCTCTTTGAAATGCTAGTTTTTAAAACTCTGTAAATGTGTATATAAATAAAGCTTCATTATTATTATTAAAACAATTTAACAGGTTTCACCCGGTCCTTGACATAGGCATAAGTGGGGCTGTAGCCAACACTAAAATGGGTAAAATGGCATGGCTATTGATATGAACTAATTAGTGACAAGGGAGATAGTGGGCTATTGAAGAGACTACGGCACCTGCCAATTTCAATCTCATTTTGAAATATTTAGGCAGGTGGTGACTTGCCACCCACTAAACGGACCCCCCATAAAGGCCACCATCAATGGTGACAAAAGGGGCAACGTTGGTGTGGATGGCTAAAGGGTGAGGGCGTGAGGTGTGCTGCGGTTTCGCTAAAGCGCTACTACCGGCGTTATGCCCTTTAACACTTACACCCTTAGAGCTTTTTGTTACTTGCTCTTGCGTCTCCACCCCCAGACGGCCAATTAAGGCAAGCCGGGGGTCAGGTGCCTCATTTAGCCCCAGGGAGAATCAGGGTCCACGGTGTCGCCACTCACCGACGGCTCGTCACAAAGCCGCCCCTGCGGTATTATTATTATTATGTTATTATAATGCATATTAATTTATAGGGAGGCACTTACTTAAAAAACAGACCGAAAATGTTTAATTAGAAATTGTAATCATGCATGTATTAAATAGTCATCAACTTTGTGCTTTCAATATGTAAGGTAAACAATATAATATAATACTTTTACAAAATTATAATCTTTGTTATATTAGAATGTTTTCTTCAATAAGTGGATTAAATTATCTTTAACTTGATTTTTTATTCATAAACCCTGGTTTACATAACAATATTTTAGTAAATTAGATAGGAACGCTTCTTGCTACCTCGATATCAAACAGCACATCCCTATTTATCGATATCGATATCGATATCGATACCGGCGCGCTCGTCTTCCACGTCGCAAATGCGTTTCATGTCACTAATGTCACACATGGAAGACGAGCGTGCGACTATGATCTGTCAAAGCGTGGCACTTAAAAAAATTAACTTCCCACTAGCGTTCCGTTCTTTGCTTTAGTGATTCCATCTATCTTTAGATATAGCCTGATTAGTCTATGTCCCCCTACGCAGTAGGGGGTTGTTCCGTACCTCAGAGCGCGGTTGTTTAGTTGTTTTCTAACTCACTCTGAAATACGGAACGGCCACGGTTGTTTTCTAACCTCAAACAGGCTTTGACAAATTCGACATTGACAGATTAAGGATCTTACCTAATTTTCATTGAGACGAGAGAAGAAGAAGAAGTTTGTTGTAGTCTGATTGGTCAAAGTTATGTCAGATTCGGGTTGCAACCTTTTGCCGATCGATTTTGATGTTTAAAAAGTAGCGACGCTCCGAGGTTCGGAACGGCGGCATTAGTGCGAAAAGTTGCACTCCGAGTGCGCTCTCACCGAGGTTCTGAACGCGGCCTAGGTATGTATGTTTCCTCCTTTACTTTACAGTCTGTGGTCGATTCAGATTTATCTATTCGATTCCGTTTCGTTTTCATTTCATTCGTTGAATTTCGTTTCGTTGCGACCGTTGCGTTGCGGTCAGTCAGTCGCATAAATTAATCAGATTATATCTAAGTCAGTCGATCTTCTGTGCTTTTTCGGGATGGTAACGTTAGTGTAAAAAAAAATAGTATATTATAATCATGTGTATGTGTATTATTATTTTGTAACTGTGGACAAAGTAATAATTTTGTGAAAACTTTTTCTAACTACGTGATTGAATACAAGTGATCAAGATGAGGTTAGCAGGGGCTATTTTCTCAAATGTTACGAAGATGCTTGATTTTTACTCGCAGTTCAATCCATCGCCGCTCTCCATAAAGCAATTTATAGATTTTGGTAAGTAATTTTCACTATATAACCATGCCCATTGTTGACATTGTATTGGTTGACCATTTGTTTCATATCGATTTTATCAAGAATTCTGGGTTGTGTCAAGGCCGTCCACCGACCAATGATTTTTAAATTTCCGTTTTTTTACTGTCGAAATGAGTTGAATCAAGTAACTATAAAGTGTCCCAAATATCACCATTCCATAGTAATAATGAATAAAAATGAGGGATTTAAGTAATATCCAAAGCATTATATCCTTATGTACGTTGAGTACAATTCCCTAGATGTAAATATTACATAAAAAAGTAGGTAGGTAAATATGTAACAAAAACATGTTGAAGTCATTATGACCTTGAATTTCATTGTTTTGTTTACTAAATAATATTCATTGAGTCAAGCCCCTCAAATGAACCAATAGTAATAAACTATTGAGGCTAAATACCTACACGTATTTGCGATTAGTGCAATCCAAGCAGCTTTGTATATGTATTTAACATTTTCAATGCCTAGGTATTAATCTAGTTTTGTTTTGTAGTGCGTTCGAATAGACCACTTGTGAGCGTTTTTAGCAAAAATAATGCTAAAAATGCTTACAAGGGCTGTCAAATTGGGAATCTGTAGGTGAAAATGTTGTTTATGTCTCTTTTTGTTCAGTGTTCGGTAAGCTAAAAAAGAGTTATTTGTGCCCCACCAAAAAGTGCAATTTATGTCCCACGTCCGGAGCATGGTTGTTTGTGATTGTTTTTTGACAACTATGTATTTGACAGCATAATCATGGAATTTTAGATGCTCAGTTGAGTGTTCAAATAGGGTATGGGCAAAAGTGGCAAAAATAAAGTTTTTGAGCTTTACAAACACTTCAAAAGAGCCATCAATGACAATGCCAGCAATGCCCTAAAAGCTAAACAAATGCACCTTATAGAGTAACCACACATTGCAGAATTCAAGGACATACATTGTCCTTAGTGCCTCACCTTATTACCTTTTTTGTGTAACATACAAGTTGTATGTGATATCCAAACAGGTAGTGCATCTTTATTTATTTAATTCTTTATTGCACTAAAATAAAGTACAAATGGAGGAATTAATGCTAAAGCATTTTCTACCGGTCATCCTACACATTGTCAAAACAAGATGAGTTGGGCATGCATCAAAAAGGAAAAGAAAAACAAAGGACTGTATAAAAAATACATACATTTAAATTATAATCATACAATATAAATAATTCACACTATAATATAGGTACTATAAATAAAGCATACACTATATATAAAAACTATATAGGTATTAAACTTATGCAGCATTTTTAATAAAGCCCTATATTCTGTAAAATTAGTATGTTAAATGTATATACATACATACAGAGAATACACAATAAATAAAAATAAATATAATATGAAATGATGTGACAATTGATTAAAGATTTTCTTGTTTGTTGATTATATTAATGATTACAATTTCCTTAGAAGGAGCTTGTTTTATATGTAGCGCTAACTTATTTCATAATCCACTGTTGCAATATGGATTAAGTCGGTTGGTTTAGGATTAAATCTTTCAGAGTATGTTGCATATTGTATAGTTGGACCTACTTATCTGTTGATGTAAATAATTGTTTGTTACATTACTCAATGTTATTTAAGATATTATAGGTAGATTATGTTCAAAATGAATTTGTTTTTATTCTGATATTTTTCGTAATGCTCGTAAATATTTAAAACATATAGGTACTTGGGCTTACCTTATAAAAGTGCTGCTTAACTTTAAATGACATTGTAGTAGTGCCCATAGCAAAATTGTTCTGCGCCATACTAAATGACATTATTTAACTATGTTTGGTATGATTTTTTTTTGTATTGGAATCCTGTTGAGTTACACATTGATATATTAAACTATTGTTACTGGCTAATAATCTATAATATAAAAATGAACCCCTATTTCTCCTGGTCACGCTATAACTTGAGAATGGATGGAACAATCTCGCTAATTCTTTTTTGTTGTGTTAATTATTGTCAGGAGAAGGTTCTTATGAAAGAACAAGAAAAGATGGGAGGTTATGGCGAGCCCGAAGGTCGAACCTACTACGCGAAAGAAGTCGCGGGCAGTCGCTAGTACCTAATAAGCAACAAAACAATAGTGCGGTCCGAATCACATCACAAACACAACATTAGCTCGTCCAAAAGTCCACCGAAATTGTGTCAGCGGGCAAATGGTAGGCGAATGTGAAGTCGCAAAAGACGTAATTTCCGGACTTACAGTGATAATGGATAGAACTGTTGTCAAAAGCTATTCAATAGAGGTCGCTCCGTCCCCGTAAGACGGTTAGTCAGATACAGAGTTAAAATTCGATGCTCGGACCCGAACCTCGGTGGCCTAGTTGGTCAATGGCGTCTGACACGGAGAGTCAGAAGACGCGGGTTCGAATCCCGTCGGAGGATGTGAATTTTTCTCTCTATAAATTTCAATGTTCGAGATTGCTAAAGCAGGCGTTAGTGATTTAAAAAGTAATACTATAAAAAATATATTGATCTTGCATGAGGGCCTAGACAAAATTCAAACGGGCGTGTTTCCGCACATGCTAAAGACAAGAATGTGTCTACGAACTTAGCGCGACGTCACGTGACTTTTCCACAGGTAATGTCAACGCCATAACGCCTCCTTTAAGACCTTATAGTAAGGGCTCTGATCTCTTTATAAAGTATTACAAATTAACACACCTAGAGTTTTCAAAATAACTAGCGTTTCTGATGGCAACAAACCTCTGCCAAGAAATTGTGTAGTTTTCCTCTCTCTAACACTCAATTTCGTTAATACTCGCTGATGCAAACTAGGTTTTTATTGCTTGGCCGTCTGAATAACGTCTGCCAAATAGATTATATAGAAAAGACCACACAAGTGGATTTAAAAAATAATCATAAAAACTAACGTGGTTTTCACCATTTTTAATTAGAAATACGGGATTACTCATGGAATATTTATCAGTAGGTCTACCATGAGTTTACAACATTGACACCAATCGATGCTCGATATCGACTGCCGCGACAAAATGTATGAAAAAAAGAACAGTGCCACCTCGCGGACGATTGTAGAACTAAAATTGACAGCGAGTACGCCAATCACAAGCTTAGTAGGTAGCCGAGATCGAGTATCGACTATAGATGACATTTATGTTGCCAACTCATGGTAGAGGTACGGATAGGTCCGACCATAGTTTCGACCACATTCGGTGGTATTTTTCGAAGAGTGTTCGGGAAGCCCGCGTTAATGACGTGTGCTAAGCGAGACGTCATCGACGCGGGCGTCCCGATTTATCCCGTATTACTAATTAAAAATAATTATAAGTAGATTTATTAAGAAAGAAAAACTAAGAAAAGATGGGAGGTTATGGCGAGGGCGATGGCCGAGCCTACTACGCAAACGAAGTCGCGGGCAGTCGCTAGGAATATAAAAAAGGTATTCCGTATGAGTTGAGGATAATATAGTCTGAAGCGTAGACATAGCCCGTCGGTCGGTTTCGTATTTTTAAATAATCACTTGTTAACAAATCTATGTTATGTACTTGGAACCTTCTGACAATAATTAACACAACAAAATAAGAATTAGCGAGATTGTTCCATGCGTTCTCAAGTAATAGCGAAATAAGGGTTCATTTTATATCTGATACATTAATCTGTCCGAATCAGCAAGCCTCATTCGAGGCAAGTTTCATTCATAAAGCTATTGTTATTTTTTGTCCTGATGCAGACAGATTAAACACCTATTACTAAACCCTTCTAACAAACATAAACTTTGTCTGATGAATAAAGGACTTGAATTGAAATTGCTAGTGTAGGTACCGTGTTTAAATACATGTCATGCGATCACAATATATATTACATGTGATATACCTAAACATCCCTAGTGTGTCACACATGTTTATCACACTGACCTCATTATATCTACCCCACACATGCTGGCAAATGAAAAAACTGAACTAAAATTCTCGAAGCTTGACACATGTTCATTATTTGTTTACTGGCTATATACTCACGCTACCGATCGAGTGCCATCGGGGCTATTACCTATCTCAGTTGCTAACAAATGATTGAAATCTTGAAAAATGGCCGCTCTATGTCAGTTTGGACAACTCTAGTAAGGAAACATGTTAGTAAGTTGATAACTGGAGCTGACAAAACTGACATAGAGCCGCGGTCATATGTCACTTTTGTCAGATTCAGTCGGCAATTTATTAAGATTTCTGCTCACTGTGTCATCAAAACTGAGATAGATTATTATGAACGGAGATAGACCGCCATTTTTTGTTTTCAATTAAATTTTATTAGCAATTGAGATACATAATAGCCCGGCCGGGTTGCAAGCATAATAGATTCTAGCTTGGGCGCTTGCGCGGCGGCGCGTCTGCGAGTTTACGACGGATGCTGACATTCGATCCCAAATGTATTAATAATATTTGTATTCAAATATAGAAGGAATTTAAATCGGTTGTCGAGTTACAATTATTGTCCAATTCTACTTTCACCTCAAGAAACTAAAAATTATAATGTTAGATTCATAAGATTGCATAGCTAGTACTTTCCATACTGAAAGAAATAACTCTCTTCTAACTCTTAACATTCTCCGATTTCAGTGATTTTCTACCGACTTCCATAAAAAGGAGGAGGTACTCAAATCAACTGTTTTTTTTATGTTTGTTACCTCATAACTTTCAATAGGGTGAACTGATTCCCAAAATTATTTTTTTTATTTGAAAGCACCAGCTTTCAAACTTTAAACTTAAAAGGAAATTTATAGTACTTTGACATACTGAAAAAATCAAAACGTACGGGCATAGTAAAAAATGTTATGATTACATGAAAAACAAGTGCAATTTGAAAATTTTATACAGACTTCCATTTTATTACTATGGTAAAAATCAGTTGTTGGAGTGTAACTCAAAAACTACTGGACCGAATTTGATGAAATTTAAATGGGACCAAAAGGGAAGACCATTCAAACAAAAAAATAATATTTGAGAATCGGTTCACCCTATCGAAAGTTAAGAGGTGACAAACATTAAAAAAAAACAGTCGAATTGAATACCTCCTCCTTTTTTTGAAAGTCGGTAGAAAATGGAAACATAATGAACGCCAGTGCACCACCATAGAGATCTAGAGAGATGCCGAGAGGTGTCGCAAGCAGCAGCCGTATTCCGCGATTCAACGTATGCTGTTAGCTTCAATAAGTTCATTATCGACTGCTTGTATTCAAACATAACATTTGCATATTCGTAAGTACAGAGCAAGCATTGTAAACTGTTTACATGCAATATCGCGACCGGCGTTCAGTCAGAAAAGTTGCGAACCGCCGCGAGCAATGTGTTCTGTCTTTGGGCATATCGCTGCGACACCGGCCCCGCCCCCTTTTCGTATCTCCCTTGTTTCCGAGATCCACACCACAGTGGCTCCCCTAGCGGCCTAGTGTATCACACACACATGTTTACATACAAAGTCCTTAGTGTGAACACATGTTTATCACAGTGACCTCATCTACAATATCCCTACACATGTTGCTAGATAACTTGTGACTGTTTCAATCATACTAAGTAGTTAATGGTGGGGACTAATTACTCTTCACATTTATCCTCCTTCTCAATCGTGTGGGATTCTTACTGATTGTGAATCTGTTGCAGTTTTGACAGTGACAGACAGTTGGCTATTCGCTTGTTCAGAACACCAAACTAAAGTAGCGAACTAAAATTTAACGATTTCAAAAAAGGAGGAGTTATATGTTCTTATGTTTTTTTTGTGTATGTTAGCCGATTTCTCCTAAAACTAGAAAAAAAGAATCGGTCCCATTTGTGGGCAGGTGTGTATACTCCCGTTAAATTTCATCAAACTCGGTCAAGTGGTTTTTGAGTTACACTCCTATACCTGAAATATCTCTTATCTTGATGATATCCTTATTGACGATGAATGACAATCAACCCCGTAATTAGCAGTATAACTAATAATGAAAAAATAAATATTACCGAAAAATGGAACCCAATTCAACACTAAACAGTGTGAAATAACTTGTTGAAGTCGGTACCGTGATAGTTTAAAAGTACCTATTATAACAATATTGTACGCATGGTACCGACTTCGACAAGTTTTAGCGTTGAAGTCGGTTCCATTTTATGGTATTTTGTTTTATCCCATACTGGTAGTTTCCGAGGGGTCACGATATTTTCTTTCCACGCGCTGGTATATACTGAATATATATCTTCATCATCATCTCAACCGTAGGACGCCCACTGCCGAATATTTGCCTCCCCCCACAAATTTCCAAAAGGACCGGTTGGAAACTTTCTGCAACCTTTATCACGTCTGCCCACCTCGTCGGTGGACGACTTACGCTGCGCTTGCCGATCCGTAGTCTCCGGCCCCATCGGCCATCGGTTCTACGTGCTGTACCATATATCAATAATATAGTAATATATAATACCTGCCTACGTCATCATGACTCACTATGAATAGTTAATATGATGACTGGTTTTACCGTCCAGTGACGCTGTAAATGCCGGTAGAGGCAAACAGCATTTAGCCCGTCCGTCCGAAAAAAAAAGATTGGTTATACGGGCTGAATGGTAGCAAGTCACGTTGCCACGTCCATAGTTCCGTTCAAAAACTATCAACAATACTTTGGCGGGAACGGTTGGACGCTTGCCATCTGATTCCTGTCTAGAAAGGTCAATGTTTAATGTTGCTATCACAAAACTTTCCCCATAAAGGTATTCGGATTATATGTACCTAGGTTATGTAATAGTAACCTATTAATGTATACACATTACATTACACACTCATTAGTGTAGTACTATGATTAATTCTGTCATTAGGTCGGTATTATTGTGGCATAACTTGTTCCCGAGTAGGTGAGTACCAGATGAAAAAATCAAAACTCCGGCGAAAAGACGAGTAGGCCCCCAGGGGACCTACTCCCACCTTTTACAAAACTATCATAAATCAGGAGCGTTTTGTAATAAGCTTAGAATCAAAGTCAAAGTCAAAGTCAAAATCATTTATTCAATTTAGGCATCAAAGACGCACTTATGAATAATCATACTTATACTCCCACCGACACAAAACGGTCGAACATATTACTTCAGTACTATTTACGGCGAGTTCCTTTTTAGGCACATCGATCCTTACGGTGCGTTCCAGGATCAATACCTATAACGCCCAACCCGAAACTAACGCAGTTGCAAAGTACGCGAATTGAGTGCACTGTTTGATACCTAATACGTCATCAAAACCTCTATCGTAATCCAATATTATTTTAAGCTTGCTATATTGACGTGGTGGTACCTTTAATGGTAAGGTTTAAATATGACTACTTTAAGAGGTGGGAGCAGGGCCTCTGATTTGCATTGAAAATCCTGAGATATTGTGGCTTGCCTTAAGATTTTTCTCTCAAACGTACTTAACAATTTAAATCATATTATTGTTTTTTAAACTTCGTATCTCTGGAGGTATCGCTCACGCGTCGTACATGGTACTCATAGTGAGGGTGGGCCACCTCCTTCAATTTCATACCACAGGTATCACCTAGTTTAGGTATCAATGTATTCCTTCCTGTAGAAAAAGTTTGTCAATGTTAAAAGTTTTAAGCATAGTTTGTGTTTGTTGTTATATTCAATATAATCATTTCATTTCCTTCCCACGCACCGCCCCTCGCCGCGTTGTTTGATAAACATTTTATTAAAGACTAGCAAACCCTGCGAACTCCGTTTCGCCACCAGATGGCTTCGTTTTATGTAACATTTCGTATGGCGCCATTTACTTAAAATATTGGTTTGTAGTACATGCTATGTATCAGAGATGGCGCTGTATGTGAAAAAAGATGTTCCCGCTTTTCTTTTTAAATTTTTCCTGAATTTTCTGTACTATAAACCACACTGAGCCCGAGACCTTTCCAACGAATGCAAAACCGTGGAAATCGGTTCGTGCGTTCTGGAGTTATAGCGTCAGGAAGGAAAACCCGACTTATTTTTATATAGTAGAATATGTAATATACTGTATTTTAATGAATTTTCATAAAACCCTGAGATTTCTTGAGGTTTGCTAAATCTGACCGCAATCCTGAGAAGAGTTCAAAATCTGAGATACGGTTTCTCTAGTCCAGAGTGAATTATGTAAATTAGGTTCTACGTAAATTAAATTATCATTGCTCATTTAGAATGATTATTTAATCATGGTGTTCGTTATAATTAGTAAGTTGCTTTTGTGCTGTTAGTATCACGCTTATGAATTGATGAATAGTTGATTCAAGCGTTATATTTAGCGTAATATTGGAACTGTCATATTCATATTGATTTATAACGATACTTACAGTGGAATAATGCTTATAACAAAACGATAGATGCAGTGCCCACCGCGCTCCAGGAAATCTACTGAACTAGCTGTTCTCCGCGGTTTCACCCGCGCGGTGATGGATGATGATGTATCTTGTATAGCCTATGTTACTCAGGGTGAATGTAGGTTTCCAATGGTGAAAGAATTTTTGAAATCTGTCCAGTACTTTTTGAGCCAATTCGTTACAAACATACATACAAATCTTTCCTCTTTATAATATTAGTATAGATAAGTAACACACATTCATGAGTGTGAGATGAACGGCCCGTTCGTTAATTTTATTTTGATCTGCTTTGAGCTGGTGCCCGCGACTACGCCTGCGCAGGATTAGTACTTCGAGTAGCTTATTATCTTCTCCAAGGGCATATCTATCTTCAAAATGTCATTAAATATGTACATGCATTCAAAATGTCACTGTCAAATGACGAGACAGAAATGATGTTCGGAAACTATTTTCAAGTTATTTCAAGGACATTAAACACAATAATATCATGACACTGTGGGTCTGTGGCTGTCAGTTTCACTGTCGGTCTAGCGTTCGACGAGTCAACATCTCCTGAGGATGCCTCGTGTAGAGGCGAAACACGTGTCGAATCGGTGTTGGTTTATTTGGGGTTCTTGTGTTTTTTATTTTGTATTCTTCCTATTAGCATTTTATGCGGGGTGCACGCCCCCAAATAGGCCAATATCATTGTTTTCTTTTCAGCGGAAGTGTCACTAAATATTTTTAACATCGTTTTTTGATAATGGATTTCCGCAAAGTAACGCCTGAATCAATAAATTATACAACGTGAAAACCTAAGTTGGAAAATGCTGTTAAGCTGGCCGGTAAATATTAAGTACACGTCGTCTGCCGCGGCTTCATGTAGCCGGCTACCAACTCCCACCTTTAGCTTCGTTTTTCATTATGCCCTTCTGACAACACCGGCTCTTCTCCGTTCTATACAGCCACGTCATGTCCAAAGTCAACATATAAATATTTACGGGCCGATACGGGAGGGTATACTATTCAAAATAGATGAGTTACGGAGGGAAATGTGCCATTGAACAGTTTGTTTACTATCTGCTAGAACACGTAAGATGTTGCTAAATATAGACGCACTATAGTTTCTATGACGAAACATAAGTTACGGATTAAACGAGCACGAGACTAGCGATCGTCTTCGATTACGTTCGTGTATGTGTTCATGTCATCATCATCTCAGCCGTAGGACGTCCACTGCTGAACATACGCCTCCCACATAATTTTCCAAAAGGACCGGTTGGAAGCGGCCTGCATCGCCGCTCCTGCGACCTTTATAAGGTCGTCTGTCCACTGTGTCGGTGGACGACCTACGCTGCGCTTGCCGGTCCGTGGTCTCCATGGCCCCATCAGCCATCTGTTCTGCGTGCTATGTGCCCTGCCCACTGCCACTTCAACTGGCTTATCTTCTGGGCTATGTCGGTGACTTTAGTTTGTCTACGGATCTCCTCATTTCTGATTCGATCACGTAGAGAAGCCCCGAGCATAGCCCTCTCCATAGCTAGTTGTGCGCTCTGAGCTTACTTGTGAGGCCCATAGTAATCTCTTACTATGGGCTTCATAAGTAAGCTCGCCACGGTTCAGTGCTGTATGTCATCACTGGTAACACACGTTGGTCGACGACTCTTGCCTTGAGGCACTGAGGTATTTTTGACGAGAACACTTCGTGATATTTCTGGAACGCTGCCGTGTGAACGTGATCATATAATTATGTTAATTTTACAGATTTATACAGAAGTGTGGGTTTATACACCCTACAGTAGTGAGACCTGTGGGCCTAGCACGAACATCTGTTCAAGTGTAACGTAATCGAATCGTTAACGTATTTAGTACAAACTATGAGTTCGATCTGTGCTACTATTGTAAGCTGACCTAACCTTACTGTTCAAAATACAAATACTCGTAATAGGTAATATCTTATAAATAAATATAAAAATTCACTTCTATTTCTTCTGGTCACGCTATAACTTGAGAACGGATGGGACAGTCTCGCAATTTTTTTATTTTTTGTGGTAATTATCGTCGGAAGATTTTTATGAAAGAAAACCGAAGAAAAGACGAGAGGTTATGGCGAGGCCGAAAGCTGAGGCTACTACGCGAATGAAGTCGCGGGCAGTAGCAGTATATATATGTACAGACTGACTGGTTGAACACTTTACATAAACAAGGACATGATAATTCATGGTCACATGAAACGTTTAAAAAAATAAAATTAAAAAAATACCGTTAAACTACAGAGGAAACCTTCATTCTATGAATGTGCTATAACTCGAAAATTATGGACACCGTCCGAACGGGGTTAATGACCCAAAGCGCCGCGCCGCGTTCAAAGGAATCAAGCTGCGTCCGAACGGGGTTAATGACCCAAAGGGCCGCGCCGCCGCCGAATCAAAGGATGCCGCGATCATCGGCCGCCCGCCCGGCCGCGCCGCGCCGGTGTTACTACACGCGCGCCGCGAGTTTGTTCAACCAGTCACCCTGTATAAACTTTTCACAAAATCTGTATTTTTTCTCCTTTTTCTCTAGCTGCATTTCGTTATTTACTATTGGCTTTTTTAATGTTATGTCTAAATTCTAAGTTATTTTAATACACAGCTGTTGGGTTTCATTAAATTTAAATAAATAAAATAAAAAAGTAAAGTTGCCAACGACGCGACGTACTAACTAGACACTAATCTTTGACCCCGCCTTACTATAACTACGGCACAGCTGAGTCAATTTCACACGCAGTAAGGCCCACTTGCACGTTTGCTCGGGTTGAATAAATAAGTCTACGAGTTTGTAAACTTGCTTTAGTCATATCAATTTTTAACTCTCATTTTGTCTTTTTCAGTTGTCAGTTTTGCTAAACTGACATTTCTAATCTTTAGATGGTAACATTGAGTTGTCTATGCGCTTATATTGTAACCTGACCAATAATGGATGAATCGAAAAAAAATGAAACTTATATCTATCTCTTTGGCACTACAGTACAATGTATATAGACTTTCTTGTTTATCCTTTGTTGTATAAAATTTGACGACTTGTTATTCTATACGTATTGTCTCGTGTCATTTCGTCCAAAGAGTACATTATACAGCAGAATGTAACCTCAATTTCTTTTGACACAAAACTTCACTAACCCTAGTTAAAGACTTAACCCTCCCACATTGCTGGGTTGAATATTTCAATAAATAACCTTAGATTTACTCCTAACCTTTAATGGTGCAAGATAAATTAATTATAAAACCCCGTTTTAGCAGTTGACTCAGTTATTGAAGCTAACTCTGGATCGTGCAAGTGGGCCTTAGTATGTTCCATTATGTTGCAACACCATTTCATTTCTTTGTCCTTGCTTGCTACAAGTCGCCGAACGAAACAATCTAAATTTAGCCCACCACACTGCAGACTTTTGCCCGACATTGACCTAGGAGATACAGTCATTGTACTATACATTGAATAGAAATAGGTACATACACTATGGTGTATTGTGCTTGTGATGTCACCAATGATTTTTTTATAGATCTTATTGTTATAACAAAAGGTTCAATTCGTTAAAAGAAATCTCAAGCACGGCACCGGCGGCGTCTTATTATAAACACGTTTAGTGCTATTCAAAATCAGAACATAGTTCTATTTCTTTCTTTTGTTTGCGTGTTGATAGAGACAGGTGAAGTTTGAAATAAGTTACGTTATATACTACCCACATTTTTTCGTTATACGTCAAGATGCTGTTGTGTTTGTTGCATAGTTACATCAGAAATGGCAAAGTTTAATTTAGGCATCAAAGACGCACTTATAAACGTCAATTATTTATTTTAATATGCTTTAGATACTCTACCGCCGCGTTCCAAAATATATAGAGCAAATCCTACTAATATTATAAACGCGAAAGTTTGTGAGTATGGATGGATGTATGGATGTTGAGCGATGTATGGATCTTTGTTACTCTTTCACGCTCAAACGACGAGGCCAATTTTGATGAAATTTGGTATGAAGGTAGACGAGGCGCTGGATTAACACATAGTAGCTATTATCTTCTCCAAGGGCATATCTATCTTTATAAATCAAACGGAATTTGTTATTATAGTATTATATGAGTAAATTTAAATACTTAGTATATCAAACAGTAAACATTAATAATAAAATACAGGACTTACGTACTTGCAAATATAAAATTAATCACCGTGGAATGGAAGATCAAACGCAACTAAACAATATCCCCATTCCCGTCGCCTGTCGATAAGCCATATCGAGGTCATTTTCAAAGCCGATAAAACAATCGTTAAAATCGATTAAATATCCATCTTATCGACGATCTCAAACGTAATTTTACAGTTCCATGCTCGGGTTACCGTTATAATCGTAAAAACTTATCGAATTTGTCTACCGATCGCTTAATTTTGTTACTTACTTAGATTGATATAGCCAGTTTTATCGAAGTATGACGTATTCAAAATTAATATTTATCGATCGGTAAGTTCGGTACTTGCACTGCAGGTTTTTTAGTACATGTTCTCTTCCCTTCCATCACCCTCTTGGGGTATGTATGGCTCAGACCCATAGCAAACCCCGTGAGCAGCCTTCGCCAAGGTGAGGCCAGATGGGGTCACATTCACCAGCTAGCCTCCTTACGTAGCTAACGTTTGAAGTCTCGGCTTACCGATAAGTTCAGCGATAACATACAGTCAGTAGCTGATTGGTTGTTTTTCTCTTCGTCCCCAATGCAGTTTTACGGAATGCACGGTTCTATATTTAGAAGGTACACCTCTGGCGTTGGCCTAAGCGTTTCAGTCAACATAATATACGAGTATGTACTACTAGCTGCTCTCCGCGGTTTCAGCCGCGCGGTGTTGGATGATGATGATGATGAATCTTATATAGCCTATGTTACTCAGGGTGAATTCCAATGGTGAAAGAGTTTTTGAAATCGGTCCAGTACTTTTTGAGCCAATTCGTTACAAACATATTGGTATATTATTATAGAAGTATAGATATATATGAGTATACATGGAGTGGCAGTGCCTTTAGTGTTGTTTGTGACCAATGATTACGTCATAGATGGGACACATAAGATACAACGAAAAATATATTAAAAAAATGTATGAATGTGTATAATATATAATGTTGATTGCCATTCAAAAGTTACTCAAATCTTTAATCAAGCCAGAGGCTATAGCACAAAAAATTTGCAACTACCTCCCTCAAGTTTGTACATCTGTCGCTGCACACCTAACAGTGTGTTCCGGCAGCTGTCCTTGAGAGCAACGAGCTGTTTTAACTCTAGTGTGGTACCACCTCCGACCGCATCATCACTAAACATCAAGTAGTCCAACACTATCCTATCAAGTGTAAAACAAAAGTACTAGGAGCTCATACATGTAAGAATGTATCCTTGAGAGCCACGAGCTATTCTAGGTCTAGTGTGGTACCACCTTCGACCGCATCACCACTGACCGTCAAGTAATCAAACATATCCTATCAAGTGTAAAACAACAGTACTAGGAGCTCATCAATGTAAGAATGTATCCTTGAGAGCCACGAGCTATTCTAGGTCTAGCGTACCACCTTGGACCGCATCATCACTGAACATCAAGTGGTCCAACACTATCCTATCAAGTGTAAAACAAAAGTACTAGGAGCTCATGAATGTAAGAATGTATCCTTGAGATCCACGAGCTATTCTAGGTCTAGTGTGATACCACCTTCGACCGCATCATCACTGAACATCAAGTGGTCTAACACTATCCTATCAAGTGTAAAACAAAAGTACTAGGAGCTCATGAATGTAAGAATGTATCATTGAGATCCACGAGCTATTCTAGGTCTAGTGTGATACCACCTTCGACCGCATCACCACTGAACATCAAGTGATCAAACACTATCCTATCAAGTGTTAAACAAAAGGTAGACTTTTATCGCCTCTGAAACTCCTGCATACTAAATTTCATGAAAACCATTAAAGCCGTTTCCGAGATTCATATTATATACAGGTTGTCCCAAAACTCAACAATAACCTGGTACCGAGCGAGAGGCCAAGGTATACCAGTTATGAAAAAAAATAAGAAAATGTATCCATTTTTTATCCAACATGGAGTGTCAAAGTTAACTGACAATAATTTTGTAACCCATAACTTGTCAAAACTTAATTTATTTTACTTAGTTGACAATGTTTATTATTTTGATTTGTGGTTGCGATTAATAGCACTGTTTTTTGAAATTACGTTATTAAAAAAATCAATCAAAATTTGTTCATATTTTTCGAAAAATGCCTTTACGCTTGGCGCCACCTACTTGCATTTTCTTCAAAATGATTTGCCGACATTGCTAGAAGATGAACCCCTCAACATCTACAGAGAAATGTGGTATCAACAAGATGGTTGCCCAGCACATTATGCCCGGCCTGTAAGAGAATATTTAAACGAATTATATCCCGGTAAATGGATCGGACGCCATGGACCAATTTCATGGCCCCCTCGTTCCCCAGACCTGAATCCAGTAGATTTTTTTGTACTGGAGTTGCATAAAAGAAAAGGTCTACTCAAAACCAATTCAACATGTAACAGAATTGCGCCAAAAAATTGATGCAGCATCAGAAGAAATCAATGCGAGGAGATTTGCAAGACTGTTGAACAGGGGCCTTACTATGAGCTCTTAAAGCAGGACTTCTAGACAACTGCCCTGTTTATTCGTACCATGATAGCTTTAAAGCAGGCCTGCCCAGGCCTACTATTCAAAAACCGCAGAAAAACCGTTCACCTGTTTTTTTCGTATGGACTCTCGTTAACATGTCGTTCAAAATCCACTCAGTTTATTAGCTTACAAACGCCTAGGGGTCTGCAATGTTGGTTTTAGTAAATTGTTAAAATTCCAGACACAATATTATCCGTTCACCTTTGAGAAAACAATATTCAAACAGTTCACCGAAACGAGCGTCATGGTATGATTTAATTCAAAACTGTTTATGTCAGGTTTAAGAACTGCACGGAACTTGCATGGTTTTTACGAAGCTGACAGTAAGGCCCCAGGTCATTTCTGAGGCGATGCAGAGCTTGTATTCGTGCTGGAGGGAAACAATTTGAGCATCTGCTTTAGTTTTAGGAGGATAATAAAGTGTTACGATAATTTACCGTTTTATTTTGATTAAATTTTCCATGAGTTCCTTTCGCAAAAATACGAAATAGCAGTTTTATTGGCAAGACAAGTGGCAAGTGTTGTACTATTTTGAAATCTAGACTAAATGGGCCATCTTTTAAAAAACTTGCCATAGGTAGTGTAGTACATTTTTTTTCCAGCGTAGAGTGTCAAAGTTGACTGACATAAATTTTATAAACCATAAGTCGTCAAAATTTAATTTATTTTACTTAGTTAACATTGATTATTACTTTCATTTGTGGTTACGATAAATAGCACTGTTATTTGAGATAACATTATTAAAAAAATCACTGTAAAATTGTGAAAATTGCGATCACAGTACCTAAAAATGCGACCAAGGGTGTCAAATTTCTAACTTTTTCGAAAAATGTCTATCATCGCTTGACTAAGTGACATAGATTTATTTTCTTATTTTTTTCATAACTGGTATACCTTGGCCTCTCGCCCGGTACCAGGTTATCGTTGAGTTTTGGGACATCCTGTATATATACAAGAATTGCTCGTTGTTAAATAAATATGCTGATAAATTATTATATTAGATTAAGTACCTCAGAAACCAAACATGCGACAAGTTTCATACAGTGATGTGCCCACGTAGAGGTATAGCCGGAAGTAATGCATCCTTCTTGCAACATGGTAATAATTGGTACCAATATAGAAACCTCGTCTTCCTAGTCCGCGACCTTGGAACCACTTAACGCGCGATTAGGGTTGTCAATGGCGACATTATAAAAAGTTTGTTTGTTACCTCATAACATTCGACTGGATGAACTGATTCTCAAAATTCTTTTTTTGTTTGATAGCTGGTCCTTTCCGTGTGGTCCCATTATAATTTCATCATCTTCGCGCCAGTAGTTTTTGAGATATAATCCAATTGCTGAATAGAATGGAAGTCAGTATTAAATTTTTCAAATTGTTTAATTAGTACTTTTTTTATGTATTGTTTTTTATTACATGTCTTCTATTTTTTTATTAAAATTTTTCGTAATAATGGGGGTAGTTCGCTGCGGCTCTTTTAACGACCGATTATGATAAAATTTGGTACACACATTAGGTACCTCACTTTAAAGAGGAATTTCGAACATTAGCATAATTGTTCAAGTCGTTTCCGAGATAACAGGTTGTGAAGAACTGCGAATAGTTGGAGCTGATAAGACCGTGCTCTCGAGGTCTACTGTTCACAGAATTTAGTACTTCAAGTGTATATAATAGAACATGCAACCGCATGCGCGCGCAATTCACCTATTTTCCAGAAATTGGCAACCCTGCTCTATAGCAGCAGTATAGAACACCGTAATACGAATTCACTATGACAGCGGTCACGTTGATTGGATAGATTGAACTAATAGTACTCGGCGCACGGCACTGTTGCTATAATAGTCATTTGGTTGCATAGTAGCTGCATTAGGTACGTATAGTTGGAAGTACCAACTTACAGTGGGAAGTGAAACTTCTCCAGTTTCCAGGAAACGTTATCGTTCACCTTGAGTGCAATCGTGACCTGTACCACTAATATATCTCGGTCGGATTTTAATGATAGCCCATTGGGTCAATTTTGCTATTTCACAACGTTCAACAATCTATCCCGCTGCAACTGCAGTTCACTTTTGTTAATTTTTAAACAAGCATTTGACCACAGTCTCACCTGATGGAAAGTGACGACGCGGTCGACGGTGGTGCTTGCCTAAAAGCTACCTATTCACTCTGTATTCGAAGACTCCCAGATTGTATATGTCGGGAAATATAGACGTTGGTAGGTTGTTCCATACTTCAGCCGTACACATTATGAACGTATATATAGATTTAAGGCGCTTCGTGCGTATTTAATTGGTAATAAACGCGTATGGAATTTCGACCATGTACGGATGCCGTGTTCCTGTGCGTCTTGTTGTTCGATGAAAGAAAAGAGATGAGGGAATAAGATTGTGATGATCGATCGCACACTTTCCGAAGTGAATCCTGTAAAACACCGATAAGCTGGCAACTTTGCGTCTATGTTCAAGGCTTTGAAGTTTAGCCTCCACTAAAGCATCGTCACCAATGAGTTTCTTTGCTCAGTTATCTATGGAGTTCAAGGCTTCGAGTTGGTATTTAGCCGAACCATCCCAGAGATGGCTGCAGTATTCCATACAAGAACGGACATGAGCTTGATACAGGTTTAGAGCTGTTCCGATGTGAAACACTGGCGTACTTTCCGAAGGACTCCCAGCTTTTTCGCGGCTACTTCAGCCCTGGACTCGATGTATAACCCAAAATTAAGTTTCGGTGTAAGTGTTACACCCAGCAGCTCGAGTTGGTCGGTTATCGGAACAGGCACACCTCGAAAGGTAGGAGTGAATTGAAAAGGCCTCTTCTTGGCACTAAATAGACACGCCTGCGTCTTCGATGCATTGAATTTGAACAACTCAACTCTTGCTGTTGTCTGATAAAAATACCCAAAATGCCATTCTAATATTTCTATAAACAAATTGGAACGTAACGATAAACGATACTTTGTAATAAAAATCTATTGGACACTAATAAGAAATGTTGATTGAAATCTTGAAAAATGGCGGCCCTTTTTCGGCTTTTGACAACTCCAGTAAGCAAAAATGTTAGTAAGTTGATGACTGGAGCTGACAAAAGCGACATAGAGACGCCATTTTTTTTTCGATTTCAATCAACATTAGTTAGCATCTGAGATACCTATATCGGTAACATATAGATAATACAAAGTAAGCACTCTCCAACCAATGCCATGATATAACCAGCGAATCAAGGCCCTCACTGAGGGTGAGTGGTTCGTCTGACGTAATTCAGCCTGAAATAGCCTCTGCTCATTGGAGGGAGGGGAGAATGTCTAATGGAAAACATCGATCAGTTCAATGTCACCCTAGAAAATAATATACCTTGCTCGCCTACCTTAATATTGATTATTAGTTAATTATGGCTCGCGTAGCATGACACAGAATAATATAAAATTTGTTAAAATAATCAAAGCTTCGGAAAGATTCTGGTTGTCATTAGAAATCTGAGTGCAAAGTGCATTATGTCAGCTAGCTTGGAAAGAGTTTTTAAAATTCGAACCTTTCTATTCCATACCGCAAGTCCACTGAAAATGCATTAAATACTTATTTCATGTTAGTGCGTCAACCTCATTTCTTTGATTAATCGCACTGGCCAGCCGCTGGTTGCAGCACTAGACCGTGTGAAATAATAAAAACATTTTAAAATTTTCTTCTCTTTATTCAATTCACCTCCCATAATTTGTTTTGAAAATCGTTATTTCATTAAATATGAGCGAGTCCCGCAGCGACGAACATATTAATTTAACACAGCAGTTTTAGTCCAAGCGGTACATAATGCCGAATTGAGTTTTCTACCGGAAAAATCTCGTAAACACAATTATATAACAGTTCCAAAAAAAATTAACTATAAATATTACCAATTGCAGTAATTTTAATTTGTATAATGTATAAACACTAATTTAACTTAGCTGTTTTTTTCACCTAGCGTTTTCCTTGCTGTAGTGAGGTGAAAAATATTTTATCGTTCCACGTGTGACGTCAGTTGGAATCTTCAATCTTATGTATGAGGATTATGCACGAGTTGGAGTCAGTTGTCGAAGGCTGACGAATCAGCACAGGTCGTCGATAAAATTTGATAGTAACAAACTTCTTTATCCATCGTATATCGTTTCTAGCATGGGTCTAGCCGCGATAGCTGTATTCCGGGTTGTCTTTATCTACACTTCTATACTTACATTCTTCTTTATACCTTTCTAGAACCTATGCTTTTGTAAGTGACCGCTTAGACATGTCTAGTTTATAAAAAAGTAATTAACGCACTCTCATACCAGGAGGCACACACACACACACACACACACACCTTAAACATATTCCAACATCCAAGACACGTGAACAAACACTTCTACTCACCTCACAAATATTTCCCTTGTTCAGGAATTGAACTTGGGACCCCGTGTTTCGAAAGCAGGGTCACTAACAACTGAGCTCACAGAGCTATCACACACACATGTATGTTATGAAGGTCTCCACTCCAGCCTACGCGACTGCTCAGTGTCATAATATCTAATTATACATCGGTCGTCCTAAATACGACAAAAATACCCACTTCCCATACTCCACGAGATATTTTGGAGTCACCCGTACGCAGTTGGTACTATTATTTATTCTGTGTTACTGGGTACTGGTTGCGTTATTAGCTTATTATTTAGTTATAACTAAATGTGTGATTTGTCTTTTAAGCGTCTATTTTACAGCTATAAGCTAGATAACAGTTGCTTATATAGCAGACTTCAGTTACGTGCTGTAGGGGCGCTTGCCGCTGTGCGGTTAAGAGGATTGCATAGCTAGTACTTTCCACACTAAAAGAAATGGCGTCTCTATGTCACTTTTGTCAACTCTAGTCATCGACTTACTAACATTTTTGCTTACGGGAGTTGTCAAACCTGCAGGGCTATTATGTATCTCAGTTACTAACAAATGTTGATTGAAATCTTGAACAATGGCAGCCCTATGTCAGTTTAGACAACTTCTGTAAGCAAAAATGTTAGTAAGTTGATGACTCGAGCTGACAAAAGTGACATAGAGCCATTTTTTTCGATTTCAATCAACATTTGTTACCAACAGATACATAATAGCCTTACTGACATAGAGCCGCCATTTTTCAAGATTTCAATCAACCTTTGTTAGCAACTGAGATACATAATAGCCATGCAGGTGATATAGGCTATACAAGTGTATCATGAATTTAAATTTTTACTTTTAAAAATATTTTATTTCCGTAGCCGGCTGACAGCTTCTCAAACATATTTTTGATACGAAAGACCAATTTAGACAATGGATGCAACAAGTAATTTAAACAAAGCTTTCTATTATAGTTGTAATTATAAAAGCCATGACGTAATTTACGTATAAACAAAGCTTTTGTACTCTGAACTGGGAATATTGAATAAGATTTTCCCTCTGGAGTTGTGCAGATATGCTGGAAACAAAAACGAAACTTGGAGATTGGCCAAACCCATACGGGAAGTGTTTGTAAACATAGCTGATTTGATTTTGCGCGCGTTTGGAAAAACCTTATATTACCTTGGTGTTCAGGGCTGTCAATAATATGTCATTCCATACTATATTACATTCATGTTTGAGGGTTGAGTCGCCCACGTTCGTCATAGCTCGGATTTCGGATTTTATTTGTTTGTTCTTACTTGTTTTATTCGGTACCAGACTTTAAATAGAAATTTCTAATATGAGCAATTTTTCGCAGTACCTCACAATCTAATGGTTGTGAAGTACTCGTAGGTACTGTGAAAAATTGCCGCAGATAAGACTGTACTCGCGAGGTCTAATGTTCACACAATCAGTTGTTATTATTATTTATTCCTCATGCTCGTAGGTTAAGAGAAGTTGGATTTGACCTATCTCCAAAACTTTACTCAGAATACATTCACCGAGGTTTTCCCCTTCCAACTGCTCATACACATTTATTTACTTGTTATGTCATCTAAGTATCGACATAAAATAGACAAAGGTGCTGTAAAATAATATTATTTCTAACACTTTAATACAGCCATAAACTGTGTAACGGCTACTCCACGTGCCGGAAAAGATCATAAACATTATTGTTAATATAACACAAAGCAAGGTCCAATATTTATTGACATTTTAGTAAGAGTTATTATAAAACTATCGAATAAAAAAAAACTTTGCGACTGATGATGGGATACTATTTAAATAACTTGAGCGGTACGAATTTGAGAAAGCGAAAATTGAACTAAACCAACGACGAATATAATAAAATCCAAAACGAGATTATAAAAAATGAATTTTGAATTATCCATTTTGGATATTAAAATTATAGGCTACTAGCATTATACAGAACGCAACTAAAATATTAAGGGGCGATTTTTCCAACTAATTGTTTTTTTATTTTAAAATGTTTTTGAACGTAAACAGCGAATTGCGCTTGAATTCATAATCATAATAACAAATGATGTTTTTTTAATATAGTATTCAGTTTTCATGGCTAGTCTAAGGCAATGTCATTTATAGGTACGACAACGAGCGAAGCGAGAAGGAGTGTTAGGATGCCTTTGACCACAACGCGCGAGCAAAGCGAGCGAAGCGAGCGTGTCGCGGCAGCGGCCAGCGATGTGCCAGAAGAAGAGTGTTAGAGTATTTAAATTGTGAGCCCATAGTACTCTGCTCATTATAGTACTTTCAGAGTGGGGTTTCTATTAGAACATTTCATTTAAGATAAAACGCCGCACAGTACAAATGAATAATTTGCCAAATATTGAAAATGCAGGACGTAACGTTGACACTCGAGCAAATATTAGGTCGGTCAAATATTATGGACCCTTCTCATTTAGTATTTAAAGTAACTCAAATGAATGTTTGTAAGTTGCTGTTGATTTCTCGTCACTTGCAGTCAGTCGCACACTTAGTAATACAATGATGTAAATTAATTACATTTTAGACTAAAGATTTTAATTTACTGTCACTCGATTTAATACTACCCTTTTAGTAATATAGATGTAACACTATGGGTACGTTCCGGTAAGCGCCGTCAATGCTCACAACTGTCACGCCTTGGTTTGCCGTTTCCTTTGGTTCCGATGCATAAAATGCCCAACCCTTATGGAACACTAACGAAGACGCGAAATGCGCGCCAAACTTACTGTCAAAAATCGATAGAATCCTATACATATATTTTGATGTTTGACAGTGACAGCTCGCAACGACCGCGAAAACCCACCTTCGATCTGCGAGTGTTGTGGTCGCGACGTGAGCGTTTTCGGTGACGTATCAAGCTCGTTCACGATGATAGTGGGTTTGTAAGGGAATGGGTGTGCGAACGCCGCGAGTGATTTCGGCTCAAAAAGGAACATGACCCATAAATATTGAAGAAACAGAGCTATGGGGTATTTTTATGGTGCGTGGACACGTACGTTTGTACATTTGCCATTCCTCAAGTTAATCATTGTTATGTAAATATGTATAGTGTTTGTCTCGTAAAATATGTCTGTCATAGAGTCTATGTTTTGTCTTAGTCACGTTCCAGTAAAGCGGTGGATGCATTACTTACTAAATATTCTAGGGCTATTGATGAGGAAAACATAAAAACAACTTTGCTAGATTTTGTATAAAAAAAATAAATAAAATGCTACACTCGTGCACCTCTGCGAACACTTAACATTTAATCATGCACGCCAAAACACGAGCAAATGCAAATCTGGGAAACTTGAGATAATCAATGGTAGGCTTGTTAAAATTTTGGGGGTAATTCCCCATCCATCTGGATTAATTTTAATAGGAAATTAGGAAAATGCGATTTTTAAATTAAGATATTTTCTACCGACTTCCAAAAAAAAAGAGGAGGTACTCAATTCGACTATATGTTATTTTTTTATGTTTGTTACCTCATAACTTTAGACTGGGTGAACCGATTCTCAAAAGTTTCTGTTTGAAAGCTGGTGCTTCCCGTGTGGTCCCATATAAATTTCATCAACCTCGGTTTAGTAGTTTTTGAGATACACTCCAATAACTGAATAGAATGGAAATCGGTATTACATTTTTCAAATTGTACTTGTTGATATTGCAACACTGCAGCTGCTATTTTTTGTTATGTTGACAACCCTATTGTTAACGTTGTTATAAATGAAAATTTCTAAAACGTCATGGTAACTTGCTACGGATGGCGTAATATAAAACAGTTTATTGGAAAATTCCCGCGGGCAAGGCCGGTCCAATTTCATTTAAACAATTCAAAGTTTACGATCTATAAAATAGCAGTGTGGTTGTAGTTTGCCTTTATATGACGTTTATTAGCCTTTGTGTCGTATAGCTTTGCGATAGTGCTTTATAAACAGGTTCCCGGAATAACTTTTTTGGACAGTTATTGGTGGTTAGTGTGTAGTATGGTACGGCCTTAATCCTGTGCCGCGCTTAGTTGTGACAAGAGACGTGGGGCGGAGAGAAAATACCTAAGTAACTATAGTGTAATCCGGGGCAGCGCATACACGGGCGGATCCCCGCGTCTCATTGCGCGCATACCCAAGGCGCAGTACACTAATACTGGAGGAAGATTCTACTATTTCACAACGTAAAGCAATCTATCCCGCTGCAACTGCAGTTCGACTTTAGTTGCCGTTTGATCATGACCTAAAAAGCCATTCTTCTGTTTCACAAAGTATAGCAAAGCAATCTATCCCGCTGCAACTGCAGTTCGACTTTGGTTGTCGTTTGATCATGACCTAAAAAGCCATTCTTCTGTTTCATAAAGTATAGGAAAGCAATCTATCCCGCTGCAACTGCAGTTCGACTTTGGTTGTCGTTTGATCATGACCTAAAAAGCCATTCTTCTGTTTCATAAAGTATAGCAAAGCAATCTATCCCGCTGCAACTGCAGTTCGACTTTGGTTGTCGTTTGATCATGACCTAAAAAGCCATTCTTCTGTTTCATAAAGTATAGCAAAGCAATCTATCCCGCTGCAACTGCAGTTCGACTTTAGTTGTCGTTTGATCATGACCTTAAAAGCCATTCTTCTGTTTCACAAAGTATAGCAAAGCAATCTATCCCGCTGCAACTGCAGTTCGACTTTGGTTGTCGTTTGATCATGACCTAAAAAGCCATTCTTCTGTTTCATAAAGTATAGCAAAGCAATCTATCCCGCTGCAACTGCAGTTCGACTTTAGTTGCCGTTTGATCATGACCTAAAAAGCCATTCTTCTGTTTCACAAAGTATAGCAAAGCAATCTATCCCGCTGCAACTGCAGTTCGACTTTGGTTGTCGTTTGATCATGACCTAAAAAGCCATTCTTCTGTTTCATAAAGTATAGCAAAGCAATCTATCCCGCTGCAACTGCAGTTCGACTTTGGTTGTCGTTTGATCATGACCTAAAAAGCCATTCTTCTGTTTCATAAAGTATAGCAAAGCAATCTATCCCGCTGCAACTGCAGTTCGACTTTAGTTGTCGTTTGATCATGACCTTAAAAGCCATTCTTCTGTTTCACAAAGTATAGCAAAGCAATCTATCCCGCTGCAACTGCAGTTCGACTTTAGTTGTCGTTTGATCATGACCTAAAAAGCCATTCTTCTGTTTCACAAAGTATAGCAAAGCAATCTATCCCGCTGCAACTGCAGTTCGACTTTAGTTGTCGTTTGATCGTGACCTAAAAAGCCATTCTTCTGTTTCACAAAGTATAGCAAAGCAATCTATCCCGCTGCAACTGCAGTTCGACTTTAGTTGCCGTTTGATCGTGACCTAAAAAGCCATTCTTCTGTTTCACAAAGTATAGCAAAGCAATCTATCCCGCTGCAACTGCAGTTCGACTTCGGTTGTCGTTCGATCTTTACGGAAAACCCAATTCTTATATTTCTAGACACTACTTTAAATTATATGTACATTAAAAGCGTGTACGATATCTACATCTACACTAATATTATTATAAAGAGGAAAGCTTTGTTTGTTTGTTTGATATAAATAGGCTCCGAAACTACTGGACCAGTTAAAAAAAAAGTCTTTTACCATTAGAATCCTACATTTTCTCTGATGAACATAGGCTGTATGATATTTTCAAAAAAACTCGGGATCTGTATGAAAACTTCGATAATGTAACCCAAGGTGAGGACAAAATATCAAAAAAAGTCCATAAATCGCGTATGCTGCGTAAACTATTGACCACTTAGTCTATGATATTGACAATATGGCAAGTGACGTACTACAGTTTTATAGAAAACGTCAATATTTCCAAAGAAGTCCACATTACCATAATGTCTAACTATTACAGCTATGTCACAATAAATACTTTTTCACTTTGAAATATGCAATAGTAACACAATCCACATTATTCGTACCTTGATCTTCATCTACTCTAATAATAAAGAGGAATATAAGATCGTTTGTTTGTTTGTGATGGATACACTACTTAATCGATTCAAACAATTCTTTCACTAGTTTAGAGCTATATTATGCCTGATTAACATACGCAATATTTGATTCATCCTCATCATCATCCATCAGCACCGCGGAGCGCAGCTAGTTGTAAATAAAACGAATATGATGTAGCACCGCGTTCATTATCTATGCGTTAACAGTTAACAGTTAAGTTTTAAACGATCACCGACGTCAACAGAAACGTAACTGCAGCTGGGCTGTTTTTCAATTTAATAAAAAAACGTATAAAAGTCATCATTCAGCTACGGAATGCTATGGAATGGAATCCATTTGCTATGGAAATCGTCCATAGCAAAGGGGCATTATGGAAAAAGTATTTTTAAATCGGTTTCATTTGTTCCAGTTATAACCAGTTTATTCACGCAACAATTTATCAAAATACTATGAAACTATTATTAAAGTACAGATCGCGCGGCGAGAGTTTGGCTTTGACCGTTATTGCGCAGAAGTCAAAAATTGGGTATCACAGGGGGGCTAGAGGGACAAGAGTCCTTCACTCTTGTCTCTCTCTGTCACATCGAAGACGAGGGACTGTTGTCTCTCTCTGTCACATGTGCGCGACTGTACCCATGCGCAGCTATCCCCTCCACCCGAAGGTCAAAGCCAAACTCTCGCCGCGCGATCTGTAGTTGTTATGCATAAAACAAAATGACATGATTTCTGACACTGATGGTCAAATGACGCAGGTTCAAGTTCCATCTGAGGATGGGAATTTACATCTGAAAATTTACTTACATTCTCAAACTGCAAAATAATAATATTTGTAAATAAAAAATCATCATGTCACAAATGCAGCTTTAAAAGTAAGTTACATAAACTGAAACAAAAAACCAAGCAACCAAGAAAATGTACTCATCTGAAATTGATAAGTACGCTCACTATGTATCATGTAAGAACATACTGCATTATACATATTTTAATGTATTTAATGTATATATAAGGTCTTTGTTAATTAGTGCACAATATTGAACGTGATGGTTTGGTTTCGATAATAGGTCATGACTGTGAAACAAAAAAAAAATACATATTTTTTATTATTATAAACCCATACACAACTGAACGCACGACAGCGGCGCCGCTACGTCACAGAACCGATAACAGTAACTTCGCGAGACATGCCTAAACCTAACGCCCGACGACGCCGGGCCCGGGCGGGGCAACGTCCCCGGTGACATACTGTTATCTATCATATCATACGGCTTAGTTACTTTTATCTATTCTGTGATGTAGCGGTGCCGTCGTGCGTTCAGTCGCACTATGGTTCTTTCGCAGAGCGGTGCATATGAGTTGAATTCAGTCGCACTATTGTTCTTTCGCAGAGCGGTGCATATGGGTTGAATTCAGTCGCACTATGGTTCTTTCGCAGAGCGGTGCATATGGGTTGAATTCAGTCGCACTATGGTTCTTTCGCAGAGCTGTGCATATGGGTTGAATTCAGTCGCACTATGGTTCTTTCGCAGAGCTGTGCATATGGGTTGAATTCAGTCGCACTATGGTTCTTTCGCAGAGCGGTGCATATGAGTTGAATTCAGTCGCACTATGGTTCTTTCGCAGAGCTGTGCATATGGGTTGAATTCAGTCGCACTATGGTTCTTTCGCAGAGCGGTGCATATGAGTTGAATTCAGTCGCACTATGGTTCTTTCGCAGAGCGGTGCATATGAGTTGAATTCAGTCGCACTATGGTTCTTTCGCAGAGCGGTGCATATGAGTTGAATTCAGTCGCACTATGGTTCTTTCGCAGAGCGGTGCATATGGGTTGATAATAATTAAAAATAAGTATTTTTTGTTTCACTTTCATGACCAGTTATCGATTCCAAACCACCCCATATTATGCACTAATTAACAATGACCTTATATAGTGATGTAACTTAACTTAAATATTCAAAGGGAAGCCATGGTCGTGTGCCACTTTGCCATAAAGCTTATGATCTCTTACTACTGTAAGAATAGTTCTTATTTGTAATTCTGTAGATCTATACCATAGTTTATAATGTAATGTACACACTATTATACTTAAAAGTTACATTATTTTGCTACAGGTAGTCATAAGTTTGAAGGCTGATTGAGCATCTGTGACGGAAACAACAGTGAAAACTGTATATGATATACAATAGTAAATCACTATATAAGTTGCTATATGTGTGATTATGCATATGCAGAAGCAGGTGATTTATAAAGACATTATAACACACACTCGAGAGAAACCCTATAAATGCAATATGTGTGATTATGAATTTGCAAGAGCATGTCACTTACAAAGTCATATGAGAACGCACACTGAAGAGATACCCTATCAAATGATATGTGTGATTATAATTGTGCACGAGCGGATACCTTATAAAAACATATTAGAACACACACTGGAGAGAAACCCTATAAATGCAATATGTGTGATTATGAATTTGCAGAAGCAGGTGATTTACAAAGACATTATAAAACACACTCGAGAGAATCCCTATAAATGTAATAATATGTGTGATTATAATTGTGCACGAGCGGATACCTTAAAAATACATATTAGAACACACACTGGAGAGAAACCCTATAAATGCAATATGTGTGATTATGAATTTGCAGAAGCAGGTGATTTACAAAGACATTATAACACACACTCGAGAGAATTCCTATAAATGTAATATGTGTGATTATGAATTTGCAAGAGCATGTCACTTACGAAGTCATATGAAAACACACACTGGAGAGATACCCTATCAATGTGATATGTGTGATTATAATTGTGCACGAGCGGATACCTTAAAAATACATATTAGAACACACACTGGAGAGAAACCCTATGAATGTAATATGTGTGATTATGAATTTGCAAGAGCATGTCACTTACGAAGTCATATGAAAACACACACTGGAGAGATACCCTATGAATGTGATATGTGTGATTATAATTGTGCACGAGCGGGTACCTTAAAAAAACATATTAGAACACACACTGGAGAGAAACCCTATAAATGCAATATGTGTGATTATGAATTTGCAAGAGCATGTCACCTACAAAGTCATATGAGAACGCACACTGTAGAGAAACCCTATGAATGTGATATGTGTGATTATGAATTTGCAAGAGCATGTCACTTACAAAGTCATATGAGAACGCACACTGGAGAGAAACCCTATGAATGTGATATGTGTGATTATGAATTTGCAAGAGCATGTCACTAACGAAGTCATATGAAAACAAACACTAGATAATAAAATGGTCTCAAGTATCATTCATTTACTGGTCCTAATTTTTATTATTTTCCTAAAAGTAAATGTGGGAGGTCCACACCACCCATATGCTGGTTATACGTTTTGATTATTTGGGGGCAATCCACTTGTATATACCTTTTCTGTTTCATGCAGTATCTTCTTGCTGTTTATTGTTTTTTTTTTCTTTAGGTGAAAGTCACAGAGCCAGGGATTCTATGTCTATGACCGATTGCGTTACTCATAGTTCATAGTCGATGATCGTCTAGTTGCCGGAGAGTGTGTAATGGTACCTGTAGCAATTTTCCCCTGACGTCATTGCTAATGTGGTTGTCTGAGGATCTGATATTTTAGGCTGAGCGTTATCAATATTTGCAACGATTTCGTTTACGGGAGACGTACACTGGTGTCTCTGCGGAGATAATGAAGTTTCCACTTCGCTAAGAGGCTCGAAAAAAAGTTTTTGGTTGGACTGCATTTTTTCGATGTCATCATCACTTTGAGCGTCAGAAAAATCTTGTTTATCTTCACTCTCAGAAGGAATATAAAAAACCATCAATATCTTTATTACGAAATCTTTTTCGCGACCTTATCTGCAATAAAATGAAAGTGTTCATAAGGAAAGTTATCGTAAGTACGTATATGTAATAAAGGACACTAAAGCTCAACGTACCGTTTGTGGAACACGCATAAAAATATGATTTACTAATACGTTTACTATTGTAATATAAAAAACAACTTACCTCTGCAAAATATACACCTCGTTATAACACACAGTAATTTTTTTCCTGTCAAAACTGTTAGATATATATTTTTTTTTATTTCCCAATTCAGACATATGACTAACGTATCACTTTCATTCAAATTTCACACTGAGTGCACTAAATAACAAAATCACGAACGATATCTTTAGGTTAAGATTCGTATTACTACATTGCTAAATGTCTTCTTCTATCAGGATGTCAAGATATGTTGCTAATAATAGTTTTATGGCTACAGGAACGATTAAAGTCGGTGTTCCACTTATGGAACTAGGTGCCTTGTAGGGTTTAAATTTGCACTAAACATTTACAATACCCACAATTAAACAGAATCGGCAAATTTAAGAATTGTCACTTTTTTCACTTTCACACAATTTCGTCGCACGACGCACATTAACGAAACTGTTTTGACTATGATACAATTTTGTCTATGAGACGTTTTTTTTTTTAAGTGTGAGCGTCTTCATAATTTTTGTAAAGCAATAATCTGTCTTAAAACCATCGCGACTCAAGTCTGCGCTCAGCCTTAATATGACTCAATACCTTTTAACTGCGATACAAAAGGATGTAGTAAATATAGAAACATGTATAGTATAAAACATACAAGTATGACAGTCACATGCCGTGGCCTCCGTCACAGTATAAATATAGAGAAACAGTACGGAAACTAAGCCTAGTTAAGCTGAAATAAACTTATACGTGACCACTCGTCTTGACGTGGCCTCACTACTGACAGCACCGCGACAACCGCTTAGGGCTCTCGTCGATGCGCATGTTTCTGTGAGTGAGCCGTTTCAAACGTTTGTAGGTAGTTTCCGTACTGTTTCTCCATATTTATACTGTGCCTCCGTCTCGGCCGGAACGGAGGCCGCCATGTTGTTTTGTTTACAAACAACTGATTATTATTCTGCACGTGTTATAATGCTACTTTAATAACTAAACTACTCGTACCTGTCCCTGATGGCTGCTCATTCGATAAAAGCTGCATTCCCATTGCAGACAATGCAAGTTCGACGCGCTTGAATTTTTACCTTTAGGTATTCAATTCTACTGTATTTTTTTTATGTTTGTTATTTCATAACTTTCGATTGGGTGGTCCGACGCTCAAAATTATTTTTTTGTTTGAAAGCTGATGCTTCCCGTGTGGTCCCTTTTAACCACCCAACAGTTGTGAGTGTTGACGGCGCTTACCCATAATGTCTCAGGGTTACTTGTGACTAAATACTATGTTATAGGCTGCTGCTAAACAGGTAGGCCTCGTGCATGTACCGTCTATTCACAAGTACAATTTGAAAAAAAAAATACCGACTTCCATTCTATTCAGTTAATGGAGTATTTAAATTTTATCAAATTCGGTCTAGTGGTTTAAGAGATACACTCCGTTGAACTATGCTTATTTGTTGATTTATTTATACATAATTTTCACAGTTTCTACATGTATTTGTGATGTAATTTCTCTAATTGAATTAACAATTTTGCTACAACACCGTTAACATGTTATTCAAATATATTTGTTATCAGTGAATATATGATTATAATGTATCTAAGTGCTGCGAACTGTTTTCGTTTCCACACGCGTCTCCTTATCAATCGTTACGTGTATGAGCAGAGTTCAACACAAAATGAAACACGGACGAAATCGAAAAATTACTACGTAATGTAGCTCATAGGTGAAATTATAACATTTGCTTACTGCGTATGGCATCGCAGTATATGGTTTATATTATTATAGGTTATATATGTTTAGTAGAGGGACCGACATACCAAATGAGCGTGTTCGGGGGCCCACTTGGAGAATACAAGTTGGCCAAAAAAAACCCAGAACTCCCAATTTTTTTAAACTTTTTTTTGTGAATTTTCCTTTTTTCTCCGAAATCGTACCTATTTACCACCATAACATTTGTAAAATCTGTTTTAGACAGGATGTTTTTAGTTGAATTTGGTCTCTATACACCTTCAGGCCAATCCAATTCAAAATCCAGGTATCCAATTTTGCTGCACACTAGGCCTAGAATAGCTCGTGGCTCTCAAGGATACATTCTAACATTTATGAGCTCCTAGTACTTTTGTTTTACACTTGATAGGACATGTTTGATCAGCCGGCACACAGGCAACCTAACAAACATACGGACAGATGAAAATTCAATTTGGCCAGTTAATGGCTTATTAGACCTGAGCGTTATTCGCCACCGCTATGGGTAGCGGAAAATACCACGCGGAACTCGATTGGTAAATAGTATGAAGTTACATAACTGCAGCGAAACTTGTACCGCCTAGTGATGCGGTATTTTCTCTTGTTTGGCGAAACTAGTTCCGCCAGGCGACGCGGGAGCAAGTAGCGAGAGCGACATGCTTCCTGCACTCGCCCCTGCTAACCGTTGCCAAAGCGGATATTACTACCGCGCGCGGTGGTAATATCCGCTTTGGTGTGAACAGTGAAATTAACGCATAACCTTTCGGATTTATCTATCGCTCGCGGTAGCGAATAACGCCCAGGTCTGAATAGGCCTTAAGGCGAACTGAGTGTAGATTACGACCAAATTTCATGATTCGAATTCGCAAAAACTTAATTTTTCGATGCTTAAACCTAATTGAAGTTCGAAAAAATCGTAGTGTAAATATAATATACGTTCTTGTGAAGTATGGGAACCAATACATGATTGAGCAAACTTGGCTCGATAGAAAAAAATCAAGCAACATTCCCTAAATTTTGCAATTTTTCTTACGTGCTACGTGGGAAAAAGCATTTTTTTTTATTTAATTATGTGCAAATATATTTCAATGTATATATCATATTCGAATTCCTAATGAAATTTACTAGTGAACTAGGGACTCCTTTATCATTAAAATTTATTCATTTCATTGTACGTAATAAATATAAAAAGTATTAGCACGTATTCAATTGCAGCTTCGCATTACATCGTCCAATTTGAGAAGCAATTCTCTACCTTATGTAAAGCATCGTAAATTGTTTTAAAATTAGGATTGGAGCGCGCCTTAAAGCAAAGACGTTTCCCTCACTCGGTCAATTATTGCAAGCGGCTGTATTTTATATTATTGCTATCTCGCCACTTACACACGCCACTCAAATCCGATATCAGTGCATTACACGAGTGGCCATGACGATTATCCATGGACCATGATAAATCCACGTGCTTTTATCGATATATTTATTGCAATACGTCGGATATTATGTCTGTTCGACATTGCTTCTTTATTGACTTCCACTTGAGATGTGGTCACTTTTGACTTGTTGCTGACATTATTTCTAGAGATGCATAGATATGCAATTTTTTCGATACGATACTTCCTGTATAAAAATATCGGAGACCTATACGCTTAATTTTGCAAGTCATAGTTAGTTCGGAATTAGTAGACTCCAGTTTCTATGGAAGAAATTTTTCAAAAAAACAGTGTGGATTTCCATCAACCGTTAAAATACTTTTGTGTCTTCAGTTTTTTTGTAAAAGCGTACGATTATTTAAAAAAAACAATTTCTAAACTAATTCGAAAGCGCACACGTTAATTACAACGCGGTCACATTAACTCGACGCATCGCTGGAATGCGGGTCCCCGCCTGCTTCCCCCCGCATTCCCTTTCCTCACCCGGCAAGTGTCAGTACGGCCAGCATCTTTGTTACCGATACACGCGTCGATAATTTGGCTAATTAATAACGGTAACAGGTAGACACCTTAAATTTTCACAGAATATGTAGTTGTATATTACCTTTCAAAATAAATAAATATTTTTTATTCATTTAACAAACTTAATTTTCAATCAATTTTTACTCCATCTTAATAAGGGCCACCTGGCCGGTTTTTTTTGCACACCGTACTTGAGCGCCAAAATGACGTCACATGGTCAAGCGTCTAGTTAATGTGACCGCGTTGTATCTAATACGGACAACGTCTCTCTACCATTTCGTCGTATTACTACTACCTACCATGTAGTTTAAGTGAGATCAAAATCATAAAATACGACATCAACTGTCATTTTGACAGCTGTCACACCTATATCCATATTATTCTGTCGTCAAATGAAGTCTATGAACAAAAATGCAGCTCGGTAGTGCATTGCATATATACGAAATGGATCCCCGTAAATCTTTGAGAGATTTATTTAAAGAAATCAATATATTAACGTTGCCTTCCTTATAATGTATTTGAAAATATAATGTATGTTCGTAAAAATTTACATAAATATAAGTTAAATAGTGATCACCAGACTTTTAATACCAGAAATACAAATAGGATAGCTGTACCTAGTTTTAGACTTGCGAAAACTAATAAGTCATTCCTAGGAAATTGTGTGCGTTTTTACAATAAAATCCCAAAACATATAACTGAGCTCACAGAGGGCAAATTCAAGTTGACTGTAAAAAACGTTTTAATAAAAAAAGCTTACTATAAAGTTCGACATTATATAGAAGATAAAGATGCTTGGAATACTCCACTTCTGGCAAGCTGTCTCTCTGCCTCCCATAAAATGTAATATTTGTAGTACCTAAGTAGAAACATTGTAAACATCCATATAAAAAGAATGGCCCCGAGTTTCTTGCCGCTTCTACTCGGTAGGCTCTATATATTTTGGAACGCGGCGGTAGAGTCTTTAAAGTACATTATAATGAAAAGTTGACTTTCATAAGTGCGTCTTTGATGCCTAAATTGAATAAATGATTTTGACTTTGACTTTGACTTTAATTGAGATATATATCTACTTACACAACTAGTTGCGTCTACTGGAAAAAAAAGTTCAAAAGGCTCAACTAGTTAAGCCTTGTGTTTTAACCTAGGTCCCGGTTGAGCCTTCGATAAAAAAATTCTAATAGACACAACCAGTTGTTCCTACGGGAAAAAATGCCGAATGGCTCAACTGGTTGAGGTAAACGACATTATATGCTATAATCCCATGTGAAAACCGGTTGCAACTCTAGTATTTGAACAGAAAATCGTGCAAACAATAGCGATAACTCAGCGTACCATCAGACCCCTGAGTTTGTGTGATATGATAACATAATATCGTAAACCTTATCATCATTACAGTTATAAACGCAGCCGAATCGGAGAGCACAAAGAACATAATATTGCGTCATTGGTTATATCTACGCTTTCGCATACGATCAGCTGATACTAACATGTTTATACTATGTACATACGTGCTTTTTATTGCTTATTTTTTCACAGACAACAAATGGGTCCGTGACATTGTTTGTATTTATATATAAACTTTTTAGCAATTTTTTTATGATTACAAATGGTTAATATAGTAATATAATAATGGGAATATAGAATAGTTTTTTATTTTTTTATTTTTTTTCTTTAACTTCCCTTAGACACTCTTCGGAGTGGTTTTTTGAGAAGGGCGGCCATGGCCAAGTTCGGAACCACGAGAGTTAGAGAAAAATCGTGAAAGAAGACATGCCCTCGATTTATAAGAAAACAATGACTGCAAATTACGTTTTTTTTTCTTAAAAAATTAGGGTTTATTGAATTTTAGTTACGTAAAATTGAGATATTAAACGAAATTTGTAAAAAAATACTATTTCCTTTCATTTTCACTAATATACATTTCTTTGGAAAGATTGATCTTCATCAGCAACAGAATCCATTAGTTCAATAATACAAAATGTATTTTTATATTGAAATATCATTCGGATCGATTACCGTCAAAGTAAAAGATTTAAAAAAAATTAAGTATGCAGCTATTTCTTTTCTTATAAATCGAACGTATGCCTCCTTTCAAGATTTTTCTCTAACTCTCGTGGTTCCGGACTTGGCCATGACCGCCCTTCTCAAAAAACCATCCTGTATATTGGTGTACATACATGATGATAATGTGTAGGTTTGCGGGCGCTTTTCCAGTTAAACTGCGGGATTTACGAGTCTGCAGGGACAATAATAGCATGGGACAACATCCATACAGTGTTCAGGGACCTTACTATCAGCTTCGTAAAAACCATGCAAGTTCCGTGCAGTTCTTAAACCTGACATAAACAGTTTTGAATGAAATCATACCATGACGCTCAATTAGGTGAACTGTTTGAAAACTGTTTGAATATTATTTTCTCCAAGGTGATCGGATAATATTGTTTCTGGCATTCTAACAATTTACTATAACCAACATTACAAGCTAATAAACTGAGTGGATCTAGAGCGACATGTTAACGAGAGTCCATCCAAAAAAACAGATGATCCATATGAAAAAGCCCTTGGTTGAACACTATAAAGCAAACACTTGTGAACGATTTTTCTGCTGTGTTTGAATAGTAAGCCTGGGCAGGCCTGCTTTAAAGTTGTCATGGTACGAAATAGTATGAATAAACCGGGCAGTTGTCTAGAAGTCCTGCTTTAAGAGCTCATAGTAAGGCCGCTGCGCTGGTCCCAAACTAGGCAGAGCCTGTACTATGGTAACCTGATGACTGATATACATACTTATAAACATACCTATACATACACACCCAGAAACAGCTCAAACGGACGTGTTCATGCACACAAATATTGCAACCCCATAAAAGAAAACCTCCTGTCCGAGGATCGAACCCGGGACCAGCGACTCGGAAGTCAGGCAGTCAGTCAATTAATTTCCATCAATCAATGCCCGATTTCCACGATGTTCAACCTTATTCCATTGGTAGATGGGACCAACATATATCAAAAACGCGAAAATGGCCGCTATTGACTTCTATTGATCTAACCTTTAACTCGTTTAACCTCAAATCTATTACGACAGCTGGGAAACAACTACCAAACCCGTCGTTTATACAGAAAACACACCCCCTCTAATATACGTAGTTTGTATAGATAAACAAGTCCATTGAGGAACAAATATGGCATTCATTAACAAGTTGACCCTTCACGTTGTCACAGAATAAATGCGCGTACATATATATGTAGGTAAATGTATAATGAGTTGGAAATAAAGGCGCTAACAGACTAACTGCACTGACAGAATCACACTGACTGCAAGTCTCTGGCTCTGACAGCATAAACCTACTATTTATTTTATTTTATTGTATTCTATAAACTAGGTGTTGAAGCAGTACAACTTTTCGAGTTGAGTTCGTCCGTCGAAGTACTGCTATCATACCTCAGTAATTTATCGCTATAATATGTTCAAACAAAAAATAATTTTAAGAATCGGTTCACTTTATCGCAAGTTATGAGGTAACAAACATACAAAAAAAAACAGTCGAATTGAGTACCTCCTTCTTATTGGAAGTCGGTAGAAAAGTGTCATTCAAGAGTCGTTATATTATAACAATGAAATTTCTTTTGTGTCTGGCCCTATGATGAACAACGACCTTTGATGGATTATATAGGGTGTTTGGTTGAGGGACCGACAAACCAGCCCACTTGGAGAATACAAGTTAATACAAAAATCCCCGACCTCCCAATATGTTTAACTTTTTTTTGTGATTTTTCGCTTTTTCTCCGAAATTGTACCTATTTACCACCATAACATTTGTAAAATCTGTTTTAGACCGGATGTTTTAGTTGAATTTGGTCTCTAATACACCTTCAGGCCACGCAAAGCAAAATTGGATACAAAACAGAGCTAACTACCTGATTTAGTTAAAAAAAATTGGGGTGTCGGGGATTTTTTTTGGCCAACTTGTATTCTCCAAGTGGTTGTCGGTCCCTCTACCAAACACCCTGTACATCCTTGACTATACTAAAATCGCTCGCTTCTTTTTCCCGCAGACGCATCTAGTTCATGTAGTTGAGTCACATGAGTAAATAAACGGTTGAATTGCAGTTGCAGTCTAGTGTTTGTGTTAACGCGGTTGGTCTGTTAGAGCCTTTAGTTTACATAAATTGTGTTCGTTTTAGTAGTCAATTGGGACAAACTGGGGTCATGAACTGACCTCATTCTTTGTTAAAGTTTTTACCACCAACTGTATTGAATTTTTTTTGCTTTATATCATTATATATATGTAGGTATTTTTTATATCATTATATAGTATTTTGTATAGCCTATAATAGATATAATATTTGGAAAACGCGTTCCAAAATGAATTGAGACACTACTCGAAGTGGTTTTTATAATATACTAGCTGCTCTCCGTGGTTTCACCCCCGTGGTGATGGGATGATGATGATGATGAATCTTATATAGCCTATGTTACTCAGGGTGAATTTAGCTTTTCAATGGTGAAAGAATTTTTGAAATCGGTCCAGTACTTTTTGATCCAATTCGTTACAAACATACTTACCTACATACAAATATTTCCTCATTATAATATAAATATAGATAAGTATAGATTAGGTACTTACATAATCAGCCCATTATGTTCCCACTGCTGGGACTCGAGCCTTTCTCTCAGAGAGAGGAGTTGGGCCATAATCCACCACGCGGGCCCAGTGCGGATTGGTGGATATTATTAGGTATCTACTTATCTACGAGTATATATATAAACATCAACCCCTATTTCTCCTGGTCCCGCTATAACTTGAGAACGGACGGAACAATCTCGCTAATTCTTTTCTTGTTGTGTTAATTATTGTCAGGAGAAGGTTCTTATCTAAAAAAAGAAAAACTAAGAAAAGATGGGATGTTAAGGCGAGTCCGAAGGCCGAGCCTACTTCGCGAAAGTCGCGGGCAGTCACTAGTTAAATAATTCAATTATTGTATTAAGTACATACATGACATATAACAACTTGACATAAGTGTATACTAATACTTTGATTTGTAGTAAGATGTGTTTGTGTAAACAATTGTATTGAAATGTACTTATGTGTAATGTGGTGTTACAATATAGAGTTACGTGCCTTACAACATTTAGCTCGATGCGCCTCTGGACACAGAGGTGCATCGATAGCTTATACTATTTTATCAAAAGTCCTTGTGCTGGTATCTGGTGGCGTGTCTCTCGGGATCCAATGGGTTCCGTCTCATGTTGGTTTACGCGGTAACGAGGAGGCCGATAAAATGGCAAGAGAAGCCATATCAAATGGTTCTGAAGTGTTTATGAAGCCAGAGTACTCAGAAGTGCTCTTCAAATACAAAAACAATATCTCAACGCTCTGGAAAGAATACTTTGACATAATTTCTTTAGAAAAAGGTATATGGTACCAAACTATGCAAAGCGAGCCTCCTCGTATACCGTGGTTTGCCAACATTAAGTTGTGTCGTAAATTAATAGTAGTCGCTCATAGATTGCGTTCTGGACATGTCTCTTATATATATAATAGCTTCAAATATTTAATGGGATAAGTAAACAGCCCCGATTGTAGCCTATGTGGAATCAAAGATGATATATACCACTTTTTGACAGAATGTGCCCGAAGTATATGTATGAGGGAGGATCTATCTACCCACTTCGGACTTAACCGATGTGACGTGGGTATATTCCAAAGTATCCTAGCTGCGCAAACAGCCGACGCAGCTAGGTTTCGTTGGACGACTAAAAGCCCCTAAATAAATTAGAAAAAATATAGAGTTAATCTATCTATCTGTACTATGCGTAATTGTCCATATTTTTTATTGTAAACTCATATTGTGTCGCTGATGATACTTTATGTAAAAGTGCGTATTTGTATTCAGTTTAATCAAGACTGCTGGCCTCCGTGTTAAAAAAAACGATGTAGATTATTATCAGTTCGATAAAGACAATATTTTTATCGTTACTTACACTTATCGTGTAATATCTTTCACTTTACACTGAATCGCATACCATAGCAACACATGTAACAAACCATAACAGACTTACAAAATATAGATATGACATAGAAGTGCGAAATGTGTCTCAAACGCGTCATACTTGGGACGTCTTTCGTGATCGCGCGACACGCGAGGAAATATATTATTCTTATTCGTGTTGGGAGCGATGAGGCCTGCACTGACATGCCGCTTGGGCTGTTTTGTGTTTTCTCCTCTGCCAGCATTTACTCAAGAAGCCAGCCTAGCTCCTTCACATAGTGGAGTTTGGCTATGGCCTTGGGTCGCTGGCACAACTGCTCCAGTGTTGTTAGAGATGTTGTATGAGCGTGGGAATATCATAATACCAGCTTAATATCTAGTTACTGCGTGTTTGGGGTGTTCTCCTTACAAACGTACTCCCCGATTTTTCTGCTTAACGAGATCAACTTTGTAATTCCGTCCATCCGTCCCAATACGACGTTAAAAATCAACTAGAGAGTTAAATTCTATGCTCGGACGGATCGCCTCGGTGGCCTAGTGGTTATGACGTCTGACACTGATTGTCTAAAGACGCGGTTTGAATCCCGTCCGAGTATGTGTAATTTTACACTCTAAAAGTACACGATAAATTAGTTTGATGTTCAATTCGCCCAATGACATGTTTATTAAAATTGTAATATCTTTGGGTGAGAAATATTACAATAAGAAAGAATAAGTAAGGACCTTTATGCCTATTTCCGGGGTAAAATTACATGTCTATTGAAATAATTGTAATGTCATTGGATGAGAAATGTATACAATAAGAAGGTAAGTAAGGCCATTTATGCCTATTTCCGGAGTAAAATGACGTGCCTATTTAAATTATTGTAATGCCATTGGGTAAGAAATTTATACAATAAAAATAAGATAAGGATTTATACCTATGTCCGGAGTAAAATGACATGTCTACTGAAATTGTAAATTAATAGGGTGAGAAGTTAATGCAATAAAAAGCAGGCAAGTAAGGACCTTCATGCCTATTTCTGGAGTAAAATGACAGGTCTATAAAAATTGTAATGTCATTGGGTGAGAAGGACGAACCTTTATACCTATTTCCGGGGTAAAATGTTTTGCATTCAATTAAAATGTATAAAACTCGTAAGTATGTCAGTGTGTATTGTGTGTTTGTAAATGTAAATTATTATGAAGTCAATTTCAATAAACCGTCCGTTTGGTTTTATCGCTGTATCAATTTAAAAACAATTGTAGTGTCGGCATTGACCACAAGTGTAGATATTTACCTACCGTTGTTATGGCCTCTTCAGCTTCAACTAGGGTTACCATATTTCAGGATTTGTCCTGAGATTTCAGGATTATTGGGCTCTTTTCAGGATTGCGGTCGGATTTTGTAAATCTCAGGAAGTATATAGGATTTTCAATAAATACAGTATAATATTACTTTTTTAAAGCACTAACGCCTGCTTAGCGATTTCTAACATTGTCATTTATAGTACCATCTATACTAATATTATAAAGAGGACAGATTTGTATGTAGTACTCGTATGTTTGTAACGAATTGGCTCAAAATATACTGGACCGATTTCAAAAATTCTTTCATCTTTGGAAAGCTACATTCAGCCTCAATAACATAGGCTATATAAGATTCATCATCATCATCATCATCCATCACCGCGCGGGTGAAACCGCGAAGAGTAGCTAGTTATATATAAAAACGAGGTATAAAATCACGTTTGTTGTATGGGAACCCCCTGAATTTGTTTTTTTTATTTTTAGTATTTGTTGTTATAGCGGCAACAGAAATACTTCATCTGTGAAAATTTTAACTGCTTAACTATCACGGTCCATGAGATACAGCCTGGTAGCAGACGGACGGCGGATTCTTACACTCGTATATAAAAACAAGGCATTACTTGTTGCTAAGTAATTTCTCAATGAAGTAATTACTTCACGATAGAATTTCTTCATCATAAAATCTTATTCTATAGTCGAGCAATGAACGTTACTAAAGTAAATGCATCACATAACCCTATCAAAATTGGATGTATATTTTTACACTTGTATTAGGTTGTTGTCATGGGATTTTAATTTTTACAGCATAATAGATCCTTCACAGTTCAGACTTGTGTGCGAATGTCATTATTATACTACTTCACTTTTGTAATAAGAACGAAAAATTGACGTGTTCCCATTGCTTAAGCAAAGGAAATGGTGACTATTACTCGGCTAAGAATTCCAGCCTTTGATAGTTCTAGCTTCAGAAAAATTCTAGTCTGTAGAATTAAAATTGTTGCTTAAATAATTACTTTTGCTTGTTTATAAATACGGCTGTTGGTAATATGTTTGTTCGTAAAAATTTACATAAATATAAGTAAAATAGTGATCACCACACTTTTAATACTACAAATACAAATAGGATAGCTGTACCTAGTTTTAGACTTGCGAAGACTAATAAGTCATTCCTAGGAAATTGTGTGCGTTTTTACAATAAAATCCCAAAACACATAACTGAGCTCACAGAGGGAAAACTCAAGTTGACTGTAAAAAACGTTTTAGTAAAAAAAGCTTACTATAAAGTTCGACATTATATAGAAGATAAAGATGCTTGGAATACTCCACTTCTGGCAAGCTGTCTCTCTGCCACCCATAAAATGTAATATTAGTAGTACCTAAGTAGAAACATTGTAAACATCTATATAAAAAGAATGGCCCCGAGTTTCTTGCCGCTTATTCTCGGTTCTATATATTTTGGACCGCGGCGGTAGAGTCTTTAAAGTACATTATAATGAAAATTTGACGTTCATACGTGCGTATTTGATGCCTAAATTGAATAAATTGTTTTGACTGAATAGGGTCCCGTTTTACCCTTTGGGTACGGAACCCTAAAAATACATTGAGTTCAGAATCAATCATATGCGATTCTGATTAGGCACTTGTACATCGGAGTGTGATCTCAGAGATAAAGTTTATCTATATATTTGAAGGTAAAGCCGAAGATATTTGCACCGCGAAGGTTTTAGATAAGGAACCTCCAACATTGTGCGGGATCGATGTGTTTGTAAATATTTTGTTGTGCGTATTTCCATTCATAAGGCGCTGTCAGCTCAGCGCTTGGCTACGTTCAATTAACTTTACTTGAAATCAAGCAAATGCATGGCGTAAAAACGTACAAAATTCATAAAAATAATGTGTACACATAAATAAAAAATAATCAAAATTAGGTTTAGGATCATTACATACGTTGATTTTTGAAAATAAGGAAGGCACAGTATATTAATAGCCATAAAGTCCAATTTCAATAATGTTGAATTTCAAACAAGCTTTTCAAAGTTTTCGAAAAACACTGGTGTCGATTCTGTAAGCATTCTCTAAACTAAAAATCTCTAAAAATTATGGCAGTTCTTATTCTGTTTAGGCTAAAGTTCAAATTAGTATGACACTTCCACAAATCGCCATTACAAGATATTTCTTACTTGAGATTTGTGGAATTACCCTAAGATTAGACATTTCTCTTCAATTCTGGGTATAGTTTAGACAGTTTAGTCGTCACGTAACTTGGTGCTCGCTAAACTAACGTAAAAATACACAAAATTGAATAGAACACATAGTAGTATTTTTAGAGCAGTCATTCTAAGTGTTACATGAATTTGAGTTTTAGTGTTAACAGAATAAGGACTACCATAATTAAATTTTAGTTCGCTAGTATACGTAACTTCTTTGTACAAGGGAATCCTTACCGCTGTATCCCATACTAGAATATTAACCTGCAGATCATGAAAGACAGTATTCTCAGTCCCTCAGCTGTTGTTAACCAGGATAACAATAGATTTTCTATATTCAAATATTAAATTAAATTATTCATTTAAATAATTAATATCATATATTTTAATAGATAAAATAATTAAATTAAATATTAATTAAATTAAATATCAATATTTAATTATTAATTTAAATAAATTAATAATTAAAAATTGGTTCTTGGTACAGCTGAAGGTATAACTATGTAGGTATGTGTGTTTGTTATGTATCTCCAAAATTGGCTGTTAGTTAATTAATTAAAATGTCTGAATAAACATTATATGAAGACTATAAAGACATTTTATCATCTAATTGTATAACCTAATGTAATAAAAATTTATCTCATGGCATTCATTTTAATAACAATCAACTCATACATAAACTTACTATACAGGATGTTCCGAACTTCAACGATAACCTGGTACCTAGTTAGAAAACAAGGTATACCAGTTAAGAAAAAAAAATACATATTACGTTATCGTTATCGATGAGTTGTCATGCCACAGTTGTACTAGATAAATGACAGTTTGTACGAAATAATTGAATGATTCGATTACGTTACACTTAAGACGCGGTCCAATCCTAATTTTAAAACAATTTACAATGTTTTACATAAGGTTGAGAATTGCTCAGATTGGACGATGTAATGCGAAAATGCAATATTTATTTCGTACAATCAAATACAATTTTAATGATAAAGGAGTCCATAGTTTTATTAGAAATTTCATTGGGAATTCAAATATGATACATTCATTGAAATATATTTGCCCATAATTGAATAAAAATGCTTTTTCCCACGAAGCACGTAAGGCAAAAATTGCAAAAGTTAGGGAACGTTGCCGATTTTTTTCTATCGAGCCAAGTTTGCTCAATCATGTATTGGCTCCCATACTTCATAAGAACGTATATTATATTTACACTACGATTTTTTCGAACTTCGGTTATTAGGTTTAAGCGTCGAAAAATTAAGTTTTCGCGAAGTCGAATCATGAAATTTGGTCGTAATCTACACTCATTTCGCATTAAACAGTTTTTCGTGCTCGGCACACTGGTCACTTAGCCAAGCGATAATACATTTTTCGAAAAAGTTTTTCACAAATTTGCTGTGATTTTTGTATAATGTAATAAAAAAATAACAGTGCTATTAATCGCAACCACATATCAAAGTAATAAACATAGTGAACTAAGTAAAAAATAAGTTTTGACGAGTTATGGTTTACAAAGTTATTGTCAGTGAACTCTGACACTCCATGTTAGAAAAAAGGTACCATACTACCCTTGGCAAGTTATTTCAAAGATGGCCCATTTTTTTTATAACTGGTATATTATAGTATACCTTGGCCTCCCGGTACCAAGTTACCGTTGAGTTTCGGGACAGCCTGTATATTGTACTTATTACGAACCAACATGTACATACTTCATCACGTGTTCAAATTGACTTTGAAATGACTTTGTACATGTATAATTAACTAGCTGCGCCCGCGGTTTCTCTGCGTGTTGATGGATGATGATGATGATGATTATGCTGAATCGTATATAGCCTATGTCAAGGGTGAATGTTGCTTTACAGTGGTGAAAGAACTTTTGAAATCAGTCCAGTCCTTTTTGATCCAACTCGTTACAAACATACAAATCTTTCCTCTTTATACTATCATTTAGTATAGACTCGCTGCGCCCGCGGTTTCTCTGCGTGTTGATGGATGATGATGATGAAAAGCGTGATAATGTGTTATTCCAGCGCTTCATAAATATGTACCTACTTACATATCAAATTTCATCAAAACTGGTCCAGCCGTTTGAGCGTGAAGAAGTAACAAAGATACAAACACACTCACAAACTTTCGTCTTTAAATGAATGATTCGAAAAAAGTAATTAGTAAAGAAATTATTATGTACGGCATAATTTTTTTTCGGTATGTACGGAATGGATTGCTTCGCAAACAAACATCATACTCGTATATAAAGGTTTTCCTTACAACAAGTAGCAATTACCTTGAATTTGTTTTGCTCTACCAGTATAAATATAAGTATATATATATTGTATAAAGAAACATAATTGTCTAAGCAATTATGTTTCCCTATACAATAAACTCTAGTATATCAACCTACACTGTAGTAGTAAAATCAACACACTTGTGTATTCTTACGTAGTTCTGTTGTAGTTAAAATTGAGAGGAAATATCTAATGTTAATTATCGAATAGGTATCGAATGGCATAACGCCGAAGATTGCTATCTAATTTTTATGTCTTGGACGTTTTCGTCCCCATACAAACGTATTTTGAACTGAAATCACTCAACACCTAGAACCCCTACAAATGCGTAGAACAATAGCTTCTCTAAGCGTTTTTACCGGTTCTTTCATGGCGAATGTTCTGAAGAGCTCTTTAATCTTATTCCTTCCTCACTATTCCAATCCCGAACTACTCGTTCCGGCCCAGTATTGCATCCATATACTTTTAAAAACTTCTTACCACGAACTAAAAAGTTTGGCAGTTCCTACCTCTGTCGTGTAAGTAAATTGTGGAATGCTTTGCCGGCGTACGTATTTCCTTGCAGCTATGACCCTGGGTCTTTCAAGCGGGGCGTGAAAAAGCATCTGTCAGGTCATCATAGGGGTGGCGATTAGTGTAGCTTACGGCTGTACTAATGGTCATTCCTTCTTGATTCCATCTTCGCTTTTCATCAGGCGAGAGGGAGTCACTTTGATGAATCACTAAAAAAAGTATTCGCCTTGTTTCTCTCTGGATTTAGCGCTTATATGTTTTATGTGTTATATATATGTATATACCCATTTTTTACTATGTCCCGTATTCGACGAAAGAATCCCGCTTTTTCATAAAATACTAAGGAATGCCATTTTTTGTATTAAATGAACTATTTAAATACAAAATTTCTATAGATTGAAAAACAAAGGACTTTCTTTGTACACCTCTACCCATCTTAACAAGAACACCCTCCAGATTTCAAGTCTTTACGACCAGCGGTTTAGGCTGTGTGTTGTCAGTCAGTCAGTCATGTCTTTGATTCTAATCTATACATTGATAATTGATAGCATGCGAAAGGGATCGTAGACACAGTATAAATATAGAGACACAGTACGGAAACTACCTACAAACGTTTGAAACGTCTCACTCACACAAACATGCGCATCGACGAGAGCCATAAGCGGTTGTATTGTAGCAGTGCTGTCAGTAGTGAGGCCGCGTCAAGACGAATGGTCACGTATAAGTTTATTTCCGCTTAACTAGGCTTAGTTTATATTAGAAAAAAGAGCAGAGGAAATCATCGTGGATGCTTTGCAGAGTTTTATTTGCAAGTGACAGTAAATACACTGTTGCTATGTTACATAAAGTATTCATAATTTGAACATGAGATTACTTGCTCTAATAGTTTCTATACTGTTGCATCTTTATACTATGCTGTAGACCAGAGTATTTGATATAAATTTCAACATGATACCTCGACACGTTCTTGAGAAAAAGGTCTTGAAAGACAGACGGATAAAAAATGTGATCCTGTAAGGGTTCCTTTTTCCTGTTTAGATACGGAACCCTAAAAAATAACACTTTATGACGAAAGTGACATTTCCTTGACATAAATTATTATCTCACACGTGACGGATTTGTGATTGTTGTGCATTGTCAAACAGTATTACGATTGGCAATAATAAGTCGATAACGTTTTTTATTTACGTCATACATTTATAATGAGAAGTGATAATTCAAATTCAAATTAAAATATATTTTATTTCAGGCTCAACAAGATCCATATTATTATTATTACATTATTTTAGATTAAGATAAAATCACAAAAATTAAATTATATTAACTATTAAATGCATTACACCATATTCATTATCCTGAATCATGATACGAGGATCTTAATATGATGACGCAGAATAGGGGAGTGTAGACTACGTGCCTTCGCTCACCACCAAATAAACTATATGTTCAAATTACTAAAAAACGCATTAATAATTTAATAACTAACAGCTGTTGTTGAAAAATGTAGGTATTTTGAGAAAAAACAAGATTGTGAATAAGTACCTACCTACATACCACTTAAACCAATAAAATTAACGCCCGCGCGTCTGTCAAGCTGCGATTGGTACTTCAGTCGTCGCGAACACCTCCGGCACTTGACACACGCACGCGCTCCCTTTTTATTTAATTTTCGAAATCTGTTGTTTTTATTTCTATCGCCACTTCACGCGAACCGTATCACCTACAGGGAGTCAAATTGATCAGAGCCTTCAGAATGGTGTTGCTACTCGCGCGCGTCCTGCTTAGCAGTGAGGCAACCTTTTTTCGCATGATGGCCACGAAGTCATCAGTGCGCGCCTCTGCGAACATGGCGGATGTACTACAGAACCGCGGGAGCCGCATCAGCATCCTGAAAGCGTTATTATATTGAACCCGCAGAGCGTTGAGGAACTTCTGCGTGTATAATAATAATAATAATAAAATAAGCCCTAACCACCGGTAGTTTGGGTCATGCTCCACTGCCGATGGCAATCTAGGATTAGGTTTTTTATAATGTTTTTATTTTATATAGAAATATTGTAAAAAATGTAATTTTAAGAAAAATAAATAAATAATGTGAATAATAATAATAATAATATTTTATTCATTTAAAACATAGTTTCATAGTTACATTAAGGATACTTATAAACTAACATGCAAGGTGGAACAAATAAGGTGGAGAAGTAATAAATACATAGTTCAGATGTTCTCGTAAAAATGAGTAGTAAGTTGTAACGTTAGTGTCGTCCTAGTCCTCACGGTAGGATACCCTGAGTCTGTGAGGGCTTAGTTTACTTCTAGAGGGTTTAAGAATTGACGTGCAACAATCGCTGTGTTATTTGTAGATGGGTGTTTTTATGTGTGTTGTTATATACATGTGTCTTGTATGTGTGTATGCTTTCCACAAGCTACTGCAGTAAAATGTTTGGCAGTATGCTTTAAATAATGTTATTTTTGCATCATTAGAACAAGATGCGAATTTTCTGGACAGCATATTCGCCCTCACTGTCAACACTCTACGTTCCCTGTCAATATCTGCCCCATCACACAAGTCCTCGCAGACAATGTGACCCAAATACCTACATTTATTAACTCTTTTGAGAGGAGTGCCGTTAAGTATCAATGGTGGTACATAACTAGGTCCCTTACTACCTTTAGAGAACACCATAAACTCACTTTTCTTAACGTTATAACGTAGGCCATGACTTACGGCATACGCTTCACAGAACTCTAACAGCTTCCTGATAGAGCTGACAGAGGGCGCCAGCAGTACCATATCGTCCGCATAACTTATGTTGTTGACAATAACGCCGTCAATCGAGCAACCTGTATTCATACTACTGAGGCCCTCGATCAGCCCATTCACATACAAGTTGAAGAGCTTTGGAGAGCAGATAATGACATTATAGACATTTTAGTGTCGTGCTAGCTGCATCCTGCGGCCCTGCATGCTCATATCAAGCATTATAATGTTACTAGGTGCGCTCCGCGTTCGTGGTCTCCACTCTAGAACCTTTCGGCCCCATCGGCCATCTGTTCTGCGTGCTATGTGGCCTGACTAATGCCACTTCAACTGGCTTATTTTCTGGGCTATGTCGGTGACTTTAGTTCGTCTACGGATCTCCTCATTTCTGATTCGATCACGTAGAGAAACCCCGAGCAAGGCCTCTCCATAGCTCGTTGTGCTACATTGAGCTTGCTTATGAGGCCCATAGTAAGAGACCACGTTTCAGTGCCTTATGTCATCACTGGTAACACACATTGGTCGAAGTCTTGAGGCACTGAGGTGAGGAGGTGAACGTTGAACACCCGCTGTGACCCGGTAGCTTGAGAGCCAGGCGTCATCACATGATCTAGTTTGCTTACTACCTTCGACCATTATCCCTGACCATCAAGAGAAAGGGTCAAATCTATTATGTTTTTTTGGAACGAAGTTCCTTATCGCGCGTTGTGAAAGGGGGCTAGACGGAAAAAAATCTTACGAAAAGTTGTCACGACACTTTTTGCTATCGCATGTTTCTCTGTCTGTCTCTCTCTCTTATAGAAAGCAAGCCAGATGTTGTAATCGTAGCAAGTGGCGCCATTTAGTTCCGTAAATTTATACTAGATGGCGAATCAGGTAAAGTTAGCTCGCGGAGGCATTTCATTCACTGGATGTAATATGTAATTTTGAGAAATATATATTTTTGAACACTTCCCATACGCAGAAAGGAGTTATATTAAAGTAACTCTATACGCGCGATTATCGGAACCTATTATTGGAATATTTACCATGGTTTTGTATTTTTAGCATTATTTTTTCTGATGAGGAACTTCGTTCCATCCGGGTGTCCCTTGACACCCCTCAAGTTTTTTTAACATAGATACATTTTTACACTAAATACTTTTGATAACTCCAATCATACTTCTACAGGTATATTATTCATTCTAAAGATTTATATATCTATAATAAGTAAGAGACACAAAATATGCAATATCATTTCAGCAGCGTACTAGGTTTAACCTGTGTCACGCTGCCAAACGAAACCTAACCTCGGTTTCGTCCAAGCGCGGGTCCACCGTTGCGGGCACGATGGGCATGCCCACAACCCTTAAAGACTTGTGACATAAGACGTCACACTTTCATTTTCATGAAAATTATTTTTAATTACATTTATTATATTTACATTATTAATTAATTTATTCATTAAACGTAAGCTTCTTTTAAGTTTAATTTGACATCATTTAATATCCTTTGTACTTGTTTCCAGCGAGGTTACAGCACAAGAACATCTGATATCTCCGGGTAAAACTGTGCTTTGCCATGCACGGTTTGGAAGTGTCGTATCTAGTTCAAAATTACGAATGGCACTGGAGTGTTATGGGCAAGCGTGACGCTTACTACTTAAGGCGAGCGACTTGATACTATATCGAGCATGAGAGAGTTCATGCTCCGACACGTATTTGCTGATTTTCGGGTGGCTGTGATCTCAACCTTTTTTGTGGGCTGGATCCGCGCCTGGTTTCGTTTGACAGTATTTATACAGATAAAATAATATTGAAATGCCTGTTTGTAATTCCAAATTAACAGCTTTTGCACTAAATATAGCATAATATGTACGAAAGTGTTTATATACGTATACGGTACTGACATGAAAAAGACTATTTCTAAAATTTTCGTGTAATCTGTCTGTCTGTATGTTTGTTCCGGCTAATCTCTGAAATGGCTGGACCGATTTTAACGGGACTTTCACAGGCATATAGCTGATGTTGTAAGGAGTAGGTAACTAATGCCCGTTTTCACCAACATTTTAGGTGACACCTAAGCCAGTTAGGTGACACTTAGCAGTACAAAAATGTCACCTAAATAGGCTTAGGTGTCACCTAAAATGTTGGTGAAAACGGGCATTAGGCTACTTTTATTTTAGAAAAAATATACCTCTGTCTCTCTGTCTGTTTCTTGCCTTATCACGCCTAAACGGATGATCGGACCGTAATCACATTTGGCAAGGTTATAGATTATACCCCGGGGAAGCACATAATTTTCGTAATCATCCATCACCATGCGGGGGAAACCGCGGGACGCAGCTACTTACATTATAAAACCCATCCGCGAAGTGGGCTACACGATGGCGATGATTCAATGGTTCTACTAAAAAATAAACGAAACAAGCAGAGAGCGCTTGCTATTCGCCGTCAGAGCTGTCAGAAGTCAATCAACTCTGATCAAAACAACTTCATTAATATAAAAAACACTAGCAAAAACTGTTTGTTATTAACCACTATGATGGGTCTATTTATGTTCGAGATAGCAACTGTGACGTCGGCGTCTTGGTTCATCACATCGTGCCGAATTAAGATACGGCGTCGGCGAGTACGTCGCGACGCTTTGTGCGGGCCGATGTGAAGTCTGATTAAAACGTGGTTATACCCAGCATCTCGGCCGATATGAGGCTGATGCGAATATGAAAGGAAGTCCGATTACAGCGTGGTTATACCCAGCATCTCGGCCGATATGCGGGCGGATGCGAATATGAAAGGAAGTCCGATTACAGCGTGGTTATACCCAGCATCTCGGCCGATATGCGGGCGGATGCGAATATGAAAGGAAGTCCGATTACAGCGTGGTTATACCCAGCATCTCGGCCGATATGAGGCTGATGCGAATATGAAAGGAAGTCCGATTACAGCGTGGTTATACCCAGGATCTCGGCCGATATGAGGCTGATGCGAATATGAAAGGAAGTCCGATTACAGCGTGGTTATACCCAGGATCTCGGCCGATATGAGGCTGATGCGAATATGAAAGGAAGTCCGATTACAGCGTGGTTATACCCAGCATCTCGGCCGATATGCGGGCGGATGCGAATATGAAAGGAAGTCCGATTACAGCGTGGTTATACCCAGCATCTCGGCCGATATGAGGCTGATGCGAATATGAAAGGAAGTCCGATTACAGCGTGGTTATACCCAGGATCTCGGCCGATATGAGGCTGATGCGAATATGAAAGGAAGTCCGATTACAGCGTGGTTATACCCAGGATCTCGGCCGATATGAGGCTGATGCGAATATGAAAGGAAGTCCGATTACAGCGTGGTTATACCCAGGATCTCGGCCGATATGCGGGCCGATGGCAATTAAAAGGAAGTCCGATTACAGCGTGGTTATACCCAGCATCTCGGCCGATATGAGCCCGATGCGAATATGAAAGGAAGTCCGATTACAGCGTGGTTATACCCAGCATCTCGGCCGATATGAGGCTGATGCGAATATGAAAGGAAGTCCGATTACAGCGTGGTTATACCCAGCATCTCGGCCGATATGCGGGCGGATGCGAATATGAAAGGAAGTCCGATTACAGCGTGGTTATACCCAGCATCTCGGCCGATATGAGGCTGATGCGAATATGAAAGGAAGTCCGATTACAGCGTGGTTATACCCAGGATCTCGGCCGATATGAGGCTGATGCGAATATGAAAGGAAGTCCGATTACAGCGTGGTTATACCCAGGATCTCGGCCGATATGCGGGCCGATGGCAATTAAAAGGAAGTCCGATTACAGCGTGGTTATACCCAGCATCTCGGCCGATATGAGCCCGATGCGAATATGAAAGGAAGTCCGATTACAGCGTGGTTATACCCAGCATCTCGGCCGATATGAGGCCGATGCGAATATGAAAGGAAGTCCGATTACAGCGTGGTTATACCCAGCATCTCGGCCGATATGAGGCCGATGCGAATATGAAAGGAAGTCCGATTACAGCGTGGTTATACCCAGCATCTCGGCCGATATGAGGCCGATGCGAATATGAACGGAAGTCCGATTACAGCGTGGTTATACCCAGCATCTCGGCCGATATGAGACCGATGCGAATATGAAAGGAAGTCCGATTACAGCGTGGTTAGACCCAGCATCTCGGCCGATATGAGGCCGATGCGAATATGAAAGGAAGTCCGATTACAGCGTGGTTATACCCAGCATCTCGGCCGATATGAGGCCGATGCGAATATGAAAGGAAGTCCGATTACAGCGTGGTTATACCCAGCATCTCGGCCGATATGAGGCCGATGCGAATATGAAAGGAAGTCCGATTACAGCGTGGTTATACCCAGCATCTCGGCCGATATGAGGCTGATGCGAATATGAAAGGAAGTCCGATTACAGCGTGGTTATACCCAGCATCTCGGCCGATATGAGGCCGATGCGAATATGAAAGGAAGTCCGATTACAGCGTGGTTATACCCAGCATCTCGGCCGATATGAGGCCGATGCGAATATGAAAGGAAGTCCGATTACAGCGTGGTTATACCCAGCATCTCGGCCGATATGAGGCCGATGCGAATATGAAAGGAAGTCCGATTACAGCGTGGTTATACCCAGGATCTCGGCCGATATGCGGGCGGATGCGAATATAAAAGGAAGTCTGATTACAGCGTGGTTATACCCAGCATCTCGGCCGATATGAGGCCGATGCGAATATGAAAGGAAGTCCGATTACAGCGTGGTTATACCCAGCATCTCGGCCGATATGAGGCCGATGCGAATATGAAAGGAAGTCCGATTACAGCGTGGTTATACCCAGCATCTCGGCCGATATGAGGCCGATGCGAATATGAAAGGAAGTCCGATTACAGCGTGGTTATACCCAGCATCTCGGCCGATATACGGGCCGATGCGAATCTGAAAGGAAGTCCGAATACAGCGTGGTTATACCCAAGATCTCGGCCGATATGCGGGCCGATACGAATATGAAAGGAAGTCCGATTACAGCGTGTTCAGGCCCAGGATCTCGGCCGAAAATACATTGCAATTTCCAAACGACTTCCAAAAAAGGAAGAGGTTCTCAATTCGATGCGTATATGTTTTTTTTATCTACATATATAACTTTTTACAGAAAAGTCCGATTTTGATAATTCTTATATTGTTTGATAGAGTATACTTCCGAGGTGGTCCCATTTAGATTTCATCGAATTCGGTTAAGGCGCGGTCCAATCCTAATTTTAAAACAATTTTCAATGCTTTACATAAGGTTGAGAATTGCTTACCAGATTGGACGATGTAATGCGAAAATTCAATTGAATACGTTCTAATACTTTTTATATTTATTTCGTACAATCAAATGATTAAATTTTAATGATAAAGGAGTCCATAGTTCTCTAGTAAATTTCATTGGGAATTCAAATTTGATACATTCATTGAAATGTATTTGCCCATAATTGAATAAAAATGCTTTTTCCCACGAAGCACGAAAGAAAATTTGCAAAATTTAGGGAATGTTGCCGATTGTTTTCTATCGAGCCAAGTTTGCTCAATCGTGTATTGGCTCCCATACTTCATAAAGACATATATTCAATTTACACTACGTTTTTTTTTTTTTCAAACTTCGGTTATTAGGTTTAAGCGTCAAAAAACGTAAGTTTTCGCGAAGTCGAATCATGAAATTTGGAACTCATTTCGCCTTAAGCGGTTTTTGCGTTACAACTCAATAACAGAAAAGTTTTGCGTCTATCTTGATGATATATTCGTTGACGGTGAATGACAATTGATCCCGCAAGGGTCAATACAAAGGATGAAAACTTGATGATGATGACTTTGACTTTGAAAATAACTTATCGAATTCCGTACCATGTGCACAATATTGTGATAATAGGTACTTTTGAACTATCGTGGTACCGACGTCAACAAGTTATTTCACACTTTTTAGCGTTCGATTTTATGGTAAATAAAATTAGGTGTAATTGATGCTTGCTTCCCGTAGCATTTTAAAGGTAAACGTACGTATTACAACATTTGGTGACAAATCTACCTTTTTACAATACAGGGGCGTGTCTGACGTCACAATGTTTAGAAACAGTATATTATTAGAATAAACAAAGTATTCATGCTTAACATATGCACGCTAATCAGTTTAGTATTGCGACGCTAAACTGACGTATTACAACCCCTTTGATAACAAGTTAAGAGGATTGCATAGCTAGTACTTTCCATGCTAAAAGAGAAAACTCTTTTCTACCTCTTAACATTGTCCGATTTCAGTGATTTTTTTTTCATGGAATCATGACATTGTTTACTATGCCCGTACGTTTTGTTTTTTTCAGTTTTTCATAGTACTATAAATTTCCTTTTTTAGAACTTCAAAAAACTGAAAAAATCTAAACGTACGGGCATAGTAAACAATGCAATGATACCATGAAAAAAAAAACACTGAAATCGGACTATGTTAAGAGTAGAAAAGAGTTTTCTCTTTTAGCATGGAAAGTACTAGCTATGCAATCTTAAGGTGAAATGAGTGTAGCTTACGACCAAACATGATTCGACTTCGCGAAAACTTAGTTTTTCGACGCTTAAACCTAATAACCGAAGTTCGAAAAAAAACATGGTGTAAACTGAATATTCGTTCTTATGAACTATGGGAGCCAATACACCATAGAGCAAACATGGCTCGATATAAAAAAAGGCAACATTCCCAAAATTTTGCAAATTTTCTTACGTGCTTCGTGGCAAAAGCATTTTTATTCAATTATGGGCAAATACATTTCAATGAATGTATCAAACTTGAATTCCCAATGAAATTTACTAGTGAACTATGGACTCCTTTATCATTAAAATTTAATCATTTGATTGTACGAACTAAATATAAAAAGTATTAGAAAGTATTCAATTGAATCTTCGCATTACATCGTCCAATGTAATAAGCAATTTTCAACCTTATGTAATGCATCGTAAATTGTTTTAAAATTAGGATTGGACCGCGCCTTAAGTGTTCAGACAATGACATAAACTTGCATATTAGAATTCCGTACCCAAAGGGTAAAACGGGACTAGTGTCCCGTTGCTAAGGCTCCGCTGTCCGTCCGTCTGTCTGTCTGACTGGTGGCGCTGATGGTACTTGTATAAGTAGTTAAAATGGCGGTGCCAAGGAGTAATTCGGATTATATAGGCATTGGGATTACCAGGGCTTCGAATTATCAAGACTTTGCTGTATAATGTTTCATGACGTAACCCGTTTGACCGTTGACCTGTAAATAAATAATAGTTTATTTATTTATTTGACATAAAACTGTTACATATAAGATTGTTGAATCCATAGGCTCTCGAACTAGTTATAAACTGTGTTTCGAGTGCCAGTGGCTTCTCCCAACTAGATGAAATAATACAAATTTATGCGTTTCTTAAAGTAGGTAATCAAAAGTTATTAAAGTTGATTACTAAGTAAATACATAATTATATTTTATAACATAATAATATGATAGCATGATTATAAGCATGTATTGAATTAGTTAGTGTAATGTACCTTTATAATAAAAACTTTATAAATAAAATACTGTTAAAGACGCGGTCCAACCCCATTTTTAAAATAATTTACGATGCTTTACGTAAGGTTGAAAATCGCTTGTTAGATTGGACGATGTAATGCGAAAATGCTTTAATTTTGTAAGTTTTCTTTATATTTTTCGATATATACTAACACAATTGAAAAAACTGCTGGTTATTACTTTAGTACTATATGTTGGCTAAGTATTACTTAAAAAAAATATAGTGTTATCGCTGAAAATTCTGAGAGTTTGGACGTGAAAGTTTATTTTTGTGGACCTATTCAGGATTGTTTTCTGCTGAAAGAGAGTTATATTTATGAATTCTATTCGGTTATTACTCTTTTCCTATTCCTTTTTTAACCTTTGTATTTTTTCATAATATACTATCGATCTGGTTCGTTACACTAGGTGTTTAAAAATCTGTTTTTTCGTTAATCAGGGTACGAGCGCGCCTTAACCGAATGCGTTCAACGTATTCGGCCATCGATCTTATGTAAACGTACATATTTTCTTTAGCCTCTGATAGTTTTGACTTCAGGCAAATTCTAGTCTTATAGAATTAAAATCGCTGCTTAAGTAATTACTTTTCCTTAAGTAATTTAATTCATCATCAGCTCAGCCGTAGGACGACCACTGCTGAACATTATGCCTCCCTCTTAGATTTTCAAAAGGACAGGTTGGAAGCGGCCTGCATCCAACGTCGTCCTGTGCGACCTTTATCAGCTCGTCTGTCCACCTTGTCGGTGGACGACCTACGCTGCGCTTGCCGGTCTGGGTCTGTGGTCTCCACTCTATAACCTTTCGGCCTCATCAGCCATCTCAAACAGTTTGCGAAAAAGTAATCGAATCGCATTAACGCGTCACGCTTCGGCGTACAAACTATGAGTTATCTGTGCCATAGTTGCCCTAGATACGTGACAGTTTGTACTGTACTGTTGCACGTGAACGACACGCTACGCTACGCTTACGCAGTTATTCGTGCTAGGCACACTAGGTGCGGTAGGCGGGAGCGAAGCGAAGTCCGCACTTATTATACATCTACTCGTATGTACGCCTTTGAAATAATTTTAATCATATTATAGCTTAAGAAAAAGTTATTGGTGTCAAAAAAAGATCAAATAAAATAATGATTTTGCTCTGAAGTTATTTCCCGGGGGAAGTAATAATCCTATTTGCGTCAAATGTTGTTTGTTTATAAAGTGTGTTTCTCGTGTGAAATGACTTCTGGCATTCAGCCCACCTGATGTAAATCATAATTATTATAGTTTATTGATAATATATATATATATATATACATACTATTATATATATATATATACTATTATATAATATATATATATATATATATATATATATTAGAAAGAATTTATAGAATTTGAAGATTTATTTATAGATTTTATTTGTTTTTTATTTTATTTATTTATATATTTTGTTTGTCTGCGTAAGATTAGTACTTCGAGTAGCTTATTATTTCTCCAAGGAAGATTCTATCTGTATACCAAAATGTAAAAAAAATATGGACATGGTCAAACGCAATTGCTATAATAGTATTATTTGATTACATTTAAATACTTAGTATATCAACCAGTAAACAATAATAATAAAACAAAATTAATCACCATAAAAAAATTTCATTACATTTCATCACCCTTGGCGGTATTTGTTTTACATTTCATCACCCTTGACGGTCGCCGAACACGTCTAGTGTATCGAGCTGTCAAATTGACTTGGCTTTTGACTAAGCTGTCAGAAACTGATACAAACTTAGACAGAACTGTCATCATTACGATCGTGACGTAGGCGGTGATCTTATTATTCTGTTTATGCGGTGCCCAAGCATATTACGCTTTTTCACCCGCGTGGTGATGGATGATGATGATAATGAAAAGTATCCTATGTGTTAATCCAGTGCCTCATCTACCTCCATGCCAAATTTCATCAAAACTGCCCCAGCCGTTTGTGCGTTAATGAGTAACAAAGATCCACACATCCACACATCCATACTCACAAACTTTCGCGTTTATAATATTATGAATGAATGAAGGAACATATACAGTACTCACATAAAAACATATTTTTTAAAAAAACTATGTCTTATATGTATATGTCTGTATAAACTGTCGGTCTAGCGCTCGACGAGTCAACATCTCCTGAGGATGCCTCGTGTAGAGGCGAAACACGTGTCGAATCGGTTTTGGTTGATTTGGGGTTTCTTGTGTTTTTTATTTTGTATTCTTCCTATTAGCATTTTATGCGGGAGGGAGGGTGGCGCACGCCCCCAAATAGGCCAAAATCATTGTTTTCTTTTCAGCGGAAGTGTCACTAAATATTTTTTAATATCGTTTTTTTGATAATGTATTTCCGCAAAGTAACGCCTTAATCAATAAATATTTTTTTAATTTTTTGTCTGTTTTGTTTGTTCCTGGTAATCTCTGAAACGGGTATATATAGGTATATATTCATATTTTTTATGGTTTACATACTCGTATGTAAACCAGGTAATATTAGAGATTTTTTAAACTGACACGGTCACTAATGCAAGAATTAACTTTAGAAACGTGATATTTACCATGTATTGTATTTATTGTGAGCTCTCGATATTTGGGCACAGTTGCATGCGCCATGTTCACGAGTAAACTGAAGTATTTGCGGGTAGGTGCTGTTATGAGCAGACGAAACGGTCTACCCTCTTCCGCACACGTTTCTTGCGTTCCGTCTCATTACCAATGACACAATATAGCATATCGAGAGATCAAAATAAATACAATGGTAAATATCCCGTTTCTAAAGTTAATTCTAATATTATTGAGAGAGATCCGAGATCTATCAACTTTTAACTTGACCTAGTTTTAACTACTAGAAAACTGCTAGAAATTTGTAGAGCTCGAGCAGCAACAACATAATCTGTGGAGAGTTGTCGCCGCCAAAAATACACGCGTACTTTGGCCCCGTATCCGTACCCCGTATCGTCTCCTACACCCATCATCTCGTGTCTGCGCCACGCTCTAAGTCAAGGGCGAACTTGTTTATAAACGGATATGTCACAGAGTCGACTGTAGTTGCACGGTGCGAAGTGCAAAGTGAACGTGTGGCGGTGACATATTGATTCGCATAATATTAATCGTCATAAATTTATACGTCATACGTCTCAAGCCATACTTAGTAGTTTTAATAGCGCTGTCAGCTCGGGCTCAGGCTCGTGTTCTTACTTTCTTTCGGCACGTGTCACGGCGCGGCGACGAGTCGATTGAACGACTAGTTGTCCAGGGCAGAGTAGAAGGCACTAGATCGCGAGGGAGAGCACCGATGCGATGGACCGACCAGATACGAGTAGCCATAAACGGTCCTCTACACGAGTGCACGAGAAAGGCTGCAGGCAGGAGGAATGGCGACGCATTGTAAGGCGCGTTACACAACCTGAAGTGACAACCACGACCGCTCAGTCAAGAGCGTAGCGATGAAGAAGAGAAGTCAGCTCAGCGCTTGTCTACGTTCAATTTCCTTTACTTGAAATCGAGCAAGCGCATCTCGTAAACACGTACAAAATTCATAAAAATTATGTGCACTCTTAAATAAAAATATAATCGGTCAATATATGTGTATTTAAAAATTGTTATTTAATGATATGTCGTTTCATGACAAATACAATAGTATGGTGGTGGCAGATGAGTAAAACAGCAGATGTAATAACACGTTACTTTTATTCGTTAGAACTATTCATACATAATATGTATATATTATAATAAATATATGGATGCCTATGTATGGTTCATGGAATGGGCTGCGGGGCTACCGCTTAGGTAAGCAAAGACAAAGAGTGGGCTGCGGGGCTACCGCACTCGTTGCCGTCTAGCGAGCGAATGAATAAATGAGCGTTGGGTCTTCTGCTCGCACACACTAGTGTATGCGGGGATAGGGGGTCAGGGCTCTGCCCTCTTCCCCTGGCTTGTCTCCGCCCATAACTATGGGCGGGTCGTTGGGTTCTTGTAGGCTTCACGGGTTTCACCATGAACCGGCAGTCACTGACGTCGGGGCGATCAAGCACACCAGGTTAGACCCCTAGTGGCCCTAGGGGAAGCCCAGCGAGCCGATCAGCGACCCGATAGTGACCGCCGGCGGTTCCACCCTTGGAATAAATGAGCTGCTCCGTTGTCGTTTATATAGCAGGCGGATGACACTGTGTGCGTGTGGTAATACATGTACGCTCGCCGCCTTGTCTTCGTGTGTCGTGGGCGCTAAGATGCTGCTATTTATTGTGAGCGCTAAATTGTTGCATTGTTATATTCTCCCCCTCTGATACTCTGAAGTCGTCCCGACAGGAGTATCAGTACCAGGTGTTTTATGAGGTCTCCCTCCCCCTGCACTAAAGCTGCTCCTATAGCGTACTGGCTTGCATCTGTTTTGATGATAAAAGGTAAGTCGATAGTAGCTTGTTTTAATACAGGTGAGTTCGTTAATGCTGTCTTTAGTTTATTGAATGCTTCTTCTTCTTCTTTTTGCCATTGCCAACCCACTTTTTCTTAGTCAAATTCGTTAGAGGTCGGGCAATTTCAGCAAAGTTATTTATGCATCTTCGGTACCACGAAGCAGTTTGTAAGAAAGATATTAGTTGTTTTAAGTTCTTAGGTGCCTGAAGATTTGCAATAGCAGTTGTTTTTCCTGGATCTGCTTTAATACCTTCTGGGACAATTAAATGCCCTAGATACTTTACCTACTTCTATAATATCATCACTTATCATTTCATCTAACTTCTCCCTGAGTTGTTGTTGTCTAGCAGGTGATAGTCTGTAGGGTCTAACATTTATGGGAGGATGAGTGCCTGTATCTATTTTGTGTACAGCATATGGAATGGTTTTGGTATTTTTATCAAAAATATCCCTATATTCATAAAGTAGCTGGTTCAAAATATCTCGTTCTTTGTTAGTGAATAAGGAACCTTTTCCTGGTTGTAAATAAATATCAACAGAATACAGTTGTACAGGATTTATTAACAAATAATCAATTCGTGGATCAACGTTAGATTGAGGGTCAGCAGGTTCTCGTGGACGTGCTGGACGTGGCGGTGTATCTAATTTTATTAGATTGTAGCGTGGTTTCTTCGGTGGCGATGGGCCGGGGTTACTTTTATTGCTTAGAGGTGATGCTGGTAGTGAATCTGGTATTGGTGATAATATTTTTAACTATTTGGCCCAGGTCAGGAATTGGCTTATTGACTCATGTTTGTCTTCAATGAAACTTAATTTTCTGGTGGCCTTTGATGGCAATTTTTCGTTTGAAAGTTGCAGAAATTGAAACATTTGGTTAGGCTGGTCAATGAAGTGCCAAACTCTCTGTGGTAGATTTAATATTATTCCAAACTTTTCCAGAAAATCTATGCCCAACAAGGTTCGGTTGTCCCTGGCTTCCGGAATCACCGAGAATGTAATCGGTAATAATCGACCTCCTAAATTCACATCAACTGTTGCAGTCATTAGCTGTGTTGTGCGTTTACTTCCGTCGGCGAGTATTACGTCAGCTGGTTGCTGCTGGAATATTGTACCTTTTCGCAGTAACGTGTGGTACAATTGCATGCTTGCCATGCTTGTTCTGGCCGCAGTGTCAATATAGGCGTAACCTTTCTCGCCCTTGACGTAAATTTCAATCGTCGGTATCTTGGCGTTATCGACTGTGGTTTGCATCGTATGAAATGCTACGGCTTTCGGGGGTGTTTCTTTGTTTTTGCAACTTTCGCAATTACTGCGGAACACTCCTGGCAAACCACAACCATAACAGGATATCTTTACTTCTTGCTTGACTGGCTTTTCATCGGCCAACCGTTTGCGGCATACATCGAAAAGGTGGCCCACCTTTTCGATGTATGCCGCAAACGGTTGCTACAATAAGAGCATCTTTTCATTATTTTGCGTCCACCAGCGACGTCGACTTCTTTGACTCCTTTTTCTTCCTGAGCCAAATTTTCAATGAGACGGCCGCGTTCGAGAAGTTCGGCGAACGTTTTAATTTCGGAGCGAGGAATTTCCTTTTTGTATCGAACTTCTAATAACCCATATATGAAGTCGACTTCTTCCTCTTCTTTGTGCCTTTTCGCAGGGAGTTGTGCTAACAAGGCACGTTTCTCACAGACAAAGTCGTCGATTTTTTCATGACTTTGTTTTTTCGCAAAAATAATTGCAGGTAAACCTCGTACGGCTGCATTTTAGGAGCAAATGCACTTCTGATGGCGCCAAGGGCGTGACTCCACTTCTTCGTGTTTGACTTAACTCCGCTCCACCAGGTAGCTGCTGTCCCTGTTAGCAACAAGGTCAGTCCTTCTAAAGCGTCTTCGTCGCTTATATTTTCAATCTTTTTGTAGATCGTGTTATTTGTGATAAATTCTACTACTTTGTTGTAGTTCCTTTCACCGTCGTAACGTTTAGTACACCGAGCAAAGCTATGTCTGTGTAGTGAAGCGTCGTTCGCAACTGACAGCTTGGACAACAATGCGGCGAAATGTTCCTGCGTCATCACCATCAATTCTGTTTTTCTCTCCGACATTTTCTAGTTGCGGGTAGTTCTGTTTTTCTTCTTTTTTTTTTTCTTTTTACGTTGGGCGCCAATATGGTGGTGGCAGATGAGTAAAACAGCAGATGTAATAACACGTTACTTTTATTCGTTAGAACTATTCATACATAATATGTATATATTATAATAAATATATGGATGCCTATGTATGGTTCATGGAATGGGCTGCGGGGCTACCGCATTCCTTAACCTCCTAGCTACTGCCTGACCCAAGGGCTGCGGGGCTACCGCACTCGTTGCCGTCTAGCGAGCGAATGAATAAATGAGCTGCTCCGTTGTCGTTTATATAGCAGGCGGATGACACTGTGTGCGTGTGTTAATACATGTACGCTCGCCGCCTTGTCTTCGTGTGTCGTGGGCGCTAAGATGCTGCTATTTATTGTGAGCGCTAAATTGTTGCATTGTTATAATAGTGAATAAAATGAAAAACTGTTTTATAGGTGAATTTGAGTAGTATGTTTGATTTTTTTTTAATGTAGTCTGGTATGTTAACATGTGTTTAATTTCGGGGTCGGGTCTTGAATCGAGTCGCCTGAATTTGAGGATTCTGCTACTGTGGAATGGTCAAGGGGCTTTGTCTTGACCCTCCCAATTCGATTTTGGCTGCCGGAGTTACGCGAAAGTATTTTAAATTAATATTTAAAGTTTCTGTAATTTCACACGAAAATCATGCGGATGCGTGAAACGGAACGCAATATCAGGAAATATTGCATAAATTTGAACGTCTGCTATGTTTATGTTCGTGAAACGAAACGTTTTGATCGCTATTTTTGAGGTTCGTGATTTAACTATGTTTACAAAATAAAATAAATACTCCTACATAGTTTTGTGAAAATTATTTTCCTCCCTTACCCACCCAGAGACCAACTCAGACCGGTTAGGTTGAAAGTAGTCAGAAAACCGACACAGAGCACCCCGACTCCACCTATTCTTGTGGCTACTACCCCTAGAGTGTTTATAAATAATGCGGGAGCCAGAAGCTCAAGGGAGGTCCTGAACGTTGCTTCGCCGCATGAAGTCGAGTTGAGCGAAGGGGGGAGCTGGCGAGCGAAGCGAGCCGGCGACCTCCGTAGCGAAACGAAAGCTGAGTGTGGCTGTGGCTGTGGTGTACTTCTGGCGGGAGCCCACCCGGAGTCCAAGTCAGACCGGTTAGGTCGAAATTAGTGACAAATCCAACTCTGACCCCCCCCCCTCTCCCCCCCCTAAATTTAGGTGTAAAAGTGTTAGTAGAGTAGACAAAATTATCTTTGATATTAAATTTAAAAAAAAAACTACGCGGTTCCGGCAGGGGGAAATGGTAGGGGGGGGGGGGGGGGTTCCCTGCCCCCAACCCCCCCTCCTACCCACTCCCCCTCCCCCAAAGTTAAGTGTAAAAGTGTTTAAATAGAGTAGAAAAATTGATCTTTGATATTAAATTAAAAAAAAACTACGCGATTCCGGCAGGGAAAATGGTGGGGGGGGGGTTCCCCTCCCGCTCCCCCCTCCCCCCTAAATTCAGGCGACTCGATTCAAGACCTTACCCTAATTTCGTAACGTGTACTTAGAAATGTCATATTATATTTTGTAGTTTTAATTAAATCGCTGCTTATGAGATAAACTGATATAATTTTATCGACATCATCACATGGACAGCACCTTAAGGCGCGCTCGTACCCTGATTAAAGAAAAAGCAGAATTTTTAAACACCTAGTGTAACGAAACAGATCGATAGTATATTATGAAAAAAATACTTAGGTTAGAAAAGGAACAGGAAAAGAGTAATAACCGAATAGAATTCATAAATATAACTCTCTATAAGCAGAAAAATATCCTAAATAGGTCCGCAAAAATAAACTTTCACGTCCAAACTCTCAGAATTTTCAGCGGTAACACTATATTTTTTTTCAAGTAATATTTAGAAAACGTATAGTACTAAAGTAATAACTAGCAGTTTTTTCAATTGTGTTAGTATATATCGAAGAATATAAAGAAAACGTACAGAATTTACGAATTTTGGCATTACATCGTCCAATCTCACAAGCGATTTTCAACCTTACGTAAAGCATCGTAAATTATTTTAAAATTGGGGTTGGACCGCGTCTTAAGGTGCAAATTGGAAGTCGGCTACATGAAGCCGAAGCAGACGACGTGTCGCAGCGACCTACTGCTTTCTATGTATTTCTATAAAATACCATTCGTATAGCTAGCGACACTCCTCTTTATAATAAAATATATACTATATTATAGTTTGATGGATTTCGAGAAGTATGTAATTGTGAGATCTTACAGTTACAGGTTTTGTCAGTAGCCAGTTTATCTAGGGGTCTCGTATTCTCGGACCCTAAAGGTAACCCTACTATTATTATAAACGCGAAAGTTTGTATGTATGTTTGGTACTCTTTTACGCAAAAACTACTGAATGAATTTTAATAAAATTTTGTATGTAGTTAGATAAGGCTCTGGAATAATATATAGGATACTTTTTATCATCATCATCCATCACCGCGCGGTTGTAACCGCGGGGCGCAGGTAGTTTGTTATAAATTAGAAATGCTTGAATGCAATTACGCAACTACCATTAGCGATGTAATGTTAATTATGTTGCACTCCATTATTGTGATATAATGAAATTTAAAATAACTCATCAGTAATGAATGTCGTAAATTATGCTATTAACTAGTGTCCACTTAATTAATGCAATATAGTATAAGATTTCATAATTGACATATTCCTACCTGAAATAAGTTATATCCAAGGAAACTCCAGTTTGTGTATCGGCATATTATATTGTTCACAAGTTGCTCTTTACATTTTCCCAAATACTTTCCTGAGTTATGCTAGCTCAGTTTGCGACCGTTCGCACTTCGCCGTTCGAATCCCTATCCCATTTTTTATCTCTGACAATCAATACCCTGGTAACTACCATGGTTACCCCATCTGACTCCTCTTTATGAACTGACGACTTCTTTTTCGAACGGAAGAGAACCAACGCTCGCATGAACACCATAGACAGCTATTTTAACAATTTATGAAGGAATTGAATTATACCTACTTAGTATACATGTGTAACATAAAGTGTAAACCAGACACTAAAATAAGAATAATTTATACATCATAATTGGACAACGTAACATATCGATATATTGAATTGACCGTCCCCATAGGACGGTTAAAATCATCTAGGTCGATAATTTCGTCTATTATTCTATCCTGACAAAAGATGGAGCGACTATATTGCCAAAAATAGGAGTGATACGAGCAGCTAGAGAGAGAGAGGGAATAGAAGCTAATGGGGGAAGCTTTTACCGCTCTAGGCGGTCCTTGCACATAGAAGGATATTGTACTTATTAAATTGAGTTTGCGTAAGAGTAATAAAACTTATTATTATTATTACTCTGTCAACATCGTCCTGAGAATGGCTCGTGTAGAGGCGAAACACGTTTCGAATCGTTTTTGGTTGATTGAGTTGTTTGTGTGTTTCTTCTATAGAATTCCTACATGCAGTTTATGCGGGAGGGAAGGCGGTGCACACTGCATCTCTACCATAAGCATGTTTCCAGCGGAAGTCTCACTAAATAATAATAATAATATAATAATATGGGACAACATCCACACAAAGGTCTTCAGGTCCCAAATTAGGCAGAGCCTGTACTATGGTAACCTGATGAGTGATATACGTACTTAAATACATATTACACACCCAGACACAGATCAAACAGACATGTTCATGCACACAAATGTTTGACCTGTCCGGGGATCGAACCCGGGACCAGCGGCTCAGAAGGCAGGGGTGCTACCAACTGCGCCAACCGGCCTGTATATTATCATATATAAAATATGCCAATATTTTATCGTTTTCCGTTAATTTCGATGCTCGTACGGATCGTCTCGATAACCTAGCGGTCATGTCGTCTAACACGGATTGTCGGATGACGCAGGCTCGAATGCCTTCCGAAGACGTGTTACTTTTCGCTTTTAACTTGCAACGTTTGACATATTAATATTTAGAATTCAACTCATACTCGATGACTAAAATTGACAGGTTATCGTTTAATACTTCTTATACCGTTATAATTAAAACAAAAGATTTATGAATGAAACTGACGTATATTTACGTCACTGGTACCCAAAGGGTTAAACCCTTATTGATCAGATAGTGCTATAGACAATGATGATGGGATCGAAGGTAACACGACCAGGACTCCAAGTCTCTTAGCTATTGAGCAACTACCATACTACTTCGATGTTTTTGCGATTAAGATGCGGTCCAACCCTAATTTTAGAATAATTTACGATGCATTACGTAAGGTTGAACATAGCTTGTTAGATTGGACGATGTAATGCAAAAATGCGTTAATTTTGTAAGTATTTTTTATATTTTTCTATGTATACTAACACAATAAAACTGCTGGTTATTACCTCAGTACTATACGGCTAAGTATAGCAATCGCATCGCTGTGCTACGGCTTGCGAATGTTACCGTTCAAATAAAATTAAAAGACCAATCAAGTATAGGTCCAAACATCAATACACTAGTTTTCTAGCAAAAACACTTTAAATAAATAAATTTGTCACCTTCAAAATATCGCAGAAACTGAGTTTATAATACTTTAATAAAAAAAACTAAACACGCACGAAATAATCTGTTGTTTTTGCCTAATAAACGCGCGTCCCGAACGAAGCCCACAAAAAAGTCACAGCCACCCGAAAATCAGCCAAGTGCGAGTCGGAGCCTGAACTCTAGTATGATCGATATAGTATCAAGCCGCTCGCTTGATGTTAAGCATCACGTTTGCCCATAACATCATCCATCATCATCAGCCTGTAGCAGTCTACTGCTGGACATAGGCCTCTCCAATTGCACGCCACTTAGGTCTATCTTGGGCTACTCGCATCCAGCTTTTGCCAGCCGTCTTGCGCAGATCGTCACTCCACCGTGCCTCAGGACGTCCTACACTACGTTTGCCGAGACGCGGTCTCCACTCTAGAACTCGTTTACCCCAACGGTTGTCGTTTCTACGGCTAATATGGCCAGCCCACTGCCACTTCAGCTTGCTGATCCGGTGGGCTATGTCGATGACCTTGGTTCTCTGACGGATCCCTCAGAGAAACACCGAGCATATCCCTTTCCATAGCCCGCTGAGCGACCTTAAGCTTGTGGACCATTCGAGCCGTCAGTGTCCACGTTTCGGCTCCGTATGTCATGCCCATAACAGTCCAGTGCCATTCAGAATCTTGAACTGGGTACAACACTGCACTTTTTACTCGGATATATAATGTTCTTGCTCTGAGTTTTCGCTGGAAACAACTAAGTACAAAGTCTATCAAATAATGTCAAATTAAATTTAAAAGTAGATTTCGTTATCGCGAAAACATTACTTATTTCCCCAATGGATATCCAGATTTTGGCATTTGATATAAAACGTCATATCATCAGCCTGCGCAATATGAAAGTGTGAAGTCTGATGTCACAAGTCTTAGGTTTGTGGGCATGCCCATCGTGCCCACAACGGTGGATCCGCGCTTGACTGTAGCAACGCAATCGCAACACAATAATTTATAGCATACCAATAAAGTCAAAAAGTATCGATCGCAAGCCGCTGGCCTCCTCCGCGATCGAACCTCAATAGCGAGCAGACTACGAAAGCTGTCAAAAACGACAATTTCCATGCTATTGAGTTGGATTACGCGGTTGAATAGCTAAGAGACTTATGCCCGTTTTCAACACCTCACCTAAGCCAGTTAGGTAACACTTAGTACTACATAAAGTTACCTAACTTGGCTTAGGTGTTACCTTAAATGTTGGGGAAACCCTTAGCCCCCAGAATGATGACTATCCCTCATATAATTTTAGTTTTCTTTCGAACAATGGACCTAAGCTTAGAGCTCTATAAATTTGAAGCAATCTTAGATTCAATTTGTGCTATTTTCTGAGTCGGTGAGTTGGAAAAGTCTTCCCTGAAGCAATACATTAAAATTGAGTTCACACCAGTGGACTATTATATTGGCAAATGTCCATTACTTCTTATGTGTACAGGGTGTTAGGAAGGTCGATGCAAAGCCGTGAGGTGGGGGGGGGGGGGGGGGCGGTTGAACCCCCCTCGTCGGGCATCTATCTAGGCTATATTACCTTAGTCCAATGTCGTCGAATTCTTAGTTATCATAATATCGATGATTTTTGAAAAAAATACCAAAATCGTATGGTTATTCGTTCATAGTGTTCAAATCAAACAGACAGTTACTAGTACCTAAAAATGTATTTGCATCCTAGCTTAATGTGTATTCAATCGATAAACACAAACTTAATCATCTGTATCCACAAAACTGACTGAATGGGACGTATTTTATAAAAATAATTAAACATTGATCAAAAATAAAAGTTCTTTAAAAAGTGATGCTATTTAAAAAAAATACTGCAGAATAAAACATTAAAACATTTTTTAAAACATCCTGTAGTAATGCCCTTTAGATTGGTGTATAATACACGTAGATAGCTGCCTAATTCTCAGAACTAGAGCACATAAACCCAACTTAAGTCCGATTTCAACAAAAAGGTCTTGGTGGCCTAATATAAAATTAAACATTTATTAATAATCAAATCGTTTATTATTCATTTTCAAAATGTGTTCCTTGGTTTTTTATACATTTTCGGGCCATATTTTGCACTTCAGTGGTTGTTATTTTTAATATTAATGTAATTCTGCTTTCATTGTTTCAAAGACTTGAACTATTAGTTCCACTAAATGCTCCCGTGACGTTATTTCTTCAGTATAAACGAGCTCCTTGGCTCGACCCCAGACAAAAAAATCTAAAGGGGTTAAATCAGGCGACCGAGCAGGCAAAGGTATCGGCCCTGCTCTTCCAATCCATTTGTTAGGAAAACAATTATCAAGATGTTCCCTAACAGTGACACGATAGTGCGCTGGGCAGCCATCATTTTGAAAAATTATTTCTCTTTCACTTTCCATTATTGGCACTCCCTCTAGAAGTTTCGGAAGTTCATTTTGTAAGAACGCCAAATTGTTGTCTCCGTTTAAAGTTTCTGGGAGAAAATGAGGTCAAATCAAATGACGGCCAATTCACAAATCCACAAAATGCTTTTAAGGAACCAAGAGTCTTCAATGTGTGCATTCAACAAAAAACGGCAGAATTGCACTCTGCGTACAGGATCTCCATCTTCCAAACCTTGTACTCCCGTGCCATGAAAAGGATATTTCCCTTCACGATGCATGACTGTCCACACTTTCCACGTGGATATGCCGAGGTTTCGAGACACTGCTCTGACGCTTGTAATAGGGTCATTTTGAAATGCTTCTAAAATAAGCTCTTCATCTTAAACAGAATGTCGACCTGGTTTCACTCCGGGTTCAGAGCTTTGGACTCTTCCGGTTTCAGCAAGGCGACGATACGTATTGGAGAACACTCTGACGTCAGGCAATCGACGATCAGGATAACGTTCTTGATACATTCGTCGCGCCAAAGATCCGTTTCCATCGGCTTTACCGTACATGAAAATTATATCGGCATACTCTCCATTGGTAAACGCACTCATTTTGCCAACAAACTGTCCAAATAGGTTCAAAGAACACGCAGTCACTACTAGTGAAGTAGCTCGACGTCAAGTGGATGGCGGAGCTACAACTTAAAACTCAACACACAATAAATGCGCGAATGCAAGTAATGCGTCAATATGCCCGAGCAGTCTTAGCTAGACTGAAGAACAATCAAAGTCTTATTAAAAGTCGCCTGTTGCTCTTGGGCACGCTACCTGAGTCCTTTGTTAAAAAAGGCCTATTGTTATTGAGTCTTGGGAGTTTGGGTTTATGTGCTCTAGTTCTGAGAATTAGGCAGCTATCTACGTGTATTATACAACAATCGAAAGGGCATTACTACAGGTTGTTTTTAAAAATGTTTGAATGTTTTAGTCTGCAGTTTTTTTTTTTAAATAGCATTACTTTAAAAAGTACTTTTATTTTTGATAAATTTTTAATTAAACACCTCCCATTCAGTCAGTTTTGTGGATACATGTGATTAATTTGGTGATTATCGATTGAATACACATTAAGCTAAAATGCAAATAAATTTTTAGGTACTGTCTGTTTGAACACTATGAACGAATAACCATATGATTTTGGTAAATTTTACAAAAATCATTGATATTATGATAACTAAGAATTCGACGACATTGGACTAAGGTAATATAGCCTAGATAGATGCCTAACGTGGTGGGCTAACACACTGTGTTCTGGTTTGAAGGTACAGATCGCGCGGCGAGAGTTTGGCTTTGACCGTTATTGCGCAGAAATCAGAAATTGGGTATCACAGGGAGGCTAGAGGGACGAAGGACTCTTGTCTCTCTCTGTCACATCGAAGACGAGGGACTGTTGTCTCTCTCTGTCACATGTTCGCGACTGTACCCATGCGCAGTAATCCCCTCCACCCGAAGGTCAAAGCCAAACTCTCGCCGCGCGATCTGATATGGTTGTCGGCGAAATTACAGGCACATGAGACTTGACAACTTAATGTCGCATGGTTTTACGGGCACAGTGCAGTTCGTCACTTGTCACGAACCGTAACCTAAACAAATAAATAAAATAGACATGCCAGAGGCTGCAGAACAAAGAATTTTCGAGAAAGTATTCGTATCGTAAACGTCAACGCGTCACGTTTCGCCCTACAAACTATGAGTTGTCTGTGTCACAGTTGCCCTAGATACATGACAGTTTGTACTGTTGCACGTGAACGACATGTTACGTTAAAGTGTCTACACACGATGCAATTTCGAATGCAACATGCTGTAGCAATCTGCTGTGCTCCAGCAAATTGTATTGTATGTAGGCGTGTTGTGACTGGAAGGCCAACATGTTAGACGTCGCGTCGTATCAAACGACGTTGTATGCAAACTGGGCTCAGTCGCGATCGTGCCGTGCCGCCGCCCGTGGCTAGCGTCGCTGTGTATTTTATTTATTGATATATGTAAATGAATGCAAAATTTATACTGCAGATATGAATATATATTTGAGAGAGAACTGAAATCTATTAAATTTTCGCTAAAAACGCTCAAGACATTTGTGGGATAAAAAAATAGTTATGGCGTATTTGTACTTTTCTTAGTTGAAGTTTTTTTTCTATGTGAAAATAATTGACACGCCATTGTTCCTTCCTATCCAAATTTCTCTAGACTAGAAATAATAATTTTAATTATTAAATAACATAATAATAAGTATTATTTATTGTAGTATTCCTGTGCATCTAAAATGTTTGACTGAGAGACAATTCTCTCAGTCTCAGTAGGTATAGTTGACTCAGCGAAGGCAATTGCAAGACCCGCTTTTTGATATTTGGACAGCATTTGCGCCATTTTCATACACGTGTGCACGCTGTGGCGATCCAACGCTGAATGAAATTGTGATTACCGCTGCAACGTGTGTAGAGTACGTCCAACCGCGACTACAGCATGTTAGAACAGCAGATTGTATTTGGAATTGTGTCGTATGTAGACAGCTTTACACTTACGTAGTTATTTATGCTAGGTCCAAGGTTGGACTTGTGATCTAATGGCCGTTTTCTTTTGTTTCAGGATTGAATGCTTGCGAGAGGAAGTCATACCTTTTCTTAAGAAAAGAGCTGCCAGTCAGGTACCATTCTACTGCTACTTACTCGTGTATTTGTTTTTATTTATTTGCATATAAGTGATTGATTGAAAGGTCTTTGTCAATCATAAGACTTGTCGGCATGTATTAAGAGGCTTGCATAGCTAGTACTTTCCATGCTAAAAGAGAGAACTCTTTTCTACCTCTTAACATTGTCCGATTTCAGTGATTTTTTTTCATGGAATCATGGCATTGTTTACTATGCCCGTACGTTTTGATTTTTTCAGTATTTCAAAGTACTATAAATTTCCTTTTTTAGACATTAAAAAACTGAAAAAATCAAAACGTACGGGCATAGTAAACAATGTCATGGTTCCATGAAAAAAATCACTGAAATCGGACAATGTTAAGAGGTAGAAAAGAGTTTTCTCTTTTAGCATGAAAGTACTAACTATGCAATCCTCTTAAGGCCTATTCAAACATGGGCGTTATTCGCTACCGCGAGCAATAGAGAACTTCGAAAGGGTGTGCGTTAATTTCACTGTTCACACCAAAGCTAAAGAGATATCCATCTCTTTAGCGGGGCGGCGGAACTAGTTTCGCCAAACAAGATAAAATACCGCCTCACTAGGCGGTACAAGTTTCGGTGCAGTTATGGAACTTCATACTATTTACCCATCGAGATCCACGTGATATTTTTCGCTGCCCACAGTTAGCGAATAACGCTCAGGTCTGAATAGGCCTTAACGCTGTATTTCCAACCGACTTCCTAAAGGAGGTTTCTCAAGTATACGCGTATATTATTTATTTATGTAGAGTAGTCCGGTTTTGATAATTCATTTTTGTTTAGTAGAGATTCAAATCAAAAGCCAATGACCAAAATTAGCGCAATTTTTTTTTACCGCGGCATTCAACCAACCCTAGGTTATTGAGTGTAATATAATATAATAAGCAAAAGTTATTATATGATTGTACCTATAACCTAACATCAGTCTGAACTGAGTTATACAGATTTGAAAACAATTAAAATTCCGTTTTTATTAATATGTGACTAGCATTTATAACTCAATTTTTAGTATTATTATAATGTCTACCCCTGTCGCATCGCCGCCGTGGCTTTGTATCCGATACAGAAGGATAAACCCTCTCAGCGAGTTCGGCCAATCACAGGCCTAGGATTGTTTACAACTTCGCCTGAGAAGGTTACGAGGCCCTTTTTTCTATTATATATGTATTTCTTATATATAACAAACCCGAATGCGCAATAAAATATGTATTAATGTCAGGGGCCGAAACAGGTCAGTAAAGTCAGTAAAAGTCAGTATTTTTGGACCTGGTCAGTAAAAGTCAGTATTTTTGAAAATCGGTCAGTATTGTCAGTATTTTTCGATTTGCCCAGTGATGACTGATGATATCTGAGGGCTGCTTTGCACTTTGCATGCTCTATATACACTGGGCACAAAATTTTTTGTTCCAAGTGTATGTGGATGATCTACGTACTATATATTGCAGCTGACTTAAAAAAAAATACTTACTAATATTTTTTTTTAAATCAGTATTTCTTTGTTCTAATTTTGTGTAATTTAACTCATGCATGTTTGTTACAGCTTCATACTGGTGATTTGTTAATGACGGCAAGGTACACACATTAAATGTGTGTACCTTGCCTGTGTGTGTGCTTTAATTTATCACTAACAAAATAATAGACTCTATCTCTATACATATCAAAACAAGTAATTATGGGTCAGTGCAAATTTAATGAAGACTGGCTTAAAAAAAAAGATAAAAATGGACATATTGTGTGTGAGTGGGGAAAAAAAGAGGACAGTGATACAGGTTTTTTTTGTTTTGTGTGTCTTAAAAAGTTTTCGATTGCTTGGGGCTTTGAAGCTATCGAACAACACGCATCAACACAAAAACACAAGGAACAGTGTAAAGTAAAGTTGACAGCATCTCAATTGCATATGACAAGTTTGCGACCCAATGAAAAACCCATCGAAGAACAACCAAGTACTTCTAAACCTGAAAATAGCCAAAGAAGTTGTGTACAATTATATAGTGTCAAAGATGGGGCCACAAGAGCAGAAATTTTGTGGGCTATGAAAATGGTGGTCTCTGATTTTCCAATAGAGCCCTCATGCGATTCTATAAAGGAACTATTTTCAGCTATGTTTCCAAATTCACTACCATCAGATTTTTCTATGTCTACTACCAAAGCAAGATATTTAATTTGTGATGCTATAGCTCCATATTTTAGGCAAGAAATGATGAAGGACTACAAAGACTCCTATTTTTCGCTATGTTTCGATGAAACCTGCAATGCAGCATCAAAAAAGGAGCTTCAGGTGGCCATAAAATATTGGTCTCCGATTAAAGAAATGATAATAACGACACATTTAGAAACTTTCTTCATTGGTAAAGCTACCGCCGAGGATATTTATTCTAAGCTGAATGAAGCAATGGACAACGCTCAACTATCCCGCAAAAGGCTTCTGATGCTGGGCTGTGACGGGCCCAATGTGAATAAAGCGGTTACAAGATTGATGAACGATTCTTTAATTCTGTTGGGCAGACGGAAATTAGCTGATATAGGAACATGTAACATTCACACTGTACACAATGCCTTTCTTAAGGCTTTGATGGAGTTTGGTGAAAGCGTATCTGACTTTATATTTCAAATTCACAACTTTTTCGATGGTTGGCCTGCTCGCTGGGAAGAATATGAAATTATTCAAGACAAGTTAAATTTGCCAAACCATCGCTTCATTAAGCACGTTTCTTCACGTTGGCTCACTATGGGGCCTGCTGCTGAACGCGTTTTAGAGCAATGGCCTGCAATAATTGAGTATTTCACTAAACATCTACCTAAAAAACAGACTAATACATCCCAAAACTTTAAAAACATCTATAACTTCATCAATCAAAAGCTAGCAAAAGCAGAAATAATGTTTGTAGTGTCCAGTGTAAAGATGTTCGTGAAAGTCACTGGTTTCTTCCAGCGTGAAGAGCCATTGGTTCACATGATTCATGAAGAATTAAAGAAACTCGTGAGAACCATTTTTAATCGGTTTTGTGTAAAAAGCGCGCCTACGTCAGTTGAAGGTCTAAATGAAAAATATTACGTTCCTCTTCAAGATATTGTGCTAGAAGATTCAATCAGAGAATTATTGGAGACCGCTCAAGAACGTGATAGAGTAACATTTTTACACAAAGTAAAAAATCATTACGTCGCCGCTTGCAAACATCTGCTAACAAAAACGTCAATGGATTATTCTTTAATAAAATACTTGGCAATATTGAACCCTAAAAAACAAAATTCAGAAACGTGTCATAAAGACTTTTTAAAAATTGCAAACACTTTGCCGGTTGCGTTTGAAGAAACGGCACTAACAAACGAATGTCTTTTGTTGATGCAACATCAAAAAGGAAATCAAGAAGAACAAAGGATTGAAACTTACTGGGGCAATATTTTTAAAAGGACCTTTGATAACGGAGAAAAAATGTTCCCCAACCTGGAACACATTGTAAAGGCCGCATTAGCACTGTCGCATGGCAATGCAGATGTGGAAAGGGGCTTTTCATGTTCGGGTAGAATTTTAACACCAGAAAGGGCTAACATGTGTCAGAGGACCCTTGATGCGCATTTGACAGTTAAATCGGCACTAAAAAACATGTACGAAAACAAGATTCATTTAGTCCCTTTAACACCTGAATTGATGAAATTAGCCAGAACGGCATATATAAGATATAAAACATATTGTGAAGAACAGAAGCAAAAAGAAGAAATAAAGAAGCTCGAAAAGAAAAGAAATGAGGAACTTGATAGAGAAAAAAAAGAACTTAAGAGAAAGTACGAAGAAACTAAGACGATTATTGAAGAAGGTGAGACAACGCTAAAAAAAATAAGAGAAGAAGAAAAAATTAAGAGGGAGACAATTGACAGGTAGATATAGCACGCTTTGTGATTGTTTCTAATTGGTTTGTTTGTGTTTATTTCTATGCACGATTTCGCAATGTAATTAATTATTATTTCCAGATTAATTAAAAATGCAAATGCCATGTTGAAGGGCGGAATCAAAGAAAAAGACATGGTTTCCGTAAATATGGCAAAATCTCTGCTAGAAACTGTAGTAAAGGAGAGAAAAGAAGAAGAACAACAAATACAAGAGGAAGAAAAAATACAAAAAATCGTAGATAAGAAGAAAAAAACACTTATAACAAACTTCTTTAAGAAAACTTAATTTTAAATGTTATGTTTATTTTAATGGAACTTCTCTGTACTTTTTTTCTTTCTCATAGTCATTTGATTTTAGTGTTCACTATATGTATAATTTTGCACGAATGCAAAATGACTCACTTGTAATACAATAACAATTACTAACAATAAAAAAAGCTTTTTAACACAATAAAAAGGCGGTGCTGGTTGGCTATGGGGATGGTGGAGGCCAATAACTGAAAATAAGCTTTTTATTTCACACCATTCACCCGAAAAACGGTTTCGAAATGGTCAGTATTTGGTCAGTATTTTTGAATTTTTGGTCAGTAAAATCAGTATTTTCGACCATAGAACTTGTTTCGGCCCCTGTAATGTCTATATATTTGAAAATGCATTTTCATTTACTTAGACGACATGATCACTATTATTTAGTTTTTTACTCATAACTTAAGATGTTATATCTCATCTCAGACTGCATATATTAAAAAATAGTTCATACATTATTTTTAAAAATGCGCCTCTTCCCATAGTGATTTGGTCATTGTCCTTTGGTCTGTTTTTGATTTACACTCTAATAACTGAAAGGTGTTTCGCCTCGATGCTATCCTTATTGACAGTGAATGACAATTGATCCCGTAAATAGCAAGGGTCACTAAAAGGGCAAAAAATACTTCAAAAGTACCTATCATCGCAATATTGTACGCATGGTACCGACTTCGACAAGTTATTTCCCACTTTTTAGTGTTGAAGCCGGTGTAAGGTTTTTGTAAATATTTTTTTCTAGGTTCATATACTTTGATGACTTGATGAATCTTCAGCTACTCTTTGTTGTAGTTTATTTTTATTTAATCTTTGTATTACTTATATTATTAAGTAAATAAATCACAAATATTATCGGAGTGCGTTTCTAATTTGTAACCACTTCATACCAACAAAACAATACAATCAAATAGAAGTTATATGTTTTAATAGTTATTGGTTGTTTATATATATCAGGTATACATAAGGTTATAGGTAAAGTCGACCTATTCCCGTTAAGGGCGTGTAGGTTACATCGTTTGTGACTGATTTGACTATATTGTAGACGATTACAACTTATAAAAGAAAAATTAAAATGTATAATAAAACACTTAATTTCTAATAATATATCGATAACAGTTAGATTTAGGATAGAGTGTTTCATAGTCAAATCAGTCAAAAACGATGTAAACTACAAGTACACGCCTTTAACGGGAATAGCTCGACTTTGCCAATAACCCTGTATAAAATGCATTTTAACAGATATGAGGGGTGTAATTTCAAAAACCTCTAAATCACCGTGATGAAATTTTTCACAATAAGATTATTTTAAATATATTGTGATAACCTTAATGCAAATGGCAATATTTCATATTAATTAGTTTGTCATGTCTTGGCAATCCTAAAAAACGTGGAAAAACTAAAATATTAAAGTGCGTTTTAAATAAAATTAAAATTTACTATAGAGGAATTTGAAAGCAACTTTTCATTTTATCGGTTTTTGAAAGTCAACGATCATGGAGGGTTTTGCATCTAACTTTATATTGCTCAGTGAATGACGTTATGCAATAAAGTCGAAATACTAAGTAAACTTTGTTTACTATTTAATACTTTAGATACCTAAGGTATAAAGTCAAGAAATGAAAATGCGTATTACTATTAAAGTATTTTAATGCAAAAAATGTTTGTATGTAAATAAATACATACAAGTTTATCTTAATCATATTCATCAACCATTTTTCATATTCCTAGTACTAGGGCAGGCCTCCTCTCTGGAGAAGGGAGTGGGCCCAGTGCAGGTTTGTGGATAAATAAAGGTTAATAACATATCCATCGTGATTTTAATCACCAATACTGAATAAAAACTTGATGGCGACATCTAAATATTATTGAAAATAAAAAAAAAAACAGTAAGTAACAGTTTTTGGAGTACCTAGAGATTACACTACTACATGTTGCATAAAACTTTTCAACGAATTTTTCTAGTTAGTTTTTGGTGATATTTTACTGAACTTTACGGCGCTCCTGTTCTCGTTTCCAAGATTGTGGATTGCGTGGACGTTACCGAGCATACTTAGAATCACACTTTTTTTATGAACTCCACTAAATTTCCATTATTTCTTGTGAATTTCAATTAAAATCCGCGAGCAACTCTCAACAACACAACGGAAATCGCCGTACTATTTTAAAAGTCATCTGACTCAAATGCCGCGCTGTCATTGGTCGATTTCATTTTAGAGGATTTTTATTGTAACATAGGGCATTTTAGCGGAGTTTGCTACTAATATTACTTTTTAGAACGCTTTTACTGTGCATTTAAGTGGGTTATGAAAGTAAACGTATAGACATAATGAAAGTGATTTTTAAACCTTTATTTTGGTGCAATAAATTGTAAATGTGTCCGAAGTCATTTTAGGGGGTTTTGTAATTACACCCCTCATATATGTGTTGCATTTCGTACGTCATGTTATGTAGAGACCAGGATTTAAAATATAAAAAAAAAAAACAATTTTACACATTACAATATATTGGAAATATAAATCTTAGTCAATGGCAAAATATAGTATGACCGCCGTCGATGGGGATGGATAGGGGGGAGACGGACTGAGGTAAGTAAGTTTATGTATAAGAACTCAGGGGAGGTCATAAGTGCTGAGTTTGGGTATAGGATTGAAAGGATAGTAGGTTAGCTAGCATAGGCTAAACAGATTTAGATAAAATTTAGAACGAAGATAGCTTATACCCAGGGTTGGCCGGTTTTTAAACCTGATGACCTCTACTATCTATGAGTTATACTGTGCTAATACAACGGAAAGTTTCCGGGGGGTCGCAGTAACCTTTTTCATGCGCAGACGTCGATGTGTCGATGAAAGATTCGAACCAGATCAACGAACTTTATCAAAAATTGTTCCCTGTGGGCACAGAAAACTTTACGATTACGATACGAACAAAAGTCTTACAGCACATGAACAGTGATAATTATAAAAATCTTTCTTACGTACATACATGACGTCATGCCCGTTTCCCGGAGGGGAGGGCAGAGATCACAGATTTCCACTTGCGATTCTGGCCTCTTCCTCTTCTCTCTTTACGTCAAAAACGCCATAGTTGTAAATACTCATACTCCTTTATTTATTAAATAATAAATAATAAATAAATATTCCACAACTATCACACAACGCCATCTAGTCCCAAGCTAAGCAGAGCTTGTGTTATGGGTACTAGACAACTGATAAACATACTTATATATTTCTAAATACATACATATTATAGATAAATTACACCCAGACACAGAACAAATGATCGTGCTCATTACACAAACATTTGTCCTGGGTGGGAATCGAACCCACGACCTCCGGCATAGCAGTCAGGGTCACTAACCACTAGACCAACAGGCCTGTCTTTTATTGCAATCATTATTTATTTATTTTCTTAACTTACAACTATCATTACAGGTTTTTTTTTTTTAACCTAATGCGATAGCGTAGCATAATTAGGACTTACACTAACCTACCTAATTAAAATAACACAAAACCCTTAAAGCCATTTTAGTAAATTCACTCAGAGTACAATGAAATAGATTTATTTCGATTATTTATTTTATATTATATTATTATTTATTTTATATTATATTATTATTTATTTTATATTATATTATTATTTATTTTATATTATACATTGTATATAGATGTTAAAGTTGTGGTAGGAAACATGACCCTATTTGGTTATACCGACCATAAATAAATTCACAGTCATCACCATTTCTACCGACTTCCAAAAAGGAGGAGGTACTCAATTCGACTGTATCTTTTTTTTAATGTTTGTTGCCTCTTAACTTTCGAATTGAGTACCTCCTCCTTTGTAGAAGTCGGTAGAAAAAGGGTTTCCCTTAGCCCAACTACAATGTACGAGGGTGAATCAAAAAGTTCTTAGAAGTGCATATATATGAAACCTTTTTGGATCAAGTTCGATATTCAAATTAAAGAGTGTCTATCACACTATATTTATGCAGACTGTCACTTGTTTTTGTCAGTTCGTTCGCATGTAATAAATTTTTTTGTGCAACGAGTTGCTAAAAAGTCAAAATTATGGATAAAAGTGAGTTACGTGCGGTGATAAACTATCTCAGTTTGAAAAAAATGTCTACGAAGGAAACTTTTTTGGACATTCAGCAGACATTAGGGGGTGATGCTGTACCCTATTCTACGGTTGCGTACTGGGTAGCTGAATTTAAAAGAGGTAGATCAAGCTGTAAAGATGACCCGCGTTCTGGGCGGCCTTCAACCTCCGTTACAGAAGAAAATGTCAAAAAGGTTGAGAATCTGGTTTTGGAAGACAGAAGAATGACTATAAAACATATAGCTGAGATCCTAAAGATATCTTTTGGTAGCGTTCAATCCATTTTAATTGATTCACTGGGGTTCAGAAAAGTGTCTGCAAGATGGGTGCCACGAATGTTAACCGACGAAAACAAAAAGCGACGTTTGGAAATTTCCAAGCGTAATCTCGAAATGTTCCAGCGTGATTCGGATAATTTTTGCCGTCGTCTTGTCACCATGGATGAAACGTGGGTCCACCATTTTGATCCTGAAACTAAAAGACAAAGCATGTCTTGGAAACGACCATCCTCTCCATCCATTAAGAAATTTCGAGTTGCTCCTACCGCTGGCAAAGTTATGGCCTCTGTGTTCTGGGATAGTGAAGGAATCCTTTTTATTGATTACATGCCAAAAGGCCAGACGATTACTGGACCCTATTATGCAAATTTAATCCCGAAAGTGCGTGAAGCGATTAAAGAAAAACGTCGTGGAAAACTGTCGTTGGGCGTGTTGTTCCTTCAAGATAACGCTCCTGCTCATCGATCGGAAGTTGCGCTCAACGCAATCCGCTGTGCTGGCTTCAATCTCCTTGACCACCCACCATATTCTCCGGACTTAGCCCTAAGTGATTTTCACTTATTTCCAAAATTAAAAGAGGAAATTCGTGGAATAAAATTTCACGATAATGACGCGGTTATAGCTGCCGTAGAGGACTTTTTCGAGAGTCAAGAAAATATTTTTTTTTCACAAGGAATAAGGAAGTTAGAAACGCGTTCTTCTAAATGCATTGCATTGGAGGGAGATTATGTAGAAAAATAAAATATTATTATTTAAATCTTTGCATTTTTTAATATTGATTCCAAGAATTTTTTGATTCACCTCGTAAGTACCTACTAGGGACTGGCCTCGTCCCCACAGGTGTACTAGAGTGTGTGCTCACAGTACAGTGTAGAAACAAGTATTTTCAGTTATTGGAGTGCATCTCAAAAACTGCTGGACCGATTTTGATGAATAAATGTGATCACACGGGAAGCACCAGCTTTCAAACAAAAAAATAATTTTGAGAATCGGTTCACCCTATCGAAAGTTATGAGGTATCGAACAAAAACAAAAAAAAGAACTCTGTCTAATTGAGTACCTTCCTACCTTCCTTTTTTTGGAAGTCGGTATAAAATGAAACCTAGCGAGATTGATTTGTCGCCTCCCGAAACGCTCTACTTGCTAAATTTCATGAAAATTACTGGAGCTGATTCCGAGATCCAGATTATACATAATATATACAAGAATTGCTAGATTCTAACGCATGTAAATATGGTTAACTAGCAAGTAAACATCTATTCAACTGAGTTGATAAATATAATGTAGTACCCAGTCGGTACTTACGTAATCGTCCGTCACAATGGAGCTATAGAACGCTTGTAAAGATACCGTGTTCTTATGCTAATTGGAAACAGAGGAACTATTCATATTTAAATTAGAAATTAGTAGAGAGAGCACCAGTCTGGGCTATTGTTCATTGTGTGAGAGATGCGCGTACCGAGCGGCCTTTATGCGGTTAATCGGCCCGTATAGAGCTGTTAGGTGCGGTTATTGATATGAGGTAGATGAGGCGCTGGATTAACACATAGGATACTTTTCATTTACATCATCATCCATCACTACGCGGGTGAAAAAGCGTAATATGCTTGGGCACAGCATAGACAAAATAATAAGATCTCCGCCTACGTCAAGATCGTAATGATGACAGTTCTGTTAAAGTTTGTGTCAGTTTCTGACAACTTAGTCAAAAGCCAAGTCAATTTGACAGCTCGATACTCTAGACGTGCTCAGCAACCGTCAAGTGTGATGATATGTAATGACAGTTTTTTCCATGGTGATTAATTTTATATTTGTATATACGCAAGTCCTGTTTTTTATTATTAATGTTTACTGATTGATATACTAACTATTTAAATTTACTCATATAATACTATAATAGCAATTGCGCTAGACCATGTACATATTTTATGACATTTTGGTATAAAGATAGATATAGCCTTGGAGAAGATAATAAGCTATTTGAAGTACTAATCCTGCGCAGACGTAGTCGCGGGCACTAGCTAGTTTAAAATAAAATATCTAGATACAAATTGTCACACCTATAAGTTCAAAAACAAAGGACTTTGATACAAACGGTTTCACTCTGTTTTAATTTAGCGGTTTTTATTTTAACCCTTAGGAATAGGGGGGGGTTGAATTGCGAAAACACTTTCCTCTACCCACCACAACAAGAACACCCTCCAAATTTAGAGTCTATAACTATATTTAGTTGTCTGTGGTCTATACGACCAGCGGTTTAGGCTGAGCGTTGTCTGTCAGTCAATCAATCACCAGTCAGGACTTAGATTCTTATTTAATATATTGATATATATAAATATTTAGGGTTGCCATCCGTCCGGGTTTTTCCGGAATTGTCCTAGTTTAGAGGGCGTCCGGGAGGGGTTTCATTTGTAGTCCGAGTTTAAAAATTTAAGGTCAAAATAAAAATAAAAAAACTAACTGATTAATAACACTATTTGTAACAAGCTGTAATAAGATTCTGTCTTGTTAGGTTTCATTTAAAATGTTGATATAAGATAACAAAGTTTAATTTTAATGTCTGAATATGATTAAAAAGGTACTCGTATGTACATATATATGAGTTTTTTTATTACACTATGTTTAAAAAATATCTGTTGACATGTCCGGGTCTGGGCTCAAAAACCCGGGGTTTTCACGCGTCTTGTCCCGATTGTAAAATTTTAGAGATATATATATACATATATTGATTGATAATTGATTGATTTACATCACGCGCATCACGTTTTGGCCATCAGGGAACGGAGTAGAGATAATAAACCCTCCGCTTTGGGGATGGGAATCGTGGAAACCAGAGTTACTTAGTGGTAAGCCTCTTGTGCCGTGTGACCGTCTTAGTGTGACCGTCTTAGTGGGTACCACCTCAGTACCAGATGTTCCACCGCGCAGCAATAGTGCGCAACGTTTCCTGTGTTCACTGTGTCAACGTCGCACAACGAGCTATGGAGAGGGCTATGCTCGGGGTTTCTCTACGTGATCGAATCAGAAATGAGTTGATCCGTAGACGAACGAAAGTCACCGACATAGCCCAGAAGATTAGCCAGTTGAAGTGGCATTGGGCAGGGCACATAGCACGCAGAACAGATGGTCGATGGGGCCGGAAGGTTCAGGAGCAGAGACCACGGACCGGCAATCGCAGCGTAGGTCGTCCACTGATACAGAACAGACGACCTGATAAAGGTCGCAGGACGACGTTGGATGCAGGCCGCTTCCAATATGTCGTGTTAGGGGTATTCAAATTATCAACGGGATAATTACCATGTATATTTTTTGTGAGTTTCCGATATATCGGCACTGTTGCAAGCGCCATGATCACGGATGAACTTGCAACTGTGCCGAAATATCGGAAACTCACAGAAAATATACATGGTAATTATCCCGTTGATAATTTGAATACTTCTAATGTTTGTGACCACGATAGTTTATATAGTATATTTCATTACAAGTGGGGAAAGCCTGTCATTGCAAAGAGTTCCGACAAATGTCTACCCGAGCCGAGGCGCAGCCGAAGGCGAGGGTTGACAGTCGGAACAAGTTGCAATGACGGTTCAGCACGTGTACTGAACGACTATTTTTAATACAGTTGCGAAAAAATGAAGCAATTTAATAAAATAAACTCGCAAAGAAAATGGCGCCAACCGTAGAGTATAAGCAGAGATTTTTTTTTCTTCCCCCATTCTGGTAGGCAAAGGGAACTATGCCCATACAGCCAAGTCTTCAGTAGAATTTTATTATTGATATGAATAGTAAATGAAATTTTATGAGATGAAATGAAATGAAACCTAACCTAACTCATTCAATCACATCGTTAAATCTGATATTGAAACAAATTAGTAGCTTCTTTTTAGAATGAATGATAAAAACTTCTATGATTTTTTTTTTGTAAAAATTTCATGGTTGGTTTTTCTTTTTAATAGACATTATTTTGACAGTTGGGAAAGAGAACGCACGAGTTCGGGAAAGGTAAAAGAAAAGCACGAGTATGTAATAGCCCACATCCCGAACGCTATACGTCCCTGCAACGCGCCACTTTTTGAGCAACTGAATTAAAAAACTTATATCGTGATTGGGGTGACAAGCGCAGCACCGCGCGAAGCCGGGACGAATCGCTAGTGTTAATTTTGTTTAACAATTAAACTTTTATTGTTCCCGAATGAAGTAATAATTACAAAACAGTTACCAAATAGGCGAGATAGGTACGAGTTACACAAATATTATTGTTTACATAACTCTACCGATAACTTCGGCGTCAAATAGAATATGCCTGATTGTCAGAGCACGTATTATTTGTATCTCCTTTTGTTTAAAGTATATATATATATATATATATTCCAATAATTAAGGGGTTTGACTATGCAGGCGCGGATCCACCGTTGAGGGCACGATGGGCATGTCCACAACCCTAAAATACTTGTGACGTCAGACGTCGCATTTTCATATTGGACAGACCGATGATATGACGTTTTATAAAATGTACAAAACCTTGATATCGATGAAATTATTAACGTGTTCGCGAAAAAGAAACGTAAACTTCTTTTAAGTTTAATTTGACATCATTTGATATCCTTTGTAGTTGTTTCCAGCGGAGTTACTGAGCAAGAACATCTAATATCTAAGAGTAAAAAGCGCAGTGCTTTGCCACGCTCGGTTTTGAAGTGTTGTACCTGGTTCAAAGTTCTGAATGGCATTGGACTGTTATGGGCAAGCGTGACGCTTAGCATCAAGCGAGCGATTTGATACTATATCTGTCATGTTCAAAGTTCTGAATGGCATTGGACTGTTATGGGCAAGCGTGACGCTTAGCATCAAGCGAGCGATTTGATACTATATCTGTCATGTTCAAAGTTCTGAATGGCATTGGACTGTTATGGGCAAGCGTGACGCTTAGCATCAAGCGAGCGATTTGATACTATATCGAGCATGACATGAGAGAGTTTATGCTCCGAATTGTACTTTGCTGATTTTCGGGTGGCGATGACCACAAACTTTTTTGTGGGCTGGATGTGGCTGGCCTGTGACTATGCAATAATTCCACTGTCGCCGTAACTTGGCAGTATGATAAAGTAATGTTTATTAGATTGCAATAACATATAATAAAAAATAAAGACGTGTGGCACTCGGAGACTGTCGCGGTAAAGCTATTGCATAGCTGTTTCTTGCATTTCTCAACTTTTGCAATTATAATTATTTAACCAATGCCATCTAGTGGCGAGTTGCTGAACTAAAGAGACAAGCGTGATATTTCAAAAAGTCATTAAAAGTTCTGCTATTCATCGATAGATGGAGTCGGAGTGAGGGGTGTTAGGTTATTTTCGTTACGGAATTTCTGGATTCGGTCTCCACGCTCAAGGCCCGTGATAGAAGTTCAATACAAAACCATAGTGGTTTTTTAATAATTATATAATAGTGATAATTGTGGAAAGTTTTTTTAAGTTATTGCCTCTTCGACGTGTAAAAATATTCCTAATACGGAGGACGGTGATTTTTCCACCAGGAGCTAGAAGCAATTTTCATGTTTAGGTGCTAATACAAATGCCTTTAAAATTATTTTTCTACCGACTTCCAAAAAAAGGAGGAGGTATTCAATTCGACTGTATTTTTTTTGTTTGTTACCTCATAACTTTCGACTGGATGAACCGATTCTCAAAATTATTTTGTTTGTAAGCTGGTGCTTCCCGTGTTAAATTTCATCAAATTCAGTCCAGTAGTTTTTGAGATACACTCCAATAACTGAATAGAATGGAAGTCGGTATTATATTTTTCAAATCGTACTTGTTTGAATACTATTTTATTCGTATTCTATGAAAACTAATCCATCTCATAGTTTACTATCCCCTAGGTTTTGAACTTTTCAGTTTTTTTTTCTAAAAAAGGCAATTTATAGTACTTTGAAATGCTGAAAAAACAAATCGCTCGGGCATAGTAAACAAAGAGATGATTCAATGAAAAAAAAATCACTGAAATCGGACAATGTTAAGAGGTAGAAAAGAGTTTTTTTTCTTTTAGTATGGACAAGTACTAGCTATGCAATCATCTTAAGAAAAGGCTCCACGAGTAAATATATGAGATATATTTTCTTGTTATTGTATCAGTGTTATAGACTTCGCGGAAACGGAGTTCGCGGGTACAGCTGGTCACACTAATATTATAAAGGCAAAAATGTATGTGTTTGTACGTTTCTTACTTCACGCTCAAAGGGTTGGACCAACGTTGATGTAATGAGGTAGATGAGGCGCCGAATTTAGACGCGGTCCAACCCCAATTTTAAAATAATTTACGATGCGTAAGGTGCTTTACGTAAGGTTGAAAATCGCTTGATAGGTTGGACGATGTAATGCGAAAATGCATTAATATTGTACGTTTTTTTTTTATATTTTACGCACAATTGAATTGAAATCAACACAATTAATAAAAACTGCTGGTTATTACTTTTGTACTATATGTTGGCTATGTATTACCTAAAACAAATAGTGTTATCGCTGAAAATTCTGAGAGACGTGAAAGTTTATTTTATGGACCTATTCAGGATTTGTTTCTGCTGAAAGAGAGTTATATTTATCAATTCTATTCGGTTATTACTCTTTTCCTATTCCTTCTCTAACCTTAGTATTTTTTTCATAATATATTATCGATCTGTTTCGTTATACTAGGTGTTTAAAAAATCTGCTTTTTACTATTATCAGGATACGAGCGCGCCTTAACACATAAGATACTTTTCAACACCATCATTGTCCATCACCACGAAGGTGTAACCGCGGGGCGCAACTAGTCAAAAGTCACAAGGATAATAGCGAATAGTGAAACCTAGAAACATCTCGGCAATTAAGTCCAAGTCACATGACACATTGTTTACGATAGGTACGTACCTACTTATATATGTGTGATATATATATCTACTATACAGGTATGTATAATAATATGTCTATCAAGGCCGCAGTGGCAGTGTTGTTGTGTTACGTGATTGAATTACATGAGATAAAGGCTCTGTCACACACGCGCGTTAGTTCCTGACCTTTGATATGGCTCACATTTTGACACTGTACGGATAAGGCGGCCAACTTTCTGAAAATTTAATGCGGGACGTTTTGTGGAGAGATATTTGGGTTTGGGATGAACACCTACCAAAATTTACGAAAGTCATTTATTCTACAAATTATATTTATCACTAAAATAATTATTTTTATTAGAAAATTTAATATATTGTCATAAGGATAGTATGGTTGCTTTTTATTGCAATTACGACAATCCTTCACACTATAGAGGCTGTGTTTTAGCAACCACTTTGACAATGTATATATTATATGAATTACAATTTAACAAGTTCATGGTTTTTATTGAGTAGGTATACCCTCAATTCAAGAGAAATATCTAAGTTTAGTGCAGTCATTCGGAAGTGATAAACTAATTTGTATTTTAGCTTAAACAAAATAAAAACTGCTATATTTCAGAGATTTTCAGTTTAGAGAATGCTCACAGAATCGACACCATTATCAATAAATAATATCGTAAATCAACTAAGCCACAACTGGAACTGCAGTATAGATATAAAAATTATTATGGCAAACGTACTAGGAAATGGCTAGTGCCTAGATTCACTATAGACTTCGAAAAACTATTTATATCAAAGTTGAAAATAGCACTGAAAAAGTTATTGTTGGATAGATTACCTACCTGAGCACAATACCTATTACATATTAGTATATTAGAAAGAAGAAAGAAAGAAATAAGTTTTATTCCGGACAACGCACATCATCACAGCATACAATAATAATAGCACTAATTTACAGTATTTACCCGAAGGAAAACACTTTGGTAAACAATTCGCAATGCTGCGCGATGTCAAGAATGAGTCTCGTCTCAGCATAAAGCTGGCAACAAAAAGATGACCCCAGCGCTGGTTTTCGGACAGAACTCAAGATTAACATCACGAACGTACAGTGAAATGAAACTACATACTACTTATATCACACGAAAGTGAAAAAAAAAACATACAAAATAAACTAAGTAACTGCTAAGACTCCTTACGTACGTACGTATGTATGCATTACAAAATAATTAAATATCTATGCCTACTGTATTGTACACAGAGAAAACAATATAATAAGAATATGTATTATTGTATATAATAATACATATATTAATAATATATGTATAATTATACAAATTATTACTTGCTTGCGTATACTAAAATTTACAATGAAGCAATGCCAAGTAACATTAACACATTGTCATGCTGCCATAAAAAGAAAAAGACCGTATGAATACAATATTTAAACTAAATCTATCGAGTTACATACCTACAAAGCCTACCGTTTGGGTAGGTTAGTCACAAAAGAAATAAAAATTCTTACAATAAGTGTTAGGCAAACATTTTTATTACATACTAGCTGCGCCCCGCGGTTTCACCCGCGTGGTGATGGATGATGATGATGATGATGATGAAAAGTATCCTATGTGTTAATCCAGCGCCTCATCTACCCCCATACCAAATTTCATCAACATTAGCCCCCCCGTTTGTGCGTGAAAGAGTAACAAACATCCATACATCCATACATACAAACTTTCACGTTTATAATATTAATAGGATACATATATATATATATATATATATAAATAATAAATTATAAGATAATTAATATATTATGTATCAGAAACATTATTACTTAGGTTAATACCTAATCTTATAATATATCTTATTACTTACACGTAAGGGTATATACAGGGTGTTTGGTAGAGGGACCGACAAATTTAATTTTCTCGTTTTCTCCAATATTGTACCTATTTACCACCATAACATTTGTAAAGTATGTTTTGGACCGGATGTTATTAGTTTTTACAGATTTTTACAAATTTTATGGTGTTAAATAGGTACAATTTCGGAGAAAAAGGGAAAAATCACAAAAAAAAGTTAAACATATTGGGGGGTCGGGGATTTTTGTTGGCCAACTTGTATTCTCCAAGTGGGCCTCCGAACACGCTCATTTGGTTTGTCGGTCCCTCTACCAAACACCCTATATAGTCGTAGGCTTGAGAGTTAGCATCTGCCTACAAACCGCTACGCAGTTTGGCAGAATTATTTTTTGCTACTATGTACTCGTTTTCTTTATAAATAAAAAGAAAAAAAATAAGGAACGAGTCGTATGCAAAACGATACGTTTCTCGAGGAGCCCAGCATAAGTGTTATGTGTTACGAGGAACCCGCTGGGCGAAATGCCAGTCTTACACTTTTGGTCGTTAAACGGTATTTCCATGAAATTTCTATAACTGTTTCGGCATAAAGCTGTTGTGATGGTGCGATGCCATTCCTACTCAGAGATTCTTGCAATTTCTCACAGATATATATGTACAATAGATAACGCAAACTCGTGTACTTCCCGTGTCCGAACCCCGACCGAGCGTCAAGGTTGGCCGCCGCTACTTACAGTCCGCGCAGTGTCGGTTCGCTGACCTTCCGATTGGTGCAGGTGCTTTCCGGACATGGATGTTACGGAAAGTACGTGCACCAAATCGCGAGACAGGAGGCGACCCCAGCCTGCCACGAGTGTGCGGCGCCGGAGGATACGGCCCACCACACGCTGGAAGTGTGTGCTGCATGGGGCCCGCAGCGGCACACGCTTTCGGCGGAAATAGGCGGAGATCTCTCCCTGCCGAGCGTGGTGATCTCCATGCTCAGCAGCGAGAGAGCGTGGCAGGCGGTGGCCACCTTCTGCAAAGCGGTGATGACGCAGAAGGAGGCCGCGGAGCGGATCAGGGAGAACGATGTCCGAGCTGACCCGCTCCGGCGCAGACGACCGGGGGAACGGAGGAGACGGTTTGCTCGTGTCTCCTCCCTCCTCCGTAGTGGGGTCACTGGCGAATAGTCGGGGGACTCTTCTCCGGTTTGCACGGCCCTACACGTCTAGGGGGTGACCTTGGTGAGCAAGGTCATCCCTTCACAGGCGCTGAGGCCCAGTTAAGATCAATCCGGGCCTACCGCTGGGGCGAGATGGTGACTGCCAGCGCGACCGTCTCGCCCCACCTTGGCGGAGGACTGCTCACGGGGGGGTTGGTCTGAGCCCCACACGCCCCCTTCCGCCACGGGGGTGACCAAAAACAAAAAAAAAAGTGTCTGTTGTTGCAGCCAAAACTAACGCGCGTGATAATTAACTGCAATAGCCCAAAAGTTTCGAGCCTCCAAAGGCAAGGGCATATTTTCTATCACAGGTATTTTAAAATTATATTATGCGTAAATTCACGTAATGTCGGCACGCACGGTTTCAATACAAATCTTGATACTTGGGTTATCTATTGTACTCGTACATATATTATATGATGGTGCACCATGCCATTTTGCCTTGGACGTGAAAAACTATTTAAATCAAAGATACCCTGAAAGATGGATTGGTCGTTGCGGCCGGGGTGACGCCTGTCTTATAGCCTGGCCTCCACGGTCCCCCGACCTAAACCCCATTGATTTTTTTGTATGGGGATACTACAAAGACCTCGTCTACTCGAAAAAAGGCCGCACGCAATTTAGACGAGTTGACCCGGAAATTGAGAGTAGCAGAAGAAACCATTAAAATTAATAGAAGTGCATTCAGAAGTTTAAAAGACAACTTTTTCCGGCGATGTCACACTTGCATTGAGCAACAGGGCATTTTGAAAATGTATTGTAATTAAACACCTTGTTTTGCTTTGCTAGCATTAATCATCATGTAAATTAAAATTTTGCACTTACCACATTTAGATTTAAATTTTTTGATTGAAGCCGTATGAATAATAAAATGAAATTTTCAGGGGAGCTACCTGATAGATAGAGCAAGTTTTTAAAAGTCAAACGGTATATTTTTTTATGTGAATTTATTTTTTTAAGGGCCCTTGAAGTTGTGAACATACTGGGTAATTTTATCTTTCTTGGCAGATATTTTATTTTTTATTTCATTCAAAGATCGAACGATAGTAAATGTTACCATACTGAATTGGCCTATCTATCAGCTTAGCACACAAAAAAAAATCAAGCATCTACCGCAATAATTCACGTCACCATAAATAAAAGTCTCATCGAACTCAGCGATAGGTGAAAAATTAAAAAAAAGTTGATAACTCCGAAAATACGAAAAATCGCGGAACATACATGGGGGATGATTTAAATAGCCCTCTAGGTCCTCTACCTCCCAGCTTCAGTATATCACTACTTCTTGGGACAAACTGTGTGTATATATATATATATCAATTTCCCTTCATATGTCATTCATTCATTTTCTGTAATACGTATTTGAACTTTGCTCGTACACGTAACGATTGATAAGGAGACGCGTGTGGAAACGAAAACAGTTCGCAGCACTTAGATACATTATAATCATATATTCACTGATAACAAATATATTTGAATAACATGTTAACTGTGTTTTAGCAAAATTGTTAATTTAATTTGATAATTTTCACAGTTTTCACTTTTAATACATACAAATTATGTAGTGAATATTCTATATAATGAAAGTAACAGATAAGCATAATGTAACCACAGAATTAAACCAGACTATTATGTGTCTCAGTTGCTAAATAATAGTATTATTATTATCTAATAATTGCTAACAAATGTTGATTGAGATAAATAAAAATGCGGCTCTATGTCACTTTTGTCAGCTCCAGTCATCAACTTACTAACATTTCTGCTTACTGGAGTTGTCAAAACTGGCATAGAGCCGCCATTGTTGAAGATTTCAATCAATATTTGTTAGCGACTGAGATATATAATAGCTCTGCAGGGGGCCGAGCATGAAAATCTGCTAAGTGTAAAGTTGTCGTATCGTTTACGTATTCAGTACAAACTATGAGTTATCTGTGCCACTATGGTACTAGCTTAATAAATAACAGTTTGTACTAAATATATAATAATAATAATCAAACACTTAAACAGATTTTCGTGCTCGGCCTAAAATCTCACTCTCTTCATCGTCTCATTTTAAGTAAACCTATTGTTAAATCTGATCGACGATTAATTGAAACTTGATGTTTGTTTAAATTGATTAAGTCTCGTAAGTATTAGACACTAGCTGCGCCCCGCGGTTACTTCCGCGTGGTGATGGATGATGATGATGATGACAAGTACCATATGTGTTTATCCAGCGCCTCGTCTATACCTTCATACCAAATTACCTACATCAAAATTGGTCCAGCCTTTGCGCGTGAAGAAGTAACAAACATACATACATGAACATGTCTGTTTGTGTAACACGTCTCATCTTTATGGCATCACCACGTCGAATGTTCATCTCTAAGCATCAGTGTCAAGATAGATTAACTCTAACTAAAAATAATAATAGGCTTGCCGTGCTTGGCTGGCTGTCCCCGGGGGTGGAGACGCAAGAGCAAGTAACAAAAAGCTCCATAGGGCAGTGTTAAAAGACATAACGCCTGTAGTAGCGCTCTAGTGAAACCGCAGCTCACCTCTTCACACCCTTTAGCCATCCACACCAACGTCCATTTTGTCACCCTTATGAGGGCCCGTTAAGTGGGTGCAAGTCACCACCTGTCCTCGAGCACCATCCAGCCGCACATAGGATCAGTCTTTGGAACAAAATCACCCACCACCACCTGGTTTCACAGCGCAAGAACAATTACCCCCAGGACGTGATCATGCGTGGCCTATTTGGATGTTCATCAACCGACTTAGGACGCAAGTTCGCTGCAGTAGACATAATATGTGCAAATGGGGCTACTGTGACTGCTCTCAAACTTATTGCGTTTGCAGGTTTCGCCACTCAAACGATGTCACATTTGCTCTTTTGTCCCCTATGCCCTACCACCTGCACAAGTGACGACCTCTTTAATGCCACAGACGACGGAATTAAAGTGGCGAAATTCTATTTAAGATTGATTTAAAGTTGTAGACTTCTGCTACTCTGCAACTTTAAATCAAGCTTTAAACAATGTTGACCATTGACACAAAAAAAAAACTGCCTAAATAGTTAGGGCGAGACTGAAATTGGCAGGTGCCGTAGTCTCATCCATAACCGTCCATCTCCCTTACAAGTAAAATTCATAACAATAGCCTTGTTATTTTACCCATTTTTGTAATAGATAGGCACCGTTACTACCAACCGCATCGTCTCTTTATGGATATTACATTGTTTATACTTGATGGTGTTGGATCAATAACTACCTATCTCACTTGATGGTGAGTGATGATGCGGTGGAAGGTGTTATCACAATAGAGCTAGAATAGCTCGTGGCTTTCAAGGACAGCTGCCGGAACACACAGTTAGGTGTGCAGTGACAGATGTACAATGTGGTAGCTAGTCAGGCGGATATCAGAAGTGCGCTACCACCATGCTGTGGGTTTCATCACGATGTTACCTTTATGATCGATCCCGTAGCCGTCTGATCAACGTCCGCTCTTTGTTACCACTGAGCTGGCGGAGCTTCAAGCGCATGTATATTCTGCGCAGCGACGATGACGCAGAAAGAGGCTGCGGAGCGGATCAGGGAGAACGATGTCCGAGCTGATCCACTCCGGCGCAGACGACCGGGGGAACGGAGGAGACGGTTCGCACCTCTCCTCCCTCCCCCGTAGGGGGGTCGCTATTTCTCCCTCTGTCTCTCTCTGTGGTCGTTTCCTCATGACTGAGGATCATGGTCATCGGTGGATATGGATGGTGTACACCGAGATCGTATGATCTGCTTCCATCGGTGCCTATCTGTCGCGTTTCTGACATCTGAGCAGTATTCGATTGTGGAAGGATCTTTCAATTGAACGCTTCATCTGGTTGAGGATTGTCCGCGGGCTCTTTTGCTCTCCGTGTTCTCCAACACGATTAGTTGTACCTATTTATACGAGTACTAATGAAAGTGTTATTGTAATTATATATTGTAACATAATATTTCGCATAATGCCGAGCGTCCGCGCATCATTCGTGCCAATAAACTCAACAAACGGACAAACATAACGAGTTTATAATTACAGCTAGTTAAAACATCCTGTGTTGTTGTCGATGCGGACGTTATGTCATAAAGTTAATACTTGCATTATCTACCTAGAGCCTAAATAATATATAATACATTCTGCCTTCATTCGTGCGCGGTTACGAACATTTCACGACTAATAAATCCACAACTATTAGGTACACGTAATAACTAGAAGAAACTGAAATCTAGGAACATTAAATAAATTGCCATTGTTAGGTTTTTCCGCACCATTTCTCAGCGAACATTAATATTATTTATTCGATTATTATTAATATACTAAGTAGTTTTGCGAACAGTAGTGAGCACGTAGTCATTTTAGCGGCAATTTTTCGCAGTACTTCACTCATTTCGCAGTACATTATGCTCATATTTGAAATTCCTCTTTAAGTTAGGCACCTAATGTGTGTACCAAATTTTATCAAAATCGATCGGTAAATAGCGCCGCTGCAAACTTTTTAGGAAAAGCACCCCCACTCAAAAACATCGACGACAAAAAAATATATTAAATAGTAGAACATGCATACGAAGTTTCGTCAAGGTTGGTAGAAAAAGGCGACCTGTACAGGAAGATCAACGAACAATCTAAAAACATACGGACAGATGAAAGTCAATTTGGCCAGTTAAAGCAGACACGCTTCGCTCGGTCAATAAATAATTAGATACTTTTTGATTAGAAAAATCAATTCACCAACAGCTCTTCTCCTTTCCCTGTTCCGTATTTTACTCATTGCTCTCGTCTTTTGTTCCAGGCTCGCGAACATAATGAAAGAGATAGCGCTACTGCCAGAGAACCTGCTACGAATGCCGTCGGTGGGGCTGGTCAACCAGTGGTACGAGCGCTCCTTCGAGGAAATCATCCAGTTCGAGCAGGAGGAGCCGGCACCCAAAGTTCTCAGCCAGTCAGTATTCATAATCAGCCCATTATCCTACTGCTAGGAATCGAGCCTTCCTCTCAGTGAGAGGTTGCGCCATAATCTATGCGAGCCCAGTGCGGCTTGGTGGATAGATTAGTGGCCAACCCCAATCGAACTTTTCAGACCGCCCAACACAGCTTAACAACTGTTGTCCTAAAACAAACAACGGGACCGACGGCTTAAGCCGGCCCTCCGAAGCTCGGAGGCGCTCAGTTGAACAATGCCACTAGCACACACCCATCCAACACCTGATCGCATCAAGCGTTGCTTAACTTGTTGATCGGTTAAGATCGCCAAGTCAAGCTCAAGTAGTCAGTATACATTCCACTATTAATATGATTGGCAGAAGAACCCCTGACTAGATAGATACATGATGGTAGATCTTCGCTTCTGCTGGGAAACCGAGCAGATTTTTCAGCAATAAATATTCGAAAATTTTGATATTCGAATATTCGATTTTTTTTCGGGTACTATTTGAATTATTCGAATAACAGAAAAAAACTATGTTTTTATTAGAATCACCTCAGATTTTATTCTTTTAAGTGTTGTTTGCATAAACAAATTAAAATATCAATATGAAATAAAAGGTTGTGTCGCCGTAACGAGGCATTTGGCATTGGCGATTTACAGTCATAATCAACCAAAGATTCTTTTAATAAAAAAAGGTCTTCAAAATCTAGGTCAGTAGGTATTTTAACAATATCTATAGTAAAATTTTACACAATAAAAAGTAAATAAACACTATAAGTAACGGTAACACGGTAGTAAGTAATTACTAGAGTAAGTATGTAGGTACACAAACTACTTAAGAGGTTTTATAAATCACGAACTAATAATAAAATTAGCAATTAGAGTAACATATATTAAACAAAATCACAAATTCTTAGTAAAAAATAGTCTTTGAAATCTAGGTGAGTTTATTTTAACAATACCTACCTATCTTTAATAATAAATTTCACAACAAGAAGTCAATAAACTCTGTAAGTAACGGTAGCACGGTAGTAAGTAGATACTAGACTAAGTAAGTAGGTACACTAGGTACACAAACATTCTTAACAGGTCTTACTCGTATAAATCAAGCAATCATAATTAAGTTAGTAATTGGTTCTATAACTTTGTCTCGTTTCTGTGAGATGTTATAAATCTCTCGAGCTTCTAGAGTTAGTTACATACACCAAGTACTGCCTAAATCTAACTTGATTTTAATCGAATATTGCTAATTTCAGTATTCGAATATTCGAACTAATATAATATTCGAATTATTCGAATATTCGAATGCAAGCCCTAGCAGTAACGTATAGCGTCAGTGGGCCTGCTGAACTGATTATCGTGGCAAACAAGTACGAGAACTAGCCCTAGAAGGAGAAGGCTCCTTAAAGGAGACTCCTGCCCTTCTGCATCAGGTAGAGGGTGGTACTTGAGTATTTCCTCCTAATATAGTCTAGATCTCCCAAAACCAGCACACGATATATCCTTAAATTGAATAAAGTAGTAGTTTAGCACCGAACGATGATTTTTGGCAGCTATCATTGAGCTATTCTAGATCTGCCACCACATCATCACTAGCAATCAAGAAATACACTAGTCTTTTATCAAGTATAAAATACCAGCCAAGTGCGAGTCGGACTCGCGCACGAAGAGTTCCCTACCATTATCTATAAATTTCCCATACAACAGACATCATTTTTGCCGTTTTATAGATAATGCGTTTTCTCAATTGTAAAACTGAATTACAGTCATATAATGTAAGTAACACTAACAATACATTAATATATCAACGCATAATATAATTCACGAACCTTGTTCCTCACTCGATCGCGTCAGCCACAAGAATGACGACAAGAAAAATGGCGGATGACCGACTGGAATAAACATCGCAATATTGAACTGAAATACGTCAACTGTCATTCTCGTATGACAGTAACAATAGCTACTGAACATATTTGACGTTCCTGTACGCAATGGGAAGTGTAACTATTGCTATATTATCTGTGCGAGTTGTTACACAATGAACTGCTTAATTGCCTCGAAAGGGGTTTTCCCACATGTAGGTCTAACCAGGCTAAACCGAGTTATTCCTCAAATAGGGGCGCTGACGCACCACACCTCGTGTATTCACAATTGCTCATTCCTCAATAGCTCATTGCTTCAACATTAGGGTTAAGAATTAGAATAGCTCTTAGAATGGTATGGTACCGGAACCCCTCCTGCGCGATTCCGACTAGCACTTGGCTGGTTTTTCAGTATTTGTTGTTAAAGCTGCAACAGAAATACATTATCTGTGAAAATATCAACTATCGAACTATCACGGTTCATGAGATACAGCCTGGTGACAAACGGACGGACAGACAGAAAGGGTACGGAACCCTAAAAAGGTGCTCCACTGAAAAGACCTTTCATAAGACGTAGAAGAACGCACATGTACAAAGTTTCCCTATTATCCTCAGGTTCTGCGAGCGTCTGATTCACATCCGGAACCGGCACGCGGACGTGGTGCAGACCATGGCCCAGGGGGTGCTGGAGCTGAAAGAGTCCCACGAGGTGGACCCTGGCATTGAGCACTCAATACAATACTTCCTGGACCGGTTCTACATGAGTCGGATATCCATACGGATGCTTATCAACCAGCATAGTGAGTACTACACTATTATTTGGCCCCGACGGTCCCATGTTTTTACCTGTCCAGTAGGTCTACCACGAGTTTACAATATTGACACTAATCGATACCTACTCGATACCGACTGTCGCAAAAAAATGTATGAAAAGAAGAACAGTGCCACCTTGCGGTCAATTGTAGAACTAAAACTGACAGCGAGTACGCCAATCGCAAGATTAATAGGTAGCCGAGATTGAGTATCGACTATAGATGACATTTATGTTGCCAACTCATGGTAGAGCTATAGGTGCTATAGACACGGCTTACGAGCTAATCCGAGAAATAGAGAGACCTTGTCTTCTATTTCTTTCATACCAATTTTCGCTCTATTTCTTAGCTATCGCGCTTCATTCTTTATCTTTCTTTTATCCGTCTTCTTTCGCTCTTTTCAGTCTGATTCTATGGGCATTTAAGAGGATTGCATAGCTAGTACTGTCCATACTAAAAGAAAAAACTCTTTTCTACCTCTTAACATTGTCCGATTTCAGTGATATTTTTTTCATGTATACATCACATTGTTTGCTATGCCCGTACGTTTTGATTTTTTCAGTTTTTTTAAGTTCTTAAAAAGAAAATGTATAGTACTTTGAAATAAAGAAAAAATCAAAACGTACGGGCATAGTAAACAATGTGATGTATACATGAAAAAAATATCACTGAAATCGGACAATGTTAAGAGGTAGAAAAGAGTTTTTTCTTTTAGTATGGACAGTACTAGCTATGCAATCCTCTTAAGACGGTCCCCTGTTGGTAGTACTCTGCCTTCGACGCGAGGGCCCAGGGCCCCAAATCTCTTGGCTATTCAGTAAACGCCACGCTACTGCGATGCTTCTGAGATTGAACTGCCATTAAGGCGAACTGAGTGTAGATTACGACGAAATTTCATGATTCGACTTAATTATTTGGAGCTTAAACCTAATAACCGAAGTTTGAAATAAAGTAGTGTAAATTGAATATACGTTCTTATGAAGTATGGGAGCCAATACACGATTGAGCAAACTTGGCTCGATAGAAAACAATCGGCAACATTCCCTAAATTTTGCAATTTTTCTTACGTGCTCCGTGGGAAAAAACATTTTTATTCAATTATTGGCAAATTTTAATGTATAATATTCGAATTCCCAATGAAATTTACTAGTGGACTATGGACTCCCTATATCATTAAAATTTAATCATTTGATTGTACGAAATAAATATAAATAGTATTAGCATGTATTCAATTGCATATTCGCATTACATCGTCCAATCTAATAAGGATCGAAGGAAGAAATCTTTTCCATAAGGTTGAGAAACCTTATGGAAAAGATAAAGCATGATACGGCTTGCGAATGTTGCCACTGAAATAAAATTGGGAACTTCTACTGATTAAGCAACAATCCAAGCATCAATACAGTGGTTTTCTAGCAAAAAACACAAAAAACAATTTTAAAGATCTTCTTTAAAATGTATTTACTTATTGTGTTTTTCAGTTCAATAACTACGAGTACCCTGCGATATGTGTTTGCATGTCGCAGTACACAGTCGTAGTTCAGCATACTCGTAGTTATTATAACTTGCTACGGCTCCCGGTTTTACCCTCGTAGTGATGAATGATCATGAAAAGTGTCATGATGTTAATCCAGTGTTAATCTCATCTACCTATCTACCAAATTCCATTCAAATCCGTTCAGCTGTTTTGCTGATTAGAAAGTAATAATTAACAAACATCCTAGATGGATGTTTGTTAATTATTACTTTATGTTATGTTACTACTTTATATTATTTATACTATTAATTATTATTAACTATTACATTTATATATATTATTAACTCTTATTAATTGATTTTATAATTATTGTTTGGAATGCTATTTATTTCACTTAATAATATCAATCTGAATTCAATTAAACTGATTATTTTAACTAATTTAGATGTAAGACTATGTTTATATACTAATAATACTATGGGCAGATATTAGGATGAATTAAACTCATTTTATTTTAAATACATTTTTCTATCTAAATACATTCAAAATGTAACAATAACTAAGTTTTTAATACCGTAATGAAAAAGAACAATACTTTGAATTCAAAACGGATTCAATTGCGTATAAAATTATTTAACTGTGTTTTGTATTTTATGAAAATACACACTACTACACTATCGTGCTTTTATATAACTTGTATAGTTCGTGTTTGATCTAATGTTTAAAAAGTTTACATTTCTTGTTACAGCACTTCTATTCGGCGAACAGGTCGGCGGTCGACAAGCGTCCGTCAACGGTATGGGGTCAGGGGGTCGCCATATAGGGTCGATCGACCCCGCGTGTGACGTGGCAGCCGTGGTCAGGGACGCGTACGAGAACGCGAGGTTCCTCTGTGACAGATACTACCTGGCTGCGCCTGAACTCGAGCTTTTACAGAACGGGGGTAAGATTTTCTTAGTTATCTCCTATAGTTTCTGTTATAAGGTTGCTTTTGAGTTGTATCTTGCTTGTGGTCCCTTTCTTTCACGCATTCTCTCTCACTCTATCCCACAGCGCTAGATTAGTGTAAGTAATCACTTCTGTCGGGTGTCCCGAGACGCACATTTTTGGTGCTAAATCAAGACGTATACGAGTGAATGTGGCATCCTGTTAATACAGAAGCCATTTTGTCCAACAGAGGCTTCCGAGCGTCCGATGCCGATAGTATACGTGCCGTCGCACCTTTACCACATGCTGTTCGAGCTGTTCAAGAACGCGATGCGCGCCACCATGGAGACGCACGGCAACTCACCTCCACCGGTTCATGTCAACCTGGTGGCGGGCCGGGAGGACGTCTCCGTCAAGGTACGTCACTACACGTATCCGTCTGACATCTGCTTGTATACATTCATCATCATCACCTTCATCGCAGCCGTCCACTGCTAAACACATATGCCTACCATAAATTTCCAAAGGACCGGTTGGTAGCGCGTCCTGCATCCAACGTCGTCCTGCGACCTGTCTGTCCACCGTGTCAGTGGACGCTACGCTGCGCTTGCTGGTCCGTAGTCTCTACACTCAAAAACCCTTCCTTTTAATATGGATTAAATAAGTTAAATTAAACAAAGTACAATTTGAAAAAATGAATACCGACTTCAATTCTATTCAGTTATTGGAGTGTATCTCAAAAACTGGATCGAATTTGATGAAATTTAAATGGGACCACACGGGAAGCACCAGCTTTCAAACAAAAGTTTTGAGAATCGATTCACCCAGTCGAAAGTTATGAGGTAACAAACATAAAAAAAATACAGTCGAATTGAGTACCTCCTCCTTTTTTTGGAAGTCGGTAGAAAATCTCATATTTTTATGTAAATAGGCTTATTTTATGATGAAAACTAACGTGGTTTATATCAATTTTTAATATGAGAAACGGCAATCATTCACGTAAAAGCCCACCGAATATGGTTGTGTTGAAACTATAGTTTGAAAGATCTGACTTATTTACGCGACTGATTCCCGTTTCATATTATAAAAAAATGGTTGTCTATAAAGTCGGGTTACGGATGATAATCTTACGTGATAACGTCATAAGACCAGCCGAACGCTTAGGCCGATCTTGCCTCTCACTTTTTCCGCGCTCTCGCGTTCACGCTCGGCTCAGACGGAACGTGACAATGAGTCATACTGTTACGTGCGTGCTGCCGGCGTTCATAGATATACACGTAATTTGTATAATTACCAAAAAAAATAATGGGCGGTACAAAAGTGTTAATACATTGTAGATATGTAGTCAAAAATTTTTATTACTTCACAGTGAAATAATTATTAATTGTTAGTTTTCGAAAATTCCATCTAAAAGTATGGACACCATCTTAACAAAAATACTACATGCCTATGTACAACTTATTAATGAAAACACATGATTCGCGTCAGTGAAAAAATATCTCTCTTACTCTTTCTTACACCCCCCACCCGAGCGTTCGGTGTGAAAGAGATTGTCGCCTTTCGGCTTTCGTTCGTTCGTTTTCGGAAGAAACAAAGGCCGCGCGGTGGCAGGGCGGAGGGTGCGGGGTTGGTCCGGTGGCCAGGTCTAACGAGCTAGGACGCGAGTTTGCCGAATGTTATGATTATGAATGATACATTTCTATGTAGGGGTGTTAAGTTTCATGCATAAACCGCGCGCATGTAGTATATCTTAATGAATAGTGGAAATGCCTAGAATAAAATTTGTAGGTGTGAATCAATCTAGACGTTTGACCAAATATTGATGATTATGTTGTTTTTTTTTTAAATTAGTTTTAAATATTCTTACCATGTATGTATTAAGTACCAGCAGCATATAGTGCTGTTTTTTTTTTGGATATTATACAAATTACGTGTATAAGACGTTATCACGTCAAAAGCTTATTGTTACTATTTAGTGTCTTCGTGAAGAATTATTGCTTAATTATATTAATTTATATTCGTAATTGGAGCGCTCCTTTACCTGTTATTTCTTATGACGGCAGATGTCGGACCGAGGCGGCGGTATCCCTCGCAGCGTGTCGGATCTCCTGTTCAAGTACATGTACAGCACGGCGCCGCAACCTTCCAAAGGAGATTCCCACACTGTGCCGCTTGCAGGTAAAGTATTAAGTACTAGTATATTACGTTCCCACTGCTGGGACTCGGGCCTTCCACTCAGAGAGAGAAACATAGGCCGTTATGTCCGCCAAGTGGACTCAGAGCGGCTTGGTGGATAAACTAGTAGCACCGTATCATTGGAGACACTGAAGTCACTCAACACCTAGAACCCCTACAAGTGCGTAGAACTATAGCTTCTCTAAGCGTTTTTACCGTTTGTTTCATGGTGAATGTTCTGAAGAGCTTTTTAATCCTATTCCTTCCTCACCATTTCGATCCCGAACTACTCGTTCCGGCCTAGCATTGCATCCATATACTGTTCAAAACTTCTTACCACGAAACAAAAAGTTTGGCAGTTCCTACCTCTGTCGTGTAAGTAAATTGTGGACTGCTTTGCAGATATGACCTTGGGTCTTTCAAGCGGGGCGTGAAAAAGCATCTGTCAGGTCATCATAGGGGTGGTGATTAGTGCAGCTTACGGCTGCTTGGTCATCACTTCTTGATTCCATCTTCGCTTTCCATCAGGCGAACGGGAGTCATTGTGATGAACCATTGTAAAAAAAGCTATTGAGTTGCTACAGTGGCAAACATCGGAATAGTCTGTTCCGTAACGATGTTTTGATGTTTTTTAGATAGCAAAATAAAAAGCTAATTGATTAGAAAAGTATTTGTTTAGTGTGTTTTTTACTAGAAAATCACAGTATTGATGTTTTGACTGATGCTTGGTTGATAAAAATGTTTAATCTTTATTTCAATGGCAACATTCGTAAGCCGATGCACAGCCATACGACAGCGATGCGATTGCTATAGGTACAATTGCGATTGAGACACATACAAGATATGAGACTACATTATAACAGACTACCGATTTTAACATTAAAGGCAGTTTAATCTCAGTATCGTCTGCTCAATAGCTAAGAGACTTGAACCTGATCTTATTGTATGTTTTCAAACTTCCGACATAGCCTAACCTAACGTATCCGCCATAGCATGATCACGTTCAGTAAAAAATGACACCAGCGGTCACCCATTCAAGTCGTGCCCTTTTTTTTGACCCGGGAAAATATCTTTATGAATACCACTGGGGAGATCCATCTTTTTGACATGTGACAGGGGCACGGGCCCGCTCACGCATTACACCGCAGCTACCGACAACGCCGCTGTCCGCCTTCCGGCAGACCCGCCTCTGGGGAAGTCGTCCTTTGCGACTCCATTCGCAATAGATGCCCTGAAACGCGGTGGGCACCTTCGCCTCGTGAGGTCCTATGTCTAGTGGGGGTCGGATGCCCCCGCATCTGGCACCACAGGTCTTCCAAGCGGAGATGGAGACCGGGCTCGGCTCTTCTCCGTGGCCGCGCTCTCCGAAGCAAATCAGAGAGAGGGTCCCTCTCTCTTTCCCGCTCCTCTGCCTCTCTCTGCAGCATGATAGTTTCGCTGAAAGAAGCAACCGCCTCCCACGACCTCTCGTCGCCCGTCATCTGTACAATGATGGTGGGCAAGGAGAGATCTGTCCCCAAACCCCCCCAACGCAACTAGACATCGTCAAATTCAAGTCGTGGCCACAACCAGCGTTGCTTAACCTTGTTAATTAGTTGACAACGAAAACTTAATCTCTATGTGGGTTTGAATCCCGTCCGAGGATGTGTATTTTTTTCTATAAATTTGTAAATTATATAATACCTATTTAATTTAAAATAGCCTATAGATATTCGTATATCAATTGTAAAATTTATATTTTCTGCGAGTTTCCGATATTTCTTGACTGTTGCAAGCGCCATGATCACGGATAAACTGAGGAATTGCGGATGTTTACGAGCAGACGAAGCGGTCTACCCTCTCCCGTACTCGTTTGTTATACGAGGCATCACTACTATTATTCGCACTGACAATTTTTGTGTTCTCTCGACACACAACACTAACCGTGCCAGCTCGAACTTTGGGACCACTACTGTTTTTGTTTTTACACAATCGTACCACTGGATTCCAGATGACAGTGCAAACAATAGTAGTGGTGCCTCGCATAACAAACGAAACGGGATTGGGTAGATCTCTTCGTCTGCTCGTAAATATCACTGACCCGCAATTCCTCAGTCCATCCGTGATCATGGCGCTTGTAACAGGCAAGAAATATCGGGAACTCACAGAAAACATATGGTAACTATCCCGTTGATAATTTGAATATGTTAATTAGATTTTATTTTTATTTTGTTATATTATGATTAATTCTAATTAATAAATTTAGCACAATGGTTTAAGACTTTCGCGGTTGTTAAATACATTATAATTAGCACTCGCGGGATATACATCACGATTAGGCAGGTTTTGGAGTTACCGATATTTCGGCGCAGTTACATGGACCATGTTCACGGGTAGACTGAAGATGCGGGTGGATGTGAAAACAGTTCGAAGTTACAAAACGGTCTACCCTCTTTCTCACTCTTTTACTACGGATACCACTGGCACTCGAACTCGATTGTAAGTCTCAACACAGTTAGTGTGTATTGTCTCACTAACTGAAATAACTTGGAACTGTTTTCACATCCACCCGCATCTTCACTCTACCCGTGAACATGGTGCATGTAACTGCGCCGAAATATCGGGAACTCCAAAACCTGCCTAATCGTGGTGTACATCCCGTGACTACTAATTCTAATGTAATATATTTTATTATGAATATGTGACTTATAAAATATGATTATCTTGAATTCTTGAAAATATTTTCAATTTAATAATGTCATGTTCGTAGGTTATGGTTACGGACTGCCCATATCCCGGCTGTACGCGCGTTATTTCCACGGCGATCTCGCGCTCATGTCTTGCGAGGGATACGGAACTGACGCGGTTATATATTTGAAGGTAATACTTATACTTATTTAGAAATTTATTTATTTTCGGAAGCACGTCACAGGGTTATCCACTTCCGGTTAAAACGGAGTACAGAGAATACGTGTTTACTTAGAATACGTGACGCACGTCACAGGGATATCCACTTCCGGTTAAAACGGAGTACAGAGAATACGTGTTTACTTAGAATACGTGACGCACGTCACAGGGTTATCCACTTCCGGTTAAAACGGAGTAAAGAGAATATGTGTTTACTTAGAATACGTAGGAGTACGTCACAGGGTTATCCACTTCCGCTTAAAACGGAGTACAGAGAATACGTGTTTACTTAGAATACGTAGGAGTACGTCACAGGGTTATCCACTTCCGCTTAAAACGGAGTACAGAGAATACGTGTTTACTTAGAATACGTAGGAGTACGTCACAGGGTTATCCACTTCCGCTTAAAACGGAGTACAGAGAATACGTGTTTACTTAGAATACGTAGGAGTACGTAGAATACGTACGCAAATCTTCGCGTCCTCGAGCGAGTCAGTCAGTATACAGTCGTGTTGCACCCATCGATTAAGTCAATATTTAAAGGAAAATACCGTGTAAATAAAACGTTTGTTGTCTGTCAGATATAGGTAGGTGTGACAGGCGGGCAGATACAGTATCAGATGATGCCAGAAGTTTGCACTTGTTGGTAGAGTAGCGCAATTCATTATTCTAAGTGTACATATATAGAAATTGTATTAGAACCTAAGTCTGCATGCTCGCAATGGTGACAAAATTATTTTTTCATTGAAAACAACTATTTGTGTACCAACATTTTTTTTTTATAGTATTACTTTTTAAAGCTCTAACGCCTGCTTAAGCGATCTCAAACTTTGAAACTTATAGAGAGAAAAATTCCATCCTCGGACGGGATTCGAACCCGCGTCTTCTGACTCTCCGTGTCAGACGCCATTGACCAACTAGGCCACCGAGAATCTAGTCCGAGCATCAAATTTTAACTCTCTATTTAACTAACCGTCTTGCGGGGACGGAGCGACATCTATTGGAAATTTTGTTGTTATTGTAGCCAATCCTGGAGATGTCAATATCAAATAACGGACACATGTTATGCGTTTCTAATAATTCTTATTTTCATCATGGAGTAAAGATGCTCATTGTAACTTGTACATTTATAGTTTACTAACTTTGTATGACAATTTTTTAACTTATTGGTGTGTAAAGTCATTTAAAAAGAACTCTACGCAGACGAAGTCGTGGGTAAAAGCTAGTTTATAATATTAGTAAGATTTCGATAAACCATTAAACGTTTTTTTCTCTCCATAACAACCTTATTCGAACTGTTGCAACATTATAAAACCCAAACCTGTCCAGCCTTTCTTACATTATGTGCAACAGCATTTATTTATTAATATATGTCGAGTGTCCGAAATGGAAACTGTTTTTAAAAAAAGCGCAGAACCGCTGACCACATCAAGGTCAACGGTACTGCAGCTATTATCATTTACCCTATAGTCACAAACTTTAAGCAAGCTGGCTGATGGCTGATGAAAAGTAACCTGGACACTTATTCTAAGATGTTTAAGAAGTAAAAGTCAAAGACACCAGTAACACAATCTATTTATCGTTACTCTGAACAATCAATTATAATTGAAATTTAATAAATAATAACCTGAGCAGCAGAGATTTTACTTACAATGTGTTTCGTTCAAAAGTCGGCGATAAAGTGAGCTCCCGCTCGCTTCGTACGCCCCTCCAAGCATTTGTCGCGCCATCTTGGCGCCAAAACTCACATGGCTTCGTTTAGCATTTAAAAAGGACAAATGCTTGGGATAAAAATACAAAATTAATCTTACAATGATCACCTAACTTTTTAACAAGCAGTCAATATGCAAAAGTCTCATTAATAGCTGTTAATTAGAATTAAATAAACTTACTTTATGTAACCACCATCTTGGAGTCAAATCAAATAGTGATTTAACAAGAAGTTAACTATTTACATTTCTCACACTTTGATTGAAACAATAAATTATCGTAACGATTTATAATAATGGTTTTTAAACTTAACTATTTCAATAAAACTTAGAAGTATTTTTTAAATAAAACCGCCGAAGAATTGCTGCGGCGACACGGCCATTCTGAAGTGCGATGCGTGCTCTGCATCGCTCTCCTTGTCCTTTCTGTAATAGAGAGAAGAGTATTTTAAGTCTGGTACTTCCACAGTACACTCAGACCTTAAATTGCAAAGTAAATTGAAGTATAATGGTAATCGTTTCTGCTCACTCAACGTGACTGCAGATTGAACAGAACAGTATGCACGTAGTTATATCAACTGCTCATTCCACATGAAAGCAGTGATAGTAATAATTAAAATATTGTAATTAGAACTGCTCATTCCACATGACAACAGTAATCGTAGTAGGTATGTATATTGTAATGAACTGCTCATTCCACATGACAACAGTAACAATAGTGATATTAAGTTTTTAAAATAAATGCTTATTCCATATGACATGGTAGTAGCATTTTAAAGGGAAGGATGGGTCGATGAGAGGTCGATGCTGTAATAATACAGGGGCTCTAAAGGATTATAGGGTAAGGTCGATGCTGTGCTCTGGGCGGTCCTGAACGCCGTGGTACACAGAGGACTATTATTCTTTCAGGATAGGATAGACTGGCTTATTGGTGGCTCCATACACCAATAGCATCTTTTGTAATATTATCATTTTTTTTTTTTTTTTTTTTTTTTTTTTTTTTGGCTTATTGACGGCTCCATACGTCAATAGCATCTTTTGTAAAATATCACTCTATTATTATTATTTTTTAATTCAGCTTTTTGGCGTCTTTGTACACCAATAGCATCTTTTGTTATGTAACGTTTGTCATGCCATGATAGTTATCATTGTCAGCGATCATAAGAAATAATATGTAAGGTTCTCAACAAAATTACAACGAGAAGTAACTATGTTAGAACAATATGAAAGGCTCCAAAATTACAATGGAAGGTAACAATGTTAGAATAATATGAAAGGTTCTCACCGGGTGAGTTTTCAAATCTTGTATGTCGCCAGTCTGCCCAGTAGTTGTAGCGGCGGCGAGTTGCGCAGCTAGGCACCCGGAGTCACCGCGATGCTGCAAGCTCCAGCTTCTTCATCATCTGGGGGCGACACGGCTGCCTGACAACCAGCACCTGGTTGCGGCGCGCGTCGTAGTTGATCGTGTGCGACCTTGCGAGGCCGCCCATGGTGGCCGACTACCTTTTTTACAAGATAGCGGTCGTGTTCGAGAACTCTGTGAACTTCATAGGGCACGCTAAATTTGAGGTCGAGAGAAGTTTGATTTCTAGGATTATTTTTTATCAATACAAAATCACCACGTTGAAAATTGTGAATTTTAGCACGACCTTTATCAAATCTTGCTTTGTCTTTCGCCGATGTTTCCGCCATCCTTTGATGCACGTGACGTTGAAGAGAATCAATATCGATTGATTCATTATCAAAGTTGACTAAGTTCAGTAACTCTGCTGGTACGCAATTTCGACGCCGAGTAAGCAATGTAAGTGGAGATGTACCTGTAGTTCTATTCACAGTGCAGTTAAAGGCGAGCTGAAGGCTTTCTAAAGCCGTATGCCAATCTGGGGTCTCATAATTCTTAATCATGATAAGACCGTTCTTCAATGTAGCCATCACTCGCTCCACCTGACCATTGGCTCTGCTCACGCCTGGTGATATAGCGTGTATTTCGATGCCAAACCTATCACAGTAAGACTTAAAATCTCCTAAGAACTCACGCCCACCGTCCACGATGATTTGTTTTGGGGCTCCAAAGAGGTGAATAACATGTTTCAGAGCGCCGAGTGTGCCGTATTGACTTTTGTCGTTAGTGTAGCGAAGAAGCACATATTTGGTAAAGGAGTCTATAGTAACCACAACATACTCTTGCTCATTGGACGTGCCTAGCTTACCAGTAATGTCCATATGGATAACCTCGAATGGTACCACAGGCTTTGGGATGGGGTGCAATTGTACTTGCGTGGCTCCAGAAGTCTGTTTTGATGTTCTACACACAATGCAGTTGTCAATAAACTCTCTCACAGTTGTACTCATTTTATCAAAAAAATAAGTTTCTCTGATCTTTTGTAGAGTTTTGTCCCAGCCTGGATGCTTGAGGGCAGTATGAAACGTATTGATCAGGCTCCATTGAAACGATTTTGGTACAACAATTAGTTTTTGGGTACCCAAGAGAGAGTCTATTCGTTCAAATTTGAGTACGCTACCTTCAAGGTGATATCCGGAAACTTCTTCTCCATTATGCAGTGCATCTATGATAGGACGCAGTTTGTCATCTCGTCGTTGCTCTATGTTGATCCAGTCTAAGTTATTTGTCATAACATTAACAGAAAGAGGGTCCGGATTCCTGCTCAGAAAATCTGCATGTTGCATCCGCTCGCCCTTCCTGTATTCTATTTCGAATTCAAAGTTTTGGAGGTAAGCCCACCATCTATGTATGCGGGGTAGTAAATCCTGTTTATGCTTTGAGGCCTTTAGTGCATTGCAATCTGTTATGACTTTAAATTGCCGTCCGTATAGGAAGTGTCGGAAGTGTTTGATTGCCCTGACTACGGCAAGCGTCTCAAGCTCATAGGAGTGGTACCTACTTTCTATATCTGTTGTCCGCATACTAAAGTAAGCGACTACGTGTTGACGGCTGTCTATAATCTGCACGAGTATTGCTCCAAAGCCCACGCTGCTGGCGTCAGTGAATAATTCAATGGGCTTACCTTCTTGGAATATGGTTAGAATCGGCGTGGAAGTCAAGTGATGGATAATCTTTTGACGCGTCTCTTCGTGAACATGAGTCCATTGCCATTCAGTGCCATGTTTTGTTAAGTTATATAGAGGGACCATTTTTCGCGCAAAATCAGGGATAAAGCGACGAAAGTACCCTGCAAGACCATTAAACTGCCGGACTTGCTTTACATTAGTTGGTACCGGTGCCTTAAGCAAGGCTTCAATCTTTTTAGGACTGGGACGGACGGTGCCGTTTTCTACTACGTTGCCAAGGTATTCTATTGAACGCTTGAAGAAGAGACATTTTTCGATATTAATGGAAAATCCAGATTCACGTAATGCAATTAGTATCTTTTCTAGGTAAACAAGCCCGGAAGAGAATTCACGACATTTGGTAATGACGTCATCAATATAAACCTGAGCTACGCTATCATTATGGTCGTTATTGGCACTACCAGGGTTTAAAAGTGGCCCTAATGCACGATTTATGCATCTTTGATACACAGCTGGCGCGTTGCAAAGCCCGAACGGGACGGTTAGGTACTCATATAAGCCGTCGGGCGTGACAAAAGCGGTTGTCTCTATCGAATTGGCGGCGATGGGAATCTGGTGGAAGCCAGATGCCATGTCAAGGGTTGTATGGTACTTACCACCTGCTAGCTGATCGATTTGATCAGCAACCAAGGGAAGAGGGTAATGATCGCGAATGGTATTTGAATTTAACTCTCGGTAGTCTACGCACATGCGGTCGTCTCCATTTTTCTTTTTCACTAAAATTATCGGACTCGAAAATGGAGATTTGCTTTCCCGGACGATATTATTTTCTATTAGTTCAGCAACAATTCCCTTAACCTTCTCGCGCTCAACAGGACTCAATCTATAGGGTCGTCGTTCGACAAACTTGTTAGGGTTTTTCAAACGAATCTCCATTTCCCCCGTGTTAACACGAGATTGACCAAAACCGCGTGTGAAAATATCGGAATATTTATTTAGCAAAATCTGAAGTAAATTTAATTCAGACTCATCCGACAAGTCATGGTTTAAATTTTCGAACAAAGGTGATTTCGACCGCAAGTGCATGACGCGAGGTTGGTTACATAGGATCGCACTATTCTGAGACACTACAACACTTAAACCCGTATCGTGGAGCAAGTTCGCACCCACAAGAACGTCGGAAGTCATTTCGTAGTCGGGTAAGATATGAAAAGCTATCTCGATGTTAATATCGTTAATGATGCAAACTGCCGTTAGCGTACTAGTGGATACTACCGGGAACGGACCAATTCCACGTAGATAATGGACTATATGTTGTCTACGCCCAGGTAACTTATCAGCGACAGATTCGCGCATCACAGAGCATTCAGCGCCGCTGTCAAAAACTGTATCCAACACCACGTCGCCTACCCGCATACGCATAGTATTCAGACCAGGTTTGTTTTTAGCCACCGAGTTGACATTAGAAGTTATTTGTTTTTCCCTACGAAAACACGAATCGAATGTATGGCCAGGTTTTGAACAAAACGAACATAGCTTAGTATCGCTAGGTCTAAATGACGTATGTGACCCAGTCGTTTGATTTTGATTTGTTATTCGCGTATTGGAATCGTTATAATCGGTTTTATTACGGCAATTACTCGCGACGTGTCCCATTCTTTTACAAAAGTTACAAAAAGGGTTATTTCGATTGTCAATAGAAAACTTTGACCGTTTATGCGGTAATGGGTGGTTAGAACTCTGTTGGTTTGGACGTTTGACACGAATAGATGAGGCTACGGATATTAATTCAGGCACTGATGTAGCTCTGGCGTTCATTAGCTCAATTCTAAGACGCTCGTCTCCAACCGTTCCAATCACTGCTTCCACTGCATCACTATTATCTAGTTTCTCTCTAGTTACACGTCTCCACAGAATCCATGACTGTGATAAAAACTCTGCAATGTCTTTAGAAGGATCATACGAGTGTTCCCTAAACCTCAGCACATCCCGTGAGTATCGAGTTTCAGGTTCAAATGTGGTAATAATATTCTGGCGCAGCTCGTCCCAATCAGACGTAGTGACAAGCCAGTTGTCTGCCCACATTTTGGCGCGACCTCTCAACAAGCTAGTTACTTTCATGCGGATATCGTAGTCAGTTAATTGGTAGGCATTTTTAGCTGTAGATATGTGATCACACCACTCTCTAACCCCAACGTTTCCGTCCGGATCAAACGAGGGTAAAAACACATCAGTAATTTTTATCTTGTCACTAGGCTGCTGCTGGAGCAGTTTTTCACTCATGTTTTGCATCACAGTCATCATATGTAAATAGAATTCAGGAGGTACATTACCAGACTGCGATGATACTGGTGTGGAGTCAACGTGTGTCCCTGGAGGAGGTTGGGTGCTTGGGCCGTGTTGCGTTGTTGCATTTGGGTCAGGTGGTTGATCCATGGTGACCCGTTGAACGATGAATCCAATGAAGCCAGGATCTGAAAAAATAAGACCGACAGAAAGGGGATCCCACTTCTGATGTCGAGTGTCCGAAATGGAAACTGTTTTTAAAAAAAGCGCAGAACCGCTGACCACATCAAGGTCAACGGTACTGCAGCTATTATCATTTACCCTATAGTCACAAACTTTAAGCAAGCTGGCTGATGGCTGATGAAAAGTAACCTGGACACTTATTCTAAGATGTTTAAGAAGTAAAAGTCAAAGACACCAGTAACACAATCTATTTATCGTTACTCTGAACAATCAATTATAATTGAAATTTAATAAATAATAACCTGAGCAGCAGAGATTTTACTTACAATGTGTTTCGTTCAAAAGTCGGCGATAAAGTGAGCTCCCGCTCGCTTCGTACGCCCCTCCAAGCATTTGTCGCGCCATCTTGGCGCCAAAACTCACATGGCTTCGTTTAGCATTTAAAAAGGACAAATGCTTGGGATAAAAATACAAAATTAATCTTACAATGATCACCTAACTTTTTAACAAGCAGTCAATATGCAAAAGTCTCATTAATAGCTGTTAATTAGAATTAAATAAACTTACTTTATGTAACCACCATCTTGGAGTCAAATCAAATAGTGATTTAACAAGAAGTTAACTATTTACATTTCTCACACTTTGATTGAAACAATAAATTATCGTAACGATTTATAATAATGGTTTTTAAACTTAACTATTTCAATAAAACTTAGAAGTATTTTTTAAATAAAACCGCCGAAGAATTGCTGCGGCGACATATATACCTACATTTATGATAAAAAAAATAAGTGATTTTGTATGGATCGTTTTATTTTCAGGCTCTAACAAACGAAGCGAACGAACTACTTCCAGTCTTCAATCGAACTTCGACGAAATTCTACCGACCGGTCTCGCAATTAGGCGATTGGTCCGCCTCACTCAACACTGGATCAAGCCAATGCAAAAACAGAGACAAAGTATCGCCTCTGTCGTCACCATTGTCTCACAGCCTGTAGGCAGAATGGCAAGAACGCATATGCCCTAAAAAAATGCAGCTGTCAAATTGACGTACCAAAAGTAGCTGTCACATTTTCCCGCGTCTTTTTCAAACATGGCCGCATTTTAGGAACTGTCTTATTTTGTAAGGTATTTCTGCCATTTTTTTTTGTGGTTATATATTGCAAACAGACTCGCCAGTCGCCATATTTGGCCTATAATACAATAATTTTCTCGGAAACATACTACTATTCCAGGAATTAGTCTTAGTTGACATTCATCTTTAAAGACGTAATACTACTACATAATATACTCAACCTAAAAGTCTACCTTATAAACGTTACATACATTGAAATAGCGTCATTTAGTACACGGCGCAGTACAGTTTTGTGGTGCCCAGTAAAAAATTACGTTATTTCAATTTATGCAACATAAGGCCGTAACTCTTACTAATACATCTGAGTTTGGTATGAGTTTTAATATTCTAGTACTAAATGCTTCTGAGTATATTTTGTCCAAAAAAGTAACATATTTCACAGTCACGTTAATTCAAAAATTTGGTTAACATATAGTCTACAACTAATTAGACACAAGTACATATTCTGCGTGCCATAACATGTTTTTTGCCATAAGAAATCGTACAAAAACCTTACAAAATCAGGCAGCATAATTAGTTGTGAAGTAATGCAGCTTCGAGTTGTCATTCTATGTGTTTTTCTGAATGAAATGCATACTGTCGTTAATTTATAAAGTAGGTACATGATGCGGCCTATAAAACTATTAATTTAGAAAAAAAAATGTGACATTTGTTCGATATTTCGAAAATCGCGGATTAATTATAGGTGTTGTAGATCTATTTTTTTATTATTATTTTCATGTGATACTTGGTTTAGGATGAAATTCGGATATATTGGGCTCAACTTAGGACTGATACGAGCGAGATAACGATTCCACGGTTTGTTTCGAATAAAAGAGAAAGAAAACGTTCTCAATATTGGCAGAATACAGCCGAGACATGGACCAAAAATTAAAAAAAAAAACAGCTTCCCGCGCTGGCAGCGTTTTTTTGTCCTTCGACTCGTGCGATTTGTGCATTTGCTATTCGTGACTTTGGTATTTGTATCAAGATAATTATTAAATTAAAATATTTCATAATATATTGTAGTGTTACAAATTATGATAAATTAAAAAAATCGTGTAAAATCAGGGAATCGACGGTATGCTAACCGTAAAAGAATTTTAAAATTACACTAAATTATATTTTATGTATGTAATAGATGTAATAAAAAATATCAATATTTATAGGGATAGCTTAGGCAGTATGACTGTGTACACATTGGCCGTTTATTTATAAAAAAAATAGCACTTATTTTTTTATTATTATTTTTCTGTTAGTTTTTCAATCGTTTAGAATTATTCCAACAATAATCTTATCTACTTTTTTTATTAGCTTTACCGCGTCTGCCCTAAAGGGGACTAAATATTATTAAATATAATTTATTTTTCTGATAATTAAGCCATTGTAGCGAATGTTTGTAAAAATACGATCTCTAATGTAATAAAAAAAGTTTAAATGTAATTAGAGCTAGTTTCGTGGCCAAGCAACAGTAGGTAGGCGCTGTTATAGCGTTAAAAGTACAATAGTTTTTTTATTCGATCACATTGGATGTATTATGCAGTGATGACATTTAATGCGTATCCAGAGTGAATGAACAACTTTTGAATATTAAAAAAAAACAAAGCAACGTCACTAATTAAAAGTAAATGGTCATAAGTAAATTAATACTATACATTTGAGAAAGTTAAAATAGTCCCGTCTTTGCTTGGGTTTTCTTTCATAAGAACCTTCTTCTGACAATGATTAACAGAACAAAAAAGAATGAGCGAGATTGCTCCATCCGCTCTCAAGTTATAGCGTGCCAGGAAAAATAGAGATTAATTTTTATATTTGTTTTTCTTTTATTTGTTTATGATGTTCAAAAGTTGTTCAAACTGAACTGAGCTCGCAATAATGTTGTAAACATTCTGTATTATGTATTAGAGGGAGGCTTTGTTTAGTTATAGGTATAATTGTGTATATAATCAACAAAATGACATAAACGTTAAATAATCATTCAGTTTTGATAATAAACTTAAGGGTGAAGACACACGTCATCAGTACAATGAAAAAAGTTTAAATAAAAAAATTCGCGTATTTTAACCACGCTCTGGGGGACATTGCCACTGATATAGGCAGATGTGATTTCATACCGCAGCGCTATTATGTATTTATGTATTTCATATATATATATGTATTTCAGTTGCAAACAAATGTTGATTGGAAACTTTAAGAATGGCGGCTCTATGTCAGTTTTGACAACTCCAGTAAGCAGTAATGTTGCTGACTGGAGCTGACAAAAGTGACTTAAGGGCGATTTTGTTTAGATTTCTATCAACATTTGATTGCATATGAGATACATAATAGACCTGATGATCGCTTTTTAACTGAGTTGCAAACAAGGAATAAGTTTCAAGTCGAGGCGTCATCCAATTTTGGTAATACATTTTCTGTTAAATTTAGTAATGGTAGCGATTCATTTGTTAAAAAAACTAAACTAACGAATTACATTTTTATAGTAGTCCTTATTCTGTTACCACTAAAATCCAAATTCATGTAACACTTAGAATGACATCTCTAAAAATAGGACTTTTCCATTCAATTTTGTGTATTTTTACGTTAGTTTAGCGAACACCAAGTTACGTGACGACAAATCTGTCTGAAATATGCCCACAATTGAGGAGAAATATCTAATTTTAGTGCAGTCATTCGGAAGTGTTATACTAATTTGAACTTTAGCATAAACAGAATAAGATCTGCCATAACTTAGGGATTTTCAATCATAAATCAGTTCAGAGAAAAGAATTGGTTCAGAGAATGCTTACAGAATCGACACCAATATCTGTGCACTCGGCACGATGACGTCACATCGGCGGTACGGTGTGCAAAACAAGCGTTTAATTTAGAGAAATAAATTAAAATCGTATGGTGCCATGACAAATATTTCAAACTTTCAAAATGTAACTCATCAATTTGGTTAAAAAATTTACGATGTAATTGTTTAAAAAAGATGAATACACAGTTTCTTGAACGTTTGTCAAAGCGTTGATTGGTTGACCAACTAAATACTAAACGCTCATTGGTCAATTATATTCTATGACGCGATATGTGACCAATCAACGTTCAGTATTCCGTCTGGTAGCCGATCAAACTTTGACAAGTGCTCCAGAAACTGGAGGTAAGTAATCAAAAGGGCATTATTTTTGATTCGAGTGTAAAAACTCAGTAATAATTGTAGAAACGTCATTCCTCTAACTCGTGGAAGTCAGTTTTTTTTATTTATTTCATTTATTTTGTCAATTTATTAATGTAAACTAAACTTCGTATGAAGTCACTGTGTGATCTGTGTGTCTCAACCCTAAAACTTTGTACAATGAACGAATGAATGAATGAATGAATGAACATAGTGTGTTTAATGTTTCGGATACATAAATGTATTGCATGTATGTAAAAGTAATATATTTTATCCGTAATGAATATTTGTTACCAGATCTGGTAACTCATATGTATTTTAGCCATAAACTGATGAATTGGGCCCCATTTAACAGTAAAATTAATGCCGGGTTATTCTAGAAAGACGCTCAGAATCTTGATTTAACCCTTTGCCTACCAGAGACGTAAATATGCGTCAGTTTCGTTCATAACTCTTTTGTTTTAACTTTCAATTATCACTGTATAGGTAGGATTAAATAGACTTGACGGAAAATCCTATATAAAATTCACTCAAAGACCGTAGCACAAATAATTTGCGTTAAAGTATTCGTATCGTAAGCGTCAACGCTTACAAACTATGAGTTATCTGTGTTACAGTTGCCCTAGATAAATGAGAGTTTTTACTGTTTCACGCGATGGTCACGTTACGATGTGCTAGGCTGTAAATTCGAATCACTCTGTTGCCCTAGCACTAATATGCAAAAAATATTCGTTTGAAAAACGCCTTTCATCTATGAGTCTTTCATCTGTGCCACAGTTGTACTAGATACATGATAGTTTGTTCTGAAATCAATTGATTTAATTACGTTTAAATTCTCGCAGTTATATAGTGCCTACTTTATTCAATTGCATGTAAACGATATGATTTCGGATACATAATGAGCGTCTTTTTAGATTGTCGGTTTACGGTTGGGTTTTTGTCGTAATAATTATTTGTCATATGATATTTCACATATTGTGGATAAGCCTTCAGCCGTGCGAGCATGTATCTCACGATAAACTTGTCGAGTCAATAAACGGAGTTACAGGTGTCTTACCTTGTCTGTAGTACGGATCTAGCTGCGATGACTATATCGCGGCTTTTAGCGACAATTTTATCCTATGGACAATCCATGCTCGCTTCATATTCGACGTGAGAAAATTAAATCAAGTAGGCTTGTCTCAGGGCGGATTTTACCATTATAAGAAAACGCAATCAATTCTACGTAAACGCAATTAAAACGATCTTTAAGGCCATACAATTCTAGCCAATGACATAAGAGGTCCTTTATATCGCACCAATCACAGCACTCGTTGCCATGGCTACTTAATCGCGTTTACTCTGAAGTCGGTATTATTTGAACGCGTTCAACGGTGAAGGCAGACCTTAATTTATTAGGAAAAGTATAGCTTCGCCAGCTCATTAAGATAATTCCACGGGTAAACTTCCTCAAATTGTTGTTGTTTTCTACCGACTTCCAAAAAGGAAGAGGTACTCAATCGTCTGGAACCTTTCTATCTAACACTCTAAACCTATTTGCTGGAACCTTCAATGGGAATGAGAATGAAGTGACATTTCATTCTCATTCAAGTTAGACAATAAGGCGGCCGGTCTCGGATACATGTCGGAGACATCGGTCTGAGACATATGACCTATCCGTCAACCCGCCCTGGGCTCGCGTGGAGGATGTCCCATAATCATTATTCTGAAAAAAACCCGCTTGAAAGAAGTCATGGTTAGCTCATCTCGAATATTTTATTCACAATTTTAGCAGCGCCATCTATCCATTACGTTGAAACTAGAGAACGAACGCGCCCAAATGTACTCGCAAATTTTAGTCAACATTATTACTTAATGAATGTATGATATCGATAAATGTATTTTTTCTATTTTTCGTAATATTAATATATTTTCGTTTAATATATTGTACAAAGTACCTGGAGTAATATAGACATTTACTCATTTGCATTTTACTGTGTTATTGTATGGTCAAATTATCGGACTGAACTATTTTTATTATATATGTATATACTATAAGTGTATTGTATTTTTTTTCCATTGTAAAATAAAAAACCGGCCAAGAACGAGACGGACTCACGCACCGAGTGTCCCGCACATCATAGCCACTTACAAAATACTTGTCACTTGTCAATTTGACATGCACTTGGGTGTTTTTTTTATTTACACTTGTACTATAATTACATGCAAGTTTGATTTGCTATAGGTTTTAATATTTACTGTAGAGTCTAAAAAGTAAGCAGCCATAAGTTTTATTGTGTTGTAATAGAAACTTCATAACTCCACGCATTTCTGGGAAAAAAAGTCATTGATAGACAGATAATGACCCGATAAAGATCCTTCCTTGATTAAGACACGGAGCCCTAAAAATAGTAACTTTCTTAATATTGTTATATTTTTTAAGTGATACGTGTTATAAATCGATGAACGCCGGCTGCATGCACGAAACCGTGTGACTCATTGTCACGTTCCGTCTGAGCCGAGCGTGCAAGCGAGAGCGCGGGACAAGCGATAGAGAGGCATGATCCGCCTAAGCGTTCGGCTTAGGGAAAAATCGTCCAAGCGATAGTAGACAATTTTCGAAAAAGTTTTGATTGTGTTATTTTAACAATGTAATCTCAAATAACAGTGCTATTAATCGCAACCACAAATCAAATTAATAAACATTGTTAAACAAGTTAAAGAAATAAGTTTGACGAATTATGGTTTGAAAAATTATTGTCAGTTAACTTTTATACTCTGTTAGATTTTTTTTTTCATAATTGGTATACCTTGGCCTTTCGCTCTGTACCAGGTTATCGTCGAGTTTCGGGACAGCCTGTATAGTGCAGCGTTGTTTTTAGACTTTGCAGTGAAATATAATTAATCTATTTGATCACATCTCGATTGTAGCAAGAAAATTTTGATATGAGGACTTGGCGTCCATGCAGTAAAAAAAACAAATATGAAACTTGGTTGAGGTTCGATAATTTGGCCAGCATAAGTGTAAGCTTTATTCCAAAATCGATATTGTATGTGACTCGTCTATTTAACTGTAACGGTTATGAACATTATTTAATTTTTACAAATACATCTTCTAGAAATGATTTATTCGTCTTTTATTTAATTTTCTACGCTGTAAGTTTATGTGAGTATGTTACGCCACAACAAGAGGCTAACGTGTCAGTGGTGACCTCTGCCTAGAACAGATGCATTTCCTCACTAGTAACGAACTGTTAGGCAGTATTTAAGCAGACTTCTATGTGACTAATATAATTTCTATGTAATCTAAATCTTTCAATCAAAGCTTTCAATTTGTTTGCATGATTACATTTAAGGTTTGACATTGTTATTAATAATTTTGGTAGGTTCATACATTAAAATACTTTATTTTAAAATTGTACTTAAAACTATTTTTGCACGCCTTGATGAGGCAGAATGTAATGGATCCTTTCTATTTTAACTATAAGAACTACTGTACCTACATTTCTCGCAAATAAAAATTTATTATTATTATAATTATAGGCCTACCAAAGGTTTGTTCGTTTAGCTTATGAGGGCATTGGTGGCGTTTTCATTGATGGCTCTTTTGTTAAAGCGTTCGTAAAACATCAAAACGTTATTTTTGCCACTTTTGTCACTTTCGCCCATACCCTATTCGAACGCTCAACTGAGCATAAGACCTAAAATCGCATGATTATGCTGTCAAATAACGATCACAAACAACCATGCTCCGGACGTGGGTCAAAAATTGCACTTTTCGGTGGCAAAAATTCCCCTTTTTTAGCTTTCCGATCGCTGAACAAAAAGAGGCATGAACGACATTTTCACCCACAGATTCCCGCTAAAAATGTACGGAATAACGAACAGTGCCACCTTGTGGTCAATTGTAGAACTAAAATTGACAGCGAGTACGCCAATCACAAGCTTAATAGGTAGGTAGTCGAGATCGAGGATCGACTATAGACGACATTTATGTTGCAAACTCATGGTAGTGCCACTGCACTGCGATCGTAACCCTGAGAAATTCAGTTAAGTCTCATGTGCTTGTAATTTCACCCGCACCCATACACAACAATATTCAAACCAGTACCTCTACCATGAGTTGGCAACATAAATGTCATCTATAGTCGATACTCGATCTCGGCTACCTATCAAGCTTGTGATTGGCGTACTCGCTGTCAATTTTAGTTCTACAATTGGCCGCAAGGTGGCACTGTTCGTTATTCCGTACATTTTTAGCGGCAGGTCAATGTTGTAAACTCATGGTAGGCCTACAGAACGCAATATTGCGAAAATTACTGCTACGCGGTAGAAACAGGTATGGCGGCGATACTTTCCCAGATGAACTCGTTCACACAGAGTCCTTCTGCATTCAACAAACAAATTAGTAGTAACTAAGCTCCTATATCTTATTTGTAAAAAAGTCCGTAGCACAAACAATTTGCAAAAAAGTATTCGTATCATCCACGTCAACGCTTCGGCGTACAAACTATGAGTTATCTGTGTCACAGTTGCCCTAGATACATTACAGTTTGTACTGTTTCACGTGAACGACACGTTACGCTACATTCGAGCAAAACACGGTCCATAGATGAATATAATACTAGGCGGAAGCCCACAAAAGTGCGTTGCTCATATCTCCAATCATCCTCTCGGATTATTTATACTGACCGTAGTCGTGGTTTGTTTACATCTTAAACGGGAATCTGTCCGAATCAGCAAGCTTCATTCGAGGTAAGTTTCATTCATAAATCTATTGTTATTTTTTCTCCTGATGCGGACAGATTAAATAGAAATCCGTAGGTCTTGAAAAAATTGGCATTAGCGCAATGTCGAAACTAAAATCCTTAAAGGGAACGCATAGCGCGTACTTGTCCATACTAAAAGAAATAACTCTTTTCTACCTCTTAACATTGTCCGTTTGTTCGAAAGCTGGTGCTTCCCGTGTGGTCCCATTTAAATTTTATCAAATTCGGTCCAGTAGTTTTTGAGATACACTACATGTTTAATGTTTATTTTCTTCAACATACTATAAAGTTTACAAAAATGGGCAGGAGTCCTCTTTTAGACATGTTATAATGCCTGTGCCAGAGGACCCCGCTCTTCCGTGTTTACAATAATATAGGTATATACATAGGTTCTTATATCATATTTTATATTTTTACAATTTTATTACTAAAGCTAAGATGTTTTTATGCTAGTGTTTTGAGTTTGAGGGTGTTTTTGTGTATGTAGGTGTGTTGGTGTGTATATTAATAATAATGATTAATCAACAACAACTACCTATTACAAATCGTAGTGTTAAAACTTATTATAAGTAAGTAGGTATTTAGGTACCCAATAGGTACCTGCTTAGGTGTTAGAAACACCGCATTCCTCTTACTCCTCCACATCATTTAATCTGTCCGCATCAGGACAAAAAATAACAATAGATTTATGAATGAAACTTGCCTCGAATGAGGCTTGCTGATTCGGACAGATTAATATGTACATTAGGCGTTAGTATTACTGAATTATAACATTGTAAAAAAAATTAGTAATAAATTTTACCTATTATGTAGGGTACCCACCTACCTAATTTATAAAACGACTGCTGAGTACAATATGTGTGAACGCGCGGGCTCGGCTAAGTTCGGCCGAGTCCGCTGTTGTGTCGTTTTGTTGTCAACACGTTTGTGTGAATGAGTAAAGCTGAGTGTCATATATGCGTGTGGTCCAAGCATGAGAGTATTGCGTTTTTATGTGGATATACTAATTTTTACGATATATAAGATTTATTGTAAATATTATGTAAAATTTTGAATAAAAGTTGTTTTAAGTGTGAAAGTGTATGCGCTAATTTGTGTGTGCAAAATGTGCGGGGGAATAACATACATTTCATATATACAGTTTAAGTTTCTAACAAATAGTCTGTAGAAATGCTTCTGTTTCTTCAAAGGAAGATAATAATAACCACTTAGTAACAATAGATTTACACTTACACATAATATTTTTTATTGCTGATATTTAGTTCCTTATTTATTTTATTATAAATAAACTCTGAACGTCTCTTGAGTTGCATACTTGCAAACCTTGTTCTAGCCTTAGATACAGGAAATATATTTTTAATACGTCTATTCTGTTTCTTGTTTATATTAGTTATTTTTATGGTTTTATGGGTTTTTAATATAATTTGAAGTAAATATAGTTTTCTCACTGTCAATAAACCACAATCCTTGTAAAGGGCTTCAGTAGAATATCTTATTTTTTTAAAGTACATGACCTTAATCAAAGCACGCTGTGCTCGCTCAACTGCTATAAATTTGGTTTTTGCTGCGCCTCCCCATATAGGAATACAGTATAGTAGCACGGACTGTACCAAAGCAATATATATATATAATTCAATAGACTTTTACCATTTGCTAGCTTTGAGTTATTTGGAGCAACATGCCTCAACGTTTTAAATATCCAAATTAGTTTCCTTACTCTGTTTGTAACTTGTTCGAGATGTGGGTACCAAGTTAATTTTTCGTCGATTATTACACCAAGATACTTTGTATATTTAACTCTATCTATGATTGGACAGTTACAATCATTAATGCAAGGATTATCACCTTTATGTATTTTTACCTGTAGATCTCCTTTAGGTTGAGTACTATCATTAATAGTGAAACAAATGTAATTAGTTTTAGATGTATTTAGCATGAGTCCATTATTTTGTAGCCATTCTCCTACTTTAACTAGACCAGACTCAGCACTACGTTTCGTACTTTGCCATGTTTTGCCGTAAAATACCACTGCCGTATCATCAGCGTAAGAAAATATTTGAGCATTTGTTATCCTAAGCTTACACAGGTCATTTATATAGATTAAAAACAGAGTCGGACCCAAAACGCTCCCTTGGGGGACGCCGTATGTTACCACCGTATCCTCACTAACGTATTTATATACTCTGACTCTCTGTTTTCTATTGCTGAGGTAATCTTTGAATATTTCTAGTTGTAAGCCCCTTATTCCTATTCTCGACAGTTTGTTCAATAATATGGGTACCGACACAGTATCAAAAGCTTTTTTTATGTCTAAAAATACAGCGAGACATTTTTGACTACTGTCCAATAGATCAGTTATTTTAGCACTCAAAGCCGTAACAGCATCTTCAGTTGACTTTCCTTGTTGGAAGCCAAATTGGGAGAGTGATATTATTTTATATTTGTCCAAATACTGTAAAAGCCGTAAGTTTAACAATTTTTCAAGGACTTTCGATATTGCCGGTAAGACTGAGATTGGTCTATGGTTATTTATATCACTAACATCTCCTGCTTTATACACGGGAGTGATAATGGATTGCTTAAGAGAGGTGGGGAACACTCCCTGCTCAAAACATAAGTTTACAATATGGGTAAGAATTGGAACAATAAGCTGCCTTACATTTTTCAAAAGTTTAGAAGTGATGTTATCCCAGCCTGGAGCGCTCTCAGATTTAATGTTCATCAAGATTCTATCTACTTCATCATAGTCTGCTTGCAATAATACAAATGAGTTACATTGTGAGGAAGCTTGATTATTTATGACAAGGTTAATATTTGAGTTAGATTTACAAGCAAGCTCCTTACCAATATTTGAAAAGTAGTTGTTAATGAAATTTGTGGAATCGACAGGAGAAGATTTAATATTCAACAACTCAGAGATTTGGTTTTTTTGTTTTTTTGTATAAGTAATGTTTTTAATATTTTTTCATAATAATTTGTTATTATTTATTGATTTTTCTAATAACTCTTTTTCATATTTTCTTTTTAGATTTTTTATCAATTTATTACAGTAATTACGGTATCGTATGTAGCTAATTTTTGAAATTTCGTTGAGTACATCATTTCTAAGGTTTTTTTGCAATTTATTTCGGTGATTTATACAACGCAAAATGCCAGGAGTAATCCAAGGCTTAATTATTCGTTTCTTCTTACTAATTTTAATAGTTATAGTACTTGCGTCTATACACTCTTTCAAGTTATGGATTAATAACTCAGTTACCAAGTTTGGATCGCTATACAAAAGTAATTCCGTTAGGTTCTTTTCTAATAAAAGTGAACGTGCTTTTTCAAAATCTAGCTTGGTTTTAGTTTTAATAGACTCAGAGTGCGACCTATTTTTAATTTTAGCTAAACATAAAAATGTTGTGAAATGATCAGTAATGGAGGTTTTTAACACAGCTACCGTGGCATCTATTTTCTTTTTATTAATTTTTAACATTAGATGATCCAGACAGTTTCTTCCTCTAGTAGGATAAGTGTGGCCTGCAAGAATTCCATATTGTGATAACATATTAAGATAGTAAAGGCGGTTTTCATATTCATGTGCTCTTTCGTTGATATTCGGTATAATATTAATGTTTAAGTCTCCTGCTATCACAGTGTTAACTTGTGGTGAGAGTGTACATAGATAATTGCTAAGTGAATCAATGAAACCTTTTGCACTTCTATTAGAGGGAGAGCGATAAATACCCAAGACGCTTCTATCCAGTATGTCCAGCCGTAGACAAGATGCCTCAGTCAATTTAACTTCTTGTACTTTGTGTCTTAGAGTAGTTTTGACGTAGATGACAACGCCATCGTTTTGATTTAGCAAATGTCTAGTGAAATAAGATTGATAATTTGTTAGTTGCGGTAGAGGTTTATTAGGGTTAAGCCTACACTCTGTAAATATTATAACATCAACCTAAAATTTTAGAGTAGGTAACGTAAGTATGAAATCATCGAAATTTGCATATATACTACGGATGTTTTGGGTTTTTCAATAACTGAATAGAATGGAAGTCGGTATTAAATTTTTCAAATTGGACTTGTTGTATTGGCCTATCTGATTTTATTCTTATTGATATGCCTATAACCATCTTACGCACATCACTATGCGGCTCCATAGAACCCACAAGTGCGAGCGAGATAGACATAGTCAATGATTTATCCTCTTAAAAATATCCCTCAGATAGAGATCAAATATGTTCTTTACATACCTTTTTGTTTGTTTCTATGGGTTCTCAAAAAAATAAGAATTAACATGATCATACAATTTAATCAAAGTACATTATTACTATAGTACTTATGTAAATAAATTTATCACAATTATTATTTTCGTTTCATATCATCCATTAAATCCTCAATCGTAGATTCGTTATCACTGCTGGAAGAGAAATAAGAACAAACATTTGTCACAGTTTTTTTTTAGTGAACCGATTTTGTAGTCTTTTTTTATTTAATCGTTGGAGTTACTCATGTAGCTCCATTTATCAAAAACTGGCCAATACTTTCTTTTGATAATAATGTATCATCACCATTCACATAATTAATAAAAAAAATTGCAAAAGAAGTTATGATAATACTGCAGGGCTATTATGTATCTCATTTGCTAACAAAATATTAATAAAAAAAGCTTACTATAAAGTTCGACATTATATAGAAGATAAAGATGCTTGGAATACTCCACTTCTGGCAAGCTGTCTCTCTGCCACCCATAAAATGTAATATTTGTAGTACCTAAGTAGAAACATTGTAAACATCCATATAAAAAGAATGGCCCCGAGTTTCTTGCCGCTTCTTCTCGGTGGGTTCTATATATTTTGGAACGCGGCGGTAGTCTTTAAAGTACATTATAATGAAAAGTTGACGTTCATAAGTGCGTCTTTGATGCCTAAATTGAATAAATGTTTTTGACTTTTGACTTTAACAAGTGTTGGCTGAAATCTAAAAAATGGCGGCTCTATGTCAGTTTTGACAACTCCAGTAAGCATAATGTTAGTAAGTTGATGACTGGAGCTGACATAGAGCCGCCATTTCTTTACATACCAATCAACTTTTGTTAGCAACTGATATACATAATAGCCATGCCTAAACATTCTTTAGGAAGTACTTGGAATAAATTTTTTTATATTCAACATTTGTTTTAAAATACTTAGTTTGTTTTAGTACTGCTTTTGCAAAACCGTTATTTCAAATGTAATACAAGGAAGACCCATCTAACTTTGATGTAACTATAAAAGTATAAGATTCATTTTAGACCCACTTTCCCAAAATCCCGACGGAAATAACGACGGGGTGTTGTAAGTTTCATCTCTCTCTCTCTCTCTCTCTCTCTATCTGAATCTCTCTCTTTCTCTTTCTGTGTGTGTGTGTGTATGCGAGGGTGGCATCGTAGCCCCCGAACGGATAAACAGACTTTGTTTTTTTTGTATGAAAGGTGAAGGCTCAGGAGTGTACTTAGCAATATTGATGAAAATCGGTCCAAGAAAGCCGCCACAAAATGGCGGTTTATGTATTTTCTACAACTCCTTCAATACGGGTATCAAATAAAAAGGCTTGACTAGTAGAATATTACACACTATGATAAATTTCATTATTATTTTGTGTCCAAATTTCAATTTAATTTATGTTTTTGTTAAAATAAATAGGTGTTTATAACACAATATATTATTTGAACACAAGGAGAATTATAGATCACTGAAGTTCAGTCCTAGGATCGTAATTAGGATCTCGTTTAGACCTTTCTAAGTACGGCAGTCCGTGGGGGCCCTTAGACGAGTAGTCGGCCAGTGTCGGTCGCTCAAGGAGTTCCGGTCTGAATGTCTTCAGGAAGTAAACCCAGCATTGTAGCGTTTCTTGTTCGTTTGTGCCTCTGCAAAATGGGAAAAACATAAAATATAATATTTATTTGATTATATAAAATCATTGTTAATTAGTGTACAATATTGAACGAGGTGGTTTGGAATCGATAACTGGTCGTTATAGTGAAGGAAAAAAACATGTTTTTTTATTATTATGTACCCATATTCATTGCTCCGCAGCTAATAACCATTGCGCAACTGAACGCACGCCGCTACATCACAGAATAGACAACAGTGACTACGCGAGACATACCTACCCACTTAGAATGGGTATAACGACGTACGAACCTACCTACTCGCGAATGTTTACGCAGCTGATGTCTATGCCTACACGACGGCGTGCCCGGGCGGGTCATCGTCCGCACGTTGTATTCTAAGCGGGTAGGTATGTCTCGCGTAGTTACTGCTATCTATTCTGCGATGTAGCGGTGCGTCGGGTCGTGCGTTGAGTCGCACTATGGCTCTCAGCCGTGGAGCGGCGAATATGAGTTTATAATAATAAAAAATATGTAATTTTTTCTTTTAGTTTTATTACCAGTATCGATTCCAAACCAACCAACTCGTTCAATTACTTATATAGATTTATATGAGATATACACCTCAGTAAAAACTTAACACCAGATGGACGTCGTGCTTGCACCGTCTCTTAATGACATAAAAACTTTGAAATGACAAAAATTCAATACGAAAGTTAATGTAAAACTCTTTCGGTTGGATAATGTTTTGAAGCTATTCAATAGATGTCGCTCCGTCTTCATACGACGGTTAAAATTCGATGCTCGGGATGTATGGCTCGATGGCCTGATGGTCATGGCATCTAACACGGATTGTAGAAAAACGCGGATTTGAATCTGTTTCGAGGATGTGTTTTTCTCTCATATTGCAATTTAAGGCGTGATCCATCCCCAATTTTAAAATAATTTACGTAAGGTCGAAAATCGCTTGTTAGATTGGACGATGTAATGCGAAAATGCATTAATTTTGTACGTTTTCTTTATATTTTTTGATATATACTAACACAATTGAAAAAACTGCTGGTTACTATTTAGTCTGCAGAGAGCGAATAATATTTATGAATTCTGTTCGGTTATTACTCTTTGTCTTCCTTTTCTAATCTAAGTATTTTTTTCATACAATATTAATGATCTGTTTCCTTACACTAGATGTTTAAAGATATTTTTTTTTACTTTTATCAGGCAACGAGCACGCCTGAAAGTTGTTAGATAATAATAATATGGAACAACAACCACACAAAGGTCTGCAGGTCCTAAACTAGACGGAGCCTGTACGATGTAACCTGATGACTGATATACATACTTATATACATATACACAACAGACACAGGTCAAACAGACATTTTATGTGAACAAATGTTAGACCTGTCCGGGAATGGAACCGGGGACCAGCGGCTCAGAAGGCAGGGATGCTAACAACTGCGCCAACCGGCCATTCATGACCAAAATAAAAAACCCGCACTGCAGGCCTAGATAAAATTCAAACAGGCGTGTTTCCGCACACGCTACAGACAAAATGTGTCTACGAACTTAGCGCGACTCACGTGACTTTTCCACAGGTACTGTCAACGCCATACATTTTGGAGTTGTCGTTTGGCGTTAACGTTAACAGAAACATTTTTTGTCTAGGCCTGCTGGACCGGCGTAGTGGATTACGGTACATATATTCCTTCGATGGAAACTTACGCTTTGCCAACAAGTATGTCTTCAATCTCTCTGACGTAGTACTTTGGGTGGTCTTCTAAGATGTCCAGCTTTTTGAGCATCGTATCATCCACTTCATAGACTTCCCCTGAAACATATTTTTTAACGTCGCCCACATACCCCGCACTAGGAGTCTCTGTGTCGCGGTAGGCATACACAATAACATCCACTATCTGACACAAGAACATTATAGGTGATCTACATGCGCACAAACAGTGGTTTTTTTATCACCATTCAAAGCTTTCATGGAGTGAGTGCGTTGGGGTGCGACGCCGTGGCCTACATACCTTAACATGTCATCCATTACCAGGATGAAACAGGTGAAATGGAATGTTGCTAGTAAAGTACTTTTAACACGGAATCCTATACCAGGACAGTATATATGGAATACTAGTAGTAAAGTACATTTACCATGTCATCCATTACCAGGATGAAACAGGTGAAATGGAATGTTGCTAGTAAAGTACTTTTAACACGGAATCCTATACCAGGACAGTATATATGGAATACTAGTAGTAAAGTACATTTACCATGTCATCCATTACCAGGATGAAACAGGTGAAATGGAATGTTGCTAGTAAAGTACTTTTAACACGGAATCCTATACCAGAACAGTATATATGGAATACTAGTAGTAAAGTACATTTACCATGTCATCCATTACCAGGATGAAACAGGTGAAATGGAATGTTGCTAGTAAAGTACTTTTAACACGGAATCCTATACCAGGACAGTATATATGGAATACTAGTAGCAAAGTACATTTACCATGTCATCCATTACCAGGATGAAACAGGTGAAATGGAATGTTGCTAGTAAAGTACTTTTAACACGGAATCCTATACCAGGACAGTATATATGGAATACTAGTAGTAAAGTACATTTACCATGTCATCCATTACCAGGATGAAACAGGTGAAATGGAATGTTGCTAGTAAAGTACTTTTAACACGGAATCCTATACCAGGACAGTATATATGGAACACTAGTAGTAAAGTACATTTACCATGTCATCCATTACTAGGATGAAACAGGTGAAATGGAATGTTGCTAGTAAAGTACTTTTAACACGGAATCCTATACCAGAACAGTATATAATATATACTGTTCTGGTATAGGATTCCGTGTTAAAAGTACTTTACTAGCAACATTCCATTTAACCTGTTTCATCCTGGTAATGGATGACATGGTAAATGTACTTTACTACTAGTATTCCATATTATGGAATACTAGTAGTAAAGTACATTTACCATGTCATCCATTACCAGGATGAAACAGGTTAAATGGAATGTTGCTAGTAAAGTACTTTTAACACGGAATCCTATACCAGGACAGTATATATGGAATACTAGTAGTAAAGTACATTTACCATGTCATCCATTACCAGGATGAAACAGGTGAAATGGAATGTTGCTAGTAAAGTACTTTTAACACGGAATCCTATACCAGGACAGTATATATGGAATACTAGTAGTAAAGTACATTTACCATGTCATCCATTACCAGGATGAAACAGGTGAAATGGAATGTTGCTAGTAAAGTACTTTTAACACGGAATCCTATACCAGAACAGTATATATGGAATACTAGTAGTAAAGTACATTTACCATGTCATCCATTACCAGGATGAAACAGGTGAAATGGAATGTTGCTAGTAAAGTACTTTTAACACGGAATCCTATACCAGGACAGTATATATGGAATACTAGTAGCAAAGTACATTTACCATGTCATCCATTACCAGGATGAAACAGGTGAAATGGAATGTTGCTAGTAAAGTACTTTTAACACGGAATCCTATACCAGGACAGTATATATGGAATACTAGTAGTAAAGTACATTTACCATGTCATCCATTACCAGGATGAAACAGGTGAAATGGAATGTTGCTAGTAAAGTACTTTTAACACGGAATCCTATACCAGGACAGTATATATGGAATACTAGTAGTAAAGTACATTTACCATGTCATCCATTACTAGGATGAAACAGGTGAAATGGAATGTTGCTAGTAAAGTACTTTTAACACGGAATCCTATACCAGAACAGTATATATGGAATACTAGTAGTAAAGTACATTTACCATGTCATCCATTACCAGGATGAAACAGGTGAAATGGAATGTTGCTAGTAAAGTACTTTTAACACGGAATCCTATACCAGGACAGTATATATGGAATACTAGTAGTAAAGTACATTTACCATGTCATCCATTACCAGGATGAAACAGGTGAAATGGAATGTTGCTAGTAAAGTACTTTTAACACGGAATCCTATACCAGGACAGTATATATGGAATACTAGTAGTAAAGTACATTTACCATGTCATCCATTACCAGGATGAAACAGGTGAAATGGAATGTTGCTAGTAAAGTACTTTTAACACGGAATCCTAAACCAGGACAGTATATATGGAATACTAGTAGTAAAGTACATTTACCATGTCATCCATTACCAGGATGAAACAGGTGAAATGGAATGTTGCTAGTAAAGTACTTTTAACACGGAATCCTATACCAGAACAGTATATATGGAATACTAGTAGTAAAGTACATTTACCATGTCATCCATTACCAGGATGAAACAGGTGAAATGGAATGTTGCTAGTAAAGTACTTTTAACACGGAATCCTATACCAGGACAGTATATATGGAATACTAGTAGTAAAGTACATTTACCATGTCATCCATTACCAGGATGAAACAGGTGAAATGGAATGTTGCTAGTAAAGTACTTTTAACACGGAATCCTAAACCAGGACAGTATATATGGAATACTAGTAGTAAAGTACATTTACCATGTCATCCATTACCAGGATGAAACAGGTGAAATGGAATGTTGCTAGTAAAGTACTTTTAACACGGAATCCTATACCAGAACAGTATATATGGAATACTAGTAGTAAAGTACATTTACCATGTCATCTATTACCAGGATGAAACAAGTGAAATGGAATGTTGCTAGTAAAGTACTTTTAACACGGAATCCTATACCAGGACAGTATATATGGAATACTAGTAGTAAAGTACATTTACCATGTCATCCATTACCAGGATGAAACAGGTGAAATGGAATGTTGCTAGTAAAGTACTTTTAACACGGAATCCTAAACCAGGACAGTATATATGGAATACTAGTAGTAAAGTACATTTACCATGTCATCCATTACCAGGATGAAACAGGTGAAATGGAATGTTGCTAGTAAAGTACTTTTAACACGGAATCCTATACCAGAACAGTATATATGGAATACTAGTAGTAAAGTACATTTACCATGTCATCCATTACCAGGATGAAACAGGTGAAATGGAATGTTGCTAGTAAAGTACTTTTAACACGGAATCCTATACCAGGACAGTATATATGGAATACTAGTAGTAAAGTACATTTACCATGTCATCCATTACCAGGATGAAACAGGTGAAATGGAATGTTGCTAGTAAAGTACTTTTAACACGGAATCCTATACCAGGACAGTATATATGGAATACTAGTAGTAAAGTACTTTTAACACGGAATCCTATACCAGGGCAGTATATATGGAATACTAGTAGTAAAGTACATTTACCATGTCATCCATTACCAGGATGAAACAGGTGAAATGGAATGTTGCTAGTAAAGTACTTTTAACACGGAATCCTATACCAGGACAGTATATATGGAATACTAGTAGCAAAGTACATTTACCATGTCATCCATTACCAGGATGAAACAGGTGAAATGGAATGTTGCTAGTAAAGTACTTTTAACACGGAATCCTATACCAGAACAGTATATATGGAATACTAGTAGTAAAGTACATTTACCATGTCATCCATTACCAGGATGAAACAGGTGAAATGGAATGTTGCTAGTAAAGTACTTTTAACACGGAATCCTATACCAGAACAGTATATATGGAATACTAGTAGTAAAGTACATTTACCATGTCATCCATTACCAGGATGAAACAGGTGAAATGGAATGTTGCTAGTAAAGTACTTTTAACACGGAATCCTATACCAGGACAGTATATATGGAATACTAGTAGTAAAGTACATTTACCATGTCATCCATTACCAGGATGAAACAGGTGAAATGGAATGTTGCTAGTAAAGTACTTTTAACACGGAATCCTAAACCAGGACAGTATATATGGAATACTAGTAGTAAAGTACATTTACCATGTCATCCATTACCAGGATGAAACAGGTGAAATGGAATGTTGCTAGTAAAGTACTTTTAACACGGAATCCTATACCAGAACAGTATATATGGAATACTAGTAGTAAAGTACATTTACCATGTCATCTATTACCAGGATGAAACAAGTGAAATGGAATGTTGCTAGTAAAGTACTTTTAACACGGAATCCTATACCAGGACAGTATATATGGAATACTAGTAGTAAAGTACATTTACCATGTCATCCATTACCAGGATGAAACAGGTGAAATGGAATGTTGCTAGTAAAGTACTTTTAACACGGAATCCTAAACCAGGACAGTATATATGGAATACTAGTAGTAAAGTACATTTACCATGTCATCCATTACCAGGATGAAACAGGTGAAATGGAATGTTGCTAGTAAAGTACTTTTAACACGGAATCCTATACCAGAACAGTATATATGGAATACTAGTAGTAAAGTACATTTACCATGTCATCCATTACCAGGATGAAACAGGTGAAATGGAATGTTGCTAGTAAAGTACTTTTAACACGGAATCCTATACCAGGACAGTATATATGGAATACTAGTAGTAAAGTACATTTACCATGTCATCCATTACCAGGATGAAACAGGTGAAATGGAATGTTGCTAGTAAAGTACTTTTAACACGGAATCCTATACCAGGACAGTATATATGGAATACTAGTAGTAAAGTACTTTTAACACGGAATCCTATACCAGGACAGTATATATGGAATACTAGTAGTAAAGTACATTTACCATGTCATCCATTACCAGGATGAAACAGGTGAAATGGAATGTTGCTAGTAAAGTACTTTTAACACGGAATCCTATACCAGGGCAGTATATATGGAATACTAGTAGTAAAGTACATTTACCATGTCATCCATTACCAGGATGAAACAGGTGAAATGGAATGTTGCTAGTAAAGTACTTTTAACACGGAATCCTATACCAGGACAGTATATATGGAATACTAGTAGTAAAGTACATTTACCATGTCATCCATTACCAGGATGAAACAGGTGAAATGGAATGTTGCTAGTAAAGTACTTTTAACACGGAATCCTATACCAGGGCAGTATATATGGAATACTAGTAGTAAAGTACATTTACCATGTCATCCATTACCAGGATGAAACAGGTGAAATGGAATGTTGCTAGTAAAGTACTTTTAACACGGAATCCTATACCAGGACAGTATATATGGAATACTAGTAGTAAAGTACATTTACCATGTCATCCATTACCAGGATGAAACAGGTGAAATGGAATGTTGCTAGTAAAGTACTTTTAACACGGAATCCTATACCAGAACAGTATATATGGAATACTAGTAGTAAAGTACATTTACCATGTCATCTATTACCAGGATGAAACAAGTGAAATGGAATGTTGCTAGTAAAGTACTTTTAACACGGAATCCTATACCAGGACAGTATATATGGAATACTAGTAGTAAAGTACATTTACCATGTCATCCATTACCAGGATGAAACAGGTGAAATGGAATGTTGCTAGTAAAGTACTTTTAACACGGAATCCTAAACCAGGACAGTATATATGGAATACTAGTAGTAAAGTACATTTACCATGTCATCCATTACCAGGATGAAACAGGTGAAATGGAATGTTGCTAGTAAAGTACTTTTAACACGGAATCCTATACCAGAACAGTATATATGGAATACTAGTAGTAAAGTACATTTACCATGTCATCCATTACCAGGATGAAACAGGTGAAATGGAATGTTGCTAGTAAAGTACTTTTAACACGGAATCCTATACCAGGACAGTATATATGGAATACTAGTAGTAAAGTACATTTACCATGTCATCCATTACCAGGATGAAACAGGTGAAATGGAATGTTGCTAGTAAAGTACTTTTAACACGGAATCCTATACCAGGACAGTATATATGGAATACTAGTAGTAAAGTACTTTTAACACGGAATCCTATACCAGGACAGTATATATGGAATACTAGTAGTAAAGTACATTTACCATGTCATCCATTACCAGGATGAAACAGGTGAAATGGAATGTTGCTAGTAAAGTACTTTTAACACGGAATCCTATACCAGGACAGTATATATGGAATACTAGTAGTAAAGTACATTTACCATGTCATCCATTACCAGGATGAAACAGGTGAAATGGAATGTTGCTAGTAAAGTACTTTTAACACGGAATCCTATACCAGAACAGTATATATGGAATACTAGTAGTAAAGTACATTTACCATGTCATCCATTACCAGGATGAAACAGGTGAAATGGAATGTTGCTAGTAAAGTACTTTTAACACGGAATCCTATACCAGGACAGTATATATGGAATACTAGTAGCAAAGTACATTTACCATGTCATCCATTACCAGGATGAAACAGGTGAAATGGAATGTTGCTAGTAAAGTACTTTTAACACGGAATCCTATACCAGGACAGTATATATGGAATACTAGTAGTAAAGTACATTTACCATGTCATCCATTACCAGGATGAAACAGGTGAAATGGAATGTTGCTAGTAAAGTACTTTTAACACGGAATCCTATACCAGGACAGTATATATGGAATACTAGTAGTAAAGTACATTTACCATGTCATCCATTACTAGGATGAAACAGGTGAAATGGAATGTTGCTAGTAAAGTACTTTTAACACGGAATCCTATACCAGAACAGTATATATGGAATACTAGTAGTAAAGTACATTTACCATGTCATCCATTACCAGGATGAAACAGGTGAAATGGAATGTTGCTAGTAAAGTACTTTTAACACGGAATCCTATACCAGGACAGTATATATGGAATACTAGTAGTAAAGTACATTTACCATGTCATCCATTACCAGGATGAAACAGGTGAAATGGAATGTTGCTAGTAAAGTACTTTTAACACGGAATCCTATACCAGGACAGTATATATGGAATACTAGTAGTAAAGTACATTTACCATGTCATCCATTACCAGGATGAAACAGGTGAAATGGAATGTTGCTAGTAAAGTACTTTTAACACGGAATCCTATACCAGAACAGTATATATGGAATACTAGTAGTAAAGTACATTTACCATGTCATCCATTACCAGGATGAAACAGGTGAAATGGAATGTTGCTAGTAAAGTACTTTTAACACGGAATCCTATACCAGAACAGTATATATGGAATACTAGTAGTAAAGTACATTTACCATGTCATCCATTACCAGGATGAAACAGGTGAAATGGAATGTTGCTAGTAAAGTACTTTTAACACGGAATCCTATACCAGGACAGTATATATGGAATACTAGTAGTAAAGTACATTTACCATGTCATCCATTACCAGGATGAAACAGGTGAAATGGAATGTTGCTAGTAAAGTACTTTTAACACGGAATCCTAAACCAGGACAGTATATATGGAATACTAGTAGTAAAGTACATTTACCATGTCATCCATTACCAGGATGAAACAGGTGAAATGGAATGTTGCTAGTAAAGTACTTTTAACACGGAATCCTATACCAGAACAGTATATATGGAATACTAGTAGTAAAGTACATTTACCATGTCATCTATTACCAGGATGAAACAAGTGAAATGGAATGTTGCTAGTAAAGTACTTTTAACACGGAATCCTATACCAGGACAGTATATATGGAATACTAGTAGTAAAGTACATTTACCATGTCATCCATTACCAGGATGAAACAGGTGAAATGGAATGTTGCTAGTAAAGTACTTTTAACACGGAATCCTAAACCAGGACAGTATATATGGAATACTAGTAGTAAAGTACATTTACCATGTCATCCATTACCAGGATGAAACAGGTGAAATGGAATGTTGCTAGTAAAGTACTTTTAACACGGAATCCTATACCAGAACAGTATATATGGAATACTAGTAGTAAAGTACATTTACCATGTCATCCATTACCAGGATGAAACAGGTGAAATGGAATGTTGCTAGTAAAGTACTTTTAACACGGAATCCTATACCAGGACAGTATATATGGAATACTAGTAGTAAAGTACATTTACCATGTCATCCATTACCAGGATGAAACAGGTGAAATGGAATGTTGCTAGTAAAGTACTTTTAACACGGAATCCTATACCAGGACAGTATATATGGAATACTAGTAGTAAAGTACTTTTAACACGGAATCCTATACCAGGGCAGTATATATGGAATACTAGTAGTAAAGTACATTTACCATGTCATCCATTACCAGGATGAAACAGGTGAAATGGAATGTTGCTAGTAAAGTACTTTTAACACGGAATCCTATACCAGGACAGTATATATGGAATACTAGTAGTAAAGTACATTTACCATGTCATCCATTACCAGGATGAAACAGGTGAAATGGAATGTTGCTAGTAAAGTACTTTTAACACGGAATCCTATACCAGAACAGTATATATGGAATACTAGTAGTAAAGTACATTTACCATGTCATCCATTACCAGGATGAAACAGGTGAAATGGAATGTTGCTAGTAAAGTACTTTTAACACGGAATCCTATACCAGAACAGTATATATGGAATACTAGTAGTAAAGTACATTTACCATGTCATCCATTACCAGGATGAAACAGGTGAAATGGAATGTTGCTAGTAAAGTACTTTTAACACGGAATCCTATACCAGGACAGTATATATGGAATACTAGTAGTAAAGTACATTTACCATGTCATCCATTACCAGGATGAAACAGGTGAAATGGAATGTTGCTAGTAAAGTACTTTTAACACGGAATCCTAAACCAGGACAGTATATATGGAATACTAGTAGTAAAGTACATTTACCATGTCATCCATTACCAGGATGAAACAGGTGAAATGGAATGTTGCTAGTAAAGTACTTTTAACACGGAATCCTATACCAGAACAGTATATATGGAATACTAGTAGTAAAGTACATTTACCATGTCATCTATTACCAGGATGAAACAAGTGAAATGGAATGTTGCTAGTAAAGTACTTTTAACACGGAATCCTATACCAGGACAGTATATATGGAATACTAGTAGTAAAGTACATTTACCATGTCATCCATTACCAGGATGAAACAGGTGAAATGGAATGTTGCTAGTAAAGTACTTTTAACACGGAATCCTAAACCAGGACAGTATATATGGAATACTAGTAGTAAAGTACATTTACCATGTCATCCATTACCAGGATGAAACAGGTGAAATGGAATGTTGCTAGTAAAGTACTTTTAACACGGAATCCTATACCAGAACAGTATATATGGAATACTAGTAGTAAAGTACATTTACCATGTCATCCATTACCAGGATGAAACAGGTGAAATGGAATGTTGCTAGTAAAGTACTTTTAACACGGAATCCTATACCAGGACAGTATATATGGAATACTAGTAGTAAAGTACATTTACCATGTCATCCATTACCAGGATGAAACAGGTGAAATGGAATGTTGCTAGTAAAGTACTTTTAACACGGAATCCTATACCAGGACAGTATATATGGAATACTAGTAGTAAAGTACTTTTAACACGGAATCCTATACCAGGACAGTATATATGGAATACTAGTAGTAAAGTACATTTACCATGTCATCCATTACCAGGATGAAACAGGTGAAATGGAATGTTGCTAGTAAAGTACTTTTAACACGGAATCCTATACCAGGGCAGTATATATGGAATACTAGTAGTAAAGTACATTTACCATGTCATCCATTACCAGGATGAAACAGGTGAAATGGAATGTTGCTAGTAAAGTACTTTTAACACGGAATCCTATACCAGGACAGTATATATGGAATACTAGTAGTAAAGTACATTTACCATGTCATCCATTACCAGGATGAAACAGGTGAAATGGAATGTTGCTAGTAAAGTACTTTTAACACGGAATCCTATACCAGGGCAGTATATATGGAATACTAGTAGTAAAGTACATTTACCATGTCATCCATTACCAGGATGAAACAGGTGAAATGGAATGTTGCTAGTAAAGTACTTTTAACACGGAATCCTATACCAGGACAGTATATATGGAATACTAGTAGTAAAGTACATTTACCATGTCATCCATTACCAGGATGAAACAGGTGAAATGGAATGTTGCTAGTAAAGTACTTTTAACACGGAATCCTATACCAGGACAGTATATATGGAATACTAGTAGTAAAGTACATTTACCATGTCATCCATTACCAGGATGAAACAGGTGAAATGGAATGTTGCTAGTAAAGTACTTTTAACACGGAATCCTAAACCAGGACAGTATATATGGAATACTAGTAGTAAAGTACATTTACCATGTCATCCATTACCAGGATGAAACAGGTGAAATGGAATGTTGCTAGTAAAGTACTTTTAACACGGAATCCTATACCAGGACAGTATATATGGAATACTAGTAGTAAAGTACATTTACCATGTCATCCATTACCAGGATGAAACAGGTGAAATGGAATGTTGCTAGTAAAATCCTTCAATTCAGCATCCTTTACCAGTAGGTACTAAACAATAAAATTAAATGATACTAGTAAAGTACTTTTAACATGGCATCCTTTGCCAGAACTCAACAGTAAAAATGGAATGTTACTAGCAAAACGCCTTCATGGCATCCTTTACCAGGACCAAAACAGTAATAATGCAATGTTACCGATAAAAAATCATATACCTATAACATGGCATCCTTTACCAGGACCAAAACAGTAATAATGCAATGTTACCGATAAAAAATCACATACCTATAACATGGCATCCTTTACCAGGACCAAAACATTAATAATGCAATGTTACCGATAAAAAATCACATACCTATAACATGGCATCCTTTACCAGGACCAAATTAGTAATAATGCAATGTTACCGATAAAATACCACATACCTATAACATGGCATCCTTTACCAGGACCAAAACAGTAATAATGCAATGTTACCGATAAAAAATCACATACCTATAACATGGCATCCTTTACCAGGACCAAAACAGTAATAATGCAATGTTACCGATAAAAAATCACATACCTATAACATGGCATCCTTTACCAGGACCAAAACAGTAATAATGCAATGTTACCGATAAAAAATCACATACCTATAACATGGCATCCTTTACCAGGACCAAAACAGATATAATGCAATGTTACCAGTAAAAAATCACATACCTATAAAGTGGTGTCCTTTACCAGGACCAAAACAGTAATAATGCAATGTTACCAGTAAAAAATCACATACCTATAAAGTGGAGTACTTTACCAGGAACAAAACAGTAATAAGGCAATGTTACCGATAAAAAATCACAAATCTATAACGTGGCATCCTTTACCAGGACCAAAACAGTAATAATGGCACACACATTACTACTATGCTCAGATTAGAAGGAGCACAAAGAGCTGTCCTAAAAGGCATACATAAGAAATCTAAACTTCATCCAACAATAAAACTTTACAATGAGAGTGAAGTACTGACAGTGAGACAGCTCTTCGTTCTCAACACCATTCTAAGACAGCATAGGTTAGTGTCCGTTGATTCAGTCAACCACCAGAAGAAACATCTCAAAGACAGAGTGTGTTGTCTAAAATCATATAGAACTCAACTTGCAAATCGACACTTTCTAATTTTGGGCCCGCGTTTATATAATAGGATTTGCAAGATTGTTGATATTCGTCTTCTATGTAGGTTCGAAATAAAATGACTACTTCAAAACTTACTTCAAAAATTTACGTATCAAGAAACGGAACAGTTTATTTTAGCTCTAAAATAAATATGTAACTACGAACTAACGAAATACATTTAAATTTAATAAATTATCCTTATCCTCCCTCAAAATTGATACAAAAACATACAAACACACACTCACACTCTTTCACTCGCGTTAATATATTAATATACACATATATACAGTCTGTTTAACTAAATCAGTTAGTTAGCTCTGTTTTGTATCCAATTTTGCTTTGCGTGGCCTGAAGTGTATTAGAGACCAAATTCAACTAAAAACATCCGGTCTAAAACAGATTTAACAAATGTTATGGTGGTAAATAGGTACAATTTCGGAGAAAAAGGGAAAAATCACAAAAAAAAGTTAAAAATATTGGGGGGTCGGGAATTTTTTTTGGCCAACTTGTATTCTCCAAGTGGTCCCCCGAACACGCTCATTTGGTTTGTCGGTCCCTCTACCAAACACCCTATATATATATAATTTACTTACTAAAACCCGTAGTATTATTTGTGTCATTGGTTAATGTTAAAGTTTTTTTCTTGCACTAGTTTTGTTTTTAACTAGTACAGGGACAGGAGCTCAAAACAAAGATATTTTGTAATATTTGTTCTTTTTAAGAGCATAAGATGTTTAAATTGTTTATGAGAGATCATTGTCTACTTAAGTGAAGAAATAAATTATTATTATTATATTAATGCAATGTTACCGATAAAAAATCACAAACCTATAACGTGGCATCCTTTACCAGGGCTAAACAGTAAAAATGCAATGTTACCAGTAAAAAATCACATACCTATAACATGGCATCCTTTACCAGGGCTAAACAGTAAAAATGCAATGTTACCAGTAAAAAATCACATACCTATAACATGGCATCCTTTACCAGGACCAAAACAGATATAATGCAATGTTACCAGTAAAAAATCACATACCTATAAAGTGGTGTCCTTTACCAGGACCAAAACAGTAATAAAGCAATGTTACCAGTAAAAAATCACATACCTATAAAGTGGCATCCTTTACCAGGATCAAAACAGTAAAATGCAATGTTACCAGTAAAAAATCACATACCTATAAAGTAGTCAAAGTCAAAAACATTTATTCAATTTAGGCATCAAAGACTCACTTATGAACGTCAATTTTTCATTATAATGTACTTTAAAGACTATCGCCGCGTTCCAAAATACATAGAGCCTACCGAGAAGAAACGGCAAGAAACTCGGGGCCATTCTTTTTATATAGATGTAAAGGCTGTTTATTATAATTACTAACTTCCGCCTGCGGCTACGCTTGCATTACGTTTAGTACACTCAACTCTGTAACAGATGAGGTTTTGCATAAAATAACTGTGCCCCCGGATTCGAACCCCTTACCTGCTGATCTAAAATCTAAAGTTGTTTATTTCGACTATATATTGCAATCGACATAAAATTAGAAGTAAGTCAAAGTCAAAGTCAAAATCATTTATTCAATTTAGGCATCAAAGACGCACTTATGAACGTCAATTTTTCATTATAATGTACTATAAAGACTACCGCCGCGTTCCAAAATATATAGAGCCTACCGAGAAGAAGCGGCAAGAAACTCGGGGCCATTCTTTTTATATAGATGTTTTTACTTAGGTACTACAAATATTAGCTCCAGTGTGTTGCCTTACAAAAGAGAACATAATAATGGTATCAGTAGGGCAAGACACGCTACACTTTGACATCTTAATACACGAGTAGATAGATCCTGGAGTGATCACTCCCAAGCTGTTTTATCCTCCATGTAATCCGAAATTTTGTAATAACCTTTTTGACAGAGTTTAGTTTTAATAGTAATTTTAAACTTATTAATAGGCAAATCTCGGATAACATTGGGAACTTTATTATAGAATCGTATACATTGTCCCATATAAGAATGACTTATTCTGTGGAGACGCGTTACATGTACGGATAACTTGTGCTTATTTCGCGTGTTAATGGAATGAGCATCACTCTTTTTATCAAAACTGCTAATGTTTTTCTTGACATACATTAGATTTTCATAGATAAACTGAGAGACAACAGTTAGAATGTTTATGTCTTTAAACTTCTGTCTAAGGGAAACTCTGGGAGCTAAACTGTAGATCGCTCGTATAGCCCTTTTTGCAGTATAATAATAGAATTAATATCTGCAGAACATCCCCAGAGCAGTATGCCATAAGTCATAACGCTATGGAAATAACTAAAATAAACTATTCTAGCTGTGTCTACATCAGTTAATAGTCTAATTTTTTTAACAGCATAAGCCGCTGAACTGAGCCTACTAGACATTTTTTTAATGTGGGGACCACATTGCAATTTAGCGTCTGTAGTAATTCCTAAAAAGTTGACTCCACAAGGTCCAACCCTGTTCCATTCAATTGTATATTGGATTCTACTTGTCTCACATTTGGTGTCGAGAACTTTATACAATTAGTTTTCTTCTCATTGAGGAGAAGATTATTTGTATTGAACCAATTCACAACATTAGCTAATGCATTGTTAACATCGTCATAGTTTAATAACTGCCTTTTAATTTTAAATAACAGTGAAGTGTCATCTGCAAACAATACAATCTCGTGATTCTTCTCTACATAATAAGGTAAGTCAGTAATATAGATTAAAAACAAGAACGGCCCTAGTATTGAACCTTGTGGAACGCCCATAGAGATTATAGAGCTAGGCGATTTTTTACCAACCCTTTGAATTCTATCATTTAAATATGAAGTCAAAAGGTCAAGAGCCATGTTCCTAATACCGTAGTGTTGTAATTTCCTGACAAGTATATCATGTCGGACGCAGTCAAATGCCTTAGATAAGTCACAAAAAAACACCTAAGGCATCTTGAGAGTTCTCCCAGGCATAAAAAAAATAAACTACCTGCGTCTATAGTAGAGCGATTCCTTGTAAACCCAAATAGATTTTTATGGAAAATTTTGTTTGCACTAAAATGAGTTTCTATTTGATGTAATATAATTTTTTCATAAATCTTACTTAGCGTAGGTAGTACAGAAATAGGCCGAAAATTTGTTGGATCAGTAGTACTACCATTGAATAAAGGAACCACTGAACTGTGCTTCATTAGGTCAGGAAATACACCACTTGCAACACAACTATTAAACACAGCTGCTAGACTGGGTGCAATGGCATCTATAATTGAAGATACTGTCTTCACATTAAGACCCCATAGGCCTGCCGTTTTTTTTTTCATGTAGACTTTTGAAACTTACAATATCTTTGAAATTAACTACTGAAAATTTAAAAGCTGTGTCACATTCAGTTACACTTTGTTTAAGTAAGATCTCAGCAGAAATGGAGGAAGATTTTAGAGTTTTGGTTGTTAAAGAAGGAGTATTAGTGAAGAAATTCTCAAACTCGGCCGCTACCTCCAAATCTGCTCTTACATCTTTATTATTAATTTTTAAATGAAAGTCTCGATTACGCACTGTATTTCTACCAGTTTCACTGTTTATAATGTTCCACGTCATTTTTATTTTATTAATAGAATTTTTGATCTTATTTCTTAAATAAATAGATTTAGCTGAGGAACAGGCTCGTTTAAATAACTTAGAATAACGTTTTACATATTCCAAAAATACAGGATTATGATTATACGATTTTTCATGGTACCATTCATATAACTTTTGCCTACTTTTATAAATTCCTGGAGTTGCCCATTCACTAAACCTAGCACGATTACCAACAGATATTGTTTTTGGTACAAACACTTTGCCAAATTCATCACTGATAAGATGGAACAGTGAGTTATATAATACATTTGGGTCATTGTGACTGGGCAACTCTGGCACTTTCCGGGATATATTACTTCTTAACAATTCTAGGCGGCTTGCATTTATTGGAACAAAGCTAACATATTTGCTTTGGGGTTTGTTAGTTTTTCTTGGAAACACTGCTAGTTGACCACAGTGGTCTGATTCTAGATTATTTATAATGAAATTTTTAATAGGTTTGAGATTAGTAAATATATTGTCTATGCAGGTGGAACTTGTGGCTGTTATCCTTGTAGGTTCCAAGAAAATATTGTACACGAGAGATGGGAGGACAATGCCGTTCTAGATTATAAAATTCATGTTTTAAATGTACTTTGATTAAGTTTATGTAGATTTTAAAAACCTTAAAATTTGGCAGTAGACTCAAAGTAGGTACCTACGAGTACCTGGTAGATTTGTTGGAAAGGACGAGATACCCTCGACAAACCACTTATGGTTTATAGGGTATTTTTTAAGTATACGCAAACTTTGTAATAAGACAAAAAATGAAAAAAAAAAATAAAACATATTATAAGATTTAAGCAGTAACAAAAATTTATTTTCTAGCAAATTAATATTAAAGTCTCCACAGATAATCATTGATTTATTTGTATTAGATAGCTTAATTAATGTTTCCTCCATGCACTTTTCTGTCACAAATCATCATATGGTGAGCATGGAGGTCTGTAAACACATAGAACAAGGAACTGCTCAAACTCAATACAGGACATTTCTATTACTCGATCAACAGATAGGCTCACAATGTCTTTTCATTCTTTGAGTTTTATATTTTTATTTGTAATAATTAAAGAGCCACCACATATAGATTTTTCTCTGTTGAAGGAGCTAGCAACTTGATGATTATTAAAATTAAATAAGAGTTGGTTCTTTTTAAGCCAGTGTTCAGTAATACAAAGAATATCTATTTTGCTATCATCTATAGACAATTCCAGTTCCAACTCTTTGCCCATCATACCTTGAATGTTCTGATGAACAATATTGATTGATGAATATTAATGAATTATTAAAAAATTAATAACAATATTAATGCAAGAGGTTGTCTCTATTGTCATATGGCCGTTTTCGATAACCTATCTATCGCCGGTTTACCTTACTTAAGATAGATATTTGACACTATTTGTATGGATGTTATGTCACATTTCAATCGGTAGTAAGGAAAACCGTGGATATATTAATATTGAAAACGGCCGTTAGGCACTAATTTAAATTATGTACAATGTCATTAGTAGCCAAGCAATTGGCTGAATTAAAAATGTCAAATTGCTCAATAGAAGCATTGTCAATACTATTGGATTGCTCAATAGAAGCAACCTTGTTAGCCAAATTTTTGGCTGCAATATCAAATAAATAAGATAGCGACACAGCTATCTGTCTCTTATAATAATAAGAAAGATAGTAATTATCTTTTGTCAAGAATTTTTTTTTTATATAATTTTAATGTCAATTAAATTAAATTTATTTCCATTAAAATTATTATTACATATAGTGTATAATGTCAAATTAAGCTTATATCTAATATCATTTTCCACCTGTGGCAATCTATTACTATAGGGAAATGTAAACATTATGACATTATCTACTGTAAGATTAGATAGACAGTTGTTGAAATCAATTATTTGTTTTTTGTTTACAAGCCCCTATTTCCTATTAAAATTAATAATGTTGTGTTGGGGCTAAAGCTATAAGTTAAAATTCTAGCCATAATTTCCTGATATGATAGACCAGGTGTACAGTAATTTATTACTTTATGTCCCTTGGATGTATTCGACAATAAGTGACCCATGTCTTTGCCAATTTCATCACTAAATATTACAATTTTTGGTTTGTCTATAGTTGATGGTATACTATTTGTATTTTGGGAACTACTTGTTAAAGTTGTATCTTGACATAAATTTTTACGTGTTCGCACTATTTTAGAACTACATGATGGCAATGAATGATCCTGCGATAATTGGTTCTTTTTGTTATCATTGTATACAGGATTGCCAGTAGAATGACATTTAATCATCTCATTCATTGCCAATATGTACTCTTTTAGCTGTTTTTCTGAGCGTTCATACTTATTTTTAATTGATTTTAACTTTTCCTCTAGAGAGTCAATCTCACATTTCAAGTTAGTGTGTCACTTTCATATTGCAATGTATTATTTTCTAATTTAGAAGCATACATATCCAACGTATCTAACAGACGAAGACGTAAAAAATCACATACCTATAACATGGCATCCTTTACCAGGGCTAAACAGTAAAAACGGAATATTATACTTTGTGGCTATGATCAATGGATACTTAGTCTTGGTACTCCCAGTTGCTATGAATGTCCCATTGCCATTTTCGGGGTTGGTCAGCCAGTGGTGGTTTGGTTCATTACGTTTTAAAGTGCCATAAACAAACACTTTGTGAGACATCTGTGGATTTTCTTTACAATTGTTTATTTAAGCATGATCACTCTTATGCTACAGAGTCAAAGCCTAGGACTGCCTTCTACAGTACATCATGTGAGACATAATAGAAACTCCATTGTTATATGAGATGCAGGGACCGCAGAACGGATGTATATTTTTAGTGTGTTCAAATAGATCCCTTCAGAGCGTTTTTAGCGAAAATAACGCTCACAAGGGCGTTTGAATTGGGAATATGTGGGTTAAAATGTTGTTCATGTCTCTTTTTGTTCAGGGTTCGAAAGCTAAAAAAAGAGATATTTTTGCCACCAAAAAGTGCAATTTTTGACCCACATCTGGAGCATGGTTGTTTGTGATTGTTTTTTAACAGCTATGTATTTGACAGCAAAATCATGCGATTTTAGATCTTATGCTCAGTTGAGCATTTGAATAGGGTGTGGGCAAATGGGGCAAAAATAATGTTTTTAAGCTTTACGAACGCTTTAACAAAACAGCCATCAATGACAACGCCACCAATGCCCTAAAAGCTAAACGAACACACCTTTTAACTTAACTTAATAAATTGACTTATTACAGTTTGGGACAGTATAGGCAGGGATTATTATAGCAGGAATATTTATAATAACCAGCTAAGTGCAAGATGTACCTATTTATGCACAGAAGTTTCCATGCTCCCATTGGCTTACTAAAATGTTCACTGTTTTATATGTTTTATTATACTTTTTATTTGAGTGTGCAATATATATAGCAGATTTGACGCCCCTAGCATTTTTATTACACACACAGACTTAAAAAAACAAATAATATACAAGAAATTTTGAGAACATCATGTTCTCATCTTTTTCATTTTAAAATACTGTTCACTATAACACGAAACAAAAATGACACATCCCTTGAATGCAATTTGAAACCACATCTAGCAACAATCCATACCAGAGACTAGACTGGAGTCTAGTTTAATTCAAATGTTGTATGATGAATATATTTTCTTTAAATGCATACTTACCTACCACCTGGGGACTTACTATGAGCTCTTAAAGCAGGCCTTCTAGAAAACTGCCCGGCTTATTCATACCATGACAACATTAAAGCAGGCCTACTATTCAAGAACTGCAGAAAAACCTTTCACCTGTTTTTTTGTACAGACTCTCATTAACATGTCACTCTTAATCCACTCAGTTTATTAGCTTACAAACGTTTAAGCATCTGCAATGTTGGTTATGGTTAATTACTAGAATACCATCGACAATATCCTTTCTCATTTCAGAAAACAATATTTAAACAGTTCACCTAAAAGAGTGTCATGGTATGATTTCATTCAAAACTGTTTAAGCCAGGTTTAAGAACTGCACGGAACTTGCATGGTTTTTATGAAGCCCCCTAGGTAAGGCCCCTGATCTTGTGCAAATATACTTTAATCTCATTTTACCTAGCATTTTTTCAGTGATGAAACCAAGAACATATTTTGCTATAATATATGGTTGTGGGGCCTGTTCTTGTTCATAGATGAATTTCATCCAATAACAAACTAATTACTAAATAATTTCATACAATTAAGATGCAACTTACATTTCTATTTCCTGTAAAAATAATTACTCTTTTCACCGGTAATATGTTATATAGAAACTTTAACATTGATCAATCTTCAAAAATACATTGTGTGAATTTGTGTGTTTAGTTTAGAATAAATAGTTCACAATTTTGGGGAAAAGTAAACAAACAAACAAAACAAACAATAAACATAGATAAATCAGACTATCTAAGACAAAAAAAGGTGCGTTCGTTCAAATTTGAGGGCATTGGTGGTGTCGTCATTGATCTCGTCGATCGTCTTGGCTCTTTTGTTAAAGCGTTCGTAAAGCTCAAAAACGATATTTTTGCTACCTTCGCCACTTTTACCCACACCCTAATCAAACGCTCAACCGAGTCTAAGACCTAAAGTCGCATGATTATGCTGTCAAATTTCCAGCTAATGCACGACAATGCCCGTCCACATATGGCGCGTATCGTTACAAGTTGGTTACAACAGCACAGTGCCGGATTTAGATTTTTTATGAGTGTAGGCCACTTTTTTTCCGCCGCCCCATGTACCTACTTTTCTAAAATTATAGTTTTCTATTGCGATTACATTCACTCACGCAGTAATCTATACTTATTAATATAGAAGTAGAGGCCATGAGGTCTATACTTGGAAGAAAAATAAAAAAATGGGTCAGAATACGTAAAATTATGTCTGAACAAAAACCAATATGACGTTTTGGAAAAAAAAATTACTGTCTGTCGGTCGGTCAATTTGTATGTATGAGCAATATAAAAAAATCGTCATTTTTATGTTGTATCGTCACATAAATGGCAGCTTGATATCTCAATGTTACACGGTCTCGTATAAAACTGGGGTCTCGATTGACTGGTCGGCGCGCATGAACTCTGTGGAACAGCTGAAAACCTACGCTACAACACATGAAACCATGAGATCGGTGCGTGTATTACTAGGTAGGGGTGGGGGGTGGAGGTGTATTAATAAATCTCTCAAGGTAGATTTAAAAAAATGGGCGTTTTTTTAGATTTAAGAAAATAGTATTTAAATACAACAAAACAAGTCGTAACGTCTATATATCCTCGATAGGGTAGGCAGCGGTACTTTAAGTACCTACATTTCGCCAGAGGGATATGTTTTTACTCCTATGTAATAGGGTGTGAGCGTATTAACCATCTACGTTGTACTGTTCCACACTCCGGACTGCTATTAATAAATTCTTTGTCAGAAAACCTTATAACTGTCCGACACGGGTATCGAACCCTGGACTTCAATATTCCAAATTTGAGCTTCCTTCCCTACACAAAGACCGAGCGAGCGAAGCCGCTGGCGGGGCGAATAGATAAAATAGGTAAAATAACAGTAGGTGGACTTGGATTATAAATTTTCGATAGGAATGATTTTCTATAGGGATTTAACGTACCTATTAGTATAAAAACCATGAGAAAACCAGTGAACTTGTTTGACTTTTATCGCATTTGAATTAGCTCAAAAAGGGGCAAACCAGGAAAAAATTTAAAGTAGCAATTTTCCTTCGATATTGGCTGGTCGTAAAATTTACGAGTGACTGCCAGTGACTAGGTGACCACTGGCAGTCTAAATTTTTAATTTGTAAATCGATTCGTTGCGTGATCGTCAATTTTTGTTTACAGAATAGTTAGTTTATTTTCATTTGACTAAAAATGGTTTTACATAATTTGTTTAGAATTTAATTTAAATTACTACAATTTTTATTCCCATATATTTTTCCTATAATCGATATTTTCCCATTTATACCCTAAAAGGGGACGAATTTTTGTTTGATTAACAAAACTTAAAGCAACTCGTTTATTTTCAAGATTAGGTACATGAGAAATTGTGATAAACAAAGTGGTTTAGCCTTAAGTTTTATGCATTCTGTAAATGTTTGTTCTAGTAAATGTTTTCTACGGATCGATATTTTTCGATTTATACCTGAAAAGCGGTGGGGGTAAAATTATATCATTGCATTATTACGTTTATTTTTAATTTAACATGGCAAATTGCTACGAACAAAGTTTTTTTAAATTAATTTTCCTACAATTATACCATATAAATCCATAAATATCGATCTGACTAACAAAATACTAGATCAAAATTGTAGAAAATGTAATTCTTAACAACTTTGTTTATAACAATTTATTCAACTAAAATTGAAAATTAACGAGTTGTTGAACAAAATTCGCCCCCATTTTTGGGTATAAATCGGAAAGTATCGATCTTAGGAAAAAAGTTATGAGCATCAAAATTGTGGGAAATTAAATTTTAAACAAATTTCGTTACATCTTTTTTCGTATAAAATTGAAAATAAACTAGTGATAACGTAAAAAAAATTTACCCTTAAAATCAAGAAGGTGGATGAAGCATCGGAGCGATTACCACGCAAAACAAAATATAGACTGCCAGTGACCTTTTCTAAGGAATTCTGAAGAAAAATTGCTACTTTTATTTTCCCAGGAAAATTCTAATTTGACTGGGCTATTTATCCTCTGAAACCGAGAGATCGAGCGTCCTCTAAAATTTGCCGCCCCTAGGCCGCGGCCTATACGGCCTATTGACAAATCCAGGACTGCAACAGCATGATATCCAAGCTTTACACTGGCCTGCACAATCCCTTGACTTAAATCCTATTGAGCATGCCTGGGATATGCTTCAGAGAAGAGCTCTTAGGAATTTCCCTGAAGATATTGTGCATGGAAACCAGATTTTCTTGCATCTTAGCAGGACTTGGGACAGTATTCCACAACAGGATATTGACACCCTTGTTTTGAGTATGCAGAACCGCTGCAGATGTGTCAGGAGAGTCTTAGGTGGATCCACGGACTATTCATTTTAAATTTTCAAATATTTCTATAAATAAATAGTTGTTTTGTTTAGGTTTTGATGTTTCAAAAATTAAGTTAAGATTGAAATTTTGTCTGAGTTTTTCCTCTTCTTCTAAGTTGTTTTAAATTTAACTTTATCTAAAAGTTTATTATTAGATCAGATAGGCTTTTTAAACAAGGTTTATTTTAATGTGTAGGTGTCTTAACTAAAAGTTAATAGAATTTTAGTTATCCCTAGTCCATGTTGATGTGTGTACATTGTTGTCAAAAAACGATAACAAACAACCAGGCTCGGGACGTGGGTCAATATTTGCACATTTCGGTGGCAAAACTAATTCATTCTTTCAATCAATAATAATAAACGAAATGTTCACCCACAGAATCCCAATTAGAACGCCATTGTGAGCGTTTTTTTCGCCAACAGGGGTCTATTCGAACGCACTAGAAGTCAACTTTTCCTCAGCTCAGCCAGCACCACGGACAATACGATAGTACATTTTTAATGCGTTTTATCTAATCTTAATATTCAATATATAGCAAATTTAAATCCAAGATATAAAACAAGATATAAACCCACAGTTACTCAAGTATGTATTTATTATTCAATAAGCGCCATCAACGCAAAGGAAACGGTAAACCGGGGCGCGATTGTTGTGAGCGTTGACGGCGCTTACCGGAACGTACCCATTGAATACTAGGGTTGTTTGTACCCTTCTTTGTTTGTGATGTGAATATAATAGTAGTTATCTATGGCGTGGATCTATTTTTGAGGTTAAGTTAATTAAATGAAATGATAAATTAAATTACGATCATTTATGCCACTAATTTTGCTCAAGTTATTCAATGATACTAAGAACATTGCACAATAATGGATTTTGCTCGACGACAGTTGGAAAAGTATGGCTGGAGTGATGGTAAGTTCTATTATCTATAAAAAATCCGACCAAGTGCGTGCGAGGAGGATTCAGCTTCACTAACCGTGTGTTGTGTAAAGCAATTATTATAATAAACCTATATCTTACAGGTAAAGGACTTGGTAAGCATGAGAATGGTATCTCACAAGCTCTGAAGCCAAAGTTAAAACGCAGTGTAACTGGGATTGGTCATGATCCTGCTGCAGAATTTAACGAGCACTGGTGGAGTGCACTGTATGATAAAGCTGCAAAGAATGTCGAGGTAAACAAATTGACCTGATGAAATTTACAAACAAATTGACAACAAATGAGTTTTTACCTAAATGCTTGGAAGAAGCAAATGAATAGTAGCTATTTGCATGTATGTAACTCATATTCTAAAAAAATAGAAATCTTACATACATTGAATCTAGGTGGGTACATTTGATATGCTGGGCATTTATGTAACTATGATTTCAAATTATTGTTTAAATTTTGATAAAATGCTAGTTTATCTCAGTTTTGACAGCCTCAGGTATAGGAATAAATGTTGATAAATTTTCTGAACTGAAAACTGTTTATGAGCCAAGATTTTGTCCTTCAGGTCCTTTTTGCTCAAACCAAAAACAACATAATAAAAACTAGATAAATGCGTTTGAGGTTCATGCTAAGAAGAACAATTTTGAGAGTTGGTGGCACATGAACCACTGTGATTTAGTTTGTTCGTATAGGACCAGTTTTATTATGGGTAGGCCACACACTGGCATTTCCTCTGGTGTTGCCGACATCCATAAGCAGTGGTGACAACTTTCCTTCAGGTGGACTGCTTACCACTTGTGTACTTAAAGCTTTCACATCTGTTATCCACAGGTAGAAGAAAAGAATGGAAAAACAAAGAAAATCAAAACTGTTGTTTGTGAAGACTTCACTATAACCAATAGCACATGGAGAATCAACAAAAAACGTAAAAATAACTCCAATGATGATGAATATTCAGAATACTTTGTAAAAAAAGCAACTCTTACGAATGAAGGCACTAAAGTCGAAAATGTCTCCGACAACGAGTCAGAAGACGATGGGAAGATGAAAGATGTGTTTAAATTGACAGATGAAGAACTCTTTGCTGCTTGCAAAGGCAGAACTGCACATAAGTAAGTTAATTTTCTTTATTTAGTAGACTCCTGAGCTAGTGATTATTAAATAAAAACAAAATATCTTTTTTTTTCAAATATGGATATGTTTAGTCTTAATAAAATATATAAAATCAATGGAACTCCTTTGCGTCAATAGGTTTTTTCTTAAATTTCAATAAAAACTAACATTTTAAAATAACACACACAAAATCATATTTTTTGTTTTTTTCAGAGGTGCTCGCCATGGTCTAAAAGCTCTAGGCAAACTACAAAGGATAGCTGAACAAGAACAGTTGTTACTAACACAATCAAAATATGAAGGGTATTCACATGCTAAAAAAATCAAACAGAAAAATGAAGAAGTTGTTGAAGATTTATCTTTAGAAGACAATCAAGCTGAAACACGAAAAAATAAGAAGAAAAAGAAAAGAAAACGCTGTAGCAATGAGGATTCAGATGCAAACACCTGCGAAAAAGCAGAATCACCAAAAACACCTCTGCCAGATAATGATGTAGAGAAATTTAAAAGTAAATATGGGGATACCATTGCAATAAATGAGGAAGGTGACAGTAGAAAATTAAAGAAGTCTAAAAAACTTGGTAGCAATGTTAATGATGAGCCAAATATAGAAAATCATATTGTAAGAAAGCCCAAGAACAAAAAGATACTGAATATTGAGGAAACAGAAATTGACAACATAAGTGGGAAAAATGACGTTGAAGGCAAAGCTACACACTTTTTGGAAAAATCTGATAATGTTTCTAAAAAGAAAAAGAGCTGATTGAACACTTAGGATGAACTTCATAACAATATTTCTGTTAATAAATTTATATTGCATTATAAGAAGTTGTAAATAAATTTTGTTCAGTTTTTCCATTGAGTATCTAATTTGTCATAACACATATAAAAAGACGTGTGGCACTCGGAGACTGCCGCGGTATAGCTATTGCATAGCTGTTTTTATCAACTTATGCAATCATAATTATTTAACCAATGCCATCTAGAGGCGAGTTGCTGAACTAGAGACAAGCGTGATATTTCAAAAAGTCATTAAAAGTTCTGCTATTCAGCGATAGATGCCAAATCAACTTATGCAATTATAATTATTTAACCAATGCCATCTAGATATAAAAATAGGCTTTTAAATAGTAAATTACAATTTGTTACTTGTAGCTTTATGAAACGGGGCCCAGGGGGAGGTTGAGAATGTCATACGTCAAAATCATAGTAAGAGAGTTCTGGTGTTCTCAGATGCGATTGGCAGAAATTTTGGATCACTATTAGGTAACTTGCAGGACTGTTCAGTAATAAATCACTGCATGCCTGGAGCCTCATATGTTCAGATTCAAAATAAAATCATGGCTTCTGAAATAGATAATACCACAATAGTGGTTGTCTATCTAGGGCAAAGTTTATGTATTGACAGAAAAGATATTATTACTAGAAATACCTCTCTTCTCAAACTTAATGCTTTTAAAATAATGCTAATATCTTTTCCATATTCGAATGTGCTAACAAAAAGACAGAATGAGCACATTCATTCATTAAATACATTAATGTATAATATTATGACATGTCGTCACAGTGACAAATTTTTATTTTTTGATTGTAATAATTTTATTACTAATTTTAAGCTGACCCGGGATAGGATGTACCTACCTAAGAGATATAGGAATTTAATTGCTACTTTAGTAGCATATAATATCAACGCAGTTATAGGAAATATAAAGAAGTGTTCAAATGACATAACAGTACTAGATTAGATTCTTTATGAATGGCCCCTGCGACTTGTTTGAGTGTCGCAACTTTGCCAGTATCTGTTACATGATAGTTTCATAAACTGTAGGAGAAATTAAAGTAAACTTTTAGAATATGGTCGGTGATTAGATGAGAGAATCAAACAAACTGTTCCACTCCAGTGATTACTCTAAAACACACAAACACAACATAAATAAGAACAAAATTCAAAACAAAAACATCATATCATTTATAACAAAAATAATACTAATAAAAATTCATACATTTATAAAATAAATAATAAGGAATATACGAGGGTGAATCAAAAAATTCTTGGAATCAATATTAAAAAATGCAAAGATTTAAATAATAATATTTTATTTTTCTACATAATCTCCCTCCAATGCAATGCATTTAGAATAACGCGTTTCTAACTTCCTTATTCCTTGTGAAAAAAATTTATTTTCTTAACTCTCGAAAAAGTCCTCTACGGCAGCTATAACCGCATCATTATCGTGAAATTTTGTTCCACGAATTTCCTCTTTTAATTTTGGAAATAAGTGAAAATCACTTGGGGCTAAGTCCGGGGAATATGGTGGGTGGTCAAGGAGATTGAAGCCAGCACAGCGGATTGCGTTGAGCGCAACTTCCGATCGATGAGCAGGAGCGTTATCTTGAAGGAACAACACGCCCAACGACAGTTTTCCACGACGTTTTTCTTTAATCGCTTCACGCACTTTCGGGATTAAATTTGCATAATAGGGTCCAGTAATCGTCTGGCCTTTTGGCATGTAATCAATAAAAAGGATTCCTTCACTATCCCAGAACACAGAGGCCATAACATTGCCAGCGGTAGGAGCAACTCGAAATTTCTTAATGGATGGAGAGGATGGTCGTTTCCAAGACATGCTTTGTCTTTTAGTTTCAGGATCAAAATGGTGGACCCACGTTTCATCCATGGTGACAAGACGACGGCAAAAATTATCCGAATCACGCTGGAACATTTCGAGATTACGCTTGGAAATTTCCAAACGTCGCTTTTTGTTTTCGTCGGTTAACATTCGTGGCACCCATCTTGCAGACACTTTTTTGAACCCCAGTGAATCAATTAAAATGCATTGAACGCTACCAAAAGATATCTTTAGGATCTCAGCTATATGTTTTATAGTCATTCTTCTGTCTTCCAAAACCAGATTCTCAACCTTTTTGACATTTTCTTCTGTAACGGAGGTTGAAGGCCGCCCAGAACGCGGGTCATCTTTACAGCTTGATCTACCTCTTTTAAATTCAGCCACCCAGTACGCAACCGTAGAATAGGGTACAGCATCACCCCCTAATGTCTGCTGAATGTCCAAAAAAATTTCCTTCGTAGACATTTTTTTCAAAATGAGATATTTTATCACCGCACGTAACTCACTTTTATCCATAATTTTGACTTTTTAGCAACTCGTTGCACAAAAAAATTTATTACATGCGAACGAACTGACAAAAACAAGTGACCATAGACTAAAATATATACTAGGACAAGTGATGCAATATATGCAAGTGACAGTCTGCATAAATATAGTGTGATAGACACTCTTTAATTTGAATATCGAACTTGATCCAAAAAGGTTTCATATATATGCACTTCTAAGAACTTTTTGATTCACCCTCGTATTATAATTTAATTTTATTTCTACTAATGTAATTACATAATATACAGTTAATTAAAGAAGAAAAAGTAAGGGACAGAAGAGATTTGAATGAAATAGGACGGGATATTTTTTGTGGAAGAATATCATACAGTGAATATTTCAAATTTGGACAGCTAAAGAAAATATGATCATAGTCTCCTTCATCTAAGCCACATTCGCATAACGAACTATCCCGAATCCTCAGTTTGGCCAAGTGAACGGGGGTACAAGCATGACCCAGCCGGAGGCGGCAGACCGTCGATGTAGTGACTTTGCTGAATTTGCGAAATTTGAAAAACCAAGGAATTTTGGGAAGAAACGGTTGAATGTCGCCATAATACTTTCCTTTTAGAACTTTTGATGATTCCCAGTATTTGGACCAAGAATCATGTAGATGAGATTTAGGGAGAAGGGAGAGATCGTGAGAATATAGCTTGAAATGTTCCAGAGAACCTATATTTAAAGCAGCCTTGGCACATGAATCCGCAGTGTCATTACCTGGAATTCCAGAATGACCAGGAATCCAGGCAAGAACAACCTTTAAACCCATACTGTGGCACTCAAATAGACATTGTTTTATCTGAAGAATTAAGGGGAAGCGAGAAGAACAACGGAAGGGGTTGGATTAAATGGATTGAAGGCAACTTTTAGAATCAGAGAAAACTATGGAATTGTTTAGCTTGTGAGACTTTATGTAACACATCGCTTCCAAGACAGCAAGAGCTTCGCCTGAAAAGACTGAAGCATGAGAAGGACATTTAAAACTCAAAATAATTTTGGAAGAAGGAAACCAAACTGCTGCCCCAACAACACTTTCATCGGATAATTTGGAAGCATCAGTGAAAAAAATGTGCCATCCTAAAAACTGAGAATATATAAATTCACTGAATAACCCACGGGGGTTGACCGAATCTTTATCAATACCAGAGTTCAGACGAATATCAGGATGAAATATGAGAGCTTGGTAAGAAGTTAAGTAAAGGGGATTGGATGGAAACTGATAAACAGGGCATGGTAGTCTAGTAAATTTAATAAAACTATGAAGAAGACAAGGAATATTATCTGAGACCTGAGAACCGTAAAGGTTTACCAGAATGCTTAAATTAGGGAGAAGAGGGTGATTAGAATTTTGAACCAGTTTAAAGAAAAACCTATCCGAAAGAAACTGCCTGCGTATATTTAGAGGGGGTTCACCACATTCAACCTGCATGGCATTTATAGGAGAAGATTTCATTGCAACAAGGATTATACGCAAACATTTAGATTGGATTTTAAATATTTTATCTTGACCAGATTTGTTACATAGATTTAATAAGAAACAGCCATACTCCCAATGGCTCCGGACTATAGCGTTGTATAACAACTTTTGAGAATAAGGGTGGGAACCCCACCATACTCCAGAAAGGGATCGTAATACGTTGACACTTTTTTCGCACTTTTGGGAGATATAATCAAAGTGAGGAATCCCAGACATTCTAGAGTCAAGTTTGATACCTAAAAATTTTGTGCAATTAACTTGAGGGATAAAGTGAGAACCTATTAACAATTGAATTGGAGAGATTATCTTTTTTTTTGTAAAAACTACAACCGAGCTTTTTTGAACAGCCAAACATAAGCCATGTAAGTGAAGCCAATCTCCCAGATACGAAAGTGCTGAATTCAGTCTGTCAGCAGCTTGATTAATAGATTGAACCTTAACATATAGAGCCAGGTCATCAGCATACTGAAGAACCTGACAGAAAGAGTCCACAGATTTATCTAAGTCATAGGTGTACAAGCTGTAAAGGATTGGACATAAGACGGAGCCTTGAGGAAGACCTTTCCAAACAGACTTAGGGGGAAGATATTTAGATTTGATAATGACAGAACGTTCCATAAGCATATTACAAATATAACGAACAAGCTTAATAGGTACATCAAGTCTAATGAGTTTGTTCCTAAGCACAGAAAGCAAAACATTGTCATATGCAGAAGTTATATCTAGAAATACACCAACGAGATATGGTTTTTCCTTAAATGCTATATAAATATCAGTATTTAACAGACTTAGACTGTCCATAGTACTATAACCCTTTCGAAACCCGAACTGAGACTTTGAGATAATTGATTTACTCTCCACAAACCATTCAAGACGATGTTTTATTAAATGTTCAGTGATCTTGGCTAATACAGAAGACAATGCTATGGGTCTGCAACTATTCGGATCAGATGGATCTTTGCCAGGTTTTAGAATAGGAATGACAATTTGGGATTTCCATTCAATGGGAACTATACCATAATCAAAAAAATGATTAACTCACTCTAAAAATATTTTATGGCATTTCTCAGATGACTTAATAATAAAAGAATAAGGAATACCATCTATAACAGGAGCTGAATCAGACAGACCATCAAGAGCAAGCAACAATTCGTTTAATGAGAATGGGCTATCAAAACAATTGAGAGAAGCCAAAGGAGATATAGGAGAAGGCAATGAGTCTTCAGATGGAACGGAAGGAGGAGCAAGATTATTTGAAAATGACTCCAACCACAGAGATGTATCATTTGAAGTAATATTTTCATAGTTAAGTGAACCTCGAAAACGCCTCAACTGATTCCAAACAATAGATGAAGGAGTTTTTGGAGATAAATGTTCACAAAAGCCAATCCAACCTTGTTTCTTCCTTTTGGAGGCCAATTTTTTAAGCTTTGCAGCTGACTGTTGATACTCTAAAAAATTCTTGACAAAAGATAATTACTATCTTTCTAATTATTATAAAAGACAGATAGCTGTGTCGCTATCATATTTATTTGATATTGCAGCCAAAAATTTGGCTAACAAGGTTGCTTCTATTGAGCAATCCAATAGTATTGACAATGCTTCTATTGAGCAATTTGACATTTTTAATTCAGCCAATTGCTTGGCTACTAATGACATTGTACATAATTTAAATTAGTGCCTAAGACAATAGAGACAACCTCTTGCATTAAATCAATCAATATTGTTCATCAGAACATTCAAGGTATGATGGGCAAAGAGTTGGAACTGGAATTGTTTATAGATGATAGCAAAATAGATATTCTTTGTATTACTGAACACTTGCTTAAAAAGAACCAACTCTTATTTAATTTTAATAATCATTAAGTTGCTAGCTCCTTCAACAGAGATAAATCTATACGTGGTGGCTCTTTAATTATTACAAATAAAAATATAAAACTCAAAGAACGAAAAGACATTGTGAGCCTATCTGTTGAACGAGTAATAGAAATGTCCTGTATTGAGTTTGAGCAGTTCCTTGTTCTATGTGTATACAGACCTCCATGCTCACCATATGATGATTTTGAAAAGTGCATGGAGGAAACATTAATTAAGCTTTCTAATACAAATAAATCAATGATTATCTGTGGAGACTTTAATATTAATTTGCTAGAAAACAATCAGATAGTGGATAAATTTTTGTTACTGTTTAAATCTTATAATATGTACAATATTTTCTTGGAACCATCTAGGATAACAGCCACAAGTTCCACCTGCATAGACAATATATTTACTAATCTCAAACCTATTAAAAATTTCATTATAAATGTGGCGGTTCTGCCACTTTTGGACTGTATGTTCCTATTCAGTTCTTCCTCAGGGTTCCAAATAAAAGACGAGTTCGCACGGTAAAAACTGACATTTATTTTACATTTCTAGCCTACTTAAGTACCCAACTGAGTCTCGCAACTAGTACATACTCCTCACGTATCATTTTACATTTCGGCCTATCCAAAGGGTTCTTATTCCTATCTCTTTCTTTATTATTAAGTTCTCTGTCTTATTTTGAAGGTCATTCTGGAGAAGCTACGTGATTGGTTACAATATACCTATGCTTATACGTGACGTTAATTCTAACAATTATACAAACTAATTGCGATACTATCTCTAAGTTACTCTTAAACTTAATCTAATTAATGCTAACGGCGGGTCTAGCTCGCGGTCCTTAACATCCTCCCCCCGGCGAAGCCTCTGCGGAGCCTTCTACTGGCAGGACGGCGAGCTTCGTAGTGGGTCGTCGAAACGTTCCGGTTCGTGTTCTCACATCGGCGCTGCGTACAATACCGTCCCGACCTGGATACACGCGCTCGACGACTCCTCTCGGCCAAGTGTTTCGTGGTAATGTCGGATCTACTACCACCACCAGATCACCCTCTCGCAATGGCCGAGCCATATTCTGTGCGTTTTGACGTGGTACTAAGGTCGGTAAGTATTCCTGTACCCATCGTCTCCAAAATTCAGTTGCGAGTGCTTGGCTCGCTCTCCAGGTGCGACGATCCGCCTGTTCACAAGGCCCAACGAGCGGCATGCCTCCTGAATTGCTTAGTAGGAAGTGGTTCGGTGTTAGCGCCTCTGGATCGGTTGGGTCTACTGAGACATGTGTCAATGGCCTCGCGTTTATAGAGTATTCAACTTCACTCAATAGGGTCTGGAGGACTTCTTCCTTTGGTGCCTTCTGGTTCAGGACTGCACTGAGCGCGGCTTTCACGGACCGCACAAGCCTTTCCCAGGCCCCTCCTTGACATGGGGCCCCTGGAGGTATATAGCGCCAGGAGACACGGTGTTGCAGACCATACTCGCTCAGCACCGGCAGCCATTCTTTGTAGGCTGCTCGAAGTTCGGCGTCAGCACCCTTGAAGTTGGTCCCGTTGTCGCTGTAGATGACAACAGGCCAACCTCGTCGCGCCGCCATGCGTCTCAAAGCCATGATGGCGGAATCTGTTGAAAGAGAACTCGCCATCTCCAAATAGATGGCGCGGGTGGTTAAACAAGTAAATAAAGCTCCCCATAGTTTTTCATGCCTTCGGCCGATCGTGACTATCATCGGGCCGAAATAATCTATTCCGCAGTAGCTGAACGGTCGTTGATATGGACTTAGTCTCGCCGCTGGTAAGTCCCCAGTTACTGGCACCTTAGGCATGCTCTTTCTAACTCGACATAATGCGCACTTTTTGGCTACTGCTTTAACTGCGGGTCGTATTTTTAATATGCAATACCTTTGTCGTAAGTCGTTCACCACGCGCTCTTGATTTGCATGCCCTGCCGCTCGGTGTTCTCTGTTTATGACTAATTTGGTAAAGTCGTTCTTACCATCCAAGATTATCGGCTGTTTTGCGTCTTCAGCCACATTTGCATTTCCAATGCGCCCGTTTACACGAAGTATTCCTTCCCGCAGAATCGGATCCAGTTTAAAGAGTCTGCTGCTTCGTGGTATTACTTTCCCCTTGCTCAAGAGTGCAATTTCATCACTGAAGCTCTCTTTTTGGCTTCTGATTATCCACAGACGCTCAGCCTTTATCAAATGACTTACTTCGATATTCGTCGCACGTCTGCGGCATTTCTCAATGAACACCAAAATCGCGGCCGTAGTCCTTATCAGTCGTTCAAAACTCGAAAATTGTCCAATGTCAGGCAGGCCATCGTGCTGTCGTTCCGTGTGACAAACAACTTCCATTTCCTCATCCTCCTCACCTTCCTTACCTTCAAACTGTGGCCATACCGATTTTCTTTCTCGTAAGAAGTCAGGACCTTTGAACCAGATGTCCTCGGCGGTGGCCGGAACGTAGTTAGCTCGTGTCGCTACGTCCGAAACATTAAACTCGGTTGGAATCCATCTCCACTGATGTGCTCGAGTTAATTCCGCTATTTCTCCAATACGATGTGCAACATAAGGCGTGTACCTGATATGATCATTTTTGATCCAATGCTGCACCGTTCGTGAGTCCGTTCAATACGTTACTTCACTGGCTCCCTCTCGGTGTTCCTTCTCGATGGCCGCCGCTAGTCTAGCCCCTATAACAGCCGCCTGTAGCTCTAGTCGTGGTATCGTTTGTGTTCGTAGAGGTGCTACCTTGGCTTTAGCGGCCACGAGGACTGTATCGGCGGTGCCATCCGCCTTTTCTAGGCGCCAATATGCTGCAGTGGCGTAGGCACTCTCGCTAGCATCTACAAATACATGAAGTTGCTTACTCACAGTTTCCTTACATGGATCATAGCACCTGGGCAACTGGAGCTCTGTGATTGTCTTCATCTTTGCTAACCAGGTCATGAAATCGATCGCGATCTCTTCCGGCACAGCTTGGTCCCATCCGATTTTTTCCCGCCAAAGTCTTTGCAATAGTATCTTCCCTGTTATACTATAGCAACTGAGTAATCCTAATGGATCGTAGAGTGACATGACGGCGCTCAAGGCCTCTCGTTTCGTTGGGAATCTACTCAGGGCTCGAACCTCCGCTTTAACACGGCTCATTGATGTGTTAAATCCCAACGTGTCCTTTGTCGCATTCCATTGCAGACCCAAGGTTTTTTCTGTTGACCCGGTCCCCAATAAAGGCTGCGTCTTTGCACCTGCTCGTAGTTCTAGGGGTATACTCTCTAGTACCTTGGAACTGTTCGAGTTCCAGCTTCTAAGCTTAAAACCGCATCGCTCATGTATGCGAGTTACTGCAGTTGACGTCTCTATCGCTTCTAGCTCGTTATCATAACTATCGACGTAATCATCCATATAATGTGCCTCTATAATGGCTCGTACCGCTTCTGGGTGTTCATGAGCGTGATCCTGAGCGTTGCGATTTCTGACGCTGTGTGCCAAAAATGGTGAGCTTGATGCTCCAAAAATCATAGATGTCATCTTATATTCTTTAGGTGGTTGCTCTCGTTCCCGACCTCTCCAAAGAAATAGCTGTGCCGGTTGATCTTGTGCTGAAATCTTTACCTGTAGGAACATTTCCTGGATGTCCGCCGTTATCGCTATCGGTCGTTCTCTGAAGCGAAACAGTATTTTTTGCAGTGATTGCAAAAGATCTGGCCCCTCTAGTAGGAAGTCATTCAAGCTTACTCCTCTGGATTTTGCCGCCGCGTCGAATACGAGCCGTACTTTGCCTGGCTTATTTGGGTTTATCACTGAAAAGTGCGGCAGGTACCATCTCTTACTACTGTCCCTCTCGCTTCCATCGCATGGTTCTGCGTACCCCTTCTGTAGTAAATTCTGTACCTGTTTTTCGTATTCGTTTCGCATCTCTGGTGTTTTATCTAATTTCCGTTCGAGGTTTCCAAGGCGCCTTAATGCTGTGTCATAGCTCGGGGGCAATTGAACGCCGTCCTCCCGCCAGGGTAAGCCGACCTCGAAGCGACCGTCGACTCTCTTAGCCGTTTCGTTGAAAATCTTTACGGCTCGCTCATCTGCAGCACTCACCTTGACACTTGTTGATACGCCAAGTGCATCGATCCTGAAATGTTCCTCAACCATTTCGTTCAACCTGTCTTCGTGGTCGTAACCGTAAACATGAAGGACGTTCTCAGCATCCCTCTTCAGTATGGTTCGAGGTAGGGTACCATGAATCACCCATCCCAGCTGAGTTCGTGAAGCTGCTGGTTCGTTCTTTCTGCCGATTCGCAACTCTCGTGATACGATAAGCTCCCAGTTATCAGTTCCTATCAGCAGCTGAGGTTTACCTTGTTCGTAGCACGTTTGCCTGTAGTCTAGGTCTTTCAGGTGATCTAATCGAAGTAACCGTTCTGGTATCGTCTGCGGGGTCAGCCTCATTTCCGGTATGGTCATGGCCCGCATGGTGAAGTCGCTCGTCGACGTTCCTCTTACTTTGAACTTGATTAATTTACTGTTCACGCTCTGAGTCATATTTACCCCACGCATGCTCAAGGGTTTCGACGGTCCTTTGACTCCAACCTGGTCCGCCACGTTCTCATCCAGTAGGGATATGGTGGACCCTTCATCGAGTAAAGCATATATTTCCACGCTTCCCTTAGGTCCTGATACTATGACTGGGCATATTTTCAACTTTACCTCTGTGACATTGGCGATCGTAGCTGTCACTGTCTCGGACTTTCCCACGGACCCTTCATTCGTCGATCTCCTTTGACTCACCTGGTCGTCGTGCAATAACATATGATGCGGGTGGCAACATCCGTCGCGTCCGCACAACCTCGCTCTACAATTGGTTCGACGGTGTTTGCTGGAGATACATTTGAAGCATAGGCTCTCTTTCTTTACGAAATCCCACCGTTCTTTGTTGGAGAGCGCTAGGAATTTAGAGCATTTTACAAGTGTATGGTCTGACCTGCATAAAGCGCACCTTAGTGGGCTTTCGATCTCGTTCGTCGAATCCGTGGTGGTGTATACTGCCCTCTTCTTTATCTCCCTATTAGAAGCTGCAGCTCTCGTGTACTCCTTTTTGGCATTCGAAGACGTCGACCCAGCACCGCTCGTGTACCCGTACGTAAGTGCGCGGTCTGCTTCCCGCATTAGAAACCTAGATAAAATCATTATCTCTGGATCGGTCGTGCCTCGATGCTCGTCGGCGTAGTCGCACCACCTCGATCGCAGATGTGGGCTCAGCTTGTCCATTAAATCCCTTGTGATCATGGGATTGTGCAGGTATCCTTTATTGTCTTGTGATCGCAAGACACTTACCATATTCTGCACTCTTACTGCAAACGCGTTCAGCTCGCTTGCCGAAGTTCCCGGTCTGGGCAGCTTCTTCAACTCGTCGATGGTGCGGTCGATCAGCACCTCCGGGCGTCCAAAGCATTGCTCCAGCGTTTTCATGACGACCTCTGGATCTTCCACAGTGTAGAGAAGTGCGGACACCACTTCTCGAGCTTCTCCTTTGAGGCAGTTACGTAGGCGGGCCATGTTCTCCGATGCAGTAAACCCGTACATTCGTGTAGTCTCTTTCATTGCAGCTTTAAAGGAGAACCATTCGAAAGCAGCTCCGTTGAAGTATGGCAGCTCGTACGTTTGTCTCGGTGGAGGTCTGTTGTTGGTGAGTTTCTCCATTGCTTCCACAAATCGATCCACACTTTTACTTCTGAAGTTATTACGTCTCGGGGTAGGCGATAGTGGATTCCCTCGTTCGTTCACTCGAGCTTGGCTTTCCCTGGTCTCTACAGGAATCGGATCAGGCCCTTGATCGTGTGCTGTCGCTACATTTGATCTCAACCATCTTTCAACGCGTTCTGTTTCTCCACCTTCTAATGGTCTCTCAATCACTTCCTCTTCTTGTAGCATCTCCACTTCGAAAGCTAATTTTCTTCTAATTTGTTCACTTTCTATTTCCAATTCGCGTCTTCTAATAGCGGCGAGCCTTTCTTCGGCTTCGAATTGTGCTTGCCGTATACGAGCTGTCACACTACTCGTGGTTCTAATGGATGCCAACGAACGCACTGGTGAAGTTGGCCGTCGTGGTAACCGTGTTTCAGTTGTTCGAGGACGCCGGTCGATATCTCCCCCCGTAGGCCTGCTCTGTTCAGTGCTCGCAAATGGTGGTTCTCTTGGAGGAGGTACGTTTCTCACACGTCGTCCAGTCATTGCGCGAGTTGAAGGCGATCGCGGTGCTTCATCAAAACGCAGTGTTCTCAGTGCTGATCGATCACTCGGTCCCTGTACAGGCTCTATTCTTTCCGGTTCGTCACCCGCTTGTGATCGTGTTACCACCATAATGTTGGCACAATGCACTCTTTTGTTCACTGGAGCACTATTCCGAAGGTCGTAGCACTGTTTCGTAAACCCGTAGCACGATTTCGTAGACCCGTAGCACGATTTCGTAGACCCGTAGCATGATTTCGTCGACCCGTAGCACGATTTCGTAGACTCGTAGTAGTTCGTAGCTCCGTAGCACTTTGTAGATCCGTAGTAGTTCGTAGCTCCGTAGCACTTTGTAGATTCGTAGTAGTTCGTAGCTCCGTAGCAATTCGTAGATCCGTAGCACTTTGTAGATCCGCAGTAGTTCTTCGGTCCACTTGTCGGACCCTATATCGCTTCGTCGCCTCGCAACTAGCGTTTGTTGCTGGCGCACACGTTCTTCGATCTTCGGTCCACTTGTCGGACCCTGTATCGCTTCGTCGCCTCGCAACTAGCGTTTGTTGCTGGCGCACACGTTCTTCGATCTTTGGTCCACTTGTCGGACCCTGTATCGCTTCGTCGCCTCGCAACTAGCGTTTGTTGCTGGCGCACACGTTCATCGATCTTCGCCGGTCGTTGTTCCGCAAATCGATCTTGCATCCGGCTTCTCGAAGGACCAACACTGTGGCGGTTCTGCCACTTTTGGACTGTATGTTCCTATTCAGTTCTTCCTCAGGGTTCCAAATAAAAGACGAGTTCGCACGGTAAAAACTGACATTTATTTTACATTTCTAGCCTACTTAAGTACCCAACTGAGTCTCGCAACTAGTACATACTCCTCACGTATCATTTTACATTTCGGCCTATCCAAAGGGTTCTTATTCCTATCTCTTTCTTTATTATTAAGTTCTCTGTCTTATTTTGAAGGTCATTCTGGAGAAGCTACGTGATTGGTTACAATATACCTATGCTTATACGTGACGTTAATTCTAACAATTATACAAACTAATTGCGATACTATCTCTAAGTTACTCTTAAACTTAATCTAATTAATGCTAACGGCGGGTCTAGCTCGCGGTCCTTAACAATAAATAATCTAGAATCAGACCACTGTGGTCAACTAGCAGTGTTTCCAAGAAAAACAAACAAACCCCAAAGCAAATATGTTAGCTTTGTTCCAATAAATGCAAGCCGCCTAGAATTGTTAAGAAGTAATATATCCCAGAAAGTGCCAGAGTTGACCAGTCACAATGACCCAAATATATTATATAACTCACTGTTCCATCTTATCAGTGATGAATTTGGCAAAGTGTTTGTACCAAAAACAATATCTGTTGGTAATCGTGCTAAGTTTAGTGAATGGGCAACTCCAGGAATTTATAAAAGTAGGCAAAAGTTATACGAATTGTACCATGAAAAATCGCATAATCATAATCCTGTATTTTTGGAATATGTCAAACGTTATTCTAAGTTATTTAAACGAGCCTGTTCCTCAGCAAAATCTATTTATTTAAGAAATAAGATCAAAAATTCTGTTAATAAAATAAAAATGACGTGGAACATTATAAACAGTGAAACTAGTAGAAATACAGTGCGTAAACGAGACTTTAATTTAAAAATTAATAATAAAGATGTAAGAGCAGATTTGGAGGTAGCGGCCGAGTTTGAGAAATTTTTCACTAATATTCCTTCTTTAATAACCAAAACTCTAAAATCTTCCTCCATTTCTGCCGAAATCTTACTTAAACAAAGTGTAACTGAATGTGACACAACTTTTAAATTTTCAGTAGTTAATTGCAAAGATATTGTAAGCAGTTTCAAAAGTCTAGATGCAAAAAAAACGGCAGACCTATGGGGTCTTTCTGTGAAGACCGTTTCTTCAATTATAGATGTCATTGCACCCAATCTAGCAGCTGTGTTTAATAGTTGTGTTGCAAGTGGTGTATTTCCTGACCTAATGAAGCACAGTAAAGTGGTTCCTTTATTCAAATCTGGTAGTACTACTGATCCAACAAATTTTCGGCCTATTTCTGTACTACCTACGCTAAGTAAGATTTTCGAAAAAATCATATTACATCAATTAGAAACTCATTTTAGTGCAAACAAAATTTTCCATAAAAATCAATTTGGGTTTACAAGGAATCGCTCTACTATAGACGCAGGTATAGAACTAATAAAAGATGTGTTTGATGCCTGGGAGAACTCTCAAGATGCCTTAGGTGTTTTTTGTGACTTATCTAAGGCATTTGACTGCGTCCGACATGATATACTTGTCAGGAAATTACAACACTACGGTATTAGGAACATGGCTCTCAACCTTTTGACTTCATATTTAAATGGTAGAATTCAAAGGGTTGACATAAATGGTAAAAAATCGCCCGGCTCTATAATCTCAATGGGCGTTCCACAAGGTTCAATACTAGGGCCGTTCTTGTTTTTAATCTATATTAATGACTTACCTTATTATGTAGAGAAGAATCACGAGATTGTATTGTTTGCAGACGACACTTCACTGTTATTTAAAATTAAAAGGCAGTTATTAAACTATGACGATGTTAACAATGCATTAGCTAAAGTTGTGAATTGGTTCAATACAAATAATCTTCTCCTCAATGAGAAGAAAACTAATTGTATAAAGTTCTCGACACCAAATGTAAGACAAGTAGAATCCAATATACAATTGAATGGAACAGGGTTGGACCTTGTGGAGTCAACAGTCTTTTTAGGAATTACTATAGACGCCAAATTGCAATGGGGTCCCCACATTAAAAAATTGTCTAGTAGGCTCAGTTCAGCAGCTTATGCTGTTAAAAAAATTAGACTATTAACTGATGTAGACACAGCTAGAATAGTTTATTTTAGTTATTTCCATAGCGTTATGACTTATGGCATACTGCTCTGGGGATGTTCTGCAGATATTAATTCTATTTTTATACTGCAAAAAAAGGCTATACGAGCGATCTACAGTTTGGCTCCCAGAGTTTCCCTTAGACAGAAATTTAAAGACATAAACATTCTAACTGTTGTCTCCCAGTTTATCTATGAAAATCTAATGTATGTAAAGAAAAACATTAGCAGTTTTGATAAAAGGAGTGATGCTCATTCCATCAACACGCGAAATAAGCACAAGCTATCCGTACATGTAACGCGTCTCCACAGAATAAGTCATTCTTTTATGGGACAATGTATACGATTCTATAATAAAGTTCCCAATGTCATCCGAGATTTGCCTATTAATAAGTTTAAAATTACTATTAAAACTAAACTCTGTCAAAAAGGTTATTACAAAATTTCGGATTACTTGGAGGATAAAACAGCTTGGGACTGATCACTCCAGGATCTATCTACTCGTGTACTAAGATGTCAAAGTGTAGCGTGTCTTGCCATACTGATACCATTATTATGTTCTCTTTTGTAAGGCAACACACTGGAGCTAATATTTGTAGTACCTAAGTAAAAACATTGTAAAATCATCTATATAAAAAGAATGGCCCCGAGTTTCTTGCCGCTTCTTCTCGGTTGGCTCTATGTATTTTGGAACACGGCGGTAGGCTTTAAAGTACATTATAATGAAAAATTGACGTTCATAAGTGCGTCTTTGATGCCTAAATTGAATAAATAATTTTGACTTTGACTTTGATTTGATATTGTCATAGAGGAATTATAAATCATCTCTTCTTCATTCCGCTTTCTAACGGCAGCAGTGCATTCAGCATCCCACCATGGAGTAGAGATCCTAAAGCTTTTACCTGGTTTTTTAATAGGAATATGCATATCAGCAGAGGAAATTATATATCAGTGAAAATCTTATAAGAGACAAGAGGGTCAACATGCAAAGGGAAGATAGAGGAAGCGTCTAGTTTTAAATCAAGGGAGGAGGAATAAGATGACCAATCAGCTGAAGAAAGTATATATTTTAAGCAAGGAGAAGGATTGCAGAAAGGAGACATATTATTGGGTAAGGACACAATTATAGGAAAATGATCACTACCATAAGAAAGGGGAAGGACTTTCCATATAAGACGAGAAGAAAGGGAAGCGGAACAAAGAGAGAGATCAACAACACTTTTCGGATTTTGACCAGGTCGGACCCTACGAGTGGGAGAACCATCATTGAGCACACAGAGGTCAATGTCATTGAACATATCTAGAAGAGAAAGACCAAATAAATCAGAGTGACTAGATCCCCACATAATGTGGTGGGCATTAAAATCACCCAAAAGCACTAAAGGTGGAGTGATTGATGAAAAAAGAAATAGTAAATCAGGAATAAGAGCAGAATCAGGATATGGGATATACACTAAAACAAAAGAAATATCCATAGACCTGACACCAACAATGTTGATCTCAGGAGGATGAGGAGGGAGGGAAATTTGAGAAAACTGTAGGGAGCGCCTTATGAATAGAGCACTACCAGCATACCCATCAGCCCTGTCATCCCGGAGACAGGAGTATCCTGAGACCCGAAAATGGGACCCAGGAACCAACCAAGACTCCGAAATGGCAATGACTGATGGGTGAAATCTTGAAATTAAGTGAGTCAATTCATGCTTCTTGCGACGCAAGCTCTGTGTGTTCCACTGAAGTATTACGGCTGGATCCATACTGGGAAAGGGAGACTAATTGAGTGAGTTTATCGGCAACGTTGGACGGTAAGGGGTTAGGGTTCATTAAAATAATGTTAATAATTAGAGTGATTAAAGTTTCCAACATAGAATTGTCTTGTTGGGGAGATACATTAAGAGATTGGTTGATACCTAACGCACAACCATTAGCCAATACTGATTTAGGAACAGAAACTATTTCATTATGGGCAGTCTTGTCATATGACTTCCCTTGAGGAGGTTTAGGGCTGGGACTAGAGTAGACAGTCTTAACATATGATTGAGAGGTCTCAGATCTTGATGATTTCGCACGAACAAATGATTGTGATGAAGAGGGGAGATGAGAAGCAGACTCTTTAGAGACTTCCGCGTAGGAGCGGGTAACACGAGGGACTTGAGCAGAGGCTTCCTCATAGGAGATGCTATTTAGGGACATCATAGACTTGATGGATTTTTGTCTTTCTAACTCGGGGCAAGATTTATCGGTGGCAAAGTGATGGCCGGAGCAGTGAAGACAAGATGCATTTATTTCAGAGACATCGCAGCTAGCACCAACGTGATTCTTACCACATCGGAAGCATCTAGGTTTCGATCTACACTGAGATTTGGCATGGCCAAATTTGCAGCATGAATGGCACTGAATAGTGGGGTATTGATAGAGCTCCACAGGTAGGGAGGTATAATATGAAAAGACTCGGGTAGGAAGCATTTGACCCTGGAAAGTCACCACAACTGATTGAGTTGGGATCCAAGATATTTTATCATTATCGATATTTTTCCGGCTGAGTCGTCTAGCTTTCATGACTTTACCACAGCCAATAGGGATTCGACAAATTCAGACATAGAAATGTCAGTTGGAACTTGGCGGATAATACCCATCCTAGTGACATTAAATGTTGGGATAGTAGCTGAGTATTTGCTTGAACTCAGAATCGGGAGACTAACAAATTTATTTGCGTCATCAGCTGAAGAAAATTCAACAGAAATTTTATTGCGACCGACTTTTTTAACACCATCAGAGCAGATGTTTTCTATTTTGTGACTTTTAAGAAACTGTCCAAATCTGATCGGACGTAATACCAATCCCGCAGCTGGATCCTCTTCTACACGTGATACATAGACCACATAAGGTCCCTTGTCTAATGCAGTATAACATAATCCGCCAATAACCATTGAAGGGTCAGTGTAAACCGTCTCAATGGAGGCAGCAGCTAACTCAGGGGAGGTGATTGTTTTTTTGGCAGGCGGCTCAGCCTCTAGATTTAAACGCCGTTTGGTAGATGTAGAACCTTCAGGCGGAGGATCAGGCTCGGGTGGGTCGAACCACTCCATTACGGGACTTTGAGGATAACCCTCAAATGCAAAAAGACACAAAAATAACTTACTCTACTTACCGCAACTAATCCTACTTACACTACTATAAAACTACACTATATTTAGAACAATCGCGGAGGGCTACACAGCTAAAATAAACATTTATAATCTCCCAACAAATTTACTCCGTATCACTTCACCAGATCCTTATTCAATTCTCCATAACAGTACTAAGTACAAGTACTAATAATATAAATTGTATAAACTTTTAAGTAAGACAAAAGAGAAACAATCTGATATGACATTGTATTATCAAAACATCAATCGTTTCTCTGGCAAAATACTTGACATTGAACTTCATTTAAATAAACATCCTTTTGATGTGTTGTGCTTTACCGAAACATGGCTTAAAAAAGATATGATGTTATTTAATATTAGTAATTTCCAGGTGGGTAGCTCGTTCAACCGCACATCCGCTGATGGAGGAGGTTGTATTATATTAATTAGAAACAATATCAAGTTCAAAGAGCGGCATGACTTAGTCGGATGTGCGATAGAACGTGTCTGTGAGGTAGCTTGTGTAGAGGTGGAAAAGCATCTAGTTTTGTGTGTATATCGACCACCGTATGGTCAAGAGAATAAATCAAATTTTCAAAATTTTATGGATACAATGGAATCAATTTTAAAGAAAATCTCTAAATGTAACAAACAAATCTATATCTGTGGTGACTTCAAAATCGATCTATTAACAGATTCATCAGATAAAACAAACCTAATTGCACTGTTTAAATCATTCCATTTGAATTATTTATTCTTTGAGCCCACTAGAATAACTGACCATTCAGCTACCTGCATAGACAATATTTATTCAAATTGTAAGGCTAAGGAAACTATAATTATGACTGGTGTTAGGTTTGATCACAAGGGCCTTGCGATAAAATTTAATGGCAATAAAAACATGAAAAAGATGATAATCGAACATAGACAGTTAACAACTAGTAGGCTCGGAAAGCTTCAGCAAAATATTAAAGCAAAACTTGGCATCGCGAATCTTTCGGAAGGGGACCCTAACGATTATTATTATAGATTATTATCTTTAGTTAGTACCGAGATCAATGAAGTTTGTCCAAAGGTTAAAATGTGTACAAATGTGGGAAGTTAGTTTTTGGTGACTGGGCTACTCGAGGTATTCGATAAAGTAGAGATACCATGTATGAGTTATATCATAAAAAAACTATGACATCTGATAAAGTTTTCCATAACTATGTCAAAACTTATTCAAAATTATTTACTGTTTGTATGCGTGCTAAAGCTTTGCTTATTAGAGATACAATTCGGAAATCAAATAACAAAATAAAAACAATTTGGAAGACTACAAATACTGAGACCGGCAAAAATAAACCAAAATACACTGCATGTGTCCTTGTAATTAACAATCAGACTGTCTCAGAACCAATAAATGTAGCAAATACTTTTGATAATTTCTTCTCTAATTTACCTCTAGAAGTCACCAAGTCACTGAATTCTTGCCCCAATGCAGCAGAAGCTATTCTTAAAGCTAATTTCACGAAAGAAGTACCCAGTTTTTCTTTCGAATATACTTCAACTGTCGAAATTATAAAACATTTGAAAACTTAAATATAAAGAATACTGAAGACTTATGGGGAATGTCAGTAAAAATTGTAGAGCCAATTATAAGTTTTATGGGTCCTATTTTGGCCCGCTTATTTAGTCTTTGTATAGATAGAGGTACCTTTCCCAATTTAATGAAATATAGTAGAATCACTCCAATTTTTAAGGCTGGAGAGAAAACAGACCCTTCAAATTATAGACCAGTATCTATACTACCAATTTGGAGTAAGATCTTTTAAAAAAATATGCTCAAACAACTTTAGGCGCACTTAAACGAGCATTCAATACTGCACGAAAATCAGTTCGGCTTCACGAAAACAAGATCAACTAAGGATGCCGGTGTGAAGTGATGTGTATGATGATAATAACGTATGTCTTAAAGGCTTGGGAGAGCTCACATGATGCTATTGGTGTTTTTTGTGATATCTCTAAAGCATTTGATTGTGTGGAACACCGTATACTGATTCGAAAGCTTTTCCATTATGGTATTCGTGGAGCTGCGCTTGATGTCATCGAGTCATATTTATCTGACAGCAAAAGGTTGGCATAAATGGTGTAACATCTTCGGGATCTATAATTAAAATGGGTGTTCCACAAGGGTACATTTTAGGGACTTTTTAGTTCTTAGTTTACATTAACGACTTGCCACTTATGGCTAAGGATCTTTGTGATATTGTTTTATTTGCGGATGACACATCTCTGATTTTTAAAGTAGATAGGAAAGATAGCACACTAATTCAAGTAAACAACGCTCTATCTAGTATCTCTAAATGGTTCCCAACTAATAATTTACTTCTGAATTCAAAAAAGACAAAATGTTTGAAGTTTTCTTTGCCTACTGTTCCATATTTGGAGTCCAACCATAATGGGGTCCTCATATAAATACCCTGCTGGGAGACTCAGTTCTGCTGCATATGCAGTACGTAAAATAAGAGAGCTAACAGATGCTTCTACGGCGCGGTTAGTGTATTTTGCATATTTCCACAGCGTAATGTAATATTATGGGATATTACTATGGGATTCAGCGGCTGATATAGAGACCATATTTATCCTTCAGAAACGTGCTATTAGAGCTATATACGAAATCCCCGTGATCCTTTGAGAGATTTATTTAAAGAAATGAATATATTAACGTTGCCATCCTTATATGTATTTGAAAATATAATGTATGTTCGTAAAAATTTACATAAATATAAGTTAAATAGTGACCACACTTTTAATACCAGAAATACAAATAGGATAGCTGTACCTAGTTTTAGACTTGCGAAGACTAATAAGTCATTCCTAGGAAATTGTGAGCGTTTTTACAATAAAATCTTAAAGCACATAACTGAGCTCACAGAGGGCAAATTCAAGTTGACTGTAAAAAACGTTTTAATAAAAAAGCTTACTATAAAGTTCGACATTATATAGAAGATAAAGATGCTTGGAATACTCCACTTCTGACAAGCTGTCTCTCTGCCACCCATAAAATGTAATATTTGTAGTACCTAAGTAAAAACATTGTAAACATCTATATAAAAAGAATGGCGCCGAGTTTCTTGCCGCTTCTTCTCGGTGGGCTCTATATATTTTGGAACGCGGCGGTAGAGTCTTTGAAGTACATTATAATGAAAAGCTGACGTTCATAAGTGCGTTTTAGATGCCTAAATTGAATAAATGATTTTGACTTTGACTTTGAATACAGATTCGGCCGCATAGTTAATGTGAGCTGTCGATAGTGGTTACATGAATATAGTAGTAGTCATTGATGTAGTGAAACTTTATTTATATCAATGATTTAAATGTATTGTTTTAGTAAATTACAGTACATTAATTAATTACATTAGCCGTTACTTAAGAAAGAAGTTAAAGAGGAAAAGAAAACCTTAATTATTTTTTTTACTTCGAAATTGACCTCTGCGATCTGTGTACATTTTTCGATATCTATGGCTTTTGGAGCTTCATTTTGCTTCATTTTACGCATCAGTAAGGGCTAAGGATTAGGAATTTTTTTAAATGCACCAATATTACGAAAAATATTATTTATTACTTAAACTAGTTAAAAATACCTAAATATTAATTTCTTTAACACATATTATAATTACACAGGATGCGCGATTTAATTTTAGATAAATTTTAAGGCAAGTCTGAGACTGTGAGACATACCTTACAAAGATCTCTTGAACCATGCCATCGATTATAATGTCAATGCCCAATGAAAAATTGCATTCATAGATTTAAGTAAAATGTAGATCGGGCACGGTAATATTAATATTACCTTGGTTCGGGAATCGAAGCTTAGATTTTAGGTTAGGTATTTTAAGCAGTAAATTGTGCTACGAAATATGATATCATATTTAAAATGAACACAACCACCACTGTAATTATAATAGAAGGCATGTTCACAAATTGCGTAAAAGAAAAGAAAATTGCGGTTAGCAGCTCAAGGAAGTACAGTGCCTCTATCTCGGCATCAAAGTGTTACAGGTTACAGTAGAGCCGACGGATCAATGCCGGTCTGAAGTAGCGTGTAGGTGTAGATGGCTCTCAACCGAGGTAAGCGGCGGGGTGCGAGGCGGGCTAGTGATGTGGCCCCTTTTTGCAAGGTGCTATTGATTTAAATCGACATTTATTGATCGATAATCACTCGATTATCTAATTATTAAAAATTTAACTTTTCAAATGATAATATGTAGCTTTTTTTTGTTGATTCAGTATATGGAAAATTTCCAACATAGGTAAAATTATTTCATGGGTTTGTAGTATCCTAAAATGAAACTAGATCAATGGCTCCATAAAACACTATAAATACTTGCAGACCAAGCAAGGTGAGATTTTGTTTTAAGTCCGCGGTGAATATTTATTCAGTTTAAGCTGCGCTAAGACATAATCGCGAAGTCGACTGCTCACAGAGCCACTACTTAAATCATAAAATAAATAAGTATCAAAGTTGTCTACATCAAATTTAATCATAAGAGTCTAGTGTCTCAACAATCGACTAGTGAAAACACTTATACCTCATCACTATTCGCATGGTCTGATGTTGAAAACGCCGATCATGTGTCTCGGTCACTCGGATACGTTTGGCGCATGATTGTTACTCTATTTCTCCCGGGCGGTACACTCTTTAACAGAAATATTCGTTTTTCGGTTGATTTTGTGGATATTTTTGTAATTGATGTTTTCATATTTAAGATTGTAAAGTTTAGTTCGTATTATATTTCGGTTGTTGTGTTTGTTAAGTATTATTTATATTTTGTTAGGTTAATTTGTTATCAGAGGTTTAGTACGCGGAAAGCCACGGTGCCATGTAGTTTTACGCCGCCGCCGGGCAAGACAAATAATACGTGCTTAAAAAATAAACACATTAAGTTACTAACGTGAGAGTTATACAAAACGGTTTGGTGTAATCCATACGTACCGTTCGTTACATCCTTGGAGAAAATAAAAGTGCGAGTTTGTCTCATTCTTTTGTACTCCGGGCAGGATAACACTCCGTTCAGAAGCTGTTACAAGCATAAACCATTTTAATAAATATGTAGTTAAACGCATCATACATAACCTCGATACCAACTCTCCTCGATAAACCGAAAGGAAATTCCATCACGTGAATGGTCGACCTTAAAAATATATAAAAACTCTCAAGGAGATCGTAGTCGTTTAGCCACAATAAAGAATAATTAAGTTATCATTAGGGAAAATCAGAACTCAACAAATTCTAATTGAAAAGAGCAATAATATTTGAAGAAAATGTAATACTTAATAGAAAAATAAAATAATCTTAGATATGAAGTTAGGCTCCATAAATTAAACCAATTATAATTAAAATAGTTTACGCATTATACATAAATGTTATGTTTCATATTATTTTGATAAATATTGATGGAGCAAAATAGTTACGACTGGGAATTTTAAGCGGATTTAGAACAGGTATAGTAAGTAATTATTTATTCTCAATTTTACTGAAGAATAATAATATATTACAAGAAACCTGTCTCTTAAAACATATAATTAGTGCTTGATATCTCATTTTTTGTGAACAAATTTTTTCACAGAACTGTACATGCGCGAACAGTCTACGTGCCTACCTTCCGAGCGGCATTGATCCGTCGGCTGTACTGTACAGCAAAGATACGTCATGTCGCCAAAATGTTGTTATTTTTCCTTTTCAGCAGAATTCTTTATTGAGTAACACCAACACTTCATTTTTATATCAGCTGTTCCATGGGTCAAAAAAGAAGAAGCCACGAAAAAAAACAGCTGTTTGTTGTCATGTCATATAATCTTTGACAGCTAACAGCTTGTTTTTGTGTCATCGATCGATTTCCAAAATATCGTAACGACGATAATTGTGAAAAAATGTCCGTGGGGAAGGTATTGGGGCTGGATAAATTAGCCAATTTCTTCAGCATTATTCGTCAGAACGGTGGCATTAGGGGCTCGCTATGGAAACTTTACAGGTCAGTGGAATAAACAGTATTATGTAATTCGGTTTGAGGTTAAGTTTGCAAGAAAATCTCATTATTTTCAGTTTCTACAGGTTTTTGAACGTACTACAGACTTGAGTTTACATTTGTTGTAGTTGTCAAGTAATCTTATTTCTCATTTAATGGTTATACTAATATGTTACCATTATAAATGCAAAGTGTGTATGCTTGTATGAATTATTGTACCTCCTTTACTCTGTGACCACTACAGAACTTATCCAACAGGGCCTTTCTCCGTGTATGACCTAGAATACTACCTAAACTACTTGAATACTGCTCTAAAACATGTCCTCATTTTGTCCTGTCTGCTCCCTGGTCAGAGGGAAGCACTTGTTCTCTTCGTAAACCCAATATATATATATATTTGGACAGCCAGGGTGTTAGAGTTATTACTCAAATATTTTAATTGGTTACAATTGTCCTACTTTTCTTTACAATTTGCATATCCATATACTATACCTGTTATCTAGAGCACCTATCTGGGGATCTAATTTACTCTCTAGTTGTTTGAATTGTTTATATATGGGGAAATTATTTGCATTGTTTTACCCAAGTGGTTTGAACTAAAGAATAAATAATAAATACATCAAAATATGTAATCTACTCGAATTATGAAAACAGCACAGTGAAAATCCAACTGGAAAAAACTGGAGAGCCTTTTGAAGTGAAAAAAGATGTAAGGCAGGGAGATCCACTATCACCTGAGCTCTTTACAGCAGTTTTAGAAAAAAATTTAAAGAACCTTGAATGGGAGACTGGAATAAATATCTATGGTACCGTGTTAAGCTACCTAAGATTCGCTGGTGACCTAGTGCTTTTTGCAGAAGACGCTAAAACTACAGAACATGTTACAGTCACTCTCAACTGAACGTAATAAGGTCTAACAATGAATGTTTCAAAAACTAAGGTTATGACCAATAGTATATAAAGTCTAAGATAAAAATAGAAGATAAGGAGATCGAATATGTAGACGAGTATATATACCTAGGCCAGTTAAGAACACCAAAAAATCAAACTGCCAAAGAAATACAGAGAAGAGTGAATAAAGGTTGGACAAGATACTAGCTGTTGAAGGATATAATGAAAAACAAACATATAACAGTATCACAGAAGAAGAGGGTCTGGGATACATGTATTCTACCAGTACTGACATACTGCTGCCAAACTTCGGCCTTCACAGCTTGTTCAACCCAGAAATTAAAAGTATGTCAACAGAGTATGGAGTGCAGTATGTAGTAGTAGAAAAGTTGCACTCTGAGTGCACTCTCACCGAGGTTCTGGGGGTCATTCCGTACCTCAGAGCGCGGTTGTTTAGTTGTTTTCTAACTTGGTGTGAGGTACGGAACGGTCACAGTTGTTTTCTAACCTCAAACAAAATTTGACAAGCTCGACATTAACAGATCACTTGATCCTTACCTAATTTTCTTTGAGACTAGAGAAAAAGAAGAAGTTTGTTGTAGTCTGATTGGTCAAAGTTATGTCAGATTCGAGTTGCAACCTTTTACCGATCGATTTTGATGGTTAAAAAGTTGCAACGCTCCGAGGTTCGAAACACTCGAGTTAGAACAACCAAGTGCTTTACCCTGAGGTTCGGAACGGCGTTAGTGCAAAAAGTTGCACTCCGAGTGCACCCTCACCGAGGTTCTGAACACGACCCCGTGGCCGTTCTGTACCTCAAAAATATGTTATGGTTTTATTGCTTACATTTTTATCAATAAAAGCAATATAATATGTGGTTTTATCAATGACTGTAAAACTGTAATTTTATTACATATAATGTAATAAAAAATTGTACAATTGTAAATTATAATAAATATTTCCATTGTAATAATATAAATTGTAAGTTATGGTAATAATATAAAGAGAAATGTATTTTTCAATTGTAATAATATAAAGTTTGTTAGGGTAAAGTTTATGTAAGCAAATTAGAATAAAGTAAAATATAAACAAATATTTGTATGAGTATTTCGAATAGTATCTATGTAAGCGCTCCTATAGTATTATAAGCTTACTGTGTTAGCTAGAAAAATAATAAAAAACAAGTTCAGGCGCCTGGAGCGGCCTCACACAAAGAAAATATATAAATAACAAACATCACCTGGAATAGCTGCTGTAGAGATTCGGAACTTCGCTAATTAAATGAACCCCTATTTCTCCTGGTCACGCTATAGCTTGAGAACGGATGGAACAATCTCGCTAATTAAATGAACCCCTATTTCTCCTGGTCACGCTATAGCTTGAGAACGGATGGAACAATCTCGCTAATTAAATGAACCCCTATTTCTCCTGGTCACGCTATAGCTTGAGAACGGATGGAACAATCTCGCTAATTAAATGAACCCCTATTTCTCCTGGTCACGCTATAGCTTGAGAACGGATGGAACAATCTCGCTAATTAAATGAACCCCTATTTCTCCTGGTCACGCTATAGCTTGAGAACGGATGGAACAATCTCGCTAATTCTTTTTTATTGTGTTAATTATTCAAATTCAAATTCATTTATTTGCATGAATATAGGTTTACAAACAGAGATCGTAAGATTATTATACAGTCCACTATATTCTACCTCATTGGCTGTTCAAAAATTAATATTATCATGTCAGTGAATAAATGATTAGGTACTTTACAATAATAAAATAATTGTTCTTAGAACTAAATACCATGGCAGTGAAAAAAAAAACCTTACATACATAAATTAACATTATTCAATTTTAATATTCAATTATTTTAAATTACAAAATTCAATGTGTATTAAAAAAATATTGACAACAAAACAAAAAAAACAAAAACAACATCTTAAAATATAACAGTAAATTCAATATTATAATGTCAATATTTTAATGTTTGGTCCGATAAAAAATCATTGATTCTACGAGTATAATAAGCTTTATTAATAAGTAAATCTTTTAGTTTTATTTTAAAGATAGAAAAATAATAAAAAACAAGTTCGGGCGCCTGGAGCGGCCTCACACAAAAAAAATATATAAATAACAAACATCACCTGGAATAGCTGCTGTAGAGATTCGGAACTTCTAATCTTCAGGCGGGGAAGATGAAATAAGTGGCAAAGCATTTAGTTTAGTTCATCTTTTATTTCCAGGAAAGAACACAAGCGTTACATTTAATTTAGAATTTTATATCGATTTTGATAATAGTTCGTTTTAGCAATTACGCAAGGTCTGAAGGACTCTTGCGGTTATACTGGTATTATTAAATAGCCACTATAAGTTTTCCTATCGTTATTATCGTTATTTATCGTTAACTATCGTTTTTGCACCCTTATTTAAAGGAAATTAATTATTTTAAATTTCGTACCTACACGTGCCTAGACAGTGGGTTTGTACAAGACAAAGAATTGACAATACCGTACTCCGAGACGAAACCTGTGATTATATCATGACGCGGAGAGGAATTCCTTCCTTCTGTTGCACGCGGAAGCACTCCGCGAGAGCCGAGGAAATATTTTCTTCAAGCGAAGATGAAATGCCAAGATGTCGGTCCTCAATTTCCCACGGTGAAAATAAATTCGGCAGCAAAATCCGAAAGAAAATTCCCCAAAGAAAACGTCTAAGAAAAACTTCTAAAGAAAAACGCCAATAGCTGAAACAAATAGAAACTAGCGTTAGGATTATGTCCGTAAACTCAAAGTATATCGTAATTTGACTAAATCAAAAGCACACTTACCGTTTTTCTTAGGTTATGCACAAAATCCATTAAATTCGGTAAATTTAGGCTATTGTACAAAGCTCATGGCTTGCTGCCTTTGAATATCGCCTCCACATGTCGGGCGAAGCTCAGAAAATCAGGATCCAAATGGATATAGGAATTAAAAATATTGCCTTTACATGACGGCGGTTGGCAGCAAAGTGAAAATGGCCGAAACTCTCTGTCGGCAAGACGTCAGTTCGGACACAGACTAATGCACAGCCAATCATCAAAGAGAAACAAATGTCATACAAAAAACTGTTGACCACAGAGTATTCTCCATACAGGGGTAACACAAAGTGTTACCCTTGTAATAAAATAGTTAACCTGAATAATTTCTGAAGAATTTACAATTTAAAATCAAAATACGTGTCTAGAATCGACAAAGTGTAACGGAACGAAAACGTTACAATAAAGAAATTGCAACGATATGTGATCTTATATATTTTTTTTATTTCACTAAGTAAAGCAACGAGAATTAAAAATTTGTTCATAAGAATCCTTAACCAAGTTTCCACTTTTGTGCCGCCAACATGAATATTTCCTAAATGTTATTAAATCTCTTTCATTTCTCATCTCTTTAATCACTTTTTGAATTATTTTCATGTTGGTACTTGCTACGAGATAATATAAATGTATGTAGTAGTTATAGGTATTTATAAATAATATCTATAATAATTAATAGTTATAATCTACTATATAAGAATAAGTCGGGTTTTCCTTCCTGACGCTATATATACGCACGAACCGATTTCCACGGTTTTGCATTCGTTGAAAAGGTCTCGGGCTCCGTGAGGTTTATAGTAAAGAAAATTTAGGAAAAATGTAAAAAGAAAAGCGGGAAAATCTTTTTTCACATACAGCGCCATCTCTGACACATAGCATGTACTACAAACCAATATTTTAAGTAGATGGCGCCAAACGGAATGTTACATAAAACGAAGCCATCTGGTGGCGAAACGGAGTTCGCAGGGTTTGCTAGTATCTTATATATACACTTGGGCTATTAATTTGGTCATTTCATTACTTTGTTTGACTGTAAAAATAAGTGTGTTTGAGTTCTTATTTTTATAAATAATAAAACAATACGGATGTCGCTTGTAATCTATTTATTTTTTCGATTTATCAACCAATTGGGATTTTATTTTAAACTGTTGGGGAATTGTGAACTCTTTTTGTCCACAAATAGGGATTAGTGGAAAAAAGTTCACAAATCCCATTGATGGGGATAGTCAATGGGGATTTGTGGAATAACCAGGCTGTAGGAGGTTGCGTGACAGAGAAGGGTGGAAATGCCTGGATGAGGCCTATGTCCAAGGACAACCAGACTGAATACAGTATGGCGATGCCACAACTTGTAATTATGAACATAACAACAATATATAAGTTAAAATATTCATTTATTATAAAAATTGTAAAGTCAGAGAATAAAGGCTTTTATTCTCTGACTTTACAGAGTTATTATGGTTTGAACCTGGGAACAAAAGCCGGGCCACTACCAACAAGGGGCTGTCTTTTTGTGTTAATGTGAGTCTCTTAGCTTTATAAATGTTTTGAGATGCTCCGCTGATTGTTCTTGTGAGGATTGCCTTGAGATTATTACATTAATAATGGCTATTCACATTTCAGGCAAGATGAGTTGAAGAACGGCACACTAGTGGGAGAAGATAAATATGGCAACAAGTACTTCGAGAACCCTCGGTACTTCTACAGTAGAAACCGCTGGGTCGAGTATGCAGACAAATACCACATGAGCTACGACGGAAGCCAGGTGAGTGTCACCAATATGCCTCCACAATTATTATACAAGTTTAGGAGACTTCTAAGTGAATGTTTTTGTTGAATAATGTTAAATTAAAGTAAGTAAAGGATTTGGATTAAATATATTTTTTTTACCTAGTATACATACAAATATTATGCACCCTATTCATATTACAATCTAGCCTAAAAAGGCTAATAAGTAATTATATTCTATCATAAACTGCTAAATTCACTATACGTAAGAATGTGTCCAGTAACACTTTTCTTATTGTCTCTATTAAGGTGAAGACACTATGTTCATGTGTTCTTTGAAGCAGTACTTACATTAACTACATTACTAGTAGTTACTAGCACTGATCACTATATTAACTCGAACGGTTTTGTTCTTTTTAGTCTTCTTACTATATCCGTGTGGTCGAGCAGTAAAACTGCCTCAACATTCACATGATGATGAAGCCGATGTTGGTGAGCTTCTGCATAGTTTTGTATCACTTTGTCGACGAACTCTACTTTAAGGTCCCGATGGAGATCGTCGTTCCTTATGTACCAAGATGTGTTCACTATTCCTCAATATATCTGTAGTGTTTTAACTTTTTATTTAACATAAATAGTTATAAAGACAGACACACACCGACCTAAAAGTAGGTGTGTAGGCAAAATAAGTAAATATCTATAAGTAGAACGTGTTCCCTACTAGCGTTGATTCCCGCAGGTTTGGCGCGAGACGCGTGTAGGGATGTCAACATCGCCACTAAACAAGTGCACGTCACATCTACGTTATGTTGGTAGCATACCTACGCTACAGGAAACAATGTCATTTACAAACTGCCAACCCCGACCGCTCTGCCGGCACTCACCAGCTACCGACATACTACTCGTATATACCATAATTAAGTTTTAGTTTGTAGTTTAGTTTTTTCATATATCAATCCCTACCACTGACCACCTCTTCTCGTGCCCACCGAAGATCGAAAGCAGTTTGCGTCACAACGAGTTCGGTTTTGCAGCATCCAATAGTTTAAAACGACTAGGAAAGATCGACTGATTCCTATAAAAGAAAATACAGATGTCATCTTCTTGTTTCAGGTCCCTGCTGAATGGTTTGGTTGGCTTCATTACAAAACTGACTTGCCTCCCCATCAGGTATGTATCAATACTAGTTCTGCGAACAGTAGACCTCGCGAGCACAGTCTTATCAGCGGCAAGTTTTCCCAGTACTTCACAACCTATTATCTCGGAAACCACTAAACCAATCATGCTCATATTCGAAATTCCTCTTTAAAGTCGGGTACCTGATGTGTACGAAATTTATAATCAAAATCGGTAGGTAAATAACGCCGCAGCCAACTTCCGTCCTTCCTCAAAATCGCGACGACAAAAAAATATTAAATAGTAGAACTTGCATACCAAGTTTCGTCAAGATTGGTTGATAAACGCGACATGTACAGGAGGAACAACATACAACCTAACAAACATACGGAGAGATAAAAGTCAATTTGTCCAGTTACAACCGAGGATGGATTGCATTTGATCTGATAAAATTACTTACAAACCAGAGGCATAAAAATATGTATTCAGGTGTACGCGCAACATGGCATATATAGCACTTTTTTTACGTATACATGGTGTACGCGCCACACGCGACGGGTTAAAGTGATAGTAGATAACGTTTATGTATTTTTTTAAAGTCTGTAACGCCTGCTTAGCGAGAACGTACAATTTTTCATTATAATGTACTTTAAAGACTCTACCGCCGCCTACCAAAATATATAGAGCCTACAGAGAAGAAGCGGGTAGAAACTCAGAGAAATATATCCTCGGACGATAATGTCATATACTTAATAAAAAATATGAAGGGGTTGCGACATCAATACGAAAGTTAAGTGTAAAAACTATACATTCGGTCAGATAGAGTTTGACAAGCTGTTCAATAGATGTCGCTTCGTCCCCGTACGATGGTTAAAATCAAGTTGAGTTGAATTCGCTGCTCGGACGATTCGACTCGGTGGCCTAGCGGTCGTGGCGTCTGACACGGATTGACGATGCCGGCTCTGACGGTTCGACTCAGTGGCCTAGCGGTCGTGGCATCTGATACGGATTGACGGTGCGGGCTCTGACGGTTCGACTCAGTGGCCTAGCGGTCGTGGCGTCTGATACGGATTGACGATGCGGGCTCTGACGGTTCGACTCAGTGGCCTAGCGGTCGTGGCGTCTGATACGGATTGACGATGCGGGTTAGAGTCCCGTTCGAGGATGTGTATTTATCTGTATAAATTCACAAAGTTTGTTCTCGCTAAGCAGGCGTTAGTGCTTTAAATATCACATATACTTAGGGCGAAATATACTCCAAATTAGAAATTCGCCCTCATGAATATTTCAAATTAGACCTTTGAAATCGTTTGACATTATTTTTATGTATAACAAATGTTCACATAATACATTATTAGAATATGTTCACCTATACACGATTAAAGAAATATGGCTCGATGGAAAAAAATTGCTAATTTTCCCAAAAAACACCTTTGAAGACGTTGCCGTCGATGGAATTAATCAACTCCATTCAGTGTCTATGGAAGTATTATATAAAAAAATAATGTATGTAATCCCAACAAGTATTCAAATAAGTACTTAAGTGAGCTCAGTTTTTGTCAAAGTGCATTTTTTTTAGAAAATAAATAGCACAATTACAAATATTGTAAAAATTTCAAAGCGCGCACGCTGAGTATTTCATACCTACTACCAAAAAACTTCGCTACCATATCGCCTTAATCTATATATATATATATATATATATATATATATATATATAAATGAACCCCTATTTCTCCTGGTCACGCTATAGCTTGAGAACGGATGGAACAATCTCGCTAATTAAATGAACCCCTATTTCTCCTGGTCACGCTATAACTTGAGAACGGATGGAACAATCTCGCTAATTAAATGAACCCCTATTTCTCCTGGTCACGCTATAGCTTGAGAACGGATGGAACAATCTCGCTAATTAAATGAACCCCTATTTCTCCTGGTCACGCTATAACTTGAGAACGGATGGAACAATCTCGCTAATTAAATGAACCCCTATTTCTCCTGGTCACGCTATAGCTTGAGAACGGATGGAACAATCTCGCTAATTAAATGAACCCCTATTTCTCCTGGTCACGCTATAACTTGAGAACGGATGGAACAATCTCGCTAATTAAATGAACCCCTATTTCTCCTGGTCACGCTATAGCTTGAGAACGGATGGAACAATCTCGCTAATTAAATGAACCCCTATTTCTCCTGGTCACGCTATAGCTTGAGAACGGATGGAACAATCTCGCTAATTAAATGAACCCCTATTTCTCCTGGTCACGCTATAACTTGAGAACGGATGGAACAATCTCGCTAATTAAATGAACCCCTATTTCTCCTGGTCACGCTATAGCTTGAGAACGGATGGAACAATCTCGCTAATTAAATGAACCCCTATTTCTCCTGGTCACGCTATAGCTTGAGAACGGATGGAACAATCTCGCTAATTAAATGAACCCCTATTTCTCCTGGTCACGCTATAACTTGAGAACGGATGGAACAATCTCGCTAATTAAATGAACCCCTATTTCTCCTGGTCACGCTATAACTTGAGAACGGATGAAACAATCTCGCTAATTAAATGAACCCCTATTTCTCCTGGTCACGCTATAGCTTGAGAACGGATGGAACAATCTCGCTAATTAAATGAACCCCTATTTCTCCTGGTCACGCTATAGCTTGAGAACGGATGGAACAATCTCGCTAATTAAATGAACCCCTATTTCTCCTGGTCACGCTATAGCTTGAGAACGGATGGAACAATCTCGCTAATTAAATGAACCCCTATTTCTCCTGGTCACGCTATAGCTTGAGAACGGATGGAACAATCTCGCTAATTAAATGAACCCCTATTTCTCCTGGTCACGCTATAACTTGAGAACGGATGGAACAATCTCGCTAATTAAATGAACCCCTATTTCTCCTGGTCACGCTATAGCTTGAGAACGGATGGAACAATCTCGCTAATTAAATGAACCCCTATTTCTCCTGGTCACGCTATAGCTTGAGAACGGATGGAACAATCTCGCTAATTCTTTTTTATTGTGTTAATTATTCAAATTAAAATTCATTTATTTGCATGAATATAGGTTTACAAACAGAGATCGTAAGATTATTATACAGTCCACTATATTCTACCTCATTGGGTGTGCAAAAATTAATATTATCATGTCTGTGAATAAATGATTAGGTACTTTACAATAATATAATAATTATTCTTAGAACTTAAATACCATAGCGGTGAAAAAATAAAATTTTACACATATATATATTAACATTAATCAATTTACATATTATTAATTACAAAATTCAAAGTCAAAGTCAAAATCATTTATTCAATTTAGGCATCAAAGACGCACTTATGAACGTCAACTTTTCATTATAATGTACTTTAAAGACTACCGCCGCGTTCCAAAATATATAGATCCCACCGAGAAGAAGCGGCAAGAAACTCGGGGCCATTCTTTTTATATAGATGTTTACAGTGTTTCTACTTGGGTACTACAAATATTACATTTTATGGGTGGCAGAGAGACAGCTTGCCAGAAGTGGAGTATTCCAAGCATCTTTATCTTCTATATAATGTCGAACTTTATAGTAAGCTTTTTTTATTAAAAAGTTTTTTACAGTCTACTTGAATTTGCCCTCTGTGAGCTCAGTTATGTGCTTTGGGATTTTATTGTAAAAACGCACACAATTTCCTAGGAATGACTTATTGGTCTTCGCAAGTCTAAAACTAGGTACAGCTATCCTATTTGTATTTCTGGTATTAAAAGTGTGGTGATCACTATTTGACTAATATTTATGTAAATTTTACGAACATACATTATATTTTCAAATACATATAAGGAAGGCAACGTTAATATATTGATTTCTTTAAATAAATCTCTCAAAGATTCACGGGGACCCATTTCGTATATACCTCGAATAGCACGTTTCTGTTTCAATGTGCATTAAAAAAATATTGACAACAAAACAAAAAAAAACAACATCTTATAATATAACAGTAAATTCAAAATTATAATGTCAATATTTTAATGTTTGGTCAGATAAAAAATCATTGATTCTATAATAAGCTTTATTAATAAGTAAATCTTTTAGTTTTATTTTAAAGATAGAAACTGAGTTGGCATCCTTCAGCGATGGTGGCAATTATTGTCAGGCGAAGCTTCTTATGAAAGTAAAACCGAGAAAAGATAGGTGGTTATGGCGAGGCTGAAGTCCGAGCCTACTACGCGAACGAAGTCGCGGGCAGTCCCTAGTTTATATATGAAAAATGAACCCCTATTTTTCCTGGTGACGATAACTTGAGAACGGATGGAACAATCTCGCTAATTATTTTTATTTGTGTAAATTTTTGTCAGGAGAAGGTTCTTATGAAAGAAAAATCAAGAAAAGATGGGAGGTTATGGCAAAGGCCGAGCCTACTACGCAAAAGAAGTCGCAGGTAAAGGCAGTAAAGATTATAATTTTGTCTATTTATTTTCAGGACCCCAGCCGCCCCAAATACAAGTGGATGTTGGATGCCACAGAGAACTTGTCTGGTACCACGGGACAGTACACTCCGTACAGCACCACCAGACCCAAGGTGGACTCCTGGATTCCACCACGGAAGTCCGATGTTTAGAGCTACACTTTACTACCATCAAATTAACCGAAACATCTATGAAAACATTACTAGCACAAAACATGTAAAAATTTTGAAAATAAACTCGCTCACGGGTTTTAAAGGGTCCTTTATGAAATAGTTGCTTTAGCTTATTTTGTCAATGGTTCATAGATATAAGTAAGTAGGTCTGTGGAACAACTAAAGAAGTGATTGTCTTTGATAAAGGCTTGTATTGAAATAATTCAAATATATAATATCGAACAGATGTTTTAATTTGTACATTGTTTAGTTTTAAGTAGATATTATTAAATGTATTTAAAAATGTTTCAATGGTTTTTATTTCGAAAATCTATACTAATAATATAAAAAAAGGAAAGATTTGTATGTATATTTGTAACGAAATGCGGTCAATTGCGGAACTAAAATTGACAGCGAGTACGCCAATCACAAGCTTAATAGGTAGGCGAGATCGAGTATCGACTATAGATGACATTTATGTTGCCAACTCATGGTAGAGGTACAGGTTCATAATAATCTGGGTTAGGTGCCGCAGAACCTGGAAAAGGGTGACCTTGCTCACCAAGGCCATCCCGTAGACTTGTGGGGTCTTGACAAGCCAGCGGAGAGTCCCCAACTCTCTACCAGTGAACCCACTACGGAGGAGGGAGGAGGCGTGAGAACTGCCTCCTCAGTACCTCCGTTCTGCGGCGGAGCGGGTCAGCTCGGACATCGATCTCCCTCACAGCCTCCGCCAACACGTATCGTAGCGTATACCTGCTCGCCGCTACGAAGTGGTATACTTCGCCGAGGATATCTGGTTGGTGCTCCCAGTGGGAAAGACGATGACGTACATCAGCTCATACTTATATGGGTAGGTGGTTGAGCAGGTTGTCTGTCTGCAACCATACGGTCGTTAGGGAAATTATTATTAGGAGGGAAAAGGTGGGTTTATGTTAGAAGGTGGGGTACTTACTGGATGTCGGGTGACTCTGGAGCTGATGGGTAGGCGTCCTGGTCGGACTGCGTGCTGAATGGTTGTTGTGTCACTTGTAGGTATAATGTTTGTGCACTAAGTTTATCGCGCACTCGCGTACACTGGGGTGACGAGTAAACGCGGGGCTGATTTAGGAGGTGGTGTGTGGCCGTGCCGACACACCCTAAAGGTCACTTTTGGGCTGACGCGTAAACGCGGGGCTGATAAGCGGTCGCTCGCGGCGACGTTAAAATGGCGACTGTTTCCGCTGCCCTTCAGCCGCCTGCTCGTAGTTTGACAGCTGCAGAACAGCGGCGGCGGGACGCGCGGGCGGGGGGCATTCCTGAAGTGACGTCGCGCTTTAGCGCGAACAGTAGGTATGTCTCGCGTAGTTACTGTTATCAATTCTTTGATGCAGCGGTAACAAGATGGCGGTCTTGTATTCAGTCGCATTATGGTTATTTCGGAGAGCGGTGAATAGGTATGGGTTCATAATCTAAAAATATTTCCTTCACTTTCATGATCCATTATAGATTCCAAACCGCCCTGTTCAATATTATGATTTAAACTTTCGTAAGTATTACACGTGTTAATGTTATTTTGACGGTTTAACTTACGCGGTAGGTATGGTCGAATATCTCGACTGATTTCGTGACCGTCCGGGCCACTTCTTCATGGAGTACGTGCGTACCCGGCTGCGTTCGCGCTAGTTAAATTTTGTTCACTAATTAAAAAAGACGTGTGGCACTCGGAGACTGCCGCGGTAAAGCTTGCATAGCTGTTTTTATCAACTTATGCAATTATAATTATTTAACCAATGCCATCTAGAGGCGAGTTGCTGAACTAAAGAGACAAGCGTGATATTTCAAAAAGTCATTAAAAGTTCTGCTATTTATCGATAGATGGAGTCGGAGTGGGGGGTGTTAGGTTATTTTCGGATTTTCTGGATTCGGTCTCCACGCTCAAGGCCCGCGATAAAAGCTATGTAATAGCTTAAAAATACCTTATATAAGGAAACTTAGCCTAAGCGATGATAGTCAGTAAAAAAGTATGTAGGTATTTTATTTGCATATAAGTGACGAGATTTTGATGATGGTGTAAGCGTTACGTTTACCCATTACAGTTGCAGTGCTACCCAGAGCTCAGCACTAGTTTTGGTTAGCACTGTACTGTACTCGTCACCTCGAGACATATGGTTTTTGAGTATCTTTCGCACAGCAATGTCACTTGATACAGCGCCCTTCACGCAGTAATGCTTGCGCACTATAGCTTCGTGGTAGGATATCTGGCACTGCGGTGGTACCTACCAAGACGGCCTCTTGCACAAGAGGCCTACCAATTAGTAACTCGGGTTTCTTTGCCTCTTAGGATTCGCATTCCTTTGTCGGAGGTATTGTTCTTCAAGTCAGTCAACGTCACGGAGTAAACTGTCTATGTCTAGTAAATGTAACTAAAATTTATCTTATTAAATATTAATCGATACATTGTTTTTAGGATAGTCGTTTAGAAACTGTTTAATAGCACTAGTTTAGTATCAACAAAATATTTAAGTTGGTATCTGTTTAACTGCAAGATTTACGTAAGTAAAAGAAAATGAGAGTAACATCTGCCGACAAACTGCCCGGCAGTTTGGCAGAAAGTAGCTTATGAAATTTGTAAAGTAATGCGTTGTCTAAATAAATTAAAAAAAAGAAATTGATTCGCTAAACATGTGTGGGTCTAGTACGAATAACTGCGTAAGTGTAACATAACGTGTAGTTCACGTGAAACAGTATAAACTGGCCTCAGACAAAATAAAAAAGTCAAGACAGAATGTTGTGAACAGAGAAGTGAGGCCGGTTTTCTAAACTACATGAGCGTGACTCGGTACTGTCATGGTAGTTCAAATTATATTCAAGTTATTGAAAATGTACCAATAATTAATAAATTTAAATTAAATGATAATTTAAACTTTACGTGTTGCTTCCACGCGCCGCGATAGTTCGACTGACGAGCCAAGGCGTAGTTTCGTTGTAGGTTTTGTATGTAAATATGTATGGACACGCCGAGGCGTAGTTTCACCCGGCCTCACTTCTCTGTTCGTAACATTCTGTCTTGACTTTTTTATTTTGTCTGAGAAACTGTCATATATATTGTAAATGTGACACAGATAACTCATAGTTTGCACGCGGAAGCGTGACGCGTTGACGTGCACCATACGAATACATTTTCGCAAATTGTTTGTGCTACGGCCTCTGTCACCAAAAGTGTTTGTGAGATCTTAAGTGAACGAATTAATGCGTGTTTGGTATTACACCGCCTTGTTATATTATATCAACGGATAAACCAGTTCCGTGCCCCAAGATCGGCACAGCGGTTGCCAAACTTTTGTCATTGGAGCCTATTTTTAATTAATATAATCGTACAAAAGCTATTGAGGAAAATTTTGTTTATGATTATTATATTACTTACAGCCCGCGGCACTTAACTCTAGCGCTGATCGTTATTGCGCAGAAGTCAATAATTTTTTTACACAATTTTAATTTTAGGGCTACAGGGACGATGGACTCTTGTCTCTCTCTGTCACATGTGCGCGACTGTACCTACTCATGCGCAGCTATCCCCTCCACATTTCGCTCAGCGCTAGAGTTACGTGCCGCGAGCTGTACCTATGTGTATTTTTATCTAGTAGCAGGGAACAAGAGCAGTAACCTACTAATCTTTGTTAATGAGTTCATGCGGGGTAGTATACTGCCACCATACCTTTTTCTACCACGAAGCGGTAGGTAAAATTCGCAATACTGTGTTTTGGTTTGATGGTTTGGTTGCCGGCGAAATTATAGGCGCATCAGACTTAACAACTTAATGTCTCAGGGTTACGGGCGCAGTGCAGTTCGTCACTTGTGAGGAAATGCATCTGTTCTAGGCAGAGACTCCTTCTTAACATCAGGTGGGCCTTGTGCTTGTACCGTTTCCTAATACCATTAGAAAGGTAATGTTTTTGATTAGTATTATTTTGTTACATACAAGAGTTACGAGGACTGAAATGGTCTTTGTAAGCATTTTTTATTATTCCAACATTAACACAGCAGTCCGTTCACACTATATGACATCGAGGTAGAATATTTGGCACTGGCAAATGTACTCAACAAGACACAGATGAGTCCTACAGGCTTAAGTATACAAAGCAACGAAATGATTTCTATTCTTTGCGCAAGTGGCGCCGCCACGTCATAAAGTACATAATATAAACACTAGATGGCTGAATGGATAGATAGATAGCGGAAATGTGGATGTGACGAAGGCCCTGGGCCGGGTGGAGAAAGCCGACTTATATAAAAATTAGTTATAAAAAAATTAGACAAGCTTAGGCTTTTGTATTATGTATGCGTGTATACCTTGAGCATTCACGCTCACTAAAAGGCTTTTTCTCGCGGCGGTCGTCGTGTGGCGGGTCGTCCTCTTCCCTCAAATATGGTTGAGGAAGGCGATGGCTGGCACACGTGTCAAGCTCGTGAATGGGCGCTGCTTACGGGAGCCGGTCTGCTCTCGGTATGTACGATATTTAGAAATTAGTAAAAAGTCTATTTGTGTACAAAAAAAAAATGTATTATGTAAGTTTAGTTAAGAAAAAATAATGTCCTCCTGTATTCCGTTAGTAATTATAAAAAAAAAATAGTTTAAAATATAAATGTAAACAATGCCACGGACCCATTGAGTCTGTGAACAAAAGCAATAATAAAAAAATACACTAGATGGCTAAATATTAAATTTACTTTATATTTTCCACAAAATATACTTAAAAAAAAGTAATTTTCTGTCACCAGGTCGTTCGCCTAACCTACACTACGACACTGCCCATGGTACCTGTTGTATGTAGGTAGTTCTCGATCCACTTACTTATGTATATTATAGGGGTACTGAAATAAAATCAGTTGTCATTACACTGCGAGACCGGCTGTATCATTTACCTCGTTCCCGCTTACTACATGGTGTCAGGTGTGGCTAAGTAGCGTGAATTAGTGACAAAACGATACGTTAATAGTGTTTTCATGTGGAAAAAATGTCAGTAAAGCCGGAGACAACTCGTGTGATGTCGAAAGATACGGCTTTCGACCTGATAAGCTACGAATTTGTCTAGACCCCTATCACTTAAACAAAGCGGTGCGTCGTTGTCACTTTCAGCTCCCTACACTAGAAGAGATCACAAGTAACCTGTCGGGGGCGAAAGTATTTTCGAAATTAGACGCAAAAAATGGGTTTTGGATGCTCAAACTCGACGAGGATAGTTCAATGCTGTGTACTTTCTCAACTCCATATGGACGATATCGGTGGCTTCGAATGCCATTTGGAATTAATTGTGCCCCGGAAATATTTCATAACGAGATGTATAAAATATTTTCCATGCCAGGGGTGGAAATTTTCGCTGACGACATCCTAGTTTGGGGTCGGGATAGGGCGGAACATGACACGCGGCTCAGGGAGGTAATCAGAAGGGCGGTCCTATATGGCGTCAAATTTAACAAACAAAAATGTGTGTTCCGCGCACCGGAAGTTAATTTTCTTGGCCATACATTAAACGGTTCAGGCGTCAGTCCTACGTCTAGCCGCGTGACAGCAATTAATAATATTTCAAAACCGATTGACAAAAAACAGCTGGAGCGTTTTTTGGGAATGACGAACTATTTAGCTAGATTCATACCGAACTATTCTTCGATGGCGGCCCCATTACGCGCGTTATTAAAGAAAGATGTCGAGTTTGAATGGTTACGCGTGCATGATGAAGCTTTCGGTCAACTAAAGAAAGCGATAAGTGCAGCGCCCGTGCTGCGATACTACTCCGCGCGGGAGCCGGTCACGGTGTCGGTGGATGCGAGCGCGCACGGGCTGGGCGCATGCCTGCTACAAGGCGGGCGGCCCGTCGCGTACGCCGCGCGCACTCTCACGCCTACCGAGACGCGGTGGGCGCAAATCGAGAAAGAAATGCTCGCTATATATTTTGGCTGTGTAAGATTTCACCAATATATTTATGGCCACAGTGAAATAACGGTAGAAAGCGACCATAAACCGCTCGAGACGATTTTCCGTAAAGCGCTCAACGAAACGCCACCGAGGCTACAGCGTATGTTGTTAAAATTGCAGGCGTATGGGTTAAACGTTGTTTACAAGCCGGGCAAGTATATGCATATCGCGGACGCGCTGTCGCGCGCGGCGGTCGAGCGTGGTGCGCGCGGTGACGGCTGTGAGGAGGACGTCACGGTGCACGTCAATGCTATGTATGAAAGTTTGGACGCGACTAATGAACGGTTGGAGCGTATCAAAACAGAAACGCAAAAGGATACGGTTTTATCGGCAGTGATAAACTATTATCGCGAAGGGTGGCCCAACGATAAAAATATTGTGGTGTCGATAGCCAGACCTTACTGGACGTTTAGGCATGAATTATACGAAATTAACGGCATTTTATTTCACAACAATCGAGTAATGATTCCGAGCGACTTGAGGAAAGACATGTTAAATCGCATACATGAAGGGCATTTAGGAATAGAAAAGAGCAAGTCACGCGCTCGAGAGGTGGTCTGGTGGCCCGGCATGGGTGCTGAGATCGAGCAGTGCGTGCAGCGCTGCGAGCCGTGCCAGCGGCACCGCGCCGCACCGCCGCGCGAGCCCCTCGCGCCGCACGCCGCTCCCCCGCTGCCCTGGGACACGCTTGCGGCAGATATATTCGAACTGCACAAGCTACAATATTTACTTGTCGTGGACTATTACTCGAAGTTTGTGGAGGTAGTTTATTTACGTAATATGAGAAGCGACACTGTAATTGCGAAGATGAAGAGTATGTTTTCTCGTTTCGGGATTCCGAGAAAACTAGTTACCGATAATGCGAAACAGTTTGTATCGACGGAATTTAAGAAGTTTGCAGAAAAATGGGAATTTAAACACGTGACCAGTTCCCCGCTGCATCCACGCTCGAACGGATTAGCCGAGCGGAACGTCCAAACTATCAAACGTTTACTAAAGAAAGCCACGGAGGATAAGACGGAATGGCAACTAGCACTGCTTAACTTCAGAAATACTCCTGTCACTGGCGAGGAGCATTCACCGGCGCAACTATTGATGGGTAGATCGCTTAACACCAGGCTTCCGGTTGCCCCTCAGTTATTGACGCCTAAAACCATAGAACCTAAACAAGTCCGTGACGTGCGACAGGGCGTAATAGATAAAATGAAGCGCCACTACGATAGAGGCACGAAGGATTTACCTACTCTTTCCCCAGGCGAGCGCGTCCGAGTAAAAGAGGGTAAGGTGTGGAACAAAGGTCGGGTAGTCAGGGAGGCCGATTGTGATCGCTCCTACTGGGTGGAAGTGGACAACGGTGGCACTTATAGACGTAATCGGTCACATATTTTAAAAGCTAAGGGCGTCTCTTTTGATTCTCAGGATGTTTTACCTAACAATGTTGATTCACACCCATCGTCGGTAGGCGAGCCTGTAGATGAGTCTCAGTTAAGCACTTCCCTGCATACAGGGGAGGAAGTAAGGGAGCCTACAGAGGCGGCTGCGTCCGCATCTTTAAAAGTGACTCGTAGTGGCAGGACGGTTAGGCTGCCACAAAAATTTGTATGTACTTAAAACACACAGTGTTATAATACCAATAATACTTAGTTTATTAAATTAGCTTGCGTCACTTCGTAAACTTAGTCCAGTTATTCCGACCATTAAAATGTATTGGTTGGCTTAATAGTTTATCTTATAGTATAGTTTCAATTTCATTTAAGAAGAAGGAAGATGTTGTATGTAGGTAGTTCTCGATCCACTTACTTATGTATATTATAGGGGTACTGAAATAAAATCAGTTGTCATTACACTGCGAGACCGGCTGTATCATTTACCTCGTTCCCGCTTACTACAGTACCGACTTATTTCACACTTTTAGTGTTGCTGTTGGTTCCAATTTTCGGTTAAAAAAAATTCACTGTTTTAGCGACCTTTGCTAGTTATGAGATCTATTATTCGCCGTCAATAACGATATAATACATACCTCATACTAATATTATAAAGAGGAAAGATTTGTAACGAATTGGCTCAAAAAGTATAGGACCGATTTCAAAAGTTATTTCACCATTGGAAAGCTACATTCACTCTGAATCATATAGGCTATATAAGATTCATCATCATCATCATCCATCACCGCGTGAGTGCAACCGCGGAGAGCAGCTAGTCATCAATATAAGCGAAACATTTTTCAGTTATTGGAGTGCCTTCTCATATCAGTAAACAGACACAATAGAAAATCTATTGTTATCTTGGTTAGCGACAGCTGAGGGGTTAACTCAAACCGGGGGGACCGAGGGCTTAACCCTCCGAAGCACGGAGACTTTTAAGGAGACACAATTCTTAAATTACTCCATACTTTTTATAATATCTTGGATGATAGATATTTGTTTTTGTTACTAATTGTACACAAGGAGGCTGATATAGGTTTGAGTTTTGAAAGGTTTCATATGATCGTTCTGGTGTGATGGCACCACAGATGGAAAAACAAAGCAAAAAAAGTTATTGCTTATTTTATTCCTCTCACTGCGATCGGCATAAAATAGAAAAAGTCACGACGCATCAATCACCGTCAATCCATATTATGTAGAACAGGAGATACAACGCAGAACCGGCTGCAGAGTTGTTTTTAGATGTTTGTCTTATAGACGTCTACGGGTTTATTTTCCAGTGCCGAAATAGTGGCAGATAATACATTTATATAAGTACCTATAGATCGATATTATTTTATGGAAAATATGTTATACCCATTGTAGTAGGTAATGTAGGTACCTATTTCTTTTGTATGACGTTTTTATATCACTTTTACTTAAGTCATTTAACTATGTTTATGAGATGTTTAAAAGCTGCTTCTACGAAATATATTCACTTACTTGTAGGTATTTTAAAACACTTAATTGTGACGTACCTAATATAACTTCAACTATTGTATGGTGATGTCATTTAAAAAAACATAGGTAGGTACTTATAAGTAAGTAGGTACCTGAACCTACCTATTTACTTTCTAAATATTAAGTCTTCTTGTTAGCATGACTGAAAACTACTGACTTTAGTATATAAAATGTAGGATTGTCTTCTAGATTAAGTACCTACATAATTTAAGTAAGTATATTTACGTCTTCACTAAGAATGTAAGTATAAAGGTAAATGCAAAAACACAATGCTCTTTCAATTTCATCATAGCCGTTTAATAATAACAAAGTTTAAGAACCTTTGATTCTGACCAACTGCCCACAAATACATCTACAGGCATAGCACACGAGCGAAGCTTTCTCTAACGTACAAAGGACAATCAACTTTATTTCAACGCACGTACTTTTAACTTCCATTAAACTTTTAGTTGCTACTATCACACAAATGCACTTTGATATTGTTAAATAATTATAAGTGTTATAATACACCGGATAAGGTTGCAAGTTGTCTGGAGGATATCTGTAAGCTCGACAGTGAAACAAACTTTTTTTGCCATACACAGGTAAAAATATCTCTGCTCGGCCAGTAAAAATGCGACGCGACGCGGTCCTAACGTGTTAACAGAACTCGTTGCTGTTACCAAGGAGTTGATAACTAACTTTTTGAATTAAAATCGATTTTAAAATTAGTATTAAACTCCGTAAAGTGTAGTGAACGTGTAGCGTGGCTTCGTTTCTGTGATTATTATGAAATCGTAGTTGAGAATTAAGTATTGTGCGTGCAAAAAAGGATACTTGGCGTTAACGGAACAGGATTTCGTATTTCTGATTTTATGGTAAGTTACATCTACCAGTTGTAAGATTTTTGAACGTGCTGTTATTTCATCGGGTGAGGTCGGCAGAACAAAGGCTGATCAAGATTAAACTAGTTTGGAAAGTAGGCGGGTTAATATTTCGTTACTTAACTGCAGGATGTATGGTTCGTGAGGCCGTTGTCCAATTTTTTTGTACAGCAAAAAAAGTTTGCCCAGGGTGTTATAGAGATGTGCAGTTTTCAATCAATTATATCGATGTATAGATATTTTACATATCTCATTTTAGGTATATATTTATATCTCCGATTTAAGAAATGAAATTAAAAGGCAGAAAATGTAGTACTTATAAAATAAAAAAGTTATGAGAATAGATGGAGATATTTTTCAATATTTGTTGACAAGGTATTTGAGTGTATAACAAATACATGAAAGAACAAATACCAATTTAGTTTAATGGCCGTTCGAAGAGATATACCTACTAACTGCTACCATACTACTATTCTAACTAATAAAGTAGTAGGTAAATGTCGTAGGTAATAGTCGCAAGGTAATTTATCATAAGTAATTTTACATGTAATATATGCCTAGGTATACATACAGTGCTTAATAATAATAAAAAAGTTAATTTCAATAATGGAAAACAGTAGATATATGTAACTTCTTTATTCAGTCTGACTCAGCTAGGCCCACTTAGTTAATTAACATGACCAGAACAGACATGATATGAATCGGAGAGCCAACAATTAAGCTAGGTTGAAAATATATGATGACTATATTTTACTTTATTTTTTCCATTGAACAAAGAGTTACAATCTATTTCTTTTAAGTGTATATTGTGGATAGACATTGTATCTAATATACTGACTGTATATAATTTTTGTCATAGGTACCTAAGTAGGTGCTCAGAATACGAAATTTTCCATAGTCTTTCCCTGGATATTTAACAATTAGGTGCATGATTTTCCACCTGACATGTTCTTGAATATTTTAATGACTGATGGTGTACATGACTTTCATGGACAGATGTTTGATCTAAGACTACATAAGCCTATCGTGTAATGTCTATTATTCTTATATCTATGCAGTTACTTATTGTACTATAGTACAATAGTATCGATAATATCGATATACCTACGTACCTAAGTCAGTTTCAGTGGCTTCAATATAATAATTTCTGTCATAAAATAACCAATCCAACATAGGCCAGAAACTGTGTGGTTTATCATAATAGGGGTGAGATTAGATTTTTATTACTAACTTAATAGCATTTAGTGATATTTCACTGTTACAATTATATTGGTATTACCTACACATGTCAAAAAGTTTGTATGTGCGTGTAAGTCTATATGTTTGTTATTGCAGAGAAATTGATATAAATATTATTTTTAACCTTAACATTCTGGAATATTCCTACGGAATAGGTACAACTACATTTACATTTAATACATTTCAAAAAATTAAAAAAAATCTGGTAACCGGCTATGTTTGGATTGTTTGTAATATGCCTATATTATTACATCTTTGATTATTGCCACGTGATGTTTAAAGTAAAATATCTAATTTGCATTGTGATTGTAGAACTAACTGCATAGACTTGTAACTTCCCACACACACATTTATCTCAATGTAGAGCGATTTTGTAAGCTTCATAGGCAATGACTGACCATTATTAGTCACAGTCATAATAAGCAGGTCATTATTCTGTAACAAGCTGTATAACCTGAAGTAACATTATATTAAAAAATAGGTAGGTACGTCGATTTACGAAATACTTTTAGAACTAAACAAAAAAAAAGTAATTAGGTCGTCAGTTAAACATGTGTAACTGTAATTGAATTTGGTACTAGCTGCGCTCCGTGGTTTTGATCCGCGTGGTTATGGATGATAATGATGCTAAATCAAAATATGTAGCTTATGTTACTCAGTGATAATGAAGCATTCTAAAGTTGAGATAATTTTTGAAATTGTTCCATTAGTTTTAAAGTTTATTATATATAAGTCTTTAAATATAGAAGGTAGTAGCTTTAGATACAAGTGTAGATATGTCGTGCAAGACAATTTAAAGATCAGTGACATGATGACGCCTCCTTGAGTACGTGGTAAGCATGTCATATATTCCAGATTTGTTAACTGGACTCATTTAAAAATCGTGTAAAAATGAACTTAAGTATTTGCTATATAAAATTCATAGACAAACATAGTATTATGATGCCTTGGCACATGTTCATAGGAACATGCAAATGAAAACAATATTCCATTAACCGTTTCTTACATTTTAATTTTTTTTAGTTTAATTTCATAAAAATCTCTCGCTCGCTGTCAAATTAAAACAATAACTTTGATAGGTAGGATGATACTTAATAATACCTCTTATCGCTATATTATCTTACCTAACTAATATTATAAATACGAATGTTTAGATGGACGGAAGTTTGTTACTCAATTACGCCATTACCACTGAACGGATTTGGATGATATTTGGTATGTAAATAGAATAGTTTTTATCATCATCACTACCACGTGGGTACAGCTAGTATGATATTATTATCAGTTGTCGGTAGCTATCCATCAGGATTATTACAAACCAAACACAGCTGTTAAAAACAAAGACATAATGAAATAGGGCAGCTGATGCGTACGGTCCAATGGACAAACACTGCGTCATATAACAACAATGCTACGTCATCCCGGCCTGACTTAAGGACTCGACAGACATAGAACAATATCACCCACCATGGTCGAAATCATTTGAGACGCTACTTTCTGTGATACAACAAAATGATGTCTCTACAAGACGCGTAACAAAATCTTTACTGATAAATCAACAGATCTATAGAAGATTTTCAAGATGAGTCATGAGATTTTAGGAAAAACTTTATCAAATAAGTACTCACAAACTTATTTTAAGACGATTGACAGCAGGTGACCTTGAGGTAAGCCTCGTTACTAATTTTCTTTTTCATATTCCATAAGCCAATTATCAAATCATCGTCCTCACTGTTTTATATTGCATTAAATGTTTAATTGCAAGCTGCTGGTAATAAGGCAAAATTCGTTTACAAGTTACTATCGATATCTAAGCAAGGTCACAAATAAATAAGTACCTACGTAGAGTTAACTTTGTGTATCACGAACACACGAAATAAATGGAGCACAATTATTGTCTCCGACTCGTACTCTGGAGAAGGCAACCGCAATAAAGGACGCCAACAAAAGAGTTGAGAAGATGACTTTGCTGGACGTCAAGGACAGCTGCTTAAGAAAAGATAGGTACTTGTTACCAGGGGCGGAAACTGCCTTACTACCAGGCTATATACTCCACATCGTTACCTTCCAGAAGATCAACTGAGGTACCGTTCAGGTTCTCATGCTACTTATCACAATGAGTTTCGCCAATTATTCCGCGTATTACTTTGGTACATGATAGTGACGTAGTTATATACAAGCAGTAAAATTTGAAACCAAAATGGGTCAAATATTTGTTACATTAATAAAGATTTATATTTATTACAACCATGATAACAATTTCACACTATAGTAAAACAAATTGGTTGAAGGCAATGTGAGCCGAAATCGAAACGAATTCTGTTACGTGCATCAAATGCAATTCTCTTCGTGGGAATAAATATGATAAAATACAGATATTAAAACTTTACTTATTGCTTTTTGAAAGCCGTGACATAGGACGTAATGTATGCCATTCTATTCATAATCCATAATTGTAAATGAAATAGAGTGTGAGATATTTGTTTTTTTTATCTAATCTGTTAAGTTTACATACTTATATTTATGTATCTACATACATGTTTAATTTGTATTTGAATATGTATACTTAGTACTACTATAATAAGAAATATTCAATGAACACTACATATAATGCAAATATCATGGTACAAAATATGGCGTACGAGTGATTACTCACCCATACACCATATTTTCTTTCTGAGATGTCTCTTTATTCAAAATACTTATTATAGTTATATAATAAATATTTTATAACTATAATAATTATATATACCTACGTCTTCTTTTAATATAACCCTCGTTTATAAGGTACATTTTTATTCGATGCCCCTGTCTCTACTAGTTTTTTGAAACCAGTTTATGCTAAGGTTCACTGGAAAGAATTAAAAACTATCCCTAACCTTTATTATTTCATAGAATTTTACACACTATAGTTTCGGCAATGTTATCTATCTAACATTTCCGTGCTATATACTATATTCAAGTTACAAATAACTTGGAAATTTTACAGTAAGTGCAGGTGTCTAAACGTTTTCTTACTTCACTGGATTATCGTAGCGTTAACACGTGCCCATTAGTATTGGATGTAGTGATAATCGATACAATTATCGACTTTGCGCATTACTAATGAATGACTGTTGCTTGACCGGTAGTAACCATTTCGGATTAATTTAAAGGTAAGTTGTGATATGTACTCGTACAATAATAATTAAATGAGGTTGGCGGGAAACACCTTACAGTGGCTATCGTAGATTTTGTTTAATTTTTCTAGTCCGGTTCTTTGAGTTTTGACGTGTAATTATGAGGTGCGTTTATTAGCAATGAGGGCATTGGTGGCGTTACCATTGTCGGCTTTTCTTCTGTTAAAGCGTTCGTAAAGCCACAGATTATTGAATAAGAACAGATACTTCACTCAGTAGAAAATTTCCAATACCTATTACGATAATAGCCTACTCCCTCGCGTCAACAACCACTGTATGCTAAAATGCGCCTAAATGCTCAAGCGTACAGCAGTGATTGCTTCGCACCGCGCGATTCCACAGTAATCGCAGGGCTGCCTCTTCGATAAAATTAAATTAACATAACTTTTTATCTATGTTATTGAGAACTGTGAATATGTTCTGACTTTTAAGTGGCAGTTAAAAATTTTATCATTTATAAAATATTTAACCAACTTAAAAAAAAGGAGGTGATCAGACATACAGGCCAAACTGAGATGTTTGACTTGTATGGTTTGTAGGTATGTATTTTTGTGCGCGATAATCTCGCGTTTGGCTAAACCGATATCGATGCGGTTTTCAGAAAAGGATTTGTTACATTTAGGAGAACGTTTTAAAATAAGTATAATACTTCTTAGTTTGATGATGATCTTCGGAGATGTTCACTAGAAATGAAAAAAAAAGCCTTAAAAAAAGAGAACCGACTTCAAATAAAGCACTAAGCCGTAAGTTATTTTATTAACGAGTGTAACACTCTCACACAAAAATACATAAACACTGCAGTTTTCGAAAGTTTTCACGCGAAAAGTCGATGGCCTTCAAAATAAAAAAATATATCTAGTTCCTAGTTGTACATATCTAGGTGTATTGTACTACTACCAATTATCACGAATCAAATTTATTAAGATTAATTAATTTGATTCGTTTTCTCGCAACAAGTCACCTTACAACAGACGCGGCTTGTTCAAAGGTTTTCACCGGGCGTAAGAAAAAGAACTCTCGCTACACAGACTTAAAGCGCATTTTGATACGTTGCGAGCGCGTCAAGGACTTGTAGGCACATTTTTTGAAGGTCACGTCCGTGCTTTGCAATGTTTTATGAACATTATTGCAGTTGTTAGTTTAGCAGTTTATATTCGAATGTTTTCTTTCGAAGAGTGCATCTTCTGTACCTTGTACTATTAATTATTCTAGGTATAACGTTTCTATGCAACAAAATTATATAAATCTGTGTCTGAAAGGCAAGCTAATGCTTAGTATATACCTATTAAACTGTCAAATTCTAAGTGGATACCGGTGTCCGCACACCTACTGTCTTTTAATTATGTCTCTAATGACGGTATGTGAATGGAAAAAAAATTAAACGACAAAAACTAGTAATAATTTATCACTTACCATCCTTCATTGACAGGTAAATGGAAAAATGTTAGGTGTTTATCCCTTCTTTTGCTTGATTTACACCCATCTACAGCACATAAGGCACCACACGGCATCGTAATACGCGTACGAACGAACAGCACTATTAAAATTGAACGGCGTGCGCGCGCTTCGCTTGCGAAAACCGCACTGAATTTGAACCGCCGGCGGACCGAGACCGCTCGGCTGGGCGGTAGGCAGTTATAGCGCGCAAGTACATGGAGTGACGGAGGCCTGGTAAAGCTCAAAAACGTTACTTTTGCCACTTTTGTCCACACCCTACTCGAACGCTAAACCGAGCATAATACCTAAAATCGCATGATTATGCTGTCAAATACATAGCTGTCAAAAATCGATCACAAACAACCATGCACCGGACGTGGGTCAAAAGTTGCACTTCTTGGTGGCACGAATAACTCTTTTTTTGGGTTTGCGAACGTTGAACGAAAAGAGTCCAAAACAACATTTTCACCCACAGATTCCCAATTTGAACGCCCTTGTGAGCGTTTAGCGTTATTTTCGCCAACTTTTGACTATTCGAACTCCGAACGCACCTATGGTGGATTAATAATTAGACTTGTTCAGGCATTGTTTCGGGGTTTCCTCATGAATCGCCTTATAAAGTATTCACCCTCTTTACCAGGATGTGACATACTTGTAGTTCGTCACGTTTGAATTTCATACAACGGTGACGATAAAGTGATCAAATTCGCGCAGATTTCGTAAGAATAGAAGCCTTTCTGAGGTGGTGAGGTGAAAAAAAAATAGGTAATGTTGTATCAGGCCTCTAGGCTCCCCCTTAACTCAATCCTGGCTTCGCAAATGCTCATGACCTCACGTTAAAAAGATGGAGTGAACAAGGCGTTCCTGTTAGGAGGTTATCAGAAGTGGGTAATACAGCGAGTTGATCCTCGCCCCTCGCCGATTAGTTTTATTAGACTGCCACTAAGTTCTGTGTTACACTTTCGTGACACGTCCGACGACCGACGCACAGACCAAGCAGTCTTTATACTACTTTAGCAGTCTTATAATACGTGATAAGTCCCGATAAACATTTAAAACAAGCAGTCTTTATCATGTATTAATAAAGTTTACATTTTCATACATTCCCAACCCCCCAAATAGTTTGTGCCAGGAGCCATGGATACACAAAAAACATGAAAACACATCACAGTTTCCAAGACATGAAAACCGATATTTATGCTCATCACACAAAATTTCTGCCCTGGCTCCTGAAATACAGAAATACAGCTGGGCTATTATGTATCTCACTTGCTAACAAACTTTGATTTAAATCTAAAAAAATGGCCGCTCTATGTCACTTTTGTCAGCTCCAGTCATCAACTCGCGAACATTTTTGCTTACTGGAGTTGTCAAACCTGACATAGGGCCGCCATTTTTCAAGATTTCAATCAACAATTGTTAGTAACTGAGATACATAATAGCCCTGCAGAAATGTTTTATTGTGGCAAAATACAGACCTGTATTTGACTTGTGATTTGACAGACTGTAACAGAAATTAATAAAAACAGGACAGTAGGTAATTAAGACTAAGGACAGTGACACACCTATAATTTTGTCACAAAATCGATCCCAACTCAGCATAATGCTGATTGTAAACAATCAGCGCTGGTATTCTGTTGGGGCCGGTGACGTCACGTGCGACACTACGCGAATAGAGGGTAGACGTACCACGAAGTTAACATTAGCATATATCCTTTACACGGCTCAAAGTTATTTCCTAATAATTACATTATAACTATGATTTTATACACTTATTATAGAAATACTTTATTACGATTAACTTACCAAATTATATATCTACAATTATTTAGTTTTATTGTAACAGGTAGATTTATTTTATATCAGTAACTTTATACTTAGACGAAATGAATTTACTTGTATGTGTTTAATAAAGTTACTTCCTATATATATATATATATATATATATATATATATATATATATATATATATATATATATATATATATATATATATTCTTCTTCTTCAGGTTCCACTCCTATCGGAGTTTTTATTTTACAATCCGCTGCTAGAAAGAGTGAGGTGGTACTACAGCCGAACCACTCCCTCAGATCTCTCAACCAGGAGTGTCGCCTTCGGCCGGCTCCTCTTTTTCCCATAATCTTCCCTTGAATAATGAGTTGAAGGATCCTGTACTTCTTATTTCTCATCACGTGATCAAAGTAAGCTAACTTTCTTCACTTTATGGTATTTATAAGCTCCAGCGGTTTAGTTAGCCTCTGCAGCACTTCAACGTTAGTAACTCGGTCACGCCATGAGATTTTCTAAATACGACGGTGTATCCACATCTCAAATGCTTCCAATTTCATTTCGGTACTCTGTTTAAGCGTCCAAGTTTCTACGCCGTACAGTAATACGGTTAATACGTAACAATATATATATATATATATATATATATATATATATATATATATTTAGGTAATACATTAAATTATACACACACATATACATCCATTATGTTATTACATTGGTGTCATTCCGTAAGCATTCCTCACTTTTTTGATGCTGGACCATCATCATCATCTCAGCCGTAGGATGTCCACTGCTGAACATATGCCTCTCCCATAATTTTCCAAAAGGACCTGTTGGAAGCGGCCTGCATTCAACGTCGTCTTGCGACCTTTATCAGGTCGTCTGTCCACCGTGTCGGTGGACGACCTACGCTGCGCTTGCCGGTCCATGGTCTCCATTCCAGAACCTTCCGGCCCCATCGGCCATCTGTTCTGCGTGCTATGTGCCCACTGCCACATCAACTGGCTAACCTTCTGAGCTATGTCGGTGACTTTCGTTCTTCTACGGATCTCCTCATTTCTGATTCGATCACGTAGAGAAACCCCGACCATAGCCCTCTCCATAGCTCGTTGTGCGACTTTGAGTTTATTTATGAGGCCCATAGAAAGAGACCACGTTTCAGTGCCATAAGTCATCACTGGCAACACACATGATGCTGGTATATGATGATCTTAAGTTTATTTCTAAAGACATAAGTACTTAGGAGGCTAGGCTAGGGATTGACTCTGGGACCCAGCGCTTCGAAGGCAGTGAAAGTACCTCTGTGCCAACGGAGCGCCTGCGACGTTCGCGTAGTACGCTCAGCCTTCGGCCTCGCCATAACCTCCGATCTTTTCTTTATAACATATCGGATACTATAGATATCCCTTCATAGGTCGTTGGTCATCATGCGGCCAGACACAATAGAAATTGCATTGTATAATATAACGACTCTTGAAGGGTTATAATATGTTTTTTAAAGCGCTGACGCCTACTTAGCTATACTGACACAGTTTGTCGGAAGAGAGTTCGAATTCCGTTCTAAGATGTGTAAATTGTTCTCTCTAAAATGGCAAAGGTTGGTCTCGCTAAACAGACGTTAAACGAGATTACAACGTTCAAAAATATCTCAAATTTTTAAAAACTCTCTTAAGGATATACATATTTATTTAACATCGTCGAACGTACATAGTCTTCACTCGAAACGCAGAAGACCGCAATGGATGGCGGCGCATCGCGAGGGCTGCATTATTTAAAGACACGGCGTCTTCTACCACGACCACTCTGTCACCGACTAAGGAGGATTCAACATCAAAATCGACTTTGTAATTTACTATTAGGCGAGGTTAGCGGTCGCCGCGTTCTTGCACCGTAAACTCCCTGGGCATCGGACATGTCAGAAACATAGGCCGATAACGTCGGTTAACTACGTGAGTAAAGTCGGTCTAAATATTCAAAATTCAAAATTCAAAAATTATTTATTCAGTTTAGGCATCATAGACACTCTTATGAAATCTTCTCTCTTATGACTCTTATTAAATATACCATTCTCTGTTACAAAGCCAATTTGTGACCAACGACAATATTAATTAAAGAAAGTGTCTGCCTCTAGTCCGTGACATAATTTTGCCAATTTAAGCTCGTATACGTTAATTGACCTGTCAGAGAGTTCAAATGACATCTTGGAGTTCCAAATAAGATGATATTGGTGTCGATTCTGTAAGCATTATCTACTATATAAAAATAAGTCGGGTTTTCCTTCCTGACGCTATAACTCCAGAACGCACGAACCGATTTCCACGGTTTTGCATTCGTTGGAAAGGTCTCGGGCTCCGTGAGGTTTATAGTAAAGAAAATTCAGGAAAAATTTAAAAAGAAAAGCGGGAAAATCTTTTTTCACTTACAGCGCCATCTCTGATACATAACATGTAGGTACTACAAACCAATATTTTAAGAAGATGGCGCCAAACGAAATGTTACATAAAACGAAGCCATTTGGTGGCGAAACGGAGTTCGCAGGGTTTGCTAGTCTTAACTAAAAATCTCTAAATAATAACTAAAAAACACTTTCGAATGACAGCACTAAAATTAAACATCTCTCTTCAATTGTGGGCATATTTTAGACAGTTAAGCCGTCACATAACTTGGTGCTCGCTAAACTAACCTAAAATAAACCCAAATTGAATAAAATAATCTTATTTTTAGAAGTGTCATTCTAAGTGTTAAATGATTTTGGATTCTATTGTTAAAAGAATAAGGACCACCATAATACATTTTTAGTTCGGTAGTTCAGTTTAGTTTTTTTTGAACAAGTGAATCGCTTCCATTGTTATGTAGTAAGTATAATAGTACTGTAACTCTACCACGAGTTGGCCTCATAAATGTCAACTAAGTACATAATATAGCGTTCGTTTAGCTTTGAGGGCACGGGTGGCGTTGTCTTTGAAGGCTCTTTGTTAAAGCGTTCGTAAAGCTCAAAAACGTTATTTTTGCCACTTTCGCCGTATTTGCCCACACCCTACTCGAACGCTCAACCGAGCATAAGACCTAAAATCGCATGATTATGTTCATTTTTTCATACATTTTGTGGCATCGATTTTGTGTCAATGTTGTAAACTCATAGTAGACCGACACGGCTAGGGTCACACTCATAGCTAGGCTGGCAGCTGGCATACTGAAAAACGGACAACAAAGTAATCCTATAAGGGTTCCTATTTACTTTTGAGGTACGGAACCTTAAAAAGCATTTTTGGGGTTCCGTAATCAAAGGGTAAAATGAGGTCCTAACTCGCTGTCAGTCCGTCTGTCTGTTTGTCACCAGGCTGTATCTCATGAACCGTGATAGTTATTATAATGATGAACGTGATTATAATTTTCACAGATGATATATTTCCGTTGCCGCTATAACAACAAATACTAAAAAGCCAAGTGCAGGTCGGACTCGCGCACGAAAGGTTCCGTACCATTATCTATAAAACGGCCAAAATCATGTCTGTTGTATGGGAGATTTATAGATAACTAGCTGACCCGCCAGCGGGTTCGCTCGCGGGATACGGTTAATTACAGTTTTTAATTATCCCACGGGAACTCTTTAATTTACCGGGATCAAAAGTATCCTTTATGTTGACCAGGGATATAAGCTACCACCATACAACATTTCATTTAAATCGGTCCAGTCGTTTCGCAGATTAACTCGTACAAGCAGACAGATAAACAGACAAACAGAAAAACAGAGAAAAAAAATTTGAAATAAAAATTATCTTAGTTCGATCTTACTCCTTACATCTCCCTGACTTTTTAGCATTTTTTTCATTGTACAGAAATTCGACCTCTACAGTTTTCTACCGACTTCTAAAAAGGAGGAGGTACTCAACTCGACTGTTTTTTTATGTTCGTTACCTCATAACTTTCGATAGGATTCTCAAAATTATTTTTTTGTTTGAAAGCTGGTGCTTCCCGTGTGGTCCCATTCAATTTCATCAAATTCGGTCCAGTAGTTTTTGAGTTACACTCCAATAACTGAATAGAATGGAAGTCAGTACTAAATTTTTCAAATTGTACTTGTGTTACATGTAGTGAGTAGTGATGATGGTACGGAACCCTTCGTGCGTGAGTCTGACTCGCACTTGGCCGGGTTTTTTATATCCTTAACCGTCAATCTAACATTAAAACGTGTACAGAACTAAATGGTAGACTTTCACCGACCTCTGCCATCGTTTAAGTGCCATTGGAAATAATTGGAGTTCATGGGAATAAAAAACCAATTGTGTATTGTGATTTAAATATAGACAACTCGTTATTTGGGTAATTTGTTTGGAGTTTTTGTAAAGTTGATATTTATTAGTTTAGAGTATGTTAGTCACAATTATTTCAATTGTGCCTAAAAAATTCATTTATTAATTTTTGTATTCAAGTTCCCGTGAGTTTGACATAGGGTAAAATCGTTAGAGATGGCCGTAGTTGTTTTAAGGCATTACTAAATAAAAAATATTTGTTTTATACAAACCTTTATTCTTAATATACAGGGTGTTTGGTAGAGGGACCGACATACCAAATGAGCTTGTTCGGGGACCACTTGGAGAATACAAGTTGGCCAAAAAAAATCCCAGACCCCCCAATTTTTTTTTACTTTTTTTGTGAATTTTCCCTTTTTCTCCAATCATCAATCATGACCAATTTAGGCGAGTAGAGACATTTCGCAGTCGGCACGAATTATAAAACCCCGCCCCGGCTTCGCACGGGTGCAATGCTGATACTAAATAATATACCTACCTACTACAGAATGTCCTTATAAACAACGTTTACAGTTTTTGTGTCATTAGACAATACAAACATATTTTGTTTAGAAGTTACTCTTGAAAGAGCGACATATAATTGACTGAGATAAACACTCAATGCTCAAATCTAACCGCCGCACCGCTATGTCCCTGCATTTTAAATCTGTAATATCTTCGAAAATATTCATTTAAATTACATGCTGTAAAGGGCCATATTGATCTATATTGAATGGACAATGTATTTAAGGTATTAATTAGTAAGGTACTTAATTGGATAACGATTAATGCTGTATTGCTTAAAATAACTTCCTAAATAAGCCATTTTTTCCAGTAAAGGATAAAAAATGGTTATTGTGGGTTACATATACAATTGTACCACCGCGGCCTTTTTTGTTGACCTTTTTATGGTGTACAATACCGTAGTACATTATTCTTCACTGACGGCTCCAAAGAAAAAACGGGTGCTGGGTCGGCTTTTTTGGACCCTAATAATGGATGTTACATTAAGCTTAGAATTGAATCTGACATATCTATAATGCATGTTGAATTGATTGCCATAGCTGAAGCCCTATCTTATATTAATTCAATAAATTTCGGCCGTTTTGTCATTTTGACAGACTCTAAAAGCGCTCTGCAGCATTTGGCTCGTTGTACCTCTCACGTGAGAGGTATACCGATTGCCTATCAGATATTAGCTTCCATTCTAAGTTTACAATCTAATAATAAACGGGTTATACTACAATGGATACCATCTCACATTGAGCTAACCGAAAATGATGCGGTTGACCTCCTAGCCAAACAAGCCGTCGACGATGGAGTTCCATTAACTGTGTTACCCATTTACTCGGATCACATTAAATTAGTAAAGGAGCAATGCAGAGAGATGTGGCAAGAATATTTTGACGTGAGATCACGCGAGAAGGGTATTTGGTTCAGAACAATCCAGTCACAAATCTCACGATATTCATGGATAGACAATACCGAATTAGACAGAAATAGCTTAAAAACTGCTCTTAGACTACGCTCGGGACACATTCCATCAAACAAGTTTGCATTTTTAATGCAAAAAGTTACGTCGCCGAATTGTGACGACTGTGGGGTGCTTGAAGATGTTGTACATGTATTGATGGAATGTGTCCGAAACGATTCATTTAGAATGTCTTGTTTTAATCGTGATATGACTATCCACATTGGCTTTATAAATAGCATATTGGCTTGTCCTAACTCTGAAGAAGCCAAAATATTATATAAGCTAGCACATTTATGTTTGGTTAAGTCTTGATCTGTATACCTACTTTTAATTTTGTTGTTTTTTGTGTGGACTTCTTGGGATGATGTTGTCGCTCAGCGACAAAGTCCTGTAAATAAATGAAAAAAAAAAAAAAAAAAAAAAGACATCAAATTACAAACCTGTAAATTCATCAGTGTTTCTCTACAATATTATGCATGTATCATACATATAAACCTTTCTCACTTGAATCACTCTATCTATTAAAAAAAGCGCTTTAAAATCCGTTGCGTAGTTTTGAAGATTTAAGCATACATAGGGGCGGACAGACAGCGACAGCGACTTTGTTTTATACTATGTGGTGAAGTGATAGTGATTTTAACCAAACTTTCTGCTATATTTGCGTCGACCCGCATAAAGTTTGTCAGGAATGTGCCTTGATTTTCGGTTCCATTCACGGTTTTCCACTGTCCTACCTTCGCTATCTACCTGCGTCTGCCAGATAACAAAGCCCTTTACTATAATAGGCATGTCCATTATAAGAGATGCTAGGCGGTACCTTTGGCCAAGCTTCTTAGAATCAGGTAGAAGTCCCTAAAACGCAGTTGTTGTAGTGGTTACCATGTAACCTGTTATATATCGATAGTTTTTTTTATTTGACTGGTGAAAAAAGGCTTTTGCATCCCCTCACCTTGGAAAGAGCATTTTTGCTCTTCGATAGCCGAATACAAAAGCCGTATTTATCCGCTAGAGCAGGCGTCGGCAACCTTTTGCTATAGCAGGGCCACAAATGTTGTCAGTGCCGCACGTATTTTAACCGACTTCAAAATAGGAGGAGATTCAATTGTGATTATGTATTTATTTTGTGCATGTTCACCGATTTCCGTCCCATTTTTGTATTTCAATTTTTTTTGTTTGGTAGAGTATACCTACTTCCGTGGTAGTCTCATTTAAATTTCATCAAATTCGGCTAAGCCTTTTTCAAGTTACACTCCAATAACTGAGTAGAGTTTTTGATTGAAAAAATTGACGGTGAAGGAAATCGATCCCGTAAGTAGCAAGTTAAAGTTGTTTGTTTTTCTCTCCTAAAATGGAACCGCCTTCAACAACAAAAAGTATGAAATAACTTGTCGAATTCGTTACCATGCGCACAATACTGTGATAATAGATGATTTTAAACTAACATGGATTTAATTTAAATCCTAGTGGAATTATACGACCTTTTGCTTCGGTATTTTTTCATGCGGACCTCAGGCTTGCGTGCCGCACCGAGATGCCGGTTGCCAACCCCTGCGCTAGAGGATAAAGTAAATTGAATTTAGAACATCGCGTGCACTAAGTTTGTGATTTCAAAACATTAAACCTATTTACTTCTACCTCCATGGTGGCGAACGTATCATACAACCTTTTTTAATTTGTTAAAAACTCAGACTCGGAACCTTCTTGGTGTACTTTTTTTTAATTAACATGGCGCGCGCCATCTTCAGTTCACTTCATATTGTTAAAACCTTAAGTCAATGTGTGTATATGTGTGTATATGTATATGTAAAGTTATAGTATACAAATAAAAATAAGTCGGGTTTTCCTTCCTGACGCTATAACTCCAGAACGCACGAACCGATTTCGACGGTTTTGCATTCGTTAAAAAGGTCTCGGGCTCCGTGAGGTTAATAGTAAAGAAAATTCAGGAAAAATGTAAAAAGAAAAGCGGGAAAATCTTTTTTCACATACAGCGCCATCTCTGATACATAGCATGTACTACAAACCAATATTTTAAGTAGATGGCGCCAAACGGAATGTTACATAAAACGAAGCCATCTGGTGGCGAAACGGAGTTCGCAGGGTTTGCTAGTAGTATATAAATAGTTTATTATTTATTTACTACCTAAATTATCTGTTCTATGGAAACTCTCAAGTTTTAAATAACGCACTACCAAACACACTTCCATTTAACACAAAGGTTAGCTGGAAGAAAATGCTAATTAATTTAGCATTAAGTTCGCCTATGTACCTACTTTTAGTTTTATGCAATAAATAATTTTCTATCTATTATAATTTAAAGATTATTATATAATACTTATCTTTCATAATGTAGTAGTTAATACCTAAACTTAAGTCGCGATCCAACCCCAATTAAAAAAATAATTTACGATGCTTTACGTAAGGTTGAAAATCGCTTGTTAGAATGGACGATGTAATGCGAAAATGCGTTAATTTTGTACGTTTTCTTTATATTTTTCGATATATACTAACACAATTGAAAAAACTGCTGGTTGCTACTTTAGTACTATACGTTGGCTATGTATTACCTAAAAAAAAGTATTGTGTTATCGCTGAAAATTCTGAGAGTTTGGACGTGAAAGTTTATTTTTGTGTTAAGTACTCATAAATCAGGAGCGTTTTGTAATAAGCTTAGAATAATCATACTTACTATCGTACTCCCACCGGCACATAACGGTCAATCAAATTTAATGGTAAGGTTTCAATATGACTACTTTATAAGATGGGAGTACGGATATTAAAAAAAATTACATTGGAACAATGAAACTTAGTGTCAAAGTCACGTCAAAGTACGCGAATTGAATGAAATATTTGATATTACGTCATCAAAACGTCTATCGTTTTCCATTATTATTTTAAGCTTGCCGTAATGACGTGGTGGTACCAAATTTAGTGGTAAGGTTGAAACATGACTACTTTAAGAGGTTGGAGTAGGGCCCAGGATCCCCTGGCTCCATGACAATATTTCGTCACTGAATACTAGTAAAACTAAATATGTACTGTTTTCGATTCGAGATACGACACAAGCTCCCGAAACTTCCATAATAAATTCTGTATAGGCCTACGGGGCACTTACAAATTGTCATTTTCCATTTATTTTTTCTTAAATCTACAACCGGAACGGAACGCGACCACGACTGAGAAGATCCAACAAGAAACTCAGCGGTCTTTTTACATTTTTTTTATCGCCAATTTCTTAATATCATAAATGTTCGTTTATTTTTAGTTTCAGTGTATTGCCTTACAAAAGAGACCATAATAATGGTATCAGTAGGGCAAGACACGCTACACTTTGACATCTTAGTACACGAGTAGAAAGATCCTGGAGTGATCAGTCCCAAGCTGTACTTATTTGGTGGGCTGGCTGTTTTCCGCAACCAGGCCGCTGTGGCGCGGCCCATTTTGCGTGATATAACCGGGTGACGCTGATCAGTCCAGCCACCCGGTGTCGCCACAGGAAAGCCAGCAGCTCCTTCAGTCCCAAGCTGTTTTATCCTCCAAGTAATGAGTCATACTTTTGATTTATAAATCTTTTGTAGGTATAAAGTTGGCTGCACCAACTTTCATCGATTTATAAGACGTTATCACGTCAAAAAAACGCAGTAGTGTCACGTTTATTCTGCAATGGTAGACAAGCATGACGCTAACTATACGACAAAGAACTTGCCCATCCGACACTGAGTTACATCATAAAAAAGCTCAAACAAAAAGGTCGGCTTAACGAAATCACGCGTTGAAAGAACACGATCAAATTTTTTTTTCATTTGCCCTAACGGCAAGCTTCTCAGACCATTTCTTTTGTAATTTGTAGAGGGCACAGCACAGCGTGTCGGTAACGCACGAAAACTTTTAAATTTTAGGCTTCGGGTTAAAGTAATGTTGAATTTTTTTATAGAATCAACAACAGCCTGATACATTTATAGAAAGTGTAAAAACGTGGTCTTAATATTAATGGCATAAGTAACATTGAAATAATAGGCAAACACAGCATTATTACAACATTAATAACAAATTAATGGTCTACAACCAGCTTCGACGAATTCAGTAACATATTATGAAAAAACAAGTTCTTGTAAACTAACCAAAAAAACTTATAACCAAAACATACCAGTTGTAACCAGTTTCAACCAAAGTAAAATACTATATATACTCAATATAAATAGGATCAAATAATTGAACTCTCTAGATTGTGTAAAAAAGTTGTCCTAGCTCTAACAGAAAAATTAGTGTCAAAAAGTAATACATTAAACAGATTAGACACTAGGTATGTTATTACGTACATTTAAGCAGGTATTATTACATTATTTAATACAATGTTAGTTGTAACACACATAATTTGATTATCGATAATCGATACCATTATTCTATTAGCGCACATCACTATAATTCTCATACTAATTATTTATTAACAAAAAAGGCGTAATTGGGTAGGTTTTGTTTTCACCGGACTTCCAAATATGTGTCTACACCCATGCTTTAAATTCTTATAAAAGCTAGTCAAGGTTTGGGCGAACTGTATAAGTTTTTAAAAACTAAATTATTAAAGAGAAATAACACTTGTTGACGATTTGGAGGCTAGTTTATTATTAATATTAATCTATTATTATCGCTACCTTGTTACAATTATATTGTCATCTCTTCACCTCATGCAGCTGAATCAGCCTACCTTTGCTGAATGAGCCCCTTAGTCTAATGCACAAGGGCGAGGGGGAACCATAACTAGCTTCTGAGACAGTTAGTTTATTGCCAACATTGAAACAACCGGTGTCAATTTTTTTTTTATTTGTCAAAAACAATCATCAACAGTAATACCACCCAAACGAGTGTTTAGTGTTGTGCTAAATTTCAATAGACAACTCCTTGGTTTTTTCGATCCCTTCCCAGTTAAGGGATTCACTCATCATACAGCCACACTCGACTACACAATTTATATGTTTTCTAAAAATGAGCATTGTCATGCACGCATGTTTCAGTTCTACAGCACCATAATTTAAAAATCTATACCTACCTATTATGAAGTATACCTAGTTATAATTTATTGATTCAGGCGTTACTTTGCGGAAATCCATTATCAAAAAAAAACGATATTAAAAAATATTTAGTGACACTTCCGCTGAAAAGAAAACAATGATTTTGGCCTATTTGGGGGCGTGCACCACCCTCCCTCCCGCATAAAATGCTAATAGGAAGAATACAAAATAAAAAACACAAGAAACCCCAAATCAACCAAAACCGATTCGACACGTGTTTCGCCTCTACACGAGGCATCCTCAGGACGATGTTAACTCGTCGAGCGCTAGACCGATATCGGTCTAGCGCTACGCTAGAAACACGTGTCGAATCGGTTTGGTTGATTTGGGGTTTCTTGTGTTTTTTATTTTGTATTCTTCCTATTAGCATTTTATGCGGGAGGGAGGGTGGTGCACGCCCCCAAATAGGCCAAAATCAATGTTTTCTTTTCAGCGGAAGTGTCACTTAATAATTTTTTAATATCGTTTTTTTTGATACCTAGTTATATTAGATACTCAGCAATTAAACTATCCACTAATGCAGGTAGTACAGTCGCCTGCAATAAGATGTATACATTCCATAGTTGTCAAAACTATGTTACAGTACTACATTCTGTAACAATGTAGATAAGGATTATTCTTAACAGTACAATAATAAAAATAACTTCATTTTAGAATAATTTTGATGTAAATTTTAATGAATTTGAATGCTGAGGCACATTTGAAATTTGTGAAATGTACATCTTATTGCAGGCGACTGTACATATACACGTAATTTGTATAATTACCAAAAAAAAATTGGGCGGAACAAAAGTGTTAATACATTGTAGATATGTAGTCAAAATTTTTTATTACTTCACAGTGAAATCATTATTAATTGTTAAAGTTTTCGAAAATTCCATCTAAAAGTAGTTTAAGATGGTGTCCACACCATCTTTTTCATTCATTTTTGAATTCATATTATGTGATTCATATCATATATTTTAAATAAATATTTTTAAATATATGTATTAGTTTATAAAAAAATATTCTCAGACAAAATAAAAAAGTCAAGACAGAATGTTGTGAACAGGGAAGTGAGGCCGGGTGAAACTACGCCTCGGCGTGTCCATACATATTTACATACAAAACCTACAATGAAACTACGCCTTGGCGCGTCAGTCGAACTATCGCGGCGCGTGAAAGCAACATGTAAAGTTTTAATTAACATTTAATTTAAGTTTATTAATTATTGATATTTTTTTAATAACTTTAATATAATTTGAATTACCATGACAGTACCGAGGTACGCACATGTAGTTTAGAAAAGCGGCCTCACTTCTCTGTTCACAACATTCTGTCTTGACTTTTTTACTATGTCTGAGATAATATTATATATATTATATTATTGATATTTGTGTAGATATTTAAGTTACTCTCAATGTTCTTCTTTGAAATATTCTGTTTAGTTTTAACTATTATCTTGTTGAACATCACCGTCTAAACTTATATTTTTGTCCAGTCCATTCAAAGGTTGTCTGTAAGAGATTGCATTAGCGATAAGACCGCCAATTGTATTACCAGCATAGATCTAAGATCCTTACTTGTAATTTTAATATCCTTAATTATACAATAGTTATTGCATTAGTAACTATTGTATAGCTTAACCAATTAGTTTACGCATCATATGTGTTTATTTTATATTGTTGTGAATAACGGTGCAATCGTGAATTTATGGAGATTTAGAGATGTTTACAAAGTTATTTGCTCTATATTGTGAGTAAGAAAAAAAAAACCAAACCATGGATGACTGGAAGATATTCGTACCACTCGGAGCGATACGATCGAGGATCGTGACTTTAAGCTTTTTATTATTATATATTGTTATGTAATGTTTATTTTTGACAATATTATTGTAAGAGGTATTCAAATTATCAACGGGATAATTACCATGTACATTTTTTATGAGTTTCCGATATTTCGGCACTGTTGCAAGCGCCATGATCACGGATGAACTGAGGAATTGCGGGTGGGTGAATGTTTTACGAGCAGACGAAACGGTCTACCCACTTCCGTACTCGTTTGCTATGCGAGACACCACTACTATTGTTCGCACTGTTAGTTTTTGTATTATCTCGACACACAACACTAACCGTATCAGCTCGAGCCTTGGGACTATTACTGTTTTTGTTTTTACACAATCGTACCACTGGATTCCAGACGTTCGACAGTTGAAAACCATTCTCACGATTGAAATTTTTAAACTTCGTGATTTCAATCGCTTCTCTGACAAGTCTTGGTATGTAGTGGCGTTCTGTAGAAAGTATCTGGGGGTTATACAATTCGATCCAGTGGTTCGTACCTGACTCCAGGAGATGTTGAGCGATGGCAGATTTTTGCGAGTCATTATTTTTAACTGCTCTGATATGTTCCTTTATGCGACAAGAAACAGTGCGTTTAGTTTGACCAATGTAGGAACTACCGCAGCTACAATCAACCTTATATACACCTGGTACTTCCAACGGAAACCTATCTTTTGGTGACCGTAGCCACTGTGAGATCTTCTTGAAAGGAGTGAAGATAGTATTGACAGAGTACTTGTGTAGGATATTAGCTACCTTGTCTGTCACTCCTTTAACATAAGGCAGATATGCAGGACATCGTTCAACTTTGTACTGTACGTGTTTCCGGTTTTGTCTAGGTAGGGCTAATTGTCCACTGTAACCATTTCTTTTTAGGACCCCGCACATTGATAATTTGAATACCTCTTATGTTTGTGACCATGATAGTTTAAAAACTAATATTATTGTATTTCTTTGTTTGGTAATATTTTTGTTCTGTGATGTTGAATTAAATAATTTATCTATATATCTAGGTATTATGTCATAAGTCACAGGTGATGCTTTAAAACAATATTTTTACATCAAATTATACGAGAAGATAGAGAAATGGTGAAGATGTGAACTTTGAGTCTATCAATTAAGGGTTTTTGTGATTAGTTAAGAAAGCATAAATGACTAGCCAATATTGTTTTAAAGCAGCAAAACATTACTTCCCACGGCGAAAAAAAACAATACTCGCGGCGACGCGGCGAAAAAATAACCACAAATGTTGTGGCGGCCACAGCGCGTGGGGTAACGACCTGTTCCTCGTAATCATTCAATCATTCATTGAGTGAACGTAACTCTTGATATCATAATAAGCGAGCTTTTTACCGGGCTTTTTCCTGAAGGTCGGAAAACCTTATAAAAGTATTGTTAAAGAAACCTTATTGTTTTAAAACACTTATTAAATGGCAGCCCCACATGAGGAGGTGTAGCGAAAACAAGTGCAATTTGAAAAACTTTATACTGACTTCCATTCTATTACTTTGGTAAAAATCAGTTATTGGAGTGTAACTCAAAAAGTACTCGACCGAATTTGATAAAATTTACATGGGCACCAGCTTTCAAACAAAAAAAGAAATCGGTTCACCCAGTCGAAAGTTACGAGGTAACAAACAAAAAAATACAATTAAATTGATCAAATCCTTTTGTAAGTCGGTAGAAAAATAGATCTCTTTCACATGGTGTGGGCGATGCCCATAAAATATATAAATAGGTACCGAACCGACCGATACATAAACTGGAGGACTGAGTTCAATCCTTAGACCGTATAAGTACGGTTGTATAAGACCGTGTAAGTACGGTTGGTAATAAAATATTTTTAATATAAGAAAATTATTTTATTTGTTTTTGTTGTTAATTTGCTTTAACACATACCAGTAGGGCTATTATGTATCTCAGTTGCTAACAAATTTAAATTGAAATCGAAAAAAATGGCGGCTATGTCTCTCTATGTCACTTTTGTCAGCTCCAGTTATCAACTTGCTAACATTTTTGCTTAAGAGAGTTGTCAAAACTGACATAGAGCCGCCGTTGTTCAAGATTTCAATAAACATTTGTTAGCAAATGAGATACATAACAGCGCTGCTAGTATCATGTGCTATTTATCCCATTGCCATTAAATATCTGACTTAAGAACAATATAAAATTATAGTACGTGCTTCGTTCACGAGATTGGTAACATACATGCAGATTAATATGTGTCTACGTTGTTATTACTCGTTTATAATCAAGAACTGTGTCTAGTCTATACTAGCTAATAAAGCTTAACTAGGGACTTTATTTTACACAACATAATTATGTATATTGATGGTAAAACTTTATTTTATACTATGTCTGTGTATATGGATTATGGATAGCAAAAGTAGGTCTACCTGTCTGTAGGTATATCCGTTGCTGCTCCTTAACCTCGCAACGGATTTTCAGAACCTCTACCATGAGTTGGCAACATAAATGTCATCTATAGTCGATACTCGATCTCGCCTACCTAGCAAGCTTGTGATTGGCGTACTCGCTGTCAATTTTAGTTCCGCAATTGACCGCGAGGCAGCTCTGTTCTTTTTATCATACATTTTTTCGCGGCAGTCGATATCGAGCATCGATTGGTGTCAATGTTGCAAACTCATGGTAGGCCTATTGTTAGATCAATTTTCACGAGAGGTTTATACATAAAAAAAACTTATGTGAGTTTTGAGTAGTAAAAAATAACTTCTCAAAAAAGTGCAAATCAGAGCTTTTATTACGTTACGTTAAGTACGTTATTTGTGCAATAATTAAAATGTATGTTTATAACTGAATAATTTATTAAACTCTAAAGCATATAAATATGAATATAGCGACGGACAGATCGATTTTATAAGGGTTTTTTATTTAACTACAGAGCTCTAAAAACTATTTAAATTAATGTATTCCATATCTTTATATATGTCCAATGCATTTAGAACTTGCATGCAGCTGTCATCATCTCGACGCCGGATGTACGATCAGCAGCTGTTTGTTTTGCAATCCATACCATAACTATACCTACTAGTTTTTGCGAACGATACCGCGCTAAGAATACATTATAAACTTAGCTGGTTGTGACATGCCGTGCTGGCCACTTTTTTATGTTTTAAAAAGGTGATATAGTGTTGCGTACACGTCAGTTATATTTATCTATAGTTTTGATAAGTGATAGTTTGAATTGATCAAACTTCCAGTTTAATTCAATTGAGTTAGGAGCGACTTTCCACAAGAAATACCGTTTTTAAATTTACACAATTGTATAACAACCTTCAATCAGTGCGTCCTACCCGTCATGACATACGGAGCCGAAACGTGGACACTGACGGCTCGAATGACAAGCTTAAGGTCGCTCAGCGGGCTATGGAAAGGGCTATGCTCGGTGTTTCTCTGAGGGATCGCATCAGACATGAAGTGATCCGTCAGAGAACCAAGGTCATCGATATAGCCCACCGGATTAAGTGAAGTGTAAGTACCAGTTAACTGAAGTGGCAGTGGGCTGGCCATATTAGCCGTAGAACCGACAACCGTTGGGGTAAACGAGTTCTAGAGTGGAGACCGCGTCTCGGCAAACGTAGTGTAGGACGTCCTGAGGCACGGTGGAGTGACGATCTGCGCAAGACGGCTGGCAAAAACTGGATGCGAGAAGCCCAAGATACACCTAAGTGGCGTGCAATTGGAGAGGCCTATGTCCAGCAGTGGACTGCTACAGACTGATGATGATTAATAACAACCATTTTATTTCAAGACAACAAGTTTTGGGATACACACTACATTATTAAGCATTACTTACATAGAATTGCTTATTAAAAATAAGATACTCGTTTCACTGATCAATAAAACAACTGACTAATATTATAAAGAGGGAAGATATGTTTGTAACGAATTGGCTCAAAAATTACCGGGCCAATTTCAAAAATTCTTTCACTATTGGAAAGCTACATTCACCCTGAGTAACATAGGCTATATAAGATTTATCATCATCATCATCATCATCCAACACCGCGCGGGTGAAACTGCGGAGAGCAGCTAGTACTTCAATACAACAAGTTTTGGGACACTACATTATTAAGCATTACTTACATAAAAATACTTATTAAAAATAAGTTTACAATGATCAAAAATACATCTGACATAATATAACAAAAAAACCTAAGGCCTTTATTAATAAACGTTGCGTAAACATAGATTAGGCGTAACATGCTTTGTCTTGCTTTCACGCGTGACATTTACTGCAAGCGAAAAATTGACAGATAGATGTTTTAACTACTCCGGGTGTAAGCCAAGTTTATTAATAAGGCCTTATAGGTAATGTTAAAAATAAAATACAGTACTAGTGCGAATCTGAGTAGTATATTGAGGGTACCGGGTACTATTATTTAACCAACTGAAAGGTTGTATTTAAGATATTTTTTTCACTCATTAATGAGTGAAAATCCACGTTAGTTTTTATAACAAAAAAAAAGACGCGTGGCACTCGGAGACTGCCGCGGTAAAGCTATTGCATAGCTGTTTTTATCAACTTATGCAAATATATTTAACGAATGCCATCTAGAGGCGAGTTGCTGAACTAAATAGACAAGCGTGATATTTCAAAAAGTCATTAAAAGTTCTGCTATTCATCGATAGATGCCAAATCAACTTATGCAATTATAATTATTTAACCAATGCCATCTAGAGGCGAGTTGCTGAACTAAAGAGACAAGCGTGATATTTCAAAAAGTCATTAAAAGTTCTGCAATTCACCGATAGATGCCAAATCAACTTATGCAATTATAATTATTTAACCAATGCCATCTAGAAGCGAGTTGCTGAACTAAAGAGACAAGCGTGATATTTCAAAAAGTCATTAAAAGTTCTGCTATTCATCGATAGATGGAGTCGGAGTGGGGGTGTTAGGTTATTTTCGTTACGGAATTTCTGGATTCGGTCTCCACGCTCAAGGCCCGCGATAGAAGCTATGCAATAGCTTAATATTTTCTTCAGTAAAAAATAATAAAGTCCAAGACATAAATTACATGTGTAGGCAGAATATTAATATCAAAAAAGGCGTTTCAAATGCCCAGTCCCTAAATACAAGTGCCTCATTGCCTGGCGAAACTATAACCATTTGGCCCCAATGATTTATAATACTTTAAACAACAACAGAAATACATATTGGAAGCTTAATTTTTACAAACTAAAACCATTATTAATTGAATGGCTGCAGAATAAAGACTATGAACAAACGGAAAAAATGTTCGTTAAAATCCGATAACACTTCATGTTAACTACACACACTTACATAGATACACAAAGTACACACACATACAACATAATGAACGCAAACACCACAGCAAACACACTGTAATAGTAGAAAATACACACACACACACGCACGGCTAAATTATTTCGTTTATTTGGTTTTTATCTGTTATGTTAAATTTTTTTCTTTTAATTGTTAGAATTAGCACACTACTTACATAAGTTTCTATAGTAAATATTGTCATCCATATGAAATTGTCAAAGTAATTAGGGGAAGACACTGCCTTCTGCAACACAGTTATATACTAAAGCAGTAGGCAGGGTTCCAATTAATATGTTTATATATGTATGAACAAGAAATAAACATTTTGAATTTGTATTTGTATTTGTAATATGGCAACTTCGAAAAAATGAAGTACCTACTCCAAGCATCATTTTTTACTAAATATCGTCTTGGTATATAATATACGGTTATCGTTGCTTCAAACCCTTTTTACACCCATAAACGTTTTTTATCGATATCGGAGTTGTCATCAGGCGCGGATCCAGCCCACAAAAAAGGTTGAGATCACAGCCACCCGAAAATCAGCAAATACGTGTCGGAGCATGAACTCTCTCATGCTCGATATAGTATCAAATCGCTCGCTTGATGCTAAGCGTTACACTTGCCCATAACAGTCCAATGGCATTCAGAATTTTGAACCAGGTACAACACTTCAAAACCGTGCGTGGCAAAGCACTGGGCTTTAATTCAGAGACATTAGATGTTCTTGCTCTGTAACTTTGCTGGAAACAAGTACACAGGATATCAAATGATGTCAAATTAAATTAAAAATAACTTTACGTGTTGTTTTCCCGAAAACGTTATAATTTCATAGCTATCCAGGTTTTGTACATTTTATAAAACGTCATATCATCGGTCTGTCGAATATGAAAGTGTGACGTCTGATGTCACAAGTCTTAGAGTTGTGGGCATGCCGATCGTGTCCACAACGGTGGATCCGCGCTTGGTTGTCATGGCCGATCTCTAACATGGCGCATGGGGATCACCGTTTTTTTCACAGACCTTGACTTAGCTTGAGCTTATTTATAGAAAGTGATTTTGATATATATTTTGTCATTGTCAGCAGGAGCGGCAGCCATGTCGCTGGCGGACGTGACGTCAGCACGCAGCTCGCCTACTCCAGCGTGTCCAGAATGCGACACCACCGCTTCAGTCACATCCGACTTGCACAAGGTTAGAATGCTTCAGGAATTCGGTAGTACACACTCAGTTTAAATTTTTCGCAGTCTGAGATATATGAATCAACATTCAGAAAATAATTACAAATATTTATATCGACAAAAACTTGATCAATTTGGTTAAAATTGTATGTAGTAACTAGTATATATGTTAGTAACAAATGTTTTTGTCGAATATTACCAAAATCGTCCAGTTTTTTAACACCGGCATTAAACATTATAACCTCGGCAACCACCTGGGGCCTTACTATGAGCTCTTAAAGCAGGACTTCTCGACAACTGCCCGGTTTATTCGTACCATGACAACTTTAAAGCAGGCCTGCCTAGGCCTACTATTCAAGAACCGCAGAAAAACCGTACCCCTGTTTTTTTTGTATGGGCTCTCATTAACATGTCGCTCGGCGCGACCCTTATTCAAGAGGATGAAAATTCTCACTGTCCCTGCCCTCCTGTGTCTTCAGGCAGCATTATATGCAAGAGACCACTTGGAGGACTACTCAAAAATAGGCGACGGACACCAATACGGCACGCGTCACACGCACCGTCTGCGAGCGGTGCCGCGGCGGCTGGCGAAGACGTCCAAACTATTGCACGTGATGGCACCGGTTGTCTATAATCGGCTGCCTGACCATGTGCGAAATGCTACGTCATATAAATCTTTTAAAATCCGCCTCAAAAAGTGGCTTGTTGAGCAATCAATCTACAAATTGGATGACATACTGCTATGATTTTATTATTTGACAATTTTATTAATTTAAATTAATTATACGATTTGACTAATTATGTTTTGACGGTATTTTTAATTTTAATTTTGTATTTCTGTATTGTTTATTATATAATTCTATTGAATAGAATTGAATTTACTTTTTTGTGTTATTATTATTTCGAATTTTATAAGTAATTGTCTATAATTAATTGTACTGATTATGATACTTAGTATTTTATGTTATTACAACTACCTAGTAAGGTATGATTATTTTTTGTTGACATGTAACTTATTTGTTATTAATAAAATACTATGACTATGACTACTAAATCCACTCAGTTTATTAGCTTACAAACGTCTAGGCGTCTGCAATGGTGTTTATAGTAAATTGTTAGAATGCCAGAGACAATATTATCCGTTCTCCTTTGAGAAAACAATGTTCAAACAGTTTACCTAAATGAGCGTCATGGTATGATTTCATTCAAAACTGTTTATGTCAGGTTTAAGTACTGCATGGAACTTGCATGGTTATTACGAAGCTGACAGTAAGGCCCCTGACCATTAAACGGTCAACGGTGAAATTTTAATATGAGCATAATAATTATGCTCATATTCATATAATAATATTATTCAAATTTCCTCTTTATAGTCAGATACCTAATGTGTGTATCAAATTACTTAAAATCAGTCGGTAAATAACGTTGCAACAAACTTCCCCTTTTTTAGGACAATTACGGCCTCACTCAAAAATCGACGACCACAAAAAAATATTAATAGAACATGCCTACCAAGTTTCCTCAAGATTCGTTGCAAATGCGACCTGTAACAGTAGACCAACGTACAACCTAACAAACATACGGACAGATGAAAGTCAATTTGGTCAGTTAACGCAGAGACGTTTCGTTTCGTGCGCGCGGTCAATCTACACTTCTACCTCAGACAAAATAAAAAAGTCTTTTATTTTGTCTGAGACTTCTACACTAATATTATGAAAAGGAAAAAAAGTGTATTTTTGTGCCACACACACACTTTGTGTTCATAATGTGTGTACATGTTCCTGATCTGTCCACAGTAAACACTACTTGATTAATAATTTCACCACCTTTTGTCTTTTATGTATATTAAATATGTCTCGTTTTGAAAATATTTATCTTATAGATAAATGTAATGTTTTACTGCTGTTACTCTCTATATGTTTCATATATTGTTATTTAATTATTGGTTCTATACAAATGTTTATAGTATTTATTATATTTTTAATATCTCTCTACAAATATATTATTTTACTGCACCGCTACAGTTTTTCTTGCACCTCCAGGATGACTGATAGAAAATGCTAGTAAGCATTAAGTCCTCCTTGTACATTTGTTTTGTGCTAAAGAATAAATAAATAAATCAAATATTTGTAATGAATAAACTCAAAAACTAGTGTGCCGATTTCAAAAATTCTTTCAACATCGGAAAGCTACATTCACCCTGAGTTACATAGGCTATATTTGATTCATCATCATAATTCATTACCACGCGGGAAAATCGCGTATCGCGGCTAGTTACTAATAAAAAAATTATGTTTTCATGTTTAGTTGAAGCGTCAGGTGACCAGAATGCTGCCTCATACTTTGAACATAAAATTAGTATAGCTATTCAACGTGGAAATGCTGCCAGCATTCTGGGCACTTTTCCTTCAACAAATGGTTTACTAAATTTTTTTGATACATGAATAATTTCAGATATAAATAACACCCCTTTGTATATATTCCAGTACCAAGTAGCGTGCACCTGCGCGCCTGGCTCGGCCCAGTATGCGTGTGCTGATGACCCTGGGCCTCCTCCACCCGCCAAGACTGATACTCCACCGGCTCTGCCTCCACGGCCACCCACCAGCGTGCTGGCTTCTACCAACAGGAGGAATAACGGTACGTTGGTACTTTGATAAATCAAAGAAAGCACGATGAATTTCCTTGATTTTTTGCAGCATATAGATCAGCAGACCTAGAATCATAAAAACAATTTGAATTAGGTCTAGGCCTGGGCCCTAGCACGAATAACTGCGTAAGTGTAACGTAACGTGTCAAACACAAGTACAAACTGTCATTAGTCATTAGTCTAGGACATAATTGTAACACAGATAACTCATAGTTTGAGCGCGGATGCGTGACGGTATTTCGACGAATACGCAGAACCGAGAAAAAAATCTAGCCTTACATACCTATGAGTTTCTACAATACAGGCAGGAAGAAGAAGAACCTATTGACCACTTTGCTACCAGACTAAGAACAAAGGCTAGTAAATGTGAGTTTAGTACAATGGAAAATAGACTCGTCACTACCATGTTAATCATTGGTGTGAGAGAAAAAGCTGTTAAGGAGAGATTATTAAGAGAAGAGGAACCAAGTTTGGAAAAAGCTTTAGGAATTTGTCGAGCTTCAAAAGCTGGCAAAAAGCAGGCGGAAACATTAGAAAAGAAAACATGTGAATGCATGAAAATAGATGCAGTAAAAAGTAAAAATACAGGGACAAGACCTAAACAAAATAACTGTGGAAATTGTGGTAGAATTCATGCGTTTAAAAACTGTCCATCATATGGAAAAACATGTAAAATATGTGAAAAACTAAATCACTTTGCGGCAGTTTGCAGAAATAAAAATAACTATGATGTACATTGTAGTAGTGAACAGTAAAGAAAATGTACATTGTAGAGAAAGAAAGTAACAGCAGTGCTGCAGACGCTTACGATACGAATACTTTTTCGCAAATTGTTTGTGCTACTACAGCTACTTTATAATATTAGAGTGATTTATACACTAATTGTCCTACATGTCACGAACAATTTGTTTCTCGAGTTTACCTTCCTTACGACTCACCCGCAGGTAGTTGCTAAAAATTACATTGTAAATTGTTTGACGTGTCCCCTAATGTGTCAATGGATGAATGTTACACGCAATTCTATCACAGATTTATGTTTTCCTGGTCACATTGTAGTAGATTTCAATGCACCTGACGATACCTGTCTTCACAAAGGTCGCATTCTAAGCACAGATTACATATAGGATACTACGTTTGTAAAGTTATTCCCAAATAACCACACTGTTCCCACTAGAAAAAAATACAATAGCTTCTCGGCTTCCCACGCATCGCTTGCAATTGGTGCAAGGTATCTACAAATGAAACATAATAGCATTGCTTCGGCGAAACTACCTGACCTTGCACACGTATGAAGAATAACAGCTTGTTATAGCGAATCAATTTGTTTAAATGTTCGCATTGAAATGTTGACGTAAAACTAGCCTATAAAAATCGTTAAAATAATATAGTAAGTATGTAGTATACAGGGTTATTGGTTAAGTCGACCTACTCCCGTTAAGGGCGTGCAGTTTACATCGTTTCTGACTGATTGACTATGCAACACTCTATCCTAAATCTAACCGTTTTCGAGATATTTGAAATTTATTGAAATGTGTAAGTCTTATTAGTAATATTATTTGACTTTCTACCGACTTCCAAAAAGGAGGAGGTACTCAATTCGACTGTATGTTTATTTTATGTTTGTTATCTCATACTTTCGACTGGGTGAAGCGATTCTCAAAATTCTTTTTGTTTGAAATTTGGTGCTTCCCGTGTGGTCCCATTAAAATTTCATCAAATTCGGTTCAGTAGTTTTTGAGTTACACTCCAATAACTGAATAGAATGGAAGTCGGTATTACATTTTTTAAATTGTACTTGTTACATATAAAATAAAATGCTTTATGATCTCAAAACCAATATTGTACGTAAAATGAATAAATAAGTCGTTGTAGGTAGATAATTAACATATAAAAACTAATGAATAATAAACAATTTCATTCAAATATCTTGATAACACCACCAACATTTACACCGCGGTGGAGATGGCCACAGACCGGAGCCGATGGAGACAGTTCGTCAGATCCAAAGTGCTGCCATGATGATCACGATCCTCAGTCACAAGGGAACGACCGAAGAGAGATCTCGATAACGGTTAGAGTTAGGATAGGGTGTTTTATAGTCAAATCAATCAGAAACGATGTAAACTACACGCCCTTAACGGGAGTAGGTCGACTTAACCAATAACCCTGTATATAGAGTCAATTAGCTGCGCCTCGCGCTTACAACTGGTGGTGGATGATGATGATGACGATGATGATGATGATGATGAAGATGAAAAGGTATCCTATATGTTATTCCAGCGCCTCTCTATCTACGTACTAAATTTATGATAGTATTACTTTTTATAGCACTAACGCCTGCTTTAGCGATCTCAAACATTGAAATTTATAGAGAGAAAAATTCCATCCTCGGATGGGATTCGAACCCGCGTCTTCTGACTACATACAATACTGAATTTTATTAAAATCCATTCTGTAATCATCTGAATCTCAGAAACGGCTTCAACGTCCGGACCTTTTCCTTCCATGTTTTCACGCAATGAAAAACTGTTTATTAAACTGTTTTACCGACACAGCAACACTAAAGCTACGTGACAGTAGATATATAGATTAATTCTTTATTGAATTACCACAATACATATACATTACAAATAAAGAATAACGTTGACATTAGATAGATTGATTAATTCTTTATTGAAATACCACAATACATATAGGTACATTACAAATAAAGAGTTACGTTGACATTAGATAGACTGATAAAATCTTTATTGAAATACCACAATACGTATACATTACAAATAAAGAATTACGTTGACATTAGATAGACTGATTAATTCTTTATTGAAATACCACAATACATATAGGTACATTACAAATAAAGAGTTACGTTGACATTAGATAGACTGATAAAATCTTTATTGAAATACCACAATACGTATACATTACAAATAAAGAATTACGTTGACATTAGATAGATTGATTAATTCTTTATTGAAATACCACAATACATATAGGTACATTACAAATAAAGAGTTACGTTGACATTAGATAGACTGATAAAATCTTTATTGAAATACCACAATACGTATACATTACAAATAAAGAATTACGTTGACATTAGATAGATTGATTAATTCTTTATTGAAATACCACAATACATATAGGTACATTACAAATAAAGAGTTACGTTGACATTAGATAGACTGATAAAATCTTTATTGAAATACCACAATACGCATACATTACAAATAAAGAATTACGTTGACATTAGATAGACTGATTAATTCTTTATTGAATTACCACAATACATATACATTACAAATAAAGAATTACGTTGACATTAGATAGATTGATTAATTCTTTATTGAAATACCACAATACATATAGGTACATTACAAATAAAGAGTTACGTTGACATTAGATAGACTGATAAAATCTTTATTGAAATACCACAATACGTATACATTACAAATAAAGAATTACGTTGACATTAGATAGACTGATTAATTCTTTATTGTAATACCACAATACATATACATTACAAATAAAGAATTACGTTGACATTAGATAGATTGATTAATTCTTTATTGAAATACCACAATACATATAGGTACATTACAAATAAAAAGTTACGTTGACATTAGATAGACTGATAAAATCTTTATTGAAATACCACAATACGTATACATTACAAATAAAGAATTACGTTGACATTAGATAGACTGATTAATTCTTTATTGAAATACCACAATACATATAGGTACATTACAAATAAAGAGTTACGTTGACATTAGATAGACTGATAAAATCTTTATTGAAATACCACAATACGTATACATTACAAATAAAGAATTACGTTGACATTAGATAGACTGATTAATTCTTTATTGAATTACCACAATACATATACATTACAAATAAAGAATTACGTTGACATTAGATAGATTGATTAATTCTTTATTGAAATACCACAATACATATACATTACAAATAAAGAATTACGTTGACATTAGATAGACTGATTAATTCTTTATTGTAATACCACAATACATATACATTACAAATAAAGAATTACGTTGACATTAGATAGACTGATTAATTCTTTATTGTAATACCACAATACATATACATTACAAATAAAGAATTACGTTGACATTAGATAGACTGATTAATTCTTTATTGTAATACCACAATACATATACAATACAAATAAAGAATTACGTTGACATTAGATAGACTGATTAATTCTCTATTGAAATACCACAATACGTATACATTACAAATAAAGAATTACGTTGACATTAGATAGACTGATTAATTCTTTATTGTAATACCACAATACATATACATTACAAATAAAGAATTACGTTGACATTAGATAGACTGATTAATTCTTTATTGTAATACCACAATACATATACATTACAAATAAAGAATTACGTTGACATTAGATAGACTGATTAATTCTCTATTGAAATACCACAACACATATACATTACAAATAAAGAATTACGTTGACATTAGATAGATTGATTAATTCTTTATTGAAATACCACAATACATATAGGTACATTACAAATAAAGAGTTACGTTGACATTAGATAGACTGATAAAATCTTTATTGAAATACCACAATACGTATACATTACAAATAAAGAATTACGTTGACATTAGATAGACTGATTAATTCTTTATTGAAATACCACAATACATATACATTACAAATAAAGAATTACGTTGACATTAGATAGATTGATTAATTCTTTATTGAAATACCACAATACATATAGGTACATTACAAATAAAGAGTTACGTTGACATTAGATAGACTGATAAAATCTTTATTGAAATACCACAATACGTATACATTACAAATAAAGAATTACGTTGACATTAGATAGACTGATTAATTCTTTATTGAATTACCACAATACATTATATATATTATAATATTAAAGAATTACGTTGACATTAGATAGATTGATTAATTCTTTATTGAAATACCACAATACATATAGGTACATTACAAATAAAGAGTTACGTTGACATTAGATAGACTGATAAAATCTTTATTGAAATACCACAATACGTATACATTACAAATAAAGAATTACGTTGACATTAGATAGATTGATTAATTCTTTATTGAAATACCACAATACATATAGGTACATTACAAATAAAGAGTTACGTTGACATTAGATAGACTGATAAAATCTTTATTGAAATACCACAATACGTATACATTACAAATAAAGAATTGCGTTGACATTAGATAAACTGATTAATTCTTTATTGAATTACCACAATACATATACATTACAAATAAAGAATTACGTTGACATTAGATAGATTGATTAATTCTTTATTGAAATACCACAATACGTATACATTACAAATAAAGAATTACGTTGACATTAGATAGACTGATAAAATCTTTATTGAAATACCACAATACGTATACATTACAAATAAAGAATTACGTTGACATTAGATAGACTGATAAAATCTTTATTGAAATACCACAATACGTATACATTACAAATAAAGAATTACGTTGACATTAGATAGACTGATTAATTCTCTATTGAAATACCACAATACATATACATTACAAATAAAGAATTACGTTGACATTAGATAGATTGATTAATTCTTTATTGTAATACCACAATACATATACATTACAAATAAAGAATTACGTTGACATTAGATAGACTGATTAATTCTCTATTGAAATACCACAATACATATACATTACAAATAAAGAATTACGTTGACATTAATATTAATATTTATTAATATTGACACAATACATATAGGTACATTACAAATAAAGAGTTACGTTGACATTAGATAGACTGATTAATTCTCTATTGTAATACCACAATACATATACATTACAAATAAAGAATTACGTTGACATTAGATAGACTGATAAAATCTTTATTGAAATACCACAATACGTATACATTACAAATAAAGAATTACGTTGACATTAGATAGACTGATTAATTCTCTATTGTAATACCACAATACATATACATTACAAATAAAGAATTACGTTGACATTAGATATACTGATTAATTCTCTATTGTAATACCACAATACATATACATTACAAATAAAGAATTACGTTGACATTAGATAGACTGATTAATTCTTTATTGAATTACCACAATACATATACATTACAAATAAAGAATTACGTTGACATTAATATTAATATTTATTAATATTGACACAATACATATAGGTACATTACAAATAAAGAGTTACGTTGACATTAGATAGACTGATAAAATCTTTATTGAAATACCACAATACGTATACATTACAAATAAAGAATTACGTTGACATTAGATAGACTGATAAAATCTTTATTGAAATACCACAATACGTATACATTACAAATAAAGAATTACGTTGACATTAGATAGACTGATTAATTCTTTATTGAAATACCACAATACATATAGGTACATTACAAATAAAGAGTTACGTTGACATTAGATAGACTGATAAAATCTTTATTGAAATACCACAATACGTATACATTACAAATAAAGAATTACGTTGACATTAGATAGACTGATTAATTCTTTATTGAATTACCACAATACATATACATTACAAATAAAGAATTACGTTGACATTAGATAGATTGATTAATTCTTTATTGAAATACCACAATACATATACATTACAAATAAAGAATTACGTTGACATTAGATAGACTGATTAATTCTTTATTGTAATACCACAATACATATACATTACAAATAAAGAATTACGTTGACATTAGATAGACTGATTAATTCTTTATTGTAATACCACAATACATATACATTACAAATAAAGAATTACGTTGACATTAGAAAGACTGATTAATTCTTTATTGTAATACCACAATACATATACATTACAAATAAAGAATTACGTTGACATTAGATAGACTGATTAATTCTCTATTGAAATACCACAATACGTATACATTACAAATAAAGAATTACGTTGACATTAGATAGACTGATTAATTCTTTATTGTAATACCACAATACATATACATTACAAATAAAGAATTACGTTGACATTAGATAGACTGATTAATTCTTTATTGTAATACCACAATACATATACATTACAAATAAAGAATTACGTTGACATTAGATAGACTGATTAATTCTCTATTGAAATACCACAATACATATATGACGGAGAAAGCACCTCCGGAGTGTTTTTCAAAAGTGTGACGTCAGCATTGCTGACGTCACAATTGTTGTTTTCATGATGATCACTCATTTTTGGGTCCTCGAAGTAAAACTTCACAAGTACTTTTATAAGCTTCGTATATTCAACGAGCAGCGTAACAACGTCACAAAGAGGTCCGTACTGTACGGCGACTCGAGAGCGACTGAGACGAGCACCTACAGTGCGGCCGTATTTATAGGACTCGGCGCACGTGCACGAGTTTACAAGTTTGTTGGTAAAGTATTGAAATTACAATCATAACATTAATTTTACATCGTAATCAACTCAAAAATAATCAACTGATGATTTATAAACTATTTTTAGGGCAATCAAATGATTAAACTTAATTATTCTCGACGAACTGTTGTAGTTGCGCCGATACGGCCATACTGACAGGCGGTGCGCGCTCTGCACCAGCCTCGTTGGTTCTCGTAGATTGTTATGGATTCTCGTAGATTATTTGGATTCTCGTAGACCTGAAAGAAATGAAATAACTTTCTTTGAGTAGTGCGTCTGTAAGCGACCTGCGTTGCTATGTCTTTTTGGGGATATCAATGCTTATAGGGTTAGTAGGTTCTCGTAGAGTTCTCGGAGGGTCTCGGAGGGTCTCGTAGAATTCTCGAAGGGTCTCGTAGAGTTCTCGGAGGGTCTCGTAGAATTCTCGAAGGGTCTCGTAGAATTCTCGAAGGGTCTCGTAGAGTTCTCGGAGAGTTATTTGAAATATTTGGATTTAGTTACTTATCTTTTATTCTGATGGGTCTTCTTGGTTCGAGTCGTGGTTTGGCTGTACTTGCAGCCCTTCTCGTGAGGTCGACGGAATGGGCTCATTTGATTCTGCAGTGGGATCTCGTTGAATAGGTGATTCGTTTCCCGCCGATACGGTCAACTGATCCCCAGGTTGCGGAGCGCGGCGCAGCTGATCATGGGCAACCTTGCGAGGTCGTCCTCTACCGACAACTTTCTTTACCAGATATCGGTCATTATCCAGTATTCTACAAACTTCATATGGTTCGCTGTATTTAAGGTCAAGCGAGGTTTGGTTTCGAGGATTATTTTTCACCAATACGTAGTCTCCTCTTTGAAAATGATGGATTTTGGCCTTGTGTAGGTTGAAGCGTTGTCTGTCTTGTTCGCTACAACGAATCATTTTCTGTTGCACCTGTTGAGTGAGCGCTTCAATATCAACGGTTTCGTTGTCAATATCCACCAGGTTGAGAAGCTCAGGAGGTACACAGTGCTTTCGTTGTGTAATAAGTGTCAGTGGAGCAACACCGGTGACTCGGTGGATTGTACAGTTCATTGCCAGCTGAAGTTCCTCGAGTACAGTGTGCCACTGCTCTGCTTCGTAATTTTTAATCATTACCAAAGCATTTTTGAGGGTTGCAACGACTCTTTCAACTTAGCCATTCGCTCGGCTGACTCCTGGAGCGATAGCATGGATATTTATTCCGATGGCGTCACAGTAGTCCTTGAACTCGCCAAGGAACTCTCTTCCTCCATCTACTATTATTTGAACCGGCGCACCAAATAGATGCACCGTGCGTTTTAGAGCGGCTAATGTGCTGTGTGGGTTTTTGTTGGTACTGAAGTACAGTAAAACGTACTTTGAGAAAGCGTCAATGGTGACTATGACGTATTGTTGATCATCTGGAGTGCCCAGCTTCCCTGTTATGTCCATATGAATAACTTGGAAGGCAGCCGTTGGTTTTTGTATGGGGTATAACTGGGCTTGAATGGCCCCGGATCTTCCTTTGGATGTTCGGCATACAACACAGTTATCCACAAATCTTCGGATAGTGGAACTCATTTTGTTGAACCAATAGGTTTCTCTGATCTTCTGCAGTGTCTTTTCCCAGCCAGGGTGTTTTAGTGCAGTGTGAAATGAGTTTATAATGCTCCATTGAAATTATTTGGGAACGACGGTACTGAGCTGCTGACCGAAGGCAGGATCATTCACGTTCCTTTTTTAAAACGTTGTCCTCTAACACATAGTCTTCCACTGGGTTATTGTCACTGAGGCTGTCCATTATCGGACGCAGTTCTTCATCCCGTCGCTGTGCAATTTTGAGCCAGTTCAAGTCTCTTGCCATAACATTGACTGCAAGCTCAACTGGATTGCGACTGAAAAAGTCAGCATGTTGGAGACGTTCACCTTTACGGTACTCTACCTCGAAGTCATAATTTTGTAAGAACGCCCATCAGCGATGAATCCTTGGCAGAAGATCCTTTTTGTGTTTTGACGCTTTTAATGCGTTGCAATCCGTTATCACGGTGAATTTTCGCCCATATAGATACTGGCGAAAGTCCAACTCGTAAGAGTGGTACCCACTCTCGGCTTCCGTGGTTCTCATGCTCATAAAGGCAACAGCATGTTGTCGTTTTAAACGTTGACTAATTATTGTATCCGCGTCGATACGGCCATTCTGACAGGCGGTGCGCGCTCTGCACCAGCCTTGTTGACTCGTTAACTCTCGCAGACTGCTGTTAATTATCGCTGGTCTGCAAATAATGAGATATTCTCTGAGTAGTGAGTCTGTAAACAACTTACGTTGCTTTTTAAGCGAGTTAAAGAAAATCGTTTTTTTTTTCTCTCAAGTAGGTACACAGTACACAAACACATCGTGCACTGCCTTATTAATTTAGAATCTGGTGTATACGTGTCAACCCATAGTTCCACAAGGCGTCCCCACAGTATCTCAGGGTTCACTTGTGGATGCATCAAGGACCCGTGGTTAGCTCAAGGGTAACACATGGTTAGCTCAGAGGTATCACTCTCCAGACATTTTATTTTTGTAGATTACAACAGTACACTAAGACATCTTAAGTGCACTGCCTTATTAATTTAGAATCTGTGGTGTATACGTGTCTACCCATAGTTCCACAAGGCGTCCCCACGGTATCTCATGGTTCACTTGTGGATGCATCAAGGACCCGTGGTTAGCTCAAGGGTAACACATGGTTAGCTCAGAGGTATCACTCTCCAGACATTTTATTTTTGTAGATTACAACAGTACACTAAGACATATTAAGTGCATTACCTTATTAATTTAGAATCTGTGGTGTATACGTGTCTACCCATAGTTCCACAAGGCGTCCCCACAGTATCTCAGGGTTCACTTGTGGATGCATCAAGGACCCGTGGTTAGCTCAAGGGTAACACATGGTTAGCTCAGAGGTATCACTCTCCAGACATTTTATTTTTGTAGATTACAACAGTACACTAAGACATCTTAAGTGCACTGCCTTATTAATTTAGAATCTGTGGTGTATACGTGTCTACCCATAGTTCCACAAGGCGTCCCCACAGTATCTCAGGGTTCACTTGTGGATGCATCAAGGACCCGTGGTTAGCTCAAGGGTAACACATGGTTTAGCTCAGAGGTATCACTCTCCAGACATTTTATTCTTTTAGATTCTAGTTGCAAATATCGTGAAACATAATGAATGTTATACTCGCCGGTTTTAATCCGTTGATGCGTGTTCGTCGTTGTGAGTTATCCGGACTGACTGGCCAGCTTGAGATGTGGATGACACTGAATCAGGGGCGATTGCAGCGTTGTTTTGCAGTGTATCGAGATCATCTCCCGCAGCGATTGGTGTGGACGTCATGTCTGTGGTAATTCCCGTTGTGATGGGCTGCATGGTATTAAAGTTGTTTGCTGGTACTCCTGAAGTGTTCAATGAGGCAGGGCCTATCAGCCTGGTACTGCCCTGCGCTGTTCCAGTCGTGACAGGTTGAACCGAAGTCGATGAGGATGTGGTTGGGACCAGAGCTTGTTCTGATCCCACTTCTGATGACGGAGAAAGCACCTCCGGAGTGTTTTTCAAAAGTGTGACGTCAGCATTGCTGACGTCACAATTGTTGTTTTCATGATGATCACTCATTTTTGGGTCCTCGAAGTAAAACTTCACAAGTACTTTTATAAGCTTCGTATATTCAACGAGCAGCGTAACAACGTCACAAAGAGGCCCGTACTGTACGGCGACTCGAGAGCGACTGAGACGAGCACCTACAGTGCGGCCGTATTTATAGGACTCGGCGCACGTGCACGAGTTTACAAGTTTGTTGGTAAAGTATTGAAATTACAATCATAACATTAATTTTACATCGTAATCAACTCAAAAATAATCAACTGATGATTTATAAACTATTTTTAGGGCAATCAAATGATTAAACTTAATTATTCTCGACGAACTGTTGTAGTTGCGCCGATATATACATTACAAATAAAGAATTACGTTGACATTAGATAGATTGATTAATTCTTTATTGAAATACCACAATACATATAGGTACATTACAAATAAAGAGTTACGTTGACATTAGATAGACTGATAAAATCTTTATTGAAATACCACAATACGTATACATTACAAATAAAGAATTACGTTGACATTAGATAGACTGATTAATTCCTTATTGAATTACCACAATACATTATATATATTATAATATTAAAGAATTACGTTGACATTAGATAGATTGATTAATTCTTTATTGAAATACCACAATACATATAGGTACATTACAAATAAAGAGTTACGTTGACATTAGATAGACTGATAAAATCTTTATTGAAATACCACAATACGTATACATTACAAATAAAGAATTACGTTGACATTAGATAGATTGATTAATTCTTTATTGAAATACCACAATACATATAGGTACATTACAAATAAAGAGTTACGTTGACATTAGATAGACTGATAAAATCTTTATTGAAATACCACAATACGTATACATTACAAATAAAGAATTGCGTTGACATTAGATAAACTGATTAATTCTTTATTGAATTACCACAATACATATACATTACAAATAAAGAATTACGTTGACATTAGATAGATTGATTAATTCTTTATTGAAATACCACAATACGTATACATTACAAATAAAGAATTACGTTGACATTAGATAGACTGATAAAATCTTTATTGAAATACCACAATACGTATACATTACAAATAAAGAATTACGTTGACATTAGATAGACTGATAAAATCTTTATTGAAATACCACAATACGTATACAATACAAATAAAGAATTACGTTGACATTAGATAGACTGATTAATTCTCTATTGAAATACCACAATACATATACATTACAAATAAAGAATTACGTTGACATTAGATAGATTGATTAATTCTTTATTGTAATACCACAATACATATACATTACAAATAAAGAATTACGTTGACATTAGATAGACTGATTAATTCTCTATTGAAATACCACAATACATATACATTACAAATAAAGAATTACGTTGACATTAATATTAATATTTATTAATATTGACACAATACATATAGGTACATTACAAATAAAGAGTTACGTTGACATTAGATAGACTGATTAATTCTCTATTGTAATACCACAATACATATACATTACAAATAAAGAATTACGTTGACATTAGATAGACTGATAAAATCTTTATTGAAATACCACAATACGTATACATTACAAATAAAGAATTACGTTGACATTAGATAGACTGATTAATTCTCTATTGTAATACCACAATACATATACATTACAAATAAAGAATTACGTTGACATTAGATAGACTGATTAATTCTTTATTGAATTACCACAATACATATACATTACAAATAAAGAATTACGTTGACATTAATATTAATATGTATTAATATTGACACAATACATATAGGTACATTACAAATAAAGAGTTACGTTGACATTAGATAGACTGATAAAATCTTTATTGAAATACCACAATACGTATACATTACAAATAAAGAATTACGTTGACATTAGATAGACTGATTAATTCTTTATTGTAATACCACAATACATATACATTACAAATAAAGAATTACGTTGACATTAGATAGATTGATTAATTCTTTATTGAAATACCACAATACATATAGGTACATTACAAATAAAGAGTTACGTTGACATTAGATAGACTGATAAAATCTTTATTGAAATACCACAATACGCATACATTACAAATAAAGAATTACGTTGACATTAGATAGACTGATTAATTCTTTATTGTAATACCACAATACATATACATTACAAATAAAGAATTACGTTGACATTAGATAGACTGATTAATTCTTTATTGAAATACCACAATACAAATACATTACAAATAAAGAATTACGTTGACATTAGATAGATTGATTAATTCTTTATTGAAATACCACAATACATATAGGTACATTACAAATAAAGAGTTACGTTGACATTAGATAGACTGATAAAATCTTTATTGAAATACCACAATACGTATACATTACAAATAAAGAATTACGTTGACATTAGATAGACTGATTAATTCTTTATTGAATTACCACAATACATATACATTACAAATAAAGAATTAGGTTGACATTAGAAAGATTGATTAATTCTTTATTGAAATACCACAATACATATAGGTACATTACAAATAAAGAGTTACGTTGACATTAGATAGACTGATAAAATCTTTATTGAAATACCACAATACGTATACATTACAAATAAAGAATTACGTTGACATTAGATAGACTGATTAATTCTTTATTGTAATACCACAATACATATACATTACAAATAAAGAATTACGTTGACATTAGATAGATTGATTAATTCTTTATTGAAATACCACAATACATATAGGTACATTACAAATAAAGAGTTACGTTGACATTAGATAGACTGATAAAATCTTTATTGAAATACCACAATACGTATACATTACAAATAAAGAATTACGTTGACATTAGATAGACTGATTAATTCTCTATTGTAATACCACAATACATATACATTACAAATAAAGAATTACGTTGACATTAGATAGACTGATTAATTCTTTATTGAATTACCACAATACATATACATTACAAATAAAGAATTACGTTGACATTAATATTAATATTTATTAATATTGACACAATACATATAGGTACATTACAAATAAAGAGTAACGTTGACATTAGATAGACTGATAAAATCTTTATTGAAATACCACAATACGTATACATTACAAATAAAGAATTACGTTGACATTAGATAGACTGATAAAATCTTTATTGAAATACCACAATACGTATACATTACAAATAAAGAATTACGTTGACATTAGATAGATTGATTAATTCTTTATTGAAATACCACAATACATATAGGTACATTACAAATAAAGAGTTACGTTGACATTAGATAGACTGATAAAATCTTTATTGAAATACCACAATACGTATACATTACAAATAAAGAATTACGTTGACATTAGATAGACTGATTAATTCTTTATTGAATTACCACAATACATATACATTACAAATAAAGAATTACGTTGACATTAGATAGATTGATTAATTCTTTATTGAAATACCACAATACATATAGGTACATTACAAATAAAGAGTTACGTTGACATTAGATAGACTGATTAATTCTCTATTGTAATACCACAATACATATACATTACAAATAAAGAATTACGTTGACATTAGATAGACTGATTAATTCTTTATTGAATTACCACAATACATATACATTACAAATAAAGAATTACGTTGACATTAATATTAATATTTATTAATATTGACACAATACATATAGGTACATTACAAATAAAGAGTTACGTTGACATTAGATAGACTGATTAATTCTCTATTGTAATACCACAATACATATACATTACAAATAAAGAATTACGTTGACATTAGATAGACTGATAAAATCTTTATTGAAATACCACAATACGTATACATTACAAATAAAGAATTACGTTGACATTAGATAGACTGATTAATTCTCTATTGTAATACCACAATACATATACATTACAAATAAAGAATTACGTTGACATTAGATAGACTGATTAATTCTTTATTGAATTACCACAATACATATACATTACAAATAAAGAATTACGTTGACATTAATATTAATATTTATTAATATTGACACAATACATATAGGTACATTACAAATAAAGAGTTACGTTGACATTAGATAGACTGATAAAATCTTTATTGAAATACCACAATACGTATACATTACAAATAAAGAATTACGTTGACATTAGATAGACTGATAAAATCTTTATTGAAATACCACAATACGTATACATTACAAATAAAGAATTACGTTGACATTAGATAGATTGATTAATTCTTTATTGAAATACCACAATACATATAGGTACATTACAAATAAAGAGTTACGTTGACATTAGATAGACTGATAAAATCTTTATTGAAATACCACAATACGTATACATTACAAATAAAGAATTACGTTGACATTAGATAGACTGATTAATTCTTTATTGAATTACCACAATACATATACATTACAAATAAAGAATTACGTTGACATTAGATAGATTGATTAATTCTTTATTGAAATACCACAATACATATAGGTACATTACAAATAAAGAGTTACGTTGACATTAGATAGATTGATAAAATCTTTATTGAAATACCACAATACGTATACATTACAAATAAAGAATTACGTTGACATTAGATAGACTGATTAATTCTTTATTGAATTACCACAATACATATACATTACAAATAAAGAATTACGTTGACATTAGATAGATTGATTAATTCTTTATTGAAATACCACAATACATATAGGTACATTACAAATAAAGAGTTACGTTGACATTAGATAGACTGATAAAATCTTTATTGAAATACCACAATACGTATACATTACAAATAAAGAATTACGTTGACATTAGATAGACTGATTAATTCTTTATTGTAATACCACAATACATATACATTACAAATAAAGAATTACGTTGACATTAGATAGATTGATTAATTCTTTATTGAAATACCACAATACATATAGGTACATTACAAATAAAGAGTTACGTTGACATTAGATAGACTGATAAAATCTTTATTGAAATACCACAATACGTATACATTACAAATAAAGAATTACGTTGACATTAGATAGACTGATAAAATCTTTATTGAAATACCACAATACGTATACATTACAAATAAAGAATTACGTTGACATTAGATAGACTGATTAATTCTCTATTGTAATACCACAATACATATACATTACAAATAAAGAATTACGTTGACATTAGATAGACTGATAAAATCTTTATTGAAATACCACAATACGTATACATTACAAATAAAGAATTACGTTGACATTAGATAGACTGATTAATTCTTTATTGTAATACCACAATACATATACATTACAAATAAAGAGTTACGTTGACATTAGATAGATTGATTAATTCTTTATTGAAATACCACAATACATATAGGTACATTACAAATAAAGAGTTACGTTGACATTAGATAGACTGATAAAATCTTTATTGAAATACCACAATACGTATACATTACAAATAAAGAATTACGTTGACATTAGATAGACTGATTAATTCTCTATTGTAATACCACAATACATATACATTACAAATAAAGAATTACGTTGACATTAGATAGACTGATTAATTCTTTATTGAATTACCACAATACATATACATTACAAATAAAGAATTACGTTGACATTAGATAGATTGATTAATTCTTTATTGAAATACCACAATACATATAGGTACATTACAAATAAAGAGTTACGTTGACATTAGATAGACTGATAAAATCTTTATTGAAATACCACAATACGTATACATTACAAATAAAGAATTACGTTGACATTAGATAGACTGATTAATTCTTTATTGTAATACCACAATACATATACATTACAAATAAAGAATTACGTTGACATTAGATAGATTGATTAATTCTTTATTGAAATACCACAATACATATAGGTACATTACAAATAAAGAGTTACGTTGACATTAGATAGACTGATAAAATCTTTATTGAAATACCACAATACGCATACATTACAAATAAAGAATTACGTTGACATTAGATAGACTGATTAATTCTTTATTGTAATACCACAATACATATACATTACAAATAAAGAGTTACGTTGACATTAGATAGATTGATTAATTCTTTATTGAAATACCACAATACATATAGGTACATTACAAATAAAGAGTTACGTTGACATTAGATAGACTGATAAAATCTTTATTGAAATACCACAATACGCATACATTACAAATAAAGAATTACGTTGACATTAGATAGACTGATTAATTCTTTATTGAATTACCACAATACATATACATTACAAATAAAGAATTACGTTGACATTAGATAGATTGATTAATTCTTTATTGAAATACCACAATACATATAGGTACATTACAAATAAAGAGTTACGTTGACATTAGATAGACTGATAAAATCTTTATTGAAATACCACAATACGCATACATTACAAATAAAGAATTACGTTGACATTAGATAGTCTGATTAATTCTTTATTGAATTACCACAATACATATACATTACAAATAAAGAATTACGTTGACATTAGATAGATTGATTAATTCTTTATTGAAATACCACAATACATATAGGTACATTACAAATAAAGAGTTACGTTGACATTAGATAGACTGATAAAATCTTTATTGAAATACCACAATACGCATACATTACAAATAAAGAATTACGTTGACATTAGATAGACTGATTAATTCTTTATTGTAATACCACAATACATATACATTACAAATAAAGAATTACGTTGACATTAGATAGACTGATTAATTCTTTATTGAAATACCACAATACAAATACATTACAAATAAAGAATTACGTTGACATTAGATAGACTGATTAATTCTTTCAATTTTCAATCAATTTTGAGTTATTTTAGGTTAGTTTAGCGAGCACCAAGTTACGTGCCGACTACTCTGTCTAAAATATGCCCACAATTGAAGAGAAATGTCTATTTTTAGTGCTGTCATTCGAAAGTGTTATACTAATTTGGATTTTAGCCTCTCAGACAAAATAAAAAAGTCAAGACAGAATGTTGCGAACAGAGAAGTGAGGCCGGTTTTCTAAACTACATGTGCGTGACTCGGTACTGTCATGGTAATTTAAATTAAATTAAACTTTTTAAAAATTTATCAATTATTAATAAATTTAAATAAAATGATAATTCAAACTTTACGTGTTGCTTCCACGCGCCGCGATAGTTCGACTGACGAGCCAAGGCGTAGTTTCATTGTAGGTTTTGTATGTAAATATGTATGGACACGCCGAGGCGTAGTTTTACCTCACTTCTCTGTTCACAACATTCTGTCTTGACTTTTTTATTTTGTCTGAGTTTAGCCTAAACAAAATAAGTACTGACATAATTTCGAGATTTTTTGTTAAGAGAATGCTTACAGAATCGACACCAATGGTAGACAAAAATATTTTACTACAATTAAATGCTTAAAACTAATAGTGTCATAATGTGCGGTCTTTTCGCTCAGAGCGATCTATTCCAGACAACCATGTTACACAACAACATGTGACAATAGACGGCGTTGTTAAGAGGTTGCATAGCTAGTACTTTCCGTTCTAAAAGAAAAAATCTCTTTTCTACCTCTTAACATTGTCCGATTTCAGTGATCGTTTGTCATGGAATCATCACATTGTTTACTATGTACGTTTTGATTTTTTCAGTCTTTCAAAGTACTATAAATTTCCTTTTTTAGAACTTCATAAAACTGAATAAATCAAAACGTACGAGCATAGTAAACAATGTCATGATTCTATGAAAAAAAAATCACTTAATTCGGACAACGTTAAGAGGTAGAAAAGAGTTTTCTCTTTTAGCATAGAAAGTACTAACTATATTTGCAATCCTCTTAAGCAACACTACATGTTATTTATTTTATATACTTGCAACACGTGCACAATTCAGAACAGGTAACGGCTAATAGAGCACTATTATTACACGATAAAAAATGAGGAAACGCAATTAATAATAAAAGTCAGTAGAATCCAGACAGTCATTTTTGGAATATTTCACGCCCACCGTGCGATGTGTGTTTTCGTGGTGTCTACAAAAATAATATTAGGTACCTTTCTTAAGTAAGACCCAAGCACTGCCTACCAGCGCATATTTCAAGTACCTATACCATATACCAAGGATCATCATATCCCTATACGTACCTGACTTATGAACATAAAATACGTTTAAACGACAATAAATTTACAATATTTATTTTTATTTTATTTTATTTTAACAATTTTCGGGAAATTAACGACTAGCTATAATTAAAAACACAGAACAGGGGCCTTACTATCAGCTTTTTAAAAACCATGCAAGTTCCGTGCAGTTCTTAAACCTTGCATAAACAGTTTTGAATAAAATCATACCATGACGCTCATTTAGGTGAACTGTTTGAATATTGTTTTCTCAAAGGTGAACGGATAATATTGTCTCTGGCATTCTAACAATTTACTATAACCAACATTGCAGACGCCTAGACGTTTGTAAGCTAATCAACTGAGTGGATTCATAGCGACATGTTAACGAGAGTCCATACAAAAAAAAACAGGTGAACGGTTTTTGTGCGGTTCTTCAATAGTAGGCCTGGGCAGGCCTGCTTTAAAGTTATCATGGTACGAATAAACCGGGCAGTTGTCTAGAAGTCCTGCTTTAAGAGCTCATAGTAAGGCCCCTGTTTGTACAACTGAAGGCCAGTTAAAAATTTCCACATATAGGAACTTAATACGAATGAACGAGTATTTAGTACTCGTGAACAACACAAGTTGATAGACAACTGCTACTTAAGTAATAGGTAAATATCATGCATAGTCTAAATGACAAAATGTATACATTTAAAATAAGTTAACATTCGAAAAATTTATCACTAAGTGAGCGTTTCAACATTGTGGAAGTAGTAGAAAAAATATCTAAATCATATTCACTAGACAATTAATATACAATATCAATGTAAGTATTCGTAATGTGATACCTATGGTTCAATAGAGAGGTTATTTTCGTGAAAGGCATTATATCTCAGATGAATAAATACATCATTCATTGTTCCGCAATCTTCTCATCAAATATTCCATATGACGTACCGTACAATACGCACATTCATCATATATTAATTTAGGCCCTTTTTACCTGAGCATCTCTACTGCGCAAACACTTCTGCGCATTACCCAATACCCATTGTCAAACTAACCTAGTAGCCGATACCATTGAATCAGTAATGCACACAAAATTTCGTTACATAAATTAACAATAATCCACGCACACAAAAGTTTAACATTATTATCTGTGTTCTATAATTACAAACCTGAAATCAGTGCTTCAAGATGTGTGTGTAATTAAAAAAATAAACAAAAAGGAGGGAAACATCGACCAGTGACAAAGTTATCAATTTTCAAAAAAGGAACTGGTTATACTTTTTTACAATGGGCTAAGTGAATTGTGCATTCAGCCAGTGAACGCTGCGAATAGTTGTTTATAAATCACCAAAGGGCATTGTTCTTTGGCGTCGGATGTAAATATCGATTTTGCGAATGCCGCGCGATTTGAACGTTCCAACACGCATTGTTATGTTTGTTTCGGTTTAAAACTGTGATATTATTTTATTCCGCTATAAGACATGGATAAAAATAAATGGACGTGCTAGAACAGAATATTGCGTAGATATTGTTCATGTGTTAAATATCACTATTTGTTGTAATTGAGTGTGTAATAAGTGTGTAAAAAGTCATCTTATACTTTAGCATACACTAATTACATTACAGAACAGTTTCTAAAACGGAAGTATGAAAAGAATGAACTATATATGAGTGTATTAGTTAAAAGTACTTGAATACTTATTATTTATTAGTTTTTTTTTAAATGTCAACTATAGTTTGTCGGTATCTATACAATATTTAATTATAAAAGCAGTAGGTACACGCAATGACAGAAAGTAAGTGGTATTCAATGAACAGTGTTGGGCAATGCAAGTGATGCAAGTACTTCAATATCAAGTATCGACACCACAATCGACAATCGCAGCGGACGTGGCACAACACTATGTGCCCCCGCCACCGTATTTTGGTAATTGTTATATCTTATTCATTAATTAGTATTTTAGATTAACTAGATGTGCTCGCATTTTTTACCCTATTTTTTCTAAAATAATAGTAGTTTAAATAAATAATTAAAATAATATGATAAAGTGAAAAACTAATTAAAATCAGTGTAGCTATTTCGCAGATTAAGTAGCCAGAAGAAACAGACAGACAAAAAGTTTTAAAAATGTATTTTGCTATAAGTAGTTACTTTTTTAAGAATTTAGTAAAAACTTGTTATTTCGATATTGTTAACATTTAGTTAATTCATTTATTTAGTTAATTTGATATAAACACAATTTTATTGACCGCGCGAGCGAAGCGTCTCAGTTTTGTGATTGGACAACATCCATTCTATTCAGTTATTGGAGTGTATCTCAAAAACTACTGGACCGAATTTGATGATAATTAAATTGGGCCACACGGGAAGCACCAGCTTTCAAACAAAAAAGAATTTTGAGAATCGGTTCACCAAGTCGAAAGTTATGAGGTAATAAACATAAAGAAATAAATAAAAAAAGTCGAATTGAGCACATCTTTTGGAAGTCTGTAGAAAAATACTTCTGAGTCTGTCTGTTCTTGTCATCGATTTAAAAAAAAAGATTTTTAATCGATCACAATTTCTATAAGAGGGATATTAGGGGGGATGTTTCGAATAATGCTACTAATATTATAAACACGAAAGTTTGTGAGTATGGATGTATGGATGTGTGGATCTTTGTTACTCGTTCACGCACAAACGGCGGCGGGGGGAAATTTTAATGAAATTTGGTATGGAGGTAGCTTAGGCACTGGACTAACACAGGATACTTTCATCATCATCATCATCATCCATCACCACGCGGGTGAAAAAGCGTAATATACTTGGGCACAGCATAGACAAAATAATAAGATCTCCGCCTACGTCAAGATCGTAATGATGTCAGTTTTGTCAAAGTTTGTGTCAGTTTCTTTCTGTAAAAGCTTTGTCATAATCCAAGTCGGTTTGACAGCTCGATACACTAGACGTGCTCGATGACCGTCAAGGGTGATGAAATGTAACACAAATACCGTCCAGGGTGATGAAATGTAATTAGACAGTTTTTTCCATAGTGATTAATTTTATATTTGTATGTACGTAAGTCCTGTATTTTATGATTAATGTTTACTGCTTGATATACTAAGTTTTAAATGTACTCGTATAATAATATTATAGCAATTGCGTTTGAACATGTAGGTACATTTTTGATGAAATTTTGGTATAAAGATAGATATGCCCTTGGAGAATAATAAGCTACTCGAAGTACTAATCCTGCGCAGACGTAGTCGCGGGCACCAGCTAGTTACCTATAGATACCAAGTACAGTAATATTAAGTCATATATTGGAAGCCATATATGGCGCACTATGCTTGCACAGTCGGTACAGCAGTATAAGCCTTTTTTATTAATTGTATAAGTTTGCTACTTCTTTGTACTTTTAAATATATATTATTTTTGTATAATTTTAAATCAAATTATTGAACACATTTTTACCAATCAACCGTACAAGTTTTATGTGAAAACATTTTACCTCATGATATAATTACTTCTGTGTGCGTGACGCGGCAAGTGAACACAGCACACATAGCGAATTTGTAGCGCGTTTTGGGAAGACGTTGTTTGGAAACCTATCTTCTATAGGTAGTTATTCTAAGCCGGGAAGTTTGCTGTATCGTTTTTTATCGACTGATTTCAATCAAATCTACTCAAATTTGGTCGAAATGGTAACACAAGGTCTTCATTTTACTCAATGCCACCAGCGCTTTGGCCACATAACTTTGATAAACATATTAAGAGGATTGCATAGCTAGTACTTTCCACACTATAAGAAAAAACTCTTTTCTACCCCTTAACATTGTCCGATTTCAGTGATTTTTTTTCATGGAATCGTCACATTGTATACTATGCCCGTACGTTTTGATTTATTCATTATTTCAAAGTACTATTACAGAAGAAACTTAAATTAGTCTAGTGCTGTGGGTTAGAGTAAGAGAGGATGCGAGAGAAAGGGAAGCCAGACTGGCGCCGTAACGCGTTACGTAACGAATCGGTTTCCCCTCCCATAAGAAGTAACCACATCAATACATACCTAAAATCGAACAAAGAACCTCCTCCTTTTTTGAAGTCCGTTAAAAATTTACAAAAGGGGGGAGTGGAGGGAAGGTTCACGAGATTTACTGTTTTCACAGAACCAATATTGCATGTATGTTTTCATTTCCAGCATCAGTGGGCTGCAACGGCCAAGATGCGACATGTCGCCGTCGGAAGTACGCGTGGTGGTGCGTCGGATGCGGGGCTCTCGCTGCGGCCTTGGGAGGGCTACTGGCTGCTCAGCACATCCTTGTGCGGGCGTACACCGCCTCCCCGCATCATCTGGAGACTGTGCCGGCCGCTGTGCCCGCAGCTATGGTAAGAAGCATAACCACTGCAACTATGATTTTTCTATGTTATTAAGTCATGGTATATTCACGAAGGCCACCATTTCGTCTCAAGTGATTAGCTACACTATGCCCGTAATTCTGATACATTAAGTTGTTAAATCTCTTGGCCTATAATTTCGCTGGAAACATTGCCCACATTGGAAACATAACTGTGTTTTGAAAACACAGTAATGTTTGCCCACTACTGATTCATGGTTGAATAAATGGCAAAGATTTGATACTTCCCCAGGCGAACTCTTCAAAAGTTCTGACACTACAAAAGTCATGCCACTTCAAAAGTCATGCCACTTCAAAAGTCCTGCAACTACATAACTCCTGCCACAACAAAAGCCCTGCCTTTACAAAAGCTCTGCCACTACAAAAGCTCTGCGAATACAAAAGTCCTGCCTTTACAAAAGCCCTTCCACTAAAAAAGTCCCATTACTATAAAAGTCTTGCCACTACAAAAGGCCTGCCTCTATAAAAGTCCTGCACTACAAAAGACCTGTCACTGTGCAAAAGAACTGCCTCTATAAAAGGTCTGCCACTACATAAGCCCTGCCACTACAAAAGACCTGCCAATAAATTAGTCCTGCATCTACATAAGTCCTGCACTACAATAGTTCTGACACTGTGCAAAAGCACTGCCACTACAAAAGACCTGCCAATAAATTAGTCCTGCATCTACATAAGTCCTGCACTACAATAGTTCTGACACTGTGCAAAAGCACTGCCACTACAAAAGACCTGCCAATAAATTAGTCCTGCATCTACATAAGTCCTGCACTACAATAGTTCTGACACTGTGCAAAAGCACTGCCACTACAAAAGCCCTGCCACTACAAAAACCCTGTCACTACAAAATCCTGCCCCTACAAAAGTCTCGTCACTACAAAAGTCCTATTACTACAAAAGCTCTGCCACTATAAAAGTCTTGCCATTACATAAGTCCTGCTACTACATAAGTCCTGCCACTAAGTCCTACCGCTACATAAGTCCTACCGCTACATAACTTTAGTAAACTCATCCAATGTTCCATTCCAGCTGGTCCTGACTGGAGTATGCATCATGAGCCTTGCCCGCAGACGGAACCGGTACAGCTATATGGTAAGAAAAGTATGTTGCTTTTGATGTATTTCTATATATTTAATTAAGCATGGCGTGACAATTTTATATTTATTAACTAGTTGACCAGCCAGTGGTGTAGTGGCGAGAGAGTTCAGGTGCAAGTTGGTAGCCGGCTACACGTAGCAGCAGCACACGACGTGTCGTCGCTTCATGTCGCCGCGAAACGTCGTCGCATCATGTCGCTGCAGTCATGATTTCGAACACGACTGCAGACGGCAACTACAGATGGCATCAACCATTTGAAAAGCGATACGAAAGGTTTTGTTTAAAAGCTTTTCAGTTGTTTTACTAGGTAGATTGGTACCCGCGAGCGGCACTACTGATCTGCGGTCGGGCGACAGTGTCGTCTGTCGCTCGACGACGCGTCGCTAGCTTCGTGTCGCTAACTAGGAATGGTGTTTCATTGAAATACATAAATACCAGTAGTGTCGCTGCGACACGTCGTTTGCCGCGGCTTCAGGAAGCCGGCTTCAAACTTGCACCTTTATTCTCTAAATTGCTATAACTTTTTTGTTTATGAACCGATAGACATGAAACAAATACTAAATGTTAATTGAAGCATGCCACAATGTTAGTGAAACCCACATCTAAATCGGATAAGCCGTTTCTGAGGTTAGCGCGCACAAACGCACAGACAAACAGATAAACAGACAAAAATTCAAACAATATTTTTTAATTCTATTTTCGGTTATGAAGGTCCCAATAATATTCAGACATTTATATTATATGTAGTAAAATATAGATTTTCCGCATGATGTTTTCTGATATTCTGACATTTTCAATACTCTTATTTCCTTCCCTTACCGCATCTGCATTGACGAGCAGCACAACTACGTCTAGCCCGTGGCTGCGAGGCTACTATGATTAACAAAGAATTTTTATTATTACACATAGTTATTTTTCTAAAATAAAAGTATCCTTAGTTGTAACGTTCGTTTTTCGCTCCGTTACACGTTGTCGATTCTAGACACGTATTTTCGATTTTAAAATTTGCCAATCCTTAGAGGAAGTAATTCTGGTAACTTTTTTAAACACCTTTTGCAACCGCTGTACGGAAATTCTACGTTTTTTGCTTGGATGGTTGGCCACACTGGAGAGTCGTCTTGCCTATGGACAGAGGTTCGGCCATCTTCGATTCTCCACTTTCGTATCAACTGTCGTGATGTGAAGTCATTATAATTTTTTATTTTGTATATCCGTTCGAATCTGAGTTTCGTGAAGATTTCCCAAAATGTGGAGGCGAAATTCAGAAGCCGCAAGTCAAGGGCTTTACATTTTTGATTTGATTTTATCAAAATAATGGATTTTGGAGTGTCTGCAACATAACCTAAGAAAAACGGTAAATATGCTTTTGTTTTAGTCAAAATGGCGTGATACTTTGACTTACGGACATTATTTTAACGCTAGTTTTTATTGTTTTAGCCAATGGCGTTTTTTCTTTGGAGTTATTCTTTGGCCTTTTTTTCGGCACTTTCATATTCGTGCCGAATTTATTTTCACCATGAGTTTCTCGTGGGAATTTTTCACTTAGAGCGGACCGCCATCTTGGCCTTTCATGTTAGCTTGAAGAGAACATTTCTTCGACTCCCGCTGAGTGTTTCATCGTGCCCTGGAAGAAGAATCTCCTCTCCGCGTCATGATATAATCACAGGTTTCGTCTAGAAGTAAGGTATTGTCAACTCTTTCTTTTTCTGGTACGAATCCACTCTCGGCACGTGTAATTATAAAACTTAAAATAATTAATTTCCTTTAAATAAGGGTGCAATAACGATAGCTAGCAATAAAAAAAAATTAGGATCTCTCTAGCTTACGATAGGAAAACTTATAATGCCCCTCAGGCTATGTAATCACATCAGTATAACCGCAGGAGTCCTTCAGACCTTGCATAATTGATAAGATGTTACCAATTTTTCTAAATTAATTGTAACACTTGTGTTCCTTCCCGGAAATAAAAGTTGAACTAAACTAAAAGCTTTGCCACTTATTTCATCTTCCCCGCCTGAAGATTAGAAGGTCCGAATCTCTACAGCAGCTATTCCAGGTGATGTTTGTTATTTATATATTTTCTTTGTGTGAGGTCGCTCCAGGCGCCCGAACTTGGTTTTTTATTATTTTTCTAGCTAACACAGTAAGCTTATAATACTATAGGAGAGCTCACATACTATATGAAATACTCGTACAAATATTTTATTTTACTTTATGCTAACTTGCTTACAAAAACTTTACCCTAACAAACTTTTTATTATTACAATAGGAAGATACATTTATCTTTATATTATTACCATTGGAGCACGGAACAGGGAGACTTAGTCAATATAGACATCCTCCGCTTGCCATTATATAGAACATTCATATTTTTTTTATTATTACATAGTTTAATATAGTTTTTAACATTTAAATCCTGGATTCGTTGTTTTTATCAATGGATACAGAGATCCATATTAAAATGGATAATTAAATGGGTATAATGAAATTATGAGCGTCTTATAATAACTGGCAAAATTGAGGGTAAAAGACCAAGAGGACGAGGCCTTAAGCGATGGACGGATCAAGTATCGGAACAGCTGGAGATACCTTTCAGCACAGCTCTACATCAGGCCAGCAACAGAACTCGGTGGAGAGAAACAGTAAACAAACTGCAACGGAATAGTCCCGATCCTCAGTGATGAGGGAACGATTATGGAAGATGAATAATGAAATGAAGACTGAGAATGTATATGGTATTTAATTAAAAAATATATTAAAAAATAAAAGTTAATAACGAGCTATGACCTCCCCTAGCAGCGATTACGGCGTGTAATCTTCTTACCGCATGGAAAGAAGATTATTTCCACCATGTGTCTGTAGTATGTGTTCCCATTCAGACGAGATCACATGTTTAAGCTCCTAGAATTGAAACCTCCTTGGCCGGGACACATTGTACTTTGATAATTAAAAAAAGACGTGTGGCACTCGGAGACTGCCGCGGTAAAGCTATTGCATAGCTGTTTTTATCAACTTATGCAATTATAATTATTTAACCAATGCCATCTAGAGGCGAGTTGCTGAACTAAAGAGACAAGCGTGATATTTCAAAAAGTCATTAAAAGTTCTGCTATTTATCGATAGATGCAAAATCAACTTATACAATTATAATTATTTAACCAATGCCATCTAGAGGCGAGTTGCTGAACTAAAGAGACAAGCGTGATATTTCAAAAAGTCATTAAAAGTTCTGCTATTAATCGATAGATGAAGTCGGAGTGGGGGGTGTTAGGTTATTTTCGTTACGGAGTTTTCGGTCTCCATGCTCAAGGCCCGCGATAGAAGCTATGCAATAGCTTAAAAATGTTTTAAAGCATTGTTTTGTTAGGAGAATAATGCTTTAATTTTTTTTTAATTTTCTTAAAGAAGTATGTAAATAAAATATGCCAATAAAAGTATGTATTTCATTTCATAATTAGAATATTACCGAATGAGATTATATAAAAATAAATACTTAAAGCTTAACTATATATAAAAAAAAACTAAGTGTGAGATATTTTCAAGGTAGTTTACCTTATTTAAACGACGATTCTTTATTTTATTTCCAGATCAAAGTGGTGGGAGCTTGTTGCCTGATGTGCGCGCTGACATGCGTGCTCGTCACAATCACGACCACAGTCATACATATGAACAAGTAAGTGTAATTGATTCCACACCCAGAATCAGCTCATTATGTTCCCACAGCTGGGACTCGAGCCTTCCTCTCATAGAGAGGAGTTGGGCCATAATCCAAGGCGCGCGTGGTCAACCTATGTCGACGTTTTCAGGCCACTCGGTTCGACATAGCCTAACGCCTGTTATCCTAAGACAAACAACCGACACTGACGGCTTAACGTGCCCTCCGAAGCACGGAAGCGCTCAGTTGAATACCACTAGCACACACCCATCCAACTCCTGACCGCAGCAAGCGTTCCTTAACTTGTTGATCGGTAATGATCGCCAAGTCAAGCTCCGCTACGAGTGGTACACGTTTAATTTTAAGGTTAGTAATAAATATGTACCTACTATTTTTGAAGAATATATTAATCTGTCCGTATCAGCAAGACTCATTCGAGTTAAGTTTCATTCATAAATCTATTGTTATTTTTTGCGCTGATGCGGACGGGTTAATACTAAACTTACACCTGCATTTTAATAATTGATTTGTATAAAACTACTATAATATATACCTTAAATTAATAAAATTTATTAGAATAACAAATTGAGAGATATACAGAAATAGATAAAAATAAAGTATAATAATAATAAGAAGCCAAAAACAAGAGAAATTTACTATTATTTTATTTTTCTTATAGTATAAGTACTTACCTACATATATTTTGTAAAAGGCAAGAAATAAAAGTCTTTTTTATTTTATTTTATTATTATAAACCTAGTTAATAATATTACAAAATAAACACACCCTTAAATAACCACCGTACGGAAGGGTTGGCAGAATTCTGACCGAATATAAAATAAATTAATTGTCCGTGGGGTCCAGGTGCATACGAAGTTTTCAGGGACTTGGCTAAAACTTTGGTTGAAGCGTCAGGCGACCAGAATGCTGGTTCATATATTGCACAAAAAATTAGTACAGCTATTCATTCGTGGAAATGCTGCCAGCATTCTGGGCACTTTTCCTTCAACAAATGGTTTAATACATTTGTAAGTGTATTATAATCTTTGTAAGTATGTACCTTTTATAATATATGTTAAAATTATTATTTCAATAAAAAAATAAACATAAAAATAAATTAATGCAATTATAACAATTAAGTAATATATTTAGTGCCTTTATAAGTAAAAAATTCGATATTGAATCAAATAATGATTTAAAGATAAATCAGTTATCATAAATCAAATATGTAATAAGAACAAATAACCGGCCCAGTGCGAGTCGGGCTCGCGCACTCAAGGGTTCCGTACCATTATCTATAAATTTCCTATAGAACTGCAAATATGATTTGTTTGCCTTTTTTATAGGTAATGGTACAGAACCCTTCGTGCGCGACTCGGACTCGCACTTGGCAGGTTTTTTAGTATTAGTAGTTATAGCGGCAACAGAAATACATTATTTTGCCTTTTTTATAGGTAATGGTACAGAACCCTTCGTGCGCGACTCGGGCTCATACTTGGCAGGTTTTTAGTATTAGTAGTTATAGCGGCAACAGAAATACATTATCTGTGAAAATTTCAACTGTTTAACCGTCGCGGTTCATGAGATACAGCCTGGTGGCAGACGGACAGCGGAGTCTTAGTTATATAAGGTCCCGTTTTACCCTTTGTGTAAATAACCCTAACAAGTACAATTTGAAAATTTTAATACCGAGTTCCATTTTATTCAGTTATTGGAATGTAACTCAAAAACTGCTGAACCGAATTTGATGAAATTTAAATGGGACCACACGGAAGCACCAGCTTTCAAACAAAAATAAATTTTGAGAATCGGTTCACCCAGTCGAAAGTTATGAGGTAACAAACATTAAAAAAAACTAAAGTTAAATTAGTTAAAATAAAAATAAGTACCGTTTTACTTACTTATTTTATTTATTTACTTTACTTACATTTTGTTTTCCTTTTTTTATTCCAGTTATTATACTAATCTTTAACTCTTCTCGGTGGTAGACGTGAAAAGTTGTGTTTCAAATTAGAGCAAATTTTTTTAATAATTCTTTAAAGTAGGTACTCTTTTTGCTCAGTAGTACAAATATATTATATTACACTTTGAAGTAACAGTTTCACAGCGATCAGAATTAATCTATTTTCTATCTATATAAAAATGAACCCCTATTTCTACTGGTCACGCTATAACTTGAGAACGGATGGAACAATCTCGCTTATTCTTATTTTGTTGTGTTAATTATTGTCAGGAGAAGGTTCTTATGAAAGAAAAACCATGTAAAGATGTGAGGTTGTTAGCGAGGCCGAAGGCCGAGCCTACTACGCGAACGAAGTCGCGGGCGGTCGCTAGTATTTTCTACCGACTTCCAAAAAGGAGGAGGTACTCAATTCGACTGTATTTTTTATGTTTGTTACCTCATAACTTTCGATAGGGAGAACCGATTCTCAAAATTCTTTTCTGTTTCAAAGCTGGTGCTTCCCGTGTTGGTCCCATTTGAATTTTATCAAATTCGGTCCCGTAGTTTTTGAGATACACTCCAATAACTGAATAGAATGGAAGTCGGTATTAAATGTTTCAAATTGTACTTGTCATATAAATAGCCATATTAAGAGAAATATTATAGGTTATCTAGCATCTAGATTTTCATAGACACTATAATTTCAGATTGCAGACGTTAAAGTTCTGCGAGTACACGAAGCTGACTCGGACTTGCACCTGCTTCTCCATGCCTCCGGATTCGCACCACGACAATGATGACGAGGGTAAGGAAAAACCGCTTACTTACTCTAACCACATTACTTTAACAATTACGACGATAATGTAAAGAACAAAACACCCTAAGCGGGACGTCAGTGACGCCCCAAGCTCGACGTCAGTGTCATCCCAAACATGACGTCGAAGACATTCCAAATGAGACTTTCGTGACACCCTAAGTGGGACGTCTGAGCCATTCCAAGCGGGACGTCAGTGACGCCCCAAGCTCGACGTCAGTGTCATCCCAAACATGACGTCGAAGACATTCCAAATGAGACTTTCGTGACACCCTAAGTGGGACGTCTGAGCCATTCCAAGCGGGACGTCAGTGACGCCCCAAGCTCGACGTCAGTGCCATCCCAAACATGACGTCGAAGACATTCCAAATGAGACTTTCGTGACACCCTTAGTGGGACGTCTGAGCCATTCCAAGCAGGATGTCAGTGACACTTAAGTGAGACGTCAGTGTTATCCCTAAAATGATAGATAGATAAATAGATAGATAGATAACACTTATTGTACACGTTTAACATAACATCACCAAATATCCATCTGTTCTGCGTGCTATGTGCCCTGCCCACTGCCACTTCAACTGGCTAATCTTCTAAACGTCTCTAAATTATGGCAATTTTTATTCTAATTACGCTTTAAAACCGGTTTAAAAGCGTAATTATGAACATAACTCGCGATAGTTTTCTATCTCAAATTTTTATTCTGTTTACGCTGAAACCCTAATTAGTATAACACGAAGGCAGCACTAGTATTAGATTTTTTTTAATAAACATTTTTAATTGGATTATATCGCGTAAAGTTAAATACTTAACTGCGAATCGCTACCAATTTCTGATCCTACATAATATTATATAAGTACCGGAAAGTTTCGACGTATGGATATTATTTACTCTCACGCCAAAACTACTGAATGGGTTTTAATGAAATTTGGTATGTAGATAGATGAGGAGCTGCAATAACATATAGGATACTTTTTCATCATCATCATCATCATTATCCATCACCACGTGGATACAACCGCGAACGCAGTTAGTAATATTAAAAACGCGAAAGTTTGGATGTTTGTTACTCGTTCACGCTCAAACGGTTGGGCCAATTTTGATGAAATTTGATATGGATGTAGAAATTCCGATTATACGAATCCAAAGTCTTTCAGGCCGATCAGCTTGAGCTCATTCTTATTAAAAACCTTGGAAAGGCTTTGTGACAAATACATAAGAAGTGGACCACTAGCACAAGATCCTATCCACAAAAATCAACACGCCTACCAATCAGGCAAATCTACAGAAACTGCTCTCCACCATGTAGTGAAAAAGATTGAATCAGCTTTGGAGAATAAACAGTCATGTTTAGCCACTTTTATTGACATTGAAGGGGCATTTGATAAAACCACTTTCTCCAGTATAGAGACTGGGCTAAGAGACAAATGCGTAGATGACAGAGTGAACAAGTTTGTGACTAACATGCTATCCAATAGAGTCGCAAGCATTGAAAACTCTAGCATCTGACGTTGTCGAGTCACGAGAGGCTGTCCACAGGGAGGGGTTTTATCACCTCTGTTATGGGTAGTTGTAGTTAACGAACTCGTAGAATTATTAAACAAAGATGGGATAGTCACTATCGGCTACGCTGACGATTTGGCTATAATGGTATCGGGACTCTTCGAGGCGACTCTCTGCGAAAAAATGCAGATGGCACTTCGAATTGTTGAGGAGTGGTGTCATAGCCACAACTTATCGGTAAATCCTAATAAAACAGATATGATACTGTTCACACGTAAAACAAAGTTATACAAACTTAAACTTCCTACGTTATTTGGTAAAGAAATGATGCTCAGTAAAGATGTTAAGTATTTGGGTATTTGGCTGGATAGGAAACCTTTGTGGGGAAAACCTCTCGAACATATTACCAGAAAAGCTACAAATATTCTCATGCAGAGCACTAGAGCAGTAGGAAAAGACTGGGGACTAAAGCCGAAGCTATGCCGCTGGCTATATACGGTTATAGTAAGGCCAGTCCTCACCTACGGATGCGTAGTGTGGTGGCCACGAACGAATCTGGTAACCACAATAGCTAAACTACAGCAAACCCAAAGATTGGCTTGCTCTCTTATTAGTGGATGCACGAAAACTACACCGTCGGCAGCCCTAGACGTAATATTAGGCTTAACGCCTTTGCATGTTCATATACAGCAAGAAGCAATGGCATCAGCGCTAAGGATAAAATCTACGGGCCAGTGGAAGGACACAGGACCGATTACAAACCATAGTAGAATACTTCAAAAGGCGACAAAAATCATCCCAGAATCTATACAAGGCACTGATAAGATAGTCAGCACGTACCTTGACAAGAAAAGGTATGAGCTGGTTACTGAGAAAACTGCTCTGGATGATTTATCGCCGACATACAACATGTACACAGACGGGGCAAAAAACAAAACGGGAACAGGTTGCGGGTATTTTTCGCCGGAACTTGGTATCTTAAATTCAAAGGCCTTGAATAAGACCACATCACCGACACAAGCAGAGGCTATGGGCTTACTGTTAGCAGCAAAAGACATTTCAAACAAAAACGAGACGAGATGGCCACCACAGTCTCTGAAGAAAGGGAACTACTAGCATTTAAAACGGATAGCGCGGCGGTCATCTATGCACTTAGAAGGCCGGTAACCAGGTCAAGAGTGATAGCCGAGTGTCATGAGGTTCTCCAAAACTTATCAAAGAAATATAGAATCGTAGTAGCATGGACTAAAGGACATGGCTCATGCCCGGGGAACACAAAAGCAGATATCCTCGCTAAAAATGCAACCAAGCAACAGGTAAGTGGAGACTTAAACAACCTCTGCAAGCCCTCAGCGGTGGAAGTACGGAACCTACTTTGTCGCTACACTGAAGTAGAACAACAAAATATGTGGGAAAAAAAAGGACTGCAAACAAGCAAGATCTATGTTTCCAACCTTGAATAGGAACACAACAAACAATCTGCTGAAACTGCAGTGAGAAGACCTGCGACTTTTAGTAGGCCTTATCACAGGCCACTGCAACCTAAATTATCACCTTCACAAAACTGGTGCAACGGACAGTCCACTGTGCAGAGGATGTTTACAGGAATACGAGACCGTGAGGCACGTGCTGCTGGAGTGCACGGCTACGGAAAATATACGGAACACAACCAGACTATTTGAAGATCAGTATAGTACTAGATTAACATACCACCAACATCACTGGAGCAGTTGTGCCAGCGACCCAGGGCCATACTCCGTTATATGAAGGAGTTGGGATGGCTCGGGTAGAGGCTGGCGGGGGAAATGCACAATACACCCCAAGCGGGACGTCAGTGCAGGACTTATCGCCCCTACTATGAACAAGAACAAGAACAAGATGGATGTAGATGAGGCGCTGGATTAACACATAGGACTTTTCATCATCATCATCCATCACCATGAGGGTTTAACGCGTGACGCAGCTAGTTGTGTTATAAATTTTCTGAGATAGTAGTATATAATGATGTATTGATTTTGATATATAAGTGTGAAATCAAAATCATAAAATACGACAGCATCCGTCATTTTGACAGCTGTCATTTCACAATAGTCTATTAGTGCTTTTGAATAGGCCCTAGTTCGTGCGCGAAAATAACGCTAAAACACTCACAAGGGGCGATCGAATTGGGAATCTGCGGGTGAAAATGTCGTTCATACCTCATTTTGTTCAGCGTTCGGAAAGCTAAAAAATATGAATTTTTGCCTCCAAATAGTGCAATTTTTGACCCACGTCCGGAGCATGGTTGTTTGTGATCGCTTTTTGACAACTATCTATTAGAAAGCATAATCATGCGATTTAAGGTCTTATGCTCAGTTGAGCGTTCGAGTAGGGTGTGGGCAAATATGGCAAAAATAACGTTTTTGAGCTTTACGAACGCTATAACAAAATAGCCATCAATAACAACGCTACCAATGCCCTCATAAGCTAAACGAACGCACCTTATGAGAAGCTACAGTATAATAAAACCATAGCGTGTAATAAACATCAACACGGAACCCTATAAACGAGTTGTATATATATGAAATAATATTTGGTAGTGCAGCGGGGAACGGCAATGTATGCTGATTCTAAATTCCCCACGGCACTACCAGATGGTAGTGCAGTGGGGAATAAAAATTCCTTTCTGCACTACCAGTAGTGCAGCGGGGAATGATGACAAAAACTAAAAAAGTTTCTTATTGACGGCCAAATACAGCATGGTATTATAAATGTGGACATTTCGCTTATTTAGCCAATATATCTACACCTCACTATTTTTTGTTGTGGTATAAAATATAGCTATAATTTTAATTTCTCCATAATATAATTTTATTTTATTTAATAATTTAATTTAATTAAAATATAATTTAAATCTGTCTCAACCAACCATTGTTCATGTAAAGAATACGTATTATCTGCGACCTCACTCAAATGTATATATGTAAAACTTCAATATCCCTACTCTTGTTTATATTATTTATGATACAGTATCATATTTATCATACCTTATGTTTGTTTATGATATATGAGTATGTACCCTACAACGTTTGTATGTTATTTTCATTGTCACTGCTGCACTATCTTCTCCACTTATTGGTCACAGCTGAAAACCAGCGTTGGGTGTTGGTAACACACCCAACTCATGCTGAGCTGAATACCAGTTAGGTACTTGTCAAGTATTCAGGCACATGAGACGAGCGTAGTGTACGTAAATCCGTAGTCTCTGCCTGCCTTCCCCTCCAGGGTTCAGGCGGTGCGTTATGTAAGTGTCTTTATGTTTCATGTTTGTTCCACCTTGTTTATTAATTAGTTATATGTCGGCTCTGTGTTCTGTATATGTTTAAGTACCTAATAAAAATGTTTCTTTCTTCTTTCTTTCTGATTTTTATCTATATTTTTAGGAGTCCGCTGCGTATTCGAAGGTGTATCGGAGTGCGGGGTGGTACACGGAGCCCTGTACTGGTGTCTGCGCGGGGTCTTCGCCCTCTCAGTGAGCGCGGTCCTCGTCTGCATATTCAGCTGCATGCTGGCGTACCAACTGCTCAGGTGAGGCCTTTATAAGGTGGATGCCTTCGCATGTATAGAAAGTTACAGTTTTTGACCAGGATTCTCTTAGGTCGTGTTATTGACCGAACGAGCGAAGCGAAGTCCAGTCAAGTTAGGCGATATACTCGTATATATCTTACTATTTCATAGCATAAACATTAACAGGCTTACTAAAAACTTACTAAACTTAACCTCCGGAAAAGGGTTAAATCGAGGAAAACCTTCGAAAGTGCATAACTTCATTCAGGAAAGAGTGGTGGTCACGTGTGTGGTCTAATATTCAATATAATTTTTGTCGTCGCCGCCGGCGCGCGGCGGTTGTTTTGTTTGTCTTGCGAAAAGATTGAGATTTGGGACTTTTGTACGACAAAATCCAACTATAGATTTTTGTTTCATTATGTGTATGATTATAGCCGGTAGGTAAATTAAATATGGTTCTATTTGTACCTATGGAAAAACATTTTGTTTGCAATAATATAATGATAGATACATACCTATAGATATTTTATATAGCTATATATATAGTAAGTATGTTTATGTTATAATTAATGAGTTATTCGCCTACAGCGAAGCAAAAAGGGTATGTTATGTAGGTATGTTCATCTATTCTATATACTAGTATGTACTGGATATGGAAGAGCGGAGGCTCCTACTACAGCCATTTTATCCTTAAAAGGAGACTCCTGACACTTGCTTTATGTAACATTAATCTTTGAAATGAAATAAATAATTTTTGTATTTGTATTTTTGTATTCCCTCATAATATCTAAACTACTTACATATATCATAATTTGACGAATGCGGTGTCGTTGCAAGGGTCTTATTTGTCCGCTGGTTAATTATATGTGATCTCACATTAACTTTAATATGGCGTCACTTGGATGACAAAAACGAATAAACTAAGAAACTTTTAAAAGTCAACAGTAATAAATTCCTAAAATATACACAAGTTAGCGTTTGCTCGCAGCTTTGCTTGCACACTCACGTTAATAGGGAAAAATTTCTAAAATCACGTCGTGACCAAACATATTTTCTTTTTATTATTAGTGACTTTTCCCAGCTCAGTGCTGTACTGTTAGAATGTATTGGTTTTAATGGTAGGTGGCATACGACATCGACTATATTTTAACTTCATGAATATGTATTAAATACATTACATATTGAATAGTTTCTAGTAGACAATAATTTCGATTGATAAATTAAAATAATTTCATAAATTGTAAAGCGTGATCTTCCCGTAGTCCAGTTTTAGTTTTTAAACTCATTTTTTATTACCTTATTTAACTATCATGACTTCGCAGGTTAATCCTCAAAATAAGATTTTATAAATTAATAAAAGTTATTGTTATAAATATTATTATTTTTGATTAAAAATATTCCGATTACAGAATTTTATATAAGTACCTACATCTAAAAGCTTTTAAAATTTCAATGAAAGTAAGAGCAGGAAGTAAATACAGCTGATTTGTTTGTAATGATTATTATGCAATTTAATGATGTATATGATTATAATATCGATGTGTGTGTCTTTCTAGTTATGAACGTGGATGAAAGGATACCCTCTTCATTCAAGTTCATAACTAGAACTTACTAGTTTGTGTAATTACACGACCTGCTACGAATACCTACGTCATATTGTTCGCTGTTATGAAACAGCGAATAATCATATGATATGTTTTGTGAAGAAATTTAAGTATTTAAATGTCTGGTCAAGAGCTTGTCTAAAAACAAAGAAAGACGATAACTTTTGGGTGAAAAATATAATATAAAAGCTAGTTGATTTTGTGTGTTTTTTTTTATTTTTTTTAATTACACACTACAGACACTATGGTCCGTACCATTCTTAAACTTATGGAGTGGGTAACAAACATAAAAAAAATACAGTCGAATTGAGTACCTCCTCCTTTTTTTGGAAGTCGGTAGAAAATAACATAAATTTTGAGATTGTTTGTTTTATTTTATTAAGTCGGATTCGTGAGCTGTCAATAAAAAAATTGGCTTAGAGTTAATTTTAAACATTTCTACTGGCTGGTTCATTTTGGACTATTATTTAGAAAAATAAATGGTACTTGGGATTCATATATTTCTTCAATCTATAATTTGTGCAATAGTTTTCATAGTCCTGTGATTAATTTGTAGTATAATTGTTGCTATAGTAGTTTAAAAATATAAATTAATATGTCTATTCGTATTATGACCTTATATAGCATTGTGCGTGTACGAAAAAAAATATTGATGTACGACAAACTTATTTCTCTTCGACTTCGCTATAAATTATAACTACATCTACAGTATTAATATTTTAAAGTGGAAAGATTTGTTTGTTTGTATTGAATATGCTCCGAAACTACTTAGAAAAGTTCTATCACTATTAGAATCCTACATTTTCCCTGATGAACATAGGCTATATAGTGTTTTCAAAAAAGTTAGGGATCCGTATGAAAACTTCGATAATGTAAGCCAAGGTGTGGAAAAAATACCAATAAGAGTCCTTAAATCGCGTACGCTGCGGAAACTGTTGACCATATAATATTAGTCTATGCTATTGACAATAGAGCAAAGTGATGACAGGGGGCCGATTCCACTAACTTAATTTGTTCTGCTACTGCTATCGAACCGTAGCTGATTTACACACATTCTTATTCGGCTATTGAAAAACAGTGCAGCTGCAGTTACGTTTCGATTGACGACAGCGATCGAATAACATTTTATATTATAGTAACTCGATGGATCATGAACACGACGCTAACATAGTAGTGTTTAATATTTAACTATTATATAGTAGCGTTTACGATACGTTAACGTGACATTACGTTCGAATTTGTCTACAGAAATAGTAGAATGGATTTTTGGGTAATTATTAAACGAAAACCGCGGAGTCGGACTGCAGTTGCAGCGGGGTGGATTGTTGAAAGTTGTGAAACAATAGAATTGCCCCCAGTTTTAAAGACATTTCTTTATAGAAGACGTCAATATCTACAAAGAAGTCCACATTAACATATGTCTAACTATTACAGTTATGTCGCCATAAATACTATTTCATTTTGAAATATGCAATAGTGACGAAACCAGGCCACATTATTCGTACCTTGTTATTAATTCTTATCTACTAAAATAATAAAGAGGAAAGTTATATGATTTGGTTGTTTCTATATCATAGATACCTACACGTAAAACTACTTAACTGATTCAAACAATTCTTTCACGAGTATTAAGCTACATTATGCCTGAATACAATATATTTGATTCATCCTCATCATCATCAGCACGCGGCGCAGGTGAAACTGCGGAGCTCAGCTAGTTCTAGATAAACCGAAACTATCATTCCCGCTTTGTAAGAAAACTCGGATAAAAAACTAAGCTTTAAAATTACCAAAACGCGTTCAGATCAGTTCGAAAATTAGTTTTATTGCAAACATTTACTTGTTCCAAAATAAAATAAGTAGATTAACTTAATACTTACCACAAATAATATATAGGTAGGTACCAATATAAATCCATTATTTCTAATCCTAATTATATGTATTTGAAAATATAATGTATGTTCGTAAAAAATTACATAAATATAAGTTGAATAGTGATCACCACACTTTTAATACCAGAAATACAAATAGGATAGCTGTACCTAGTTTTAGACTTGCGAAGACTAATAAGTCATTCCTAGGAAATTGTGTGCGTTTTTACAATAAAATCCCAAAGCACATAACTGAGCTCACAGAGGGCAAATTCAAGTTGACTGTAAGAAACGTTTTAATAAAAATAGCTTATTATAAAGTTCGACATTATATAGAAGATAAAGATGCTTGGAATACTCCACTTCTGGCAAGCTCTCACTCTGCCACCCATAAAATGTAATGTCTGTAGTACCTAAGTAGAAACATTGTAAACATCCATATAAAAAGAATGGCCCCGAGTTTCTTGCCGCTTCTTCTCGGTGGGTTCTATATATTTTGGAACGCGGCGGTAGAGTCTTTAAAGTACATTATAATGAAAAGTTGATGTTCATAAGTGCGTCTTTGATGCCTAAATTGAATAAATGATTTTGACTTTGACTTGACTTTGACTTTGAAGAATAATAAAGTTATCGATATTTTCCCATCTCTATTATCGATATAACAGTAAACATCCCTATTGCTTGTGTGTGTAACGTGGGCTCCCCCGACCCCCTAAGCGCCCGATAGAGAGAGTTACTGCTCGTGCGATGTGTAGGTGCATATTTTGATAGAATTCACGTTTCGGGGCAAGTCGTTGTTCACCCCCTCAATGGTATCAGAATATCTTGTTTTTGATGTCAATTGCTCCAATAGAATGTATTCTATGCTCGTACGTTTTATTATTTTGAGAAAAGATTTGGTTTTTGTAAAATATTGATTTTAAATAATCATAGATTTAGCGCTGTAACTTTATAGTACTTTGAAATACTGAAAAAATCAAAACGTACGGGCGTAGTAAACAATGTGTTGATTACACGAAAAAAAATCACTGAAATCGGACAATGTTAAGAGGTAGAAAAGAGTTTTCTCTTTTAGTATGGACATGTACTGGCTATTGAATCCTCTTAAGAGCGGAAATGAGATTTCCGCCCGGCCTCCGCGTTTTCCACCATATCATACCCCTTTGTAAACTATAAAAACATAAGGAACAAGAACAAAAACATACTAATAACTTGCAACTAGAAACAAGTGAAACTACTGGACCAAATTTGATGAAATTTAAATGAAACCATACATTAAGCACTAGCTTTCAAACAAAAAGAAGTTAATTTAGTAGTATAATTTTGAGAATCGCTTCACCCAATCGAAAGTTATAAGGTAACAAAACAAAAAAAGAATACAATCGAATTGAGTACGCCCTCCGTTTTGGAAGACTGTAGGCATTTCCACTATTCATTAAGATATACTACATGCGCGCGGTTTATGCATGAAACTTAACACCCCTACATAGAAATGTATCATTCATAATCATAACATTCGGCAAACTCGCGTCCTAGCTCGTTAGACCTGGCCACCGGACCAACCCCGCACCCTCCGCCCTGCCAACGCGCGGCCTTTGTTTCTTCCGAAAACGAACGAACGAAAGCGGGTGTAAGAAAGAGTAAGAGAGATATTTTTTCACTGACGCGAATCATGTGTTTTCATTAATAAGTTGTACATAGGCATGTAGTATTTTTGTTAAGATGGTGTCCATACTTTTAGATGGAATTTTCGAAAACTTTAACAATTAATAATTATTTCACTGTGAAGTAATAAAAAAATTTGACTACATATCTACAACGTATTAACACTTTTGTACCGCCCATTTTTTTTTGGTAATTATACAAATAGGGTGTATATAGTAAGTATGTTTATGTTATAATTAATGAGTTATTCGCCTACAGCGAAGCAAAAAGGGTATGTTATGTAGGTATGTTCATCTATTCCCTCATAACATCTAAACTTAATATGTAAGTAACATAGGTATATCATAATTTGACGAATGCGGTGTCGTTGCAAGGGTCTTATTTGTCCGCTGGTTAATTATATTCTCACATTAACTTTAATATGGCGTCACTTGGATGACAAAAACTAATAAACTAAGAAACTTTTAAAAGTCTTCAGTAATAAATTCCTAAAATAAACACAAGTTAGCGTTTGCTCGCAGCTTTGCTTGCACACTCACGATAATAGGGAAAAAATTCTAAAATCACGTCGTGAACAAACATATTTTCTTTTTATTATTAGTGACTTTTCCAGCTCAGTGCTGTACTGTTAGAATGTATTGGTTATAATGGTAGGTGGCATACGACATCGACTATACTTTAATTTCACTATGAATATGTATTAAATACATTACATATTGAATAGTTTCTAGTAGACAATAATTTCGATTGATAAATTAAAATAATTCATAAATTGTAAAGCGTGATCTTTCCGTAGTCCAGTTTTAGTTTTTGAACTCATTTTTTATTACCTTATTTAACTATCATGACTTCGCAGGTTAATCCTCAAAATAAGATTTTATAAATTAATAAAAGTTATTGTTATAAATATTATTATTTTTGATTAAAAATATTCCGATTACAGAATTTTATATAAGTACCTACATACTAAAAGCTTTTAAAATTTCAATGAAAGAAAGAGCAGGAAGTAAATACAGCTGATTTGTTTGTAATGATTATTATGCAATTTAATGATGTATATGATTATAATATCGATGTGTGTGTCTTTCTAGTTATGAACGTGGATGAAAGGATACCCTCTTCATTCAAGTTCATAACTAGAACTTACTAGTTTGTGTAATTACACGACCTGCTACGAATACCTACGTCATATTGTTCGCTGTTATGAAACAGCGAACAATCATATGATATGTTTTGTGAAGAAATTTAAGTATTTAAATGTCTGGTCAAGAGCTTGTCTAAAAACAAAGAAAGACGATAACTTTCGGGTGAAAAATATAATTTAAAAGCTAGTTGATTTTGTGTGTTTTTTTTATTTTTTTTAATTACACACTACAGACACGATGGTCCGTACCATTCTTAAACTTATGGATAAGTTACAAGAACAATTTGAAAAATTTAATACCGACTTCCATTCTATTCAGTTATTAGAGTGTAACTCAAAACTACTACACTAAATTTTGCGAATTAATTCACCCAGTCCAAAGTTATGAGGTATCAAACAAAAAAAATACAGTCGAATTGAGTACCTCCTCCTTTTTTTGGAAGTCGGTAGAAAATAACATACATTTTGAGATTTTTTAAGTTTTATTTTATTTATTTATTGTTTTAAGTCGGATTCGTGAGCTGTCAATAAAAAAATTGGCTTAGAGTTAATTTTAAACATTTCTACTGGCTGGTTCATTTTGGACTATTATTTAGAAAAATAAATGGTCCTTGGGATTCATATATTTCTTCAATCTATAATTTGTGCAATAGTTTTCATAGTCCTGTGATTAATTTGTAGTATAATTGTTGCTATAGTAGTTTAAAAATATAAATTAATATGTCTATTCGTATTATGACCTTATATAGCATTGTGTGTGTGTACGAAAAAAAATATTGATGTACGACGAACTTATTTCTCTTCGACTTCGCTATACATTATATCTACGTCTACAGTATTAATATTTTAAAGTGGAAAGATTTGTTTGTTTGTATTGAATAGGCTCCGAAACTACTTAGAAAAGTTCTATCACTATTAGAATCCTACATTTTCCCTGATGAACATAGGCTATATAGTGTTTTCAAAAAAGTTAGGGATCCGTATGAAAACTTCGATAATGTAACCCAAGGTGTGGAAAAAATACCAATAAGAGTCCTTACATTGCGTACGCTGCGGAAACTGTTGACCATATAATATTAGTCTATGCTATTGACAATAGAGCTAAGTGATGACAGGGGGCCGATTCCACTAACTTAATTTGTTCTGCTACTGCTATCGAACCGTAGCTGATTTACACACATTCTTATTCGGCTATTGAAAAACAGTGCAGCTGCAGTTACGTTTCGATTGACGACAGCGATCGAATAACATTTTATATTATAGTAACTCGATAGATCATGAACACGACGCTAACATAGTAGTGTTTAATATTTAACTATTATATAGTAGCGTTTACGATACGTTAACGTGACATTACGTTCGAATTTGTCTACAGAAATAGTAGAATGGATTTTTGGGTATTTACTAAACGGCAACCGCGGAGTCGGACTGCAGTTGCAGTGGGGTGGATTGTTGAAAGTTGTGAAATAATTGCCCCCAGTTTTAAAGACATTTCTTTATAGAAGACATCAATATCTACAAAGAAGTCCACATTAACATATGTCTAACTATTACAGTTATGTCACCATAAATACTTTTTCATTTTGAAATATGCAATAGTGACAAAACCAGGCCACATTATTCGTACCTTGTTATTAATTCTTATCTACTAAAATAATAAAGAGGAAAGTTATATGATTGCTTGTTTCTGTATCATAGATACCTACACTTAAAACTACTTAACTGATTCAAACAATTCTTTCACGAGTATTAAGCTACATTATGCCTGAATACAATATATTTGATTCATCCTCATCATCATCAGCACACGTCGCAGGTGAAACTGCGGAAGTTCTAGATAAACCGAAACTATCATTCACGCTATGTAAGAAAACTCGGATAAAAAACTAAGCTTTAAAATTACCAAAACGCGTTCAGATCAGTTCGAAAATTAGTTTTATTGCAAACATTTACTTGTTCCAAAATAAAATAAGTAGATCAACTTAATACTTACCACAAATAATATATAGGTAGGTACCAATATAAATCCATTATTTCTAATCCTAATTATATGTATTTGAAAATATATTGTATGTTCGTAAAAATTTACATAAATATAAGTTGAATAGTGATCACCACACTTTTAATACCAGAAATACAAATAGGATAGCTGTACCTAGTTTTAGACTTGCGAAGACTAATAAGTCATTCCTAGGAAATTGTGTGCGTTTTTACAATAAAATCCCAAAACACATAACTGAGCTCACAGAGGGCAAATTCAAGTTGACTGTAAAAAAGTTTTAATAAAAAAAGCTTACTATAAAGTTCGACATTATATAGAAGATAAAGATGCTTGGAATACTCCACTTCTGGCAAGCGGTCTCTCTGCCACCCATAAAATGTAATATTTGTAGTACCTAAGTAGAAACATTGTAAACATCCATATAAAAAGAATGGCCCCGAGTTTCTTGCCGCTTCTTCTCGGTGGGTTCTATATATTTTGGAACGCGGCGGTAGAGTCTTTAAAGTACATTATAATGAAAAGTTGATGTTCATAAGTGCGTCTTTGATGCCTAAATTGAATAAATGATTTTGACTTTGACTTGACTTTGACTTTGAAGAATAATAAAGTTATCGATATTTTCCCATCTCTATTATCGATATAACAGTAAACATCCCTATTGCTTGTGTGTGTAGCGTGGGCTCCCCCGACCCCCTAAGCGCCCGATAGAGAGAGTTACTGCTCGTGCGATGTGTAGGTGCATATTTTGATAGAATTCACGTTTCGGGGCAAGTCGTTGTTCACCCCTCAATGGTATCAAAATATTTTGTTTTTGATGTCAATTGCTCCAATAGAATGTATTCTATGCTCGTACATTTTATTATTTTGAGAAAAGATTTGGTTTTTGTAAAATATTGATTTTAAATAATCATAGATTTAGCGCAAAAACATGGCTGGTTTAGATGGGTGTAACTTTATAGTACTTTGAAATACTTAAAAAATCAAAACGTACGGGCATAGTAAACAATGTGTTGATTACATGAAAAAATCACTGAAATCGGACAATGTTAAGAGGTAGAAAAGAGTTTTCTCTTTTAGTATGGACATGTACTGGCTATTGAATCCTCTTAAGAGCGGAAATGAGATTTCCGCCCGGCCTCCGCGTTTTCCACCATATCATACCCCTTTGTAAACTATAAAAACATAAGGAACAAGAACAAAAACATACTAATAACTTGCAACTAGAAACAAGTGAAACTACTGGACCGAATTTGATGAAATTTAAATGAAACCATACATTAAGCACTAGCTTTCAAACAAAAAGAAGTTAATTTAGTAGTATAATTTTGAGAATCGCTTCACCCAATCGAAAGTTATAAGGTAACAAAACAAAAAAAGAATACAATCGAATTGAGTACGCCCTCCGTTTTGGAAGACTGTAGAAAATAAATACATAATTTTTAACACCAATAATATTTTTAATATGATAAACGAGAATCACTCACGTAAATAACTCAGATCTTTCCGAGGTTTCCTCAATGTGAGGCGAGACGCAACCTCGAGCTTTCTCCACTCTCCTTGAAAAAAAAAGACTACCGGCAGTGCTATTATGTATCTCAGTTGCTAACAAACGTTGATTGAAATCTTAAAAAATGGCGGCTCTATGTCAGTTTTGACAACTCCAGTAAGCAAAAATGTTAGTAATTTGATGACTGGAGCTGACAAAAGTGACATAGAGCCGCCATTTTTCTCGATTTCAATCATACAGGTTAAATTGAAACTATAGTTGAAAAGATATGTCCTTTACGTGCGTAATTCCCGTTTCGAATAATAAAAACATGTACAAACCACGTTAGATTTTACAATAAAGCACCATAATAGATGTTTCTGTAAAGTTTCGGTTTAAATCAAAAGGTGCCAACATTTCTTTAAAACATTGTACTATACCATAAGATTTATCAGGAAGCTTTACTAGCATTTTTGTTCTGGATGATCATGGAGTGCAGTTTCCCCCTGGACGAAGCCAGGGCTATCTCCTGGACATGAGCTCTGTTCTGGAGAATCTTGATAGCGTGCTTGAGTTCTCCTACTTCAGCTTTCACCATCACGTACTCCATTATATCCGGGACTTCGTACGCCAGTCTTACCTGATGATATAATATGCAGGTTATAAAAAACTAAGAACTAGCCACTGAAGTTATTATAAATAAGTTTTGTGTATATTGTCTGTTCTGACAGTTTCTCAAAGATGGTTTGTGTCACTCATATCAATAACAAGGGCCTTATTATAAAAGCAGCCCAACTTATTAAGTACTGCGACGCCCGTCGCAGTACTTAATAAGTTAATACCAGTGCCAGTGTCACAGGTGAACGTCTGCCTAATATAAATTAAAAGAAAAAACAATAAAAGGCACAATCCGTGCATAAAAAAGAAATTATCTATTTATTTCCCAAAAGGGCCGGCTCAGCGGTGGGAGTAAAAAGGTAGGTTAGGAGCCTTAACAGCTGATTCTGGTTTTTCTTCCCGGCCTAGCACTTCCCTGATCTTGTGCCGAAGACGTAGGTTGACGCTCGGGTAAACCACATAGGTCGGAAGTCAGGCTGGAACGCTCGCTGCAGGTCCGGAATACGGAAGCGAGGTGGTGACGGGTAGCAGAGGTCAGGGGTGGCCTAGGACCCCATATCCGGGGTCTTATGAGCAGAGTAATATAACATCAAAAGCGAGCACGTAGTGACGGCATTAAAATTTTAAATACGGGACATAACTGGAAGCAAATGGACCTGGCGACGTGCACTCGCCTACAAAGTGATTTATGTCAGAGACCAAGAAAATGTCTATGTGCGACGAATTTAGACAGCAAAATTGTTCTTCGCGATACTAAATGACGTTATTTAAATCTAAGCAGCGTTTATGAATGAAGCCCTTAGCCTGGTTTTAACCCACTTTCAAAAAAAGAAGAGGTTCTAAATTCGACGGGTATGTTTATTGTGCGAGTATTCCGTCAATTATGAATTCATTATGATGATTTTGTCTTACTTCATAAGTGGTCCCATATAATTGGGGTTCCTCTCAGGGAACCTGATAAAGAGAGGAAGTAACCAAGTTAAAAAAAATATTCAGAGTCGGTAACATCAGTCTTTTCTAATTGGTAGGCTAACGTTTGATCAGTATCTCATTAATTGCCAGTGATAATACTTTAGTTTGAAATTTGGCTGGTTATCAAATAGACTGTCTGCCTGGTAGCAGATGGCAAGTGGTACCTTAGCAAGTGTCCTACTACCATGCTGTTTTTCCTGACGGTGTACCCTTCACCAAGATTTCGAGCCAAACTGGTGAAGCCCTTAAATGGCTAGCTTCACTACACCTGAGCTATCATCGGTTCAAAATCACGTCATCATCATCAGCCTGTAGCAGTCCACTGCTGGACATACGCCTCTCCAATAGCACGCCACTTAGGTCTATCTTGGGCTACTCGCATCCAGTTTTTGCCAGCCGTCTTGCGCAGATCGTCACTCCATCGTGCCTCAGGACGTCCTACACTACGTTTGCCGAGACGCGGTCTCCACTCTAGAACTCGTTTACCCCAACGGTTGTCGGTTCTACGGCTAATATGGCCAGCCCACTGCCACTTCAGCTTGCTGATCTGGTGGGCTATGTCGATGACCTTGGTTCTCTGACGGATCACTTCATTTCTAATGCGATCCCTCAGAGAAACACCGAGCATAGCCCTTTCCATCACACCTCCCCACAAAACCTTCAATTTGGTCAAACGCCGTACGTTATTAATATATAGTAGTTACGTTACTGAGAAGCCGTTTCTGATGGTAAACCTTACAACTTACTATGAAAATTGACTGAATCTTTACAAAGTTTTGCACTGCGTGCTTGGCCTCGAGACGTAGCTACTTTTCCCTTGCTGCAGAATAACAGTAATGCTTTCACATTACGAGACAGAATATCAGGTACTGAGACACTTACAAAAGGGTGGTACTGCCTAATATGCCACGTTATCAAGTGCTGAAAGTAAGCACCATCCCAAAATATATCATACTATCAGGTCTGTATCATACCAGTTTCCGTTATCTTCGCAGTAACATTTCACTTTCAATGTTCCTAATCATTTTGTAATGAACTTTATTATACCTTTCTAACTTCTTCTAGCTTTTGAGCCAAACTGTCAGCTTGCACATGAATCACATCTCTTTCTTTATACAATGCCCCTTTCATTTTCTCTTTCTCCTTTACTGTCTTCATAACATTGTTCAAGTAAGAATTCTGCTCCCACATCGCTTTTTTATGTATCGTTAGAGTCAAGTTCGCATCTCCGGTCATCTTTTTCAATTCACCTAACTGTGCAAATTTGTGCTCTATGATCAGTTGGCATTCTCCGTTCTCGATCTTTAACTTCTCAAAGTCAACTGGACGCAAACTTTCGCTTAGTTCTGTCTTCTCACGAATTTGTCCTTTGAACTTACTATACTGTGTATTTAAAGTGCTGGTGCGAAGCCGCAATTTCCCAATATAACTGTCACAGGTTTTGACCCATTCAGTCATGAATCTGATCCAAATTTCCGCTGGTATTCTTTGAGCTATTTTATCCCAGCCGTCTACTACGACTTCTTGGTTAAACGCTTTACTTGCCTTTTCGATGTCCCCTTCTCTTATCCCAATCTCTTCTAATTGAGCTTTGAGTAAAGCATGTTGCTGAGCAGCTTTTTTTCTAGCCTGCTCTAAAACATTGATCAGTATTTCCATCTCAATCGAGACCAATTCTGAGCGTTCTAAGACGTTGATCCTTGGACCTGTTCCGAATACTACTGTACCTCCAAATCTGGCTGAAGATTCTACCCGTCTTGTTGATACTTTGGACGGACTTGCCATCATTCTTGAGGGACTGGTCGTTGAGTCCATTAGCCCGAAAGTGGACGTCTTAGATTTGACGAAACTGCCCACATTTAAAGAAGAAGAACTTTGTAGTTTCACGGCGTATTCGAAAGCTTGTTGAAGACCCTGCATCAATGATGGTTCTAGTCTCAGGATGGTCTTTTCTATTATTTCATTTTCAAGGGTTAACACCTTGATTTGATGCTTCAAATCGATTACTTGTTTTATCAGTTCTGCGTCAGTTAGTTCATCATACTCATTGAATAAACGGCTGGTATAACTCCTGTGATGCGCGCTGTGCGACATTTTAAAATATAAATTAAATAATCCGTAAACGCTATAAAATATACACTTGATATGTAGTGGTTTTATGGTGGTTTTATTTTGCAATAAAGTGTTTATGCTACAGCTTGCTATTTCAGTGTCCTATGCTATTGGGAATAAGATTGATTTTAGTATGATTCTCATTTCATACTTTGGTTGCCATAGTTTGTACGGTTGCTATGGTAATTTAGCGATGTCAATATGTCAATATATTCCAACTGTGATGTTTCTAAACAAGGTGTTGAATGTTGTTATCATAGATAATATCCTATCACTAACTTCGCCCCGTGGTTTCACCCGCATTGTGATGGATGATGATAATGATAAAAAATATCCTTCCCCAAGATTTGTTAAATGAATAACACAAACATCATACAAATTTAACCGCTAGCAGCGCCCCGCGGTTTCACCCGCGTGGTGATGGATGATGATGATGATGATGTAAGTATCCTATGTTTTTTAAATATAGACAATAGGATAAAACTGACAAACCATGAGTTTGGTAAAATGGGGCTTAGATTAGTTTTAATTTTGTTTATTAAAACCATAACTATTAATAATAATAAATACTTAGCGATTTTGTATACACATATAATACATTCAATTGATTATGATGAAATTTAAACGCGGACAACTTCGAAAGCGAATAACCCGTAAAAAGTATTGCGAGGTCATTTATACACTGTCTATCATATTTTATACTATGTCATTTATATGTACATTATATATTATATAGAGTATCATACGACGTTTTTCAACACACTTGTGAAGAAAATAATAATAAAAATATGTTACTTGGCGACGGTTTTCGGTATCTATGTTACAATCAAATGTTGATTGAGATCTTGAACAATGGCGGCTTTATGTCAGTTTTGACAACTCAGTAAGCAAAATTGACGAATAGGCTACTATGTATGTCAGTTGCAACCGAATGCCAGCTTTATGTCAGTTTTGTCAGCTTCAGTTATCAAGTTCTTCTTCTTCTTATTGGATGGACGGGGCGTTCCGTACCTCAAAGCGCGGTTGTTTAGTTGTTTTCTAACTCGCTCTGAAGTACGGAACGGCACGGTTATTTTCTAACCTCAAATAGACTTTGACAAATTCGACATTGACAGATCACATGATCCTTACCTAATTTTCTTTGAGACGAGAGAAGAAGAAGAAGTTTGTTGCAGTCTGATTGGTCAAAGTTATGTCAGATGCGGGTTGCAACCTTTTACCGATCGATTTTGATGGTTAAAAAGTTGCGACGCTCCGATGTTCGGAACGCTCGAGTTAGAACAACCGAGTGCTTTACCCTGAGGTTCGGAACGGCGTTAGTGCGAAAAGTTGCACTCCGAGTGCACTCGGTAGACCTTGCGAGCACATACGAGTAGCATCAGCGGCAATTTTTCGCAGTACTTCACAACCTAAGTGTTATCTCAGCAACCAGATGACCGATTATGATTTAAAGTCAGACTATATAATATTGTTACAAAATTTTACCAAAATCGGCCGGTAAATAGCGTCGCAACAAACTTCCTCCCTTTTTAGGAAAAGTACTCCCCAAACTCAACAATGACTGACGACGTCGAAAAAATTATATGATTATAAATTATAATAGATCATGCATTTTGTTTTTGCAAGTTTCTTCAAGATTGGTTGAATCGTGCGACCTGTTTAGGAAGACGTACATACAACCTAACAAACATACGGACAGATGAAAGTCAACTTGGCCAGTTAAAGAACCGCTTTTGCTCGCTTCGCACGCCCGGTCAAAACACTTTTCTGAACTTTTATTTCAGTCATGAACGCAAGAAGATGTACTGGGAGCAGCTGGAGCTTCGGTGTCGGTCCCTGTACCGACCACCGTCCGGGCAAGCCGCGCCCACTGGGGGGAGACCCACGCAGGCCAACTGCAGCTGCTGTGCCCAATGTCACCCAGCTCAGCCAGCTTGGGACATCAGCTTGCAGCATCGGTTCTGGGCACCAGGTAAGTTTTATTGAAATTTATCCACTTTAAACTGGCTGGCTGGCGTTTTTTTTTTAATTTGGGACGCAGAACAGATGACCGATGGGGCCGGAAGGTTCTGGAGTAGAGAGCACGGACCGGTAAGCGCAGCGTAGGTCGTCCACCGACAAGGTGGACTGACGACCTGATAAAAGTCGCAGGATGACTTCGATGCAGGCCGCTTCCAACCAGTTCTTTTGAAATTTATTGGAGAGGGTTTTGTTCAGCAGTGGTCTTTGGTGGTAGTGCCACGTTGTAACCCCACACCCGAATGTGCCGGCACGACCGGGGAAGTACCACACTCCCACATAACACCGACGTGAAGTAACATAGCTTGCTATTGGGTTTCAGTCTGTCTGTGGAAGGTTCTGGAGGCCCGATTCCCCCTTCTCTCCGTTCCCCTTCTCCTTCTCCTCACCTTCCCCCTCCACCCTTATCCCTTCTATCTCTTCCTTCCTCAAAGGTCTGAAGCGCATCCTCTGGTATTGCGGAGTGTCTGTAGGCGACCGTATTACTCACCATCAGGTGAGCTGCCTGCACGTTTGCCAACCTATCGCATAAGAAAAAAAGTGGATGTCCTAAGTCTTAGATGATGATCATAATGATGATGAAAATAACAGAAACAAAAAAAGTTTAAAAAGAAAGACATTTGTTTTTCTTTTTAAACTGAGTTATTAGGAAACGCTACAAGCACGAGACCTATCTGATGTTAAGTGGTAACGTCTGCTTAGAACAGATGCATTTTATTCACAAGTGACGAACTGCACTGCGACCGTAACCCTGAGACATTCAGTTGTTAAGTCTCATGTGCATGTAATTTCACCGGCAACCATACCCTTCCAACTAAGACACAGTATTGCGAATATTACTGCTTCACGGTAGATATAGGCGGCAGTACTGACCCGGACGCACTCATTCACGAAGAGTTCTACTGCTCTGAATGTGTATTTTATAATAATAATAATAATAATACCGCAGGGGCGGCTTTGTGGCGAGCCGTCGGTGAGTGGCGACACCGTGGACCCTGATTCTCCCTGGGGCTAAATGAGACCCCTGACCCCCGGCTTGCCTTTATTGGCTGTCTGGGGGTGGAGACGCAAGAGCAAGTAACAAAAAGCTCCAAGGGTGGAAGTGTTAAAGGGCATAACGCCGGTAGTAGCGCTCTAGTGAAACCGCAGCACACCTCTCGACATCCTTTAGCCATTCACACCAACGTTGCCCCTTTTGTCACCATTGATGGTGGCTTTTATGGGGGGCCCGTTTAGTGAGTGGCAAGTCACCACCTGCCTAAATATTTTAAGATGAGACTGAAATTGGCAGGTGCCGTAGTCTCGACCATAGCCCACTATCTCGCGTATCACTAATAAGTACATTTCAATAACCATGCCATTTTACCCATTTTTGTAATAGATATACCATGTAACCATCCATCCAAAATGTTTCTGTTTTTATACTACATTGTATTTTTATATCAAACAGGCCTCTAAGTGTTGGCTACAGCCCCACTTATGCCTTTGTAAAGGACCGGGTGAAACCCGTGAAATTGGTTGAATAAAAATATAATAATAATAATAATTTATTTATTGACACACAGATTTAACAAGTACTGTTCTTAAATACAAACTTAACTACTAAAGTAGGTAGGGATACAATTGAATTTTTTTAATAGGTATCTACAATATTGTTTTAATTATATTCCTAGGCCATTTGTAGAGAAATTATCATTACCCGTGGGCCCCAAACTAGGCTAGGCCTGTATCTTGGGCGCCCGAAAATGTTCTCTGAAATCATTTGACGTAGACCGTTACAAGATGTACGTACCTACGGACTCGATAATACATTGGTGCAAATACTAGTAGGTAGTAGCTAACATCACATGCTTGTGTTTTGGTGACGGAACTTTAACATGGAATGAGTAGTAGGTAATGAGTAACGTAACAATACATTAACATTGTGAATCGTTTTATTTTTAAATTAAAGTTACGTAGAATAACTGTAGGTATGTAGATGAGTTAATAATAATATATGTTGTTTGTATTCAGATTGATTTAAATGTTTATTATAATAATGTTTGTCGAAATGTCGGTATTAAAACAAGTGCAATTTCAATTTAATACCGACTTCCATTCTATTACTTTGGTAAAAATCATTATCAAATCATCTCAGCCGTAAGACGTCCGCTGCTGAACATGCCTCTCCCATGATTTTCCAAAAGGACCGGTTAGAAGCAGCCTGCATCCAACGTCGTCCTGCGACCTTTATCAGGTCGCCTGTCCGTGTCGAAGGACGACCTACGCTGCGCTTGCCGGTCCGTGGTATCCATTCCAGAGCCTTCCGGCCCCATCGGCCATCTGTTCTGCGTGCTATCAGTCAAAATTCTAAAAATCAGAAATTGGAGTGTAACTGAAAAACTACTGAACCGATTTGATAAAATTTAAATGGGACCACACGGGAAGCACCAGCTTTCAAACAAAAAAGAATTTTGTGAATCGTATCGAAAGTTATGAGGTAACAAAAAAAATACAGTTGGATTGAGTACCTCCTCCTTTTTGGAAGTCGGTAGAAAATAATGTAAAATATCCCCTACTTACCAATTCCATACATAGTTTCAACCGACTTTCAAAAAAGGTGGATGTTTTTTGGATGTTTACAACAAATTACTGCTTTTTGTATGTTCATCAGAACTTTTTTCTAAAAGAATCGATTTTGAGGATTTTTCTCATTGAGCGACTTTAAAAGGAGGAGGTTATGTGTTCGACTGTATGTATATTTTTTGTGTATCACCGATTTCTCCCGCATTTGAGGACCGATACTCAAAAGTCTTTTTGTTTGTTAGAAACATACGAAATTAATGGATTTTGTTTTATGAACCAACTATTACATCAAAATATAAATTATATTCGCAAAACATACGCAGTATTTCGCGAATGCGAATATACAATAACTGCAAATATCCGCGAATGATATTCGTTACATCATTAGTAGAGTGGTCCCATTTAAATTTCATCAAACTCGGTCAAGCAGTTTTTGAGTTACACTCCTATAACTGAAAATTGTTCGCCTCTTGATGATACTATCATTGACGGTGAATGACAATCGATCTCGTAAGTAGCAAGGATCACTACAAATGCCGAAAAAAATGTTTACCAAAAACCGACTTCAACACCAAAAAGTGTGAAAAATCTTGTTGAAGTCGGTACCATGATAGTTCAAAAGTACCTATTATCACAATATTGTGCGCATGGTACCTACAGACTTCGACAAGTTTTAATGTTGAAGTCGGTTAAATTTTTAGGTAAAGACTTTTTTAACTAAAGTTATTTAATACGTATTTGTGTTATCCAGGGCGAATTGGCAACCTGTACTCTCCTAACCCTGGAACTGGTCGGAAGACGTCTGCATGGAGCTGGTTCCCGTGGCCCAGGAGTAACAGCCAGAAGTGAGTATTTGTCAACATAAATGAGTACTAATCAATACAAATGAGTACTAATCAATACAAATGAGTACTAATCAATACAAATGAGTACTTATCAACATAAATGAGAACTTATCAATACAAATGAGTACTTATCAATATAAATGAGTACTAATCAATACAAATGAGTACTTATCAATATAAATGAGTACTAATCAATACAAATGAGTACTTATCAATATAAATGAGTACTAATCAATACAAATGAGTACTTATCCACTTAAATGAGTATATGACAGAAGAGAACATTTGTGTACAGACAACTTTTTTTACCTTCTCATTTGATGGTGAGTGGTGATGCGGTGGAACACACGATCTAGAATGGTGATATTCTCAATAATTCTTGGAACGTAAACAGTCATCACGGATTACATTTATTAAGGCCTATTCAAACCTGGGCGTTATTCGCTACCGCAAGCGATAGAGAAATCCGAAAGGATATGCGTTAATTTCACTGTTGAAAGAAAGAAAGAAAAAAAATAATTTATTCGAGACAGAACTGCACATAACAACATTAAACAAAGTACAAATCTCTTAAAGAAATAAATAACAAAATCTTAAATGTATTAACATAATGTAACATGTGCACATGTATTCGGACTGCAGTGCTGCCAGAAAAGGTCTGAGCTCAGCGTAATGCTGTGGAATGTCCAACAGCGCTGGTTTTCAGCTCTGACCGTTAGTGACACACGGACACAAAATACCTAATAATTAAAATATATTTAGATTATATAGTGATATGCTTATAATGGTAATAATTCAAGTTTCTATAGATATTATATGGTGTGATGGTATGGGCTTCAATGTGTATGTGCAAGAATGAAGATTGAAAAAACTTGAGAGTTTAAAAAATTAAATATCAATAGAAATAGTCAAGGTACAACAATCTTTTCAATATTTTCATAAATATACGAGTACATAGTTCAACAGATAAACACCAAAGCGGATATCTCTACCGCGCGCGGTAGAGATATTCGTTGGCAACGGTTAGCGGGGCAGCGGAACTAGTTTCGACAAACAAGAGAAAATACCGCCTCACTAGGCGGTACAAGTTTCGCTGCAGTTATGGAACTTCATACTATGTACCCATCGAGATCCGCGTGGTATGTTTCGCTACCCACAGCGGTAGCGAATAACGCTCAGGTCTGAATAGGCCTTAAAGCGGGACATTTTGCGGGGTATTTTCATACTTAAAAGAGGGTACTTCCCAATCCTATGCAATCTATATATATAAAAGCCTTAGATTAATCATTGGTCTCGCTCTCGGTCGAAGCGCGCGCGCGGAGACTAATCATTAATCTAAGATAAAAGCGAAAGGTCACTCACTCATCACGAAATCTCAGAAACTACAAGTGCTAGGAGTTTTAAACATTGCATGCGGGTTCTTTTTAGGACGTAGGTGCTCACTAAGACGGGATTACATGAAATTCAACCCCTAAGGGGTTTTATTGGGGTTGATAGTTTGTATGAAACTTCGTTACTGCGAATTCTAAAAGTTTAAAATTTTGCAGGGGGGTTCTTTTTGGACCTATGTACTCACTAAGACGGGCTTTTGTGAAATTCGACTCCTAATTGAAATCTGACTCATAGAAATCTGTAATTACCGTATCCCGCGAGGCCACGCGAGCGTAGCCGCTGGTGGGTCAGCTAGTGTATCATAAGTTTAAGTTTACGGAAATAAAAATATTTGTATTTATACTACTGCGTGCATCGGGAACGTTTTGATTACAAGAGCAATTTGAAAAAATTAATACCGACCTCCATTCTATTACTTTGGTAAAAATCATTTATTGGAGTGTAACCCAAAAACTACTGGACCGAGTTTGATGTAATTTAAATGGGACCACACGGAAGCACCAGCTTTCAAACAAAAAAATAATTTTGAGTATCGGTTCACTCTATCGGAAGTTATGAGGTAACAAACATTTTAAAAAACAGTCGAATTGAGTACCTCCTTCTTTTTTTGGAAGTCGGTAGTAAATGTGATAGACGGTACATACAGACAATTTCTGTAACTTATAACAGACAACCTGATCCAGTCTACTCGTACACTTTTCAGTGGACATGTCCACTGAAAAGTGTTCTAAACGGCGGGATAAAAGAATATAAAATTATTTGCTGTTTAACCTGTTTAAATTTGTTTAATATCTATGTATAATAATCGTGAAAGGCTAAGAAATTATTTAATTACCAGCGGATGCCCGCGATTTCGTTCGCGTAGTAGGCTCGACCTATCTTTACTTCGTTTTAAGAACCTTCTCCTGAAAACAATAAACACAACAAAAAAAGAATTAGCGAGATTGGTGCATCCGTTCTCAAGTTATACATTAAGAAATAGGCGATACAAAAAAAATTTTAAAGACAAGCCCGCTGAATTTCTGGCCGGATCTTCTCAGTCGTGGTCGCGTTCCGATCCGGTCATCGATTTAAGAAATAACAAATGTAATATGACAATTTGTAAGTGCCCCCGTAGGCCTATACAGAATAAATATTTAATTTCATTCATAGCGTGACCAGGAAAAATAGAGGTTCATTTTTATACGTATACATACAAGAATTTTTATATACGTTCCGGTTGCAATCCCCGGACAGCTCAACATCTGTGTGCATGAACATGTCTGTTTGAGCTGTGTCTGGGTGTGTGCTTCTTTGTATATATAAGTATGTATATCAGTAATCAGGTTACCACAGTACAGGGTATGTCTAGTTTGGGACCTAAAAGACCTTATGCGGATGTTATGCCATATTGTTATTCCAAAAACAGTAAATTAGTATTTTTTTCTTGAACAGTTCTCGCTGCCGTATGGGGGGAGTCCCGCAGTCAGGAGACAGTGCTTACGGGTTCTGCGACACTGATGCAGCTCCCTCACAAAACCCCCAGACTTCGTACGACGAGAGGGCATACCCGGGCAACTTTACCCAGGGGCAAATGAGACAAGGAGGGCAATTTGTCCAGGGGCAAGGCAGTTTTGGGGCGGGGCAGGGAAATTTCCAAAACCAGGTTAGTTTTGTAACAAAGTGGTTAAGATTCTCTGTTAGGATCTGCTATGTGCTCGCGAGGTCTACTGTTCGCAGGACTACTAGTTATAATTTAATTTATGAATTCTTACTTTATCTAGAGATAATATATGATATGATAAATTTATTCACCCTTTCATTTATTTATCGTAAAAAGTACACACTTTTTACAGCTTACTGTAAGAAACTTAACTAAATATAGTTGTAGTTGTTTTTGTACACAGTCTTATGCCGATAGAAAACATTGTGCGAATTCAGAAAAGTATGTCAGTGAGCCCCAATCTAAGCACCAGGCTTGTATCTTGGGGCTCTGGTGCGAAGTTATCAGGAGACAGGACAGCTGATGTTTATTACAAGAAAAGTTTACATTTAACATTAAAAGTATACACAAATTATTTAACTTATTGTACTAAACTTAACTAAACTTAACATAGTTGTAATTATTTAGGAGAAATAGAGAAATTATAGTACTTGTATTTTATACCCTTTTTCAATATAGCAATAATACCATAAATAATCACAAATGTTTCTAACACTCTCCAGGCAAACTTCACTCCAACTCAAGCCAACTTCCAAGGTCAGGGTTTCCAGAACCAGCCACAGGGCTTCCCCCAGTGCCAGGGGTTCTCTCCAGGGTACCCCGAGGGCTACCCTGAGTCCGGAGGGAGCTACGACGCTCAGACCGGAGTGTGGGGGCCCCCACCGCCTTACAGCCCCCAGGGGAGAGGGGGAAGTAGGTTAGTAAGAAATCAATATATTAACTTTACCTTCCCTAAGTATATGTGTTTGCAATTATAATGCACGAAAAATTTACATAAAAATAAGTTAAATAGTGATCACCACACTTTTAATACTAGAAATACGAATAGGATAGCTATACCTAGTTCTAGACTTGCGAAGACTAATAAGTCATTCCTAGGAAATTGTGTGCGTTTTTACAATAAAATCCCAAAGCACATAACTGAGCTCACAGAGGGCAAATTCAAGTTGACTGTAAAAAACGTTTTAATAAAAAGCTTACTATATAGTTCGACATTATATAGAAGACAAAGATGCTTGGAATACTCCACTTCTGGCAAGCTGTCACTCTGCCACCCATAAAATGTAATATTTGTAGTACCTAACTAAGTAGAAACATTGTAAACATCTATATGAAAAGAATGGCCCCGAGTTTCTTGCCGCTTCTTCTCGGTGGGTTCTATATATTTGGAACGCGGCGGTAGAGTCTTTAAAGTACATTATAATGAATAATTGAGGTACAGGCGTCTTGGATGCCTAAATTTAATAAATGATTTTGACTTATTATTTTCTATGTAGAAAGTATCAGCCCATTACATTCCCACTGCTGGGATTTGGGTATCCCTCCCAGAGAGAAGAGTATGGACCCTTAGAGTATACATAAGCAAGCTATAGAGCGCGCCTTAGTAAGTATGAACCGCAAGCACAAGTATGAACAGCACAGTCGCGCAACAACACGATTAATATTGAGAGGTGACGGTGTGCGGCGCCAGGGTGTAACGATACCTGAAAGCTAAGGAATATCTAAAAATAAGGAATTGTAACTTATTTTTATACCTAAGTAGTATAATCATAGCCTACTTAATATTATAAACGCGAAAGTTTGTGAGTATGGATGTATGGATCTGTGGATGTGTGGATTTTTGTTACTCATCATCGTCATCATCTCAGCCGTAGGACGTCCACTGCTGAACATACGCCTCCCCCATGATTTTACAAAAGGATTGGTTGGAAGCGGCCTGCATCCAACGTCGTCCTGCAACCTTAATCAGGTCGTCTGTCCACTCTGCGCTTGCCGGTCCGTGGTGTCCACTCCAGAACCTTCCGGCCCCATCGGCCATCTGTTCTGCGTGCTATGTGCCCTGCCCACTGCCACTTCAACTTATCTTCTGGGCGGTGACTTTCGTTCTTCTACGGATCTCCTCATTTCTGATTCGATCACGTAGAGAAACCCCGAGCATAGCCCTCTCCATAGCTCGTTGTTGTTTGTTTGTTACTCATTAACGCACAAACGGCGTGGGCAATTTTGATGAAATTTGGTATGGAGGTAGATAAGGCACTGGTTTAACACATAGGATACTTTTCATTATCATCTTCCATCAACACGCATCCCGCGTGGTGATGGATGCGCAATAATAAGCGTAATATGCTTGGGTACAGTATAGACAAAATAATACTTACGTCAAGATCGTAATGATGACATTTAAGTCAAAGTTTGTGTCAGTTTCTGATTGCTTAGAAGTCAATTTGACAGATCAATACACAAGACATGCCGTGTTCGGCGACCGTCAAGGGTGATTCAATACAAATACCGGCAAGGGTGATGAAATGTATTGACAGTTTTTCCATGGTGATTAATTTAATTTAATTATTATTGTTTACTGATTGATATTTAAATGTACTCAAATAATACTATTATAGCAATTGCGTTTGACCATGTACATATTTTTTAACATTTTGGTATAAAGATAGATGCCCTTAGAGAAATAATAAGCTACTCGAAGTACTAATTCTGCGCAGACGTAGTCGCGGGCATTAGCTAGTCATCTAATAAAGCGCTACACAATAGACAAGTATGTATATAACATCTGCTTACGATCGGCACAAACGGGCCGGAGCGATACGCTCTATAGCTTGCTTATGTATACTCTAAGGTATGGGCCATATTCCAGTACGCTGGTCCAGTGCTTTTTTTATGTTATTAGACAGTACAAGTACGAGGCCCACCTGATTTCACGTGGGCCTCGTGTTCTCTGGCGAGAACAGATGCATTCCGTCACTAGTGACGAACTGCACTGCGCACGTAACCCTGACACATTAAGTTGTCAAGTCACATGTGCGTAATTTCGCAGGCAGCCATAGCATTCAAACTTAAACACAATATTGGGACCATTATTGATTCACGGTAGAAAAATTTATGGTGGCACTTGGGTTGCTTCTCGCACATATAAATGTTATGCGGGAAAAGTGTCAGGGCGGTTGCCCTCTTTGACTCGTCTTAGCTCGATACATCAGACCAGTCTTTGGGTTGGTTATACCACAGCCTCACGATACTGCCACCCCAGTGACCGAAAGGTAACTGAGCGATCAAGCCCCCGCCTACACGGGTGAAGCCCAGCAGACCGGCTACACAGTCGCTGGCCACTAGGGGCAGCTCTGATGCAGCTGTGGCATCCAAACTCTCTTTGTTTTGTTCTTGGTGGCAGTACTATACCCCGTACGTACTCATTCAGAAAGAGTTCTACTGCTGTGCTAGTGTGGGCTCCAAAGTTATTATTATTATTAATCAAACGACAGTCTGTTACCTGATAGCATAAAAAATAATACGAGAAAATACCTATATGATTTTTAAAGCACTAACGCTTGCTTGCGATACCAAACATTGTAATTTTAGAGTGAAAATTCACACCCTGAATCCCGTCTGAAGAAGAGATTTAAAAAAAAATTAATATAAACATGAAAGGTTGCGACATACTAAAAGACATAAAGGGTGGTTAAATTTCAAGGGCCGAAGTTGATTTTGAATAAAACACAAACTATTTAGGAAATTATTGTAATTTTATTTTATTATGATATATTGGTATTACTCAATTATGTATAGAATAAAATATCGGCCAAATGGGCGCCGCGACCACGGCGGCACACCTCCATCCGATGGTCCAAATTTTCGATGACCCTGAGGCATAATGGAGGTTCTATGCCGTTAATGTGCCGAATTATCTCATCCTTTAGCTCTTGAATTGTTGCTGGCTTATCGACGTACACCTTTTCTTTCAAATAACCCCAAAGAAAAAAGTCCAACGGTGTCAAATCACATGATCTTGGCGGCCAATTGACATCGCCATTACGTGAGATAACACGGCCATTGAATTTGTTGCGCAAAAGAGCCATTGTTTCGTTAGCTGTGTGGCAAGTGGCACCGCCCTGCTGAAACCACATATCGTCCACATCCATATCTTCCAATTCGGGCCCTAAAAAGTTCGTTATCATCTCACGATAGCGAACACCATTCACAGTAACTGCCTGACCGGCCTCATTTTGGAAAAAATACGGCCCGATGATGCCGCCAGCCCATAAACCGCACCAAACAGTCACTCTTTGTGGGTGCATTGGTTTTTCGACAATCACTCTTGGATTCTCATTCGCCCAAATGCGGCAATTCTGTTTGTTTACGAATCCACTGAGGTGAAAATGTGCCTCATCACTGAAGATGATTTTCTTCGAAAATTGATCATCCACTGTTGCCATTTCTTGCCACCATTCTGCCCATTCACGACGTTTGGAATGGTCAAGAGGCTTTAGTTCTTGAGCCAATTGCACCTTGTAAGCGTGTAAATGCAAGTCTTTATGCATAATGTTCATCAACGACGAGCGTGAGAGGTGCAATTGTTGGGCACGACGACGAGTTGAGGTGGACGGCTCTTCAGCCACACTATCGCGAACAGCAGCAATATTTTCTGAAGTACGAGCTGTACGAGCATGCACTGGTGTTCTCACATCTTCTACAGACCCGGTTTGCTCGAATTTTTCCACGATTTTTGCGATTGTACGCACATTTGGACGATCAAATTGACCAAAAAAATCACGAAGTGCACGATATGCATTTTGATTTGAACGCCCATTTTCATAATAAGTCTGGATAACTTTAACACGTTGTTGGGTTGTGTATCTCTCCATGGTTCAAATTGAGTAAGTCTGAAATAGAGAAATGTCAAATAAAATTCGGAAAAAAACTTGGCGTTTAGGTGTGGTTCACATTCAACATCGGCCCTTACAATTTAACCACTCGTTACTTAAGTTTATTAAAAATTTAAGTTGTTAACTAAAGTTATATGAAAAACTCTTCTTTCGGTTGAATAAAGTTTGTCAAGTGGTTCAATAGATGTCGCTCTGTTTCCATACAAATACAAATAAGTTTATTTCATATAGAATTGTACAAAATAAATGTAATAAATGTTTACTGTGTTTCGGAAATCAATGGCCTCTCCCATATCTATGACTAAAAGCTAAAGTTATGCGAAATAGCAGGTAACAATTTGAAAGTATATAAAAATTCTCCATACGACGGTTAAAACATAATATATAGAAATGAAAATTAAGTTAAAATTGAATTAAAGAATCAAGAAGAAAAAATTAAGTTAAAACGATGCTCGGGAGGGCCTCGATGGCCTAGGTCATGCGGTTTGACACAGATTGTCGCAAGGGTTCGAATTCCGTCCGAGGATGTGAATTTTGCTCTCTAAAATTGCAAAGACTTTTATAAATGTAATTAAGATAAATCCTTATATTCCAGACATCATTTACACCACGCAGACCCGGCCGCCGCCACATTACTTCACCACCACCACATAGATGTGCACACACACGAACACGCAAACGTACCGCACACGTGCACACGCAACTCATACTTACATAACGACCGTGCAAACAGCGACATGATCCGTGCAAACAACGATATGATCCGTGCGAACAACGACATGATCCGTAACAGCGATATGATCCGTGCTAGCGCAGACATGACGCAAGGTTTGCGTAACGCGGAGATGATTCGTGCTAATCCAGATTTAGCACGGAGTGAAATAATCCGTGCGACTGATATGAGTCGGAATCAGGACGTGATTCGTGTTAATTCGGATATGATTCGCGCGAACCCGGAGTTAGCGAGGATTAATCCAGATCTAGTGAGAATGAACCCAGAGCTAGCGAGAATGAACCCAGAACTAGCGAGAATGAACCCGGATATGGGTCACATGATACAATATCCGAATGAAGAAATGGAAATGACGCATATACAAGATGGAAGATTCAATACGCTAAGAGGACATTTAGTACCATACAGGTAAGTTCAATTAATTAATTAATATATTTATTTACTAGCTGAAGCTAGTAGAAGTAGCTTCTGTGGTTTCGCTCGCGTGGCCATGCAGGACGGCGGCTCAGAATTGCATTGCTTAAAATAATATTAATAAAATGTCCTAAAATTTTTCTACGACATGACTGTTTTAAATATATTTAGGCGATACTCTTAATATTAATATATTATCTATATATATTATATATATATATTTAATATATTATCTATATATATATATATGCCGGCTTGCATGATTTAAACCCAAAAACATATAAGAGCACGCGTGGGATGTCCTTAGGCGAGCTGTTTTGAACCGTCAGCCACGTCCCCAGACAGTGCCAGAGAAGCCGCTATTCAAGAATGGGACAGGTTACCCCAAGAAATGCTGGATAACTTGATTCTCAGCAGGTCCAGGAGGATCACCGTGTTCGAGCCAGGGGAGGAGTTATATTGAATATAAACGTTTAAAAAAAGAAAAAAAGTTGATTTGGCTCACTTAAAAAAATTATATCAGCTTATGCCAATGATCGCAAACTTTTTTGATGTGTGTATTTAACACGTATAATATATCAAAATTCGTCAAAATTAATTTTAAAATACGACCTTTACGGGAGTATGAACATCCGGACGGATGAAAGCAAATTTGTCGAGTCGTAGCGTAGACTTCGTTCGACTCGGTGTTCGGTTCACTCATTCGGTCAATAACAGATGTGTTTGTTTTCCAGATGCCAACGATTGGGCGTAAGTGCCAGCAACCTACACAGGGATTGCAGAATCGACGACAATGTGGCTATTGAGTGTTTGCATCAGAAGAGTGTCAGTAAAGGTGAGTGATTGTTGACGATATAGTTATTTTGCAATTGTACAGAGAAAAATCCCGTCAGAAGATGTGTAACCCGCGTCTACCTAAAATCCAGGCCAGACGTCATGACCACTAGGCCTACGATTTCTATTTAAGTTAATGAGTCACTGGTACAATATAATGCGTAATTTTGTTCTTTGGTTTCTTGATGTGTTTTAAAAATTATTGGATAACTAGCGACTGCCCGCGACTTCGTTCGCTTAGTAGGCTTAGCCTTCGGTCTCACCATAAACTCCCTTCTTTTCTTGATTTTTTTTAATGTTCCTTCTACTAAGTATTAGAAAACATTAAAAAAAAGATAAATGATATCGGTAAAGCCATTCTCAAGTTATAGCCGTATATATACCAGGAAAATTAGGGGTTCATTTTTATATATATAGACTAGTAGAATTTCGTGGTTTCACGCGCGTGGTGATGAATGATGAAGATGAAAAGTCTGCCCAGGATTCAATCTATCTCTACAAACTATCTCATTTTAAAAATACAGGAAAAAAGACAAATGATATATCTCATATGTATATTAAGGCAAGCAAATTATGTATCTTATTATGTACAGGTTGTTTGGTGCATGGACCGACAGGATTTTTTGGGGTTTTTGGGGTTGTAATGCCGATAGATCCTAATCCTATGTCCAAAGTGTCATGGTAGTTTAGATGATCCACAAGGGTCCATTTTAGGGCCTTTTTTGTTCTTAGTTTACATTAACGACTTGCCACTTATGGCTAAGGATCTTTGTGATATTGTTTTATTTGCGGATGACACATCTCTGATTTTTAAAGTAGATAGGAAAGATAGCACACTAATTCAAGTAAACAACGCTCTATCTAGTATCTCTAAATGGTTCTCAACTAATAATTTACTTCGGAATTCAAAAAAGACAAAATGTTTGAAGTTTTCTTTGCCTACTGTTCCATATTTGGAGTCCAACGTTACGCTTGATGGAGTTAAACTCGTAATGGACAAGGAAACAGGCTTCCTAGGCATTAAAATTGACGCAAAATTACAATGGGGTCCTCATATAAATGCCCTGTCTGGGAGACTCAGTTCTGCTGCATATGCAGTACGTAAAATAAGAGAGCTAACAGATGCTTCTACGGCGCGGTTAGTGTATTTTGCGTATTTCCACAGCGTAATGTCATATGGGATATTGCTATGGGGTTCAGCGGCTGATATAGAGACCATATTTATCCTTCAGAAACGTGCTATTAGAGCTATATACGAAATGGGTCCCCGTGAATCTTTGAGAGATTTATTTAAAGAAATCAATATATTAACGTTGTCTTCCTTATATGTATTTGAAAATATAATGTATGTTCGTAAAAATTTACATAAATATAAGTTAAATAGTGATCACCACACTTTTAATACCAGAAATACAAATAGGACAGCTGTACCTAGTTTTAGACTTGCGAAGACTAATAAGTCATTCCTAGGAAATTGTGTGCGTTTTTACAATAAAATCCCAAAGCACATAACTGAGCTCACAGAGGGCAAATTCAAGTTGACTGTAAAAAACGTTTTAATAAAAAAAGCTTACTATAAAGTTCGACATTATATAGAAGATAAAGATGCTTGGAATACTCCACTTCTGGCAAGCTGTCTCTCTGCCACCCATAAAATGTAATTTTTGTAGTACCTAAGTAGAAACATTGTAAACATCCATATAAAAAGAATGGCCCCGAGTTTCTTGCCGCTTCTTCTCGGTGGGTTCTATATATTTTGGAACGCGGCGGTAGAGTCTTTAAAGTACATTATAATGAAAAGTTGACGTTCATAAATGCGTCTTTGATTCCTAAATTAAATAAATGATTTTGACTTTTGACTTTGACTTTGATGTTATTTTTTAAGTTTTTTTTAAATCACCCGGAATCTTGCGTTTAAACCGTCATAACTTTTCTGTTTGTGGTGTAATACCACAAAATAAGTTATGCTTGTATAATGCAATGTATCCTTATTATTAATTAATTTATTGAAAAATAGTATTATTTCATTACAAGTGGGGAAAGGCTGTCAATGCAAAGAGTCCCGACAAATGTCTACCAGAGCCGAGGCGCAGCCGAAGGCGAGGGTTGACTAAGTTGCAATGACGGTTCCGCACGTGTACTGAACGGCTATTTTTAATACAGTTGCGAAAAAATTAAGCAATTTAATAAAATAAACGCGCAAAGAAAATTTCTGGAAAATAGCGCCAACCGTAGAATATAAGCAGAGATTTTATTACAAAGGGAACTATGCCCATACAGCCAAGTCTTCAGTAGATTTTTTTTATTGATATGAAATGAAACCTAACCTAACTCATTCAATCAAATCATTAAATCTGATATTGAAACAAATTAGCAGGTTCTTTTTAGAAATATACGTATTTGCATGAATCATAAAAACTTCTATGATTTTTTTTTAGTAAAATCTTCATGGTTGGTTTTTCTTTTTAATAGACATTATTTTGACAGTTGGGAAAGAGAACGCACGAGTTCGGGAAAGGTAAAAAAGCACGAGTATGTAATAGCCCACATCCCGAACGCTATACGTCCCTGCAATACGCCACTTTTTGAGCAACTGTATTAAAAAAAAATATAATATCTAAAAAACTTCTGAGCTCTCAAAGTGGGAAATCTGTGCAAATGTTATAAAAAGTGTCAACTTTTAAGTTCAATACTAACTAAAAGTTCAAAGTTCAAACTAAAAGCCATTTTGAATTTAGCTTTCTTTTAAAAAGTTCTTTGGTCCTTTCCCCCCATAACATTCCTGTCGGTCCATGCACCTAACATCCTGTAGGTACGAATATATATATATATATATATATATATATATATATATATATATATAAGATAGATAATTTGTCCTTTTAGTTTTTGGTGTATAAACGACGTATTTTTTCACAACATATCGGTGTCCAATGCCTACAAAGAACATTAACTAGATGGTTGTCTTGGCTGATACCACCGCAGTGCCAGGGTCACGCCAGTGCAAATATACAAATACAAATAATTTATTGATAACACCATTGTTACACGTCTTAATAGCAATTGGAATAACAACTACTAATATTTGTTTACATAAGTATACATGAGTACAGTAGTACATTAATGTATATTATTATCAATTATTATTATAATCTATTCAATTAACTATTATAATTTTAATTATACAGGCAATCTAATAAATTATTATACACAGTATTATATACAGTTAAAATAATTGTAAATGTTTAATTTCGTTTCTCTATCGATATTAAAAACCACTATCTACATACACTCTGGTAGTTTTAAGAGGTAACGACCTCTTATAAAATTGGCATTCTTGTAACCATGCCCTATGCCTAATTTTAAATGAGGCGGTGGATGGTGCGTCACGCGCGGGGACCGGTACCCGGTTATAAACCTGCGGTCATAGGATGTATACCGACCTTTTCGACTTGGCGAGTTTGTGAACTGGCACTATCAGCAGCTCTCAAATGCGCAAGCATAACTGTGTAAGGGTTCGAAGGGCACAAGTTAATCTTTATAAGTCAATATCTCTGGGCAACATTTGCAGTGCAGTGCCACGAATAGTTCAGCTGACTTGTTCGTCATCACTGTTTTAGGTCTAATTGGTTAACTTAGTTTCAGATCAAAGTTCTGACTCTGGTCAGAAGCAAGGGAAGGAGAACTTGGGATTCCAGAACGACAAACATTCGCCCCTCAGGTTAGTAAATACTTGAGCTATTTTTAAGTTTATATATATGTATGCTATTTATATGTGTGTGTATATGTATACACGTAATTTGTATAATTACCAAAAAAAAAATGGGCGGTACAAAAGTGTTAATACATTGTAGATATTATGTAGTCAAAAATTTTTATTACTTCACAGTGAAATAATTATTAATTGTTAAAGTTTTCGAAAATTCCATCTAAAAGTATGGACACCATCTTAACAAAAATACTACATGCCTATGTACAACTTATTAATGAAAACACATGATTCGCGTCAGTGAAAAAATATCTCTCTTACTCTTTCTTACACCCACCACCCGAGCGTTCGGTGTGAAAGAGATTGTCGAGGTCTTGCGAGAATGCCCGAGCGCACAGAATGAATAATAATATGTACTAACGAGCTAGGACGCGAGTTTGCCGAATGTTATGATTATGAATGATACATTTCTATGTAGGGGTGTTAAGTTTCATGCATAAACCGCGCGCATGTAGTATATCTTAATGAATAGTGGAAATGCCTAGAATAAAATTTGTAGGTGTGAATCAATCTAGACGTTTGACCAAATATTGATGATTATGTGGGTTTAAAGTAATTAGTAATAAAAAGTTTTTTTAAAGTAGTTTTAAATATTCTTCCCATGTATGTATTAAGTACCAGCAGCATATAGTGCTGTTTTTTTTGGTAATTATACAAATTACGTGTATATAAAGTTGTATATTATTTATTAATATTCTACCTAAAATATCTGTTCTATAGACACTCTCAAGTTTTAAATTAAGCACTACCAAACACACTTCCATATCACGCACAGGTTAGCTGGAGGAAAATGCTGATTAGCATTAAGTTCACCTATATACTTTTAGTTTTGTGCAATAAAGAATTTTCTATCTATAATTACGATTATAGCTCTCATTAGTAATATTTATTAATTCTGGGCCTAATTACACTTCACTTCACTCACTCACTCATACTTACACATACACACTTAAGATTTTTTAAGACTGTAGTGACATTGATTGTAAATATAATTATATTGTATAATAATACGTGATATAATAAATATTTATATATTTGCCGAAAAACAGAAACGGCCTTATTAATAAACTTGGCTTACACCCGGAGTAGTTAGTTAAAACATCTATCTGTCAATTTTTCGCTTGCAGTAAATGTCACGCGTGAAAGCAAGACAAAGCATGTTACGCCTAATCTATGTTTACGCAACGTTTATTAATAAAGGCCTAAGAGTATATAATACTGCGTAGGACTAGAAAGCTAGATTAGAAAGCCTTTCATTCTTGCTAGGTAGAAGTACAATCATAAAAAAGTTTTTACCAACAATGGAATCGACTTCAACATCTTCACAAGTACCTATTATCACAATATTGTCCGCATGGTACCGACTTCGACACGTTATTGCACACTTTTTAGTGTTGAAGTCGGTTCCATTTTGTGGTAAAAAATAGTTGTCTGTCAAGTCTGTTTACGGACGATAATTTAACGTGATAACGTCATAAGACAAGCCGAACGCTTAGGCCGTGCCTTTCTATCGCTTGTCCCGCGCCCTCACTTGCACGCTCGGCTCAGGCGGAACGTGACAATGAGTCATACTTTTTCGTGCGTGCAGCCGGCGTTCATGGCGACTAACTTGCCTAAGGAGCCCTGTGGCGCCCTCGCGATTGCTCCCGAGTGTTACGACCTGCGCCCGCGTCAAAAGTTTGCGCCGAGTTGGGAATAAATGGCTCTTGTGCCATACCTATAGCGAGTTAAGAGACGAAATTTTTGTCAGAGATAGTTGAATAACCAAGGAATCTGATACATAAACTTTCATGTCAAATGTATGGACAAACTTGACGTAGCCGAAAAAATCATCGTGACAAATTTTTTTCGTGTAAATCGTGATGTCAGAACTTAAATCACATATTTACAATATTCCTTACACATTCACGATCATATTCATGTATAATTTGTATCAAAATCATGAGTTAAACCCTATCAATTCACTAAAAACTATAGCACAAAACATAACTTCACCGCCAAACACAGATGAAAATATAAACATTGATTATATTTTTTTAAAGTTCACAGATAGAACATGTCCGTGTGTAGGTTGCCATAGAAAGAAAATATATTACGCTAAAGAATTAAACTCTATGGTTAAACATTGGGATGACTTTGAAAAATAAACAAAAGAAAAACGCGCGTGACACTTACTTGCAACAATTGTTGCGCCGACACTTTGGACCTCAAAAATCCTTGCAGTTTTGTGGCGCGGGCAAAGTAGTCGATAAGACGTTATCATGTACAAAATTTTTTCGTCCATTTTAGTAACCTTCAATTATCATTACCGTTAATTACGATATCATCAAGATAGCCGTACCACTTTCAAGTAATTGGATTGTAACTCAAAAACCACTAGGCGGAATTTGATGAAATTTAAACCACCTCGGAAGTATACTAAAGTATTGGTAAACCAAACAAAAAAATTATTATCAAAATCAGACATACTGAAATATACTTAGTATATGTTGCAGTCAAATCTCTTAAACCAAATCTCTTAAAATCTCTTAAGTCAAATATCTTAAAGTACTTTTGACGGAAGGCAACAACAGTAACATGTTTGACTGTCTTCAGTTAGTACTAGGTTTAGTCAATTCTGAATATTCGAGGGACGCTGCCGCGGCACGCTCGCTTCGCTCGTTCTGCTCGCGCGTTCGTTTAGTACCCATTGAACCGCACCTATCTTGACTTGTGTTTGAACCGTCAACTGCTTGTTATAGCCGAAATGACGAACGCTAACTAGTTCTAACTAGTTAAAAATACTTTTGACGATTAAGTTTTGACTATAAAATAAACAATTTGTAGCAAGTTTACTTTCTTAGATTAATGATGTGAGTGAGACCAATCTTTAATCTAAGTTTACTTTGTATAATTGCAATTTAATTGTCCCTTTTTTAACTTTTTAAATCTAACTATGTATAGAAGGTAGTAGCGTTGACTATTTCAATTACACAAAGTCTCAACCACACCGTAGGAAATTAAGAAAAAATAAAGATACATATCTATAGGTAATCTTAATTTAACATAAAATTGATCTTTACAATATATTACCTATATAACTTCCAGGTCTTCAATGCAAGACTGCCGCGCTGCGAATCAAAACGCTGAGTCCGAGGTGTACTTTGCTGACGTTTCGAGCTGTTGCAATGTCTCTGTGAAGGCAAGTCGCAAAATGACATTTTGACTTCTTCTTCTTCTTTGGCTTTTTGGCGTGAGAATACGTTACTCTGCCAGGGCTAAGTTTTAGCATATAGCAAGTTAAATTATCAGCTCAAGGTCACACAACGAGCTTTGGAGCTATATCTATGCTCGGAGTTTCTCTACGTGATCGAATCGGAAATGAGGAGATCCGTAGACGAACTAAAGTCACCGACATAGCACAGACGATTAGCCAGTTAAAGTGGCACTGGGCAGGGCACATAGCACGCAGAACAGATGGCCGATGGGGCCGGAAAGTTCTAGGGTGGAGACCACGGACCGGCAAGCGCAGAGTAGGTCGTCCACCGACAAGGTGGACAGACGACCTGAGGATGACGTTGGATGCAGGCCGCTTCCAATCGGCCATTTTGGAAAGTTATGGAGGAGGCCTATGTTCAGCAGTGGGCGTCTTACGGCTGAGATGATGATGATGAAGTGAAATTATTGTATTAAAGACTCAAACACCAATCTCTTGGGGTGACAAGCACAGATCATTTTTAAGCATATTTACAGCTTTCAACTCTGGGTGGCACTGCAATGTCATGAGCACACATAATGATTACTTTCAGGCGCACGACTAGCTCTTCTCCCCGTTGCCTAAAACTTTAAGTACCTTAAGTACCTTATGTTTATTTAAATGGCTTGTAAATATTAGTATGACGTGCAGAACCTACACTAAGAAATATTCTTGTGTCGTAGATTCTGCATACCCTTCAAATGTACAATATAGTTGAGCCAGTTCCAGATACAATGGAGATTGAATACAGTTCAAAAGTAGTATGTATTGTATATATTTCAGTGAGCAACTGTATCTATACTGATACAGGTGGACAGGAACATTAATAAAAATATTATTGGTAGAATTACATAATGAATAGATATTAGAATATTATTATAATACATATTTATATATTAAACTTAATTAACCTGAGTGCGAGTGCCTGAAGTGTGATGATGTGTGTGTGTGTGTGAGTGAGAGAGTGTGTGTGTAACACGTAGTGTAAAACTAAACTCTTTTTATTATACTGCTGTCCTAAATAGTTGTTCAGTTTCATTGTAGCTTAGATTTTTTACTAGTAATAATAAGTAGGTAGGTATAAAACTTCATTGTAAATGTTGTTTATATTTTTAAAATATGATTTCAGGCTGAATGCTGCATGAACCCGAACGTATCAGCTTTAGTCGGCACGATAGAGAATCATCCAGAATCAACATCCGAGTCCGACACGGGATCATTCACACTAACTCGTCAGCAACGCCCACAACCGCAAGTCGGCTCCAAAAGACGCCCGCGTCAAACAGACAAGCACAAGACACAAGAGAAACTACGTCAAAATGTTAACAGCTCGTTACGTTTGACAGAACACCAAATTGAACAATTGAACATGAGAATGAATGAACGAATCGATCCGAGAATGACGAGTGAAAGAATCGATTCGAGAGATCGATTGAATGAGAGGGTTGGCGATTCTAGAGATAGACTGAACGATTCGAGAAACGAATTAGATCGGATGAACGATTCCAGGATCAGTGATAGGCTGAATGAAACGAGATTGAGTGAACGAATGAGCGAGCGGATGAATGATTCGAGGTTCGAACGAATGAATGATTCAAGAATCAGTGAGAGGCTGAATGATTCGAGATTAGATCGCCTCAATGAATCTAGACCAGAGAGAATGAACGATTCGCGTATAAGCGACAGAATGAACGAGACCCGCATCAGCGAGCGATTGAATGAATCCAGAATCAACCGCATGAACGATCCGCTGAATGAGTCAAGACACAGTGACCGAATGAACGATTCACGGATAAGTGACCGGATTGAGCGAATGACTGAACTAAACTCTAGTATTAGAATTGAAGGTAGTCCGAAAATACGATCTCACATAAGTCCTTTACGTATGCCTAGGACCAGCCCTAAAAATTTGCCTAAAGAGCATCCGAGGCAGTCTAGTACAGATTCATCTAAACCTGATTTCTTTGTGCCACCACCGCCGGTAATCTCGCCTCTATCTCCTAACACAGAAGAGTCATTGTTATCTGATGATGACAGACCTCAGGATACAGTATATTCTAACGACCCAGAGACATCGAAGTGCTTAGGGCCTGACTCCCAATATGAACCGGTCAGGGATGAGAAAGAAGAGATATTGAAGACAAACCATCATCACTGCTATAGCGACACCAATACCATGGACTCTGGATGGCAGAGTGGATCGGAAAAACAGGTCACTGACTAAATTATTTAAAGTCTCATTTTTTTTAATATTTTGAAATATTTGTCAAAAATAAACATAGTTAATTACGATTTTACTAACTTTCTGTCACTGCATAAAAACTCTGCGAAACATTTTAGCGAATCTTCGCTGAGTTATTAAGCTCTTGTTTAGTGAGATGAAGGTTATATCGTGAAAACCTCAGTATGGTGAATCTCAAAGGCCGTCTTGTACGATAATAACTAAATACAGAATCAAAAATCCATCATTGTGAACTTGAACTGGCATCTCTAATTGCGCCATGTCCATTAAAAAAAGAAAACTTATTGTCTATGTCAGTTCTTCTTCTTCTTTGTCTAGTGTCTGACGTTTTTATCAGTTTCCAAACAAACAAAAAAACAGAAATACGTGTTTAGCGCATAGATAAAGCAGACTATTTAACGTCTAATGTATTTGGTGTCTGTTCGTACAAGCGGCTTTTAAATTCGTTTAATTATTTAATTTTCGTCGTACTTTCATATTAAACGACTCTTTCATTTCTCCGTAAAAGTGTTCGTGAGTGTTCGAATTTACAATTTTGTAGTTTAATAATAGTTAATTAATTACGTATTTTGTATTAATAATAGTAGATTTCTCGTAATGCTCTGTAGTAAAAATAAGCCTTATAAATATAAATTTTAGGAAAACGCGTCGTGAGATATAACGGTAGAGCGCGTTTTGTATTTGTGATGTCTCGACGGGTATGGATGCGACTACTTACAACTTTGACTTGACTTCAGTTTAACAGCTACAACAATTTTAATAACAACCAAACCAGTCCAAACTTAACAGTAAACAGTCTTAACTTAACAATAAATATTAAAAAACAAAACAACATCAAAATTATCGGGACGTGTATCGGCAACGAAGATGCTAACCATACTGTCGCACCGGGGAGTGCGCGGAGAGGTGACAGGGGAAGCGGGAGAGGCGCCGCATTCCAGCGAGGTGCACAGATATTCTGACCGGGTTGTAAGTTAAAAGGTTTTTAGTTGCTTTTTTAAAACAATGTGATTTGGTAAAGGAAATACTCATTCTCTTACTTACCTATGTAAGATTGGTTAAAATTGGTTTTTAGAAAAAATGTTAAGACGCGGTCCAACCCCAATTTTAAAATAATTTACGATGCTTTTTATAAGGTTGCAAATCGCTTGTTAGATTGGACGATGTAATGCGAAAATGCGTTAATTTTGTACGTTTTCTTTATATCTTTCGATATATACTAACAGAATTGAAAAAACTGCTGGTTACTACTTTAGTACTATATGTTGACTAAGTATTACCTAAAAAATAATATAGTGTTACCGCTAAAAATTCTGAGAGTTTGGACGTGAAAGTTTATTTTTATGCACCTATTTAGGTTTTTTTTCTGCAGAGAGCGAGTAATATTTATGAATTCTGTTCGGTTATTACTCTTTGCCTGTTCCTTTTCTAACCTAAGTATTTTTTCATAGATTATTATCGATCTGTTTCGTTACACTAGATGTTTAAAGATGCTGCTTTTTACTATTATCAGGATACGACCGCGCCTTAAGGTTAAAGTACAATAGCATGAAATCGGTATGACATGGAATTTATTTTCGTTAATTTGGTATGAGAATTCCCATTTCTACCATTTCTATGCTTTCAGCCAGGATCGACTGTTCGAACTTAAATATTCTACATATAAATTAAAAAAAAACATGATGGTAACTGTTAGCTTATAACTTATATCTGAGGCTGTAGCAAAAAACAATTGCGAAAAAGTATTCGTATCGTAAACGTCAACGCGTCACGCTTCCACGTACAAACTGTGAGTTGTCTGTGTCACAGTAGCCTAGATACATGACAGTTTGTACTGTTGCACGTGAACGACACGTTACGTTACACTTACGCAGTTATTCGTAGGCATTGCTTCTAGTAGATTGTTGAACTGTCCGAGTACCAGCGAACGGTATAAAACGCGAGTGCTAGAAAAAGCTCCTCAGTGCAAAGTTACAAATGTTTGTGTAATGAGCACGATCATTTGTTCTGTGTCTGGGTGTAATTTATCTATAATATGTATGTATTTAGAAATATATAAGTATGTTTATCTGTTGTCTAGTACCCATAACACAAGCTCTGCTTAGCTTGGGACTAGATGGCGTTGTGTGATAGTTGTGGAATATTTATTTATTAGTTATTATTATTATTTATAGTTACTTCGTTAAATTATATAATTAACAGCGATTTTCAGTAAAAAAAATCTACTGTTAAAACTCTAAATCTCGAAAAATATAGGTAGAAATAGCAATTCTCTTCAATATCTCGTTTTCTAGTTTCACTTCAGGCATTAAAACATATTTTACGTTACATCTATCAGGACCACTAGAACCTTTAAGGAAATTTTACGTTCCATTGTAATTTTTATCGTGTCGCATTTATTCGATTCGCGACAATTCTTTTGAAAAATTATTTTATTCTCTGCTCGAGCGTTATGAATGTAATCGTTTAATAACAATTTTGCCGTTGCACAGTCGTCTCACAATTTTAGTCACTTAAAGTGAACAAAATTGTGAGACGACTTGAGAAAAGAAACAAAAAATTCAGTTTTTTTTCGGATATGAAATAAATCGTCTCTCGAACGTTATACTGATCTGTTTAAACAGGTTTTTAAACAGATCAGAGATTTGATAATTAATAAAGGTTAATTTGATCTTAAACATTGTTACTTAGAATTCTATATAATGTATTCTTCATGATCGTTCAATCACGCTACAAAACGGATTTGTGCTTTCGTAGCTGTTGTTTCTAATATTTATAACTTGTCCACGATTTCAATAAAATCAATAACTAACCATGTGTTCCATTAATTTTGTGTTCTATAAATGTGGTCGAAACTATAGTCGGACCTATCCGATAAATATTACGTGAGTAATCCCGTATTTTTAATTAATAATGGGTATTTTGTATTCTTTATGAGTCTGTAGGGGCCTTAAAATATCTACAAACTATGGACAAACTTAATTCTAAATAATTAAGCTAAAAATAACCAATCAAAAGTTAAGATATCCTTTAAAATCGTGGACGTGTTAGTTATATGTGCCAACTAGAAATTAGATATTATAAATACTTAGTAGAGCATGTATATTTTCGAAAATAAACTTATTCTGTTTCATAAATACATAATAATTCCAATTTGTTTGTCTCTCCGTCCATTTTGCATTTTATTTAAACGAATATTGTTTTATTTCTTGATTTACTTATAGTTTTAATAATATTTTGACGGTTTAACTTACGCGGTTACTTAAAATTAAAAAAACAGGCATCGCTTTTTGGTTTTTCTTCTTGTTAGTTTTTCATATTTTGTATAAGTTTCTCGATATTTGTCATAGGAATTGTTGTACTCAATAATAGCTACCAACTTTGGGCCATTAAGACATGTACATAAATATTTATATGAAATAGTTTAAGAAGTTCCTTTATTCGCAAAATTATATTTTAGCGAACAATCTGCTTTATAATTACTAATATGTGGTAACGTAAAAAACAATAATAACTTAATATTATTATGAAATAATTCAGTATTACATAATAATAAAATAAATTTATTTATACATTTTTGTACTGTGTCAAAATGTATTCCATACATACTTATAGGTTTTTTTTTTTTTTTTTCGTTAGCACACATTTAGGGTATTTGCCGGCGCATATAAAAAAATGTAAGTATTTTCAAAATTTGGCTATTATCATCATAGGATTAGTTCGTGTGTATTTCTTATTATAAAGGAAATTATATTACACTAAACTTGCATTTAATTTAAATTATCTAAAATACTTGCATAATTTAACCAACTATTGTGGCAATCATACGTTTTCTTCGTCGGTTAAAACGAGGTTTGTGGTACTTCCAAGGGCGGTAGTCTCTACAACCCGTTTAGGCTACACAACCCACATCCGTCGGCAAGTTGCCACAGACTAGAAATGTACCTTAGCTGCGTACATCCTCGTAACGGGGCGGGCTCACTTAAAGTCCTAGACTGTGGCAATTTAGTCATAGTCGTATATATAGGGTGTTTGGTAGAGGGACCGACAAACCAAATGAGCGTGTTCGGGGGCCCACTTGGAGAATACAAGTTGGCCAAAAAAATCCCCGACCCCCCCAACTTTTTTTTTATGAATTTTCTCGTTTCTCGGCCTAGTTTTTCAAGGATGAGCCTGCTTGAGTATTAGAAAAACTTTGGTTACTCATAACTCGGAATGTTTATTACTTCTTGGGACACAGTAGTTAGGTCCCAATTGTACTTCTTCCCCAAGCTTCTGCGTGTGTGGTTTTAGTATTACTACACATTTTCGTTACACGCTGTATAAAACAATTAGGTACAACTGTTTTCTATTTTGTGCTTATAACCTTCTCTACCGACTTCTAAAAAGGAGGAGGCACTCAATTCGACTGTATTTTTTTAATGTTTGTTACCTCATTACTTTCGATATGGTGAACCGATTCTCAAAATCCTTTTTGTTTGAAAGCTAGTGCTTTCCGTGTGGTCTTTTTTTTACATTTAAATTTTATTTTTAATAAAAAAAAAAAAAAAAAAAATTTTTTTAAATTGTACTTGTTTCGTGTTCATTTCCATCGACAAAATATAGAATTTTAAAGTGTGGTAGAATTAAAAGATTCACGGCCTTACTTATAAACGCTGCTTAAATTTAAATGTCGTTATTTAGTTCTGCGCAAAGGAACAATGTTCTGCGCCGTACTAAGTGACGTTATTTAAATTTAAGTAACGTTTATAAGTAAGGCTGATAGTTCTTAAGGTTAAGGTAAGAATTATCTACTTCCTGAGAACTTTCAGGTCTGACGTATTGTATTTAATCATGTAGCTATATAATAAAACGGTGTTGTAGAATGTACATATATTATTTGAATTATTAATTTTTAGTTATTTTTTAATAGGGCGAAATAGGATGTGGTTGAAACTTGTAGCAAAAAACTTATTTTCTTGTATTGAAATTTTACTACGTCTGTAATATTTTAACTAACCTATTTAAGATATGTAATTTTTATTGTTACTATGTACCTTATCGTTAATTCAGTTAATAATGGTTCTATTAAAAGACTGAAATCTTTGACGTTGTATTATTTGGCGACCTTAAGGCGCGGTCCAATCCTATTTTTAAAATAATTTACGATGCTTTACATAAGGTTGACCATTGCTTATCAGATTGGACGATGTAATGCGAAAATGCATTTGAATATGTGCTAATACTTTTTATGTTCATTTCGTACAATCTAATGATAAAAAATTTAATGATAAAGGAGTCCATAGTTCACTAGTAAATTTCACTTGAAATTCGAATATGATACATTCATTGATATGTTGCACATAATTGATAAAAATGCTTTTTCCCTCGAAGCGCATAAGAAAAATTGCAAAATTTTGGGAATGTTGCATATTTTTTTCCATCGAGACAAGTTTGCTCAATCGTGTATTGGCTCCCATAGTTCATAAGAACGTATATTCAATTTACATTACGTCTTTTTTCGAACTTCGGTTATTAAGTTTAATCGTCCAAAAACTAAGTTTTCGCGAAGTCGAATCATGAAATTTGGTCGAAATCTTCAATCATTTCGCCTTAACTAATTTGAAAACGCTCTAATTGTGACGTTTTTATATGCATTGTTGGTGGATGAGAAAATATCAAGAATCGTAAACAAGAATATGGTACATTAACGTACAATATTGTAGGTAAATTAACGTACAATATTGTAGGTAAATTAACGTACAATATTGTAGATAAATTAACGTACAATATTGTAGGTATATTAACGTACAATATTGTAGGTAAATTAACGTACAATATTGTAGGTAAATTAACGTACAACATTGTAGGTAAATTAACGTACAATATTGTAGGTACCTGAATGGCCTCTAATTATTTTTACAAATAGGTACAAATATGACTTGCTAATAGGAAGACGGCAACAAAATAAAACACCAAATTGTTTCTTGGTTTTTTTTTATTTTCTTATTAGTATTTTTAATTTAATTACATTATTAAATTTAAGGTAAAATTACATTGTAACTAAAAGGGTGGTTTAGGACAAACAAAACAAAAGTAAACCTAAAAATATTAAGTTTGGGATATTGTTTGTACCTATTATGTATGAATACAGTTTAAAAGCGAAATCTAGATTTATACACAATTTCATGGTTGTTTATTATTTATCATTTTTATCATAAGACTAGCGGACTTAAATGCGTAAGCATTATTATTATTCTGTAGTCAATTAATAAGCAAAATAATTATTAATTTCTAAAATTAAATCACTATTACATTATCTTATTGTTTAATTAATTGATCATAATTACATAACATAACTTAATTAGATCAAGAGAAAATGGCAGTTGATGTTATATAAAAAAAAATGTGATCTTACACGGACGACTTTGTTATTATAATAATGAGTTTAAAAATCAAGTACTAGTCGTCCTTTGTTGAGTAAATCAAACCTACCAATTTAGAACTAAACTTGTTCGATCAAACATGAACAAAATACTGTTGTTTTATTATTATCATAGAAATCGGCACAATAAACAATAGGGCAGTCTGTTTCTACACCCTATTTGTATAATTACCAAAAAAAAAATGGGCGGTACAAAAGTGTTAATACAATGTAGATATGTAGTCAAAATTTTTTATTACTTCACAGTGAAATAATTATTAATTGTTAAAGTTTTCGAAAATTCCATCTAAAAGTATGGACACCATCTTAACAAAAATACTACATGCCTATGTACAACTTATTAATGAAAACACATGATTCGCGTCGGTGAAAAAATATCTCTCTTACTCTTTCTTACACCCCCCACCCGAGCGTTCGGTGTGAAAGAGATTGTCGACTTTCGGCTTTCGTTCGTTCATTTTCGGAAGAAACAAAGGCCGCGCGGTGGCCGGGCGGAGGGTGCGGGGTTGGTCCGGTGGCCATGTCTAACGAGCTAGGACGCGAGTTTGCCGAATGTTATGATTATGAATGATACATTTCTATGTAGGGGTGTTAAGTTTCATGCATAAACCGCGCGCATGTAGTATATCTTAATGAATAGTGGAAATGCCTAGAATAAAATTTGTAGGTGTGAATCAATCTAGACGTTTGACCAAATATTGATGATTATGTGGGATTTTTTTATTTTTAAAGTAGTTTTAAATATTCTTCCCATGTATGTATTAAGTACCAGCAGCATATAGTGCTGTTTTTTTTGGTAATTATACAAATTAGGTGTATATAGCTATTTATATAATATCTATAGGTATGTATCATTTTATTATTGCAAACAAAAATGTTTTTCCATAGGTACAAATAGAACCATATTTCATTTACCTACCGGCTATAATCATACACGTAATGAAACAAAAATCTATAGTTGGATTTTGTCGTACAAAAGTCCCAAATCTCAATCTTTTCGCAAGACAAACAAAACTCGTCGCCGCCGGCGCGCGGCGGCGCAACGATGGCCTTCTGTGTTTAGCTAGTTTAGATGTGTGCGCGCAGACCACGCACACACGTGATCGGCGCTCGCGCGCGGATACGGGGAATGCTTGCAATGTTGAGATAGCAATACATTTGCTGAATACCTACAACGCGAAAACAGTGATTGCTATGCAGTCCTCTTAAACATGTATTTGCACGAGCCTTGTGGCGTATTCACAATGCCCGAGGTAGATTCTTATTCCGTTTATTACGAGACAGCTAAAAGAAGTAGTTTTAAATATTCTTCCCATGTATGTATTAAGTACCAGCAGCATATAGTGCTGTTTTTTTTTTGGTAATTATACAAATTAGGTGTATAAGTTTAGCATACCAACTTTATTTCATGCCTTTCATAATGATTTACTGTTTATCTACTGATTTGTGCTGAGCATGTATCGTATAATAAATGTTTTCAATAATTTTAGTTATATGTTGATTTTCCTAGGTCATCGTTTCCATTACGTTTAATACGATTATCATCTCACCTGATTTTAAGTGATAGGTAATGGTAATGCAATCTATATTAAAAGCGAAAGGTCACTCACTCATCACGAAATCTCAGAAACTACAAGTGCTAGGAGTTTCAAATTTTGCATGCGGGTTCTTTTTAGGACTTAGGTGCTCACTAAGACGGGATTTTATGAAATTCAACCCCTGAGGGTTTTTTTGGGGTTGATAGTTTGTATGAAACTTCGTTACTGGGAGTGCTAAAAGTTTAAAATTTTGCATGGGGGTTCTTTTTAGGACGTAGGTGCTCACTAAGACGGGATTTTATGAAATTCAACCCCTAAGAGTTTTTTGGGGTTGATAGTTTGTATGAAACTTCGTTACTGCGAGTGCTAAAAGTTTAAAATTTTGCATGGGGATTCTTTTTTGGACCTAAGAGGCGAGTCTAATGCAAACTACGGGGCAATCCTTCAAAATTTATTGGGCAGAAAAAGCCAGTAACTGTCCAACCCGGGGATACACCCAGGACCTCGAGGTCCTCGAGGTTCCAAAACGGCACTTTTACCTCTATACCAAGACCAAGCGAGTGAAGCCGCTGGCGGGTCAGCTAGTAAATATATATTTTACACTTGTGTTATCTAATACTCACTAGTGTAATATATATATTTATTTGCATTGTCCACTTTAATTTTATTCTAAATAATTAGTTAGATAATATGATATTCTGTTAGTAAAGTTTGTAAAGAAGAATTATATAAATAGAATTTCTCTAAGTTTAATCTAACTCAATATCGTAATAATTATATGTCGCATTTTGACCGCAAGGTCAAAATGAGTTATAGTAAACTAACATTGTAGTATATAGTATTACTTTTCAAAGCACTAACGCCTGCTTTAGCGATCTCAAACATTGAAATTTATGGAGATAATATTTGTTTATATTGTAGTATATTTTAAAGTATTCATTTGACGTTTCCTGTATGTGTAGGGTGCCCTAAAATCTTAGTATAATTCTACATCATAATTCTGGATAGACGACAAGGTTGCAGGTGGCCTGAACAAAATCGCCCGTGTAAAAGCGACTGAAACTTAAAGAAGCATAAAAATTGCTCTTACGTATATAGTAGATATGAAGATCCTCTGATCATTCTTACAATAGTATACATAAAACACTTTATGCTAGCACCCAAAATGGTTCGTTTTCGATTCGAAGAACTTATAATTATAACCTATAAATTAAGTCGCATTACAAAATTTACGGCCTTACTTATAAACGCTGCTTAAATTTTAAATAACGTCATTTGGTACGACCCAGAACGATTTTGCTGTGTGCTAAGTAACGTCATTTAAAGTTAAGCATCGTTTATAAGGCCCATAAAGCTTAGACTAATGCATGGAACCGTTTGACGCTTTCGAATTTAATGTTCACTTATTTCGGATATCACAGATGTTTATATATTCCGTGCAGAAGTCTTTGTTAATTAGTAGATATATTAAAATAACCTACATACATAGTAGTTGTATTTATTAGCTGAAATTGACGTCTGATGATGAATGATGTTTCCTATATACTTAGATAATTTTTTAGCATAGGACATTTTAGGATGATTGAAAAACAAAAACTTCATTCGGGATACCGTTTAAAATTTTCTTGAATTTTATTGTGCCTTGAATATCAATACCAAAAAGTCATATAAGTTATATAGGTTTGCTGTGCAAGATGTCGTGTTGGTTGATACTACCATAGTGCAGGTATACTTCCACGAAGCAGTAGTGCGCAAGTATTACTGTGTTAAGGTGCGAAGGGCGTTGTAGCTAGTGAAATTACTGGGTGATAGGGACTCAAAAATCAATGGGCTTAAAACTACAGTTCTCTGGGTAGCACTACGACTGTAATGGGCCAGCGTAAAGAAGCTAAGATTTACCTGATCATAGATAAGTTATAAGTACATATTTTTGAGCAGAAAAAAAAGTGTTTGTATCATTTTTTGAAAAAAAAACTGTTACTGACCTAAAAATGGACTTCTACTGACATTACTAACCAGTTTTCCACCTCTGAAAATTAATTTTATCAGATTCCTATAGATTTCCATTTACTTCTACAACTGAATCAGCTTTAGTTGTAACAAAAACTTAAAGATCAAAATGATCGATTGACTGGATTAGTAATTTTAGACCGTGTTTTCCTGGAGTTACCAGCAGGCCTAGACAAAATTCAAACAGGCATGTTTCCGCACACGCTACGGACAGAACGTGCCCAGCAGGGCTATTATGTATCTCAGTTGCTTACAAATGTTGATTGAAATCGAAAAAATGGTGGCTCTATGTCACGTTTGTTAGCTGTTATCAACATACTAAAACATTTTTGCTTACTGTAGTTGTCCAAACTGACATAAAGCGGCCATTTTTCAAGATTTCAATCAACATTTGTTAGCAACTGAGATACATTATAGCCGTGCCGGTCCCGTCTACGAACTTAGCGTGACGTCACGTGACTTTTCCACAGTTAATGTCAACGGCATACATTTTGAAGTTGTCGTTTGGCGTTAACGTTAACAGAAACATCTTTTGTCTAGGCCTGCAGGTTAAATAAGGGAGGTCGGGGACACTCATGCTCCTATCTGGCTACGTCATTATTCCCTGGCGGTATTCTAGTGCTAAGTATTCTAGGTCTACTGAATTTCTACTTCAAAAGTAGAACAGTGAGACTGATTACGACAGCTAAAAGGCTAGAAACGGCTACAGCTGCCTTCCCATGGGCTGCCTGCTCGTTATGTAGAACTAGCTTGTTGTCCTGGGTTTTCTCGGCGACAGTCGCAGATGTGCCGTCATGGTCTCCGAGCCGCTGGTTGGCGACTTTGAGGTTCTTCAGAAGAGCGTTGACGTCCTCTGCAAAGGAATATACAAAAGTTAGTACGAAGTACCTACATGAAAATAGTAATTACGCTAAAAAGTATGTCTTATTTTGTTTCCTTAAGGAAAACCATTAGGGACTAGGAATTCAGAACATGATGAGAGAGATAAAACATTTGCAGATCTTTAAAGTTTAAAGACAAGTATGCACCTACTGCACGGTATGCAATAGTAATTTTTTTGCCTGGGAGCGTTTAAATATTTTAAGGTGTAAGTGTTTCTTTGCATCCAGGGCGAAGCGAAGGATTTTAGAGTAGAATCCTGAGCGTATAGCGAGGGAATCAATGTACGTCAATCGACCTAAAAATAGTGTTGCTCACGAGGTGGAAATGCTACTTTTTATCACTTAGATACTTATTTCTATGCGAAAATAAGTATCTAAGTGCAACTTACTAATATAGCACAGTTATTTAACAATTAGACATAAAATACAAATCAGTGCGGCTTTACTAAAGGGGTAGGAGCTACGGATGCAATCCTCACAGTTAAAATTTTAATAGTAAAATTTAAATAAAAAAAAGAAAGCAAGACCTGCATATATTCTTCATAGACCTTGAAAAGGCTTATGATCGAGTACCTAGAGAACTGATATGGCAAGCGCTAAGAGCTCAGTTAGTGCCGGAATACTACATAGAACTTGTAAAAGATCTGAACGCTGATATCACAATACGCGTCATTAGCTCCGCGGGATCAAACGACGAATTTGAGGTGAAAGTTGGAGTACCTCAGGGGTCAGCTCTTAGCCCTTTGCTGTTTAACCACGTTATAGATTATATAGCAAAATATCTCTAAAAACCTGCACCATGGTCACTAGTATATGCAGACGATATAGTCATCATTGCAGAGTCACTACAGGAAGTACAAAATTATCTAACAGATGGGTTAGGGACTTGGAGAGACACGGCCTCAAGGTTAGTAGACAAAAGACTGAATACATGTTTTGCTATTTATTTGACATAAGACCCAGCACCAACAAAGTGCCAACAATCGACGGCACTCCAATTAACAAAGTAGAAGCCTTCTAGTACTTGGGCTCAATCATAACGTCAAAGGCCAATGAAGAAAAAGATGTGCAGCATAGAATCACATTAGCCTGGTTACAATGGAGATCTCTGTCGGGCATTCTATGCGACTCTGAAATGCCTATTAAACTCAAAGGTGTACAAGCAACAAGTCGAAACTGTTCAATAGATGTCGCTCCAGAAAATTCGATGCTCGGACCAGAATGGCGATAAGAATAAGAAATGACGATGGCGTCTTCGAATCCCGTCCGAGGATGTGAATTTTTCTCTCTATAAATCTCAATGTGTACAAGCAAGCTGTTAGACCTACCCTACTGTACGGAACTGAGTGCTGGCCAATGAGGAAAGTGGATGAGCAAAAACTTCATACCACCGAAATGAAAATGGGCAGATGGCGTCACGAAGCTAGATGAAATAAAAAAATGATTATATCCCAGGAACATTTAAATTTTCTAACATAAATGACAAACTGCAAGAAACCCGTTTACGTTGGCACGAGCATGTAATGAGACGAGAGGAAAGCCACATGACGAAAAGAGTACTCAATATAGAGGAGGGAAAACGAAGCCGAGGTCGACCACCGACCACTTGGATGTCTATGAACAACATGAAACAACTAATATAACTGACAATATGACCCAAGACAGGGCATCATGGCGCAGAAGTACAAGGACAGCCGACCCCAACAGATATGGGATTAATAAGGCTAGGAAGAAGAAGAAGAGAGAGAGATTAGAGACTAATGTACCTATAGATATATATATATATATTTGAACAATTATGGAAATGGGTCATAACAATTTCATTCATTCTCATTACTTGAGAAAAACACACTTATTTTTTATAAAACTACCTACATATAACTAAAATTAGAATATGTGTAAGCAATTAGGTACTATACGAACGAAGGCGGAATGGACAGTTGCAGCGTCAAACAGAACTTTTGCTAACCAGTGCACTGTGCTCGCCACGCTGAGACATTATTTTTAAAGTCTCTTTCGCCCATTCATGCAACTTGCTACAGTGCCCTTCACACCATAACACAGTAAAGGCCTATTCAGACCTGAGCGTTATTCGCTACCGCTGTGGGTAGCGAAAAATACCACGCGGAACTCGATGGCTAAATAGTATGAAGTTCCATAACTGCAGCGAAACTTGTACCCCCTAGTGAGGCGGTATTTTCTCTCGTTTGGCGAAACTAGTTCCGCCGGGCGTCGCGGAAGCAAGTAGCGAGAGCGACATGCTTCCTGCCCTCACCCCGCTAACCGTTGCCAACGGATATCTCCACCGCGTGCGGTACGATATCCGCTTTGGTGTGAACAGGGAAATTAACGCATACCCTTTCGGATTTCTCTATCGCTCGCGGTAACGAATAACGCCCAGGTCTGAATAGGCCTTAATGCTTGCGCACTATTGCTTCGCGGCTGAATATCTGGCACTGCGGTGGTTTCCACCAAGACGGCCTCTTGCACAAGAGGCCTACCACCCTGCAGTGATCATGGCCTGCCGTGTAAATTACGTCATCGCGATTCGGGACATTGTAAGTTTGAGTTTGAATTTGTATCCTTGATATAGTCTGCGCAAAATGAAAACCGTCGTGGCGTTACGTTGAACTAACATTCAGATGTGTATATGGCGTCCAATCCAGCTGTTATCTGTGCGTCACGTAACTGTTAAGTGTGGACTCGATACAACCATACAATATTACATTAGCAACAATTTATTAAGATTTTAAACTGATAACTTCGGAGGGTAAAACGATTCGTTATGTAACGCGTTACGGCACCAGTCTGTCTGGCTTCCCTTTCTCTCACGCATCCTTTCTCACTCCAACCCACAGCGCTAGATTAGTTTAAGTTATCACTGCTGTCGGGCGTGCCGAGACGCACACTTTCGGAAGTCATAACTTCTTATAGGAGGGTAAACCGATTCGTTACGTAATGCGTTACTGAGCCAGTCTGTCTGGCTTCCCTTTCTCTCACGCATCCTCTCTCACTCTAACCAACAGCGCTAGTTTAAGTTATCACTTCTGTCGGGCGCGCCGATACGCAGACCTTTTTTGGTTACTAGCATAAAAACAGTAAATTAGCTCAAGTGCGACTTAAATTTATGGATGCTCTAATTCAAAAAGAGATTCTATCAGCGCTGCAAAAGAGTAATAATGTCGTACTTACCAGCCTCAGTGTCTCCGTTCTCATAGTCCACCTTGATGATGGTCGTAAGGGACACTTCGTACAGCTTGTTGGATTCTGGACTAGGCGCGATGGAACGTCGTCTTCTGCCATATCCAACTACACCATTGCTGCATTGTACCTTTATAATGAAACAAAAAGGTTATAGGAAGAAAACGATATACCTACTTAATGAGGTTTATGTTAGAGATATTTTACTTATAAATTGGACACGTACATTTGTGCATTTGCCAGGGCACGCAGTTTAAAAATTAAACTGAAAAAGAGGTTTATTTCAATTTTTTTTGTAATTTGAACCAATTTTTTTAGATATATTTAGATTGAAATAATATATATAGATTTATATTATCTATAACTAATATATAGATAAGATAAGAGATGTATAAATTCGTTCTTTGCTCAAGCGCTTCAGTTACAGCCTTACACAAAGGCCTTACAGCAATCTTTAGACATAGTCTGATTAATCTATGAGTTACAGTGGTATTGGCATGCCTTCTATGCTCTCATTTCATGCCAGACAGAATCTACACTCGAGAGCAATGAATCCGGGTCACTTAAAGAATGTTAAAAATCTCGGAAACTAAAAATGATAGGTTAATGCAATAAATTGTATTTAATAGACAATGTAATACTCCTTAAATGAAAGTAAAAAAAATATGAGTCACCATACATTTTATTAACACAAAATTACATAAAGAAAAAAACTGCTGATCTCTCCTTAAAACAAAAATAGGAAACATGAAATTTTTGAACTTTATTACGATTTTCTTGAATTTTAATACTTCGTATTGCCTCCTCGTGCTTCCATTACTGCGTTTACGCGGTTTGGCATGCTGTACACCAAGTTCCTTATACGATTTTGGGGAATATTCTCCCATTCCTCTGTGAGAGCAATTTTGAGCTCACGAAGCGTGATTGGGGGAGGGTTTCGTTGTTTTACGCATCTGCCTAGCTCGTCCCAAGCATGCTCGATCGGGTTGATATCCGGGCTGCGCGCTGGCCACTCCATACGAGTAATGTTCATCTCTTGAAGGTAGTCATTCACAATCCTACCTGTATGAGGTCGGGCATTGTCATGCATAAATATAGCATCCTCACCTAAATTGACCATAAATGGACCAACGTGATCATTGAGGATTTCTTCCACATATCTTTCGCTAGTTAAAGAGCCGTTTTCTATGATCACCAGCTCTGTGCGGCTTTCAGAAGAAATTCCGGCCCACACAAGTACAGACCCACCACCGTAGGCTACTTTTTCTTCGATGCATGCTTGCTTGAATCTTTCCCCTGGTCTTCGATACACTCTGTGTCTTCCATCGTGCTTGTAGAGCATAAATTTTGATTCGTCGAAGAACATAACTTTTGACCAATCTTCAATACTCCAATTTACGTGGCTCTGGGCATATCTTAGTCTTGAAATACGATGCCCACGCTCCAGTTTAGGGCCGTTTGCAGGTCTAAGGGGTTTTAAGTTAGATTCAGCAAGCCGACGTCTTACTGTCCATGCACTTGGGTTACTTCCTCCGAGGCGTTGAAACTGATTTGTGAGTTCAGTTCCTGTGAGAAAGCGATTTCGAAGCATGGTGTTCACCAAGTATCGGTCTTCTCGTGCTGTGGTACACCTGGTTCTGCCCGTTCCTGGTCTGCGTAGGTTAGAACCAGTTTCTTCGTAACGTCGGAGAACTCTTTGTACCTACTGTTGACAGCGACACACCGACAGTCCTGGCTGTATCGCGCTGACTCCGGCCGGTTTCCAGCATTGTAAGTATTCTGGTGCATTCTTCAGGCGTAAGCGACATAATTTCAGCTTGAATAATGAATATAGAGCACTATCAACATGGTTTATGTACCCACATAAATGACAGATTACAAACAAAAGCAAAACCAAATGCTGTAATTTCGTAGTTCCATCTTCGAAAGTGGCCCTTTTTCAAATTTGATTTTTTTATGATATAACTTTACAATAACTAAGAAGTTTTAATACCTTCATTTAAGGAGTATTACATTGTCTATTAAATACAATTTATTGCATTAACCTAGCATTTTTAGTTTCCGAGATTTTTAGGATTCTTTAAGTGACCCGGATTCATTGCTCTCGAGTGTATATGAGACGCTGGGACCGCAGAATGGATGCAGTTTTTGTTTTATTGAGTAATCACAGCAACACTTGACATTTTTGGAAAAATGTGATCCGAGCGAGCACAAGAGTTAATTTTGAATATTTAATACGGCTTTCTAACGTTAGAAAGCAATCACGTGACATTAATAATAAATGGCATAATTAAATAAATTTAATTAAATTAAAAATTCTTTATTTCGGGCATTATGACCCATATTACGAGATAGAGAGAGAGAGAGACATAAGAGCGTGCATGAAAGATGCTTGGCCCTAGGCAAAAACTGGATGGAAGCTGGAGAATCCTCAAGAACGTCGAAATAGAAGGGGCGTGGCCCAACCAAACATAATTGGAGAGACTAAAGCTCACAGACTCCGTTGGCTTGACCACTTAGAGAGAATGGGAGAGGATCGTGGCGTAAAAAGAGCCTAGGTATCTACGTCAATCAATAGGTGGAAGACTGGAAGGTCCCCCCAGCAGGGCTAGCACGGGCAGTGGACTATTTATCCCCGTGGAGAGGAAAGAAATCTATTCCACCGTGTCATTTGTATCTCCCTTGCGAGCACGGCAACGTCAGAGGATAGTTTATCCACGTGGATAGACGGCGGGAGTAGCGTTTCCTATGGTTTGTACTTCGTAGGTGCCATTTAAAGCAAGCGTAACAAAAGTCTCTGAGTAGCGTGTGCTATTTAGCCACTTTGGGTCGCTGAGCCAAAGGAGTAAGGTCCTTTCCAAAGGCACATCGGTTTTGGAAAAGCATGACAAAGAGTGATAACAGAGGGATTGTTTCACATTTTGCAAAGAAAACAAAGAAGGAGCACAGCTTTTTAATAAAATACCCTCAAGTATAAAAAATGCTAGATCATTTAGCACTTTTAAGGTTCAATTAACCCAGTACATAATTAACAATAGCAAATTACTTTAATAGAAACATTAGTCAAGTGTTTCTTATAAGTGTAAATAAGACGAAACGACGGTCAAATTTATTTATGTATAATATTGTTCTCATGTGAGTGATGTTAATCTTTTTTGATAACAAATTTCTTTAAACCTAAAACAAATGATGAAGTGTCCCTCAATCATCATGGGACAGTAGGTACTTACGAATACCACCTCTAAATACGCGAGCAATTTATTTGAGTTATTGCAGATATTCAATAACATAAAATAACACAACTCAATCTATATACAAATTTATACATATATTTAAATTCAAATATATATATATAATCAATTGCACGCCACTTAGGTAGCACCTAAGTGGCGCGCAATTGGAGAGGCTTATGTCCAGCAGTGGACTGCTACAGGCTGATGATGATATATAATCATGCGTTTGTATAGTTTACAAGCACTCGTAACGAAAACATAAAAAACAACACTCATAGCCGAGCTTGACTTGGTGATCTTAACCGATCTAAAAGTTAAGTTGCTTGCTGCGGTCAGGAGTTGGATGGGTGTGTGCTAGTGGTATTGTTCAACTGAGCGCTTCCGTGCTTCGGAGGGCACGTTAAGCCGTCGGGCCCTGTTGTTTGTTTTAGGACAATAGTCGTTAGGCTATTATGTCGAAGGCCTTCGGGCGGCCTGAAAACTTCGACATGGGCTGGTTACTAGCCTATCTACCAAGCCGCACTGGCCGCCCGCGTGGTGTATTCCGGACCAACTCCTCTCTCTCAGAGGAAGGCTCGAGGCCAAGCAGTGGACACAAAATGGCCTGATTATGTATGCATGGTTTTGAAGCGTAGGTTAAAAATAAATTTAAACCGAAAAATACGATTAAAGTTTCAATACCACAAATTTACACCCAGCTGTAAATTGGTAGGATTGTTCAAAAAATTATTATAAATTAAATCTAAAAAGTTAGGTCTTTTTATCCGACACCTGGAACAAAAACCCGAGGTCAAAGGTCACAATAACAGGGATTTCGAGATTTTTAGTAAAACATTAAGTTTTATCATAAAATTTGCCCAGATGAAATTGTATATCAGATAATCTATCTACATATTATAAAAATTAACCCCTATTCGGCCTGGTCCCGCTATAACTAGAGAACGGATGCAACAATATCGCTAATTCTTTTTTTGTAGTGTTAATTATTGTCAGAAGAAGGTTCTTATGAAATAAAACCAAAAAAAGATTAGAGGTTATGATGAGGCCGAATGCCGAGCCTACCACGGGAAAGAAGTTGCGGGCAGTCACTAGTTATCTATAAAAATGTTTACAAACTGAGAGACACCGTTTTGAGATATAATGATTCAAAAAATTTAAAGTATTTTAATCGCCATATGTAATTAAAAGTACACCACGTAGGTATATAGGTACATCACTAAAGCTGTAATACAAGTAAAATGGTTGCATTTCTGGTGTTGCCAATTTTCAGCTGGGTCCGAATTTTTGTACCCTTGGATGTCAAAATTGACCTTTTTGACTAATCCTTTTAAAAATACGGTTGGATTTAAACACCATGCTGCCTACTCATTTAAGTACAAGTAGGTATGATACATCCAATGCAGCCGATGACATATCCACCTTGGAAGGAATCTCACCCCTCTCTCTCTTTCACGGACAGGAACACGGAAAGGAGGAGGTCGAGACGGCTCTCTTGCGATTGATCTCGATGGCAGGAAGTTAAAATGTTATACTTAAGGCGCTGTCAGCTACGCGCTTGGCTACGTTCAAACTCCTTTACTTGAAATCAAGCAAGCGCATCTCGTAAAAACGTAAAAAAATCCTAAAAAATAATGTGTACTCTTAAATTAAAAATAATCCGTCAATGTATGTGTATTAAAAACTGCTATTTTATGATGTGTGTTTCATGACAAACACAATAGTGAATAAAAAGAAAAACTGCTTTAAAGGGGAAATTTTGTGGTATGATTGAATTTAAATCTAGTATGTTAAAAAATGTTTTTAATTCCGGCAATGTGTACTTAGAAGTATAAGAAATGTTATATTGTGTTAGGTTGAAAATTAATGTAAGACATTTACCGAGAAAAATATAACAAAAAAAGTGTGTACACGTATATATGACTGGACTCACACTCAGTTTCTTTAGACTCAGTCTTTTTAGATGCTTGGTTCAGATTGGTACCTAATAAATAAATAAAACCTGTAATATTCTAAGGGTACGGATCTAGTGTCTGTAGTGTGTAGGAAAGAGGGACGAGTTTTAGTCCGTACACACAAGCACTCCCATCTCCGCCGGTGGACTCGGACATAACTTCAAAGATACTGCTCTTCTGCGGTATCCATAAAGTCCTTCCTCCAAAATGAATCACAAAACAAAACTCACCCCTTGACACTTGTCGAGACACACGGTGACTGTTCCCCTGAACTGCACATAGGTGCTGTCCGGAAACTTGAATGCTCTGAACTTCGCGGACAGCACATCCCCATCTGTCGTGATGAAGTTATCGAACAGGTACGGGTCCACGGAACAACTGAAAATAACAAGATACTAGGTAGGTATTTAACTGAATAGTTAGGCGCTTTGCAGACGACGGAGCGGGGCAGGGCGGTCAATTTTGCCGCGAACGATAGCGTGCAGGGAATCCTATACTACCAACGCACACGGAGGACAAAAAGACCGCGCCGCGTCGCGCCGCCAGTGTCCGGTGAGCACTGGTGGCGCGACATAGCCGTACTACGTAGAGGCGAGGGTAGTGGCGGGTATCGGCGGGCAGACGCAGTCTTTATGGCTTCGCAGTCAAAAAGACCGCCCCGGCTCGTCGTCTGCATAGCGCCTTATTTTCAATGCACTTGCGCCTTAAAGTAAGCCCTATTACGTCAATTTTGGGGTCATAAACCGAGCACACACACGTGCTTAAGGCGCGGTCCAATCCAAATTTTAAAATAATTTACGACGCTTTACATAAGGTTGCGAATTGCTTATCAGATTGGACGATGTAATGCGAAGATGCAATTTTATACGTGCTACTACTTTTTATATTCATTTCTTACAATCTAATAATTAAATTTTAATGATAAAGGAGTCCATAGTTTACTAGTTTACTAAATTTCATTGGAAATTCGATTAAGATACATTCCTTGAAATTTATTTGCCTATAATTGAATAAAAATGCTTATTATAGTATTACTTTTCAAAGCACTAACGCCTGCTTCAGCGATCTCAAACATTGAAATTTATAGAGCGAAAAATTCACATCCTCGGACGGGATTCGAACCTAAGTCTTCTAACTCTCCGTGTCAGACGCTATTGACCAACTAGGCCACCGAGGTTCTGGTCCGAGCCTCGAATTTCAACTCTCTATCTGACTAACCGTCTTACGGAGACGGAGCGACATCTATTGAACAGTTTTGACAGTACTATCCAACCGAAAGAAGCATTACATAGAAATACTTAAACTTTCGTATTGAAAAATACTTTTTTTCCCACGAAGCACGTACCTAATAAAAAAATGTAAAATTTAAGGGATTATTGCCTATTTTTTCTCAAGCCAAGTTCGCTCGATCGTGTATAGCTCGCATATTTCATAAGAATGTATGTTCAATTTACACTACCTTTCTTTTTCGAACTTCGTTTATTAGGTTTAAGTGTCGAAAAACTAAGTTTTCGCGAAGTCGAATCACGAAAATTTGGTCGTAATCTACATTCATTTCGCCTTAATACTTACAATAACATAGAGAATAATAGAATTTATACACGACAACAAAGTAAGTACTTAGTACCTTACTGCAAGTTATAGGCGAGTAAACAGAAATTTTCAATTTAACCTGGTAATACCTACAGTTAATTTTTAGGGTTCCGTACCCAAAGGGTAGGTAATAAAACGGAACTTACTAAGACCCCACTGTCCGTCTATCAGTTTGCCTGCCACCAGGCTGTATCTCATGAACCGTGATAGTTATTATAATGATGAACGTGATTATAATTTTCACAGATTTTCACTGTTGCCGCAATAACAACAAATACTAAAAAACAGAATATTTAAGAGGGCTCCCATACAACAAACGTGTTTTTTTCTGTTATTATAGATTGTACGGAAGTCTTCGTGCGCGAGTCCGACTCGCATTTGGTCGGTTTTTAGTAGCAACAAAGTGGTTTTATGTCGCTGTAAATCCATAATTAGTAGGTTACTTTTATGGAATGAATCAATGTAATGTCCTTAATTAAGTCGAAACAAACATTTATTATTATAATTGTATTTATAATTCACAATAATTTGTTATTGAATATTAAAATAATTGCATTTTATCACTCAAAATTATAACTTTGAAGTAAGTAGGCTAAATAGAAAAAAAACGCGTTCCTAATAAAAATAAATGTATATTCACGCCATCTACTAAAAATGATACGAACGAGAATTACATTCACAGTGAAGTCCTAATTTTAGTTCTGCATAATTGCACAAGACGCCGCTGTACCTCGCTAAGACATGCAAGCGTTTCATTCGTTGTAAGGTGGACTCGTATTTCGTATTGTTAATAGACTTCCGTTCATGAACATCGAATTGACACATAAGATTTTTAAATATGCGTACTTTACCACGCGTACAGTAAGTTTTGATTTTATTTTAAACAACATACAAGGATAGGAAGGATTGTTCAAGTCTACTTATGAAGGATCCCAATAATCTATCTATCCACGGTTTTCCTTACTACCGATAGAAATTTGACATAACTTCCATACAAATAGTGTCAAATATCTACTCTACTATATACTTACTAACTACGTAGGCTACGTTCCGGGAAGCGCCATCAACGCTCACAACTATCGTGCCCCTATTTAGCGTTCCGGATAGAATGAATGCTTGCAATGTTCAACCCAAGCGGAACGCGGTTACGCGGTCACGAAAAGCGCGGCAACTTTTCCGTCAAAAATCGATAGAATCCTATACATTTGATGCTTGACAGTGACAGCTCGTAAACGACCGCGAAAACCCACCTACGATCTGCGAGCGTTGTGAGCGTTTTCGGTGACGTCATCGATGACGTGTCGAGTTCGCTCACGATGACCGTGGGCTTCTAAGGGAATGGGTGTGCGAACGCCGCGAGTGATTTCGGCGCTTTCCAGAACGTAGCCTTACTCTATTATACTTACTCTAGTAAAGTAAACCGGCGATAGATAGATTATTAGGACCGGCCGTAAATAAATAACAGAGCGCTCCTTAACATTTCATAACATTCAATATTTATAATCGATATTTTCTTTCTACTGGTCCGTCCGTAATCCGTATAATCATAAATCGATGTAATGTACTGTGTACAGTACATTACATCGATATACAGGCTGACTGGTTGATCTTAGAAGTTCAGTCAGTAGACTCAGTAGCCTAATAGAGGTGAAACGTTACGTAAAATGAGTACCCGTGTGTACCTATTCGTTACTATAAAAATTTGTACTCGTTACATCGTATATATACTTGAAGAAAAGTCGCAAATAAAACGACAGAAAAAATCTCGTATAGGTTCAAGTTCAAGTCATTTATTTCGCTTTAAATTGTGGTTACAATGTAAGATATAGCTATAATGTTTAGTACAACACAACTTTTGCCTATTTGGCATGCGAAAATTTAAATCTTAATCTAAAATTATATTAACTTTAAGGTAATATACATTAAAATCCTAAGTTAACTAGGAAAAACCAACTAATATGTTTGTAATACACGACACTGTAGGTACTATACTCTATACTACTATTTTAATGATAAACTAAAATTATACTATATGTTTGATATTACGATATATATTTATGTTCATTATGTGAAAAGAAATGATTAATTTGATAAAAGCTACAATCAATTAACCATCTGAAAAGTTTGACTTTGAATTTTGGGAGTGGAAGGGATTTTAAGGATGAGATTTTTTTCGTATTTCTCAATATATTGAGCGACTGCTACTATATTCTTTGTAAGTAGTAAAATGGTAATTTATTAAATGAACTTTATTTTCAACTGACTTGCAAAAATAGAAGGAGTATTTTTTAATGTTTGTTACCTCTTAACTTTCGACTAGGGAAACCGATTTTGCTGATCATTTTTTTAATTTGAAAGCTGTCGTTTCCCGTGTGGTCCCATTTAAATTTTATCAAATTCGGTAGCAGTTTTTGAGTTACACTCCAATAACTGAAAAGTGATTCATCTATTTGGAAGATTTGATGATATCATCATTGACGTCGATCCCGAATTAGCAAGGATCACTAAATAGGGTGAAAAAAAATTTACAATGTTTTTAAAAGTTTTTTTTTATAAAATTAAATCGTATTTATTTAATACCAAAACCGACTTTACTTACGTAATACGTAATTAGCCGACGTTATCTAAACCGTTAACTAAAACTAAACCGTGTTTACAGACGCACGCTTGATCCTGTCATGACCAGCGCTTAAGAGGATTGCATAGCTAGTACTTTCCATACTAAAAGAAAAAAGTCATTTCTACCTCTTAACATTGTCCGATTTCAGTGGTTTTCATGTAATCATCACATTGTTTACTATGCCCGTAAGTTTTGATTTTTTCAGTATTTCAAAGTCCTATACATTTTCTTTTTTAGAATTAAAAAAAACTGAAAAATTCAAAACGTACGGGCATAGTAAACAATGTGATGATTACATAATAAAACTACCACTGCAATCGGACAATGTTAAGAGGTAAAAAACAGTTTTTTCTTTTAGTACGGAAAGTACTAGCTATGCAATCATCTTCACCTCCTGAAATACCTAAAAGTTTGTTCTTGCAGCGCCAGGGTCACTTACCCATTCAATATGATGGTCTCTTGCTGCTTCCCGGTGTCTGTGACATGCATGTAGTTGACGAGTAGACCGTATACTGGAGCGGACTTCTCATTCAGGAATATCTCCATGGATAGAGGAGTCCCGGGGGTCACCGAGATCTCGCCTGATACTCTGAAATTAGTTGATAGTTGTTTATTATGACCTAATACACGTCATTAAAATAGCTGAGTATAGCAAGTATAAACAAGTAAGTATTAAATGTAGGTCTTAAATGTATGTAGTCAAAGTCAAAGTCAAAATCATTTATTCAATTTAGGCATCAAAGACGCACTTATGAACGTCAACTTTCCATTATAATGTGCTTTAAAGACTCTACCGCCGCGTTCCAAAGTATATAGAGCCCACCGAGAAGAAGCGGCAAGAAACTCGGGGCCATTCTTTTTATATAGATGTTTACAATGTTTTTACTTAGGTACTACACATATTACATTTTATGGGTGGCAGAGAGACAGCTTGCCAGAAGTGGAGTATTCCAAGCATCTTTATCTTCTATATAATGTCGAAGTTTATAATAAGCTTTTTTACTAAAACGTTCTTTACAGTCAACTTGAATTTGCCCTCTGTGAGCTCAGTTATGTGTTTTAGGATTTTATTGTAAAAACGCGCACAATTTCGTAGGAATGACTTATTAGTCTTCGCAAGTCTAAAACTAGGTACAGGTACTAATGGTCATCACTTCTTTCCATCTTCACTTTCCATCAGGCGAGAGTAGGGCATGCAATTATCTGGCTCATTTTGCTATTCGGATATTTCAGATAGTTCCAGATCACTATCCGGATAATACGAATATTTCGTATATCACTGGTTATCAAGGTAAAACAAAGTAACTGTTGTCGCCAATCAACATATGTACTAAAAACATTCTTCAACAATTAACACAACAATGTTCAAACTTCTGTAAATCACGTACCACCGTTAGAGCTAGTAAACGCGGTCTCGTTTTAAATCTTACATTATTCAATCTTTGACCGGCAACCATCTTGAGATTATGTTCGTGAGGCTACTCCAGCGAGTTTTACAGTTCAAACTTTCTTGCAAATGTTTGACAATATTAACCAGTTTCAAAAAATGGATGGATTGGATGTTCTCAATTCGTCTGAATCTTTTTTTAACTCGTTGACTCGCGTTTCGCCATATTTGGCCAATAATAACAGCCAATAAGTCAACCTACTTTTCCAAGAACTTCAACGTGAGTGGGTTATGTATGATACCTTGACGACGCCTGAAGCGCAACAAGAAATTATTATTCTTTTGTTTAAAAAGGGCCCAGGTTGTTTCATTGACACCGTCAGGATCTAATGATAAAAATCGAGGGCACCCCTTAAATGTAAGGACGCATAATGTGCTTTACATATTTTCTAAAACTTTTCAAGTATTTGCGTCTGGTACTCATCATTTCATGTTTCTGAGCTGATGATGGAACACATACCTAATTTCTTAAGTATTAGGAGTAAGTGGGTAATTATAAAATATTGTAGGCTCGTATCGACCGAATCCTTTACTTACTCGCGATTCATCATGACCCTCGCTTTAAATCCGTCATTATTCACAATGGCCTTTATTAATAAACGTTGCGTAAACCTATATTAGGCGCGCATTTACTATTCACGCGTGACATTTACTGCAAGCAAAAAATTGACACATAGATGTTTTAACTACTCCGGGTGTAAGCCAAGTTTATTAATAAGCCCTTAGGCCTTTATTAATAAACGTTGCGTAAGCCTATATTAGGCGTAACATGCTTTGTCTTGCTTTCACGCGTGATATTTACTGCAAGCGAAAAATGACAGATATATGTTTTAACTACTCCGGGTGTAAGCCAAGTTGATTAATAAGGCCTTAATTGCATAATATACTATTATCACGGCTCGATGAGTTTACCCTAAGTATAAAATCAGACGTCTTACAAAGGGAAGAATGGAGTGATACATATATAAGTCTTTGTTCCTGTTTGCCAACAAAAATCATTTGCATTCATTTTCCTTAGTTTATTTTCATAATTCCCATAAAGCTCTTTCATAAGAGACCACCCATCTAGTTCGTTTCAAGATACTCACTGTTTTCCATTCTGCTTCACGACTGCACCAAGAACAGGCTCCGGAGCTTTGCCTTCTTCGTACCGAGTGATGTTCAGGACACTGAAAAAAAAAACAATTTACGCTTAGTCAATAAATGTCATCACAGTGCCACAGATAGAGCGACGAACTAAAATCACCGGGAATAAGTACTGGACAATGAAATACATTTTAAATATCAAACTGCCTATAATATCTATAATATGTATATAATATATAAATTACAATCAACGATGTGAGCGTTTCCATTTGCTATCTCTTGCTGCACGTAGAGACATTTCTGATCTACGTCTTTTAATGAGAATAGCACAATCCAAAACAGACTGTCCAGAACTTGTTTACAAAATATCGCTAAGTGTTCCATCTCGACACACCAGGTGTAGACACTTACTACATGTACCCTTAGCGCGCACTACTTACCTTAAGAGCTCTTATTTCTTACGCGCACCCGCAACCTTTAATAAGTTTTAAAAACGGAGCATACCTACAGACATTGACGTGTTCACAAGCAGGCTGACATCAGTGAATACAGCCCTTGTTCTATTGAACCTTGTGGTTACTCCTAGTTTACTTTAAAATGCTATTTGTGGAGGCTTATAATTGGCTTTTCTTTACATATGTTGTAAATTATGTTGTAATATCAGCTGTTAGTCCCCTAAACATAATAAAATAAAATAAAATATTCAAAACGAAAGCAATAGAAATGTGCTTAATAAGTTAATAGGTACCATGCATCAGTATGCATGTCAGACGTGGTTATTCACAGCATAGTAAAGAATCTGGGTAAAGTGAGAGTATGCCGAAGAGGACTAGAGAGTAGCTACACAGGCCATAAACTCAAATATAAGAAGTGGCAACGTGAAGCGACGACACGTCGTCTGCTGCTGCTATGTGTAGCAAGGTGCAAGTTGGTAGATCGCTACACGTAGTAGCAGCAGGCGACGTGTCGTCGCTTCATGACGCTGCAGTCATGATTTCGAACTCGACTGCAGCCGGCAACTGCAGACGGCATCAACCATTTGAAAAGCGATACGATAGGTTTAGTTTAAAAGCTTTTCAGTTGTTTTACGTTCTAGATTAGTACCTACTGATCTGCGGACGGGCGACAGTGACGACTGCTGCTCAACGACGCGTCGCTAGCTATACGAATGGTGTTTCATAGAAATACATAGAAACCAGTAGTGTCGCTGCGATACGTCGTTTGCTGCGGCTTCATGTAACCGGCTTCCAACTTGCAACTTACAGCAAAAGCTGCAGTTCGAAACGTTCTTCAATTGAAATGGAACTGGGCAGGACATGTCCAACGATTAGCAGATAATAGATGGCCCAAAATAACAACTAACTGGTATCTTGTAAGTAAAAAGCGTAGACCACCATTACTTCTGGATTCTGACAAGTTCAATACTTCTACGAGCCGCTAATTTCGCAAAATCAGGTCGTATACTCGACAAGCATGTTATCCCAAAAGTGCTGGGCTATATCCATATCGAGGTGTAGGTTGGCCTAGTCCTGGCGCGTCACTGGCCACTGCCGCGGCACGCTCGTTACGCTCGCTCGGCTCGCGCGTTGTGTGCTCACCATACAACCTAACGTCGCACCTATCGTGACTTTGCTCTGACTTGATACTCCGCTACGTTCTGTAGGAGTCAGTCGAATATATGTTCTGTCGAACTATATTGTTTCGAAGTAAACGGCTTGTCGAAGTATTGAAGTTGTCGAAATTTAGAGGTACACGGATTAGCTAGGTCCAGTTTGATATTCGACCGCATCACTGTCTATCATGAGAGAAAGTGGTACAATTAGAAAAATTTTAAACTGACTTCCATTCTATTCAGTTATTGGAGCGTAACTCAAAAACTACTGGACTGAATTTGATAAAATTTAAATCGGACCACACGGGAAGCAACAGATTTCAAATAAAAAAAAATTGAGAATAGGTTTACCCAGTCAAAGGTTATAGGTAACAAACATAAAAAAAACAGTCGAATTGAGTACCTCCTTCTTTAAGGAAGTCGGTAGAAAAAATAGATTTAGTCACACTAGATTATTGAATGAAGACACTTACTCAGGTTCGTCGAAGTCATCCAGGGGGAAGGGGCCTACGTCTCTGGACACTCGGGTTTTCCCTGACGTCACACATCGGACCTTGACGATTTCCTGGTCTCCATTAACTGACTCTATCACTATGTTGTGGTAGAATGTAATCGTGCCCTGAAATGTGGTAAAAAAATAGCTTAGACAAATAATTTATGGGGAAAAATGATCCTCGTTTGTTTATACAAAGGCTGGCGCCATTGGTACCAATCCTGCCTTATGAGCCGCTGGTTCTGGGTTTGATCTCCGGACAGGTCACACATTTTTGTGCATAAAATAAACATATCTATTTAGCTTATATTATATTTGTGATAAGAGACAGTAAGGGCAGGTACATTAACCGTTATAGAAACAGGAAAACGTAACTTGTAAACGCTTGATTGTGCTGAAAAAATTCTAGATTATTAATGTAGACTCCTTTTGCCAATTATTTAAAAAAATACGCTTCAAAAGTCCAAACATTTGCGATTTACGGCCGTTTTCAATAATCTATCTATCCATTTTTCCTTACTAGCGCTAGAAATTTGACATAACGCCCATACAAATAGTGTCAAATATCTATCGCCAGTAAAAAATAACTAAACCGGCGATAGATAGGTTATTGAAGACAGGCGTTAAAGACATTTTTAACAACATAAGTACATAAATTACAACAAACAATCTAATTTTTTTTCAGCACAAACATAATGACCTGAAATCATCCAAAAACTCTAATCGAATTCGAAGTTTGAAATTTAACCCTTTTTTGCTTACCTACTTATTTCAGCCAGTCTTTTTAATGGCGGATCATAGCAGATCTACCCCTAACAAAAAATTGGCTAATTTAAAAGTTTGACTTCTTCACCGAAATTTATGGGAAAAGTTTCTGACATTTCTAGTACTCAAACCTCAGTCGGTCCAATAGAGACTTTGATCCTTATAAGAAACAGGATCGATTGGCATCAAAAAACTTTTTGTGTAAAATTATCATTTTCTTGCTGACTGTACATTTTTTCCAAAATCTGTAAATGCAGTTCAGAATACCTTAAAACATTATGGATAACTATAACGGTTAAGGGACCTGCCCTTACTGTCTCGTCTTAATTTTTTTTATTTGATCTTATAAGTGAAAGTTTGTGACTACGGTAACCTAAGGACTGATATACACACTTATATAAATACACACAGACACAAATCAAACAGAAAATTTTAAGAACACAAAAGTTTGACCTGGCCGGGGATCGAACCCGGGGTCAGCGGCTCAGAATTGCGCCAACTGACAAATATGTTTTATTTTAGTAGTTTAACTTTCCACCTAATTTTATTATATAATAGTAATTAAAAATTAAATAAAATAATAATAATAATAACATTCTAATCTATAAGCCCCATGGTGGGGGGAAAAGTGGCGAAAACGCTGGCGGCATTGCCACGCTGGATGGCAATGCTAAGTTTAATTTAATTTTATTAATTTAATTTAATTTAATTTTTTAACTTTCCACCTATATTATACTGAACTACGGGATCCTGAAGTTGAGAAATGAAATGCTGTAATTCGTCACACTGAATTTTTTTACGTCAATCTTTGACGAGACAAGCAAGGCGCTGGTATGATGTTAACTGTAGTTAAGCGTCACGCTTGCCAGCAGTACAGTGCCACTAAAAAATTACAAACTTAAAAAACAACGGTTCGTAATCCTGCATAGCAATGAACTGCGCTCGTCGTAGATATAAGATGTTCAACCTCTTGCCCTGTATTTTCACTGGAAACATTGCCCTTCAAACTAAAACACAGTAATATTTGCACACTACTGCTTCACGGTTGAATAACTGACAAGGGTGTGTTACTTCCCCAGGCAGACTCTGCAAATAGTTCTACTACTACAAGACTTCTAATGAACTATCTACACACTATATAACTATTAAATAGCTACATTATAGAACTTCACTACATACTTACTAAAAAGCTTCACTACAGAACTACTAAATAACTAAACACTACGGAATTGAAGAGCTGCACATAACGCAACTACTAAAACAGTACTACGATATAAAACTAAACTACAGACTTTCAAAGAACTACACTACAGACACACTTTAGAACTAAGTAGCCACACTACATAACTTCACTACAGATCTACTAAAGAACTACACTACCTATACTACTACCTATATATAAAGGTATCCTCCTAGAAAAGTGTTAATACAACATAAACGAATATATTAATGACAATGAGTTTGGCTTTTTGAACTAATACACAGGGTGTTTGGTAGAGGGACCGACAAACCAAATGAGCGTGTTCGGGGGGCCACTTGGAGAATACAAGTTGGCCAAAAAAAATCCCCGACACCCCAATTTTTTTAAACTAAATCAGTTAGCTCTGTTTTGTATCCAATTTTGCTTTGCGTGGCCTGAAGGTGTATTAGAGACCTAATTCAACTAAAAACATCCGGTCTAAACAGATTTTACAAATGTTATGGTGGTAAATAGGTACAATTTCGGAGAAAAAGGGAAAAATCACAAAAAAAGTTAAACATATTGGGGGGTCGGGGATTTTTTTTGGCCAACTTGTATTCTCCAAGTGGTCCCCCGAACACGCTCATTTGGTTTGTCGGTCCCTCTACCAAACACCCTATATATTGACACACATCCTTTTATAATTTATTATTTATTTGGCGAACTTTGTTTTGTTTACTTTATATTTTTTTAAATACATATATAAAAATAAATTTTAATAATTATGTATAAATTAAATACGAGTAAATTTGACTACGATGTAACTTTTGTCCAAAATAATGTTTTTCGTTGTTTTAGAAGATTAATTACTATACTATACTAATTTAAAATGAATAATTTAATGACTGTACCTATCTCACTACAATTTGTACGCCCTTAGGGGCGAAACATGTTGACATATATATTTTGTATATATATTTTGTAGTATTTTGACATCTATGGCATGCTGGTTATATAACGGTATTGTTTGTAACACACGTTTTCCTGACGAATAAATATTTCTTTATCTTCTTTATCTTTATACAACACATAATAGTGTTACTCACAGTACGGGTATGCAGCACTTTGGTGAGTCCACAGCGGTAGAAGTCCTGCAGGTCCAGCAGGAACGAGGCCGTTTTGCCGTTCATATCCGGCAGGCACGGCTTGTAATCTGGAATCAGAAAATAAAACGGATATTCGATAAACGAAATATATATATATATTTATTATATATAAGGTATTTGTTAATTAGTGCACAATATTGAACGAGGTGGTTTGTAATCGATAACTGGTAATGAGAGTAAAAGAAATGATAAATGGTTTTTATTCACGAAAAATAGAGTAATACACAGGTCTTAGTAGCTATTTTCGTTCAGTCTATTTTGTCGATAACCGACATGTGAAATTGTTACTGTGGTGATTATAAATTTATTACAATTTTCCATATAGTTATAAGAAGGAAGAAAATGTTATTAAGTTAGTTGTGTATAAAATAATAAAATAGTTAAAAATGTCCAATGAATTAAAATAACTAGGTAGTCTCAATACAAATAATTTAAAATAATAAAATAGTTAAGTATGTCAAATTAACTTAAATTAGTAGTCTCAAAACAATTTAAAAATTCTGTCAAACAGTAGAATCGTTTTTCTATCAGCCACATCTTAAGTTTAAAGAAAAAAATTACATATATTTTTTACTATTATGAACTCAAATTCACCGCACCGCGGCTAAGTAAAAAATTAAAAATTGCTAAAATTCGCGAGTGAGTAGGTTCGTACGTTGTTGTACCTATTCTATGGAGGTAGCTATGTATCGCGTAGTTACTGCTATCTATTCTGTAATGGAGCAGCGCTGTAATAAAAAACATGTGTATTTATCTTTCACTATAATGACCAGTAAGGTCTTTGTTAATTTGTGCACAATATTGAATGGGGCGGTTTGGAAGCGATAACTGGTATACAGGGTGTTTGGTAGAGGAACCGACAAACCAAATGAGCGTGTTCGGGGGCCCACTTGAGAATACAAGTTGGCCAAAAAAAAAAAACAAAAACTAAAAACGTTACTGTAAGAATATAATTGACGACAACAAACTTACTTATGTATGGACATATAAGTACTGATCCCAGTAGACGTAGAGTGGTGATAGAGTAATTAGGAAGCGCTGAGTTGAAAAATGCTAAGTCAAAGTCAAAGTCAAAACCATTTATTCAATTTAGGCATCAAAGACGCACTTATGAACGTCAACTTTTCATTATAATGTACTTTAAAGACTCTACCGCCGCGTTCCAAAATATATAGAACCCACCGAGAAGAAGCGGCAAGAAACTCGGGGCCATTCTTTTTATATAGATGTTTACAATGTTTCTACTTAGGTACTACAAATATTACATTTTATGGGTGGCAGAGAGACAGCTTGCCAGAAGTGGAGTATTCCAAGCATCTTTATCTTCTTTATAATGTCGAACTTTATAGTAAGCTTTTTTTATTAAAACGTTTTTTACAGTCAACTTGAATTTGCCCTCTGTGAGCTCAGTTATGTGTTTTGGGATTTTATTGTAAAAACGCACACAATTTCCTAGGAATAACTTATTAGTCTTCGCAAGTCTAAAACTAGGTACAGCACACACCCATCCAACTCCAGACCGCAGTAAGCGTTGCTTAACTTGTTGATCGGTTGCAATCGCCAAGTCGTTCGCTTCTTTAGTGCTTTATCTTATAGTACAAGAATTGTGTCCTCTATGTTGAAATGTCATTATGCACACGAAAACCCAAACGCATTGTAGTGTGAAGTGAAAGTGAAGTGAACAAGTTCACATGGTATGTAATTACGTGAAGGACAGTGATGCAACGCTCCATACCTCTGCAGCGAATGACATCATATTCTATGCTAAAGATACCTACTGTAAGTAGTTCAAAACTGCATGCGGTTGACGGAAAATTATCAAATTATTCTTATCATTGATTGGGTGTACCTCTAAGGCTACGTTCCGGGAAGCACCGTCAACGCTCACAACTGTCGCGCCCCGGTTTAGCGTTCCGGTTGGAATGAATGCTTGCAATGTTCAACCCAAATGGAACAATTACGCGGTCGCGAAAAGCGCGCCAACCTTTCTGTTAAAAACCGATAGAATCCTATACATTTGATGTTTGACAGTGACAGCTCGCAAACGACCACGAAAACCCACCTACGATCTGCGAGCGTTGTGAGCGTTTTCGGTGACGTCATCGATGACGTATCGAGCTCGCTCACGATGATCGCGGGCTTCTAATGGAATGGGTGTGCGAACGCCGCGAGTGATTTCGGCGCTTCCCGGAACGTAGCCTAAATTTCGACAAGTTCAATAAGTCGACAAGTCGCTTGCTTAGAAAAAAAACATGTTCGACAAGTCATTGCTTCGATATGACATATTATTTTCAACGAAAACTATGGGCTGCCCAAGTATGCAATGGTCTTAAATCTGGAGTTTCACCAAATGTTTCAAAAAGAGGTGAACATGAGTCATTCATGCGGTCGTTGGCAAAAGTTTTCTCAAACAAGTTACCATAAGTAACAAAAAATTAAGACCAGCCAAGTATGAGTCCAACTTGCGCACGAAGGGTTCGTGAGTTTCGGGAGGGGAGGCGGGAGGGTTTTTTTTAATGTGATAGGTTGTCAAACGAGCAGGCGGCTCACCTGATGGTCAGTAATCATCGTAGACGACGGAAATCCGCAACACCAAAGGTCTTGAGGATGCGTTGCCGGCCTTTGAGGAAGGAATAGGCTCCCAAGTCGCGTCTGCCCGGAAATACCTTAAGTGGCAGCTGGTTCTACATAGTGTTAGTGTGTGGCAGAAAGTGCCATCGGAATCGCACGGTCGTGGACTCCCAGACGTCAACGTGATCTTTATGAAATGTCCGTCGTGACGTCCGATGGCGGAATTCAGCTGCAGGTATAAGACCGAACAGTTCCTCGGAACACTCCCCGTGATATACGCAGTAGAAGATGCAGAGTGATCCGACATCTCTACGCAGTGGCAAAGAGCCGAGCCGATAGGAGAGAGCTCGGTCGTGGACGATTCGAGCTTCTCTGCATTGAATGCAGTCAAATGGAAGTAGCTGGTACTGGGGAGCCCCCGCCCAGAGGTGAGAAACAGTACTCTATGTGAGGCCAAACTTGAGCCTTATAGAGTTGCAGGCGACGGGCCGACGTATAGTACCGTCTCGCTTTTCCAAAGAACACCAAGCTTTTAAAAGGCTAATTTAGCCTCCCCTTCCGACGGCGAAACTGAACGACGCTCGAAATGTCAACGCTAAGAATTCCGATACTGGCTGAGGCAGTTAGGGAAGCAGCCTCAAAACGGACGGGTACAACAAAGGATGATATTTAAGCAGTATGCTCAAATTTGTGTCTTTTTAGGGTTGAATTGGACTAAGTTCAGTCCTTTTGGAAAATCATGGGGGAGGTCTAAGTTCAGCAGTGGACGTCCTACGGCTGAGATGATGATGATGAAGTTCAGTCGGCCCCACTTCGAGACAATGGACAGTAAGGACTCAACTTCAGACACAAGTTTGTTCCGACTCTCGTCTACGTTTGGACGAGAAGTTTTAGCACGGCCGTCGCATGAGTCATGCGCACCACGGTGCTGTCATCCGCATAGCAATGAATGTCGCGGGATAGTATATATCCGACATAATTTGACTTTTTAAATCAGATTTCGTGTATTTTAGAGCTAAACTGTTAAGGTTGATAATTATAAATAAGTGAAATCTTATACCTTTCATTTGGCCTAGATATGCGATTTTTCTGTCTCCGTCCATAGGTATTGACACTTTCATGATCTCGGGAGTGCACTGCGTTTGGGGTTTTGTTCCTGAAACAATAAGAAACATATTTTAATTATAATATGAAATCGGCGGTAAGTACTGTTGGAATATGTTTGTATGACAAAATAAATCTGGCCCACTCTAGCAAGTAGTATGAAGGTATGTCTCTCTCTTACGTACCTATGTACACTATAACAGACATTAGGGCTACGTTCCGGGAAGCACCGTCAAGGCTCACAACTGTCGCGCCCCGGTTTAGCGTTCCGGTTGGAATGAATGCTTGCAATGTTAAACCCAAGTGGAACAGTTACGCGGTCGCGAAAAGCGCGCCAACTTTTCTGTCAAAAATCGATAGAATCCTATACATTTGATGTTTGACAGTGACAGCTCGCAAACAACCACGAAAACCCACCTACGATCTGCGAGCGTTGTGAGCGTTTTCGGTGACGTCATCAATGACGTATCGAGCTCGCTCACGATGATCGCGGGCTTCTAATGGAATGGGTGTGCGAACGCCGCGAGTGATTTCGGCGTTTCCCGGAACGTAGCCTAGGTATTGTTTCATTTAATAGTACGTTACCTGTAGCTCTACCATGAGTTGGCAACATAAATGTCATCTATAGTCGATACTCGATCTCGCCTACCTATTAAGCTTGTGATTGACGTACTCGCTGTCATATTTAGTTTTACAATTGACCGTGAGGTGGCACTGTCCATTTATTCATACATTTTTTCGCGGCAGTCGATACCGAGCATCGATGGGTTTTATGTCGTAAGGAGCTTTGCCTTGTATAAAACGACGTTATCTTAAAATTAAACTTAACTAAATCGATTTATCGTCTCCGAAACCCCCTGCGTACTAAATTTAATGAAAATCATTGGAGCCGTTTCCGAGTTTCAGATTATCACACTAATATTATAAATCGGAAAGTTTGGATAGATGGATGGATGGATGAATGTTCGTTAGTCTTTCACGCTCACACGGCTTGGCCAATTTTGATGGTAGTTGGTATGGAGGTAGGGTACATGATGCGCTGCTGGATTAACTCATAGAATACTATTCACCATCATCATCATCCATCACCATGCGGGTGAACAAGCGTATTATCCTTACGCACAGCCATGCGATTATCTAATGATTCCTCGATGCACTCGTCGACGAGCTCAGTCAAATACTTTATGAGAAATCGCCCATATACCTTTAGGTTGTTTTTCCAACTTCTAGTCATCTCGTCATTTGTTTCACGGATAATATCAAAGATGCAACGATGTTTGCTCTTAGAGAATCGCACGGCTGCGTAGACAAAATAACAAGATCTCCGCCTACGTCGAGATCGTAATGATGACAGTTCTGTCAAAGTTTGTGTCAGTTTCATCATCTTGACAACTCGATACACTAACGTGCTCGGCGACCGTCAAGGGTGATGAAATGTAACACAAATACCGTCAAGAGTGATGGGATGTAATGACAGATTTTTTCCTTGGTAATTAGTTTTATATTTGTATTTTGTACGGGTACTGTATTTTATTATTAGTGTTTACTGATTGACTTACTAACCAAATATTTGAATTTACCATCCTTAATAATAAATTAATAAATTATTGACCGAGGAAGCGAAGCGTCTCTGCTTTAACTGGCCAAAGTAACTTTCATCTGTTCGTATGTTTGTTAGGTTGTTCGTTGGTCTTTCTGTATAGGTCGCATTTATCAACCAATCTTGACGAACTCAAACTCAACACATTTGTTCTGTATAGGCCCGAAATTTTGTAATAACCTTTATGACAGAGTTTAGTTTTAATAGTAATTTTAAACTTATTAATAGGCAAATCTCGGATAACATTGGGAACTTTATTATAGAATCGTATACATTGTCCCATAAAAGAATGACTTATTCTGTGGAGATGCGTTACATGTACGGATAGCTTGTGCTTATTTCGCGTGTTGATGGAATGAGCATCACTCCTTTTATCAAAACTGCTAATGTTTTACTGTACATACATTAGATTTTCATAGATAAACTGAGAGACAACAGTTAGACGAAACTTGGTATGCGTGTTCTAGTAGTAGATATAAAGTTTTGTATTTTTGTCGTCGGCAATTTTTGAGTGGGAGGGAAGTTTTCTGCGACGCTATTTACCGACCGATTTTAATAAAATTTGTATGCACATTAGGTACCTACTCCCACCTTTTACGAAACTATCATAAATCAGGAGCGTTTTGTAATAAGCTTAGAATAATCATACTTACTATCTTACTCCCACCGATACCAAACGGTCAACCAAATTTAACAGTAAGATGGCAGTATGACTACTTTAAGAGATGGGAGTATCTTCAAAAATTTTACATTGGAACAATGAAACTGTACTGTGTCGAAAGCCACGTCAAAGTACGCGAATTGAGTGAAATATTTGATACTACGTCATCAAAACGTCTATCGTAATGCATTATTATTTTAAGCTTGCTATATTAACGTGGTGATACCAAATGTAATGGTAACGTTGAAACATGACTACTTTAAGAGGTGAGAGTAAGGCCCCTGACTTTAAAGAGGAATTAGGTACCTGACTATAAGGACATAATTGGTGAAGTGGTTACCAAGATAATAGGTTGAGAAGTTTAAAAGCTGGACGACTCTGGTAATATTCTTCAAGAACGTTTTGCTCGAGAAGTCAAAAATTTTACTCTGTCCCTCTACAACGGGACAAATGTGTCCAATTTGAATCATCATCATCACCATCTCAGCCGTAGGACGTCCACTACTGAACATATGCCTCCCCCATGATTTTCCAAAAGGACCGGTTGGAAGCAGCCTGCATCCAACTTCGTCCTGCGACCTTCCTCAGGTCGTCTGTCCACCGTGTCGGTGGACGACCTACGCTGCGCTTGCCGGTCCGTGGTCTCCACTCCAGAACCTTTCGGCCCCATCGGCCATCTGTTCTGCGTGCTATGTGCCCTGCCCATTGCCACAGGCTAATCTTCTGAGCTATGTCGGTGAGTTTCGTTCTTCTACGGATCTCCTCATTTCTGATTCGATCACGTAGAGAAACCCCGAGCATAGCCCTCTCCATAGCTCGTTGTGCGACCAATTTGAATATAAACTATTAATGTATTTAACTTTAAACTAAATAACTGCTTTTTTAAGCTTGAGTTTTTATTGTCTCGCAGTAGGTATGAAAAGTAGAGTATGCACCTCGAGGATAAAGCCTGTCTTCGTCTTGGGCGGAACGAAAATCTTATATGTAATTAAAACGAATAGTCGAAGTTTTTCATACAATTAATTCACGAGTCAGGCCTCCCGTGTGGCTAGTGGTAAGCACTACGCATGCCCATGTCAGTTGGTGTTGCTGTTCGCAGAACTACTAGTATAGGCTTTTCTTAATACCATGTAACACAGCGTTATATTAATTGAAATTAAATGATGCGTCAGTGACACAAACACCCGTCCAGCTGGTTTTACAATACCGGTTCCAATTTAGGAATTATCGAAGGTTAGAGAAAGGTGAATTGACATTGGACCTGTTCGGAATGCGTGGCGACTTAAATATCGACCAGTAGATATTTGGACACACAGGAGAAGTTGTTTTGCACATGTTAGTTTAGTGTTTGATCACTATTTCACGGTTAATGATAATGCGGTCGAAGGTGGTATCACACTAGAGCTAGAATAGCTCGTGGCTCTCAAGGATACGCTCTTACATGTATGAGCTCCTAGTACTTTTGTTTTACACTTGATAGGATAGTGTTTGATTACTTGATGGTCAGTGGTGATGCGGTCGAAGGTGGTATCACACTAGACCTAGAATAGCTCGTGGCTCTCAAGGATATATTCTTACATGTATGAGCGCCTAGTACTTTTGTTTTACACTTGATAAAATAGTGTTGGACCACTTGATGTTCAGTAGTGATGCGCTCGAAGGTGGTACCACACTAGAGCTAGAATAGCTCGTGGCTCTCAAGGATACATTCTTACATGTATGAGCGCCTAGTACTTTTGTTTTACACTTGATAGGATATGTTTGATTACTTGACGGTCAGTGGTGATGCGGTCGAAGGTGGTATCACCCTAGACCTAGAATAGCTCGTGGCTCTCAAGGATACATTCTTACTTTATGAGCTCCTAGTACTTTTGTTTTACAATTGATAGGATATGTTTGATTACTTGACGGTCAGTGGTGATGCGGTCGAAGGTGGTATCACACTAGACCTAGAATAGCTCGTGGCTCTCAAGGATACATTCTTACATGTATGAGCGCCTAGTACTTTTGTTTTACACTTGATAAAATAGTGTTGGACCACTTGATGTTCAGTAGTGATGCGCTCGAAGGTGGTACCACACTAGAGCTAGAATAGCTCGTGGCTCTCAAGGATACATTCTTACATGTATGAGCGCCTAGTACTTTTGTTTTACACTTGATAGGATATGTTTGATTACTTGACGGTCAGTGGTGATGCGGTCGAAGGTGGTATCACACTAGACCTAGAATAGCTCGTGGCTCTCAAGGATACATTCTTAATTTATGAGCTCCTAGTACTTTTGTTTTACAATTGATAGGATATGTTTGATAACTTGACGGTCAGTGGTGATGCGGTCGAAGGTGGTATCACACTAGACCTAGAATAGCTCGTGGCTCTTAAGAATACATTCTTACATGTATGAGCTCCTAGTACTTTTGTTTTACACTTGATAGGATATGTTTGATTACTTGATGGTCAGTGATGATGCGGTCGAAGGTGGTATAACACTATATATAAAAGGTTGCGCAAAAGTGGCGTTTTTTTTTAAGTTCGTCGGCCACTAATGAAACACGTTTTATAGGAAAGAAGTATTCAAAATAAACAATTTACAATTCTACAACAACTGCCTAAAGAACATCGGGGCCGAGCTATTTGCATTGTAAGAATTTTCAAAAAATCACCATAATATTTATTATATATAAGGTCTTTGTTAATTAGTGCACAATATTGAATGGTGTGATTCGAAATCGATAACCCGTCATTATGGTAGAGTAAAAATACCTTTTTTTATTATTATAAACCAATATTGATTGCTCCGCAGCTATCAACCACTGCGCGAATGAACGCATCGAAGAATAGACACCAGTAACAACGCTACTTAGAAAAAGTACAACGACGAAGGAACCTACCTACTCGCGAATATTTACGCAGCTGATGCCTAAACCTACTGCCGACGGACGGCGGGCCCGGGCGGGTCAACGTTCGCACGTCGTTGTACCTATTCGAAGCGGGTAGATATATATGTCTCCACTAGTTACTGATATACTACAATTGGACTTTTGTTTTCTTCTACGTTTGGTTTCGTAGCAGTTCCAGAACGTTCTGTGTATGTTCTGTTCAAGGGACTCTGCACTGGCTGGATGACTTCATCATCACTGCATGCACAACATGAAAAAGCGCGGCGAAATTGAACTGAAGTTCGGACTAAGTTCGGCCGAATTTTTCATTTATACCTAATGTTCGGCCGAAGTTCGTATTCGGTTCAAACCACATTCGACCCATCAGTACTATTTTGTCATGTTGCGGTGCATCGAGTCGGGCATTCAGTCGTACTATGTCTCTTAGTCGTGGATCGGTAAATATGGGTTGATAATAATAAATAATATGTAATTTTTTTCTTTTATTTTTATGACCAGTTATCGATTCCAAACCACCTCGTTCAATATTGTGCACTAATTAACAAATGGCTTTTATATTATAATATTATACCTTATAATAAACCTAATTTCTAGTGCATTTCGTAGAACTAATTGGCAGGTAAATGCGTTAAAGATACCACTCATACCGAGGTCACTTGAAGACTCCCGAGTTTACTTGCTTGAACCCCGGATTTGCATACTGGCGCTGTATGCTCAAACCATAGATGGGAATATAGCTCAAAGGCACATTAGGGTGGGTATCAAATGTTATGTCAATTATATGGTACCTAAGACGGGAGAGATACCAAGAAAACCTATCGCCTCCCGCAATTTCTCTTGAAGATTGACTTGAAAATTAAGTCAATAAAACAATATTAAATGACAAAAAGTAATAAAGTACTTATATATTATACTATATTTGTCTTAAAACATTGTTTTAAACTATCACGGTTGTTCACTAAAGTTATATGATTATTAACGGGATATTTACCGAGGTAAGGTTGTGGAATGAGCTCCCGATATTTCGGCGCAGTTACATGCACCATGTTCACGGGAAGACTGAAGAATGCGGGTGGTTGGTCGAAAAGTTAAAAAGTTAGGTGCAGACATAACGATCTACCCTCTTTCTTAGTCTTTTGCTACGGTTATCACTGGAACTCGAACTCGATCCTAACCGTCCGTAACCGTAACTAAAAAGTCCCGACAAAACACACTCACTGTATCACTGCGTATAGTATTTTGAACACATTTTGAACGCGGACTTTTATTTTTATTTCGGACAATACAATTTCGGAGAAATGGAAAAATTCACCAAAAAAAGTTACAAAAAAATGGGGGATCGGGGATTTTTTAGGGCCAACTTGTATTCTTCAATTGGGCCCCCGAACACGCTCATTTGGTTTGTCGGACCCTCTACCAAACACCCTGTATAGAGAACAATTTGTTTGTTAAATAACATGTACTGATGTACTATGAGGTACTAATGATTAAATTTGTGGCCAAAAAAAAAACAACGCCTCTACTCCATACAATGTTGCGCAAACCCCTTTTAGGAACACATTGTTAGGTGTGCAGCGACAGATTGTTGAACTTGAGGGTGGTACTAGCGAGGCGGACACTAGAAGTGCCTGTATGAAGTTAAACATGCCCATGACAAATGTACTGCCTTCCAGAGCTCAGGAATAGTTTTCATAGCACGAGACATGTCTGGGCATCCAAGGCAATGATTTTTGAATATATTTTACCCTGTAATTTCTCTTGCTTCAGTCCCCTTCACATATACATTTTATTAGACCAAACACCAATATTTTGGTTGTGTACGAAGTCGTCATGTCATAGCCAACCAACAATAATCACTTCGATCGAACATCGATCTTATACTTCAGCAAGAAGTCGACTCCGAGGAGGCAACACGCGCGTTTACATTACTATATGAAGAGCGAAATTGGGAAAGTATCGATGAATCGACCGTTAAATATCGCCGATGCCGATATATTGGTATCGATATCGGTATTTGATTCATCCCTAATCATTCAAATTCAAATCATTGTAATAAGTATTAAGTTTTTTTCTACCGACTTCCAAAAAGGAGGAAGTACTCAATTCGACTGTATTTTTTTCTTTTTTTTATGTTACGTCATAAATTTCGATAAGGTGAACCGAAACTCAAAATTTTTTTTTTGTTTGACAACTGGTACTTCCCGTGTGGTCCCAATTTCATCAAATTCGGTCCAGTGGTTTTGAGTTACACTCCAAAAACTGAATAGAATGGAAGTCGGTGTTAAATTTTTCAAATTGTACTTGTTAAAGATGAGGTAAGTATGTAAAACAAATGTATTGGCCAGAGGCTAGAAATAGCTAGAAATGAAGAGGGCTAGAAATTGAATATTTACAGGCGCGGAACTCATACGGAAGTAGGTATCCATCATTTTTCCTTTTTTGAATTGGAGTGCAAATGAGCTGGCATCCCAATGATGACCGTCGCCCACGGACATCCACACTAAAAACAATTGCGAAAAATAATTCGTATCGTAAACGTCAACGCGTCACGCTTCGGCGAACAAACTGAGAGTTATCTGTGTCACAGTTGCTCCAGATATATGACAGTTTGTACTGTCCCACGTGAACGACACGCTACGTTACACTTACGCAGTTATTCATGCTAGGCACGCAGCCTCCTCTCGCGGAAGCGTAAAAAATAAAAAAACAATAGGGGCACCTATTGTTTTTTTATTTTTATTATATAGGTATTATTTTCTTCTATTAATTAACAATGAAAAGCCATTTATAAGCCTCCACAAGTAACAACTAGAATACGATTGGGTCCCCGTGAAACTTTGAGAGATTTATTTAAAGAAATCAATATATTAACGTTGCCTTCCTTAATGTATTTGAAAATATAATGTATGTTCGTAAAAATTACATAAATATAAGTTAAATAGTGATCACCACACTTTTAATACCAGAAATACAAATAGGATAGCTGTACCTAGTTTTAGACTTGCGAAGACTAATAAGTTATTCCTAGGAAATTGTGTGCGTTTTTACAATAAAATCCCAAAACACATAATTGAGCTCACAGAGGGCAAATTTAAGTTGACTGTAAGAAACGTTTTAATAAAAAAAGCTTATTATAAAGTTCGACATTATATAGAAGATAAAGATGCTTGGAATACTCCACTTCTGGCAAGCTGTCACTCTGCCACCCATAAAATGTAATATTTGTAGTACCTAAGTAGAAACATTGTGAACATCTATATAAAAAGAATGGCCCCGAGTTTCTTCCCGGTGGGCTCTATATATTTTGGAACGCGGCGGTAGAGTCTTTAAAGTAGGTACATTATAATGGAAAGTTGACGTTCATAATTGCGTCTTTGATGCCTAAATTGAATAAATGATTTTGACTTTGACTTTGACTTTGACTTTGACTTTGACTTAGGTATGTAAAAGAATATAAAATAATTGAAATAATAACATGATACTACAACTAGAACAAATATACACTTAACGAGTGTCGGTGCCGGTGTAAGTCGGATATAACATTGAACTTATTGACGCCAAACTACTCGTAAATAGATCAATGTTGGGGTTCGTGTCAAGTATTTTATTGAAAGCAATAGCCGAACGTATTAGGAAGGAGTTAGTGCGGTAGTTGGTGCGCGCGAGTGGAGTATGAAGTATACCTTTGAGTACTCGACTCTGGAAGCGGTACGGAGGATAAAACAGCTTGGGACTGATCACTCCAGGATCTATCTACTCGTGTACTAAGATGTCAAAGTGTCAAAGCGTGTCTTGCCTAACGGATACCATTATTATGTTCTCTTTTGTAAGGCAACACACTGGAGCTAATATTTGTAGTACCTAAGTAAAAACATTGTAATAACATCTATATAAAAAGAATGGCCCTGAGTTTCTTGCCGCTTCTTCTCGGTAGGCTCTATGTATTTTGGAACGCGGCGGTAGGCTTTAAAGTACATTATAATGAAAAATTGACGTTCATAAGTGCGTCTTTGATGCCTAAATTGAATAAATGATTTTGACTTTGACTTTGACTTTGGTTCTTGTCAAATATTTTATTGAAGGAAATAGCTAAACGTATTAGGAAGGAGTTAGTGCGGTAGTTGGTGCGCGCGAGTGGAGTATGAAGTATACCTTCGAGTACTCGACTCTGGAAGCGGTACATTTAGGGTAATTTAAGACACTAGTTCCGGACAGTTAACTTTAGACTGAGCTAATTTCATTAGGTAGCGTATGTCAGAGATGGATCTTCGAGATTTTAGTGGAAGTAAGTGAAAACGGGAACAGCGTTCATCGTAAGTTAAATGACTTATTTTAAATTTAAAACCTAGGTATCTAGTAAAACTTCTCTGAAGACGTTCCACCCTTTCTGAATGTTCTGCATAACAGGGATTCCAAACATGGCTAGCATCATCAAGATATCATCATTGTCTACCTCTTCCCCAAACAGGTAGGAGGACGACGTTTCCTACAGAAATTAAGATAAATCATGGCCCGTTGTTTTACTCCTAAATAAATCAAATATGAAGCAATAAACTTGACGTTTACATGTCTGTAAATGAATCAGACACCTAAAAACATCGTTTCCTCATCATAAAGGTGGAATGAGCAATATAAAGGTGGGTTCACACGCGACGCGCGCGGACCGGAACGAACGGTGAACCGGACAATCTGGGCATCGTGTAGTGGCCATGAGAGAAATGTGGTAATGATTTCAAAGCATACGTTTGTAAAGTACGAGCTCGTAACTACCAGCTACTTTTACTTTACCAAGATAATGAAAAGGGCCAGAATTGGCCACCTTGGGCCCTAGTCATGTTTAAACCTTACCATTAAATCTGGTACCACCACGTCAATTTAGCAAGCTTAAAATAATAATGGATTACGATAGACGCTTTTATGACTTATTATCAAACAGTGCACTCAACTCGTGTACTTTGCAACTGCGTTAGTGTTGCAAAGTATGCCCAACCCGAATAGAAATTCGGGTTGGGCATTATAGGTATTGATCCTGGAAAACACCATTAGGATGAAATTGAATAGTTTGTGGTTTTTAAAGTCCTAACTTCTCCGAAACCCTAGCCACCCGACATGAGAGGAATGTAGTTAAGACAAATGTTTAAAACATTACAACCAGCTACATTCATCTGATTAGTATTTATAAGGAAAATCTGAGCAATTACATCTTGTGCAGTCAGATTAATTAATTTAAATGTATGTTAATCTTATTTATTAACTGGTTTTAGAGAATTTAAAGCATTTTAACCAGCATGATGACAATTGCTTTAGTATTTTGTCTTCCCCCACTTAGAACATGTACAACGATGTACGAACCTACTCGCGAATGTTTACATTACACAACTGTGGCCCCAGCACGAATAACAGCGTAAGTGTAACGTAACGTATTGTTCACGTGAAATAATACAAATTGTCATTTATCTAGGACATCTGTGACACAGATAACTTGACGTTTGGGATTCGAATACTTTAGGTGCGTTCGTTTAGCTTAGGAGGGCATTGGTGGCGTTGTCATTGATGGCTCTTTTGTTATAGCGTTCGTAAAGCCCAAAAACGTTATTTTTGCCACTTTTGCCACTTTTGCTAACACCCTATTCGAACGCTCAACTGAGCATAAGACCTAACGTCACATGATTATGCTGTCAGATACATAGCTGTCAAAAACGATCACAAACAACCATGCTCCGGACATGGGTCAAAAATTGCACTTTTTGGTGGCAAAAATTCCTTTTTTTTAGATTTCCGAACGCTGAACAAAAAGAGGCATGAACGACATTTTCACCCGCAGATTCCCAATTCGAACGCCCCTTGTAAGCGTTTTTAGCGTTATTTTCGCAAAAAACTATCAGAAGTGATCTATTCGAACGCAGTATTTATTGCACATTGTTTGTGCTACGGCCTTTGATTTCTATGCCTAAACCTATACGATGCCCGGGCGGGGCAACGTCCGACTTTGCAATCTATCTACGTAGTACCTACGGTATGACTCGCGTATTTATTGTTATCAACTCCGTGATGTACCGGTGCCGTCGTGCATTCAGTCGCACTATGGTTACTTCGCGCAGCAGAGAATATAGGTTCGTAATAATTATAAAATATGTATTTTTTCTATCACTTTCATGACAAGTTATCGATGCAAAAAAAAATGGGGTCATCCATAAAAGTTATACACTAATTATCAAAGGTATTTTATATAACTTCATCTGTCATAGACTGAAATGTTATCGTCCAAATAATTCATCGCAATCTTCATTTCGGGGAAATAACGTCCCCTTGTCTCTCGAATACACACGAAGATATACTTATAATTATCTATGACAATTGTATACATAAGCAAAGTAAGTACCTATCAGCAGAGTAAAATAACTTAATTACAAGCCGTCCAAAGACGAGTTGGAAATTACCTAGAATCAGTTAGGTAAGTGATACTTCCTAGCGGCGCAAACAAAGCGCTTTGACATGCACATAAAATGCGCAAACACACATAAAATGCTAAAATCCAATCCAAGTAAAATATGTCGCAATTGAGAATCGACTTGGATATAATAATAATATGGGACCACATCCACACGGTGTTCAGGTCCCAAACTAGACTGAGCCTGTACTATGTAACCTGATGTCTGATATACATACTTATATACATATACACACCCAGACACAGCTCAGACAGGCATGTTCATGCACACGCGGTGTTCAGGTCCCAAACTAGACTGAGCCTGTACTATGTAACCTGATGTCTGATATACATACTTATATACATGTACACACCCAGACACAGCTCAGACAGGCATGTTCATGCACACGCGGTGTTCAGGTCCCAAACTAGACTGAGCCTGTACTATGTAACCTGATGTCTGATATACATACTTATATACATGTACACACCCAGACACAGCTCAAACAGACATGACCATGCACACGCGGTGTTCAGGTCCCAAACTAGGCAGAACCTGTACTATGGTAACCTGATGTCTGATATACATACTTATATACATGTACACACCCAGACACAGCTCAAACAGACATGTTCATGCACACGCGGTGTTCAGGTCCCAAACTAGGCAGAACCTGTACTATGGTAACCTGATGTCTGATATACATACTTATATACATGTACACACCCAGACACAGCTCAAACAGACATGTTCATGCACACGCGGTGTTCAGGTCCCAAACTAGACTAAGCCTGTACTATGTAACCTGATGTCTGATATACATACTTATATACATATGCACACCCAGACACAGCTCAAACAGACATGTTCATGCACACGCGGTGTTCAGGTCCCAAACTAGACTGAGCCTGTACTATGTAACCTGATGTCTGATATACATACTTATATACATGTACACACCCAGACACAGCTCAAACAGACATGACCATGCACACGCGGTGTTCAGGTCCCAAACTAGGCAGAACCTGTACTATGGTAACCTGATGTCTGATATACATACTTATATACATGTACACACCCAGACACAGCTCAAACAGACATGTTCATGCACACGCGGTGTTCAGGTCCCAAACTAGACTGAGCCTGTACTATGTAACCTGATGTCTGATATACATACTTATATACATGTACACACCCAGACACAGCTCAAACAGACATGACCATGCACACGCGGTGTTCAGGTCCCAAACTAGGCAGAACCTGTACTATGGTAACCTGATGTCTGATATACATACTTATATACATACAGGACGTCCCAAAAAGAAAACGCCACAGCGACACGGAAAGTAGGCTATCCCTATAGGTCTATTCCTATTATAAAATTGTCACAAACCTACTTAACTCTTTTTTTTTATAATATTAATAATATTTTTTTGACTAAAGTAAATTAATCATTGGTCGGTCATTGGTGTAAACTAAAAACTAATGGCTGTTCGTTCTTTGACTCAATCATTAAATTATGTATATATGTACATATTATATATTATAATCTTTCAACCAGTTATTTCACTTGGTTAGTAATCCAGCTTGGTTAGTAAGCTCAGAGTGCTGAGCTCAGACCCTATCTAGCTACTAGCTACATACCTATCTTAGAATATCTAGATTAAGTTATTTTGTATCTAGTTTATTTATGATAGTTACTCATTTATAACCGTTTATTTTCATCATTTACTAATTGTTGTTGTGTATAGTGCTTGTTTGAATAAACATTTTCTTCTTCTTCTTCGTTGTCTTCTTCTTCTTCTTCTAGTGAGGATTCCTCGCCTCTTACGATTTCAAAGTCAAAGTTGACTTTGACTTACGATTCCCGATAATCCCGATGTTTCTTTTAGTACTTATACTGCTTATATTGTAGTGTCGGTTCTCAGATGCGACAGTAAAACGATTTGAACCGTGAACTTTGAGTGTTTAACAAAAACTCTTCCGTGTATCACCGCGGTTAAAATATTACTCGTGTACTTGATTTATCACTGACGTTTCTGTTTGTTCTGGCTGAAATGTATCTTTAATTAGCTGCGGTTCACCCGCGTGGTGATGGATGATGATGATGAAAAGTATCTTACGTCTTTTACTTGCTAAATTTCTTTACGATCCGTTTAGTCGTTTAGGCGTGACAGCTTGATAAACAAACAAACAAACAAACTTACTTTCTAGAATTACTAGCGACTGCCCGCGACTTCGATCGAATTGTAGGCTCGGCCTTCGGCCTCGCCATAACGTCCCACCTTTTCTTAATTTTTTTTAATGTGAGAACCTTCTACGAAGTATTAGAAAACATATAAAATAGATGAATAAAGACCGATGACGTGACCAGGAACAATAGGGGTTAATTTTCTATCTATGTATATAGCTATATATAAAAGCGAAAGGTCACTCACTCATCACGAAATCTCAGGAAATACAAACGCTAGAAGTTTCAAATTTTGCATGCGGGTTCTTTTTAGGAGGTATAGGCGCTCACTAAGACAGGATTTTATGAAATTCAAACCGTAAGTGTTTTTTTTGGGGTTGATATTTTGTATGAAACTTCGTTACTGCGAGTGCTACAAGTTTAAAATTTTGCATGTGATTATTCGGACCTAAGAGGCGAGTCTATTGCAAACTACGGGGCACTCTTTCTAAATTTATTAAGCCAGTAACTGTCCAACCCAGGGATCCACCCAGGACCTCGAGGTTCCATAACGGCACTTTTACCTCTACACCAAAACCAAGCGAGTGAAGCCGCTGGCGGGTCAGCTAGTTTATATATATATATATATAGACTAGCGACTGCCCGCGACTTCGTTCGCGTATTAGGCCTCGCCATAACCTCCCGTCTTTACTTAATTTTTTTATGAAAGAACGTCCTACTAACTAAAAGAAAACATTTAACAAAAAGATGAATGAAATCGGATAAGCCGTTCTCAAGTTATAGCGTGACCAGGAGAAATAGGGGTTCATTTTTATATTCTAGATTTAGTTAATTACATTTTTTTTTGGATATGGCGCATGCAACTGTGCCGAAATATCGAGAGCTCACAATAAATACAATACATGGTAAATAACCCGTTTCTAAAGTTATTTCTTGAATTAAATATTTAATTATAATAATAATTAAGAGTTTATTAGACTAGTATAATATACTAGTCTAATAAACTCTTAATTATTATTATTATATTATTCTATATTATAGAATTGTAGTTGATATAACATACGTGATCCTATATGGTGCATGCATGAGTGTGGGAACTTTTTTAGAGTAGATATAGTCTTCTCACTTGATGGTGAATGATGATGCGGTCGAAGGTATCACACTGAGCTTTAGGTGAAGGTAACATCGTGATGAAACCCACAGCATGGTGGTAGGGCGCTTCTGGTGTCCGCCTGACTAACAGTGTGTTCCGGCAGCTGTCCTTGAGAGCCACGAGCTGTTCTAGGTCCAGTGTGTACCACTAGCGACCGCATCACCACTGACCATCTAGTGAGATAGTAGTCAAACATATCCTATCAAGTGTAAAACAAAAGTACCAGGAGCTCATAAATGTAAGAATGTATCCTTGAGAGCCACGAGCTATTCTAGGTCTAGTGTGATACCACCTTCGACCGCATCACCACTGACCGTCAAGTAATCAAACATTCACCTATCAAGTGTAAAACAAAAGTACTAGGAGCTCATAAACGTAAGAATGTATCCTTGAGAGCCACGAGCTATTCTAGTTCTAGTGTGATACCACCTTCGACCGCATCACCACTGACCGTCAAGTAATCAAACATTCACCTATCAAGTGTAAAACAACAGTACTAGGAGCTCATAAATGTAAGAATGTATCCTTGAGAGACACGAGCTATTCTAGGTCTAGTGTGATACCACCTTCGACCGCATCACCACTGACCGTCAAGTAATCAAACATTCACCTATCAAGTGTAAAGCAAAAGTACTCATCATCATCATCATCATCAGCCTGTAGCAGTCCACTGCTGGACATAGGCCTCTCCAATTGCACGCCACTTAGGTCTATCTTGGGCTTCTCGCATCCAGTTTTTGCCAGCCGTCTTGCGCAGATCGTCACTCCACCGTGCCTCAGGACGTCCTACACTACGTTTGCCGAGACGCGGTCTCCACTCTAGAACTCGTTTACCCCAACGGTTGTCGGTTCTACGGCTAATATGGCCAGCCCACTGCCACTTCAGCTTGCTGATCCGGTGGGCTATGTCGATGACCTTGGTTCTCTGACGGATCACTTCATTTCTGATGTGATCCCTCAGAGAAACACCGAGCATAGCCCTTTCCATAGCCCGCTGAGCGACTTTGAGCTTGTGGACCATTCGAGCCGTCAGTGTCCACGTTTCGGCTCCGTATGTCATGACGGGTAGGACGCACTGATTGAAGACTTTCGTCTTCAGGCACTGTGGAATCGGCGAAGTAAGGACTCGACGTAGTTTCCCAAACGCTGCCCAGCCCAGCCGAATTCTTCTATTCACCTCGTTCTCAAAGTTGTTTTTTCCCAACTGCAATGTCTGCCCGAGGTACACATATTTTTGAACAACTTCGAGAACGGCGCCGTGTATCGCAATCGGTTCCGGTAGAACATGTTCGTTGAACATGACCTTAGTTTTGTCCAAGTTCATCCGTAGGCCGATGCGTATAGAAGAGTCAGCCAGGTCATTCAGCATCTGTTGCAGGTCCTGCAGCGTCTCTGCCACGATGACGATATCGTCAGCAAATCGCAAGTGAGAGATGTATTCGCCGTTGATATTAATGCCACGTCCTTTCCAGTTCAGCGTCTTGAACATATCCTCCATTGCATTTGAAAACAATTTCGGGGAAATAACGTCCCCTTGTCTCACTCCTCGATGCAACGGTATGGGACTTGTTTGCTGATTCTGTACTTGGACGGACATGGTGGCGGTTTCGAAAAGACATCTCATCACTTGGATGTATCGCCAATCTATCTGGCAACGCTGCAGGGACTCCAGAACAGACCAGATTTCAACCGAGTCAAAGGCCTTCTCATAGTCCACGAATGCTAGACACAGGGGCTGATTATACTCTTCGGTCTTCTGTATAATCTGCCGCAATGTGTGAATGTGGTCTATGGTGCCGTATCCGCTCCGAAACCCAGCCTGTTCCGGTGGTTGGAATTCGTCGAGTCTACGCGCAAGACGGTTCGTGATCACTCTTGAAAACAGCTTATAGACGTGGCTTAGAAGGGATATGGGTCGATAGTTCTTCAGCAGGGTCTTATCTCCTTTTTTGAAGAACAGGACGACCACACTCCTACTCCACGCCTCTGGAGTTCTCCCTTCGAACAGGACAGCGTTAAAAAGCTTCTGGAGCTCCCTCAGTACGGGTTTACCTCCTGCTTTTAGTAGCTCTGTTGTAACGCCATCCTCTCCAGGGGCTTTTCCATTTTTAAGCTGTCTAAGAGCGATCTCGATTTCGCCAATACTGACTTCTGGCAAGTCTTCGGTGAAATGGCGTGTTAACGTGGCTCTAGGATCATTTTCGGGATCAGGTCGAGATGCATGCGATGCGTATAATCGGCCATAGAAGTCCTCCACTTCCGAAAGGACTGCCGGCTTCGAAGCAAAAGTACTAGGAGCTCATAAATGTAAGAATGTATCCTTGAGAGCCACGAGCTATTTTAAGTGTGGATACCACCTTCGACCGCATCATCACTGACCACCAACTGAGATAGTAGTCAAACATTCGCCTATCACGTGTAAAACAAAAGTACTAGGAGCTCATAAATGTAAGAATGTGTCCTTGAGAGCCACGAGCTATTCTAAGTCTAGTGTGATTACCAACTTCGACCGCATCATCACTGACCATGAACTGAGATAGTCGTTAAACACTAGACTATCAAGTGTAAAAAACATATTTTAAATTACTCATGTACGCAAAACGAAAAATCTTGAGGTGTAAACAATTTTCCTTCTTTACAGAATAGGGAAATATGCCCATCTAACTTCATCTCAAGAAATAATAGTCAATCAATTAATTTCCATCACCACGTATGGAGCGCGCCTTAGCTAACGATTTATTGGAAATGGACGAGCGTAGGCATTCCGTTGATCGGAACGCGATTGGTCTGGTGTCCTACTTTAAAGCTATGCTATACTTTTAATAACATAAATGGGAATACTTAAATAAGTCAGATGTTCCGTTCTATTCTATATTATTATTATGGTATGGTCTCTGTGTGCCTATAGCACGAATAACTGCGTAAGTGTAACGTGTAACGTAACGTGACGTTCATGAGAAGCTGTACAAACTGTCATGTATTTAGGGCAACTGTGACACAGATAAGTTGTACGCCGCAAACGCGTTTACGCTTGCATTACGAATACTTTGTCGCAAATTGTTTGTGCTAAGGCCTCTGAGGTATACAATGATGAGCTGCAGTGGACCTAGCACAAAAATTGGCGTAAGTGTAAAGTATTTGAAGCGTTGACGTATACACTAAACAGCACAAACTACCATTTATCTAGTACAACTGTGGCACATATAATTTATAGTTTGTTTTGTATACGTCAGCGATGCGATTACGTAAAACTAATTCAAAACTTAATTAAAAACGAAGTAATGTGGTACTAAATATTTAAACACTCTCCATAATTAATAAAAAAAGCAGTTACACACAACATCGAAGTGATTTCTGCCTTTTTTTCAGGACTAGAGAGAGCTTTGCTTGGGGTTTCCCTGCGTGATACGATCCGAAATAAGAGGATCCGTAGGAGAACTAAGAGCACCGACATAGCTCTGAAAATTAGCAAGTTGAAGTGGCAATGGACAGGCGACTTCGCTCGCAGAACTGATAACCGATGGGGAAGAAAGGTTCTTGAGTGGTGACAATGCACGAGAAAACGTAGTTTAGGTGGATCCACGACCTCGTCAAAACAGCGAGGAATCGCTGGATGCAGGAAGCAAATAGCCGTTCCAAGTGGCGTTCTATGGGGGAGGCTTATGTTCAGCAGCGGACGTCTTCTATGATGATGATGATAATACATATTGACCCTAGATTTCAAAAGTTTCGTTTTGCGAGTACCGCCTACCTGTCAACGTTTAAAATTAATCATAATTATTTTAAATATTTTATAGGCTTGCTTTGACCATTGTATAACTTGACGATGCAGTTTATTAAGTAGCACGCTCGCCTAGAAAATACTAATTAAATCACATAAATAAATAAAGATATATCTCATCAAGTTCTAAGAAGCAAATCAACATCAACATAGCAACTATGTATAAACAATATAGCCTTACTTATAAACGCTGCTTAAATTTAAATAGCGTCACTTAGCACGGCGCAGAACAATTTTCTTTTGCGCAGTACTAACTAACGTCATTTAAAGTTAAGAAGCGTTTATAAGTAAAGCCCTAATAATATAAACAAAAAGCTTAATAAACATCTGGGGCCTTACTATGAGCTCTTAAAGCAAGACTTCTAGACAAATGCCCGGTTTATTCGTACCAGGACAACTTTAAAGCAGGCCTGCCCAGGCCTACTATTAAAGAACCGCAGAAAAACCGTTCACCTGTTTTTTTTTGTATGGACTCTCGTTAACATGTCGCTCTAAATCCACTCAGTTTATTAGCTTACAAACTTCTAGGCGTCTGCAATGTTGTTTATAGTAAATTGTTAGAATGCCAGACACAATATTATCCGTTCACCTTTGAGAAAACAATATTCAAACAGTTCACCTAAATGAGCGTCATGGTATGATTTCATTCAAAACTGTTTATGTCAGGTTTAAGTACTGCACGGAACTTGCATAGTTTTTACGAAGCTGACAGTAAGGCCCCTGAACTGTGATCGAAATAGGAACGTATATTTTGACATATCGTATCGCTTAGCTTCGCTTTGTAATCGTGTGGGACAGCATCTATAGGCGAATGGTCATTGTTAGCGCTTGTAAATAAATCTCCCCTTGCCACATTGTCTATTGTCACTAGATGGCGCTGATAGGGACGAGTATGTCGCTCCACAGATTCTAAAATTGTTAGTAGGAAGAAGATTTATAAATACGTTAAGGTGCTATCCTCTGTCGATAAAACTTAGAAGGCAATAATGTAAGACCAGTGGAATGCACAGCCGAATTTTGTACAACGCGCACTGAACAGCGCGTACTCGGTGTACATTTCCTCGGAATATCTGGCATACGGGTCGTACAATCCAGCCCGAGGAAAAACGGTACAGGGTGACAATGCGCAGCCAGAAATGTACAACCCGGAATCCGTGTTAGGGCCCAGTACAATACGGTTCGTACATTACTTGGTTGCGCAATACTGGCTCAAATTACGTAGCCAGAATCCAGATATGTTATTAGTGCCATTATGTTAGTCTAAAATCGACGCCAAAGCATGTTTGGGCCAATTTTCGTATTATTTTCAAATTTGAGGGTAGTATCTAGCTAGGTAGATACCAGAAGTGTCCACCTAGCAAAATCTTCTAAATAATGTGCTGAAAGTTCCTTGCTCTCTAAACCTCACTACAATGTAACAAAAAACCCTGTTACGAATAAATGGGTCGAAACCAATAAAGGACCGCCATTCTGTTCGCACATCCGGTCTGCGCGTAGCTTTGCATACATAATGTGCTCATTTTTGTGTTATAATTATATATTGCATTGAAATACATACGTAAAGGTTAAGGAATAAGGTCTGTGAATCGTTGAAAAGAAGAATTATAGAAATATATAAACGGATCGCTTTGATTTTTACCGATGAAATACGATATACAACATTAAAGACTTAAGGCGCTGCAAGAGCAAACTTTTAGGTATTTGAGGAGGTGTGAAGCACTGGCCGTGACAGGAACAAGCGTGCGTCTGTAAACACGATATTTTTTTCTCAGATTTAGGTAATTTATTTCAAAATACAATGCCACAATGGTAAAAAATAGATAGTTCTTTAATTTGAGATTACCCTTTTCTAATTACATAAAAATATAGTAGTTGTCGCTCAAATTATTGAGAAATGCGATACGAAATATATTTTTTCTGTCGTTTCATTTGCGATTTTTTACTTCAAGATGCCATATTTATATTGTGCAATGATAAAATATAAGTCTTTATTAACTCTTAACTATGCACTATATTATTTTCAAGTATATATCAGTAACTTATATATCTAAACTGTGCGACGAATACCATAGCGTTTTACGGATTGGGCAGTGCCTTAAGTAATATTTAATATAATTTAATAATACCATTCACACTCTCTTACACATTGGTACTAGACTTCCTTGCATTGCAGCGAGGTATGGATATACACATTAACAAATCACAAACTCTCATCGCACAACTCTTTTGTCCTGAGCAGGGGGCTACACACACCTTTTACGAAACATAAATCAAATCAATCATAAATCAGGAGCGTTTTGTAATAAGCTTAAAATAATCATACTTACTATCGTACTCCCACCGGCACAAAACGATCGAAAATATTACTTCAATAATACTTAAGGCGTGTTCCTTTTCTAGCTGAAATCGATCCTAATGGTGCGTTCCAGGATCAATACCTATAATACGCAATCCGAATAGAACACTAACGCAGTTGCAAAGTATGCGAATTGAGTGCACTGTTTGATAATACGTCATCAAAACGTCTATCGTAATCTATTATTATTTTAAGCTTGCTATATTGACGTGGTGGTACCAAATTGGTACCAAATTTAGTGCGGGTAAATTTTATATATGATTAATTTAAGAAGTGGGAGTAGGTGGGTTTCAAACCTGGGACCCTGAATTCGAAGCCAAGCTCACTAATAACTAAAATAACTTTGGTCCTTATCCGTATTTTTGGGCGCAGGGTAGTTCGTCACTTGTGATGAAGCGCTTCTGTTATAGGCAGAGGCTGATAAGTAAAATTGAAGCGTCTGTTTGTAATTCCAAATTAAGGCGAAATGAGTGTGAATTACGACCAAATTTCATAATTCGACTTCGTGAAAACTTAATTTTTCGATGCTTAAACCTAATAACCGCAGTTCGAAAAAAACGTAGTGTAAATTGAATATACGTTCATATGAAGTATGGGAGCCAATACACGATTGAGCAAACTTGGCTCGATGGAAAAAAAATCGGCATCAATCCCTAAATTTCGCACGTTTTCTTCCGCGCTTGATGGGAAAAAGCATTTTTATTAAATTATGGACCAATATATTTCCATGAATGTATCATATTCGAATTTCCAAAGAAATTTACTAGTGAACTATGGACTCAATACAATTTTATCATTTGATTGTAGGAAATAAATATAAAAAGTATTAGCACGTATTCAATTATTACATATTCGCATTACATCGTCCAATCTGTTAAGCGATTCACAACCTGAAGTTTTCACTAACGGCCTTATTAATAAACTTGTAATAAACCCGGAGTAGTTAAAACATCTATCTGTCAATTTTTCGCTTGCAGTAAATGTCACGCGTGAAAGCAAGACAAAGCATGTTACGCCTTTTTTTTTTTTTTTTTTGACGTGGGGAAATGCTGTTACGCATTGCCGTATGCGGGGGGGCATACGGGGTATGACGGACTCGGCTAAAGGCGCCCATACCGTCTAAATACCCCACGGTGTTCCAGCGTCTTCGACTGATGACGGGGGGCGTGGGACCGAATTATTCTACCACAGCCCCCGTCGACGCCGCTGCCCGCTGTAAAGTGGCGGGCCCTCCTCGGTGAGGGGTGTCCCCTCCACCTCGTGTGATGCCCCCCGAACACGGAGGAGGCATCAACATCGCGAAAGGACCTATCTCTGAAGGGTGCCGGATGCCCCCGCATCCGTCGGCCCAGGCCCTCTCAGCGGAGACGGAGTGCGGGCTCGGTTAGCCCGCACCCGTGTCCGCGCTCTCCGGACCGGAAGAGAGAGAGGGTCTCTCTCCCTCTCACGCTCCGCCGCCTCCCTCCGCGAGACAATAATCTCGCAGAAGGAGGCTACTGCCTCCCAACATCTCTCATCGGCGACCATCCTGGCTAGGATGGTCGGCAATGAGAGATCCGTCCCAATGACCGCGACCAGAGTCTGTCGCGGTTCGTCCTCTCCAGGGCACGCCTCCAGCGCGTGCTGGGCAGTGTCTGCTGCACAGCCGCACTGATGGCATGCCGGAGCATGTTACGCCTAATCTATGTTTCTTACGCAACGTTTATTAATAAAGGCCTTAATGTTTAAGAAAGTATATACACAAAAAACAAAAAAAAAACTTTCTGCTTTTTTACAGCTAATCTCTTTTTACGGCTGATCCTTAACTGTTTTGCTTTATCCACATTCATCAAACCCAAATACATGAGTGTTGGTTTAGGGTACTCTTGACCTTCAAGTCTGCGATTAAATATCTCGGACTTGTCCTCGTCAACAAGTGGAATTTCCGCTGATTGCAGCGGCCGCCAATCTAAGGTGGCTGATGCCTACCATTGGGGGACCGGGAACAACCAGCCGCCACCTGTATCTGGGGGTGGTGCGATCCATGGCCCTGAATGGGGCCCCTATTTGGGTGGATGCCCTGACGGAGTCAACCATAGCTCTGTTGAGGAGATCTCAGAGAGTGACGGCCGTCGGGGTCAAACGTGGGTTACCGCACCACCTCCTACTAGGCGGCGTGTGTATTGGCGGGGTCTCAATTCTCAATTCTCAATTCTCAATTGTTTATTGCAACATATGTAGCTACATGCAGGTCTTATTTAACATGTTTGTGTGTGTTATACATATGACCCTATTAGGGTATGGCAATGGTAGGAACGGAACGATCTATTTATATATCATTGAATTTATCGTTTGGCAAGGACTTGACATCAATATTAACGGCGAATACATCACTCACCTTCGATTTGCCGACGATATTGTAGTTATGGCAGAATCCATGGAAGAACTCAGTACAATGCTCGAAGGCCTCCATCGAGTTTCCCAACGGGTAGGTCTTAAGATGAACATGGACAAGGCGAAAATTATGTCTAATGCCCATGTTGTACCTACCCCAATATCAGTTGGGAACTCAGTTCTCGAAGTTGTTGACGAGTACATCTACCTGGGACAGACAGTAAAACTAGGCAGGTCCAACTTCGAGAAAGAGGTCAATCGTCGAATCCAACTCGGCTGGGCAGCGTTCCGGAAACTTCGCGAAGTCTTCTCGTCAAAAATACCTCAGTGCCTCAAGACAAGAGTCTTCGACCAATGTGTGTTACCAGTGATGACTTATGGCACTGAAACGTGGTCTCTTACTATGGGCCTCATAGAAAAGCTCAAAGTCGCACAACGAACTATGGAGAGGGCTATGCTCGGGGTTTCTCTACGTGATCGAATCAGAAATGAGGAGATCCGTAGAAGAACGAAAGTCACCGACATAGCCCAGAAGATCAGCCAGTTGAAGTGGCAGTGGGCAGGGCACATAGCACGCAGAACAGATGGCCGATGGGGCCGAAAGGTTCTGGAGTGGAGACCACGGACCGGCAAGCGCAGCGTAGGTCGTCCACCGACACGGTGGACAGACGACCTGAGGAAGGTCGCAGGACGACGTTGGATGCAGGCCGCTTCCAACCGGTCCTTTTGGAAAATCATGGGGGAGGCCTATGTTCAGCAGTGGACGTCCTACGGCTGAGATGATGATGATGATGATGAATTTATCGTTGAAGAATTCGTCTAAGGTATAGTAACATTTAAATTCAAGTAAAGATTTTAGGTTTTTTATAAAACATTCTACCTTTTCAATGTCTTTTAGCGTATTAGGCAGCTTATTATATATATCTATAGCCATTGAATTAGGGCCGGATCTGTACATTTCTATATTGGACTTTGGTTTTATCAATTTATGCCTATATTGAGATCGAATATCACGTCGTTGATCGGTATATTTTTGGAATAATGATGGGTATTTTTTTACAAATTTGCAAATTTCTAGAATATAAATAGATACTAAGGATAGGATTTTAAATTTAATAAAATATGGTTTGTGAAAATTTGGTATATTGATGTTAGGTGCTTTTATATTGGCAAGTATCCTAATAATTACGCTTAAAACCGGCTAGGACTCGCGTAATATTTACCGGAAATATTCTCCGACCAGTTTCGAACTTATTTGAAGTTCTTCTTCTGGGAGCCACTCTTGTGCACAGCGGCGAGCGCGGGCCACATCACGTAACTGGCGCTGCGACGGTCGCGCTGTGTCTGTAAGATTTTTTTTCCGTCGAACTGTCACTTACGTCAATGTCACTTTCAGTGTCACTGTCACTACCGTTTAAACGGTAGTGACAGTGACACTGTCTGCTGTCTGCTGTGCACAAGAGTGACTCCCAGAAGAAGAACTTCAAATAAGTTCGAAACTGGTCGGAGAATATTTCCGGTAAATATTACGCGAGTCCTAGCCGGTTTTTAAGCGTAATTATGAACATAACTCGCGATAGTTTTCTATCTCAAGTATCCTAATACATTTTTTTTTGAGCGATAAAGAGGTCGCTGGCGTCTACACTGTTGCCCCACATTATGATACCATAACTAAGCCACGAAAGTGCGAATCCGTAGTAAGCAGATATAGCTGTATTTTGGTCAGTGGCTCGCCTAAGTTCCCTCAATGCATATGAGAAACTAGACATTTTACTTTTTATTTTATTAATATGTAATTTCCAGTTAATGTGCGTATCTAGTTCTAGGCCTAGAAGTGTCGCCGCATCGACACAAGCTAATTTATTATTATTGTATGTAAAATTAATGTCAAGGGGGGGTTTTTGATATGGTCTAAATTGTATTATTTTTGTTTTTGCTAAATTTAAGTCAAGATAATGGTTAGTCATCCAATTTATTACATTGTTGAGAATGTCAGTTAAATGATTATTTAAATTCATGTTATTTTTAAATGATGTCAGTATCGAAATGTCATCCGCAAAAAGTGCCCCCCTGGGATGTGGAGGCTGAAGTCTACGCGTGTGTGTACGAGTGGCACTCGCAGCACCGAATCCTAGGGGGATCCCTCCGCCAAGAGAGGTGTCCGACCCGTCCTCCAGGATTGGTTGGACAGGGAACAAGGGACACTAACCTTCCGGTTGGTGCAAGTCCTTACAGGCCACGGGTGCTTTGGGAAGTACCTGTGTCGCATCGCCGGAAGGGAACCGACACCAGAGTGCCATCATTGCAGCTGTGATGAGGATATGGCGCAGCATACGCTCGAGGAGTGCCCAGCTTGGGAGAGCGAGTGCCGTGACCTCATCGCAGTGGTGGGGGATGACCTCTCGCTTCCATCATTGGTTAAAGCCATGGTGGAGAGTGACAGGTCGAGGAACGCGGGGCTAGAGTTTTGCGAACAGATCGTGTCGCAGAAGGAAGCTGCGGAGAGGGAAAGAGAGATTACCTCTACTCTTCTGATCCGCACCCGGAGAGCCGGGCGTAGGAGGAGAGCGTACCAAGCCCTCCTCCATCCCCCATAACAGAGGTCCCGGTGATGGATACGGGGGTGTCCGTCACCTTTTAAAGACCTCGAGATGGCACGCGCGGTGTTTCCGCGTGCCTCTCAAGAATGTGGGGTTGAGTGACTCCTGCTTCATCTCACCGGGATGGGGTCCTCGTGGGAGGGCTAACGCCCTCGTTGCCCCGACATTAAGGCGCCCGGAGAAACACCGTGAGGTAGTTTAGTCGGTATGGTCTGCTTGCTGCTATGGGTGCAGTTGGCGCGTAAGGACGAGTCCGACATACCCCGTCAAATCCCCCCAGGTTCGGCGGGGATGTGTAAATGCATTCCCCACACGTTAATTAAAAAAAAAAATGGTACACCTGACCTTGCCCTTCTTCAGTACGTGATCAATCTCATTTTGGAAGGTTCGAATACTTGTAATAAATTAAGAATTAGGTTTTGCGAGATATGAATTAATTTTTATAACAAGATTTTTACAGCTAGTGCTGCCTGCTTAACGAGATTATACTTTGAAATTTTGGAGAGAAACTGCATCTTCCAAGTATCCCTGTCAGAAGCCATTACCGTTGTTTGCCACACTTTAAAAAAATGCTTCAAAAGTTTCAATCAAAATCGGACTTGTGACTTTTTCGTTTTCATAACTGCGGATTTGGTTTTCACGCTTACTTGGAAAATTATATATCCTCGATTATTGAGGTGTTTTTAAACACCCACATTTCACCAGATATGTTTATGGTCCCATATAATAAGGGGCGAGCCTATTGCCATCAACGGGGCACTGTTTCAGACTGCTATTGAAAATTTCTCAGTCAGAAAAACCCCACTGTCTAACAAGGAGCCAACCCAGGGCCTCAAGGATCCAAAACGGCGCTTTCACCACTACAAACGAAGCATCAAGAATTTTGTTGGCCACTTCACCTGTATCAGTAACTAGTGCCCCACTAAGCCCTGTATGTTTGTATGTCATATGGTCTAGAACCGGCTTGACTAGGCATTACCGGACCCAATTAAGGATGGGATGCTGTGTTGAATATGATTATACCGGTCTATCACAGAACTGGCTATAGGCTTGCTCTACGCAGACATCATTTCATTGTTAACATCAACATGCTACTAGTAACGCAATGAAGTGACGCGTGACATGAAACTTGTAGTGACTTGTTAGTAAAGTGGAGGAAGATCTACCATTTATTGTAACATTTATTCATTTATTCCTGGTTCCCTAAATCTGGTCTGCTGTTCAAGTAAATAAGGTCAAAATTTTCAAGTATCAATAAATGCGTTTCTCTTTTCAATCTATAAAATGTCTTAAATGTATGAGAATATCTATTTTATTACTTCATAACCATGTATAACCCGCGGCACGTAACTCTAGCGCTGAGCGAAATGTGGAGGGGATAGCTGCGTATGGGTACAGTCGCGCACATGTGACAGAGAGAGACAAGAGTCCCTCGTCTTCGATGTGACAGAGAGAGACAAGAGTCCTTCGTCCCTCTAGCCCCCCTGTGATACCCAATTTTTGACTTCTGCGCAATAATGGTCAGCGCTAGAGTTACGTGCCGCGGGTTATACCAGCAACGTCTTCGTTCCTCAGACAAAATAAAAAAGTCAAGACAGAATGTTGTGAACAGAGAAGTGCGGCCGGTTTTCTAAACTACATGTACGTGACTCGGTACTGTCATGGTAATTCAAATTATATTAAAGTTATTAACAAAATATCAATAATTAATAAAATTTAATTAAATGTTAATTAAAACTTTACGTGTTGCTTCCGCGCGCCGCGATAGTTCGACTGACGCGCCAAGGCGTAGTTTCGTTGTAGGTTTTGTATGTAAATATGTATGGACACGCCGAGGCGTAGTTTCACCCGGCCTCACTTCTCTGTTCACAACATTCTGTCTTGACTTTTTATTTTGTCTGAGCTTCGTTCATTTTGAATAACTATTTAAAATTTCTAAATAAGCAAGAGTATCGTGATATTCATCAGACGACGACATAGTTGTACTCTGACATGTTTCTAGCATGTCACTCTCTCAGACAAAATAAAAAAGTCAAGACAGAATGTTGTGGACAGAGAAGTGAGGCCGGTAAAACGCCTCGCCGTGTCCATACATTATTACATACAACACGTACAACGAAACTACGCCTTGGCTCGTCAGTCGAACAATTGCGGTGCGTGGAAGCAACACGTAAAGTTTTATTTATTATTTAACTTAAAATTATTAATTATTTTTTAATATCACGCACATGTAGTTTAGAAAACCGGCCTCACTTCTCTGTTCACAACATTCTGTCCATACTTTTTTATTTTGTCTGAGGTCGCTCTACTGTGTCCATCGAATGTCGTGCCAGAGCCATGCTACATGCCAGAGGATAATCACTTTACTGTCACCTTCGTAAGGAGTTTCTAAGAACAACTTTTAATTGTATTTATACCCTCCTAATAAAATAAAGTACCACATAATTGTATAATTACAGAGCTACCTTATAGATACTGCAGTGCAAGTACCGAACTTACCGATCGATAAATGTGAATCTTGAATTCGTCATACTTCGGAAAAACTGGCTATATCGATCTTTTGTCAATCATTGCAAGTAAGTAACAAAATTAAGCGATCGGTAGACAAATTCGATAAGTTTTTACAATAACGGTAACCCTAGCATGGAACAGTTAAATTAGGTTTGAGATCGTCTATTTAATCGATTGTAATGATTGTTTTGTCAGTTTTGGAAACGACCTCGATATATCTTATCGACAGGCGACGGGAATGGAGATATCGTTTAGTTGCGTTTGATCTTACTAATATTATAAACGCGAAAGTTTTTATTTATGGATGAATGGATGTTTGTTATTCTGTTACGCTCAAACAGCTAGCCCAATATTGATGAAATTTGGCATGGAGGTATATCTTCTTCATCGCTACGCACTTGACAGAGCGGTCGTGGTCGTCACTTCAGGTTGTGTAACGCGTCTTACAATGCCTCGCCATTCCTCCCTGCCTGCAGCCTTCCTCGTGCACTCGTGTAGGTAGATTGGGCGCTGAATTTACACATAGGATTAATCCTGTATTTAAAGATAATACGAGTATTTAAAAAATATATTTTTTGTAAGTATACTAAAAATACACGTGATTTTGGGTGGGGGTAGGGGATTTAGTCTTAAACCTCACCACGCATCACCAAGTGGGAGAGGGGGGAGAGAGGGGGGTCGAAAAATGCTAAAAAAACATCACGTGATGGACGGCCCCTAACTACTGCCAAATTGACTTTTGACAGCTATAGTAATAGTTTTAAACTTTTTTACACTTTATTTCTATAAACTGTCCAATGAGACACGCCCTACTGGGCAAGTATCCGTAATTAATTATTTTTTATTGTCCTTTTTAATAACAAAATTAAAAAACAAAGGGAACTTAATAAGCTATAAATAGAAAAACTGCTCCCTAAGGAACTCTGATCCCCAAGGAACCTTAAATACCTTTGTTATTAAAACAGGCATAAACTAAACATAATAACTTCATTAAATATAATGAAGGGTGTGAGTCGGTTTTAACTGTTTTTCAGTTTATTACGGGTTTTTAAAATGCGTGTGGATTTAGCATGCATTTTGGTTAAGCAAAGTAAGTAAATATCTTTAACTAGAATCAAATAATAAATAATAATCTATAAATATCTATATCTATAGTTCCTTATTGACGCAGGTTTAGAGTGAGACGTGTTGTGTAGGGATGTCAACATCGCATTTACGAACAAATCTTCGATCGACCTTTTTTGTTCGTAACCTACATATTCAATAGAAAACAATGACATTTAAAAACTGCCAAACCCGACCGCTCTACCGGCACTCGTGTAATAATCAAAATAATTATGCTTATGCAGAAGCCTGGTTGCGATACGGCGTTATACTATGGGGTAACAGTGTTGATGCACAAGACATCTTTATTATGCAAAAAAAATGTATACGTATATTAAGTAACATTAAAGAACCAGATAGCTGCAAACCTCATTTCTTCAAACTTAAAATACTGACATTAACATCAATTTACATTTTAGAGATTTGCAAATTCGTCAGAAAATACCCTGTATTTTTCAGAAAAAAAATTGTCCAACCACGACGTTACGAACCTAGAAATAAACATAATTTAATACTACCCTCTTCTAGATTAAAAATACACAGATCTGGTCCAAACATCATGGCTGTAAAAATGTATAATAAAATTCCGGATACGATAAAAGCTCAAGATAAAGACCAAATATTTGAAATTAAACTTAGAACTCTATTACTCACTAGAAGTTATTATAGTCTAGACGAATTTTTTAAGGATAAATTTTGACGAAAAATGTAATAATATATCGGTCCGCTTCTACTCATATTGCAATGCCCTGAATTGGGTACATATATGACTCAGTATTGTAATATTTATGATCCCTGTTACATGTATGATGCAATAAATGATATGAATATGAATATGAATCGCCGGCAAGTGTCCTCCGTCCACCCACCGCCGTTTCCCATTTATATCGCAAAGACTTTCTACTTAGTCGGGACTGCGCGTTCAAGTACTTTCGTTTTAAGGAACAAAGAAATATATAGGAATCTCGAGGCACTAGACTGATAAAACTTAAGATATTGCATTATTCGTTACTAAACCGTTTTCCCACAACCAAATAGCATTTTGTTACATACCAAAATCCGACCGGATCCGCACGGCGATGATAAAAAATAAGATCAAAAACTAAAGCCCAACTACTGAAATATAACGCTCTAAGTATAACATAGCCATCCCATTATATTCTCACTGTTGGGGCTCGAACCTTCCTTTGAGGGAGAGGAGTTGGGCCGTATCCACCACGCGGAAAGTTGTGGATATGCTAGTGGCCAACCCATTTCGAAGTTTTCAGGCCGCTCGAATATCTTCGACACAGCCTAAAGACTGTTGCTCTAAAACAAACAACCGGAACCAACGGCTTATCGTGCCCTCCGAAGCACAGAAGCGCTCAGATGAACAATGCCACTAGCACACACCCATCCAACTCCTTTTTTTTTCTTTTTTGTTGACGTTGGGAAAATGCTAATTTTTATTGCATTACGCATCCTCCCTATTGGCGGATAGGGGATATGTGAGACTCCCCGGTACGACCGGTATACCCAGAAAACTAACCCAGCGGCACTCCGGTTTCTCTGTGATGGAGGAGAACTGGGGAGTTGGCGGAGCCTTTGCGTCCAGTCCTCCACCGATCGCCCGCTTTTACAGCGGCGCTTGCTCGCCCTTCCAGTCAGGAAGGGCCCGGGAATGACCAGGACTGCTTAGCCATTCCCACCCGACGGAGGTGGTGAATAGGTGACCCATCCAACTCCTGACCGCAGCAAGCGTTGCTTAACATCGTTGATCGGTTGAGATCACCAAGTCAAATTCCGTTAAAAAGTACGAAACAAGAAAACACTAAAATGTAATAAATAATGAAATTTATGGAGAGAAAAATTCCATCCTCGGACGGGATTCAAACCCGCGTCTTCTGACTCTCCGTGTTGACCAACTAGGCCACCGAGGTTCTGGATCGAGCATCGAATTTTAACTCTCTATTTGACTAACCGTCTTGCGGGGACGGAGCGACATCTATTGGGCAGTTTAACAGTAGCATCCAACCGATAGAAGCATTATTTAGAAATACTTAAATTTTCCCGTCCGAGGATGGAATTTTTCTATCTATAAATTTCAATGTTTGAGATCGCTAAAGCAGGCGTTAGTGCTTTAAAAAGTAATACTACGAGTATAAAAATGTAATAAATAATTTATTGTATTTCATACATATTCATAGTGGTGTTCAGAGAATAACCGTGGTCGTATGCCACCTACCGCAACAAGCAATACGAGATGCGATTCATCCACCCACTGGCCTATTCCACTGGTGGGTAGGCAGTAATTCACATTTACCCCTCCACCCGTTGCACTAGAGAACCTTTGAGTTTTCAAAGGTTCTTTTGGTTTCCACTCTAGTGTCTAGTCTTTGGTCTATTTACATAATTATATTATTATTACAATGCTAGCGACTGCCCGCGACTTCATTCGCGTTGTAGCTGTTAACCTCCCGTCTTTTCTTTGTTTTTCTTTCATAAGAACCTTCTCCTGACAATAATTAACACAACAAAACAAGAATTAGCGAGATTGTTCCATCCGTTCTCAAGTTGTAGCGTGACCAGGGGGGCCTGCTATATTGACGTGGTGGTACCAAATTGGTAAGTGTTGGTTATGGTAAGGTTTAAATATAACTACTTTAAGAGGTGGGAGTAAGGCCCCTGGGGAGACATAGGGGTTAATAACTAGCTACGAAACTATTTTTTTTACTATTCCTAACTAGTTATTATATATTAAAAGCAATAATTAATCCATCTACATAACCGAGCTTCATAATAAGCGACCTTATTAATCTTATTTTCCGCTTTTTCCGTCCGCACGGGTTTCCGAGGAAACCTTGACACATGGACAGACGGACAACAAAGTTATACTTCAAGGGTTCCTTTTTCCTTTTGATATAATTACGGAATCCTAAAACGAGGTGTAAAACTAAATTTACACTATCTTGCACAATGTTCCTATTTTGAGAAAAATTGGAATATTTATTCCAAGTTTTTCCCAGCGAGCATACTAACGAAGTTTTTTACGTACGAGGTATAATAAATATTACGGTCAGTCATATACACAGGATGTATTTATGTATATAGTAAAAGATCGTACCATTTTATGGGACGACAGGATAAAAAATGTGGCTCAGGGGGTTACTGTTACGTAGTGATGCGAAAATCTCATATCGATATTTTACAATTTTTTTCAGTGTAAATTATGCAGTATGCGTATAATTTGATTGAAATTTTCGTAAGTATTAAACATTTACACTAATTATTTTATATAATATTTATATATATATATATTTATATTATATTTGGTTGAAGTCATTATAATAAAAGAGTGCATAAATATTTTTTTATCAACAAATGAAACCGACTTGGACACGAAAACCGCTTGACCAAATCGATCCGCTTGATTAAATTTAAATTCTCGGAAGTATAATACTCTTTAAAATAAAAAAAAAAACTTTGAAACTCATTCCGCAATCGGAGGAGAAATCGGTTAATGTACATTTTAAATATACGTACAGACGAACATAAAACCTCCTTCTTTTTGAAGTCTGTTAATACAAGTACAATTTGAGAATATTTATACCGACTTCCATTTTATTCAGTTTTTGGAGTGTAACTCAAAAACTACTGGACCGAATTTGATGAAATTTAAATGGAATGGGAAGCACCAGCTTTCAAAGAAAGAATCAGTTCGTTGTCGAATGTTATGAGGTAAAAAACATAAAAAAATACAGTCGAATTGAGTACCTCCTCCGTTTTGGAAGTCGGTAGAAAATATAAAGGTAAACTGCAACGCTATTAGCCTATTACAAATGCAAAAGTGTGTTTGTCGGTTTATCCTTTGTATCTGTTTTAGGGGCTCAAGACACTTGACAGAATCGTTTTTAAATATATAATTTATATAGATAATGCATGTTATTGGTTAGAAGATCTATTATTTCATAATTAGTGAGTAGTTTTTAACTTTTGTTTAAGTTATTATACCAGAACCTATACAAAAAAACTGCTAAATAAAATACTAATCAAAATTATATTATGAAAATAACTGTGAAATTTCATTATTCTTTAGTAGTCTTATAATATTTTTTTATGTCAATGTTTTTATTATAACTTAACAATACTAGATTATAGTACATAGTTTGTTTGGCTTTTGCAATAAAACAGTTACACCAGCCAAAGGTGACATTATATATTTTTTAATTCAATTAAATTTTATTAAAACATATTTCCATTATCTTGTGTACGAATTCAAACAAGATTAGCGTTCAAGACGAAGCCGAATCAAGCTTCGACGGTGATATCGACGTCTAAAGAAATCAATTTCATCGATATTAATTTACCCAAGCGATCGAGACCACATCCCTATTAATCCTTTAAAGTACAGGCTAGCTTACACAAAGTAACGAACTGTTACAACCCTATATTTAGCACGGACATATACGGGAACTACTATAGGAGGAGAGGGATAAGAGCTAGCAGCGAGCGGAATAACAACATTTTGAGAACTATCAAGTTGGTTTTTTATCTATTAATAAGCTCTATTTTAAACTTTTATGTACAAAACTCAGTAAATTATTTTAATCAAATAATAAAATTATTTGATTGACCAAATACTTGAGTCGTCTGATATGGGTTCGAAAATATATAGAGACCGATAATGTTGTTCGTACATAGTGCGGGCTGCATTCAATTTGACCTGACCGCAGACCGCATCTCATGTGACAAATCCTTGATAGCTCAGAAGTTGTAAAATATATCTGTATGTAGAATCATTCACCAAGTGCCGCTTGGCAGTTGCTCCTGTCCCGGGCCCTGGACAATGATTCCTCAATAGTACGGCTGGATATGGCGACCCGTGTATGTTCTTACTACTCCATAGCTTTGCATAGTATTTTTATTCCCCTCCTGTCACACGCGATTTATCAAGCGACCGAGGTGTTACTGGAGGACGGACGTCTTATATCTTCCATCTTGTATTTAGTAGTCAAAGTCAAAGTCAAAATAATTTATAGAATTTAGGCATCAAAGATGCACTTCTGAACGTCAATTATTAATTATAATGTACTGTAAATACTCTACCGCCGCGTTCCAAAATATATAGAGCCTACCGAGAAGAAGCGGCAAGAAACTCGGCGCCATTCTTTTTATGTAGATTTTTACAATGTTTCTACTTAGGTACTACTATTATTACATTTTATGGGTAGCAGATGACAAATTGCCAGAAGTGGAGTATTCCAATCATCTTTGTCATCTACATAATGTCGAATTTTATAATATGATTGTGTTATTCAAATATAGACCATTATCATCCTCCTTTGAAAATCGCTATGAAGCTCCAACCTATCAAAAGAATTAAATACAAGCAGTCATCATTTATAAATTTCTTTAAAGCTGATTACACCAAAATTAAAGCTGACATGGACTCCATCAGCTGGAGCGATCATATAAAAACAAACGATACAGTAGATCAAGCACTCAATATTTTTTATGAACTTATCACTTCCATAATTCAAAAACACACACCTTCATCCACAATAATTAACAATAGATACCCTTGTTGGTTCAATCGTGCACTGGTTAGGACATTAAATGAAAAGGCTAAATATCATAACCGTTTCAAAAAATATGGCAATCCAAGAGACGACGTAACATTCAAAATGTTACGTGATCGTTGTGAGAAAATGATTAAGGAGTGTCTGTCTAATTATAGGTCTAATGGTAAGTTACTAATCAAAAAGAATCCTAGATATTTTTGGACATATATAAAATCTATCAGATCCAATAGCAGTGAAATTCCAGACGAAATGTACTTGGAAAATCAAATAGTTCAAGGTGGGCTGCAAATCAGCTGTTTGTTTTCTGATTATTTTCACTCAGTATACAATCAAAATATAGCTACTAATATGGACAAGACTGTCAACGCAAACCAATACTGCCATACATCGTTAAGCTCTTGCTATTTATCCGAACAAGACATTTTGAAAGCCCTTCAGCTTCAGGACACCAACAAGGGCCCTGGACCTGATTCTATACCACCATGTTTCTTAAAAACGTGTGCCTTACAACTTGTTAAGCCACTTCACATTATCTTTAACAAGTCCCTTACCAGTGGTATTTTTCCGGCTAAGTGGAAAATTGCTCACATCAATCCAATCCACAAAACCGATGATCAGGGTAACATAGCAAACTACAGACCAATATCAATTTTATCGTCCCTAGGAAAATTATTCGAATCTATGGTGCAGAAACTATTATATTTTCATTTTAAACCAATTATTAATAGTGAACAACATGGTTTTCTCCCAGGACGATCTACCACGTCTAACCTCCTTGGTTTTGTTAGTGACATAACGGAAGCTTTTAAGAACAATAATGATGTTCACGCTATATACACCGATTTTTCTAAGGCGTTTGATGTGGTCGATCATAACATTCTGATTCAAAAGCTTAGTCATGCTGGCATATGTGGCTCCTTATTGAGATGGTGTGAATCGTACCTGTTAAATCGCTCACAGTTGGTTGTCGTTCGTGGCTTCAAGTCCCCAATAAAGACCGTACCTTCCGGCGTACCTCAGGGATCTCATTTAGGGCCATTGTTTTTTCTGGTCTTTATCAATGACCTGTGTTCCATATTAACTTCCAAATTTAAACTTTTCGCAGATGACTTAAAAATATACAGATCCATACAATCTGTCAATGACATTGCCTCACTTCAAAATGATGTGAACTGTATAAGTCTGTGGTGCAAGGCAAACAAAATGATCCTCAATCAATCAAAATGTTTGCACATTAAGTTCACCCGAAAAAATCCAAGTGTTGCAAGTTACTATATAGATGGTATACTTGTTAAGGAAGTGTTTTCCAACCGTGACTTGGGAGTTATTGTGGATCATAGGTTAGATTTTCGTGAACACATTGACAATATAGCTAAGAAGGGTGCGAAACTGGCTGGTTTTGTGATTAGACAAACAAAGGCCTTTAGGGAACCAGAAATTCCAATAGTTTTGTTCAATTGCTACGTTCGTAGCTTACTAGAATACTGCAGTCCGGTTTGGAGCCCTTCTTACGCAGTTCATATCAATAGAATTGAGAGAATCCAGAAAAAGTTTTTATATCACCTCTCCTACGCAAATAATCGCTGCCGAGATCTTATGACATATGACTGTAGACTCGCTAACTACAAAATGTTCCGACTTCATTATAGGCGTAAGGTTGCTGATGTACTTATTCTGTACAAAATAATAAATGGAAAAATAGATAGTCCCGTACTTACAGAAGCATTACAGTTTACTGTACCACGCATGAGCAGTCGTCTACAAAATCGCACAGCACTCACTCTTCCCCCAGGTCGCGCTAACTATGTTTGTCATTCGCCGTTTTATCGCTTCAGCTCCTATTATAATGACGTCTGTCATGACCTTGACATTTTCAACGCATCGGTTGGCAGAATCAAGTCATTTTTCTATAGATAAACTTAATTGTAATACTAATAATCTTATTCTTTCCACTCTTTGTAATTAATTTTAAGTAAGTACCTACGTTTAATTCTTTAAGTAAGCATTAAATAGGTCTATGTAAACAAAATTCGTGTGCATGTTGTGTTCGCACCAAGAAGGCCGTTCATACATTCCATACTCTTTTGTATTCATTGATATAATGTGATATATTCTGTATTGTAACGTCCAGTTTGCGAACCTATCAATAAAAAAAAAAAAAAAAAATGCTTTTTACAGTCAACTTGAATTTTCTCTCTGTGAGCACAGTTATGTCTTTTGGGGACTTTGTTGTAAAAACGCACACAATTTCCTAGGAACTACTAGTAATAGGTGACAGCACTCGTCACTGCTGGGAGCGTGTGCCGTCTGAAGCTAGTGTGGATGCTTCGGGTTGGTGACATATACATTTATCTTGACTCAAGTCAGCTCGTGACCACGGCCATTGTAACATGGTCGAAACGTCGAGCGAAAGGTACATATATTTTTACCTATATTAAATAACACGTGATAAGTCCCGATAAACATTTAAAACATGTGTTCAAATCGCGAAAGTTTAAAAATGACTATACATTTACATTTTGAATTTCGAAAATTGAGATTAAATAAACAACGCGAATATTCTTTATGGTACCATGGCGAGGATTTATGATAGAAAATAACTTACATCTGTTTATAAGTCCACTAACTCTCTGCCTATATCTTTATACGTGGTCTATTTTCGTAATTCGTAGATTATTTTTAAGATAGCTTCGAGCGAATATGGGCGTAGTTAATGTATAGCTTACAATGTTAAATTAGAATGTATTAATTATACAACTCTTAGCATGTTTTAAAATGATAAGTAGGCACTAGTAATTTCTTGGCATGATACGCAGAAGTTTAATAATAAACTAGATGCAATGAAGATGAATAAAAATAATGAAAGACTAGTGTCTTTTAATAAACTCGTAGTAAGAAAAAAAGACTTTCTGGCACTATGGAAATGAAGCAACTAAAGTATGTAAGGACCACACCACACCTAGTCCGGTCAATTTAGACGACATTTTGCAAAAGAATCGAAGTAATTTGCGATATGGGTTTCTTATTTTATTATCGTATAATATGATTTAATCATGTGTAACTCAATCCCTACGAATATAACTTCCGGCAGGTGGTTAAATCGACCTCCCCGAAGGGTTCCCGTCTTACTGTAGCGAGGGGCTCAGTTGCCGTGGCTTATGTCACCACGGTTAAGCTAAGAGGAACCAATGGGTTTACCAGTGATAGGAGATATATATGAAAAAAAAATGAGATAGCTGGTGGCCCAGAAGTCCGCTTTGTAGTTATCAAAAAAGGAGATAAATCGAGTAAAAACAACACCAAATATTCCGTAAGTACGTCGCAGGACTCTTTTTAAATCTAAGTACATAAAGGAATGCATACTGATATTATAAAGAGGAAAAGATTTGTATGTTAGTATGTTTTTAACGTATTGGTTCAAAAAGTACTGGACCGATTTCAAAAATTCTTTCACCATTGGAAAGCTACATTAACCCTGAGTAACAAACTATATAAGATACATCATCATCATCATCATCGTCCATCACACGAGGGTGAAACCGCGGAGAGCAGCTAGTTCATTCTATGTAAGTACAGAAATTTATTCCAACTTTTTTAATATTTCGAATCAAAGACGCGTTAAAGTTTACATCTCGATTATATAAACATGAACCCCTATTTCTCCTGGTCACGCTATAACTTGAGAACGGATGGAACAATCTCACAATCTCTATTTTGGTTGTGTTAATTATTGTCAGGAGAAGGTTCTTATGAAAGAAAAACCAAGAAATAATGGGAGGCTATGGCGGACCCAAGGCCGAGCCTACTATGCGAACGAAATCGCGGGCAGTCGCTAGTATCTAATATTTAACATGGTTCCATAGGTGCTACAAACGGTGCAAACCGGGGAGATACTTCTAGCTGTGTTTTCTAACGATTCCAGAAGAATCTACAACTATCAGAAACGATATAAGAAAAAAATATTTAGTGACACTAAAAACAATGCTAATGGCCGAGTTGCGGTGTGCACCACCCTCCCTCCCGCACAAACTGCAAACAGGAAGTATACAGAATAAACAACACACAACACATCCCAATCAACCAAAAACGATTCGATACATGCACGCCTCTGCACGAAGCATCCTCAGGAGATGTTGACTCGTCGAGCGCTAGACCGACAGATCGCGATCTGCCGTGTGATTCTCTAATGATTCGTCGTTGCGCTGTCGACGAGCTCGACGCTGTCAAATACTTTATGAGATATCGCCCTTGTACTTAAGGTTGTATATCCAGCGTTTCTTTATATCTCGTCATTTGTTTCACGGATGTTGTCAAAGATGCAACGATGTTTGCTCTTATAGAATCGCGCAGCTGTTGTCGCATTGTTTTCAGCGGAAGTGTCACTAAATATTGGAACGAAGTTCCTTATCGCGCGTTGTGAAAGGGGGCTAGACGGAAAAAATTCTTACGAAAAGTTGTCACGACACTTTTTGCTATAGTAAGCTGTCTGTCTGTCTCTCTCTCTCTTATAGAAAGCAAGTGCGGCGTCGCATGTTTCTCTGTCTGTCTCTCTCACTTATAGAAAGCAAGCCAGATGTTGTAATCGTAGCAAGTGGCGCCATTTAGTTCCGTAAATTTATACTAGATGGCGACTCAGGTAAAGTTAGCTCGCGGAGGCATTTCATTCACTGGATGTAATATGTAATTTTGAGAAATATATATCTTTGAACACTTTCCATACGCAGAAAGGAGTTTTATTGAAGTAACCCTATACGCGCGATTATCGGAACCTATTATTGGAATATTTACCATGGTTTTATATTATTAGCATTATTTTTTCTGATGAGGAACTTCGTTCCATCCGGGTGTCCCTTGACACCTCTCAAGTTTTTTTTTTCTTATATCGTTTTTGATAATGGATTTTCGCAAAGTAAGGTCTGAATCAATAAATTATCTACAACTATGAGAATTATTTCTATACTTTATCCTAATTTAACTGGACTAACCGCACTGTTTGCACAGATTCTACTTAGCAGGTTACTGTAACAAAGTGGGTACATCCTATACTAACAAAGTAACAACCTGTCTTCATAAAAACCGTTTGAGCGCACCTCACTCCATACCAGATCGTATGTGACCTAGGTACTACTGACACACATAAATCGGACCTGATGTGACCTGTAGGGCAACCCAGGGCTTAGACGTCGGTCGTGTTTAATAAAGGGATATTGGTCCTCAGAAGTGTATGTATGTAAGTATGTTAAGACGCGGTCCAACCCAAATTTTAAAAGAATGTACGATGCTCTACGTAAGGTTGAAAATCGCTTGTTAGATTGGACGATGTAATGCGAAAATGCGGTAATTTTGTACGTTTTCTTTATATCTTTCGATATATACTAACACAATTGAAAAAACTGCTGGTTACTACTTTAGTACTATATGTTGGCTATGTATTACCTAAAAAATAATATAGTGTTATCGTTATTAATTAAAAATACGGGATTACTCACGTAATATTTATCGGATAGGTCCGACTATAGTTTCGACCACATTCGGTGGCCTTTTTCAAGGAGTGTTCGGGACGCCCGCGTCGATGACGTCTCGCTTAGCACTGCGGGCGGCCGCTCGTAGCGCTCGTGATGTTAGAGGGTGGTGCGGGGGGCGGGATACATTATGTTGGGTCGGCGCGTCTTGGTGTGAACCCTCTTGATCGTCGTCGCTGGTGAAGCGCCTGCTGGTGTGTGAGGGGACGTCCCAGCAAAAAGAGCTCACTACGTCTGCACCAGACACATCATTTGCATCAGAATGAGCTCCATGAAGGCAAGGCTTCCAAGCATGTGGTAAGAACCATCCTCCGTCTCGATTGAAGTTTGACCGCTTACTAATCTCAATGGACTCTCGGATCTTGCGCGGCACGTAGAACTTTTCTCTCGCTAAGACCCGAGCTCTGTCGAAGCGGATGTAGTGGTTCGTGTCGGAGAGCAGAGAATGTTCTACCACGGCAGAACTGTTAGTATCTATATTCTGAAGAATAGTCCATTGAGATTAGTAAGCGGTCAAACTTCAATCGAGACGGAGGATGGTTCTTACCACATGCTTGGAAGCCTTGCCTTCATGGAGCTCATTATGATGCAAATGATGTGTCTGGTGCAGACGTAGTGAGCTCTTTTTGCTGGGACGTCCCCTCACACACCAGCAGGCGCTTCACCAGCGTATCTATATTCTGAAGAATATAGATACTAACAGTTCCGCCGTGGTAGAACATTCTCTGCTCTCCGACACGAACCACTACATCCGCTTCGACAGAGCTCGGGTCTTAGCGAGAGAAAAGTTCTACGTGCCGCGCAAGATCCGAGAGTCCATTGAGATTAGTAAGCGGTCAAACTTCAATCGAGACGGAGGATGGTTCTTACCACATGCTTGGAAGCCTTGCCTTCATGGAGCTCATTCTGATGCAAATGATGTGTCTGGTGCAGACGTAGTGAGCTCTTTTTGCTGGGACGTCCCCTCACACACCAGCAGGCGCTTCACCAGCGACGACGATCAAGAGGGTTCACACCAAGACGCGCCGACCCAACATAATGTATCCCGCCCCCCGCACCACCCTCTAACATCACGAGCGCTACGAGCGGCCGCCCGCAGTGCTAAGCGAGACGTCATCGACGCGGGCGTCCCGAACACTCCTTGAAAAAGGCCACCGAATGTGGTCGAAACTATAGTCGGACCTATCCGATAAATATTACGTGAGTAATCCCGTATTTTTAATTAATAATGATTGAAAACCACGTTAGTTTTTATAACAAAATAGTGTTATCGCTGAAAATTCTGAGAGTTTAAACATGAAAGTTTATTTTTATGCACCTATTTAGGTTTTTTTTCTGCAGAGAGCGAGTAATATTTATGAATTCTGTTCGGTTATTACTCTTTGCCTGTTCCTTTTCTAACCCAAGTTTTTTTTCATAGATTATTAACGATCTGTTTCGTTACACTAGATGTTTAAAGATTCTGCTTTTTACTATTATCAGGATACGACCGCGCCTTAAGGTGTCAGAGATGGGCGGTTAAGGCGCTGCCCAACGATCCGTAAAACGCTGTTTTTCGTCACACAGTTTAGACATACTAGTTACTGATACACACTTGAAAAAATACAGTGCATAGATAGTCAAGAGTTAAACAGAAACTTATATAATAATATTTCACAATATTTATCTGGCATCTTGAAGAAAAATACGCAAATAAAATGGCAGAAAAAATCTTTCGTATCGCGTTTCTCGGCGTACGTATTTCCTTGCAGCTCTGACCCTGGGTCTTTCAAGCGGGGCGTGAAAAGCATCTCTCAGGTCATCATAGGGGTGGCGATTAATGCAGTTTACGGCTGCAGTTATGGTCATTGCTTCTTGATTCCATCTTCGCTTCCCATCAGGCGAGAGGGAGTCACTTTGATGAACCACTATAAAAAAAATGTGGCGTAAAGTTGACTTTTTGAAGTTTCGGGTTCGATTTCTAGGTAAGATAAATGTTACCGGGTTTTGGGAGTCCAGCTGAGCTCAGATGGCGGAACAGTCCAATTTTTCCTAAATTACTTATTTATCACATTAAAAAGGTTAACTTGTATAGTTTCAAATAGCTATATAATATTAATTTGTAACCAAAAATCTACTAAAACCTGTCAACAACGTATACATTCAGTAACTTAACCCATTCATTTCAGTACCACAATGGTCCCTTCAATTTACCCAAACTCTTGCGAACTCAATCAAACGAAACTTACAAGTAAAGTTGGTAAACACTGCCTTAGGCACTTAGGCCTTTGAATAGTCTACTTACAAAATGTTAACAGTATGGAAGTTACCTCGGCGACAAGGGACCGTATAATGGCTGAACACTTCTTACGTAAACTTCGAGAAAAAATAATCGACTAAATGATGTCCCATCTCTAAATTAATCTTTTTACGTCGATGCACATAGTAGGTCTGAACAGGACTATTACTACTACATAATAATTTTATTCTTTTCATGTCTGTCTGTCGCACTGTTTGTATTTCTGTTTGTTCATGCATCACGCAACTTTTTAATAAATTTGATACCATTTGTTGAAAATAATTTACTGGAGTCCTACGGAGCCACACGTTTTTCTACCGACTTCCAAAAAAGGAGGAGGTACTCAATTAGACTGTATTTTTTTTTATTATTGTTACCTCATAACTTTCGACTGGATGAACCGACTCTCTAAATTCGTTTGAAAGTTGGTGCTCTCCGTGTAGTCCCATCTAAATTTCATCAAATTCGGTTTAGTAGTTTTTGAGATACACTCCAACAACTGAATAGAATGGAAGTCGGTATAAAATTTTTCAAATTGTACTTGTATTTTATTTATATAGGTTTACCCGAAAATAAGTTATGAGCTATAAACGTATAGAAAAAAACTTGGTGATGGAGACAGATGCGTGGGACAGCTTAGGTGTTAATTAGGAATTATACACACTAATTATAACATCATCGAAAATTCGATTTGATGATCAAATGTAGTGAATTTCTGAAAAATCGATTAGATGCTCAAATCGATTATTTGAATGCAATACAATGCAAAAAGAATAGCGTCTTTTACGTCCAGCCAGAATTGACAGGTGTTAAAACATGATACTGAGAAGTTTGACGGAGCGACAAGTGATTACTCTAATGTATAGACGTTGGGTAGAAATCGCCACCTGATTAAATTTAATTTTTAATCTCTTGTTTATTGACATCATTGTTTTATTTACATTATTTTGTTCTACATCTTTTGTCTATTTAATGTAAAATATAGATAATTGTGTCTGCGAAAAGAATTTATATAATTTACATGTTTTGTCTATTAGATATGTAATAAAAAAAAAAAAAAATAAGAATTATTATTATGTACTACGTCTCAGTTTAATGCAGTCGCCATTACTAAATCTGCGGATTGGATATGGCACCCTACATCACATCAATACATTTTTCAAAGTCTGAGTAAGCCAGAGTAAGTTCTCGGTTACTATGACAAACAAACATATAATTGATTTTCCAAACAATATCGAGTTTTTTTTATAACTTCTTATTTCGACTTCTCCAGCGTGGTCAGTTAGAAATGCCCATACTGTACCAGCTGTACGTTACGTCTTACAGAATCGTGCGTATTCGAAACGCTGTATGGAGTTACGCGACGACCTTTGAACCGGACTGGACAGGTTTGTAAATACGCGGCCAGCGGCGGCGGTATAGGCAAAGGGTGTAGGGTTTGGATAGTCTTGCAGTCTTTAATTGAAAACAAGACTGATTTATAATTTTCATTCGTCATTTCAATTCCATCCTTTCACGTGGACGCTGTAAAAGCTGACTAAAGGGTGGTTTACACTTGATGATTGAACATCAAAAGTGGGACAAGGCCACATAGCTTAGAATCATAATCATAATCAGCCCATTTCGTTCCCATTGTTTGGACACGAGCCTTCCTCTCAGATAGAGAAGTTGGGCCATAATCCATCATGCGGGCCCAGTGCGGCTTGGTGGATAGGTTAGTGGCCAACACATGTCGAAGTTTTCAGGCCGTCCGAAGGCCTTCGACATAACCTAACGACAAGTCCTAAGATAAACACAGGCCTGTTGGTCTAGTGGTTAGTGACCCTGACTGCTATGCCAGAGGTCGTGGGTTCGACTCCCACCCAGGACAAATGTTTGTGTATTAAGCACGATCATTTGTTCTGTGTCTGGGTGTAATTTATCTATAATATTTATATATTTAGAAATATATAAGTATGTTTATCAGTTGCCTAGTACCCATAACACAAGCTCTGCTTAGCTTGGGACTAGATGGCCTTGTGTGATAGTTGTGGAATATTTATTTATTTATTATAAGATATTTAAGAAAAAAAAAAAAATTTAAACAACCGGGTCGATGGCTTAACGTGCCCTCCGAAGCACGGAAGCGCTCGGTTGAATAATGCCACTTGCGGTCACCCATCCAACTCCTGACCGCAGCAAGCGTTGCTTATCTTGTTGATCGGTAATGATCGCCAAGTCAAGCTCCGTACAAGCGCTTCTCTGTAGCTTTAATCTTTTTAATTCTACAGGTTTTTTCAATTTACAGTTTCAGGCTTGTGAATGCTGAACTGTTCCTTAGCTTACCATTGGATAATCATAAAAGAAGACTAGCGGCCGGTGCCAATAACCTATTTGTCGTCAGTTTACCTTATACACTAGCCTAGTGAGCTCCCGACTATGATCAAATTTGCAAACCAGAGATGCAAAAACCCCGCAAAAAACAATTGTCGCTTTTTCGTTGATATTACCGATCTGGTATCTTTCAAATGATAATTTGTTATGTAAAAAAAATTCCAGGTCCTTTACAGCATCAAAAAAACAAAACAGTCGCTGTAATCTATTGTATATTTGAATAGATAACATTTTTAATTGGATCCTTATTTGATTTGGCCATGGCATACCTGTATGCCAAGGCGGCTTTACGAAATGTTTTTTGGCATACAGGTATGCCAAGGCAGCTTTACGGGCTAGATATAGATATTTGACACTATTAATATAAACGGTATGTCAAATTTCTATCCGTAGTAAGAACACTTGTGAATAGATTATTAGCACTGGCTTAAAGGAAAAAAATGCATAATTAGTATTTGCAGTAAGGTGTTGCTGCACTTTAAACGCACGACTTATAATATAGACCAATACGATCATAGTAGATCATACCAGAAAAGATTTTATTCTATAAATGAAGAATTCTTACTTCTTAAGTTATGTTGTTAAATTAATTGCTAATTATTATGTATCGTACTTATAAGATTTTTTTTAAAATTTCTATATCTTATGTTAATTTGGCTTATTTTTTATACATTTTTATTTCAAGCCATGATAATACTACATAATACATAATTAATCAATTAGTTAGCCAAAATAAACATTTGCACGACAAATTAGTCGAGTACAGTGCTTCAAGACATAATAGCCTAAGACCTAATGTCTGTAATCTGTATTCAAGCAAATAAAACTTTCATTCAGTCATTCATTCCTTGCAAATGAGAGTTAGCACCAGGCAAGCGGTATTAAACCGAATCCAAAACCTTACACGTACTTGTAAATGTGGTTAGCAGAAAAAAGAGTGGTGAGGGGAGATTTATGGGTAGGAAGACAAATGAAGATACCAATCTTGTTTGAAGTCCAGCTTTACCCACTACTATGGAGAATTTACAATAAAAACCGCCGTTGGCCAAGCTACCGACACATGCCATGTCATGGCTAATGATTGATGCCTTGTCTAATGGCATGTGTAAGTGCGTTCATATTTGAGCAGAAATCTATTCTTAGAACGTAATATAAGCTTAGTTTATGAGTTCATACTACATCACATTGTTTCAGATAATCAAATACAAAACACTTCTTCAAATTAAGATTTAAATATGAAAACATATCGCTTTGCACCTAACGGTGTATTCCAGATGTTTATTAGATCAGATGTACTCCACCGGTATACACTTGCTTTTAGTTGGCCAAACCGTTCAAGTTTAGTATATTTTATCTGTTTTTTTATGCGTAGTTCGGAAATACACCAAGAGTAGTAGAGACTGGACGGGATAAGAGGCAGTCTTCAAGTACCCTAAGCTGTAAATTCTGAATTGAGTCCATCTCCAATAAATTTTGTATGACATCTGCTGTCAAATGTGCAATCATGTCGAGATTCATATTCATATTCATATTCATATTAATTTATTTATAACTTATTGTTACACGTCCATTAAAATTGTTAGGTACAAAAATGATTGTACAAGAAAAAATACAATACATCTGTACTTATAAATACAAATACTCATCAAAAAAAACACAAGAAATTATACCAAAAATGCTTAGTTAGTTAACACACATTAAAATTCTATTTTCATTAATAATAATTATAAAAATTTAAAAATGTCAGATACAATGTTCATAATTAACAATTAAAATAAATTCAATTTATGTCAGATACTATTTTCATATTATTTAAATAATTCGTCAAAACTGTAAAATGTTTGCTCAACAAGCCATTTTTTTATTTGACATTTAAACGAATTAATTGAAGTGGCGTTTACTATGTGTACTGGCAGCCGGTTGTAAACCGACGTTGCCATGACGTGCACCAGCCTTGATGTCTTGACGAGACGGCATGGAACTGTGCGCAGACGGTGCGCGTGCCGCGTGCCGTATCCGTGCCCGTCAGCGGTCCTAGTGTACTCCTCCAAGTGCTCCCTAGCATAGAGAGCAGCTTGAAGGATCACCAATGATGGGACTGTAAGGATTCGCAAGGATCGGAACAGTGGTTTTACTGGTGTGTCTTGTACCACTCGCACCATGGCTCGTACGGCTCGCTTTTGCATCCTAAAGACGCGTCCCCAGTCAGCTCCACGACCCCAGAGCTCGATGCCATACTGTAGATGCGAGTGCACTGACGCGAAGTAGCAGTTCCGGACCATCTCTGTAGGCAGGATTGCCGACACACACCAGAGATTCCAAAATGACTGTCGATAAAAAGACAATTCGATCACCATCGACTACATCAAAGGCGACCTTATCAATGGTAAATGGTAACTTGGTTTTGTAGAATGTATTTGATTCGTGAAATAAACTTAGATAACAGACCGTGTTGGACTTCTGTGGGGGCATTTTTGTAAATGCAATGATTGAGAAAACGTAACACCCCTTAAACAAATTCCGGAATAAAAAGTAACTAACGCGTGTAATATAATTTATAAAGTATTGTGCCAAGCGAGTAGGGCCGGTGTGATGGAGTAACAAATATCTTTTCATCCCTTCATCTGAACACACTACATTTAAAAAATAGTGTGATTGATCTTGTTTATCAGTCTTGTTTTTAGTCCCGTTTTTCCCATCACTAGACACAAATTGCGGTATTTGCCTGATTGATGCCCTGCATTATGGGAACTGCAAGCATGTGTAAAATGGATTAGAAAACTAGGGCTATTTTGAAAAGTGATGCGAGAAAACCATTTTGAACTGGTTTTCGACTCCAATCATATTTAAAACCACTAAGGATATAATTTGTACTAAGCATAAAGTAAAGGAGAATGGAGATAAAAGCCTCTTCAACATTCTTAGCAACATTTACAAGATAATTTCGAGGGCAGTGCATCCAGCATCCTAGAAAACAGAACTAACTGATTGCACACTATGCTACTTCGAGACTGGAGGCCTACTATCAAAAACTACCTACGATGTTTCGTTTGACCGATTTAAAATTTCCTGCTGTGAAAGTTAAAAGCACTGAATAAGAAGCACAAGGGTAATGAAATGTAGTGACAGGTTTTTTGCATCGTGTTATTTATAGGTAAGCAGCGTGTTTTATTATTGATATTTATTTATTGATCTACCATACGAGTATGCATAGAATATTTACGCATAAAATATAGTGTAGACTTTTTTTTTTAAGTGTTTATATAAAAATGGAACCGACTTCAACACCAAAAAGTGTATAATAACTTGTCGAAGTCGATACCGCGCGCACAATATTCTGATAATAGGTACCTACTACCTACTTTTGATCTATCATGGTACCGATTTCAACAAGTTAACTCACACTTTTTGGTGTTGAAGTCGGTTCCATTTATTTGTAATTTTTTAACGTTTACAGCACATAAAGTAGCGCTAACAGCACTTCAAAAACGCGCTAGAAAGCGCTAAATGCCACCTACGGAAAAAAACCGCTCGAATCGGAATCCGTAGCGAAGGGATTTATCAAGTTTATAGTAAATTGATTATGTAAATGAGCCAAAATAGACTGTATACATTAAAAAAATTATAAATAATAAGTAGAAACTTTCATTAATAACAATTGAATAATGTTTTATAGCGAAATTAAAAGCAATAAAATAGTAGATGCTTACTAAGAATATAATTGATTAAAGCTACTATATAGGTAAGTAAGGAACTATACTAGGTAAGGTTTAAGGAACTAATCAGGTCTAAATCATAATCTTAATCCGATTCATGGTCTTCAACGTATTCTAAACTGTCTCTGGTCGAAGTAGATGGTTGATTTAGGACTTGGACGATTACTCATAAAATTGTATATTCCTGATATGAAATAAAACAAAACGAAGACTATCATAGTTAAGTTAGCAACTAATGACAAAGCAAAACATTTGTCAGATAATCCCTTATAGACTACAAATTACAAGAAGAAATTGGCATTTCACTGTTGCTAGTTTATAAAAGATACTGATGCGTTCTGTTTTAAGCCATTGTAATATGACTTCAAAAAAGCGCTAGATTTAGCGCTAGGCGCTAAAACGCGCTTTGGGCCAAATAAAGCGCTAGATCTGGCGCTGAACGCGCTAAGTTGGCAGCACTGGTTTACATTATCACGAATAACTGCGTAAGTGTAACGTAACGAGTCGTTCACGTGAAAAATTATAAGCTGTCATTTATCTAGGGCAACTGTGACACAGATAACTCATAGTTAGTACGCGGAAGCGTGACGCGTTGACGCTTACGATACGAATACATTTTCGCAAATTGTTTGTGCTACAGCATCTGTACTGTGTAGAAAGTATAAGTAAGGTCTGCAACGGGTGTTCCGCATGAATCTTTATTATGATGGAAATGAATTCTTCTTCGTGGCACCTACCAGCGTTATAATTTGCTTACCATATCAATAATCATAGGTTCAAAACATATGTTTAACCAAAGAAATTCTATGCAAATTGATATAAATCAATCGCGGATCAAGTGCGTGTCGAGCCTTTACCTTTTGAGGGTTCTGTATAAGGGCAATAGTAGCGGTATGTAGTTATATATTAAAGTTGTTTTATATACTCAAAATAATATTTTGTTAGGATTTCGCGATCCTACAACATTGCACTAACACATTTATAAAGGAATTAAATTGCGTATATTTATAATGTTTATAATCTGACGTTTGGAAAACTTTTGAACATGTCGCGGATAGACTGAATGACAGTTATCTGTATTATTTTAAATATTTAATATACCAATATAAAATAATAATAATTGGAAACACGTACAATTTGAAAAATTTAATACCGACTTCCATTCTATTCATTTATTGGAGTGTATCTCAAAAACTATAGGACCCAATTTGATGAAATTTAAATGGGACCACACGGGAAGCTGGTAGCTTTCAACAAAAAAATTCAGTCGAATTGAGTACCTCCTCCTTTTTTTGGAAGTCGGTAGAAAATATGAACGATTCCGTAACGAAAACATTCAATATATTTTATTAGCTTGTCTCTTGTTAGTTTTTTTTAGGAGACCACCAATACTAATATTATACGGAACCCTAAAACAATATATTCAATACGGTATTATTAGACTGCATATAATGGGGTCGTGCAGACCGTGTGAAAGATATTATCAAATGGGTGAGTTCAATTGTGCTATTGTAATGATTATTAATTATTAGAGAAATATTGTCTTAAAGAAAGTTAATTGGCAGGTACGCTCTTACGTACGCGGTTAGAGGTTGCGTAGAAAATATAAAAACGAGAAAGAGAAACATTTTTCTGATTGTCAACGATACACGCCAAACAGGCAATGGTACGTAAAATATTACTTTTTGTGTGTTACCAGTGATGACGGCACTGAAACGTGGTCTATTACTATGGGCCTCATAAGTAAGCTCAAAGTCGCACAACGAGCTATGGAGAGGGCTATGCACGGGGTTTCTCTACGTGATCGAATCAGAAATGAGGAGATCTGTAGAAGAACGAAAGTCACCGACATAGCCCAGAAGATTAGCCAGTTAAAGTGGCAGTGGGCACAGCACGCAGAACAGATGGCCGATGGGTTGGGAAGGTTCTGGAATGGAGACCACAGACCGTCAAGCACAGCGTAGGTCGTCCACGACACGGTGGGCAGACGACTTGGATGCAGGCCGCTTCCAACCGGTCTTTTTGGAAAATTATGGGGAGGCGTATGTTCAGCAGTCGATGTCCTACGGCTGAGATGATGATGAGGTTTAGGATGTCTGTGAAGTATCAATGTGTGTCCTACATCCCGACCCACGGGGGATTCTAGTATGGCGTATGGAAGTGGAAGCACTCTCAGCGGAGCTTGACTTGGCGATCATAATCGATCAACAGGTTGAGCAATTATTGCTTCAGCCAGGAGTTGGATGGGTGTGTGCTAGTGGCATTGTTCAACTGAGCCTTTCCGTGCTTCGGAGGGCACGTTAAGCCGTCGGTTGTTTGTCTTAGGGCAACAGTCGTTAGGCTATGTCGAAGGTCATTGAAGGTTGGCCTCTAGCCTATCCACCGAACTGAGCCTGCGTGATGGATTATGCCAAACTCCTCTCTCTGAGAAGAAGGCTCGAGTCCCAGCAGTGGGAACAAAATGGGCTGATTATGTGCAATGCAATACAAAAAAAATTACATGTCATGAAGAAGTTTTTTTCAAAAATACTTGTAAGGTTGGTAAGAGGTATCGTTTAAAACAAGATGGCGCTTTCAGACGACAAAAGTGTAACGATGTCAAATGATAATGACGCAAGATTACAGTGATCACACGTATAACTCGATTGTTGTATAATCCCATGAGAAATTTATATAAATTACAGTATAAAATCGTGATCTAGATGCATTTAGATAAAAATCCCCTTTTTTCCCGACAATGGTAAACGGTGCCGCTGAATTATGGGAAAGTATGTTATGTGTTTCATGGCTTTGTTTTTGCCTGTCACATTATTGTTTCGAACTGTTTTGTCTGTACTATTACTATATACTATAATATTATAAAGGGGAAATATTTGTATGTATGTTTGTAACGAATTGGCTCAAAAAGTACTGGACCGATTTCAAAAACTCTTTCACCATTGGAAAGCTACATTCACCCTGATTAACATAGACTGTATAAAATTCGTCATCGTCATCATCATCATCCATCACCGCGCGGGTGTAACCGCGGAGAACAGCTAGATTTTAATAAAATTAATTTGATATGTTTTAAGTATCCCAAAACGAAACTAGATGGCGTTGGCAATTCTTAAAACATGCAAGCGTTTGCCGCAGAAGTTATGTACTTAGTATGTTTGACCATCGTTTGTTGGGTGAAGATCTTTTTTGTAGTTCATACATTCACCCTGAGTAACATAGGTTATATAAGATTCATCATCATCATCATTATCCATCAACGCGCGCGTGAAACCGCGGAGAGCAGCCGTTTTTTATAAATTTTGATTTGGATGGATTTCTAACAACCGGCGATGCCTACTTTAGATCTTGTCGTTTTAGCAGGCATTTTTATTTTTGTGGTACCTACTTGGTGAATATTTATTCAGTTTAAGGTATGCAAAGACATAGGTAATCGCGAGGTCTACTTAACTGCTTTTTAAGCCAGTAGTACTAGTGTGATAGTGTGATTATACGAGTATTCTTGTTTATCGACAGCCGCGAAAAAAATTATGAAACAAAAGAACAGTGCCACCTCGCGGTCAATTGCGGAACTAAAATTGACAGCGAGTGCGCTAATCACAAGGTTAGCAGGTAGGCGAGATCGAATATCGACTATAGATGACATTTATGTTGCCAACTCATGGTAGAGGTAGGTACTGATATCGACTTGGTAGAGGTGGAGTATTCAAACATCTTTGTCTTCTAAATAATGTCTTACTGCATAATATGCTTGTTGTGTATATATAATAAGTTGTGTTCTATAAGTTCCATAAGAGAGAACAATTCGTCTTCGCTATTCTTAAACTAGGCATTGCTGTCCTATCCTTATTTCTGTTATACGTGCGAGGAGCATGACTTACGTGGGTAAGTACCTAAGCAAAGGTTGACCGCGATTAGGGCTACCTTATGGCTTTTATAAACACTCAAACTGCAACAAAATCTTCGGATTTTTCAATGAATTCAGATTTTGGAATCAAATTCGGAATCGGAAATCAGGTATTTGCTCCGGACTTTTGATTTTTGCATCTGGTAACCCTCATCACGATCCGTTCTTAATTAAGTACTTAACATAAAGGTAATTTTATAAAAATGCGAAAATATGTCAATATGGATATATTTTACCACAAAATTACCTCAAAGGTACCTCAATGTTATTAAAAAAGCACCAAAAACTACATACACATTAATTGAACGATGTACATTGAACATTCACATTAATTTCATCTACTCGGAACAATCTAAAGATAGCTCACGTTGTTCGAGTCAAACTCATTAACACCTACAAAAAAGGTAAAAATGCTACTGGCAGCCGAGATAAAAATATTACTGTCGTCCTTGTAGCATAAAACTAGGCGGGAACGTGTTCTATATTTAAACCTGTGTCAATTTAACTTTTTTTCACTAACTAGCCTGTTCGTTCTGTGAACACAGTTTACGGTGTCCAGCGTTAAAAAAAAGAAACTGGAATGTAGTACAAAAACCACAGACTACATAATATTGTCGTTGCAATACGTTTGCGTTAAAACTTACGAGTTTTTGTAGTAATATGTTATATTCCTAATATATTCTGATTGATAGGGAAAAACACTGAGTTGGCTACATATTTGTCAATTGAAGCCCTTGCAATACGTTGTATCTATCAATTTTTATTGCTAAAAGTGACAGTTAAATTAAATACGGCGCACATCGATATTTGCCGCGGCCCGTCTGTCTAATCACTCTCATTAGTACCACTTCACTAAGTAGTACTTATTCTGTGGTACCACACCTAGTTTTAAAAGTAACTCGGATAGAGAATCCATACGCCTAGAAATAAAACGAAAGTGAATAAGTCAAACGTCTACTTCATAAAAAGCAAAAGCCATGGTAAAATAAGTACCAAATACCAATGTAACCCCACTCGATTGTGGTGATTATCGAATCGGAATCGATACGGTGATGACAGACTATCGAGTAATAACTGGTTATCGATACTGACTCTCAATTTAAACGAGATCGTAGTTGCATTTTTTTTGTTTTATTTCGTTATTTTTATTTATGATGGGATAGAAATATGTTGATAGAATATGTTGGTTGCTTGCAACTAGCATACTGCTGAGCTTAGGCTGGGATGTGACAAACAGCTAGATTAAAATTTTTAACCATGTTTACTTGCTTTGTCTGTATTGTGTTTGTTGCAAATAAATTCATTCATTCATTCATTCATTCATTCATTGATAGATTTTAATATAAGAACAGACTAAATTATGTATCTGCTTACTTATTTACTTCTTTATTTTGTTTAATCATTTGCGTTGGCATTCAGTTTCAAACCTTATTTTAATTACGTATATAAACTTTAGTGCTAATCGAATTAGAATCGCTTTCAATTGAATTGTTCGTAGAGTCGATCGATACCGATATTTTATGATATTAATAACTACATCTAAACTGTATAATATTTCTCATCATTGATATCATGTTTATATAACTTGTAACTGTTTGTTGAAATAGACGATTTATTCTTGTTATTATCCTTTTATTAAACTTTTCATGGATATCATCCGGTCCTTTACAAAGGCATGAATGGGGCTGTAGCAAACACTTAGAGGCCTGTTTGGTATACAATATACAAAGTAGTATAAAAACCAAATTTGGGATTACGGTGACATGGATTACTTATTACAAAATCGGGTTAAATGGCAAGACTATTGATATTAACTTATACATGTAAGGAAGATGGCTATGGACGAGACTACGGCACCTGCCAATTTCAGTCTCATCATAAAATATTAAGGCAGGTGGTGACTTGTCACCCACTAAACGGGCCCCCGTAAGGGCCGCCATCAATGGTGACAAAAGAGGCAAAGTGGGGGGGGGGATAGCGGTTTCACTAGAGCGCTACTACCGGCGTTATGCCCTTTAACACTTCCACCCTTGGAGCTTTTTGTTACTTGCGGATTGCCTGTACTCTTATGCGCTCGGAGTAACCACCGACCATAATACTGCGAATCGCTTACGATTTCTTTAAGAAATTTCTAACCGATCGCGCCCGTGGCCACGGCTGCGGAGGGGATAGTTTGCCCCACGAACGCCGGAGTGAGTATTATGCTTGCGTAATACTCGCTCCAGTACTCGCGCAAAGTGCACCCGACCAGCCGCCCATGGACTGCGGCAACCCTAAAAAAGGCCCTTCTAAGGGCCACCCACCGCCGACAGGGGAACTGACCACTCCCCCGACGCAAAAAGGCCCTTTTAAGGGCCACGTAACCCGACCACGAGCTACACAGAGTAGCGATAGTGATTCCTCCGATTACGAGGGTGGTAACCCCCCCGTATCGGACGACAGTGTTAAGCGCACGGAGCGCGCAACCGAGTCAGCATTATCGCCGAGGGGGCGACACGAGCGTGATATCATCACACTCGCTCGGCTTATCGAAGCCGAGGCCCTCTCCGAGGGAATGCTGAACTGTATGGGCATTTACGTGCGCATTGAAGAAGCCGAACTAGAGGGACGTGACATGTCGGACGCTGATCGCAAAGTCCTTGCACTTGCGCAACGTTCGCTGATAACTTTGCCACCCACTAAACCACTGGCCTTCAATGCGCGGAGACGCAAATTGACCAGCCCACTGCAACCTGTAGAGGACCCGAAGAAGCCGCGGATTGTTAGATCGCAATCTGCGAACCCTCCTGCAAAGGAGAGAGAGGGACAGACTGAGGCCGTCCCAGTACATGAGGGAAAGGGACAGCAGGATATGCGTCCGGCGGGAGTGCAAGCGAGACAGCAAGCACCCCGCGAAACCGCTCAAACGGCAGTACGTCCACCCGTACACACGGGCGCACGTTCAAATGTCAAGACGACAATGCGTCCGCCTGCCCAAGCGGCCACCCGCCAGCCCAGCAAGGACACCGCACTCCCGTCAACATCGGCGGCCAGCACAAGCGCTGAGCCAAAGCCGCAAAGGCCGAAGCGCAAGACCGCCGAACAACATTCGGACTCGGACTTCGACACACAGAAGCCCTCGTTTGCGCGTGTAGCGCAAGCCGGAACACAGGGCGGTACAAAGGTCCCCCCGCGCACCGCACCTAAGCAGCCGCCGAGTCAAATGCCTACCGCGAAACAAATGCCTACCGCTAGAGCGGGACAGCAAGAGGTGAAGGACGGACAATCCCCCTCACCCCCTGTAACTGCAAGCGGGAAGGAGAAAGGACCACGCTATCCTCCTCTAATCGTAGAAAGGATAGAGAACTGGACGTTCCATTTTAAACAAATAGCGTCTATACTGGGAAGACCGCCAAATGGACGTCCGTTCGGGCAGGGAATCCGCTTTATGCCTACAGAAGAAGCCGAATATCGCGCTATCCAAACTTATCTGACTCAACTCGAGAAGGAACAAAATATAAGTTGGTTTAGCTACTCGCTGCCGGCCGAGCGAAGCCTGAAAGTTGCCCTCCGGGGTTTGCCTGCGGACACGGACCCCGAGGAAATAAAAGAGGCCCTCGTAGAAAAAGGATTCGAGCCGGAATATGTTAAGAACATACAAGCCAGACAAGGGCGCCCTGGCAGTATTTTCTATGTGCAGTTAAGGAAGAATGCTCAAACGATTCCAGCCATTTACGACATAAATGAGCTGCTACTGATGCCCGGGGTCATCATCGAAGCATGGCGCGGCAAGAAAGGCCCTGCACAATGCCACCGCTGCCAAAAATTCCGCCACAGCTCACACAATTGCCACCGAGCCCAGGCTTGCGTGCGCTGCGGCGAAGAGCACTCGGCGAAGGAATGCCCGCGCCCAAGAGAAGAACCGGCAACTTGTGCTAACTGCCAGGGAATGCACCCCGCCAATTTCAAAGCCTGTCCGGTGTTCAGGAAGGAAATAAGAAACAAAACGGCGGGGACCATAGCTGCTACCCAGACGATCCGTCGAGGTGTCGCTCCAATAGTCCCAGCCACTATTGAGGAGACTGCGGAGGCCACGCTTATGGCACCGGCAAACCTACCAAAGGGTGCCGGTCCAAAAACAGCAAAAACAAAAAGCAAGAAGCCAAAGAAAAAGGCACAGCAGCCACAACAAATTCAAAAAGAGCAGCATCAACAACAACAAAAAGATGCTCCCCGCCGTGATTCACTGGGACAGACGATCGGTGTCTTAAAGGAAATACTCGAGGCGGTGCAACAAGGTACCGACCCGGAAACGGCCACACTTCAGGGCCTAATGCGAATTTTAAACGCCAATAATGGACAGAGGGCTTAAAATCGTCCACTGGAACGCCCAGTCGCTCGCGGGGAAGAAAAAACTGCTGATCATCTTCCTCCGCGAGCACAATATAGACATTATGTTGATCAGCGAGACGCACCTTAAACCGGGAAACACCTTTAAGATACCGAACTACCACGTCTACAGGAAAGACGAAGTATCTGACACCGGGCGGGCCTATCGCGGCCTCGCAGTACTGGTCCACCGAAGAGTTATCCACCAGCTCATCCCCATAGAAGAGTTCCAGACAATACAAGCCTTGGGTGTGCTAGTCAACATTGCCGGAGAAACGCGACGTTTGTTTGCGGCATACAAGCCACCGAATACAACGTTAAACCCAGGCGAATTAAGACGCCTATTGCAAGCAAAAGAACCCACACTAATTGCCGGAGACCTCAATTCAAAGCACATCCACTGGAACTCAACTAAGATAAACCGGGATGGTAATATCTTACTCCAGGATTCGGTGGACCACGGCTATGACGTCATGGGGCCGGACGAGCCGACTCATTATCACTACAGCGATGATGGAGATATACTCGACGTCACCATTTTGAAGGGATTCAGAACACCGCCTACTCAGACCGTGTTACCGGATCTCCCCTCTGATCACCGCCCAGTACTCCTGACGCTGACGGAACTCCCAAGCAGGGTCGCCGCCCCAGCTCGGAGGCGGAAGATATGCTGGGAGGCATTCCAGAGAGAAGCGCAGGAGCGGACCACTACGAGGCCAATAAACACCGTGGAAGACCTAGAAAGGGCGACTGAAGAACTGACCGCAGCCATCCAAACCTCCCTCGAGACAGCATCGCACACCACCACGCCGGTAGAGAGGGAACCCCCCCTCCCGGCATGGATCAGGAACATTATCAGCGAAAAAAGGGAGACGAGGAAGCTGTGGCAGCAAACCAGATGTCCCCGACTAAAGAGCAAGGTGAACGCGCTGGTGGAGCGCGTGAAGACCGCTCTACAGGATCATGCTACGCATAGTTGGTATGCACACTTGGACTCTGTGGCCACAGAGTTACCATCAGTCCACAGACTTTGCAACCAACTATCGCGCACCCCGGAGCCGACTAGACCACTGATCGGGAGGGACGGCCTGTTGAAATTCGTAGCCATAGACCGAGCAGAGATTCTTGCAGATCACTTGGAGGCGCAATTTCAACCCAACCCGACCAGCGATGCCACCCAGACTGACACCATAAGCAGACAGGTAGAACAATACCTGTCTGCAACACCGGACGTGACCGAAGAGGAGGAGGCGCACATCATTTTCTCACCGGGCAGGGTGCAGAGGATGATAAAGCGCCTACCCAATAAGAAAGCCCCAGGGCTCGACAAGATTTCAAACGAAACGCTGAAGCACTTGCCGCACAGAGCCCTGGCCGCACTCACAAGGATCTATAATGGAATTGTGCACTGTGGCCATTTCCCGAAGACCTGGAAGGCGGGCGTCGTAATAATGCTCCCTAAACCCGGAAAGAACCCAAAGAGACCGGACAGCTACCGCCCAATCACGCTGCTTAGTACCCTCTCGAAGACATTCGAGAGGCTACTACTACCGCACCTAGCACCGCACATCACACCCCGAGAGGAGCAGTACGGGTTTAGGGCAGAGCATTCGACTACACTCCAACTGACGCGCGTCATCAACGAAATGGCCACAAGCCACAATAAGAAGGAGTACGTTGTGGCCGCACTACTCGACATGGAGAAGGCCTTCGACCGTGTATGGCACGAAGGCCTCTTGCTCAAGTTGTCAAAGAGCCCAATGCCAAAGAAGACCGTGGAACTCATAAAATCCTTCCTGACGGACCGACATATTGTCGTACGAGTCGAGGACGCCACATCATCGCAGAAGCCCGTCAAAGCAGGAGTACCACAGGGGAGTTGCCTCTCCCCGATCCTCTACGCGTGGTACACCAACGACATACCGTTGGTGGGCCACGCAAAACTCGCCCTCTACGCCGATGACGCAGCATATTACGTCTCCTCGATTCGGACGGAAGCTGCCGTCAGGATAATTCAGGAGAATCTGGACGCCCTTCCAGAATGGTTGGCAATGTGGAGGATGAGAATGAACGTCGGCAAGACCCAGGCCCTTGTCACGGGCAGATCTAACCTCCCCACAAACCTCAAGATCCAAGACCAAGAGATACCATGGGCCCCGGTGGTGAAATACCTCGGGGTCGAAATCGACAGGAATCTGACCTTCGCACAACACGTGAACACGGTAGTAAGAAAGGCGAAAGGCGCCAGAGCACGCCTTATGCCGGTCCTACGTTCTAAGCTACCACTCCGGGTGAAACTGCTTGTTTACAAGACTTACATCCGGCCGATTATCACGTACGCCGCCCCGGCGTGGTACGCACAAACGGCCACCTATCTACGTTCGAGACTACAAGCTCAACAGAACACCACACTTCGCGCTATCGTCGAAGCTCCGCGATACGTCCGCAACTCGACGATAGCAAGAGACCTTCAACAAGAGTCAATCTGCGAGTTTATTGAACGCCTCACCACCAAGATGTTCGCCACGGCGGACGCCTCGCGAATTCCCCACCTCAGGGGCATTGCCCCCCTTCACGCAAGACCTCCCGACGCTCGCGGGACAAGAAAACAGAAACCCACCTCAAGAGAGCTCATTCCACTAGGAATCGACGACGAAGAAGAAGAAGAAGACGCGAGGGTGGATCCGCCGGTGGTTGCTATCGCGGTCGCCGATCGGCTCGCTGGGCTTCCCCTAGGGCCACTAGGGGTCTCACCCGGTGTGCTTGACTCGCCCCGACATCAGTAACCACCGGTTGGAAAAACCCGAGAAGCCGACCATCAAAGGACCCGTTCATCCAAGGACCCGTTCATTTTAATGAACGGAGACGAGCCAGGGGCAGAGGGCATAGCCCTGACCCCCTTTCCCCGCTTGAACCGCACATTCGAGCGAGACGAAGACCCAACGTTTGTTACTTGCTCATGCGTCTCCACCCCCAGACGGCCAATTAAGGCAAGTCGGGAGTCAGGGGGTCTCATTTAGCCTCTGGGAGAATCAGGGTCCACGGTGTCGCCACTCAGCGACGGCTCGCCACAAAGCCGCCCCTTCGGTAAATTATTATTTTTAAATTTTATATATTTTTAAATTTTATTTATATTTTAAATTATTATTATTTGCTTATAAAACGATATTGCAGTTGAACATCTTTATTTAAGTTTTATTTCGTTATTTTCGTTAGATACATAGGTATTCTAATCGCGGAACGCCTTGTATATAAACTAATAAAAAGTAAAATCTGTACGGTTAAAGTGTTGCTACTTGAGTCAACATTAGCTTACCTAAATATAAGGATTTAAATCTTAGAGTAAAAAGCTCAAACCACTGCAACTCTACTCGATTGTGGTGATTATCGAATCGGAATCGATATCAATTGCATAGTCGACACAGTGATGGTAGGTTATCGAGTAATAACTAGTTATCGCTTGAAACAGGATAGTTGGACAATAAAATGTTTCTTTGTTTAGTTTTTTTTTCTTTGAATTATTTTCTCGGATTTTTACTTGCTTTTTAATAGACTTCAAGAAAAGGAGAAGGTTCTCAATTAGTTGGAATATTGTTTTATAAGGTGCTTTTACTCTCAATTACTCGAAGATGCCTGGACTGAGGACTGAACGAAGATGACTGGAGGATGCTTCTTACCACATACTTGGAAGCCTTGTCTTCATGGAGCTCATTCTGATGCAAATGATGTGTCTGGTGCAGATGTAGTGGGCTCTTTTTGCTGGGACGTCCCCTCACACACCAGCAGGCGCTTCACCAGCGACGTCGATCAAGAGGGTTCACACCGAGATGCGCCAACGCAACATAGTGTATCCCGCCCCCCGCACCAACCTTTAACATCACGAGCGCTACGAGCGGCCGCCCGCAGTGTTAAGCGAGACGTCATCGACGCGGGCGTCCCGAACTCTCCTTGAAAAAGTCCACCAAATGTGGTCGAAACTATAAGTATAACATAGTAATCCCGTTGTTATAATTAAAAATGAGTGAAAGCCACGTTAGTTTTTATAAGATGCCTGGACTGATTATAGAAATTCGTTTGTGTTTAAAAGAGTATACTTCCCATGTTATCTCATTGGCACCAAGAAAATTCAAATTTTAAAGGGACGCGTAACGTGTTATATATTCTACAATTATCCAAATATTTGCGTCTGGTACTCATCATCGCATGTTGCAGAGCTGATGATGGAAAATGTAACTCTTAAACATAGCAACACAATCACAAACTTTCGCCTTAATAATCGAGCGTGTACGAAGCATCAGCGAAGAGTCTCTGCAGTAGCTTAAGCGAAAATTTTTATGGATTACGCACACACAATAACAAGGGCGATATGAAAAGGGGGCGGGGCCAGTGTCGCAGCAATATGCCCAAAAACAGAACACATTGCTCGCGGCGGTTCGCAACTTTTGTATTATGTGACTGAGCGCCGGTCGTGATATTGCAGAAACAGTTTACAATGCTTGCTCTGTACTTACGAATATTCAAAGGTTAAGTTTTAATACCGCAGTGGATAATTAACTTATTGAAGCTAACAGAATACGTTGAATCGCGGAATACGGCCGCTGCTTGCGACACCAGACTTTGTACTCAGCGCACGGATTGGCGTCTCTACCTCTACCATGAGTTGGCAACATTAATGCCCACTATAGTCGATACTCGATCTCGCCTACCTATTAACCACACACGTTGCAGTTCCTGGAAAAGTTGTGGTTGATGGTTGATTTCTGCGAAATCTATTATATTATTGGCCAAATATGACGAATCGCGAGTTAACGGGTGCTTGTGATTGGCGTACTCGCTATCTGTTTTAGTTCTACAATTGACCGAAAGGTGGCACTGTTCTTTTTTCATACATTTTTTCGCGGCAGTCGATAGCGAGCATCGATTGGTTTCAATGTTGTAAACTCTTGGTATACCTACTGATCTCTATGATTACTAACATCCAGCGACGCTTACTATGTATAGATTTTGTCGTTTTTAGTAGGCATTTTTAATTTTGATAGGTGCGCGATGAATACAGTTTAAGCTGTGCAAAGACACTCGAGAGGTCTAGAGCTCAGAGAGACACTAGTAATAATGTGAATATATTCGTGTAACAGGCTACACCTTCCGAGTTAAGGCACTGTAGTGCACCGTCACTGTGCACAGTTTAACGTGTGTTCACATATTTTCACATTAATTTTGTTAAACAATAGAATTCACAGAATTGTGGAACTTGCGCCTGTGTTGCCGTGGCATTCGACGTGTTAGCGGCCATGTTTATATAAGGGAAGTGTTCTTGACGCTTTTTAGGGTTCCGTACTGCAATCTGCATAGATAGAGCCCATCGTATGTCCTTTTATTCTGTAAGAAACCACGGACGGACGGAAGAGGCAAAGTAAGTAAATATCTATAAGTAGAACGTGTTCCCTACTAGCGTTGATTCATGCTGGTTTGTCGCGAGACGCGTGTAGGGATGTCAACATCGCCGCTAAACAAGTGCACATCGCACCTACGTTTTGTATACGCAACAGCATTAAAAAACTGCCAACCCCGACCGCGCTGCCGGCACTCACGTAATAATTGTCGGCAAGCGTCTACCGCCCCCACCCACCGCCTCTTTCCACTTTTATCGCCTATTTATTGCAATAACGTTTTACTTACTCGGGGCCGCGCGGTCTGACAGCCGTATTTATAAACAAGTAAAAGTAATTACTTGTTTTTATTTATTTATTTAACAAAAGTTCACAGCTTTTATTATTGGAACGAAGTTAGAAGTGGGGCTAGACGGAAAAAATTCTTACGAAAAGTTGTCACAACACTTTTTGCTATAGTAAGCTGTCTGTCTGTCTCTCTCTCTCTTATAGAAAGCAAGTGCGGCGTCGCATGTTTCTCTGTCTGTCTCTCTCTCTCTTATAGAAAGCAAGCCAGATGTTGTAATCGTAGCAAGTGGCGCCATTTAGTCCCGTAAATTTATACTAGATGGCGACTCAGGTAAAGTTAGCTCGCGGAGGCATTTCATTCACTGGATGTAATATGTAATTTAGAAAAATATATATTTTTGATCACTTCCCATACGCAGAAAGGAGTTTTATTGAAGTAACCCTATACGCGCCATTATCGGAACCTATTATTGAAATATTTACCATGGTTTTGTATTTTTTAGCATTATTTTTTCTGATGAGGAACTTCGTTCCATCCGGGTGTCCCTTGACACCTCTCAAGTTTTTTGTTTCTTATAATTAGTAATACATAGTCTGTAATTGAGCCAAGGAGAACCCTCACTTTGTAAGCTACTTAAGGAAAGTAATTACATAAGCAACGATTTTAATTATACATGTATTAACTAGAATTTGCCTGAAGTTTGAACTGCCAATGACTAGAATTCTTAGCCGAGTAATAGTCACCATTTCATTTGCTTAACGTTTTCTGAGAATTCGTCAATTTTTTGTCGTCATTGCAAAAGTGAAGTTGTATAAAAATGACATTTGCACACATGTCTGAACTGTGAAGGATCTATTATACTGTAAAAATTAAAATCCCATGACAACAACCTAATACACGTGTAAAAAGATGCATCCAGTTTTGATAGGATAACGTTCGTTGCTCGACTATAGAATAACATTTTATGTTGACGTATTCTATCGTCAAGTAATTACTTCAATGAGAAATTGCTTAGCAACAAGTAATTACTCGTACTTGTTTATACATACGGCTTGTTAGGGATGGGGTTTCAAAATGACTAATTGCGACTCAGGGTACAAGATAGTAGGTGAGCGAGAGAGCGACGTGTGGTCAGCGCGTATGTTCGTGGCAGACTAGCAGGCACCGCGGTGATGCTCGATTACCCCTCCCGCACCTGTGGTGCCCCCTTTGAGACCCAAGCTTGTATGCATCGCACACGTAGCTCACCCCGCAATCCTCATATATATTTATTTAAACTTAATCTTTACATTTACTTATTCAAAACATACAAACTAGTTATTTTAATATTATTATATAGCACTCGCGTCGCCAACACGGCTGTTTGTACTTTGGTAGAGATATCAAGAAAGTTAGGTCAAACTTTAACGTTTAGGGTTTAGATCTCGTGTAAGTAGATTTTAGATTAATATTTTTTAAATTACTTTTTTATTTTGGTATTTACTTTTTTAAAGTATGTTTCTTGTTAAACTATAACAGATTGGATAAAAATTTGCTTTAATTAAGTTTGACCTGTAGCGCTACCATGAGTTTGCAACATAAATGTCATCTATAGTCGATACTCGATCTCGGCTACCTATTAAGCTTGTGATTGGCGTACTCGCTGTCAATTTTAGTTCTACAATTGACCGTGAGGTGGCACTGTTCTTTTTTTCGTCCATTATTTCGCGGCAGTCGATATCGAGCATCAATTGGTGTCAATGTTGTAAACTCATGGTAGACCTACAGAACCCTCAGAGCACGAGTCCAACTCGCACGTGACCTTTTTTCGTTATTTGAGATTGTTGAAACGGAAAGTGTTTTTTATTTATTTTAGCTCGGCCACAGAACGACTAATAGTACTAGTTTTGCACGCTTACGACCAACTAAAACAGATTTTTCCAAGATTCCTTAAATTTTCAAGTGTTAAATTTTGAACTGTATTCAGTTCACACGCGCCATTTTCTTTTATGGATATTTGGCGGGAAACTGAGTGAAATTCGTTGCTGTTGTCCGGTTTTATTTTCCAAAGGTGTTGCTTTGGGTTTGATTGATATTAATCGCACTAATAATCCTAATCCTATTAATAATATAAACACGAAAGTTTGTGAGTATGGATGTGTGGATCTTTGTTACTGTTTAACGGTCAAACAGTAGGGCCAATTTTGATGAAATTTGGTGTGGAGGTAGATGAGTGGCTGGATTAACACATAGGATACTTTTCATCATCATCATCCATAACCACGCGGGTGAAAAAGCAAAATAAATATTCTTGGGCACAGCATAGACAAAATAACAAGACCTCCGCCTACGTCAAGATCGTAATGATGACAGTGCTGACAAAGTGTGTGTCAGTTTCAAAGGGTGCATTCCGGGAAGCGCCGTCAACGCTTACAACTGCTCTCGCTGCTCGCGCCCCGGTTTGCCGTTCCCTTTGGTTGACAGTGACAGCTCGCAATGATCACGTAGACTCACCTAAGATCCGCGAGCATTGTGAGCGCGGCGTGAGCGTTTTCGGTGACGACATTGATGACGTTTCGAGCGCCGCGAGCGATTTCGATCCTTCCCGGAACGTAGCCTAAGTCAAATCGCGATATCCTTTTGACAGCTCGATACACTAGACGTACTCGACGATCGACAAAGGTGTTGAAATGTAATGACAGTTTTTTTCAATGGTGATTAATTTTATATTGGTATGTACGTACGTAAGTCCTGTATTTTATTATTAGTGTTTACTGATTGATTTACTATGTATTTAAATTTACTCGTATCATGTAATTATTTTATGACATTTTTGAATAAAGATAGATATAGCTTTGGAAAAGATAATAAGCTACCTAAGTACTAATCCTGCGCAGACGACGTCGCGGGCATCAGCTAGTTTACCTAATAAATTAAACTAATAATAATAAAATCCAAAAGATTGAGTGAAGTTGTCATATAGTTGAGTGTTAATCATAGATTAATCAGACTATATCCAAGTGTTAATAATCTGAGAATTTGTAATTTTCTTCACGTGGATTAGGCTCAATAGACTCGGGTGATTTGGGATTGAGTTCGGATTTGGAAAAATCCAAGATACACAGTTACGCTACTTTCTACCTTTACTTTGACATTACTTGCTCATCCAACTGATAGTTGTAAAGGCATAGCGATGCCATTTCATGTTATGTATGAAATTGGATCCCACAGGGTTTTGAGAAGGCAACCGTTATATAGGTATAACCATTTTTATCATATAGGTAACGTAAATATGGACTTCGTAAAATCTTTCATTATGCATTTAGGAAAAAGCTCTTAATAGACACATCAATTGTATTTATTTGTAAACTAGCTGCCCTCTGCGGTTTCACCCGCGTGGTGATGGACGATGATGGTGTTGAATTAAAAAAAATATATATATATATATCTAATTAGTAGTTTTATCTTTCTTAGCATTAATTTTTTTTTATTTTATTCAAAGATCTAAGGATAGTAAATGTTACCATACTGAATTGGCCTATCTATCAGCTTAGCACACAAAAAAATATCAAGCATCTACCGCAATAGTTCACGTCACCATAAATAAAAATCTCATCGTACTCGGCGATAGGTGACAAATTTAAATAAAGTCATAACTCCGAAAATACAAAAACAGCGGAACATACATGGGGGTGATTCAGATAGCCCTCTGGGTCCTCTACCTCCCAGCTTCAGTATATCACTACTTCTTGGGGCACACTGTATATAAGGTACCTATTTCTTAATTTAGCACAATATTGAACGAGGTGGTTTATGACATTATGCTTATTTTGTATTATGTATAAACCCATATTCGCCGCTCCACGGCTAAGAGCTATAGTGCGACTGAATTTAACGCACGACCCGACGCACCGCTACATCGCAGAATAGATAGCAGTAAATACGCGAGACACACCTACCCGCTTAGAATAGGTACAACGTGCGGACGATGACCCGCCCGGGCACGCCGTCGTTTAGACATCAGCTGTGTTCGCAAGTAGGTAGGTTCGTACGTCGTTGTACCTATTCTAAGGTATGTCTCGCGTAGTTACTGTTGTCTATTCTGTGATGTAGCGGCGTGCGTTCAGTCGCGCAGTGGCTATTAGCTGCGGAGCAATTAATATGGATACATAATAATAAAAAAAACATGTAAGTTTATTTTTTCCTTCACTATAATGACCAGTTATCGATTCCAAACGACCCCATTCGATATTGTGCACTAATTAACAATGACCTTATTTAGTCTATGTTCATCAGGGACCAGGGATAATGTGAAATTCTTATTGTGAAATAATATTCCAAATCGGTCTAGTAGTTTAGGATCCTATTCTATTCACACAAACAAATCTTTCCTCCTTATATATATGACGGCGTTGGCCGCCTTTTATGACATAGCATGCGCAACGGGCGAGCGGTTGAGTCACCGCCGCACACCCATCACCACAATCGCCCATAAAACAGCTGCGCTTCGCAACCAGAGCTCACCACTTCGACAAAGCTCCCCACCACTCGAATCCCCTCGTGGTCGAAGCGGCGAACTACTCCACTGACATAACCGATCCTCACTTCCTTCCCCCCCGTCGCCGTCCAAGGCATATTTTGGGTGACCCGGACGACCCCATCGCAGCCGTTACTTCGGCAGCTTTAGCGTCGTCCCAAGGGAACCCCGGTAATGGTTGTAGACCCGACCAGGGCTGTGATCCCGATCGCATTGTAGGCTCCGGCCGAGATCTTCTTCGCAGCCCCAGTCGCAGTCGAGGTAATTCACACACACACGATTGTAGTCCCAGCCACGGTGCGGGTGGGAGTATACACCGCGGCCCCGGTCGCGATGTATCCTCCGGCCCAGCAAATGGCTGCGGACGAGGTAACACTGGTTTTCTATGTAGCCCCAGACACGGTACGGGCAGGAGTCTACACCGCGGCCCCGGCCTCGATGTAGACTCCGGCCCAGGTAACGGCTGTGGGCGAGGTACTACACATTCTTATTGTAGCCCCACCCAAAGTACAGTCATGAGTGCACAACGCGACGATCCTGGTCTAGGCGCCCTCAGCGCCCGCATCTGGCTGAGTGCCATCTGCGCTCGCCAACCGTCCGGTGACGCTGTAAATGCTGGTAGAGGCAAACAGCATTAGTCCGTACTAAAAAAAAAAAAACGGATTTCATATTGCTGCGAGCGCTCGCCGCATCCGCACGTCTCTGTTTTGATATAATCTAATAAGTGATCGAAGATTAAAGTTGGAACAGACATTACTTGCGTGTTTTCTTCATATCGGGTCACACTTCATGTCCGGCTCTCAGCCGATATACCAGATAATGACAGTGTCTTTCAAACACAGTAGGTAGTGCCACAACATAGCAAGAGAAGTAAGCTCAAGTATGTACTTCACTGTTTATACCTAAACTCGGCGGTCGTTAGGGTTATCAACTCTGGCTTATGCGAAAAAACTATCGTGGTCGTGGTTGATAATACATCTTATTTTTATTCGAGCTTATGTACTGTTCTACAATTTTCACTGGCTCAGGTTTGAACGTTGAGCACGTAAAATATTTGATAATGAGCTGTGAGCCATGTTTATGAACGACTAACAAGCTTAGACTGTATACGTATACGTAGCCAGTTAAGGGAAACACTGGGTCTGGTTTCCTCAGAAAAAAAACCCTGTTAATTTTATCTTTTCCTAGATTTGTTTTTCTTTTAGTTTTGAAATGTTATAGTAGTAGATTATCTAAAGAAAAAACAAAAAAATGGAACTGACTTCAACACTAAAAAGGGTGAAATAACTTGTTAAAGTCGGTACCATGATAGGTCGAAAGTGCCACAATATTGTGCGCATGGTACCGACTTCGATAAAGTTATTTCACCCATTTAGTGTTGAAGTCGGTTCCATTTTTTGGGAAACTTTTTTTGTACCATTTTTAGAGACCCTTGCTACTTACGGAATCAATTGTCATTCATCGTCAATGATAATATAATCAAATGATCAAAATAGGCACTTTTCAGTTATTGGAGTGTAACTAAAAAACTTCTAGACCGAATTTTAATTTGATTTGAGTTCTTCATAAGTAAGTAACTAATTTTGCAATCCTTAGTAACTACCTTCAACAAACCGAAACACAGTAATGCTATCATTACTGCCTTGGTTTGCTTCCCCCTCCTTCCACACAGATCCTGAGCAGCCGTGCGATTCTCTAAGAGCAAACATCGTTGCATCCTTGACAACATCCGCGAAACAAATGAAGAGGCGACAAGAAACGTTGGAATTACAACCTTGTGTACAAGGGCGATATCTCATAAAGTATTGAAATTTATAGAGATAAATTCACATCCTCGGACGGGATTCGATCCCCCATCTTCTAGCTCTCCGTGTCAGACGCCATTGACCAACTAGGCCACCGAGGTTCTGGTCCGAGCATCGAGTTTTAACTCTCTATTTGACTAACCGTCTTGCGGGGACGGAGCGACATCTATTGGACAGCTTTAACAGTACCATCCAACTGAAAGAAGCATTATTTAGAAATACTTAAACTTTCGTATAGACCTCGCAACCCTTGTAATTTTAATAGTATTACTTTTTAAAGCACTAACGCCTGCTTTAAGGATCCCGCGTCTTCTGACTCTCCGTGTTATCGCCATTGACCAATCATTAATGATTCGTTGATGCGCTCGTCGACCAGCTCACCGATGTCAAATAGTTTATGAGATTTTCTACTAGATATTACTACTTTTTAAAGCACTAACGCCTGCTTAAGCGATCTCAAATATTGAAATTTATAGAGACGGCTGTACACTCGAAATTACCAGTTTTTTGAATATGCAGTCCGCTTACCTGTAAAAAAGAAAAGCATGATAAATAAACATTACTTATGCGAGTTTTTTAAGATGAGAAACGGTATTATTTTATGCCTATCGAAATAATGCTATGGAGAGGGCTATGTCGGGGTTTCTCTACGTGATCGAATCAGAAATGAGGAGATCCGTAGAAGTCACCGACATAGCCCTGAAGATTAGCCAGTTAAAGTGACAGTACAGGGCACATAGCACGCAGAACAGATGGCCGATGGAGCCGGACGGTTCTGGAGTGGAGACCACGGACAGGCAAACGCAGCGTAGGTCGTCCACTGACAAAGTGGACTGACGACCTGACAAAAGTTTGGATGCAGGCCGCTTCCAACCGGTCCTTTTGGAAATTTCTGGGAGAGGCCTGTGTTCAGCAGTGGACGTCCTACGACTGAGATGATGATGATGATGTAATAATGCTGCAACATATCTAATAAGTGGTAAGTCTCTTGTGCAAGCCCCCGTCTTGGTGGGTACCACCGCAGTGTCAGATATTTTACCGCGAAGCAATAGTGCGCACGCATTACTGTGTTAGGGCGTGAAGGGCGCTGTAGCAAAATAACAAATGGAATAAATGGGCGAAAGAGAGATAAAAAATAACAGTGTCTTGGGTAACGAGTGCGGTGCAGTGTCACGTAAAACTACGTATAGTTGTACCTTCTGGATAGCACTACAACTAGCCCATCGTACTATTTAATAGCTTTAAAAATAAACCAGCGAAGTGCGAGTTGGACTCGCGCACCAAGGGTGTTCCGTACATTAACCTAGTGAGCTCCCGACTATGATCAAATTTGCAAACCAGAGATGCAAAAACCCCGCAAAAAAACGTAGAGAGTTCAAGATCGACGTATGTATGACAGTCTAAAAAAAATTTTATAAAGTACTGATTAGCTTTCCTAGACTTTATACTTATATTTGACTTATACTATACATATTAATAGTGAAATTCAATATTTTATGATAGTTAAGCGATATTCGTGATTTTTGTTAGTTTTTTAGAGGTCTACTCATTTGGTTTCAATTATTAATAATAAACAAATATAAAGTACAATATTTTTCGTTTATAAAAATGTGTCACCAATACCATTTAAATTGTAAAAATCAAATCACACAAATCTTGCTAAATAATTTAAATATAAGCATTTGAATACCGTGGCGCCTCCGAAGCTCATGGTTATCTTTTATGTAAGATAGAATATGGTTATCTTTTATGTAAGATAGAATATGGTTATCTTTTATGTAAGATAGAATATGGTTATCTTTCTAGGGTTAAATGTGCTGTACGAAATTGCTTCTCGCAAAATTTCATGATTATAGTAGGTCTACCATGAGTTTACCACATTGACACCAATCGATGCTCGCTATCGACTGCCGCGAAATAATGGACGATAAAAAGAACAGCGCCACCGTGCGGTCAATTGTAGAACTAAAATTGACAGCGAGTACGCCAATCACAAGCTTAATAGGTAGCCGAGATCGAGTATCGACTATAGATGACATTTATGTTGCCAACTCATCGTAGAGCTACCGAGCTAAGTTCTGACAGAATATTTTTTAGGATTCCGTACCTCAACAGGAAAAAGGAACAGTTGATTACTCTGTTTGTCAGTCTGTCCATCTATCAGTCTGGCAAAAAGAATACATGATCTTTTTGCATTCTTTCGCTATATCGTTGTTCTTCTAGTTTCTGAGGTCTACTTCGAGGACCATCCTCGAAGTAGACGTAGATGGCAGGACCTGTAACTATCTATAAATATAATAAAAATGTAACAGACCCGCTGTTTATACAACCCACGTATAATATTATAAATGTGAAAGTTTAGATGGGTGCATGGATGGATGGATGGATGAATTATATAGTATGTTTGTTACTCTTTCACGCAAAAACTACTGAATGGATTTTAATGAAATTTGGTATGTAGATAGATGAGACGCTGAAATAACATATAGGATACTTTTTCATCATCATCATCATCATCCATCACCACGCGAGTGAAACTGCGTGGCGCAGCTAGTGGAAGATATAGGAGAAAACTGTTATTGAGACTTTTAAAACGAAGATAGATAGAAAAATTTAATTAGAATTTTTGTCTGTTTGTGCGTTTGGGCACGCTAATCTCAGAAAAGGCTTATTCTATTTAGATGTGGTTAACTAATATATTGTGGTAAGCTTCACTTAACATTTAGTGTTTGTCTTATATTAATCTATACTAATATTATAAAGAGGAAAGATTTGTATGTATATTTGTAACGAATTGGCTCAAAAAGTACTGGACCGATTTCAAAAATTCTTTCACTATTGGAAAGCTACATTCACCTTGAGTAACATAGGCTATATAAGATTCATCATCATCCATCATGGCGCGGGTGAAACCGCGGAGAGCAGCTAGTCGGTTCATAAATAAAAGTATTTAATAATAAATGTTACTTTTACTTTTTAGCCGCCGTATGCCGCGAGGCTACGCAAGTGAAGTCGCGGGCGCGTCAGCTAGTGCTAGTACCCATAAAATAATGGCCTATTCAAATGACCTGGGCGTTATTCGCTACCGCGAGCGATAGAGAAGTCCGAAAGGGTATGTGTTAATTTCACTGTTCACAACAAAGCGGATATCTCTACTGCGCGCGTATTATATATTCGTTGGCAACGGTTAGCAGGGCGGCGGAACTAGTTTCGCCAAACAAGATAAAATACCGCCTCACTAGGCGGTACAAGTTTCGCTGCAGTTATGGAAATTCATACTATTTACCCATCGAGCTCCGCGTGGCATTTTCCGCTACCCACAGCGGTAGCGAATAACGCTCAGGTCTGAATAGGCCTTCAGTATAACCTACCTACATATTACATTACCCTCAAATATTTTTTAATCACAATCTTCATGCATTAATTGCAAAAAGATACCAACCCGTTGCAATTCTTTTTGGTCGTGTACACAACCAGTGTTTTAATTAAAAGAAAATATTTCGTTCTCTACGTCTTTTTGTACTTGCTAAGAACTCGCAAAAAGATAAAAGTAGGCAAGCGTGAGACATGTGTGTAGAGTTCCGTATAAATAAATATGAATATATGAAAAATATATTTACTATTTTTGTATTGAAATTCTCGCGAGTTTGACAGATAGATAGATTTATTGGTAAAATAACATTTTACAAGTCAAACTAAACATAATTATTAGCAGGGACTCAAATTGTAACCGTAATAAGTGTTTTTAAGGCGCGGTCGTATCCTGATAATAGTAAAAAGCAGAATCTTTAAACATCTAGTGTAACGAAACAGATCGATAATAATCTATGTAAAAAATACTAAGGTTAGAAAAGGAACAAGCAAGGAGTAATAACCGAATAGAATTCATAAATATTACTCGCTCTCTGCAGGCAAAATCCTAAATACGTCCATAAAAATAAACTTTCACGCCCAAACTCTCAGAATTTTTAGCGATAACATTTAAGGTAATACATAGCCAACGTATAGTACTAAATTAGTAACCAGCAGTTTTTTTCAATTGTGTTAGTATACATCGAAATATATAAAGAAAACGTACAATATTAACGCATTTTGGCATTACATCGTCCAATCTAACAAGCGATTTTCAACCTTACGTAAAGCATCGTAAATTATTTCAAAATTGGGGTTGGACCGCGTCTTAACACTGTTTTTCGAAACTGGTTTATAGGAAACACATTTATTTCTGTAACACATACAAAAATTTAACAGAATGAAAGTAACTATGACAGTTTATATCTGTTTATAAGTGTTAATAATAATAAAATTGTAATAATTTATTACAATGAACATATGTATAACTACTCAAGTACCTACTTATTTGGATGATTACATTCAACTCATCTTGAAATATTCTTTCATAATAAAGAACGATTTCCTGTGAAGGAATAACTTAGAAGGAATAACAGAATTCTCTTAAAAGTGGTCAAGAAAGCTGCATTTTTATACAATCTGGCAGGTGGTTTTATATATTAGGGTTAATAATAGGTTAATAATTATTCTACATTCAACTAATTCAATTTTCGGCTAAAAAGGTTTCGAAACTAGTCCGACTATCTCCGAAGTTCTACATAATTGTGACATTTTATTTATAGAAAAATAATCTTTAACATTTGCTTGTACCTAAAGTATACCATGATTTTTATAGTATTACATTTTTAAAGCACTAACGCCTGCTTAGCGATCTCAAATATTGAAGTTTATAGAGAGAAAAATTCCGACCTCAGACAGGATTCGAACCCGCGTCTTCTGGCTATCCGTTTCAGACGCCATGACTATCTAGGCCAACGAGGCTCGAGGTCCGAGCATCGAATTTTAACTCTATCTGATTTAACCGTCTTACGGGGACGGAGCGACATCTATTAAACAGCTTTGACAGCGCTATCCGAACGAAAGAAGTATTTATACTATATTATAATAACTATACTATGGTTATTATATTTTAAATAATTACTATTTCATGCTCGGCTCACTGAGCTTCTTTCCCGCCAACGCGCTCAAGATTTACAAAACAGGCACGACTTTCAGTATAACCCGCGGCACGTAATTCTAGCGCTGAGCGAAATGTGGAGGGGATATCTGCGCATGGGTACAGTCGCGCACATGTGACAGAGAGAGAAAGGAGTCCCTCGTCTTCGATGTGACAGAGAGAGACAAGAGTCCTTCGTCCCTCTAGCCCCCCTGTGATACCCAATTTTTGACTTCTGCGCAATAACGGTCAGCGCTAGAGTTACGTGCCGCATGTTATAATAAGGTATAAATATAATGAAAAATATTAAAGTACCTACTTATGTAAAATTAATTTCAAAATTTAAAAAAATCTAAAGTTATACGGCTTCAGGAGTTTTCAAACATGCGCTAGGAAAGGATCCCTAATTTACCTACTTACTCATTTCTACACTGTCTTAAAGATAAGTGGACATTATTTTATTTTAAAACTTTTGCACAGTGGGCAGTTTGTACGGAATGTGTTCACTAATTAAATTCTTGTTTCAAACGTAATTAGCTGCGCCTTGTGGTTACACCCGCGTGGTGATAAACGATGATGATGATGAAAGTATCCTATGTGTAAATCAACCACCTCAGCTAAAAGCTACCAAAAGTTCATCAAAATTGGTCCAGCAGTTTGAGCGTGAAAGGGTAACACACATCCATACATACCTACAAACTTTCGCGTTTATTAGCTGGATATTACGTGCAAAAAGGTTTTAAGCCAGGACAGTAGCCGATGTGGCGAGCTCATACAAATACCTAAACACTAATTTGTATACATTACCTAATCCGCCAGTTATGATATACGAAGGCACATAAATCAATTTAATTCACCCCCTTAGGGAGAAATTTATAAAAAACCTTTCTTGAGGAAAGTTCTAGTAAGCGCTTTCTATGCTCACGAGTATCGCGCCCGCAGTGCAAGTACCGTAATAGTCGTTTAATTTATCGAGTCGCTAAAATCGATAAAAAACCGTATCGCCTCTAGCAAGTATGGATGTCATATCGAGGACTTATAAGATCGTCAAATTGTCGACAGTATATCGATTATCACGAATTGTTTGCATTCCACAATGCGTTCTATCATTTGAAGATTTCTACGAGCATTTCGCTCTTCTACGATCAAAAGAAGGCTGAAGTCTATTTTTTATTGAATACTAGCTGCGCCCTCGGTTACACCCGCATGGTGATGGATGATGACGATGTTGATGTAAATTATATCCTATGTGCTAATTCAGCGCCAGCAGTTTGAGCGTAAGAGCACACATCCATTCATCCATAAATACAAACTTTCGCGTTTATAATATTTGTAAGATCAAACGCAACTAAACAATATCCCCATTCCCGTCGCCTGTCGATAAGCTATATCGAGGTCATTGTCAAAGCTGGCAAAACAATCGTTTATATCGATTAAATAGAAGATCTCAAACGTAATTTAACAGTTCCATGCATCATCATAATCTTAAAAGCTTATCGAGTTTGTCTACCGATTGCTATATATATATATTGCTAATAAAAGATCGGTTGCCAGTTTTTTCAAAGTATGACGAATTCAAGACACGAATTTTTCGATCGGTAAGTTCGATACTTGCACTGCCGGTTTGCGTTCCCTTTGGTCCAATGCGTGTAACGCCCAATCCGAATGGAACGCTCACGCAGTCGCGAAATCTGCGCCAAATTTTCTTTCAAATATAACGAATGAAACTTAGACATAATTATTTATTATGCAGCTCGCAACGACCGCAAAAACCCACCTACCAGCGTTGCGGTCGCAACGCAACATGAGTGTAATCGGTGAGTTCATCGATGACATGTAGGTACTATGATTGTGGGCTTGAAATGGAACGGCTGTGTGAACGACGCGATTGATTTTGGTTCATAAAGGAACACGACCTTAATGCGTATAATATACAATTTATTTTTGCGTCGATGAATCAGTGAGTCAGCCAATACAAGAAATTATATATTGAAAAGTATTCGTTAATTATTCTAATCTCGTGTCTTTGTGTAATAGATGGTGAAACTTGCCTCTTCTTGTTGCTGGTTTCCTGGTACCTTTGCCACGGTCTACCGTGATAACGACTTATAAATCGATGAATGCAGGCTGCACGCACGAAAAGTATGACTCATTGTCACGTTACGCCTGAGCCGAGCGTGCAAGCGAGAGCGCGGAACAAGCGATAGAAAGGCACGGCCTAAGCGTTCGGCTTGTCTTATGACGTTAACACAAACTTATCGTCCGTAAACCGACTTTATATACAACCATTTTTTTACTGTTTGTATCGTTTGAAATACAAGTGCTATTTGAAAAAATTAATACTGACTTCCATACTATTTAGTTATTGTAGTATAAAATTATTATACTTTAAAAAGTCACTTCATAATTGTAACTATTAAATATTCTAGATTCTTTAAGTTGTATACCTTTTACTATGTTTAATTACCTGCAAAGCTGTGTACAATATTTAGTTTAACAAATTTAATATGTTAGTTTAAAATCCAAGTTTATATAAGTTTCTTTAATTTGTTAAATATTTTTGTACCAAATTTATAAAAATAAAATAAAAATAAAATAAATATCTCAAAAACTACTTGACCTAATTTTGATAAAATTAAATGGGACCACACGGGAAGCACCAGCTTTCAAACATAAAAAGAATTTTGAGAATCGGTTCACTCAGTCGAAAGTTATGAGGTAACAAACATAAAAAAAACAGTCGAATTGAGTACCTCCTCCTTTTTTTGGAAGTTGGTAGAAAATATAAAATGAATGCGGTGCTTGTCACCCAGATAAAACGGTGTCCAGCGTCCTTATAAGGGTGCTTGCGTACAGACGGACCAAATATAGGGTATTGGTGCCACACCAGTCGTCTGTGTGGGTACGCTTTTACTATCTAACTTCTGTGTCTAGCACAAAATGTTAAACGGTATCATTGCGGAATACTTTATGATAATAAAATAAGACTAATTTCAGTAATCTGTGCTAATACTGGTAGTTCTGTGAACAGTAGACCTCGCGAGCACTTATCTGCGGCAATTTGTCGCAGTACTTCACAACCTATCATCTCGACAACCACTTGACCAATTATGATCGCATTCGAATTTCCTCTTTAAATTCAGGTCTCTTGTGTGTACCAAATTTTATCAAAATCGATCGATAAATAGTGCTGCAGCACAGGAAAGTACTTAGTTCTTAGGAAAGTACCCCACAATCAAGAATCACAGACGACAATACAACTATTGAGTGTTAGTAGAACATGCATACCAAGTTTGTCAAGATTAATTGAAAAATGCGACCTGTACAGGAAGACGTACATGCACGTACACCAATATACAATATAATATTAATATTATATTTCCGTATATACAATTTTCTTTATGACGTACACGACGACAAAAATACAATTGGTAAACGATGTTTACCAATCAGGTGAGTGGCTGACCTCTCTCACAACTTCAAGTACAAAAAAATTTGAGGATCGACAAATGACGGACAAATCGATCAACACATATCACATACATAAAAAAATACATACAGAGAACACAGAATTTCCTCCTTTTTTGAACTCTGTTAATAATATTTCTTCAAGAATTAAATCAACGTCGCACAACGAGCTATGCAGAGGGCTATGCTCGGGGTTTCTCTACGTGATCGAATCAGAAATGAGGAGATCCGTAGAAGAACGAAAGTCACCGACATATCCCAGAAGATTAGCCAGTTGAAGTGGCAGTGGGCAGGGCACATAGCACGCAGAACAGATGGCCGATGGACCGCCAAGCGCAGCTTAGGTCGTCCACCGACACGGTGGACAGACGACCTGATGAAGGTCTCAGGACCACGTTGGATGCAGGCCGCTTCCAACCGGTCCTTTTTAAAATCATGGGGGAGGCTTATATATACGAGCTCGTATATATGTTCAGCAGTGAACGTCCTACGGCTGAGATGATGATGAATTAAATTTATTTTGGATAAAATGAGTATGTATAATATGATGAGTAGAATTATACACTCATTATTATTCATTTTATATATACATATTTAGCGGGGCGGTGGTGAATTAAGCAGCTTGCGTGGTACGACAGATAGTTAATGATGCATGTGTTCAAGCAACGCTCGTGGCGGTCACGAGCCTCTTTAACTCTTGCTCAAAAAACCGCCATCATGGCGAGCACCGTCGCAACTCAAGGCACAGAATAAATCTACTATATCAATGTGAATCTCCAGGTTCGTGCAAACAGGGCCGGATTATCCATAAGGCGGATTAAGCAACTGCCTAGGGACCCCGCACCGACTAGGGGCCCAAAGTCAAAGTCATAGTCAAAGTCAAAATCATTTATTCAATTTAGGCATCAAAGACGCACTTATGAACGTCAACTTTTCATTATAATGTACTTTAAAGACTCTACCGCCGCGTTCCAAAATATATAGAGCCCACCGAGAAGAAGCGGCAAGAAATTCGGGGCCATTCTTTTTATATAGATGTTTAGAATGTTTCTACCCCAACACCCATAGAATGTTCTACACCCATAAAATGTAATATTTGTAGTACCTAAGTACTACAAATATTACATTTTATGGGTGGCAGAGAGACAGCTTGCCAGAAGTGGAGTATTCCAAGCATCTTTATCTTCTATATAATGTCGAACTTTATAGTAAGCTTTTTTATTAAAACGTTTTTTACTGTCAACTTGAATTTGCCCTCTGTGAGCTCAGTTATGTGCTTTGGGATTTTATTGTAAAGACGCACACAATTTCCTAGGAATGACTTAATAGTCTTCGCAAGTCTAAAACTAGGTACAGCTATCCTATTTGTATTTCTAGTATTAAAAGTGTGGTGATCACTATTTAACTTATATTTATGTAAATTTTTACGAACACACATTATATTTTCAAATACATATATATGCTCTGTGGTCCAGCCAATGCGGGCCACGCACCAAGAAAAAAATGTTTCATCTTAAATTTTTTTATGGTCAATTTATACCTAATCAATACTAGACCTTCTTTTCGACGCAAGTTGTCAAATGATGTAATACTTTATACATAGTAGAAGTAACAATAGCTGTTGATGGATCGGGGAAATCGACGAGATCCTTTTTTGTTCCGTTATGGCTTCGCACGCTTTGTGCATATAGCCAGTCCTCAAGTTATATTTTTTATCTTATAATTTGCCTAATTCGGGGAAAAGTGGTCAAATATAGTCCATCATCTGTCATTGTCCGTCAGTTGGTTCTAAGTCAAGTCCGAAACTTATATTTTAAAAAATCAGCAACAGGTTATAGAAAAGGGGCCCCGAGAATGGCATTGCCTAGGACCCCAATAGGGTTAATCCGGCCCTGCCTGCAAGAGTGTAAATAAAGCAAGGAAATGACCCGAGCGCCGCAAATTCGGCACTAAAACGTCATGTAGATAAACAGTCGTGCGATTCTCTAACAGCAAACATCGTTGCATCTTTGACAACATCCGAGAAACAAATGAATGACAAGAAACGTTGGAAAAACAACCTTATGTATTACCAAGGGCGATTTCTCATAAAGTATTTGACATCGGTGAGCTCATCGACGAGTCATTAGAGAATCGCACGGCTGATTTTATCTGTTGTGTCTTGTCTCTAGTATTGATTTAGCCACGATAGCTATATCGCGGTGTGTCTTCTATCGATAATTACTGTCAAATTTTATCCTATATACAATCCATTCTCGCAGTACAGATAGGGTTTCGTAATCTATGGAATTAATTATCATATTACTAGCCGCACTCTGAGGGATCACTCGCATTTTCCGGGATAAAATAGCCTGGAGAGTGGGGTCTTCGTGAAATTGGTTAGTTTTAGTTTGGTGTTTATTACTATTATATTAGTGTAGATGTAATATAATGATTTTCATTATATTTTTGATCATATTCTTAAAAAAAAATGTAAATAAATTAAGCTATTAGTTCACTACGATTTCAATGGAACTCGGTCCTGTGTGGGTATCATGGCGACCTATCATCAATATTGTCATATGGACTTCTCATGTGGGGCAACTCTGTAGATGTTGGCAAGGCGTTTGTTGTTCAGAAAAAATGCGTTAGGGCAGTTTGGGGAGCTTGGCCTACCGATAGCAGTCAACCAGTTTTAAAACTCTGAAAATTCTCCCGTTACCTTGCATGTACATTAAGACGCGGTCCAACCCCAATTTTAAAATAATTTACGATGCTTTACGTAAGGTTGAAAATCGCTTGTTATATTGGACGATGTAATGCGAAAATGCGTTAATTTTGTACGTTTTCTTAACATTTTTCGATATATACTAACACAATTGAAAAAACTGCTGGTTACTACTTTAGTACTATATGTTGGCTATGTATTACCTAAAAAAATCCTCCCTCTTTGCTTGTTCCTTTTCTAACCTAAGTATTATTTTCATACAATATTATCGATCTGTTTCGTTACACTAGATGTTTAAAGATTCTGCTTTTTACTATTATCAGGATACGAGCGCGCCTTAAAGAAGTTTGCACATTTGTAAAAGAACACACCGAATACTTTGAGAAGCAATCGGATATTGTAAGACGAACAACTAGAAATATAGACAAACTTTATTTGCCAATGTGTAATTTAGATATATTAAAAAAAATATCTTTATAATGGCTATTAAAATTTATAATAAACTACCCTTAAATATAAAGACATTGTATAAAAGTCGAAGAAGACTGAAGACTGAAGACGAAAGTCTTCAATCAGTGCGTCCTATCCGTCATGACATACGGAGCCGAAACGTGGACACTGACGGCTTGAATGGTCCACAAGCTCAAAGTCGCTCAGCGGGCTATGGAAGGGGCTATGCTCGGTGTTTCTCTGAGGGATCGCATCAGAAATGAAGTGATCCGTCAGAGAACCAAGGTCATCGACATAGCCCACCGGATCAGCAAGCTGAAGTGGCAGTGGGCTGGCCATATTAGCCGTAGAACCGACAACCGTTGGGGTAAACGAGTTGTAGAGTGGAGACCGCGTCTCGGCAAACGTAGTGTAGGACGTCCTGAGGCACGGTGGAGTGACGATCTGCGCAAGACGGCTGGCAAAAACTGGATGCGAGAAGCCCAAGATAGACCCCGAAAGAAAAAAATAAAATCCCGAAAGACATTACTGAGCTCACTGAAGGAAAATTCAAGTTACGTGTCAAAAATATACTAATGAAAAAAGCCTATTATAAATTGAGTCACTACTTAGAAGACAAAGATGCCTGGAAGCTTTCCACTTCTGCCTAATAGCCAACTATTGAATAAATTTGTTATTTTAATACTACTCATATGTAACCTCAATGTACAAAGACTTGAAAAAATAATGGCCCACGAGTTTCTTGCTGCTTCTTCTCGGCGTTGGTTCTTTTCCGAAGACAGCGGTAGAATCATTTAAAAATTTTGACGTTCATAAGAGTGTCTATGATGCCTAAACTGAATAAATAATTTTTGAATTTGAATTTGAATTTAAAGACCTAAGTGGCGTGCAATTGGAGAGGCATATGTCCAGCAGTGGACTGCTACAGGCTGATGATGATGATGATGTATAAAAGTCAATTCAAACAATAGTTAAGCTCTTGGTTACTGGAATAATGTTTTTATAGTATTAATGCATATTTGAAGTTTAAATAATTGTATGACTTTTAATCAATTTTAATAATGTAATTTTGACTAACTATTTTAATTTATAATTGACATTTTATTAAATAGTGACTTCAGTAGGGAATATTATAAAAATATTAATAATAAAATGAATCCAATTATATCCTTATATGTAAAAAATGGGTGAAATGAATATTATATTATTGTAATGTTGATAACGAAGTCGATAGTAATATGAACCATTTGAATTATTAATAATTGGTTATACCTTTACCTACCTACAATTTGCAATAAATACATTTGAATTTGAATTTGAACAAATCCATTCTACGATTTTCGTTCTTAAATTATACTCCAAATAATATTAGTTTTTTTTTTAAATTTATCGACAAGTCTGTCACAAATAAGGTCGCAACACTAGAGCAATCCTTAGAACTGCATACAATTTAATTCTTGTCATTACTGTAGGTACTTATACAGAACACTCAGAATCATTGACATACTTAGCACAATAGAGACTTGTAATCCACCACCCACTTATCCAGTGCCACTGTCCTTAACTCGCCAAAAAAGGTTACCATATCATTAAAGCTTTAATTTGCGTACTCTTTGTTCAATAACAAGTCTTTATTACAAAGGAATATGCTCCGATATCAAATAGCTGTAAAGTATGCGTAACCTTTAAAGCTTAATATGAAATAAGTCTTATTACGTATGAATACACTACAAAATCGACTGACTTGCATGTGAGACGTTGTTTTGAAGTTATGTTATTAGTGTTAGCGTCTTAATCGCAAAGAAGCAGGGTTCAAAATGGCCTGATTTGAATGTATGTGATAAGTTGGCAGCGTCCCACGTGATAATTTGCTACCTACACAAAAATCGGTTTGGTATAAGTTTTTTCTTTCCGAGAACAAGTTGGATTTTCGATAACATAAAGTTCAATTAACTTTTGTTTGGATTGATCAGCCAACGTGGATCTCCCCAGAGATATTTTTATCTAATTTAGGACAATAATTGAAATTTAAGGTGGTTTCTAAATGATTTATTACTAGCTAACCTGCTAGTGGTTTCGCTTGCATAGCCTGATGTTATATAGCATAAAGCCTTCTACAGCCTATATTCTTCGATAAATAGGGTAGACAATACTAAAAGAACTTTTCAATTCGAACCATTAGGTACTGATATTAACGCGTTCAAACAAACAAACTCTTCGGCTTTATAATCAGTAGGTACTTAATAGATATTCACAAAATTCTTTAAATTATGTTAGGTAGGACAAAGCGCGGTTCCACTGTTGTGGGCACGATGCGCATGCCCACAGCCCTAAGAGATTGGTGACGTCAGACGTCACACTTTCATATTCGACAGGCCGATGATATGACGTTTTAAAATATACAAAACCTCCAATGTTGACATGAATTGAAATGAAATCAAAAAACGATGAAATTATTACAATTTTCGCGAAAAAGAAACTTCTTTTAAATTTAATTCGACATCATTTGATATCCTTTGTAGTTGTTTCCAGCGAAACTACAGAAAGAAAGAAAGAAAGAAAAGGCATTTATTTGAACAGATACTGAACACAACAACATAACAAATTACCATTAAGAACAAATCAAGTTACATTCAAAGTACACAACCTTAAAAATAAAATAATAATAATACAACGCAAGCACTTCTTATATAGTATCCTTAGAATTATATATTCTAAGTATATATATTCTAGTAAAATCACTAAAAAGCGCAGTGCTTTGCCACGCACGGTTTTGAAGTGTAGTACCCAGTTCAAAATTCTGAATGGGACTAGACTGTTATGGGTAACCGTGACACTTAACATCAGGCGAGCGATTTGATACTATATCTATCATGAGAGCTCATGCTCCGACTCGTACTTTGCTGATTTTCGGATGGCTGTGACCACAACCTTTTATGTGGGCTGGATCCGCGCCTGTGTAGGACATAATCGCGTAAAAAACAGTTTATCTCGATCAAGTAACTTTGATCATGGTTAACCCTACATCCGAACGACCGCTTTTTAGACGACTCAGAACGAGTGTAGAAAATTCGAAATCTCTCAAACGAATCTTTGTAGTTCGTTTTTGGGAGTAGGCCTTGGAAAAGGTGAAAATAAAAGAGGAAGTGAAACCTACAGAATTCTCTTCTGGTCTCTTCTTCTGATGGTTGCAATGCATGCGGGTGCAAAAAAAAACGGCATTTCATTTACTTCGTTTTCCGAGTCGCGTCAACACTGCTTTTAGCGATATTATCACTATTTTCCATTCCAATTCAATGACGCGCTTTTGACAGGTGAGATCTAGCCATTCGGAATGGGTTGAAATCACGCTCAAGTTGCTGACGGCATGGAATACACGCACATACAGACAGATGCTAGCTATCGCATCACGCACACATCAACAAACTGTCATTTTTGACGGACTGCTCACGGTGATTTCACTTTGTAGCGTGGTCGTTGAAATCGCAAAATGACGTCCTTGGTGACGTTATCCATGACGTCACATGGGTCTACGTTATCGTGCTTTCGTTGATTTGGAATGGTTATCAGAGCGCTAAAAGTGATTTTTACGCGACTCGGAAAGCAAAGTTATTTTTCACAATAAAATAAGCGCGCAGTAATGTAAAATGCTAATACACATACGTGTTCGTCTTTGTGTTTACCCAAACCGCCATTTTGTGACGTCGTCGTCTAGCTTCCACAGACTATGCCTTTATTAATCATTGGTCTATGGTAAATAAATACGTTACGGGTGTCTGGCTGCGAACAAAGAGAAGTTAGTGTACACGTCCGTCGGAGCGGCTACCGTGACAACACAATATGTGTACTTTCCTTACTGCTAAATGTAGTGTGAACTAAGCTTAATTACAAAAGCTTACTCAATTTCATGGATGGGAAATGCACTTAACTTCCTCGAAGGGGTTATACAACTATTAAAGCACCTTTTCTCTGATGTGTTCCTTATATATAGGGTTACCAGATCCGGAAAAATCCCTGCCTTGCTAAGGCCTGACAATGTCAAAGTCAAAGTCAAAGTCAAAATCATTTATTCAATTTAGGCATCAAAGACGCACTTATGAACGTCAATTTTTCATTATAATGTACTTTAAAGCCTACCGCCGCGTTCCAAAATACATAGAGCCAACCGAGAAGAAGCGGCAAGAAACTCGGGGAAAAAAATATCCTGAAATTTCGGCAGCAAAACTATCTTATTCTAAAAACTCGCGGGTAAGGTTGAATATGCGTGTGAGATGCGTTTGTTAAGGCTCTACTGTTGACACAGTTCATACTAAAGAATACATCATATGAAGAGTTTCATAAAATTGTTATGAAAGACCAGCAGTTGCTGAAAGCTATATCCAGCAATGAAAAAAACGAGGTTCAGATGAATAATTAATAAATAAACAATACATATTAATACTAATTATTACATTTTATTCTTTAATTCTAACTTTATTTCTTATTATTTTATCTTTTTTTAATTCCTGACAATTTCTAATTATCCCTGTTTCCATGATAGACAGCTGAAATTCCGGACATGACAGGAAAATTCCTGTCATCTGGCAACCCTACTATAGCGTGTTATAAGTGCTTTTTATACACGTGTGGGATGTATAAAGGTAAACTTTAGTAACCTAAGTACTAAATGACCATAATATGATAATAAAAATACCTATTCCTAGTGATACTGCAAGCTGTGAATACCTGTCAAGTATGTTTTTGAACAGCTTATACCATTGCTAACGCCATCTAGTTTCATTTTAGGATATTTGATATGATATCAATGAGACGCAACTCTTGGTGCGCGAATCCAACTCATACTTAACCGGTTTCTTTGTTGGTGTTGTCTGTCAACCAATCCAAACTGTCAATTATCTTGTTTTACGAATCGCATATTCAATAATAATTAGCGCACAAGCCATACAAACAAGAAGAAGAAGAAGAATAATAATTAGACGTTTCTGATACGATCACATGAAAACATTATCGAACGCCTCGTATAAAGACCTACTAAAGACGTTGAAGAGAAACTCTACCGCTAGAAATACACTTGTAAATGGCAGATGCGCAAGACGCGCAAAGCCATACTCCCTGACCAAGAGGGAAAGAAAAAAAAAAAAAACATTATCGAAAAGGTACTCGTAATTAAAGAGCTGTTGACGATTGAGTCCGGAAAGCTGGTGACCGATTTCCATTTCAACTGAACTGAATTGGAATTTTAATAAGTAACTGGTAAAATCTAAATAAGAAATTTAAAAGTTGAAAAACTACACTTTTTTTTTAAATCGTTACACAATAGTGCTGCAAGCACAAGTCGTTAAAGTTGTTAGCTTACGTTAAATGATGCATTTAATGTAAGCTGGAAAAGAGATTGGGGTTCTTAAGACGCGCTCGTATCCTGATAATAGTAAATAGCAGAATTTTTAAACACCTAGTGTAATGAAACCGTTCATTATGAAAACAATATTAAGGTTAGAAAAGGAATAGGAAAAGAGTTATAACCGAATAAAATTCATAAATATAACTCTCTTTCAGCAGAAAAAAATACTGAATAGGTCCACAAAAATAAACTTTCAAGTCCAAACTCTCAGAATGTTCAGCGATAACACTATATTTTTTTAGGTAATACATAGCCAACATATAGTACTAAAGTTATAACTAGCGGTTTTTTCGATTCTGTTAGTATATATCGAAAATTATAAAGAAAACGTACAAAATTAACGCATTTTCGCATTACATCGTCCAATCTAACAAGCTATTTTCAACCTTACGTAAAGCATCGTAAATTATTTTAAAATTGGGGTCGGACCGCGCCTTAATTAAACGTCATATGATCTACTGTACCTCCGTTTCCCCTTTTTAATTACGTTCAATACAGTACCATATCAAAGACCGTCCGGTGCAGTTGGTAGATCCCTGCCTTCTGAGCCGCTGGTCCCGGGTTCGGTCCCCGGACAGGTCAAACATTTGTGTGCATGAACATGTCTGTTTGATCTCGTTGTCATGGTACGATTAAGCTGGGCAGTTTTCTAGAAGTCCTGCTTTAAGAGCTGATAGTAACGCGCAAGGTAAATAAAAAAATAAACAATAAAAAAAGAAAAACAAAGGAAGATTTACGTACACAATTACGTTATTTATTATTACGTACATTCGTTTTTTTTTCACTTCAATATACCTAATAAACAACCAATCTCATCAGAACACGATAAACTGTGTTTATAGACTCTACCAGATCTCGGAGATTCCTGTATTTTTTGAGCTTCGACCTGTCTATTGTGAAGTTGGTCAATCGTTAGTACTTTATTTTCTACCAACTTTCAAAAAGGAGGAGGTACTCAATTCGACTGTATTTTTTTTTATGTTTGTTACCTCATAACTTTTGATTGGGTAGACCGTAACTCAAACTTCTTTTTTTAGTTTGAAAGCTGGTGCTTCCCGTGTGGTCCCATTTAAATTTTATCCAATTCCGGTTTAGTAGTTTTTGAGTTACACTCCAATAACAGAATTTTACCAAAGTAATAGAATGGAAATCGGTATTAAATTTTTCAAATTGCATTTGTTATTACGTACATTCGATTTTTTTCTTTTTACTTCAATATAAGTACTTGTCTTAATAAAATAACCAATCTCATCAGAACACGATAAACTGTGTTTATAGACTCTACCAGATCTCGGAGATTCCTGTATTTTATGAGCTTCGACCTGTCTATTGTGAAGTTGGTCAATCTTAAGTACTTTATTTTATGTTTACGTTTAGATACTTAATGCAAAGAGCCCAGTAAAAATAGCTGTTTTATTTTTTTTATTTTTATAGTTTTACTTTTTAAAGCACTAACGCCTGCTTATGCGATCTCAAACATTGAAATTTATAGAGAGAAAATTTCCATCCTCGGACGGGATTTTTCTCTCTATTTATTTATTTATTTATTTATTTATTTATTTCAACTAGAACGGTTATGTACACCACTTACACTAATGATAAAACAAAACTAACTTAATACTCATTACAAAAATGTCAAAATACAAAACAAATGTCAATTAAAATATCAATGTCAGAATAATACAATAATTATACCATCGCTTCGCAGAGCGTCAAACATTCAGCTAAAATGTCGTTCATGGCATCATTAAAGACGTCACGCTCTATAAATTTCAAAGCTGATTTTTTGTTCAACATCGCACTAAATTTCCGATTTTATAACCTTTAGAGGAGCAAATCACAATGCTGAAAGATCCAGGTGTAGCTTCAAGCGACATCTAGGCCATCTGGAAAATTATTTTTATTGCCGATATCTGCATGCATGAAACTATGCACTTAAAGGTAAAAACTATTGAGATCATTATTGTAGAGAATTATATTTCGCATCTTCTGTTTCCTGTAGTATTTTTGTAAGACTTACCGTTTACAATTTATAGCCCATTTAATGAACCTGTTTTTCTATCTCGGCCGAATACTCTTAAAATAATGGATTAAGGCGCGCTCGTACCGTGATAATAGTAAAAAGCAGAATTTTTAAACACCTACTGTAACAAAACAGATCGATAATATATTATGAAAAAAATACAAAGGTTACAAAAAGAATAGGAAAAGAGTAATAACCGAATAGAATTCATAAATATAACTCTCTTTCAGCAGAAAACATCCTGAAATTCACGTCCAAACTCTCAGAATTTTCAGCGATAACACTATATTTTTTTAAGTTAAAACTGAGCCAACGTATAGTACTAAAGTAATAACCTAATAAATATATAATAAGTAATAAATATATATCGAAAAATATGAAGAAAACGTACAAAATTATTGCATTTTCACATTACATCGTCCAATCTAACAAGCGATTTTCAACCTTACGTAAAGCATCGTAAATTATTTTAAAATTGGATTTGGACCGCGTATTAATAATTAAAACGCATCTATCACATATTTTTAAAGATATCACATGTTTTTAATGAATGATTACTCTTTACAACTTTTTTCCAAATATTTCAAATTCCATCAAAATTGGTCCAGCCTTTTGAAGAACTAACTAACATACATACACACTTATATTCAACGTAACTAAACTTTCACCTTCATAACATTAGTAATGCTAGTAGAGCTCTCCGTTGAAACGGGATAAACGTATCCTATGTGTTAATCCCGGGTACAAACCATCTACACTCAAATTTCATCCAAATCCATTTAGTCGTTCTGGCGTGATTGAGTAACGAACTTCTATCCACCCAAACATACACATCACTACATATAGGGTGTTTGGTAGAGGGACCGACAAACCAAATGGGCGTGTTCGGGGGACCACTTGGAGAATACAAGTTGGCCAAATAAAAATCCGCGACCCCCCAATTTTTTTTTTGTGATTTTCCCGTTTTCTCCGAAATTGTACTTATTTACCACCATAACATTTGTAAAATTTGTTTTAGACCGGATGTTTTTAGTTGAATTTGGTCTATAATACACCTTCAGGCCACGCAAAGTAAAATTGGATACAAAACAGAGCTAACTAACTGATTTAGAGCTTATAGAGTCTAAACATCCGGTCTAAAACAGATTTTACAAATGTTGTGGTGGTAAATAAGTACAAATTCGGAGAAAACGGGAAAATTCACAAAAAAAAGTAAAAAAAAATTGGGGGGTCGGGGTTTTTTTTTGGCCAACTTGTATTCTCCAAATGGGCCCCTGAACACGCTCATTTGGTTTGTCGGTCCCTCTACCAAACATCCTGTATAATAAAACTGTACATGTCGAATTTCTGTACAATGAATAAAAATGCTAAAAACCGAGTCAGGGGGATGTAAGGAGTGAAATAGAACTAATTAAGATTTATTCAATTTTTTATTTCTCTGTTCGTCCGTCTGTTTGTACGGGCTAATCTACGAAACGACTGGACCAATTTAAATAAAATTTTGTTTGGTGGTAGCTTATATCCCTGGTCAACATATAGGATACTTTTGATCCCGGTAAATAAAATAGTTCCTGTGGGACAGTTAAAACACTGTAATCAAGCGTATCCCGCGAGGCCACGCGAAACTAGCTGACCCTCCAGCGTGTCGGGTTATAATACTAGGAAGAAGTAAGATAGTGTGGTGAACCCCCATTGTCCAAGTCCAACTCTACCATCACACTCCTGGTCACGCTATAACTTGAGAACGGATGGAACAATCTCGCTAATTAAATGAACCCCTATTTCTCCTGGTCACGCTATAACTTGAGAACGGATGGAACAATCTCGCTAATTAAATGAACCCCTATTTCTCCTGGTCACGCTATAACTTGAGAACGGACGGAACAATCTCGCTAATTAAATGAACCCCTATTTCTCCTGGTCACGTTATAACTTGAGAACTGATGGAACAATCTCGCTAATTAAATGAACCCCTATTTCTCCTGGTCACGCTATAACTTGAGAACGGATGGAACAATCTCGCTAATTAAATGAACCCCTATTTCTCCTGGTCACGTTATAACTTGAGAACTGATGGAACAATATCGCTAATTAAATGAACCCCTATTTCTCCTGGTCACGCTATAACTTGAGAACGAATGGAACAATCTCGCTAATTAAATGAACCCCTATTTCTCCTGGTCACGTTATAACTTGAGAACGGATGGAACAATCTCGATAATTAAATGAACCCCTATTTCTCCTGGTCACGTTATAACTTGAGAACTGATGGAACAATCTCGCTAATTAAATGAACCCCTATTTCTCCTGGTCACGCTATAACTTGAGAACGAATGGAACAATCTCGCTAATTAAATGAACCCCTATTTCTCCTGGTCACGCTATAACTTGAGAACGGATGGAACAATCTCGCTAATTAAATGAACCCCTATTTCTCCTGGTCACGCTATAACTTGAGAACGAATGGAACAATCTCGCTAATTAAATGAACCCCTATTTCTCCTGGTCACGTTATAACTTGAGAACGGATGGAACAATCTCGCTAATTAAATGAACCCCTATTTCTCCTGGTCACGTTATAACTTGAGAACTGATGGAACAATCTCGCTAATTAAATGAACCCCTATTTCTCCTGGTCACGCTATAACTTGAGAACGAATGGAACAATCTCGCTAATTAAATGAACCCCTATTTCTCCTGGTCACGCTATAACTTGAGAACGGATGGAACAATCTCGCTAATTAAATGAACCCCTATTTCTCCTGGTCACGCTATAACTTGAGAACGAATGGAACAATCTCGCTAATTAAATGAACCCCTATTTCTCCTGGTCACGCTATAACTTGAGAACGGACGGAACAATCTCGCTAATTAAATGAACCCCTATTTCTCCTGGTCACGTTATAACTTGAGAACTGATGGAACAATCTCGCTAATTAAATGAACCCCTATTTCTCCTGGTCACGCTATAACTTGAGAACGAATGGAACAATCTCGCTAATTAAATGAGCCCCTATTTCTCCTGGTCACGCTATAACTTGAGAACGGATGGAACAATCTCGATAATTAAATGAACCCCTATTTCTCCTGGTCACGCTATAACTTGAGAACGGACGGAACAATCTCGCTAATTAAATGAACCCCTATTTCTCCTGGTCACGCTTTAACTTGAGAACGGATGGAACAATCTCGCTAATTAAATGCACCCCTATTTCTCCTGGTCACGCTATAACTTGAGAACGGATGGAACAATCTCGCTAATTAAATGAACCCCTATTTCTCCTGGTCACGCTATAACTTGAGAACGGATGGAACAATCTCGCTAATTAAATGAACCCCTATTTCTCCTGGTCACGCTTTAACTTGAGAACGGATGGAACAATCCCGGTAATTATATTTTTATGTGTTAATTATTCTCAGGAGAAGGTACTTATGAAAGAAAATCCAAGAATATGAGAGGTTATGGAAAGTCCGAAGGCTGAGCCTACTACGTGAACGATAGGCAGTCGCTAGCAGTTAATATTTTAAACACGCGCTAAATAGTTTTCGCAGAAATAAACAAAGACATTGAATAATTTTAAAATTAAAGTACACTCTACAAACGTATAGAAATTTAATCAACGCTGTTTATTTAGAATTTTCGGTTATTCTGCTTTCAGAATACTAAACAGGGTTTTTATATTGTTGTACGCAAAGTTTTTTGGTAATAATTCAATTCTTTATCTGTTCAGGGGCAGATTTAAACACTTTTAGTGAACGCGTCCGTGTGGAGAATTACAGCCACCACACCTATTTCTACCTTGAAGCAGTAATGTTTGCAATACTGTGTTCTGGTTTGAAGGTTACAGGCAGAAGTTCCAGCTTAACATCAGATTGGCCTCGTTGTCTAAGCCTAATGACATAAAAAAGTCACGTAATGAGGTACATCCACGGTGGTCGCAATTAAGAGATAGGGTCTTCTGCAAGTATTTATTATTTATATAAAGTTTTAATACCAGAAATACAAATAGGATAGCTGTACCTAGTTTTAGACTTGCGAAGACTAATAAGTCATTCCTAGGAAATTGTGTGCGTTTTTACAATAAAATCCCAAAGCACATAACTGAGCTCACAGAGGGCAAATTCAAGTTGACTGTAAAAAACGTTTTAATAAAAAAAGCTTACTATAAAGTTCGACATTATATAGAAGATAAAGATGCTTGGAATACTCCACTTCTGGCAAGCTGTCTCTCTGCCACCCATAAAATGTAATATTTGTAGTACCTAAGTAGAAACATTGTAAGCATCCATATAAAAAGAATGGCCCCGAGTTTCTTGCCGCTTCTTCTCGGTGGGTTCTATATATTTTGGAACGCGGCGGTAGAGTCTTTAAAGTATATTATAATAAAAAGTTGACGTTCATAAGTGCGTCTTTGATGCCTAAATTGAATAAATGATTTTGACTTTGACTTTGACTTTGAGTATTCATGGTGGACCACATAGTCCTTATATTTTGGCTCAACGCGAAAGCAAAGATTAAATATCTACAATAGGTCGTTGGCAAGCGTTATGTTTACCATCCACAGGGCCGGATTATCTTTAAGGCGGATTAGGCAACTGCCTAGGGGCCCCGCACCGACTAGAGGCCCTGTTGGCTATTGTCCCTAGCCAATGCGGGCCACGCACCAAGAAAAAATGTTTCATCTAGCATATTTTTATGGAAATTTGATACTTCCTCAATACATACATCCTCAATAATATACATAGTAGAAGTAACAATAGCTGTTGATGGATCGAGAAAATAATAACGACGATTCTTTTTTGTTCCATTATGGCTTCGCACGGTGCGCATATAGCCACGCCTCAAGTTATATTTTTATCCAATAATTTGCCCAATTCGGGCGAAAGTGTTGAAATATAGTCCATCATCTGTCATTGTCCATCAGTTGGTCCTAAGTCAAGATCGAAAAATATATTTTAAAAAGTCAGCAAAAGGTTAAAGGAAAGCCCGAGAACTGCATTGCCTAGGGGCCCCAACAGGGTTAATCCGGCCCTGCATACAGACATGCCAGTTTTAGTAATTTATATTCTATTTTTTTACAGAAAAAAATTTGTAGGGCATGTTATTCCTGACAGTGACATTGGAAGGTATGCCTAATTACTCAGCAACAGCAAAAGTTATTTAATGTATTTATTTATTGAGATAAAAATGACATAATCAATTGCATACCTTACAGAAAGAAGGAAATACACTTTTTAATAAGCTCAAAAAGTGGCGTATTGCAGGGACGTATAGCGTACTCGTGCTTTTTTTACCTTTCCCGAACTCGTGCGTTCTCTTTCCCAACTGTCAAAATAATGTCTATTAAAAAGAAAAACCAACCATGAAGTTTTTACTAAAAAAAATTCATAGAAGTTTTTATGATTCATACAAATACTCGTACGTATATTTCTAAAAAGAAGCTACTAATTTGTTTCAATATCAGGTTTAATGATTTGATTGAATGAGTTAGGTTAGGTTTCATTTCATTTCATCTCATTAAATTTCATTTTCATTTCAGATCAATAAAAAAAATCGACTGAAGACTTGGCTGTATGGGCACAGTTCCCTTTGCCTACCAGAATGGGTGAAAAAAAAAATTCTGCTTATATTCTACGGTTGGCGCCATTTTCCAGAAATTTTCTTTGCAAGATTATTTTATTAAAATGCTTCATTTTTTCGCAACTGTATTAAAAATAGTCGTTCAGTACACGTGCGGAACCGACATTGCAACTTGTTCCGACTGTCAACCCTCGCCTTCGGCTGCGCCTCGGCTCGGGTAGACATTAAAAGTTGTGACCTTTCCCCACTTGTAATGAAATATACTATTATTATTGCCTTTGCAAATGGAATTTCAAATATCTTACAAAAACACTAACTAACAGCTAAAGTCAGCGATGTCTAATCTTTAATTATTACTTTTACGATGCTAAAGTTTATAGGAAATTATCTTCTATACTGTACACGGCATTTATTCTATTTGGGCTTAGTTACGTAGCTAACAAACGAGTATGGTATGTACCAGGTATTTGGAATAAATATTAATACTGGACGTGTACCTAAATAAGTTTTTAAACTGACATGGTTACTAATGCAAGAATTAACATTAGAAACGGGATATTTACCATGTATTTTATTTATGAGCTCTCGATATTTCGGCACAGCTGCATGCGTCATGTTCACGAGTAAAACTGATGCAGCTGTGCCGAAATATCGAGAGCTCACAATAAATACAATACATGGTAAATATACCGTTTCTAACTTTAATTCGTGTACCGAAATACTTGTTTTAAAGAAAGGGTATATACGTGTTCTGTTTCCGTTGTCAGATGTTTTGCCACGAAGCAGAAGTGCGTGTTAGGGCCTGAAAGGCACTGTAGCTAGTTAACTTACTGGTGGTGTGAGACTCCAAACTAATGTCTTGAAGTGTTGAGCGAAGAGCTGTCCCGCGCAAATCTTTAGTTTGAGGTTCTGGGTGGTATCGTTACTGACATGAACAGACGTGGTGCTTAAAATTAGACGCAAGGCTTGCCTGTCTCGTGTCTCAATCTCAATTCCATATTTAAAAAAGATCTCATCAAGAGCTACCAGATAGGAAAATTTCCCTTTTCTACAGACTTCCAAAAAAAGGAGGAGATACTCAATTCGACTGTATTTTTTTTAATGTTTGTTACCTCATAACTTTTGACTGGGTGAATCGATTCTCAAAATTCTTTATTTGTTTAAAAGCTGGTGCTTCCCGTGTAGTCTCATTAATTAGGTCCAGTAGTTTTTGAGATACACTCCAATAACTGAATAGAATGGAAGTCGGTATTAAATTTTTCAAATTGTACTTGTTTAAATGCATTTACTGTTGCTAAAAGCTTTTTATACTACGGTATCAACTTGCCAGCCGCGACCTGCCTGAGTACAGGCCTTCTATTTGTTTATAACATATTTTTTTAAATATCTAAATAGATGCGCACAATATTGTGATAGGCACTTTTGAACCGTGGTGGTACCGACTTCGACAAGTAATTTCACACTTTTATATGTTGAAGTCGGTTCCATTGTTCGTATTAACATATTTTCAACAAAGGCGAAACACTTTTCAGTTTTGGAGTGTAAATCAAAAACTGCTTTACCGAGTTTGATAAAATTTAAATATGACCACTTCGGAAGTATACTCTTTAAAATAAATAGTTTGCTTATCGGTCTACAAATGGCTTACATTAATACATAAAAAACATACAGTCGAAATTATAACCTCCTGCTTTTTTGAAGTCGTTTAAAACAAACTGAATATGATATCTACTGAATTGGCAATTAAGTGCCCATATCAATCCCAAAACCTATAATAAGTGGGGCAGATGTTTTTAAATGGGGATACCATAAATCACCAGCCGCAGTGTAATATGCCATCAGGATACTAGCACCAGCGATATTAACATAATAGCTTCACATGGTGCTTAGTGGCGACAAATGGAGAGGACAGCAGTGGACAGCTATCTATAGCTGATGATGGTAATGACGATTACCTAAACTGGACTTTCTTTTGACTAACCAAATTACTAATTCAACAAACATGGTATTTTTACCTCTACATGGCAGGGCTATCATGTATCTCAGTTGCTAACAAATTTTGATTGAAATCTTGAAAAATGACAACTCCAGCAAGCAAAAATGTTAGTAAGTTGTTGACTGAAGCTGACAAAAGTGTCATAGAGCCGCCATTTTTTTCGATTTCAATCAAAATTTGTTAGCAACTGAGATACATAATAGCCCTACGGGTACCCATAAGATACTTAGATACCTTGACTAGCCGAATAATACACAAACATGGTATTTTTTCCTCAATATCTGAAACCTGGTACACGTAAGATACTTAGATACCACAACACTCATACCAAGTTTCTTACGTGATGGTGTGATATAATCGACTGAATTTTGTAGTGTAAGAAAAGGTCTTAAAGATACTCCTTAAGACGCGGTACCAACCCCAATTTTAAAATAATTTACGATGCTTTACGTAAGGTTGAAAATCGCTTGTTAGATTGGACGATGTTATGCGAAAATGCAATAATTTTGTACGTTTTCTTCATATTTTTCGATATATACTAACACAATTGGAAAAACTGCTGGTTATTACTTTAGTACTATACATTGGCTATGTATTACCTAAAAATAATATAGTGTTATCGCTGAAAATTCTGAGAGTTTGGACGTGAAAGTTTATTTTTATGCACCTTTAGGATTTTTTTCTGCAGAGAGCGAGTAATATTTATGAATTCTGTTCGGCTATTACTCTTTGCCTGTTCTTTTTCTAACCTAAGTATTTTTTTCATAGATTATTATCGAACTGTTTCGTTACACTCGATGTTTAAAGATTCTGCTTTTTACTATTATCAGGATACGACCGCGCCTTAAGTAACAATTTAGAGTTTATGATTGTAGCGGGATTTTGTTATTTTCATTTAACACATTTTATCTGAAATATCAACGAATTCTCGCACTTCCGCTATGTCTTTATTAAAATTCCAAGGCTTCTATTCTGCTGTATTTGTTGATATTTACTGGCGTTAAGATTTTTAGTTGTAGTTTAGTACGAGTATATAGTATGGTACCTATAACAATATTCTTTTTTATATATGACCCGCAAATAACTAAAATAAGTCAGATTTCAAAAGCGATGAAGCCTCCTTTTCGAAACTGGAATCTGCGAATCTAGAAAACTGTGTAGCCGAGATCGAGTATCGACTATAGATGATATTTATGTTGCCAACTCATATAGTCATGGTCTTGATGTTTACAACGCGGTCACATTAACTCGACGCATCGCTGGAATGCGGGTCCCCGCCCGCTTCCCCCCACATTCCCTTTTCTCGCCCGGCAAGTGTCAGTACGGTCAGCATCTTTGTTACCGACGACTAAAAGATAATCGACTAATCGACTACATTCCTGTCGAAAAATGCCAAATAAATAAATATTAATTGGGTAGCCACACAACAAATGTGAGTTTTCCCTATTTTTATACTCAATATTAATAACGGTAACAGGTAGTCACCTTAAATTTTCACAGAACTATGTAGTTGTATATTACCTTTCAAAATAAATAAATATTTTTTATTCATTTAACAAACTTAATTTTTAATCAATTTTTACTCGATCTTAATAAAGGCCACTTGGCCGGTTTTTATTGCACACCGTACTTGAGCGCCAAAATGACGTCACATGGTCAAGCGTCTAGTTAATGTGACCGCGTTGTACCTACCTATCGAGCTAATATATCAAACACTTAATAATCAGTTCTTTTAGAACTTCTTTTCTTTCTTGTAGTCTGTTATAATTATAACCTATGCCTCAGGGAATATAAGAAAAATCCTTTAAAGTCGTGTATTTACATTCACATCTCTTCGGTAATTTTATTGATAGCTATAAATTTTATTGCACATAACGAGTTTGAATTATCACATTTATTATGCATAAAGGAGGTATTTATGGGAAATATTAACGTATAGACTACCTTTTTGGGTCCCATAAGAATAGTTATTTTATTACTTACGGTGTTATTTTCAAATAGTTAATGCACGTTTATGTTAAAAGTTTATCTATGTTTTTGTGGTATTCAGCACCATTATTGCCTTTACAGTTGACATTTGACAGTTGCAGTTTATACATACACTTTCTAATCTGTGTTTGCAGTGATACTCTACTGAAATATAGCATGCGCATTAGCAACCCCTGCTTTCCGATTAAATATACACTAATATTATAAAGAGAAAAGTTTTGTTTGTTTGAATTGAAGCTCCGAAACTACTAAACCGATTCGAAAAATTCTTTCACCATTAGAATCCTACATTTTCCTTGATGAACATAGGTTATATGATATTTAAAAAAAGTTAGGAATCTGTATGAAAACTTCGATAATGTAACCCAGGGTGTGGAAAAAGTACCAAGAAAGTCAATAAGTCGTGTACGCTGCGGAAGCTATTGACCATATAATATTAGTCTATGCTATTGACAATAGAGCAAAGTGATGTAAGTACTGCGGTTTTACAGAACACGTCAATATCTACAAAGAAGTCCACATTACCATAATGTCTAACTATTACAGGTATGTCACAATAAATACTTATTCATTTTGAAATATAGTAACGCCGGTACAAACCAGGCCACATTATTCGAACCTTGGTATTAATCCTTATCCAATAATAATAAAGACAATAAAAAAAAAACCTAATAATAAAGAGGAATAGTACATTGTTCACCGAGAGGAGAAAGTGACCAATTACCGTCGAGGGTGTCGTTTGAAGCCCGAGCCGTAGGCGAGGGCTTTAAAACACCCGAGATCGGGAATCGCACTTTCTCTCGAGTGATACATAGTGCTTTATACTACACCTACGAGGAAAATAAAAAACTAAATCTTTACTAATTGAAATTTATATTGAAATTGTTGCAGTTAGTGAAGCTTAATGTAACACTTTTTCCATTAATGTTTGTTTGAGATGTTTGCGATAATGTAGGAGGAATAACTGGCTGTGCTGTTGGCACTGCGCTCGTAGAAGGCTGTGGTGCCAAAGGGGCAACTGGCTGCTGAGGGGCATCTGGCATCGCCGCGCTCGTTGATGGTTGAGGAGATGAGTCTTGATGCACATTAATCGATCCCGATATTTGGTTATTTATTCGTGTTTTGTTTTCTACGGAATTCTCTATGTAGCTTTCTGCAACAGCGGACGATTTCCAACCACCGTGACGTTTTATTGTGGTTAAATCAGCACCAGTATTGGCAATAATAGTCGCTGAAGTTCTGCGAAAGCAGTGGCCAGTGTATTCTAGTGGATTGAGTAAATTAAGGTACGAAGCTATTTCTCTTGGCACAGTACTTATTTTGTTTTTCCCAATTACTTGTTTCGTACATTTTTTGTTTTTCCCAATTACTTGTTTCGTACATTTTTTGTTTTTATATTGTAGTAAAAACCGATTGGTTTTGGGGTCACTGGGGCGAATTTCGTTATATTTCTTCACTATCTCATAAAATAAGCCCGATATAACAAATGATCGCTGAATTTTGGTTTTTGTGTTAGGAATATTGACGATTATTCCATTTTCGAGGATTTCGATATCTTCTGTTGTCATATCCACAAGTTCTTGCGCACGACAGGCCCCATTTACTCCTAAAATCAAAATAACCTGTAAACAAAAATATCAAACATGAAAACCTAGTAGATTTCTACTCATAAATAGGTACGTAATAAATTTTAAACCAGTGCATTTTGTTCATAAACTTACCTTCATCAACAAATATTTGTCATCTGGAGCATTCTGCAAAAAGGAATAAACATCCTTTGTAGTAAGCACTTTTGATTTCTTACTACGGAATCCCTCCGACTTTCTTTTCAGAAATGCTGTAAGTTTTTTGTATTCTTGAATATTTATGTCGTTTCTTGTCAATATAGTACTTTTCAACATTGAGTACATAGACCATAACGTACTTGGTTTGTATTTATGCGCTTTTTCACTGAAATAAGCTAGCAAAACAGTTTCAGAAAAAGATGCCGCATTTTTTTCACTTTTCCATTGCAAAAAATCGTCATAAGTTTTATTATATTTTTTAATTGATTTCTGTGGTAAAAGGTTATCAATCAGTATTTTTGCTGTTTCCTTCAACTGCGGCGGAGTTAAAAAATCTTCATCATCACTATCACTACTTATCATTTTGATAGTTTTATTTTACTTTTCTACGAAAACTGAATCCTCAAACAACACACAAATTGAAAATGGCGCCAATGGCGTCTGCAATTTTCACATGTTCTTTTTTCAAATTGTTTGACACCATCCAACACACAGCTAGTGGCCAGTGTCATTTTGCGAACTTGGAGATAAAAACTCACTGTAAAAACTTTTTGGCTTTTGATATTTAGGATACCAGCGCATAGTCTTACCCAAAATTAAAAAAGAAAAACCACGTAAGAAATGGATTTTCATACACTTTTCTCTCCCGCTCAGATGCGTTTTCTCGCCGCATATTTGTTCGATACGCAATGACGTACTTTCTACCGTAAATTTGATAAAGTATCAAGGTACTTTCCGAGCAGGTGTAGTATAAAGATATATGACTGTTTGTTTGTTTGTAATGGATACACGTAAAACTACTTAACCGATTCAAACAATTCTCTCACGAGTATAAAGCTACATTATTCCTAAGTAACATACGCTATATTTGATTCATCATCGTCATCCATCACCACGCGGGTGAAACCGCGGAACGCAGCAAGAAAAAATAAATATCTAAACCGATTTTGACTTCAATCGGAAATCAGGGTAGACCGAGCTTGTCATCCCAATATATCTGATTCCGAAAAATTGTCTTCTTTTTCTTCTTCATTGGTTGGCTTTCAACGTTGGCTGGCGTTGGCGGGAATAGCCCAACATTGGCTTGCGTTGATTTTGTTTAAATTTCTGTTTTTCTGTTTCATCGTGTGTTGACGTGTAATAATGGTGGATTATTAACCGTTAAGAGGATTGCATAGCTAGTACTTTCCATACTAAAAGAGAAAACTCTTTTGTACCTCTTAACATTGTCCGATTTCAGTGATATTTTTTCATGGAAACATCACATTGTTTACTATGCCCGTACGTTCTGATGATCTATCAGAAATGAGGAGATCCGTAGACGAACTAAAGTCACCGACATAGATAAATAGCCGATGGGAGACCACGGACCGGCAAGCGCAGAGTAGGTCCACCGGCAAGGTGGGCTGATAAAGGTCGCAAGACGACGTTTGATGCAGGTCGTTCCAGCCAGTATTTGGAAATTTGTGGGGGAGCCATATGTTTAGGAGTGGACTTTCTACGGCTGAGATGATGATGTTGATGATGATGAAATGTACACACGTACGAGTCCATTTATATGTAAAAAAACGGTTAGGTGACGTTCGGTGCCAGAGAATGACCAGTTTTTGCCCAGTCGGATGTTTTCCTTTTTAACGGACTCGTAGATACTGGGGGGCGTTCAGGACCTCAGAGCGCGGTTGTTTAATTGTTCTCAAACTCGCTCTGAGGTACGGAACGGCCACGGTTTTTTTCTAACCTCAAACAGACTTTGACAAGCTCGACATTGACAGATTACTTGACCCTTACCTAATTTTCTTTGAGAAAAGAGAATAAAGAAGTTTGTTGTAGTCTGATTGGTCAAAGTTATAACAGATGCGGGTTGCAACCGTTTACCGATCAATTTTGATGGGTAAAAAGTTGCAACGCTCCGAGGTTCGGAACGCTCGAGTTAGAACAACCGAGTGCTTTACCCTGAGGTTCGGAACGGCGTTAGTGCGAAAAGTTGCACTCCGAGTGCGCTCTCACCGAGGATCTGAACGCGCCCCGGTTGCTTTTTCTCAAGTTACTTAACTAGGTATACTTTTTTACAGTTTATGTGCATAAAGCCAGGTTTTCCTCATCTAAACGTGCCAGTTCGATTTGCACGGATATCGACCTGCATCAATCGGCGCGAGCGTGCTAAATGACAGACAGTGAGCGGTCAAAACCATTTCACGCAGATTATCAAATTCGATTGAGTGCCATAACTGTGACTATTGGTTATTATCCAATTTAGGACAATGACATCAAATTGTAAGTATGTGTTTAGCACGAACATATGCATAAGTGTAACGTAATTGTGTCGCTTAACGTCAAACTCGGATAAATCCACTCTACTCACTATATTAAAAAAAAATATAGTAATCTTAATTCGATGATTTAAAAGGCAGTTTTCTATTTATTATGGCAACAATATTGAAGAAAACGATCCTGTTCAGCAAATTCAGTATTATAACCAATCATTCTTTCAAAAATTACATATCAAGATTCGATTTACCTTCATTTGATAAAATGAAGTGCGATTTATCTGTCTTTGAAATAACTCATTATGGATTTATAGAAATTTTATATTAGGCCGCTTGCGGGCTTTACTTGGTGACACAATTTTAATGGAATTATCCATGGGAAATGTCTAAAAAGTAATAAAGAAACTATAAAAAGCGGGATTGTACGTTGCTACTGTGGCAGAGTTTTCTTCGACTGACGGCCATGTTGAACAAACACAATTCAATGATTGACTCTCGTGAATTAACTAAATTTGAAATAAACTGTCCTATGGATCCCTCCTTGAGTCGTAATCCTCATGTCTGAGGGTCGTGACCTCCTCCACCCATTGTCCTTTCTTTTAAGATATTACGCCAGGGTTTTCGGTCACCAGCCATGTGTAGAGCATCGTAAACGGATGTATCAAGAGCAGTGCGGATCTGGTCGGACCAACGCATTGGACTGCGGCCACGAGATCTTTTGCCATCGACTTTTCTAGTCACCACAAGTTTCTCTAGGTTCTCTCGAGATCTCCTTCCTTTCTAGCGATGTGACCAAAATATTGCAGAATTCTCTTCAAGCAAATGGAAGACAGTCTTGTAGTTATTTTAAGGTGCTTCAGAATAGACACGTTGGACCGATGTGTTGTCCAAGGTCCTATGGATCTATCTGACTTTAATAAAATCTTATGATTTTGACGGTTTATTTCTCATAACCATGCGGCCATACACAACTGATACACTTGTAAAAAAAATTTTTACACTTTGTTTTGAAACCGAAATCTTAAAAATTCTCAGAATTGGATTTATCCGAGTTTGAAGTTAAGCGACACAATTGTAGTTGTAATATCTGGCAGGCCAACCTAGTCTTTAAACTATGTGTAAAAGCCTTCAATACACAACTCAAAACAACTAAGAGTATCTATAGAAGGTAGGTTTCAAAACAACGTCTTCTCAAAACGCGCGCTACGAATTCGCTGTGTGTGCTGTGTTTACTTGCCTTGTCACGCACACAGACGCAAACCTTATATCCTCTGGTTTTCCCATGAAATTAGGGAGTTGATTGGTAGGTAACAATGTATTCCATACTTTGATTTAAAAGTCATCATCATCATCTCAGCCGTAGGACGTCCACTGCTGAACATAGGCCTCTCCCATGATTTTTTAAAAGGACCGGTTGGAAGCGGCCTGCATCCAACGTCATCCTGCGACCTTCCTCAGGTCGTCTGTCCACCGTGTCAGTGGACGACCTACGCTGCGCTTGCCGGTCCGCGGTCTCCACTCCAGAACCTTTCGACCCCATCGGCCATCTAATCTGCGTGCTATGTGCCCTGCCCACTGCCACTTCAACTGGCTAATCTTCTGGGCTATGTCGGTGACTTTCGTTCTTCTACGGATCTCCTCATTTCTAATTCGATCACGTAGAGAAACCCCGAGCATAGCCCTCTCCATAGCTCGTTGTGCGACTTTGAGCTTATCTATGAGGCCCATAGTAAGAGACCACGTTTCAGTGCCATAAGTCATCACTGGTAACACACATTGGTCGAAGACTCTTGTCTTGAGGCACTGAGGTAATTTGGACGAGAAGACTTCGCGAAGTTTCCGGAACGCTGCCGATTTAAAAGTATATAAAAATAATAAATACTGAAAAGTACAAAGAACTAGCGGTATTTATAAAATTTATTGAAAAGTCGTACATACTGATTTACCGACGGTGCAAGCATGAAGTGAGCCATATATGGCTTCCAATAAACAGCTTACATTTAGCGCATGTACTTGGTTTTTAGTAGTTATTCTAATGGACAAACTCATAGGAATCGACTGAAACTTGACAAAAACTTGTAAAAGTAAATGTCACGTCAGCCTCTAGTTTAGCCTGCTGGAAAAATCGACCAACACTCTGGCTGATATTCTACAATTTTAAAGAATTCCAAAGGAGGAGATTCTCAAGTTGATACGTTTATATTTTTAAAGTAAGTACAGTACACACGCATAGCTTTTTACAAATAGTACCTGGAAAAATTGAGGGTAAAAGACCAAGAAGACGAAGCTCTAAGCGGTGGAGGGATCAGGTATCGGAACAGCTGGAGATACCTTTCAGCACAGCTCTACATCAGGCAAGCGCGGATCCACTGTTGTGGGCACGATGGGCATGCCCATAGAATAAAATATATATATGTAGAGGCATGCCCACAACTCTAAATGTCACTTTCATGCTCGACAGGCTGATGACAAGACGTTTTATATCCAATGTCTTAATAAAATATACAAAAACTGGTACTACTACCATAGACTAAAATATATACTCCGTTAGGATACATTATTTCTATGGGCATGACTACTACCATAAAACTCATCATCATCATCATCAGCCTGTAGCAGTCCACTGCTGGACATACGCCTCTCCAATTGCACGCCACTTAGGTCTATAAAACTATTAAACTATAACTACTAACCGTTAATTATTTCTCCAATGGATATACATTGGAGTATTTGCAAGAAAGAAATCTTCTTTTAAATTTAATTTGACAGAATTTGATATCCTTTGTAGGTACTTAGTTGTTTCCAGCGAAATTACAGAGCAATAAAATCTTATATCACTGAGTAAAAAGCACAGTGCTTTACCCAGTTTAAAATTCTGAATAGTACTGGACTTTTATGGGCAAGCGTGACGCTGAACATCAGGCGAGCGACTTGATACTATATCGATTATGAGAGAGTTCATGCTCCGACTCGCACTTGGCTGATTTTCGGGTGACCACAACCATTTTTGTGGGCTGGATCTGCGCCTGACATCAGGCCAGTAACAGAACTCGGTGATGAGAAACAGTGAACAAACTGCAGCAGAGGAGTCACGATCCTCAGTAATGAGGGAACGATTAAGGAAGAAGAACTTTTTACAAAGTAGTCCGATTCGGATAATTTATTCCTTCCGAGATATTGTATTTAATTAACAAGTTTCATTTATCAAGTTCATCAAATAGGTGAAGCGCTTTTTGAGTTGCAAACCAATAACTGGAAAGGGTATGCGTACAATATTGTAATAATAGGTACAGATCGCGCGGCGAGAGTTTGGCTTTGACCTTCGGGTGGAGGGGATTACTGCGCATGGGTACTGTCGCGCCATGTGACAGAGAGAGACAAGAGTCCCTCGTCTTCGATGTGACAGAGAGAGACAAGAGTCCTTCGTCCCTCTAGCCACCCTGTGATACCCAATTTTTGACTTCTGCGCAATAACGGTCAAAGTCAAACTCTCGCCGCGCTATCTGTAGGTACTTTTGATTTATCAGGGTACCGTTTTCGACAAGTTATTTACATCTTTAGAGATGAAGACGGTAAAATTTTTTGGTGTTTTTAAGGAAAAGTAGGTATTCAGAAATTACTGTAATAGTTACACATGGTGTTGTAAACTTTTGTGTAGATATTGATGTCCTCTATAAAACTGTAGTACACCACTTTGCTCTATTCAATCAATATATCAAAAGTTTCCGCAGCGTGCGCAATATAAGGTTTTTCCGGCGTTACTATTGCTTTTTTAACGTGGAAAGTAGTTATTGTTACATAACTGTAATAGTTCGATATATGGTACTGGTTTTTTTTTCGAGATATTAATGTCCTCTATAAAACTGTGATACATCACTTTGCTCTATTGTCCATAGTTTCCTCAGCGCACGCGATATAAGGAATTTTGGTATATTTTTCACACCTTATGTGTACATTAACGAAGTTTTCATACGGATCCCAAACTTATTTGTTAATATTTAAATAACCTATGTTAATCAGAGATAATGTAAGATTCTAATAATAATAATAAGAATAATATAATAATAATAATCTTTATTTCAGGCAATAGCACAGTTACACATTGTAAAAATACCAGCGGCCCATATCGAAATACCTTACAGACTAACATATATATTTTAAAAGGTTGAATAATATTACAAAACTGTATCGTACAGTTAGGGATTCATGTTCAGTCTCGGCTCCCTGTACCGTCGGAAAACAATCCCTTCAGGCCAAAAGTCTGGGGCCAGGAATGTTTCTCTCAACTTGGCTGGAAATCTGAACACATATGACTTGAAGTACGTCTCGCGTTTTGATTCCAGCCGCGTTATCTTTACCTCCGGTAGGGCCTGAACCGGGATTCGTCCTTCGTCACATTTGTCGCGTATATACCGCATGATGAAAGATTTTTTTGAGTCGGTCCAGTAGTTTCGGAGTACTTATATTTAATTCAAACGTACGAACAAACAAACATACAATCTTATAATTATATTGAACAAACTAACAATATTTTCTCTTTATAATAATTTAGAGTAGAAAAGAAAAACTTCCGTCAGTACGATGATACAAAAGACTGTGTTTGAAAAGTTAACAGCACGGTCTCACAATCAAAACAAAGCATCACAACAATGCACGAAACACCCCAAGCAGGATGTCAGTGCAGGCCTCATCGCCCCCAAAACGAATAAGAGAGCATCACAACAGAGAGTAGGTTCTCATGATGATTTATTCGAGTTCAACTCTGTGCAGCTCTCCAATTAATAAGCAAGGCTGCACCCAGACGCACAATTGAAGCTCACGAGTCATTGAAAATTAGCAGCCATTGACGTACCCTATCAACATGTAATGTATACGAAGGGATGGGACAGCACTCCGATCGTGAAATATCGATATGTAATATTTTCTACAGACTTCCAAAAAGGAGGAAGTACTCAATTCGACTGTTTTTTTTAAATGTTATTTACCTCATAACTTCTGATTGGGTAGTCAGATTTTCATAATTCTTTTTTGTTTGAAAGCTGGTGCTTCCCGTGTGGTCTCATTTAAATTTCATAAAATTTGGTCAAGTAGTTTTTGAGTTACACTCCCATAACTGATTTTTACCAAGGTAATAGAATGGAAGTCGGTATATTTTTTTTTCTAATTGCACTTGTTTATAAGCAAATCTGTATTCAATACAAGTTTAAACGTATTATAATTATGTTCGACAAAAAATCCTGTTGAATACGTTCTGTAAACTATTGCATGAGATCTTTATTATTTTCAAGTTAATGCGGGTTCAATGCATTTATAAAAATCTTACATAAGAGCTACATCAAATCGTGTATCCAAAAACAGCTTTTATTATACATATACATATATGTATAATAGGTAACAGCTTGTGACGGGAGGTTATTAATATATTTGCAGAGATATAGACAAATAGATACAAAACAGTTGTAGCGTTTCTTTAAAACCACATGCTCTACAAAATTAATACAAACCCCACTAATATATACCTACCATTAGGATATAATAAAAAAATGTATTTTTATTTATTTAAGTGTATTAAATTATATACACATCACTTGAGTATATAATATATGAGAATATTGAACTGAAACTTTATTTTTCCCTGAAAAGATTGTGCTTAAATTAAATAGTTAAAGTTATTTATTTTAAATGTTTATACCTAATTTTGATGTTTTTATCCGAAAAGTTAGAAAGAGGGTAATCGTCACTTTGCAGTGCGCGCGGATATAAACGTAATTTCAATGCAATTGGATCAATTGATGATATCTAATTTAAAATAGATGGACATCTGCTTTAAATTAAATATCGATACGTTTAACCCCATCCCTAGTTCTAATGCTCTAACATAAAGCGTGACTCGCCTATTCGCTCGCTCATTTCGGTCAAGCGAATAGACCCGACGTATCACAATACATCATGCATCATGCATCATGCATGCATCACGAAGGAATAAATATTTTGTACTATCATTTTATATTTATATTATTATATAAAAAAGGTTGATGTTATTGTGTAGTAGTTTAATAATGTTTACTATTCAATTTAGTAGTAGTTATATCAATTGTTCAGTATTTTTTTATGTGTGTTACCTCAGAACTTTCGACTGGGTAAACGACCGATTTCGGTAATTAATTTTTCGTTTGAATGCTGGTGCTTTCCGTGTGGTCCCATTAAAATTTCATCAAATTCGGTCCAGCAGTTTTTGAGTTACATTCCAATAACATAAATAGTCTTGATGATTTGACGATATCATCATTGACGGCAAATAAGTCACTAAAATTGATGAAATAAGAAATTTTACCAAAAAATGGAACCGATTTCAACACTAAAACATAGAAAACCACTTCCTCGTAAGAGTTGTGTGACTATGCCAGTGAAAATATTTAACAAGGTTCCTAGAGATATTAGAGAATTACCAATTAGACAATTTAAAACTAAACTTTGTAAGTGGCTAATAGAAAAATGCTTATATGACATCAACTAATTATTCGGTGTACATTGAGGCTGACATGTTTATTTCATATTATAATTTAGTAATAAAATTAATAACATTTATTTTAGGAATTATTTGACATGGTTTTATTAATAATTCAATACTAACAATAAACTAAACGTATGTCATGGACAAACTGTGGTTCTACAGGCACTTGTGTTTTAATAAGATCTAACTATTATGTACACGGTTTCTGCAATTAATAAATTACATTTGATTTAATTTCATAAAAAATGTGAAATAACATGTTTTCAGAACAGTTCATCTTGATGGATGTACAGGTTCTACGATTTTATAGACTTTTTGATGAATATCGTTTTTTAATTGGCTATATTAAGGGACCTACGCTGCGCTTGCCGATACGTGGTCTCCACTCCAGAACCTTTCGGCCCCATCGGCCATCTGTTCTGCGTGCTATGTGCCATATATATCGTCCACCGACACGGTGGACAGACGACCTGAGAAAGGTCGCAGGACGACGTTGGATGCAGGCCGCTTCCAACCGGTCCTTTTGGAAAATCATGGGGGAGGCCTATGTTCAGCAGTTGACGTCCTACGGCTGAGATGATGATGATGATGATGATATTAAGGGAGTTGGCTTGGTTTGATAAATTCAAAAAATTCAAAATTCAAAAATTATTTATTCAGTTTAGGCATCATAGACACTCTTATGAACGTCAAAATTTTTAAATGATTCTACCGCTGTTTTCGGAAAAGAACCACCGCCGAGAAGAAGCAGCAAGAAACTCGTGGGCCATTATTTTTTCAAGTCTTTGTACATTGAGGTTACATATGAGTAGTATTAAAATAACAAATTTATTCAATAGTTGGCTATTAGGCAGAAGTGGAAAGCTTCCAGCCATCTTTGTCTTCTAAGTAGTGACTCAATTTATAATAGGCTTTTTTTATTAGTATATTTTTGACACGTAACTTGAATTTCCCTTCAGTGAGCTCAGTAATGTCTTTCGGGATTTTATTATAGAAACGTACACAATTGCCTAAGAAGGACTTATTTTTAGTTTTCGTGAGTCTAAATTTAGATACAGCTATCCTATCCTTATTTCTAGTATTAATATTATGCATATCACTATTTATTCTTAACTTCTTTATATTTTTAAGAACGTACATTATATTTTCTAGGATATACAAAGATGGAAGAGTTAATATATTAATTTCTTTGAACATTTGTCTTAAGGATTCGCGGGGACCCATTTCGTAGATGACTCGAACTGCCCGCTTTTGCAATATAAAAACTGTCTCTATGTCCGCCGCTGACCCCCACAGCAGGATACCATATGACATTATGCTGTGGAAGTAAGCAAAGTAGACCAGTCGAGCAGTAGCTATATCTGTCAATTGCCTAATTTTATGAACCGCATATGCAGCTGAGCTCAGTCTTCCAGATAGTGCATCAATATGAGGACCCCATTGTAATTTAGAGTCTATGCTAATACCTAGTGAAAGGTTTCAGTTATTTTTGTAAAATTCAGATGGCAACATTGACTATTTCTAAAAGGCGACCTTACAATAGCAGTTTTGAACGATTTCGACTGGCAACACGGTCGGAATGGTGGGGAGGCTTGGCAGAGCGGGGACGGAGGTGGTTCATGATTTCTTTTTGGTTGGACGATCCGGGTGTGCGGACGGATTCTCATATAAGCGAACGTTGTTTAGTAACCTAAGATTCAAGTGTTATAATAAATTAACAGTTCTGGCAAACATAGTTGAGTTTTGGATCTACAGTTCATACCTCAGTTTCATCGTGGTTACCGTTAGTGTGCGAGCAATAGTTAATTCACTAACATCTCAGAAGCCGGGGATATACGAAAATTGTAAGTACACGCCTACACTTTATTTTTCTTTTATCGTGGTACATTACGAAATTATTTTTCTGGAAATTACTTAACGGTGGTTGAAGCATAGATTTAAACTAAACTCCGTACCCATTGTGACTAAGGGGAGTGATAAACGCTGCGCGGCCGTACAGATTAGCACATGTTTTCAGTCCGTTACACGTGCTCAAACACGTGGTGTATTCAAATGATTTCTATTATAACCTAAACTCAGTACCTACTGCGACCAAGGAGCATGAGAAGCGCTGCATGGCCGTACAGATGAGCACATGGTTTCAGACCATTAGGTGGTCAACCACGTGGCGTATTCAAATGATTCTTATGATGTTCTCATACTTTAATACTATAGATTCGTGTCTGTACAATTAATAAAATCCAAACTTTAAAAAAAAAAAAATGTTTTATGGGAATTGTATTACAGTGAGTGGGGTTATTAAGGGGGTTAAAATTTTCATCATTTTTGGTCTAGGACGCACCGTTTCCGAGATATTTCGGGTTTTCTCTCTACCCTAAAACTATGTTAAAATTTACAGTACCTATGCCGAACTTATTCCTAATGCACACAATTTATGTTACGAGTTTCAGACGATGGAGCCAGGAGAGAATAAAGCACGGAGTGTGGAAACTCCTCGAAGTCACCATTCGCGCTCGAGGCGCAGTCTCATTCGCGACCACAGTCGCGACAGTACTCGACGAAGACGCAGCCATAGCCGCAGTCGCAGCCACGGCCGCCGTTTGCTGGAGCGTGAAGTGGCGCTCAGACGAGAGCAGGAGCGTGTTCATCTAATGGAGCTCGACCTACAACGGGAACGAGACGCTGGACAACGCCGTCAATGGAGAGAGCAGCGCGAGTCACGCCACGGGTCGAGGTGCGACAGCCGCAGCCGCAGCCGCCTGCCTAACGCCGACAACGAGAGACACGACGAACACCACACAAAAAGGTCACGTAGCCCTTCTTTTTCTGCTAAAGATGTTACTCAAATCATACAGTCTATTAAGGAAATCCTTCCATCACAGCCAGTCCCGAGCACACAGTTTACTAACAGAGATAGCAGAAACATTATACCGGAGTTTAATCCTTCAGAGAAAAACCAGCGTATGGATATATGGTTGAAAAAGGTAAACGAGTGTGCAAAGGTCTATGGCTGGGATGAAAGGACTATAATTCATTTCGCTATGCAAAAATTGTCAGGGCTAGCTAAGACCTGGTACGAAAGCCAGAACTCAATTTTGTATACTTGGATAGAGTGGCAAGTTAAATTATCAAACGCTTTTCCATGCGAACAAAACTACGGACAAATACTTGAGGACATGTTAAGACGCAAAAGCAAGATGAATGAACCTATTCAAAACTATTTTTACGAAAAGCTAGCACTGCTTAACCAGTGTGAAATTAGCGGTAGACGCGCTGTCGATTGCATTATCCATGGCATTAGTGATAGGACTACAAGGTCTAGCGCCTTAGCGCTGCGATGTGATGAGCCTGACGACTTATTAAAGTTCTTGTTGAGTAATAACAAAGAACTTTACACGCCACAGCTATTTCCTAGAGATAGGAACGTAAATACGAGTGACGATAAGTCGAATAATAGGGCTAATGCAAGAATCAATACTGGCTTATATTGTTACAACTGCAAAGAGAAAGGTCATCCGTTCTCTAGATGTCCTAAACCTCTAGTTAGATGCAGCCATTGTAACAAAATAGGACATAAACCCGAACTATGTCACTCTAAGCTGAACACAGGATCAACCAATGTTGACACTGTGGCAAAATCTATGCGTATTTCTAGTACAACACCATCCAATAAGTTTATTAAGGAAGTAAGCGTAGAAGGTGTGCCGCTCGAAGCTTACATTGATCTTGGTAGTGAAGTCACTCTGATTGGACAGACTAGCTTTGCGAATCTCGGACTGACTCATGACAATAAGCCATCTACTATGAAGGGTTTCGGCAACAACTATGTATGTTCGGTGGGCTCGGCAAAATTAAACTTATCAATAGATGGAGTAGATGCTGTTGTTTCGTGTCGCGTAGTAGAGGATAATTTCTTGGAGAAGCCCTTGCTCATCGGGCAAAGCTACACGGAACAACCTCACATTATTATCTACAAGGACGTTAACAAACTTCAATTTATGCATGTAGACACCGAAACGCCTAATTATGTAGAAAATGAAGATGATCATAGGGAAAGAATTAGAATAGTAGCATATTGTAAACTTTATGGGACTGCTAGCGTTAGAGCGATGACAGAGACTCAATTTACAGGCACCGTGATAATAGACACCAAGATAGTAGGAAAACTAGGTAAACAATACGTTGTTTGCGGCGGGGTTTACGAAGTAAGAGACGGTTCGCTCTTCGTTACATTACAACCATGCGCGGTACCATGCTGCCTACAGGAAAATTCGGTGTTTTCGCGGGCAGAAAGGGTAGAATCGGTCTACAGGCTTGTGAGCTTGGAAGATTCCGTAGTTACAGTCGCAAAGACTGAATCTTGTCCTATTAAGCACCTTGACGAAAGACTAGTACAGCTAGGCGAAGGAGTCCCTGATGAGGCTAAGGCAAGACTCTTAAACATTCTGCGACGCCACGAACAGTGTTTTGCTCATAACTTAGCAGACCTTGGCTGTACAAACGTCACAGAAATGAATATAGAATTGAGTAGCCAACGCCCTGTAGTTTACAGACCGTACCGACTCTCTTACCATGAATGAGATAAGGTTAGGGAAATGATCGGCGAAATGTTAGAAGCGGGCATCATCAGAGAGTCTACCTCTAATTATGCTAGCCCGATAATTCTCGTACGAAAGAAGAACGGTGGCATACGACTATGCGTGGATTATAGACTACTAAATTCAATCACCGTAAAAGAAAGATATCCCATCCCTATAATAGAGGATGAAATAGCGAGATTGTCTGGTCAGGCATGGTTCATCAGACTTGACTTAATGTCAGGGTACTACCAAGTACCGATTTCGGAGGGAAGTAAACATTTGACAGCGTTTGTCACGCCGGACGGTCAGTACGAATACAATCGTATGCCGTTCGGCTTGGCAAACGCTCCAGCTGTCTTCCAAAGGATGATGAACCATGTCTTGGGACAAGCCCGGTTTGATAAAGCCACAGTATACCTAGATGACCTACTGATTTTTGGGAAAACCCCTTTTGAATATGGATCGACTGGAAGAAATTCTCAAACTACTGGAAAATGCGCAACTTAAACTGAACTTGTCAAAATGTAGCTTTTTGTAAAGCAAAATTGACTACTTAGGGTATGAAATCAACTCTGCTGGTTTACGCCCAGGGACAGCAAAAATTCAGAGTGTCGTAGATTTTCCCTTACCGCAAAATGTGCACAACGTGCGCCAATTTTTGGGACTCGTTAGTTACTTTCGTAAGTTTATCCAGTCATTTGCCCAACTGGCTCATCCACTCACTAAGTTACTAAAAAAGGACGCTGCCTGGGAGTGGACGACAGAACAAGAAAACTCATTTAATACCCTTAAGTCAAAGTTGGTAAAAAGACCAGTCTTGGCTCTGTATGATCCAACGGCTGAGACAGAGCTCCACACTGATGCCAGCAAGGTGGGTGTCAGAGGAATATTGCTACAGCGTCCAGTTGGGAATCAAGGCCCTTTTCATCCTGTGGCCTATTATAGTCGACAGACTACCCCCGAAGAGAGAAACTTTCACTCGTACGAATTGGAGACACTAGCGGTTATTTGCGCTCTAAAAAAGTTCAGGGTTTATCTTTTAGGAAAGGTTTTCAGGGTGGTAAGTGACTGCAGTGCGCTGCTCTCAACATTTGAGAAACGTGATCTTATACCTAGGATTGCCCGCTGGTGGATCGCGTTACAGGAATTTGACTGTAGTATCGAGTACAGAGCGGGGGCAAAAATGGGTCATGTTGACGCCCTTTCTAGAAACCCTACACACGAAGCGGACACTACGGATCCCGTAAGATATCCGTCGGTGCTGGTTATATCCGACGATGACTGGCTACTTACCCTTCAGATGGGAGACCCTGAGTTAAGCAGAATACGAGATATTGTCAGCAGTAACTTAGAATCCAAAGCGTTGGATTACATTACGGATAATTACGTTTTAAAGAACAACCAATTATTTAGACGTATTAAGGGCGACAAAGAATGCATTAGATGGGTAGTTCCGAAGGGCGCCAGGTGGCAGTTATGCAAGATGAATCATGATGACATAGGCCATGTAGGTTTCGAGAAAACTTTGGAACGTATAAAGAAAACCTACTGGTTTGCAAAAATGACGCGATTTGTAAAAAAATATGTTGGTGCATGTATCGATTGCGCATATGCTAAAAAGATAACAAACTGTCGAGAGGGGCTACTTCATCCTATAGAAAAAGCCGCCATCCCTTTTCACACTTTGCATATCGACCACCTTGGACCATTTGTAAGATCAAAAAGGGGATTTACACATGTATTAACTGTTGTAGATTCGTTCACCAAGTTTTTGTTTATCAAGCCTGTACGAAACACAAATACTCAAAACGTGATAAAGGCATTACAAGACATTTTCGACATATTTAGAGCCCCTGACAGGCTAGTAAGTGATCGTGGTTCTTGTTTCACTGCGCATACTTTTAAAAAGTTTTGTCTTGATCGAGGTATAAAACACATATTAAACGCAGTAGCAAGTCCGAGATCTAACGGTCAGGTAGAGCGATATAATCGGACTATACTCGATTCCTTGACAGCGCAAAACGTAAGGGACAACGAGAAAGAATGGGATAGCAAGATAGGAAAGATACAATGGGGGTTGAATAACACCGTTCAAAAAACTACTGGTAAAACTCCAGCTGAGGTCATGTTCGGGACCGCGATGAATAGTGAAGTAAAGCCGGCCCTAAATGTGGTTGCGGAAGACATCCGTGAGGTTTCCGATTTAACTTGCCTTCGAGCTGAGGTCAAACGAAAAATCGATGAAGCCCAAGCTAAGCAGAAAGAATACTACGACCGGGGTAGGCGTCCTGCGCGTAGCTATAACAAGGGAGATCTAGTCAAAATAACGAAAGTGACATTTCAAAATAAAGGTCTAAGTACAAAACTAATGCCATCTTACGAAGGTCCCTTCAAGGTTATAAAACTGTTGGGGAATGACCGTTACAAAATCGCCCCAATAGCGGGGTTTGAAGGAATGAAAAATAAACGCAAAACTACGGTTGCTGCAGACAGGATGCAACCGTGGATACACGTGGCTTCACTAAGTTTAGATGACACGGATAACGAGGAAAGCACTACCGAATAATTTTATTGCAATAATATAAACATGCTCGTTTTGTGTTGTTTCAGGTCAAGTACGAGATACATGTTCGCGTCTTGACCTGATACCACATAAGACGTTACTGACGACGACAGTTAGCACGGATCAATCGCATAAATTCAGCACTGCGTGTTAGCATATCCTCGACTCACAGCTCGTCGCATAATATTAAATCTATCGCTATCTTATGTTTTATTTCGTATACTTAAAGCTAAAAGTGTATAAATACAGATATGTACATGTAATCACTGCTATAATTTAATTTTCGATTTGTATTGTAACAAGTTTTGAAGGATAGATATAAATTGATAAATTATTTGATCACAAGGATGTATAAGATATTACAAGATCAATTTTAATGATAATATTATGTTTATATAAGTTTTTATTTGGTTACAAGGTTACAAGGATAGATATAAGTGGTTATTTGGTTACAAGGTTACAAGGATAGCTGTAAGTGGTTATTTGGTTACAAGGTTACAAGGATAGTTATAAATGGTTATTTGGTTACAAGGTTACAAGGATAGTTATAAGTGGTTATTTGGTTACAAGGTTACAAGGATAGTTATAAGTTATTTGGTTAAATGTCTATATTTTGAAATAATGAATTATTAAAACAATAACGTAATGATTGTCAACATTTTATTCTTTTATCTTGTATTAAACATATACTGTTGTAAAAACAAATACTTTATATTGTTCTATTGTATGATTGACGAATTTATTGGATTGTATACTTAATTTTACAAATAGTATTATTATTTTCATTGTGTTACAGTAGTTATAAAATTCCTCGTCCTGCCAAGTGAAAGGTTTCAGTCTGGTTCCACCTGGTGCATGTATGAGGTCATACATGTAATCAGGATGGTCGAGTGAAAGGTTTCAGTTATTTTTGTAAAATTCAGATGGCAACATTGACTATTTCTAAAAGGCGACCTTACAATAGCAGTTTTGAACGATTTCGACTGGCAACACGGTCGGAATGGTGGGGAGGCTTGGCAGAGCGGGGACGGAGGTGGTTCATGATTTCTTTTTGGTTGGACGATCCGGGTGTGCGGACGGATTCTCATATAAGCGAACGTTGTTTAGTAACCTAAGATTCAAGTGTTATAATAAATTAACAGTTCTGGCAAACATAGTTGAGTTTTGGATCTACAGTTCATACCTCAGTTTCATCGTGGTTACCGTTAGTGTGCGAGCAATAGTTAATTCACTAACACTAGAAAGACTATTGCCTTGTCAATTTTCAATTTATTTCCGTCGAGTAATACGTTTGGCTCTATATGTCTTACATTAGGCATGGAAAATTTTAAACATTTCGTTTTCTTTGCGTTGAGAAGCAGGTTGTTTGCGGCGAACCAATTTGAAACAATAGTTAACGCGTTGTTGACTTGAACTAGTTCTCTATCTTTCCTATCTACTTTAAAAATCAGAGAAGTATCATCCGCAAAAAGAACTATGTCAGCAAGGCCCTCAACCATATGTGGTAAGTCATTGATATATGCTAAGAATAAGAACGGACCCAAGATCGACCCCTGTGGAACCCCCATTCTGACCAAAGATCCAGAAGATGTCACGCCATTAATGCCAACTTTTTGCTGCCTATCAGATAAGTATGAATATACAAGATTCAGAGCAGCTCCACGAATTCCATAGTGGTGTAGCTTATAAATTAGAGTGCGGTGCTCTACACAGTCGAAAGCTTTGGAGAGATCACAAAATACGCCAATGGCATCCTGTGAGCTCTCCCAAGCCTCCAGCACATGCTTGACTAACTGGACTCCTGCATCTGTTGTTGATCTGCTTTTCGTGAAACCGAACTGATTTTCGTGTAAAATCCTATGTTCATTAAAATGAGACAAGAGTTGTTGAAGCATTATATTTTCGAATATTTTGCTCAAAGCCATTTTGCACAGAGACCGGTCTATAATTTGAGGGGTCGGCCTTACTACCTGATTTAAAAATAGGGGTGATTTTACTCATTTTCATTAGGTCAGGAAATGTACCTCTATCAATACATAAATTAAATATGATCATCAAATGTGGCATTAAATATGATCATCAAATATCAGAAGCAAGATATTATTAATAACTAGAATGTATTGTATGTTGAAATATACTTGTACTTTACTTACTCGTCTATATCGTATCTGCCTAAAAAAAGTAAAAACGGTAAACCCGAGCGAGTTATTTGCCAAAAAGCTTCCTTAAAAAGTTAACGGTATCAGTATAATTTGCTGAGTAGCAAAAAGTCTTAAGCAGAATCAAGTTCATGACAAATTCCTTCCTTAATCTTGGCCCTACTAGTAGATCCAGTACCAATTCAATATAACTTTATATAACGATGGTTCGATTGATAGAACCACAGGCAAAAAAAAATGCCCGAGGATCGACCAGTAATAGGTCCACCATGAGTTTACTACATTGATACCAATCGATGGTCGCTATCGACTGCCGCGAAAAATTTATGAAAAAAGAACATTGCCACCTTGCGGTCAAATGCAGAACTAAAATCGGTAGCGAGTACGCTAATAAAGTCAAAGTCAAAATCATTTATTCAATTTACGCATCAAAGACGCACTTATGAACGTCAATTTTTCATTATAATGTACTTTAAAGACTACCGCCGCGTTCCAAAATATATAGAGCCCACCGAGAAGAAGCGGTAAGAAACTCGGGGCCATTCTTTTCATATAGATGTTTACAATGTTTCTACTTAGGTACTACAAATATTAAATTTTATGGGTGGCAGAATGACAGCTTGTCAGAAGTGGAGTATTCCCAGCACCTTTGTCTTCTATATAATGTCAGACTGTATCGCCAATTTCTTAAATGATATAACAAATGTTCGCTTATTTTTAGCTCCAGTGTGTTGCCTTACAAAAGAGAACATAATAATGGTATCAGTAGGGCAAGACACGCTACACTTTGACATCTTAGTACACGAGTAGATAGATCCTCTATCACAAATATCACAAGCTTGCTAGGTAGGCGAGATCGAATATCGACTATAGATGACATTTATGTTGCCAACTCATGGTAGAGCTACAATAGAACTCCGCGATCGAACCTCATGCAGTAAACGTAAAAAAATACCAACAGAGTAACTTTTTTTGTCTCTGAGGTTATTGCTCTCCGTTACAAATATTTACATATTGGTTTTTGCGGATCATTGACTGCTATAACCACTGTGAAATTGGTGTATTATACAGTTTCGTGTAGCTTAAGTATCAATTGTGAACACAAGTAATACGAAATACAAGGGTATTAAAGGACTTTTACATCTCTCATATTCGGTAAGTAGGTCCTTATTACCTCCAAATGGGGCTTGTAGGTGACCAATTAGCGCTCGAGGGTAATGATGTAGCTAGAAAAGCCCTAGGGCGGTAAGTAATTAAAAAAAAACACTTCACTCTTTCAAAAAGTTCGTGTTCCTACATCTAACCATCATACTGGCAATAGACATCATGCATTCAGCCCAATGACTAAAGAGGTCGCTTCGCTATTCAGCCTTTTCTTCGTACGAGTATAATAGTCATAAATCGAGATGTAAAGCAGAGTAGTTAGCTCGGGTGTAAGGCATCAATTGCACCCTCGACTCGAAATATATATATATATATATATGTATACAGGGTTTTTGGTAGAGGGACCGACAAACCAAATGAGCGTGGGCCCACTTGGAGAATACAATTTGGCCAAAAAAAAACCCCGACCCCCCCATATGTTTAACTTTTTTTTGTGATTATTCCCTTTTTCTCCGAAATTGTACCTATTTACCACCATAACATTTGTAAAATTTGTAAAAACTAAAAACATCCGGTCTAAAACATACTTTACAAATGTTATGGTGGTAAATAGGTACAATATTGGAGAAAACGAGAAAATTCACAAAAAAAGTAAAAATAATAATTGGGGTGTCGGGGATTTTAATTGGCCAACTTGTATTCTCCAAGTGGGCCCCCGAACACGCTCATTTGGTTTGTCGGTCCCTCTACCAAACACCCTATATATATCTCGGGCTGCAATTGATGCCTTACCGCCCTTGGCTACTTAATCTACTATAAAAAACAATAAGACAATATGCATGTTTATATTAGGCCAGTAGTAAATAGGCCGTATATCTTATTCGTGCCTTATTGGTATACTTATTCAAATCTACCCTTTCATCTCTATTATTAATAGAGATGAAAGGTTAGATTTTTTGTTTATAATGAATGAACGCAAATTATTTATTTATTATTTATAAGATAAATATATCTTATACGTCATATATTAATTGTAGGTATTATACATATACCATTACATTTGTTTATATCTATATAATTATAAGTAACCTATAAAATTACATTGCTACATATTTATTTCACTATGATATAAATAAATATAGCAAATATATATAATATAATATAAAAATATAATAATATAAATATATATATCAGGCGCAATTTCGTCACTTTAGGACATACTAGTTGCTCTCCGCGGTTTCACCCGCGAGGTGATGGATGATTATGAATATGAATCAAATATAGCGTATATTACTCAGGCATCATGTAGCTTTCTTGTGGTGATTTTTTTTTTAATCGCTTAAGTATTTTTTGCTAACAGATATATATGTAAGCAAAAATAACTTAAGCTATTAAAAAAATATTCACGAATTTTTGAACTATGATTTTTTTATTAATCGCGTAAAAGTGAGGAATTGCCCCTGATGGTGTAACCCCTTCCTGGGGTATCTCGGGTACGGAATGACCATTTTTTACCATATAACATATTTTTTTTGCGGTTGTTGCAATACCCGTGTTTAGGGGTCTACAAATTTAATCCCCATAAAGTACATTAACCAAGTTGGTCTTTTAGTTAGAGCAATAATGCTAGATGCTCTCCTAACGCCCGGAACCCTCGGCTCGATAGTCCAACTCGCACTTGGTTTTTGTCGCACTGACCATCCGTTATGCTAGCTGACTAATCGAATTTCAATATGATTCATAGCATCTAACGGTTTTACGGTATTGGAGTCACTGTTGCCGCCAACGGCTTCTGTACGTATAAGGAAGAGCTTGATGCAATAATTAAACTTTTAATGCCTCATCGAGTGTGGGCAGGGGAATACCTATATGTATGTAGGTACATACGTCTGCTTCCTGACACTTTAACTTGATCACCAAAGTATCAGTAACCGGGCATGGAATCCGGGCTAAAACAGAACCGAGTACTCTATAGTTTATTCATTTATGTATACCGGGTAGGTTCAACCGTTAAAGTAATATTATAATGTCTCATCTTTACGAACATTTCATATAATAATAATGATAACGTTTAATCTACGTCAATAAACGTTATTATTATTATTCCTTTAATTCAAAAAATTTCACGGATTTCATCCGGTCCTTTACAAAGGCATAAGTGGGGCTTTAGCCAACACTTAGAGGCCTGTTTGGTATAAAAATACAATGTAGTATATAACAGAAACTTTTGGATGGATGGTGACATGGTATATCTATTATAAAAATGGGTGAAATGGCAAGGCTATTGAAATGATTTTATTAGTTTTATTATTATCTTCCTATTCCATTTATTTCACGGATTACGTCCGGTCCTTTACAAAGGCATAAGTGGGGCTGCGGTCAACACTTAGAGGCCTGTTTGGTATGAAATAAAAGATACAATATAGTATAAAAAACAGACATTTTGGATGAAGGGTAACATGGTACTTATATCTATTACAAAAATGTGTAAAATGGTAAGGCTATTTATATCAACTTATTAGTGATTAGGGATATAGTGGGCTATGGACGAGACTACGGCACCCGCCAATTTTAGTCTCATGTTAAAATATTTAGGCAGGTGGTGACTTGCCATCCACTAAACGGGCCCCCCATAAAGGCCACCATGAGTGGTGACAAAAGGGGCAACGTTGGTGTGGATGGTTAAAGGGTGTCGAGAGGTGTGCTGCGGTTTCACTAGAGCGCTACTACCGGCGTTATGCCCTTTAACACATCCACCCTTGGAGCTTTTTGTTACTTGCTCTTGCGTCTCCACCCCCGGACGGCCAATTAAGACAAGCCGGGGGTCAGTGGTCTCATTTAGCCCGAGGGAGAATCAGGGTCCGCGGTGTTGCCACTCACCGACGGTTCGCCACAAGGCCGCCCCTGCCTTATTATGATTATTCACATTATTTATTTCCTTTTCTTAAAATTAAATTTTTTACAATATTTCTATATACAATAAAAAATTATAAATAAAAAAACATTGTAAAAAACCTAATCCTAGATTGCCATCGGCAGCGGGGCATGACCCAAACTACCAGTGGTTAGGGCTGCAGACTGAGGAACCTCCTGACAATACGTGCCGTGTCAAGAAGTACTGCCTTCTGTATCTGTCCCTTGATCTTATCTTATCCTTTATCCTTATTATTATTATTGTTTTTTCAATCAAATTCTGTTATTGTCTATTTATCATAATTCATACAAGAAGGTTATAAACCTTTACCAAAGGTTTAACCTTTTGATATCAAATTACAGATAAACGCCCCTAGGCCTAGAGATAATACCGCGTTAAGGGTCCATGACCGTTTTAAGATGAACAAAAGATAAAAATCATTCTTACAGTACATGAATACTTTTTGTAGTGTCACTAGCAGTAACACTACAAAAAGTAGTGTTTGTAGTGACCCGTCCGTGGCTTTACTCGCGTGGCGTTGCGAGATAAGGCGAACCTAAAAAGTTACTCTTTACAACATAAAGCCTGATCAAACATACAGACATAAATAAAAAAGTTTTTGCTATATATAATTTATTAATTGACATGTTACGTTGAAAACACTTTTATTACCAAGTCAGTCACTAACCATGACTTTCTAGAACGTTTGTCAAAGCGTTGATTAGTTGACCAAATAAATACTAAACGATTATTGGGCAATGGTACCAATCAGAGGTCAGCATTCCGTCTGTTAGCTGATAGAACTTTGACAATGCGTTGATTATAATTACGCTTTAAAACCGGCTAGGACTCGCGTAAAATTTACCGGAAATATTCTCCGACCAGTTTCGAACTTATTTGAGGTTCTACTTCTGGGAGTCACTCTTGTGCACAGCGGCGAGCGTGGGCCACAGCACGTAACTGGCGCTGCGACGATCGCGCTGTGTCGATTCGTCAATGGTATTATATGACGCGATATGTGACCAATCAGTGGTCAGAATTCCGTCTGTTAGGTGATAGAATTTTGACAATCGTTCTATGTCAGTCATTCATCATTCATTCACTCGTTCCCTTCGACTAATTTTGAGGAAAGCTTCGATATTTGCGCTTGCTTTAATACGTACCTACTGTGAGATTTCGGTGATATCTTACTTATAAATAAATAAAAAAATATTTTCAGTTGAAATCGGCCGTTAAAGTACGCGGCAGTGCACTTCATAAGCACTGCAATAAAGTAGGTGCTTTCACACTAACACTCGTATTTTTAAACAAGTAATTACTTGTTGCTAAGTAATTTCTTAATGAAGTAATTACTCAAAGTCAAAGTCAAAGTCAAAATCATTTATTCAATTTAGGCATCAAAGACGCACTTATGAACGTCAATTTTTCATTATAATGTACTTTAAAGACTACCGCCGCGTTCCAAAATATATAGAGCCTACCGAGAAGAAGCGGCAAGAAACTCGGGGCCATTCTTTTTATATTGACGATAGAATACTTCAACATAAAATCTTATTCTATAGTCGAGCAATGCACGTTACTTACTATAAAGTAAATGCATCACATAACCCTATCAAAATTGGATGTATCTTTTTACACTTGTATTAGGTTGCTGTCATGGGATTTTAATTTTTGCCGCATAATAGATCCTTCACAGTTCAGACTTGTGTGCGTATGTCACTTTCATACAACTTCACTTTTGCCATAAGATCGAAAATATGACGTGTTCTCATTGCTCAACCTTATAACGTGATAATTAAAACAAAAGATTAAATAAATAAATATTCCACAACTGTCACACAACGCCATCTAGTCCCAAGCTAAGCAGAGTTAATAATGAAATATACGTCTCTGGTGCGCAAAGGCTTAATTAAGTGCGAATGCATTAAAAGTTTTCGGATTCCTTAGTAACTATAGTTACTTGTCAAACTTGGAGTGGAACTCGTGCGGCTTAAGCAAAGGAAATGGTGACTATTACTCGGCTAAATTGTGGCCTTTGCTTTGATAGGATTAAAATGTCGCATTAGTAATTACTTTGGCTTAAATTACTTTTACTTGTTTATAAATACGTCTTATAAACTTAGCGGGAAAATATCTGGTATTGTGATTGCCGAGGAAAACACAAAAAAACGTTTTATAATTTGTACATATTGTCTACACTTGGGCACCACTACGAACACTGAAAGGTTAATAATTATTAATCCACTACTATCAGACGTCAACCCTAAAAACATACATATTATAGGAAAATTAAACAAAATCGATATCTATTCTTGGCGTTTTTCCCGCCATCCCCACAAAAATAGTCCTACCTCATTCAAGTCTTTTATAGAGGTTCTGTTAATAAAAAAGTAATAGATATTTTATTTCGAACGTGAATTGGGTCAACTTTAACGATATCACACCAATGTCATGTAGGTTGTTTTATTATACGAAATTAAAGTGAGGTTCTAGCAATAAAAAAAATAAAAAGGGCTCTCGGGATACGAGGCAGAATTATGGAGTTTTTGCCGTGTGTTTTTAATGAATCTTCTTTATAAATAAACTAGCTGACCCTCAAGCGGCTTCGCTCGCTTGGTCTGGGTGTAATGGTGGAAGTGCCGTTTTGGAACCTCGAGGTCATAGGTTCGATTCCCGGGTTAGACAGTTATTGGGTTTTTCTGAGAAAGAAAGATATTCTCAAACAGTCTGGAGACCGGAAGAGTACCCCGTAGATGGCAATAGGCTCGCCCCGTATAATATGATCATGGCGAAACGTAGGCGATGAAAATACCGCTGCTTAACCCATCGAGGATATACCCCATAGGCAAAAGTATCGATTCACTCAATACCGCTAGACTGATGTTACCGTCCCTCGGTTTCACCACCGTGGTAATGGATGGTGCTGATGATGATGATGATGAAAAGCAGCCTATGTGCTACTCCAGACTATAATCTATCTCTGTGCCAAATTTCAACCAGATCCATTTAGCCGTTCTGCCGTGATTGAGTAACAAACATCCATCCATTCATTCATCCATCCATCCATCCATCCAAACTTTCACATTTATAATATTAGTAGGTAGTAGGATTCCGCTAGACTGATGCTACCGTCCCTAGGTTTTACCTCCGTGGTAATGGATGGTGATTATGATGATGATGAAAATTACCTTATGTACTACTCCAGACTATAATCTATCTCTGTGCCAAATTTCAACCAGATCCATTTAGCCGTATTGCCGTTATTGAGTAACAAACATCCATCCATCCATCCAAACTTTCACATTTATAATATTAGTGAGACAACATGTAACTTAACTTAAAATCTTTTTCATTTTTTAACATTAACTATATCTTTATGATTTAAATGATGGCCCGTTAACTAAATTGACTAAATAAAAAAAATCAGTTTAGTTTTCAATCAGGATTTACGATCGGCTTATATTTAGCATTTCATCAAATATAGTTTAATTTACATAACTTATTATGATTTTGATGTGAGATGACATCAAATATAGTATAAGCATAAATATAGCATTTCTTTTAATAATTCTTTTTTGTTATTTGTTCGCTCTCTCTTTCTCATATTCATATACACTCATATATACAACTCATATATACCTTGTCCACGTTGTTCTAACACAAACAACCGGGACCGACAGCTTAACGTGCCCTCCGAAGCACGGAAGCGCTCAGTTGAATACCACTAGCACACACCCATCCAACTCCTGACCGCAGCAAGCGTTGCTTAACTTGTTGATCGGTTGAGGTCGCCAAGTCAAGCTGCGCTGCGAGCGCTTTGCTTGTCACTCGATATCGAACAAAGATATAAGTAAATGAGAACCAGAGGTCGTAACACAAACAATTTGCCAAAAAGTATTCGTATCGTAAGCGTCAATGTGTCACGCTTCGCCGTACAAACTGTGAGTTATCTGTGTCACAGTTGCCCTAGATAAATGACAGTTTGTACAGTTTCACGCGAACGATACGTTACGTTACACTCACGCAAATATTCTTGCTAGACCTTCTAGATGAACGATCTTTGCTCAAAGAAAAATGGCGGCTCTACGTACAACCGTTCGATTCTGTAATGATTCGTCGATGCGCTCGTCGACGAGCTCACCGATGTCAAATACTTTATGAGATATCGCTTTTGTACATAAAGTTGCTTTTCTAACGTTTCTTGATATCTCGTCATTTGTTTCACGGATGTTGTCAAAGATGCAACGATGTTTGCTCTTAGAGAATCGCACGGCTGTAAGTAACAATGTTAGTAAGTGACTGGAGCTGACAAGTGACATAGAGCCGCCATTTTTTTAGATTTCAATGAACATTTGATTGCAACTGAAAAACATAATAGCCATGGAAGTGGACCTCGTGTACCTAATAATAATTTAAACAAGTGCAATTTGAATCATTTAATACCGACTTCCATTCTATTACTTTGGTAAAAATCAGTTATTGGAGTATAACTCAAAATCTACGGAACCGAATTCGATGAAATTTAAATGGGACCACACGGGAAGCACCAGCTTTCAAACAAAGAATTTTGAGAATCGGTCCACCCAATCGAAAGTTATGACGTAACAAACATAAAAAAAGACGAATTGGGTACCTGCTCCTTTTTTTGGAAGTCGGTATAAAAATAATAATTTGATAGTCAATGTGTTTATTCCTTTTATGATCTAGAAATCTGATATTATATTTTTGTTATCTACTCCTCTACTTTAACTAGGATAAGCAGGTTTCTAACGTGTCCCAGTTGCAATCAAAAGTCGATTAAAATAAAAAAAATGGCGACTTCATGTCACTTTTGGCATCTCCAGTCATCATTTTTTTTCTATAGCCACGACGCGACCATTTTGTGCCAGTTCTTCGAGTTGGATTGATAAAACAATACATGGCGTAAACTTGTATTTCTATATTTTTATACTTTTAAATAAAAGCGGGGAAAAGTCATCATCTTACTCTAACATTTTTCTTACTGGAGCTGTCAAAACTGACATAAAGCCGCCATTTTTCCAGATTTAAATCAACATTTGATTGCAATTGAGCTCCGCTTTATACATTCTGTATGAAATTTGAATGGAATAGGGAGCCGCCCGTGCCATTTCCGCGCCAGACGCCCGATATGTGGGGTTTGGGCCTAACCCTGTCGAAAGACGGATCCCTAAAAAGCAAACGTGCATGAAGCAATTCGACCAGTTATGTTTATTTCTTGGTCAGTTATGTTATGATCGTTGGTTTCCACGGCTAATGTGCTCTGAATTAGAATCGGAGCGTAATGGAAGGTGACCTTAATTCGGTCAAACTGTGAGGTGTTTACACATGACGTTAAGGTGCTTACATAAATTTGACAAACATAATGAAAGATGTTTCTATGTTGATTCTATTTAAAATTCTTAATTAAATTAATTTTACAATAAACCTTTGCATTTTGCAATTGTATTTTTTAATTATACAATTTTCTTAGCCAGTATTTTTCAAGATTTGGTCTAACTGTGTGGGTACCCAGTTGGACCAAATCTTACAAAGAGAAAAAAAATGGAACCAACTTCTAGAATACTAGCAAGTGTGAAAAAACTTGTTGAAATCGGCACCACGATAGTTCAAAATTACCTACCTATTATCACAATATTGTGCGCATGGTACCGACTTCAACTAGATAGTATATATCTCACGTTTTAGTGTTATAATCGGTCAGTAATCGGAGTGCAACACAAAAACAGCTAGACCTTAGATTTGATGAAATTTATATGGTACCACCTCGAGAGTATACTATTACAAACAAAAAAATAATTTTGAACTTCGGTCCCCAAATGGGGGAGAAATCGGTGAGCATGCATAAAAAATAAAAAAACTTGAGAGGTGTCAAGGGACACCCGGATGGAACGAAGTTCCTCATCAGAAAAATAATGCTAAAAATACAAAACCATGGTAAATATTCCAATAATAGGTTCCGATAATCGCGCGTATAGGGTATATAGTATACTTCAATAAAACTCCTTTCTGCGTATGGGAAGTGTTCAAAAATATATATATCTCAAAATTACATATTACATCCAGTGAATGAAATGCCTCCGCGAGCTAACTTTACCTGAGTCGCCATCTAGTATAAATTTACGGAACTAAATGGCGCCACTTGCTACGATTACTACATCTGGCTTGCTTTCTATACGAGAGAGAGAGAGACAGACAGAGAAACATGCGACGCCGCACTTGCTTTCTATAAGAGAGAGAGAGAGACAGACAGACAGCTTACTATAGCAAAAAGTGTCGTGACAACTTTTCGTAAGAATTTTTTCCGTCTTTCACAACGCGCGATAAGGAACTTCGTTCCAAAAACAGTCGAACATAAAACCTCTTCCTTTTTTGATGTCGTTTAACAAACAAATAAACTCGATGCTTGTACAGATCGCCTCGGTGGCCTAGCGCTTTGATACGGATTCTCACGAGGAAAAACGCAGGTTCGAGTTCCTTCCGAGGGTGGGTATTATTCTCTTTGAAGTTGCAAGGCCGGGGACATCTTATTTTTCAACCAGTGTTCATTTGTTTTCCCACCATTCAATTATCGACACGCAATATCAACTACTTAACTATCGTCTTGTTTGGAGTACCAATGAAAATAAGGTGCGGATTTGGTTCGATCGTTTCCACTCTGGAAAAAAGGATCTCAAAAATGAGCACCATGGTCGACTGGAAACGAAAGTCGATAACGATGAATTGAAAGCACAAGCGGAAGCAATTCATCTCAAACCACAACAGCCTTCAAGGTAAATAAAACGCTACTGATTTATTTGCCTCAAATTGGAAAGATAAAAACACTTACAACTATTTTCAACACCACTAACACGTAGGACACTGGATCAGCTTTGCCAGCGACCCAAAGTCCTCCTAAGCTACATTTAGGAGCTGGGATAGCTTGGGCAAAGCCTGGCAGTGGGAAATGCAGAAAACACCCGATGCGGGATATCAATGAAGAACTTATCGCCTGCAAAACTCACTTAACAACAAAATCGCTCCAAATTTTACCTTAACTTGTTGAAAAGGGAAACAAAAGAGGAGCATCTGAACAGGATTGTCATAACACTAATACTAATACACACAAGTTTAGCATAAAGCGGGACTTTGTTGCTTAAGTGCAGAAAAAATTAAGGAAATCCTTGCTCTGTTTTAGTTGTTTTTTTATCGCGCGACCCACATATTAGGAAGTATATAAAATAATACTAGCCTGGATTTACCAGTAAGTTTAGAATGCGGCCTTATGCATGGAGTTACACAGTTTACGCGATGTATTGCTTGGCTTAAAGTATTGAAGTAACTACCTATAGTCCAAAGTATAATTGGTACTCACGGGATGTAAACCACGATTAGGCGGGTATTGGAGTTCCCGATATTTCGGCGCAGTTACATGCACCATGCTCACGGGTAGACTCTACTAATTATAATTTAGTTAACGACTGCGAAAATTTAAAACAGTGTGTTACCTACATTTGAAAGGGAGACGTATAACATTCCTTTCATTGTAATTTATTAAAAGGAGAATGGTCATCTGGGTACCCACTGAGAATGGGAACCATGGAGAATGAAACTATGGCAAATTTATTTATTATTAGTAGATGCAGATAATTCATATATTTATATTTAATTAGCAGTTGGGATAAATGAGAAAACCTAAATGTAAAACAATAAAATTAATACGCAGAAGATGCTTGTGGGCAATAACGAAACGCTATTCTGTTCATAGACTATAGGATACTATACAACTTTCTTGATACCACGTATATTTTGCCAAGAGTGGAATTGACATGACAAAGTGACACCAATAGTTATTTCCTTTGTTGTTGGATTCGTACGTTTTGTACATTTGCCATTCTCAAGTTAGTTTTATCATGTTATCATATAAAAGTATAGTTGCTTCCATATCTACAATAACGATACCTAATTTCAGGCACCCGTTTCTCTATTACGACAGATTTATTTTCAAAAACCCAGTCAGATATTTTAAGCTACCGAATTCTGCCTATCTAACCTAACCTACAAAAAATATCAATGCTGATAACATTTAAGCCCCAACTTAAAAAAATATGGTACAATTTTACTTTACTATAGTGTTACTAAGGACTACTGGTTTTGCATGGTTTCCTTTCTCGTGGGTACGTCTATGTAGGGTATCCAAAACACACAGAGGTTTGCCATTCTTCTTTTATTGATACGCACATTTGGCTATGTATTTATTTATATCGCACGTGCACGCGCTGTTTGACGTAGGTTCGGCACATGCGTGAGGTCACCTCCCCAACCTAACGGAAGACCAGCGCTGGTTGCTTGCAACTAGCATATTGCTGAGCTTAGGCTGGGTTGTGACAAACACCTTGATTTTGTTTGTATATCTTTATACTTTTCTTTGTCTGTATTGTGTTTGTGACAAATAAATTCATTCATTCATTTAAAAAACTATTCAAGCATTATTATTAATTCACAATAATAACTTACTTTCTGCTTTGTACAACTATCTACTACACCGACATAATAAGAAGAAGAACATACTTAACGTCAATGAACTGTCATAATAATCGTACCGTTAAAAACTAATTAACTAAAATTAATTGTTATTGCCATGTAGGCGTGACAGTCCAATTCTACGACTAATTGTTTGAATGTTGCCAATGAATAGATTTCTGTCAAGTATTCTATAGATAACAGAACTTTGCAAATATCTCTAGTTCCACGTATTCTGTGCAGATTCTAAAGAAATTTATATTCAAAAAGTTTTTGTTTAGAGTTTCTTGACATAGTTTTAGCATAGTATAAAGATACAACAGTATGGAAACTAAGGAATAAACTTATACGTGACCTCTTGTCTTGACGCGACCTCACTACTGACAGCACATCGACCGCTTAGGGCTCTCGTCAATGTGCATATTTGTGTGAGTGAGCCGTTTCGAATGTGTGTAGGTAGGAACGTTTCCGTACTGTTTCTTTATATTTATACTGTGGCATTGAGTTAGAATCCTAGTTAGTTAGTATTCTAACTTAATGTACTGTGGTTTTAGTTTGTGTTTAGAGGTTAGGTACTTTCGACGAAACTCCAGTGTGCTGTATTTATTCAAAATCAAAGCAAGCAAAATTGTAGCTAGAATTGGTAATTAGGTATATATATATATATGTTTCATTGATTTATTTGATTATGGTTTTAAAGCACTAGAACACCTGCGTTACACTGCGAACAACCACACTAGAAAACATGACAAAACTTTTTAGATACAAATTCCACTTTTTCAGACGGGATTTCAACCCGCATCTTGCGACATTCCGTGTCAGACCGCTAAGCCACCGAGGCGATCCATCCCAGCATCGAATTACGAGTAAATTAATTGAATATTTTTCTCTGTGCAATTTCAAGGTTTGGTTTCAGTGGGCAGGTAGTGCTCTAAAAATTATTTAATATTAAATTAATTAATATTAAAATTGCCATTGATTTTTTTTAAAAAGAATTCAATAAATAATTCTACATAAAATTAAATATCTTTCATTCTGTTTGTCAAATTATGGAACGAAATTAACGGTAATTTTTAAAACATGATTTTAGTTAATTGTCCTAAAAAGAAGAAAATAAATTTTAAATGAAAGCAAACCAATCAATTTAGTAGGTACATTATTACACAATTTAATAAATAATTATTATTTGATACCATTCATTACTTCTGCATCTTTAAGAGCTTCAGAAGCACTCAGAGTGGCACAATTTTCTTCCGGGCCATCGTCATCATTATCGGTGTCTTGGCTGTTAACGATAATATTTTGAAGAATATTTTCGTCACTCCTCAAACGTTGCGTACGTTTTGTAGAAGCCATTTTTGTACACGTGCTCACTCTCTCTCCCAGCCGTAGGACGTTCACTGCTGAACATTATGCCTCCCTCACAAATTTCAAAGGGGACCGTTTAGAAGTGCCCTGCATCAATCGCCTACCTGCTACCTTTATCAAGTCGTCTGTCCACCTTACCGGTGGACGATCTACGCTGCGTTTGTCCGTGGTCTCTACTCCAGAACCTTCTGGCCCCATCGGCTATCTGTTCTGCGTGCTATGTGGCCTGTCCACTGCCACTTCAACTGGCTTATCTTCTGGGCTATGTCGGTGAGTTTAGTTCGTCTACGGATCTCCACAGACACGTAATAGCTCTGCTGAAATCTGTCTCGCGATGACGAGTGTAGTTTAGTACCGCACATACTTCTTATTATTAGTTTATTTACTATAATATATATGTAGATATTTATATATAGTGTACCTATTTAGTGATTTTGTATTGTTACCGTCCATGTCATATTTGATACTCCTCTGAGAATGGGCTGTCTGGAAGAGATATCTCTGAGCGATAAGACCGCCCATTGTTACACCTACGTTTAAGAGTTGTACTTTTTAATATTAAGTGATTAATGTGGTGTTTCAATAAAGTGTTTTCTATCTTCTATCTATCTACTTCAGCATAATGTTCTAGATGGCGCTGATTAACTATCGATAAGTTCAAAGTTCATCCGCTGTACAACGATTATTTTTAAACTAAACGATTGCATCATAGGGTTTTTCGGTAATTGTTTGTCTAAATAATTTATCATCGTCTAGTCTTGATGTTTGTTTGGTTAACGAATGTACAAGTTATGTTTTTTAATTATGTTTATAAAGACATTCATTTTGATACCAGCATTATTTATAGTTTATTGTTTAATTAGATATGGAATATATAGGCTACGTTCCGGGAAGGACCGAAATCACTCGCGGCGCTCGATACATCATCAATGACGTCACCGAAAACGCTCACGCTGCGCTCACAACGCTCGCAGAACTTAGGTGGGTCTACGTGATCATTGCGAGCTGTCACTGTCAACTAATGGGAACGGCAAACCGGGGCGCGAGCAGTTGTGAGCGTTGACGGCACTTCCCGGAACGCACCCATAGTAATTACTTATTCTTCTTCTTCTTTGGATTTTTAGCTTGGAATACTTTCATCTGTCAGCGTCAAATTATATAGAGCGCATAGAGCGTTGCCAACTTAGTGACTCTGTCGTTAGATTCAGCGCGATATGATTTCATGATTGGCTAGCTTTGTGAACAATCTACTTAGGTATTACTAACTTTATTTAAAGATGTTCTACTGGACCTACAGCGTTCAAGATACTAAGTCTGAGCAAACCTGATGATTCAGACGGCGAAACAGATGTAGAATAATTAGGTTTAAATAGAAATCTACAACGCGGTCACATCAACTCGACGCATCGCTGGAATGCGGGTCCCCGTCCGCTTCCCCCCGCATTCCCTATTCTCGCCCGGCAAGTGCCAGTACGGTCAGCATCTTTGTTACCGATACACGCGTCGATAATTTGGCAATCCATTGTTTATAGCGATGATGACTAAAAGATAATCGACTAATCGACTAATCTACTACATTCCTGTCGAAAAATGCCAAATAAATAAATATTAATTGGGCAGCCATACAACAAATGTGAGATTTCCTAATTTATGCTCGATATTAATAACGGTATATATTATATTATTAATAACGGTATCAGGTAGACACCTTAAATTTTCACAGAATATGTAGTTGTATATTACTTTTCAAAATAAAAAAATATTTTTTATTCATTTAACAAACTTACTTTTAAATCACTTTTTACTCGATCTTAATAAAGGCCACTTGCCCGGTTTTTTTGCACACCGTACTTGAGCGCCAAAATGACGTCACATGGTCAAGCGTCTAGTTAATGTGACCGCGTTGTAGGTTTAATTACAAATATCTGTTTGTTCATTTTTTTTCCTGTTTCTTAAAAATATGACATAACTTTCTTTAAAATAGATATATATTTTATTAGTAAACTTATAATCAAATATTTCATTATTTACATTCATATATAAGTTACCTTTATCTACTTTTTACATTTGCGAGGATGTTTAGATCGATATTTTATTGATACCACGCGGCAAAAACCCTAGTTAATAAGATAAATGTCTAGTTAAATCTAGCGACTTTTGGATCTCGAACCACGTAGCGACATCTAGCGACTTTTCTACCAGCTTCTAAGCGCCATTTACTACAGTAGGGATGGCAACACTTTATAGAACTCAAAGAACTCAACAGTGGTTATCGATGTTTTTATTATTTCCCTTAGATTTGTATTTCGTCATTTATTAATTTAAAATTACTTTAAAAGGGCACAAGTGTAGGCAAAGTAGGTACGTTAAATCATGCAAAGTTGTATATGTTTTTGGTCAACTATTCCAAAAAGTTTGATTAATGCATCCACCTCTTTATTAAAACGTGACTTCAGGGGGCACAATTCTACTGACTAAATCTATTCCAACTGCAATCAAACCGTAGCTGAATTTTCTTATCCTGAAAAAAAAATCTTGAAAAACAATCTAGCTCCAGTTTCTCTTATGTTGACGTCAGCAATCGATCAAAACTTTATGTTCTGCTAACTCAATAAATAAAGAAAGATGCTAACTGATATAGGTATACAGTAGTCTACACTAATATTATAAAGAGGAATTACTTGTATGTTTGCTTGCATTGAATAGGCTCTGATGGTCATAGGCTATAGGATATATTCTATGCTATTGACAATAGAGCAAAGTGCTGTACTACTGTTTTAAAGACGACATCAAAGAAGTCCACAATACCATATGTCTATAACTCAAAAAACCAAAAATCATTTATTTGTTCAAGGCAATGTTACAAAAAGTATATAAATAAAACACCTGGTTCCTAAACGAAGCTCATAAAGGCCTGTGTGATAGGATCCAGGCCTCTCTCTATTACAGTTATGTCACAATAAATACTTATTCATTTCTAAATTTGCAATAGTAACGCCGGTACAAACCAGGCCACATTATTCGAACCTTGGTATTAATCCTTATCTACTCTAATAATAAAAAGAAAGATATATGATTGTTTCTTTATTTGTAATGGATACACGTAAAACTACTTAACCGATTCAAACAATTCTTTCACGAGTATAAAGCTACATTATGTCTGAGTAACATACGCTATATTTGATATATCATCATCATCATCCATCACCACGCGGATGAAACTGCGGAGCGCAGCTAGTGTCTTATATATTTATATTACAAAGTATCGTTTACGATACGTTTACGTGACGTTACGTTCCAATATGTCTAAAGAAATAGTAGAATGGCTTTTCGGGTAATTATCGAACGACAACCGGAGTCGAACTGCAATTGCAGCTAGGAACAATAACAGGGCATGGAATCCGGGCTAAAACAGAACCGAGTACTCTATAGTTTATTCATTTATTCTAATAGCATGTCCTAGGACAGGTGTGAGTGAAACAAAACATAGCTGTTTGTTTTAATTTTTAAGCTATTACATAGCTTCTATCGCGGGCCTTGAGCGTGGAGACCGAATCCAGAAATTCCGTAACGAAAATAACCTAACACCCCTCACTCTGACTCCATCTATCGATGAATAGCAGAACTTTTAATGACTTTTTGAAATATCACGCTTGTCTCTTTAGTTCAGCAACTCGCCTCTAGATGGCATTGGTTAAATAATTATAATTGCATAAGTTGATTTGGCATCTATCGATGAATAGCAGAGTTTTTAATGACTTTTTGAAATTACACGCTTGTCTCTTTAGTTCAGCAACTCGCCTCTAGATGGCATTGGTTAAATAATTATAATTGCATAAGTTGATTTGGCATCTATCGATGAATAGCAGAGTTTTTAATGACTTTTTGAAATATCACGCTTGTCTCTTTAGTTCAGCAACTCGCCTCTAGATGGCATTGGTTATATAATTATAATTGCATAAGTTGATTTGGCATCTATCGATGAATAGCAGAGTTTTTAATGACTTTTTGAAATATCACGCTTGTCTCTTTATTAATTCAGCAACTCGCCTCTAGATGGCATTGGTTAAATAATTATAATTGCATAAGTTGATTTGGCATCTATCGATGAATAGCAGAGTTTTTAATGACTTTTTGAAATATCACGCTTGTCTCTTTAGTTCAGCAACTCGCCTCTAGATGGCATTGGTTATATAATTATAATTGCATAAGTTGATTTGGCATCTATCGATGAATAGCAGAACTTTTAATGACTTTTTGAAATATCACGCTTGTCTTTTTAGTTCAGCAACTCGCCTCTAGATGGCATTGGTTAAATAATTTTAATTGCATAAGTTGATAAAAACAGCTATGCAATAGCTTTACCGCGGCAGTCTCCGAGTGCCACATATCTTTTTTTTTTAAACGTGTCACAAGCAAAAAATGAGCAATGGCAAATGGTTACCTTTGGTCATCTTATAATGCTAACAAATACAAAAGTTCTGTCGAATACGTCAAAATACTTTACGTCTGCTATCAACTTAATTTTGTAGTTTTATGTTAATCCCATAATTCGAGAAAAGAAAATGAGAATGGATCGTCACTATCCAAATATTAACTTGTGGCAACCTGCATGATAACGAAACAAAACGGTATTATACGTCTCTTTCCTACGCACTATTAATATCGTAGGTAAAAAAAGATAGGCAAATGCATCTCATTTCTGATTTTAGCCCGGCTTCCATACCCTGTTATTGTTCCGAGAATTGCAGCGAAATAGATTGTCAAACCTTGTGGAATATTAGAATCGGCCTCTAGTATTATTACATTTCTTGCAAAAATTGCGAATTCACTGATTATCTTTTATTTTCAATATCTTTATGAACCAGATCATCAGCGAAGATAATTTTATATCCATTCTAAAACGAAAGTAATCTAAGAAATATCTTTTATAGGGATAAAGTCACGGTAGTTTTAATAATGTCACGCGATTTTGGACCTACTGGCACACTTACAACGATAACTAAGTCGTGCTCAAATCTATAGCATTGCTTTCAATTTAGACTAACATTATATTTTATAGTTATTAGCTTGTACTGATCGCAAAACAACCGCGTGAAACCACAAACGAAACGATAAAAAGCTGTTTATTTTTTCACTAGCTGCGCCCGCAGTTATACCCAGGTGATGAATATTGATAAAAGGTGATAATGAAAAAATATTTTGTCGCATAATAGAACCGACTTCTACACTAAAAATTGTGAAATAACTTGTCGAAGTCGGTACCAAGATAGTTCGAAAGTACCTATTATCACAATATTGCGTGCATGGTAGGTAGTCAAAACTTGGGCTAAGGAAAACCCTTTTTTAAAAACTAAAATTAAAAACTAAGTGTTGCCGATTCGGAGGCTGATTTAATAATGATTTAAAATATGAACAAAAGAAATCTTAACAGCTAGGTTTAACGATTTATTACTCATAAAGAACGTAGTTCACTTACAATGAGCTTAAAATACTAAAACTAGTAACTAATTAAGAACTAGTTTATATTAAAACATATAAAAATATCCAGTTTTCTAGTGGTATGGACTTAAAAAACATGTTCATATATATACTTTTTTAGTTTAGTTTTAAACATATGTATATTTTTAACATCGTTAGGTAACTTATTAAATAATTGTGCACCCTCAAACAAAATGTTTCTTTTACCGTAGTTAGTTCTTGGAGTATTTACTTTTATTTTATTTGTATTTCTTAAGCTGTGTTTATATGACCTTTTTGTAAATGTTATTTTTGTGTGTATTTTTTCAGATATTATTTTTTTGACCAATACACATGTTGTGTATGTATATAGCTGGTTCAAATTAAATAGATTGGTTTCCTTGTAAATAATGCGTGTATTAGTTTGGTAGTGATAGTTAAAAATTGTTTTTATTAGTTTATTTTGCGAGATTTGTAGATTTTTCAAGTTGGTTTTTGCAGCACAGCCCCATATCTCGAGATATGGGGCTATACAGCTAACTTAACCTACCGCAGGACAACGAGAAGTCTTGGTCAGCATTACATGTAACTGCTACATGATACTGCAGCTACTGCTGAGCAAGCCCTCTAGTCGAGCACGGAAGGGCGAGGGGGATGTATAACTAGGTACCGACTTAAAAAGCAAACACGAAATCTTAAGGTGGAAATATTCGATCCAAGTACTTTCCTAGTATTTATATATTAGTCTTTACTAGTATTTATTATTATATTAGTATGAAAAACATATTATCTATCTAGGTAATACCTTTAAACGAGCAATTCTTGCATAAAGGTATGTATATAATCTGAATTTCGGAAACAGCTCAAGCTATTTTCTTGAAATTAAGTATGCAGGGGGTTTCGGGGGCGATAAATCGATCAAAGTTTCAATTATAGAAAACGTCGTTTTATCCGTGTTTTCAGGTAGTGAGAAACTGCTACAATATCATTATGGCAACTATAAACAACAACTAAACAGCAACATTAAAGCTATTTGACAATAGATGGCGTTGTTCAGCAACACTAAGCGAATGAGTGTTTCGAGTTCGAGAAAATCAATTGTTTACGAGCAAATCTCGCTCATCCAGTACTTAAGTATAAAAACCCAACGATAAGTATTTAAACTATTTAATTCGTGTCTTAATCATCACATCATAATCAGCCCATTATGTTCCCACAGTTGGGACTCGAGCCTTCCTCTCAGAGAGAGGAGTTGGGCCATAATCCACCACGCGGGCCCAGTTCGGCTTGGTGGATAGATTAGTGGCGAACCCATGTCGAAGTTTTCAGGCCGCCCGAAGGCCTTCGACATAGCCTTACAACTGTTTTCCTAAGACAAACAACCAGGACCGACGGCTTAACATGCCCTCCGAAGCACGGAAGCGCTCAGTTGAATAATGCCACTAGCGGTCACCCATCCAGTAACTAACTTGTTGATCGGTTAAGATCGACAAGTCAAGCTTCCCTACGAGCGATTGTGTGTCTTAAAATTAATTAAACATTGAATGTTACGTTTAAAGCATATAAATAGTAATTAAATGCAATAAGTATTAACTACAATGGGTAGATTTTTACTTAAAGTACCTCATTAAACCTAGGAAACAACATAAAACTCACCTTTGGCCAAGGCTGTATGCACGATACATAGACACAGCAAAAACTTGAATGCCGCCATCTTTGATTATATTTCACACTACACTGGATTTATCTGAAACAAAAATAAAACAGTCTCAAACACAATGAAATACCCACCATACATATTTCCATCGCGAACCAGAAATGTTTGCATTACTATGTTATTGGTTGCAGGGTATCGGTGAAATTACAAGCACACGAGACTTAACAACTTGTCTCAGGGTTACGGGCGCAGTGCAGCTCGTCACTTGTGACGAACTGCATCTGTTATTGGCGGAGATACACTTAACACCAGGTGAGCCTCTGCTCCAGTTATTTAATATGTAAATATTTAAAGTTGCATCAAGTTTGATTTTCATTCCAAGAAGTCACGCAACAGTCATTTCAATAATTTCTTTCACTATGTATCAGCCGTGCGATTCTGTAATGATTCATTGATGCGCTCGTCGACGAGCTCACCGATGTCAAATACTTTAAGAGATATCACATGTGCAAAGGCACACAAGGTTGTTTTTCGAACGGTTCTTGTCATCTCTTCATTTGTTTCACGGATGTTGTCAAGGATGCAACTATGTTTGCTCTTTGAGAATCGCACGGCTGTCCTGTCTAATGGGGGATCCCAATAATCTATCTATTCACAGTTTTCCTTACTACCGATAGAAATTTGACATAACGTCCATACAAATAGTGTCAAATATCTAACTCTAGTAAGGTAAACCGACGATAGATAGATTATTGGGACGGGCCGTAAGTCTGTTCTATTATTAGTATTGCGGTGGACGCATTACTGAAACTGTCTAACGGCGCGTCTACACGCTCAATCACGCTAAAAAAGGTTATTAAAATTTGGTAGTTAGTTATATTATTAGAAGCCCTGGATTACCTAGACCTACCATTATCATCATCATCATCATTCATCACCACACAGGAGAAACCGTGGTGCGCATCTAGTATACAAACATGAGGATTAATAAGGACAAAAAAACAACAGTAAATGGTATACCGTAAGTTACCGATTGCACGCGTCGTCGCCTGCGCGCCGGAGCGTGCGGGTTTGATTCCCGACCGCTGATTACTGATTAAAATAATTGTACATTACAGCTTATGCTTAGAATGTATAATACGCTGAGATTTTAAAGACTGACTAGAGTTTAATATATACGTAAGAAGAAAGATACGAATAAATGCACTAATATTATAAAGAAGAAAGATTTGTTTGAAATTTCAAAGAGCCAGAAGACACATTAAAGACTGTATCCCGATATCTGTGTGTTTATCTCATAGTGGCGCTCAACTAGCGGCGATACGAATAGTGGACGAATGTGCACGCGTGTGTAGTGTAGTGATTAGGTACCTACCAGGACTATCGTACCTACATACATCGCGCGATACCTAAGTACCTACCTACTTACCCGGCCGAAACACCTCTAACGGATTGTTACTAACTTGTCGTTGTAATAGTGAGTGAAGGTATCAAGTACCTACCGTCTTCATTACCGTCACCGGAGTCGTTGCTATTTTACGATGGCTCCGAAGAAAGGACGAGCGAGGCGTAAGAACAGCGATGACGACAACGAGGAGGACAACCGCGCTGGTGGAGAGACGACGATAACGGCACCTGCTAACGTGACGGCAGGGCAGCTTTCCGTGCTGTTGGATACCATCGCCAAGGCTGCAGAAACAAACCGCATCCTGATGGAAAGGATGACGAGCGGGTACCAACCCGTGCCGCCTTCAGGCATGGAGGCGCCCGGTGCGACCAGCACTCCTGCGCGAGCGACGCCATCAGAGTTCATGATGCAACCTCCAGGGACCCTTGCTAAGTGCACAGCTAGATATGATGGAGCGACTGGAAGCGCCGACCACCTCGAAGCCTTCATCGAAGCAGTGCAAGTCTACAAGGAGTGCTCGAACGTCTCCGACGAACACGCGCTACGCGGACTGCCAATGCTACTGACCGGCGACGCCGCGGTGTGGTGGCAGGGAGTCAAGGCGACCGTGAGGACATGGAGTGCTGCGCTCGATCGTATACGAAGTATGTACGGGACACCACTGCCGGCGTACAAGATCCTCCGTCAGGTATTCAGTTGCGAACAGAACGAGGTACGTTCCGATGTTTTTATCTCGCGAGTGCGTGCATTACTTTCTAAGTTACCTTACGATGTGAGTGAAGTAATGAAACTAGACATTGTGTATGGACTTTTAAGTAGAAAGATAAGAAAACGTGTACCGCGTGATTGTACATCGAGCATCGATGTATTAATTTTAAAATGTAGGGCTGTTGAGGAGGCGTTACATGAAGCGAGCGATTTTTCTAATGTTAACCCTTCGAAGGGCAGTTTTAAAAATATTAACCCCTCAACTGCAACCCCGTAGGTTTACCAGCCGACCGCGACAACGGCAGTGCAAAAACATAATCATGTGTCTAGTGGATTTCTTACTAACTCTACTGTCAAAAATAAATTTAACCCTTTGACGGACAGACCGACGTCGACGGACAAATCAGCTGTGCAAAATGCAAATATGTCGTCTTCAAACTCCCCCTCTAACTCGAAAAGTGTTAGGGTAAGGCCGCGGTGCACACATTGTAGAAGATTCGGTCACAATGTTGATGAATGTCGTAGTAAAGACCGTGATATAACTGAGTCGTCTTCCGGAAACCCTCCGTTGCGTTGCTATGGATGTGGACAGCAAGGAGTAGTCCGATCGAGATGTGAAACATGTAGGCAGAGTCAGGGTCATTCATGTGGTCAAGTGACCGACTTACACAGCGTCAATAGTCAAAAAGTTACGAATTATAGTCCAAGAGCCGACGATCATAGACCGAGAGCCGACTGCGAATTTCACACTGCGGAAATTTCCGACAGTTCCGACTCGCGCCCATTAGTTAAAATTAATGTTTCTGGTGTTCAGGGTGTAGCCGTGCTGGACACGGGTGCTACACACAGCATAGCTAGTGGCATGCTGTATGACATTATGCGTAAAAACGGGGTGAAATTCGAAGAAACCTTTCATTCTGTGGGCTTAGCTGATGGAAAAAAAAAATAAAATGAAAAAAACATTAGTGGGGGTTACTCAAATAATAATCGAAGGCAGGTCATTTACTGTTTCATTTATTGTGTTTCCCGAATCCGATACCCGAACATTATTGGGGCGGGATACGATCATTAACGCTGGTCTCGTTCTAAATTTAGCACAAGGGACGTGGACTTTTTCCGATACACCTGGACAGGTGCACCACTTCACCAAATCTTACCAGCTCACTACCGCTGCCAATCCAGAGCTACTGAGTGCGGATGCAGCTAGCATAACACTACGCGTCGATGAGGGCACCAACATGACCGCCGAGCAGAAATTCCAATTGAACGCTTTGCTCATCCAGAAGGCTGACAGGTTTGCGACAGAGGGCCCACCGACTGACTTTGCGGTTCATCATATAAAAGTAAGTGAGAGACAAGAACCTATAGCTTCACCACCATACCGTTTATCCACCAATAGGAAAGAAGCCTTAGAACAGGAGTTACAGAAGCTACTAGCAGCTGACATAATCGAAGAGTGCGAGTCGCCTTGGGCAGCGAATGTAGTTCTGGTGCCGAAAAAAGACGGAGCATTGCGGCTGTGCGTTGACTACCGCAAGCTTAATGCTGTGACAGAACCGGACCGCTACCCGCTGCCTAGAATGGAAGACGTCCTTCACGCTGCTAAGACAACATCCTTCATGAGCACCTGTGATTTGAGGTCAGGGTATTTCCAGATGGCGATGACGAGCGAAGACCGAGATAAAACAGCCTTTGTATCACCACTAGGTACGTTCAGGTTTAAAAGAATGCCAATGGGCCTACGTAACTCAAGTGCAACTTTTCAAAGATTGATTGATCGATTCAAATCTAATCTCCCAGGAGTGACAATTATAGCCTACCTTGATGATCTGGTCGTCCTGTCAGAGTCGTTCCCTCGACACCTGCAAGACCCGGAAGCTGTGTTTGACAGGTTAGCCATGTTCAACTTGCGTATCAACCGACAAAAGAGTTCCTTTGCCAGAGACTCTATCAAATTCCTCGGCCACATCATAGTTCCAGGTGGTATACAGGTTGATCCCCATAAAACGGAGGCTATCGCAAACATGCCACCACCCAAAAATGTCAAACACTTGAAGACGTTTCTCCAAACTTCTAGCTTGTTTAGACGCTTTATTGCAAACTACTCGGACGTTGCCAAGCCACTTACCAACCTACTGAAAAAAGAGAGTCGATGGGTGTGGAACACAGCTCAGCAGGAGGCGTTTGAAAACATTAAAACCAAACTTACTTCTGCCCCCATTCTTCGGCAAGCTGACGAAAGCTTACCGTTCACCCTTAAGACAGATAGTAGCGGCTATTGTCTGGGAGCTGTCCTAATGCAGGGGGAGGGACATGATGAGCGACCAGTAGAGTACGCCAGCCGACTCCTAAACTCGGCTGAGAAAAACTACACTACAACAGAGAGAGAAGCCCTTGCCGTCGTCTGGGCTGTGAATAAATTCCGTGCATACATCGAAGGATCCGAGGTAGTGGTTAAATCCGACCATGAACCACTTCGATGGCTAATGAACTTAAAGTCTCCGAGCGGCCGCCTAGCCAGATGGGCTCTCACTTTACAAGAGTTCAATATGCGTGTCGACTATACGCCAGGGCGATGCAACGCGATCGCTGACACTCTGTCCCGTCCTCCCTGTGACGATGAAACGAGTTGTGACCTGTGTTACGCCCAAGTAGATCTACCAGCCCGAAGCTCAACAGAAGTCCGCAAAAATCAGATGATGGACCCCGAGACACGGAAAATCATAGACGATCTCGAGGACGACGATTTCTTTAGGGGGAGGATCTGGGCCGACAAAGGCTACACGATTTCGGACGGCATCCTATACAGATACAATCCTGAATCTGATGAAGAAACAGCGTGCTTAGTTGTGCCAGCGCATGAACGCGCCAACGTGATGGCAGAATACCATGACGCACCGACCGCTGGCCACTTTGGCGTTGAAAGGAGATTGCAGCGTATCCATAATAAATACTTTTGGCCAGGTATGCGTAAATACGTATCTGACTACGTGCGGGGATGTGTCGCATGTCAACGGTACAAGGTGGATACGAGGAAACCACCCGGACTGTTGCAGACACCCGCAACATCCCGACGTTTCGAGGTGCTTGCCGTGGATCTCTTCGGTCCCTTACCTGAAACCTCTGCCGGTAACAAATGGATTTTGATTGTAGAAGATGTATGTAACAGATGGACAGAGCTGTTCCTACTGAAAGTTGCCACCAGTGCCGATTGTGCAAAAACACTTATCGCCGAAGTTTATCTGCGGTACGGGGTGCCGCGACGCCTTATCAGTGATAATGGTGTGCAGTTCATTTCGGAGGTGATGCAGCAGACCTGCCATGCATTTGGCATTAGCCAATCACTCACTCCTCTATATCATCCAGAGGCCAACCCGGTGGAGCGCAAAAATCGTGACCTAAAACCACAACTGGCAATCTTAGTGGGTAAGGAGCACGACACATGGGATATTCACTTACCTGCTATCCGCTTCGCGATGAACTCGGCAGTGACGTATAGTACAGGGTACTCGCCCGCATTTCTGACTTTCGGCCGTGAGCTCCGCGCGCCTGCTGACGTGGTGGATGACATGAGGTGTATCGTCCAAAGCGATAACATTGTCACTTCGCTAAGTACTTACCTGAAGAATATGTCCGCTGCTCTCACAAATGCACGCGATGAGCATGAAAGAAAGCAGGCTTATCAGAAAAGATATGCAGACCAGCACAGAAGACCTGCGCCTGACTATGTGGTAGGGGATCTGGTGCTGCTTTATACGCAAGGCGCCAACGATGCCGGTAGGAACCAAACTTCGAAGTTTATACCCCGTCGCGACGGACCGTATCGTATCGCGTCTGCTGCCAGCTCGACTACCTATGTGCTTTGCCACGTAGATAATGACGAGACCGTTGGTAAATACCATGTCTCACAGCTAACTCCTTTCGTAGGCTGTTTGCAGCCACCGCTCCAGCCAAAACGTAAAAGAGGGAGACCGAAGAAGGTTTCTACTCCGAACGCGAGGGCGCTTAGTTCGGATTAGAGGGGGAGGATGTAAGACCCATACCGACAGCACCACAGCATTTTTAGCTATACCTAGTAGTACACATAGTAAAGTTACGTATCGCAGATACCGCGAACGCGTTGCTTAGCAACGCGACCTGTTGTCCCCCGCACTTCACGTAAAGCCCCCCAGCGGCCGGCCGTCGCTCGCGCCGCCCGTCGGCCCTTTCTGCTCGGCAGTCGAGTCGCAACGCGTCATCATAGACGTTCACTATATCTATTGTAGAACCCACAATAAAGACTGTATCCCGATATCTGTGTGTTTATCTCATATTAATTGCATTTCCTAAGCATTTAACTTTTATTATGTCACCCAATAAATAACCTTTCACACATTCCTGATCCTGATTTCCTTCAATGTCTAAATTATCCGTAGTTATTCCGTGTAATTTTATTTTGTAAATACCATGTTTCCCCGCTTTTATTTATAAGTAAAAAAATAAAGAAATACAAGTTTACGTCATGTTTTATCAATCCAATGCAAAATGAAACTCGAAGCACTGGCACAACACGCTGGTCGCGTTAACTTCGCTTGTGTTAACACTGTTGTAAAATTAAATAATGCAAGTACTTAATAAATTCATATTCGTAAAAAAAAGTAGTTACATTGGGCGAAATGCTACTATAGCCGTATTGAATACTTTGATGACAAAACAATTAAAGAATAGATCGGCCCGTTCTGCACAATATTGCCATACACACTTAGGGTCATTATGAAATACACACAACTAAATATGTATAATTAAGACCAGGGGGCATACTCCTTTTACCTTTTACGAAACTATAATAAATCAGGAGCGTTTTGTAATAAGCTTAGAATAATCATACACTATCGTACTCCCACCGACACAAAACAGTCAACCAAATTTAATGGCAAGGTTGCAAAATGGCTACTTTAAGAGATGGGAGTACGAAACATCAAAAGTTTTACATTGGAACAATGCAACTTAGTGTCAAATGTCACGTTAAAGTACGCGAATTGAGTAAACTATTTGATATTACGTCATCAAAACGTCTATCGTAATCTATTATTATTTTAAGCTTGCTATCACTGCGGTCCGTTTTCCGATATTTTTGCTCACAGTGCAGTCTACCAAAGCTGGTCCGAGACAAATATCGCGATTTTGACAGCTCATGGCACTGTAAGCGTGTTGATCAATCGGACCAGAGTTGTAGCAATAACGAACCATTTGCGCGCGAAAAAAAAATGCATAAAAATAACCTGCACAGCGTGAAGGTTAACTGTGTGGTGTGTGTGGATTAAAAAGAAACAGAAGGACTGACTTTTACAACTTTTACATCAAAAACAAGGGGCAACACAGTTAAGAACTTGTAGAAATAAACAAACACCTGTCACTTTTGACAGAACGCTCACGGCGATTTCGGTGTAGAGCATGGTTCAAGTAATCGTCAATATGGCGGCAGTTATGACGTCATCGACGACGTAGCGTGGGCCATCGTAATCACGCTCACGGTGAAAGGGACCGACTGTTATCGCGCTAATTTTGATTATGGCTTGATTGGGACCCCAATACATGACTACTTTAAGAGGTGGGAGTAGGGCAGCTGCATGTATAAAATTCATAATGATGCAATAAATCTATTGAGTATTGAGTATAGTCGACGTTGTTTATTCACGTAAACAGGGGCGTTGCATTGAAGCAAGGTCGACATTCGGCGATGACATCAGTGCGTCTGTAACCGGTCAGCTCACTCACCGGTCGACATCTTGTCGAGATGCCGTAAGAATGCCGAAATCTTTAGCTGGTTTCTCTCTGAGACTGTTTTATTTAGCGCTAACTACGAACCGTGAAGTTTTAAGCTTGCACATTCACCCTTTGTCACTTTACTACAGTTAATTATTATGTAAATAATACCCTTATGTCAACTTTGTAGTGATAGGAATATAATAATTATGTACTTAGGTTTATATACGTAGCAAGTAAGTACATAGAAATTAAACATCTTTATACGGATTGAACCATAACTTTATTACTTGACAGACAAAAGCTGTCATCCAGTCTACCCATGACAACGGCCGTTTTCAATATTCTATCTATCCATAGTTTTCCTTAATACCGATAGAAATTTGACATGACGTCCATACAAATAGTGTCAAATATCTATCTCTAGTAAGGTAAACCGGCGATAGATAGGTTATTGAAAACTGCCGTAAATGACAGCTCGGTCTACCTAAGCTAGTGCTTTAAAAATCAGCCAATGGTAGCGATTCACTTGTTCAAAAAAACTAAACTAAACTACCGAACTAAAAATTTATTAGGGTGGTCCTTATTCTGTTAAGGATAAAATCCAAAATGATTTAACACTTACAATGACACTTCTAAAAATAGGATTATTCTATTCAATTTTGGGTTACGTGACGACCAAACTGTCTAAAATATGGCCACAGTTTAAGAGAAATGTCTAATTTTAGTGCTGTCATTCGAAAGTGTTGTACTAATTTAGATTTTAGCCTAAACAAAATAAGTACTGCCATAATTTAGAGATTTTTAGTAAAGAGAATGCTTACAGAATCGACACCGTTCTCTAAGAGCAAACATCGTTGCATCTTTGATAACATCCCGGAAACAAATGACGAGATAAGAAACGATGGAAAAACAACCTTATGTACAAGGGCGATATATCAAAGTATTTAACATCGGTGAGCTCGTCAACGAGCGCAACTACTATAATTACTATAACAAGTTAATATACTTTACTATAATAATATGATCAAATTTAAAAATTTGGGAAACTAAAACTTGAGATGCGTACCAGACGACGAGGAATATACCATTGTAGATGAGCTTAATTTACCATCTACTCGATTTGAATATTAAAACCTCTATAATAGATGGCTTCTATACAAAAGTTGAGAAGCAGAGGCAAAATTCACGAGCGCTGATGAAATTACGTGGATTTCGACCAGCGCGCGGCAAAAGCGCTATGTCTTACTGGGCCATCACTTCCACGAAAACGAGGACGACCATCATCATTCGTTCCCGATATGCTGGAAGACAGGTATAGAATAAAAAAACAAAAGCCAATGTACCACCCAAAGATATCAGAAACAGCATTGGCCATTTTTTATTTTTGGTCAGCGTTACAAACTACCAGCTTGTGAAGGGAATTCCTTTATTTCTTGCTGAAAATGCAACCTTGCACTATGTCTCAATAAGGACAAAAACTGTTTATTGCACGGGCATTAAGAGGATTGCATAGCTAGTACTTTCCATGCTAAAAGAGAAAACTCTTTTCTACCTCTTAACATTGTCCGATTTCAGTGATGTTTTTTTCATGGAATCATGGCATTGTTTGCTATGCCCGTACGTTTTGATTTTTTCAGCTTTTTTAAGTTCTATAAAAGGAAATATTACTATATAAGGAAAGTTCTATATAAGGAAATATTATATATTACTTTGAAATAAGTACTGAAAAAATCCAAACGTACGGGCATAGTAAACAATGTCATGATTCCATGAAAAAAAAAAAACAATAGAAGTAGAAAAGAGTTTTCTCTTTTAGCATGGAAAGTATTAGCTATGCAATCTTCTTAAGGGTATCTACAATCCGCAAAAATATCTTCTGTTGTTGAATACTAAAACAACTGTTTTTGATTACTAGAAAAACAGATGGTTTGTCAAATGCTTATGTTTTTTTCTTTTCATAAATGTACTGAATATATATTGACTTATTTAATTTCTAGATATGAACTTACATAACTTATTTTGAAAATAATTCATTTTGTTCCATATAATATGAGACATACCAAAGAATCCTATTTATTTAAGTAAATAAGAAGTTGATATTTTTTTTTTATATTTTTGTCTAAATATGGGTCATATTTAGAATAACTAAGTTTAAAAAGAAAACATCATGCACTGTGGGGTTAACGCAGCTTACGGCAGCACTAATGGTCATCGCTTCTTGATTCCATCTTCGCTTTCCATCAGGCGAGAGGGAGTCACTTTGATGACCAATTTATAAATAAAAAAGAAAAAATCAACGATAGCCCTTGGACATTTTCCCGCCATCATTAGAAACACTTTCTTATATTGTCACTAAGTCCACATAAAAGAACAAATAAAATTTGAAAAAATTAAATGCGACTTTCATTCTATTCAGTTATTTGAGAGAATTTTAATTATATTTTAACTTGAATCGATTATCCCAGTCAAAAGTTATGAGGTAACAAACATTGAAAAATGCAGTCGAAATGAGTACCTCCTCCTTTTTGAAAGTCGGCAGAATAAACCAGTATAATTTGAAAAAAAAAAATACCGACTTCCATTCTATTCAGTTATTTGAGTGAATTTTAAGAATCGGTTATCCCAGTCAAAAGTTATGAGGTAACAAACATTGAAAAATGCAGTCGAAATGAGTACCTCTTCCTTTTTGAAAGTCGGCAGAATAAACCAGTATAATTTGAAAAAAATAATACCGACTTCCATTCTATTCAGTTATTGCAGTGTAATTCAAAAACTACTAGACCGAATTTGATAAAATTTTAATGGGACCATACGGGAAGCACCAACTTCCAAACAAAGAATGAATTTTAAGAATCGTTTAGCCCAGTCGAAAGTTATAAGGTAACAAACTCTTAAAAAAATCTGTCGAATTGAGTACCTCCTCCTTATTGGAAGTGGGCAGAAAATAGTAGCTTCACCCCGCGGTTACACCCGCGTGGTGATGGATGAATATAATGATGAATAAAAATGTATAGCTCATGTTATGATCTAGGCTAATGTAGTATTCTAGTTGTGGAAGATTTTTCGAAATCAGTCCAGTAGGTTTAGAGTTTATTCGTTATAAACAACAAAAATACGAAAACACAAATCTTTCCTCATTATAATATTACATATTATATAGGAGCCTTAATCTTAAATATTATAAATGCCAAAGCGAGTTTGTTTGTTTGTCACGCTATCACGCCTAAACGGCTGAACGGATCTCGATGAAATTTGGCAAGAAGATGATTATATCCCGGGAAATGACACGCTGCTATTCATTTTCATCCATCACCACGCGAGCGAAACCACTGGGCACAGCTAGTAGATTATCTATATATATATACTAATATTATAAAGAGGAAAGATTTGTAAGTATGTTTGTAACGAATTGGCTCGAAAAGTACTGGACCGATTTCTAAAACTCTTTCACCATTGGAAAGCTACATTCACCCTGAGTAACATAGGCTATATAAGATTCATCATCATCATCATCATCCATCACCGTGAAACGGTGAAACCGTGGGGCGCAACTAGTAATACTTATATGTAATATACATAAGTAAACATTACAAAAGAAATATTATAAATGCGAAAGTGAATTTGTTTGTTTGCCACGCTATCACGCCTAAACGGCTGAACAGATCTCGATGAAATTCGGCAAGGAGATAGGTTATATCCCGGGGAAGCACATAGTATACTTTTCATCATCATCATCCATCACCACGCACGTGAAACCACTGGGCGCAGCTAGTTGATTACACAGTAAGATTAGCATGATAAAAATTTTGTCATAATAATAGTTTATTTTATATTAATAGTTTACTAGACATGAGTCATTTCTATTATTATTAATAATTGAGGTTAAACAAATCCTGTGCGACATTGAAAATGTGTTTGTGTCGTAATATGCTTTACTTAGAAATTACGATTGTAATCGATTATTGTTTCGAAATTCAGCTGGTAAAGTGACCTAGACAAATTAATATATATATATATACACGATGTAATTAATGTTGTCTTAAAACGTATACATTAACCAATATCGTTACTACAACACAATCGGTTGTCTCTACATGGGATCAAACCCGGAACTCCACGCTTCTAAGACAGACTCACTAACAACCATACCAACATGGTTGTCATAAGTCAAAATCATTTATTTAATTAAGTTATCAAAAACGCACTTATGAACGTCAATTATTAATTATAATGTACTTTAAAGACTCTACCGCTGCGTTCCAAAGTATATAGAGCCTACCGAGAAAAAACTGAAAACTCGGAAACACTAACTAGTTCCGCCTCGCGGTTATACTCACGCGGTGGTTGATAATGATGAAAAGCTACTATGTGTTGAACCAGTGCCTCATCTACCTCCATACCAAATTTCATCAAAATTGGTCCACCCGTTTAAGCGTGAAGAAATAACAAACATACAAACACACTCACAAAGTTTTGCCTTTGTAATATTAGTGTGATGTGACTGTGTTGTATGAATAAAAAAATATTTTTCCTAATAATTCCTTAATATAATTCTATAAAATAGTATATTATGCAACTAGTGAATAAAGGACGAATTTAAAGTGAGATGAATCACGAATAACTGAAGGATTCTAACGACTGAATCACGACCGCAGGGAGTTATTCGTTATTATTGAATCACGAGCATAGCGAGTTATTCAAGTGTTAGAATCCTGAGCGATGCGAGTGATTCATGGCCCTCGATATACTATATACTTACTTTATACCATGACTACGAGAAAAAGAAACAACTTATGCGAAAATAGACATTTAAAAACGAAAAAAGTAAGGTTAAATTAATTAATATGCACATTAAAATTGGAACAGTTTGAACATAAAAGTAATTTCTAAATATTATTATTAATATATATTTTTTCTGTAATGGCAGCAAAGAACACAACACAGTTTTTATTCTATTGCTAAACTCCTTGTCACAAATATCGACCAATCAAACCTCGGGGAAATCAGTATTTGCACTTTGCACAAAGAGTTTGTATGTCAAATATTCTTTGCGCAAGGAGTTTGTATCGAGTATTCAAGCAAGTAGGTTGTATAGCATTGAGATGGAGATCGAATGTGTGTTCTAAATTCAAACACGAAAATAGTGATTAAAATGCCTTTTTATTCACTGTTTTCAGTGAATTAAATAAGCTTTTTAGTATGGTATAAATATAATTTCTAAAAATATTTAAATATACTTGACTTCTGCGCAGACCTGAGTTCATTTTCTTGAAGGTTAGCACATATAAACGGCTGACATCAAAAACACAAGGTACTTAATATATTATTTTCTGATTATTATGATATTTTTTATGTTTAATATTATAATGACAGATTAATTAAATAATTCGATAATTAAATGGAATTTTTGCACTTGGATTTTGAATATGTCATACAATCTTTTAATATGTGTGTGCCCAATGCCCTCGCAGAGACATAGGAAACCCTATAGCAAGAATATATAAAATACAACTCTACTTATTTCTAACTTAGCAACGTGCTTACACACTCTTACTTTACGATAACTTGATGTAAGTTACCATTAGGTTACTACTATTGTATTTAATGCAAAAGCACGAAATGACATTCTTACATAACATATAAAGTATAAAGGCGACTTGTTCACTACTTAATCATAACTTGAACCAGTAGGAATAAATATAAGTAAACATGTTAAATTCAAAAGTCCGAAATGCAAAACTTATAAAAAGCAAACCGAAGTATAGACATGTATAGATCAATAACATTTCAAGTATAAAGGCAACTTTGTCATTACTTAATCATAACTTGAACCAGTAGAAATAAATATAAACATGTTAGATTCAAAGCACGAAATGCAAATCTCACGTAAGGCAAACCAAAGTATAGACATGTATAGATCAATAACATATCAAGTATAAAGGCAACTTTGTCATTACTTAATCATAACTTGAACCAGTAGGAATAAATATGAACATGTTGGTTTCAAAGCACAAAATGCAAATCTTACGTAAGGTAAACCGAAGTATAGATATGTATAGATCAATAACATATCAAGTAGAAAGTCAACTTTGTCATTACTTGATCATAACTTGAACCAGTAGAAATAAATATAAACATGTTAGATTCAAAGCACGAAATGCAAATCTTACATAAGGCAAACCTAAGTATAGACATGTATAGATCAATGACATATCAAGTATAAAAGGTAACTTTGTTATTACTTAATTATAACTTGAACTAATAAGAATAAAAATGTTATATTCAAAAGCACAAAATTAAATTCTTACATAAAAAAAAAAAAAACTGAAGTATGGACACTTAAAGATCTATAACAAATTAAGTATAAAGGCAACTTTGTCATGGCGCGGTCCAATCCTAATTTTAAAACAATATCGTTGCTTTACATAAGGTTGATAATTGCTTATCAGAATGGACGACGTAATGCGAAAATTCAATTGAATACGTTCGAATACTTTTTATATTTATCTCGTACAATCGAATGATTAAATTTTAATGATAAAGGAGTCCATAGTTTACTAGTAAATTTCATCTGGAATTCGAATATGAGACATTAATTTAAATATATTTGCCCATAATTTAATAAAAATGCTTATTCCCACGAAGCACGTAAGTAAAATTGCAAAATTTAGGGAATGTTGCCGATTTTTTTCTATCGAACCAAGTTTGCTCAATCGTGTATTGGCTCCCATACTTCATAAGGACTTATATTCAATTTACACTAGGTTTTTTTTTCGAATTTCGATTATTAGGTTAAGCGTCAAAAAATAAGTTTTCGCGAAGTCGAATCATGAAATTTGGAACTCATTTCGCCTTAAGAGGATTTATTAAAAACAGTTACATAAGAGGTCACGGACATGTAAAGATTGTATTGTACTAAAAATAAAAAATAAAAAAAATAAAAAATTTCGAGCATATTTGTTTTATACCTACTAAGATAAGACAAATATACGCGCAGTATCAAGAATCTAAGAAACAATGAACAAGTAGGAATAATATATTATATTAAAAAGTTGATTATGTAGACACGGACATGTAAAGACTTTATTGTGTATTAATTTTTTTTTATTCTGTGGTTATATTAATAAACTTTATTTCTGTATAAGTACAAAGTTACTGATATAAAACAAATCTACCTATTACAACAAAGCTAATTCACTAAAATATTTCTAAATTATATATATACATTACAGATAAAAAAACAGCATTTAAGGCGCGCTTGTATCCTGATACAGTACAATCTCACTAATCCGGCACTTCGATAGATCGGCACGTCCAATAATCCGGCACCCTCCGCCCACGCCTCCCTTTCCCCTCTATACCTGTGCGCTTTGGTCGCTGCGTCATCGACTAGCAGTTTAACCTGAAAACTTATTACGTGCACGTGCTAACGTATTGTTTCTTTCAAGTGAGACTAGTTTATAGTTAAAAATGTCAAATAAACGCAAACACAAAACACTAGATTTAAATAATAAAATGGGTTTTATTTATTACCGATGACTTTTTCAGTATAACCTAGTAATCCGAACATTCCAATAATCCGGCACCCTCCGGTTTTTAATAGTGCCGGATTAGTGAGATTACACTGTAATAGTAAAAAGCAGAATTCTTCAAACGTCTAGTGTAACGAAGCAGATCGATAATATTGTATGAAAAAAATACTTAGGTTAGAAAAGGAACAGGCAAAGAGTAATAACCGAACAGAATTCCTAAATATTACTCGCTCTTTGTAGAAAAAAATCCTGAATAGGTCCATAAAAATAAACTTTGACGTCCAAACTCTCAGTTTTCAGCGATAACACTATATTTTTTTAGGTAATACATAGCCAACATATAGTACTAAAGTAGTAACCAGCTGTTTTTCAATTGTGTTAGTATATATGTCGAAATATATTAAGAAAACGTACAAAATTAATGCATTTTCGCATTACATCGTCCAATATAACATGCGATTTTGAACCTTACGTAAAGCATCGTAAACTATTTTAAAATTGGGGTTGGACCGCGTCTTAAGTCCCTGTCTACGGTTAGAGTGCCCAAAAAGCTGGCAACGTTACTTCGTTGAATAGCCAGGCTGATACGTATTTATGTATAACTAAAAATAAATAAAATTAGCGTATATATTTGTTTGTATAGGTAGCTATTAAGATAAGACTAAGTTTTGATAATCTATACATTTAATAAGTGTCAAAGTAGTAAATGAAAGTGTTAAAGTAGTTACATTATAGTATAATTATATTATATAAAAATTATATTATAGTACGGAAGAAATAGATTTATGCAGATCTTTGTCAAGAGATGGCGTCACCCGTTCGGCAACATTTCCTGCATCGCGGTGGCGTTTGGTTTACGTTTGCTGTACACATGCCGCGAAATTTTAAAGTTGGCGAAAAATATAAGCATGCGAAAAAGTAATTCCCTAGTTTCATTTGAGCTATCGTAAACAGTAAGTATGTTTATATTACTCAAGTTACAGCGCTCCGCGGTTACACAGATGATGGTGATGATGATAAATCAAAATAAGCCTATGTTACTCAGGGATAATGTAGCCATTATATTTGTGAAAGAGATTTTGAAATAGGTCCAGTAGTTTTTGAGTTTATCCATTACAAACATACACAAATACAAAGCTTTCCTCTTTATATTACGAGTAAGTATAGATTATAAATACTTTTCACTATTCTCATTGATCATTAATATAACTGCACACCTGCTACGTGTACTTACAACTTCAAGTAATAATTATATATTAAATAATTAGTTACTTAAATGTAACTTAATACATTAGTGCAAAACTCTCAAACCGTTCACAAGGCGTAGGTTTATGTGTGAAATCTTAACAGAAATCCAAAAGACCTTCAACTAACTTATCACTTAACCTCAACTTGAATCGCCCAACTTTATATTGACATTCTCCAAAATAAGTTAAAAAAACAAACACAACTCACCTTATAGTAAATATAAAAACATAACACAAAAGCACAACACTGGGATTGTATAAAAATAACCTTAAAATTGACAGCTGATCAAACAAGATCAAGATGGCCGATGGGTCAGTGACTCATGGTACGACCGTTGCGTTCGAAGGCTTCGGCGGCACTGAGTTGACTCGTGCGCTGTATATTTGATGAGGATAGGCTGCGTACACGCAGGTGCTTGAGGCGGTAAAGCGATGACCGTTCAAAGGCAGGAATATCAAGCGCTTATTGAAATGGTTTATTGAATATAACAACAAACATCGCTTTTAAACACAAACTATCCTTAAAACTTTCAATATTTAAACTTCTAATCCAGGCTTTTGTTACTTAGATACCCAAACTATGTAAGACCTGTGGTATGGCACATCAATGCCCTCTGCCTGACATACACACATTAAAAAAATATGTGATCAATAGCATACGCTGATGTAATTTTTAAATTGAACTTAATAACAATTTATTAATAAAAGGTTTATAATTATTCAATATATATAACTCCTCCCCTGGCTCGAACACATGCGGTGATACTCCTGGGCATGCTGAGAATCAAGTTATCCAGCATTTCTTGGGGTAACCTGTCCCATTCTTGAATGGCGGCTTCCCTGCATCCCCACGTGTTCTATTGGGGTTAAGTCAGGCGAGCCGGCAGGCCAGTCTAACCTTGTGATGTCGTATTCTCGGAGAGCAGACCTATAAGTAGAACGTGTTCCCTACTAACGTTGATTCCCGCAGGCTTGGCGCGAGACGCGTGTAGGGATGTCAACATCGCCGCTAAACAAGTGCACATCGCATCTACGTTTTGTTGGTAGCATACCTACGCAACAGAAAACGACATTTAAAATCTGCCAACCCCGACCGCTCCGCCGGCACTCACGTAATAATTGCCGGTATGCGTCCTTCGCCCCACCGCACCGCCTCTTCCCACTTTTATCGCCTATTTATCGCGATGACTTACGCGATACTTTGGAACTGGTTTTAAGTAAATAGACCTCGGTTGTAATAAGTGGAAACGCATTCCCAGTTTAGCAGGTATTTTTTAATAAACGCATTGCATTTCAGTATTTATTATTAGCTAACTAATTATCCCTAATTTCTAAAGGGTGCCCGTAGATCCCTATAAATGCTCTGGCAGAGATACGTAATAAGAAAAAAATATAGAGTACTTATATGAAAAAATAGCTGCTCTCCACGGTTTCACCCGCGCGGTGATGGATGATGATGATGAATCTTATATATCCTTTTTTACTCAAGCTGAATGTAGCTTTCCAATGGTGAAAGAATTTTTGAAATCGGTCTAGTACTTTTTGAGCCAATTCGTTACAAACATACATACAAATCTTTCCTCTTTATAATATTAGTATAGATAGATTATAAGTAAAACTACTAAATGATAAAAATTAATTTAATATTTACAAGTATGTTTTTTTTTCTTAGGATTTCTTCTTATATGATACTACTAGCTGGAGCCGCCAGCTTCGCTTCTATGTCGCAATTTATGTTATAAGCATCAACAGAAAGGAATTTTGAGAAACTGCACCCTTAAGGCGCGCTCGTACCCGGATTAAAGAAAAAGCAGAATTTTTAAACACCTAGTATAACGAAACAGATCGATAGTATATTATGAAAAAAATACTAAGGTTAGAAAAGGAATAGGAAAAGAGTAATAACCGAATAGAATTCATAAATATAACTCTCTTTCAGCAGAAAAAAATCCTGAATAGGTCCACAAAAATAAACTTTCACTTCCAAACTCTCAGAATTTTCAGCGATAACACTGAATTTTTTTTAGGTAATACATAGCCAACGTATAGTACTAAAGTAATAACCAGCAGTTTTTTCAATTGTGTTAGTATATATCGAAAAATATAAAGAAAACGTACAAAAACTAACGCATTTTCGCATTACATCGTCCAATCTAACAAGCGATTTTCAACCATACGTAAAGCATCGTAAATTATTTTAAAATTTGGGTTGGACCGCGTCTTAAGGGTGCGAATTCAATTTATTTCTCTGGCTATCACAAAGGCAAAGCGAGCGAAGCCGCTGGTCAGTTTATACATCTCCAATTCCACCATTATGATACCTCCTTTACAGCATTAATACTCCGAAGTGAGAACCTCACGTTTGAAGGCTGCTTATACTTCCAAACAACATCAAAACGTCTTAACGACCATGCAATCTCATACCAAAGCTATATCTACCGTTACAACTCTAAGAACCATATTCGAGTGAATCAAAACTGATTCAAAATTAGCTTATATGAAATATCGTATGTGTAAAGTTAGTGGAGGGAAATATGAGTTTTATCAGAAGAGATGATGATTGATTTTAGTTTGAAGTTTTCTGGAAACTTTTGATTGCACTTGATCGTGATAATACGTAGTTTCCGTAATGTCCTGTTCACATGACGCGTTTTTTTAACAGCTGCGTGATTTTTATTTATAACTAGCAGCACCCGCGGTGATGGATGACGACGATGATGATGATGATGATGATGATGATGATGATGATGATGAAACGCATCATATATGCTTCCCCAGGATATAATCTATAACCTTGCCAAATTTGATAACGTTCCGTTCAGCCGTGACAAGTTAACAAACAAAGACAGAGTTTTATATGAATTGTATTTTTCTAAAATAAACGCGGCTTAAGTTACTCCTTAAGGCGCGGTCCAATCCTAATTTTAAAACAATTTACGGTGCTTTACATAAGGTTGAGAATTGCTTATTACATTGGATGATGTAATGCGAAGATTCAATTGAATACGTGCTACTACTATTTATATTCATTTCGTACAATCAAATGATTAAATTTTAATGATAAAGAAGTCCATAGTTCACTAGTAAATTTCATTGGGAATTCAAATACGATACATTTATTGAAATATATTTGCCCATAACCGAATAAAAATGCTTTTTCCCACGAATCACGTAAGAAAAATTGCAAAATTTAGGGAATGTTGCCGATTTTTTTCTATCGAGCCAAGTTTGCTCAATCGTGTATTGGCTCCCATAGTTCATAAGGACGTATATTCAATGTAGACTAGGTTTTTTTTTTCGAACTTCGATTATTAGGTTTAAGCGTCGAAAAACTAAGTTTTCGTGAAGTTGAATCATGAAATTTGGAACTCATTTCGCCTTAAAACGTCAGCTATCTGCCAGTGAAAGCCCCGTCAAAATCAGTCTAGACATTTCAGAGATTAGCCGGAACAAACAGACAAACATACAAAATTTAAAAAAAAAGTTTTTTTTTACTGTTTTTAGCGTATTTACTTTCATATTATGGATTTAGTGAAAAGCTGTTAATTTGCAATTACAAATAGACACTTCAATTAAATTTATCAGTACGTATAGACGTTTACCTTACATTACCACTAAAAACCGGCTAAGTGCGAGTCAGACTTACGCACGAAGGGTTCCGTACCATTATCTATAAATCTATTATCTATCTATCTCCCATACAACATACATAATTCTGTTGCCGTTTTTACATATAGTCCGAGTAACGAGTACGACTCGTCCTTGGCCGGTTTTTAGTATTTATTGTTATAGCGTCAACGGAAATACCTACATTAGCTGCAAAAATGTTAACTGTCTAAATATCATGGTCAACTATCACGGTTCATCAGATATAGCCTAGTGACGAGCAGACGGACGAACAGCGGAGTCTTAGTAATAGGGTCTTGTTTTACCCTTTGGGCACGGAACCCTAAAAAATAAGATTTTTTTCTAATTGTATATAAAAGCTTACGTTTTTTTATTTAGATAATTAAAATTTAAGTTTTCAACCGAATTCCAAAAAAAGTAGGTTCTCAAGTCGACCCGTATATACTTTTTTATGACCACGCATAACTTATTACAGACTAATACGATTTTAGGAAAAAAATAGTAGATTTAGATACTTCTGAGTTGGTCCCACTTAAATTTAATCAAATTTGGTCTAGAGGTTTTTTAATTTACACTCCAATTACTGAAAAGTGTTTTGTTTATCTTAATGATATCGTTATTGACGGTGAATGACAATCGATCCCGTAAGTAGCAAGAAAAAAAATTATGTTGTACATTTGTTTATACTTACCAATATACTTACCTATACTTAGTTAGAACTTGCCAGAAAATATCCCCGAAATAGCGGGATAACCTCCAAATATTAGGTTGTCATTGGTTGTATTTAATTTTCCAAAATTTTTGTTTCTTCGAGTTTTAACCGACTTCAAAAAGGAAGTTCTATGTTCGACTGTACGGTTTTTTAAGTATGTTCATCGGTTTCTACGCTATTCGTGAACTGATTCAAATGAAAGAGTATACTGCCAAGGTGGTCCCATTTCAATTTCATCAAATTCGGTCAAGGGGTTTTTGAGTTACACTCTAAGTAATAACTGAAAAGAGTTTCGCCGATCTTGATGCTATCCTTATTGACAGTGAATGACAATCGATCCCGTAAGTAGCAAGGGTCACTGAAGAATGTAAAAACAAAAATTTACCAAAATATGCAACCGACTTCAACATTCAAAAGTGTGAAATAACTCGTTGAAGTTGGTTGCATTTTTTGGTAAATTTTTGTTTTTACATTCTTCAGTGACCCTTGCTCCTTACGGGATCGTTTGTCATTCACCGTCATTGAATTGTCATATTTGACTTGTGCTGGTGGATTATATTTATTAGCCGTTACGTGTGCGTGCAGCTGTGATTCGTCGTTGCGCTCGTCGACGAGCTCACCGATGTCAAATACTTTATGAGATATCGCCCCTGTTACATAAGGTTGTTTTTCCAACGTTTTTTGTCATCTTGTCATTTGTTTCATGGATGTTGTCAAAGATGCTATGATGTTTGCTCTTAGAGAATCACACGGCTGGAGTGAAGGCAAATAGTGCTAAATCATGAAACGTTGTTTTTGTGTTATTCTCGTCAATCAACGTGGAAAGTTTTCGTAGCGTATGCACCGCTTTAAGGCGCGGTCCAATCCTAATTTTAAAACAATTTACGATGCTTTACACAAGGTTGAGAATTGCTTACCAGAATGGACGATGTAATGCGAAAATTCAATTGAATACGTGCTAATACTTTTTATATTTATTTCGTACAATCAAATGATTAAATTTTAATGATAAAGGAGTCCATAGTTCACTAGCAAATTTCATTGGAAATTCGAATATGATACATTCATTGAAATATATTTGCCCATAATTGAATAAAAATGCTTTTGCTTCCAACGAAGCACGTAAGAAATATTGCAAAATTTAGGGAATGTTGCCGATTTTTTTCTATCGAGTCAAGTTTGACCAATCGTGTATTGGCTCCCATACTTCATAAGGACGTATATTCAATATACACTACTTTTTTTTTCAAACTTCGGTTATTAGGTTTAAGCGTCGAAAAACTAAGTTTTCGCGAAGTGGAATCATGAAACTTGGAACTAATTTTGCCTTAAAAGAACTTTACTTAGACAGGACAGTGACTTAATGGCATACTTCTATATAACTGTGACTTCAGTTATCTACTGACTTCCAAAAAAAGGAGGAGTTGCTCAATTGAGTACCTCCTCCTTTTTCCCTATTAAAAAATACAGACTTAGTAGACTGTGTTTTTTATGTTTGTTACCTCATAACTTTCGACTTGGTGAACCGATTCTCAAAATTATTTTTTTGTTTGAAAGCTGGTGTTCCCGTAAAGTTCCATTTACATTTCATCAAATTCAGTCCAGCAGTTTTTGATTTACACCAATAACTGAATAGAAAGGAAGTCGATATTAAATTAAGTACCTTAGTGATAGTAAAATTCCTTATTCGTGGGTCCTACTCATACCGCAAAGCAGTAATGTTTATGTTTATAATTGTTGATGTGATTGGGTTTAAATGGTGTAGATGGTATGAAATTACAGGCGAAATGCATCTGTTAAAGGCAGAGGTAACCGCTTAACATCATCTACACTTATAATTAGATAGGACGCGATTAACTATCGGCTCGCTCAAGACTCGTATAAAATATATACCTTCATTACTTAGTACTGTGTAATAAACAAAAGAACCCATTTTTATTTTTGAAAAAGGAAGCGACACATATATACACACATCTTATCATCATCGAGAGGTCACTCCTGATCGTTCAAGAGTTCGATCCCCACATCCATTGCACTATCGAAGTGAACCCATTCCAGACTTCAGACATAAGCACCTTAGTTGGAGGGGACTAATAGACAAAAGTACTAGCTTTTCCCATTTATCAAAAACAAAAAAAAAATACTTGAACCTAATCTTACATGATGCAACTACGTAATTAGAGATACAAAATGCGTGGTGATGGAGGCCCTGCTGAAATCAATAAATAAATATTCCACAACTATCACACAATGCCATCTAGTCCCAAGCTAAGCAGAGCTTGTGTTATGGGTACTAGACAACTGATAAACATACTTATATATTTCTAAATACATACATATTATAGTTAAATTACACCCAGACACAGAACAAATGATCGTGCTTATTACACAAACATTTGTCCTGGGTGGGAATCGAACCCACGACCTCTGGCATAGCAGTCAGGGTCACTAACCACTAGACCAACAGGCCTGTCGAAATGGGATGTGGGTATCCAGTCCTCTACGTCTTAATGAGATTTTCCTTTTTAGAATATGAATATAAAAGTTAAATATATATAAATAAATATATAAAACTTTCCTTATTTCTTTCAGTCAAACAAAAAAAATTAAAATATCTGTAGTTATCTATGTCATGTAATGGGTAAACATTGGCATTCCGACCAGTCATGCTCACGAAGAGGTGTTGGCAAGTGGCGGTTTCGTGTGGCGGGTCGCCATCTTCCCTCAAATATGGTTGAGGAAGGCGATGGCTGACACATGCGTCAACTCGTGAACGGGTGCTGCTTGCGGAGACCGGTCTGCTCGGAATTCCAATGGATTCCTAATTTAGGTTTTATTTTTTCTCTCTATTATTTTACTTCTTATATGTTAGCTTTAGTATTATGTTCCCTTATTGTATGCAAAGATGTATATTTAAATAGCTGATTAATTAGTTAAGTTAATGTAAAAATGGCACGGACCCTGGTGTCTGTGGGTAAAATTTTAAAGTAATAAAAAAAACCTTCGTAATTAGTTGTAATGTATTTTTTTGAGGTCAGTGTAACTTGTAAATGAGTTCGTCCGGGGAAGTAATGCCATAATATCTTTTTTTACCGTTAAGCAGTAATATTCGCAATACTGCGTTCTGGTTTGAATGTTTGGGTGTCGGCGATTATTATTATAATTACAGGCACACGAGACTTAACAACTTAAACTCGTTTAGTGTTTGAAAACTATCGTGAGTATACCACATTATATTATTATAATATATATTATAATGTAACATTTCATTACCATTATCGCTGTAATATGCATACTTGATAAGGAATGTACTCCTTAATATGATATTTTAAATAAGACAGAGCAATCACTTGGTACTTTACATTTTATTCAATAATTCACTAATCACTATACTTCGCATTTAATACTATTTATCTCTGTTTAACAATGTTAAACCACAAGTATACATTATTCAATTTATTTATTAAAGTATAAATACATATCCTTTTAAATAAAGATTTTAGTCAACATGTGCTTAGATTTTATAGTTGTGCCGACATAAATTCGACGGTCAATGTTTCCTAGTGTTCACCTCCTTTTTTTTTTAGAACGGACTAATGCTGTTTGCCTCTACCGGCATTTACAGCGTCACCGGACGGTTGGCGCAGATGACACTCAGCCAGATGCGGGCGCAGAGGGCGCACCGCCTAAGGCGAGCGTTGAAGACGCTTCGCCGCAAGGAGAGGAGTAGGCGACTTGCTCGAGGGCACCACTAGGGTACGGACCTCGGCTTGGGCCGTCGCCAGGAGAGAGGGGAGTAGGAGAGAATCGCCCCGGTACATAAGTGTACCGATGAAAGTGGGCCCTATGAATTTTAACTCTACGACTATTTGGAGAGAATCTAACCAAGACATAACTTTTGCCTCGAGCTCGCCGGCGAGCTCGGTGTTTGACTGTGTTTAACACTAAATCATAACCTTGTGTACCTCGCCTCCCCCCATTTCCGCGACATGGGTCCACACCGCGACCAGGATCGTCGCGTTGTGCACTCATGACTGTACTTTGGGTGGGGCTACAATAAGAAACTTGAGTACCTCGCCCACAGCCGTTACCTGGGCCGGAGTCTACATCGAGGCCGGGGCCGCGGTGTAGACTCCTGCCCGTACCGTGTCTGGGACTACAATCGTGTGTGTGTGGATTACCTCGACTGCGACTGGGGCTGCGAAGAAGATCTCGGCCGGAGCCTACAATGCGATCGGGATCACAGCCCTGGTCGGGTCTACAACCATTACCGGGGTTCCCTTGGGACGACGCTAAAGCTGCCGAAGTAACGGCTGCGATGGGGTCGTCCGGGTCACCCAAAATATGCCTTGGACGGCGACGGGGGGGAAGGAAGTGAGGATCGGTTATGTCAGTGGAGTAGTTCGCCGCTTCGACAACGAGGGGATTCGAGTGGTGGGGAGCTTTGTCGAAGTGGCGGCGGGAGCAGTCTTTCATATACTGCGTAATAGAGGGGAGGGTGAAATCGCAGTGCAGTTCGGCGTTCCGCAAGTACCACGGAGCGCCCACTGCCCTGCGCATAAAGCGATTCTGAATCACTTGAAGTTTGTGGAGGTCGTGTTTCTGAGCATGGGCGAACGCTACAGATGTGTAAGTCATGATTGGGCGGATGCAAAGTTTGTAAAGAGTCGTCTTATTTCTAAGAGACATTTTACTGTTTTTGCCTGATTAAGACGACCCATAATGAAGGCCGCCCTATTGCGAACAATCTGGATGTGTTTCGCGAAAGTGAGTTGGCGATCAAGGGTGACGCCCAGGTATTTGGCAGATTTAGCCCAAGGGATGGGTTCGCCGAATAGGACTATGGGTGCCGGCATGAGATTCCGCCGGGTCTCAGTGAAGTACACTGCTGCACTTTTGCTAGGATTTACTGCAATCCGCCATTTACGAAACCATGCACCGATTACGGTGATGGCTCGTTGGATCTGGCCGCTATCCGCCACGCTTACTACTTTTATAACATTATTTTGGCGGTAGAACAACTCCCCCACCATGATCGTCAACAATGCCACCTTGCGGTGAATTCAGAAAACATCTTCAAGTCAAATACATTCCATTTATCTAATACAACAATTATGCTAATTTTAACCTACTGTAAATAGTTTGTCTATGATGTATGTTTCTATTATAGTGAAATAATTATATATTGTTAACAATAATATGAAGATCAGTGAGCGACGCAATCTCTAAGCGTGAACACTCCCAGAAGAAGAACGTCTTATACGTTCGAAACGTCGTCTCACTTAAACCGACATAATACCAAGTGAGTATAACTTACATTCGTATTTATAAACAAGTAATTACTTGTTGCTAAGTAGTTTCTCAATGAAGTAATTACTTCACGACATAATACTTCAACATAAAATCTTATGCTATAGTCTAGCTATAAAGTAAAGTAAAAGTAAATGCATTACATAACCCTATAAAAATTGGATGTATCTTTTTACACTTGTATTAGGTTGTTGTCATGGGATTTTAATGTTTACAGCATAATAGATCCTTCACAGTTCAGACTTGTGTGCGAATGTCATTTTTATACAACTTCACTTTTGTAATAAGAAAGAAAAACTGACGCGTTCTCATTGCTTAGACAAAGGAAATTATGACTATTACTCGGCTAAGAATTCTAGCCTTTGATTCAGGCAAATTCTAGTCTATACGAGTAGAATTAAAATCGGTTTCGCGTATCACTGGTCAATTTACTTATTCGTCAGTATCGCTGATTCATCAGTATCCTTAAAGATTCCAGATATATCCAGATTCGACACTTTCACTAAGTGGTTAAATCCTATAGGAACAAGGAAACTGGCGAATCAACGAGACTCACTAACTAAAGTAAACGACAACTTTACGAAACCGTTTAATAAAGAAACTGATGAATTAGCCAGACGGACGGATTAACGTAAACTTTGCGAAACCGTCAAATAAGGATACTGACGAATAAGTAAACTTACCAGTGATACGCCGAACCGTTATGGACGCAGCGGTGAACACACTCGGTGTCACAAATGCAGTTCGCCATAAGTGACGAACTGCAACCGTGACAAACTGCATCTGTTCACCGCTGTTGGTCTAGCGTTTGTACGACCTAATAACATAACAAAAGCAACATAAATAAACGTAGAAACAAACATATGAAGGGTAAAAAACGTCCATGTAAACAAACCATAACTAAGGATCATCAGTTTTTCTTTACGGATATCTTACTTTACACAGTGATGAAGCAAAACCTAAGGCAATACATAAGAAAAGATAATGTTTGTTTCTTAAAACAATGTTTCACCGCGTGAGTTCACGTGTTTAAAAGACTTTTTATTGGATTCGTACGGCTGTAATTGAATCTAAATAGTCGCAAGTCTATTATTACACAACGTTTAACAATCCCCCGCTGCAAATGCAGTATGACTCCGGTTTTCGTTCGATCATTACCCAAAAAGCCAATCTACTATATGTGAACTGAACAAATTGGAACTTACGTTGTTCTTAACACTGCTATTAAATAATACGAATATGACTTAAGGCACGTCCCAATAATCTATCTATCCACGGTTTACCTTACTACCGATAGCAATTTGACATAACGTTCATACAAATAGTGTCAAATCTCTAGTAAGGTAAACCGGCGATAGATAGATTATTGGGACCGGCCGTTAGCGCGTCGCGTTTGTGACATTTGTCAAGATAGAGGGCGTTGATCACTACTACATTAAAAGGTTTCACAACATAACACACATGGTAACAAGCAGATGTGTCATATTATATCCTATGGAAGAGATCGATGATAATAATGTGAATGTAACTACCTGTATAGCTACGTATTCTACTAAGGAATGAAGGAAAACACAGAAGTAACATTAATAGCATTTATTTATTTTAATTATTTATTTATTTATTTACTTGTTTCATATACATGCTCTTGGGTATGCATGACAGTTACCCAATTCGCTTACCCAAGGCTCATAAAAAATACACAAAACTTACCATCTATTCTATAAAAACCCATTTAAATACTTATTAAAAACTAAAAGAGAGATTAAACTAGATACTTTAAGAAAATATTTATACACAAAACAAATACACCTACATACATTTATATTTCCAATCCATGATAAACAACTAATTTACAAAACTACATTAAAATAAGGTCCTGTCCAGTGGCGAAATCCATTGCCGCTCTGTGAAATTCTCGTGGGCTGCAGTGGAATAGGTCCAGGGGCTGGTGTCTGCATAAAAGATCAAGTAATCGCAACGCCCTGCCCAAAAGCTGTGTATTGGCAATTCGACACGCAAATAAATTGTGCCGTCTGGCTCTAATATACTTTTCTGGTACCGCTAAATATATTCGTTCTAATATAATAGAACATAATATATATTACCCAAGAAATACAGTGTTCATTTAAATATTATTATATAACAGGATACAGATGTCCTAGTACTAGGAAAGTATTTTACAGGCACACTATTTCAGGAAACAAAGCAAATATAGACACATTTAAGAGATACCATACACATACCAATACATAGACATACAGCAGTATTTATAACAAGAAATATAACACTTAATTTTCGGCAAGCAGGAGGTCTTGATGCAACAGTCACTTGTGAAGTAACAAAGGCTCAGCATTTTTTTTTTTCGAACGGACTAATGCTGTTTGCCTCTACCGGCATTTACAGCGTCACCGGATGGGTGGCGAGCGCAGATGGCACTCAGCAAGATGCGGGCGCCGAGGGCGCACCGCCTAAGGCGAGCGTTGAAGACTGTTGCTTATTTTTCTGCATACTTTTTCTGTGTCGCGTTAAGTGTCACAGACTATAAAATGACTGTTTAAGGCTTCAAAATATATCAATCTCATTACGAGATAGATACATATTTGGAGCCTCTCCTATAACCATGTTATATTGGCTAAACTCTAATCTGTGTCTGGTACTATGTTTTTTTTCTAAGCAGATCTAAAGAGGATGTTCTAATGTCCAGTGAGTACTTACTTACTAGTTTTGGAAATGTAATATTAGAAGGTGTTCGCCCCCGAACTCTGGGCCGTCTCCAACTACCAGTACTATACCAAGTTTCTAGTGATATACACATTTAAAAGTTTGTTATCAATAGTGATACCTATATAGGCTGGAGCAATTTTGATGAAATTTGGTATGGCGGTAGATGAGGCGCTGTATTAACACATAGGATACTTTTCATCATCATCATCATCCATCACCAATCCGGTGAAAAAGCTTAACATTCTTGGGCACAGCATAGACAAAATAACAAGATCTCCGCCTACAACAAGATCGTAATGGTGACAATTCTGTCAAATTTTGTGTTATTTTCCAATAGCTAAGTCAAAAGCACGCTATCATTTTGACAGCTCGATACACTAGACGTGCTTGGCGACCGTCGAGTGTGATGAAATGTAATGACAGTTTTGTCCATGGTGATTAATTTTATATTTGTACTAGTTTTATATTTGTATGTACGTAAGTCCTGTATATTATTATTAGTGTTTACTGGTTGTGCGATAATCGAGTGGACTGTAGGACAAAAAAATTCATAAATTACACTAAGTAGGTAGGTAGAATATTTGGAGCGACAAATTTTGATACTAGAATTTAACGAAATAAAGTAAGTGTAATCGACAGAGAATGAGAAGAAGAGACTAACCTGGTTCGTGTTGGGATGATCAGCCAGACAGACGGACAGGGCCCTCGGATTCTCGAGCAGATTTCCGACTTACCAAGATTCCTCAGGTTTACCTGCCGCCTGGATATGCGCGATCCTCGATTTGCCCCTTCAATCTCGCTGCACGGTTACACCTTTTATGTATTGCGAAGGAGATTTTAAATTTAATGCGAAAAAAATATGATTATTCTTGGCTCGACACGACGACAACCAACTACTACCAATTCTCAATATCGAAATTGTAATTTTTAATTGCCATAGTTAAAAAATGTACTTTTTTTTTTTATGTATGGTTGGCGAAGCTTTTAACATACCGAAATGGAACATTCCGCCCACCAAAATACAAAGTATTTTAAATTTTTTAAACAGTAATAATAATAAAACGAACACAATATTTACATTAACTAAAAATACGACGATGTTGACTTAATTTACCATAGGTAAAGGGCAAAGCTTTACCACAGGTCTTTTATATTCTCCGGTTGAAGTGCGTACAGTCACGACACGACAGATTCCATCCGTGCCAGGATGAAGTTGAACTACTCTACCTAAACTCCACTTTAAAGGGCTGCAGATTTCGTTCACTATGAGAACCATGGAACCGAGAGGAATGTTTTGGTTAGTTTTGGACCATTTATTGCGCTGTTGTAGCGTATGGAGATATTCTAGATGCCACTTACGCCAGAAGTCTTGGTGCATTTTTTGTAAGAGCTTCCAACGATGAAGTGGACTAATCTTTGCGTCAATTAAGTTAGCTTCTGGTATGATAGTCAAAGGTTCCTGAGTTAAAAAATGACCCGGAGTTAACACAGAAAAGTCGTTCGGATCTGAACTCAACGGCGATAATGGACGAGAATTTAGAAGAGCTTCAATTTGAGTTAGCAATGTATAAAATTCCTCGAAAGTGAGACGTTGAGAGCCGACGACACGAGCGAGGTGAGTTTTAACTGACTTCACGCATGCTTCTACGAGTCCTGAGAAATGTGGACTGCCAGGAGGATTGAACACAAATTCAATCTGTTCAGTTTGAGAGGCTTCCGACATTAAACTTTTGAGCAGATTGTTTGCCCCAATAAAGTTTCTACCTTGATCAGATACTAAGCGTGAACAACGACCTCTGCGCGAAATGAAGCGTCTGAGAGCAGCTAGATAAGCTTCAGACGTGAGCTCCGACACGAGCTCCAAGTGTACTGCCTTTGTAGCAGTGCATACGAAAACACACACATAGCCTTTGAAGGTTTTACTGCCTCTAGCTCGACCGAGAGAAATGCTAAAGGGACCAGCATTATCAACAGAAGACGACGAAAAGGGCTTCAACTGATTTATGCGAAAAGACGGTAAGTCACCCATGAGGGGAGGCGAAGCCACTCGTGGACAGGCACGAAAGCACTTTATACAGGAGGATATCACAGATCTTATGGCGCGCTTGGATGATAAAATCCAGAACTCCTGTGCAAGAAGGTTTTGCAGAGTTTGCAGCCCAGGATGTAGAAATCTGCGATGATACTCTTCTATTATAAGCGAAGTAAGCCGATGATCACGAGGTAACAACAGGGGGTGCTTCTTCTCATAGTCCATATTATGACTTTGAGAGAGCCGACCGCCCACCCTCAGCAAGCCATCCTTGTCCAAGAAAGGACATAGTTTCCGAGTAGCTTTCGGGAGTGAATTAACTGAATTCTTTTGGATGTTCCGTATCTCCGTCGCAAACACACGATCTTGGACGTGCGAAACGAGGAAATCAATGACGAATTTGGTTTCAGTTGACGACAACGCCTTTTCAATTAATTTTGAATTAGGGTTCTTCAAATTGTGAAGGTAACGAAAACAATAAGCCAAAACATTGACTACACGACGAAAGGATGAGAAACGACACAAGATTTTATCAACAAAATCTGAGTTTAGGGCTGTGAACAAAGTCAGAATTTTTTGTTCATCGACAGCTGACCCATCAAACTCAGGAATTGACAGGGGCCACTCTGATTCCGGACGCGACAGCCATGAAGGCCCCGCCCACCATGATTCACACCGCATCAAATCATCGGGGAGCATACCACGTGACCCGTGATCCGCCGGGTTATCACCAGTTGGGACATGGCGCCAACAATCAGGGGGAATTTTTTCTTGGATTGAAGAAGTCCGATTGGCCACAAAGGTTTTCCATCGAGACGGGCACGACTTGATCCAAGTCAGAACGACAGTGGAATCGGACCAAGCAAACATTTTGCCGATTCGATAAAGATCCTTCAAAGCGAAGGAGACAGAGCACTTGAGGTCAGCCAATAAAACGGCAGCCAAAAGCTCTAAACGAGGGATAGAAAGTCTCCGCAAAGGAGCCACTTTCGATTTAGCGCAACAAAGACGCACGACAATTTGTAGGTTATCGACAACCACACGACAAAATATCACTGCACAAAATCCTCGCTCAGAAGCATCGCAGTAGCCATGAAACTGGATGTCGACGTAAGGTTCTATTATTCTGCGAGGAATTGCAAGTGAACTCAAGGACGGTAACTGAGCCTTAAACTTGAGCCACTCTTGGGCGACGGACGTAGGAGCATTATCATCCCAATCGACACCGGACAACCACAAAAGCTGCATTAAATACTTCGCGAAGAACACGACAGGCGACAATAATCCTAATGGATCGAAAATCCGAGCAATATCCGAAAGAATTGTACGTTTGGTACAACGACCGACAGTAGTAGTGGTTTTAAACGAGAATTCATCCGATTTTGGCAACCACAACAGTCCAAGAATTTTTAAAGACACATCATGAATGTCCTCGAAATTATGGAACTGTTCCGAATATAGGTCCGAAGCAGGCATGCTTCCGAGAAATATTGGACTGTTGGAAGTCCATTTGCGCAAGTGAAGACCAGCTGATGACAAAATATCTACTAATTGCTTGCGTAGTTGAAGAGCACTTTCAACAGAATCCGACCCTGACACAATGTCATCGACATAGGTATCCTGCTCCAAAGCAGCAGCACCACGAGGACAACGAGAAGAATACTCTTGTGCTAATTGCGAAATACACCAGAGAGCTTGATAAGGAGCACAAGTCACACCATAAGTCACCGTTAGCAACCGAAAATCTCGCACGGGATCATCTGGAGACGGGCGCCACAAGATGCGCTGATAATCGCAATCTTGGAGGTCCACCAGAAATTGTCGATACATTTGTTTAATGTCTCCAGTGAACACGACTGCATGCCAACGAAATCTGATTAACAGATCAAATATATTTTTTTGCAGTTTAGGACCGGGAAGCAGTGTATCATTTAATGACTTGCCCTGGGCGTCTTTAGCACTAGCATCGAAAACGGTGCGCAATGGAGTAGTAACAGAGTCAGGTCGCAACACTCCGTGATGTGGGATGTAATAATAGGGCTGGCTATCACTTAATGAAGGGGGTTCAACCACCTCCATGTGGCCACTCATATGGTAGTCATCCATAAAATTTACATAAGCTGTCCGAAATTGAGGATTCAATTTAAATTTCCTCTCTAAGTTATAGAGACGCTGAAGTGCGATCTCACGAGAATTTGTAAAACAGGGCTTATCCTGAGGATTCACAAAGGTTAATGGTACTACCATTCTACCTTCAGGACTACGACTATAATTAGTTTCCATCTGATTTTTACACGACAATTCTGATTTCGACAAAACGACAGATTTGGGAGGTTCGACATTTTCCAATTCCCAAAACCGCTTGATATTGTTATCTAACGACATACCCGACACGAGAAGGCAATTCTTGGTAGCAATACAAGAACTGTTACGAAAATGACAAGTAGCAAAGTCAGTGTCATTAGTACATTCACCCATGACAATCCACCCGATAACTGTAGGGACTGCAATAGGCTGACCTGGCTCTCCTTTGATAAGGCCAGGTTGAAGCACCGAAGCGAAAAAGTTGACATTGACCAACATATCGATAGGTCCTGGTTTATAAAAATAAGGATCAGCCAGGTCTAAATCCTTAATATGCTGCCAAAACGAAACATCAATTTGACCTGATGGCATGTCAGGACAAATTTGTGGCAGAACAAAGGCTTCTAATGAAAACATCTTTGAACAGTCTCCCGTAGTAGGAACTATTTCACAAACGACAGACCCAAGAGTGTCAGTGGACACCTGACCGATACCATTGATTGATTGACTATTGGTAGTTATTGTGAGTCCAAGCTTCTGTACACATGTTGAACTGATAAAATTACAAGCACTACCACTATCAATAAGGATTCGAACTCGTATCAATTTATTAAATTTATTTTTAACAAAAATGCATGCAGTTGAAAATAACACTTGTGTGTCTGAACTTGGCACTGTTAACGTAGTCACAACTGGAGAGGGCTTTGGAGTCACAATGGTATCAGATGTCACCTTTGAATTATCAAAGTGAAGGAGTGAGTGGTGACGATTTTGACATTTATCACACTGAACTGATGACTTGCAATGACTTACTAAATGCGAAGGACGTAAGCATAGAATACACAATCCATTTTGTTTAATTTTATTAAATCTCTCAATAGGTGACAACTTCAGAAACTTTGAACACTTTTCCAAATTATGACCCGCAACAGAACACAGAGCACAAGAATTGACATGAGGTACGACAAATGATGACTTATTCTTTATCACTGGTATGGTCTTAATATTACCACCACTATTCACTTTAATATTTGAGTTTTCTAAAGCTCTACTACGCTTTTCAACGAAATTGACTAAATCTTCAAAATTAGGGATATCACCATCAGAGGTAAGCTGTAGCTCAAAAGCTTCCCGCGTTGCACTATCCAACTTTGACCACAATAAATAATATAACATAAAGTTTTTATCAGGCAAATTATACTTTGATAAAATATTTAAATTTTCAGTAAAGGTTCTGTGAACTTTTTCCAATTCGACACTACTTTTTGTTTTAACGATATCACAATTTAACATTTTTTCATAATATACAACCGCTATTTGTTTCTTTCTATCATAGTACTTGCATAAAGTTTGATAAGCAATGGCATAACTATCATCAGACAATGGAAAACTTTTTATCATATCATAAGCTGTGCCTTGCACAGATGACATCAAATAATGAAGCTTTTCGACATCAGGCAAACTGCGCTTATGAATCAAAGAGTCAAATAACTCCTTGAATGACACCCAATTATCGAGCTTTCCGTCAAAGGTTTTGATAGCAATTTTTGGTAGTTTAGCCAAAAGGGAATCGTTACTACCGAGGGGTACGTCTTTCTTGTTGTCTACTAATTTATGCTGCTGTAATCGAATTTTTATTGATCGAAACTTTCTTTCAAAAAGCATAGTGGCTTGCAACTCACCTTGCCGGTCTGCTGATTTTACAGTCGATAACAGCTTACGCTGAGCGCTATGAAAGTCCTTAGACAATTCTTTGAGATCGTCATCACTATATCCATTCAAATCGGAGCTTTCGACGCATTCCAACCTCATCATGGCGTAGTCTCGGGCTATACGATTGGAATCACCCTCACTGGTACGAAAATCATCTTCTCCTTGCATTTTGTATCACAAAAATAGGTACGAAAGCACAGAAGTAAAGTCGTAATTTGTTTGTTTACACAACACACTTCAACAGGTAAAATATTATTCACAAACAACGTAGGGTACACAGACTAGACTATTCAGAGATAAACTATCTAATGTAACTATCGTAAAATGTTCTCAAACCACAGACTAGTTACGACACGAAAATAAAAACCAGAAATACATGTGGCAAATTTGATGAACACAAACCATAGATATTTCTGAATCGATCTAACTCTATTTTAATGTACCGCCTATTAATAATTGGTACCTTTGTATTTTGGCGAAACGAAAAATTATGCGAAATACTAGAAATATATGAACTTTAATGTAATTTATGATAAAACGAAATGCTGTTTCCAGTAAATCCGGCTCGAAGGACCAAAATAATGTGCGATAATCGAGTGGACTGTAGGACAAAAAAATTCATAAATTACACTAAGTAGGTAGGTAGAATATTTGGAGCGACAAATTTTGATACTAGAATTTAACGAAATAAAGTAAGTGTAATCGACAGAGAATGAGAAGAAGAGACTAACCTGGTTCGTGTTGGGATGATCAGCCAGACAGACGGACAGGGCCCTCGGATTCTCGAGCAGATTTCCGACTTACCAAGATTCCTCAGGTTTACCTGCCGCCTGGATATGCGCGATCCTCGATTTGCCCCTTCAATCTCGCTGCACGGTTACACCTTTTATGTATTGCGAAGGAGATTTTAAATTTAATGCGAAAAAAATATGATTATTCTTGGCTCGACACGACGACAACCAACTACTACCAATTCTCAATATCGAAATTGTAATTTTTAATTGCCATAGTTAAAAAATGTACTTTTTTTTTTTTATGTATGGTTGGCGAAGCTTTTAACATACCGAAATGGAACAGGTTGATATACTAAGTATTTAAATTTACTCATATAATACTATTATACCATTTGTGTTTGACCATGTAGGTACATATGTTATGACATTTAGATATAAAGGTAGACATGGCCTTGGAGAAGATAATAAGCTACTCGAAGAACTAATCCTGCGCAGACGTAGTCGCGGGCACCAGCTCTAGCTGGTGCCCGCGACTACGTCTTGTAACACATCTTGTATCTATACAAGATGTTTTATTGCCAAAAAAAAGTTATGTAAATACTAAACATTGTAACTTAAATAACGAGTAGTAACTAGTATTTATTGTATGTACAAACTAAATATATTACCGGCGGACCCCAAACTAAGCACTAGGCCTGTATCTTGGGGCCCGAGTGCAATGTTAACTAAACAGCATAAATAAATTAAATACAAAACTCGTCATAGTAAAATGGCAGTAAAAACAATACCAGTATATAGCTTATGGCTTTTATCGTTGTGTCAGCGAAGCGACACTTACATTATAAGCGTAGGTAATTATAGTTATGATATGAACTTAATGCCGAAAAATAGTTTGTTATGGTGCGAATTTATGCGTTTATTCGCATCATGTGTGTAAATGTGATGTGAATGTGTGTATATGTGATTAATAAATAGTAGTAGTAAGCTAGTAGTTAATAAATAAATAATAATAAATTTATTTTCCAAGTCGAAAACTTACATTTGTTTTATGAGTCTAATTTCTTAGCAGCTTAATAGTTAACTACATCTTTTTCTTTTCACCGCTAATAAGTACCTTTCTTTATAGATCCTAATAAAGGAATAATAAATACATTTAAGTTGGACTGAACATTCAAAGCCCATTAACTAATTAAAGAGTTTCGTTCTGTCCAATCATCCTCGAAACCGGTATGTACCGGTTCGGTCAGTGAACCCCAAAAGTTGATCAGAGCCCACATGCAATTTTAACATGTTTTAATTTATTTACATGTATGTAAATAAATTACTGTTGTTCGACTGTTTTTTGGTGGAGTTTGAGCTTCACACAGACCATATAACCGTGGATATATTGGTCTGTGGAGCTTCAGGACAGACGATTGTCTGTAAGAATAGTTAAAATTTAGTACCTATGATTCCAGAATCAACATTTATTTATTAACCGACTTCAAAAAAGGAGTAGGTTCTATGTTCCACTGTACATGTTTTCTACCGACTTCCAAAAACAGGAGGAGGTACTCAATGCGACTGTTTTTTTATGTTTGTTATCTCATAACTTTCGACTGGGTGTACCGATTCTCAAAATTCTTTTTTTTATTTGAAAGCTGGTGCTTCCCGCGTTGTCCCATTCTTTAAATTTCTTTAAATTCGGTTCAGTAGTTTTTGAGATACACTCCAATAACTGAATAGAATGGAAGTCATATTAAATTTTTCAAATTGTACTTGTTTATTACGTAAATTTTATCATTAAAATGACATCTTCAAGTGATACGGAGATTTCCTTAATTCCAGAAGCAATTCAAAGCGAAGCTAAGTACGTTAAAAAAACTAACCGTGGCAAAAATCCCGCATAAAATACAGGAAACTTACTTATACGCATAAGAACTTTATTTAATGAAAAAAATCTCTTCATATTTATTTTTCACCTACTTTCCTTGCAGTGGATGAAAGAAAGGTACGTATGTCGTCCACCAAGGTGGACAGACGACCTGATAAAGTTAGCAGGACGACGTTGGATGCAGGCCGCTTCTAACCGGTCCTTTTGGAAATTTGTGGGGAAGGCAGTGGACGTCCTACGGCTGAGATGATGATGAGATGAAAGAAAACCAGATCATGCACTTCTCACTAAGTACTTAATTTATATTACACGCGTGCTCTTTTCGTGCGTTCCAAATAAGCACTCGGTGCACTATTAACATAAATTCTGCTTAGTGCAATTATGTACCATTAACTTCGTCCTTCACAGTGGGTAATTAACCGCAGCCGCCGAAATCCTACTTAACCAACGCCTGATAAATATTTCACAGCAACTGTACTGTGGGCGTTGCTCTAAAATATAACTTAGAGCTCCGTGTTCGGACGAGGAACCTTAGAAGATCGTTTTGTGCATGAAAGTAATTATATTGACATAAAAGGTAGGTTAAATATGAATCCATAGGTTTCTGTTCTTATATGTCATCATCTATATATATAAAATGAACCCTCATTTCTCCTGGTCACGCTGTAACTTGAGAACGGCTTTTCCAATTTAATTCATATTTTTTTAAATGTTTTCTAACACTTCGTAGAAGGTTCTAACATTAAAACAAACAAGAAAAGATGGGAGGTTATGGCGAGGTCGAAGGCCGAACCTACTACGCGAACGAAGTCGCGGGCAGTCGCTAGTCTATAACATAAAAATGAACCCCTATTTCTCCTGGTCACGCTATAACTTGAGAACAGATGGAACAATCTCGCTAATTATTTTTTGTTGTGTTAATTATTGTCAAAAGAAGGTTCTTAAGAAAGAAAAACCAAGAAAAGAAGGGAGGTTATAGCAAGGCCGAAGGCCGAGCCTACTAAGTGAACGAAGTCGCATGCGTATATATATATATATAAATTAACCGCTACTTCACCTGCAGGGCTATTATGTATCTCAGTTGCTAACAAATGTTGATTGAAATCTTGAAAAATTGCTTTTTTGTATTCGTCACTTTTGACAACTCCAGTAAGCAAAAATATTAGTAAATTAATGACTGGAGCTGACAAAAGTGACATAGAGCCGCCATTTTTTTCGGTTTCAATCAACATTTGTTAGCAACTGAGATACATAATAGGCCTACTGATCACGCTATAATTTGAGAACGGATGGAACAATCTCGCTAACTCTTTATCGTTGTGTTTATTATTGTCAGGAGAGGCTTCTTATGAAAGAAAACCAAGAGAAGATGAAAGGTTATTTCGAGGCCGAAGCCCGACCATACTATGCGAACGAAGTCGCGGGCAGTCGCTAGATATTTTATAGTTCGATCAACATTTGATTGCAACTGCGATACATAATAGCCCTGCTGGTTTCCAACTCCTAAAAGCTAACTAATAGCCTACGCGTTAGTGTTCCAGTTATCCCTGACACACCAAACCCACTGTTAGGTAACAGGCTGCATCGATTGCAGCCTGCGCGTCTGCACTGCGTACTGACTCGCTAGGGATGGGACATTATCGATAGTTTTTCTTTTACATTTGATAGGCTAGTGTTTGATTTTCATGAAATTTAGTATGCATGGATTTCGGGGGCGATAAATTGATCTAGCTAGGTTTCATTTTTAGAAAACGTCGTTTTATCCGTGTTTTCAGGCAATAAAAACCAACACAGCAACCAAGTAGACTAAAGCTATTTTACAATAGATGGCGTTGTTAAGCAACACTAAGCCAATGAGTGTTAGGTTTGAGGGTAGACCAAGATAATCAATTGTTTACTTACGAACAAAGCTTGGTCATCTGGGTACTCTCACTTTGTGATGATACAAACAAAGGTGGTACACACTAGAGCTTCTGGGCATAGCTCAAGGCAGTTGTTATTGTTCTTATACTGGTGTGTCGTATCTTGTCTATCTTATCTTGGTTTCGATGATAGAAAGTTCAGATTCGCGTGAGAACCTTATTAAAAGGAAATAACATTTAAAAAAGAGCAATATCTTTTTATATGTGCGTATCTTTTTTAAATGAATGAATGAATGAATGAATATTTATTTGTTTAAACATGGGTAGCATAAAACTCCGCCGTTGCCGGTCCCAAGCCCGGATGAGAAAGGAGGAGGGTTGGATGACAAGAGCTGAATAACCCACCGTAAAACAGCAACGCCGAGTATCGGGCGGCGGTCAACTATCCCGACCTCTCTATACACCCACGATATAGAGAGTGGCCTACAGTGACCATGAGGAATTAAATCCCCTCAAAAAGACTGCCGTGGAAGGATCTGGGCGCCCACCACGATGTACCTGTCCAAGAAAACCCCCAATGAATGTATACGACTAATAAGGCTAGTTTGTTGGACGATCCGACTAACCACCGGCGCCGTTCGGTTACCGGGCCGGGCGGTGTGAAATTGGCGACCGAAGCCGCTGCTAGAAAGAGTCACCAGGATCTAGCAGACGGTATTGCTACTGGTGACATGACAAGCAGAATCTCAATTGGAGATCATCGACGTATTGCCACCTGGAACGTCCGTGGACTATTGAGTCCAGGAAAACTAGACATTGTGGAGAGAGAGGCCGAATTGCACAAATTACCCTTACTTGGAATGTCCGAGACGCATATGAGAGGACAAGGGCATCTTAGAACCACTAATGGTAACACCTTATATTTCTCAGGCCCTAAAGACTCCAGTACCAATGGAGTTGCTATCTGGTTACCTAGACATTTAAATAACTATGTGGTAGGATACAATCCAGTCTCAGACAGAGTGATGTCCTTGAAACTGAACACACGCCCCTGCATACTAAACATAGTCGTAGTGTACGCCCCCACATCCACCTCGGAGGAGAAAAAGTGTGACGACTTCTACACAGAGCTTGAAGCAGTGCTGTCTAAAATTCCGCACCGGGAGATAACAATGGTGTTGGGTGACTGGAACGCTAAGATAGGTAGCACACTAGACGACGATCATATCAGGGACACAGTTGGAAAATACGGCCTCGGCGCCAGAAACGATAGGGGAACCAGACTTCTTGAGTACTGCATCGGGAAGAAGTTTTCGATACTGAACACCTGTTTCCAGCAGCATCCTAGACGTCTCTACACTTGGGTGTCGCCTGGCGATCGTTGCCGCAACCAAATTGATTATATACTTATCAATAGCCGCTGGAGAACGTCAGTGTCAAAGGTCAAAACCTTTCCTGGGGCTGATTGTGGCTCAGACCATTGTCTTTTAGTTGCTAATTTTGCTTTGCGCCTAAAAGTAATCAGGAAAAAGTGTATTAAACCTCCGCGCAATTTAGGGAAAGCAGAGCAACAACAGTTCCAGGTCGCACTTGACATGGCTATAGCAAATAACCCTCCGCCTGTAAATGCAAATCCAGATGAAGAGTGGGAACACCTAAAACAACACATCAACAAGACAATCAGCGATATTCCTATTGCCTCACCAGTTAAAGGTAAACAAATGTGGCTATCAAATGAGACCTGCAAACTAATACAAGATAGGAAGGAGCTTAAGTCACGAGGTTTATCAAGCCAAGCTGTCAGAGAAAAGTACTCAGAATACTGTAGAGTGATTCAGAGGCAATGTCGACACGATAAAGACAGCTTTGTTGAACGCATTTGCCAAGAGATAGAGGAGCATGCACACAAAGTGCAGAGCTCGGACCTCTTCATGAAAGTGAAATTACTCTCTAGACAGTTCAAACCTAGATCATGGTTGTTGGAGGATGAAGATGGCACTCCTATACAAGACCTTGAGGCAGTGGCAGATCGATGGCGCAGATATTGCAAAGAGCTATATGATAATCCATATGAACGCAGAGCCCCGCAAGACCCAATTACGTGGAACGAGATGGCACTTGAACCGCCCATTCTCCGATCAGAAATCACAGCCGCCATTCACACGCTCAAGTCTAAAAAAGCCCCTGGACCAGATCTACTCACAGCGGAGATTTTGCGTGCAATGGGTCCTGTAGGTGTAGACGCTCTGCACAAGATTTGTGATAACATCTGGCGCACCGGTGAATGGCCCTCTGATTGGACTAAATCAACTATACTTCCGCTACATAAAAAGGGATCCACCACTAAATGCAGTAATTACAGAACTCTAGCGCTTATATCACATGCCAGTAAAGTAATGCTCCATATTATCAACAACAGAATTCGCTACTTTCTGGATTGGCAAGTCTCGCAGGAGCAGGCGGGCTTTGTTAAAGGCAAGGGCACTCGCGAGCAGATCCTAAACATTCGCCATTTGATCGAAAAAGCCTACGAGTTCAATGCACCCACCATGCTGTGCTTCATAGACTACAGCAAAGCCTTTGACTGTGTTGTATGGTCAGATCTATGGAACATACTAAGAGAGCTGGGGGTACCACAACACCTTGTGGCGCTTATCCGCTCGCTTTACCTGCACAACCAAGGCATTGTCAAAGTAGAGGACTGCGCATCAAAGCCTTTTAGCTTTGCCAAAGGCGTCAGACAGGGCTGCATCTTATCTCCCATTCTCTTTAATGTGTACGGAGAATACATCATACGTCGGACGTGCGAGGACTGGGAAGGTGGAGTCTCAATTGGTGGCACTAAAATAACAAATCTTCGCTACGCGGACGACGCCACACTAGTAGCAGCAAACGAATCCGAAATGGCTGACCTCCTAGCCCGAATTGAGAACGCAAGTTTGCAATTTGGTCTCAAGATAAACCAAGCGAAAACCAAGCTAATGGTGATAGACCGACCCAAGAAACTGCAGTTTACGGGAGCTCTCAACCTAGATATTGTGGACGACTTTGTTTATCTGGGTGCCAACATCAGCAATACAGGGTCCTGCGAAAAGGAAATAAGAAGGCGAATAGGGATGGCCAAAAACGCCATGGCTCAACTTGCAAAAATATGGAGAGACCGGAACATCTCACGAAACACAAAAAAGAAACTTGTCCAGACGTTGGTGTTCTCCATATTTAGCTATGGCTCTGAGACATGGGTTATTAAAAAGCTGATAGAGACCGCATCGACGCATTTGAAATGTGGTGTTGGCGAAAAATGTTACAGATCCCTTGGACTCCATTCCGCACCAATGCGTCTATTCTGCGAGAGCTTAGCATAAAAATCAGACTATCCACCATCTGTCTACGCAGAATATTAGAATTTTTCGGACACATAGCACGCAAAGACGGTCAACACATCGAACAGCTGATGGTGACAGGCAAGGTTGATGGCAAAAGACCAAGAGGCCGCAGTCCAACGAGGTGGTCGGATCAAATTCGATCTGCGCTAAATACCAATCTCCACAAAGCCCTCCACGAAGCAAAAGACCGGAACAGATGGAGGGACTTAGTCCATAAGAAAATTATTCAGCAAGGGAGTCACGACCCTCAGTAATGAGGAATACGACGCGAGGAGGAGGAGCATAAAAAGATCTTAGGAATAAATAGTAATTTAAATTTCCTGCATGTTTTGCCTTACGGCGTACAAATATTTATAAAACATCTAATATTAAAAAAAATGAAAATTAGTGTAACATATTATTCAATCTATGCAATATATTAGGTATTATATTAAAGTATTTTTTCCTCTCTAGTCATTTGAAATGTTAAATATAACTATTTCACTTATAATAAAATTTAAAATGTCAGGTTGAGATTTAATGTTAACAGTCTTAAAAATATACAATTCGGTACAATGTCATTATACTATCAGTTCAAGAATACAATAACTCACAAATATCAGAAATTTCCTCATTACCTTTAGGGTTTACATTTAAAAAAATCCTCAATAGAGTAGAATAAGTAGTTTAGTAACCACTTGTGTAACTTCAACTTGAATGCGTGAAGGGGTAAGTCGCGTATTTCTAACGGTATATTATTATATATTTTGATAGCCATACAGTAGGCATTATTTTTATATATATTTAAGTTACAGTTTGGCATGGCCAAGTTTTTACAAAAGTGAGTGGTCGTTTGCACTTTTACAAATATGCTCATTTCCTCAATATACAAACTCGGTAAGGGTAATATATTTAGATTTTTGAGAATAGGTTTACATGAATCCCGATACCCAGCTAAACTTATAGCACGTATACATTTTTTTTGTGCGATAAAAGCTCTGTCCAAATCCACAGAATTCCCCCACATGATCAATCCATATCTCAATACAGATCCTACGTAACCGTGATACGCTGCGAGAGCAGCTCTGAGAGATACTATCCTTCGTATACGTTTAAGAGCAAACACAAATTTATTAATTTTTTTGAAACCGAGTCTATGTGATGTTTCCAAGAACAATGTTTATCAAGAGTCCTAGCAAAACGCAACTTGGTCTACATGTTGTCCATTTACATATAAGTTTATATTCAACGGAGTGGATTGATAGTTGCGGAACTGCATCAATCTGGTTTTATTCACATTTACTTGTAGGTTGTTGTTATCTAGCCATTCAATAGTTATTTTTAATATATTTTCAATTTCTTTATTAAAGTTTATCTTATCTTTACATTTAATTACAAGACTTGTATCATCTGCAAACAAAATTGATTCCTGATTTATATCATTTGGTAAATGGTTAATATAAAGCAAAAATTTGTATTGTTTATACCTCATAGGTTAGTGTTAGAACACTATTTCACTTGATGTTCAGTGGTGATGTGGTTGAAGGTGACACGAGACTAAGAACAGCTCGTGGCTCTCAAGGATACATTCTGACATTTATGAGCTCCTAGTACTTTTGTTTTACACTTGATAGGATATGTTTGATCACTTGATGGTCAGTGATGATGCGGTCGAAGGCGGTACCACACTAGACCTAGAAAGCTCGTGGCTCTCAAGGATACATTCTTACATTTATGAGCTCCTAGTACTTTTGTTTTACACTTGATAGGATATGTTTGATCACTTGATGGTCAGTGATGATGCGGTCGAAGGTGGTATCACACTAGACCTAGAATAGCTCGTGGCTCTCAAGGACACATTCTTACATTTATGAGCTCCTAGTACTTTTGTTTTACACTTGATAGGATATGTTTGATCACTTGATGGTCAGTGATGATGCGGTCGAAGGTGGTACACACTAGACCTAAAATAGCTCGTGGCTCTCAAGGACACATTCTTACATTTATGAGCTCCTAGTACTTTAGTTTTACACTTGATAGGATAGTAGTCTAAGGACATACGCAATATTGACGCCATCAAGCTTGTCTTCAGTGCGTTAGTCCGGAGCAAACTAGAAGCTAGCGCCTGTGTGTGGCATCCGCACGAGGGCAAATACACTCTTCTATTGGAGAATGTACAAAAGGCCTGCCTCAGGTATTTATATAAGCGCATTTATGGATATTACACCTACATGTATCCAACAAAATTTCTGCTCAGGTCCTTGGTATATAATTCTCTGGAGGTCAGACGATGTCACGATCAGATAGCAACCATGTGCAAAATCCTTTGTGGGAAAATAGATGCGCCGGATCTTTGTGAAGAGTTGTGTCGTTTCTATATACCTGATCAGTACATCCGGGCTAGAAGACACAAACTGTTTGCTGTCCCGTACTGTAGAACAGTTGCACACGCGACATCCCAGTGATGATGCGGTCGAAGGTGGTATCACACTAGACCTAGAATAGCTCGTGGCTCTCAAGGATACATTCTTACATTTATGAGCTCCTAGTACTTATGTTTTACACTTGATAGGATATGTTTGATCACTTGATGGTCAGTGATGATGCGGTCGAAGGTGGTATCACACTAGACCTAGAATAGCTCGTGGCTCTCAAGGATACATTCTTACATTTATGAGCTCCTAGTACTTTTGTTTTACACTTGATAGGATATGTTTGATCACTTGATGGTCAGTGATGATGCGGTCGAAGGTGGTATCACACTAGACCTAGAATAGCTCGTGGCTCTCAAGGATACATTCTTACATTTATGAGCTCCTAGTACTTTTGTTTTACACTTGATAGGATATGTTTGATCACTTGATGGTCAGTGATGATGCGGTCGAAGTTGGTATCGCACTAGACCTAGAATAGCTCGCGGCTCTCAAGGATACATTCTCACATGTATGAGCTCCTGGTACTTTTGTTTTACACTAGATAGGATAGTGTTTGATCACTTGATGGTCAGTGATGATGCGGTCGAAAACGGTATCACACTAGAGCTAGAATAGCTCTTGAATAGGATGGCATGCTCCAATTTCGTGGTAGGGCGTGGATGAAGCGGGTGAGGAGTATTTATATGTACAATGAGTCTGCTTTTATTACGTCACACTGAGATTTATTATTACTTACAGCACATAGCGATTAGTGATCTACTTGAATTATCTTGGGTACAAGGTATTCCACTTAGTAGCGAACGCTGCCACGACCAAACGCAAAGTGAGCTCCCCCCCCCATGCCTCTGTTGGCCAATTACTAAGTACTCAACGATAATTGCCTCAACGACCAACCAATCAGGGAACAGCGCACGTTACAAGAGTTATACCAGAGATGGCGCCACTTTGCATCTCTAGCTACCAAAACTAAACTAGGTGTCGCTTGACTAAATAATAACTTCGGGTAAATCTATGCGCCGCCAAGTTTTTTAATTGCTTGTGTTGATGTTTAATTTGTCGTGTATGTGTAAAATAACGTGTTATCTCTATCTATATATCTAGATAGTTTATCTAAGTAAATGGATATTTCATAGACTATGCGAAGCCATAAAAAAAATCACATCTCGTACAAAACCATCAATTTGGTCCGTAAAGACCTAAGTTGAATTCCATTACGTTAAGTAGGCACTTAGTAAGAATCAAAGCTATCCCAACTTCAAGTTTTATCTTACCTCCTAAAATAAGATTCTAATCTTTCTACCTGTTCAGCCTTATCTTCTAAAATCACAGTAACGAGTACAATGTCGATAAAAACTATCGATAAAATCTACCCCTCACTATCACATCCTGCTTACCCGTAGTATTGTATTCTCTTTGCTGCTTACGTCAGCAACGTACTTGACCCCACTATAGCTGTCTGCAAATAGAACCCACTCCACTCCAAAAACCTTCCTTTCCTTATAGATTATAAAGTTGAGTTTAGCTTGTTTAGTTTGCTTGGCTAGAATAACAGGGGTTTAACTCAGGTTCTTATTAGATACCTAAAGGATTTACTAAGACTGTTATTTTTATAGTTTGTCGGAAAAGCTTGCGCGTCTTGGGATTAAGCTCCATGTTTTTAAAAGCTCTTGTACGAAGTCAGATGTTACAAGTACAATTTGAAAAGTTTTGAAAGAATTTACCATTTGAAAAGTTATTGGAGTGTATCTCAAAAACTACTGGACCGAATTTGATGACATTTTTATAAAATGGGATCACACGGGAAGCACCAGCTTTCAAACAAAAAAAGAATTTTGAGAATGGGTTCACCCAGTCGAAAGTTATGAGGTAACAAACATAAAAAAAAAACAGTCGAATTGAGTACCTCCTCCTTTTTTTGGAAGTAAGTAGAAAATGGACAAGAAGTGAGTCAGATGAGTGAGAAGTTATCAGAAGTGGCAATGGGCTGGCCACATTTCTCGCAGAACTGATAGCCTATGGGGAAGAAAGGTTCTCCAGTGGCGACCACGCACCGGAAGACGATGTATAGGCCGGCCCTCGGCTAGGTGGACTGACGACCTCGTCAAAACAGCGAGGAATCGCTGGATGCAGGAAGCAAGTAGACGGTGCCAGTGGCGTACTATCTATGGGGGAGGCTATGTTCGTATGGACGCCTTCCGGCTGACATGGGCGTATATAAGGGAGGGTTTAGGCGTTCCGGACCCAATTAGCATACAACATCATTAAAATCGCAGAATATTGATGACGGATAATATAATCTGTGCCATATAATATGAGTAGGTACGCGTCGTGACAATTCAGTATCGATATATCATAGGTTTGGCTATGTATAATAAACCTCATAATTTAGCTATGTAATATCCGTAAAGCATTTTTATACCATTTTAGGAGTTTGCCACGGACTCCAAAATCTACCAACTTAGAAACAAGTCTTCTGATAAGCACTTGATCAAACGCTTTTTCATAATCTAGGTAAATAAATACAATCATCAATTCTCGGGGATTTTGATTGGTGGGAATGGAATTTGTGGTGGCTCTCTTACTCTGTCGGCAAAGTAAGTAAATCGGAGCCGCGCGCTCCAAGTACTTTTCTGTCGGGCAGAAATTTCAGCAACTTTTTAATGATTGCAAACTATTGAATTGGCCATACTTATCATCATTTAATGAAGGAGTCATTGATACTTTAGATGAAGGTTGCTGCCTCATCTATATGCTTGGATATTTGTCCTATAACCTATTTCTCCTAGTCACGCATTAACTTTAGAACGGCTTATCCAACTTCATTCATTTTTTAATGTTTTCTAATACTTCGTCGATGGTTCTAATATTAAAAAAAATATTAAGAAAAGATGGGAGGTTATGGCGAGGTCGAAGGCCAAACCCACTACGCGATCGAAGTCGCCGGCATTAGCTAGTATAACTATAAAAAGATTTATGCCGCTACATATACTAGCTAACATTTCTTAAAATAGTATAGGTACTTATAGGTACCTAACTATTGTTTGTATGCAGTTGAACTAGCATGTACCCATTTCATGTAATGAGTATGATTTGAGCGTTTAGATTTTTAGTTTTTATCTGCGGACCCCCTCCCCCCATTTGATAGCTATAGCTACGTCACTGCCGGCTGGTAATGATGATGAGATGTTAAAATAGCTCAAGGATTTTTTAAAGCTATTACGTTATAAATGGGGCTATTCGCCTGATGTTAAGCTCTACGCTTGTCTATGACAGTTGCAGTGTTACCCAGAGCTCAGAACTGGATTTTTGCGTGGCACTAGACATACAAATAAAAGTCAGAGTAAACGTATGAGCAACAAGGGAAAATCCCGAATCTCAAACTTACACAACTTTACGTCCAGTTATGAAATCAATGAATCACCAGATGTACCTATAATTGTATATATCTATATTTGTATTCATACAGTCTGTTGATCCATAGATAAAACAATGTTGGGAGCTCCTACTGAGAACTGAATTAACAAGCTGTTAGCTGAAAGATGCTAATTTTCTGGCTGGGATTCACCTTTACCTAGAAGTTAGAAATATAAATAAACTAGCGAAGTGCGAGTTGGACTTGCGCACAGTTCTCTACAATACTATATATTTGAGTTATGGATTTCCTTAAAAAAATTGCAGCGCGACCCCACTTCTAATTGGTAAGATTTTATTATTCTTCTGCTGTAAACACACCAAGTTTGACCCTTGTTTATATGTTTTACGGTGTCTATGTTTTTTTTTGTTAGCTTATCTATATAATATATCTATATATAAATATACATTAACCCCTATATCTCCTGATCACGCTAAAACTTGAGAACGGATGGAACAATCTCGCTTATTTTTTTTTTAAGGAGGAGTAAATGTATATTCTTATTAAAGAAAAATCAAAAAAAGATGGGACGTTAGGGCGATGCCGAAGACCGAGCCTTATACGCGAATGAAATCGCGGGCAGTTGTTGATGTTTCGTAGCCATGATTTCTTCTTGCGACCAGCTCGTATCTTTCCCGCAACATTTAATTTATAATAGATTTTAATAGTAAAGGTAAAATTATGCCTAATTTTGCAGCCTAATGAGATCGCCAACCGACGACCATTGCACTCGGGTCATTCAGACACCTGAAAGACCCGAGTGCAATGGCCGTGTGGGTATACCTAACTATGAACCACGAAATTATTATAAGACACTTCACATATATTTACCAAATCAAATACCACGACACAAAACAAGAACTTACGCACTAACGAATCAAATATCGATTGTATTCCATCGTAATAAGATTTATATTTTCTGCACTGAGTGAATGATTAGTTCTAGGACAAATGTATATATAATGTAGCTTTGTTCAACAACAATCAGTTCAGACTTTGATCAGGATATTATATAGTTAACAGCAGAGTATTAAGAAAGTAGTTTATAATAATGAGTGCTGGAAAAATGTTCGTGCTTTTAGTGACATTTTTTTTGTTGGTACAGGTGTGTATTTTTTGACAGTATTTAGTTTAATTATGTATGCAGCTCTGCCGTGCGATTCTGTAATAGTTCGTCGATGCGCTCGTCGACAAGCTCACTGATGTCAAATACTTTGAGATATCGCCCTTGTACATAAGGTTGTTGTCAAAGATACAACGATGTTTGCTCTTAGATAATCGCACGGCTGTAAGCAACAATGTTAATAAGTAGATGACTGGAGCTGACAAAAGTGATATAGAGCCGCCATTTTTTTAGATTTCAATGAACATTTGATTGCAACTGAAAAACATAATAGCCATGCAAGTGGGCCTCGTGTACCTAATAATAATTTAAAAAATAATAATTTTATAGTCAATGAGTTTATTCCTTTTATGATCTAGGAAGCTAATATCACCAAGGGTTCACAATCACCTTATCCATTAAGAACTGTGATACAACGATTGTGAAATGCAATAAAATTTGAAATTGAATTTGCATTTGAATATTATATTTTACGACACTCAGGCAGCTGCACGTATTTTGCCGACGACAGCTCGGACGCGATTGGCAATTTCGTCAGGCGGGCGATTAAAGCATCCGAATATCCAAATCCAAGCAGGAACCCAAATAATGGGTGTCACAATCATAATATATTATGATTAAAAATTAAAATCTTGCTCGAAAAATAGCCTACAGAAGTCTGATGCCTGAAGGTTGACTCATGACTTACCGTCGACTTGTTAGAAAAAAATTGATAATAGAAATTAACAAGAAGTACAAAATGTGTGTGTGCTATTATATAGGGTGTTTGGTAGAGGGACCGACAAACCAAATGAGCGTGTTCGGGGGACCACTTGGAGAATACCAGTTGGCCAAAAAAAATCCCCGACCCCCCAATATGTTTAACTTTTTTTTGTGATTTTTCCCTTTTTCTCTGAAATTGTACCTATTTACCACCATAACATTTGTAAAATCTGTTTTAGACCGGATGTTTCTAGTTGAATTTGGTCTCTAATACACATTCAGGCCACGCAAAGCAAAATTGGATACAAAACAGAGCTAACTAACTGATTTAGTTAAAAAAAATTGGGGTGTCGGGGATTTTTTTTGGCCAACTTGTATTCTCCAAGTGGGCCCCCGAACACGCTCATTTGGTTTGTCGGTCCCTCTACCAAACACTCTGTATAAAGAAATTTATCTCAAACGCTGGAGAAAGGGGGTCGCAAGTGAGAGGGGTGACATTATTAAAGTCCCAAAGAGTCGTAGAGATCCAGTGCTGTATGTACGAGTATGTCATGGTTATACATTCGCCTTCAAGACGTGAATCAAAAGAGGCACTGTAACCCGACCTACAAGGTGCACCTTGTACCGTGGTAGGTCTCAAAGTCAAAGTCAAAATCATTTATTCAATTTAGGCATCAAAGACGCACTTATAAACGTCAATTTTTCATTAAAATGTACTTTAAAGACTCTACCGCCGCGTTCCAAAATATATAGAGCCTACCGAGAAGAAGCGGCAAGAAACTCGGGGCCATTCTTTTTATATAGATGTTTACAATGTTTCTACTTAGGTACTACAAATATTACATTTTATGGGTGGCAGAGTGACAGCTTGCCAGAAGTGGAGTATTCCAATCTTTGTCTTCTATATAATGTCGGAGTTTATAATAAGCTTTTTTATTAAAACGTTTTTTTACAGTCATCTTGGAATTGCGCTCTGTGAGCTCAATTAGGTAAGTATGTGTTGTGGGATTTTATTGTAAAAACGCACACAATTTCCTAGGAATGACTTATTAGTCTTCACAAGTCTAAAACTAGGTACAGCTATCCTATTTGTATTTCTAGTATTAAAAGGGTGGTGATCACTATTTAACTTATAACTTCTTGCGCAAGAGTCAGTCTTGGTGGGCACCACCGCTCCAGATATTCTGCTACGAAGCAATGCGCAAGCATTAATGTAGGGTGTGAAGACACTGTAGGAAGTTAAACTGGTGGTTCTGTAGTGGACCTCACGAACCCTTATAACTATCCAATAACTAACACTTCCCCTTTTCTCCCGACTTAGCGAAGGCAATTCAGAATTTTGAAACCAACCTATCTATGTAAGAGATAAAGGTGAAAGACCCATCCTCCACCCATAGCCCCCCACCGTAGGTTCTCCGATTCCCCCTCCTTACTAAAACCACCCACCCACAGGCTGGATCTGAGAAGAAAGTCCAATTGGAAATCGAATTTCATGAATTGAATGGTGCATGAATTTTTTAATAGGATTAACTATGTAGACTTTTGAGCAAAATAGAGGCATATAAGTGTTAGCGATTTGTCGCAGGAGAAGGTTCTTACGAAAAAAAATACCAATAAAGATGGGAGGTTATAGCTACTACGCAAAGGAAATCGCGGGCAGTCGCTAGTATTAAGAGAATTGCATAGCTAGTACTTGTCCATACTAAAAGAAAAAACTCTTTTCTAACTCTTAACATTGTCCGATTTCAGTGGTTTTTTTTTCATGGAATAATCACGTTGTTTACTATGCCCGTACGTTTTAATAGTTTCCATTTTTTTGAAGTTTTAAAAAATAAATTTATAGTACTTTGAAATACTGAAAAAAATCAAAACGTACGGGCATAGTAAACAATGTGATGATTCCATGAAAAAAAAAAACCACTGAAATCGGACAATGTTAAGAGTTAGAAAAGAGTTTTTCTTTTAGTATGGACAAGTACTAGCTATGCAATCTTCTTAATTAGATTGTAAAAAATACGCGATTTATCCATTTAAAGTTGTTGAACTTCAATGCCCAATAAACTCAAAAGACATACAAATATTTTTTATGTTTGTTTTCAGAACATTAATAGTCATTGGATTGGCGGCTGGGGTGGCGGTCCACGTGGTTTCGGTGGCTACGGTGGTGGTTTTGGAGGTGGTTTCGGTGGTTACCGTTACGGCTACGGAGGCGGCTTTTACAGACCACTAGCTCGCCTTCCACCACCAATCTTCTATGGTTAAAATCAATACCTAGTAATTAAAGGAAAACTTGGTTATTACTAAATAAGGCATTACATACTAATAATGAATGAATAGTAATGAATTTCTTAACTGTTAGTGACGAGTACAAAATAACTGTTATAATAAATTAAATTAAATTATTTCAATGTATTGAAACGTTTTATTGTTAATTTCCTTATGTGTATTTAGGTGTCCTACCCATACTCTGCCTGTATATTGTGTGCCTATTCGAATCGTTAAAATAATTGCCTACAGTGACTGAGTACAGCTCTGTCAATTACACGAGTGCAGAACCAAATAAATTATTTTTATATATAATCCTTTTTTATGGCAACACCACAATAAAACATAATTATGTAGTGAAACACTGATGTGGTTTTGACCCATTTATTGTCATTTAATGCAAGAATCACACTCATGTTTATAGGCCGATTTTATAAGCGTCCGTTGGTTGAATACTACAGCAAACACCATATTACAGTAAAAGAGATCACCCAGATTGGGCTATTTTTTATTTTTCCGGCCAACAAATATAAACGCATTATTTGAATAGAACTCTGTATTATAAAAAATAAATTATTACTACACCAAAGTCCTAAGGTTATTTTTTAAGATTATATTTAGCTTTGAATATTTAACTTTAGAACCTCGAAACACAAAGAAAATCGTCTAAATAACTAACCAAATGGTATCCTAGAGAAGGAACAAGACAGCGTAGTAGACCATGTCATAGATGGAGTGACGATTAAAAGAATACTGCAGGAGTACTGTTGAGCGGATTATATTACAACGGCAACTATTGAAAGAAACTGAAGTAGACCTATGCAGGAGCAAAACAATCTGCGTAAAAACAACTCCACGTAGATGTAAAGAAAAAATAAAGAATAAAAAACAGAAGCTGCATGGAGAACTAAAGGGTAGGCGAGTTGCGCGGTGAAAGGAACTCAATATCGCGGTGAGTGCGAGCGAGATAGCATGCGACGCAAGCGCAGGCCGATACCTGCGGAGATACCTACCTTTTGTAAATTCCAACTTGCACATTATTCCGAGAAATATAATATTAATTAGGTTTTATTCCACATAAAGAATAGATATTTTAAAGTTTGAATATTATCATTCAGACTTAACTTACAATTCTAATAATAAAAAAAATATATTATAATGTTCCCCAACTCTACCCGTGGGTGCGTAGAAATCTGCTAAGGGATAACAATCGGAAGGTGGGCAGCAGCACCTTCCCAGTATTAAAACCCCAAAACTGCGCTCGCCAACCCGCCTGCAAATATATGAGCTGGAAGAAGAAATGAGTAAGTTACACTGGGACATTGTAGGGTTATCTGAAGTCCGTAGAGCGGGTGAGGGCACAATAACCCCAAAATCAGGTAACCTACTCTACTACCGGGAGGGCGACCAACAGTCCCAAGGTGGTGTTGGTTTTCTCGTCCACAAGTCCCTTACTAACAACATAGTTACGATCATAAATGAAGAAAAGACGTACAAGTAACGAGTTAATTAATACTTCACGACAATTGGCCACCGAACGGAACCATTTATATGCATGTCGCTGCTCGAACACTGCGATAGATATTAGGTGTCAAATTAGATGTATCACATGGATTGCTACTGTTTTTCAATGTTGTTCTCTAAATATATTTAATCAAGATTAAAGCATTCAACCAGTTCCTATCATTTTATCTATCTATTTGTCCCAATCATCTACCTATACACAGCACCAAAATACATGAATCTTGTACGATACACGAGCGTTGTCAAGAAAATTATAAATTATTTTTATTTATAATAAATGCAAACGGTAGCGAAAAAACATTACGAAATCAATATTTATAATTAAGCAGTAGAGTCCAAAATGTCTGTATTTGGAAGAAAATAAAAAAAAATTGGTTCAGAAGACGTAAGAATACCTATTTATAATCAAGAATATGACGTTTTTTAATAATTGTCTGGCTGTATCTCTGTATGTTCACGCATAACTTAAAAACTACGACACAGAATCCGATGAAATTTGTTATATGGACAGAATAGACCTGGAGCTCCTAACTATAAAACTTTTAATCTTGATTCATCACATAAATCCAAGATGGCAGCTTGATCTTTTTATATTTCACGGTCTCATATAAAACTGGGGTCTTGATTGAGTGGTCGGCGCTTATGAACGTCTATGGTACAGCTAAAAACCTACACTAAACTCCGGACTACTATTGATAATTTATTTGTCAGAAAACCCCAATAACTGTCCGATCCGGTTATTGGACCCAGGACCTGAAGATTTCAAAGCGACGCTTTCCCCACTTTACCAAGACCAAGCGAATGAAGCCACATGCGGGCCAGCTAGTATTGAATAAGTTACTACGAGTATCACACAATGAAAATGAATGACAGATTCCCCGAGTGCATTGCCTGTGAGACTAACTATCATGGAACTATTAACAGCTCATCGACACTTAACATATATGTGCTAAGTCAAATACTACGACACAAAACAAGAAAACCCCATAATCTCGTTTCTTTTCAAAAGTTTATATTTTTCTATTGTAGATTCTATTTCATCGTAATAAGATCTATGTTTTTAGGACCAAGTAAGTGATTAATTTGGTAAGGACGACGGTATATAAAATGTGTCATTTTTCGATAACAATCAGTTCAGAGAGCAATTGTTCCGGACAATCATCATTGTTTCAGAAATTTAAAAAACAATATCGTGAATAATGACTGCTGTCAAAATTTTCGTGCTTTTGGTTACGTTTTTTGCGCTGGTACAGGTGTGTATTCTGGAATTATTATTTTAAAATAGGGTTATGTCTTGTGGTTTGCCCCGAACTATAAAATCCTGATTATTTGACTTATATGTTATTAGTGGTTTTATGTGATATTGTTGATCTTAGCCCAGTGGTACCAAGCCGTTATTGTTCACAATTTAAGTAGGTTCTATTAAAAAGACTGTGAGTCTGAAAATAGAATGAAACAGTTTTAAATGTACAAATAAGTCACTTGACTTAATTGAATACTCAAATCCTTTTACAACCCTAATATCAACAACCCTTTTTCCGATTAAACAAACTGTTAAGGACTAGACCCTTGGCAGTGTGATGAAGACTTAAAAATCTTTATTACTTGTAATTGCTTTTAAGAATGAAATATTCTCTTGAAAAGGAATTTAATTTAACAATGTTTTGCCGGGTAAGTGTTTTTTCGTTCAATTGAATATTAATTATATAATTTAATAGAGAGATCGTGGTGGCTATCGATATAGAAAAAGAGACTAGTTCGGAGAGCGCGCGGATTATTTATATGGGTTGTTATGGCGCTGGGTCTGTTGAGGCTTGCGAGGAAGACACCGCTGCAGTGATGGTGGTGAATACAAACATGTCAACTCTATTGATATGCAATACCATTTAAAAAATAACTATAATTATTAACTCAATGCAAATCAATCACATTATGACATTTTTGAGATCTCTCTAAAGCATTTGATAATGTAGAATACTGCTCTGTGATTTGTAAACTTTTTAATTATAGTACTCTTGGAGCTCGTCTTGATTTCATCGAGGATATTTATCGGAATAGAGGCAAAAAGTTGAGAATAATCGCGTAACATCTTCCGGGTCTTTAATTAGAACGGACTTCCCACAGGGGTCTATTTTTGGGCCTGTTTCATTCTTAGCATAAATTAACGACTTGCCATATATGTGCGATACGTATTACGCATACGTGTTATCTTTGTGACATTATTCTATTCGTGGATAACAATCTCTGGTTTTTACAGAACATAGGAAAGCAGCGAGCTAATTAAAATTATAAAGAACTTTTTACCAAGAACCTCTAAGTAGTGCTCGGTTAATAATTTAATTCTAAATTTAAAATAAAAGTTAATAGTTTAATTCTAAAACGGCAAATATTTCTGTAAGGACCCAAAATGGTACTTCTCGCGATATATGTGTGATATAGTTAATAATTAATATATTAATTTGCGTGGCCACGTCACAGGGAATCATAGTTCGGGGGTATGAGCGTTTAACTGTTATTATTATAAGTGTGTCTTAAGGCAAGCGCAGCGTAGGTCGTCCACTGACAAGGTGGAATGATGACCTGACAAAGGTAGCAGGACGACGTTGGATGCTGCTTCCAACCGGTCCTTTTGGAAATTTCTGGGGGAGGCATATGTTCAGCAGTGGACGTCATATGGCTGAGATGATGATTATGATGATGACTTTAATATTTTGTATTGATAACTTGCATTATAATGTATTGAATGTTACTGTAGGGGTACTAATATTCTATTCTTAACAAATATATGAATAAATAAATATAAATTAGTGATAACCAGATAATATCATGTACATTATTTAGCTAGCTTAATTATTTTATTTTATTTGAAATGCAAATAGGTGTACGTGGCTATGTAATCATATAAATCTTAGGGTTATACAGATCGCGCGGCGAGAGTTTGGCTTTGACCGTTATTGCACAGAAGTCAAAAATTGGGTATCACAGGGCTAGAGAGACGAAGGACTCTTGTCTCTCTCTCTGTCACATCGAAGACGAGGGACTCTTGTCTCTCTCTGTCACATGGCGCGACAGTACCCATGCGCAGTAATCCCCTCCACCCGAAGGTCAAAGCCAAACTCTCGCCGCGCGATCTGTACCTATACGTATATTTTATGTATAAATTGAAATCTTTAACCTTGTGTGCTCACATTTGAAAGTGCGTGTAAATAGTTTTCAATTGTACTTGATAACGTCAGTTAACCCGTCCAGTGTCTAGTTTTTATTTGGTTTATATTCGAACTACGCATAAAAGTTCAAATTAAAATACTACCCTTGAATAGTTTGACCAACTAAAAGCAAGTTTATACCGGTAGAGTGCATTGGATATGATAAAATTTGTTACAAACTCAAGGTGTAAAAATGTGTACAGGTACACTTTGTGTACGCGCAACATGGCTTAGCGCTTTTTTAAGTATCTTTTATATAAAAAAAACGATATTAAAAAATATTTAGTGACACTTCCGCTGAAAATTTCACTAAATATTTTTTAATATCGTTTTTTTTGATAATGGATTTCCGCAAAGTAACGCCTGAATCAATAAATTATCTTTTATATGTTTCAGAATATTAATAGTCATTGGATTGGCGGCTGGGGCGGTGGCCCAGGTGGTTTCGGAGGCCCAGGTGGTTTCGGTGGCTACGGTGGCGGTTTCGGAGGTGGTTTTGGAGGCTACCGGTATGGCTACGGAGGTGGTTTTTACGGACCGTATCCTCCGCCTCCCCCACCAATATTCTTTGGTTAAAAATCGGTAGCAGCTAAAGGATGACAAAAATTGGGGTTTACGAAACAATGTGCAATATTCACAAATGCAAAATGACTGTTACAATACTTTTAAATAAATAATTTTATATTAAGTAACTGCTAGTTTTGTTTTACAAGGTTTCATAGTATAGTAGCGAAGTTACTGATAAATAATATACCTAATATTAATAACAAGAAAAAGACCATATAATATAGGTTCACAGACACCTCATACGACCGTACTAAACCATAAGGTCCTTACTTATAAACGCAGCTGGCGCGCTAGTATCCTGTTCAGTAAAAAGCAGAATCTTCTCAGGTTAGAAAAGGAACAGGCAAAGAGTAATAACCAAACAGAATTTATAAATATTACTCGCTCTTTGTAGAAAAAAAAACCTAAATAGGTTCATAAACGTTAGCTTCCACGTCCAAACTCTCAGAATTTTCAGCGATAACACTGTATTTTTTCCAGGTAATACATATATGTATTGGCTATAGCCAACATATAGTACTAAATTAGTAACCAGCAGTTTTTTCAATTGTGTTAGTAGGTATATGTCGAAAAATATTAAGAAAACGTATAAAATTAATGCATTTTCGTATTACGTCGTCCAATCTAACAAGCGATTTTCAACCTTACGTAAAGCATTGTAAATTATTTTAAAATTGGGGTTGGACCCGGCCCTGACGAAATAAAAATGACGTTATTTATTAGTGCGCAAAGCAAAATTATTCTGCGCCATACTCAATGACGTCATTAATTTAGGCAGCGATTCTAAGTAAGGCCCTCTGTAACTCTGTCCATAATAAATACCTATTTAAGCACAATAATAAGATTCTTAGGTTAGGTACTTATGGTCTATTTTTATGGCGGTGGCATAGTTTAATTTTATCCAAGCTCTCTTCTTAGTCGTTCACTCTTGACAGAGTGGTCGCGGTTGAAGACATACGATGCCTTTTCTTTAAAAAATGCAGCCCTCGCGATGCGCCTCCATCCATTGCGGTCTTCTGCGTTTCGGGTGCTTTGGACTATCCAAAAATCCAACCCAAAGTTATCCGTTATGATATAATTTTAATATTATTTTGATGTTGCGGACTGTGCCGGTTGCGAAAGTGCTTTATGAAGACCCGGAAGGTCAAGAAACCAGTCGAAATTTGCGACTGTAACACGTACGCTTAGCCGTCTAAATATTATTAAAAATGAGTGGATATAGTGACCCATACGTGATCAAATCAGAATTGAGGAGATCCTTAGACGAACTAAGGTCACCGAAAGCCCAGAGGATAAGTCAGTTGAATTGGGCAGTGGGCAGACCACAACTGCTCCAGTGATATTTAAGTGATATTGAACTATGTAGGTAGTTTTTCCCATATTCATATGCCTTAGGAGATAACTGTCTCATTGTCCATACAGCCTTAAATTGGCCCAGTGGCCCTAGCACGAATAACTACGTAAGTGTAACGTAACGTGTCATTCACGTGTCATGTATCTTTGGCTCCTGTGACACAGATAACTCATAGTTTTTATGTCAAAGCGTGACGTGTTGACACTTACAATACGAATACTTTTTCGCAAATTCGTGCTACACCCTCAGCTCACACTTTTATGCTGGGGCCACACTACCGTGATCTGGCAATGACTTTTGCCATAATTTAGACAACAACACACGTGCGGCCACGATTTATTGCCTTAATTTTATTAAGTCTATCAATGTGGCAAGTGACGGTAGTCAGTAGCTCTGGTGGCGGCCTTTCTTCGCATATCAAAGGCGATTACAGAGGTTATTATTGCGTGAGTGGCCACACTACAGTTTGTTCAGTGTGCGACATGAACTTAACGGAAATGCACCGCCGACTGACACGGAGTTCTTTAGTTTCTCGACCGACATGGAGTGGTCAAATGAAAAGGTGATCGAATTTTTGGAAACACTCCAATTGAAACTAAGCCTGTGGTTTGATTTTATTATAATATAAAAGATTAATACAATAGTAATTCACGCGCATAAAGTACAATGCAGGAACATCAACCTCTATTTTGATAAAATTACATTTTACCGCCTAGAGTACATTGCCATATATATGGTATGGTCACACTACAGTTTACCTAGATATATATGTCTAGGTAAACTGTAGTGTGACCATACCACTTCGCGCGGTATTTTAGGCAGTAATTTAATGCCATAAGTATTGAGATAAAAGGGTGGTCGACGGTAAGGTAGTGTGGCCCCAGCATTACAAGAGACCGAATATCAGTAAAACTTGAAAACCCTAATGTGTAATATTGTTTAGCAACCGGCGTTTGGACTAGAAATAATAACGATATTGCTGACATAATTTATATAATTAACACATAATAGTTTGATACACAAGTTACATCATACAACACAGTATTATGATTACTAACAACATTCATTTTTTATATTTATTCGCTGATAAGTAAGCCAACACATATAGCTTCTTAGGCCTTTCTGCAAACTTGTATTCGCATAAAATAAAAAATTGCAAACAGATAGAAAAGTTCAAAGAAGATATTTTATATCTTTAACAGCATATAGAGATTAATTCTGAGAGAAAATATATAATTTTTCAATAATCTTATCAGAAAATAGATAGACGACATCACATTCTTAGGCTAAGATTTATTTCCTACTTTATTAGTTTCAACGGATCTGAAAAGTGTGATACGTCATAAAAATGTGAGTTTACTATTCAAAAAGTATTTAATATTAATGATATGTTTTATTATAACTTTTAACTAGGCACCTATGATAGTTTTGCTTACTAAAATATCGAGGAAAAAGCGTAAAATTACATACTTTACAAGTTATAACTAGATTATATGATATGTTATAGTATTAAATTTAACATCAATACTTTTAAATCTAATATAAATGCCTCAGCCAGTAGGATATGTATTTGTTTCAATTAAAGAATTATTTAATATTATCTATATGTCTATTCATATTCTAAGGATTAAAAACATTAAGATTTTTTAGACACGACTCCTATATGTCGCTTAAATAACTATTTATTATATAACATAAATTTAATATATGTTTTTAATTAAAACATTTAATATCTATAATCTAGAACTACTACACGTATATTTAAGACGAAAATTAAATTAATTCACTCTGTCTATTTACTCTCTTTTTGTGTTTTTTTAATACTTTATACGAAATAAAATAATGCATGTCGTTTTTCCGTTTTTCGAAGCTATTTGTCATTTTTTCGGTTCACTCCATTTGGGATCACGGTTAATGATAGGATAATAATAGTCATATAAAATAATATCCAAATGACAGATGTTAAGGTATAAAAAAAAGGTTTATTGTAAAGTACATATTAATATGTAAAAGTGGAGGAAGAAATTAAACGCAATTCCAGAAGGAGTTTATCTGCTCATTTTTATATTGCAAGTTTCTTAAAAAAGAAATAAGATGTCTTAGGGTTATTTTCTTATCTTATTTATTGATAGGGTTCTTAGTTGAGTAATTATCTAAGAAACTCGCAATAAAATATTTTTACTAATAAAAGTATTATTTGTAAGAATACAATTAAATAAAAGAAGAAGTGTGCAAAAAGGTAGATACGAGTAGAATACTCGAAAAAAAATCCTGAAAGATATAAATAATATAATAACTTTTATTAGTAAAAGAAAAAGGTCGTTGAAATGCGCAAAGTAAGCAGCAACTGTTTTGAATTAAAACGGCGTTTAAATGACTTATTAACATGCTAGGAGTGTAAAATTCAATTACGTCTCAAAGGACCAGCGTAATTAACTTTGAATGAAATAATTTAATAAGGACCCTTTTTATTCTATTTTCATTGTGACATATTTTCACAAGAATAAACAAATAATTTTTATAAAATTATTATTGGCCTAACAAAAAAAAACTTTTGCTGCTCATGTTGCGGGAGTTGTCTGTAGTTTAGTGGAGTCTGTAGACTCCAATGCGCTTTTCGCCGGCGGTGTGCTGAACGAACTCGCGGACCTGGTCCGTGGCCACCGGTCCGATGCAAACTAGGGGCTCCTTGAAGTAACCGCAACTCTGTGAAGAAAGAGGAAACGTTAGACTTGAATAAGGATATCCATCTAATACTTTAAACAAGCGAATCTTGTATATATATAGTATATGACGGCGTCGGCCGCCTATACGATATATATACGATAAGAGTATGCGCAACGGGCGAGCGGTTTTAGTCACCACCGCACACCCATCAGCCCATCACCACAACTGCTGCACTTGGCAACCGGAGCTCAGTTTAGGGATGTCGAAAGTGAAAAGAAATATCGATATTTATAAAAATATCAATATCGCCCTCGATATTGTGAGGAAAAAATATTTAATCATTTATTATAATCTCCCCGAACAGGTCAAACATTTGTACGCATGTACAGATCTGTATGACCTGTATATCAGGCATCAGGTTACCATAGTGCAGGCCCTGTCTAGTTTGGGACATGAACACCGCGTGCACAGTAGATAAATAGAGAACAGTACGGAAACTACCTTCAATCGTTCGAAACGGCCCACTGACATAAACATGCGAATCGACGAGACCCCTAAGCGGTTCTCGCGGTGCCGTCAGTAGTAAGTGTTACAAACTATTTTTACATTATAACCTTTTTTGTATAATCTAAAATATGAAATGTCACACTTGACTGACTGCTATGTGTTTTAAAATTGTAATGGTGTTCTTGTATGATCGATCATAAATCATAATAAATTCTTAAAACATAACACATAATGCAAAATGGCGGCTGCAATAGATTATAATATTATTATGAACTATATCATATTGGGTATCATTTTTATGGTTTTCGAGGGTGTCGACGCCGATAGTGCTGACAAAATCGAAATCTAAGATGGCGTCTGCGCGAAATTAACAATTTTTCATGTCAAGTCATGGGTCTCGTTTTCATGGTTTTCAAGAGCGACGAAGTCGATAGTGCTGTCAAAATAGAAATCAAATTAGGCGTCTGCGTGAAATTATCATCTTTATCATCATGGGACTCGTTTTCATGGTTTTCAAGAGCGACGAAGTCGATAGTGCTGTCAAAATAGAAATCAAATTAGGCGTCTGCGTGAAATTATCATCTTTATCATCATGGGACTCGTTTTCATGGTTTTCGAGGGCGTTGAAGCCAATAGTCCTGTCAAAATAGAAATCTAATTAGGCGTCTGTGCGAAATTATCATCTTTATCATCATGGGTCTCGTTTTCATGGTTTTCGAGGGCGTTGAAGCCAATAGTCCTGTCAAAATAGAAATCTAATTAGGCGTCTGTGCGAAATTATCATCTTTATCATCATGGGACTCGTTTTCATGGTTTTCAAGAGCGACGAAGTCGATAGTGCTGTCAAAATAGAAATCAAATTAGGCGTCTGCGTGAAATTATCATCTTTATCATCATGGGACTCGTTTTCATGGTTTTCGAGGGCGTTGAAGCCAATAGTCCTGTCAAAATAGAAATCTAATTAGGCGTCTGTGCGAAATTATCATCTTTATCATCATGGGTCTCGTTTTCATGGTTTTCGAGGGCGTTGAAGCCGATAGTCCTGTCAAAATAGAAATCCAATTAGGCGTCTGCGCGAAATTGTCATCTTTATCGTCATGGGTCTCGCTTTCATGGTTTTCGAGGGCGTTGAAGCCGATAGTGCTAACAAAATTAAAATCGAAAATAGGAGACAATATTTTGTAATTTATGAAGATTAAAAGTATTTTTTATGTAATGTTTTTTTTTAATTACAAGGTATCAAACTCATTTTTGAGGTTGAAACGCAGTACGGTTTGCCCGAAAATGCGTGACAAACACCCGAAAACAGAGCTCATGAACACTGCACCCGCGCCACATGCAGCGCCTACCACGCGCCCAACCGCGGCTCACGTACGCTCCCGCCAAAACTTGTAAAAGGTTATGCCATAATGATAAGTTAGTGTAGTAAACCTACAAAAAATCCTAAGATCTACAAGTGGTTGTGTGTGAAGATTAAACTGTTTTCCGTATTTTACCAATCAATCAATCAAATCATTTATTCGCCAGAATACAGTCATAAAGGTCTTAAATAATATAAATGTGGCAAAATGTACTCAATCTGCAAGCAGACGTGCGAATTCTTGAATTTATAAAATTAATATTGTATATAATATTAAAGTAAATATCAAGTTATAAAAGAAAAAATGGTATTGTAATTAAAATAGATAAATGTCAAAATAAAGAAATAAATAGCATTAAAATCAAATTATTAACAAATCATTACAATTTTGAGTCTCTAAACTCCTTAACACTATAAAAACTCTTGTCCAGCAAATAACTAGTCAATTTTCGTCTAAAGTTATTGCCATTTAATATTTTAATGTCATTTGGTATTTTATTATATATTACTATGCACATATTATAAACATTCCTTCTGTACAAATCCTTCCGTGCTGGGGGTTGGTACAGAAGGTTGTCCAACCTTGCTCGCGCTTGCCGGGTAAGAGCTTCACAGCGTTTTTTGAAATACTCTGGATGATTTTTCACAAAAATACAAATTTCCAGGATGTACATACATGGTAGAGGAAGTATGTTACATGCTTTGAATAGCAGTCTGCAGCTGTTCAAGAACCAAGCTTTATTTATAATTCTAATACATCTCTTTATACTATGAAGATTAACCGACGCCATGATACACCTACATACATTTTATTTGTGAACTAGAATTAACTAGATTTAATGTCTACAGCAGATTAACGAATGTTTTATTTAAAAAAAACAATACCTTAAAACATCAAAAGTGACAACCCTATGGCTTCAATGGGGCATAGATAATTATCTGATCAACTAGGCTTAGTTTAAATACTGTTGCATCTTTATACTGTGCCGCGTGTGCATGAACATGTCGTTTTGAGTGTGTCTGGGTGTGTATATCTATATAAGTATGTATATCAGGCATCAGGTTATCATAATACAAGCCCTGTTTAGTTTAGGACCTGAACACCGCGTGTGGATGTGGTCCCATTTTCGATCGTCGTAAACAGCATAAGGATATTTTAATAAGATATATTAATTTAATTTCAAAACCGACTTTATTCTCGTGAATATTCGACTTATTGCCGTGCCACTGATCTTGCACCGTAAACTCTCTGACGATGGGCATCGGACATGCCCAAAACTTAAGTCGGTATTGTAGCTAATTACGTGAGAAAAGACAAGTGGTTTCAAACACATTATATATAATGTTGATATAAGAAATGAAACGCCGGATGTCTCGGGCATTGTATGTCACATAATTTAAATTTAGAATTTATACAATATATTAATTTTAGAATTAAATTATTCTACCTTAAACAAAGTTACTTAACTTAAACATTACCAAAGTTTTTCACATGTTGATGTACAAACCAATCTACTAAATGGTTTTCTTTCGTCGAATCTTGATATAACTCTGTACTGTATAAAGTAGTTATGTAAATTTATTGTGCAAATCAAATCACTGTAAACATTGACTTAAATATTATCGAAGAATTCTTTCTCAAAAATAACAACATCTCAATAATAAATAACATTCAATAAAAAAAATCTACAAACGTTTATCAACTCTTAAATTCATCGAACTCCTAAATTGCTTTTACCTTCTAAAAAAAACATACCTTTTTATATTATTAAACCATCTTTCATTAAATGAACGAAATTAAGAATACGTAATTCTTTTTGCCAAACAATTTTGCTCTTTGAATATTTTACCAAATAACCTTTACACGACAAAATGGGGCTTTCGGAAAAAAATCCAAAAAAACTTAACGTACAATTTCTTTTGATAAAGTCTTACGACGATCTGTATTTCAACTCCATTAATAAATTATACATGTTTGATGTTCCTACGCTATTCTGTATCTCTGTATATAATATATATTTGATTCCTTTGTACGTTTTCATGGGCGGGTTACTTAGATAAAAGGATGTATAATTTAGTATTGCAAAATACCCTGGAGAGTTTGTAATACAAGCGCCTTCATTGACGGAGAGATCAAAGATTTAATTGGATACATTAATTTAAAATTGTACCATTGTAAGATCGTGGGTATATTTCGAATCAAAGGTTATTCTTGTTCGGCCCGACCTTTGATTTAATGAGAATTTATTTGATCTTAGATCATACAACAAAATATACAGGGGTACTGGTAATCAATTAGCATTCCTTCTAAGAGCATATTCTGTATATCAAAACAAACATCTTTTGTTCTAGAACTTTTCCCAAAACTACACAAATTTCCCAAAAAATATTTTTTAAGTTTTTGAGATTCTTTCTTACACTTCATAACTCAACATCGCTAGGAAAAACAAGATTACAAAAAGATGGGAGACCCATTACAGCTGGGGCTATCATAGCTTCCAAGCGGTAAAACTTACTGTCCTCATCAATTATGGAATTGTTCAATGGAAAAATATGACCCATGCGAGTTTTACCCATACTGAAGCAAGGTTTGACATGATTTATCAGTTGTGCACAAGTCAAGCCAACAAGACAAGAACAAAGCATGTTCTACTTCCATTACTCTCATTAATATAAGTACTCGTACCTGGATAACTGAGCTTAACTCATTTTTTTGGAGAAACTCTTGTTTTCATCTTAGTGTTGCTTAACAACACCATCTATTGTCAAGTAGTGTCAGCGACGCATCTACTGAAATAAACACTTAAAACTTGTAAGCAAGGCGCGAGCGAGACAAAGCATTACGAGTGAGTGAAATAGCGATATGGCCCTCGCTCGCCCCTTGAAAATGTTAACTTGAAATTTAATTGTTATATTTTGAAATATCTTAAGTGCAATTCGATAGTATAGGTTACGAGGAGTTTAGAACTCCAAACTATGTTAATCTAGGTCTCTTAGTAACGATAGTATGACGTTTTTAAGATTGTTAAGAATTTTTATGAATATTGGTTTTTTACGGGAAATATATGAGACCTAGATATAGGGAAAAATAGCCAAAAGATAGGTAATTAGGTAGGGAATAATATAAAATAAAAACATTTTACATAGACTCGATAGCATAGGCAGGGGAAAATGTTTTCCATTGTTTTATTACCCGAAAAATAGGTTTTCAAAGAGATAATGGCTTGTATCTCTATGGTTTAGGCAGGATATAGCTTAAGTTATATGTTGTAAGATAGGGCGCATCACGCCGAATCTAACTATGTAAGACACTTTGTAATCTAAGAAGGAATAATAAAGTTATGGGGTAAAAACCAGACGATCCAAAGTAAACGTTAGGCGAAAAAAGATCAAGTTTCACGGCACGCTTAGGGGCTCTCTGTAAGGTAATTCATCGAGGTAGCTAAGCGATTGAGAAATTAGGCGATTCATGCATTTCATGCAGTGAAAATCGGATACCTACTCGCAAATAGGAAGCTCTCTCTCAACTCAAGACTCAAGGAATACTAGGAAGCTAAGAAGCCAGGAATACTTGGAAGCTAGGAAGCTAGGAATACTAGGAAGCATTATAGGAAGAGCCGGGGAAATTTCGTTGTTTCTTTGGACGGTCTGGGCCCCTTCAATTCGAAGAGAAGGCAGCCGTATTATTTCACCCCCCCCGGCATCCTCGGACCCCGCAGGTCCAGGCATCACTCTTCGACACTATAACACGCACACTACGAGACGGGTGCACCAGCGCGCGCATAGGGCGAGACAGAGACGGAGCAATCACCTCTCTCCCTCGCACTCTTGATCTCGCTCAGCGCAACTACCGCCCGTCAAACAGCGGTTAGCACACGGTTTCGCCGGGAGCGCGGAGGCGTGGGGCGCCGCAACAGCTGGTCCTTCGAGCCGGATATACCAGTGCGTGAACTACGCGGCGTTTCGAAGAGTGAAAAGGACGCATACACATCGGAAGTATGCCGGTTACAAGGAGTAACAAAGGAAGCGGTCGGCGGGAACCAACGCCGACAACAGAAGAGTCGAGTGGTGCTACGGGTGAATCGGGAGGAACGTCGGGTACCACAACGGAGGGAACATATCCGTCGGGGACGTCGTACGAGACCACGACGACCGGTACTGTCATCAAGGAAGGCGCTCCTGCTGAGAACAAGGAAGACCCGAAGCACAAGAGCATTGAGAGGAGGTCAAAGGATCCGCATAGGCCTGCATCAATAGTTTCTGAAAGCAGAAACAGGAAGAAGTAATTGGAAGCTCGTGCTGAGTTGGCTGAACTGGAGCTGAAGGAGGCACGAGCAGCAGCTGCATTGGCGAGGACCCGCCTGGAATTACTGCAGCTGGAAGACAATGATTCCGTAATACAGGAACCAGTGGATCGGGAAGTGAACGTCCAGAAGTGGGTGGCTGACACCGTGGAAAGGATGTCCGGGGAGGGGCGTCCAACGGAAGGCAAGTCCGGGGAGGGGCTTACCAAGGGTGAAACAGCCAAGCACGAAGATCGTTCGAATACGACCACTGGAGGGACGAGAGAACTGGCCGAAGCTATCATGAAGGCAATAAGTGCGTCATAGAGAAGCGCAACAGTTCCGGGATACATGAGTGAACTACCCTTCTACGATGGAAGCAACGGTGAATGGCTCGCCTTCAAAACGGTGTACGAGGATAGTGCAGCCAGTTTCTCTTCAGTGCAATATATGGCGAGGCTGAGAAAATCCATTAAGGGAACAGCACGGGAGGCGGTGAAGAGCCTCTTGTATTCGGAGTGTGCGCCGGAGGAAGTGATGGAAGCACTTCGACGACGCTTTGGAAGACCGGATGCATTGGTGTTGGCCGAAATGGAGAAGCTCAGGGGCCTGCCGAAAATGAGCGAAAGTGCGCGGGACGTGTGCGTGTTTGCTAGCCAAGTAAACAATGTGGTGGCAACCGTGAAGGGTTTGAAGAAACCGCAATATCTTCAGTCGCCCGAAATGTTGAAGATCATTGTGGATAAAATGCCAGCAGTACTTCGATACAGGTGGTTCGACTACACTGCTGCGGTGGAAGACGTGGATCTGATACATCTGGGAAAATTTCTGAATCGTGAAGCGGACCGATGCGGACCATACGCAATGCAAGAAAGTGCAACTAAGAAACAATACACGAGGAGGGAAACCGCACACGCCGCGAGTGAGCAGGAAAGAGGATCCTGTCCTGCCCACACTGTCAAGGGAGTCACAGACTCGTTGAATGTAAGAAGTTCCTGGACGCATCGACGAAGCAGCGGTGGGATATCGCATTGAAAACAAAAGTGTGTTTCAAGTGTCTTCAAGGTCGTCACAGGAAAGAAGAGTGCAAGAAGCCAGCTTGCAAGGAATGTAAGAGGTGGCATCATCACCTGTTACACGAAACGAAGCACGTAGAACAGTCATCTAAAATGGAAAGTGAAGTGACAAATAACGTTCTTCAAGTGAACACTACGAGAGCCAAGAAGGCGTATTTGAAAATGGTACCCGTGGAATTATACGGGCCGAAAGGAAGTGCCAGGGTCTTGGCGCTATTGGATGAAGGGTCAACGGTCACCATGTTGAACTCGTCAGTGGCTGACCAAATTGGATTAAAAGGACCCAAGGAAGCCCTCACTCTGGAAACGGTGGGAGGAAAAACCATCACAACGAGGGATTCAATGAAAGTGGATTTGAGGATTAAAGGGATCCATCAAGACAGGAAGAGGCTCATCACTGGGGCACGCACAATCGACAATCTACACCTTACGCCTCAGATGGTGGACAAAAAGAAGATCGAGGAGCTACCACATCTCAGTAAAATGGCCGACCAGTTGTATTACGAAGAAGAATCGCCGGAGCTTTTGATTGGCCAAGACAATTGGGAGTTGATCGTATCACGAGGAACACGCAAAGGGAGGAAGAATCAGCCCGTCGCATCACTCACGTACCTAGGGTGGGTACTCCATGGATCCGACTCGGGGGCAAACAAACCGGTCAACTTCCTCACCTGCGCGCACATCTCCACTCGAGAAGACGACTTGGACAAGCTCATCAGGGAACACTTTTCCGTAGAATCATTGGGAGTGCAACCACGCCGGCCAAGCACGGATGCTGAGGGGAAAGCAATCGAAATACTGAAGAAAACCACTCGAAGGCTGGATAACGGGCGCTTCGAGGTTGGACTACTTTGGAAGAATGAAAAGGAAACGATGCCAGAGAATTACAAGTCTGCAGAGTGCCGACTGAGGGGCATCGAAAAGAAGCTGGATAAAGACGTGGGCTTCAAAGAAGAATATAAGAAACAAGTCGAAAATTTGTTGGAAAATGGTTACGCAGAGGAAGCGCCACAAGAATCACTGTCGTCGAGGAAATGGTATCTGCCTCACTTTGCCGTCACGCATCCTACGAAGAAGAAGAGGAGATTGGTGTTCGACGCAGCCGCAAAGTTCGCGGGGAAGAGCTTGAACGACGCACTCCTATCAGGGCCAGACCTACTTCAGTCCCTGTTTGGAGTATTACTACGGTTCCGGCAACATCCCGTGGCATTGGTGGCGGACATCAAAGAAATGTTTCTCCAAGTTAAAATAAGAGAAGAGGATCGTGACAGCCTAAGATTCCTATGGAGAGGAGATCGACGTACAGGAAAACCGAAAGAGTATCGAATGACGTCAGTGATATTCGGTGCAGCTTGTTCTCCAAGCGCTACGATCTACGTGAAGAACCGAAACGCGGAAGACTTCAGAGAGCAACACCCTGAAGCGGTTCAAGCCATAGAAAGGAACCATTATATGGACGACTACTTACACAGTTTCCAAACGGAGAAAGAAGCCACGAAAATCGCCAGCGAAGTGGATACCATCCATAGAAGAGCAGGCTTCGAGCTCAGAGGATGGGCATCCAACCGATCGACGGTACTGAAGAAAATAGCTCATGAAAATGAAATGAACAAGGAAGTTGAGCTAGGATCGAAAGAAGAAAAGACATTGGGCCTAAGGTGGTTCACTCAAGAGGACGAAATGGGATTTCGCACCACTCTGAGAAATGTTCAAGAAGTAGTTGAGCAAGGCAAGACGCCAACGAAGAGGGAAGTCACGAGTGCCGTGATGTCAACCTTTGACCCTATGGGGCTGGCATCACCCGTGCTCATACAGGGAAAAAGACTTCTGCAAAATATATGGAGGAGCGGGGTCGGATGGGACGATGAAGTTACGCCAGAAAATGAAGAACAATGGAGAAGATACCTGACGAACCTGCAATTGTTGAAGGACCTTCGAATTCCAAGGTGCATCGGACACTCCAGGCACGAGGGGGAGATACACGTCTTCACGGATTCGAGCGAGACGGCTTATTCCTGTGCCGTGTACTGGAGACAAAGGAACGACGAAGGCCTCTACGACGTCACGTTACTAGCAGGAAAGGCGAGGGTCACTCCATTGAAGCCGGTGTCCATGCCGCGGCTAGAACTCCAAGCCGCGCTACTGGGGACTCGGATGGCGCACTCTATCGAGGAAGAATTGGATGTCAAAGTGACTAAGAAGACATACTGGACGGATTCGAGCACAGTATTGTCATGGATCAAGTCAGATCCAAGGACATTCAAGCCTTTCGTAGCCCACCGACTTGCCGAGATTGAAGATACCTCCAAACCACACGAATGGAGATGGATATCGACGAAGGACAACCCTGCTGACGACGCGACGAGAGACGTCCCTAACGAGTTCAATGGAAAACATAGATGGTTCACTGGTCCAGCGTTCCTGAAGGAAGATGAAGGATCCTGGCCCAAACCTCGCAATTTCAAGGCGGAACCAACAGGGGAAGAGAAAGAAACGTCAATCGTCACAGTAACGAAGGTCGTCAACCGGTTCAGCACTCCAGATCCAACGAGGTATTCTAGTTGGAATCGTTTGCTGCGGGCCACGGTGAGGGTACTTCAATTCATCGACATGTGTAAACGGAAAACTCAACGAGTGAACATTTCAAGGCGACACGAGAGGGCGGATCCAACGTGGGGAAAATACAAGAAAAAGGAAAAGGAGAAGTCAATACGATACGAAGTGAAAGAGACAAGAAGACTTCTACCTATCGAAGACAGCCACATGAAGATGGCAGAGAAAATTCTGCTCAGAAGGAGCCAAGAGGAGAGCTTCAAGGAGGAAATTTCATCATTAGAGAAGATGAAACCGATGAACAGATCCAGCAAATTAAGTAAAATCGACGTAACCATGGAAGAAGGTTTAATACGCGTCAGGGGAAGAATCGACGCTGTGAAAGGACTGGTCTCGACTTTCAAACGTCCGGTCGTGCTAGACAGCAAACATCAGGTTACGAGACTTCTCATCGCGCACTACCACACTGTCTTCAACCACGGAAATCACGCGACGGTCATGAACGAAGTGAGGCAGCGGTACTGGGTCCTGGGGCTTCGATCTGCAGTACGAGCGACAGCACATCAATGCCAGTGGTGCAAGTTACACAGGAGTGCACCACAACGACCACCAGTGGGAGACCTGCCGGAAGAAAGACTACGCTACGGGGAGCCAGCCTTTACAAGCTCCGCCGTAGACTACTTCGGTCCCATGATCGTCACGGTAGGACGACGTCACGAGAAGAGGTGGGGAGCCTTATTCACGTGTCTAACGACCAGGGCTGTCCACATAGAACTTGCTGCATCTCTTTCCTCGAGCTCGATGGTCCTGGCGTTGAGAAGAATGGCTGCAAGAAGAGGAATGCCGAAATCAATGTTTAGCGACAACGGCACAAACTTCGTGGGGGCCAACAAAGAGTTGAAAGAAGCCCTAGAAGAATTGAAGAAAGAAGAGGTCGTTACGGAAGCGGAGAAGATGGGGGTGCGTTGGAAATTCACGGCACCGGGCGGACCTAACATGGGCGGGGCCTGGGAACGCTTGGTGAGGTCGATCAAGACGGCGCTTGGGGTGACGCTCAAGGAGAAGTTCCCGAAGGAAGAGGTTCTACACACCTTACTGCTGGAGGCCGAACACATCGTCAACTCCAGGCCTTTAGTCGACGTGGCGGAAGACCAAGATGAAGAAGCCATTACGCCCAACCATTTTCTCATTGGAAGATCAAGTGGCATGCCAAGACTGGGGGCATTCACTAACGAAGACTTCGGTGAACGACGAGACTGGAAAGTGGCTCAAAGGCTCATCGACCACTTCTGGGCAAGATGGGTGAAAGAGTACCTACCAACTCTAATCCCGAGAAAAGTCGACGGAAAGATCACCACCCGTGATCTGCAGTGTGGAGACACAGTCCTCATAGTGGACTCCACACTACCACGAGGAACATGGCCACGAGGAGAAGTCGTCCGTGTCTACCCTGGACCGGACGGCCACACGAGAGTCATAGACGTTCGCACTACCGGAGGAGTCCTGAGGCGCCCAAGCACCAAGGTGGTGCTACTGGTTCCAGCTCGAGACGATGGAGGACGAGACAACGAGTCACCCGCCAACGGAGCGTCGAGCAACGGCGTCGCCAAGCCAGGAGTCGGTGCTGCGCACGAGGGGGAGGATGTCAGCGACGCATCTACTGAAATAAACACTTAAAACTTGTAAGCAAGGCGCGAGCGAGACAAAGCATTACGAGTGAGTGAAATAGCGATATGGCCCTCGCTCGCCCCTTGAAAATGTTAACTTGAAATTTAATTGTTATATTTTGAAATATCTTAAGTGCAATTCGATAGTATAGGTTACGAGGAGTTTAGAACTCCAAACTATGTTAATCTAGGTCTCTTAGTAACGATAGTATGACGTTTTTAAGATTGTTAAGAATTTTTATGAATATTGGTTTTTTACGGGAAATATATGAGACCTAGATATAGGGAAAAATAGCCAAAAGATAGGTAATTAGGTAGGGAATAATATAAAATAAAAACATTTTACATAGACTCGATAGCATAGGCAGGGGAAAATGTTTTCCATTGTTTTATTACCCGAAAAATAGGTTTTCAAAGAGATAATGGCTTGTATCTCTATGGTTTAGGCAGGATATAGCTTAAGTTATATGTTGTAAGATAGGGCGCATCACGCCGAATCTAACTATGTAAGACACTTTGTAATCTAAGAAGGAATAATAAAGTTATGGGGTAAAAACCAGACGATCCAAAGTAAACGTTAGGCGAAAAAAGATCAAGTTTCACGGCACGCTTAGGGGCTCTCTGTAAGGTAATTCATCGAGGTAGCTAAGCGATTGAGAAATTAGGCGATTCATGGATGAGGACCAACTGTGGTACGAATTTGCGATCCAAGCTTTTCTACTACAGGGTTCCTCAGGAGAATCTCCTGAGTTATGTGCGTGCGGCAGGTGCTCGGTTGGGTGGGACATCGTTCTCCGCAGTAGCGTTGAGACGCCCCCCACACTTCCGACACCACTCCCCCCTCAGCTCGGAGGTTTTCCCACGAACTCGCTGTTCGGAAGTGTTCGGCTGCATAGTGGTTGTAGGTCCGCTCCGGCGTGATCTCCCACTGTGCCTCACCCCCGCTCACCAAGAACTTCGTTCCTGAACCAGAAGCGTTCCAGTACCTGTACCATCCCGCGCTTCAGTCTTAAGGAAAGATACTGGCTAGGGGTTTAATTGCTAAACTCCAGATCCAGTATCGATTTGCCTGCATACAAGAGAAAAATACACCTCACTGAGTATTCGCTAGTTGCGAGACTAAGTCGAATACACTCAAAGGGAGTATAGTACTTAGCCATTTAATTACTTTATACTACTGCCTACAATGGATGAGGACTACAAACCCTCACTTGACCGTATTCGGGCTCACCATCTCGACTTCCAGGCCGATGATGACTTCGTCCCACCTGAGGGATACGTAGTCTGCACTGCCCATGGGCAAGACTACCTCGTTCATGAGGATGATGTTGCCTTTATGGAACAGGCTAAAGCCAAAGCAGCGGCAGAGGCCGGAGCAGGACTCGCTTTATCGGTGGCTGAGCCCACCGGCAGACGCGAAACCGGACCCGACTCGCCGTATCCTATATCTGCCAATCCAGGCAGCCCCTCTAAGAAGAAGAAGAAGAAGGGGTCAAACAGAAATATGAGCCAAGAGAAGGTCACCGACCTAGGACTCAGTCACGGGATGCCTGAGCGCACGTCGATGGCTGAAACCGCACGGAGGCCTCCGCATAGTGGCACCACAAGGATGAGTTGTGATGACTCGTTATGTTCTGCAGTCACCGCATCGTCAGAGGGCAGGCCCGCTAACATCACGGCCGACTCAGACGATGACATTGATGTCGACCCACAACCCACACCACCGGTGGAGACTGCGCGCTCATACGTAGCTGCGCTAATCACACCAGCAGCATCAAGGCCGAACTCCTCCATGGTGAGACAGGCCACTACCGATGTACCAACACCTGCACCTGCCCCTGCACTCAAGGGGTACCCACCAATTTACGTTGAGTCACTGCCAAATTGGGTGAACGTATTTGAGCAGCTTAAATGCCAACTTGGACACGCGCTGAACGTGAAGCCCGTAGGGAGAGGCTTCCGTTTCACAGCCAAGACCACAGATGAATTCAGGGCCGTACAGAGGGCCCTGACTGAAGCAGCAGCCACCGACAAGCATGTCGCATGGCATTGTTATGCGGTAGCTGCAGATCTACCCACCAAGGTTGCCATCAAAGGACTCCCCTATGGAATCAACCCGGCGGACTTAGTCGCGGAGCTGGAGGCCAAAGGCTTCGTGACGAAGTACGCCAAAGAAATACTACCACGAAGAGGCAGCAAAGGAGGGCCTACTTACTTCGTCCTCCTTGACCGGCTCAACAACGACCAGAAGAAGTCGCTGTACGGGCTGTCAGAATTATTCAGCATACCGAACGTCAGAGTAGAAGGGTGGATACCGAGGGCCGGTACGGTACCTCAATGCCACCGTTGCCAGACGTTCGGCCACGCCTCAGGAGGCTGCCACCGCCCCCCGCGCTGTGTCAAGTGCGCGGGGGAACACTTCGCGGCCGACTGTACCCGCGATCCAAGCCAACCGCCGAAGTGTGCAAACTGCAGGGGTAAACACGTCGCCTGCAGCCGCACTTGCCCGCAGTATCTAAGGGAGGCACGTAAGAGGGGGATTAAAGTTCAGGGCCCCTACCCCAGAGTATGCCCCCTAAATCAAAATCAAGCTCAACATGCACAAATGCAACACCAACAAAAACCGACACAAAAACAACATAAACATGAACGACAGGTGGTAGCGCCTCGTGCACAAGTACAGTCGTGCACTGAGAGCGCACCACCTCACCCTACAACATCCCTTGCACCAGCGGCCAACCTCCCAACCGGTAGAGGTGAGCCGCTACCACAGAAAAAGCGCAGGAAGCGAACCAGGCGCAACCGCGCCAAAAAACAACCAGAGGGCGGCCCGAGGGCGGCCTCAACACCCATACCGCCCAACAGGGCGGAATCTCCAGTATTATCAAAAGGGCCGGCAGAGGGCACGCGCGGACATCATACGCCCGCGTTCGTGCCCCTACAAGTCGACAGAAGACGAGCGGCCCTAAAACAACTCGATCAAAAACAACAGAAAACGGAAAGTCACCCTGTGCATCCGGAGACGAACAAGCCAGTACCTGCGCCCAGGCGCAACTCAAACATTCAAAATACACAAGATGAACCAGAGGTTGGTCAAGTGGATGCATGGAAGGTCATCCTGAGCATCCTGACCGACCTACTGCTATCATTAGCGGCAGGCGCAGACCTGAAAGAGGCAGCCGGAAGAGGACTCGCGGCACTCGCTAGAGTCCAGTACGGCAGCAAATGAAAACACCTACAACTCCAACGTGACTGAGACGTAGGTGTAAGTTACCTACATAGGCGAAATACACCTACAGTCCAAGAGCGAGACAGAGAATGAGACAGAACATGAAAAAGTTACCTACAGTAGGTAACAAGCACAATCCTTCTAAGGACATGACAAAAGTAAAAGGAAACAGTAACTGACGACTTGACGAAAGGGCGCGCAGTACCCCCGTGAGTTGTGATGGCGAACTAGTGCCACCTCCGGGAGGAATAGCGCGCCATACAAAGTGTAAAACACAGTTTTTATGTGTATACAGTATCTGCGTAGTGATGTCACGATTGACACACTACGCAGTCAAACGAGTAACCGGGTGGTAGTGGCCACCCGAGGTCCGGCAGGGGTAAGGAGCTTAGGCTCGACACCCCCTCCAGCCCCTAGGGGTTGAAGAACACGTCAGTCAGGCGATTCATGCATTTCATGCAGTGAAAATCGGATACCTACTCGCAAATAGGAAGCTCTCTCTCAACTCAAGACTCAAGGAATACTAGGAAGCTAAGAAGCCAGGAATACTTGGAAGCTAGGAAGCTAGGAATACTAGGAAGCATTATAGGAAGAGCCGGGGAAATTTCGTTGTTTCTTTGGACGGTCTGGGCCCCTTCAATTCGAAGAGAAGGCAGCCGTATTATTTCACCCCCCCCGGCATCCTCGGACCCCGCAGGTCCAGGCATCACTCTTCGACACTATAACACGCACACTACGAGACGGGTGCACCAGCGCGCGCATAGGGCGAGACAGAGACGGAGCAATCACCTCTCTCCCTCGCACTCTTGATCTCGCTCAGCGCAACTACCGCCCGTCAAACAGCGGTTAGCACACGGTTTCGCCGGGAGCGCGGAGGCGTGGGGCGCCGCAACAAGTAGCGTTAGTGTTGATGTAAAACAGTTTGTAATAACAATTTAATATTGCGGATAAAACGACGTTTCCTAAAAAAAGAAACATAGCTAGATCGATTCGACCCAAAACCCCCTGCGTGCTACATTCGTATATTGCGTATCCAGATTCAGATTAGTTATACATATATAATACAAGAATTGCTCGTTTAAAAGTAATAGATATGAACTTATAGAGAACTTATACAACGAGCACAACCGACTGGAGAGGGCTATGCTCGGGGTTTCTCTACGTGATCAAATCAGAAATGAGGAGATCCGTAGAAGAACGAAAGTCACCGACAAAGCCCAGAAGATTAGCCAGTCAAAGTGGCAGTGGGCAGGGCACATAGCACGCAGAACAGATGGCCGATGGGGCCAGAAGGTTCTGGAATGGAGAGCACGGACCGGCAAGCGCAGCGTAGGTCGTCCACCGACGCGGTGGAGAGACGACCTGATAAAGATCGCAGGACGACGTTGGATGCAGGCCGCTTCCAACCGGTCCTTTACGAAAATTATGGGGGAGGCTTATGTTGCGCAGTGGACATTCTTCGGCTGAGATGATGATGATGAGAGAACTTAAATAGAACTTCAAATTGTCTCACTAAAATACTTACTAACTACCACTACTTTAGAATAACTCATAAGATATTTGAGAAGGTACATAACATTAGTACTTTTAATTTAATTATTTATTAAATTATATTACAGAGAATAGGCCAACTTAATAAACATTCCCTTTTCTCTTGTAGAGAAAGATCAGTATAGATAGTCCTACTATACTATCACACAATGCTTGATACAATATTACATGTTGAGTTTGTTTATACGTGCGTGCAGCCGAACTAAATCAAAACGCAGTAGAAAAAAGATAACATAATTTCAAAATTTACACCAAGAAGGCATTTCAAAAAATATGTTTTGTTATTGTTGGCTTGAAAAGATAATGTCCTCATAAAGTGATGTACATCGTAAGTGTGCTCGTGTAGGGTTTTTTTTAAATGGCTCAACTGTTCCATTAACTAGTGATGTTCTATAATTACTCTACATTCATCGTAGCGAAGCAGCGGAATATATTTATCTCGCTTTCACTAGCACTTTGATTTGACCTACTGATCAGGCTCTTCGATAAACAGATAAAGAGATAAACATATTTATTCATAGTTATTCAATTATAGGTCACAGATCGTTACGTTAGATAGAAACATAAAAGGAAATGAAATAATATAAATTAATAAAAAGTAACGTATATTATGTTAATATAAAATGGGTAATCATTGCCTGGATTTTTAATTAAAAGTCCATGTTCAATAAAATATGTCTTTCTCGCTTACCTACTCCATTCAGTTTTTCTTACTTTTGATTGGACGTCTGAACTTCAGCAAAATACGTTCTTGTATACGCAAAAGCTAGGACAACATTGACTTTTCGTTAGTACTAACATAACGAATCTACCTCTTTAATTATAAGATCATTGGAACACCAAATAGCTATTCTAAATCCTAATTTGAAAAAAAAATTAATTTAGAATCTTAACCTAATGGTTATTGACTGGAGTCACTATATTGTACAGCCAGTGTTGCGCAACCAAATAATGTACGACCCGTATTGTAAGCCCCGTATTGCACAGCCCGATATTCCGAGGCCATGTACACGGAATACGGGCTGTACAATACGGGTTGTGCAATCCGGCTTGACCAAAAAAGTAAATTCCAGTGGTCGTAAACTAACAAACCCCAAAGCAAATATGTTAGCTTTGTTCCAATAAATGCAAGCCGCCTAGAATTGTTAAGAAGTAATATATCCCGGAAAGTGCCAGAGTTGCCCAGTCACAATGACCCAAATATATCATATAACTCACTGTTCCATCTTATCAGTGATGAATTTGGCAAAGTGTTTTTACCAAAAACAATATCTGTTGGTAATCGTGCTAGGTTTAGTGAATGGGCAACTCCAGGAATTTATAAAAGTAGGCAAAAGTTATATGAATTGTACCATGAAAAATCGTATAATTATAATCCTGTAATTTTGGAATATGTCAAACGTTATTCTAAGTTATTTAAACGAGCCTGTTCCTCAGCTAAATCTATTTATTTAAGAAATAAGATCAAAAATTCTGTTAATAAAATAAAAATGACGTGGAACATTATAAACAGTGAAACTGGTAGAAATACTGTGCGTAATCGAGACTTTCATTTAAAAATTAATAATAAAGATGTAAGAGCAGATTTGGAGGTAGCGCCGAGTTTGAGAATTTCTTCACTAATATTCCTTCTTTAACAAAACTCTAAAATCTTCCTCCATCTCTGCTGAGATCTTACTTAAACAAAGTGTAACTGAATGTGACACAACTTTTAAATTTTCAGTAGTACATTGCAAAGATATTGTAAGCAGTTTCAAAAGTCTAGATGCAAAAAAAACGGCAGACCTATGGGGTCTTTCTATGAAGACCGTTTCTTCAATTATAGATGTCATTGCACCCAATCTAGCAGCTGTGTTTAATAGTTGTGTTCCAAGTGGTGTATTTCCTGACCTATTGAAGCACAGTAAAGTGGTTCCTTTATTCAAATCTGGTAGTACTACTGATCCAACAAATTTTCGGCCTATTTCTGTACTACCTACGCTAAGTAAGATTTTCGAAAAAAATATATTACATCAATTAGAAACTCATTTTAGTGCAAACAGAATTTTCCATAAGAATCAATTTGGGTTCACAAGAAATCGCTCTACTATAGACGCAGGTATAGAACTTATAAAAGATGTGTTTGATGCATGGGAGAACTCTCAAGATGCCTTAGGTGTTTTTTGTGATTTATCTAAGGCATTTGACTGCGTCCGACATGATATACTTGTCAGGAAATTACAACACTATGGTATTAGGAACATGGCTCTGAACCTTTTGACTTCATATTTAAATGATAGAATTCAAAGGGTTGACATAAATGGTAAAAAATCGCCTGGCTCTATAATCTCAATGGGCGTTCCACAAGGTTCAATACTAGGGCCGTTCTTGTTTTTAATCTATTTTAATGACTTACCTTAATATGTAGAGAAGAATCACGAGATTGTATTGTTTGCAGATGACACTTCACTGTTATTTAAAATTAAAAGGCAGTTATTAAATTATGACGATGTTAACAATGCATTAGCTAAAGTTGTGAATTGGTTCAATACAAATAATCTTCTCCTCAATGAGAAGAAAACTAATTGTATAAAGTTCTCGACACCAAATGTGAGACAAGTAGAATCCAATATACAATTGAATGGAACAGGGTTGGACCTTGTGGAGTCAACGGTCTTTTTAGGAATTACTATAGACGCTAAATTGCAATGGGGTCCCCACATAAAAAAATTGTCTAGTAGGCTCAGTTCAGCGGCTTATGCTGTTAAAAAAATTAGACTATTAACTGATGTAGACACAGCTAGAATAGTTTATTTTAGTTATTTCCATAGCATTATGACTTATAGCATACTGCTCTGGGGATGTTCTGCAGATATTCATTCCATTTTTATACTGCAAAAAAGGGCTATACGAGCGATCTACAGTTTAGCTTCCAGAGTTTTCCTTAGACAGAAGTTTAAAGACATAAACATTCTAACTGTTGTCTCTCAGTTTATCTATGAAAATCTAATGTATGTAAAGAAAAACATTAGCAGTTTTGATAAAAGAAGTGATGCTCATTCGTGTACATGTAACGCGTCTCCACAGAATAAGTCATTCTTTTATGGGACAATGTATACGATTCTATAATAAAGTTCCCAATCTTATCCGAGATTTGCTATTAATAAGTTTAAAATTACTATTAAAACTAAACTCTGTCAAAAAGGTAATTACTAAATTTCGGATTACTTGGAGGATAAAACAGCTTGGGACTGATCACTCCAGGATCTATCTACTCGTGTACTAAGATGTCAAAGTGTAGCGTGTCTTGCCCTACTGATACCATTATTATGTTCTCTTTTGTAAGGCAACACACTGGAGCTAATATTTGTAGTACCTAAGTAAAAACATTGTAAAAACATCTATGTAAAAAGAATGGCCCCGAGTTTCTTGCCGCTTCTTCTCGGTAGGCTCTATATATTTTGGAACGCGGTGGTAGTCTTTAAAGTACATTATAATGAAAAATTGACGTTCATAAGTGCGTCTTTGATGCCTAAATTGAATAAATGATTTTGACTTTGACTTTGACTCGTACATTACTTCCTCCCATTTGACTGAGTTCATGTCATCTTTGTTTCCGTGAACGCATTTAAAAGTCAGCTGCAAAAAGCCGGTGAAATCGGTTTGGCTTAAACAAGATTAAACTTGAAAGGTGACATTTATTTTGAAAAAAGAATGCCAAAACGTACAAACAGTATTCGTTTGGATGCGTAAAGGAGGTTAGAGCTCAAATTGATCGTGTTTACATCAACGGTGAAATCCAGCCTTAGTCATCATCACTATAAACAATGGATGCGCTTTTTACCTGGTGTGGACAATTTTACTTCCCTGGTAGTATTTGGACTACTGCTAGTATCGTTACTCATACTGCTCGAACTAGCTCTTGGACTAGTGTCGGGAGAAGTACAACGACGTACGAACCAACCTAATCGCGAATGTTATAACAAAAAATCATGTTTATTTTTCCTTACTACTATATACTATATTGACCAGTTATCGATTCCAAACCACCTATTCGATATTGTGCACTAATTAAAAATGGTGATGAAACGTAATGACAGTTATTAGTTAGACAGTTAGATTAACAATGACCTGTTATAATCTGGAAGATAAGAATCTCAGAAACAGCTCCAGTGATTATGATGAAATTTAGGGGATTTCGGGGGCGATAAATCTAGCTAGGTTTAATTTTTAGAAAACTTCGTTTGATCCGTGTTTTTAGACAAGGAAAAAACAGTTTGTTCGTTGCGTTCAACCTAGATGGCGTAACAGTCGCATTGTAAACCCTGAATCGCAGTGACAAGATTCTCACGGAACATGTGTTGCTTTGCGTTCAAACTAGATGGCGTAACAGTCGCATTGGGAACTCCTGAGTCGCGGTGACGAAATTCTCACGGAACATGTGTTCCTATTTGGTATTTGTATCTAAATCGACGTCCGTCGTTCAGGTGATATAACTAGATCATAGACCAAAATATACAGGGGCACTGGTAATCAATTAGCATCCTTTTAAGAGCATATTCTATATATCAAAACTAACAACTTTTGTTCTAGAACTCTTCGCAAAACTATACAAATTTTCCAAAAAACATTTTTTAAGTTTTTGTGATTCTCTCTCTTTGGCCGTGGTGGTGCTGGCTTAGGATAGCACCCCCCAACTCTACCCGTGGGTGCCGTAGAAGGTGGTTAATGGGTAACAAATCAGAAGGTGGGCAGTAGCACCTTCCCAGTCAAACACACACATACTGCGTTCGACAACCCGCCTGCCAAGCGTGGCAAGTATTGGCAAAAACCCCTCAATGGATTGGACAAAAAGAACCAGGCCCCCAGTCCTCGGCAGCCCCACTATTCCTGGCTACGGTAGCGGCCACGGTAACGGTTGGGCAGAGGGTGCTAAGAATCCCCGGCAGACGCCCGGCTACCACCCCCAACGTCGACGACTGGCCCTGGTAACACACAACATACGCACGATGAGGGCAGACGAGAAGATATATGAGCTGGAAGAAGAAATGAGTAAGCTACACTGGACATTGTGGGGTTATCTGAAGTCCGTAGAGCGGGTGAGGACACGATAACCCTAAAATCAGGTAACCTACTCTACCACCGGGAGGGCGACCAACAGTCCCAAGGTGGTGTCGGGTTTCTCGTCCACAAGTCCCTTACTAACAACATAGTTACGATCGATAGCGTTTCCAATAGGGTCGTATACCTAATACTCAGAGTATCCAAACGATATTCGCTGAAGGTCATTTAGGTATACGCACCGACAAAGTCGCACCCGGATGATGAGGAGGAGGATATGTATGAGGACAATAGTCGGGCCATACATACCTCTGAAACGCACTTTCTAGTTGTTATGGGGGACTTCAACGCGAAGTTGGGTAAGAGGAGCGAGGATGAGTTGAAAGTGGGGAAATTTGGCTATGAACAACGGAACCGTAGGGGACAGAACCGTAGGTTGGCCGACTTCCTGGAGAAAGGGGGACTCTTTCTCATGAACTCTTTCTTTCAGAAGCCACCTCACAGGAAATGGACCTAGCTGAGTCCCGATGGTTCCACGAGAAATGAGATTGACTTCATTATGACCACCAAAAGGCAAATATTCACTGATGTCTCCGTGATCAACAGGGTTAAAACCGGTAGTGATCATCGAATGGTAAGAGGCACGGTGAATATTAATGTCAAACTTGAGAGGTCTCGTCTGATGAAGTCTACGCTCCGACCCACTCGTGCCCGTATTCAAGACCCCGAGAGCTTTCAACTTGAGCTATCCAATCGCTTCAATTGCCTTGAGAACATCGCTTCAGTGGACGAGATCAATAACAGGTTAGTAGAAACTCCACCGTACAGATAGGCCACAGAAACTCTCCAACAATACCCTCAACCTCATGGCTGAACGACGCTCATTGAAACTGCAGTGTTCGGATGATGCTGAAGCATATAGGCTGCTCAATAGACGAATATGGAAGTCCTTGCGACACGACATCCGGTTCTTTAATACAAACCGTATTAAAGAGACGATAGAGCGGAGATAAAAAATGCTCCAAAGTGTTAGAGAGGTAGAGAGTTTCTACGGACAGCTATACACCTCGGACGCTAAACCTGTGAGCAGCTCGGTCAAAGACCCAAGAGCCAAGCTGACCCGACATTATACCGAAGATATCCCGGACATCATCCTGTACGAGATTAGAATGTCCTTAAAACAGCTTAAGAACAACAAGGCGCCTGGTGACGACGGTATAACATCTGAACTTCTGAAAGCGGGTGGAACACCGGTACTTAAAGTCCTTCAGAAGATCTTTAATACCGTCTTACTCGAAGGTTCAACGCCAGAAGCATGGAACAAAAGCGTGGTGGTGCTGTTCTTCAAGAAAGGTGACAACACTTTACTTAAAAATTATAGACCCATCTCGCTTTTGAGCCATGTTTATAAGCTGTTTTCGAAGGTCATAAAGAACCGTCTCAGTCGCAGGTTTGATGAATTCTAGCGTCCGGAACAAGCCGGTTTCCGAAAAGGCTATAGTACCATAGACCACATCCACACGCTACGGCAAGTTATACAGAAGACCGAAGAGTATAACTTGCCATTTGTCTAGCGTTTGTGGACTATGAGAAAGCCTTTGATTCGATCGAGACGTGGGCAGTGCTTGAGTCTCTCCAGCAGTGCCGTATTGACTATCGGTATATTGAAGTGCTGAAGTGTTTGTACAAAAACGCCTACATGTCAGTCCGAGTACAGGAGCAGAGTTTGAAGGCAATTCCATTGCAAAAAGGCGTGATGCAGGGAGACGTATTATCTCCGAAACTGTTAACCGCTGCATTGGAAGACGCCTACAAGCTGATGCAAATGTCAAGGACTTGGCATCAATATCAACGGCGAGTACATCACTCACCTTCGATTTGCCAACGATATTGTAGTTATGGCAGAATCCACGGAAGACCTCAGTACAATGCTTGAAGGCCTCCATCGAGTTTCCCAACGGGTAGACCTTAAGATGAACATGGACAAGACGAAAATTATGCCTAATGCCCATGTTGTGCCTACCCCAATATCAGTTGAGAACTCAGTTCTCGAAGTTGTTGACAATACATACCTGGGACAGACAGTCAAACTAGGTAGATCCAAATTCGAGAAAGAGGTCAATCGTCGAATCTAACTCGGCTGGGCAGCATTTCGGAAATTTCGCGAAGTCTTCTCGTCTAAAATACTTCAGTGCCTCAAGACAAGAGTCTTCGACCAATGTGTGTTACCAGTGATGACTTATGGCACTGAAACGTCATCATCATCATTCACATACATGAAGCGGCCATCCAGGAAGTGGACGTGGATGAGTCCCGACGGTTCCACTACGAACGAGATAGACTTCATCATGACGACCAATAAGCGCATATTCAATGACGTCTCTGTGATCAGCAAGGTAAAAACCGGCAGCGATCACCGCATCGTAAGAGGCGCATTGAATATCAATGTCAAGCTTGAGAGGTCACGTCTGGTGAAGTCTACGCTCCGTCCGTTTTCAGTGCTTAGCTGAATGCGACACAGTGGATGAGTTGAACAACGGGTTGGTGGAAACTGTCCAAGCGGTTGGGTCCGAATTCTGTGAGACCAAACGCCGTAGGAAAGCTCAAAAACTCTCAAAAGAAACTCTGAAACTAATGGCAGAACGGAGCGAAATGAGACTGCAGTCCGCAGTTGATATGTCGGATTACGGTAAACTCAATAGACGAATTTGGAAGTCCATGCGACACGACTTGCGTGCTTATAATACTGCGCGTATTACGGCAGCAATTGAGCGGAACCAGGGCTCTAAAGTGTTTGCAAAGGATTCGTTTATTGGGCAAAGCCAAATGACAAAACTGAAGACCGAAAATGGCAGTATCGTTTCATCCAAGCCTGAGGTTCTGAGAGAAATTGAGAGCTTCTATCGACAGTTATATACCTCGACGCGCGAACCCGTCACTGAAGCAGCTCAGGACACCAGAGCAAAGTTAGTCCGACACTATACCGAAGACATCCCGGACATCAGCCTGTACGAGATTAGAATGGCTCTCAAACAGCTTAAGAACAACAAGGCGCCAGGAGAGGACGGAATTACGACTGAACTTCTGAGAGCGGGTGGTAGACCGATACTTTTAGTCCTCCAGAAGTTATTCAATTCTGTCATCTTCGAAGGCAAAACACCGGAAACGTGGCACAAGAGCGTGGTGGTGCTGTTCTTCAAAAAAGGTGATAAAACCTTATTGAAGAATTATAGGCCCATATCGCTCTTAAGCCACGTGTACAAGCTGTTTTCGAGAGTCATCACGAACCGTCTCGCACGCAGGTTTGATGAGTTCTAGCCTCCTGAACAAGCCGGTTTCCGAAGAGGCTTTAGCACCGTAGACCACATTCATACACTACGGCAGATTATACAGAAGACCGAAGAGTATAATCAGCCACTGTGTCTAGCGTTTGTGGATTACGAGAAAGCCTTTGATTCTATCGAGAAGTGGGCCATACTGCAGTCCTTGCAGCGATGCCAAATTGACTATAGGTATATCGTAACGTTGAAGTGTTTATACAGCAAGGCCACTATGTCAGTCCGATTACAGGACCAGAGTACGGAACAAATTCCATTGCAGAGAGTTGTGAGACAGGGAGACGTCATCTCTCCGAAACTGTTCACTAACGCATTGGAGGATGTTTTCAAACTTTTGGACTGGAAAGGATGTGGCATCAACATTAATGGCGAATACATCACTAACCTTCGTTTTGCCGATGATATAGTTATAATGGCGGAGTCGCTCGAGGATATCGGCACCATGCTCAACGACCTCAGTAGAGTTTCCCAACAGGTTGGTCTTAAGATGAACATGGATAAGACGAAAATCATGTCCAATGTCCATGTTCCACCTATACCGGTAATTGTTGGAAACGATACACTCGTCCAATTAGGAAGGTCCAACTTCGACAAGGAGGTCGCACGAAGAATCCAGCTCGGATGGGCAGCGTTCGGGAAGCTTCGATCCATCTTTTCGTCCCCAATACCTCAGAGCCTGAAAACCAAGGTTTTCAACCAGTGTGTGTTGCCAGTGATGACTTATGGCACTGAGACGTGGTCCCTTACTGTGGGCCTCATTAACAAGCTTGAAGTCGCCCAACGAGCAATGGAGAGGGCTATGCTTGGGGTTTCCCTGCGTGATAAGATCCGAAATGAGGAGATCCGTAGGAGAACTAAGGTCACCGACATAGCTCTCAAAATTAGCAAGTTGAAGTGGCAATGGGCAGGCCACATCGCTCGCAGAACTGATAACCGATGGGGAAGAAAGGTTCTCGAGTGGCGACCACGCACCGGAAGGCGTAGTGTAGGCCGGCCCCCCGCTAGGTGCACCGACGACCTCATAAAAACCGCGGGGAATCGCTGGATGCAGGAAGCGAGTAGCCGGTCCAAGTGGCGTTCTATGGGGGAGGCCTATGTTCAGCAGTGGACGTCTTCCGGCTGATAATGATGATGATGATGATGAGATAAGCTCAAAGTCGCACAACGAGCCATGGAGAGGGCTATGCTCGGGGATTCTCTACGTGATCGAATCAGAAACGAGGAGATCCGTAGAAGAACGAAAGTCACCGAAATAGCCCAGAAATTAGCCAGTTGAAGTGGCAGTGGGCAGGGCACATAGCACGCAGAAAAGATGGCCGATGGGGCCGAAAGGTTCTGGAGTGGAGACCAAGGACCGGCAAGCGCAGCGTGGGACGTCCACCGACACGGTGGACAGACGACCTGATGAAGGTCGCAGGACGACGTTGGATGCAGGCCGTTTCCAACCGGTCCTTTTGGTAAATCATGGAGGAGGCCTATGTTTAGCAGTGGACGTCCTACGGCTGAGATGATGATGATGATGATGATGTGATTCTCTCTTACATTTCATAACTATAGTTACATCGCTAGGAAAAACTAGATTACAAAAAAAATGGGAGACCCATTACAGCTGGGGCTATCATAGCTTCCAAGCGGTAAAACTTACTGTCCTCATCAATTATGGAATTGTTTAATGGAAAATTTTTACCCATGCGAGTTTTACCCATACTGAAGCAAGGTTTGCATTCCATGATTTATCAGTTGTACACAAGCCAAGTCAACAAGACAAGAACGAAGCATGTTCTACTTCCATTACTCTCATTAATATAAGTACCTGGATAATTGTGCTTAACTCATTTTTTTTTTGAGAACCCTGACTTGTTTTTATCTTAGTGTTGCTTAACAACGCCATCTATTGTCAAGTAGCGTTAGTGTTGATGTAAAACCGTTTATTATATCAGTTTTTCATTGATTTAAAACACGGATAAAACGACGTTTTCTAAAAAAGAAACATAGCTAGATCGATTCGACCTAAAACCCCCTGCGTGCTACATCCCATGAAAATCGTTGTTGCCTTTTCCAGATTCAGATTAGGTATATATAACACAAGAATTACTCATTTAAAAGTATTAGATATGAACTTATAGAGAACTTATACAACGAGCACAACCGAGCTATGGAGAGGGCTATGCTCGGGGTTCCTCTACGTGATCGAATCAGATATGAGGAGATCTGTAGAAGAACGAAAGTCACCGACATAGCCCAGAAGATTAGCCAGTTAAAGTGGCAGTGGGCAGGGCACATAGCACTCAGAACAGATGGCCGATGGGGCCGGAAGGTTCTGGAATGGAGACCACGAACCAGCAAGTGCAGCGTAGGTCGTCCACCGACACGGTGGATAGACGACCTGATAAAGGTCGCAGGACGACGTTGGATGCAGGCCGCTTTCAACCACTGTTTTAGGAAAATTATGGGGGAGGCATTTGTTCAGCAGTGGACATTCTTCGGCTGAGATGATGATGATGATGAGATAACTTAAATAGAACTTCAAATTGTCTCACTAAAATACTTACTAACTACCACTACTTTAGAATAACTCATAAGATATTTGAGAAGGTACATAACATTTATAGTTTTATTTTAATTATTATATTATATTAGAGATGAATAGGCCAATTTAATAAACATTCCCTTTTCTCTTTGGAAGTAAAGATCAAATAAATTCTCCTTGAATCAAAGGTCGGGCCGAACAAGAATAACCTTTGATTCGAAATATACCCACGATCTTACAATGGTACAATTTTAAATTAATGTATCCAATTAAATCTTTGATCACTCCGTCAATGAAGGCGCTTGTATTACAAACTCTCCAGGGTATTTTGCAATACTAAATTATACATCCTTTTATCTAAGTAACCCGCCCATGAAAACGTACAAAGGAATCAAATATATATTATATACAGAGATACAGAATAGCGTAGGAACATCAAACATGTTTAATTTATTAATGGACTTGAAATACAGATCGTCGTAAGACTTTATCAAAAGAAATTGTTCGTAAAGTCTTTTTAGATTTTTTTCCGAAAGCCCCATTTTGTCGTGTAAAGGTTATTTGGTAAAATATTCAAAGAGCAAAATTGTTTGGCGAACAAAACTGAAAGATGGTTTAATAAGGTATGTTTTTTTGAGAAGGTAAAAGCAATTTAGGAATTCGATGAATTTAAGAGTTGATGAAAGTTTGTAGAGTTTTTTTACTGAATGTTATTTATTATTGAGATGTTGTTATTTTTGAGAAAGGTATCTTCGAAATTATTCAAGCCAATGTTTACAGTGATTTGATTTGCACAATATATTTACATAACTTCTTTATACAGTACAGAGTTATATCAAGATTCGACGAAAGAAAACCATTTAGTAGATTGGTTTGTACATCAACATGTGAAAAACTTTGGTAATGTTTAAGTAAAGTAACTTTGTTTAAGGTGGAATAATTTAATTCTAAAATTAATATATTGTATAAATTCTAAATTTTAATCATGTGACATACAATGCCCGAGACATCCGGCGTTTCATTTCTTATATCAACATTATAAATGATGTTATTTGTTTGAAACCTCTCGTGCTTCGAGACATATTTATTTAACACGAAAACCGTCTTTTCTCACGTAATTAGCTACAATACCGACCTAAGTTTCGGACATGTCCGATGCCCATCGTCAGAGAGTTTACGATGCAAGATCAGTGGCACGGCGATAAGTCGAATATTCACGTGAGTATATAAATATTATAATATATTATTATATATATAACTAATAAATTGAAATTAAATAAATAACAACGATCTTAAAATATCCTTATGCTGTTTACGACGATCGAAAATGGGGCAACATCCACAAGTTGTGTTCAGGTCCCAAACTAAACAGGACTTGTTTTATGATAACCTGATGCCTGATATACATAATTATGTACATATACACACCCAGACACAGCTCAAACAGACATGTTCATGCACACGGGTGTTCAGGTCCCAAACTAAACAGGGCTTGTATTTTGATAACCTGATGTCTGATATACATACTTATGTACATATATACACCCAGACACAGCTCAAACAGACATGTTCATGCACTCGCGGTGTTCAGGTCCCAAACTAAACAGGGCTTGTATTATGATAACCTGATGCCCGATATACATACTTATATACATATACACCCCAGACACAGCTCAAACAGACATGTTCACGTACACGGGTGTACAGGTCCCAAACTAAACAGGGCTTGTATTATGATAACCTGATGCCTGATATACATACTTATATACATATACACACCCAGACACAGCTCAATCAGACATGTTCATGCACACGGGTGTTCAGGTCCCAAACTAAACAGGGCTTGTATTATGATAACCTGATGCCTGATATACATACTTACAACCCAGTCAGAATATCTGTGCACTTCGCTGGAATGTGGCGCCTCTCCCGCTTCCCCTGTCACCTCTCGGCGCACTCCCCGGTGCGACAGTACGGTTAGCATCTTCGTTGCCGATACACGTCCCGATAATTTTGATATTTTCGCTTTGTTGTTGTTTTGTTTTTTAATATTTATTGTTAAGTTTAGACTGTTTACTGTTAAGTTTGGACTGGTTTGGTTGTTATTAAAATTGTTGTAGCTGTTAAACTGAAGTCATGGGAAAAACAATACACAGCGAATCAAGAAATTTAATCTTGAAAGTGTTTAAGTTTTTTGAATCGGAGAAAGCAAATAAACAGTACACCATACATGTAGACCAAGTGGTGAAACGAACCTGTGCTGCAACTGGGATATCAAAGAGGACTTCAATGAAAATTAAAAATGAAGCCAAAGTACAACCACCTACTTCGCCGGGCGCTAGCCCGACTCCAAGTACTAGTAATAATTTAGAAACCCACCTAGAACCAAAATTATCGACACCGGGTAAGGACACCGGTATCAAAATTATTGTTTTTTAATAACAAACTTTTCATCAATAATAAATTGATTTAAAAAGGTTAGTAATTTTATTTTACCTCCACATTTCCCGAAAAAACTTTTTTTCACACCGTACCCAGACCGCCGATATGACGTCACGAGGTCAAGTGCACAGATATTGTGACCCGGTTGTATGTACATATACACACCCAGACACAGCTCAAACAGACATGTTCATGCACACGCGGTGTTCAGGTCCCAAACTAAACAGGGCTTGTATTATGATAACCTGATGCCCGATATACATACTTATATACATATACACACCCAGACACAGCTCAAACAGACATGTTCATGTACACGGGTGTACAGGTCCCAAACTAAACAGGGCTTGTATTATGATAACCTGATGCCTGATATACATACTTATGTATATATACACACCCAGACACAGCTCAAACAGACATGTTCATGCACACGGGTGTTCAGGTCCCAAACTAAACAGGGCTTGTATTTTGATAACCTGATGCCTGATATACTTACTTATGTACATATATACACCCAGACACAGCTCAAACAGACATGTTTATGCACTCGCGGTGTTCAGGTCCCAAACTAAACAGGGCTTGTATTATGATAACCTGATGCCTGATATACATACTTATGTACATATACACACCCAGACACAGCTCAAACAGACATGTTCATGCACACGGGTGTTCAGGTCCCAAACTAAACAGGGCTTGTATTATGATAACCTGATGCCTGATATACATACTTATATACATATACACACCCAGACACAGCTCAATCAGACATGTTCATGCACACGGGTGTTCAGGTCCCAAACTAAACAGGGCTTGTATTATGATAACCTGATGCCTGATATACATACTTACAACCCAGTCAGAATATCTGTGCACTTCGCTGGAATGTGGCGCCTCTCCCGCTTCCCCTGTCACCTCTCGGCGCACTCCCCGGTGCGACAGTACGGTTAGCATCTTCGTTGCCGATACACGTCCCGATAATTTTGATATTTTCGCTTTGTTGTTGTTTTGTTTTTTAATATTTATTGTTAAGTTTAGACTGTTTACTGTTAAGTTTGGACTGGTTTGGTTGTTATTAAAATTGTTGTAGCTGTTAAACTGAAGTCATGGGAAAAACAATACACAGCGAATCAAGAAATTTAATCTTGAAAGTGTTTAAGTTTTTTGAATCGGAGAAAGCAAATAAACAGTACACCATACCTGTAGACCAAGTGGTGAAACGAACCTGTGCTGCAACTGGGATATCAAAGAGGACTTCAATGAAAATTAAAAATGAAGCCAAAGTACAACCACCTACTTCGCCGGGCGCTAGCCCGACTCCAAGTACTAGTAATAATTTAGAAACCCACCTAGAACCAAAATTATCGACACCGGGTAAGGACACCGGTATCAAAATTATTGTTTTTTAATAACAAACTTTTCATCAATAATAAATTGATTTAAAAAGGTTAGTAATTTTATTTTACCTCCACATTTCCCGAAAAAACTTTTTTTCACACCGTACCCAGACCGCCGATATGACGTCACGAGGTCAAGTGCACAGATATTGTGACCCGGTTGTATGTACATATACACACCCAGACACAGCTCAAAGAGACATGTTCATGCACACGCGGTGTTCAGGTCCCAAACTAAACAGGGCTTGTATTTTGATAACCTGATGCCTGATATACATACTTATGTACATATACACACCCAGACACAGCTCAAACAGACATGTTCATGCACACGGGTGTTCAGGTCCCAAACTAAACAGGGCTTGTATTATGATAACCTGATGCCTGATATACATACTTATGTACATATACACACCCAGACACAGCTCAAACAGACATGTTCATGCACACGGGTGTTCAGGTCCCAAACTAAACAGGGCTTGTATTATGATAACATGATGCCTGATATACATACTTATGTACATATACACACCCAGACACAGCTCAAACAGACATGTTCATGCACACGGGTGTTCAGGTCCCAAACTAAACAGGGCTTGTATTTTGATAACCTGATGCCTGATATACATACTTATGTACATATACACACCCAGACACAGCTCAAACAGACATGTTCATGCACACGGGTGTTCAGGTCCCAAACTAAACAGGGCTTGTATTATGATAACCTGATGCCTGATATACATACTTATGTACATATACACACCCAGACACAGCTCAAACAGACATGTTCATGCACACGGGTGTTCAGGTCCCAAACTAAACAGGGCTTGTATTTTGATAACCTGATGCCTGATATACTTACTTATGTACATATATACACCCAGACACAGCTCAAACAGACATGTTTATGCACTCGCGGTGTTCAGGTCCCAAACTAAACAGGGCTTGTTTTATGATAACCAAATGCCTGATATACATACTTACACACATCATACAGATCTGTACATGCGTAAAAATGTTTGACCTGTTCGGGGATTGAAATCGGGACCAGCGGCTCAGAAGGCAGAGTGCAACCAACTGCGCCAACCGTACAGCCGATATTTCATAATAATTAGAACATACCTTCCTAGGTTTCTGGCGGTGACGACGTTGCATGATGCAGCAAAGAGACCGCGTGATATCGCACTCGCTGGACGTGGAGCAGTCCTCATTGTACTGCTTGTGGCCGGATGTAGGGGGTCGGCAGACGTGCATTTCTCCTGATGGTCAAATAAATAAATGATTGCTAAAAATATTGACTAAAGTAGTTTCGCAGCAGAACGGGCCAGAACGCTTCAATTGAATAAGTAGATCCCTGATAAAATGAGTTCAATTAACTTCGTGGCGGGCATCTTGAGCCAAGGTTTTCATTTTTGCAGGTTCTTAAAATCGATATATGAATACTTGAGTGCAGTAGAACTCTTTGGGAATGATTTCATCTGTAGAAGTACTGCCACCTTATCTTTTGCTACTATGAAGTAATAATGCTCGCAATGCTGCGTTCTAGTTGAAGGTATGGGGAAATTAAGGGCACATGGAATTTACCAACTTACGGCCATACTTATGAACGACTAGCTGCTCTCCGCGGTTTCACCCGCGCGGTGATGGATGATGATGATGATGATGAATCTTTTATATTCTATGTTACTCAGAATGAATGTAGCTTTCCAATGGTGAAATAATTTTTGAAATCGGTCTAGTACTTTTTGAGCCAATTCGTTACAAACATACATACAAATCTTTCCTCTATGTTATTATAAAAACAAAAAAAAAATGGCGTCGTTTGGTACGCCGCAGAACAATTTTGCTGTGAATACTATACAAATACACAATATACAATACTAAATAAAGTCATTTAGGGCAGCGTTTATAAAGCAAGGTTTTAATGTCTCAGGTTTACGGGCGTAGTGCAGTTTTTCACTTGACTGAATGCATCTGTTCTAGGCAGAGGTCACCACAGGTGGGTTTCGTGCTTGTACCGCGTCCTAACATAAAAATAAACACAAACGTACCTGGCACTACTTCCTCACAGACCAGATCAGCGTCGCATTGATTCTCCCGGTTGCATATCTCTCCCAGCTTCCGACGGGAGAATGCTGGCATGCAACGTCCATTCTCTTCTGTGAACAAAAGTAGGTTTTAGTTTAAATGCTTTTTAAGTGAAATCTTCTGTAACCGCATTTAGCGATTGATAGGAGCGTGGTAAATCAAAATAGATATCAAAGTAAAGAAAAATGGGGATAAAAAAGGAACGAAATAATTTTATCAAATCGAACAAGAATTATTAATCTATCTATTATTTATAATAAAGGAGTAGAGGCCAATAAGACTGTACTTGGAAGAAAAATCCAAAAAAATTGGATAGACGTAAAATTACCTATTGTGCACTTAGCACGAATAAATGCGTAAGTGTAACGTAACGTGTCGTTCACGTTAAACAGTACAAACTGTCATGTATCTAGGGCAACTGTGTCACAGATAACTCATAAAGATGCTTGGAATACTCCACTTCTGGCAAGCTATCACTCTGCCACCCATAAAATGTAATATTTGTAGTACCTAGGTAGAAACATTGTAAACATCTATATAAAAAGAATGGCCCCCAGTTTCTTGCCGCTTCTTCTCGGTGGGCTCTATATATTTTGGAACGCGGCGGTAGAGTCTTTAAAGTATATTATAATGAACAGTTGACGTTCATAAGTGCGTCTTTGATGCCTAAATTGAATAAATGATTTTGACTTTGACTTTTGACATAGTTTGTACGCTGAAGCGTGACGCGTTGACATGCACGATATGAATACTTTCTCGCAAATTGTTCGTGCTACGGCCTCTGAACAAGAATATGACGTTTTTGAAAAATGTCTGTCGGTATGTTCATGCATAACTTAAACACTACCAAACAGATTTCTATAAACCTTGGTATATGGATAGAATAGAGCCCGGAAGTGCTATTATGTATCTCAGTTGCTAACAAATGTGGATTGAAATCTTGAAAAGTAGCCGCTCTATGTCAGTTTTGACAACTCCAGTAAGCAAAAATGTAAGTAAGTTGATGACTGGAGCTGACAAAAGTGACATAGAGCGGCCAATTTTTTCCATTTCAATCAACATTTGTTTTATCAACTGAAATACATAATAGCCCTGCAGAGCTCCCAAATATTTGTTTTATCTTCATCCATCATATAAATCTAACACGAGCTTGATCTCTCTATGCTGCACGGTCTCATATAAACTGAGGTCTCGATTGACTGGTCGGTGCGCATAAATTTCCATGGTATGGCTTAATAACTATACGCTAGACTCCGGGCTATACTATAAGAATTTATTTGTCATAAGAACTCAATAACTGTCCGATCCGGGTATCGAACCCCCCGGAGACTCCAAAGCGGCGCTTTCCCCATTATTCCAAGACAGAGAGCGTAGCCGCTGGCGGGTCAGCTAGTCAGATTATACAGGTTGTTTGGTAGAGGGACCGACAAACCAAATGAGCGTGTTCGGGGAGACTTGGAGAATACAAGTTGGCCAAAAAAAAATCCCCGACACCGTAATTTTTTTGTGAATTATCTCGTTTTCTCCAATATTGTACCTATTTACCACCATAACATTTGTAAAGTATGTTTTAGACCGGCTGTTTTTGGTTTTTACAAATTTTACAAATGTTATGGTGGTAAATAGGTACAGTTTCCGAGAAAAAGGGAAAAATCACAAAAAAAAGTTAAACATATTGGGGGGTCGTGGATTTTTTTTGGCCAACTTGTATTCTCCAAGTGGTCCCCCGGACACGCTCATTTGGTTTGTCGGTCCCTCTACCAAACACCTTATATAACAAAATTTACGGTGTAAAATAAAAAAATGCAATTAGCATTTTAATTGGAAAATATTCATAAGCCGAGCTAAATAATAATTGGACTATCGATCCATTTTGCCAGCCTCGGATATAAAACTCATTTATTTCTGCAACCACAATATTAACAACATGTCAAATGCAGACAGCGCGCTGAATAAACAATGTCGAATAGCCGTGCGATTCTCTAAGAGCAAACATCGTTGCATCTTTGGCAACATCCGTGAAACAAATGACGAGATGACAAGAACCAAAAAAACAACCTTGTGTACAAGGGTGATATTTCATAAAGTATTTGACATCGGTGAGCAAGTCGACGTGCGCATCGACGAATCATTAGAGAATCGCACGACAGGACAAAAATATTCTTCGTCCTACTACGCGACACTGTGACGCACTTACCTGTCGGATTCTCGAAAAGGTAAAAACATAGTAACAAATTTAACAGAAAAAAAAAAACAGCAAAATTGCCCCTTCTGAAATTAATTCTCATAAAATCCCCCAAAGTCTAGCAAAGTTTCAACTTGGCAACACTTCGGCTTTGTGCAAAGCCACAGTGTTTGACAAACACAAGCGCAATTTTCAATTTAATTTTCGGCATAACAATAGCTAACAAACAAGTATCAAGAAGTTACGGAAATCAAGTATGGAGAAGTTAAGAAAATCCATTAACATTCATCTTAACTTAGTAAAGTCAATTCCAAAGTTTGACAAACAGTGTGCTTTTGTAAGGAATTTTTGCGGTACCAGGGACTTTTTACTGTCGAATATAATTTAATATTATAGGAATATGGCTTATTCCAGAAATCCCTTTAAAAGACCCCCTGCGAACGGGATATCTGGACTTTTTGTCCAAAAATCCCCTGCGCGTCGTCTTTGGGTGTCGAAAGGGGATAATTGGATATACAGTACTACGCTCGGCGGTTTCACTTGATGATAGATGATGACTTATGTCTTTTCCAAGGATATCGTCGATGTCCTTGCTAAATTTCATCAATATCAGTAAAGTCATTCTCAAGTTATAGCGTGCCCAAGAGTAATTTGGATAAAATTTTTAAATTAAAAAATAATAATAAAGAAATTAAATTAATAAGTACTATAATTATATTTAAGATGTTTAATATTGACGAATTATTAAGATATGGTCATGATTATCACCATTAGCACCTATCAAGTCTTTACGAAATAAACAACTGTTTAGTCTACCTCTAGCATCTACTAACTATAGGCAGAACAGCTTTATCAGCCGAGCATGTAGTTCTTTTAATTCACTTTGTAACGAAAACAACGTTGACCTTGATTTATTCTACAACAGCATACCTACGTTAAGAAAACAACTTGGTGAAAAATTCTTTAATGTGTATAGATGTAAGATTTAACAAATAAGGCTATAATGTATATCGATAGTACCTAATTAACTGCAAGCGAGATCTATCTACCATTGTTAAATTATTAATTTGCATTGTATTAACCTTTAATTCTACAATATTGCTAACAGTGGAGACTTTTAAATGACTTTATGTTACTTACGAAAATGTACAAGTTATTATTATATAGTCGATAGTCTTCCTAATAATAAATAAATAAATAAAAACGTGAAAACTTAATGAAAACGTGTCATACTCGTATTATATATGTTACCAACTTTTTCATGTTCAGTAATATGGGGAGCGCAGATCCCTATAACACAAGCTTCTAGCCTAGTATAGAGTTCTGAGGCTGATCATATATTATTTGGATTCTGGTTACTTGTATTGTATCCAGAAATGTGAAATTAAAATTTGTATTCCTCATGTCATATATGAACATTTTAATATCATAAAAAAATATTATTATTATTCCTTTTATGTGACATATTTCACGGGTTCCACCCGGTCCTTTAAATAGGCATAAGTGGGGCTGTAGCCAAAACTTAGAGGCCTGTTTGGTATAAATATACAATGTAGTATAAAAAACAGACATTTTGGATGAAGGGTAACATGGTACTTATATCTATTACAAAAATGGGTAAAATGGCATGACTATTGATATGTACTTATTAGTGGTACGGGAGATAGTGGGCTATGGACGAGACTACGGCACCTGCCAGTTTCAGTCTCATCTTAAAAGATTTAGGCAGATGGTGACTTGCCACCCACTAAACGGGCCCCCCATAAAGGCCACCATGAGTGGTGGCAAAAGGGGCAACGTTGGTGTGGATGGCTAAAGGGTGTCGAGAGGTGTGCTGCGGTTTCACTAGAGCGCTATTACCGGCGTTATGCCTTTTAACACTTCCACTTATTATTATTATTTCTTTAATTCAAAACAAAATCTCGGATTTCATCCGGTCCTTTACAAAGGCATAAGTGGGGCTGTAGCCAACACTTAGAGGCCTGTTTAGTATAAAAATACAAAGGAGTATAAAAAACAGAAAAAATGTTGGATGAAGGGTAACGTGGTACTTATAACTATTACAAATATGGGTAAAATGGCCAAGCTATTGATATGAACTTATTAGTGATAAGGAAGATAGTGGGCTATGGAAGAGACTACGGCACCTGCCAATTTTAGTCTCATGTTAAAATATTTAGGCAGGTGGTGACTTGCCATCCACTAAACGGACCCCCATAAAGGCCACCATGAGTGGTGACAAAAGGGGCAACGTTGGTGTGGATGGCTAAAGGGTGTCGAGAGGTGTGCTGCGGTTTCACTAGAGCGCTACTACCGGCGTTATGCCCTTTAACACTTCCACCCTTGGAGCTTTTTGTTACTTGCTCTTGCGTTTCCACCCCCGGACGGCCAATTAAGGCAAGCCGGGGGGTCAGGGGTCTCATTTAGCCCCAGGGGGAATCAGGGTCCACGGTGTCGCCACTCACCGACGGCTCGCCACAAGGCCGCCCCTGCGGGTTTATTATTATTATTATTATTATTATTAATTTTGATATAGAAAGAGATAAAAGTTGTCGATTCTATAAGCATTTTATAAACTAAATTATGACGGTTTCATTCTGATTAGGCTAAGAATATAATTGAATTTAACCATCGAATGGGGACGGATAAATTCTCTCTCTTAAATTGCAACGTTTGATCTCGCTAAACAGGCGTAATCCTTCAAAATCCCACCGTAAGAAATTTTTTTTTAATTTCTACAACACTACAGACTCCAGGGTCCGTGCTTTTTATTAACTATTTGCAACTTACTATTGATAAACAAATACTTTTAAAGATAACATACACGCTAATTTAGGAGACATAGGGAAACCTAAAGAGCCAACATGAATGATGCTTTGATCACTTACTGATGCTAAGCATGATACTTTGTTTCCTAACTAATATTACTAATGATACTAATATTAATAATAAATGCGAAAAGTGAGTTTGTTTGACATTGAAATTTATAGAGAGATAAATTCACATCGGACGGGATTCGAGCCCGCGACTTCTGACTGTGTTTGTTTGTTATGCTATCACGCCCAAAAGGCTGAAGGGATCTCGATGAACTTTGGTAAAGATATAGATTTTATACCGGGGAAGGTATAATAATACTTTTCATCGTCATCATAATCATTATCCACCACCACGCGGGTGGATCCGCGGGGTTCAGCTAGTATAATACTGAATCACAAGTACAATTTGAAAAATTTAATACCGACTTCCTTTCTATTCAGTTATTGGAGTGTATCTCAAAAACTACAGGACCGAATTTCATGAAATTTAAATGGAACTGCACGGAAAGCACCAGCTTTCAAACAAAAATTTTGAGAATCAGTTCACCCAGTCGAAAGTTATGAGGTAAAAAACATATAAAAAAATACAGTACCTCCTCCTATTTTTGGAAGGAAAAGAACTTGTAATTTTATTATGTAGCATCACCAACAACTGCAGAATGTATGTATAAACAGCCATCGTATGAGTCTTATTTCATATTCTTTTTGTTTGGCAATATGTAAGCATGAAGTTTTCATTTCACAAAAGATTTAATTTAAGGCGTAATCTCCTACCATCGTAAATATCCCGCGACGTCGTTACCGCCGCTTCCGTATGATCGCAATTTCCGCCTTCAACGGAAACAGAAAATATTCCCAAAGAAATATTGCTTTCGTAAACTATGGAAATGGCTTTAGCAAATGTAAAAGTAAGTTAAATCTACGGGTAAAAGGAATTGGAGTTTAACAGCCACGACATTTAAGTTATCACATTTTTATGCCAAACCAGCAAGTCCAAGTACCGAACTAACCGATCGATAAATTTGTTTCTTGAATTCGTCATACTTCGAGAAAACTGGCTATATCTTTTGTCGATCAATGGAAGTAAGAAAATAAAGCGATCGGTAGACAAATTCGATAAGCTTTTACGATTTTAACGATAACCTTAGAATGGAACTGTTATATTACGTTTGAGATCGTCTATTTAATCGATTTTAACGATTGTTTTGTCAGCTTTTAAAATGACCTTGATATATCTTATCGACAGGCGACGGGAATGGAGATATAGTTTAGTTGCGTTTGATCTTACTAATATTATAAACGCGAAATTTGTATTTATGGATGAATGGATGTTTGGTATTCTATATTATACATTCAAACGACTGGACCAATTTTTATTAAATCTGGCATGTAGATGGGGCGCTGAATTAACTTCTTAGTAACTGGCACAACAAACTGGCTATAAGATTTCCTATTCGAATTCTTCTTCAATAGTTTTGATTTTTGACTGTCTATTTCTTATCTATCTTCAGTTGTCATCTGTACGGATGCTTGAAACAGAATTTATCCACCATCAAGTCACTAAAGGCTTCAGTGCTGACGTCATATTTATCCTTATAAAGGTGCAAGTTGGTAGCCGTCTACACGTAGCAGCAGCAGACGACGTGTCGTCGCTTCATGTCGCCGCGACACGTCAGCGCTTACTTCATGGAGAAATTGCTTAGCAACAAGTAATTACTTGTTTACAAATACGGCTGTTAAAGCCTTTGATAGTTCTAACTTCAGGCAAATTCTAGTCAATATAATTAAAATCGTTGCTTAAGTAATTACTTTTACTTGTTTATAAATACGGCTGTTAAGTTGAGGGACCATACATAAAATTTATTTTAACACGGGATAGCAATTTGATAAGGCAAATGCTTTGCTGTCCCTTTTTCTTCATTAGAAGGATATACTAATTTTAGGCTCAGATCAGCAGGAGTACTAGCAGATTATGCGTCAGTCATAGTAAAAATTAACAAGAGCCTTTTTAATATATTCCTCTTGATCAACAGTTATTCCACTATCTTCCTTCATGATCCTCATGGCTGAGAAATGTTTCAAAGTACCTAAATCCTTGACTTTAAAGAGTTGTTTTATATTCATTTTAAATGTTTCTTTCATATCAATACTATTGCTGAGAATGCAAATATCATAAACAAAGATTGTGACAATCAAAATGCAATTTTGCTCGATTTTATAATATAAACAATGATCATATTCTGATCTCTTCATATTCAGTTGCATCATAGCACTGTTTAGTTTCAAATTCCATTGCCTAGGTGCTTGTTTAAGAAAAATAGCTTTATTTAACTGGCATACAAGATATGGCCGCCAATAGAACCACTAGTAAAACTAATTATTATCCATGCCTTAAATCATATTGCTTAGTGAAATTTCCCTGAATCATATAACAATTAAAACAGGCGGTTTTCCAAAATGGCCGGCATCCCTCGAGCACGTAAGCCTTTGTGATGTAGGTACATCCGTTTAATTGAGAATTCAGTTTAATCTTGCTGTAAATGCGCCCACTACTGCTTGAATACATGATAAGGCAATTAAGTCTGCCTTTGTTCCGAGGCTTGAATTGTATATTTCTATACTATTTTAAGCGTGTACCCGCTGGGCTCAAAGGAAATAGAAAGGCTAGGTACTGAAAATATACATCTAAGCATCTGTCTGACCTGTTTACCACAGACAAAATAAAAAAGTATTTCTTATTTTTTCTGAGTTGTCTACCAAGAAAATTAGTTAAAAGAGATTTTGCAAATGCAATTTTTCTCCTAAGCTATAAATAAGTGCAATTTGAAAAATTTAATACCGACTTCCATTGTGTTCAGTTATTGTAGTGTAACTCAAAAACTACTGGACCGAATTTGATGATTTAAATGGGACCACACGGAAAGCACCAGCAGCAAACAATCAGAATTTTGAGAATCGGTAGTATGACTGGGTAGTCATAAGTTATGAGGTAACAAACATTAAAAAAAAACTGTCGAATTTAGTACCTACTCCTTTATTGGAAGTCGGTAGAATAACTGTCCTCCAGATTCCTTTTATACATATAAAAATATGTTAATAAAGTTAAATTATAAATACAAATAATTTCACAGACCTATTTATTGTCTGTTAACAAAATAATAAAGAAAAAAAATCATAAACAGCCAGCATTTTATTCATATTTTTTATTTACTATTGCCTATAAACTATTGCCTATAAACTCTTTTCTACCTCTTAACATTGTCCGATTTCAGTGATTTTTTTTTCATGGAATCATGACATTGTTTACTATGCTCGTACGTTTTGATTTTATCAGTTTTTTTAAGTTCTAAAAAAGGAAATTTATAGTACTTTAAAATACTCAAAGAAAAAATCAAAACGTACGGACAAAAACTACTGAACCGAATTTGATGATTTAAATGGGACCACACGGGAAGTACCAGCTTTGAAACAAAAAAACAATTTTAAGAATCGGTTCACCCTATCGAAAGTTATGAGGTAACAAACATAAAAAAAATACAGTCGAATTGAGTACCTCCTCCTTTTTTGGAAGTCGGTGGAAAAATAACTTATATACTATTACGAATTTTTAATTAATGTTGTTTATAAGTGTGGCGTTGAAATTAAATAAAAATAATATAAAATCATCTGTCTACCAAGAAAATTAGTTAAGGCGAAATGAGTTCCAAATTTAATGATTCGACTTCGTGAAAACTCAGTTTTTCGACGCTTAAGCCTAATAACCGAAGTTCGAAAAAAACGTAGTTTAAATTGAATATAAGTCCTTATGAAGTATGGGAGCCAATACACGATTGAGCAAACTTGGCTCGATAGAAAAAAATCGGCAACATTCCCTAAATTTTGCAATTTTTCTTACTTGCTTCGTGAGAAAAAGCATTTTTATTCAATTATGGGCAAATATATTTCAATTAATGTATCATATTCGATTTCCCAATAAAATTTACTAGTGAACTATGGATTCCTTTATCATTAAAATTTAATCATTTGATTGTACGAAATAAATATAAAAAGTATTAGCACGTATTCAATTGAATTTTCGCATTACATCGTCCATTCTGGTAAGCAATTCTCAACCTTATGTAAAGCATCGTAAATTATTTTAAAATTAGGATTGGACCGCGCCAAGACTTCTGACGACTTTTCGGACTCGTAGTGAATTTTGATCTAATGATCCTTTGACATAATATTTTGTAATAATATTGAAATTTTTATTTTATTCAGTAAGTAATTGTAATCTTTTTGTGAGTTCTTCTATTCGTTAGTTATTGTTTTTCCTTTTTATTTTATTTTCTAGTAATCTCTTTGTGTATAATTTTTATTCTTACTTTTTAATGTTTTTTTGTTGTGAGTTTTTAATTGTAATTGGCCTGACAGTGTTAAAGCTCAAGAAATATAATTTAATTTAATTTAATTTAACTAATGCCATATCCTAAGCCATAGCATATTATATAGATATTGTCTCGCGATTCACCATATTTGGCCAATAATACAATACATTTCGCAGAAATCAACCTACTTTTCCAAGAACTGCAACGTGTGTGGTTAAAAAAAACTATTATAACATATATAATAAAACCTTATTATACATACTAAGCGAATAAAGCCGCGGGCAGTCGCTAGTATATAGATAAACTACAAATTAAAAGTTTAATAACTTGGTAATGGATATATACAGAACATAAAATCCGCCATTTTGATTTCATGCATATTGTGTACCCAAACTCACGCCATAAGATGTAATGAGGTAAAATTTTTCAAAATCAGTTGTGCCGTTGAGTAGTTACTAACGGACATCCGACATGTGTCAAACACATAACCCGTTTTGTCTTCACCGTAGTCGGGTAAAAAGCGAAGCCCTCGTACCCTTAATAAGGTTTGGTTTAGCAATAATTAAGCTCCTATGGGTCACCAATTGCTCTTTCATCCGAATTAAGTCCGGACCCCGTAGGACAACGCTCACGTGTGTTAAAGAACAATAAATACATCGTTTTTAGGGTTCCGTACCCAAAGGGTAAAACGGGACTCCATTACTAAGACTCCGCTGTCTAACCTCTGTCTGTCACCAGGCTGTATGCCATCATGTCTGTTTTGGGAGGTTTAAATAATGGTACAGACCCTTCGTGCGCGAGTCCTACCCGCACTTGGCCGGTTTGTAATGACCACCGAACACGAGATGAGTTAGGAGCTCGCCTGATGTTAAGCGTCCGACTTGCCCATAACAGTTCATTGCTATTCAGAATTTTAAACTACGAGTAATACACTTCATACTCCTGCATTTCAATGCACTGCAGTCATCACCCTGAGTTCATTCATTGATATAAGATGTTAAATCTCTTGCACTCTGTTTTCGTTGGTAACATTGCTGTTAGGGCCGTGACCTCCCTTCAAGAGCCCAAGAGAGTTACAAACTACATAGGGGATCTAAGAGAATATACGAAGAACTCGAATTGCCACAGACAAGCAATGTATCTGAGCTCAAATTGTCGGGCAGGTTTCATTTTATTTATTTATTCTTAAACAAAGTACATTGTATTTGTAAAAATATCTACTTAACACTAACAATTAAAAATCAAGACCTAACACTCAATTATGACTTAATTAGTAATAGTAGATTAGCAGCCAGCAGGGCTGTAAGGCCTTACCCTCGAACTATAGTTAGCTCGGGCTGCAATTGATGCTTACACCCGAGCTAACTACTCTGCTTTACATCTCGGTTGTGAGGTAAGTAGAAAAAAACCGGCATTACAAAAATAAAATTGATGACTATTATACTCATACGAAGACAAGGCTGAATAGCGAAGCGACTTCTTTTGTCATTAGGCTGAATGCTTGATGTCTATTGCCAGTATGATGGTTAGATGTACGCGAACTTTTTGAAAGAGTGAAGTGGATTTTTTTAATTACTTACCGCGCTAGGGCTTTTCTAGCTACATTATTACCCTAGAGCGCTAATTGGTCACCTACAAGCCCCATTTGTGTTTTTTAATAGCTTACCGCTCTAGGGCTTTTCTAGCTACATTATTACCCTAGAGCGCTAATTGTTCACCTACAAGCCCCATTTGGGGGTAATAAGGACCTACTTACCGAATATGAGAGATGTAAAACAATTATTATTCTTCCAATAATTACAAATATATTATTATTGAGACGTATATACATTTTAAATGTCATTGCATGAAATTAAATTGGCAAGTAATTAAAGTTATGTCATAAAGTCGTCAATGGTATAAACATTATTATCCAAAAGAAATGCCGTTAGTTTAAATTATACTATTGCAATTAATAAAATGGATAACAATACGTATGGCACTCGTATCATTACGGAATCTAATGTACGGGCAAACAAGAGTATGTCACTAACTTTTATGGTAAACAAATAGTTCGGGCAAATGAAATTCGGACAAGTAAAATTCGGGCATATGAGTATTATTGCTTATATTTGTCGGGCAAACAATAGACAACTTCGTCTGTCTGTTTGTACGAGCTAATCTCCGAAACGATTGGACTGAATTAAATGAAATTTTGTATGGTGGTAGCTTTTATCCCTGGACAACATATAGGATACTTTTGATCCCGGTAAATTAAAGAGTTCCCGTGGGATAGTTAAAATCTGTAACCGTATCCCGCGAGGCCACGCGAGCGAAACTGCTGGCTGGTCAGCTAGTCCCTAATATTTATTTTACTACAGTTTCTATATTATTTTTACTCTTTCATTAACATAAGCTCGGACAGGAGTAAGCTTGTGGAAAAGCTCAAATAATTCCATTCATATAATCCCACGAGGTTATTTAATATGAATGAGCTCCACGCTCCGTATGGCCTCATCAGAGGTTAAAACGTGACCTCCCAGATTTAATCTGGTGGCCGCAAATAAAGCGTGTATCATGGCCCTCCCAGGGGTAGCTCGGGGTTTGAACAAACCTATTTAATATACAACGTTTAATGCATACCTTTGGCGTAGGTGTTTTTGAAAGGTTTATTAATTTTTTTGGGGTTCCATTCCTTAGTTTAAGTAATTCTTTTTTTAAAGGGGTATTGTCATAATGTAATCATGTCTACCCGTACACACATACAAAAAAATACAGCGAACATGCAAAATCTCTACCTACCTAAGAAGACAAAGATGCTTGGAATAATCCACTTCTGGCAAGTTGTCGTCTGTCACCCATATTAAAATGCAATAATAGTAGTAGGTACCTAAGTAGAAACATTGTAAAAATCTATATAAAAAGATTAGCCCCGAGTTTCTTGCCGACTTATCGGCAGGGCCTATATATATTGGAACGTGGAGGTAAAGTCTTTAAAGTACATTATAATGAATAATTGACGTTCTTAAGTGCGTCTATGATGCTTAAATTGAAAAAAGATATTTTAACTTTAAGTAAATCAAACCTATTTAGGATAAAATATAAGACTGGTTTGGCCAATTGAGCCCAAAATTCAACAAAATAGTTTACGCTGAGTTCGTCACTTTCAGGAGGCGAGTAATAAGTAAAAATCTCATTTGGTGCAACTTGTTTACCAAGTTAACCTGAGGAATGGCCAATTTATAACCATATGAGTCCACATTAAAGGAAAAATATTTCCAAGTTCACATAAAACAACCTCAAATATTCACACTATTAAACACTACGTACATTGCTGACAACAAAATGTCGCGTAAAGAAAACACTTTTAAACCAAATTTTATGTTCCACCTTTGTCTTTTAAGTTAAGTAATATATTATTTAATCTGTGGTCAGGTGCTTACTTAGCTCTTACGTTGTAAAGTAGAGCAATTAGTCACAGAACAATACATACTGCATTGTACCCATTTATTTGTCACGTAATTGTAAAAATGAAGTTTTACTTCAGACAATTTTAGGTCAATGTTTTTAGCACGTATTGTGGAAATGACAAAAATAATTGCTGTAATAACAAAGTTGTGTTTTGGCGCGAACGCGGATAAGTCAACATTTTTGCATTGTATTATTTATCAAAACTTATGCTTTTTTTCAGTTGTGTTGTCATGTTTAAAATTGGTGGCGTTTTACTCATTAAGTGCTGTTTTACGTGCATGAGTGTGGGCAAGTGATATAATGTGGTGAAACGTGTTTTTCCGTGTTGTTTCCAAAACTCCATAGAAGCTGATGGTAAAGTTGCCACCACTTTACTAAAGCATGACTTAGACTGACTGACATTTTGGACTCTGACTGACTACGACTAATATCACCAGAATATTCCATTAAAACTTTGTAATACAAATAACTTGACACTGGCAAATGCACGAGAAGTGCGGGACCATAACCCTCCAAGGAGGGAAAACGAAAAAAAAAACAAAGTTACATTAGCTAAAATTGTATTTATGAGAATAATTTAATAATGCCTATCTGAACTAAATTAAAAATACTGATTATTTTAACTAACTTAGACGTAAGACTATGTGTATGTACCTTTACTAATAATATGGACAGATATTAGTCTGAAATAAATAAATTCTATTCTATTCTATTCTATTCTATTCTAAAACAAATTATTGTAATAACTGAAATTCTGCATTGTTGTTTTCGTATTGTAAACGTAAACAGCATTTATACTCGTAGCATGCCAAAATTTTCAAAAAGATATTTAGTGATAACATAGATTAATTTATTAATCTATGGTGATAATAATAATGATAATAATGTTTGATAATGATAATAATGTTTATTTTACCAATCTCAATATATCTTATTAAAGTATATACAGTATAACTTAAATACTTAACATGCTATAGCTTAAATACTTAATGTGAGCCCTAACTGACTTTCCCTGAGGGCCCCAAACTAGGCTAAGCCTGTATCTTAGGAGCCCAACACAAGAACCAATTGTACAAAGTATAAGCATGTGGCGCGCGAGTTCGTGCATGACAAGAAATATTTATACATGTGTGCGTTAATTACCTATCGAATGAATGAATTATTAAGTTTATACTTAATAGAGATGTTAGCATACATTTAGTATAATGTAGACAATACAGTGTGGATTTTTGAGGGCGTCATTGTTAAATAAAACGTTCCAAGGAAACCGTAACTTTTTGAGATATTTTAAGCTGGATTAAAACATTTTAATAAAAAACACAGTCATCGAAAAAAAACATCCATCATCATCAGCCTGTAGCAGTCCACTGCTGGACATAGGCCTCTCCAATTGCACGCCACTTAGGTCTATCTTGGGCTACTCGCATCCAGTTTTTGCCAGCCGTCTTGCGCAGATCTTCACTCCACCGTGCCTCAGGACGTCCTACACTACGTTTGCCGAGACGCGGTCTCCACTCTAGAACTCGTTTATCCCAACGGTTGTCGGTTCTACGGCTAATATGGCCAGCCCACTGCCACTTCAGCTTGCTGATCCGGTGGGCTACGTCGATGTCTTGGTTCTCTGACGGATCACTTCATTTCTGATGCAATCCCTCAGAGAAACACCGAGCATAGCCCTTTCCATCGAAAAAAATAATATAACAATATTTTTTATTCCAACCAATCCTATTTAATAAAGGGATCAAGGTACTTTATGTGGCCAACTGTGGTTTGAGTAGCTACCTACTAAAAATTAAATATGTCGGAAAAACATTATCCCATACATTTTGTTAAACGATTAACCACTTCAAACTATCCTGAGTTACCCTGTAACTTCTCTGGAAACACTACCCTTCAAACCGAAACACAGTAATGTAATCATATATTGTCCCTACTTTATAGTACATTGTTCAATCCTTTATTCCCGCGCTATCTTCAGGAAAAAATCGAATTTCTTCATGTCGGAAGTTCTTTTTCCCTACGGTCATCAGCGAACTTATTGTTAGGAATCCCGGTACATCGCACCACTTTTTTTGGCTCCTCCTTTAGCGTTGAAGCTGTTCGCCTGTGGAACGCTTTACCAGTAGAAATTAGATGTGGACCTTCCTTAGACATTTTCAAACAACGTGTCAAAGCGTTGTACCTCTCGCATTAGCTACGTACTGCATCGCTACAACTTGTTTTCATTCTATTATATATTAATTAGTATAAGTAATGTTATAGTGTATGTATATTTATTATTATATATGTAATATTTACGTGTATTTATTTATATAATGTTATATATATAATATGTTTAATATATATAATATATGTTGTACCTTAATTTTAAAAGTCTTTTATATTGTACTTGTTTTAAGCACCACCGTTACTTGTTTACATATTTCTTTCCGTGCATGGTTCTCTGGAAGAGATCGCTCTGAGCGATAAGACCGCCCATTGTGACACTTAATTTTAAGTTTTTTTATTTGTTTGTTGTATTTTATAATGTGGTGTTGCAATAAAGAGTTTATCTATCTACTCGTATCTAATGTTTGCACACTACTGCTTCATGGTTGAATAACTGGCAAAGGTGTGGAACTTCCCCAGGTGGACTTTTTGCAAAAATTCAACCACTACAATTGATTTGTTTTTGATTGATTGTTTCATACATCAAGCCGTATGCATTGTAAATTGGTCAATTATAGAACTAAAATTGACAGCGAGTACGCCAATCACAAGCTTAATAGGTAGGCGAGATCGAGTATCGACTATAGATGACATTTATGTTGCAAACTCATGGTAGAGGTACAGTGGCTCAGAAGGCAGTTGTTATCAGCAGCGCCACCTGCCCAGTCAAATTAGTTTTAATTAAGTTTGATTGTAACAGGGTACGTGTCATGTTAGCGGCCACTCCCAGCCACCACCAGCGGTGGCAACATGAAACCTTTGCCGCTCCTAATTGCGACCATTTCAACTTTTCCTCAATTGCTTTTCGTGTTTTGTTGCCTTTTACCTAAGGGCTATTTTGGTGTGTTGTTTTTAAATGAAATGTTCCGGGTAAATTTAGAAAATTGCTTTCACGTAGGTATATTACTATGATTAGATTATTTTTTGAACAAACTTCGTATCTCCGTTTATAGCATAATTAACGAGCCAGTGGCTTTGCTCGCTTTACTCTCTTTTAAGACTTCCAGAAACTTCTTTTTAGTGGATGCTTACATCATTACAACTGCCAAATATCAAATTATTGTAGTCCCATTGGGTCTGCGTTGAAAGGTAGTCAGTCAGGACAGGTATTTATATATGTACAGAATAAAATTCTCGTCTATTTTATATTATATGCAACTATAGAGACAAAAACGTACAATGTGAAAAATTTCATACTGACTTTCATTCTATTCAGTTATTGGACTGTAACTCAAAAAATGCTTGGCCGAATTTGATAAAATTTAAATAAGCCCACACGGGAAGCACCAGCTTTTAAACAAACAAGAATTTTAAGAATCGGTTCACCCTGTCGAAAGTTATGAGGTAACAAACATAAAAAATACAGTCGAATTGAGTACCTCCTCCTTTTTGGAAGTCCATCCGATTTGTTTGGTGGAGTATACTTTCAAAGCTGTCCCAGTTAAATTGTATCTAATTCGGCCAAGCGGTTTGTGAGCTTACACTCCAATAACTGAAAAGTGTTTCGCCTATCTTAATGATTACCTTATGAATACCTGATTAACCTTATTGACGGTGAATGACAATCGATCCTGTAAGTAGCAAGTGTCACTAATGGAGGATCCCAATAATCTATCTAACCACGGTTTTGCTTACTACCGATTGAAATTTGATATAACTTCCATACAAATAGTGTCAAATATCTAACTCTAGTAAGGTAAACCGGCGATAGATAGATTATTGGGACCGGCGCTAAAACGGTAATTCTTTTTTATCTGCCTTGCGATTATCTATAATGATTCGTCGATGCGCTCGTCGAGAGCTCACCGATGTCAAACACTTTATGAAATACCGCCCTTGTATATAAGATTGATTTTCCAACGTTTCTTGTCATCTCGTCATTTGTTTCACGGATGTTGTCACAGATGCAACGATGTTTGCTCTTTGAGAATCACACGGCTGGAGCGAACCGACTTTAACACTAAAGTGTGACATATCTTGTCGGAGCCGGTACCATGCGCCCAATATTGTGATAATGTACATATTGTGTGTATATATGTACATTGTATACTTTTTAACTAGCATGGTTATTAATTATATAATTCCATGCTCAGAAGGGTACCTAGATGGCCTAGGTCATAACTCCGATGACGCGGGCTGGAATCCGGTCCGAGAAAGTAAACTTCCTCGCAATACAATGGTTTGGTTTTTAATTTGATTTTATTTGTACTAAGTACACTCACATTAACCTAAATATCTAAGAAACGACTAAATAACAGAGTTAATTTAAATAGGGTAAAGCTGGCGCTTAGTGCCGTTAAATTGAGAACGTTATAATAACATTAAAGTGTTAAGTACTTTTACTTCGGCACTTACAAATACAATTACAACGCGGTCACATTAACTAGACGCTTGACCATGTGGCGTCATTTTGGCGCTCAAGTACGGTGTGCAAAAAAACCGGCCAGGTGGCCTTTATTAAGATCGAGTAAAAAGTGATTAAAAATTCAGTTTGTTAAATGAATAAAAAATATTTATATATTTTGAAAGGTAATATACAACTACATATTCTGTGAAAATGTAAGGTGTCTACCTGTTACCGTTATTAATATTGAGCATAAAAATAGGAAAAACACACATTTGTTGTATGGCTACCTAATGAATATTTATTTATTCGCATTTTTCGCAGGAACGTAGTCGTATGTAAAATTAGCCCAATTATCGACTCGTGTATAGGTAACAAAGATGCTGACCGTACTTACCGGGCGAGAAAAGGGAATGCGGGGGAAGCGACCCGCATTCCAGCGATGCGTCGAGTTAATGTGACCACGTTGTAGGTATCTAATGTTATTATAGCGGTCTAAGAAACCTCGTTAAATATAAGTTAGTCTAAAAAACCTAATGCGATTATAACGATCATACCTTTTCAAGTACTAAAGGGAATTGTTAAACCACCTTTACATAAGGAACGACGATCTACGGAATGATCTGAAATGCGTAGAACTATAGCTTCTCTAAGCGTTTTCTACCGGTTGTTTCATGGCGAATGTTCTGAAGAGCTCTTTAATCTTATTCCTTCCTCACCATTCCGATCCCGTACTACTCGTTCCGGCCTAGCATTGCATCCATATACTTTTTTTAAAGTATTACTTTTTAAAAGCCTGCTTAGCGATACCATACATTGCAATTTATAGAGAGAAAAATTCACATCCTCGGACGGGATTCGAACTCGTCTTCCTACAATCCGTGTTAGTCGTCCATGAACAAGTAGGCCAGCGACGCTCGAGGTCTGTGGCCTAGATGGCATAGTGTGCATCATAGCGACCGCAACATCACTGACCATCAAAAAAAATAGTGGTCAAACAGTAGCCTTTTTTTTAATATAATGGTTATTAAATCTAAAACCCCTGCTTAGCGAGACCAAATTTAACAAATTTAGAGAGAAAAATACTCTTCCTCTTACGGGATTCGAACCCACGTCACGTCCAATTCCGTCTCCACACGACAGTTAAAATCAAATAGAGAGTTAAAATTCGATGCTCGGATAGCCTCGGTAGCCATGGCATCCAACACGGATTGTCGGTAGACGCAGGTTTGAATCCCGTCCAAGGATGTGTTTTTATTATTGCAAAATATGTGTATCAGTTATTTAAAAAAAAAAAACTAACAAGTCAAAGTAACAAATTTTTGTGTTCGCTAAGGCGCTGTCAGTCCCAAGCATGTCCACCTGTCACTTGAAATCAAGCAAGCGCATTTCGTAAAAACGTACAAAAATTCATACAAAAATAATGTTTACTATTCAATAAAAGCAGTATCCGTCATTGTGTGTGTATTAAAAATTACTATTTAATGATATGCGTTTCATGACAAATAAAATTGTGATAATAGAGCTAAACTGTTTTAAAGGTGGAAATTGAGTGGTATGTTTGATTTTTTTTAATGTACTCTAGTATGTTAAAATATGTTTTTAAGTCCGCCAATGTGTACTTAAAAGTCTTAGATATGTCATATTATTTTTTGTAATTTTAATTAAATCGCTGCTTATGAGATAAACTGCTTCTCAAACTCTCATTTTTATCGACGTCATAAATTGACAGCACCTTAAATAAAGGCGTTATACAAAAACATATTCGAATAAGCCATAGCTAACGAAATAAGCCATAGATAAACTTATAAATAGGGTTGATCTGAACCTACCTCCAATAAAATTCGGTAGCCTCAAGAACTTCCTTCTTTGAACTTTAAAAACTCTCATTTTTATCGACGTCATGAATTGACAGCACCTTAAATAAAGGCGTTATACAAAAACACATTCGAAGAAGCCATAGCTAACGAAATAAGCCATAGATAAACTTATAAATAGGGTTGAACTGAACCTACCTCCAATAAAATTCGGTAGCCTCAAGAACTTCCTTCTTTGAACTTTAAAAACTCTCATTTTTATCGACGTCATGAATTGACAGCACCTTAAATAAAGGCGTTATCCAAAAAACATTCGAATAAGTCATAGATAAATTTATAAATAGGGTTGATCTGAACCTACCTCCAATAAAATTCGGTAGCCTAAAGAACTTCCTTCCTTGAACTTTAAAAACTCTAATTTTTATCGACGTCATGAATTGACAGCACCTTAAATAAAGGCGTTATACAAAAACACATTCGAATAAGCCATAGATAAACTTATAAATAGGGTTGAACTGAACCTACCTCCAATAAAATTCGGTAGCCTCAAGAACTTCCTTCTTTGAACTTTAAAAACTCTCATTTTTATCGACGTCATGAATTGACAGCACCTTAAATAAAGGCGTTATCCAAAAACACATTCGAATAAGCCATATCTAAATAAATAAGCCATAGATTACCTAATAGTGTGAAAATAAACAGGGTTGATCTGAGTCTGACAACGACGTATATTACACGACTAACAACGATAGTCGTGTAATATACATTAAATAAGAAACTAGACGGGTCTTTTCATTACTTTTATTTCAGTGAGGGGTAAAGTGCTTCACTATTACGTAGGGAAGAAACTAAAGCGATGTAATTACCGTAATTTCGTTTTCTACTGCGTACTTACATAACCTTGATACTTAGTATCACTACTACCTACGTATATTATACGAAGGACGAGTATTTTCCTATACTTATATATTAGCCCATAGATATCATAGTAATTCGCCTTTTATTAAAAATTAGACTTTTTCTCTTGCTGTTTACTATGATTGACATAAATCTCAGGGCACATAGCACGCAGAACAGATGGCCGATGAGGCCGAAAGGTTCTGGAGTGAAGACCACGGACCGGCAAGCGCAGCGTAGGTCGTCCACCGACACGGTGGACAGACGACCTGAGGAAGGTCGCAGGACGACGTTGGATGCAGGCCGCTTCCAACCGGTCCTTTTGGAAAATCATGGGGGAGGCATATGTTCAGCAGTGGACGTCCTACGGCTGAGATGAGATGAGATGAGAATTTATTTATCTGACTTCGTATCTATCCCGTAGACCACGTATGGGTCAGCTAGTTACAAGTACTAGCTTAAGACTAGATAATGGCTTACTTTTATAATAATTAGGTAAAGAACTTCCCTAGGACATGGAGTAGAAACTAAGGTAAAAAAGAAATCACAGTCATTACAATTAGTGACCGTAATTATTTTGTACTGCATACTTAATAACTCTTTTACCTTGTAGCTGTACTTATGCCCGTTGTATACACGAGGCCAGTTTTTCAAGCCAGGACAGCAAGCCAGTTTTCTACTTAACTGTCCTGGCTTGCTGACCTGGCTTGGAACAAGCAAGTTCCGTCTACATGAGGCTTCATTATTTTAAGACAGTACTATTGCAGTGACTGAGGTGACCACGCGTCCAACATGAATTGCTTGCGAAAAAACTTCGAAAACTGACCAATTCGCACTAGACGAAGTAGAAGACACATTACAAAAACGGTACGGGACAATACCCAATTTCTTTAATTTGCAACACATTTTTGTACCTGATCACGGTTATAATTGTCTTTATAACTTGTAAGGGTGGTGTTCCAAAGAAATTAATGGTCTTGGTACAGCTGTACAAACTATAAATTAATCTCCGTACTTAGTTTGGGCATGTTAACATCTCAAAAAATATGTCACGAAAAATTAACAAAACGCATGGTTCTTGCTTACTAGCCAACTAAAATCTAGCTTAGCCGGCCACATGAAGCTAGTTCACAAGCCAGGATAGTAAAATCGTGGGTAGAACTAGCTTAAAAATAGAACTCCATCCTATGAAAAACTGTCCTGGCTTGTAAACTAGCTTACTGGCTTACTAGCTTAGAAATGAAGCTAGTTCTGTCTACACGAAGCCAGAAATACTAGCTTGCTAGCTTACTGACACTGTCTTGCTATCCTGACTTGAAAAACTGGCCTCGTGTATTCCACCACATTTTGATAGGCAACCTGGTGGCCGCTAGTATTTTTATTTAATTATTGTTAGGTAATTGATTTTTCCGAAAAACACTTCATTCACTTGTTTTTTTTAAATAAAGCATCGTCCAACTTGCTCACATATATATTTATAGACTCTAAAAAATCCCGGTAACCGTTGTACATTTGGCCACACCTCTCCGCACACCGCACTCTTCGTACTACCCGTAAACAGGTATGATTTTGATACGTTAATAGTGTACATTTATTTTTTATATCAAATTAAAGCAATTGATTTAAATGTTTATTATGATTTTATTTATTTATTTATATATAAAATTACAATGGTGAACTTACAGCTAAGGCCAAAACATTCACATTCTTAAAAAACTTAAATAAAACAAAAGATACTCGTACATATATATTCGATTGATAGAATCAGTATGTATGTCGGCATCTTGAACCTCGTTTAGAAAACGGTGATATACGGTTGTTTAACTAAATCTAAATATATAATAAATAAATATAATAATATATATAATAATAATAATATAATAAAAATCTTAACTAAAACTGTCATAAACACGATGTTTAAAAATCCCTAAATAGATTAAAAAAAAAAAAATAACTATATCTGGCTGCAAATAAGGGTTGCTGGCTGTTAAAGATAGTAAATATTTAAGGTAGAGTAAAAGAGAGTTAGCGCGTTACATCACTAGTTAAGCACCCCAGCTTGGCGGAGGACTGCTCACGGGGGGGATTTAGTGGGTCTGAATCTCACATATCCGACACCCTCGCGGCGGAAGGGAAGTGGACAGCATTTCCACTTAACGCTTAACGCTTAAGCCATTGCGCATGCGTCGAATGTTAGTGTTTTCTACCACCGGTGCAAACAGTTAAAACAGTAGTAGGGAAATTTCTTCCTTTTGAAAATTACCAATTTAAAAATTACAACAAGAAACTAATATAATGAAAAATTAAGAATGAACCAAGGTTACTGAAGTAAAAAAATTTTTATGTGCAAGTACTGTTTGAAAAAAATATTTGATTTTATTCAAGTATTACATTGTTGGTTACATATGAATTAAACATTTATAAGCAAATTATCAGAGCTTTCCTTTGTACTATCATGGCAGGTATCACTTTCTACGCTACAAATATTATAATCTTCGTCATTATCGGAAGATTTGTTTATGGAGTCATATAGCATACTCTTAACTTGCGTTGGAGTCGAGTCTCCCAGGAATCACGTTGGTTTAGGAAAACCATCTAATAGCAGCCAGCCATTATTTTCCGCGCTGAACTTGATAGAATCCGGCTCAGTGGCATTTAACCACATCGAATTAACAAATATTGTCCGCACCTATTTTTATCACATTATTCCGGGACGGTAGAATGTGTGTTGTGTCGTAACCTTTAAGGCGCGCTCGTACCCTGATTAGAGAAAAAGCAGAATTTTTAAACACCTAGTGTAACGAAACAGATCGATAGTATATTATGAAAAAAATACTTAGGTTAGAAAAGGAATAGGAAAAGAGTAATAACCGAATAGAATTCATAAATATAACTCTCTTTCAGCAGAAAAAAATCCTAAATAGATCCATAAAATAAACTTTCACGTCCAAACTCTCAGAATTTTCAGCGATAACACTATATTTTTTTTAAGTAATACTTATCCAACGTATAGTTCTAAAGTAATAACCAGCAGTTTTTTCAATTGTGTTAGTATATATCGAAAAATTTAAAGAAAACGTACAAAATTGACACATTTTCGTATTACATCGTCCAATCTAACAAACGATTTTCAACCTTACGTAATGCATCGTAAATTATTTTAAAATTGGGGTTAGACCGCGTCTTAATTCTTTTCATATATTTTTCCCGGTTTTGTTTGAAGCGTACATTTGCTACCGACTTCCTAAAAGAGGAGGAGGTACCCAACTCAACGGTTTTTTTTAATGTTTGTTACCTCATAACTTTCGACTGGGTGAACCGATTCTCAAAATTCTTTTTTTGTTGAAAGCTGGTGCTTCCCGTGTGGTCCCATTTAAATTTCATCAAATTCGTTTTTTAGATACACTCCTATAACTGAATATAATGGAAGTCGGTATTACAATTTTCAAATTGTACTTGTGTATATAATATATATATATAATAATAAAAATCTTGCGGCATTTTTTTTTCGGCACTTCGAGCCTTTGGAAGTCCATACATAAGGCACGTAAACTCTTGAACTGCGTCAATTTTGGTTTCATTAAAGATGTCAGTAGGATTCGTCAAAGACGCAAAAACTTGTTGAATTTGTGCTTAATACATTCAAGAACTAAACTTTCCGTTTGTTGAAAAATGCAGCCGTGTAGTCGCAACCCGTGTTTTCGTAAAAAGCGGGAAGAGCAAGAGTTTCAATTGCGCCTAATTTTATTGGCGAGTGCGTACAGTTTCTGTACATTTCGTCCTTATTATTATTTTTCATGAACTTGTAAACTGTTTGCCAACCAAATTTGCAAAGTAAGAAATTTATGCATATTACTTAATAAAATTAATAAAACGTCAGTGTCTGCGTTTTTCATCATCATTTTTGAATTCTCAGGTACCTGCTTTACTTATGTGAAATACAATTCTCGTATCAGGTTCTTCATGTTTTCATGCTAATTCGTTTTCATTTTTCACTAAATAATTACTCAACATAGCAAAACATTACGAACTACATTGCTCTCTAACAGTAATCTTTTTTTTATTTGCTAAAATTGTAGCAAAAGATTCATCGGCTCAATGGCTAAAAGTTTCACTAGGGCTTCTTTTAATCGAGAATACTTCTAGCAATTTAACACCCTCAGTCATCAACTTCCTAATATGTTTGCTTACTGGAGTAGTCAAAACTGACATAGACTCCCATTTTTCAAGAGTTCAATCAACATTTGACTGCAACTGAGATACATAAGAGCTCTGCTGATTACTAACAACTAGACTCCCTTAGACATAAACTACTACTACTTTTTACTGAAACTAGTATTTCCAACATACGTCTCATAATGTCATACAATATTATATAATACTTTGCTACTACTGCCTACAGTAGTAATAATATATTATTACTGTACTCGGAAATATCTAGACTGATACAACTATGTCGAGTAGGTAAGTGCTTTCTTGCTAAATATGATTCAGATATACACTGACACAGCAGTCGTGTGTCATACTGTCTGTATGAATATTTAACTAATGCAGTTTCTAGTGAAATGATCGATTTGGAGTTAAATAATGAATGGGTGTGTTTGTAATAGAACGGTTAGACAGAGACGTAAGAAAGTATTTAATACAAACAGTATTTCATATATGCAATTCCTAGAAAAGTAGGTTGATATCTGCGAAATCTATTATATTATGACCAAATATGGCAAATCGCGAGTCAACGGGTTAAAAAATAATTGGGTCTTGTTTCCAAAGGGCGATTAATTGTATATGGAACATCAACTCCTTCACGATTTTTGAGGTTTGCAATCTTTCATAAAAGGCGTTAAATATCTATCAAGTATGATATGTACTTCCGGCACATTTATCGATCCTGCTACTTTTCCAATTGTTTGTAACAAAATAGAACCAATTCGATACAAAGAATAGAAACCATCAATTAGTATTGAGTATTGAGTATTAACCATCAATTATTTCTATGTTGACTTGCCCAGGGTTAGCTGATGCAATTCTTGCCGTCAATTGTTTACTTAAAGTTGACTTGTCGATCTTCATCATGTCGCCTGAACAATGGAATAGTGCAGGAGGTACAGGTGCAAAAGGGAATAGACAGTACAGACGTCCAAGAATAACTCGTTCTCTCTACCTTAAATATTTAACATCCTTTTTTCCATCTAATTAGGGGGCCGACGCGACGGCTTAAAATGTGCCTTCCGAAGCACGGAAGCGCTCAGTTGAATAATGCCACTAGCACGCACCCCTATCCATCTCCTGACCGCAGCAAGCGTTAACTTGTTGATCGGTAAGATCGCCAAGTCAAGCTCCGCTGCGAGCGCTTCATTGTCCTTATGGCTTTAATTATTTTATATTTTGAAATTTAAATTGAATTGCATGTGTTGCATATGAAACCAATCACAAAGCAGGCTGCGTTTTCTCAGCTTTTACGATCACATCTGTACTTTGTTATGGTACACGGGTGTGTACATAGTACATACATTTATTTAGTCAGCTAAGTACTTACTTCATTTAAATACCAAAAATTGAATTCTCTAATTTTGTGATGTTCGGGATATAAAGAATATTCCCTTCGGTATCGAAATGCGCATGCAATTTTTTTTCATTTCATTGCCGCGAAGTATAGTACGCAAGCATTACTGTATAACTGTCTGAAGGGCACTGTAGCAGGTGAAATCTCTACACGAAAGAGATTCAAAAACCAATGTCTTAGGGCAATGAATGCGTGTAATATCACGTAACACTACAGCTCTAAGCTCAGGGTAGTAGGTTCTGGACATACCTAATGTTTACCATCTGAAGAACGAATTGCAAATCTCTTAACTTACTCGTATTTGCGTGAAAAAGCAATTTAAGTAATTACTTGTTATATATTAAATAAAATATCGAAAAACAAACCCAGATACAATTAAAAAGTATTTTATTAAAAAGACAAACATTAAAAAAAAACAAAAGTCAACATTCTTTGTCGGTTTCGCGCCAATTTGTACGTCAAAATTTTCCACAGACTAATTAGTTATTCCAAACAACAAATTATTCTTTAACCCTGAACTTTACCTTACATTTTATGTTCAAATTCCAAGAAAGCTCTGATTCTATTTTAATTATAAGTTTCAACTAGATTGTTTGCATCGCGTGTTGGAAGTTTTTCAAAGGAAAATTAATTTTAATTTACGTCCTTTGCAAATAAGATTTCTTTTCCGGGGTTTTATTATAAAATGCAAATAAATATAAATTATTACCAACGTGGGTTAGATTTCAGTTATTTTATTTGCGGTAAGCACTAACTGTATACATTAACATTATAAATAACTAGCAAACCCTGCCAACTCCGTTTCGCCACCAGATGGCTTCGTTTTATGTAACATTTCGTTTGACGCCATCTACTAAAAATATTGGTTTGTAGTACATACTATGTATCAGAGATGGCGCTGTATGTGAAAAAAGATTTTCCCGCTTTTCTTTTTATATTTTTTCTGAATTTTATTTACTATAAACCTCACGGAGCCCGAGACCTTTCCAACGAATGCAAAACCGTGGAAATCGGTTCGTGCGTTCTGGAGTTATAGCGTCAGGAAGGAAAACCCGACTTATTTTTATATAGATAAGAAATTTGGATGTTGATATTTGCGAACCACCTAACTGCAGCGAAATCTTGGTCACACTTTTGTGCTTTGGCCAACCCCATCTCGCCTCATCTTGGCGGAAGACTGCTCACAGTATACGGTCTTTAACAACCTTGAGCCCATCTTGAGCCCTACCATTAACATCGTAACCGGCAATACAACTGCATTACTCCACCTCCAAATGTGAGGTGGAGACCACGTTTGGGAAATCGTAGTGAAGTACGGCTTCCTTCTAGGTGGCTTTCCACGGCGAGCGGTTGTAACTGGAGGCAGAGAGCTGAAGACCGATCTCTGTGACGTACTTTAGGAGAGGCATATGATGATATATCCGTAATTAAATAATTAACAAGACAAGACTTATGCCTCATGGTAGTTCTCATTACTGCTCATTGTAACCTGAACTATCATTTACAAGTATTGTGTAAATTCAGTGTTCAGGTTCTGACAGTATTTGATTACTGTTAGGCCACATCGCTCGCAGGGCCGATAACCGATAGGGAAGAAAGGTTCTCGTCAAAACCGCGGGATATCGCTGGATGCAGGAAGCGAGTGGCGTTCTATGGGGAATGCCTATTTTCAGCAGTGGACGTCTTCCGGGTGATAATGATAATAATGATGCGCTGTCGCTGCCGATAGCCCTCTTTTTTAATCATCGTTTGCGAACTGGTATAACAGCTTATAAATATTATGAATAAAACTTATAAAACATTAACGGTTGAACAGTCTTTTATATGCAAACATAACATACAACGCGGTCACATTAACTCGACGCATCGCTGGAATGCGGGTCCCCGCCCGCTTCCCCCCGCATTCCCTTTTCTCGCCAGGCAAGTGTCAGTACGGTCAGCATCTTTGTTACCGATACACGCGTCGATAATTTGGCTAATTAATAACGGTAACAGGTAGACACCTTAAATTTTCACAGAATATGTAGTTGTATATTACCTTTCAAAATATTATATTTTTTATTCATTAAACAAACTTAATTTTAATCAATTTTTACTCGATCTTCTAAAGGCCACTTGGCTGGTTTATTTTTGCATACCGTACTTGAGCGCCAAAATGACGTCACATGGTCAAGCGTCTAGTTAATGTGACCGCGTTGTATATGCTAAATTAGGATTCAATAAAACAATAAGAAAATACAAACTACAAAACGAGAAAAGTGAAACTAAAACTTAAATACTGAAATATTTAAGGAAAACCCTTTTAATTTTGTTGGCCGATGCATCAAACATGTCAAGGTCTTGACAAACAGAATTGCAGGTACGACACAAGCGGTTGAAAGGTGAATTTCGAACGTAATTTGTACGACTAATAGGCAGAGTGAGTGTCTTGAGGTTGCAGTGAACTGTCCGATGGACGCTACATGTAATTATCTTAAGTGATTCAAGACCATCTCTTTGTACAGGTTGTACGCTGTAAAACGAAACTTTAAAGCATATGGTCTTAGACTGCAAGGCCACATAAGAAATAAGACGAGCCCCTATACTGCGTTATGATACTGAAAACAAATCAAATCCGAAGAGACGTGGAATGGAATCGACATCTCTAAAACTGGGACAGCCACGCCAGCAAGTTAGCGCCATACTTCGATACATTAGAGAGCAGGGATGGCTAGTGTAGCCGGTGGGCGAAATGCACAATACACCCCAAGTGGGACGTTAGTGCAGGTCTTATTAACCCCACATCGAATAAGAATAATAAGAATAAGATGTCCATGCCCAGTGATGATGATGAAAACTGGGGTACATAATACTTAGTACATAGTCTTTTCTATTTTAGATAAGGAAGAAATTTTGTATAATCAAATTGCACTGGCCCATAAAATCGGCTGCACAGTATATAATTGGCGGCAATTGGGCTTACTGCTATCGATAAAGGTACGCGTTTGCATAGATTTTCATGTTATTAACTAATTTTGGTAAAAAATTACCACAGAGTGGAAAACATAACATATTTTACTGTCAAAGTTCGTTTAAACATTATAAGACACAGCGACGCGTGTATGGTCGTTATAAGAAAAGGTAAAACCTTGTTCTGACTCTCTGAAGATTCTCAAGAGCTCAGAATTAAGGATATAAGGAACCATATAATTGGTGGTTGACCAATTAACAAACCAACTCACAATCTAAGCTAGTGGTTTCAAAATTTGGTAATTTTACCGAAGCTTTATGTTTCCGAAGCATCAGTCAGGTGCATAAAACTCCCCACCGTCCTATAAACTGACTTACCTGTCTGCATACATATAAAGCCAGGGCAGCAGTCGCCATTATCGCCACACGGAGAGTTGTAGCATTGGACGGGGTTCTCGATGACGTCATCGATGCGGTTGCCGTCCATTGCCTCGGCGTAAGCCTCATCATTATCGACCTAAAGATAATAAGAAGAAGAATTAAGAATGAGATTCACACGTTCGTTCATGTGGAATGTGGTATGTGGAAGCACCGTTTTCATTGACAGTTCATATAAGATTCACTTGTATCAGAAGAATGAAATGAAATAGAATGTATTTGTCTCCCTTCCCTTTTTTGTTTTAGTATAATCATATTGGATCTTATGAAGTCTCTGGTGGACTCTCCCTTTGACTCACCGATAATATCCTTAGTAGGGTAGGTACTATTGGAACAGTTTCTAATCACTAAACAAACCCTGCTAAGTGCTCTTTCTTTCTTCTAAATTACAATAGACCAATCAGAGCAACATAAACTGCCATGGGGATGAATTCGAATTGCTCCTGCTATCTTTTAATCCAATTGTCGTTAGTAGTAGATGTAATTGCAAATACCGACTTTTAAGGCAGTAAGGGGAGATCCGTAGACGAACTAAAGTCACCGACATAGCCCATATACTTAGTGTTTCACATAATTTGCTCCAACCAGAGACCACGAAACGAAAGTCACCGACATAGCTCAGAAGATAAGCCAGTTGAAGTGGCAGTGGGCAGGGCACATAGCACGCAGAGCAAATGGCCGATGGGGTCGGAAGGTTCTGGAGTGGAGAGCAAGGACCGGCAAGCGCAGCGTAGGTTGCATATCGACAAGGTGGATAGATGATCTGATAAAGGTAGCAGAACGCCGTTGGATGCAAGCCGCTTTAAACCGATCCTTTTGGAAATTTGTAGGGGAGGCATATGTTCAGCAGTGGATGTCCTACGGATGAGATAATGATGATGATGAAATGATGAAGGCAGTAAAATCATCTATTATATAGATTCTATACCATTTTACTAAATATAACATCGAAGACTAAAGGTCAACTGTGAATCCTGAATACCCGGTGACCTTTTCTGCACGCGTCAGATAGCCGATCTATAAACAATGTTATTTGAACCTTAACTTTGTTGAGATAGAGCTAAAATTACCTGTCCTAGATAAACGAAACTAATTTCACACTGTAGGTGTTTGGAATTGAAATAGGGTGGGGGTTTAGCACGTGCTTGTGACGTCATATAGAAATTAGGAGACGTCGTATTACGTTTTTTTTATTTTAGTATACTTTTGTAGATAGCAGAAGTGTTACGTCATAAAATGGCAGTATTTGACATTTGGCTAAAAACAAACTTCTGTGACAAGGGATTCGTATCGTTTTTATGATTTAGCACGTTTCTAAAATATGTTCGATTGTTAGCTTAAGCACAATTGTAGAGCGATTTAAAGAGGAAATTTCTGTGTTTAAGAAAAGCAGAATAAACGAAAGAAGAAGAGAAACCTACTGGTCATTATTTTTAAGCTATTGCATAGCTTCTTTCGCGGGCCTTGCGCGTGGAGACCGAATCCAGAAATTCCGTAACGAAAATAATCTAACACCCCCCACTCCAACTCCATCTATCGATGAATAGCAGAACTTTTAATGAATTTTTGAAATATCACGCTTGTCTCTTTAGTTCAACAACTCGCCTCTAGATGGCATTGGTTAAATAATTATAATTGCATAAATTGATTTGGCATCTATCGATGAATAGCAGAACTGTTAATGACTTTTTGAAATATCACGCTTGTCTCTTTAGTTCAGCAACTCGACTCTAGATGGCATTGGTTAAAAAATTATAATTGCATAAGTTGATAAAAACAGCTATGCAATAGCTTTACCGCGGCAGTCTCCGAGTGCCACACGTCTTTTTTTTAATTAGATTATTAAACTTTGTGTTTGATTTATTGGATTGTAATTATGATTTTATTTCTTTAAGTTATCGCATACAAATTTAAAATTGGTAAGTAGAGCGGAAAAGACACAACAATAGCTTAATGTACACCTTAGTCATTCTGCACCCACGTCCTTGACGACCAGCACATAGAATTGTCCCTGCATAGTCTATGCCTACGCATTCAAAAGGAATTGAATGATGCATTATTCAACGATAAGTATTTGTGAATGTGCACAAGTGTACACAATCTTGAAATGATTGCGTTATCATCAGCAATCATTCTATATAGAAAGTTAATACATCAACCACTTCACCAGAACGTGACTTAGACAGAACAGTGACTTAGTGAAAGTAGTATTTATGTATTAAGTCACAAGACATGACTTGAATTAAAATCAACAATATGATGCAACTATAAGTATTAACTTAATTAACTTGAGCATTGACAATGCAATGTACGAGTCCAAAAGCAAAAGAAAAAAAACAAAGTTGATGTATAACAGTTTGACATTGACATTATAGTAAAATCAATAAAGATACGTTATTGAGGGTGCGTTCCGCCCTGCCTGCCAAGTAAGCGGTACGGCAAAAATGACAGTTTGTTGACGTGTGCGTGATGCGCTAGCATCTGTTAAGTCTATGTGTGCGTGATTCCATGCCGGGAGCAACGTGAGCGTGATTTCAACTCATTCCGAATGGCTGACAGATCGCACCTATCAAAAGGGCGATATTGGATCGGAATGAAAAAAAATAATTAAATGTCACGAAGTGGTAATATCGCCAAAATCGTGTTGACTCCCGGTAAGCGCCGTCAACGCTCACAACTGTTGCATCTCGGTTTGCCTTAGCTTTAGTAGAATATGTGACTTGATGAGATACTTTTTATGTGACCATGACTGACTACATAGTTAAATAAAAATCTAATCGATTTTTATATTACATCATATAATAATAGCACAAGACAATTTACAGAAGCACGAGACCAAAAACAAAGAAAAAGAGTTACTAACATTGCACAGATTAAATATAGGAGTAGAACTACCAATTCCGTATAACGAGGTACTTAAATATATCCACAGGGCTTGCTCGTGCAATAGAGTGAAGGTTACCCAACACCAATGGACTGCCATTTCGCACAGAATTAAGTGAGCTGAAACTAGGGACGGCGTGTCGGAGATAAATCCATTTAACAACCACCCACACAATACAGTAGGCAAACAGTATTTTATCTACGTATTTTTAACTTGTCATACCTTTCTATAGGTACCTACGAATATGTGAGCCTTCACCGTACAAACTCCTCGCTAAAAACTAGTAAATAAACCTAAACTGCAAATCTTATTATAGATACGTGTAATTATTACAAAAAAGAGACAGCTAATATAACATCTACGTGAGAAAAAGGGAACACCTCTGTTTATCGTTTGCGTTCGAACAGTTGACATTCATTAAAGTCACAAGGCGAACTGAGAGCCGGCACTCACTTTATAGTCTTCAACATTACCTGCCTTAGACCCGTACATTTATTTTAATTTGGTCGAAGCCTTTGTAGGCTAAAAATCTCAATATGTACTGAATAGCCGATATAAGGAAGCTGGTTGCCTTTCACTTAAAATGTCTACGCTCCAATCTTCGTATCAAATGGCAGGATCGAGTAACAAATGCGTATGTCCGTCGTCGCTTGCAAACTCATAGAATGGAGGCCATGCTGATGAAGGGTCAGTTGCGGTGGTGTGGCCACGTTCAGCGGATGGATGACTGTTGACTACCTAAGAGCGTATTCTATTCGGAGATCTTAAGTAGAAAGCGCAGCTCCGGCGGGCAGTACCTACGCTATAAGGACCTAATCAAACGAAATTTAACTGCGGGCTGTCCTCAGAAACATGGGAGGCGGATGCACAGACTAGACTGGCTAGGCGTTCTAAGGTTAACAAGGGAGTAGCACAGTTCGAGAATACTCGTCTTTTCTAGAAGCTTGCAAGAACAGACCTAAACCCTTCTACAATTACACGTACAACAGAGCAGGTCAGCTGTACTGCGTGGCTTGTGACAGAGTGTTCAATACTAAGTTTGGATTTGCCAGCCACATGCGAGCACACGCCAGGATCGCCATTATCAGACATGACGCGAACCACATCATAATCATCGTCATCATCATCATCATCATGTACTGAGATTTTTAGAGTTACATACAAGGCTACAGGATGCTATCGTATCTACGTTTACAGGCCGCTTGAAGTCACGAGTTACTACCTAACCTACTCGTAACAACTTGTCCTTAGACAGTCGGGACTGGCCGCTTAAGAGACCATGCAGAGTGAGAATAAGGAATAGTAGATCCGTACATGTTAAGAGTATGTGCAAAAGAAAAGCATCCTAGGAGTCGAGGCCATGGGTTGCTAATTTACTGTTGTAGATAGATAGGTATACTCTTTATTGAACACCTTAAATTAAACAATAGGCAAAAGTAAATAAAAAATATGAATAAAATGGCTGCTGATTTTATGACTCTGCTGACTAGTTTATGATTTTTTTCTTTATTATTTTGTTAACAAATAGGTCTGTGACATTGTTTGTATTTATAATTTAACTATATTTTTATATTTACAAAACAGATTTTCTACAGACTTCAAAAAAAGGAGGAGCTGCTAAATTCGACAGTTTTTTTTAATGTTTGTTACCTCATAACTTATGACTGGGTGAACCGATTCTCAAAATTCTGATTGTTTGCTGCTGGTGCTTTCCGTGTGGTCTCATTTAAATTTCATCAAATTCGGTCCAGTAGTTTTTGAGATACACTCCAATAACTAAATAGAATGGAATCCGGTATTAAATTTTTCAAATTGTACTTGTTCGTTTGTTTTCCTAACTAGCTTTAGACACTATGCATTGGCAAAGGCCTCAAGGGCACTTTGAAAAGTTTATACTTAGCCTGAGGGGCACAGTTTTTCGGCCTGACTAGTTTATGATTTAACCGAGTCGAAGTTCACACTTGACAATTGCGTGACAGATAGATAATAGCTGAATTGGGCGCCATATAAACATCTGAATGTTAGTGTACCATAGCGCTACGACGGTTCTCGTTTTGCACAGACTACCGGCCCTGAGCCGCCTTAGTGCAACGCAAGTATGAAATAAAGGTTTTTATTTCCCGCAACACAATTCTTGAGAAGGTACGAGAAAAAATGAGCGCCAGAGCCCAGAGGGCATTAAGAACAGTTAGTTAAATACATTTCGAAATCTTAAAATCCTTACTTACCCTTAACTTGAGTGTCTGAGAATATTGATTGTAATTTACAACCCGGTCAGAATATCTGTGCACCTCGCTGGAATGCGGCGCCTCTCCCGCTTCCCCTGTCACCTCTCCGCGCACTCCCCGGTGCGACAGTACGGTTAGCATCTTCGTTGCCGATACACGTCCCGATAATTTTGATATTTTCGCTTTGTTGTTGTTTTGTTTTTTAATATTTATTGTTAAGTTTAGACTGTAATTGGAGAATTGGGGGAATTGTATCCCATTATACTGAGAACAAAGCCGCCGAAAAAATATGTCGTCGACGATTTGATGCGAAAGCATGGCCAAGAAGTTGTGCGTCTGCCACCTTATCATTGTGACCTAAACCCTATCGAATATATATGGAACTTGGTAAAGCAAAGGGTGGCAGATAAAAACATTGACCAATCGGAAAAGAAAATAGAACAACTTACAAAAGATGCGATTAAGTCAATTACGCCAGCTGACTGGAAAAAAGAAGTGAATCACGTGGAGAGACTACAGCGAGAATACTGGGAAAAGGATCATCTAGCAGATGACAACATCACACAACTTTTAATATCACTAGGGGAAGACAGTTCGGAGAGTTCAGAAAGTGAGAGTGAGGAAGATACAATGTCAGGCATAGAGTTAATAATTTATAGTGACTGAGTTTAATAATAAATGTTTTTGTAATCAAAATTATTGTTTTTTAATAACAAACCCTTCATCAATAATAAATTGATTTGAAAAGGTTAGTAATTTTTTTTACCTCCACATTTCTCGAAAAAACTTTTTTTCACACCGTACCCAGACCGTGACCGATATGACGTCACGAGGTCAGGTGCACAGATATTGTGACCGGGTTGTACAATTTCTATTGGAAGAGCAATGTTTAGTAGTGTTTTACATATTTTACAATAATTTATATTTACATACATTTACCATAATCAACAATTGACACTATATATTATGAAGGACTAAAGCAACTTACCTGTCTATAAGGGATAATGCATAAGCATTTTTGCATCATAAGTTGTACTTGCGAATAAGGACATCTTACTTATCTTTCCTTATGGGATAATGCTTTAGAGTCCCTGCTTTATTAGTTGTACTTGGGAATTAGAACAACTTACTTAGCTATCTATAATGGATAATTTATAAGTGTCCCTGCTTTTTAAGTTGTACTTGCGCATAAAGACAACTTACTTACCTGTCCATAAGGGATAGTATATATAATAATAGTCCCTGCTTCACAAGTTGTATCTGCGGATAAGGACATCTTACTTACCTGTCCATAAGGGCTATGCATAAGCGTACCTGCTTTACAAGTTTTACTTGCGAATAAAGGCAACTTATTACCTGTCCATATGAGATAACGCATAAGCGTCCCTGTTTCATACGTTGTATCTGCGAATAAGGACGACTTACCTGTCCATAAGGGATATTACGTAAGGGTACATGCCTTATAAGTAGTACCTGCGAAAAGGACAACTTACCTGTCCATAAGGGTAATGCCTGTAAGGCGAGCGGCCATATCCCAAGTTAGCCAGCATGTCGGAGCTGAACCGGTTGAAGAGGCCACCCCAGGCATGACCTGAGCCAATGAAGCCGAGTACGACGAGAGCAGTCAGAGACATTGTGATGCTGTGGACAAGAGTAGATGATGAGATGTGGGGATTATTAAGAAGTCAGTAAAGAAAATAGTAAGAAAGAAGTCAGGGTCATGGACCAATGCTCGTTTTATGACAGCCACTTGCTGTTTGATACTATGTTAGCAGGATGGTGACAGTTATCTGCAGTTTTTGGACTTTAAAGGCAAATTAGACAGCAGTTGGAACCAGTTTTGCAATTTTTACAGAGAAAAAAATACATCTTTAGACGGGATTTGAACTCGCATTTTCTGACGTTTCAGATGAAAAAAAAATCACTGAAATCGGACAATGTTAAGAGGTAGAGAGTTTTCTCTTTTAGCATGGAAAGTACTAGCTATGCAATCCTCTTAAGAAGCACATAATTGACCGGATGAGCAAACCGAACGAAGTCTCTGCAATGACTCACCAAATTAGCTTTCATCCTTCCGGATATTGGTACACGCGTACAGCTCGTATTTTTCAACAAATCTCTAAATTAATTAAGCAGGTTCTACGGTTCCGTAAAATTGTTTGTTGATCATTTTTTGATTGGAAGAGTAGGTATTTCCCCTATAAGGTGGAAATTGGCTGCGGCGTCATATATCCGTAAATTTTGATAGTATCAGAAAGAAGTTTGTGATCGCAAAGTCTACAGGTCGCAGAACTTCTAGAAATATAAAGATTCTATACTTCAATAACTTTTTAATATTTATTATCTTGCGTAGTTTTCATGTCTGTTTCATCATGTTTAAATAGCACGTCAGCTATTTAATTTGGTACATTTACAATAAAATATACTTTTATTTGGTTTCATTTTGAGTGTACGCGTGAGTCTATTCCACCTATAAATAAAAGTAGCGACCCACCATCGGCTTTGCTTACTTCACCCCTTAGGAGTGAAAATCTTTCTTAGTGTATCATCATCATCATCATCTCAGACGGAGGACGTCCACTGCTGAACATATGCCTCCCCCTTAATTTTCCAAAAGGACCGGTTGGAAGCGGCCTGCATCCGACGTCGTCCTGCGACATTTATCAGGTCGTCTGTCCATCGTGTCGGTGGACAACCTACGCTGCATTTCCCATGGCAAACTTGGACTGCAGTCCATGGTCTCCATTCTAAAACCTTCCGGCTCCATCGGCCATCTGTTCTGCGTACTATGTGCTCTGCCCACTGCCACTTTAACTGGCTAATCTTCTGGGCTATGTTGGTAACTTTCGTTCTTCTACGGATCTCCTCATTTCTGATTCGATCACGTAGAGAAACCCCGAGCATGGCCCTCTCCATAGCTAGTTGAGCGACTTTGAGCTTTTCTATGAGGCCCATAGTAAGAGACCACGTTTCAGTGCCATAAGTCATCACTGGTAACACACATTGGTCGAAGACTCTTGTCTTGAGGCAATGAGGTATTTTAGACGAGAAAACTTAGCGATGCTTCCGGAACTCTTAGTGTATGCTTACGACATAAAAAGCATCAACTGCATGAATGTCCCCAGCTTTAAGCTCTACGTTGACGAACCAGCCGTGCGATTCTGTAATGATTCGTCGATGCGCTCGTCGACGAGCTCACCGATGTCAAATACTTTGAGATATCGGCCTTGTACATAAGGTTGTTTTTCCAATGTTTCTTGTCATCTCGTCATTTGTTTCACGGATATTGTCAAAGATGCAACGATGTTTGCTCTTAGAGAATCGCACTGCAGTAAGTCATTTAAATAACTATATAGATTAAATATGATTGACCGTCCGGTGATGCTGTAAATGCCGGCAGAGGCAAACAGCATTAGTCTAATAGCCCAATATTAAAAAAAAACATGATTATCAGAAGTAGTAGATGTCAGAAGTTTCTATTCGAAAAATGGCGTCTATTTTCCCGCCTATTGATCGTATTCCATACTCCCAAACCCGCCCAATCAGTCACCTAAATAGATGAAAAACTCTCCGGTTTCCCCCCACTCCACAACTAAGTGAAATTTGCTTTTTCATTAGCCCCTAGTGGCCAGTCCCATTACGAAGATAAACAATGTGACGTATTTCCTTTTTCTATACAACTGTAGGGCGTTTTGCTTACACATCAAGAAACTCCTAATAACCATCAAATTTTTACTCAAAATCCAAAATTGTGTCTCTTTCTTTAAAATAAGTATTTACGTTTAGGCATCTCACTCATTTTCATAAATGCTATAACTATACGAATTATTTTACGTTTACTCTCTATAAAAGTATTTAAACAAGTAACTAAAGTTTAATTTTAGGTAGCTGTCTATCCGGGCTTAAAATAAATCTATCATCACAAAAAAATAAATTTACAAATCGAACTGGTACTTTCAGAGATTAGCGCGTTTAAACAAAGAAACAAAATCTATTCCTTCATTAAATCTTTAATTTTGTTCTGGTGAAATACAACCGTCAAACTATAGAACGATTTATTTAAATAAATATTTCTTTATCTAACTACCGTCATAAATTCCAAAATTAAATTATGACGTATGACTCCGAATGGCGCTTCTGTCAAAACGGACATTTATTCGTAGTTAGTATTCAATATAAATGTTATTTTAGTATTTTTACTACTAAACCATCCTTGCTATAAACAATCTAATGAGTACCATCAGTAATAACATCAAACTTATATATTATTATATACTTAAATATGGATGACTCTGCAACTGTAATGGGCAAGCATAATGCTAACCATGGGGCGTACCATTTGCTCATCTCACATAATTACATTAAAAACAAAAATGTATATCTTGATTATTTCCAAAAACAAAATGGCATAAGTACTCGTCTAATTCATAAGTTCACTTTTATTCCAATTCTTTTCCATTCCCAAGGTTTTTTAAATATTTTTTATTGGTTAGTAAAACCATGAACAGCACGTGAAGCGACTTTTTTATAAAATCTTACAAATGCCCAGTGATAAACTAACAAAACTAAATTAATGCTTGTCCACGCACAAGAAAAAACTACTCGGCATTATCTCTTGTAGGTGAAACATCAAACAAGCAAATCTAAAGTAAAGACAGAAAGTGACGTTGGCAAATGTCGTAGTTTCATCCACTCAAACTCTCATACTCCATACTATCCATTGATAAAAACATGAGTAACTCAGCGTCCGCACTGAAATAGAAACAAAAATTCTCGACCACTTTTATCTCGCGCGCTTCGTTTTCCTCAAAGATCCCAAGTGGCCAGTACCCAGTTCCTAAAATAAATTGTCTGAATGAAGTTTTTACTCACCGGGTCATGGTGTCTTCTTGTCGGCAGCCCGGGCACAACTGACGATCCATACAGGAGTATCCTTTGCGCATGAACGGGCGCAAGGTGGAGGCACAATGGAGGTGGGGTGGATGCGTTTTTGAAACCTGCGACTTACCTGTCGCTGCTTTATGACGTAAGCAGGAAAAGTTACAGACAATAATCCAGATCATATGTAATTGATTCTATAGACTTAGATAAGTATAGATAAAGAATCTGTTGTCATTACAATGAGGGCGATGGCCAGATACCGGTCGGTGTCTTAAACAGCGGGCTGCGTGCTGACCAATTTACCCTCTGGTAGCACCAAGCGGAAATCCTTGCCGAAGTCTACAACTTCGTGGCGGTGATAAGATCCCGAGGAGTAGCCCCTAGGCAGTCGACGCTAGAGGCCGTCCACCTAGACTTTCAGAGGTGGGTGAGGCAGCCTTTGGGGTCACTGACCGGCGCTCCACACGCTGGAAGTTTGCTACATGGACCCCGCAGCGGCACACATTCAGCGATAATACGTGAAGATCTCTCCCTGTTGAGCGCAGAAAATGCTCCAGGCAGCGGGAGATCGTTGTAGGCAGTGGCCAACTTCTGTCGTAGAAGACGCCCTTGAAGCAGGTCCTTTGAAAGTCATCCAATCCAGGGCATATAAACGTAAGAACGGAGGAGGCAGTTCGCCTCCTATACTTAGTAGAGTCGCTAAGGAAGCGTCTGGGGACTTTTCCCCAGCTTCCACGGCTCTGGGTATGGTCTTGGTGAGCATGGTCGCTCCTTCACGGGCGCTGAGGACTGGTTATTCGGACCTAGGGGCACCGAGGCGATCAGTCATGGCATCTGACACGAAAGACGTGGGTTCGAATCCCATTACATTATTATAGACAAAAGCATTATTTGGCCAGTCTGGTAAGTGAGACGCTTCGCTTGCTTTTCGGTCAATAATAAACACATAAAGCTGAAAAAGTCGCAAAAGCTCTCTATGTGCATAGACCACACCCTTACTATTAGAGTGGGCGGCACGTCATTTGCCGGTAGTAGAGAGGGCATACGGCGAGAATAGAACCTTTTTTAATGGCACTTAGCCCGGTATTATCACCTGACGATAAATTATATCTGGCAGATTAAATGGCATCATAACCGAGTATGGATCCTTTTTAATGGTTTGCATGATTAACAGGTCTTTGTTAGGATAATTTTAAGAGGATATCTTGTTTGGTACCACTGCAGTGTCAGATATTCTACTGTTGTGTTAGGATGTGAAGGGCACGGTAGCAAGTGAAATTACGGAACGAACCAAAATGTCTTAAGGTAACGATCACATGCAGTGAGTAAAAAATTCAAATAGAATTATAAATGTGTTTAATGTCAAAAAAAAATATATTACATTTACATTAAATTGCATAATACTAAATCTAGACACTTATAAATAAACCCCTATTTCTCCTGGTCACGCTATAACTTGACTTCGGATGGAACAATCTCGCTAAAGTTGTACGATCTCTATCAAGCAGCTTTAAAAAGCAGATTATACTTTTGAGTGATTTAATACTTATTTTAGTTCGTTACAAGGGTGGCATATTATTAATATATGTATATATATTAATCATACTCTTCTAAATCCTGTTTAAAATAAATGAAAAAGAAACTATTGTCAGAAAAAGGTTCTTATGAAATAAAAACTAACAACGTTACAAGGGCTGCGATATCAATACGAAAGTTTAAGTATTTCTAAATAATGCTTCTTTCGGTTGGATGGTACTGTTAAACTGTCCAATAGATGTCGCTCCGTCCCCGCAAGACGGTTAGTCAAATAGAGAGTTAAAATTTGATGCTTGGACTAGAACCTTGGTGGCCTAGTTGGTCAATGGCGTCTGACACGGAGAGTCAGAAGACGCGGGTTCGCATCCCGTCAGAGGATAGAATTTTTCTCTCTATAAATTTCAATGTTTGAGATCGCTAAAGCAGGCGTTAGCGCTTTAAAAAGTAATGCTATAAAAATTACAAGGGCTGCGATGTCAATACGAAAGTTTAAGTATTTCTAAATAATGCTTCTTTCGGTTGGATGGTACTGTTAAATTAAAACTGTCCAATAGATGTCGCTCCGTCCCCGCAATACGTTTAGTCAAATAGAGAGTTAAAATTTGATGCTTGGACTAGAACCTTGGTGGCCTAGTTGGTCAATGGCGTCTGACACGGAGAGTCAGAAGACGCGGGTTCGCATCCCGTCAGAGGATGGAAATTTTCTCTCTATAAATTTCAATGTTTGAGATCGCTAAAGCAGGCGTTAGCGCTTTAAAAAGTAATGCTATAAAAATTACAAGGGCTGCGATGTCAATACGAAAGTTTAAGTATTTCTAAACAATGCTTCTTTCGGTTGGATGGTACTGTTAAATTAAAACTGTCCAATAGATGTCGCTCCGTCCCCGCAAGACGTTTAGTCTAATAGAGAGTTAAAATTTGATGCTTGGACTAGAACCTTGGTGGCCTAGTTGGTCAATGGCGTCTGACACGGAGAGTCAGAAGACGCGGATTCGAATCCGGTCCGAGGATGGAATTTTTCTCTCTATAAATTTCAATGTTTGAGATCGCTAAAGCAGGCGTTAGTGCTGTAAAAAGTAATACTATAAAAAACTAAGAAAAGACGGGAGATATAACGAGGCCGAGGGCCGAGCGCGAACGCGACGAACTACGCGAACGAAGTCAGCTAGTCAAGCGGGCAGTCACTAGTAACATACTAAAAATTGTTTGAAAATTTAATTATTTTAATGTTATTTAAATACTTAATTAATCTTTCACAAAGCTTTTTTCAAGTTTGTGTTTTAACAACAGTGATAAGCTCATCAGCGTATGCACACACATACAGTTTACCCACTGCTGGGTTTCAGCATACTCCATTGCTCGAAATGAGATGTTCTTCGAGTAAAGAAACTGAAATTAAGAGCGGGTATTGATTTAAAATTGTAGTTTACAGCTAACATATTATAATTAAAGGTGCTTCCGCTTCCTTGTGTGTATATATTTGAAATATGTACGTTTGTAAAAAACACCCTGAACTTTTCAATAACTTGTGCGATAACCGTAGCTACTGCACAAGACTTCCGATCAGATTAGTATCCGCAGTGTAATAATGAGCTTTACCGCAGAAATTGTTATATTATGGCGTTAAGAGTGTTTAATAAAATACCAGAATCGTTAAAATCCCTGCCACTCCCAAAATTCAATGTCAAACTTTTCAGATGGTTGATTGTAGCTTTTATCAAATTAATCATTTCCTTTCACATAATGACCATAAATATAGCCCATCCTAAGAAGTATCAAACATAAAGTATAATTTTAGTTTTGCATTAAAATGTATAGTGTGGAGTACCTATTATAAAAATATTAGGTAGTTGTTTTTGCTAGTTAACTTAGGATTTTGATGTATATTACCTTAAATCTATATTATTCTATACTAATATTATAAAGAGGAAAAATTTGCATGTATGTTTGTAACGAATTGGCTCAAAAAGTACTGGACCGATTTCAAAAATTCTTTCACCATTGGGAAGCTACATTTATCCCGAATAACATAGGCTATATAAGATTCATCATCATCATCATCATCCATCACCGCGCGGGTGAAACCGCAGGGAGCAGCTAGTATAATATATTTTACATTAAGATTTTAATTTTCGCATGCTTAATAGGCATAAGTTGTATTGTACTTAACATTATTGCTATAAGATCTTTCATTGTAATGACAATTCAAAGCGAAATAAATGACTTGAATTTGATACGAATATATTAATGAAACATGAATAATATTTTTATGTTTCGATTCAGTGCTCCGTAAAGCTGCAGTTCTGCTCTGGGTGGTATTGCGACTGTCAACGTCAAAGTCAATATCATTTATTCAATTTAGGCATCAAAGACGCACTTAAGAACGTAAATTTTTCATTATAATGTACTTTAAAGACTACCGCCGCGTTCCAAAATATATAGAGCCTACCGAGAAGAAGCGTCAAGAAACACGGGGCCATTCTTTTTGTATAGATGTTTTTACAATGTTTATACTTAGGTACTACAAATATTAGCTCCAGTGTGTTGCCTTACAAAAGAGAACATAATAATGGTATCAGTAGGGCAAGACACGCTACACTTTGACATCTTAGTACACGAGTAGATAGATCCTGGAGTGATCAGTCCCAAGCTGTTTTATGTCATGGGAAACCGTAATATTACTTACCATCAGGCGTATGGCTCTTTCTTTCTAATTGCATTATTATATGTTTATAGTATTACTTTTTTAAGCACTAATGCCTGCCAAACATTACCAAACATTACCAAACATTACCAAACATTACCAAACATTACCAAACATTACCAAATATTTTTAGAGTGAAAAATTCGCATCCTCGGACGGGATTCGAACCCGCGTCTTCTAACAATCCGTGTCAGACGCCATGACCAACTGGGCCACCGAGCATCGAATTTTAACTTTCTATCTGATTTTAACCGTCGTATGTCGTCGTACAATTATGCTCATATTCGAAATTTCTCTTTAATGTCAGGTACTTAATATGTGTACCATATTTTACCAAAATCGGTCGATAAATCGCACCGCAGCAATCTTCCCCCCTTTATAGTAAAAGTATCCCCCCACTCGCCTACCACAAACAAATAATAACCGGCGAAGTGTAGGTCGGACTCGCACACGAAGGGTTCCGTACCATTATCGGTACGATCCAGATGACGTCCCAACATTCGTGGCACGTGACCTACACCGCTTGCCTTGCGTCAATTTCGACCATGTTGACGTCAGCAAACTCCTAAAGGACATCACGCTCCTGAGGAATGACGTAACTGAAATACGCTCCAAATTAAATATATCGGAGCAAACAGTGGTGAAACTTAAGTTGGAGTTAGCAGAATTGCGCAACAAGAATGCTGCGCCGACAATTTCGCCGCTGTCCACACAAAATATTAATATGCGTCGACGCGGCGAAAACCCAAACTACAACAACAGCAATATACTCGTAGCGACTCCGACATCTGACCCCGATACATCGCTGCAAGTTTATGACCGTAGTATTCTTTCGGTCGAGGTCGGACCTACTAAGTCTATTACATCAGCACCTCATTTACCTGCAGCACCCGTACCCGTCCGTCACTGGAGCACTTTCGCCCAGGTGGTGCGACCTGCACGTGTGCCGGTTACTGATTCCACTGCGACTCCTGCCAGTAGCCCAACCGTAAAAGGATCGAAAAAAGTCGACACGGAGGGCTTCACCCTTGTGGAGAAGAAGAAGCGTCGACCTAGACCAGTCCGAAACTTCCGCGGCACCGCTCCGGCTGCAGCGACGGCCATCCGTGCTGCAGAGCCTATATCAGCTACGTATATACCTCTCCCGATTTGAGGAGAGCACGTCAGGAGACGAGATCGTGTGGTATATACGCGACAAATGTGACGAAGGAAGAATCCCGGTTCAGGCCCTACCGGAGGTAAAGATAACGCGACTGGAATCAAAACGCGAGACTTACTTCAAGTCATATGTGTTCAGATTTCCAGCCAAGTTGAGAGAAACATTCCTGGCACCAGACTTTTGGCCTGAAGGGATTGTTTTCCGTCGGTACAGGGAGCCGAGATTGAACATGAATCCCTAACTGTACGATATAGTTTTGTAATATTATTCAACCCTTTAAAATATATATGTTAGTATGTAAGGTATGTGTTTTTGATATGGGCCGCTGGTATTTTTACAATGTGTAACTGTGCTATTGCCTGAAATAAAGATTATTATTATTATTTTGAATTTAAACAGTTTCACGGGTTTCAGTTTTTTTATTTTTATTATTATTATTATCTATAAATCTCCCATACAACATTGATATTTTGCGTTTATTATAGATAATGGTACGGAGCCCTTCGTGCGCGAGTCCGATACGCTCTTGGCTGATTTTTTGTATCTGTTGTAATAGCGGCAATTTTGTGAAAATTTCTACTGTCTAACTATCACGGTTCATGAGATATATATATATCATACAGCCTGGTGACAAACGGATAGACAGGTGGACGGAGAGCGGAGTCTTAGTAATAGGATCCCATTTTAATCTTTGGCTACGGAACCCTATTTATATTTAATAGTAGAACATGCATACCAAGTTTCGTCAATTTTGGTTGAAAAATGCGACCTGTACAGGAAGACGTACAAACAACCTAACAAACACACGAACAGACGAAAGTCAATTTGGCCAGTTAAAGCCGATACGTTTCGCTCACTCGGTCAAGTATCAAGTCTTGGTGAAACTGTCTCCACCTACGTACGTAAATTAATGTTACTTTTATTTTCACCACAACATACTTACAATGCTCTCTTGTCGCCATTTGTGGAGAAAGGCTTATTTTTAACAACTTTGGTAGTACCTACTTAATTTTAACTGCTACCTTTGTTCATTTGGAAATGGAAACCTTTGATGAATTATACTGTTTTTCAGCGAATCTACTGTACTGTAAAATAAACAGTTCCAGAAGTTTCGTTCGAAGTAGTTAAGGTTATTTTTCTTTTTTACGCCCACGGTTTCGCCTCTGTTATTTCAGTTTCGGAATAAACTGGGTGTTTTAAAAGTTAAGAATAGAATAGCTATGTGTATCTTATAACGACTTTTAAAATAATACACATAATGGTTTTATTATGAAAACTAACGTGGTTTGTACACATTTTTAATACGAGTATGAAAAACGGGATTTACTCACGTAATAAAGTCAGATTTTCTGAAAATAATGATCTGACTTTTTTACGTGGGTAAATCCCATTTTTCATATTAAAAATACATAATGATGGACAAAGATTAAAAAGCACACAAAAATTTTGTAAACCATTTTTTGAAGAAAGAGTGCCCAGAAAGCTGGCTGCAATTCCACGTTGTATTATGCTATGTTTTTATGCAATATATGGCAGCATTTTGGCCACCTGACGCTTCCACCAAACGTTGAACCAAGGCCCTGAATATTTCGTATGTGCCTAGACCATAGATGATGAACAAAGATTTAAAAAACACTCAAAAATGTTCTAAACCATTTGTTGAAGAAAAAGTGCCCAGAAAGCTGGCTGCGATTCCACGTTGTATGTATGCTATGTTTTAATGCAATATATGGCAGCATTCTGTGCACCTGACGCTTCCACCAAACTTTGACCAAGGCCCTGAATATTTCGTATCTACGTAGACACTAGATGATGGACAAAGATTAAAAAAACACTCAAAAATGTTCTAAACCATTTGTTGAAGAAAAAGTGCCCAGAAAGCTGGCTGCATTTCCATTTTGAATAGCTATGCAAATTTTTTATGCAATATATAACGCATCATTCTGGTCACTTGACGCTTCAACCAAACTTTTGACCAAGTCCCTGAATATTTCGTATGTGTCTAGACCATAGATGATGGACAAAGATTAAAAAACACTCAAAAATTTATTAAACCATCTGTTGAAGGAAAAGTGCCCAGAAAGCAGGCTGCATTTCCACGTTGTATAGCTATGATATGTATTTGTACAATATATAAGGCAGCATCAATCAATCAATCATTTATTGCACATATTATAAATCTTAGAAAGACACTGGTGTTATTGTGCTATAGTAAACATATGACCCTACTAGGGTATAAGCAACATAATTATTACAGTGGTAGCAAGTAAGATATTAAAGGACGAGTATATGAAACCGAATCATTCTGAACTCAATCAAATATGTAGTGCAGGTACATTAGTAAATTAAGATAGGTATTATAATTTAATTATCTTTGTCATTGAAAAACTTATTCATCGTATAGTAACATTTGTTGACTAAAAATATCTTAAGATTGTTACAAAAATTAGTGTCTTTTTCTTCTTTTTTTATTGTGTTGGGTATTTTATTGTATATTTTACAGCTATTATGTTGGTACCTGACCTGTGTATTTTTAATTTTTAAAGCTGGCAGCGCAAGATTATATATGTGTCACGGGTCTAGGTTGGTCGGTTATTTTATTAAAAGTTGGGGCATTTCCGAACAAATTTACACATTTCAAATATATAAATTTATGTTAATGTCAATATCTTATTATTTTTGAATAATGGTTTGCAACTCTAGGGTGATTTTTTATTAACTAGAATGCGGATGCATTTTTATAAGTATCAACATTTTTTTAAATGGATGATAATTTTTTTTAGAGTTCTAGTCACCTGACGCTGCAGCCAAACTTTTGACCAAGTCCCTGAATATTTCGTATGTGCTCAGACCCCACGTACCCAAAGGCAATTCTAATCCAAACGGCATAAATAAGTAACCTCCATCGACCTCGCTTCACTCAGCCGTGCGATTATCTAATGATTCGTCGACGCATTCGTCGACGAGCTCACCGACGTCAAATACTTTGAGATGTCGCCCTTCTACATAAGGTTGTTTTTCCGACGTTTCTTGTCATCTCGTCATTTGTTTCACGGATGTTGTCAAAGATGCAACAATGTTTGCTCTTAGAGAATCGCACGGCTGGACTCTACATAACTTACGCTCAGGGATCAACTCTAGAGTCCCGCGTCCAGGGTCCAATATACAGCCCGTGACGTAAGACACTGCTTTACCCCCTCGGTGCATAATCTACTATTAGTCACACGAAGTTCTAGATTTTACTGGAATTAAGGGCTCTTTTATCCCGAATAAATGCAATATTAATAACGTATATTTCAGAAACACATTAGGTACTCGTAGATGGGAAATCTCGTGAAAGAGTTATAATCGGTACTAATTACATCTTTACAATATGGCACAGAGGTATATAATGTGCATCTAAGACCTTTCCACCAAAGAGAAGCCCCAGAATAAACTTGTATCTCAGGAGACGGGAGGTAAAGGACCTGAGTAGGTATACACAGTACCCCTGTAGCTTAACTTATCTTATAGACTAAGGAATAAGTAGCTGTATGGTAATTTATTTATAGGTAGGTATGGATATTTATTGCTCTTCGGGGTGCCGGATTAGAGTGTCACCCCCCATTTCTTCTCGTGCGTGTTGTAAGAGGCGGTTTAAGGAAAATATAGAAGGTAGGCAGCAGTTCTTACTGAAGAACTGCCAGGTACACTGCGATCCCCAAAAAGGCCTGCCAAGCGTGGAGATTATGGCGAATCCCCCCATTGGGGAAGACCTTGATTAACGGTGGACGTTTCGGTTGATATGATAATGATAATGTATATTACTTTAATTATGATGTCTTCATTAGGTTCTTTAAAGAACCTGAGATCAGGCGTCATGGTGACATTTATTTAGATAATTCGAGCGCGTTGGATTTCCATCATTTACTTTTAGACTTTAAAAGAATTTTAAGGTTTACCGTAGTAAAGGTAATAGACAAAATAATACAAGTATTTACGACCCGGTCAGAATATCTGTGCACCTCGCTGGAATGCGGCGCCTCTCCCGCTTCCCCTGTCACCTCTCCGCGCACTCCCCGGTGCGACAGTACGGTTAGCATCTTCGTTGCCGATACACGTCCCGATAATTTTGATATTTTCGCTTTGTTGTTGTTTTGTTTTTTTAATATTTATTGTTAAGTTTAGACTGTTTACTGTTAAGTTTAGACTGGTTTGGTTTTTATTAAAATTGTTGTAGCTGTTAAACTGAAGTCATGGGAAAAACAATACACAGCGAATCAAGATATTTAATCTTGAAAGTGCTCAAGTTTTTTGAATCGGAGAAAGCAAATAAATAGTACACCATACCTGTAGACCAAGTGGTGAAACGAACCTGTGCTGCAACTGGATGTCAGGCATAGAGTCAATAATGTATAGTGACTGAGTTTTATAATAAATGTTTTTGTAATCAAAATTATTGTTTTTTAATAGCAAACCCTTCATCAATAATAAATTGATTTGAAAAGGTTAGTAATTTTTTTTTACCTCCACATTTCACGAAAAAACTTTTTTTCACACCGTACCCAGACCGCCGATATGACGTCACGAGGTCAGGTGCACAGATATTGTGACTGGGTTGTAATTACCTACTTAAGTAATATTTTCAATATCACGCATACAAATTGTATATAAAGTACATTTACTTAATTCTTATTAATTACTAACTAATTCATTATTATCCGTGGGGTGCTGGCTCAGAATTGTACCCCCAACTCTTCCCGCGGGTGCCAAGAGGCGATTAAGGGAATATCTGAGAAATGGGCAGCAGCATTCTCGCAGTCTGCAACCACCAAGAAGCCTGCCAAGCGTGGTGTATTATGGCAAATCCCCCCTATGGCAAGAAGCACAAAACCACGGCCCACAGTCCCCGGAAGCTCTGCTATCCGTGGCTACGGTAGCAGCCATTGTAACGGTGTTTTTTATCGCTGGATGCAGAATCAAGCCAAGGATAGCCGGTCCAAGTGGCGTTCTATTATTAAAAGCTTCTGTCAAACGTTTTAAACGTGTCAACTCTGGACAAATTACACTAGAAAAGCACATGATGCCATTGGCCTTGCCTATAACATCTTTAGGCAGCTCATGGGATTGGAGCGGTTCTGTAGTGCCTCTGGTATGTTCTGGTGTCTGGTATATATTTTGGAACGCGGCGATAGAGTCTTTAAAGTACATTATAATGTAAAATTGACGTTCATTAATGCGTCTTGTATGCCTAAATTTAATAAATTATTTTGACTTTGACTTTGAGACTGGGCGGAGCAACCGTACTTATTTTTGATTAAAATCAACATGTTATATTTTTTTCGTTCATATAACACTGAGAGCACTGCAATTTTGTAAAGGGCATACACAGGTTACGTAGGTCGCCCGCCCACGCTCAGTAAAATTGCAATGCAAATTGAAATTTACATTTTCAGCGTCGTTGCAGCGAAGGAATAAGATTTGTAAGTTGTACTATAATATAAACAGCATGTTTATATTATAGTAGCTGCTCTCCACGGTTTTACCCGCGCGATGATGGATGATGATGAATTTATGTTACTCAGGGTGAATGTAGCTTTCCGATTGTGAAATAATTTTTGAAATCGGTCCAGTACTTTTTGAGCCAAATTGTTACAAACATACATACAAATCTTTCCTATTTATAATATTAGTATAGACATAGACAGTATAGATAAACCTGAATGAACCAATGTAGATGAATAGGGCCATAATGCAATTGTAATGCTGTCATAATGGTAAACTTGCTTGACAAAGCATATCTGTAGTCATTATAGAGAAGACGATTAGCACAGCTTACATAACCAACCCATTATGGTCCCACTGCTAGGACTCAAGCCTTCTGCAGTGAGAGAAGTTGGGCCATATTCCACCACGCGGGCCCAGTGCGGCTTGGTAGTTTGGCTAGTGGGCCACCCATGTCGAAGTTTTGATGCCGAAAGGCTTCGGCTGTAGCTATCGCGTTAGTTAAACCGTAAAAATAATATAGATAAGAACTATGCACGCAGAATACAACCTTATGCGTTACACTTTATATCATATTTTTATATAGATAGATTCATCAATCAACCATCATATACAGACAGAGAGCGGTCACGCGTTCACGTGGTCAGTTTTGCGTTCGTTGTGTTGTATTACATTACATAGATATACCCACAGTCTACCCACAGTTGACCGACGCGGTCAGAACGCCTCCTGTTTGGGTAAACGAAACGCAAAGCTGACCGTGTGAACGCGTGACCGCGCTCTGTCTGATAGGATCCTTAGTATTGCATACAAATGTACCAGAAAAAAAAAATGGTATACATAGTAGATTTATTTCCACCGTACATGTATTCTCTCACTGACGCTCAAAGGCGGCCGTTAGGTCGGTGGAATACAAAATTGTGCGTTACATTGCTAAGAAAATAGTGAGGAATTATTCTAGCAAACCTGTGCATTTTACTAGAAAAACAAGTGATTATTTCAAACATACACGCGAGCCGAGTGAGGATAGTGAAATCGGTATTATAGTTATGGTGATCATTTAATATTAATGATATATCCTGGTAAATTTGGTGACAAGTTTCTACGGGTGTTTGGTGATAATTTAATAATAATTCTTTATAAATAACATGTAAATTATATGTTTAACACTAACGTGCCCAATTTTACATTCTCTACCGAGATGCTACGTGTAAAAACCATTTTGTAGCCCTAGCGAATATAAACGCTTCTTTATATACTCAAACTAGCGACTGCCCGCGACTTCCTTTCTTTTCATGGTTTTTCATTCCTAGGAACCTTCTCCTGCCGTGCGATTCTGTAATGATTCGTCGACGAGCTCACCGATGTCAGATATTTTATGAGATATCGACCTTGTAAATAAGGTTGTTTTTCCAACGTTTCTTGTCATCTCGTCATTTGTTTCACGGATGTTGTCAAAGATGCAACGATTTTTGCTCTTAGAGAATCGTACGGCTGACAATAATTAACACAACAAAAAACTAAAAAGAATTAGCGAGATTGTTCTATCCGTTCTCAAGTTATAGCGTGACCAGAAGAAATAAGGGTTCATTATTATATTATAGACTAGCGATTGCCCGCGAATCCGCTCGCATAGTAGGCTCGGCCTTCAGCTTCGCCATAACCTCCCATGTTTTCTTGAATTTTTTCAAATGCAAGAACCTTCTACGAAGTAGTAGAAAACGTTCAAAAAGATGAATGGAATCGGATAAGCCGTTCTCAAGCTATAGCGTGACCAGAAGAAATAGGGGTTCGTTTTTATATTATAGATCATATAATAAACTTAAGCTGTCAGATTGGCCAACCCGTTCACCTCAACACAGTTTACGTAGTGACATCCCTGAGGGACCCCATCTAGCTCCTTTATATTCCAATCATTTCTTCTCTGTAACAGACCTAATGGTAAAAGGCATTCTGAACCTTTTTACCGTCGGATAACAAGCGCCGCTCTACGAGTATCCTACTTATTACAAACTAACATAAATCTAATTAAAATAAACAGCAGTGCAAATACCGTAATAGTCGCTAAATATGTCGAGTCGCTAAGATCGATTAAAAATCGCCCCTAGCAAATATGGAAGTCAAATCGACGACTTATACGATCGTCAAAATTGTCGACAGTATATCGATTATTACGATTTTTTTGCATTCAACAATGCGTCCTTCTATCATTTGTAGATTTCAAAGAGCACTTCGCTCTTCTACGATCAAAAGAAGGCTGAAGTCTATTTTTTATTGAATACTAGTTGCGCCCCGCGGTTACACCCGGATGAAAATTATCCTGTGTTAATTCAGCGCCCCATCTACCTCCATGCCAAATTTCATAAAAATTGGGCCAGCCGTTTGAGTGTAAGAGAATAACAAACATCCATTCATACATAAATACAAACTGTCGCGTTTATAATATAAGTGAGATCAAACGAAACTAAACAATGTCCCCATTCCCATCGTCTGTCGATAAGCTATTTTGTGGTAATTTTCAAAGCAAAACAATCTATTAAATATACGATCTCAAACGTAATTTAAGAGTCCCATGCTAGTGTTATCGTTATAATCGTAAAAGCTTATCGAATTTGTTTACCGGTCGCTTAATTTTGTTACTTACTTGCAATGATCGACACAAGATAGCCAGTTTTCTCGAAGTATGACGAATTCAAGACTCAAATTTATCGATCGGTAAGTCCGGTACTTCCACTGCTGATCACGCTTTATTTCAATACAAGCTAATGTTCGCAACTTCATTTGCGTGGAAAAAGTTAAATGTGTATAATCATTTATTGATTCAGGCGTTGCTGAAATTAATATTAACATAATATAAATAGAACTAATAGTACTGCGAACGGTAGACCTCGCACAGTCTTATCAGCAGCAATTTTTCGCAGTCAGAGTTAGCTGCAGACAGTAGCAAATATTCTTGCCAGATATTACCAAAATCGTTTAAATAAATCAAAACTTCACAACCTATTATCTCGGCAAGCACTTGACCAATTATGATCATATACGAAATCCTCTTTAAAGTCAGGTACCTAATGTGTACCAAATTTTATTAAAGTCTGTCAATAGCGCTGCAGCAAATTTCCCCTCTTTTTAGGAAAAGTAGCCCCCACTCAAAAATCATCAACGACAAAAAATATGTTGAATAGTAGAATATCACGTTTCGTCAAGATTCGTTGAAAAATGCGACCTGTAACAGTAGACCAACGTACAACCTAACAAACATACGGACAGACGAAAGTCAATTTGCTCAGTTAAAGCAGAGCCGCTTCGCTCGCTTAGTCAAATATTTAGAGACACTTCCGCTGGGAAATGGCTCATGGTAGGGATGCAGTATTCACCGCGCTCCCTCCTGCATAAAATGCAGACAGGAAGAATGCCAGACACATGCAACTCACTCAACAAGAAACACTTCGACACGTATTCAAGCCATCCTCAGGATATGTTGAAAATGTGAGTCAACATTTCCTGGATATCAATGCGAAGGTATGTCTGATTACATAGGCACAAGCTACCTTCATTCCAAATTTCATTCAATTCTTCAGTTATTTCACGCTTTTTGGTGTTGAAGTCGGTTCCATTTTATGGTAAAAAATATTTTTTTCGTTCGTACTATTTCTATACAAATTATTATATTTACAAATGATTTATTTTTCTATATTTTATACAAATCGGAACGTAACGTCATCTTAATCGACACTATGAAGCGATGATCATTCTGTCATTATGAAGCGTCTCCGTTTTAACTGGCCAAATTGATCTTCATCTGTCCGTATGTTTGTTAGGTTGTTACGTCTTCCTGTTCAGGTCGCATTTATAACCAATCTTGGCGAAACTTGGTATGCATGTTCTACTATTCAATATAATTTTTATTTCGTCGAAAGGGGGGAAGTTTGCTGGAGCGCTATTTACCGACCGATTTTGATAAAATTTCGTACACACATGAGGTACCTGACTTTAAAGAGGAATTTCGTATATTATTATGAGCATAATGGTCAAAAGGTTTCCGAGATAGGTAGTGACGTTATATTATACACCACTATATATATATATATATATATATATATATAGTGGTATATATATTATACGAGTATAAGCTAGCGTTACGTTCACGATCTGTCAAATTAGCAGAATATAATGGTTTGATCGATTGCTGGTGTCAACAGAAACGTAACTGCAGCTGGGTTATTATTCAGTAGCAGAATATGGTATTTATTAAGTCATCATTTTGCTGCTGTTGATTGCAGATGATGAAAAACGTAGCTAGAGGAATAGGCCTAAGTACCGTAATTGTATAAAACCTAGGCTTCTGTCTAGAAGTTTCGTCGTGGAGTAAAAAGTTGAATGCCATTAACATAAAATTAACGGATATGCTTTTTTTATATTTAAGGGACAATATGCTCATGCAGGTCCGGAACAGAGACAGAGTCTGCGCTGGTAACCTGATGACTGATAAACATATACTTATATACATATAGACACCTAATTAAAACCTTTACGTTACCTACAACAACAAACCCTATACTTATTAACGAAAACTCTTAGGCCCACTTGCACGTTCCAGAGTTAGCTTCAATAACTCAGAGTCAACTGCTAAAACTATAAGTTTATTTAAAATAAAGTAGCCTCTTTTTAGCCGAATTGCCAATATATGTGTATGGTTATAGGATATATTACCACCTCCCGTGATTGGATGTGGCGTGAAGTCTTTGCCCTAAGTACCAAACGCTTTTGCTAACTAAATACTAAGCATAGTGTACGTTATTATAAATGTCAGTTTTTCAGTTGATTGTACCTATTTATGAATAAAATATTAAATTTGTAATTTTTATATTGTATTTTCTTACTTCGAACCTGATAAATTAAGTCGTTCCGGTTTTATAAACCTACAAATTATTTGTGATATATGTGTAGGTAGAAAATATTAATTCAATTTTAATTATTGATCATAGAATACATTACAAAATATATATAAATACTTAAATTACTAAAGCCCTTAATACGAAATTTAACGATGACAGAGGTAACCTAAGTTAGTTAGAGGCTTAGGCCCACTTGCACGTTCCAGAGTTAGCTACAATAAATCAGAGTCAACTGCTAAAACGGGGTTTTATAATTAATTTATCTTGCACCATTAAAGGTTAGGAGTAAATCTAAGGTTATTTATTGATATTTAACCCAGCAATGTGGGAGGGTTAAGTCTTTAACTAGGGTTAGTGAAGTTTTGTGTCTAAAGAAATTGAGGTTACATTCTGCTGTATAATGTACTCTTTGGACGAAATGACACAAGACAATGCGTATAGAATAAAAAGTCGTCAAATTTCAAACAACAAAGGATAAACAAGAAAGTCTATATATATTGTACTGTAGTGCCAAAGAGATAAGTTTCACTTTTTTTTCGATTCATCCATTCGATTGCTCACAATATAAGCGCATAGACAATTCAATGTTACCATCTAAATATTAGAAATGTCAGTTTAGCAAAACCGGTGATCTTTTATAGTCGTGCAAGGCAAAATGAGAGTTAAAAATTGATATGACTAACGCAAGTTTACAAACACGTAGACATATTTATTCAACCCGAGCAAACGTGCAAGTGGGCCTTAGAGTGTTAATTCATTGATTCAGGCGTTATTAGATCTTGATGGAATGCGAACAAATATTTTTTATTTATTTGGGTTGTTTGTGTGTGTTGCTTATTCTCAATACTTCCTATTTGCATTGTATGCGGGAGGGAGGTTGGTGCACACCGCAGCTCAGCCTTAAGGCTTTCCAACGGAACTGACACTAAATATTTCTTTTAATATCTAGTGTGTTTAAAGTATATATATAATAATTCCTAGAGTGTTTCCAAATAACGGGCTGTATAATTCAAATGAATTTCATATCAATAACTAAAGCAACTAGTTAGATTTGTGTCATCACACGATTATCATTCTGATAAGAGATAGGTACGCAATACACTACCACGCAATGTCAACTAAAAATAATCTGTTATCATATGTCGCCAATTTAGCAATTCTAAAATGTATTTGAAAATATAATGTATGTTCGCAAAAATTAACATAAATATTAGTTAAATAGTGATCACCACACTTTTAATACCAGAAATACAAATAGGATAGCTGTACCTAGTTTTAGACTTGCGAAGGCTAATAAGTCATTCCTAGGAAATTGTGTGCGTTTTTACAATAAAATCCCAAAGCACATAACTGAGCTCACAGAGGGCAAATTTAAGTTGACTGTAAAAAACGTTTTAATAAAAAAAGCTTACTATAAAGTTCGACATTATATAGAAGATAAAGATGTTTGGAATACTCCACTTCTGGCAAGCTGTCACTCTGCCACCCATAAAATGTTATATTTGTAGTACCTAAGTAGAAACATTGTAAACGTCTATATAAAAAGAATGGCCCCAAGTTTCTTGCCGCTTCTTCTCGGTGGGCTCTATATATTTTGGAACGCGGCGGTAGAGTCTTTAAAGTACATTATAATGAAAAGTTGACGTTCATAAGTGCATCTTTGATGCCTAAATTGAATAAATGATTTTGACTTTGACTTTGATTAGTTCTTCAGACGGGATTAAAAGTCAGTGTTGCCAATGCAATTGTTGGGTGCCCGTGTACATACATAAAAAAAGTTTGCGATCACTTTGAAAAAATAGAAATATTTTTTTTACCGTACATTGTAATGATTTTTTCGTCTTTTCAATTACTATTGATGGAATTGTCAGACCATTCCGAGTAAACCATAGGCACCAATTTGTACTGGTCGATGATAATGCCTCCATCGAGCTCAACGAGTCAATGCTGCTCTCCGAGAATACGACATCACAAGGTTAGACTGACCTGCCGGCTCGCCTGACTTAAACCCGATAGAGCACGCGTAGGATGCGATCTTAAACGAGCTGTTTGGAACCGTCAGCCACGTCCCCAGACAGTGCCAGACCTCAGGGAAACTGCTATTAAATAATGGGACAGGTTACCCCAAGAAATGCTGGATAACATGATTCTCAGCAAGCCCAGGAGGATTACCGCATGTGTTCAAGCCAGGTGATGTATTAAAATATTATATTGAATAAAATCTTTTAGTAATGAATTGTTGATTTAGTTTCTAACTAAAAAATATCTCAGCTTATGCTAGTGGTCACACACTTTTTTTGATGTGTGTACGTTAGGTAAAAAAAATGTTTATAAGGAAGGAGATCAACAGTAGGCCGTTGTAAAAATAATGAAACACATTTCAACATTAGCCAAACGTCTGTGTTTGGAAGTTTTATGCATTATATGCATGCAATTTCTTTTCTATGTTATTTTGTTTAGAAAAATAACGGCAATTAACTATTTTTTATTAATTATCAGTTTTATTTATAATACTGATTATTCCCAGTACAAATCTCAAATGTTTTCTATGAAGTCTTCTTTACTATACAACAAAACACAATGTTTTTTATACATTAATTACATATGTGTTTTCATACACAAATATCTAAATAACAAGAGCGGGGTACACAATGGAACATCGATTTATAAAGCCGTTTAATTTGCTACGGCCATAGGGTTCCGGCCGTAGGCTGTGGAACATATATTTTTTTGCCTAACCGCCGTAGAACACGGTAATTGGCAACACTATCCAAAACCATGCAGTGGCTTATAGCTCGCTAACAATAAGAACACAGATGTGCAAAATAACGTTTCTGTTCATCTGCGCTTCGAAGGCAGGTTCACTAACAACTCAAGTAACAGAATATTCAGTTATATGTACAGAGGTACTGGTAATCAATTAGCATCTTTTTAAGAGCATGTTATGTACATCAAAACAAACATCTTTTGTTTTACGATTTTCGAAAATTCGTATTTTTTTCTTCCATACAAAACTTTAAAAAATCCAATTTGACGGGTCTAAACATAACTAACACTATATAAAACGCGCGCAATCACAGCGCAATGCCGACAAGCCCCGGCCGGTGGTAGGCGGACTACACTTAGACGAATGAAGTGGATGCGATGTAGAGTTATGAAGTGTAAGAGAGAATCACAAAAACTTAAAAAAAAAAATTTTGGGAAATTTGTTATATTTGCAAAAAGTTCTAGAAGAAAAGTTGTTTGTTTTGATGTACAGAATATGCCCTTAACAGGATGCTAATTGATTGCCAGTAACCCGGTATATTAGAGAAAGAACTTAGCATCATTCGCAAGGTGTTGTTCCTTAAGGCCGCTGCATACGTGACGGGTTTTTCTACGGACGGGATGGGGGTTTTAGGATATATCGTTTCATAGTAAATGTAAGAGCATATGTCACGGAGACAAGAACGAGACGGGAACGTGGCACTCACTCTCCGTCCCGTTCATGTCCCGTTCAAGGTATTATCTTGTTACGTATGCAGCGGCCTTAAGTCTTCAATTTCAATATCATTTCCTTTTTCTTTTCTTTGAGACTTTTACTTGCAAGCATGGCACTTAACAACATGCGGAAAAATTTGCAGTCTGGCCACTACTTACCAGAATAAAATAAAAAACTCAACCTTACTTATAACTAATGTATATTAAATAAAGTCCACATAACTAAGTTAAAATTACAGTAACAGTGTAAGAAGACACTTCACTACCATCACAACTAATTGGAGTAACCCTGGGAGTAGACCACCACCAATACCAATGAGCACTTCTTCAGCTATTTCCCCGATAGAGGATATCAAAGTCGTCAGCAGACCTTGAAGGTTCAATACTCCAGCTGGTGGCGTATTAGGATTTGCTCCGAAAGCATATTCTGGCAAACCTCTCAAGAAGTTCACTATAGCCAAAGCCTGGGAGTATAGTTTTAGCAAAGATGTCTCTAAAGCTCCTAGGTCTACTGGTATTAAACAGCTCACAGAAGGAGGTAGAGTGTCGAAGATGGAGAGGAGTGACAGAAGTAGGTTGTATACGTTATTTAGAAGAGGAAGGAGTATATTCACGAGAGGGTAAACTGCTGGGAGCTGGACTCCACCTGTTGCTATCACTGGCAGCTGAAAACAAAATGAAAAGAAAAAAGTTGAGAAAATAGGTGAATTAGATGGTAGAAATAGGTGTTCTGAAAAGTCTAATACTAAATGACTGGTCTGATCACCATGCTATACTAGGCGTGTGTGGTGGACTATGGCGTCTTCTCTATGAAAGAAAGCCTACTTACCACCTAATACACATTACCAATTGTTTTGCAATTGTTTGCATTATTAAGAATGGCGGACTAAAATTGAATATAGTTAACTTATTATACATAATATCACGTCTGTTATGTATAGGCAGAGACCACAGATTTCCACTTACTACGACCCTGACATACCAGTTTCACTTCATCCACATTCATCAACCCTTTTATACGTGAGCTTCGGTTTAGGATACTTTTGACCTAGCCCTTCTTCAAAACGTCATCAATCTGATTTCGGAATATTTGCCAGGCCTTCCCTTTCTAGCGATTCAATTTACTTGACCCTGTCATACACCTGTTAAGTTAGTTCATTTACTTCAAATGTTTTTCATTCACTAACCGTCTAAACATACCTTTTTCGATTTCAGTTATTACATCTTCGTTCACACCACAATGTGAGAGGGAGCGGAGAGAGGGGGATTTGGTGAGAGGGATGAAAGATTGAACATTTTATTATTGCATAATTATATTCTAACTAGTCGAATTGTTTCGTTAAGTATTATGGTATTGTTTGTTATTGTTCTGAGTGTAGCCTTTTAATATACTTATAATTATATTTTCTACCGACTTCCAAAAAAGGAGGAGGTAGTCAATTCGACTGTACTTATATTATTTTTTTTGATTTCATAACTTTCGACTGGGTGAACCGATTCTCAAAATTACTGAAAGCTGGTGCTTGCTGTGTCCCATTTATATTTCATCAAATTCGGTCACAAGTAGTTTTTGAGATACACTCCAATAACTGAATAGAATGGAAGTCGGTATTAAATTTTTCAAATTGTACTTCTTACTGTTTAATTATTAGTTAAGTGTGTGCTGACATAATATATTTCAATGTATAGGTATTATAATTGACAATTATCTATGTATTTGGAGTAAACCGTTGTATATAAATAAATAAATAAAAAATATAACGTTCCCGAATCACACTGTTCTTTTCCTGTCACTCGGTTAAACTCCAACTCTCTCAATATACTTCTTACTCTATCTTCTACTTCTCAATACTCAATACAATATATGTAGTTTACTTTCAATTATCATGATAAATATTCAACTAACACAAACGGTGGACATTTGATTTCATATCTCTTAACAAAAAAAATAGGTTAATTTCTTACCGTTAACGAAAATACTCCAACAAGGCAAATTACAACTACTGACAATTTAGACATTATTTTAAAATCATAAAACCCAGCAAAAATACCTCCTTCCCTAACTTTATTATATTGTTTCTAGCAATCAAATATTATTAACACTTTTTATATACCTATCAAATGTTGCAAAATTATGTAATTCTGTTATATAATTTTGATGTGAAAATGATAAACAAAACTAATTGATAAGTTGAATATGCACATTGTAACACCATTTGTTTTGTAACACAATTTTAATGACATATCATTAATATTGTTATCTTCAGACAGGTGGATAAAACACAGGTTCTGAACTTTTAAACTGTCAAATGACGAGATAGAAATGATGTTCGGAACCTATTTTCAAGTTATTTCAAGGACATTAAACAAAATAATATCACGACACTGTCGGTCTGTGGCTGTCAGTTTCACTGTCGGTCTAGCGCTCGACGAGTCAACATCTCCTGAGGATGCCTCGTGTAGAGGCGAAACACGTGTCGAATCGGTTTTGGTTTATTTGGGTTTTCTTGTGTGTTTTTTATTTTGTATTCTTCCTATTAGCAGTTTATGCGGAAGGGAGGGTGGTGCACACCCCCAAATATTTTAATGTTATTTGACGTTTTAACTTACGCGGTAGGTATAGTCGAATATCTCGACCGGTTTTGTGACCGTCCGGGCCACTTCTTCATGGAGTACGTGCTCACCCGGCTGCGTTCGCGCTAGTACTATATGTATAGTCGAGATATTCGACTATACCTACCGCGTAAGTTAACCCGTCAAATAACATTAAAATTTGTAATACTTACGAAAGTTCCACCCCCAAATAAGCCAAAATCATTGTTTTTTCAGCGGAAGTTTCACTAAATGTTTTTTAATATCGTTTTTTGATAATGGATTTCCGCAAAGTAACGCCTGAATCAATAAATTATCTGAATATCATGACAATTTCCAACTACAATCTTTAAATATTTTACGATATCTAAATATCGTAAAATATTTAGAGATTGTAGTTTATAGAAAATCAAAATATATATAAAAATTTGGAAATGAAATTGGGAAAAAACATTGATTACTTGCATCTCCACTCGAACTACAACTTGTTTTGAAATTTAGTGCACACATGGCTTAACCGTTAAGTATATTTTTTTAGAAAAAAAAAATGGAAATATATAATGATAGTTTAAAAGTACCTATTATCACAATATTGTGCGCGTGGTACCGACTTCGACAAGTTATTTCACAACTTTTGGTGTTGAAGTCTCTTAAATTATTTAGTATTATGTACCCCTTTTTGGGGACCCTTGCTAATTACGGGATCGATTGTCATTCTCCGTCAATGATGATATCATCAAGATGAGCGATACACTTTTTAGTTATTGGATTGGTAATCAAAAACTAAATCAAGTTTGATAAAACATAAATTGGATCACCTTGGAAGTATACTCTACCAAACAAAAAAAATTGAGAATCGATCAATAAATTAATATAATTCATCATCATCATCATCATCTCAGCCGTAGGACGTCCACTGCTGAACATAGGCCTCCCCCATGATTTTCCAAAAGGACCGGTTGGAAGCGGCCTGCATCCAACGTCGTCCTGCGACCTTTCTCAGGTCGTCTGTCCACCGTGTCGGTGGACGACCTACGCTGCGCTTGCCGGTACGTGGTCTCCACTCCAGAACCTTTCGGCCCCATCGGCCATCTGTTCTGCGTGCTATGTGCCCTGCCCACTGCCACTTCAACTGGCTAATCTTCTGAGCTATGTCGGTGACTTTCGTTCTTCTACGGATCTCCTCATTTCTGATTCGATCACGTAGAGAAACCCCGAGCATAGCCCTCTCCATAGCTCGTTGTGCGACTTTGAGCTTATCTATGAGGCCCATAGTAAGAGACCACGTTTCAGTGCCATAAGTCATCACTGGTAACACACATTGGTCGAAGACTCTTGTCTTGAGGCACTGAGGTATTTTTGACGAGAAGACTTCGCGAAGTTTCCGGAACGCTGCCCAGCCGAGTTGGATTCGACGATTGACCTCTTTCTCGAAGTTGGACCTGCCTAGTTTGACTGTCTGTCCCAGGTAGATATACTCGTCAACAACTTCGAGAACTGAGTTCCCAACTGATATTGGGGTAGGTACAACATGGGCATTAGACATAATTTTCGTCTTGTCCATGTTCATCTTAAGACCTACCCGTTGGGAAACTCGATGGAGGCCTTCGAGCATTGTACTGAGGTCTTCCATGGATTCTGCCATGACTACAATATCGTCGGCAAATCGAAGGTGAGTGATGTATTCGCCGTTAATATTGATGCCAAGTCCTTGCCATTCCAGAAGCTTGAAGGCGTCTTCCAATGTAGCGGTGAACAGTTTCGGAGATATAACGTCTCCCTGTCTCACGCCTCTTTGCAATGGAATTGCCTTCGAACTCTGCTCCTGTACTCGGACTGACATGTAGGCGTTTTTGTACAAACACTTCAGCACTTCAATATACCGATAGTCAATACGGCACCGCTGGAGAGACTCAAGCACTGCCCACGTCTCGATCGAATCAAAGGCTTTCTCATAGTCCACAAACGCTAGACAAAGAGGCAAGTTATACTCTTCGGTCTTCTGTATAACTTGCCGTAGCGTGTGGATGTGGTCTATGGTACTATAGCCTTTTCGGAAACCGGCTTGTTCCGGAGGCTGGAATTCATCAAACCTGCGACTGAGACGGTTCGTTATGACCTTCGAAAACAGCTTATAAACATGGCTCAAAAGCGAGATGGGTCTGTAATTTTTAAGTAAAGTGTTGTCACCTTTCTTGAAGAACAGCACCACCACGCTTTTGTTCCATGCTTCTGGCGTTGAACCTTCGAGTAAGACGGTATTAAAGAGCTTCTGAAGGACTTTAAGTACCGGTGTTCCACCCGCTTTCAGAAGCTCAGATGTGATACCGTCGTCACCAGGCGCCTTGTTGTTCTTAAGCTGTTTCAAGGCCATTCTAATCTCGTACAGGCTGATGTCCGGGATATCTTCGGTATAATGTCGGGTCAGCTTGGCTCTTGGGTCTTTGGCCGAGCTGCTAACAGGTTTAGCGACCGAGGTGTATAACTGTCCGTAGAAACTCTCGACCTCTCCTAACACTTCCACTTTGGTCGACGCTACACTGCCGTCTCCTCTCTTCAGCTTCGTCAACTGGCTTTGCCCAATAGACATGTCTCTTGCAAACACTTTGGAGCCTTTTTTCCGCTCTATCGTCTCTTTAATACGGTTTGTATTAAAGATCCGAATGTCGTGTCGCAAGGACTTCCATATTCGTCTATTGAGCAGCCTATATGCTTCAGCATCATCCGAAGACTGCAGTTTCAATGAGCGTCGTTCAGCCATGAGGTTGAGGGTATCGTTGGAGAGTTTCTGTGGCCTATCTGTACGGTGGGGTTTAAAGTACTTAGAACCCACTGTATGGACAGTTTCTACTAACCTGTTATTGATCTCGTCCACTGAAGCGATGTTCTCAAGGCAATCGAAGCGATTGGATAGCTCAAGTTGAAAGCTCTCGGGGTCTTGAATATGGGCACGAGTAGGTCGGAGCGTAGACTTCATCAGACGAGACCTCTCCAGTTTGACATTAATATTCACCGTGCCTCTTACCATTCGGTGATCACTACCGGTTTTAACCCTGTTGATCACGGAGACATCAGTGAATATTTGCCTTTTGGTGGTCATAATGAAGTCAATCTCATTTCTCGTGGAACCATCGGGACTCAGCCAGGTCCATTTCCTGTGAGGTGGCTTCTGAAAGAAAGAGTTCATCATAAAGAGTCCCTCTTTCTCCAGGAAGTCGGCCAACCTCTGTCCCCTACGGTTCCGTTGTCCATAGCCAAATTGCCCCACTTTCGACTCATCCTCGCTTCTCTTACCCAACTTCGCGTTGAAGTCCCCCATAACAACTAGAAAGTGCGTTTCAGAGGTATGTATGGCCCGACTAATGTCCTCATACATATCCTCCACCTCATCATCCGGGTGCGACTTCGTCGGTGCGTATACCTGAATGACCTTCAGCGAATATCGTTTGGATACTCTGAGTATTAGGTATACGACCCTATTGGAAACGCTATCGATCTTAACTATGTTGTTAGTAAGGGACTTGTGGACGAGAAACCCGACACCACCTTAGGACTGTTGGTCGCCCTCCCGGTGGTAGAGTAGGTTACCTGATTTTAGGGTTATCGTGTCCTCACCCGCTCTACGGACTTCAGATAACCCCACAATGTCCCAGCGTAGCTTACTCATTTCTTCTTCCAGCTCATATATCTTCTCGTCTGTCCTCATCGTGCGTATGTTGTGTGTTACCAGGGCCAGTCGTCGTCGTTGGGGGTGGTAGCCGGGCGTCTGCCGGGGATTCTTAGCACCCCCTGCCCCACCGTTACCGTGGCCGCTACCGTAGCCAGGAATAGCGGGGCTGCCGGGGACTGGGGGCCTGGTTCTTTTTGTCCAATCCATTGAGGGGTTTTTGCCAATACTCGCCACGCTTGGCAGGCGGGTTGGCGAGCGCAGTTTGTGTGTGTTTGACTGGGAAGGTGCTGCTGCCCACCTTCTGATTTGTTATCCCTTAGCCGGCTTCTACGGCACCCACGGGTAGAGTTGGGGGGGTGCTATTCTAAGCCGGCACCGCCACGGCAATATAATTAATAAAAATTAATAAAATAATTATTAATTAATAAATCGGTGAACATACACAAAAATATATACAGTCAAACAAAACTTCTTTACTGTGCCTTGTACATATTGATGAAAATATTAATGTTTATAATACTAGAAAAAAGTGATTTATTTTTCTTTCAAAGCTTAGATACTCCAGTTCTACTAAGTCAACATCTACTATTTAAAATTGTATTAAAATACATTGGTGTCGATTCAGTAAGCATTCTATGTAGTATACTTATTTTGTTTAGGTTAAAATCCAAATAAGTATAACACTTTCTAATGACAGCACTGAAATTAGACATTTCTCTTCAATTGTGGGCATATTTTACACAGTTTAGTCGTCACGTAACTTGGTGCTCGCTAAACTAACCTAAAATAACTCAAAATTGAATAGAATAATCCTATTTTTAGAAGTGTCATTCTAAGTGTTAAATGATTTTTGATTTAAATATTAACAGAATAATGACCACCATAATACATTTTTAGTTCGGTAGTTTAGTTTAGATTTTTGGAACAAGTGAACAGCTACCATTGTTAAATCATAATAAAGAATGGCTCGAGTTTCTTATCTATTCTTCTCGGTTAGTAAGTTTATTTATTTTGTAAGTCTTTTATAGTATATTAATTAGTTATTTGTCGTGATTTTGATTTCATGTGATTTGAAATGAAGGACTACGGATTGTCACATGCTACGAAGCTGTCATTAATCTTGTATTTCTTTATCTCTAATTAAATCCTTGATCCTCCTTTTGACCCGTCCTTGCTCCGGTACGTCTTCACTATTCTTTTTTCTATCTATATATCAAAGATGATTAAACTTCAGCTTTATATATAAACATGAATCTCTATTTCCCTTGGTTATTTGGCTAATTCTTTTTTTGTGTGTAATTATTATCAGGAGAGATCTTATAAAAGAAAAATCAAGAAAATATGGGAGGTTATGGCGAGGCTGAAAGCTAAGCCTACTACGCCTAAAAGTCGCAGGCAGTCACTAGTTGTTGATATATATATATTTTGTGCGCGACAAGTGTCAAAATCGCTATCAAGCTTTACGAAACAAAATTTCGCTTGAATGTTTCCTAAAATTCAAATCATTTTATTATTAACAAGCATTATGAGTTATTAGTTAGTATTGTAGATACACTACCAAAACAAATAAATAACAATAATTATTCAGTAATTAGGATACGATAATAATAGCAACTTAAGAAAATTTGGGACTGCCCGGGACATTTTCGGATTCTGAATGCTCTAGCACTTTTGATATTTTCTCTACCAAATAATGTTGAAAGGCTTTAATTGGCTTAATTAAATTGGAGATCAGTTATGACTTGAACGAAGAACTGAGATCAATTTTGACAAGTACAATCGATTCGAAATGATTTCGACAAGAAACTTGAATCAACAAAAGGTAGCAAATTTTTATTGATACGTTTTTGTTGCTCCATTTCGATTGACATTGCTTCATTCCAGACGGCTGGAATCGTATGCGATTTATCAGTTCATCAACCAAACTGGAAACCAAATCAGATCAAATGTTTATTAGCTAGAATATAGATACATTTTCAAGTTCTCATTTATAGTATTTTTTTTAGTTTCGGGAGGAGGAAATCTTTTATGGATACCGCAGAAGAGCAGTATATCTAAGGTTATGCCCGAGTCCACCGGCGGAGATGGGAGAGCCAGTGTGTACGGACTAAAACCTCCTGCCTCTTTCCTATATACTACAGACACTAGCTCCGTACTCTTAGAATATTAAACCTTTTTTAATTACTAGTCTGACCCCAAGTATCTAACGAGACTTTATAGACTAAGGTTGGAGTTCACCAACACATGTTTAAACTGTAAACGGACGTTTAATTCTTAAATGACCGTTTAGCAATATTTTTCTGTTCACCAAGCAGTAACTATTGATTAAGTTTCGTAATCGGATGTTTAAGTTAAACGATGTCTGCGACCTTGTTTAACCATTGGTTATTGTTTATTTACGTGAAAATGTCAGATGCTCTGAATTATATCTTTGAAGAAGATAACGTGTTAGGTAGATGATTTTGAAGATACTGAGCGAATTTTACGCGCACCCCGTGTTTTCCAAAGTGGATACAATTAAGTATTTAGAAGAAACTGACGTAAAAGCATTCGTTACAAGATTTCGTTTATAGAAACATAGTGCCTTGGAATTATTTGATTTAATTGATGAAAGTTGTAATATAATATCATCCATAATCACTTCAATAAAACTCACTTGAATTTTTAATTTCAATTACCACAAAATAACTCTGACGCCAACAAAACAAACACATAGAACTTCGAATCGAACTTTGATATTACCTTAAAAAAGGTGCTGAATTAGAAATACATACAACTTGTGAACATACCATTGACTTGTCACGCATTACATTTTGTAGTATATTAATATTACCTTACCATATTTGAATGTAGCTCGGGTAAATGTAGATAATACAAGATACGCTACCATCTTTTCAAAGTAGTATTATACCATTCTTTCATTTACGACTCATTCCTCCAAAAACGCTCGATTACTTAAACGTTCGCTTTAAAAAGATGGTGAACACAAAAAAATCGTGAAATGTTTAAACAACTGTTTAAGTTTAAGGGGGCGATTAGGTAATCAATGGTTAAGTTCTAGTTGGTGAACTCCAGCCTAAGTGTGAGTCCAGTCAAATATTTTTGTTTTTTATTTTGTTTTTTTTCTTACCTTGACTATTATATTAATTTACAATTAACACGCTATTATAAGACCTAAAAATAACATTTTATCTTCCTGCCATCGAGACCGATCGCTAGAGAGCCGTCGCGACCTCTTCGTTCCTGTCCTTCATTGCCATTTTTGTATTGTAGTCTGTAATGGCCTTTATGGATGCCCCTGTTGCCCGCCCCACGAACCGGCCAATTGCATCTGAGCTGTCATCTGTGTTTATAGTAATATTGGGTCACTTTACTCAGCCTGCAAGCAGACGTGAACATAATTATTGATGGTCGTGTTAAATATAGTTAAATTAATCCATTTGCCGAATGACAAATACAATATGTATGATATTATAAGTAAATTACTCGTAAAAAATAAACTATGTATCTAACTACAATTCCAAAATTCTGTTTTATTAAAATTAATAAGTTTAACTATTAATTAAGGTCAAAATATTCTTGCATGCTTTAAAACACTTGTCCGATAACATACATTTAAAACAAGTTGGGCCTTCAGGTTTAACGATTATTTATTTCTCATAAAGAATATAGGTAGTTCGCTTATAATGAAAGCGAAACTTAATTATATAACTTAAAGCTAATTAACCCAATTAGCTAATTAATCTAATTAACTAATTAGCCAAGTTTTTATTAATTGTTAATCCAGAGATCTTAAGAGATATTCTTAAAGATATGTTTTTTAGTTTCTTTTTAAATAATGGAATTTGACAGTCTTTGAGATCATTAGGTAACTTGTTATAGAATTGTACTCCTTCATGCATTATGTTCCGATTACCGTACATTTTGGTTCTTGGAGCTCGTGTCCTTAATTTATTAGAATTTCTTATGTTATAGGTAAATGTTCTTTGTGTAAATTTTATTTATGTACGTATTTTTTGTGTTTTTTAATTAATATGCATGTATTGTAATAGTAAAGTTGCTTTAAGTTAAACATTTAAGTTGTCTCGTGAAGAATATTGGTATTAGTTAGGTAGTGGTAATTAAAAAGGGTTTTGATAATTTTGTTTTGTGATAACTGGAGGACATTTATGTGTGTTTGTGCAGCACAGCCTTCTTCTCGCTCATGTTGAGCGGGGAAAGGGGGTCAGGGCTATGCTCTCTGCCTTTGGCTCGTCTTCTTCCATAGCGATGGACGGGTCATTTGGGGTTAAGTTTCTCGAGTTTCTCCACGAACCGGCAATCACTGAAGTCGGGGCAAATCAGGTACACTAGGCGAGACCCCTAGTGACCCTAAGGGAAGCCCAGCGAGCCGATCAGCGACTGCGACAGTGACCACTGGCATATCCACCCTCGCATCTTCGTCTTCGTTCCCTCTTGGAACGAGCTCTATAGATGTGTGATGATATTTAAAACATATGTAAGTAGATTGGCTGCAATCTACTGCTATTAACCATGTGAACCCGCTATAACTTTACCACTGCGATATCATCTCGCAAAATTAATGTCGGAAAGCCGAAATAGGCACCCACATTAATTGTCAAGTGACTACAGTCAGTTTTCAGACTAAATTTGACCCTTCGTTGATGCATCGGTCAGTAAATCATAAAACTGTGAAATTTAAAAAGACGTGTGGCACTCGGAGACTGCCGCGGTAAAGCTATAGCATAGCTGTTTTTATCAACTTATGCAATTATAATTATTAAACCAATGCCATCTAGAGGCGAGTTGCTGAACTAAAGAGACAAGCGTGATATTTTGAAAAAGTCATTAAAAGTTCTGCTATTCATCGATAGATGCCAAATCAACTTATGCAATTATAGTTATTTAACCAATGCCATCTAGAGGCGAGTTGCTGAACTAAAGAGACAAGCGTGATATTTCAAAAAGTCATTAAAAGTTCTGCTATTCATCGATAGATGGAGTCGGAGTGGGGGGTGTTAGGTTATTTTCGTTACGGAATTTCTGGATTCGGTCAAGCTATGCTGCAATAGCTTAAAATATAACTGTAATAGATCTATAATGCACGCAGAACTCGTGGCCATTGCAGAAGCGTTATCATATGCGGAATCCATTGACATTGAGAAAGTTGTTATTTTAACAGACTAAAGTGCACTAACACACTTGTCTCGATCGCACTTCGACGTTTCGAACTCTACCGATCGCTTATGCAATATTAAAATCAATTTTAAAGTTGTCCTTACAACGCAAGCATTTACAACGGATTCCATCTCACATTGGCGTAATTGGTCTTGAAAAGGCTGATTGTTTGTCAAAACAAGCGTGTATAACCCGGTCACATTATCTCGAGACCTGGCGTCGATGACGTCACGTCGCGTCGGCGCTCTGATATGGTGCGCAAAGCAACCATCCTCTAGTAGGATATTATTATAAACAATAAGATTTCCAACAAAACAAATATTGTGTTAATTAATTTAATGTAGGTAATATTATTATAATGATATGAATAGGTTTTCCCATATTTGAAAAAAACTTTCACTGTCCCACTTCAAAGCAACGAAATAGTAACAAAAATGTCCAAACTAAACCAAAATGTACAAACTTAACAAAAATGTTCTACGTTGCAACAAAAACAATATTTTAACGTAACAGCAATAACAATAAAAGTCAAACGAACAATGAAATATTTAAAAATATACCACGAAAACAAGTCGACGCGTATCGGCAACGAAAGTGCTAACCGTACTGACGCGCCGTGGCGAGCGCGGGGAGGTGAAAGGAGAACGGGGCGGGAGGTTCGCATTCCAGCGAGGTCTCGAGATAATGTGACCGGGTTGTAGCTATATGGGATGGACTTTCACTTGTTTCCCGCTTTTAATGACTGTTTATCTGAAGTTAAAAATATTTGTCAAGAATTACGGAAGGAGTATTTTGATGTTCGATCGAGAGAAAAGGGAATCTGGTTCAGAACTATTCAGCCACAGCCGTTAAGTTCACCCTGGATTCACAGTAGTTTATTTGACAGACAAGATCTGGTCTTATTATTAAGATTGCACACCGGACACATTCCTTTAAACAAGTTTTCTCCAAAAATAAAAATCGTGGAAAGTAAAGTAATTTGCACGATGTGTAATGCTTGCAATTAAGAAGAAAATGCGTACCATATATTGATGGAATGTGTCCGAAACGAAGGGCCTCGAAGAATGTTATTTGGTGACAGCTCCATTGGATTGTGTAATAGCTATCTGTCACATCACATGTCCATCAAAGCAGAATTTTTAAACACCTAGTGTAACGAAACAGATCGATAGTATATTATGAAAAAAATACTAAAGTTAGAAAAGGAATAGGAAAAGAGTAATAACCGAATAGAATTCATAAATATAACTCTCTTTCAGCAGAAAAAAATCCTGAATAGGTCCTCAAAAATAAACTTTCACGTCGAAACTCTCAGAATTTTCAGCAATAACACTATGTTTTTTTTAGGTAATACATAGCCAACGTATAGTACTAAAGTAATAACCAGCAGTTTTTTCGATTCTGCTAGTATATATCGAAAAATATAAAGAAAACGTACAAAATTAGCGCATTTTCGGATTACATCGTCCAATTTAACAAGCGATTTTCAACCTTACGTAAAGCATCGTAATCTATTTTAAAATTGGGGTTGGACCGCGCCTTAAGTACCTTTTCATAAATTGCATACATACTGTATTAAATTTTATAATAATATTGCAACAAAGACTAAGTCACTGTCAAGGACGTACTTAAGGCCAATGGCATCGTAAAACAAGCCTACGCAATCGAAGTAAGTATTGAATTAAAGTTCGTATGAACGTGCAACAAAGTGGCCTGTAGTTTACCTCATATAGACTATTATATATAGGGTGTTTGGTAGAGGGACCGACAAACCAAATGAGCGTGTTCGGTGGCCCACTTAGAAAATACAAGTTGGCCAAAAAACATCCCCGACCTCCCAATTTTTTTAAACTTTTTTTTGTCACGCTCATTTGGTTTGTCGGTCCCTCTACCAAACACCCTGTATATTTTATGACATAGTTTGGCAAACGAGCAGGCGGCTCACCTGATGGTAATGTGATCACCGTTGACCATGGACATCCGCAACAACAAAGGTCTCGAAGATGCATTGCTGGTCTTTGAGGAAGAATAGGCTCCCAAGTCGCGTCTGTTCGGAAATACCTCAAGAGGCAGCGGGTTCAACATAGTGGTAGTGTGAGGCAGAAAGTGCCGTCGGAAACGAACGGTTGTGGACTTCCAGACGTCAACATAATCTCTATGAAATGTCCGTCGTGACGTACCGATGGCGAAATTCAGCTGCAGGTATTAGAACGAACAGTTCCTCGAAATCCTCCCCATGATATAAGGTGAATGTACGGTTTGCCGGACGTGCGGTATCGCCGAAGCTGTTATATATTAAGCTTTAAGTTCGTTATTTACAATTGAAATTAAGTTGTATAATAATACATTGAAATTAAATGAAATATATTTATTCGGACACACACACACACACAATATTATATAAAACCATAACATAAAAACAAAATACAAAATTAGAATATTCATATGAGGTTAATGTTAAAAAATGAAACAAAGAAGTATATATATATACATAACAGGTAGGTACATAAATTTAATTACTGGTATTTATACAATACTGCGTGCAGTCACGAATACAGGTATATGAATTCTATGAAGTTATTAAGTTATTAAGTATATGAATTCAGCATTTAACTAAGATCTAACTTAGATCCAAGTCACACTTTCAGCCGGAACCCTTAGAAGAAGATGCGTACCATATATTGATGGAATGTGTCCGAAACGAAGGTCCTCGAAGAATGTTATTTGGTGACAGCTCCATTGGATTGTGTAATAGCTATCATATGTCCATCAAAGCCAAAATAGTACTAGCCATGGTTAAGACGCGCTCGTATCCTGATAATAGTAAAAAAGCAGAATTTTTAAACACCTAGTGTAACGAAACAGATCGATAATATATTATGAAAAAAATACTAAGGTTCGAAAAGGAATGGGAAAAGAGTAATAACCGAATCGAATTCATAAATATAACTCTCTTTCTGCAGAAACAAATCCTGAATAGGTCTACAAAAATAATTTTTCACGTCCAAACTCTTATAATTTTCAGCGATAACACTATATTTTTTTTAGGTAATACATAGCCAACGTATAGTACTAAAGTAATAACCAGCAGTTTTTTCGATTCTGCTAGTATATATCAAAAAATATAAAGAAAACGTAGAAGTATATTTTTATTTTTATTTAATTACTGGTATTTATACAATACTGCGTGCTGTCAGGAATACAGGTCCCAACTCAGCATTTAACTAAGATCTAACTTAGATCCTAGTCACTGATTTTCAGCCGGAACCCTTATCCATGACATCACGAACATCAGCAGTTTTTTTACAACAATAATATTTTTATTACGGACAGGTTATAACGAGATTATTATAACAAACCTTTTACATTACGAATTAATTACAAAAAAATACTTAGTGATAATTATAAATATACTATAGCTATGAAATAATTTACACGCCATTATGTACATACTTACATATGATGTGATATGAATAATTATTATGGTAAATTATTTGGTTAACCTATTCATAGAGGTCTGCCGAAAACGGTTTAGTTGGGAACTAAGCACTTTAAATAATGCAAAAAAGCAAATATATAGATAAACGTGTTAGACCACCGCTTCAGTTTGCTGAATATAATATATTGTGTGTATTGCTGAGTAAAACATTTTTGGAATTCCTACATGATTATAAATCGAATAACATTTATAAGTTGTCAGTAATGTAGGTCATTGTCAAGGCCGCTGTTTATTGAAGTTCGCAAGGCATAATATAGATGGCGGTAGAAGTCGTGGATTTTTTTCTGATTCACTTATAAACTGTTTAACTTGAAATAACGTTATTTAGTAGTGCGCACAACAAAATTGTATTTCGCCGTAATAAATGACGTTACCTTCACCTGAGGCTATTTTAATTATAGGCTCAGCCGTGCGATCCTCCAAGAGCAAAAATCGTTGCAATTTGGACAACATCTGTGAAACAAATGAAGGGATGACAAGAAACGTTGCAAAAGCAATCTTATGTGTATAAGGGCGAAGTATTTGACTTCGGTGAGCTCGTCGACGAGCTCATCGACAAATCAATACAGAATCGCACGGCTGATCGTTTTATAATAATAGCTAGCCCCCCTGCGGTTACACCTGTGTGGTGATGGATTATGATGATGATGATGAAAAGTGCCCTATGTGTCATTCCTGTGCCTCATCTATCTATATCATCATCATCTCAGCCGTAGGATGTCTACTGCTGAACATATGCCTCCCCCACAAAAAATTCCAAAAGGACCGATTGGAAGCGTCCAACGTCCTGCGACCTTCATCAGGTCGTAAGTCCACCGTCGGTGGACGACCTACGCTGCGCTTGCCGGTCCGTGTCTCCACTCCAGCACCTTCCGGCCGCATCGACCATCTGTTTTGCTTGATATGTGCCCTGCCCACTGCCACTTTAACTGGCTAATCTTCTGGGCTATGTAGGTGACTTTCGTTCTTTTTACGGATCTTCTTATTTTTGATTCGATCACGTATATAAACCCCGAGCCCTCTCCATAGATCGTTGCGCGACTTTAAGCTTGCCCATAGTAAGAGACCACGCTTCAGTGCCATAAGTCATCACTGGTAACACATATTGGTCAAAGAATCTTGTCTTGAGGCACTGGGGTATTTTTGACGACAAAACTTCGGGAAATTTCCAGAACGCTCCCTATCTACATACCAAATTTCAATCAAATCCGTCTGATGTAATTGAGAGTCAAACTCCGACTATCCAAACATTCGCATTTATATATCTTCCTTTCCGATTGAAGTCAGAATCGATTTTGATGCTGTAATCGTCATTCCAAATCAACGAAATAGCGCGATAACGTCATGGATTACGTCGCCAAAGACGCCATTTTGCGATTTCAACGACCACCCTACGAACTGAAATCACGGAGCAGGTCTCTCAAAAATTACAGTTAGTTGATGCGCTTGTTTACTCTTCTCAGTTTCGGCAACGCAAAAGTTTTCGTGACTTGTTTTAAACGTTTTTTCATGAACATCTTGTTTCGTCAAACATATTATAAGAAGCTTATAACGAATCACGACGCTGTCAGCCATGCCATGACCAATGTAAGCGTGATTTCAACCCATTCCGAATGGCTGAGAGATCTGACCTGTCAAAAGCGCGATAGTGAATCGGAATGAAGATCAGTGATCATTTCGCCGAAATCGATGTTGACTTTGATCGGAAAGCAGGGATAGTAAGACTAGGTGACACCCACACCATACGGCAATAATTTAAAATTCCTTGTCTGTAATATAAACATTTCAAATATAACTTTTATAGAGATCATTTAAATATTATTTTTAGGTTAAAATCCAAATAAGTATAACACTTTCTAATGACAGCACTGAAATTAGACATTTCTCTTCAATTGTGGGCATATTTTACACAGTTTAGTCGTCACGTAACTTGGTGCTCGCTAAACTAACCTAAAATAACTCAAAATTGAATAGAATAATCCTATTTTTAGAAGTGTCATTCTAAGTGTTAAATGATTTTTGATTTAAATATTAACAGAATAATGACCACCATAATACATTTTTAGTTCGGTAGTTTAGTTTAGATTTTTGGAACAAGTGAACAGCTACCATTGTTAAATCATAATAAAGAATGGCTCGAGTTTCTTATCTATTCTTCTCGGTTAGTAAGTTTATTTATTTTGTAAGTCTTTTATAGTATATTAATTAGTTATTTGTCGTGATTTTGATTTCATGTGATTTGAAATGAAGGACTACGGATTGTCACATGCTACGAAGCTGTCATTAATCTTGTATTTCTTTATCTCTAATTAAATCCTTGATCCTCCTTTTGACCCGTCCTTGCTCCGGTACGTCTTCACTATTCTTTTTTCTATCTATATATCAAAGATGATTAAACTTCAGCTTTATATATAAACATGAATCTCTATTTCCCTTGGTTATTTGGCTAATTCTTTTTTTGTGTGTAATTATTATCAGGAGAGATCTTATAAAAGAAAAATCAAGAAAATATGGGAGGTTATGGCGAGGCTGAAAGCTAAGCCTACTACGCCTAAAAGTCGCAGGCAGTCACTAGTTGTTGATATATATATATTTTGTGCGCGACAAGTGTCAAAATCGCTATCAAGCTTTACGAAACAAAATTTCGCTTGAATGTTTCCTAAAATTCAAATCATTTTATTATTAACAAGCATTATGAGTTATTAGTTAGTATTGTAGATACACTACCAAAACAAATAAATAACAATAATTATTCAGTAATTAGGATACGATAATAATAGCAACTTAAGAAAATTTGGGACTGCCCGGGACATTTTCGGATTCTGAATGCTCTAGCACTTTTGATATTTTCTCTACCAAATAATGTTGAAAGGCTTTAATTGGCTTAATTAAATTGGAGATCAGTTATGACTTGAACGAAGAACTGAGATCAATTTTGACAAGTACAATCGATTCGAAATGATTTCGACAAGAAACTTGAATCAACAAAAGGTAGCAAATTTTTATTGATACGTTTTTGTTGCTCCATTTCGATTGACATTGCTTCATTCCAGACGGCTGGAATCGTATGCGATTTATCAGTTCATCAACCAAACTGGAAACCAAATCAGATCAAATGTTTATTAGCTAGAATATAGATACATTTTCAAGTTCTCATTTATAGTATTTTTTTTAGTTTCGGGAGGAGGAAATCTTTTATGGATACCGCAGAAGAGCAGTATATCTAAGGTTATGCCCGAGTCCACCGGCGGAGATGGGAGAGCCAGTGTGTACGGACTAAAACCTCCTGCCTCTTTCCTATATACTACAGACACTAGCTCCGTACTCTTAGAATATTAAACCTTTTTTAATTACTAGTCTGACCCCAAGTATCTAACGAGACTTTATAGACTAAGGTTGGAGTTCACCAACACATGTTTAAACTGTAAACGGACGTTTAATTCTTAAATGACCGTTTAGCAATATTTTTCTGTTCACCAAGCAGTAACTATTGATTAAGTTTCGTAATCGGATGTTTAAGTTAAACGATGTCTGCGACCTTGTTTAACCATTGGTTATTGTTTATTTACGTGAAAATGTCAGATGCTCTGAATTATATCTTTGAAGAAGATAACGTGTTAGGTAGATGATTTTGAAGATACTGAGCGAATTTTACGCGCACCCCGTGTTTTCCAAAGTGGATACAATTAAGTATTTAGAAGAAACTGACGTAAAAGCATTCGTTACAAGATTTCGTTTATAGAAACATAGTGCCTTGGAATTATTTGATTTAATTGATGAAAGTTGTAATATAATATCATCCATAATCACTTCAATAAAACTCACTTGAATTTTTAATTTCAATTACCACAAAATAACTCTGACGCCAACAAAACAAACACATAGAACTTCGAATCGAACTTTGATATTACCTTAAAAAAGGTGCTGAATTAGAAATACATACAACTTGTGAACATACCATTGACTTGTCACGCATTACATTTTGTAGTATATTAATATTACCTTACCATATTTGAATGTAGCTCGGGTAAATGTAGATAATACAAGATACGCTACCATCTTTTCAAAGTAGTATTATACCATTCTTTCATTTACGACTCATTCCTCCAAAAACGCTCGATTACTTAAACGTTCGCTTTAAAAAGATGGTGAACACAAAAAAATCGTGAAATGTTTAAACAACTGTTTAAGTTTAAGGGGGCGATTAGGTAATCAATGGTTAAGTTCTAGTTGGTGAACTCCAGCCTAAGTGTGAGTCCAGTCAAATATTTTTGTTTTTTATTTTGTTTTTTTTCTTACCTTGACTATTATATTAATTTACAATTAACACGCTATTATAAGACCTAAAAATAACATTTTATCTTCCTGCCATCGAGACCGATCGCTAGAGAGCCGTCGCGACCTCTTCGTTCCTGTCCTTCATTGCCATTTTTGTATTGTAGTCTGTAATGGCCTTTATGGATGCCCCTGTTGCCCGCCCCACGAACCGGCCAATTGCATCTGAGCTGTCATCTGTGTTTATAGTAATATTGGGTCACTTTACTCAGCCTGCAAGCAGACGTGAACATAATTATTGATGGTCGTGTTAAATATAGTTAAATTAATCCATTTGCCGAATGACAAATACAATATGTATGATATTATAAGTAAATTACTCGTAAAAAATAAACTATGTATCTAACTACAATTCCAAAATTCTGTTTTATTAAAATTAATAAGTTTAACTATTAATTAAGGTCAAAATATTCTTGCATGCTTTAAAACACTTGTCCGATAACATACATTTAAAACAAGTTGGGCCTTCAGGTTTAACGATTATTTATTTCTCATAAAGAATATAGGTAGTTCGCTTATAATGAAAGCGAAACTTAATTATATAACTTAAAGCTAATTAACCCAATTAGCTAATTAATCTAATTAACTAATTAGCCAAGTTTTTATTAATTGTTAATCCAGAGATCTTAAGAGATATTCTTAAAGATATGTTTTTTAGTTTCTTTTTAAATAATGGAATTTGACAGTCTTTGAGATCATTAGGTAACTTGTTATAGAATTGTACTCCTTCATGCATTATGTTCCGATTACCGTACATTTTGGTTCTTGGAGCTCGTGTCCTTAATTTATTAGAATTTCTTATGTTATAGGTAAATGTTCTTTGTGTAAATTTTATTTATGTACGTATTTTTTGTGTTTTTTAATTAATATGCATGTATTGTAATAGTAAAGTTGCTTTAAGTTAAACATTTAAGTTGTCTCGTGAAGAATATTGGTATTAGTTAGGTAGTGGTAATTAAAAAGGGTTTTGATAATTTTGTTTTGTGATAACTGGAGGACATTTATGTGTGTTTGTGCAGCACAGCCTTCTTCTCGCTCATGTTGAGCGGGGAAAGGGGGTCAGGGCTATGCTCTCTGCCTTTGGCTCGTCTTCTTCCATAGCGATGGACGGGTCATTTGGGGTTAAGTTTCTCGAGTTTCTCCACGAACCGGCAATCACTGAAGTCGGGGCAAATCAGGTACACTAGGCGAGACCCCTAGTGACCCTAAGGGAAGCCCAGCGAGCCGATCAGCGACTGCGACAGTGACCACTGGCATATCCACCCTCGCATCTTCGTCTTCGTTCCCTCTTGGAACGAGCTCTATAGATGTGTGATGATATTTAAAACATATGTAAGTAGATTGGCTGCAATCTACTGCTATTAACCATGTGAACCCGCTATAACTTTACCACTGCGATATCATCTCGCAAAATTAATGTCGGAAAGCCGAAATAGGCACCCACATTAATTGTCAAGTGACTACAGTCAGTTTTCAGACTAAATTTGACCCTTCGTTGATGCATCGGTCAGTAAATCATAAAACTGTGAAATTTAAAAAGACGTGTGGCACTCGGAGACTGCCGCGGTAAAGCTATAGCATAGCTGTTTTTATCAACTTATGCAATTATAATTATTAAACCAATGCCATCTAGAGGCGAGTTGCTGAACTAAAGAGACAAGCGTGATATTTTGAAAAAGTCATTAAAAGTTCTGCTATTCATCGATAGATGCCAAATCAACTTATGCAATTATAGTTATTTAACCAATGCCATCTAGAGGCGAGTTGCTGAACTAAAGAGACAAGCGTGATATTTCAAAAAGTCATTAAAAGTTCTGCTATTCATCGATAGATGGAGTCGGAGTGGGGGGTGTTAGGTTATTTTCGTTACGGAATTTCTGGATTCGGTCAAGCTATGCTGCAATAGCTTAAAATATAACTGTAATAGATCTATAATGCACGCAGAACTCGTGGCCATTGCAGAAGCGTTATCATATGCGGAATCCATTGACATTGAGAAAGTTGTTATTTTAACAGACTAAAGTGCACTAACACACTTGTCTCGATCGCACTTCGACGTTTCGAACTCTACCGATCGCTTATGCAATATTAAAATCAATTTTAAAGTTGTCCTTACAACGCAAGCATTTACAACGGATTCCATCTCACATTGGCGTAATTGGTCTTGAAAAGGCTGATTGTTTGTCAAAACAAGCGTGTATAACCCGGTCACATTATCTCGAGACCTGGCGTCGATGACGTCACGTCGCGTCGGCGCTCTGATATGGTGCGCAAAGCAACCATCCTCTAGTAGGATATTATTATAAACAATAAGATTTCCAACAAAACAAATATTGTGTTAATTAATTTAATGTAGGTAATATTATTATAATGATATGAATAGGTTTTCCCATATTTGAAAAAAACTTTCACTGTCCCACTTCAAAGCAACGAAATAGTAACAAAAATGTCCAAACTAAACCAAAATGTACAAACTTAACAAAAATGTTCTACGTTGCAACAAAAACAATATTTTAACGTAACAGCAATAACAATAAAAGTCAAACGAACAATGAAATATTTAAAAATATACCACGAAAACAAGTCGACGCGTATCGGCAACGAAAGTGCTAACCGTACTGACGCGCCGTGGCGAGCGCGGGGAGGTGAAAGGAGAACGGGGCGGGAGGTTCGCATTCCAGCGAGGTCTCGAGATAATGTGACCGGGTTGTAGCTATATGGGATGGACTTTCACTTGTTTCCCGCTTTTAATGACTGTTTATCTGAAGTTAAAAATATTTGTCAAGAATTACGGAAGGAGTATTTTGATGTTCGATCGAGAGAAAAGGGAATCTGGTTCAGAACTATTCAGCCACAGCCGTTAAGTTCACCCTGGATTCACAGTAGTTTATTTGACAGACAAGATCTGGTCTTATTATTAAGATTGCACACCGGACACATTCCTTTAAACAAGTTTTCTCCAAAAATAAAAATCGTGGAAAGTAAAGTAATTTGCACGATGTGTAATGCTTGCAATTAAGAAGAAAATGCGTACCATATATTGATGGAATGTGTCCGAAACGAAGGGCCTCGAAGAATGTTATTTGGTGACAGCTCCATTGGATTGTGTAATAGCTATCTGTCACATCACATGTCCATCAAAGCAGAATTTTTAAACACCTAGTGTAACGAAACAGATCGATAGTATATTATGAAAAAAATACTAAAGTTAGAAAAGGAATAGGAAAAGAGTAATAACCGAATAGAATTCATAAATATAACTCTCTTTCAGCAGAAAAAAATCCTGAATAGGTCCTCAAAAATAAACTTTCACGTCGAAACTCTCAGAATTTTCAGCAATAACACTATGTTTTTTTTAGGTAATACATAGCCAACGTATAGTACTAAAGTAATAACCAGCAGTTTTTTCGATTCTGCTAGTATATATCGAAAAATATAAAGAAAACGTACAAAATTAGCGCATTTTCGGATTACATCGTCCAATTTAACAAGCGATTTTCAACCTTACGTAAAGCATCGTAATCTATTTTAAAATTGGGGTTGGACCGCGCCTTAAGTACCTTTTCATAAATTGCATACATACTGTATTAAATTTTATAATAATATTGCAACAAAGACTAAGTCACTGTCAAGGACGTACTTAAGGCCAATGGCATCGTAAAACAAGCCTACGCAATCGAAGTAAGTATTGAATTAAAGTTCGTATGAACGTGCAACAAAGTGGCCTGTAGTTTACCTCATATAGACTATTATATATAGGGTGTTTGGTAGAGGGACCGACAAACCAAATGAGCGTGTTCGGTGGCCCACTTAGAAAATACAAGTTGGCCAAAAAACATCCCCGACCTCCCAATTTTTTTAAACTTTTTTTTGTCACGCTCATTTGGTTTGTCGGTCCCTCTACCAAACACCCTGTATATTTTATGACATAGTTTGGCAAACGAGCAGGCGGCTCACCTGATGGTAATGTGATCACCGTTGACCATGGACATCCGCAACAACAAAGGTCTCGAAGATGCATTGCTGGTCTTTGAGGAAGAATAGGCTCCCAAGTCGCGTCTGTTCGGAAATACCTCAAGAGGCAGCGGGTTCAACATAGTGGTAGTGTGAGGCAGAAAGTGCCGTCGGAAACGAACGGTTGTGGACTTCCAGACGTCAACATAATCTCTATGAAATGTCCGTCGTGACGTACCGATGGCGAAATTCAGCTGCAGGTATTAGAACGAACAGTTCCTCGAAATCCTCCCCATGATATAAGGTGAATGTACGGTTTGCCGGACGTGCGGTATCGCCGAAGCTGTTATATATTAAGCTTTAAGTTCGTTATTTACAATTGAAATTAAGTTGTATAATAATACATTGAAATTAAATGAAATATATTTATTCGGACACACACACACACACAATATTATATAAAACCATAACATAAAAACAAAATACAAAATTAGAATATTCATATGAGGTTAATGTTAAAAAATGAAACAAAGAAGTATATATATATACATAACAGGTAGGTACATAAATTTAATTACTGGTATTTATACAATACTGCGTGCAGTCACGAATACAGGTATATGAATTCTATGAAGTTATTAAGTTATTAAGTATATGAATTCAGCATTTAACTAAGATCTAACTTAGATCCAAGTCACACTTTCAGCCGGAACCCTTAGAAGAAGATGCGTACCATATATTGATGGAATGTGTCCGAAACGAAGGTCCTCGAAGAATGTTATTTGGTGACAGCTCCATTGGATTGTGTAATAGCTATCATATGTCCATCAAAGCCAAAATAGTACTAGCCATGGTTAAGACGCGCTCGTATCCTGATAATAGTAAAAAAGCAGAATTTTTAAACACCTAGTGTAACGAAACAGATCGATAATATATTATGAAAAAAATACTAAGGTTCGAAAAGGAATGGGAAAAGAGTAATAACCGAATCGAATTCATAAATATAACTCTCTTTCTGCAGAAACAAATCCTGAATAGGTCTACAAAAATAATTTTTCACGTCCAAACTCTTATAATTTTCAGCGATAACACTATATTTTTTTTAGGTAATACATAGCCAACGTATAGTACTAAAGTAATAACCAGCAGTTTTTTCGATTCTGCTAGTATATATCAAAAAATATAAAGAAAACGTAGAAGTATATTTTTATTTTTATTTAATTACTGGTATTTATACAATACTGCGTGCTGTCAGGAATACAGGTCCCAACTCAGCATTTAACTAAGATCTAACTTAGATCCTAGTCACTGATTTTCAGCCGGAACCCTTATCCATGACATCACGAACATCAGCAGTTTTTTTACAACAATAATATTTTTATTACGGACAGGTTATAACGAGATTATTATAACAAACCTTTTACATTACGAATTAATTACAAAAAAATACTTAGTGATAATTATAAATATACTATAGCTATGAAATAATTTACACGCCATTATGTACATACTTACATATGATGTGATATGAATAATTATTATGGTAAATTATTTGGTTAACCTATTCATAGAGGTCTGCCGAAAACGGTTTAGTTGGGAACTAAGCACTTTAAATAATGCAAAAAAGCAAATATATAGATAAACGTGTTAGACCACCGCTTCAGTTTGCTGAATATAATATATTGTGTGTATTGCTGAGTAAAACATTTTTGGAATTCCTACATGATTATAAATCGAATAACATTTATAAGTTGTCAGTAATGTAGGTCATTGTCAAGGCCGCTGTTTATTGAAGTTCGCAAGGCATAATATAGATGGCGGTAGAAGTCGTGGATTTTTTTCTGATTCACTTATAAACTGTTTAACTTGAAATAACGTTATTTAGTAGTGCGCACAACAAAATTGTATTTCGCCGTAATAAATGACGTTACCTTCACCTGAGGCTATTTTAATTATAGGCTCAGCCGTGCGATCCTCCAAGAGCAAAAATCGTTGCAATTTGGACAACATCTGTGAAACAAATGAAGGGATGACAAGAAACGTTGCAAAAGCAATCTTATGTGTATAAGGGCGAAGTATTTGACTTCGGTGAGCTCGTCGACGAGCTCATCGACAAATCAATACAGAATCGCACGGCTGATCGTTTTATAATAATAGCTAGCCCCCCTGCGGTTACACCTGTGTGGTGATGGATTATGATGATGATGATGAAAAGTGCCCTATGTGTCATTCCTGTGCCTCATCTATCTATATCATCATCATCTCAGCCGTAGGATGTCTACTGCTGAACATATGCCTCCCCCACAAAAAATTCCAAAAGGACCGATTGGAAGCGTCCAACGTCCTGCGACCTTCATCAGGTCGTAAGTCCACCGTCGGTGGACGACCTACGCTGCGCTTGCCGGTCCGTGTCTCCACTCCAGCACCTTCCGGCCGCATCGACCATCTGTTTTGCTTGATATGTGCCCTGCCCACTGCCACTTTAACTGGCTAATCTTCTGGGCTATGTAGGTGACTTTCGTTCTTTTTACGGATCTTCTTATTTTTGATTCGATCACGTATATAAACCCCGAGCCCTCTCCATAGATCGTTGCGCGACTTTAAGCTTGCCCATAGTAAGAGACCACGCTTCAGTGCCATAAGTCATCACTGGTAACACATATTGGTCAAAGAATCTTGTCTTGAGGCACTGGGGTATTTTTGACGACAAAACTTCGGGAAATTTCCAGAACGCTCCCTATCTACATACCAAATTTCAATCAAATCCGTCTGATGTAATTGAGAGTCAAACTCCGACTATCCAAACATTCGCATTTATATATCTTCCTTTCCGATTGAAGTCAGAATCGATTTTGATGCTGTAATCGTCATTCCAAATCAACGAAATAGCGCGATAACGTCATGGATTACGTCGCCAAAGACGCCATTTTGCGATTTCAACGACCACCCTACGAACTGAAATCACGGAGCAGGTCTCTCAAAAATTACAGTTAGTTGATGCGCTTGTTTACTCTTCTCAGTTTCGGCAACGCAAAAGTTTTCGTGACTTGTTTTAAACGTTTTTTCATGAACATCTTGTTTCGTCAAACATATTATAAGAAGCTTATAACGAATCACGACGCTGTCAGCCATGCCATGACCAATGTAAGCGTGATTTCAACCCATTCCGAATGGCTGAGAGATCTGACCTGTCAAAAGCGCGATAGTGAATCGGAATGAAGATCAGTGATCATTTCGCCGAAATCGATGTTGACTTTGATCGGAAAGCAGGGATAGTAAGACTAGGTGACACCCACACCATACGGCAATAATTTAAAATTCCTTGTCTGTAATATAAACATTTCAAATATAACTTTTATAGAGATCATTTAAATATTATTTTATTTAATTACCAAACTAAATAATTACAACCTTGTATATCAGCGATAACAATAATGCATAATATAGATTATCATTACAAACTGATAGAATTATAATTTTACATTATGACATTTACATAATTTATTTTTACGTAACATTAATTTCACATAAATGATAAACATGCGTTTATAAAAAGAAAACTGTTTGAAAAATTTCACAAATATTTTGTCGTTTAGTTTAATAAGTCAGTGTTAAATATGAGGAGATATATTTTGTTTGGATTTGCAGTTGCATTATTGGTTAGTATGTATTTTATTATTACCATTGGCTAGATCGTCATGGCACAAATATTTCATTATACGAACCTTACATGCATGGCAATAAAATTTAATTGTCGAACCAAATCAACTCATTTTCAAATAAGTTTTTTACTAAAAAATGGAACCGACTTCAATACCAAAAAGTGTGAAATAACTTGTTGAAGTCGGTGCCACGATACTTCAAAAGCAGGTACCTATTATTACAATGTTACTTCAACAAGTTATTTCACACTTTTTGGTATTGAAGTCGGTTTCATTTTTTAGTAAAAACTTATTTGAAAATGAGTTGATACCAAAAAGTGTGAAATAACTTGTTGAAGTAACATTGTGATAATAGGTACCTACTTTTGAACTATCGTGGCACCGACTTCAACAAGTTATTTCACACTTTTTGGTATTGAAGTCCGGTAAATATTTTTTTATTAGCGGCATATATTTTTATTTTGTTCTCCATATGATGAAATATTGGTAATCTAAGTATCTTATGTATATACTTAATTTACAAAGCTATGATATAGATCCGATATAGGAAGCACTATTTTTTTAATCCTATGCCACATTTATCTATTTAGGGTCGGGCTTGGTATAGCGTTTGACAGTTAATTTATGTCGACGATATCCTGTTTTCTACTTATTCCACGTTTATTAGTATTGAATTTGACTATTCCAACGTTATAGTTAAGTTCAATTTTTATATCGAGTTTATTAGTAAAACTAAAATCAAAATCGAATTCGTTATATCATTTATAACTATATAAGGGCCGAACGGTTTTAGAAGAAATATAGGAAGGATTTTCGTCAGTATTCCTCTCGGGTGTAGCGTGTACACCATATGTACGTTTAAAAAAATTCTTAGCCATGTTGCGCGTACACCTACGGCCTTATTAATACATTACACCCGGAGTAGTTAAAACATCTATCTGTCAATTTTTCGCTTGCAGTAAATGTCACGCGTGAAAGCAAGACAAAGCATGTTACACCTTATATAGGTTTACGCAAAGTTTATTAATAAAGGCCCTAATGTATACACATTTTTAAACCTCTCATTTGTAATTTTATCATATCCAATACACTCCACCGGTATAAACTTGCTTTTATTTGGTCAAACAATTCAAAGGCAGTACTTTTATTTGAACTTTTATGCGTAGTTCGGAAATAAACTGAAAAAAGCTAGACACTGGACGTGCTAACCTATATGCTTACTATAAGCACAGATTAAGTACTAGTAAGTTTTGACCAATACATTTATTTATTTTACCAAGCAATACTCTGAATATGGATAACAAGGAGGTGGTCTGTCTTTTGCTGTAAAATATTTCAATGTGCAATAGACAGAAGAAGTGTGAGTGTTAGCTTGAGCATAATTGTAGAGCAATTTTAAGAGCAAAATTCTGTGTTTAAGAAAGTTGAATAAAAAACGAAAGATGAAGAGAAACCTAGTGGTTTCTCTTATTGAGTATGGTTGTACCCGGGGGCAAGACAATACGGCATTTTATTTATTTATTATAACAAAATAAGCGCGTAATAATTGAAAATGCTAAAATCACACACGTTTTCGTCTTTTTAATACAGTTGCTCAAAAAGTGGCGTATTGAAAAAAAAAAAAAATGAAATATTTATTTATTGCCACACAAAATATCACAAAAAACATAAAAAAACAGTATGCAGACAATGGTAAGTAAGGTGATTATTGCTGGCAAAAGGGTTACACTCAGCATAAGTCGCGTGACATTTTCATGCTTCCGCGACGCTATTTTTCAGTGTACCCCTACGCTCGGGCTGGCGTTCGCCGAGATAGGTGCAGCGAAAGAGGGAGACTACGTAGAGTTTCTAATTAAATACAAAACAGCTACACATAGAAACTAAGCGTACGATGGAACAACACTATACTAACAAATAAATAAAATATATTACATCAATGCATATGATAGAGCCGTAAGTGCTGTGTTTATGTTGTGATGATGTATGTATGTGAGTGTGAGGGATGGTGCGTGTGAATGTGTTTAAGTGTAGTTGTGAGGGGGTAATTTCATATTTAACTTTGTGTATTAAAGGTTGCTTCAAAATTTCTCTTTTGCCGATCAAGTAAATTAACTTTAACTTTTTTCCTGAAATTATATATGCTTATTTTTTGTCTCAGAGGTGGAGGGAGGTTGTTCCACACTTTTGACGCTCTGTATTTGAAGCAACCCTTAAATCGCACAGAAGTGTGTTGTGGTATCGACAGATAATTGGTGTGTTTAGAGCGAGTGTTTAATGTGTGAATGTGCTTGGTCCATGTAAATTTTTCAAAAAGATATTCGGGCTTTTTGCTCCAGATAACTTTCTGAGTCAGGCAAGCAAGATGAAGCTCTCGTCTAGTCTTCATGTTGAGGATATTGTGTTTGACTAGGAAAGGAGTGACGTGCTCTCTTCTGGGTATGGTAAAACAGAACCGAGCACACGCGTTTTGCACTCGTTGTATTGCAAGTTCTGTTTTGGCCCATAATCTAGGTCCATACACAGCGCAACAGTAATTAAAAGGAGATATTGCAGGGACGTATATCGTTCGGGATGTGGGCTATTACATACTCGTGCTTTTTTTACCTTTCCCGAACTCGTGCATTCTCTTTCCCAACTGTCAAAATAAAAAGAAAAACCAACCATGATGTTTTAATTAAAAAAAAATCATAGAACTTTTTATGATTCATGCAAATACGTATATTTCTAAAAAGAAGCTACTAATTTGTTTCAATATCAGATTTAATGATTTGATTGAATGAGTCAGGTTAGGTTTCATTTCATTTCATCTCATTAAATTTCATTTTCATTTCATATCAATAAAAAAAATCTACTGAAGACTTGGCTGTATGTGCATAGTTCCCTTTGCCTACCAGAATGATGAAGAAATAAAAATCTCTGTTTATATTCTACGGTTACACCTGCCTAAATATTTTAAAATGAGACTGAAATTGGCAGGTGCCGTAGTCTCGTCCATAGCCTACTTTTGCCCTTATCACTAATAAGTTCATACCAATAGCCTGGCCATTTTACCCATTTTTATAATAGATATACCATGTCCCATCCATCCAAAAGTTTCTGTTTTTATACTACACTGTATTTATATACCAAACAGGCCTCTAAGTGTTGGCTACAGCCCCACTTATGCCTATGTAAAGGGCCGGGTTAAACCCGTGATATAATTGAAATACAGAGAATAATAATAATAATAATAAGAAATAAATAATAATAATATAAATAATTCATTATTATAAATATATTTTTTTAATTAAATAATTATCTTAGATTAACTTAAATTAACAAATAACAACCCCTTGCTTTCGGCTGCGCCTCGGCTCGGGTAGACATTTGTCGGAACTCTTTGCAATGACAGCTTTTCCCCACTTGTAATGTAATATACTATTGTTTTACCCAAACCGTCAATTCGTCACGTCACAGCTTCCGCGGTCTATTGTCATTCACTGTTCATCATTGACTTTAAAATTTTTGGACTTTTATACTATTGAATATGCATTTAATTTTATATACTTTAATCTAAAATTATAAATGAATTATTATTCTAATTTGTTATAATTATTTTAAATTTTGTTATTTAACCTGAGGTGAGCTCCCGACTATCATCAAATTTGCAAACCAGAGTTGCAAAAACCCCGCAAAAAAACAAGTGACTGTCGCTTTTTCATTGATATTAATATTGGCACAGCCGTTTAGACTTGAAACAAACAGGCAAAGAAACAGAGTTATTTTTGCATTTTTCATAGAGATATGGATATCCTGCACATCTCGTTCGTTGATTTGTCCGCAAACCTGTAAAAGTTGGGAGAGCTTAGATAATGCGTTATTTTCAACTTAAATTAGAGACCTTCAAAACGGGTGTTAAAATAACCTTAAACGGTAGGCAACACAGATATTGTGTACAACAGATAACGCACATGCGTCCAAGCGTCAAAGTTGGCTGCCACTACTTACAATCCGCGCGCCTCTGTTGTTGCACCGGACGACAGCAAAACTTAATACTACTTAACTTAACTACATTAACTTAAACTACTTAACTTAACTAACATAACTAATTAAACTTAAACTACTTAATTTAACTAACTTAACTACTAATACTTAAACTACTTAACTTAACTAACTTAACTACTTAAACTACTTAACTTAAGTAATTTAACTACTTAACTTAATTTAATTTAAGTTACTTAAATTGCGTGATTATTAACTGCAATAGCCCAAATATGTCGAGCCCTAAAGGCAAGGACATATTTCCTATCACAGGTAAGTTATTTTAAAATTAAATTATGCATAACTTCACGTAATTCAATTCATTGAAAAGTCGGCACGCTTGGTTTCAATACAAATCGTGTTGCTTGCGTTATCTATTGTACATATTATGTATCTGTGGTAGACAAGGTATCAGTGATATCTCTGCTATATTGCAGATGTAACAGGTGGCATTAAATGCTTTTATTAGGAGGTTCGACTGCATGTTTGCTATCTACAGAACTTAGCTAAGTGTAATCGATCTTCATCTTTTTTTCACTGAGTTGCTACCACAATATACGCTAGGCCATAAAGAAAACTTGCAAAAGCTTGAAAGTTTTGCGGTGGATTAATCATTATCAGCCGGAAGATGTCCATTGCTGAACATATGCCTCCCCCATAGAACGCCACTTGGACCGGCTACTCGCTTCCTGCATCCAGCGATTCCCCGCGGTTTTGACGGATTGCCCAGACGGATTTGCAGTGGATTATAAAGATGCAATAACTTTGAATATAACCGATAAATGAATCCTTTAAAATCAAAAAGCTGAAAATATACGGACACCGGAGCGCTCCGAATTGTGTGTGCATCCTTTCATACTAGTTCAAACGGTACAGAAAAAAACATCTCCGGCACGCCTCCGCCTCCGGTCTCTGTTTGTTTTCAGCTTTCACTAAAGGTTCATAATGGTAATAAAATAAACCAAAAAAGTCTTTTAAATACTTACCATTTACATTTCTCATCACTATAGTATTTTTTAAAATATTTAAAATTATAACAACCCGTTTCTTAAATTATAACAAAGCCGGAAGTGCTCTTAAAGAAAATATCGTCATATAATAAGTTCAATGCCACTGAAAAAGGATTTGTCAACTACATTGCCGTCATTTACGATCATCAATCAACCGAATGTTCGTCATAACATAAATCGGGGTAATGGAACCGCGCCTTAAGTGATGTCATTTTACTGTGAACGCTTGAGTTTTTGGCAAATTACGGGCAAATATTTAAAAATATACATCATCAATATTAATTACTATGACAGGATGGAATTTAGAATCAACCCTCAAATTGGAGAAAGTAGGGTATAATGACCTAAGACGAGGTGGCGGGTAGGATGTGAGAGGTCAAAGATCGTGCTTTAAAGTGTTTAAGAGGACTATGTCCAGCAGTAGTATAGGCTGATAATAATACTTATGAATCTCGACTCCACAACAAGAAATAATAACATCACAACGGTTTGAATTGATTGCGAAATCAGGTTTAGGTTCATACGAAAATTACCATAAAATAGAACCAACTTCAACACTAAAAAGTATGAAATAACTTGTTAAACTCAGTACCATGATAGTTCAAAAGTGCCTATTACGAGTATCGCAATATTGTGCGCATGGTACCGGCTTCGACAAGTTATTTCACACTTTTTAGTGTTAAAGTCAGTTATATTTTTTGCCAAACATTTTTTTACCACTTTTAGAGGCCCTTGCTACTTACGGGATCGATTATCATTCGCCGTCAATGATGATATTAACAAATCATTGAAATAGGCGAAACATTTTTCAGTTATTGGAGTGTAACTTAAAAACTGCTGGAGCGAATTTGAAAACTTTGATTCAACATATGAACAGTAAAGTAAACTGGGTGTGTCCCACTATTTCCGTTAGGTATTTATATGATCCTACTTTTTCCATTGCTAACACTTAAGGCGCGCTCGTATCCTGATAATAGTAAAAATCAGAATTTTTAAACACCTAGTGTAACGAAACAGATCGATAATATATTATGAAAAAAATACTAAGGTTAGAAAAGGAATAGGAAAAGAGTAATAACCGAACAGAATTCATAAATATAACTCTCTTTCTGCAAAAAAAAATCCTGAATAGGTCCACAAAAATAAACTTTCATGTCCAAACTCTCAGAATTTTCAGTGATAACACTATATTTTTTAAGGTAACACATAGCCAACGTGTAGTAATAAAGTTATAACCAGCAGATTTTTCGATTCTGTTAGTATATATCGAAAAATTTAAAGAAAACGTACAAAATTGACGCATTTTCGCATTACATCGTCCAATCTAACAAGCTATTTTCAACCTTACGTAAAGCATCGTAAATTATTTTAAAATTGGGGTTGGACCGCGCCTTAAACAACACTAACGTAATAACTACTATAACACTCTTCTTCTGGCGCATCGCCGACCGCTGCCGCGGCACGCTCGGTTCGCTCGCTCTCTTCGCACGTTGGGGTCTTTTTGGTTTGGTTTTGGTCTCAAACGTGTATATCAGTTTATATCAATGAAAAAAAAATGGTGGAGGCGACGGGTGACTGAAATGCTGGCGCTTACTTTGGGCAAAATGTTTTTTGTTAATTTTTTGACTTTACATATATATAGAACAATAAAGGTACCTAGAAAACTAGATATTATAACATAAATAATGTAACTGAAATTTATAGAGAAAAATTCACATCCTCGGACGGGATTCGAACCTGAGTCTTCTGACTCACCGTGTCAGACGGCATTGACCAACTAGGCCACCGAGGTTCGGGTCCGAGCATGTAATAAAAAAAAGTAATACGAGGGTCATTGGAAAAGTTCTTAGCCTAACATGGTTAAAGTCATTTTTTCTTTATAACTACCCTCATTTTGTAGTTACATTATTTAGCAACAAGTATGCACAGTTTAGTTTATTCACAGTAACTTATTGTTCGTTAACACGTGATACCGTAAGTCAAGTCAGAGCTATTTTTGAAAATGGATAAAATTGAACATCGTGCAGTGATAAAATACCTGAATTTGAAAGGTTTAACTCCAAAAGCTATACATGAAGACATGTCTGCTACTTTGGGTGAGTCCGCTCCTTCGTATGCGACTGTTAAAAACTGGGTGGCAGAGTATAAACGTGGTCGTGAGACCATTCAAGATGAGCCCCGTAGTGGCCGGCCTTCGACTGCTTCCACTGATCAAAACAAAGAAAAAATCTGTGATTAAATTTTATCTGATCGAAGATTGACTGTCGAGGAGATAGCTAAGACTGTAGGCATCTCATCTGAGTGAATACATCATATAATTACTACTGAACTTGGATTCTCTAAGGTGTCTGCGCGGTGGGTACCGCGACTGCTTTCAGTGGAACAAAAACGCAACCGACTCACAACTTCTCGCGACTGTTTAGAGTTATATGAAGCTGACCCAATAGAATTTGTATGATTTATAACCATGGAAACCAATGAAAGATTTATAACCATGTATGAAACCTGGGTTCACCACAATACACCCGAGACAAAAGAACAGTCGAAACAATGGAAAATAGCAGGATCGCCCACCCCAAAGAAGGCAAAGGTGGTTTTATCGGCGGGCAAAGTCATGGCATATTTAAAAAAGTATAATTCTCGGGGAATATTTAAAAAAGGTGAAACAATAAACTTCGATTACTATTGCAACCTGTTGCGTCGTTTGAGAGAAGAAATCAAAGAAAAACGTCCAGGTTTGTTGAGAAGAAAAGTCTTGTTTCATCAGGACAATGCGCGCGTTCACACCTCTGTGCAATCCATGGCAGAAATCCATCAATGTGGCTTCGAATTATTACCTCATCCCCCACATTCATCGGATTTAGCACCGTCCGACTTTTATCTGTTCCCAAAGCTGAAAAATTTTTTAGGTGGTCAATTTTTTTCAATTTGGCCGCCGTGGACGCTTATTTTGAGGAGTTAGACGAAGATTTTTTTAAAACGGGAATCGACGCCTTACCAGGTCGATGGAAAAAATGTTTTGAGCTCGGAGGAAGTATGTTGAAAAATAAAAATAAACCCAAAATAGTGTGGTTTCAAGTTTGGCTAAGAAAAGTTGACCCTTTGTCAGAATATATGTCAAAGCGGTACCCTAAGCGTACATAAGAGTTACGGTGTGAAGATTAATGTTTAATAAATTAATTATTAACCTATAAACCCGCGCCGGTACACCGGTGGCCAAATCTGTACATTGCACAAAGCGGCGCTGGTACACCGGTGTACCGCAGTCAAAACCCATATCTGGACTGAACATAAACGTTAACTGTTCAAATATATAATACATTTCGGTTTATTAGATGTTTTTTTTAATACTAATAACCACCTAGAAATAATTTTTACATAGAAATATAAATTATTTTGCTTATCAGTAGGCTAGTAAAAAAAACAATAGGCGTCGATACCATAGCTCTTAAACTTTCGCAGGTGTGTGTGTGCTAGTGTATTGTTTTCGTGAATAAGTACCATTTCGAGTTAAAAACCTAAGAAAAGCTTATAATCCTCTTATATTATGGTTTTGTGAGCAATTCCCGTAATTTGATAAAGGCAGCCGCCATAATGTTTTGATAACGAGTAGGACTACGATTTTGAGATCTATTTGGTTAGCGTTAGAGTATATGTTTGTATGACAATTTGTGGATTTATTATGGATAATTTATAAAATAGGTAGTATAGGTTTTCAAAGTCTATTATACCGTTGTGATTGTATGTTTACTCCTTTTACGTCTGCTTGAGAGATAAAATTGGTCTTTGTAGAATTTATTTCATTTGCTATTTTTTTGTTGCGGTTCAAGTGTTTATGTATTTTTTCGGTTGACTTTACCTCTATAATTTGACTAAAAAGAAACAGATAACATAATGATAGAATAAAGGAAGATGTACTGGTAACCAGTTTAAATTTACGCCGTTTACAGATATAAAATAGAACAGATAGCTGTTTTACTACGATTTTAGTCATGCAAACGTTTGGGGGCGCGCGCGAATTTTTTAAATAAAGAATTTTCGCGCGCTTTTTCCATTCGATTTGGCGCCAAAATAATTTTATTTTTAAGCTTCCTAAAGGGTTAATTAGGCGGTTAGGATTAAAATAGCTAGGTGTCGGTAAAACAGTTCAGATATCCTGGGCAGTGTCATTTGCTAGATTCACATCATAAAATAATTCATTTAACCAAAAAATTGAACAAACAACACACACTAAAACACAAAAAAATTACCCGAAAAAGGGAACCGACTTCAACACACTGAGGTATCATTACTACGTATAATGGTACCTCAATGCTTCAACATCAAAAAGTATGAAATAACTTTTTGAAGTCGGTACCATGAAAGTTTAAAAGTACCTACTTATTATCACAATATTGTGCGCATTTCACACTTTTATGCCGTGGTCCGTTTTGCGATAATTTTGCTCACAGTGCTATCATCTACCAAAGCTGGTCCGAGACAAATATCGCGATTTTGACAGCTCGTGGCACTGTAAGCGTGTTGATAAATCGGACCAGAGTTGTAGCAATAACGAACCATTTGCGCGCGAAAAACAAATTCATAAAAATATCGTGCATAGTGTGAAGGTTAACTAAGTAGTGTGTGGATTAAAAAGAAATAATGGAATGGATGGACCGACTTTTACAACTTTTACATCAACAAGAAGGGACACCAGTAAAGATATTGTAGAAATAAACAAACACCTGTCACTTTTGACAGGACGCTCACGACGATTATGGTGTAGAGCATGGTTCATGTAATCGTCAATCGGCAGTCAAGGCGGCAGTGAAGACGTCATCGATGACGTAGCGTGGGCCATCGTAATCACGCTCACGGTGAAAGGGACCGACTGTTATCGCGCTAATAGCGATTATGGCTCAATTGGGACCGTACTGTCTGTGTTGAAGATGGTGCCATTTATTAAGTAATAAACTTTTTAGCCTTTTAGTGACCCTTGCTACTTACGGGATCGATTGTCATGTAATTCACCGTCAATAAAGATACTATCAAGATAGGTGAAACACTCTTCAGTTATTGGAGTGTAACTCAAAAAGAGGTCGCTGAATTAGATGAAATTAAAATGGGACTACCTAGGATGTATACTCTTTCAGAATTTTCTAAATTGTTCTACACATGAGGGAGAAGTCGGTAAATAAAAAATAAGTCGGTAAATAAAAAGTTAATAAAAAATACAGAGATAGATATATACACTCTTTATTGCAACACCACAGTACAGAAAAATAACACAAGACATAAATACATATAGTCGAACGAACCTCCTCCTTTTTTGAAGTCGGTTAAAAACGTTTACAGGCTCATACCTTGCACTGTAATTTTTTTCAAAGTCAAAATCATTTATTCAATTTAGGCATCAAAGACGCACTTATGAACGTATTATTTACTTTTCATTATAATGTACCTTAAAGACTACCGCCGCGTTCTAAAATATATAGAACCCACCGAGAAGAAGCGGCAAGAAACTCGGGGCCATTCTTTTGATATAGATGTTTACAATGTTTCTACTTAGGTACTACAAATATTACATTTTATGGGTGGCAGAGAGACAGCTTGCCAGAAGTGGAGTATTCCAAGCATCTTTATCTTCTATATAATGTCGAACTAAATAGTAAGTTTTTTTATTAAAACGTTTTTTACAGTCAACTTGAATTTGCCCTCTGTGAGCTCAGTTATGTGCTTTGGGATTTTATTGTAAAAATGCACACAATTTCCTAGGAATGACTTATTAGTCTTCGCAAGTCTAAAACTACAGCTATCCTATTTGTATTTCTGGTATTAAAAGTGTGGTGATCACTATTTAACTTATATTTATGTAAATTTTTACGAACATACATTATATTTTCAAATACATATATTGATGCTTTATGTTGCGGGAGGCACGGACAATACGGACATACATAAGAACACAACATCCAATACCTGAACAAACAATTATGCTCGTCACACAAATATTTACCGCGCTAGGAATCCACCCTGAGACCCTTCTCTTCGAAGGCATGGGCTAACATCTGAGCTTGAGAAAAAAAGTGATTAATAAAGATATTTTTTGCTATTTTCCCAGGTACAATCCAGTGAAGCAATGATACCAGCTTACTCCGTGTCAGCACTCCGGCTAGCATTCGACGAGATATCCACCGTCTTGCCAATCGCAAACCAGCTAGCCTGCCTCCTCCTACCATTCCTCATCAACCTCATCAACAACCTCAACAACCTCTCAAACATCGTTCAGAATTTGACACCAGCACTCTTACCCTACTTCGGGTGTACACTACCGCTCTTATACGCCACATTAACTGATTTAGCATCTGTCTTGTTTCTGTATATAAGTGTTTTAATATCGCTGTTTCGGTCTAACGTTCTAGCAGCACCAGGTCTGCTGTTAGGACTGGTAGCTGAAGTCTTAAATTTAGTTTTAACATTGCTTAGTGGTTTGACTGATGGAACTGGGCTTCTTAGTGGCCTGATTAAGCTGATTACAAGTGTTGTAGTCGAATTAGAAAAGCTATTGTTTTAAGATTAGATAAGTTAGGAATAAATTGTTTTATTTAAATTATTTCTTGCCGTTTTTATAGCCCTGAAATTAGTTTTATTTATTTTTAAAAATGATGATGATGTTTCGATCATCTCACCATCATATCAAACATTCCAAGAGTCTCCACAACTTGAAATGTGTGTCGAGGAGTCTCCAGCCAAGATCGCCGAAACGACGGAAAATATAAATAAAATAAAAACAATTTTGTATTCAAAAATTTTGCGTGTTTCAAATTTTTGTTATTTATTTTGTATCGCAATACTTCTCTGAACATCCTTGCGTCCGTTTTGAATTGTAGATGCATAGCCGTGCGAGCGGCTACATCGAAACTGGACATGAACTCGCCGACTTTTCAGTTCGCTAGCGGTAGTAATTATTTATGATTAAAATAAAATAATCTAAATATTAAATTGTAGATCTAAACACACTCTACACTCAAGTATTATGAAAAACATTTTTTCGATATCTATTACAAAAAAACTATCGCAAAAAACTAATTTCACTGCCTTCATTTTTACTTTTTCTATCGATAAGTCCATCCGATTGACCAGTAGGTGAAAAATGTATCGGACCTAAATTTATTTATTTATTTATGATACATATAACAAATTACAATCAATTTCTCACTTATATAGTTTTTTCTTTTCTCACTTATACTGCTAATACAATTCTTTATTGGATTGTAACTCAAAATATGTGTATACAATAAAAAACAAAAAGAACCGAGATAGATGCGATGAAAGTATCCACCTGCAAAGCAATGATCTTTGCAGATGAATACCAACAGGTTGATATACATGTATTGTACATATTAAGAGGACTAACCTCCTGCAGGAAGCGCCTTTTACACGCGCACTTCGCACTCTCAATGTCATGGCGGTCGAAATAGATCTATTTAATTGTACACTGAGTGAATTTAATAAAATAGCTTTAAGGGTTTTGTGTTATGTTAATTAGGTAGGTTAGTGTAAGTCCTAATTATGCTACGCTATCGCATTAGGTTAAAAAAACCTGTAATGATAGTTGTAAGTTAAGAAAATAAATAAATAAATAAATATTTTAGAATCTAAGACTTTAAGCGGGGTGGATTATCCAGACGCAACACCGCTGTTATGTCTGAACCATCCGGTTTAAGATGGAGGATATCTATAGATGGAGGATAATTATAGAGCATAAAAAAGCAACAAAAAGTATTCACAATGGTTGGTGACGAAGAACGGAGTTATTGTAAAATAACTTATTTAACCGCTTTTTTCAACATGGCGGAAAATTTAACCAAGAAATCTTAGACGAGTTTTTCAAGTTAAGCTTTTCTAGATCCCACGTAATATCCATAATTTAGCTTTCCCGATTCGCTTTCATTTATAACTCGTTTATTTCGACGTAATGGCTGGACTAGAGATTTGTAACTTGGCTTCTATGCCGGTAATAATATTGATCTAGATAAAACATATTTTTAAGCATTACGGTTGCCCGTGACAACCAGAGTGCTCCTTGTGTCACAGTGCTGTAATTTGGGATGACGTTGCACTTCACTCGTCACCTCAAGACAAAGGATTTTCATTCTCCTTCGCCTAGTAATTTTACTTGCTACAGTGTCTTTGACACCGTAAAATTACCACAAACAGTATTAGGATAGGCGAAAAAATAGTGTCCTTAATTTAGCTTGCAAACATACTAGAACACTTAGTAATACATATAATGTCTAGCACTATGGGCTTTTTTCGGTACAGCCCTTTAGCCCTGCTTTCCGATTGAAGTCAAAATCTATTCATATTATCACTGTTCTTCATTCCGATTCAATACGGCGTTTTCGACAGGTGAGATCTCTCACCAATTCGGAATAGATTAAAATCACGATCACGTTGCTCATGGCGTGGCTGACAGAGTGCAGTGATTCGTTATACACTTCTTAAGAGATGTTTTACGAGACGGTATAGAATATTACATTGAATGCATCAAGTAAGCCTACCAGAAACAATAGAAATTGAATTGTTATGTCATAAACAAGTACAATTTGAAAAATTTAATACCGACTTCCATTTTATTCAGTTATGAGAGTGTAACTCAAAATCTACTAAATCGAATTCATTTAACGGGACCACATGGAAAGCACCAGCTTTCAAACAAAAAAAGAATTTTGAGAATCGGTTCACCCAGTCGAAAGTTATGAGGTAACAAACATAAAAAAAACATACAGTCGAAAAAGTAACTCCTCCTTTTTTTGGAAGTCGGTAGAAAATGTTTTAAACAGGCTTTAAAAGAAGAAGATTACCTAAACACGAGCACACATTAACGAAATGTAATTTTTAAAAGAACTGCTCACAGCAATTTCAGTTCGCGTTACGTTGAAATCACAAAACGGTGTCTTTGATGACTTAGGTAATTCAAGACATCACAGTCACATGGGTCTACGTTGTCGCGCTTTCGTTTATTTAGAATGACGATCACAGTACCAAAATCGATTTTGACTTCAATCGGAAATCAGGGTAGATATACTGCCGACGACTTCTACGAGTGGTATAGAGGTTGCCGAGATCTCAATAAAACTATTGTATTGAGTTAGTTTAGCAAATACTCATTATATTAATCTTACATATAAATTACGAGTATCTCCATGAAATTCGGATTACCTTGCTTTTTACTACTCGCATCCATACTGCTACATTTTACTGTTATGTTTATAGCAACGTTTTAATTGCTTTGATAATTTTCTTAGTAATTGGAGTCTCTGGTTGTTGTCTTTGCAAGACATGGACATTAGACGTATTGACGTGCTGATGCTCTTCTAGATGCGTCAGGATAATATGCGGTGTAGTTTTTGAAACAAAGATTTGCCTACGACCAACCGACACCTATGCATACATGCTTTAAAAATTAGCCCAAAAATTTATGGCGGCTGGGCGATCTCCTAACCTCATCTAGTACAGCGCTGAATAGTTTTGTTCTGCATAAATGACGTTCATTGGATTTAGGCGGCGTTTATAAGTATCTCAGGGTTCGTCACTTGTGAGGAACTGCATCTGGTATAGGCAGAGGGTACTGCGTATCATCAGGTGGGCCTTGAGCTTGTTTTGTAACCTAATTAAATTTTAAAAAAGCAGGGCAAACTAACATGTCCATGCACACAAATGTTTGACCTGTCCGGCAATGGAATCAACGGGGCCAACAATCATTCTGGTTATTAGCTACGACCGTCCCGGTTTTACAAAGTAATAATTTATACACAAAAAAGTAATCATAAATCGTCATAAATCATAAAATAATCATTTATTCAACTTGCGAGAATAGGTATACAACATTTGAAAAACATTGTGGTCGAAAATAGGTGGCTTGTTCGGCTATCTCCGCTTAATTAAGCATGCAAGGGAAGGTATACAATAAAACTGAAATGTCATCACAATAATTATTAATAATAATATCATAAATAGAATATATCTCAATCCATGTCATAAATTATTGATTGGTTATGTCAAATAAATCTATTTTACATTTTTATCGTTTATAAATTCATCCATCGTATATTAAGTTTTTTGTAATAACTATTTTTAGGGCACTTTTAAAACATTAATGTTATCTTCAGTACGTATTATGTATGGTACTTTATTATAGATGATCGGAGCAATACAAAATAAACTGTGACGCAGCAAGAACAATGTATTTTTAATTGCTAGATGACGAAATTGCCCCTTTCGTGTACTTCTAGTACTCTCCTAATATACATTAAACGTAAAAAATATTTTTCTGACAAAGAATGCAATGAAACGAGAAAAGCCGGCAATAATGGGATCATTCATACATGAGAAAAGATAATATTTGATTTTGTTTCCCTTAACAGAAACAGCTTTGTATTTTTATTAGAATTCCGCAAAACTCTCTTTTATCCTTGTCTTTATGATGTCGAAGTGACGCGAAGCGTAGGGGTCAAACAGGGATGTTAGAAATAAAGGAAATTAATCGCGGTATAAAACCAGACAATAGTCGAGCCATTTAATCGTGAAAAAGTAACAAACATACAAACTACCTTACTACCGTTTGACATTTATAATATTAGAGTGTTAAACGTGAAGGGAGAACCTTTGTGACGCGTTCATTTTATCATTTAGCAAGTACTTATAAATTTCAAAAGCATTGAGTCCACTGGGGACCAGGTACTCCTCAAATACTCAAGGGTTTGGCGGAGCGCCTTTGGTATCTGCATTAAAACCTGGAGAATATACCATGACTGCATGATGAACGTGTTCTGGATAAGCCCAACCTACATCCGGTTTATAACCCACAAATCCTAGCTAGAGAGAACCTCTATGTGCTAAAATGTAAAGGGAGACCAAAAAATAAAAAACTCCCTAAATTTAATATAGACGATGGATGGCTAGTACCTGCTTTGGGTGTTGTGATCAGACTAATAAAAGCTTTGAGCAAAATATAGGACAGCATTGACCAAAATCATCATCATCATCTCAGCCGTAGGACATCCACTGCTTAGCATTACCCTCCTCCACAAATTCCCAAAACAACCGGTTGGAAGCGGCCTGCAACCAACATCGTTCTGCTACCTATATCAGGTCGGTGTCTACCTTGTCGGTGGACGACCTACGCGCTTGCCGTTCCGTGGTCTTCACTCCAGAACTTTCCGGCCCCAACGGTCATCTGTTCTGCGTGCTATGTGACCTGCCCACTGCCTCTTTAACTGGCTAATCTTCTGGGCTATGTCGGTGACTTTCATTCTTCTACGGATCTCCTCATTTCTGATTCGATCACGTAGAGAAACTCCGAGCATATGAGGCCCATAGTAATAGACCCCGTTTCAGTTCCATATGTTATCACTAGAAACACACATTAGTCAAATACTTGTCTTGTCTTGACCATAATTCTAACACCTATTTTGCGAAAATCTCGCGATCTAGCGAGGCAACGTAACTAACATTTTAGACAATTGATATACCATTATAACAACTCGGCATCCTGTTTACGCTTAGAACAAAAGATTTAAGAATGAAACTAATGTCGACATATGCTTAAGGGTTACTATAACTATTTATATAGGTACCTATATTTTATATATTTATAACTTTTAGCATTATCTATAGGTATGTAGGTAAATATACCTAACTGGTTTTCAAATCGCGTTTAATACCTCAGTACTACTTTGTTTATGTACGAGTACCTACAAATGATTGTCTTATTTTAGTTATTTGCTGTCCTACGTTTGCAATTTTAAAGTATACCTACCTAAATTTAAGGATGCTTGTGTTTCTCTGTGAAGTGAATGTATATTCTTTAGAGCAATAAATATAATAAACCCTCATAAATTGTACAAAAAAAATGGTAAAAGTATTGAAGCGTTGCCGTAATAGGTCCTATAATTAGACGGCACTAATATTATAATTTGCCGTGGGGTACCGGCTTAGAATAGTACCCCCCCAACTCTACCCGTGGGTGCGTAAAAATCTGCTAAGGGATCACAATCGGAAGGTGGGCAGCAGCACCTTCCCAGTATTAAAACCCCAAAACTGCGCTCGCCAACCCGCCTGCCAAGTGTGGCGAGTATTGGCTAAATCCCCCCTATGGATTTGATAAAAAGAACCAGGCCCCCAGTCCCCGGCAGCCCCGCTATTCCTGGCTACGGTAGCGGCCACGGTAACGGTGGGGCAGGGGGTGCTAAGAATTCCCGGCAGACGCCCGGCTACCACCCCCAACGACGACGACTGGCCCTGGTGACACACAACATACGCACAATGAGGACAGACGAGAAGATATATGAGCTGGAAGAAGAAATGAGTAAGCTACACTGGGACATTGTGGGGTTATCTGAAGTCCGTAGAGCGGGTGAGGACACGATAACCCTAAAATCAGGTAACCTACTCTATCACCGGGAGGGCGACCAACAGTCCCAAGGTGGTGTCGGGTTTCTCGTCCACAAGTCCCTTACTAACAACATAGTTAAGATCGATAGCGTTTCCAATAGGGTCGTATACCTAATACTCAGAGTATCCAAACGATATTCAATGAAGGTCATTCAGGTATACGCACCGACGAAGTCGCACCCGGATGATGAGGTGGAGGATATGTATGAGGACATTAGTCGGGCCATACATACCTCTGAAACGCACTTTCTAGTTGTTATGGGGGACTTCAACGCGAAGTTGGGTAAGAGAAGCGAGGATGTGTCGAAAATGGGGCAATTTGGCTATGGACAACGGAACCGTAGGGGACAGAGGTTGGCCGACTTCCTGGAGAAAGAGGGACTCTTTATGATGAACTCTTTCTTTCAGAAGCCACCTCACAGGAAATGGACCTGGCTGAGTCCCGATGGTTCCACGAGAAATGAGATTGACTTCATTATGACCACCAAAAGGCAAATATTCACTGATGTCTCCGTGATCAACAGGGTTAAAACCGGTAGTGATCACCGAATGGTACGAGGAGGTACGAGGCACGGTGAATATTAATGTCAAACTGGAGAGGTCTCGTCTGATGAAGTCTACGCTCCGACCCACTCGTGCCCGTATTCAAGACCCCGAGAGCTTTCAACTTGAGCTATCCAATCGCTTCGATTGCCTTGAGAACATCGCTTCAGTGGACAAGATCAATAACAGGTTAGTAGAAACTGTCCATACAGTGGGTTCCAAATACTTTAAACCCCACCGTACAGATAGGCCACAGAAACTCTCCAACGATACCCTCAACCTCATGGCTGAACGACGCTCATTGAAACTGCAGTCTTCGGATGATGCTGAAGCATATAGGCTGCTCAATAGACGAATATGGAAGTCCTTGCGACACGACATCCGGATCTTTAATACAAACCGTATTAAAGAAACGATAGAGTGGAAAAAAGGCTCCAAAGTGTTTGCAAGAGACATGTCTATTGGGCAAAGCCAGTTGACGAAGCTGAAGAGAGAAGACGGCAGTTTAGCGTCGACCAAAGCAGAAGTATTAGGAGAGGTAGAGAGTTTCTACGGACAGCTATACACCTCGGTCGCTAAACCTGTTAGCAGCTCGGCCAAAGACCCAAGAGCCAAACTGACCCGACATTATACCGAAGATATCCCGGACATCAGCCTGTACGAGATTAGAATGGCCTTGAAACAGCTTAAGAACAACAAGGCGCCTGGTGACGACGGTATCACATCTGAGCTTCTGAAAGCGGGTGGAACACCGGTACTTAAAGTCCTTCAGAAGCTTTTTAATACCGTCTTACTCGAAGGTTCAACGCCAGAAGCATGGAACAAAAGCGTGGTGGTGCTGTTCTTCAAGAAAGGTGACAACACTTTACTTAAAAATTACAGACCCATCTCGCTTTTGAGCCATGTTTATAAGCTGTTTTCGAAGGTCATAACGAACCGTCTCAGTCGCAGGTTTGATGAATTCCAGCCTCCGGAACAAGCCGGTTTCCGAAAAGGCTATAGTACTATAGACCACATTCCACACGCTACGGCAAGTTATACAAAAGACCGAAGAGTATAACTTGCCTCTTTGTTTAGCGTTTGTGGACTATGAGAAAGCCTTTGATTCGATCGAGACGTGGGCAGTGCTTGAGTCTCTCCAGCGGTGCCGTATTGACTATCGGTATATTGAAGTGCTGAAGTGTTTGTACAAAAACGCCTACATGTCAGTCCGAGTACAGGAGCAGAGTTCGAAGGCAATTCCATTGCAAAGAGGCGTGAGACAGGGAGACGTAATATCTCCGAAACTGTTCACCGCTACATTGGAAGACGCCTTCAAGCTTCTGGAATGGCAAGGACTTGGCATTAATATTAACGGCGAATACATCACTCACCTTCGATTTGCCGACGATATTGTAGTCATGGCAGAATCCATGGAAGACCTCAGTACAATGCTCGAAGGCCTCCATCGAGTTTCCCAACGGGTAGGTCTTAGATCTCTAGATGAACATGGATAAGACGAAAATTATGTCTAATGCCCATGTTGTACCTACCCCAATATCAGTTGGGAACTCAGTTCTCGAAGTTGTTGACGAGTACATCTACCTGGGACAGACAGTCAAACTAGGCAGGTCCAACTTCGAGAAAGAGGTCAATCGTCGAATCCAACTCGGCTGGGCAGCGTTCCGGAAACTTCGCGAAGTCTTCTCGTCAAAAATACCTCAGTGCCTCAAGACAAGAGTCTTCGACCAATGTGTGTTACCAGTGATGACTTATGGCACTGAAACGTGGTCTCTTACTATGGGCCTCATAGACAAGCTCAAAGTCGCACAACGAGCTATGGAGAGGGCTATGCTCGGGGTTTCTCTACGTGATCGAATCAGAAATGAGGAGATCCGTAGAAGAACGAAAGTCACCGACATAGCCCAGAAGATTAGCCAGTTGAAGTGGCAGTGGGCAGGGCACATAGCACGCAGAACAGATGGCCGATGGGGCCGAAAGGTTCTGGAGTGGAGACCACGGACCGGCAAGCGCAGCGTAGGTCGTCCACCGACACGGTGGACAGACGACCTGATGAAGGTCGCAGGACGACGTTGGATGCAGGCCGCTTCCAACCGGTCCTTTTGGAAATTCATGGGGGAGGCATATGTCAGCAGTGGACGTCCTACGGCTGAGATGATGATGATGATGATGAATATTATAAAGAGGAAAGATTTGATTGTTTGTAAAGGACAAAAACTACTTAACCGATCTTTCTGAAATTTCTTTCACCAGTAGTAAGCTGAGGAAGGAGAAGGAGGTTGTGATGATGAAACATAATGTCATTAATTAGTCAATGATACAATAATTACTGTATTTAATTATTTAGTACTTAATTATTAAGATTAGTTAGTACTGTCGATAATTAATAAGCTCATTTCTAACTATTAAATAGTTCCCATGAAAAAGCTTTTTTTCTCAGGACTCCTCGGTTAGATTTTGATGCGCTTTGGTTTACTGACTAATGTTACCCTAAGAAACATTATGCACTATATTTTTATGTTGGGCAACACTTGGTCCAATTCCTATACAAAGACTGTCAGTCTCCTTTTAAAACAAGTTGTGGAGGTGCAAGGAATCAATTTTTACCCATTTTCTATCGTTTTTTTTAAATGGTTTTCCTAGATAATAATTACTGAGAGTAATAATTTAGACGTAAAAGCAATATTTGTAAGAATTAAAGTCCTGACTGACTGGCATACAACGCACAGCGTGAACCGCTGGTCGTAGAGACTTGAAATTTGGAGGGTGCTTTTGTCTTGGTAGGTAGAGGTGTGCTTAGAAATGGCTTTTCCAAATTCAATCCCTAAGGGGTAATAAAAGTAGTGGTTGAAAACGTTTGTTTGAAAGTCCTTTGCTTTTGCAATTTTAGGTTTGAAAATTTGTATTTAGATTCAAAATAACATATGCTGTTCCTTAATATTTTTGACAGAGTTGACTTAGTGGGGTAGAAGTGAGCATGAAGCTTTGTATGGAAAATGCTTTGTTTTTAAACTTCTAGATGTAAAAATATGTATTTAGATAGTTTATTTACAATAAAATATGGTGTTTCTTAATATTTTTGACAGGGGGGACTTAGTGGGGTAGAAGTGAGCATGAAGCTTTGTATGGAAAATGCTTTGTTTTTAAACTTCTAGATGTAAAAATATGTATTTAGATAGTTTATTTACAATAAAATATGGTGTTTCTTAATATTTTTGACAGGGGGGACTTAGTGGGGTAGAAGTGAGCATGAAGCTTTGTATGGAAAATGCTTTGTTTTTAAACTTCTAGATGTAAAAATATGTATTTAGATAGTTTATTTACAATAAAATATGGTGTTTCTTAATATTTTTGACAGGGGGGACTTAGTGGGGTAGAAGTGAGCATGAAGCTTTGTATGGAAAATGCTTTGTTTTTAAACTTCTAGATGTAAAAATATGTATTTAGATAGTTTATTTACAATAAAATATGGTGTTTCTTAATATTTTTGACAGGGGGGACTTAGTGGGGTAGAAGTGAGCATGAAGCTTTGTATGGAAAATGCTTTGTTTTTAAACTTCTAGATGTAAAAATATGTATTTAGATAGTTTATTTACAATAAAATATGGTGTTTCTTAATATTTTTGACAGGGGGGACTTAGTGGGGTAGAAGTGAGCATGAAGCTTTGTATGGAAAATGCTTTGTTTTTAAACTTCTAGATGTAAAAATATGTATTTAGATAGTTTATTTACAATAAAATATGGTGTTTCTTAATATTTTTGACAGGGGGGGACTTAGTGGGGTAGAAGTGAGCATGAAGCTTTGTATGGAAAATGCTTTGTTTTTAAACTTCTAGATGTAAAAATATGTATTTAGATAGTTTATTTACAATAAAATATGGTGTTTCTTAATATTTTTGACAGGGGGGACTTAGTGGGGTAGAAGTGAGCATGAAGCTTTGTATGGAAAATGCTTTGTTTTTAAACTTCTAGATGTAAAAATATGTATTTAGATAGTTTATTTACAATAAAATATGGTGTTTCTTAATATTTTTGACAGGGGGGACTTAGTGGGGTAGAAGTGAGCATGAAGCTTTGTATGGAAAATGCTTTGTTTTTAAACTTCTAGATGTAAAAATATGTATTTAGATAGTTTATTTACAATAAAATATGGTGTTTCTTAATATTTTTGACAGGGGGGACTTAGTGGGGTAGAAGTGAGCATGAAGCTTTGTATGGAAAATGCTTTGTTTTTAAACTTCTAGATGTAAAAATATGTATTTAGATAGTTTATTTACAATAAAATATGGTGTTTCTTAATATTTTTGACAGGGGGGACTTAGTGGGGTAGAAGTGAGCATGAAGCTTTGTATGGAAAATGCTTTGTTTTTAAACTTCTAGATGTAAAAATATGTATTTAGATAGTTTATTTACAATAAAATATGGTGTTTCTTAATATTTTTGACAGGGGGGACTTAGTGGGGTAGAAGTGAGCATGAAGCTTTGTATGGAAAATGCTTTGTTTTTAAACTTCTAGATGTAAAAATATGTATTTAGATAGTTTATTTACAATAAAATATGGTGTTTCTTAATATTTTTGACAGAGGGGACTTAGGGGGATGAAAAGAGGTATGAAACTTTATATGGATTTTTTATATTTTTGATCTATTTTTTAACACATTTTCACACCGTATAGGTGTGAAAATGTGTTAAAAAATATTGGCTTTAATAACATGAATTAGATACGTCATGTTATTAAAGCCAATATATTAACAAAGGAGAAACCGTTTTCGTGGCACGTGTACAATTGATCAGAAATTACCTTCGTACCGTTTGGATTAAGGATGGCCCAATAAAAAAAGTCACAATTTAAGGTTTGTTTCGCGATAACTATTACTGTGTGATTATTATTAGACAAACTCTGACATTTGCCGGAGTTGATTTTAACTTTTGTCAAATACCCCATGTTTTTTTGTTTTTTTTTTTTTTTATACCGAACTGGGTAGCACTTGACCACTATCTCACCTGATGCTAAGTACTTAGTAGCGGGCAATAATCATGAACATACTTACATATTGACACAATAATTCATATCTAGAAAAAAAATACCATATTTACCTAGAAAAAAAACATTATTATAGTATTACGAAGTCGTGGACAAAAGCTAGTATTTATGTAAAATACTGGAAATTGTCATAATATTTAGTTAAATTTGTTTATTGTCCTATAAATAACGCAAAGATAGCTTCTAATCAGGTTCTGTGCAGCATTTGCTATGGAACACGCCTTAATAAACGAGTACGAAGAGTGTAGACCGAATCAGTCCGTTCATCCATGATCATGGCGTTTGTAACAGTCCAATTAAATATCGGAAAATCAAACCAAATATAATATGAGTTAAGTTATTTGATGTTTGATTGATGCTAGATATTTGACATGTGAAACGGCCTATCCAATGTCTATGGATCGACCACAGAGCAACTTAAGCTCCATACAAGTTAATCATTCATAATATAAGTCTCCAAATAAGTCAAAAGAAGTTGGCCAATCTCAAAAGGTATGATAGATTGGATATATAAACTTATGTAACTTTCTCCCAGCAGACTCACTGACAATCGACTAATGGAGGATCCCAATAATCTATCTATCCACGGTTTTCCTTACTACCGATAGGAATTTGACATAACTTCCATACAAATAGTGTCAAATATCTAACTCTAGTAAGGTAAACCGGCGATAGATAGATTATTGGGACCAGCCGTAATTGATGTGGGTAGATAAAGAAAAACTTTTCACTAGTTCTAGCTTTAAGGCGCGGCCCAAAGACAAAATCTGTAGAACGCTATGTATTTCGTCGCACAGACATACTAGTTACTGAAATAAACTTGAAAAAAAAAATACAGTGCATAGTTAAGAGTTATGAAAAAGACTTATATAATAATATTGCAGAATATCTCTCTGGCACCCTAAAGAAATATCGCAAATTAAAAGACAGAAAGCAAACTTTCGTATCGCATTTTCAATGATTTGACCGACAACTAGGTACTATATTTTTTGTAATCAGATAAAAACGTAATTTATGAAATTAAACAACTATCTATATTTTAGTATTACCATTGTGACTTTTTTTATTTTTAAACAAATTAAAACTGCGAAAAAGTTTTCGTATTTACAGACGCACGCTTGTTTTGTTACGGCCAGCTTGCAGCGCCTAAGGCAGTTGTCTCACCGCCGGCGAGAAAGCGACTAAGGCCGTTTGTCCACCGCAATCGTCATCGGGACGTCAATTACAACGAGATGGCGGCGCCGATTTAGCGATATATACAATTACTATGGCCGTGTGTCCACCGCACGCCCGTCACGTCAACGTTATCTCGACCAGAAATAATCTCGTTCCTCGACTTCCTGACGGGTGACGTCCCGGTGTCGGTAGCGGTGGACAAACGGCCTAACTATCAGCTATTTTCTCGCTCAAGAAACGTACAAAAGATATACATTACATGTAAAGAAAAGAGATGCATAAAATATATAAATAGTTGATCGCTGACTGTTCACACTGCCGGCGAGAACTCGCTCCACTAGTTTGTCGCTGAGCAACAACAGCTATTAAAGATAATAAATTGACAAAAATTTGTAAATTGTTTCAAAAGTTTTTCTGGATTTCTTCGGATTATACTTATATTTGTTGTTGTTTATATTTATTGCAATAAATTGAACTTATAATGATGTCTTAAGAACATGTCAAAAATGTGATTTATTTTCATTCGTAATTGTACATATCTACTTTAATTTGTGAATAGCTCGTTTATATTACTGCGTGTCGTTGGTACCATTAATTGTGTTAGCATTTAGTAAGAGTCTGTTGTGAATTGTATTTATTATAATTGTCTTATTGTATAACATGTTGGTACCTAATAAATAAATAAAATAAATAAATAAATTATACTCGCTCAGCGATACTCGCTCGGCGATGCTAGCTTGGCGATCAGAACGCACCGAGAGAGGATAGTGGCAGGACTGTACACTCGCCCGTCGCACTCGCACACTCGCTTCAGCGCCAACTCGTTTCTACTTCCTAGCTCTGCTCGCTTCTCGTTCGTCGTCGGCGCGCGGCGGTGGGACCGATGCCTTAAGTGTGTTCCAGCGGCAATTTCCCTTACCTGTTGACTTATATATTATTATCCCGTCAATAATGTGAAAAAAAATGATTCGTATACTTTACTCATGCTATAAACATTTTCACTTGACATTGTAGATCGTGCGCAATCAAAAAGTAAAATCGATATCAAATCGATAAGAAAATCGATGCAATACTAACAATACTTATCTCTTTACAAATACAATATATAACCTGATATATAAATTTGTCACGTAGTTCGCAACAAGTTTTGTCAGTTGGAAGTAATTTGGTGTTAATTATAACGAAAATTAGTGTCATGAATGATGACCATTAAACAAAATGATACAAAATGTGTTTTATACATATTTGTCTGTTTTAGTAATAACGGTACGTATATATCTCACCAAACCCTTTAACACTTTTAATTTGGTGTCAGCCGTGCGATTTTCTAAGCGCAAACATCATTGCATCTTGAAACAAATGACGAGATGACAAGAAACGTTGGAAAAACGACCTTATCTACAAGGGCGATATCTCATAAAGTATTTGACATCGGTGAGCTCGTCGACGAATCATTACAGAATCGCACGGCAGGACTACGTAAATTAACGTTTACGCTCATACATTAGGTGATCACATGTCGCACGAAGCACTTACAACTAACACATTAGAAAACTTCGTTTCATCCGTGTTTTCAAGCTATGAAAAATAACAGTTCTTTTGCGTTCAAACTAGATGGCGTAACTCGCATTGCCAAATCCTGAATCACGGTGACAAGATTTTCACGGACCATGGTATTGCTTTGCGTTCAAACTAGATGGTGTAACAGTCGCATTGCCAAATCCTGAATCGCGGTGACAAGATTCTCACGGAACATGTGTTCCTATTTAGTGTTCGTATTTTAATTGAGCAAATCACGGCCAACTAGGTACTTCCCAATATAATTATAGTGTTTTATCTATTATCTATGCTAGGTACTTACTACACAATAATACTTGTAACCAAGAACCGACAGCAAAAAATTGGCTCATCACAAAAGTGTTTTCTCTGGCCAGGAATCAAATTCGAGATACCGCACTCAACCGCACTTCGAAGGATATAAACCAACTGAGTCTAAGTCTCCAGCTTAAAACTACTCCATTAGAGTTGTATTAATCTGGAGACTAGAGAATAAGTAGTAGTTCTGCGAAAAGTAGACCTAGCGAGCACAATCTTATCGCCGGCAATTTTTATCAGTCTGAGCTATTTGCCGTGCGGTTCTGTAAGAGCAAACATCGTTGCATATTTGACAACATCCGTGAAATTTATGACGAGATGACAAGATACGTTGCAAAAACCATCTTATGTACAAGGGCGATATGTCATAAAGTATTTGACATCGGTGAGCTCGTCGACGAGCGCATCGACGAATCATTAGACTTATTATTTATTCGTAGAGAGAATCGCACGGTTGGTCATTGTAATTCGGAAAATTTTGAAGAGTATTTAATTTGATAAGACCTTGACCTTGAATTTGAATTTTTTAACCTTGAAGTTGATTTGAATTTAGCTAAAATTTTATAAATGATAAGTAGTAAAAGATAATTTATTTGCAAGAAATATGGTACAATTCAGCTCTTAGTGTTAGTAAAGTCGTCCTAGCATATTGCATCAATCTGACATGCAAATATTCTTATTCATAATTATTTTTAAATAGGTAACATTAAAACTTTTAGTTTCAATAAGTTAATAAAAAGTCGGCAGTCATAAATATTACATATTAGCTATTACATTCTAAGTGATTACTTCACATTGCGTCACAATTTTAATAAATAAACGCAATTATATTACAAACAAATAATATAAAAAATTATAATTAATCAATTACATTACAAATAAATATTTAATCATAAGCAAATACTCAATGATGTGTCATGAAATAAGTTAACATTAAATAGTTAACATTAACATCAAGTTAACAGTTAACATTAACATCAAGTTAACAGTTAACATTATATATTCATATTCTTTATTTGCATTCAATGTAGCTTAGATGGTAAACTTATATGCACAACATACAAACAGTATGTTGTATCAATTACGGAACCTGTCGAGCACAACAAATCTAGCAGAGAGGGCGGGTTATTTAAATGTTGTTGGTACCAAAAATTCTTACCGAATATAAACAAAACGCACAGTTTTTAAACTTCACAACTATTATCTCAGCAACGACTTGACCAATTGCTCGTAATCAAAATTCCTCTTTAAAGTCAGGTACCTAATTTGTGAACCAAACTTTATCAAAATCAGTCGGTAAATAGTGCCGCAGCAAACTTCCCCCATTTTTAACGAGTAGGTGGATCTTCAAATGTTCGTAAAGTTACATGAGAGTATATTTTACTTCAAAATTTAAAATGTTATAAAATTAGGTTAATCGTTATAAAATTATGCAATAGTTTAATATTTAAAAAATTTGTAATTTTTCCGTGTTAACACATTATCATTTACATATAATTCAACATCATTTAATAACATATTGCTTTGATCAGTAAAATATATATTTGTCCTTGTTTCAGGTATCGACAAACCCTGTGCCTCAAGTGTTTGATGGACAAAGCTCGTCAACGTATAAACAAAATAGTTATAAAAACCAAAACTCTGTGCCAACCGTTTACCAGCAACCTAAAAGCCAAACTCAATCTTATTCCCAGCCAGCTGGAGTCCAACAACAAAACACAAATCGAGGCGGTTTTGAAAATACTATAAATCAACAGCTTATTAATAGAATATTTGAAAATCCATGCCTCCAGAGGATTCTAGATCCAAACACAAAACTTTACAATCAAAACGGTCAAGAAATCCAAAGACATCCAAACTCTGGCACAGCACCTAATGTTATTAATAATTATTTTATTGTTCCACCAGAGTTTTTCAATGTAAATAATATAACATCACAAGATCAGTCACAACGCACTGTTAAAAGGAAAAAGAATAATAATAGTAGAAAAACCAACCTGCATAAAACAAAAACAAATCTCAATATCGTAAACGACGATAATGATTCAATCACTGTTATAGAAAAACAACAAAATAAAAGGACCAATGCCAGACGTACAAAAAATAAGCACAGAAAACAAAAGAAAGATCAAGCTTCAGTTGAAATAGTAGAAGCTGAATTTGTTGCTAACAATGCCGATAAAAGCTTATCTGAGCCGGAAAAAGATGATCCGATGGAAGTCAAAGGAAGTAGTAAACAAAATTCAACAAATAAAACAATCAAAGAGACGCTACTACCTTCAGAAACAGAAGTAAATGTGCTTGAAGAAGAAATATTGCCCAAAAAATTAAGAAAAAAATCTAAAACAGTTGAAGAGGAATCATCGAAATCATCTACCGATATTGTAGACACTATTTTGCTTGATAAGGTCATAAATACAACACTTGTACCTCTCAAAGTAGAAAAAGTAAAACAAAATCTTGAAAAACCATCAAAAAACCTAACTAAGATCAAATCTGAACTAAAGAATATTGAATCTCCAGTAGAAACCCGTGAAGAAACTAAAGATCCTACAGAAAATAGAAAAACAAGAAATTCTAAAAATAACAAAGTATGGAAAGAAAACAACCCACCACACAATTTTTCACCATTTCCAGATGACGTATACAGAAATTTATTTCCATATATGTATATGGGTAATTATTTATACCCTCATGGTAACTACCCATTTAGTTTAGATCAGATTTACGATCCTTATTTTGGTAGAAATGATAACAAGAATAAAAAGCGTAAGAACAGAAAAAAACAATACGAAGAAAATAATAAAGACTCACTACCGAACGTTATTGAAGTTCCTGTGAAAATAAAATCAAAAAAGAAAGAAATTATTACTACAGCAAACCCTATAAGCGTAGAAATCATTGAAGAAACAGAAGCACCATTAGATTTTTCAAACTTGGAAACTATTCAGGCCATTGACCCACTCTCAGATGCTTCTACAGAGATACCTAATGACGTAACTAATGTATATTCAAGTGAAAACGAATTTGAAACTGAAATTCCAAAGAAGGAATCTGTTGTTACAAAAGCAAACATAGAAATGCCTCCAACGATGATCGAAGATTTACAAGATTTTATTATTCCAGAATTGAAGAGAGAAGAAATAGTTCCTACTATACATAACAATGGTGTTATTAATGACTACTATCCGATTTTCAACGATGACTCTTATTATAACAACGACGAAAGCTATTATCTCAGAGATTTAGAAGATGATCGACATTTCTACACTACTGACCGAGGCCATGAAGAACTATTGAATAGAGATAGAAGAAAATATGACAAAAATGAAGATTTTCGTGCACCTAATTTCGATATTAGAGATCGTATAAACTTTCGACGTGGATACAAATATAGAGAGCCAGATAGGATAAAGATTACTTATGATGACACAGATAATTCAATAAAAAGACCTTATACACATGAAAAATTAATTGACCGAAAGGAAACATTACCACCAGAATTAAAATACGATGACATTCTGTTCCACACGCCTCCAAAGTTAGAAAATCCTGATTTTAAAACTATTAAAGTTGAAGTAAAAAGTTCAAAAACTGATATAAATAGCGACCCTGTACGCGATCCCGTTTATACTGGTTTTCCGGCTGATAATACTCTTGACAATACTAAAACGGATATCGATACACTGAACCCTGAATTAAATAGAATGATAAACGCTGACTCTGACATAAGAAAAGAGATTATACCTTCGAAAAACGTTCGTCCTAAGAACGATCATATAGAAACAGTCTTTGCTAAGACTAGAGTCGTAAAATATGGTGTTACTGAAGACGAACCTAATGAAGATATTCCTATTTCTCTGCCTATGTACGAAGATGGGAATAAATCTAAATTTTACAGTGATGGTCACACCACATTTGTGGTGGCCAAGTCGTTAGGACATATTGAGGATTACTACTGGAAGTAGATTTTCTAATTAGTTATTATAGACTGAGTATGCTGTTTTATTTATCTGATGGATGTATTTAATAAATTAATTAATTTATTAACTTGTTTTATACCTTCCAAACTTCCAAGGCTGCCTTGGTATGCAGGAAAATTCCATTTTTTGTGTGCTCCCTTTAATGACCTGCTTTTGAAGTAACAGGATTCATCCCTAGCGGATAGGAGTACGTGTATGCTGAACCGAAACGTCTGTTACCAAATGTTGTACTATGTTAGTGTGTTAGTTAATTCGTGTGTGCCACCCTCAACACAGGGAATTCTTGTGCAAGGGTGTGAGTGACTGAACGTTACTCAGACTACATCCAAGTACGCATATTAAATGATTCTTCATCTGTTCAGCCGAAAAAACCGTTAGAGCAATAATTTGTGAAACAAACGGCGCCAAAGTTTGAACATACGTATGGCGTCTCACATCAAATACCATCCAAATAAGGAAAAAAAAAACAATTCGATCATATTAATTTGATTTTGGGAATATGAATAAAATAAATTATACTAGAACCTAAGAAAACCTCATAAATTGCAGTTTTAGAGAGAAAATACTCATCCTCAGACGGGGTTGCAAACCGCGTCTTCCGAGAATCTGTGTCAGACGCCATGAAGCGGGTTCGAATTCCGTCAGAGGATGTGCATTTTTCTCTGTAAAAGTGCACTGTTTAATCTCGCTAAGCAGGCGATTCTATAAATATCATGTATTAAAAAACACTTTTAACTTATTTGTATACTTTTAATATGATCTATTTAATGTATTTGTACCAATTACAAAAGTGGTGGACTATTCCAGTAACTTATTTACCTTTCGAATAGACTTCTCTCCCTCTATTTACTCTGGTCCTAAGCAAACAGCCCTATAGCCAGGCAAACAAGTTCTTCACAGACAGAATGGGTCAATTTACATGAAGTTTTGTTCAAAAGAAAATATACTGTTAGAAATACCATCAAGGGCGAACCAAGTTACTTGTGTAACAAGAGAGCTAAGTACTTTTTGGTTGCGAGTAAACTGTGAGAAAAAAAATAATAATAATAATAATAATAATACTTACCGCAGGGGCGGCTTTGTGGCGAGCTGTCGGAGAGTGGCGACACCGTGGACCCTGATTCTCCCTGGGGCTTAATGAGACCCCTGACCCCCGGCTTACCTTAATTGGCCGTCTGGGGGTGGAGACGCAAGAGCAAGAAACAAAAAGCTCCAAGGGTGGAAGTGTTAAAAGGCATAACGCCGGTAGTAGCGCTCTAGTGAAACCACAGCACACCTCTCAACACCCTTCAGCCATCCACACCAACGTTGTCCCTTTTGTCACCATTGATGGTGGCTCGTATGGGGGGCCCGTTTATTGGGTAGCAAGTCACCACCTGCCTAAATATTTTAAGATGAGACTGAAATTGGCAGGTGCCGTAGTCTCGTTCATAGCCTACTATCTCCCGTACCACTAATAAGTACATATCAATAGCCATGCCATTTTACCAATTTTTCTAATAGATATACCATGTAACCATCCATCCAAAATGTTTCTGTTTTTATAATACATCGTATTTTTATACCAAAAGGGCCTCTAAGTGTTGGCTACAGCCCCACTTATGCCTATGTAAAGAACCGGGTGAAACCCGTGAAATTGTTTGAATAAAAATAATAATAATAATAGGAATGAGATGAGAAAATGAGACCAAATGAGACCCCTAACCTCCGGTTTGCTTTAATTTGCTGTCTGGGGGTGGAGACGCAAGAGCAAGTAACACAAAGCTCCAAGGTTGAAAGTGTTAAAGATTTATGCCTGTAGTACTCGTAGCGCTCTAGTGAAACCGCAGCTCACTTCTCGACACCAAAGTCAAAGGCCAAAATCATTAATTCAATTCATTCCAATGTACTTTAAAGACTCTACCACTGCCGCTACGTTTCAAAATATATAGAGCCTACCGAGAAGAAGCGGAAAGAAACTCAGGGCCATTCTTTTTTATCGATTTTTACAATGTTTCTACTTAGGTACTAATACATTTAATGGGTGGCAGATGACAACTTGCCTGAAGTGGAGTATTTTATTCCAAGCATCATATATAATGTCGGACTTTATAATACCTATGCTTTTTTATAAAACGTTTTTTACAGTCAACTTGAATTTTCCCTCTGTGAGCTCAGTTATCTGTTTTGGGGTTTTATTGTAAAAACGACTTATTAGTCTTCGCAAGTCTAAAACTAGGTACAGCTATTCTATTTGTATTCCTAGTATTATAAGGGTGGTGATCACTATGTAACTTATATTTATGTTGATCTTTATGAACACACATTATATTTGCGAATATTTATAAGGAAGGCAAAGTTAATATATTCATTTCTTTAAATAAATCTTTCAAAGATTCGCGGGGACCCATTTCATATAGTGTATAGCTCGAATAGCACGTTTTTGTACCCACCTCTAGCCATCCACACCAACGTTGCCCCTTTTGACACTATTGATGGTGGCTCTTATGGGGGGCCCGTTTAGTGGGTGGCAAGTCAACACCTGCCAAAATATTTTAACATGAGACCAAAATTGGCAGGTGCCGTAGTCTCGTCAATAGCCATTTCCTTTTTCATTTAAGAGTTCATGTCAATAGCCCTACTATGTTACCAATTTTTGCAATACCTATACCATTTCACCTTCATCCCAAATTCTGTTTATGCTACTACATTGTACATACTACATTGTATATTTTATACCAAACAGGCTTCAAAAGGTGCGTTCGATTAGCTTATGAGGGCATTGGTGGCGTTGTCATTGATGGCTTTTTTGTTAAAGTGTTCGTAAAGCTCGAAAACGTTATTTTTGCTACTTTTGCCACTTTTGCCCATATACTATTCGAACGTTCAACTGAGCATAAGACCTGAAATCGCATGATTATGCTGTTAAAAAACGATCACAAACTACCATGCACCGGACGTGGGTCGAAAATTGCACTTTTGGTGGCAAAAATTCCTCTTTTTTAGCTTTCCAAACGCTGAACAAAAAGAGGAATGAACGACATTTTCACCCACAGATTCCCAATTCGAACGACCCTTGTGAGCATTTTAGCGTTATTTTCACTAAAAACTTTTGTTACGCTATTTATAACGCGTTTTATTCGAACTCATTGTAAGTGTTGGCATTAATATAATAAAATAATTAAAATAAATAATTAATAATAATACAAGGTGGAGACGCTCTTGTGTCTCTTGGAAGTAACAAAAGGCTGTTGGAGCCTTTTGTTGCCAAGGGTGGAAATCTTAAATGGCATAACGCCGGTAGTAGGACTCTAATGAAACCACAGCACACCTCTCGACACCTCTTAGCTATCCACAGTAACGTTGATTTTGTCAACATTGATGGTGGCCCTTAGGTGGGGCATATAATAAAAATGTCATATCTTATTCTTATCGTTACACATGGTTTTACATCTTGGAGTACTAAAAAGTTCGAGTAACCCACCTCCATATAGAATAGGGTATATTTTAGTGAATACTACAGGTTAAGAGGAGAAATCAGTAGAGCTGTGAATTTATTCGTCCGAGGTAGTACCGCCACCAAACCCTTTTCTACCGTGAAGCAGTAATATTCGCAATACTGTGATTTGCTCAGATATATATGTGTTTTGGTTTGAAGATATGCAGGTTGCCGGCAAAATTACAGGTACATGAGACTTAACAACTTAATGTCTCATGTACCTGTAATTTTCAGTTCGTGACTTGTGAGGAAATGCATCTGTTCTAGGCCGAGGTTACCACTTATAATCAGATGGACCGCTTGATTATATCGTGTCCTATTAGCATAAGTAAGGTGGTGTCCGGGTTGTTTTAATCAAGTGTTATTTAACATTTGCTACTACTTTTTTGCGCGTATTATTGTCTATTGGTACCCACTGTAAAGAGACTAGCAGAGCCAAAGTCTCTGCCTAAAACCTACAGTACCTAAGTATCACCAAATGAAATTATAGGACAAATGAGACTAACTAGCTATAAATATGATTCGGTTTGATAATCACAGTGCATGAAGTGCTTTGTCAGGCACTGCAACAATCATGTTCTTCTCATCGTTCCCTCGCTGCTGAGGATTGTGACCACGTACAATCAGTCTCCATTGGGTGCAGTCATAGGCTGTCATTATACAGATGTGAAACTCACGACCTAGGCAACAACTTCGCAACAGTTTCTAATATCCTAAACCCTCCTTAAATATTAGAGCCTCTTTGAACTAAGGGGCATAATACAAAGTGTCTCAAAAGATGAAAAATGATGAATACATAATTTTTCATGATGAATGATTAAAATCATGAAAACAGCGAATCCCAGGGGCGCGGGGTTATGTCAATCGGTACCTTATGCTGGCTCTTGCGAATTCAGTCGCTATGGAGCGTGTCTCGGGAGCAGACCGCGCGTTGTGCGTGCGAGAGTTTTATAAAAATCGTGTCGTAATGCTGCTTTACTAAAATGTCACATAGATATGACAGCGCCTTTTAAGTAACTGTGATATAAAATATGACACTGACTACCTGAACAAAAATATCACTTGAAGCAACTATAAATAACCTAAAATTACTTAAAGAATTGCAAATGTACAACGTACAAACGTACGAGCTTGACTATAAAGAAAATACACCTAAACGTCGGGGATTTCTCGCCTCTTGCGGTTTATATCTTTAGGACCGAATGGCTTTTAGGTTTATCATGCTCCCTGAGGAGTGGATAGAATTTCCAAGTTTCTAATGCATGTTTAATCTGAATCATCACAGAAGGAAAATGAATAGTTATATGTGTGAAAAATACGAGCAGCTAAATAAATTACAAGTACTTCAATTATTATTAATTAATAATGAGTGAAAACCACGTTAGTTTTTATAACAAATAAAAAAATACTTCAATTAATGTATATCCACTCAACTCGTGTCGATTACCTGACAACCAAAGCATTGATGTTCTCAATACTTGTCCTTTGACATATTGTTGACAATGATTTGTATTTTCACCAAAGTCCATCCTTAGTTGTTGAGCAGTAGGTTGTCTCTGAGTAGTAGGATTTAAAATGTGGCAATTAAAACGAATAAGTATAAATATATACATTTATTATCATCAATATTAAATACAGTATGGTAGCAGTGATGTTAAACCATTATTCAAAGTTTTCTGATCATAATTAGCCTCTGTATTCAAAATCATTGACAATTCCAAAAGAGCTACCATTCTTTTGACATCATTACAACACGTATTCAATAAAGATCCATCTATGGAATTAAATGGAGACATTGTTGAGGCAGGTGAAGAAAACTGATTAGTAGTATATAAATAAGGTACATTATTGCTATAGTTAACTATGTCTTCATATGCTGGCGCAGAAGTAATAGACACAGTATTCAGATATGCTGAAGGGTTATTTGGGAAAGCCCCACATGTATGTTTGCCAAGATTAGGTGGAACAGTAGACAAAACATCTGGCATAAAAATGTTCACAGCATTCTCGTTATTCGTATTTATTATTGAATTTAGTGCATACGTATGTGACGGTAAAAAAGGATTTTCAGGAAATAAACTTGACAATTGTGATGGGGCTGTGTAGGGAATACTATAATAAGAGTTTGGCAAATAATTAGAACAAGGCAAGGAAGGATGAGTATCTGGAAAATTATAATATTGATCAAGAGGAGGAATTATAGCATAATCAAATGGATTAATTATTGTCTGAGGGACTTTGGCAACTTGATCAAGATAGGGTTGCTCAGGAATTAAATTTGGTTGTAATAACGTATTTGGTGATGGTATAACACTAGCAGCTGATGACGATGTCATAGCATTATTATATGATATGCGGCTAGTCAAAGATGAAATAAATTCATTTAATTGAGCAGTAACGACTCTAACGTCATCAAAGTATTTAGCTATTGGAGTATGGTGGTTTATAGGTAAAGGAGGAATATTCAGAGATGCTAAAGAATTTTCAATTGGCATTAGCAATAGATTCGAGTCAGGTAAATTTGTAACAAGAGGGTATGGGGCCGATGGAATGGCATAAACATTACTTTCAGACGATATTAGATCGGGACTCAAATCCACATAAGGGTTATAGTTAGCCAGAGTGTTAAATGGAGATAGTGATAATTCTGGTAGTAACAAATCTGATGAATATAATGTTTGTGCATTTGAACAACCAAGATAATTATTAACAAATGGTTCTGCAAAACAGTTACCAATCTCAAAACTTGTCATTTGTCTAGCAATTGGCAATGTATAAGGTATTTCAGATGTTTGCGCGATAGGAATCACAGAAAACGGCACTATATTGTGAATGTCTATTAAATTTTCAGACTTTACAATTTGATTAACTTCGTTATTATAAGTATACTCTATTTCAGGAGATACGGTAGCAAATGGATTTCCTGTTATTGAACCAGGCAAAACATTATTTAAGTACCTCGTTTGCGGCATCACTCGGTTCAAAAATTCACGGAGTGGTGAAATTGGTTTTATATTGTCATTAAGACCACTAACATGGCTTGAGATCGAAGGAACCATGTTTATAGTTTCCCGTTTCGTATTTGCAATATCAATCATATTATCTATCATTGTAATAGGTTGAGATGATGCTTCATATAATGAATCTAAAGGTAGTAAAAACTGATTACAAGATAAATCCTGGTAAGGTGAATTTGATATAACTAGCTTTTCTTCGTCACAGTCATAAGACTTTTCTAATTGTGAAATTAGAGAACTCAAAGAAGATGTCACTGAAAGAGGTATTGTTATTGCAGATGGAAAAGCAGTTAAGAATGGTTCTTGGTTCGAATTAGCGTTTAAAATGTTAGGTACTTCAAAAGACGTAGCATCATATTTTGAATATGGTAATGAGTTTATATCAGAAAAAAGCATTCCATTACCAGCACTAGGTATTACCGTGTCACAATCCATGGATGGTGTAAGTTTCACTGGTTCATTAACGCTTGTAACTGACAATGGTAAGTTAAATCCTGCTGAAGATTTTAAACTGTTTGAAGATACCAAGGATGACACTGGACTTGAATCTGTGAAAGGCAATCTTGAACCAGAAGGATTACTTGTTAAAGAGTAAGTAGAAATGATAGAATTCTCCAACTGTAAGTTTGGGGATGAGTCTAATGATCCAAGAATGATCGTTGGTTCGGAAATTGTCACTGAGTTTCTAGTACTTACATATGAGTCAGAAGGCGTTGGTAATATGTTTATCGTATAATCTATATTGTCTGCAAAGGTTAATGATGCAAACGAATCTGTTGGAACTATTTGTAATACATTGTTTGAAGATTCCGGCGCATTGTTGAATGGATAATACGTAATATGATCCGAAGTCGGACTTACAATAGACGATGTACAATGATCTGCTGGTAAAAACGGTAAGTAAGAGAAGTCAGCTGGTACAATAGAATTCACAACTTCTAATTTTTCCCCATAATTGGCTTCCTTATTTTGAGGTTTCTTCGTAAATGTTTCACATTTTGTAGTTATAGATTGAAGTGGCAAAGTTAGACCGTTTGCAGTAAAGAGGCAATATACCTGAAAAAACAAACATCACAATCAAGTATGAACTACCGCATGTTATTACATTTTTAATAATGAAAACGCACTCTACCTACGTCTAGTTAAAATGGCTAAATTGCATCAAAAAATTAAACAGAACACCAAAAACTACGTTTTATGAAAGTAAAAAGTATTTTACACCAAATAGGTACACACTGTCTCTGGGCCAAAACCTCTTTATAACTGGGCGGAACACACAGATAAATTTCCAGTTGCAATTAATTTCAACGCGACACTTCGGTTATTAACCTATACAATATAATCAAAATAACGCTACAAAATTAACTACACCAAATTGGAACAATATTGCGATTACTACCATTATGAGGGTTATGCATTAAAAACTGTTAATTATTACCAATGATTTTCAGCCATTGTTTTGAAAGCCTGCAACTTTTATTTGATATAATTTAAGGAAATGTTATATATATACCTGTAAACACGACAATATTAAAACGAAGCGAGCCGATGGCATCGCCATCTTGATGTTAAATGTAGACCTAAATTTGTGACCTCTATAAATAATATTTGTTGTAACACATTTTATATCTTATCACTGGCCATTTCATGTAACCTTTTAACATTGTGAACTAGCCGCACCCGCGGTTTCACCCGCGTGTAAATGAATGATGATGCTGATGAAAAATATCATAATGTCCTTCCCCGAGAAGGATCTTTCTTCTATCCAAATTTCATTGCGATCCGTTCAGCCGTTTAAGCGTATTACACAAACAGACAGAGCTTCCTTCGCATTTATAATATTATTATTAAAGTAAGGATGTGGCTCAAATTCCACAAGGTGTTGTCATATAATTCCTTGAAATATATTTTATTGTATATATTTGTCATAAATTTCAATGAAGTATGATAGAAAATAAAAATACTTACAACATATTTTACATCATAAGTTAATAAATTCGAAATACTCGAATTATTAACCAATTGGAAATCACTCGCCTGTAGCACGTGTAGGCACTTGATTTATTTCATATAAGCTTTGCCCCGAGTTTTCTCCCGCGTGGTGATGGTTGATGAAAAGTATCCTATGATCTTTCCCGAGATTATCTATCTCCTTTCCAAATTTCATTACGATCCCGTCTGCCGATTAGGCGTGAAAGGGTAAAAAACTCACTTTCGTGTTTATATTATATTATATTATACTTACTGTGATAGTTTTATCATTAAAAACATAGTCAACCCATAATTTATTGTTTTTCCAATATACAACTAACATCACAGGCTTTTTTTAACTTTTTATAACCATATTTTTTTAACTAATCTAATACCGAGTGCATCTATTTAAGATCTATCATGACATAAGACTATTAAGGCTGTTTTTGTGAATCACTCAGAACAAAGAAGAGAAACCCCAAGTCTATTTTAACTGCAATGACGTTTAAAGTGTAAAAATGCACGCGTATGAAGCGGTTCCTGCAGAAGTTTGGTCTCCTCACGCTACCATTAACTTCTCTTTGCTGGGACCTGAGAGAGAAACAGTTGTAAGAGCTGTTATGCTAGCCTATTACGGCTAAGTGGATAGGTGAGTACTGTAACGATTTCTGTCGTAGAAGAATCTACTGCCTTTAGCTTTAACGAAGGTAATGCTGAGCCACATGTTTTGTCCTATCTAGCAGCAAACATATGCGAGAGGTACTAAGCATATCCTTTTCTTTGTATATATCCTGTGTAAATTATGTTTGTTTATCGCCTGTAAAGTTATTTTTTTTTATAGTTAATTTTCAGTGCTGTTGTGATAGGAACCTCTAAATCTGGAACCGCGACTGGCTCTCAAGGACAGCTATCTGAACACATGGTTATGAACGGCAGACTTTAGGTAGAAGATACAGCCAGGCTGGCTCTCATCGCTTATAGAAAAACCATACTACCTATAGCTTTTTATGGGTAAGGTTGGAAAGATTAGGCTCTTTTCTTGAAGACTCCTAAGTCGTATCGGTTCGGAAATACTTCAAATGGCAGCTTGTTCCACATAGCGACGGTGTGAGGCAGAATGTGCCGTTAGAATCGCCCGCTTTTGAACTCCTAGAAATCAACATGATGTCTATGAAATTTAATATTCTGTCGTGACGTCCGATGGCGAAATTCAGCTGTAGGTTGGAGCGAACAGTTTCTCAAAACCTCTATCAGCTTTTACGACTAACGAACTTTTATCTTGTTGTGTAGCAAACATCCGTGAGAACGAACTTAGCATTATTAAAAAATAGGCCTGTAGGTCAAAAAGTTAAACGAACAGCCATCTAATATAGTCTATTTTCAGCCAGTTAAACGGCGAGACAACCTCCTAGCAAATATCTAAGCATATCTTTATTCGCAGCTCGATCGTTATTAAATAGAATATGCAAACTTAATCGACTGTTAAGTAACTTACTAGTTAACTGCTTTTACTCATACATTTCGCAATAAAAACGTTGATAGAGACAATCGATAGTACCTTGAAAACATGTGCAAATAGATTTTGTAAACACAACCTACTTAAACCAGAAATCGTTTACGCAAATCAATAATTGCGTAGTCAAACAATTTTACTAGGAAATCGAGTTATCGCAACGATTACACTAAAGATCTAACATAATAAAATCACGTCCGGTGTAAGACGTTACATTGCTATATTTTTATACTATAAGTATGTGTATGTAATTATTTCACCACTAAAGTTGTGATACTTTAAGAGCCGAAATCGATCACGTCGTTTCTCCGGCTGTTTCCTATCAAGCCCACAATCATTGCTAAGTGAGCTTGATACGTCATCGACGACGTCACCGATAGCGCTCACAAACGTCGCTCGCGTAGTCCATTGAAATGTTACATGAGCTTTGCATTTTTTAGAGGACGCAATTTTATTTTTGGGACATGTGTATGAGGGGTCAATAGAAGCTTAACCTCAAGTTTGTGGCGTCGCCACCCTTGTCCCCGGCCGCCATAATATATGAATAAGTAAAGTTGTACTAATTTAACAAAATTTTTGTAAGATTCTACATATTTAGATTTTTTTTTTAAATAAGTTAAACATTTCGTTTCGACCGGAATCTCATGAGCATTGACGAACCCGGTTAAATTTGGAGCGCTGTAACAGCGTTATACTTGAATTAAATTAAAAAAAAATTTGGGAAAAAAAATCCTCAAAAGATCATCTACAAGATTGGTCAGAGATAATTTTTTTGTAAAATGTAAAGAAGATGTAAATGAAAAGTAATAGAGCAAAAAAGACATTTTTTGTTAAATTTTCTCACTTTTATGCTTATAACTTCTATAATTTTTAATTTAGGGCAAAAGTTTATAGACATATTTGTAGGCAAAACAATTTGCTACAAATTATGTCTTAACAATTTTTTTGTAAGACGCATAGTTTCCGAGATATCGCGAAACCAAAAGTGTTTTCACCCCTTTGTCCAAGATGGCGGCCGTGTGACAAGGGTGGCGACCCCACACACTTGAGGTTAAGCTTCTATTGACTCCCCACACATGTCCCAAACTTAAAATTGTGTCCTCTAAAAAATGCAATATTCGGTCCTTAAATTGTAACATTTCAATGGACTAGTGGAGGGCGGGCAGATGTTTGCGGTCATTGCGAGGTGTCACTGTCATAATACTCGTATGAATTAAGTAAGGTTCACGCGATTTTGACGTGCATTTCGCGCCGCATGGGCATTCAATTCGGGTTGAGTAGTAAAAGTATGGGAATCAAAGGGAAGAGCAAACCGGGGCGCGACAGTCGTGAGCGTTGATGGGCGCTTACTATAGGTCTACCATGAGTTCACAACATGACACCAATCGAAGCTCGGTATCGACTGCCGCAAAAAAACGTATGAAAAAATAACACTGTCACCTTCATCATCATCTCAGCCTTAGGACGTCCACTGCTGAACATATGCCTCCCCCATGATTTTCCAAAAGGACCGGTTGGAAGCGGCCTGCACCAACGTCATCCGGCGACCGTGTCGGTGGACGACCTACGCTGCGCTTGCCGGTCCGTGGTCCATCCCACCGGCCATCTATTTTGCGTGCTATGTGCCCTGCCCACTGCCACTTCAACTGGCTAATCTTCTGAGCTATGTCGGTGACTTTCGTTCTTCTACGGATCTCCTCATTTCTGATTCAATCCCCGGATATCAGATAATCAGAAAGATAATCAGAAACTCCGAGCATAGCCCTCTCCATAGCTTGTTGTACGACTTATCTATGAGGCCCATAGTAAGAGACCACGTTTCAGTTCCATAAGTCATCACTGGTAACACACATTGGTCGAAGACTCTTGTCTTGAGGTACTGAGGTATTTTTGACGAGAAGACTTCGCGGAGTTTCTGGAACGCTGCCGTGCCGAGTTGGATTCGACGATTGACCTCTTTCTCGAAGTTGGACCTGCCTAGTTTGACTGTCTGTCCCAGGTAGATGTACTCGTTAACAACTTCGAGAACTGAGTTCCCAACTGATATTGGGGTAGGTACAACATGAGCATTAGACATAATTTTCGTCTTATCCATGTTCTTCTTAAGACCTACCCGTTGGGAAACTCGATGGAGGCCTTTGAGCATTGTACTGAGGTCTTCCATGGATTCTGCCATGACTACAATATCGTCGGCAAATCGAAGTTGAGTGATGTATTCGCCGTTAATATTGATTTCAAGTCCTTGCCATTCCAGAAGCTTGAAGGCGTCTTCCAATATAGCGGTGAACAGTTTCGGAGATATAACGTCTCCCTGTCTCACGCCTCTTTGCAATGGAATTGCCTTCGAACTCTGCTCCTGTATTCGGACTGACATGTAGGCGTTTTTGTACAAACACTTCAGCACTTCAATATACCGATAGTCAAAACGGCACTGCTGGGAGACTCAAGCACTGCCCACGTCTCGATCGAATCAAAGGCTTTCTCATAGTCCACAAACGCTAAACAAAGAGGCAAGTTATACTCTTCGGTCTTCTGTATAACTTGCCGTAGCGTGTGGATGTGGTCTATGGTACTATAGCCTTTTCGGAAACCGGCTTGTTCCGGAGGCTGGAATCCATCAAACTTGCGACTGAGTGCCACCTTGCGGTCTTCCTATCGCGAGTTATGTTCATAATTACGCTTTAAAACCCACTAGGACTCGCGTAATCGCCAATGAATACGCCAATCACAAGCTTAATAGGTAGCCGAGATCGAGTATCAACTGTAGATGACATTTATGTTGCCAACTCATGGTAGAGCTACTGGTACTTACTCTTAGTAATCCGTGGTTGGTTAGGTATAATTTCCTTCCCAGCGAAATAGGGAATTTTATGATTGTTATTTTAATACCCCATGTCTATTTACTCGACTTTTTGTTTGGTATCTTAAAAGTCAGTTTAAATGTTCGATGCTAACGACGTATGTCGGACGCCGGTAAACCAGGTGTTGGGGGACTCAAACCCAGTAAAACCGAGTGCATTCAACATCTCACCAAGCGTCAGCATAGAAGGTAGCGGGTTGATCCATTCGCCTCATTGTCTAACTTGAATGAGAATGAAATGTCACTTCGTTCTCACTTCCATTGATGGTTACAGCCAATAGGCTTGCAGGATTACGCCAGAATGGGGTACAAATGTCAAAATGAAGCCCATTCACATTCTCCGTAGAGATAGATAATAAGGCCGCAGGTCAGACCCAGACTCTCCACCAGTGACCTCACTACAGAATAAGAGGAGGTTAAGTTTCTATTGTACTTTTAATCTAAACTTTGCTCAATTAAAGATGTTTGAGTAAAAAGTGTTAATTAAAAATGAGTAATTTTAAACCGACTTCCATTCTATTCAGTTATATAATGTAACTCAAAAATACTGGACCGAGTTTGATGAATTTAAGGGAAAATAAAGGGACCATACTAAAAGCACTAGCTTTCAAACAAAAAAAGAATTTTGAGAATCGTTTCACCCAGTCGACAGTTAAGGAAACAAACATACTAAAAAAAAGCAGTCGAATCGCGTACCTTCTCCTTTTTGGAAGTCGGTAGAAAAACTGTAAAAATCGATTGGTCTGCCATATGATGCGTCTTAAATTATTACGGTCATTTGAAAAGTTCTTAGCCTAACATGGTTAAAGTCATTGGTTTTTTTTATAACAACCCCCATTTTGTAGTTACATTATTTAGCAACAAGTTGAAAATTGATAAAATGGAACATCGTGCAGTGATAAAATACCTGAATTTGAAAGGTTTAACTCTAAAAGCTATACATGAAGACATGTCTGCTACTTTGGGTGAGTCCGCTCCTTCGTATGCGACTCTTAAAAACTGGGTGGCAGAGTTTAAACGTGGTCGTGAGACCATTCAAGATGAGCCCCGTAGTGGCCGGCCTGCGACTGCTTCCACTGATCAAAACAAAGAAAAAATTTGTGATTTAATTTTATCTGATCGAAGATTGACTGTCAAGGAGATAGCTAAGACTGTAGGCATCTCATCTGAGCGAACACATCATATAATTACTATTGAACTTGGATTATCTAAGGTGTGCAGACACCTAGCAGTCGCGGTACCCATACCGCGACTGCTTTCAGTGGAACAAAAACGCAACCGACTCACAACTTCTACTGTTTAGAGTTATATGAAGCTGACCCAATAGAATTTGTTGAAAGATTTATAACCATGGATGAAACCTAGGTTCACCACAATACACCCGAGACAAAAGAACAGTCGAAACAATGGAAAAGAGCAAGATCGCAAAACCACCAGACCCAAAGAAGGCAAAGGTGGTTTTATCGGCGGGCAAAGTCATGGCATCCGTTTTTGGGATGCAAAGGGTATAATTCTCATGGATTATTTAAAAAAGAGTGAAACAATAAACTCCGATTACTATTGCAACCTGTTGCGTCGTTTGAGAGAAGAAATCAAAGAAAAACGTCCAGGTTTATTGAGAAGAAAAGTCTTGTTTCATCAGGACAATGCGCGCGTTCACACCTATGTGCAATCCATGGCAGAAATCCATCAATGTGGCTTCGAATTGTTACCTCATCCGCCATATTCACCGGATTTAGCGCCGTCCGACTTTTATCTGTTCCTAAAGCTGAAATATGTTTAGGTTGTAAACATTTTTTTACAAATTAAGAGGTCATAGCCGCCGTGGACGCTTATTTTGAGGAGTTAGACGAAGATTTTTTAAAAACGGGTTTCGAAGCCTTACCGGGTCGATGGAAAAAGTGTTTTGAGCTCGGAGGAGAGTACGTTGAAAATAAAAAGAACTCAAAATCGTGTAGTTTCATTAAGTATGTTAGGCTAAGAACTTTTCAAATGACCCTCGTAACTTAAACTTCACACTTCAAACTTTATGTTAGTCTATATAGAGAAGTATTTGAGTTAACACTACAGTCCATAATTACCTATATAAAAAGGAATAAAGAAACAGGTTACTTCACATCATTACAGGAGGTAACATCAGTAGTAACGTATTTTCCTTGCCATATATTATATCCTTGCCATGTATGTTATTACTTGCGTCGTGTATCCTTGTTAACGCGACGGTAGAAAATACCCGCAATTGTTATTTTGTTAGTATTTTTCTTTTGTTATTGTTCTTTTTTTTCTTGTATGAGTTGTGTTTGTACATTGGCCATTCCACAAGTAATTTAAGTGACTATGTACAGTTGCATCAAGTCAGCTTTTTATTCAGGTAGTCAGAGTCAATACGCATTCACATAATTAATGGCCTATTCAAACCTGGGCGTCATTCGCTACCGCGAGCTATAGAGAAATCCGAAAGGGTATGCGTTAATTTCACTGTTCACACCAAAGCGGATATCTCTACCGCACGGTAGAGATATTCGTTGGCAACGGTTAGCGGGGCGGCGGAACTAGCTTCGCCAAACAAGAGAAAATACCGCCTCACTAGGCGGTACAAGTTTCGCTGCAATTATGGAACTTCATACTATTTACCCATCGAGTTCCGCGTGGTATTTTGCGCTACCCACAGCGGTAGCGAATAACGCTTAGGTCTGAATAGGCCTTAAGTGTGTCGATATGTCACTATCTTGTCTAAGTCACGTTCTAGGTCTCATTAAAAAGTATATAGTCTTGCTTCATACATGATTTAATTTGTTGCCAGTGTGATCAAAAAGCATTGTAATGACCCGTTAAATTGAATAATACATTTTTTATTTATTTATGTAATTGGTAATTTGTTGTGGTAGCAATTCGCTTGGTCAGAACACCAAACTTAACTATCTAATCTATTTATAGTAAATTATGGTAGTTCTTATTTTGTCTTTATTTTAGTCCAAATCCTTATGATGTTTGCGAATGGGAGTTCTAAAAGCCATTTCTATTCAATTGTGGGTATGTTTAGTGCAAATTTACTCCCGTCCTTATAAACAAGTAAAACTAATAACGGCAAAGTCTAGAATTCTAAGCCGAGTAATAGCCACTATTTCCTTTACTTAAGCAAAGAGAACACGTCAATTTTAAGTTTTTGTTGCAAAAGTGAAGTTGTATAAAAGTGACATTCGCACACAAGTCTGACACACAGAACTGTGATAGATGTATTATGCTGTAAAAGCTAAAATCCTATGACAACAACCTAATACAAGTGTTTTTTAAACACTTGTATTAGGTTGTTGTCATAGGATTTTAGCACATCTAGCTTGTTACATCAAATTTCGATAGTGTTTTGTCATGGATTTACTTTAGTAAGCAACGTTCATTTCTCGACTATAAAATAAGATTTTATATTGAAGGATTCTATCGTCAAGTAATTACTTCATTAAGAAATTACTTCGCAACAAGTATTTACTTGTTTATAAATACGAGTGTTATTCGTCAAGCAAATTTGTGCTCTCTACACTTATCTAAAGCTAACCACATTTCAATAGATTCAACATATTTAAGAACAAAATGTTATGCTATTTTTTACACGAATGTGGATTTCAGTATAAAGGCTTATTCAGACCTGAGCGTTATTCGCTACCGCTGTGGGTAGCGAAAAATACCACGCGGAACTCGATGGGTAAATAGTTTGAAGTTCCGTAACTGCAGCGAAACTTGTACCGCCTAGTGAGGCGGTATTTTCTCTTGTTTGGCGAAACTACTTCCGCCGCCCTGCTAACCGTTGCCAACGAATATCTTTACCGCGCGCGGTAGTAATATCCGCTTTGGTGCGAACAGTGAAATTAACGCATACCCTTTCGGATTTCTCTACCGCTCGCGGTAGCGAATAACGCCCAGGTTTGAATAGGCCTTTAACAGAATAAGATTTACCATAGTTTAGAAAATTTTAGTATATTGTTCTGCAAAATATATATATGTTTGTACTCTACTGCAGCTAAGCCCAAAAGAAGTGGGTAGTTCTGATTTTATACGCTTTAATGTGTGCGGATAAAATCCTCAGTCGGGTTATTAAAGTTATAGATTATTTTCTTATATAATTTATATATCTATATATTTATTTATATAACTAATACGGTACAACCAATTACATTAGTCATGCAAGTCCAAATTAAATTATATAATATTAAGAAATTAATTAGGTAAGTAAGAAAATTCAAAACTACTGTCACACAAAAACAGAAATAAAATAAAAGTCATACGATTTACAATGTCAGTAATACAGATAATTATAAAATGTCAAAATAAAATTTTACCAATAGTCAAAGTCACACTGACATAAATATTCCCATTCATCATCATCATCCATGTCCTTATTCCTGCCCGCTGTCCTCTCACAGTATTCCCGACGCTTTGACTCTATGCTCTTCCATTCATCCGCAAACAAGTCGCAATCAGGTGCCCAGGACAGGAGATCGTTCAACGCAGACAAAGAATGTGAGATTGGGGGGATACTTTGTAGGTACTATATTTTGTAGTAGTATAGTAACTATAATTTCTATAGTTACTGTAGTTATTATAGTTAATGGAGTTATAGTTGCAGAAATCTACTTAAATTATAAAGGCGAAAGTTTGGAAGTAAGTTTCCATGTTTGTTACTTCTTCACGCCTAAAACTGCTGGACCAATTTTGATAAAATTCGGTATAAAGGTATACTTTTATCATCATAATCCATCAACTTGCAGGTGAAACCACGGGGTGCCGCTAGTATTAATATATGTATTTACAAAAGTGGGCTGATTTCGAATTTTTGTATGCTTCAAAATGTGCGGGATAATTATTGCCGTAGATAAATATAATTGAATTAAACTTTTAGTTTATTTTCTTATGCCGTTTACAGATACAAAATATCTTCAATAGGTATTTTACTACAATTAAATTACCGCGACCGTGCGCATTTTTTTAAATGGCGGATTCTTGCGGGGTTTTTGCAAACGCTAGGTTGCAAATTATAGTTATCCACAGAGCTTCAAGGGTTAGATGAGTTGTGTGCTATATTTTATAGTAGTATAGTTACTTTAGTTATTATAGTTACTATGGTTATAGTTGCAGAAATGTTATCTCACTTAAATTATAAAGGCAATAGTTTGTGAGTGTGATCGTCTGTTTGTTACCTCTTCACGCACAAACAACTGGACAAATTTGGTATGAAGGTAGATGAGGCGCTGAATGAACACATGGGATACATTTCATCATCATCATTAATTAACACACGAGTGTGACCGCGGGGCGCACCTAGTCATGAATAAGTTAAAAAACGTTTTTAATTAATTACTTTTTATTTCATCACATCTTAATAATTTACACATACTATAAATACATTCTATATTAAATATGTTACTAAAATATTTATATTTTTTCTATCATAAGGACAATGCCCTAATTTTTATAGACTATAAAAGGCGATTAATACATATAATTGTAACCATAAGGGCCTGGGAGCAATTCAAGTGAAGGGTAGTTTGGAACAAAAACCTCATTCTGTGGCAGGGTATTGGCCAACAAATTGCTCACGACCAACAATTGCAAAGCATTCGCCAAATTATTGGCCACAGTGCTGTCTTGAATAATAGTTGTGGTAGGCATCACCGAGGCTTGCATTACAGTGGGCAATCCAGAACAGGGTGATATACTAGGTTGTATTTGCCCTGGAAATACGTTGGGTAGTGTTGGCCCGGGTAGTATATGCGGTAGCGATCCCGGGAACACATTGGGTAATAATTGGCCGTTGGGTAGTATCTCGTACGGGTAGTCCATGATATTTGGACCAATGTAGTTGGGTGGATACAATAGTGGGTTGGGCAGGATGGTTTCACCGATGGGTAGTATGTTGGGTGCACATCCGGGTAGCATTCTGTTGATGCATTGAGACTGTGCTACCTGTGGAAAATATTTAAAAATAGATAATTTTTTTGGTGAAATTGAACGGTTTTTTATCGTGTAATATTTATGTTATTTTTATTTCATTATAATTTATATAACTATTCATTTATACTAAATGGTAAGCATTGTAATAATATTGTTATTGTATCAACCTAGATTTCAGGGTTGTCACTTGCATTCTATAAACAATCGAGAATTCAGAAGGGCAGGCATTGTACGTGTCTGAAATGTAGATGTTTAATAACTTTAAACTGGTTTTGTTATGTAATTTTATACAAGGAGATATATATATATATATATATATATACATCCTTAGAACCCGCGCCTTACGACAATCCGTGTCGGACATCATGATGACGTCATCATCATCCACCAGGTCACGAAGCCTTCGAGGCTTACCATCCGATCATTGAATTTTAACTATATATTTGATTTAAACCGTCGTATTCGTTACTTACATGAAATATAGCTAATTGTGCAAACGCAGCAACAACAATTTTTATTTTCATTTTATTTGATTAGATAACTAACAAAATACATGAAAATCGGTTGTTTCTTAAAATAATATTATAACTGATTCATAAACTATATGAACTCTTACTATATATATTCGTATTTATATTTTATCTTTCATTATGTAATATAAAAATAATCAGATTTTATTGAACAGGTTTACCTAATACGAAATAACTTAGATAATATCAGTGATAAATTTTCATTATATATATTTGCAATTAGCAATTGTTGCCCGTGGCTTTGTACGTGTGTAATCGGGATAAGACCTTTTTAATCTAATTAACTTAATGCCCAGTTCACATCATTCCAGTCCAGTAAGCCAGCTAGTTATCCAGTCCAGTGCTGGACTGTATCATATCGTGGACGATATGATACAGTCCAGCACTGGACTGGATATACTTTGTAGGTACTATATTTTGTAGTAGTATAGTAACTATAATTTCTATAGTTACTGTAGTTACTACAGTTATTATAGTTAATGGAGTTATAGTTGCAGAAATCTACTTAAATTATAAAGGCGAAAGTTTGGAAGTAAGTTTCCATGTTTGTTACTTCTTCACGCCTAAAACTGCTGGACCAATTTTGATAAAATTCGGTATAAAGGTAGATGAGGCGCTGAATGAACATATGTGATACTTTTCATCATCATAATCCATCAACACGCGGGTGAAATGGTGGGGTGCAGCTAGTATCAAAATATGTTTTTACAAAGGTGGGCTCATTTCTAATTATTATATGCTTTAAAATGTACGGTATAATTATTACCGTAGATAAATATAATTAAACTTTTAGTTTATTTTCTTATGCCGTTTACAGATACAAAATATCTTCAATAGGTATTTTACTACAATTAAATTACCGCGACCGTGCGCATTTTTTTAAATGGCGAATTCTCGATTGTTTCCGATCTAACAGCTCAAAGACTGGAATAATGTGGAACATTATTCCAGCCTTAACATTATTCCAGTCTTTGAGCTGTTAGATCGGAAACACTATAGTGACAATTCTTTCAAGAAAGTAGTTTAGGAATAGTTTTTAAACTGTTCAATTAGTATTAAAATAAGTAACCGATGTAGTGGAAAAATCAAAAGAAATGATGTAGTGAAAGAAAGAAATAAAAAGAAGGCTCAACAATGCTTTTGTAACAGCTGAAATTTAGAAAATGTCTTTGAATAAAAAGAGAAAAAAGAGAGAAAAATTAAATAGAGATTGGCAATGAGAATGACAGCAGAACATTTTGAGAAAAACGATATATCTACTTTTGAGTAAAGTACAATGACAATGAAAAACATCTTTCAATAATTAGAGAAGTAGTTGTCAAGTAACAGACGTAGACTATACATACAAACTAATTTAACAAATTCCTCGAAAATCAACAAAGCGTGTTCACTATTCAACGTGTAATTGCACTGGATGGCCGTTCACACACTATTCCAGTGGCGCTGGAATGGGTGAGCTGCTGAAAAGAAAAGTAGACTGATGTCATTCCACTCAACTGGACTGGATTGGTCACTGGAATGGGTACATTCCAGTGCAGGTTTACATTATTCCAGTGTGGAATGCCACTGGAATGCTGGACTGGAATAATGTGAAATGTGAATGAAGCCGTCGCGTCGACGAGCTCGTCGGCGAGCTCTGCCGTGCGATTCTCTAACGGCCGGTCCCAATAATCTATCTATCGCCGGTTTACCTTACTAGAGTTAGATATTTGACACTATTTGCATGGAAGTTATGTCTAATTTCTATCGGTAGTAAGGAAAACCGCGGATAGATAGATTATTGGGATCCTCCTTTAAGAGTAAACATCGTTGCATATTTGACAACATCCGTGAAACAAATGAAGAGATGACAAGGCACGTTGGAAAAGCAACCTTATGTACAAGGGCGATATCTCATAATGTATTTGACATCGGTGAGCTTACAGATTACAGAATCACACGTAACAATTCAATTTTATAGTTTTTTTCTTTGTGTTCGCCAGATGCACCAAACTTAAATGATCTTAACCGGATATTATTGTAAAGTTTCTATTTTTGTGTGAATTTCATATGTATTGTAGAGCAATAAAAGTAGGTATGTGCTATTTTACTATTTACTACTTGCGCCCCGCTGTTTCGCTCTTCTTGATGATGCTGGTGACGATGAAAAGTGTCCTAAGTATGCGTTATTCCGGTGCCTCATCTACCTACATATATAATTTAATCAAAATTGGTCCAGCCGTTTGTGCGTGAAGAAGTAACATACATACAAACACAAATATTATCCTTTACTTATAATAATAGCGTAAATTTTTTTGTTATTAGTACCGCATATACTTCGATATGCTTTAAGTAAATAAACAGTTTTATTTTAATAATAAACAGACACATCATGTATTTGTGTATATTTGAATCTAGTTTCCTTATTCAGCTCATTTTGTTATAAACATTTACGCTGATGAAACACTAGCGAATAGCTAACCTTCGTTATTTGCGTTAATACGGATATGACATTTGTAAAAAAACACTAAATGAAAATCAAATTCAAATCATTTATTCTGTATAAGCCCATGGGGGCACTTACTAATTGTCATTTTACATTTGTTTTTTCTTAAATCTACAACCAGATTGGGACGCGACCACGACTGAGAAGATCCGTCAAAAAACTCAGCGGGCTTGTCTTTAAAAAAAAAATTATCGCCACCTACTTAATGTATAACAAACGCTCATTTATTTTTAGCTCCAGTGTGTGACGTTATAAAAGAAACCATAATAATGGTATCAGTAGTCATAGTGTAGTGTATGTAATACACGCTACACTTTGACATCGAAATACACGAGTAGGTAGATCCTGGAGTGATCAGTCCCAAGCTGTGTTAATACTACTTACCCACTTTATACTACTTGGATTGTTGACAGCAGGGGCCTTACTATGAGCTCTTAAAGCAGGACTTCTAGACAACTGCCCGGTTTATTCGTACCATGACAATTTTAAAGCAGGCCTGCCCAAGCCTACTATTAAAAACCGTTCACCTATTTTTTTTGTATGGTTTCTCGTTAACATGTCGCTCTAAATCCACTCAGTTTATTAGCTTTCAAACGTCTAGGCGTCTGCAATGTTGGTCAAAGTAAATTGTTAGAATGCCAGTGACAATATTATCCGGTCATCTTTGACAAAACAATATTTAAACAGTTCACCTAAATGAGCGTCATGGTATGATTTCATTCAAAATTGTTTATGTCAGGTTTAAGAACTGCACGGAACTTGCATGGTTTTTTCGAAGCTGATAGTAAGGCCCCTGGAAGCATTTAACTGAGCGCCTTTACCCAAATACGTTGACGCCCAAAAGCAGGGTTATGTGTTTGGCCTGTATGTATGTGCGTTCGTATGTCCTCTCGTAACTACTCAACGGTTTAACCAATTTTTATAAAATACATGAAAAATATGTCGGATATTATGTGCGGGTCTTTAATGTGCGGGCTAAATAATTTCGTAGTCAGGTAAAGGGCCATTTAGATGGAGAGAGTTTCTCGCCTCGAAAATACGATTATCGGATTAAACATTAAAAGTTGCTTCGTGTAAACATTCACAGTTCTCGCCCTTCCTCTTGGGCGAAAATTGCCTCGCACAGTCACCGTGTAACCAGAACTAGAAAGCGAGAATTGCTTTGCGAGAATTTGTGCCAGTCGGTACCATATATGCAGTGAACGTGGTTTAATTATCTGCTCTTCTAGGACAAGAGTTAATAAAAGTAACACTAGTAGTTCTGCTAACAGTAGACCTCAAGAGCACATAGTCTTATCAGCGGCAATTTATCGCAGTACTTCACAACCTAGTACCTATCTCGGAAACCAATTGAACTATTATCTATATTATGCTCATATTCTATAAAATATAGTAGGTACATATCTAATGTGAGTACCAAATTGTATTATAATAAGTCTGTAAATAGCACTACAACAAACTTCCCCCCTATATAGGATAGGTCTCTACTCAAAATAACTGACTACTAAAAAATTATATATAATAGTAGAACATTCATACCAAGTTTAAAGATTGTTTGAAAACCGTGAACTGTACAGAAAGCCAAATAAACAACCTAACAAATATACGGACAAAGAGTCAGCCAGTTAAAGCAGAGACGCTTCGCTCGCTTCACTTGCTTTGTCAATAAAATACTTCACATATTTTTATTATTACTGTAATATCCTTTAGTTTATATTCCTCAACTCCCAATTCTCACAAATATGTAATAAGAACTGCTTTTCTAGCACCACTACGACGATTTTATAATGCATATTTTCAGTATTCAAATTCAAATTCGAAATTCTTTATTGCAAATTGTAGGTAGGTACAGGTCTAACAATTATGAATCATTCAAATGGTCCTTACAACTTACCCCTTTAGAGGTGTGCAATATGTTTGTTTGAGATGTTTGCGATAATGTAGGAGGAATAACTGGCTGTGCTGTTGGCACTGCGCTCGTAGAAGGCTGTGGTGCCAAAGGGGCAACTGGCTGCTGAGGGGCATCTGGCATCGCCGCGCTCGTTGATGGTTGAGGAGATGAGTCTTGATGCACATTAATCGATCCCAATATTTGGTTATTTATTCGTGTTTTGTTTTCTACGGAATTCTCTATGTAGCTTTCTGCAACAGCGGACGATTTCCAACCACCGTGACGTTTTATTGTGGTTAAATCAGCACCAGTATTGGCAAGAATAGTCGCTGAAGTTCTGCGAAAGCAGTGGCCAGTGTATTCTAGTGGATTGAGTAAATTAAGGTACGAAGCTATTTCTCTTGGCACAGTACTTATTTTGTTTTTCCTAAATACTTACTTGTTTTGTACATTTTTTGTTTTTATATTGTAGTAAACACCGATTGGTTTTGGGGTCACTGGATTTCTACTCATAAATAGGTACGTAATAAATTTTAAACCAGTGCATTTTGTTCAAAAACTTACCTTCATCAACTAATATTTGTCATCTGGAGCATTCTGCAAAAAGGAATAAACATCCTTTGTAGTAAGCACTTTTGATTTCTTACTACGGAATCCCTCCGACTTTCTTTTCAGAAATGCTGTAAGTTTTTTGTATTCTTGAATATTTATGTCATTTCTTGTCAATATAGTACTTTTCAACATTGAGTACATAGACCATAACGTACTTGGTTTGTATTTTTGCGTTTTTTCACTGAAATAAGCTAGCAAAACAGTTTCAGAAAAAGATGCCGCATTTTTTTCACTTTTCCATTGCAAAAAATCGTCATAAGTTTTATTATATTTTTTAATTGATTTCTGTGGTAAAAGGTTATCAATCAGTATTTTTGCTGTTTCCTTCAACTGCGGCGGAGTTAAAAAATCTTCATCATCACTATCACTACTTATAATTTTGATAGTTTTATTTTACTTTTCTACGAAAACTGAATCCTCAAACAACACACAAATTGAAAATGGCGCCAATGGCGTCTGCAATTTTCACATGTTCTTTTTTCAAATTGTTTGACACCATCCAACACACAGCTAGTGGCCAGTGTCATTTTGCGAACTTGGAGATAAAAACACACTGTAAAAACTTTTTGGCTTTTGATATTTAGGTTACCAGCGCATAGTCTCACCCAAAATTAAAAAAGAAAAACCACGTAAGAAATGGATTTTCATACACTTTTCTCTCCCGCTCAGATGCGTTTTCTCGCCGCATATTTGTTCGATATGCAATGACGTACTTTCTACCGTAAATTTGATAAAGTATCAAGGTACTTTCCGAGCAGGTGTAGTATAAATATAATATTCTCTACTGAAGTCACTACTTAATAAAAGGTCAATTATAAATTAGAATAGTTTGTCAAAATTAAATTATTGAAATAAATTTAATGTCATACGATTATTTAAACTTCAAATATTCATTAATACTATAAAAACATTTTTCCAGTAACCAAGAGTTTAACTTTTGTTTGAATTTATTTTTATATAATGTCTTTATATCTAAGCTACTCGTATTCCCCAAACACTCGTAATTACCTACTATACTCGCAGAAATTTTACTCACGTCATCATCATTGTGATCTCAGCCGTAGGACATCCACAGCTGAACATAGTCACCCGTCATAATTTTCCAAAATAACCTTTTGGAAGCGGCCTGCATCCAACTTCGTCCTGCGACCTTTATCAGGTCATCTGTTCACCGTGTCGGTGGAAGACCTACGCTGCGCTTGCCGGTCAGTGGTCTCCACTCCAGAACTTTCCAGCCTCATCGGTCATCTGTTCTGCGTGCTATGTGCCCTTCATACTACCACTTCACTATACTAGTTCGTCTACGGATCTCTTCATTTATTTCGATCACATAGAGAAACCCCGAGCCTAGCTCTCTCCGTAGTTTGTTGTGCGACTTTCAGCTTACTTATGAGGCCTCATCAGTCATCTGTTCTGCGTGCTATGTGCCCTTCATACTACCACTTCAACTGGCTTATCTTCTGGGCTATGTCGGTGACTTTAGTTCGTCTACGGATCTCTTCATTTATTTCGATCACATAGAGAAACCCCGAGCCTAGCTCTCTCCGTAGTTCGTTGTGCGACTTTCAGCTTACTTATGAGGCCTCATCGGTCATCTGTTCTGCGTGCTATGTGCCCTTCATACTACCACTTCAACTGGCTTATCTTCTGGGCTATGTCGGTGACTTTAGTTCGTCTACGGATCTCTTCATTTATTTCGATCACATAGAGAAACCCCGAGCCTAGCTCTCTCCGTAGTTCGTTGTGCGACTTTCAGCTTACTTATGAGGCCTCATCGGTCATCTGTTTTGCGTGCTATGTGCCCTTCATACTACCACTTCAACTGGCTTATCTTCTGGGCTATGTCGGTGACTTTAGTTCGTCTACGGATCTCTTCATTTATTTCGATCACATAGAGAAACCCCGAGCCTAGCTCTCTCCGTAGTTTGTTGTGCGACTTTCAGCTTACTTATGAGGCCTCATCGGTCATCTGTTCTGCGTGCTATGTGCCCTTCATACTACCACTTCAACTGGCTTATCTTCTGGGCTATGTCGGTGACTTTAGTTCGTCTACGGATCTCTTCATTTATTTCGATCACATAGAGAAACCCCGAGCCTAGCTCTCTCCGTAGTTCGTTGTGCGACTTTCAGCTTACTTATGAGGCCTCATCGGTCATCTGTTCTGCGTGCTATGTGCCCTTCATACTAGCACTTCAACTGGCTTATCTTCTGGGCTATGTCGGTGACTTTAGTTCGTCTACGGATCTCTTCATTTATTTCGATCACATAGAGAAACCCCGAGCCTAGCTCTCTCCGTAGTTCGTTGTGCGACTTTCAGCTTACTTATGAGGCCTCATCGGTCATCTGTTCTGCGTGCTATGTGCCCTTCATACTACCACTTCAACTGGCTTATCTTCTGGGCTATGTCGGTGACTTTAGTTCGTCTACGGATCTCTTCATTTATTTCGATCACATAGAGAAACCCCGAGCCTAGCTCTCTCCGTAGTTCGTTGTGCGACTTTCAGCTTACTTATGAGGCCTCATCGGTCATCTGTTCTGCGTGCTATGTGCCCTTCATACTACCACTTCAACTGGCTTATCTTCTGGGCTATGTCGGTGACTTTAGTTCGTCTACGGATCTCTTCATTTATTTCGATCACATAGAGAAACCCCGAGCCTAGCTCTCTCCGTAGTTCGTTGTGCGACTTTCAGCTTACTTATGAGGCCTCATCGGTCATCTGTTCTGCGTGCTATGTGCCCTTCATACTACCACTTCAACTGGCTTATCTTCTGGGCTATGTCGGTGACTTTAGTTCGTCTACGGATCTCTTCATTTATTTCGATCACATAGAGAAACCCCGAGCCTAGCTCTCTCCGTAGTTCGTTGTGCGACTTTCAGCTTACTTATGAGGTCCATAGTAAGTAATTCAGAGTCAACTTACAGTCGTATAAGTCTGTAATTAAGTCACTGTTATGTCTATGCGACGTTCTACTTAAGAGGTGGATATATTACTAAATTTTCCTAAGGTGATTTATGAAGATAAAACAAAAGATATCGATGCATTATTTTGTGCACACTACTACACACTTTACCTACATTAAAGTCATTGGTCCACTTTGCCGTTGCACGACCTACGATAACCTTTTTAAAATATGATTTTGAGTACAAACTTTCGTAAGTTAGGGAGAAAACATGTATCTACATACGCGCTTAAAACCCGCGTCTTCTGTCTATGTCAGACGCCATGTCCACTAAGCCACTATGTATTACTAGTTTTTGAGACCATGATAGTCAAAAAATAAGTTTAATTTCTACTTAAATATATAAACACCATAACGAAATCATATGTATACCCCTCTACGCAGCTACACAACGCCATAGCATTTCGTAGAGGGCCATTGTTTGGGATGTGACTTCTACGAAACGCTACCATCTTCAACTTGTTATAAAACTAGCAATGATAATGCAATAAGATTTTCTTTGATTTGGTTTTATACCCCTCTACGTGATTACACAACGCCGTAGTATTTCGTAGAGGGTTGCTTATTGAAGTGCCTCTACGTTACTCGCGAAGACGTAGCACCATCTACGCCCTGTTATAAAATTTGCAAATGCAGTAAGTTTTTCTTTATTTTCCTCAGATTTCTTCTTAAAGTGCTCCAACTAGTGGAGGTTGGCGATCAGCGTGGTACAGTCCTTCTTGTTTTTGGTTCGGCGGAACGACTCAGATGCCTCTGATATTTCGGTCCACTCCCGGATATTCCGCAACCACGACTTCTTCCTTCTTCCCGTCTTTCTTTTCCCAGCAATTTTTCCCATGATTATCAACTGCAGAAGGTCATATCGCTGACGGAGGACATGACCGAGGTAAGAGATTTTACGTATCTTAACCGTAAACATGAGGTTGCGTTTTTGGCCCACCCATTGAAGAATACGTACATTGGTCACCCGCTGAGTCCAGCTAATGGACAGCATGCGTCTATGTGTCCACACCTCAAAAGCCTCCTTTATTTTCCTCAGACGGCAAGATACAATACGTAAGAACTATCTTAGTATTTATTTATAGTTATTTTTGACGTAAAACCGAAACAACTCATCTATAACGATTGGTTGAAAGTTATTTGGGTCTTTCGTTTAAGGTGTTTTTTTTAAATTATACGTTCTTCAGACTCCAGGGTCCCGAATAATACATAAACATAATTAAAAAGAGACAACAACATATACTTAATAAGGGGACTTAGGGTTTTTTGTTACACTACTTATGGGCTATTTAATTTCTGAGTTTGCAGCATTCAGAGTAGACCGGTCTGCTCCGTTCACGAGTTGATGCGTGTGGCAGCCATCGCCTTCCTCAACCCTATTTGTTAGTTTATCAAGCTTTGTTCACCAGTAATAAAAGTGTTTGATGGCTACCCACCACCCACACGACGCCACCGCCTGCCGCCAACTTTTCGTTTTAATCTACTTATTATAAGTAAATAAATATGTAATTTACTTATTATATACATATTACTGTATACATTGTATACAGTCTAGTACTTTACGTTAGCACGGCCCGTTACGCGGATGGAACCTACCGACATTTGACCAGACTGTGGCTGTCTGTGGGAATTTATCGTCTGGTGTCAGTTGTAGATCGCTATATATGGAGATACTTCCACCCCGGAGAAAACATTGAACTTAAGAAACGTGTCAGTTCCATCATTCAAATGTTATCAGAATAGAAGTTCCCTTTGTGTCGGATCAGGGTGAAGGAAGACAAGTTTGATTTATGCGACCGACTTTCTGTGATAAAATATACTTATATATCAAAAGACGATGTTCCAGGAACGTATGCCCATGGAAAATACAAGGTTGAAAGTTTTCAATCGCAAGAGAAGAGGTAAATATATTTTTTACTATTTTAAAGATTTTAGTTATCCTCAGTCATATTCTCGGAAGAGAATCGAACTTACGTCTTTTGATAATCCGTGTCAGAAGATGCAAGCGTCGTAAGTCGTAGTGTTAGTGCTTTAATAGGAGATTATGCACCAAGGGAGTAAAGCAGTGTTTTCGTCATGGGCCATTGAACCTTGAGCGTAACGGGGACTCTTGGCTCAACAAGATTTAATACAAGATTTCCCAAGCGAAGCGAGGGAGTTATGTACAGTCCTGAGTGAAGCAAGGGGTTAAAGCCGCCCAAGGCGAAGACATGCTTTATCCTCGAGGTGCATACTCTACTTTTCATACCTACTGCAAGACAATAAAAACTCAGAGTTTTAAATTAGCAGTTATTTCGTTAAAAGTAAAATACATTGATAGCTAATATTCAAATTGGACACATTGTACCGTTATAGAGGGACGGAGACAATATCTTTGGAATGAACTTTTTATGGAAAACACTGTTTAATACTTTCGCGGTTGTTAACTAAGTTATAATTAGTACTCATGATTTAGTTGCTTTTGGAGCACCCGATATTTCGGTACAGTTACATGCACCACGGTGAAAATAATATTTTATGAAAGTTGAATAACACCAAACACCAGAACATAGATGAATATAATACCTAGCACCGATCGCAACACGTAACTTCAACTACGACCTTGAATGCGCAGAGCGGAACGTGCGTAACCCATAGCAACGCGGCGCACAATAATCACACTCCTTAGGTTCGTTTAGCAATGAGGGCATTGGTGGCGTTGCTATTGTTGACTCTTTTGTTAAAGCGTTCGTGAAGCCCAATTTTGGTGGCAAAAATAACTCTTTTTTAGCCTTTCGAACGCTGAATATAAAGAGCCATAAAAAACATTTTCACCTATAGATTCCTAATTTGAACGCCCTTGTGAGCGTTTTAAGCGCCAACAGTTTTGCGCCAACTTAGGGCTATTCTAACCCACTACTAATAGTACAACCCCGCGTTTTTTATTTTTTTTCTGTATGCTGTCTAGTCTACGTACTAAGAGTTTTCCTACAACTAACGTTCCAAATCCAAATCATTTTATTCCCCAGGGAGTTTCATACAACTTTACAGCCCCGCGTGTGTAATGCCTTGCTTTACGTAGAGATTGCGTGATATGTTATTTCACGTTTTCGAGCAGGTGGAATGAAAAATCAAATAAACCATTCAAACTCAAAGGGTAAACAGTTCTCCAAGATTCAACAAGTACGATTAAATAATATGGTATAACATCCTCACGGGGTCTTCAAGTCCCAAACTAGGCAGAGCCTGAACTATTTTTTTTTCAAATTCAAATTCAAATTCAAATGTATTTATTTGCCAGAATATGAGTGAAAACAAAAGTTGTTAAAAAAAAAGGTAAAAAGTACTTCACATTCCACCAGCAAACATTATTATTATAGATATTTACTATAATTTCTAGTGAGTTACTATCATATAAATATTATACGGAGTCATACTAGTGCACTAAGTCACATAATAGCACTAATAACAATGATAATCACAGGCCATACAGTCTAATGCACTTTGAATACCTACACTACAACATACTACGAGTACAACATTACACACATTATAGAAACACTTTATTTTGTGGCGTTTGCTTTTTAGAAATGTAAACATGTTTATAACCGTAGTCGTTACGTTTCTCGTCTTCCATTTTACGTCAACTAAGTGTATATTTGTCTCAATTATATATTTTTTTCTTAATAGTGTTGCTGTCTGTCAGATGCGGTAATAGGCGTCGGTTAAAAAATATGCGGCAACTAAACTTGAGACCCTCCTTCTTTTTTCCAAGTCGATTAAAAACTGCGGCTTCAGAGATACTAAAATGCTTTTACCAATAGAATAATTATTATATTATTGACTTAGGCGTTATATAGGCGGAAATCCGTATTGACATGATATTAAAAGATGATACTTAGTGACACTTCCGCTGAAAATAAAAGTGAGTTCGAACTAGGAAGTATAATAAAATATTTCCATGTCAAAGAAAGATCATTGTTTATTCGTTTATTTAATGGCCACACCTATATCGGAAGAGTTCCATATCTGTAGTTTGAAATATAGTGGGAACGTGTGAAAGATGTGCTAATATCTCATTCAATGAAATATCCAACTTCATAGCGATATTGATCTTCTATTGGAAGTTTGTTTGTTGTTTAGAGAATTCAACCAATCCTGGAGTACTACTAAAACATTTTAGACTATTTTGTTTTAGCTCGAACTTTGTTGTTCGTTGTTGTTTATCTGGTACACATCCTAGTTCAAAGTTTGATTACAGCATACCATCGTATCGAAAAACATATTTTACATTAGTAACCTCATCACGTAGGACATCCACCGCTGAATATAGGCCTGGCCTAGGATTTCAAAATGGACCGATTAGAAGCAGCCTACATCCAACTAGTTTTGCGACCTTTATCAGATCGTCCGTCTAACTGGTCGGTGGACCTACGGTGCGCATGTCAGCCCGTGATGTTTACTGTGTAAAACCTTCCAGCCCCATCGGCCATCACTTCTGCTTGATATGTGCCCTGACCATTGCCTGTTGAAATCAAAAAGCTAATCACCTGGGCTATGTCGGTCTTGAATAGTAATGATGATAACTTAAGAATAACCAAAAACACTTAACCCTAATAAGCTTTTAATAAATAAGAGTGAAATAAGTTCAAACCTCGGGTGGAAGTCATGTTTATGAGTAACCAAATTCGATTGGGCACAATTAAAAAAACAGTAATCAATAAATAAAAATAATTTATTACATATCTATCGTAACAAATTAAAACAAATCAGCGAGCGAAAACAAATCTCTATGTCCTTCTGCGGCTAAAATTGAAGCATATGGACTTTGGAAGTCTTTTTTAGAATAAGTAGGTGAATAAGCAGATGACAATATCGGATCAGAAAAAGGTGAACTAGGTCCCAATGCCTCATACGGTGACATCAATGTCATACTTGATCTGGGATTTGGTCTAGCTGAAATTGCTGATCCATATGGACTAGTTTCTGTGAACCCAGATGATCCCAAAAAGTTAGCGTTAGGTACATTTTGGCTTTCATAAGAATACAGATTTTGAGGCCTTGGTGGTTCGAAAAAAGGAACAGATGATTGTATTGAAGACATAGATGAATGAACAGGGTATGATAATGATAAAGGAGTAAGAGGTGCAGGTTCGTAAGTCTGCAATGTCTCTAATAATGGTAATTCTAATTTTGGTAAAGGCTCTGGCGTTTCCACTGGAGGCATATTAAGTATATTGCTAACGATTAATAATTGTAATGCTATAGCAAGATTATTCAGCACATTGGAATCTAAACCAGCAGTGGGCAAACTTTCTGGTACTTTGGGAACTACAGGAGCCTTTGGTGGTGGAGGTTTTGGGTCTGGGACAGAAGCCGCTAGATTTGCGATAGTTGATAGAGGTATAGGCAAGGGATTAGGCTGTGAAGGATTTGACCTTGTAGTAGTTTGACTGTTTGGGTGGACTTGACTTGACTGGTAGCTAGGAGTTTGGTAGCTTGGAGGTTGGTAATTGGAAGGATGTGCACCATAGCTTGGACTCTGCAGCTGGTAACTTGAAGGCGATCCAGCTGATCCAGATAGCATAGGTAAAGATTGTGTTCCAAAACCAGCGAGTTGTAGATATTGTGACAAAGATGCCTGTGCGTCGGATGGTAAAATCTGAAATAATACAAAATATGCAAAGATTAATTTTATGAAAATAAATTTTAATTTCCAATCTTATTAGACTAACCAAGCCTGTTGGTTAAATGCGAAGGCTGGAAGGTGTTGGAATTTGATTTTATCCATACTCTAAGATTATTTCCAATCAATATTTTTTTTTATATTAATACATTTATTTAATATTAAATTATTTAAAACTTAACAAGCAAACAAAATACAAAGTCTTCCTTTACGAATTTCTTTTTTCTATCTACCAACCGACCTCTAATACATAATTGTGGATCGGGCATTTAGTTATATGTTTTTAGACTAATTGCATATGTCATTTGAGTTAGGCTAAAAGATTGTGATCTCTTGGATTAACCTTATTTAGTCATGTATATGTATATATTTCGTGTTATTATTAGATGCAAGATCGTGTGAATATTTTTAATTTTAAACTCTTCTGGTGCCAAACGCAGTTAAAACAGTGTTTGATAATTTAATATTCTTTGTAACAAGAAAAATTTGCAATGTAAGTGCATCACGCACCATCACGTTTGAAAGTAAATATGTAGGTCGTGTTTTGTTTTGCATTTGAGATTTTATTGTTTGTATTCCGAAATTATCATATTATTTACTAGCATCTGCCCGCGACTTTATTCGCGTAGTAGGCTTGGCCTTTGACTTCATCATAACCTTCTTTTTTGTTTTTTCTTTCATAAAATTCTTCTCCTGACATTAATTAGCACAACAAATAAGCGGAATTGTTCCATCCGTCAAGCAAACATCTTAATCGACGGTGTGACATTTAAATGAAAACTAGCCTTTCCAACAAAAAAATTATAATGAAAATCAGACGATCCAATGAAAAGTTATATGTATTCATATATGAAAAAATACTGATCAGCATGAAAAAATCCTTTACGAAAGTCGATTAAGAATTACCTTAGCCACAAAACAATATACCACAAAGAAAGTCGTCAAACGCGAAACAGTCCTCCCCATGACTAAATTAAACAAACGTTTGAAATTCGCGTCCATTATCATTTATATAAACATGGCTTTATCTACAGATAGTTTTGCTGTTAATGAAATTAATTGCATTACATAATAGACGATTAATTATTATTAATTATCTGTTTTACTCTCGATAACAAGAAAAAACAAGGCAATGTAGAAATTAAGCACGTAGGTATACTTTGGGCTAACGTCCGTCGAAACATACAACTATATTTAAAAATAGCTGCGCCCCGCAGTTTCACCTAGCAGTGGTGATGGATGATGATGATGATGAAAAGTATCATATGTGCTTCCCCGGGATATAATTTATAACTTTGCCAAATTTGATTACGATCCGTTCAGACGTAGGCGTGATAAGGTAACAAACAGACAGACAGACAGACAGACAGAGTTTTATACAGGGTGTTTGGTAGAGGGACCGACAAACCAAATGAGCGTGTTCGGGGGACCACTCGGAGAATACAAGTTGGCCAAAAAACATCCCCGACCCCCCAATATGTTTAACTTTTTTTTGTGATTTTTCCCTTTTTCTCCGAAATTGTACCTATTTTACCACCATAACATTTGTAAAATCTGTTTTAGACCTTGGTCTAAAGTAGTTGTAGTACTACACTAGAATTTGGTCTCTAATACACCTTCAGGCCACGCAAAGCAAAATTGGATACAAAACAGAGCTAACTGATTTATTTTAAAAAAATTAGGGTGTCGAGGATTTTTTTTGGCCAACTTGTATTCTCCAAGTGGGCCCCCGAACACGCTCATTTGGTTTGTCGGTCCCTCTACCAAACACCCTGTATAATTGTGTTTATTCTATAATAAAAGTAGCCTAAGTTACTTACTCCTTGTGACATCAGCTATTATTTACTGGCAGAAAAGTCCTGTTAAAATCGGTTCAGACGTTTTAGAGAGAAAGTATAATTTACAAACAGAGATTTATTTTTTCTTGATTTTGTTACGGTTTTTTTTTTCAAGCTATACTGTAACCTCTGAGCATTTGTCATGTAGAGAGAAGAAGGTGTGTTCTTGAAGTAGTACCTACTTACTGTAACTGTTATGAACGTCTGCAGATTTTTAAATAATATGAAATAAAACCACCTTGTATTAAACACTTCTTGTATTTGTTTAATTTCAATTATAGTTTCCTATTAGGCAGGTAGGTACTTAGTTGTGTATGGAGCTTCACTTCCTTACCTCGGGTCAGCTGTCCGGGAAATTAACTTCACTTAATTTCTTTTTTTTGCCCCGAGGGGTAACGAGGCGTAAAACCGTACATACATTCATATACATTTAGTGCAAAGCTGTTAATTTGGAATTACAAACAGACATTTCAATCTTATTTATCTGTGTGTATAGATTGGCATTATTGCCTTTACCTACAGATCTTGCATGTCTTTTCGCATCAGGGTCACCAGAGTTATATACACCCAAATTTCGCCAGTCTTCCGTCTCATCGCAGAATTTGAGAAGTTTTTGTCTAAAATTGGCTTCTTCAAAAGACGAGTCAAGAGTGATGAAGATCAGCAATGTATTTGTGATGCCACCAGCATTGAATACAGTGGTCGCTTTCCATCAACGCCCTGAATTCTTGTTAACCACACGGAATATAGAACATATAAATATAATGATTTATACTTTCGCTGATCTTTACCATTGAAACCTCTCGCCTTTCGATTGTCAATATAGTAATGACATTTCTATTGAGTGTGCGTCGTTCGACAGATGAAGTAACTTTGAACGAATTACTTCGCGTATAATTTATATTATTCTATCCCGACCATTCGAACACTTTTCAGTGAACATGGTCACGGTTAGACTGGTGGTAGTCTGTTATAAAGTTATGGAAATTATTTTAATGTACCGCCTGTCATATTTTAATTATAACGTTCCCGATGTTATGGCGATAAAAGACCGAAATGAAGAGATCGTGAAGGCTATGTTAAAAAGGATACGGCAAAGGCGTGAACCTGAGACCAGTACGTCTGGCCAATAGCGTACACATAAGTATAAATTTAAGAAATATCACTAGCAACAACATTTATGTATTTACAAAATAAAAATGCACTCACTTTAGTTTTTAAGCAATTTCCACCATAGCTTAAGAATGTTTATTGTGATGTTTTTAGAGAACGAATCTCCATGAAAATGTAATATAAAAAAAAAACAAATCTAAAAAAGGTACGGACCAAAGAGTCTGTAGTGTGGAAGAATGATAAAAAAAATACGTTCCCGATGCAAGCAGTAGTCACTTACAGTGTTCAGAGGTATGGCAGTATTGGGATGGCTTTGGGATTTTATTAGCTTGATCACTGGATGCTGGATATAAATATAAGTCTTGAACACGAAAAGATATTGTTCAGTCTAGTTTATAAATAGTTGGTACGAAAGGTTCGTGGATTATATATGTTTTTTCTTACTTTAACGAAAATACTGTTTGACCGAATTTGATGAAATTTAAATGGGACCTCGGTAGTATAGTGTAGCAAAAAATCGGACTGCTCTTTGAGGGTTCTATCAGACAGAGAGCGGTGAACGCGTTTACGCGGTCAGTTTTGCGTTCGTTGTGTTGTATTACGTTAGATAGATTTACCAATTACCAATTACCCACAGTCTTTACCAACTTGAGGTCCAGATTTGAGGAGTGTTAGAAGCGCGAGGGTGCTCATCAGACTGATGTTATTTTTAACAAGTACAATTTGAAAAAAAATATACCGACCGCCATTCTATTCAGTTATTGGAGTGTATCTCAAATAATACTGGACCGACCGAATATATGCAATTTACATGGGACCACACGGAAAGCACCAGCTTGTAAACAAAAACATTATTTTGATCGGTTCACCCAGTCGAAAGTTATGAGGTAACAAACATAAACCAAAATTAAAAATACAGTCGAATTGAGTACTTCCTCCTTTTTTGGAAGTCGGTAGAAAAATCCCAATTTTTCTTCTATTATATAATATATATTTCAATAAATTTGTTTATGTGTTCATGTGTGTATTTGTATCACCTAACCACATAAACAAATTTATATTTAAATAGAAGAAAAAATTGGGATTTTTTTTTATTGAAATAATAGTAGCCTGATTTCTGCTCTTTTCTACCGTCTTTCAAAAAAAGGAGGAGGTACTCAATTTGACTGTATTTTTTTATACTTGTTACCTCATAACTTTCAACTGGGTGAACCGATTCTCAATTCTTTTTTGCTTGAAAGCTGGTGCTTCCCGTGTGGTCCCATTTAAATTTCATCAAATTCAGTCTAATAGTTATTGAGATACACTCCAATAAGTGAATTGAATGGAAGACGGTTTTAAATTATTCAAATTGTACTTGTTATGTGTTTTTTTTAATCCACCAACTTTTCGGGCCCACCTTGTAAATCTATGTACCAAGTGTTTGCTATTTCTTGGTTAATTATTAAACGTTTTTCTTCTCATACTCAATTATTCCTCGCTCGTCTTGTCTCGAGGAAACGTTATTTTTAACCAACGCAAAATATGCTACGAAAGTACAGAAAAATTAAGTACCTAAATGCATGTAATTTAACTTTAGTAATACCCAGCTTACTTTTAACTACTCCTAAGACAATTTCATTATGAAAATCCTCTGTTACAAGAATAAAGGAAATAGAATTTCCAAATTATGATTTCTGATCACGTAAAGAGGTCACGTTCGTATCGGATTCGAGGTACCGTAAATAAAGGTACGTTCACGAGGAAGCAAAAACGGAACTTCATCAATTATTTGCAACAAAATACTTTATGAGTCCTCTGTGTTTACACGATATTTTTGTTGTTTTTGTGCAGTTATAACAAGATCTCTCACGTAAAAAGTTGCGATTCTATTGTCTCTATCTCGTTTAAAGCGTTGGTAGAATCGCATGCAGCGCAGAGCAGCGGAGAGCAGCGCAGCGCAGCGTAGCACAGCACAGCGCAGCGTAGCACAGCACAGCTTGTAACGTTGTAGTATAATATATTACTCTATAGTTGACGTCACACCGTGGATGACTACGCGCGTAGAAATGAAACGCTGTACGAGACTTTGCAGCAAGAAAACTGTGACTTGAATTCAAACACAAATGGATGCGAAAATTAAAGAAAAGTTTGTAAACACAAGCGTATAAACAAACTGAAAAATAAACATAATAAAGATTTGCGATAAATCATGTCACCCATAGTCTTTTTTCCTTTCCTGATGGATCCTGAGAAGCAACAATTCTTCATCAGATGAGCAAAACCATCTTTCAGGACAAAACTAACACATGCTAATTTTGTGCTCGCAAAAATGGCAGGTGGACATAGCGTTGCAGCGCAGCACGTTGCAGCGCAGCGCGTTGCAGCACAGCACATCAAAACAAACTGGCTGGTGTGACATACCACGCAACGCACTGCGTGCAACGCTCTGCAACGCACATGCATCCGGTTTAACCTAGCCTTTACTCTGTGGGGCAAAAGCTAGCCCGTAAGTGGTACGCTCTTTAATTATTTTTATGAAAATCGAATATATTTTCATTCCTGCTGTTATTTGTGCACGCTTTATCTTATACTTATGTACTAAACATCAACTATTGAAATTATTTGATTTTCATCTAAACTATGTATTCAGAAGCAGTGACTTTATCCATGTCTCCTGATTAGACTAAGAGTCCCATTTGCAATAATACTAGCTACGACCCGTGGTTTCACCTGCATTGTGATGAATGTTGATGATAAAAATTATTATATGTTTTTCCAGCACCTCATCTATCTGCATACCATTTCATCCGAAATTGTGCAGCCATTTTGGTGTAATTGTGAACAAACCTCCATCCACCCGAACATTCGCTTTTTTATTTTATTAGGAAACTGTACAAGCACTAGTCCACCAAGACATTAGGTAGGAGGGAAGCTGAAAGGTCGAAATGTTTCGATACATAATGACCACACTGATAGCTCATGCCTAGTGATTTTAAATGTGTTATATATGACATATTTTTATTAGTGGTAGTAAAATGTCTCTCTTAAAATATAGTCTAGATGTTTTTATATGTTTTAGGAGACGGGACAAGCACGAGCCCACCTGGTATTAAGTCACCTCTACCTAGAACAGATGCATTTTGCCACAATTGACTGCGCATGTAAAACTGAGACATTAAGTTGCCAAGTCTCATGTGCCTGCAATTTCGCCGGCACCCATACCCTTCACAAAAAAACACAGTGAAAACATTACTGCTGTGCGGTAGATAAAAGGATAGGAGGCAGTACTTCCACGGACGAATTAATTCACAGAGTTCTACTGCTGTTAAAACAATACCTGGTGGTTCTTACAGAACGCACTAAGTAATCAAAGTATCTTTGAATACAAGCGCGGATCCACCGTTATGGGCACAGCATATGCCACAACCATAATAAACGTGGCGCCACGTTTTCATGTTCTATTGACATTATTAATTAACATCATATATATCCAATGTCTAAATAAAATAAACACAACGACATGCTGATATGTAACTAATATCTTATTTTTGACCTCATCGATTTCTTTTTGGGCCATGAATACTAATTGTATTGGAAAGTAGAGATGGCTGTTCGTTTTTGTAATTTTTGTGGACAAACTAGCATTCTACAGATTTACCTATTAGTTTACTAGTGTGCACCCCACAGCGTTTCCCACGTTAAACTGTACATTTAAGTAATTAATTAGCTTCATCATCAAGTACAATCCATCCACACATTACTACCTACTATATTCTCAGAATGTTTGATTATTAGATAGAGACTTAATGGTACTGATTCGCTTGTGCGTACACTAAACTAAAATTCTCTAAACTATTGGTAGTTCTTATTATGTTAACACTAAAATCCACATCCGTGTAACACTTAGAATTATAATTCTAAACATATGATTATAGTGGGTAGTTTTACATCAGTTTAGACTAGTTTAGAGAGCACGAACTTACATGACCATTAAATTTGCACTAAACATACCCACAATTAAACAGAACAGCAAATTTAAGAATTGTCATTTGCAAGCATTAAACTTCTTTGAACTTTAACTTGAACAGAATAAGAACTACCACAATTTACTAAAAATAGATTTTAGTTCGCTAGTTTAGTTTGGTGTTCAGAACAAGCGAATTACTACCAATATAAGAATACCTACTTTTGTTACCTGTTTTAAATGATCTTATCTTATGTCGTTTTCATTGTTAAACTTTAAATGAACTTCATGGAAGAGACTGCCTTTTGTAACACAGTTTTTACTAACACAAAAGATACGAGAACCTCTGTATACTATGTAAAGTTTTTCAATAAAGATTATTATTATTATTATAAAGATTATATTATTATAAAAATATTAGTCAGATAGTGTTGGTAAGTTTTGTAAACATCTCTTGTGTAGAAATTCACTATATGTATCATGAGCGAGCTCATAGTCCTCCAATCCAAAACCAAAAGTGACCACAACCTTTTTTGAGGGCTTGACCCTGTTTATATTTCCATCTGTTATTGAAGTTGTCTGGTGGCTAGAAGATATAAACCGCCCATTGTACCTAGTTTTAAGATATATTTTTAATCTGATTTTTAGTTTATTTTGGTGTCAATAAAGTGTTATTGTATTATTATCGAATATGTTGGGCATTCTGTCTCCGTGTGGACAGAGCGTTACAGATCGGGGCCGTCGCGGGTGGGTGGTAGCGGGTGGGGGAAGGGTGTATATTGTAATATTGCTTTTAGTTCAATATGATACATGTTGCTTGTACTCCAATGGGATGAATATAAATTATTCATAGTAGACAATTATATAAATAGGTAAAATTGAGACTGAAACGTTCGCAGCGGAGCATGACTTGGCGATCTTAACCGATCAACAAGTTAACCAACGCTTGATGCGATTAGGAGTTGGATGGGTGTGTGGTAGTAGCATTGTTCAACTGATCACTTCCGTGACTCGGAAGGCACATTAAGCCCTCGGTCGCGGTAGTTTGTCATAGGACAACAATCGTTAGGCTATGTTGAAGGCATTCGTGTGGCCTGAAAACTATGACATGGTTTGGCCATAGCATATCCGCCAAGCCGCACTGGGCCCGCTTGGTGGATAATGGCCCAACTCCTCTCTCTGAGAGGAACGCTTGAATCCCAGCAGTGGGAACATGATGGGCTGATTATTTAATTGATGTTTTATTTATTTCTCTTTCAGAAAGTGGATTCGTATGATTGTACATTTGCTATTCCTCAAGTTCTTTAAATAAAAATATATAGTTGAATTAATTAAGATTTTTTTACTTAAATAGTCGATCACCCTCACATAAGTCTGTCATTTAATCACTGTCCTGTCTAGTCACGTTCTAGTAAAGTGTGGATATGTAACTAAAACTTTTTAAGGCTATTTCTTGATTTTGTACACTTTGTGTACACTCGTGCACTGTTACGAATACTCAAGTCAACACTATAAGAAACACGATAAGAAAATTTATAAGAAACAAATCAAATAAATCAACAAAATCAATGATAGCATTTTCATTGTGGGATTTTTCCGCTACTTGTAATTTTCTTCTCTGATAAAAAGATGTTCTTTTAGGTCACTGAAAAATAAATTACTACGAGTATAAATGCGACAGCTTGTGCGTGAGCAAATAAATAAATAGGTATGTATGTTTGTTATTTTGAAACATAGTTGTAGCATTCAGTTACATGAGATCTGTCACGTACCATATTAAAAACGTGCCGTACAGATGATAGCTTGCATACTTAGAGATCTAGAGAGATTCCAATCCGTGCGATGAGTACAAAACCTGGTGTCGCAAGCAGTGCTCGTAATCCGCGATTCAACGCATTCTGTTTGCTTCAATAAGTTCATTATCCACTGCGGTATTAAACTTAACGTTTAAATATTCGTAAGTACGGCCTGTGTAGTCTGTCCACCTTGTCGGTGGATGAACTACGCTGCGCTTGCCGGTCTGTGGTTCCCACTCCTAAACCATCCGTACTGGTCCGCGTGATAATATGGGGCCTGCCCACTGCCACTTCAACTGGCTTGTCTTCTAGCCTTCTTGTGATGCACGGCGTCAATTGCCACATCATGACGCCATCTTCCTCGAGCTCGTTGATGAGATAGTTAGGGCCCCGAGCTCTTAGGGTCCCATTTTAGTCGGCTCTTACGACAGGATGAGGTTACCGTAACCCTTTTCTTTAAAAAAACCGGGCTTAAAAAAAAACAACAGATTAATTATACTATAATTAAACTAATTAATTAAACTAAAATATACTAATAAGAAAACAAACAGATTAAAAAAAAACAGGCTGGAGAGTGTACCTACCTATGTGAGGTGAGTTGATCTAAGTCACTAAAAGTTAACACTTGACACGAATTCAAATATTGTAATATGCACACATATCAATCTAATTTAAATACAACAGGAAGTTAAGACTTTACTTTAGTTGAAATCCTTCGTTAGAAGCCGAGCATTGTATGCCAGCAGAATCTAGATTTTCAAATATTTCAACCTACATTTTATCGTGAATTTACGAAATGGTCATGACCGAAATTGTGTCACTATTTCAGTAGATTACGTGGGTTTTATGAATATAAAAGAGGTTATAAATATCAAATTCAATTATTTTTTCTTTCGATATGATTGTGGCAGGGCTTGTGACGTTCTGTATCCTCATTTACAAGGTAAAGATTTCCTCTATATCTTCAATATTCTTAACGTATTCTGTTCTTTATTCTTCATCTTCAGTTACTTTTATATTTGACTCATTTGTATAATATAATAAAGTTACGTAATATACCGTATTCATAATGATTGATAGTTATATATTATCTTAAAGATATATGTTAAAATTGAGAAATACAATTATTGTCTATTTGTTGCTCAAGAAATCAGACTTGTTTCGTATCGCAATCACATAGATTATTATTAATATAGTTTTTGGTTATTTTATCATGGATGTGTTTGTTGGTTAACGATTCTTATTCTTATTCATATTCATGATGCTTACACTGACGTCCAGCATAAAATACTTATATTATGATATACGGGTTCAAATTATTATGTTATAGTACTGTGCATTTCCTCCGTCAGTCTTTTTTTTGTGGGGGGAAATGCTGTGCACTTTCCTTCCGCCACGGGGGTGACGGAAGGGGGCGTGTGGGGCTCAGACCCATTCAAACCCGGAGCAGTCCTCCACTAAGGTGGGGCGAGACAGGGTCGCGCTGGCAGTCACCATCTCGCCCCAGCGGTAGGCCCGGATTGATCTTAACCGGGCCTCAGCGCCTGTGAAGGGATGACCTTGGTGAGCAAGGCCATCCCTTCACACTACCCTACTGTTGACTGTTAAACTGTCTGACAGATGTCGCTCCGTCCCCGCAAGATTAAGTCAAATAGAGAGTTAAAAATTTGATGCTCGGACCAGATTCTCGGTGGCTTAATTGGTCAATGGCGTCTGACACGGAGAGTCAGAAGACGCGGTTTCGAATCCCGTCCGAGGATAGATTTTTTCTCTCTATAAATTTCTATGTTTGAGATCGCTTAAGCAGGCGTTAGTGCTTTAAAAAAGTAATACTATAAAATAAAAAGAACAAACATGCAAACACACTTTTCACAAACTAGATAATATTAAAACTTGGTTTTCTAAATACTTTATCCTTTATCATACTTTATTCTCTTGGTACTAAAATACTAAATAAGCAGCGAGATAATAAAAATACATACGACATAATTAGTATTGGTACTCCAAATTGTATAAACGTACTCACATTTAATATATACCTATTTCTAATACGATTCTATAATAAAGTTCCCAATGTTATCCGAGATTTTCCTATTAATAAGTTTAAAATTACTATTAAAACTAAACTCTGTCAAAAAGGTTATTACAAAATTTCGGATTACTTGGAGGATAAAACAGCTTGGAACTGATCACTCCAGGATCTATCTACTAGTGTACTAAGATGTGAAAGTGTAGAGTGTCTTGCCCTACTGATACCATTATTATGTTATCTTGTAAGGCAACACATTGGAGCTAAAATTTGTAGTACCTAAGTAAAAACATTGTAAAAACATCTATATAAAAAGAATGGTCCCGAGTTTCTTGCCGCTTCTCCTCGGTAGGCTCTTTATATTTTGGAACGCGGCGGTAGTCTTTAAAGTACATTATAATGAAAAATTGACGTTCATAAGTGCGTCTTTGATGCCTAAATTGAATAAATGATTTTAAATTTGACTTTGACATTAAGTATGATATTTATATGTCTATAAGAATCTTAACATACCTAATTAGGAATAAGGATTTATTTTACAATGAAATATCCTTCTCCTACATGTCATGCAGTAGCTAAATCTGGACCTATACAAACATAATAGTCCGCATAATTTGGGTTTGTAGTAAAATTGCAATCCAAAAGTGTAATATTAAATCCTACCTTTAGAATATTTAAAATATAAAAACATTATGTTGCAGGCGACGAATACGAAGTGTAATTTCATTTCTAAATTACTAATTTTACATTTTTCAGGTGCAATCCCAGTTATACGGACCAGGTCCTCTCTTCCCTGGACCATGGGGCTTAGATCCAGGTCTTTGTGGACCATGTAGTCCTGAAATTGGACAGTTTGGGCCCTACTGCGATCCATTCGCAACCATACCTGCCGTACCAAATATAGTTCAAATACCTCAAACAATAATTCCTAATCCTTGTGGTCAACCAATTTTGAATAATTTGCCAGCGCCATCTTTTATCCAAAATCAGATACCACCCTGCCCAAATGTAATCAACCAACCTATTCTGACCAACGCCATACCTCCTTGCCCTCAGCCATTATACTCAAATGTACCACAGCTAACGCCATCTATTGTTACAAACCCAGCACCATGTACTGCCACAGCTCCAGTCGTTACAACTACGGTAGTAGACAACACGTTAGCAAACTCTTTGGCAAACGCCATTCAATTACTCATAGTTAGTAATTTAATCGAGCATACTTTAGGATCTTCTTCGGGGTGCAATGCTAACATTTTAGCTCAGGCTCTGGGTTTAATGGACTCTCCTTGTGTTAATAATTTTGAACTAGTATCACCAGACTTTTATCCTACAGCTCAAGTAATAAGTTGTGGTTGCCCAGATACAATGCAATGTAACCCTCAATCAGTTTACCAATCTCCATGTGATGTACCTTGCGGTTTACCGTTTGGATCTTCATTAGGAGTCGCTGACTGCAACTCATTTGGTTTTGATAGTTGTGGTTCTACCTCAAATTTTGGTTCTGATTTCTGTTTGAATCCGTTTGGATCTTCAGTTATACCTCCATGTGGATGTTTAGAACCAGCTGTGGCCACAATAGCTCCAATGGCAGTAGAAGTTCCATTCCCAGCTTCAATCCCAGCTCAAATGGTTTGTAATTTCGGTTATTTGCCAACAAATGTTCCTTGTGTCAGTGTCAACGTAGAACCTCTACCATATGACAGTTTCAATAATCTATTCGGGAACTTTGGCAAATATCTGTGTTGAGTTATTGATACATTTTTGACTAATTTTAAACTTTATAATTGATAGGAACATACGTATTTTAATAGGAAATTATATTAATAAAATTGTTAAAAAGATGTATGTAGTTTTATTATGGATATGATTATATAATTTGAATTAATGAGTCGACAATCGACACCTCGACTTTAAACTGTATAAACCAACAAGAGTAGTCTGCATTAAAATTTCCGAAAACAGTTCTTCAGTTTTGAACCCTATCTTTCTTAATTTTTTTATAAACTTAGCAGAAAAACGCTTGCTATGAAGCAATACTACTGCCTTAAAGCAATTATTATTGTCATTGCAGCGTTACATACCAAGACAGGCTCTAAAAGCTGATCGTATAGAGGTGTAAAGCCTGTTGAAAAAGAAGGAATGAAACAATGCAGTATATAATAATTATAACTATTTATTAGGCGAATATAAATTAACTTCAAATAAATAAATAAATAATTATAATAAGTTCTTCTATGCTGGACCACTCAATAGCCTCAATAAATTGGAAAACATAGCACCATTATTAATAGCTGAATTTGGAGAGTTTGGTGAAATTGAACTAGGACCTATCCTAGGAGCTAGAGAAGGTGATTCGTAAACACTGGAACCTACAAAATTAGGAGCAAGATAATTAGGACTTACTATATTTGGAGTAACATAATTAGAAGCGTACACGTTAGAAGGAATCATAGGGTTTCCGAAACTGGGAATAGAATTTGGAAAATTCAGTGCAGGATTCGTCAATATATCCTTTAATAAAGGCGCAGCCAATCGCAAAGCTACTTCTTCGCCGCCTTGAGTATTTTGAAGCAAATTAGTAACAATCATAAGATTGATTGTGTCTGCTAAGTTCTTGCACACAGAAGGTGTACAATCTGTAATTACGGTTGTTGAAGGGAGGAAAGGAGTATTAGGAGCGACTCCATTACAAGGATCTGTAAAAATTGTAGACTGCGCGTAGTTTCTTCGAAGACTTTCGTAAGGGAAATCGTAGAAGTTTCTTGGGGCATCGTAGGTTCGTGGAGCGTCAATGTAGACCCGGGGTGTTTCTATTAAACCTTCTGTGAGAGGACGACTGAAGCCTGCCGGTGATCTGATGATTTGAGGTCGGACCTGAAATAAAGAGAGAATAGACTATTACATTATATTGTTTCAGTAGGTATACCGTGTGTATTTTTTTCAATAACGCTTACTCAATAGCTCGAAAGTAAAAAAACTATATTAAAAAATATTTAGTGACACATCCGCTGAAAAAAAACAATGATTTTGGCCTATTTGGGAGTGTGCACTACCCTCCCTCCCGCACAAACTGCTTAATAGGAAGAATACAAAATAAAAAACACACCAGAAAACCCAAATAAACCAAAAACGATTCTAAATTGCGAAGTGCTGCCCGATCGAAATATGGAGAAGTTAAGTAATTTATTATTGTATGTTGTAATTTTAGAATTTAGTTAATTGTTTCAATTTTATTGTGAGATTACATTTGAATATAACATATTGAATTTTGCGGTTTTTATGTGTTTGCTATTAGTTTAATTGTGAAGTTTTACAGTGAAATATTGTAGTAGAAATATTGTAAAATATCTATATGAAAAGAATGGCCCCGAGTTTCTTGCCGCTTCTTCTCGGTAGGCTCAATATATTTTGAAACACGGCGGTCGAGTCTATAAATTGAATAAATGATTTTAACTTTGACTTTGACTTTTAAAAGTGCCCATAAAATTGATAAGAGTATGTTAAATAATTCCTGAAACAGTATAGTACTTACCATTTATATTTTTATTTGATCATCAATATAAAGCTATTATCAGAATCTTGGAATCGTTTTTGGTTTATTTGGGTTTTTGCATATATTTTTATTATTTGGTTATTTGCATATAATTTACGAACTGGGGCCTTACCTACTAGCTATAGCTTTATAAAAACCATCAAAGCAATTTCCGTGCGATTCTTAAACCTTATTTTCCATTAATAAACAGTTTTTAATGAAATCATACCATCACGCTCTTTAGGCGAACTGTTTGAATATGGTTTTCCTAAAAGGTGAACGGATAATGTTGTATCTAGCATTCTAACAATTTACTAATAACCAACATTGCAGACGCGTAGACGTTTGTAAGCTGATAAACGGCTTAAAGCCGATATACACAGACAGACTGCTCGAGCAGTTAGCTAGTGATCAACATATACGAACCACTCTTGCAGTCATAGTCTGTTGACTGAATGACTGGCATGAAGCTGTCATTGATAACTGCTCCAGCGGTTTGTATTAACTGCTCAACATGTCACAATTTCAATTTAAAAGCGGGAAGCGCGCGCTACGTGGAAGGAAGAGCGCTGGCGGAGGTAACTGCGCGAGAGCAGTCGACAGCTCGAGCAGTCCGTGTATGCCTGGCGACAGCTTGACCGTCAACCGTCCGAAGCATTTGCAAATGGTCGAGCGGTTTCGTGTATGTGTGTACGTAGAAGACTGTAGATCACAGAGCAGCTTGACGCAGTCCCACAGACACATAAAAACCGCAAAATTCAATATGTTATATTCAAATGTAATCTCACAATAAAATTGAAACAATTAACTAAATTCTAAAATTACAACATACAATAATAAATTACTTAACTTCTCCATATTTCGATCGGGCAGCACTTCGCAATTTAGAATCGTTTTTGGTTTATTTGGGTTTTCTTGTGTGTTTTTTATTTTGTATTCTTCCTATTAAGCAGTTTGTGCGGGAGGGAGGGTGGTGCACACCCCCAAATAGGCCTAAAATCATTGTTTTTTTCAGCGGAAGTGTCACTAAATATTTTTTAATATCGTTTTTGGATACTGGATTTCCGCAAAGTAACGCCTGAATCAATAAATTATTTGTATGTATGTTTGTAACGAATTGGTGCTTAAAGAACTGGACCGATTTCAAAAAGCCTTTCACCATTACAAAGCTACATTCACCCTGAGTAACATAGGCTATATAAGATTCATCATTATCATCATGCATCTCCGCGCAGGTGAAACCGCGGAGAGCTGCTAGTGTTTATATATACCTAAACCAGGCCATTATTTCGGCTATAAGCTATAATTTGCCGTAATTGCATAACCAGTGTATTAACAGACTGTAGGTTATAATACACCTTAATACATTGTGAAATAGCAAAATATACCTACGTAAATGTGAGACAAAAACAGTAGGTAGTCAGTCAGCAGTAGTAGTAGTCATATCTATTGATGAAGTTTGGTTCACAGCAGCTGAAAGGGACCGTAGGACTCGGGTCTCAAATTCTCGGGTATTCGATACATTTTAGCTTGATACCTCTACGCGTTCCTGAGAAAAAGTGTCTTGACAGACATACAGACGGACAATAATAAGTGATTTCTTTTACCTTTTGAGGTACGGAACTCTAAGAATGTGATCTACGCTTATATTCGAATACTGTTACATCTATAATTGGTTAATACAAACCTGATAATTAAGGCTCAGGACACATAACAACGAAAATAGCAGTATCGACATTGTAAATTAAATATTTACGGTTAGTAAATAACTAAAACAAATTCCAAATTCTAAGTAAAAATAAAGCACTCGCTTCGTCTCGTCTTACAATATTAAAATAAGTTTGTACTCACCATGTTAAATATTGGTATCATTATCAGAAGATCGTGAGCAATCAGATTTTGTAAAAACCTGATAAAACTTATGTAACCGAATGGTTTGAAGAACTTGCAAATATCAGGCGATATTGTTCATGTTGCAACAACTTTATGACAAGTACCTATGTATGATTATTTAATATTCATCATCATCATCTCAGCCGTAGGACGTCCACTGCTGAACATATGCCTCCCCCATGATTTTCCAAAAGGAACGGTTGGAAGCGGCCTGCATCCAACGTCGTCCTGCGACCTTCATCAGGTCGTCTGTCCACCGTGTCGGTGGACGACCTACGCTGCGCATGCCGGTCCGTGGTCTCCACTCCAGAACCTTTCGGCCCCATCGGCCATCTGTTCTGCGTGCTATGTGCCCTGCCCACTGCCACTTCAACTGGCTAACCTTGTATTTAATATTATTTGCATATAATTTACGAACTGGGGCCTTACCTACTAGCTATAGCTTTATAAAAACCATCAAAGCAATTTCCGTGCGATTCTTAAACCTTATTAAACCATTAATAAACAGTTTTTAATGAAATCATACCGTCACGCTCATTTAGGCGAACTGTTTGAATATTGTGTTCCTAAAAGGTGAACGGATAATGTTGTATATAGCATTCTAACAATTTTCTAATAACCAACATTGCAGACGCGTAGACGTTTGTAAGCTGATAAACGGCTTAAAGCCGATATACACAGACAGACTGCGCGAGCAGTTAGCTAGTGATCAACATATACGAACCACTCTTGCAGTCATAGTCTGTTGACTGAATGACTGGCATGAAGCTGCCATTGATAACTGCTCCAGCGGTTTGTATTAACTGCTCAACATGTCAAAATTTCAATTTAAAAGCGGGAAGCGCGCGCTTCGTGGAAGGAAGAGCGCGGGTGGAGGTACCTGCGCGAGAGCAGTCGACAGCTCGAGCAGTCCGTGTATGCCTGGCGACAGCTTGACCGTCAACCGTCCGAAGCATTTGCAAATGGTCGAGCGGTTTCGTGTATGTGTGTACGTAGAAGACTGTAGATCACAGAGCAGCTTGACGCAGTCCATGTTGACTCATTCAAGCTGCTCGTGATCTGGGGCAGTTGCAGTTGTACATTTTTCGACGCTCCGTTAGCACAGTTGGTAGTGCCTCGCTTTCGAAGCGCGTTGTCCTAGGTTCGGTTCCTCGCCGGGAAAAATAATTATACGATAGGAAGAGGTAGTCAAATATGTTTTATTCGGGCAGCCAAATAAAATATAAGGCTATATTGATGACATTTGCTGTATCCAATATGTCAGTGCTCTATTTATGGAAAATAGAATTAAACCTCTTAAATGTGCCTCTTAATTAATAGTTGACGATGAGTTCCTTCCGGCAGCTGTTCTAGGGAGACAGTTGCAGATCTAGTTCTAGTGTGAGTGCCATCTTGGACCGCATCATCACTTACCATCAATTGAGATACAGCTCATATATTTTTACATTTATATGCCTTTTTTTAATATTATAACTAGCTTCCACTGACTCTAGGGTCCGTGCTATTTTTTAGTTTTTCGCAAATATATTCGGTAGGTACATCTAAATATAATTAAAAAGAGACAACAATAGGTACATACTTAATTAGGGGATTATATCATAGGACATAAGGGCTATATTTCTGATTTTGCATAAGCATTCAGAGCAGACCGGTCTCCGAAGACAGCACCCGTTCACGAGTTGACGCATGTGGCAACCATCGCCTTCCTCAATCATATTTGAGGGAAGATGGCGACTCGCCACACGACGCCACCGCCTGCTGCCACCTTTCCGTGAGCGTGTCTGCTCTGTATGCTCATACTACTCTTTGTCAAGGCGAAATAAGTTCCAACTTTATGATTCGACTTCGAGAAAACTTAGTTTTTCGACGCTTAAACCTAATAACCGAAGTTCGAAAAAAAAACGTAGTGTAAATTGAATATACGTTCTTATGAAGTATGGGAACCAATACACGATTGAGCAAACTTGGCTCGATAGAAAAAAATTGGCAACATTCCCTAAATTTTGCAATTTTTCTTAGGTGTTTCGTGGGAAAAAGCATTTTTATTCAATTATGGGCAAATATATTTCAATGAATGTATCATATTAGAATTCCCAATGAAATTTACTAGTGAACTATGGACTCCTTTATCATTAAAATTTAATCATTTGATTGTACGAAATAAATATAAAAAGTATTAGCACGTATTCAATTGAATTTTTGCATTACGTCGTCCATTCTGGTAAGCAATTCTCAACCTTATGTAAAGCAACGAAAATTGTTTTAAAATTAGGATTGGACCGCGCCTTAACTTAAATAACTACTAATATTAGCTTATTCACATTAGGTACCCACCCGTATTGCACTGAAGCATAGCTCTATTATTACTCCGTTCGATTCCTGATGGCTATTTGAGGTTGTATTCCAACGTGGTTTTGGTGTTTCCAAACATCGCTTTCCTCACGGACCGCTCATTGGCATCATCACACATAGAGTTACGGCCGTTTTAAATAATCTATCTATCCACGGTTTTCCTTACTACCGATAGAAATGTGACATAACGTCCACACGAATAGTGTCAAATATCTATCTCTAGTAAGGTAAATCGACGATAGATAGGTTATTGAAAACGGCCGTTAGTGTATATTACTTACTGCTTGTACGGCGGGCTGACTGACTCATCAACACAGTAACTCAGTCTACGAGCTTGAAATGTTGCCAGTTGATGCCTTTTATGTTGTAAAATCCAGGAAGGATTTTTGAAATTTCATCCCTAAGGAGGTGAACCGAGTGAAGGTACTGACAAGTCAGCTAGTGATTTTATAAAAGCACTACGATATTTTAATATTACCTTTTTTTGGTAAATCGTGCTTTTCGGAAACTATATTTATATATATTGTATAACAACGCCATCTACTGTCATATAGCGTTAGTGTGGGTCGGTAAAACAGTTTAGTTGTTGTTGAAGCTGATGAACCTACAGTTAACAGTTGCCATTATGATATTGTAGCAGATGTTTATTGTAAGTATGCCTGAAAACACAGATAAAACGTCAATTTCTGATGATGTACTAAATTTCCTGAAAATAGTTCGAGCAGTTTCTGAGATTCAGATTACATCTATATATATATATGAACCCCTATTTCTCTTGGTCACGCTATATCTTGAGAACGGATGGAAGAATCTCACTAATTATTTTATTGTTGTGTTAATTATTGTCAGAAGGTTCTTATGAAATTATGCCTAATCAAGAAAAGATGGGATGGACGACGGGCAGTTACTAGTATTATATAAATATACACAAGAATTGCTTGTTTAAATGTACCTATTAGATATATAAATAGGTAACTACACAATTGTTAATAAATATAAAAAATAACAAAAAAAATAACAATAATTATCTTTCCTCGCCTCGTAACCTAGATAACAATGTAATATTACGTACACTGATGTAGTATTTATTGGTAGAATCGTCGATAAAGCACACAATGCCAAATATGCAGTTGAAAGCGTTAGTGACCTTGTTTGCGGTCATATTCTTCGAGGTAAGTCGTTCTATTTAATATATAATGATGAGTGAATATAAATTAAAATAAACACTATAAAAATATGCTGTATCATGTCTGGCATTCACCTTGGCACACAAGTTAGAAATGAAATGAATACCTACACAGTACAGTTTTATTTTGTTTAGAAAATAATTATTTAACAACGATTTTAGATTTTGTTCCGTCTAGTCTTAAGAGGATTGCATAGCTAGTAGGTACTTGTCCACACTAAAAGAAAAAAGCTCTTTTCTACCTTGTCCGATTTCAGTGATTTTTTTTTCATGCAATCGTCACATTGCAGCTATGCCCGTACGATTTGATATTTTCAGTATTTCTATGTAATATTAAATTGTTTTCTAAAAACTTAAAAAAAAGGGAAAAAATCAAAACGTACGGGCGTAGAAAACAATGTGTTGATTGCATGATAAAAAAACATTGGAATCGGACAATGTTAACAGGTAGAAAAGAGTTTTTTCTTTTAGTATGGACAAGTACTAGCTATGCAATCCCCTTAATCCGTACCTACGTACTAATAAATAATTTAACAGACGTCATGGATGAGGTGTTCTCCTGATAGCAAACGTCAAGCTTACCCGATACAAACTTAAATCAAATTACCAACTACGACAAACAGATTCTTGTTTGCGGTATAGTTTAATTGCGGCAAATTTAAAATAAAAAAATATAATTTGTAGCTACTAGGCTTGGTAACTATTCCACTGATTTAGAGTATATTGAATAACACAGTTTTTTTACATTCATGCAACTATGTTAGTGTACCTACGTATGTAATGGAAATACGTCATTTGTTATAGTTTAACAATAAGATGGTGTAAATCGTTAGATAGGTATGTAAAATATGTTTTAATCAGTTTTTATTTTTATTTTTCGATCGATATCTCGATAACGATGAACGGTAGGTGAAATATGTGTAAAAGCTAAATTATAAAGCATAAAAAGCAACAAAAAAGTATTCCATCATAACTTTTGTATGTCGATGGAGAGCCGAGTTATTGTATAAAAACTGAGTCCGTAGCTCAATTTTTTTTCCCCTACGTAATACTCGTATCAAAAAATTCCACTTTTCCGGTTCATATTCTTTTCTAACTCGTTTATTTAAACTGGACTATGACTCCCCATTTGGTGTTTCTGTTTATACTCCCAGACCGCTTCAGCCCGCGGACGATGTCCTTCCACCGCGTCCCTAACTCCACAAACTACCACAATAGTAGTAATTCAGAATGAGGAAACACCGAATATGAATTGCTGCGTTCGAAAATGCACGCGAAGTTGCGATGAGTTGGTTTTGCCGCCAATGAGAGCAGAATTGGCTCGTGGTTTAGGATATTTTCCAGCTGCCGTGCCATTGGTGAGTTAATTAATTAATCTTTTACAGTAAAACGTACAAATAAATTTATTATAATTATTGTGAAATACACGAATCCATTGCCTGTCACCAGAACTTAGGGTAAAAAGAAACATTAATGTAAACAAATTGAAGCCACATTTCCATTTATCTACCGACTTCCAAAAAAAGGAGAAGGTACTCAATTCGACTGTTTTTTATGTAATTTAAAAACCCCGTTTTAGTTAGTTAGTTTAGTTGACTCTGAGTTATTGAAGCTAACTCTGGAACGTGCAAGTGGGCTTTAGTTGTTACCTAAAATGTTTAGAAAACGGGCATGAGTGTCCCTTAAAATGGTGGTGAAAACGGGCATAAGTCTCTTAGCTATTGAACCGCGTTATCGCAACTCAATTGCATGGAAATTGTCGTTTTTGACAGGTTTCGTAGTCTGTTCGCTATTGAGGTTCGATCGCAGGCCGGCGGCTTGCTATCGATACTTTTTGACATAATTGGATTGCTGTAAACTATTGTGTTGCGATTGCGTTGCTATAGCGGCATACATCGGTATTTCGGGACGCTTGTTTATTAGGCAAAAACAACATAGATTATTTCGTTTAGTTTTCTACCGACTTCCAAAAAGGAGAAGGTACTCAATTCGACTGTTTTTTATGTTTGTTACCTCATAACTTTCGAAAAGGTGAACCGATTCTCAAAATGTTTGTTTCAACCTAAAGCTTCCCGTGTAGTCCCATTTAAATTTCATCAAATTCGGTCTAATATTTTTTGAGATACACTCCAATAACTGAATAGAATGGAAGTCAGTATAAAAATTTTCAAATTGTACTTGTAAGTTACTAGCTGCGCCCTGCGGTTACACTCGTATTGTGATGGATGGATGATGATGATGCGCAAGTCCCTATCCTATGTGTTGATCCAGCGCCTCATCTACCTCCTACCAAATTTAATAAAAATTGGTCCAGTTATTTGAGTGTGAAGAAACAAACATTAAACACACTCACAAACATTCGGCTTTATATTAGTGTGAAGTGTGATAGTTTGATTAGTATTACCTACTAGCGTCGTGACACGGTTTCACCTGCGGAATATGATAACAATTCAAGGTATTACCTAAATACCCCATGTCTTGTTCTTTAAATAATATATATTTTAAAAATATTCCTCAATAAAAAGACTTCTTATTCTGGATTTTAGTAACAAAAACATCTGTGTGTATGATCAAAAATACAATAATCTTTGAATTTAATTCGTTTTAACCCATATTGTTATTTGTGGAATATGTGAAAATGGCGTAGATGACCTCTTGGTAAAATTGTAGTATTTATTATTATACCGCAACGAAGCTACGCGTGATTAATCTACTGACTTCCAAAAAGGAGGAGGTACTCAATTCGACAGTATTATTATTATTCCTTTTATTCAAAATAAATCACGGATTTCATCCGGTCCTTTACAAAGGCATAAGTGGGGCTGTAGCCAATACTTAGAGGCCTGTTTGGTATAAAAATACAAAGTAGTATAAAAAAAACAGAAACTTATGGATGGATGGTGACATGGTATATCTATTATAAAAATGGGTAAAATGACAAGGCTATTGAAATTATTTTATTAGTGATAAAAAGATAGTGGGCTATGGAAGAGACTACTTACTTATTACTTACATATTATTATTATTTATTTTATATTTGTTACCTCATAACTTTCGACTGGGTGAATCGTTTTTCAAATTTTTTTTAAGGCGTGTTCATCCCGTGTGGTTTCATTTAAATTTCATAAAATCGGTCCAGTAGTTTTTGAGATACACTGCAATAACTGAATAGAATGGTAGTTGGTATTAAATTTTTCAAATTTTACTTGTGTTGTATTCTGTTTGCTATTTTATCCAGGCGTATTAAATGCTGGTTGATAATTTAAAATTTTTCAAATTGTAGGTACTTGTTATTATGCTAGGTACGGCTATAGTGTGGATGCAATAATTTTATCCAAAAGGGTATCGATAACTAAAGTTGTCTGGTGCCCCGAGTTTACTTGTAAATGGTTATCAACATACCATAAAAAAGTGAAGGAAATGCTGGCATAATTATGGTTTAATAACTCATTAAAAGAATGTTCCCATCCAGTTATTTGTCTACCAAAGACCAATATAACTAAGAGACTTTCAAAACGCCGGGATTAACATAATTTAAATATACTCGTACCTGATTAAATTCGTTTAAAGTTATTTAATTTATCTACTGACTTCCAAAAAAGGAGGCGGTACTCAAGTCAACTCTATGTGTTTTCTTTATGTTTGTTACCTCATAACTTTCGACTGGGTAAATCGATTCTCAAAATTCTTTTTTTGTTTGAAAGCTGGTGCTACCTGTGTGGCCTCATTTAATTAAATTCGGTCTAGTAGTTTTTGAGATACACTCCAATAACTGAATAGAATGGAAGTCGGTATTAAATTTTTCAAATTGTACTTGTATGTACAGGCAGTCATCGCGATAGCTTAAAACTTGACTACTCTATTGTTTTGTTTATTCTATATAGAGATTATAACCACATTCATCTTCCAGGTGGCGTCATGTTATGAGCCAGCAGTGGAAGTTGCAGGTGTGTGCTGTGGTGCCACCGTTCCTGTGGTATCTCCGTGCAGTACCGTAACCATCGCAGCCCCCCTCTGTCCAGACTGGGCAACTCTAGTTAGACCTATTATATTGTAGGCACTTTATTTTTAGATTAATCCACTGACATAATGTACCAAGGACTGGCATCTTCATTTCCGGGGCTCCAAAATTTGGTATTGGTATCGTAGAAGCTTTCAAGTTCTGTGGTGAAAATTCTTAATTACACAAGCTCCGTATTTCACAAGTATGCTCAGTAATGAATGTAAGTTTAATCACACAGACACAATATCTAAGTAAATTCTGGCATTTGCTGTTAAATATAATGAACCTACAAATTCAAATTCGTAAATTATGTAATTTTGCATTTTCTACCTAAAGGAGGAGGTATTCAATTCAACAATTTTTTTATGTTTGTTACCTTATAACTTTTGATAGGAAGAACCGATTCTCAAAATTATTTTTTTGTTTAAGCTATTGTTTCCCGTGTGGTCTCATTTTAATTTCATCACATTCGGTTGAGTAGTTTTTGAGTTACACTCCAATAACTGCATAGAATGGAAGTCGGTATTAAATTTTTCAAATTGTACTTGTGTAATAAAATATTTCAAATAAAGCGCTTTAAGAATTGTTTAACTTATTTTACCGAGGTTCTGGTCATCACGTAATGGCTATAAAAACTTCTAATCACATACTTAACAAAATAAAAGATGAAGAAAATGTGACAAAATTTGTGAAATATCTGAAAAACCTGCTAATTACTAAATGCAAATTATGTATAGTATACATGACTTTCTTAATAAGAAATTTGATGATTATTGAATGGGTTGAGCGCTCCATTACCTTTCTTGCTACACCCTACCAGGGTCATATGTTAGATAAATAAGAATATGTTTTTAAGACCTGTATGTCATCATCATCATCATCATCTCAGCCGTAGGACGTCCACTGCTGAACATAGGCCTCCCCCATGATTTACCAAAAGGACCGGTTGGAAGCGGCCTGCATCCAACGTCGTCCTGCGACCTTTCTCAGGTCGTCTGTCCACCGTGTCGGTGGACGACCTACGCTGCGCTTGCCGGTACGTGGTCTCCACTCCAGAACCTTTCGGCCCCATCGGCCATCTGTTCTGCGTGCTATGTGCCCTGCCCACTGCCACTTCAACTGGCTAATCTTCTGAGCTATGTCGGTGACTTTCGTTCTTCTACGGATCTCCTCATTTCTGATTCGATCACGTAGAGAAACCCCGAGCATAGCCCTCTCCATAGCTCGTTGTGCGACTTTGAGCTTATCTATGAGGCCCATAGTAAGAGACCACGTTTCAGTGCCATAAGTCATCACTGGTAACACACATTGGTCGAAGACTCTTGTCTTGAGGCACTGAGGTATTTTTGACGAGAAGACTTCGCGAAGTTTCCGGAACGCTGCCCAGCCGAGTTGGATTCGACGATTGACCTCTTTCTCGAAGTTGGACCTGCCTAGTTTGACTGTCTGTCCCAGGTAGATATACTCGTCAACAACTTCGAGAACTGAGTTCCCAACTGATATTGGGGTAGGTACAACATGGGCATTAGACATAATTTTCGTCTTGTCCATGTTCATCTTAAGATGGGAACCGTTGGGTAACTCGATGGAGGCCTTCGAGCATTGTACTGAGGTCTTCCATGGATTCTGCCATGACTACAATATCGTCGGCAAATCGAAGGTGAGTGATGTATTCGCCGTTAATATTGATGCCAAGTCCTTGCCATTCCAGAAGCTTGAAGGCGTCTTCCAATGTAGCGGTGAACAGTTTCGGAGATATAACGTCTCCCTGTCTCACGCCTCTTTGCAATGGAATTGCCTTCGAACTCTGCTCCTGTACTCGGACTGACATGTAGGCGTTTTTGTACAAACACTTCAGCACTTCAATATACCGATAGTCAATACGGCACCGCTGGAGAGACTCAAGCACTGCCCACGTCTCGATCGAATCAAAGGCTTTCTCATAGTCCACAAACGCTAGACAAAGAGGCAAGTTATACTCTTCGGTCTTCTGTATAACTTGCCGTAGCATGTGGATGTGGTCTATGGTACTATAGCCTTTTCGGAAACCGGCTTGTTCCGGAGGCTGGAATTCATCAAACCTGCGACTGAGACGGTTCGTTATGACCTTCGAAAACAGCTTATAAACATGGCTCAAAAGCGAGATGGGTCTGTAATTTTTAAGTAAAGTGTTGTCACCTTTCTTGAAGAACAGCACCACCACGCTTTTGTTCCATGCTTCTGGCGTTGAACCTTCGAGTAAGACGGTATTAAAGAGCTTCTGAAGGACTTTAAGTACCGGTGATCCACCCGCTTTCAGAAGCTCAGATGTGATACCGTCGTCACCAGGCGCCTTGTTGTTCTTAAGCTGTTTCAAGGCCATTCTAATCTCGTACAGGCTGATGTCCGGGATATCTTCGGTATAATGTCGGGTCAGCTTGGCTCTTGGGTCTTTGGCCGAGCTGCTAACAGGTTTAGCGACCGAGGTGTATAACTGTCCGTAGAAACTCTCGACCTCTCCTAACACTTCCGCTTTGGTCGACGCTACACTGCCGTCTCCTCTCTTCAGCTTCGTCAACTGGCTTTGCCCAATAGACATGTCTCTTGCAAACACTTTGGAGCCTTTTTTCCGCTCTATCGTCTCTTTAATACGGTTTGTATTAAAGATCCGAATGTCGTGTCGCAAGGACTTCCATATTCGTCTATTGAGCAGCCTATATGCTTCAGCATCATCCGAAGACTGCAGTTTCAATGAGCGTCGTTCAGCCATGAGGTTGAGGGTATCGTTGGAGAGTTTCTGTGGCCTATCTGTACGGTGGGGTTTAAAGTACTTAGAACCCACTGTATGGACAGTTTCTACTAACCTGTTATTGATCTCGTCCACTGAAGCGATGTTCTTAAGGCAATCGAAGCGATTGGACTCAGCCAGGTCCATTTCCTGTGAGGTGGCTTCTGAAAGAAAGAGTTCATCATAAAGAGTCCCTCTTTCTCCAGGAAGTCGGCCAACCTCTGTCCCCTACGGTTCCGTTGTCCATAGCCAAATTGCCCCACTTTCGACTCATCCTCGCTTCTCTTACCCAACTTCGCGTTGAAGTCCCCCATAACAACTAGAAAGTGCGTTTCAGATGTATGTATGGCCCGACTAATGTCCTCATTCATATCCTCCACCTCATCATCCGGGTGCGACTTCGTCGGTGCGTATACCTGAATGACCTTCAGCGAATATCGTTTGGATACTCTGAGTATTAGGTATACGACCCTATTGGAAACGCTATCGATCTTAACTATGTTGTTAGTAAGGGACTTGTGGACGAGAAACCCGACACCACCTTGGGACTGTTGGTCGCCCTCCCGGTGGTAGAGTAGGTTACCTGATTTTAGGGTTATCGTGTCCTCACCCGCTCTACGGACTTCAGATAACCCCACAATGTCCCAGCGTAGCTTACTCATTTCTTCTTCCAGCTCATATATCTTCTCGTCTTTCCTCATCGTGCGTATGTTGTGTGTTACCAGGGCCAGTCGTCGTCGTTGGGGGTGGTAGCCGGGCGTCTGCCGGGGATTCTTAGCACCCCCTGCCCCACTGTTACCGTGGCCGCTACCGTAGCCAGGAATAGCGGGGCTGCCGGGGACTGGGGGCCTGGTTCTTTTTGTCCAATCCATTGAGGGGTTTTTGCCAATACTCGCCACGCTTGGCAGGCGGGTTGGCGAGCGCAGTTTGTGTGTGTTTGACTGGGAAGGTGCTGCTGCCCACCTTCTGATTTGTTATCCCTTAGCCGGCTTCTACGGCACCCACGGGTAGAGTTGGGGGGTGCTATTCTAAGCCGGCACCGCCACGGCTGTACGTATGTATACCTGTATGTATACCTACATTATGATTGCGATAAAATATTGAGTACTAGCTGCGCCCCGCGGTTTCACCCGCGTGGTGATGGATGATGATGATGATGATGATGAAAAGTATCCTATGTGTTAATCCAGCGCCTCATCTACCCCCATACCAAATTTCATCAACATTAGCCCCCCCGTTTGTGCGTGAAAGAGTAACAAACATCCATACATCCATACATACAAACTTTCACGTTTATAATATTAACTAGCTGCGCCCCGCGGTTTCACCCGCGTGGTGATGGATGATGATGATGATGATGATGAAAAGTATCCTATGTGTTAATCCAGCGCCTCATCTACCCCCATACCAAATTTCATCAACATTAGCCCCCCCGTTTGTGCGTGAAAGAGTAACAAACATCCATACATCCATACATACAAACTTTCACGTTTATAATATTAATAGGATAGGATTGAGCATTGAGTAGAACACATATTTTAATAGTAGATTAGTAGCCAAGAGCTGTATAGCATCAATTGTAGCCCGAGATATTTAGGCGCACGAGCGCAGCGAGGGCGCTTATAGTTCGAGGGTTCGGGTCGGCATTACAAAAATAAAATTGATGACTATTATACTCATACGAAGACAAGGCTGAATAGCGAAGCGACCTCTTTTGTCATTGGGCTGAATGCATGATGTCTATTGCCAGTATGATGGTTAGATGTATGTACGCAAACTTTTTGAAAGAGTGAAGTGTTTTTTTAATTACTTACCGCCCTAGGGCTTGTCTAGCGACATTATTACCCTTGAGCGTTAATTGGTCACCTACAAGCCCCATTTGGGGGTAATAAGGACCTACTTACCGAATTTGAGAGATGTTAACCGCCCTAGGGCTTTTCTAGCTACATTATTACCCTAGAGCGCTAATTGGTCACCTACAAGCCCCATTTGGGGGTAATAAGGACCTACTTACCGAATATGAGAGATGTAAAAGTTATTTTAATTGGCTTGAGCTTACTGAAAACAAAAGTATCCAATCCATGGACGTTGCAATTGATTACTATTAAAACAGAAACGTGGGCTTTGAATATGGTTCTACTTAATAATATTGAAGTCGCACAACGACTGAGAGACTGCTTTTCTTGAAGATTCTTTGCGTAGATTCAAAACGAAGAAGTACACCGAAGAACCAAAGTCACCGACATAACTCTTATAATTATCAAGTTGAAGTGGCAATAGGGAGACCATTTCACTGAACTGACAAAGATTCTCGGGTCGCCACGAACCAGGAGACATCCCGCAGGTAGGCCCTCCACTAGATGGACCGACGACAATTTGTAACTTCAGATAGATGCAATTGACAAATAGCCGGGCATGGTGGCATTGAAGGAGGTTTTGTTCAGCGATGGTTACCTACACATACCTACAGTTGTTATGGCCAAAGACCTTACACTTACTAACTGTAAGGTGGATTATGGCATCATCCGTAGACCCTCAGCATCATCTCAGCTGTAGGCCGTCCACTGCTGAACATAAGTCTCCCCACAAATTTCTAAAAGGACCCGTTGGAAGCGGCCAGCGCCAAACGTCGTCCTTTATCAGGTCGTCAGTACACCTTCTCGGTAGACGACCTATGCTGCGCTTGCCGGTCCTTGGACCATTTCAGATGATTCCAGAACCTTCCGGCCCCATCGGCTATCTGTTCTGCGTGCTATGTGGCCTGCCCACTGCCACTTCAACTGGCTTATCTTCTATGCTATGTCGGTGAGTTTAGCTCGTTTTTGATCTTATTTCTGATTCGATCACGTAGAGAAACCCCGAGCATAGCCCTCTCCATAGCACGTCGTGCGATCTGAGCTTACTTGTGAGGGCCATAGTAAGAGACCACGTTTCAGTGCCATATGTCATCACTGGTAACACACATTGGTCAAAGACTCTTGTCTTGTGGCACTGAGGTATTTTTGACGAGAACGCTTCGCGAAGTTTCCGGAACGCTGCCCAGCAGAGTTGGATTCGCCGATTGTAAACCCTGTAACTACGAAGAAATAATATCAGGAAGAGTAACTGCTTTATAAAAATGACCCAATAAAAGTAGTGCTAAATCAATAACATCGTTCACGCCGCTATGACTCAGCTGTCATAGTGGACGTTGCAGCATGCGCGTGGACCAATCCCTGAATTCATTCTGAAATTTAAACCAATCACCGAACATGTATATTTGTAATCTCGGAAGTATAACCCGCGGCACGTAACTCTAGCGCTGAGCGAAATGTGGAGGGGATATCTGCGCATGGGTACAGTCACGCACATGTGACAGAGAGAGAAAGGAGTCCCTCGTCTTCGATGTGACAGAGAGAGACAAGAGTCCTTCGTCCCTGTGATACCCAATTTTTGACTTCTGTGCAATAACGGTCAGCGCTAGAGTTACGTGCCGCGGGTTATAATTCGTATTTGGAATCATACGTCGGCGTCGTTTTGGCTTGAAGGACCACTTTTTGTATGGAATTTGTTCTGAGTTATACTTCCTGACATTATTTCTTAGTAACTAGCCCTGTAAGAGTTATTTTACACGCAACTAAGTTTAACCTTCTTTGAATGTTATCTGTATAGTGATATCGGTAACGAAACAATTTATTATGAAAACTTGTTTGATATGCGAAACAAAAATACACAGCACATGTTATTTCATGAAATTAGTATTTACTTGTACTCGTGGTGTAATCACGTATTACAGTATCATATGATTAGGTGTACCTACTATCATGTGGTAATGTAAAGTCCCGCAAAAAGAAGAAATCTTATTGCAAAAATATAACTGTATATACCTATAGCTTTGTACTCTGAGCCATTCAAATGTTACCTACCAACTTATATATATGATATGTCAACACCCTAAGGCTGCCAAAGAAAACTTAATTCGTGGAGTGAGGCCCTGGTGACTTGTAATACAGGTTTTCACAAACCTACTTCAGGCACCAGTCTCTCACAAAGCAGGTTTACCTAAGTTAAAATATTAGGGTTTACTTTATCAATAAGAAGCTTTGTAGAGAGAAAATAAACAGATTTTATTATTATTCCTTTTATTCAAAAAGTTTCACGGATTTCATCCGGTCCTTTACAAAGGCATAAGTGGGGCTGTAGCCAACACTTAGAGGCCTGTTTGGTATAAAAATGCAGAGTATAGAAAACAGTAAGAATGTTGGATGAAGGGTTACATGGTACTTATAACTATTACAAAAATGGGTAAAATGGCCAGGCTATTGATATGAACTTATTAGTGATAAGGAAGATAGTGGGCTATGGAAGAGACTACGGCAACTGCAAATTTTAGTCTCATGTTAAAATATTTAGGCAGGTGGTGACTTGCCATCCACTAAACGGGCCCCCCATAAAGGCCACCATGAGTGGTGACAAAAGGGGCAACGTTGGTGTGGATGGCTAAAGGGTGTCGAGAGGTGTGCTGCGGTTTCACTAGAGCGCTACTACCGGCGTTATGCCCTTTAACACTTCCACCCTTGGAGCTTTTTGTTACTTGCTCTTGCGTCTCCACCCCCGGACGGCCAATTAAGGCAAGCCGAGGGTCAGGGGTCTCATTTAGCCCCAGGGAGAATCAGGGTCCACGGTGTCGCCACTCACCGACGGCTCGCCACAAGGCCGCCCCTGCGGGTTTATTATTATTATTATTATATTATTATGAGTTTTCCTCATAACACTTTAGTTTATGTTTTTTAACCATTCATGTCGCAATTCCTAGAAAATGGTATGATTTCCGAGAAATCTATTGTATTATAGGCCACATATGGCAACTGGCGAGTCCCGTTGAATGTCTAACACTCCAGCCGTGCTATTCTCTAAGAGCAAGCATCTCTGACAACATTCGTGAAACAAATGACGAGATGATAAGCAACGTTGGAAAACTTACTTCGGTTAAATTGACTTCGGTGAGCTCGGCGACGAATTATTAGAGAATCGCACGGCAGAGCCGCGAATGTAATAATTGACAAAGTCACCCGGCGATGTATTTAATGCATTCTTTTAAAATTATCCATGTCAGCGACATGAATCATACATTATTTTCTTTCCATGGTTTCACCAACTAAAAGCAAGTTTATCATTGTGTAGTGTATTGGAACAGTAAGCGTTAATCACAAACAAGAGGTAGCGCATACGACACGGTTTGCCGTTTTTTTGTTTGTCATGAGTTTCCTTTCATTTTATTGATAAAGTTTGTTAGAGATTGCATCCTTAGAATTGACCTTTACGATCGATGCAATAAAAGTACCTAGAGGGTGTACGGGTGTGGAAGGCGAATAAATTTTCGAAAATCGTTGAATGCAATTTTCTGTTTTTTTTTGAAAAGGTTTTTTGAGTGAAATAATAAAGGAATGTTTTCTTTGAATAACATTTTCTATCTACAGTATTAAGAGTACCTTTCCTTTCGTTGGCATTAAAATTCCATCCTTTATATGTATTAATAAAGCTGCCTAATTTTTTTATGAGCATATACTACAAGGTTGACTACAATAATAAGTAACTAAAAATTTTCTTCACAATTATCTGTTTATTGCATATACAATCACAATAATTTGATAAGTATACGTAATGTACTTAAATATTATATAAATAAGGTACGACTAACAAATTATACGACGTTATCTACTTCTACACGTTCAAGTAATGGCTACTAGGTTCATAATTATCTGCTTCATTTATTTCAAGGTATTTTTTTGTTTTTGATATGTTATGGCCTTTCAAAAATTAGTAGATGTTCACTCAGTCAGTCATAAAGCTGAATGAACACGATGCTAAAGCATGGTGTTCATTAAATTTAAGCATTTAATATGTACCTACTTAATAATACCATAAAATACCACATAAAATAAGTATATATGCACCTAAGGCTGGCCGGTGGGCGCATTCGTAGCACCCTCTCTTCTGAGCCTATGATCCCGGGTTCGATCCCCGGACAGGTCAAACATTTGTGCGCATGAATATGTCTGTTTGAGTTGTGTGTGGGTGTGTGTGTATGTGTCTATCAGTATGTATATCAGTCATCAGATTACCATAGTACAGGCTCTGCCTTGTTTGGGACTTAATCTATCAAATCAGCAAGCCTCATTAGAGGCAAGTTTCATTCATAAATCTATTGTTATTTTTTGTCCTGATGCGGACAGATCAAAGATACCTTTGTGTTGATATTGTACTAGATTTTGTTATTATTATTATTACTTAATTCTCATTGTATTCGATTTGCAAAGCTGCGGATATTACAAAACAAAACGTATAATATCTTTTTATATCACATGTTTCAATAAAATGTCTTTATTATTTTATTTCTGATTTGTAGGTAGCTAATTCACAGTACTACAGCGCACCTGCTACTAGCTACCTTTCATATAGTTACTACTCTCCTACGTCAATACCAGCAGCACCCACATTGGCACCAGCGTATACCAGCATTCCACCAACTCCAGCATTTGGGACAACCTACGCAAGCATACAGCCGCCAACAACCTTTGGGCCAACTTATACAAACACTCTACAAGCTCAACAGAAACGAAGCATTCCAAAATCCAAAAAAGCATCTCCATGTCCGAAATGCTCTCCATCAACAGCTAGTGCCTATTTTCTACCGACCCCAACAGAAAAAGTTAAAGCAACGGTTCTGTCAAAAGACAAATTGGATAAATCGATTATATCCCCACCTGTATATTCCTGTCCTTTATGTAATAATTTTGCCGACGTCCTACCAAATTCAAAAATTACTCCACCACCGCCAGTAGGTCCGGTGTTGCCAGGAATAATAGAGGAAGTTCCTACCATTTTATTCCCGAAGGATTTAATTTTAAAAGATCATCTCTCCTCTAAATCTCCAACGTTTTTGGATATGTATGAGAAAAATAAATTTCCTAAAAATTTGAGCTTCGATCAAGAACTTCTGGAAGGATTTCTAACGGGGCTAGGAATAACTCTGTAGTTTCGCGAAAACTGATGAACTAAACTACTATTTATCAATCTTTACCTTGTCTACTTAACTCTGTTAAGTAATCTCAGGTAGTTATAGCGGCTTACTTAACTTAAGTCCATAGTGGCCTACATTAATTAAAGTTATTTATTAAAACAATTAACACAGGTTGTTTTTTTACCGCTAGGGTAAGGCATCTTAAAATTAGCCCACATAGGTATATGTTTAAGCTACGATTTCGACTTAGTGTAGCTACAAGTATGTAATTGCACTATGGATAACGGTCACTTCTGAGTAATGACCGCCATACACCATCCTTCCTATCGTGAAATGCCGATGACGATGCCAGTTATAACTGTCAATGGTTCAATGTGTCAATTATAAATGTGATCAATTCTAACTGATCCAATCGGCAGCGTCATGTCGATTTGACGATAGGCAGGATGGTATGGCGGCCGTAAACGAACGGTCGCCTCTAGTAGGGCGACATCTCAGATTTGACATCGGTGAGCTCGTCGACAATCGCAAAGACGAATCATTCCATAAAGATTCGAAACGGGGTATCTCCGTAAACGAAGTGATTATAATTTATTCACTTTTATCTTTGTATGCACGAGATGATGGATATTGTGCACTGTTTCAAAGAATTAATTAGGTAGTCATTTTAGCGTTCGAGGTTCGAGTAAGCAACACGAGGTGTGAGCAAAAGTAGCTAAATTAACGTTTTTGAGGATTACGAACGCCTTAAAACTAGTATTTACGTATAATCATGGTCACGATCTCACAACAAAGTATGGGCTTCACATTTCGCCAAACATCTATACCTAATACACCTTAAAAATCACTGTTTCCGTAGAACTGAGGATAGTCATAAATTATGTTTTAAGATTTTCTTGTACATCAGTAAATTTACCAAACAACGTCCACTATAATATTATTTGTTTACTTAGGTACACACGATTGTATACAAAGTATTTATTCAGCCTTAAATTTCAACAATAGACACATACAACCCGTGGCTCTACCATGAGTTGGCATCGTAAATGTCATCTATAGTCGATCCTCGATCTCGCCTACCTATTAAGCTTGTGATTGGCGCACTCGCTGTCAATTTTAGTTTCACAATTGACCGCAACGTGGCACTGTTCATTTTTCCATACATTTTTTAGCGGCAGTCGATAGCGAGCGTCGATTGGTGTCAACGTTGTAAACTCATGGTAGGCCTACTGGTCACAATATCTGTGCACCTGACCTCGTGACGTCATATTGGCGGTCTGGGTACGGTGTGAAAAAAAAGGCAACGAAGATGTTAACCATACTGTCGCACCGGGGAGTGCGCGGAGAGGTGACAGGGGAAGCGGGAGAGGCGCCGCATTCCAGCGAGGTGCACAGATATTCTGACCGGGTTGTACTAACTTTCGTACTCTCACTATCTCACTTATTAGAAGATCAGAAATTCGCGTCAATATGTATAGGTAAGGTACTTTAATGTCGTCCAGCTTAGCACATTCAATAATTATGTCATTGATATTTCTGTCTCGCTTATCTTCCTATTAAATGAGTAAACTTGAATGGTTATAGTTTTTTTTGCACGTATTTTTATAACAGATTTAGGTACACATTTTATTAGTGTAAATAAAAATTATGATCATTTTGAATTTTATTTGGTGTCAAGTGCCAATTTCTTATCGCCGCTGCGCTGGAGGCTCTGGAGTGTAGCCCATTTGGCGATAAATCGCCCAATCTGGTAGTTGTACTATTTCTATCGCCGAGAGTTTTTAGTACTCGTACATACCACTGTTGCCTTATACTCTAAGATAAGACTACTACGTATATACAAATTATACTTACCACATGCAATGTAGAATTTCAGACTGCTGCCAGAAGAATAAAAAATGTTTGTAGTTCCGTTTCAAAACTTTCTTGCCAAGCTGTACATAACTTGAAAAATGGCAAACATACACCAGTACGAGTCCACTCCACATACATAGGGGAAAACGAAACCTTCATTTCATAAAAATTTCGCCGTGATAACACAGTCTGTTTCAAGTTTTCTTATTATTTACGTTATAATTAAGCTACAAAATGGTCGAAGCACAGAAAGTGAGGATCGAGCAGCAAATAACTGAGCTCGTCAATGATCTAGACAAAAATTTTCTACGCAAAATGCAGGTGTGTTGAGGTTAAGTTCTGATAAGGAGAATTATGCAACAAGTGCTCTGATACTGTACATACTCAGATTTCCTAGTTATACTGAATGAAATCGGGGAGATCAATGAATTGTGAATCAGCCAGAATAGCCGCAGTTATTGGTTTATTGGTTATTCCACGTTTTTTTGAGTGATGAAACCTTGAAGTTTGTATGGTGTAATGTGTAAAGTATTGCTAGTTTGCAAGCGATTGATGACTTAAAAAAGCAATAGATAAATAAGCCATACAAACAACTTGATTGTTGAGAGACATTTTGTGCAAAAGAACATACCTAGTAGGTAATTATTACCATAATGCCAGATAAATTGTTTTAAAGTAGTGTGCTAGTACTACTTTTGCTATTGCAACGGGTTTGTGGGTGAATGTGAATCAAAACAACATTAAGCTCTAGAACTATCCTATGGTACTCACTATCAGGTCAACTTGCTTCCTTGTCTAGTCATTTGACAGTATAAAAGCAAACATTGTGGAGCTTTGATGGAGCATTAGGTCTCACTACGAGTTGCCTGATTGAAACATCATATCACTATTGTATATATAATCAGTCCGACGAACCATTATATTCATGTTATTATCCACAAATATCAATTGTCTATGGATGGCTTGAAGATGCCCTGAGAGAGCAACCTAGCTGCACCAGATTTGGCTCAGCTAGGTTACTCTGGAGTAAACCCACATCAAGCTGTATAAGATTCAGAGAATTGAATATATTAAGTCTCAAGTCAGCACTTCAATTACACTCCATTACAAGATGATAAATATCTTTAAATACTCCACACATGATACAATTGGGGCTATCTGCTTTTTTATTAAAAAATTTAAATCTATACATTTTTACTACATGTATTCTGTGGCCCGAGCATGAACATTTGCTAAAGTGTAACGTTATCGTTTCGTTGACTTATACAGTACAAACTATGAGTTATCTGTGCTACATTTGTACTAGATAAATGATAGTTTGTACTGTATACGTCAATGATGCGATTACGTTACACTTTAGCAAATGTTTGTGCTCGAGCCACTGATCAAAAAGTACTATTGCAAAAAATAAATATGTACAGAAATTAAATTTACTTATAGAACAATTCCATATAATTTAAGAAATATGAACAAATTAAAAATACAAGGACACAGAACCATGCATGGTAAACATAATATTCTATATGAAGGTGCAGCATTTTGTAATAAGTTACCTAACAATATTAAAGATTGTAAAATTTATGTTTTTAAAAGTAAACTTAATAAATATTTTTATAATGATATAACATAAGATTGCTGAACAAATATGTTATTAGTTATAAGTTTGTTTGTGGGTTGTCTGGAAGAGAACGCTCTGAGCGATAAGACCGCCCATTGTTGCACCTAGTTTTAGGCATTGTTTTTTATTTTATTGTCTAATATTAAGTCATAAATGTGGTGTCTCAATAAAGTGTTATCTATCTATCTATCTAAGTTTTAGTGTTAAATCTCATTTTAAGTGAACCTTGTTTTTTATGAGAAATAAATTCTTTAAAGCCAAAGCCATTATGCTAAATTAAAATCATATGGAATGTTTTTTTATACTTTTTTACATTTAATAGGCTAGTATTGACCACTATCTTGCTTGATAGTCAGTGATGATGCAGTGTATTGTGTTCCAAGGGGCTTCTTGATTTAAATAACATTTGATCAGCAGCAGACTTTAATCAGAGGGTAGGCACCTATGTTTAATATAATTAATTATATGCTACCCTACACTATTACAGTACTATACATAACACAGAGAGTGGTATCACACAAGATCTACAATATCGACTAACTCACACTCAAAGACAGCTGTTGGTACAAACGGATTTCCGAACTAGAGGGTGGTGCTAGACAGGCAGACTCAGTGCCCTACCACCATTCTGTGGAAAGCTCAATTCCAAGGTGGTAGTCAGTCCCATGAATCCAGAAATTAAAATGTCTGGGTTGTGCCATAGTTTTGACTTGCCACTCTTGTCAGTAATATCAAAACAATTGCAAGTCGGACTTGCGCACGAAGGATTCCATACCATTTTCTATAATAAATATTTTAAGTTTTTAACTATTATCATTATTAAAACAGAGAGAAAAAAAATATACCACATTTGTTGTATGGGAGCCCCCTTAAATATTTATTTCATTCTTTTTTTAGTATTTGGTGTTATAGCGGCAACAGAAATACTTCATCTGTTAAAATTTTAACTGACTTACTATCACGGTTCATGAGATACAGCCTGGTGACAGATGAATAGACAGGCATGGAGTCTGAGTAACAGGGTTCCGTTTTATCGTTTATATATTAGGGTACCATACAAAATCCTAAAAAGCAAAAAATCATAAAATGGAACATTTAATTAAATTTCAGGGTGATATGCACCGATGTGCAGCCAGCTGCTGTGATGACACTAATTCTTCACTAGAAGGCGCTCACTACTGCATAGAGAAATGTTCAGTACCCCTGAACCATGCCAATAACTATGTACAGGTAAGTTTTTACATACATACATAAAACCTAACGGTTCGATCATGCATCTTTATTTGCTTCTCTTTTTGTATAAATAGTTTATTATTTGTTATTTGTATCACATACATAGTGCAGAATCCGACTGCAGCTTGTTGTTGAAAGCATGGTCTAATATAATTTCTATTTACCTGTAATACAAAGTATTTTATATGTATGTACTATGGAACAGCTTTTATGATTAAATATCGTATATGTAACCCGCAACTCTAATAGCACTCGAACAACATCTTACTTCGAGAAAAGGAGTATGCTGAAAATCAGCCTTGCATAGGCTTAATTGTCTACGCAGCCATGCGCTGAGCATACCCCTTATTGCCCTATTGTTTCAAATATTAGGTAAATTGTTTGTTATTATTGTATCTTTTGTGGCAATAAAAAAAAATCTTTCTTTCTTTCTTTCTTCACTTTTACTTTTTTCATATTAGTATAATTTATGGGACATTGAACCTTGATGATCAGTAATGAAGCAGTCTAAACTTCCTTTCCGATTCGCGGCAACACTGCTTTTGGCGATATTATCACTATTTTCCATTCCAATTCAAAATCGCGCTTCTGACAGGTGAGATCTGTCAACCATTCGGAATGGGTTGAAATCACGCTCAAGTTGCTGACGGCATGGAATACACGCACATACAGACAGATGCTAGCTATCGCATCACGCACATAACAACAAACTGTCATTATTGACGGACTGCTCACGGTGATTTCAGATTGTAGCGTGGTCGTTGAAATCGCAAAATGGCGTCCTTGGTGACGTTATCCATGACGTCACATGGGTCTACGTTGTCGCGCTTTCGAATAGTGTTCACAGCGCTAAAAGTGATTTGTACGCCACTCGGTAAGCAAGAAAAGAATCACACTTGACGTCGAATGATGAATGGCTTTTAAGGACAGCTGCGAAAATAACACTAGGTGTTATGTGACAAAGTCCTTTTTCGTTATGACCATTCAGATAATGCTGCGTCTTATGATATTTTCAAGGAATTATTGCGAAATCAGTACAGTTTATTACCGTTCCTTTAATAAAAGTTAAAACAAATGACAGCATAATTTCAGACAACAAGAAAAGCAAACTTAGTACAAAATGAGCAAATAGGCGGTAGCAACTGAGTAACCAGAACACAGCAGACATTACTGCTTTGCCGTAGAACAAAACTGCCATATGGTGGCAGTATTTCCCTGGACAAAAACGTTCACACATAATTCTAGTGGTACAACAAACTACAGCGAGTCTGACTTATAATATTAAATTTTAATAGTACTATCTCCACATTTCAGAGTGAAATCAACAATTTCCAAAACCGACTGCAGAGATGTGTCATGGATTGCAACGACTCAGCACGCGACAGGCTTGGGGCGAATCCGTCATCAGAATCTGTAAGTATATTTGATTTCAATGAATGATCTTTTGAAGCCTTTAGTACACCGGCCGACGCATTCGCAAGCGGCAGCGAAACAACGAAAAAACTGTAAGTTGTATGGCATGGGCGCGTTCAGAACCTCGGTTAGAGCACACTCGGAGTGTAATTTTCGCACTAACACCGTTCTGAACCTCAGGGTAAAGCACTCAGTTGTTTTCAACTCGAGCATTGCGAACCTCGGAGCGTTGCTTTTTTTTAACCATCATAATCGATCGGTAAATGGTTGCAACCTGCATCTGACATCATCATCATCATCATCATCGTCAGCCTGTAGCAGTCCACTGCTGGACATAGGCCTCTCCAATTGCACGCCACTTAGGTCTATCTTGGGCTTCTCGCATCCAGTTTTTGCCAGCCGTCTTGCGCAGATCTTCACTCCACCGTGCCTCAGGACGTCCTACACTACGTTTGCCGAGACGCGGTCTCCACTCTAGAACTCGTTTACCCCAACGGTTGTCGGTTCTACGGCTAATATGGCCAGCCCACTGCCACTTCAGCTTGCTGATCCGGTGGGCTATGTCGATGACCTTGGTTCTCTGACGGATCACTTCATTTCTGATGCGATCCCTCAGAGAAACACCGAGCATAGCCCTTTCCATAGCCCGCTGAGCGACCTTGAGCTTGTGGACCATTCGAGCCGTCAGTGTCCACGTTTCGGCTCTGTATGTCATGACGGGTAGGACGCACTGATTGAAGACTCGTCTTCAGGCACTGTGGAATCGGCGAAGTAAGGACTCGACGTAGCTTCCCAAACGCTGCCCAGCCCAGCCGAATTCTTCTATTCACCTCGTTCTCAAAGTTGTTTTTTCCCTACTGCAATGTCTGCCCGAGGTACACATATTTTTGAACAACTGCGAGAATCGGTCGCGTCGGATCGCAATCGGTTCCGGTAGAACATGTTCGTTGAACATGACCTTGGTTTTGTCCAAGTTCATCCGTAGGCCGATGCGTATAGAAGAGTCAGCCAGGTCATTCAGCATCTGTTGCAGGTCCTGCAGCGTCTCTGCCACGATGACGATATCGTCAGCAAATCGCAAGTGAGTGATGTATTCGCCGTTGATACTAATGCCACGTCCTTTCCAGTTCAGCGTCTTGAACATATCCTCCATTGCATTTGAAAACAATTTCGGGGAAATAACGTCCCCTTGTCTCACTCCTCGATGCAACGGTATGGGACTTGTTTGCTGATTCTGTACTTGGACGGACATGGTGGCGGTTTTGTAAAGACATCATGTTTTGTAAAGAACTTGGATGTATCGCCAATCTATCTGGCAACGCTGCAGGGACTCCAGAACAGACCAGATTTCAACCGAGTCAAAGGCCTTCTCATAGTCCATGAATGCTAGACACAGGGGCTGATTATACTCTTCGGTCTTCTGTATAATCTCCCGCACTGTGTGAATGTGGTCTATGGTGCCGTATCCGCTCTGAAACCCAGCCTGTTCCGCTGGTTGGAATTCGTCGAGTCTACGCGCAAGACGGTTCGTGATCACTCTTGAAAACAGCTTATAGACGTGGCTTAGAAGGGATATGGGTCGATAGTTCTTCAGCAGGGTCTTATCTCCCTTTTTGAAGAACAGGACGACCACACTCCTACTCCACGTCTCTAGAGTTATCCCTTCGAACAGGACAGCGTTAAAAAGCTTCTGGAGCTCCCTCAGTACGGGTTTACCTCCTGCTTTTAGTAGCTCTGTTGTAACGCCATCCTCTCCAGGGGCTTTTCCATTTTTAAGCTGTCCAAGAGCGATCTCGGTTTCGCCAATACTGACTTCTGGCAAGTCTTCGGTGAAATGGCGTGTTAACGTGGCTCTAGGATCATTTTCGGGATCAGGTCGAGATGCATGCGATGCGTATAATCGGCCATAAAAGTCCTCCACTTCCGAAAGGACTGCCGGCTTCGAAGCAACGACTTCTCCACTAGCTGTGGTCAATTTCGTCAGGTGGCTTCTTCCAAGAGATTGTACGAACACCTTTGACCCCCGATTCTGCTCGATCGCTTTTTCGATCGAAAGAGTATTGAAGCACCGGAGATCGTGTCGTACGTTCTTGTTGATCTCTCGGTTTAGAGTCCGCTTTTCTGACGAAGTGATGGGTGGGTTTTCACGTCGTTCCTTCATTAGCCCCAAAGTCTCTTCTGAAAGCTTGGACTTCTTGCCCTTACGCTGCATGTAACAAAATCTCGTACCTTCTTCCCTGAGGACCCGAGTCACATTTTCGAGGTTCTGGTTTACGTCTGTGGTGGTTTCCACGGCAGCGAATTGGTTCTCCAGGTTTAACTGGAATGTTTCAGATCCTGCCATGGTTTGGAGCAGTGTTGGTCGGAGCCTGGACTTCATCAGACGGACACGTTGCGCCTTGAAGTTGATATTCAGAGAGCCTCGGACAAGTCGGTGATCGCTACCGGTATTGAACCTGTTGATCACGGAGACATCTCTAAATATGTGCCTTTTATTCGTCATGATGAAGTCATTGAAATTTATAGAGAGAAAAGTTCCATCTTCGGACGGGATTCGAACCCGCGTCTTCTGACTCTCCGTGTCAGACGCCATTGACCAACTAGGCCACCGAGAATTTGGTCCGCCATGCCATCAAACCATGGCATCCTACTACCGATTCGCTGAAATGCTGTACTCCCACTTTAGCGTTAAAGTCCCCCATGACATCGGTGAACTGGGTCTTTGTAGTGAAGTGGAGGGCTCTCGATATGTCATCGAACATATCCTCCACTTCATCGTCCGAGTGTGTCGAGGTCGGTGCGTACACTTGCACCACCTTGAGGCTATACCTCTCGGTGAGCTTTACAATAAGGTACGCTACCCTGTTCGACACACTGAACACTTCCACGACGTTGTCAGAAAGGGACTTGTTTACCAGAAACCCAACGCCACCTTGGGATTGTTGGTCTCCCTCTCGGAAGTACATAAGGTGGCCCGATTCTAGGGTTAAGGTGTCCTCCCCCTCTCTTCGGACTTCACTCAACCCCAGTATGTGCCACCTAATTTTCCCAAGTTCCACCTCGAGTTGCGCCAGATGCGAGTCAAGCCTTAGCGTGCGTCCGTTATACGTCGCCAGGGTCAGTTGTTTGTGGTGGCCTCCCGTAGCCCGGAGATTCTTAGCACCCCTCGCCCCGCTGTTACCATGGTCGCCACCATGACCAGGAATAGCAGGGCCGCCGGGAACTAGGGGCCGTGGCTTTTTGTTGTCCTGCATTGGAGGAGTTTGCCCGTAATCGCCACGCATGGCAGGCGGGTTGGCGATCGCAGGGCGTAGCTTCTCGCACCGGTGACGCTGCTGCCCGTCACCGGCCTGTTGCATTTAGCGACGCCTGTTGGGATGGGTATACCGCCATCGGTCGGTTGTCAGAGCCTCGTTTGTCGATCAGCAGGATGCACCGCGTGCAGGTGAGGTTGACTTGGGTCAAAAGATGTTGGCTCGCCCCTTACATCCCCTTTCTTTGAGAAGAGAGAAGAAGTTTGTTGTGGTCTGATTGGTCAAAGTTGCATCTGACATAACTTTGACCAATCAGACCACAACAAACTTCTCTCTTCTCAAAGAAAATTAAGTAAGAATCAAGTGATCTGACTATGTCGAATTTGTCAAAGTCTGTTTGAGGTAAGAAAACAACCGTGGCTGTTCCGTAGGTACCTCAGAGAAAGTTAGAAAACAACTAAACAACCGCACTCTGAGGTCCTGAACGCGCCCCAGCGTTTCTCATACGATATGTCTCACGCTATTATATAGCGAGACTAATTAGTTGCGTCCTTGTCGTTACTATTCCGCAACTGCGAAATGGTCGTTACGCGGATATTTCGCATCTCAAGGCGTCACAACGCGTTCTGTCGCGACTAACAGATTTTCGCATAATGGAAGCCGAAAGTATTGAAATATTGTTGAATTTAGGTGTCATGGGAGAAAAATTCAAGACAAAAAGGGAAGCTACAATGACATTTCTTTGCGAAAAAACTGCAGTGTATGTACGTTCCGCAGATGTTTCGCTACCGCAATAGTTATGCAAAGATTCACTGCCGCCTGCGAACGCGTCGTGTACTAAAGGCGTAACACCTGCTTAGCACAAGCATAATTAGGCATATGTTTTTTAGGGTACGGTAAAACGGGACCCTATTACTACGACTCTGCTGTCCGTCCATCTGTTTGTATGTCTGTCCGTCCGTCTGTCACCAAGGTGTATCTCATGAACTGTGATAGACAGTTGATATTTTCACAGATGATGTGTTTCTGTTGCCGCTATAACAAAAAAGACTAAAAAAACGCGCGAAGTGCAGTTCGGACTTGCGCACGAAGCGTTCTGTTTACTATTATCTATAAAACGGCAAACAAATCATGTCTGTTGTATGGTAGATTTATAAATAATGGTACGGAACCCTTCGTGCGCGAGTCCTACTTGCACTTAGCTGGTTTTTTAGTATATTTTTTATACTGTATTGGCGGTTGACACACTTGGCGTTTTTGCCAAAAGGCTAAAATATAGCCCTAGATATATAGGCGTAAACGTAGACAAGCTCTTGCTCGTCATCGTCTACGATCTTGGCTCCTTTTTCAATAGATTCATTCAATAATTTCTATTTTTCTCAATAATTAGTATTCATTAATTGCAGTTTTAATAATTATTCAATCAGAGGAAAAGGTGATAAAATAATGCATGAGGAGTTCCGTACCATTATCTATTAATCTTGTATGCACTGATACATTGTCCTTTGCCATTCGTCAAGTTGATTATGTTAATACTTTAGTTACATCGAGTGATATGTTTATTGAGGTAGTCAAGTCACAGTTACCAGAAAAAAATCTGTCTAAAGTCACCGTGCTGTCTAAGTTACATTTTAGCAAAGCGGTGGACGCATTACTAAAACATTCTAAGGAGATGGATGAGTAATACTCACTATGATAAAGCAAATCGAAGCGGTCTCCGATCAATTTATTGGACTAATTTCACAAACTATATTTACAACCATTTCGAAATAACTTAAGACAATATTTCGAAATTGTATTTCCAAGATTGTATCTATCACCGAACAGTCGGTCTGTGGGAGGTTCCGGAGGCCCAATCGGGGGGATATTTCCTTTTCCTTCCCTCCTTCCTTCTCCCCCCTGCACCCTCATAGTGCGTATTATTCCACTCCTTCGTAGTGCGTATTGTTCCACTCCTTCGTAGTGCGTATTGTTCCACTCCTTGGTAGTGCGTATTATTCCACTCCTTGGCAGTGCGCATTATTCCACTCCTTGGTAGTGCGTATTATTGCACTCCTTGGTAGTGCTTATTATTCCACTCATTGATAGTGCGTATTATTCCACTCCTTGGTAGTGCGTATTATTCCATTCCTTGGTAGTGCGCATTATTCCACTCCTTGGTAGTGCGTATTATTCCACTCCTTGGTAGTGCGTATTATTGCACTCCTTGGTAGTGCTTATTATTCCACTCCTTGATAGTGCGTATTATTGCACTCCTTGGTAGTGCTTATTATTCCACTCATTGATAGTGCGTATTATTCCACTCCTTGGTAGTGCGTATTATTCCATTCCTTGGTAGTGCGCATTATTCCACTCCTTGGTAGTGCGTATTATTCCACTCCTTGGTAGTGCGCATTATTCCACTCCTTGGTAGTGCGCATTATTCCACTCCTTGGTAGTGTGTATTATTCCACTCCTTGATAGTGCGTATTATTCCACTCCTTGGTAGTGCGCATTATTCCACTCCTTGGTAGTGCGCATTATTCCTCTCCTTGGTAGTGCGTATTATTCCACTCCTTGATAGTGCTTATTATTCCACTCATTGATAGTGCGTATTATTCCACTCCTTGGTAGTGCGTATTATTCCATTCCTTGGTAGTGCGCATATTCCACTCCTTGGTAGTGCGTATTATTCCACTCCTTGGTAGTGCGTATTATTGCACTCCTTGGTAGTGCTTATTATTCCACTCCTTGGTAGTGCGCATTATTCCACTCCTTGGTAGTGCGTATTATTCCACTCCTTGATAGTGCGTATTATTCCACTCCTTGGTAGTGCGCATTATTCCACTCCTTGGTAGTGCGTATTATTCCACTCCTTGGTAGTGCGCATTATTCCACTCCTTGGTAGTGCGTATTATTCCACTCCTTGGTAGTGCTTATTATTCCACTCCTTGGTAGTGCTTATTATTCCACTCCTTGGTAGTGCGCATTATTCCACTCCTTGGTAGTGCGCATTATTCCACTCCTTGGTAGTGCGTAAACCATATTGGAACCTCAAAATACGGGATCGAAACAAAGTAGTAATTGAGGCCCTGCTTCAGTGCAATACGGGAGTACCCTCCCGTAAAACGTCCACGAAATGGTGTCGGCATGCGGTGGCGTCGTGTGGCGGGTCGCCATCTTCCCTCAAATATGGTTGAGGTAGGCGATGGCTGGCACATGCGTCATCATGTCACGTGAACGGGTGCTGTCTGCGGAGACCGGTCAGCTCTGAAAACTGATACAAACTCAGAAACGATATAAGCTCATAATTAAGTAGTTTAAATTAAAAATCCTATGTGCCCTAATTACGTACCTATGTACTCGTAACTATGTCTCGTTTTTTATTTATACAGGGTTACTGGCAATCAATTAGCATCCTGTTAAGGGCATATTCTGTTCATCAAAACAAACAACTTTTGTTCTAGAACTTTTCCCAAAACTAAACAAATTAGCCAAATTTCTTTTTTAACCAAATTATTTTTTATTCTCTCTTACACTTCATAACTCTACATCGCATCCACTTCATTCATCTACGTGTAGTCCGCCTGCCGCCGGCCGGGGCTTGTCGGCATTGCGCGCGCGCTTTTATACATAGTGTTAATTATGTTTAGACCGTTCAAATTGATATTTTATGGAAGAAAAAAAATACGAATTTTTGAAAGTCGTAGAACAAAATATGTTTGTTTTTATGTATAGAATATGTTCTTAAAAGGATGCTAATTGATTACCAGTACCCCTGTATATACTCGTAGATGTGATAAATTTGCAAAAAAACTAAAAAATGCCACGGGCCTTGGAGTCTGTGGAGGCTAGTTATAATATAAAAAAAAACAACCTGAACCATATCCCTCCCTATGGGCAGATAATAATATTAACCCCTGACCAGTCGATTGTCAAGATAACAATGAAATTTCTATTGTGTCTGGGTCGTTCGACTGATGAAATATTTATCATCTTCTTTCAGGTCGACAAAGCAACTATAGAATTCGAAAAGTGCGCCGTTAAATGTGTCGATAAACACATGGGCCTTATTCCATCCATGATGAAGACGATGAAGCAAGTGTTAGCCAGCGGGAAACCTCCTCCGCAAGTCAGGAACTACGATTAAATGCTGTGGAAATGAAATGGCTTTGAAACTATACTGGCGACTTCAACTTTCAACTGTTCTTGACTACCCCGTAAACGTGGTGACTTTTCAAAGCGAGGAGTCCTGGGTTTGTTCACTGGCCAGAGTACATTTATGCGTGAAGAGAAGAACTCTGAAAAACTGTTTTCACTCGGTACTTGGATGTGTGTGTTAATGTGTGTGCCGTTGCTGACATAAGCTGCGTTTGAATAGTTGGCTAAAAATTCTACAAATGCCCACAAGGACGTTCGAATTGGGAATCTGTGTTAATGTTGTTTTGGGCTCTTTTCGTTCAGCGTTCGCAAATCTAAGAGTTAATGCCAACAAAAAGTGCATTTTTGACCAACGCCCAGAGCATTCCAGTAGAGCATTCTATTTGACAGCGGAATCATTTGATTTTAGGTGTTTTTCTCGGTCGAATTAAAAGTTAAAGATAATATAATCACTTTCTTGTAATAGTGTACAATTAAGTAATTTACGTGTACAAACTAAAATGATATTCAAATTCAAATTCAAATCAATTTATTTGCCAGAATGTAGTTTACAAATGTGGTCACAAATGTATGATGTTAGAATAATATACTTGGTTCAAGTCCATTCTACCACATAAAATGGTGTGCAAATATGTATAAACACCTTGCCTCACTCTACGTCACCATTATTTGATATATTGGAAGCAATTACAATAACATTACATTAAATCATTAAAAATTGGATATATAATTAATTAAAAATAATGTCAAAAAAGAAATACATAATTTGAAAGACAATAAAATTCAGTTAAGGTTGTACACAATTAAATAAAAAAAATCATAAATTCTAATTTTTAACATATTCGGTCCTAACATAATTATTTCAGCTCGTTTTACCATTAATGTCACAATACTTTGTCAATAACTTAATCTATCTTAATCTTCAGTTACCTACACGCTTTAAATTCCATATATTCTTTTACACTATAAAAGCAATTATCGCTTAGCCATTTGTAAAGTTTTGTTTTGAATATAGGTAAAGGTCAGTCTTTTAATGTATTTGGCAGCTTATTATACACCTTAATAGCATTTACAAAAGAATTTCTTTTAAAAACTTGTAGATTACATTGTGGTATGTACAATTTGAGTTTGTTGATAAGATTTTATTGTAAAAGTGAGAACTAAGAAACAACATAAAAAATATAATGTGTTCTTTGTACAATTCAATCCAGTATTCTCGTGCATATGGAGTAGTTTGGTGATTATTAGATCTAGAATTATTAAACTTCTCTGGGTGATAGACTCAAAAACCATAATACACAAGCTACGAAGAAATAATATCAGGAAGAGTAACTGCCTTAAAAAAATGACCCAATAAAAGTCGTGCTTTTGATTGGAGTAACGGACAGCCCTCTATGTAGAGGTTGTCTGCAGGAAAACGAGACTGTGGAGCATGTGTTGCTGCACTGTAGTGCTACGGAAGAAATCAGATCAAAAACAGGATTACTGGAGGTCCACTCCAGACCGCATGAGGCATCACTAGCATCATCGACAGTTGTTCATACAACATCTCAAACAACACTGGAGCAGTTGTGCCAGCGACCCAAGGCCATACTCCGCGATGTAAAGGAGTTAGGCTGGCTTGAGTAAATGCACAAAACACCCCAAGCGGGACGTCAGTGCAGGCCTCATCGCCCCCAAAGAAGAATAAGAATAAGTCTTGCTAAATCAATAACATCGTTCACGCTGCTATGACTCAGCTGTCATAGTAGACGTTGCAGCACACGCATGGACCAATCCCTGCTTTCCTTCTCAAATTTAAACCAATCACCGAACATGTCTATTTGTAACCTTTCGTATTTGGAATCATTCGTCGTTTCGGTTTGAAGGACCACTATTTGTGTGGAATTTGTTCTGAGTTATGCTTCCTGACATTATTTCTTCGTAGTGCCAAAGACTGGAAACAGTGTATGTCTGTAAAACAAAATGATTATATTCTCTTTTTATCTCTGTATGTATGAGATGAAGGATATTGAAGAGTTATTTTAGCGTTAGGGTGTGGGCAAAAGTGGCAAAATTGTTAATCGAACGCACCTATAAAGAGTGCGGGCTGATTCTAGAGGAGGGCAAGTCCTAGAATTTATTTATTTTATTATTGTTCGTAGTGGATTTTGTTGAACAGACACCACACTATCGCCAGTATGTATAGTCACCGCGTTGCCAACTGAGCAGTGTGGTCAACATTGAAAAATTTTCCCCCCTGAAATTACTTGAAAACCCCCTAAAATCAGACCAAAACCCCCTAAAACACAGAATAGATAAAAATACAGTTTATTGTTAAAAACAATAATTATTTATATTCGTAAAAGCAAATAGATATTCTTTTACAAGTGGAATTTACTACACGATTGTATTAAGCATTTTGTTTTCAATGCAGTGTTATAATATCTTTACGACTACTAGACAGTAACTGGAAGAATTTGAATATAATTAATAGATTCAACTTAATTTTCTAGCCCCCTAAAAAGAACCCTAAATATTTTAGGCCCCTAAAAATCCCCCTTTGCGCGTACTTTCCCCCTAAATTTAAGGGGAAAACCCCCGAGTTGGCTACACTGCAACTGAGTCGTAGGGCCATAAACGTCAACAGGGATAGGAATGTGCAACGCGTCCTAACATGTTATCGATAATCCGTTACCTGCATTCGACCCTCATTAGCGCTCGCCTATCGCTACCTTCTGATTGGTCGTAACATCAGTCAGGCAGTGGCCAATACAACCCTATAGAACTCATCTGGGCTGTCATATAGTAAAGACAATCAAAAGGAAAGAATGAACAGTGAAATATAAAAAAACCGGTCATTGTGATTGATTCAAGTGAACAAGTGAAACGAGATGGCGGGAAAAAGCCAAACTATGGTAGATTTTGTTTAATTTTCCTAGATTTGTCTTTGTTCTAGTTTTGACGTTTATAGTGTTGGATTATTAACCGTTTTGTGTTTTGCTCGTCAGTCGCCTTAGAGAGTTCTAGTAATGCATCCACCGCATCACTAGAACGTGACTTAGACAGGACTTAGACTTAATGACTGACTATGTGTCTGTGACTTGACTCTGCCTACTCCAATAAAAATATAACTTGACACAACTAAAACATAGAAAAATACAAGGTTTATAGTGAAAGGTTTTGGACATATCTCATTGTTAAAATTTTACACAATGAAATCTGTCAACTTTAAATGTGGCCCTAGCATAACTGCGTAAGTGTTAAGGTGGGAGTTGGTAGCCGGCTACATGAAGCCGCAGCAAACGACGTGTCGCAGCGACACTACTGGTTTCTATGTATTTCTATGAAACACCAAGCTAGCGACGCGTCGTCGAGCGGCAGATGTCACTGTTGCCCGACCGCAGATCAGTAGTGCCGCTCGCGAGTACCAATCTACCGAGTAACACAACTGAAAAGCTTTTAAACAAAACCTTTTGTATCGCTTTTCAAATGGTTGATGCCATCTGCAGTTCGAAATCATGACTGCAGCGACATGAAGCGACGACGTGTCGCGGCGACATGAAGCGATGACACGTCGTCTGCTGCTGCTACGTGTAGCCGGCTACCAACTTGCACCTTAACCTAACGTGTCGTTTACGTGGGACAGGGCAAACTGTCGTTTATCTAGGGCAACTGTGACACAGACAACTCATAGTATGTACGCTGAAGCGTGACATGTTGACGTTTTCGATACGAAAACTTTTTCGCAACTTGTTTGTGCTACAGCCCCTGTAATTACATCATTGTGTCGAGAATTTTCAGGTACTTTTTAACTGGTATTAAGTTTTTTGAAATGGCCTTATGGTTAGAAGTAAGTCGTGGTACAAATTTATATTAAGGCCGAGAACACACGGTGAAACTCAACTGCAAAGGGACTATACGAAACTCTTGGTGTGAAACCACTTTCCGTGGGGCTAGCACGATTAACTGCGTAAGCGTAACATAACGTTCAAGTAAAACAGTACCAACTGTCATTTATCTAGGGTGCCTGTGACACAGATAAATTATAGTTTGTACGCCGAATATGGTACAAATACTTTTTCGCAAATTATTTGTGCTACGGCCTCTATCGGTCTATTTCCACAAACGGCGCAACCTGAACGTGATGAAATTATTCACTCATTACCTAGTTTTATCTGCGAACTGTCTGTCTCATGTTTAATATGTCGAGTTCGAGTGATGAAGATATTGTAATGTATTTATATCTTTTATGTATGTTACCATATGAGCAAAAAAATGAGTTAATATTTTTATTTTCATCCTCACCTGTGTTGATAGAAAAACGCGGCAAAACAATACAACGCGTACATAATAGGATGTTGGATGACCAATTAAATAAATGAAAAGCCAGTTTCAATGCAACTGATTTGAAATGTGTTTCAAATGTTTTTGCTTCGTGTGTGGTCTCTTAAGGCTATAAGACATAAAATGAAATTAAACTCAAAAGTAACACAGAGTCGCAGTTTCGACATTTTTGCGTTTCACCGTGTGTTTTAAGTTCACTTTGTAATACTTAGGCGCAGACCTAAGTGTTACAAAGTAAACTTAAAACGCTTGTGGTAAAAAAATACCTCGAATTTCCACATTGTTATTACTATTTGTAGTTTATTAGAATCAATTAAAATGTTGAATTGTATTTAAGTTGTTTTTTTAACAGGCCACACCGTGAACTACGAATATACAACGCGGTCACATTAACTCGACGCATCGCTGGAATGCGGGTCTCCGCCCGCTTCCCCCTTCCCCATTCCCTTTTCTCGCCCGGCACGTGTCAGTACGGTCAGCATCTTTGTTACCGATACACGCGTCGATAATTTGGCAAATTTTCTTGCTAAATTTGGCTTGTTTCCTGTTTTTGTTTTGTTAAGGTTTTTGTTACTGTTGACTGTTGAATATTAACTGTTGAACTGTGTTCAAACCAGAATGACATGGGGAAAGTTATACACAGTGAAGGGAGAAATCTCGTGTTAAAAGTGCTACAGTTCTTCGAGAATGAGAAGAAAAATAAACGTTTTTCCATAACGGTGGAATGGAGGTTGAAAAACGTACCTGTGCCGCAACTGGAATATAAAAAGTACTCTTACTCGGATAAAAAAAGAGGCTAAAATGGCACAAAATATGTAGTTGTATATTACCTTTCAAAATAAATTAATATATTTTCATCATTTAACAAATTTAATTTTTAATCAGTTTTTACTCGATCTTAATAAAGGCCACTTGGCCGGTTTCTTTGCACACCGTACTTAAGCGCCAAAATGACGTCACATGGTCAAGCGTCTAGTTAATATGACCGCGTTGTAGGTGCATGTACTTAGCTAATTAAGTTTCAATAAGAAGCTGTCTTGGGTCAGCTGTTTAAACTTTGCTTCTCTGCCCTCTGGAGCCCACAAGATACCCCTATTGACAACCTATGACCTAGACAAAATTCAAACAGGCTTGTTTCCGCACACGCTACAGACAGAACGTTCCCGGGTCCCGTCTACGAACTTAGCGTGACGTCACGTGACTTTTCCACAGGTAATGCCAACGCCATACATTTTGGAGTTGTCGTTTGGTGTTAACGATAACAGAAACATCTTTTGTCTAGGCCTGCAGCACGGCTGTTATGCATCTCAGTTGCTAACAAATGTTGATTGAAATCTTGAAAAATGGCGGCTCTATGTCAGTTTTGACAACTCCATTAAGCAAAAATGTTAGTAAGTTAAGAAATACCCGCCATTTTTAACTAAATTCAAAAAAGGAGGCGGTTATATGTTTGTGTGTATGTATTTTTTTATGTGCATGTTAATCGATTTCTCCCCCATTTGTGAACCGATTCTTAAAATTCTTTTTTTGTTTGGTAGAGTATACTTTCCCATTTAAATTTCATCAAATTCGGTCAAGCAGTTAAGTTACACTCCAAAAATGAAAATTTTTGCTCCGATCTTGACGATATCATCATTGACGGTGAATGATAATCTATTCCGTAAGTAGCAAGATCACTAAAATGGGAAAAAAAATACCAAATAATTGAACCGACTTTAATACCAAAAAGTGTGAATTAACTTGTCGAAGTCAGTACCATGATTATAAGGTACCGACTTCAACAAGTTATTTCACACTTTTTGGTATTGAAGTCGGTTCCATTTTATGGTAATTTTTTTTTTCGATATCTCTTTTTTTTGCTATTTTTGCTAGCAACAGATACATAATAGCCACTTCTTAGCATTGTTACCCTCCGATGGCGCTCTATAGAAGTGTTATGGCGCGTCTACACGCTCTTTGAGACACCCCGAGACAGGCCGAGCACAAACGTGTAGCGAGCACGGTTCGCTCGTCGCGGCGCTAGCTCTCGGAAGTGTGTCGGTTTTATGCGCGAGAGTCGAAAGGGTCTCGAGAGCGAGGACAACGAGAGCGCCCGTCTACACGCTCGTTCGTTTAGTTGCCCGCCAACCACAGAGTACTATTCAATATATGGAGCCAACTGCGTTCGCGATAAGACGTGCATGCAGCATGTCGACAACAATAGTTATATGGACTAAAACCGTTTTTTCTACCGACTTCTACAAAAAGGCAGAGGTACACATTTCGACTGTTTGTTTGTTACCTCATAACTTGCGATAGGATGAACCGATTCTCAAAGTTCTTTCCGTAAATTTCATCAAATTCGGTACAGTAGTTTTTGAGATATACTCCAATAACTGAATAGAATGGAAGTCGGTATTAAATTTATTTCAAATTGTACTTGTTAAAGATGTTTACAATGTTTCTACTTAGGTACTACAAATATTACATTTTATGGGTGGCAGAGTGACAGCTTGCCAGAAGTGGAGTATTATTCCAAGCATCTTTATCTTCTATATAATGTCGGAATTTATTATTAGCATTTTTATTAAAACGTTTTTTACAGTCAACTTGAATTTGTTCTCTGTGAGCTCAGTTATGCGTTTTGGGATTTAATTGTAAAAACGCACACAGTTTCCTAGGAATGACTTATTAGTCTTCGCAAATATAAAACTAGGTACAGCTATCCTACCTATTTGTATTTATAGTATTAAAAGTGTGGTGATCACTATTTAACTTATATTTATGTAAATTTTTCCGATCAAACATTATATTTTCAAATAGATATAAGGAAGGCAAAGTTAATATATTGATTGTAGGGTCTGCATACTATAGTAGGGATATATAACAACCCCCACGCTAAGAGGAAACTTGCTTGAAAAATTAAGTTTACATGAATTTAAATTGGACGTAAGCTCGGTTGATTTAATTATATAATTACATTATCATCTGACGAAACTTAGTTTTGTTCTTTTGACAAAGGTATAAGGTAATAAAACTAATAGATACATATGATTATTGCTATAATAATAAGAATCGGAAAACTATATGATTAGTTAAAAAATTGAATTTTCTACCTTCTCTAAATCTTGTACGATTTGATCAGATACAGTTTTCATATTTCTTAATTTATCTAAGTCAACATTTTTAATTGTATAGATACAGGAATATGTAATTCGTTAAGGCGACCTAAATTACAACAGCTATCATTAATAATATTAAAATCAGTGGTTACGTAAGGTACTTATATTCTAGGAAAACTTTTCTTAAATCTTCTAATGTTCTAATAGGCTATGCTTTCAAATTGGAATATCGAGTACCGGACCGGATAATACTATTTCAGTTAAGTCGTTATTCTGACATTCAATAGAAATTTTGGTAGGACGAGATTGAACAAATATCCATTTACCATTATTTAACCTGTGGCAAATATCTATTTCTCCATAGAGGAATCTGTACAGGGGCCTTACTATCAGCTTCGTAAAAACCATGCAAGTTCCGTGCAGTTCTTAAACCTGACTTAAAAAGTTATGAATGAAATCATACCATGAAGCTCATTTAGGTGAACTGTTTAAATATTGTTTTCCCAAAGGTGAACGGAAAATATTGTGTCTGGCATTCTAACAATTTACTATAACCAACATTGCAGACGACTAGACGTTTGTAAGCTAATAAACTGAAAGGATTTAGAGCGACATGTTAACGTCAGTCCAAACAAAAAAAAAACAGGTGAACGGGTTTTCTGCGGTTCTCGAATAATAGGCCTGGGCAGGCCTGCTTTAAAGTTGTCATACCTAGTACGAATAAGCCGGGCAGTTGTCTAGAAGTCCTGCTTTAAGAGCTCATAGTAAGGCCCCTGACAGTTATTTGGTAAAGAAGACACGGCTTTGGTAATTATTTCCATTTGTCAGGATGGATTGCTTGAAACAATGTAGATGTCGCTGATGTCGCAAAGGTAAGTTTTACTTATGATTTATGTTTACTGAGGTTTAGGTTATTGAGATTGTATATGAAGATTTATCTTTACTAAGAGCTGAATATTCTTCAATTGAAAAGGGAAAGCGGGCATTCCATCGATGCGTCGAGTTAATGTGACCGCGTTGTAGATGCTTTGTAAAACATTCAATCCAGTATTAATTCTAATCTTAAAATTATCTACCTATACAATCTGGGATATGTTGTTGATAGGTGTAGTGATGTCATCAATGACGTTATTTAACTTAGCTTCATTTTCATTTAATCCATGAAGTGATTTGTTTATTTATTTATTATTTATAAGATAAATATATCTTATACGTCATATATTCATTGTAGGTATTATACTTATACCATGAAAGTTGTTTATATCTATATACTTACAAGTAACCTATAAAATTAATTGCTACATAGCTATTTCACTATGATATATATATATATATATATGACTGACTTGTCAGATATAAACTCGTCATATGTGTAATATGCTTTTACATCTCTCATATTCGGTAAGTAGGTCCTTATTACCCCCAAATGGGGCTTGTAGGTGACCAATTAGCGCTCTAGGGTAATAATGTAGCTAGAAAAGCCCTATGGCGTTAAGTAATTAAAAAAACACAAAAGGGGCTTGTAGATGACCAATTAGCGCTCTATGGTAATAATGTACGAGTAGCTAGAAAAGCCCTAGGGCGGTAAGTAATTAAAAAACACAAATGGGGCTTGTAGGTGACCAATTAGCGCTCTAGGGTAATAATGTAGCTAGAAAAGCCCTAGGGCGGTAAGATATTAAAAAAAACACTTCACTCTTTCAGAAAGTTCGCGTACATCTAGCCATCATACTGGCAATAGACATCATGCATTCAGCCCAATGACAGAAGAGGTCGCTTCGCTATTCAGCCTTGTCTTATATTATGTAAAATTGTATTATTTGTAAAAAATAACATTATTATTATTACTCCTGTTATTAAAACAAATTCACGGATTTAATCCGGCCCTTTACAAAGGCATAAGTGGGGCTGTAGCCAACACTTAGAGGCCTGTTTGGTATAGCAAATACAAAGGAGTATAAAAAACAGAAAAAAAATTAGATGAAGGTTAACATGGTACTTATAACTATTAGAAAATAGGGTAAAATGGCCAGGCTATTGGTATAAACTTATTAGTGATAAGGGCGATAGTAGGCTATGGACGAGACTACGGCACCTGCCAATTTCAGTCCCATTTTAAAATATTTAGGCAGGTGGTGACTTGCCACCCACTAAACGGGCCCATCAATGGTGACAAAAGGGGCAACGTTGGTGTGGATGGCTAAAGGGTGTCGAGAGGTGTGCTGCGGTTTCACTACAGCGCTACTACCGGCGTTATACCCCTTAACACTTCCACCCTTGGAGCTTTTTGTTTCTTGCTCTTGCGTCTCCACCCCCAGACGGCCAATTAAGGCAAGCCGGGGGTCAGGGGTCTCATTTAGCCCCAGGGAGAATCAGGGTCCGCGGTGTCGCCACTCACCGACGGCTCGCCACAAAGCCGCCCCTGCGGTTTTATTATATTATTATTATTATTGTCTTCGTATGAGTATAATAGTCATCAATTTTATTTTTGTAATGCCGGTTTTTTTCTACTTACCTCACAATCGAGATGTAAAGCAGAGTAGTTAGCTCGGGTGTAAGCATCAATTGCAGCCCGAGATATTTAGGCGCACGAAAGCAGCGAGGCCTTACAGCCCTTGGCTACTAATCTACTATTTCAATCAGCAGAGCTTTTAGTACTGATATAAATGTGTTATAACTTTTGGCAGTCACTATACTTCTAGGCAATGAGTTATACACCTTGACACCCAAAAAGTCTGTGTTTCTGCGATTTGCTCAGTCGTTTTTGGGGAAGTTAGTTTAGGTGTTTATGTTAGAAATAGCGGACTGTGATATAATTATACTTTTATTTATTGCATTTGCTAGGATTGTATCGTTATTGTTCAGGTTTTGAATGGCTTCGTTATAACGTATGGCGTCCTTCATCTTAATCGGCCTTATTAATAAACTTGTAGTAAGCCCGGAGTAGTTAAAACATCTATCTGTCAATTTTTCGCTTGCAGTAAATGTCACGCGTGAAAGCAAGACAAAGCATGTTTTTGGGGGGGGAAATGCTGTACACTTCGCTTCCGCCACGGGGGTGACGGAAGGGGGCGTGTGGGGCTCAGACCCACTAAAACCCCCCCGTGAGCAGTCCTCCGCCAAGGTGGAACGAGACAGGGTCGCGCTGGCAGTCACCATCTCGCCCCAGCGGTAGGCCCGGATTGATCTTAACCGGGCCTCAGCGCCTGTGAAGGGATGACCTTGCTCACCAAGGTCACCACCTAGACGTGTAGGGCCGTGCAAACTGGCGAAGAGTCCCCCGACTATTCGCCAGTGACCTCACTACGGAGGAGGGAGGAGACGAGCAAACCGTCTCCTCCGTTCCCCCGGTCGTCTGCGCCGGAGCGGGTCAGCTCGAACATCGTTCTCCCTGATCCGCTCCGCGGCCTCCTTCTGCGTCATCACCGCTTCGCAGAAGGTGGCCACCGCCTGCCACGCTCTCTCGCTGCTGAGCATGGAGATCACCACGCTCGGCAGGGAGAGATCTCCGCCTATTTCCGCCGAAAGCGTGTGCCGCTGCGGGCCCCATGCAGCACACACTTCCAGCGTGTGTTGCGTCGTATCCTCCGGCGCCCCACACTCGTGGCAGGCTGGCAAAGCATGTTACGCCTAATCTATGTTTATGCAACGTTTATTAATAAAGGCCAATGTGTGTACCAAAATCGGTTGGTAAATAGGCCGCAGCAATTTAAGAAAAGTAACCTCCCCAAACAGAAAAGTTAAGATTGGTTGAAAAATTGCGACCTGTTAATATTTATATATAATTTGGTTATAGCAAGACGCTTCGCTCGCTCGGTCAATAACATTATGTATTTTCGTATGAAACCTCATCTTGAAATTTTACGTTCTGTTTGTCTTTGTAAACGCACTGCAGGGTTTGCAGAGTGCTACGACTTCGTCAAACATCTGTCCTCTTGTGGCAAAGGAAGACCTTTGCCAGACTATCTCCTAGTCATTGCCTGTGCATGATTCATGGTAATGTATCATTCATTACTACTAGGCCTCGCGCGTACTGCGTTTCGTTTTTATAAAGCATATTCTGTGAAGTACGTAGAGTCATAGAAGTGCGCGCACTGCGGTGAAATAAACGCACGGGCATGCGGTAAAGTCGCCGCTGCAAATTTGCACCGCAAACCGAAGTTAAGATTGGTTGAAAAAATGCGACCTGTTAATATTTATATATAATTTGGTTATAGCAAGACGCTTCGCTCACTCGGTCAATAACATTATGTATTTTCGTATGAAACCTCATCTTGAAATTTTACGTTCTGTTTGTCTTTGTAAACGCACTGCAGGGTTTGCAGAGTACTACGACTTCGTCAAACATCTGTCCTCTTGTGGCAAAGGAAGACCTTTGCCAGACTATCTCCTAGTCATTGCCTGTGCATGATTCATGGTAATGTATTATTCATTACTATTAGGCCTCGCGCGTACTGCGTTGCGTTTTTATAACGCTTATTCTGTAACGTAGAGTCATAGAAGTGCGCGCACTGCGGTAAAATAAACGCACGGGCATGCGGTAAAGTCACCGCTGCAAATTTGCGGTGAGTCTACCGCATAACATTTTATATTGCATAGATGTATATAGACGGGATGCACCCAGTACTGTTTAAGTACCTTCCCTTTCTTACGTAATAATAAATATATTCAGATAGCGACTCTTGTATGGTAGTCTGTAACGATGTGGCATAGGACCTACAGCTGTAAGTTGAATACCAAATACAACCCGGTCACATTATCTTGAGACCTCGCTGGAATGCGAACCTCCCGCCCCGTTCTCCTTTCACCTCCCCGCGCTCGCCACGGCGCGTCAGTTCGGTTAGCACTTTCGTTGCCGATACGCGTCGACTTGTTTTCGAATATATCGAATGATAATGAGACAATGACTGGCATCGAGCCAATCATATATTCTGAAGAAGATTTTTAGAAGGTACCTTATCTTATATGTAGTTTTGTGTTATAAACACTTCTTGTACCCACTTAACCAAGATTGTTTCATTTATTTTTCATCATTTTAATCATATTATAATAATATTACCTACATTAAATTAATTAACACAATATTTGTTTTGTTGGAAATCTTATTGTTTATAATAATATCCTACTAGAGGATGCTTGTTTTGCGCACCATATCAGAGCGCCGACGCGACGTGACGTCATCGACGCCAGGGTTACCGGGTTATACGTGCAAATTTTATTACCGCAGACCCATGACTATTACTTACTCTACCGTACGGTAGCATAAACACACCGCATGACAGTGCGCGCTAGCTTTACCTACCTACCGTGTAGGTTGTTACTTACCTATTATAAATTAAGGCTGGCGCGCTCGTATCCTGATAATAGTAAAAAGATGAATTTTAAACACCTAGTGTAACGAAACAGATCAATAATATATTATGAAAAAAATACTAAGGTTCGAAAAGGAATACGAAAATAGTATTAACGGAATAGAATTCATAAATATCACTCTCTTTCAGCAGAAAAAAATCCTGTATAGGTCCACAAAAATAAACTTTCACGTCCAAACTCTCAGAATTTTCAGCGATAACACTATATATATTTAGGTAATACATAGCCAACGTATAGTACCTACTAAAGTAATAACCAGCAGTTTTTTTCAATTGTGTTAGTATATATCGAAAAATATAAAGTAAACGTACGTAATAAACGTACGTACGTAAAGTAATCTAACAAGCGATTTTCAACCTTACGTAAAGCATCGTAAATTATTTTAAATTTAGAAAAGGAATACGAAAATAGTAATAACGGAATAGAATTCATAAATATCACTCTCTTTCAGCAGAAAAAAATCCTGTATAGGTCCACAAAAATAAACTTTCACGTCCAAACTCTCAGAATTTTCAGCGATAACACTATATATATTAGGTAATACATAGCCAACGTATAGTACCTACTAAAGTAATAACCAGCAGTTTTTTTCAATTGTGTTAGTATATATCGAAAAATATAAAGTAAACGTACGTAATAAACGTACGTACGTAAAGTAATCTAACAAGCGATTTTCAACCTTACGTAAAGCATCGTAAATTATTTTAAATTTAGGGTTGGACCGCGCCTTAAATTAATATAAGCTTCATATTATTGAGCATAACTCAAAAAATTTTTGACTGATGACATAATATTGGTTTGATCATTACTTTTTCTGATTGACATATTGATTCATGAACGTTGACCCTAACTGGGCCTACAAAAATGAAATTTTGTAAGTTGAAGCCTTTTAAAATGTAAACTACCAATATGATTTTTGAAAATTTCACCCCTAAGGTAAATTCACTTTATTTCTCTGATGTCGTATCCCACAGAACAAGCAGCGAAGTGGCTGGTAAGTCAGCTAGTCATTAATAAAAAACCCGTCTTCAAACGCCTCTAAAGAGCGGCCCAAAGCCAAAAATCCGTAAAACGCTGTTTTTCGTCGCACAGTAAAAGGCCTACTCAGACCTGAGCGTTATTCGCTACCGTGGGTAGCGAAAAATGCCACGCGGAACTCGATGAGTAAATAGTATGAAGTTCCGTAACTGCAGCCAAACTTGTACCGTCTAGCTACGAATAATAATAAATTCGTTTGTACCCCTAGAACGAAAGCAGTTTGCGTTATCGTTTTGGATTCAACAAGTTGTGAGATTTTCAACAACGTGCACAAAAAATATAATAAAGAGTGACCTTGATTATTTCGAATCGAACCATTTCTATTATTATTCGTAGCCGTCTAGTGAGGCGGTATTTTCTCTTGTTTAGCGAAACTAGTTCCGCCGCCCCGCTAACCGTTGCCAACGAATATCTCTACCCCGCGCGGTTGAGATATCCGCTCTGGTGTGAACAGCGAAATTAACGCATACCCTTTCGGATTTCTCTACCGCTCGCGGTAGCGAATAACGCCCTGGTTTGAATAGGCCTTTAGACATACTATAGTTACTGATAATAACTTGAAAAAATACGGTGAATAGTTAAAAGTTAAAAAAAAAGTTATACAAGTATCTGGCATCTTGAAGAAAAAAAATCGCAAATAAAAAGACAGAAAAAAATCTTTTGTATCGCATTTCTCAATATTTCCAGCTACAACTAGGTACTACATTTTTTGTAATCAGAAAAAGGTTCTTTAGTATATTAAAGAATTATCTATTTTTACCATTGTGGCTTTCCATTTTTAAACAAATTAAATCTGCGATTAGTGATCGTGTTTACAGACGCATGCTTGTTCATGTCACGGCCAGTGCTTCACATCTTCAAACAGCTAGAACCTAGAAGCCTAGAAGTTAGCTCTTGCAGCGCTTTAAGGAGCGTGGTAGAATATTACCTCCGCCGTCGGGATATGAAGTGTAAGATATGAGGAAACTCAACCTACTAGTTGATGGTGGGGGGCTTGGGTGGTGTGGGTACGGTTATTCTACCGTAGCGTTTATTCTACCGTACGTTAGGATAAACGCACCGCATGGCAGTGCGCGCTAGCCCTTACCTACCGTGTAGGTACCTGTCTTCAAGAGTTGTTGTTGTTACTTACCTTTTATAAATTAAATTACCTACATACCTAAGTATAAACAAGAATCGACAGCATTATTAAACAGGTACCTAGGTACATTTATTAACATTTAAAAACCGATAGTTAGTCGAGTATAAATTACGTCAACTTGATTAACATCTTTATCAATTTAAATCGAAATATTTTTTGCATAACCTTTGCGTAAATTATCGTTGATTTGACGATTTTCAATATAATTATGTAATGAAAAGGGAATTTCTATATACTTAACCACCTATTTATCGTTAATTAATATAAAAGCTGCCACAACCAGTTTTGTAAATCTATAGTCAGCATAAAATTGAGTTGAATAGGCACTTAATAAGTTAGCATAATGAAATTGTGCAAAGTATTAATTCTGTTAGCAATTGGCATACTTTGTGTAAGTATGGGTGTTTATGTTTTCCATATAATTTACTATTTCAGCATATCTGTAAGTGTTTACAACTGATTATTTCATAGAATCACGTATGGTAAGTTTGTATTCCAAATTTGGAACGTAAACAAGTTTTATTTGAGGTTGAACGTGAGATTTTTTCTTCTTTTTCTTTTTTTTTCTATGGCCATGACGAGACCTGCGTATTGTGCCAGTGCTTCGAGTTTCATTTTGCATTGGATTGATAAAACATGACGTAAACTTGTATTTCAATATTTTATTACTTTTAAATGAAAACGAACGTGAGTTAAACGCAGGTCCAGATTATCGAGGCCCTGCTGCTTTTTTTCCCTTTATATGTGGATACGCATAGTAGTTACCATCGCACAAATTTATTTAACTTAAGTCAAGTTAGAATTAGAAATGCTCGTTCTGGTAGAAACGAGCGCTTTTTTATACAAGTAACACGACAGTCATGTCGTTCACCTGATGGTATGTGACCCTGTCCGAGACGGTTGCAGTGTGATCAACATTTTCTGCGATGCACAGAGGTGTGATGCACGTTACATTCGCCAAAATTTCACTTACTACAGTGCCCTTCAACCTTAACATATGTATAGTGAATAGTCACACATTAGGTACTTGAAGAGTAGCTAGCACTGCACCTACCAAGACATATGAACGATGTACACTTGCAGAAGTGTCCTAAAAGTTATACGGGCTTTTATTTACTACTTGTACTTTCGCTCAGTAATTTCGCTTTCTTGAGTGCCCTTCACTAATGCTTGAGCACTATTGTCTTGCCCAAGCGGCCCACCGCCTAGTATGAATAGAATAGAATAGAATATTCTTTATTTGCTTGAAATGTGAGTACCTACACAAATTTTAGGTGATAAATAAACAAAGTAGACCTTACACATTTCACCAAGCTAATGGCGTGCAAAAACTTAATTAAAACTAAAAATTAAACCTTATGCCACTATGCTAAAAAATCTTGTGTGTAAAAACTATGCTGTAACAACCACGCTTCTAACTCTTTCTTAAATTTGGCAAAAGGTACTTTAGGAACTGAGGTAATTTATTAGAAATTTTTATTTACATCGAATAACTGCTTTTTTGATAAAGTGCTGTTCTCGGAAGGTAACTGTTTACTAGCCTGTCTCTATTCCTTGTGTTTCGGGGGAACATTTCACTCGCTTTTGAGAACATATAACTGTGCTGCCTTACAAAACATGATATTTCGTAAATGTATTGGCATGGTAGGAGTAATATTTTTAGTATCTGAAAGAGCGGTCATGACACGACGATGTTGGGTTTCCTCACATCTTACACTTCATATCCCGACGGCGGAGGTAATATTCTACCACGCTCCTTAAAACGCTGCAAGAGCTAACTTCTAGGCTTCTAGGTTCTAGCTGTTTGAAGAGGTGAAGCACTGGCCGTGACAGGAACAAGCGTGCGTCTGTAAGCACAATCACTTTAGCGCAGATTTAATTTGTTTAATAGAAAGGGACAATGGTAAAAATAGATAGTTCTTTAATATAATAAATTACCGTTTTTTGATTTCATTAAAAATTGTACTTGTAGCTCAACATATTTAAAAAATGCAATACGAAAGTTTTTCTCTGTCGTTTTATTTGCGATTGTTTCTTCAAGATGCCAGATAGATATTATACAATATTATTGTTTATTTAACTTTTAATTATTCACCGTATTTTTTCAAGTTTGTATCAGTAACTAGTATGTCTAAACTGTGCGACGAAAAACATAGCGTTTTACGGATTTTTGTCTTGAGCCGCGATTTGCAATCGGTTTTTTTTATAAATGACTAGCTGCTCTCCGCGGTTTCACCCGCGCGGTGTTGGATGATGATGAATCTTATATAGCCTATGTTACTCAGGGTGAATGTAGCTTGCCAATGGTGAAAGAATTTTTGAAATCGGTCCAGTACTTTTTGAGCCAATTCGTTACAAACATACATACAAATCTTTCCTCTATATTATATTAGTATAGACTAGTTGACCTACCAGCCGCTTCGCTGTTTATTCTGTGGGATACAACAGAGAAATAAAGTAAATTTACCTTAAGGGTGAGGTTTTCAAAAATCATAGCGGTGGCTTACAATTTAAAAGGCTTCAACTGTCAAAATTTCATTTTTGTAGTCCCAGTTAGGGTCTGCGTTCATGAATCAATCTGTCATCAGTCATTTTTTTTTGAGTTATGCTCAATAATATGAAGCTGCTCAATGTTCGCCTACTGATGACATGAAATTTAAGTCATACAAATATGAAGGACATCCAAAGTATCCAGTAAACATATTACTTACGTAAAAAGCTACACATCCTCTTGAGAACCTTCTTTTTGTGTGGAATCTATAGTCTACGGAAAGTATTACTCATCAATAACATAATTTCTTCTTTTACAGATCAACGCCAGAGTTTTAAGACGGCAAAAAAGTCGCCGTCAACAGCGTCCTGCGAGCTATGCCACCTCTTCAACATCTTGCGGCTGCCCGTTCTCTGTAATAGAAGTGCCATGTGGCTGCAAATCCATTTTAGAATCCACTTACGGCAGTCTCGGAACTTGCAACTGCCAGGATATATTCCTAAATGAAACTCCTGACTACGGCTGCGGCTGCAGTTACGGAGTTTTGAACGCAGAAGTGTCCAACTACGGAAGAGTACCGGCAATTAAACTTCCTAAAGCAATTGCCAGTTGTGACGCGGCAATTCCTATCCCGGCAATAAATCTGCCTGGTTTATACGACATAGTCTTGGATTTACCATCAAACCCGGCATTTCCATGTGAATTGCCATACCAATGTAAAAATCCGCTCGCGTCCTGCCAATGTGTTGAAGGTCCTTGCAGTTGTAGAATGCAGGCACCAATTGTGGAGTATTTATCACCTGTGGAAGTACCCAGCCCACTTCTAAAAGTCCCGTATGTAGACCCTTATTATTTCCAAGGGTTAAGATGCAATTGCCAGCCTCAGATTGTGGAACTGCCAACTTGTGGATGCCCGTTTCCTAAAATTGAATGCGGTTGCCAAAATGTGAACTTGCCATGCGCGTGTCAGAATCTACTGAACACGCAGTGTAATTGCGACAATGGCCTAAAAGTGTCATGCGGACTGCCTTGCAATTGCGAGAATACCCTGAATTGTGGATGCCAAAATATATTGCAATATGGACTGCCCGCGCTGAATATTCCGTGTGGTTGCCAGCCTTGTCAACTGTCACCAGTCGAGTTACCAGTCTATGGGTTTGGTTGTCAAGCTTGCCAGCCAAACCCAGCGGAGATGCCAGTCTACGGGTGTGGTTGCCAGACATTGCCACCATCAGTGATAGGTTGTGGTGGAAAATATTTGCGTCAAGTTGTGCTTCAGCCACCATTTTTGTGAACCGAGATAATAGTAGTATTATAAGTTTATTTAAAATAAAGTAGCCTCTTTTTAGCCGAATTGCCAATATGTGTGTATGGTTATAGGATATATTACCACCTCCCGTGATTGGAAGTGGCGTGAAGTCTTTGCCCTAAGTACCAAACGCTTTTGCTAACTAAATACTAAGCATAGTGTACGTTATTATAAATGTCAGTTTATCAGTTGATTGTACCTATTTATGATTAGAATATTAAATTTGTAAATTTTATATTGATTTTTCTTACTTTGAACCTGATAAATTATGTCGTTCCGGTTTTATAAACCTACAAATTATTTGTGATATATGTGTAGGTAGAAAATATTAATTCAATTTTAATTATTGATCATAGAATACATTACAAAATATATATAAATACTTAAATTACTAAAGCCCTTAATACGAAATTTAACGATGACATAGGTAACCTAAGTTAGTTAGAGGCTTAGGCCCACTTGCACGTTCCAGAGTTAGCTTCAATAAATCAGAGTCAACTGCTAAAACGGGGTTTTATAATTAATTTATCTTGCACCATTAAAGGTTAGGAGTAAATCTTGGGTTATTTATTGAAATATGGGAATAACCCCGCAATGTGGGAGGGTTAAGTCTTTAACTAGGGTTAGTGAAGTTTTGTGTCAATAGAAATTGAGGTTACATTCTGCTGTATAACGTAAGTACTCTTTTTGTTTGTTTGTACTCTTTCCAGAGTTTCCCTTAGACAGAAGTTTAGAGACATAAACATTCTAACTGTTGTCTCTCAGTTTATCTATGAAAATCTAATGTATGTAAAGAAAAACATTAGCAGTTTTGATAAAAGGAGTGATGATCATTCCATCAACACGCGAAATAAGCACAAGCTATCCGTACATGTAACGCGTCTCCACAGAATAAGTCATTCTTTTATGGGACAATGTATACGATTCTATAATAAAGATCCCAATGTTATCCGAGATTTGCCTATTAATAAGTTTAAAATTACTATTAAAACTAAACTCTGTCAAAAAGGTTATTACAAAATTTCGGATTTCTTGGAAGATAAAACAGCTTGGGACTAATCACTCCAGGATCTATCTACTCGTGTACTAAGATGTCAAAGTGTAGCGTGTCTTGCCCTACTGATACCATTATTATGTTCTCTTTTGTAGGGCAACACACTGGAGCTAATATTTGTAGTAACTAAGTAAAATCATTATATATAGATAAAGATGCTTGGAATACTCCACTTCTGGCAAGCTGTCATTCTGCCACCCATAAAATGTAATATTTGTAGTACCTAAGTAGAAACATTGTAAACATCTATATAAAAAGAATGGCCCCGAGTTTCTTGCCGCTTCTTCTCGGTAGTAATATATATTTTAGAACGCGGCGGTAGTCTTTAAAGTACATTATAATGAAAAATTTACGTTCATAAGTGTGTCTTTGATGCCTAAATTGAATAAATGATTTTGACTTTGACTTTGACTTTGGAGGAAATGACACGAGACAATACGTATAGAATAAAAAGTCGTCAAATTTCATATAACAACGGATAAACAAGAAAGTCTATATACATTGTACTGTAGTGCCAGAGATAGATATAAGTTTCACTTTTTTTCGATTCATTGTTATTCAACCCGGCCAAGGCCTAAGCAAGTAATATAATAATGCGCCTTTACTTAGGTTAGAAGTATTTAGATACACTTATATTATGTAATATATCTAGAGTGTGTCGTGTACGTATGTGTTATGCATCATATAGGAACTGACAGATGAGATTGCATGAAATAATATACCTATTTATGACATCTGTCATACTAAGGTAAGAAATTTCGTGATAGAATAAGTGCAATATAAATATTTAGTCATAGAGACATTGTTTGAAATGGTTCCGGTCATCTTGCATCCATTAAATCAAATTAACGTTACACGTACTTATAGTAAATGTCATTCTGTCTTTTTTTTTTATTATTGCTTTTGTTCACAGACTCAATGGGTCCGTGGCATTGTTTACATTTATATTTTAAACTTATATATATATATATATATTTATAATTAGTAACGGAATACAGGAGGATATTTTTTTTTCTTAACTAAACTTACATAATACATTTTTTTTTGTACACAGATAGACTTTTAACTTATTTCTAAATATCGTACACACCAAGAGCATACCGGCTCCCGCAAGCAGCGCCCGTTCACGAGCTTGACACATGTGCCAGCCATCGCCCTCCTCAACCATATTTGAGGGAAGAGGACGACCCGCCACACGACGCCGGCGCGAGAAGAAGCTATGCTTGTCTAATTTTTTTTTTTTTTTTTTATAACTAATTTTAATATAAGTTGGCTTTCTCCACCCGGCCCAGGGCCTCCGTCACATCCACATTCCGATCTTTTATGGCCATCTGCAAGTATGTCAATATGTCATTCTGTCTTTATCACCTTCCAAACAATAGACAGAAATTGAATGATGATTAAATATAGTTTAGCGCTAAACGTATTTAGTGAGGCGTCTTGTAAGCGAGCCTAAGGTCGTCTTGCATGACAATCACTAAATCAAATTAACGTTAAACGTATTTAAAATGTAATTCTATCTTTATCACCTTCCTAATGAAAGAGAGAAATAGAACGATGATTTAGTTTTGTTTGGCGATAAACGTATTTAGTGAGATGTCGTAAATGTGAGCCTATAAGGTCTAATAAATTTAAATTGAATTATTTTAATATAATTTAATTTATTGCGCTTTTTATTTTACTCTATTTAACTAGATGTTACGTACATTGGGGTTCGATGTGTTTGTATTACACACGTGGTCTCTCATCATCATCATCATCTCAGCCGTAGGACGTCCACTGCTGAACATAGTCTTCTCCCATGATTTTCCAAAAGAACCGGTTGGAAGCGGACTGCATCCAACGTCGTCCTGCGACCTTCATCAGGTCGTCTGTCCGCTGTGTCGGTGGACGACCTACGCTGCGCTTGCCGGTCCGTGGTCTCCACTCCAGAACCTTTCGGCCCCATCGGCCATCTGTTCTGCGTGCTATGTGCCCTGCCCACTGCCACTTCAACTGGCTAATCTTAAGAGGTATGTCGGTGACTTTCGTTTCGTGGTCTCTGGTTGGAGCAAATTATGTGAAACACTAAGTGGTAGATACCGTTCTGCACGAGTCTGTCTTAGATGACACCGCAGCCCTACAGAGCTAATAGGTAGTTATTTGTGCAACAAGAGAGCAAAGTCGTTATTTGCTGCGAGTGCTGATTTTGAACCCTGAGCAAGTGAAGGAATCAATGATTGAATCACGAGCGCAGCGAGTTATTCTAAAGTTGAATCCTGAGTGTAGCGACGCACGAGATGCAAAAAACTTTGCTGTCGTGTAACACACATAACTTTTTAATACAGTTGCTCAAAAAGTGGCGTATTGCAGGGACGTATAGCGTTCGGGATGTGGGCTATTACATACTCGTGCTTTTTTTACCTTTCCCGAACTCGTGCGTTCTCTTTCCCAACTGTCAAAATAATGTCTATTAAAAAGAAAAACCAACCATGAAGTTTTTACTTCATGGTTACATTAAAAGACATAATAATCTTTTTTGCAAAATTTCTTTAGTTAGTACGAAATTCCGAACGTGTTTGTCTTTGAGGTCGAATTCACTAATGGCGGGAAAGAGATAGAGAGTGAATGTTTCAAATTGTATGATTAACCCAAGGCTGAATTAGATAATCGCGGCTATCTGAAAAAAATAAACTAAAAGTTACTTTGTCTCACTCAGTGAGCAAAATCGCATTTTGATTTACTAGGTGGTAAGCGCCACCATCTGTTCTATGTGTGGTGCACAGAATACAAGACATTATACCGCAAAATTAAAAACTTTTGTATACCGCAATTATTATAGGCTTTACTAAAAGTACCAGGAGTTCATAGACACGAAAGAGCTTCTTAGGTCGTGAGATATAGAGTTTCGCCCATATATCTGCAATGATTCCTATGCAAGAAGAGTTATGATGACTTCCTCTTGCTCACCACACGAGTTTTGCAATGTGATGGATACAATTTCAGTTTAAGACCTATTTTTACTGGATACGTCATTGGAAAAAATGTTTAACGATTAACTTGCCTAAGGAGGCCTGTGGCGCCCTCGTGATTGCTCCCGAGTGTTACGACCTGCGCCCGCGTCAATAGTTTGCGCCGAGTTGGGAATAAATGGCTCTTGTGCCATACCTATAGCGAGGTAAGAGACGACATTTTTGTCAGAGATAGTTGAATAACCAAGAAATCTGATACATAAACATTCAGGTCAAATGTTTTAGTGAAATGTTATTTTACACGAGGACAAACTTGACGTAGCCGAAAAAATCTGAGTTGATGTGGAAAAAGATTTTACATTAATACCTATAGGTTTTTTGCGGTAATTAAATAGTGAAAACACATATCTAACTAATTACATTAAAATATTTGAATTCGTAAAAGAAATATCATAAAAAAACTTGCAATCTGACCATAAAAATTGCACTTTTGTGGCGCGTGCAAAGTAATCGTTATATACGTAGATGCGTTCTGAATTTGCTAAGGCTACGATATCGATACATCTTCGTTAACATTTTATGTACCTACTCGTAAATTAAAATCAAACCTATGATGAAATTTTACGAATAGTGAATAGGTATATGTTTTATAGGCCATTCTGGTTCGTGTGAGTGCGTATGTTATTGATTGGAATTAAAACAGTCGCCTGTGCAAAACGATTCAACGTAGTACTCAGTTCTACTCAGTATATATTAGTTAGTTAGTGCCATCGCTGAGCTAGAGATGCGAACGCTTGATGCAGTAGTGCGAGGGCATATAGGGGTTACGGTAGGAAGGGCTTGTAGTATGTGGATTTACTTAGAACATAAAAAATAACGTTAAAATTCAGTTCTAAGGTCTGGTTGGTATTGTAACTGTCATGGGTAAGCGTGGTGGTTACCATCAGGCACGTAACTTTGGCACCTCATCAATAAAATTGATAGTATACAAATATGTAGACGTCATCACCTGCTCCCGCTTGAAACGAGACGAACTATAGCTGATATATCATATTTTTTTTAAATATCATACAATGTATACCGAAATGTGAAAACTTGTAATTGGCCCAGTTTGTTCACAAGAATGTTGTTTTACCTACAATGTATATAGGCTATAAGTTTTCCTATGAAAATAAAATAAAATAAAACACTCACCGGATTCCTTGCGGAGAAGTATTTGAGTATTTGAGTTATTATCCTATACAAGTTTAAAAGGCTATCATTATCATCATCTCAGCCGTAGGACGTCCACTGCTGAACATATGCCTCCCCCATAATTTCCCAAAAGGACCAGTTGGTAGCAACCTGCATCTTACGTAGTCATGTGACCTTTATGAGGTCGTGTGTCCACCGTGTCGGTGGACGATCTACACTGCGCTTGCCGGTCCGTGGTCTCAACTCCAGAACCTTCCGGACTCATCGGCCATCTGTTCTGCGAGCTATGTGCCCTGCCCACTGCAACTTCAACTGGGTTATCTTCAGGGCTATGTCGGCGACTTCCGTTCTTCTACAGATCACCGCATAAGTCAGTAAGTAACACACACTGGTCAATGACTTTAGTCTTGTGGCACTGAGTATTTTGGACAAGAAGCTTTGCGAAATTTTGCTGGAACGCTGTCCAACCGAGTTGGGATCGACGATTGACATGTTTCTCTTCTTACAAGGGCTATGGAGCAAGTGAATTACTGAGCAAATGAGACTGGGGTGCTTCTCATGTCTTGGATTGACAAACGCAAGATTAGAATCTTAATTTTTACTGACTGTAGATAGAAGACTGTAGGGAGGGTTGTGTGTTTGTACTGACATATGTGTGTGTATGTATGTATGTTTATCTGTTCCCTCAGAACCTCTAAACTATGTAGTTATAATTTTTTTTGTTTTTATTTTATAAAACTTACATCGTTTAATTTTATGTAATGTTGTATTAGTCCAGTAATTAAGTATCTACATCAAACATCGCACACGCGCATGTATCTACGATATTTTTGTGTGGGGTCCCCTGAGAGTAGTTGATACCGAAAATTGCAACCCTGAAAACCTTGTGCTGCTCCCACGGTGCTCGAAAAACTGCGAAATTCTGGATCCAAATTTTTTATAAAAGTACCTTAAGGAAGCGTTATTCAGGTATATTTGTTGTGTATTTTATATATATTAACTAAATTTACTACAATTTAAGCCTAACATGAGCTCTCTAGGTCTGTTAATTGCAGAGATACAGCTAGTCAAAGATGGAATTTTTTTTCCATAAAGTGGAAAATTGTCGGTAGTGTCATTTGCCATTAAATGCTGTAGCATTTAATGACTAAACTAATGGTCCTACAGTGAAAAGCCATGCCAAAATAATTTATAAAGAATTTAATTGGCTTCAAATTAAAATTCAAAGGTGGTGCCTCTAGGCCTGGAAATTTTATACTATTTAAAAAAGAAAATTACCGTATTTTGGATATACGATGAAAACGTTCTACGTTATTCAGTGGTATGTATTTCTTAAATAACAAAGTCAAAGTCAAACTCATTTATTCAATTTAGGCATCGCAGTTATGAACGTCAACACGTGCAACAATGTGAATTTGACATTTAGATGATTATGACTTATAGTAACTTTGATTAACGTTTGACTGACATATTTTAATTGTTAATCAAGTTTACTTTGACATGTTTATAGTTTAAAAAAATATATTATTTTTGACATTCACTAAATGATAAACTGATTTTAATTTAATACTAATTTCATCTACAATAACTTTATTTTTAATATGCCCCAATTGTCTTTTATATTTACGCACCATTGTTGTAGAATGTGACAGGACTTTTATTTATTGAACATAATTAGGTTACTACATTGTTTTGAATAAATGAGTTGATTTAATTTGACTTGATACTTCCTAAAAATCCGAGCTTCTTCCTAGCCATCCCAGCTCCTGCCTAGCCATCCCAGCTCCTGCCTAGCCATCCCAGCTCCTTCCTAGCCATCCCAGCTCCTGCCTAGCCATCCCAGCTCCTTCCTAGCCACCCCAGCTCCTTCATAGGCATTCCAGCTCCTTTCTAGCCACTAGGCTCACAAAACATGTCAGGTGTAGGTCGGTAATTTTTAATTCCTTGATTCCTTACCATTTCGCCATTGAAGTATTATCTATGATCGATTGATCAGATAACATCACTCAGCACCTTATGTAATCGCTCTTCCGCAAAGTTGATAAAAAGACGCGCATGTCGCATCACGTTCATTAAAGTAATGCAATTTAGAAGATAAACCAATTACTTAACAATTTTATAAAAGCAATAGTTACATCTGATTTCATTGCAATTCATTTTGTTCTTATTTGGTGAAGGTAATTATAAATGTTAGTCAATTATCGCTTAATATATTGCATTTCTTAAAAGTAGCCTTCACGCTTAATAAACGCAAATATGTAAACATAAGTAAACTTACTTTTTAATGTGACATAGCTAATTAGCTCATAAAAAGATGTATGTTTAATCATATTGAGTAACTAGATGATAATGATGATGAAAAGTAGCCTATGTGCTACTCCAGACTATAATCTTTCTCTGTGCCAAATTTCAACCAGATCCGTTCAGCCGTTCTGCCGTTATTGAGTAACAAACATCCATTAAAACCATCCATCCATCCAAACTTTCACATTTATAATATTAGTGGGATAAATACTCCTCTTTGAATTGATATTTTTCCACAGTTCTCATATTGATGCCTCTGCCAAAGCTTGTACTTTAACTTCTCTTACCAACATTGTAACTTTTAAACTTTTGTCTGCTATCAGTTTACTGCTTGATGTTAAAAGCGCACTCTCCATCACCTCAAATTCTGTTTGAGTTGACGACTTCAGTACCCTTTACTTTCCCATATTCTCAATTATTCCATCACCAATGATCTATTTCCTTCCTTGTGGAAGTACGTACAAATAACACCATTACCTAAAAGTTACTGGTTACTAAAAGGGACCTAAAGGTTACTAAAAGGGACTAATCACTAACTCCAAGACCAATCACTCCAGGATCTATCTACTCGTGTACTAAGATGTCAAAGTGTAGCGTGTCTTGCCCTACTGATACCATTATTATGTTCTCTTTTGTAAGGCAACACACTGGAGCTAATATTTGTAATACCTAAGTAAAAACATTGTAAAAACATCTATAGAAAAAGAATGGCCCCGAGTTTCTTGTCGCTTCTTCTCGGTAGGCTCTATATATTTTGGAACGCGGCGGTAGTTTTTAAAGTACATTATAATGAAAAATTGACCTTCATAAGTGCGTCTTTGATGCTTAAATTGAATAAATGATTTTGACTTTGACTTTGTTAAATCCTAAGTTCTTTTTGAGTCTTTCTGTCCGATTTCTATCATATCGTCCCTTTCCTTTCCAAAGTTCTCGAGCTAGTAATAAAATTTACCTACAGTTTAATTGCATCAGAAACTGCATCTGGCCTAAAAAAAGAAAATTGCCTATCCTTATAGAATATTTTTTTTTTCAGAACAAAATGGGCTTAACACTAATCACAACGATTCTTTTTGTCACATTTATGTCATCATGTTCTTCAAGAATGATTTCCCAAAATGCCATCTCTTCTGTTCTGCAAGAGATAATGTCACCAGCTAACACCGACAAAGCAATGCAAATAATCAACATGGCAGCCTCGAAATCCAATCGAAAAGGAGCTATGCCAGATTTATCCAGACTGATCACCAGTAATGACTGTGGTATGTCAGGAAGAGGTTTGCTTCCCAGGAACGACTTGGGATTGCAAGGAAGAATAATTGCAAATGATGTGGGAGTACCACGGGCAATAATAACAAATGATGGAGTTTCAAGAACTATATCGAATGAACCGAGAGTGTATGGCCCACAAGTTGTTAGAGAAGCTCCAGGCAACTTTGTTGATTCCCTGATTATGCCGAAGGAGATATATCAGACTGTTCCTGTTGCACTTCCACAAGAGCGCGTAGTCTATCCCTATCCCACACAGGCTACTCCTGCTCCGTATATGCCGGTTGGACCTCCTAATCCGTATTTGCCTGTGGCATCTCCTATGTCAGCAATGTCCTCATCGTTTATGCCGCCACCAACACAATCTAGAGGACAGTTTTTAAGAAAAATTCCTATACCACCACCTACTTTGTAACATGCCTAAACCGTTATCTTTATTATGAATAAGTTAAATTATTTAAATTTATTATAAATACAGTTAAATATCATAAAATTTAGCGTAAATATATTATTCTATAAATTATTATACAATTTTGTTTTCTTACATATCCTAACAGTTTCCTTCTGCACCTTTGGTCCAGTATTTTTCCATATCATTTTATTGGACGATCGTAACTACAGGTTGAAGGAGAAAACGTTTCTAATGAATAGCGTGTTGTTGCTCATTTGACGCAATTCTCAACAATCTTAATGTTTTTATGACTTGAAAGGGAATGGGCAACTCAACGAAGATTCCAAAAGAGAGCTGGCTTAGGGCAAGCGGCCGATTATAAATCTAACCCCACAAACTTTAGATTATGTACAAGTTTGTGTAGTTGGGATAAGGGACAGTAAAGGACATATATATACTTTAACTTTAACTATGTGGTCCAACATATGTGTGCGCGTGTGAGCCTGTATGTGAGTATCCTGCCTGCAGTATTTGCTATAATGTCCACATCCAGAAATTAGAATCCATCCAACATAAGTTCTTGAAATTTTTAAGCTTTAAAGACTTTAGGACCTTCGACTCATATACTGAAGTTTGCAAACATTATGGCATGGGTACGTTGGAACAGAGGCGAGAACAATATGACGTACTTCTACTCGACATACTCTTTGGGAAAATTGACTGTAGTGAACTATTGACTAACATCGCAATACGGGTTCCAAATCGTCGAAGTCGATATTCCACACCACTGTTGCACGTACCTAATGTACACACTAACTACGCTCGTAATTCTATTCTCTGTCGCAACCGCTGAAACTTATAATAAGCGTTACTCAAAACTAGATATTTCTTCCACTTACCAAGAAATGCCTTAAAAATTGAGATAAAAAAGTCTCACGTGCAGACTTTATAAAAAAAATTTATAATGATTTAGTCAAACCCTCCCTAATCAGAATTACACATGCACACACACACACCCATATACTCACACACTCAATATACACTCAAGCATATAAATACATCATCCGCATAATTATTGATTTCCGTGTGCCACACGTACATAGTTTTTGAATACGTAAAATAATAATTATTTATGTTTTCAAATTTGTAATCACTTGTGGCTTAATTTTTATTTATATAGTTAAGAATTGTAATTAGATAATATATTACGCTGTTGATTGCAATAAATAAATCCTATGTGTTACTCCAGAACATAAAGTCTCTACATACAAAATATCATGCAAATCAGTTTAGCTGTTTTTGTGCGATTGAGTAACAAACTGCCATCCATTCAATTCGCAATTGTTAGATTAGTAAGATTATGACTGAACCTACTGACTTACATACAAGTTTTACAATATCAGCTATTTCCTATACCTACTGCAAAATGACTAGTCATGTACCTACATAGTCACGTGCAGTATGTAGATAGATACGTACAGGAATTAATTTAACCTGGGCTCTAATTTTACCAGTACTGCTCCTGAGAGACTGAAGTGCAGCGGAGGATCGAATCCATGGCCAACAATGCGATGACCTAACTAGCCGGAATTTGGAAGGACATACATATTAGGAACAAAACCAAAATAAACCTAGTTAGAATCCTAGTGTTCTCTATTTAAAACCGACTTTGAAAATGAGGAGGTTCCATGTTCGACTGTATGTATTTTTTCAAGAATGTTTACAGATTTCTCCCCCATTTAGAGACAGATTCCCATTTTTTTTATTTGAAAGTGGGACTACTTTGAAAGTATACTTTCGAAGTAGTCCCATTTGTTTTTTTTTTCCCATTTTTTTTTACACTTTTTCCATTTTTTTTTCAAAATGTCATCATACTTGGTCTAACGGTTTTTGAGTTACACTCCAATAACTGAAAAGTTTTTCGCCTATTTTGATGATATTGTTATTAACGGTGAGTGAAAATCGATCCCGTAAGTAGCAAGGGTATATGCGCACAATATTGAGATAATAGGTACTTTTCAACCATCATAGTACCGACATTAACAAGTTAAAATTTTTTGGTAAAAAAAATCCCATATGCTGCTGAAACTTGGACGTTTAAGGCTTACGACCGAAAACGCGTAGATGCCTTCGAAATGTGGTGCTGGAGGAAAATGCTGCGCATCTTGAACAGTAAGAACGAACGCGTCCATACTCAAGGAACTGAACATAACCACAAGATTTTCATCTATCAGCGTCCAACGAGTACTCGAGTACTTCGGTCATGTACGGAAGAAAGGTGACAAACTTAAAAAACTTGTCATCACTGGCAAGTTTGAAAGGGAAAAGACCAAGGGGAAGAAGAGAACCGCTGCTCAGAACATGTTCGTACGACACTTGATGTGATACACGCTGCTGAAGATAGATTTAGTTGGAAAGGCAACGTTCAGGAGATGGTGATTTGTGGAGGGGTTACGACCCTCAGCAATGAGGAAAACGACGCTATGAGCAGGACTAACATACAGAACGCAAGATGCATTATCAGCATCAACGACGTTTGTTCATACAACACCTCAAACTACACTGGAGCAGTTGTGCCTGCGACCCAAGGTCATACTCCGCTATGTGAAGGAGTTAGGTTGGCTTGAGTAAATGCTGGCAGGGGGGAATGCACAAAACACCCCAAGCGGGACGTCAGTGCAGGCCTCATCGCCCCCAAAACGAATAAGAATAAGGACTAACATACTAAAAAAAATAATGACATAATCATAATTATTGTCATCAAATGTTCTAGTTAATTTGCTAACTGATATTACTAATATCTTGTTATGTAAAATAACTAAGCAATCCAAGCTCCTATTTCAAATTACATAAATGCCAGTACATAAGACTAAGTCGGTTTGTATGTTGCTAGTATGTAAATACGCGTGACACAAAAATGTCAAGGTTTTTAATCATATGTACATTATTTATTTATGTAAGTATTTAACCTGCTAATTTGTAAACACATAATTGCATTTTGATTGATTTAGTTGTTGTTTGTTATATTAATAAGGTCAACTGAATCATAATCAGCCCATTATGTCCCCACTGATGGAGCTCGAGCCTTCCTCTCTGATAGAGAAGTTGAGTCTAATCCACTACGTGGGCCCAGTGCGGCTTAAAATAACATTAACACATATGATACTTTTAATCAACATCATCATCCGTCATGGTGATGAACTGCTGGGTAATGTATAATACATATTGTCAGGTCATTTACAATATTACTAAATATAGCTATCAACTCTACACAAAATTTTCGTACAATGATCTTTTTGTTAAATAATATGCTAGTTCAAGACAAGAGTCTTCGACCAATGTGTGTTATCAGTGATGACTTATGGCACTGAAACGTGGTCTCTTACTATGGGGCTCATATCATTTGGGCTCAAAGTCGCACAACGAGCTATGGAGAGGGCTATGTCGGGGTTTCTCTACGTGATCGAGTCAGAAATGAAGAGATCCGTAGAAGAGCGAAAGTCACCGACATCGCCCAGAAGATTAGCCAGTTAAAGTGACAGTGGGCAGGGCACATAGCACGCAGAACAGATGGCTGATGGGGCGGGAAGGTTCTGGAATGGAGACCACGGACCGGCAAGCGCAGCGCGTAGTTTGTCCACCGACAAGGTGGACAGACGACCTGATAAAGGTCGCAGGAGGACGTTGGATGCAGGCTTCCAACCGGTCCTTTTTGAAAATTATGGGGAGGCATATGTTCAGCAGTGGACGTCCTACGGCTGAGATGAATGAATGCTAGCGTTTGACCATGATCTCACTTGAGGATCAGTAATGATCTGATCGAAGGTGGTGTCATTATAGAACTAAAAGGGAGTTATAACTAAATAAAGTAATGTATATAAGTTAGTTTTAAATTGAATTAATCATTTGACTTGGAGATCTTATGCAAAAACTTATATGTAGTCCTCTCTTTAAATAGCGCGGTCGACATGGTCTTGTAATGACCATGTTTGTGCATTCCATATATTTACTACCTACAAAATGTAATAAAGTATTGAGTAGTTAATTTAGAATATCTATATTTTCAGACGAACGGCCAACGCATCTTGTCAGGTGTTCCTGCCTACGGTACCCCTGCCAGAGTGACACCAGTCACGCAATGCCGCTGTTCACCAGCTCCCCTCATTACAAATACCCCATTGGGATGTTTAGACATAGTCACAACCCCGTATGGAACAATCTCTGAAGTGCCATTGGTATTGCCAAGTAACCCGTTTGTGCCCACATGCTCCTGTGCACCAAACCCATGTCCGCCCACATGCTCCCCTGTACCAAACCCATGTCTGCCCACATGCTCCTCTGTGCCAAACCCGTTCCTCCCAGCTGCATCTCCAGTGTCTGCCTACATGCCACCGATCTGCCCGTTTTTACCATCTTCATCGCCTTGCTGTAATCAATGCCATTATTTAAGGAAGATCCCTATACCACCGCCTTGTATTTAAGCTGTTGATAAATAAATAGTATATTTATAAGAATAATTGTGTATTATTTATCAATTATCCATTTTTTGGATGATAAATGGAAAAAAGAAATAAGAAAGAAGTCAATATAATATCTAAATTTATATACCCGTACTAATGCTATCACTATAAATCCCTGGCGTTCTCATAAATCATAAGTAATTTATTAAATTTGCGAGAATAGGTATACGACATTTGAAAAAAAGGTCGAAAAAAGATGGCTTCTTCAGCTATCTCCGCTTCATTAAGCATTCAAGGGAAAGTATACAATAAATTTAAATGTCAATAAAATAATAATTCATCATCATCATCATCATCAGCCTGTAGCAGTCCACTGCTGGACATAGGTCTCTCCAATTGCACGCCACTTAGGTCTATCTTGGGCTTCTCGCATCCAGTTTTTGCCAGCCGTCTTGCGCAGATCGTCACCCCACCGTGCCTCAGGACGTCCTACACTACGTTTGCCGAGACGCGGTCTCCACTCTAGAACTCGTAAAATAATAATTAATATATAATTATATCATAAATAAGTAATTATATTATTTTTGGTACTTTAGTATAGATGATCGGAGCCATACAAAATAAACTGTGACACAGCAAGAACGATGTATATTTAATTATCAGATGACGAAATTGTCCCTCTCGCCTACTTCCTTCGTCATATTTGACAAATCGCTAACATAGATCGACGGCACTGTTAAAATGTTGTGAGTTCTGAAGTGTTCTTTACAAGAGTCTAACTGCTTTAGGCCTAGTATTGCTCGCACACATAGTTTTTGAGCTATAGCCTCAATGCTAGGAGCCTATGTTTTTTTAATACTATAATAAGTGAAGAGACGAACAAGTACTGTGCCTTATTGACCGAGCGAGTGAAGCGTCTCTACTTTATGTGGCTAAATATACTTAATACGACCTAATAAACGTACGGACAGATGACCTTACGTTTATTAGGTCGTATGTACGTATTGTACGTCTACCTGGTACAGGTCGCATTTTTTCAAATAATCTTGTCGAAACTTGGCATGCATGTTCTACTAGTAAAAATTCTTTTTTATTTTCTTTGATGGTAAGTAGGGAGATACTTTTTCTAAAAAGGGGGGAATTGGCTGCGGTGCTATTTACCAATTGACTTTTTAAAAATTTGGTACAAAATGAATCTTAGTCCGTCGCGTGTCGCGCGTACACCATGTACGTACAAAAAAGTGCTAAGCCATGTTGCGCGTACACCAAGTGTATACAATTTTAAGCTATTGCATAGCTTCTATCGCGGGCCTTGAGCGTGGAGACCGAATCCAGAAATTCCGTAACGAAAATAACCTAACACGGGGGGTGTTAGGTTATTTTCGTTACGGAATTCTGAAAACTCCGACTCCATCTATCGATGAATAGCAGAACTTTAATGACTTTTTGAAATATCACGCTTGTTTCTTTAGTTCAGCAACTCGCCTCTAGATGGCATTGGTTAAATAATTATAATTGCATAAGTTGATTTGGCATCTATCGATGAATAGCAGAACTTTTAATGACTTTTTGAAATATCACGCTTGCCTCTTTAGTTCAGCAACTCGCCTCTAGATGGCATTGGTTAAAGAATTATAATTGCATAAGTTGATTTGGCATCTATCGATGAATAGCAGAACTTTTAATGACTTTTTTAAATATCACGCTTGCCTCTTTAGTTCAGCAACTCGCCTCTAGATGGCATTGGTTAAATAATTATAATTGCATAAGTTGATAAAAACAGCTATGCAATAGCTTTACCGCGGCAGTCTCCGAGTGCCACACGTCTTTTTTTTTATCAGATCCAATGCGGAGTACATTGGATAAGGACCGGTATAAATTTGCTTTTAATTGGTCAAACTATTCAAGAGTTGTGTTTTTTTATGTGAATTTCACTCTCACTTCGTTCTTATTACGCCGAGCAATTATTTTTGAGTCTATTCCAGCCCTTAATTTCACTGGCTACAGTGTCCTTCACGCAACAGAGTAATGCTTACGCACTATGGCTCTACGCTAGAATATCCGGCACTGCGCTGCTGGTACCAACCGAATCGGCTTACCACGTAATAAATCGAGTCCCCTCATGGAGTAGGTAAATCCTGCAGCAAGCTGTGAACAGAGAGTGAGTAGGTATATAGGACAACGCTTCCGTAGTTCGGAAGACAATTATAGTTACTATGCTCTGCTGGCGAAGGTATGTTTTTCCTTGCAGCTATGACCCTGGGTCTTTCAAGCGGGGCGTGAAAAAGCATCTCTCAGGTCATCATAGAGGTGGTGATTAAAGCAGCTTACGGCTTCGACAACGGTCATCGCTTCTTGATTCCATCTCTTTCCATCAGGCGAGAGGGAATAACTCTCATGGACTATTATAAAAAATAAGTAATGTAGATAATTATCCCGTAAAGCTGCCTTGGCATACCTGTATGCCAAAAAACATTTCGTAAAGCCGCATTGGCATGAAGGTATGCCAAGGCCAAATCAAATAAGGATCCAATAAGAAATGTTATCTATTCAAATATACAATAGATTTCAGCTAACTTTTTGTTTTTTGATGCTGTAAAGGACCTGGAAATTTTTCTAACTTAACAAATTATCATTTGAAGGATACCAGATCGGTAATATCAACGAAAAAGCGACAGTCACTTGTTTTTTGCGGAGTTTTCGCAACTCTGGTTTACAAATTTGATCATAGTCGGGAGCTCACTAGGTTAAATATCCCAAGGCGTCGAGCATTCCATAATTTAGTTACGCGACAGAGGTAGGAACTGCCAAACTTTTTGTTTCGTGGTAAGAAGTTTTGAACAGTGTATGGATGCGACGCTAGGTCGGAACGAGTAGTTCGGGATCGGAATGGTGAGGAAGGAAATCTTCCGATTCGTATCGGTAATTATTTCTTATCTAAAATAAGCCAACAAAAATCACATTGATAACAATATTACCTGTTATTATGTCATACTTATTACCTAATAAACGTGTATATTTAATCAACTTGACTATAATGTCTCTTACATTATTATAATGTCGTGTCTTATCTCATCTGACTTAATCATTACTTTCATCAATTGCATAATGTAAGATTTTTTAACAATTACTTTCGATTAAATAGCCTTGCACATAAATACCTGTTTAAAGTTTGCAGTGTCATTAAACGTAATATTTCGTAGTAAAAATGCAGATGTCATGTTTTGCTGTTTTATTGCAATTCATTTTAATAAAAGTAAGTACCGACTAGTTAATATTCTCTCTAAATTTTATAATTTGGATACACTTAGTTTAAAAAAAAATTGGTTGTTAAAAAGATACCCTCACCAGTCGATTGACAATATAACAATGAAATTTCTATTGTGACTGGGTCGTTCGACTGATGATAATGATAATGAAAATGAGTAATATTACAAGGTTGATATAATATATGGACATATATGTAATACCTACACAGATATGTTTATTTTATTATGAAATGGTACTCCCATCCAACCTATCTTACCTTGACGCATTGAAAGTGGCTATCATTATTCTTGTAAATTCATAACCCGATGTTAAAGATTAGAATTGCCACAGCGATGATTGCCAAATCGTTAGGCCATGTAGGAGCCAATCTGGTGGACAGAAATCGCTTAAATTAAGAGTAGCAACATATCCACCAAGCTCTACAATCTCTCCAAATCAGTACCCAAATAATGGCAGTGGAAACGTAATGACTACCTGCTATAGTTTAGGGGAATTCAACCATGGTTCAAACTCGATACTATATTTAGCTCACGTTTTATAATGAGAAGGAATATGTTTAAACTGAGGTTACACTAATATAATAATAGCTCTTTAAATAATAATAATAGTAATAATACTCATGACTTACTAAGCGTAACGCTTCACCCGGGGCCGGATGGTTCTGGAGTGGAAAGCACGGACCGGTAAGCGCAGCGGTCGTATACCGACAAAGTGGATATACGACCTGTTCAAGATAGCAGCACGACATTGAATGCAGGCCGCCTCTAACCAGTCCTATTGAAAATCTATGGGGGAGACTTTTGTTCAGCAGTGAAGATGATAGGGCTAAGATGGTAATGATGATGAATACTTCACTCCATTTTCACACACCCATAAATATAGTCTAGTAATTTGTAACTACATTATAGAAGATTTGTTAATAATAAATTTAAATTCCGATTCTTTTTATTTTCCAGATTGTCAGCACCCAATACAGTATAGGGTCAGCGGTAAGACTCTCACAGTCTCAAATAAGTGCGATTCCACCTGAAAAACAAATACTTCGGACTCTTCTGTCAACGTTCAACCAAGCTCAGATACCTGAACGCATAGAAATTATTTCATCAGCTGTACAACAATTGCCTCAAAAAAATAGCGTGTATTTAGCTGAGTTTCTAAAGAATTCAGCATTGCGTAGTTTGTCAGTTGCTGCAAATGCTTGCAAACGTGCGGTATTGCCAGCAGAATACGCATTGCCAGTGCCAGGGAATAACGAATTGCCATTTGCCAGTATACCGTCACATCCGCCACGGGATTTTTTCAACGTACCCTCAGATTATGCTCCTATGAAGACAGTGAAAATTCAGTATTATTGAGATTGATCTTTATTTATAATTTTCAAACGCTGTGTGATAACTGGATATTAGTTCTAATGAGTATTTATGAAACCTATTTATTAAAAAATACAAATACCTCTTAATAATGTATTATTTATCGCTGGTATCCCTTTTTAATTAAGGTGTGTATGTAATACTTTTATTCATTAGACAGTGTAATTATTAAACTTTATTTTGTGAGCCGCGGTATCTACAAAATATTATTTACATATTCTAGTTTTATTTAAACACTAATGCTACCAATGACATATATAAAATAATCAGCCCATTTTGTTTCTACTGTTGGGACTCGAGCTTTTCTCTCAGAGAGAAGAGATGGGCCATGATCCACCACGTGGGCTCAGCGGCTTAGTGGATAGGCTAGTAGTCAACCCATGCATTTTTTATTTTTTTTATAATGGTTCATCAAAGTGACGCCCTCTCGCCTGATGGAAAGCGAAGATGGAATCAAGAAGCTATGACCATTAGTGCAGTCATAAGCTGCACTAATCCCCTATGATGACCTGAAAGATACTTTTACACGCCCAAAAAATCCAGGGTCATAGCTGCAAGGAAATACGCACGCCGGCAGAGCATTCCACAATTTACTTACACGACAGAGGTAGGAACTGCCAAACTTTTTGGTTCGTGGTAAGAAGTTTTGAACAGTATATCGAAGCAATGCTAGGCCGGAACGAGTAGTTCGGGATGGGAATGGTGAGGAAGGAATTAGATTAAAAAGCTCTTCAGAACATTCACCAGAAAACACCCGGTAAAAAACGCTTAGAGTCTCTATAGTTCTACGCATTTGTAGGGGTTCTAGGTGTTGAGTGACTTCAGCGTCTCCAATTATACGGACAGAGCGACGTTGCAGTCTATTGAGAGCATCCATAAGGTACTTAGGGGAGCCATCCCAGAGGTGGCAACCATATTCAAGTTCAAAGTTTTCGGACCGCCCGAAGACCTTCGATATACCTTAACGACTGTTATCCAAAGACAAACAAACAACACTTACGGCCCCGAAGTACGGAAGCGCTCAGTTGAACAATGCGACTAGCACACACCCTTCCAACTCCTGACCGCAGCAAGCGTTGCTTAACTTGTTGATCGGTTAAGACCGCCAAGTCCAACTCCACCACGTGCTTTATGACACATAGTGGTAATAATAATCCAGCTGTAAACCCACTTTAGCCGTTGTAAAACGTGTAAGAATGAGACTTAGTTGACATTTTATGACTTCTGTACGAGTCTCCGGGACCCTAGGACTAAGCCGATACTGTTCGTCTGTCTGTGTGTCTGATTTTGTATCGTACTTTGAATGGACTGAATTTTTCGAACTGTTATAGGTAGCCGGTTGACACAGCATAGTGTTGTTATGGGTGATACTAAACAAAAATAATACCTAAAACAAAAAATATAAATAAAGAATGTCTCAATACAAATTGTTATTTTTTTTTTCATAATTTTGTGTTCTTTTTATCGTAAAAACTGTAAGACATAATTTGGTGTTATTATGGTTCAATCTGTCAAGTATACAAAAAAATAGCCAAAAGTAGCGTAAGTCTTTAACTAAAGATTAAAAACAATAATTTAATTAATTTTAATGCTGTCCTTGCCGTACTTCCGTACCATAACACAGTGTTTTGGTACGGAAGTACACCAGTACCTCTACCAGGAGTTGGCAATATGTCAACTATAGTCGATACCCGATCTCGTCTATCTATTGAGCTTGTGATTGGAGTACTCGCTGTCAATTTTAGTTCTACAATTGACCGCAAGGTGGCACTGTTCTTTTTTCATAATTTTTTTGGGGCTGTCGATAGTGAGGATCGATTGGTGTCAACGTTGTAAACTCATGGTAGACCTACAGGGGGCCTACTCCCACCTTTTACGAAATTATCATAAAACAGTACTGGTTTGTAATAGCTAGAATAACCATACTAACTATCGTACTCCCACCGACACAAAACGGTCGAACATTTTACTTCAATACTATTTACGGCGTGTTCCTTTTTAGCCGACACCGATCCTAATGGTGCGTTCCAGGATCAATACCTATAATGCCCAACCCGAATAGAACACTAACGCAGTTGCAAAGTACGCGAATTGAGTGCACTATTTAATATTACGTCATCAAAACGTCTATCGTAATCCATTATTATTTTAAGCTTGCTGTATTGACGAGGTGGTACCAAATTTAATGATAAGGTTTTTTATTATTACTTTAATATTTCTACCAACAGACTCCAGGGTCCGTGCCATTTTTTTTACATTTACTTAACTAATTAATTAATCAACTATTTAAATATACATCTTTGGATACAATGAGGGAACATATACTAAACCTAACATTATATAAAATAACAGAAAACCAAAACCTAAATTAGGTATCCATTACAATTCCGAGCAGACCGGGCTTCGCAAGCAGCACCCGTTCACAAGTTGACGCATGTGCCAGCCATCGCCTTCCTCAACCATATTTGAGGGAAGATGGCGACCTGACACACGACGCCGCCACTTGCCCACACCTCTTTGTGAGTATGACTGGTGGGAATGCCAATGTTTACCCATTATATTCATCATCATCATCATCATCTCAGCCGTAGGACGTCCACTGCTGAACATATGCCTCCCCCATGATTTTCCAAAAGGACCGGTTGGAAGCGGCCTGCATCCAACGTCGTCCTGCGACCTTTCTCAGGTCGTCTGTCCACCGTGTCGGTGGACGACCTACGCTGCGCTTGCCGGTACGTGGTCTCCACTCCAGAACCTTTCGGCCCCATCGGCCATCTGTTCTGCGTGCTATGTGCCCTGCCCACTGCCACTTCAACTGGCTAATCTTCTGAGCTATGTCGGTGACTTTCGTTCTTCTACGGATCTCCTCATTTCTGATTCGATCACGTAGAGAAACCCCGAGCATAGCCCTCTCCATAGCTCGTTGTGCGACTTTGAGCTTATCTATGAGGCCCATAGTAAGAGACCACGTTTCAGTGCCATAAGTCATCACTGGTAACACACATTGGTCGAAGACTCTTGTCTTGAGGCATTGAGGTATTTTTGACGAGAAGACTTCGCGAAGTTTCCGGAACGCTGCCCAGCCGAGTTGGATTCGACGATTGACCTCTTTCTCGAAGTTGGACCTGCCTAGTTTGACTGTCTGTCCCAGGTAGATATACTCGTCAACAACTTCGAGAACTGAGTTCCCAACTGATATTGGGGTAGGTACAACATGGGCATTAGACATAATTTTCGTCTTGTCCATGTTCATCTTAAGACCTACCCGTTGGGAAACTCGATGGAGGCCTTCGAGCATTGTACTGAGGTCTTCCATGGATTCTGCCATGACTACAATATCGTCGGCAAATCGAAGGTGAGTGATGTATTCGCCGTTAATATTGATGCCAAGTCCTTGCCATTCCAGAAGCTTGAAGGCGTCTTCCAATGTAGCGGTGAACAGTTTCGGAGATATAACATCTCCCTGTCTCACGCCTCTTTGCAATGGAATTGCCTTCAAACTCTGCTCCTGTACTCGGACTGACATGTAGGCGTTTTTGTACAAACACTTCAGCACTTCAATATACCGATAGTCAATACGGCACCGCTGGAGAGACTCAAGCACTGCCCACGTCTCGATCGAATCAAAGGCTTTCTCATAGTCCACAAACGCTAGACAAAGAGGCAAGTTATACTCTTCGGTATTCTGTATAACTTGCCGTAGCGTGTGGATGTGGTCTATGGTACTATAGCCTTTTCGGAAACCGGCTTGTTCCGGAGGCTGGAATTCATCAAACCTGCGACTGAGACGGTTCGTTATGACCTTCGAAAACAGCTTATAAACATGGCTCAAAAGCGAGATGGGTCTGTAATTTTTAAGTAAAGTGTTGTCACCTTTCTTGAAGAACAGCACCACCACGCTTTTGTTCCATGCTTCTGGCGTTGAACCTTCGAGTAAGACGGTATTAAAGAGCTTCTGAAGGACTTTAAGTACCGGTGTTCCACCCGCTTTCAGAAGCTCAGATGTGATACCGTCGTCACCAGGCGCCTTGTTGTTCTTAAGCTGTTTCAAGGCCATTCTAATCTCGTACAGGCTGATGTCCGGGATATCTTCGGTATAATGTCGGGTCAGCTTGGCTCTTGGGTCTTTGGCCGAGCTGCTAACAGGTTTAGCGACCGAGGTGTATAACTGTCCGTAGAAACTCTCGACCTCTCTTAACACTTCCGCTTTGGTCGACGCTACACTGCCGTCTCCTCTTTTCAGCTTCGTCAACTGGCTTTGCCCAATAGACATGTCTCTTGCAAACACTTTGGAGCCTTTTTTCCGCTCTATCGTCTCTTTAATACGGTTTGTATTAAAGATCCGAATGTCGTGTCGCAAGGACTTCCATATTCGTCTATTGAGCAGCCTATATGCTTCAGCATCATCCGAAGACTGCAGTTTCAGTGAACGTCGTTCAGCCATGAGGTTGAGGGTATCGTTGGAGAGTTTCTGTGGCCTATCTGTACGGTGGGGTTTAAAGTACTTGGAACCCACTGTATGGACAGTTTCTACTAACCTGTTATTGATCTCGTCCACTGAAGCGATATTCTCAAGGCAATCGAAGCGATTGGATAACTCAAGTTGAAAGCTCTCGGGGTCTTGAATATGGGCACGAGTAGGTCGGAGCGTAGACTTCATCAGACGAGACCTCTCCAGTTTGACATTAATATTCACCGTGCCTCTTACCATTCGGTGATCACTACCGGTTTTAACCCTGTTGATCACGGAGACATCAGTGAATATTTGCCTTTTGGTGGTCATAATGAAGTCAATCTCATTTCTCGTGGAACCATTAAAGAAAACCATTATATTAACTACAGATATTACGTTTTTTTTTGTGGATGACGTCATTAGGACGTAATGGACTGCTTACCCACATCCCATTTTACCAGGGTCTCCATAACCACGCTATTTCTATCTCGGATGGCCATTTTCAGATTAATGTCTCTGTTCTTACAACAAATCTATGGTCTCTGGTCTTACAACCATCGCCATCCTAACGAATCTTCCAATGACACCATTATCGTCGTCTGCGTAGTAAAGCTCCCAGTGTTTTGCGAAACTGCAACGACTGCATGGGGAACGCTATCGTGCGGCTTCAAACCGCCCTTGGACTTGATGCCGATGAGCGACTCGAACGTCAGTCCCTGGGCTTCGTGGATGGTAAGAGTTACGATCCCGTTCCATCCCCGTAACTCTGGCTGATAAGGGTTTCCTTTCTTCCTGGGTGTAAGCCAGGAATAAGGTATTGGGTTTGGATTTTGGGATTTTCACACCAGTATACTTTTCCAACTGTAAGTATTTAACACTGTTAATCATCATCATCAGCCTGTAGCAGTCCACTTCTGGACATAGGCCTCTCCAATTGCACGCCACTTTGGTCTATCTTGGGCTTCTCGCATCCAGTTTTTGCCAGCCGTCTTGCGCAGTTAACACTGTTAATGATAAGGTTTAAATATGACTACTTTAATAGGTGTGCTCCAGGACCCTCGGTGCCTGAACCCTTACAACTGGCTGGTTTTTGTATATATAAAACGAGACAAGCACGGAACCTACTTTGTTGTTGCAACAAAGTTGTGAAGAAGAACAACAGATTACGTGGGAAAAAACAAAAGACTGCAAACAAGTGAAATCGATAATTCCAACCTTGAACAGAAACACACCAAATAATATACTGAAAATTTAGCGACAAGACCTGCGCATATAAGTAGGCTTTATCACAGGTCACTGCAATCTTAACTATCATCTGCACAAAACTGTTGCAATGAACAATCCATCTGTGCAGAGGATGTTTGCAGGAGGACGAGACCATGAGCCACGTGCTGCTGGAGTGCACGGCTACGGAAAGTATCCGTATACTTTCCGTAGCCGTGCACTCCAGACACAACCAGAATTCTTGACCACAGTTCTAGATCAACATACCACTAATATCACTGGAACAGTTGTGTCAGCGACCCAGAGCCATACCCCGTTACATTATGGAGTTGGGATGGATAGGGTAACTGGTGGGGGAATGCACAATACACCCCAAGCGGGACGTCATTGCAGGATTTATGGCCCCTTTTTTTGAATAAGAATAAGAATAATAACGAGATAAGTACGCGTTATCGATATATAAAATCACCTATTATTCTTTTTAATATGAAAAACGGGATTTACTCGCGTTAAAAAGTCAGATCTTTCTGACTATAGTTTCAACCACATCCACACAGGTGGTCTTTTTCAAGGAGAGTGCAGAACGGTCGCGATTGCGTCTCGCACTGGCGACTACCTATTATTCTGGTTTTCCTGAGAAGGCTTTTCCGATCGTAGCTGTAATTGTTTTTATCAGCTTGGTATTAACAAAGCGTGCACTGTTTTATTACTGTTATCTAGCTGATCCCTCCGCAGCTTCACATGTCTTTCGGGATGATGAGCTTACTTTTGCGTGCAACCCTACACATTTAGTAATATAGAAATATTTGTACATTTTAGTAAAAGCCCCGTCAAATTCAGTCCAGCCATTTCAGAGATTATCATTTAGAAACACACAATTTAAAAAAAGTTTTGGCATTAGGAGTCCATAACGCATTATGCAGCTTTCATTATACTTATGCATTAGTAAAGCTGTAATTTCGACATTATTATTCGACCAAACAGACACTTCAATTTGATCTATTTATAATATAGTATGAGATAATATCCACACGCGGTGTTCAGGTCCCAAACTAGGCAGAGCCTGTACTATGGTACTATGATGACTGATATACATACATATATACATATACACACCCATACACAGCTCAAACAGACATGTTCATGCACACGCGGTGTTCAAGTCCCAAACTAGACAGAGCCTGTACTATGGTAACCTGATGACTGATATACATACTTATATACATATACACACCCAGACACACTCAAACAGACATGTTCATGCACACGCGGTGTTCAAGTCCCAAACTAGACAGTGCCTGTACTATGGTAACATGATGACTGATATACATACTTATATATGTCGTAGGATAATTTGATAATTCGAATCTTCGCGAAAATCCTAGGGGTTTTGCGAAAACGCGGATAATTAGACATAGGCGAAAAATTATCTTATCTTAATTACTGGACAAAGTCAGGATTTTTGCGAACAGCGCACGCTCGCTGCGCTCGCTCGGCTCGCGCGTTGTGGTCACAAGTAACCTAACACTCCTCCTCGCTTCGCTCGTCGTCGTACCTATTTGTGACTTTGCCTTAGACTGGTTTACGTTAATTTTAGGTATTAGGCACTTTTCGCACTTTTCGCAAAAATCCTGACTTTGTCCAGTAAGATTTGATAATTTTTCGCCTATGTCTAATTATCCGCGTTTTCGCAAAACCCCTAGGATTTTCGCGAAGATTCGAAGTATCAAATTATCCTACGACATATACATATACACACCCAGACACACTCAAACAGACATGTTCATGCACACGCGGTGCTCAGGTCCCAAACTAGACAGAGCCTGTACTATGGTAACCCGATGACTGATATACATACTTATATACACAGCCAGACACAGCTTAAACAGACATGTTCATGCACACGCGGTGTTCAAGTCTCAAACAAGACAGAGCCTGTACTATGGTAACCGGACGACTGATATACATACTTATATACATATACACACCCAGACACACTCAAACAGACATGTTTATGCACACACGGTGCTCAGGTCCCAAACTAGACAGAGCCTGTACTATGGTAACCCGATGACTGATATACATACTTATATACACAGCCAGACACAGCTCAAACAGACATGTTCATGCACACGCGGTGTTCAAGTCTCAAACTAGACAGAGCCTGTACTATGGTAACCTGACGACTGATATACATACTTATATACATACACACCCAGACACACTCAAACAGACATGTTTATGCACACACGGTGCTCAGGTCCCAAACTAGACAGAGCCTGTACTACGGTAACCCGATGACTGATATACATATACACACCCAGACACAGCTCAAACAGACATGTCATACACACAAATATTTGTATAGTGGATAAGGCAAACCCCTCGAAGTAAAATAAAATCTACTAACACATCATTAATAGATATATAAGCTTATTAGATATGAAATACTGTGTACAATGGGAAAACGCCCAGAGTATCTAAATCAATAGGCCGCAAATAGAAGCCCGCCCTTTGCGCAAGGGCGCGTCCTTAAAATATGACCTCGACAGAGTCCTCAACCGAGGACGTCCTTCGCCCGACCTTCGTGACGGGCTTTGTGAATCCCCGAAGGTTGGTTTTGGAGGCTGTATCCATGGCAATCTATTTTTACGGCATGATGTTTAATAGGCAGGCAATAAAGATGAGTTGATTTAACAGGTGAATTTAGCTGTACCTATTTGCTTGCGGTTTGTGGTTTCAAAAGGTTTTTTACTAGCTGACCCTATGTTTTTTACTACCCGCTAGTGGATTTGCTTGCTTTGTACAAGGATATGAAGGTAAATGTACCTACCTAAATAAATTAAATTTACCATTTCAGGGGTGCATTTTCAAAATATCTTTCCTTACCATAAAAGGCATCGACTGCCAAAATTCATGTATATAACCCCAGCAGTTTAGCATCTGCGTAGATTAATCAGTCAGTTTATCAAGTCTAGAAAATATATATATGTATATACTAGCTACTGCCCGCGACTTCATACGCGTAGTAGACTCGACCTTCGGCCTCGCCATAACATCCCATTTTTTCTTAATTTTCCTAATTTCTTTAATGTAAGAGCCTTCTACGACGTATTGGAAAACATTTAAAAAAAATGTCGAATGTAGGTACCTAATCGGTGAAGCCGTTCTCAAGTTATATTATATTATTATATATTTTAAAAGTACCTATATTTTCTGATACCGATTGAAAGAATCGTTCGTCAAATAATATCCGGATTCCTGATTCGCAAAGATATCGTTGAGTAACCCCGAACATAGCTCTCTCCATAGCGTTGAACAAGTTTGATCTTACTTATGAGACCCATGGTCAAAGAGCACGTTTCATATGTATATTTCTGAGCTATAAGTCATCACTAGTAACATGCACTAGTCAAAGACTTGTACCGGTAACGACTTGATTACGCTAATTTTAATGTCATTATATTCTATTAAAACATTATATTTAGAATTCAATATATACAGAGTGTTTGGTAGAGGGACCGACAAACCAAATGAGCGTGTTCGGGGGCCTACTTGGAGAATACAAGTTGGCCAAAAAAATCCCCGACACCCCAATTTTTTAAACTTTTTTTTGTGAATTTTCTCGTTTTCTCCAATATTGTACCTATTTACCACCATAACATTTGTAAAGTATGTTTTAGACCGGATGTTTTTAGTTTTTACAAATTTTACAAATGTTATGGTGGTAAATAGGCACAATTTCGGAGGAAAAGGGAAAAATCACAAAAAAAAGTTAAACATATTGGGGGGTCGGGGATTTTTTTTGGCCAACTTGTATTCTCCAAGTGGTCCCCCGAACACGCTCATTTGGTTTGTCGGTCCCTCTACCAAACACCCTATATAAATCCTTTTAATTTAAATGAATATATTCATTGTTTATGTTTTACATATTTCGAGAACATCTTCTATAGTAATATAATTCTGAAAAAAATTAAACCATTTTATTGAACCACGGCGAAGGATCATTATATTTCCAAGCTACCAAGCATCGGAACGTCTTACATTATGTACCTACAAGAAAATAGTACTTGTTTAATGTGATCATACTAGAACCTGTAACAGAAACTAGTAGCTAACAAGTTTGGATACACATCAATTCTCAATTTTTATAAAACATAAGATGAAGTAAGTTCTATTTCATCTATAAATAACTACATCCTACAAATAAATAACTTTTAAGTGTCTGTTTGCAATTCCAAATTGACAGCTTTAAAATAATGCATATGAAATTATATACGGTACTTATTTATTAATTTACTTGTTTATTTATTATCAGGCAGACCAACAGCCATTTAATATATAATATTTACAAAATATAAACAAAAGGCCAATTACAGGTCCTCACGGATATAAACATAATGGATTACAATGTGAACTTCGCCTGGAAACATAATGTGAACTATACCAACCAAAATAAAATATAATGTAATAAATTAGTTGATATATAATGTTATACCTTTAACAATATACAAAAATAATCATATCGTATGTGATGCTGTTAGGTAACGAAGATTATTCAAAGAACTCTCTGCTCATCAGCTGTCTAGCCGATCCGATGCTTGTACAGAATAGATCCAGATCAAAGCGTTTACTGTGTATGTTAAACTTATTACTTGCTCTCAACAGGTAAGAGTTTTTCCTATAATTAATGTTAACTGATGGGATATTTAATAGGGGATTAAAAAGAGACTTAGTAGGAGTGTTGGGGCTTATTTTACTTAATAGTTCAGGACAATCAACTGAGTTGGATGCAATCTTGAGTAAGTATGTAGTATGTATTTCTCCTCTTATAGTCAATGGAAGTAAATGAAACTTTTTACATAAATCTAGGTAGTCATCAGCTTTGTACTGCACCTTTAGTCTAAAGCAAAGATATCTAATAAATTTTCTCTGAATACGCTCAATTCGTGCCACGTAGGTATTATAACGTGGGTTCCATATCTGAGACGCGTATACCAATATGCTACGGACGAACGTACAGAATAGAATTTTGAATGTCTTTGTTTTCCTGAAAGAAGCAGAGCTTCTCATAACAAATCCTAGCGCCTTAGGTGCTCTCGTCACTATATTGTCTATATGTGCATCGAATAATAGTTTAGAATCGTGCATGACTCCAAGGTCACGAATTTTAGAAATCCTTACATACATATATTAGTTCGTAGTTAAAAAAAACAATTTTGTTCCAACCAATTGTTGATTTTAACGAGACTTTCACTGGCAGTTAGCTCATGTGGAGTAACTTAGTCTTTATTTATTAAAAAAAACTCTGTCTTTGTTTGTTACCTTGTCACGGCTGAACGGGTCGTAATCTTTTTTTTTTTTTTTTTTATACCGAACTGGGTAGCACTTGACCTCTATCTCACCTGATGCTAAGTGATGATGCGATCGATGATGGAGCGCGCTTACCCAGAAGATACCTATGCACTCGTGTTTTGAAGACGATTTGGCAATTTGGCAACGTTATAGATTATATCCCGGGAAGCAAATTGATAATGAAACTGTAATATTCTCAATACAGCATTTGCCAGGAAATAGACACCTCTATCCTTACCCAATATCACTATCAAACCCTTCAAAATCACGTATTTATAAAACCATTTATTACAATATGGCTGATAACGATTCCGAGAAAAATCTTTGATCGAGATAAAATGCATTTAAATTCTACAGAGCCAATAAATATAAGTGTAAAATATACAAACGCTCATTTTTACTGTTTGCGCTTATAATTTCACTTGATATGTCATGTTGCTCTTAAATTAATCTAACGATATGAATTCTAGAAGTTTTGTAATTTTCTTGAACATATTGTTTACTCCGGTAATAATTATAAGCGTACAATTAAGTTAAACAATCTAACTTGTCTGTTTTTTATGTCCAATTTATATTAATCCTCCACTTGTTCGTTTCAGAATATATATGCTCAGCTTTACATTCCTCAACGAAGCTGCAGCAATCAAAATTTACCGTCAAATCCACCACTGCCAAATGTTAACAATTTCCCAGTCAGCAACAACGTACCAGCAACAAACAATTTGCCGTTTATAAACTCCCTGGCTGCTGAGAGTAACTCGCCAGTTAATCGATTGCATATATTAAGTGGATGGCCCTGTTTAAACGGGCTAGGTAATGATATACCCATAAAAAATGTGCCACTTACCAATGTGCCAGTATTCAATAATTTACCAGTAAATAATAAACTGGCAAATAATAATTTAGCAAATTGTAATTTGCCAGTGACTAGCAATGTTCCAAATTTACAAGTTAATAACGTCGCAGTTGTCCCAAACAGTTTGCCAGTAGATGGTCTGCCATTTGGAAATAGCTTGCTAATAAATGGAATGTCAAGTAATGGCTACATTATGACAAATGGGGGAAATTTTAACGGAGTTTATAGTACTAATGGGATTGGCAACCCCCAAAGTCTTAATAACTTGGCAAATAACATACCAAAAACGACAAGAAGTCTGCTACCTAATGGGATATTAGTCAAAAATGGATTGCCAGCAGTGAACACAAATTATTTAAATAGTTTGTTGGAGAATAATGGAATTGTAAATAACAGACAAAATGCGCCTATTAATAATGAAGTGCAATTTGCCAGGTTTTTAGCAAGCAACATGCCAGTAAGTAATGCAGTGGCAAATGGTGGATTCTCCGTAAATAATGGATTGTCGATTAGTCCTCAAACAGGCAAAGACTTTCTCACAAATGCTCCAGCACCTGTTCCCATCAGCGATAATTTTCTTATACCTGGTATACCAACTAATGAACCTCTAAATTCTTTAGCTATTAACAATTTTAATAATATACATGATGTCGAAACTCCACCAACTCCTTATGGTTTTAAATTACCATTGTACAATGTTTTGCAAACAAGTAATTTTCCATCGGAGGATAATGTTGAAAATAATCCAATTAATTTTCTAAATAACGGACAATCGTTTATATCAAACGTGGCCATTAGTAACATGCTGGCTAACAATCTGCCAGTCAATAACATTATACCTAATAATGTACTAAGTAAAAAAATATTGGCCAATAACCTGCCAGACAACTTGATAGCTAATAACCAACAGCTATGTAGTAAATTGCTGGAAAATAACTTGCCAGTTAACAACGTACTGCCAAATAACTTACCTAATACAAACTTGTTGGCAAATAACCTGCCAGTAAATAACTTCGTACCTTATAATTTGCCAGTCAGTAGCATTATCCAAAATTTACCACATGGCAATAATTGTAATGTGCCAAACAGCTTATCAAGCTTCAACTTGTTGAATATAGGCCAGCTAGGCAATTTGCCAATTTTAACTGGGTTGCCAGTAATTGGGGTAACGGAGACTGTCACTGTTATAAATACAGCTCCTTCATTAATATTATGATAATTTATTATTGTGTGATGTTATTTATTATTATATTTATTTAGATTAAAGTGTAAATTACATTCTTATAAATGTGTATTTTTCTGTTTCCTCTTTTGTTCAAAAAATCTTCACAAATGTTAACTAAATGAAATGTGAAATAAATGAAATAAATCGTCCTAATCGTCATCGTCTCAGCCGTAGGAGGCCCACTGCTAAACATAGGCCTCCTCCATAATTTTCCAATAGGACCGGTTGGAAGCGGCCTGCATCCAACGTCGTCCTGCGACCTTTATCAGGTCATATGTCCACCGTGTCTGGTGTCTCGGTGGACGACCTACGCTGCGCTTGCCGGTCCGTGGTCTCTACTCCAGAACCTTCCGGCCCCATCGGCCATCTGTTCCGCGTGCTATGTGCCCTGCCCACTGTCACTTCAACTGGCTAATCTTCTGGGCTATGTCGATGACTTTCCGTCTTCTACGGATCTCCTCATTTCTGATTTGATCACGTAGAGAAACTCCGAGCATAGCCCTTTCCATAGCTCGTTGTGCGACTTTGAGCTTACTTATGAGGCCCATAGTAAGAGACCACGTTTCAGTGCCATAATTCATCACTGGTAACACACATTTTTCTATAATAAATATTAATAATAATTAGAAATACTTAAAATTTTTAGATACACATACATGTTTTCAACAACCTCATAGTGAAGTGGGCTTTTTAAGACTGTTGGTGATGTTTACTAATATTAATAAAAACAGATCTCTTTTTATTCAATTTGTGATTTACTTGAATACCTAAATATCTACCTAGTATCTAAAATTATTATGGGTCCGTCTCTGGAAGTCCAAAAACGCAATTTTTTCGAAGATCTTTGTTAGATTAGGAATCTTGTCCTACTCTAGCAGTTTTTTCATATCACTTACAACAATGCCTTTCATTATTCACCCTTAGCTTATACATTATTAAACTTATCTCGTTTTTGTATGCTATTAACACGACTGAATCTACTACTACTAAATCTACCTACCTAGAACGGACAACGCCAGTCTTATGACTGCGGTCTTACTTACTTTAGTCAAATGACTGTCGCGTTTGTAGGTATAAGAACATTTTAAATTAGAAGCAAAGCAAAGGAGAATAATTTAGTCATATGGTTTTGTGAAACCAGCCATAAGAATAAAAGTTACAAATTATCAGCAAGTTTATTCAAAACTAGCTGAACCGGCGAAATTCGTACCGTCTAACAGTCTTTCTGCTATTCGGGACGCCGGTCAGCTAGTAAGATAAAAAAAGAAAGTGAAAAACACGATACTAACGTCACTCAATTGTTTTGCCTTCCCGGAACCGACTAACGCTTAAACTTTATAGTATGGTATTAAATAATAATCTTTAATTCAAGTAACTTAAGATAACATTAAAGTTATTCTATGACTCATCTATAGAAGCAAAAGGTCACTCACTCACTCACTGACTCATCACGAAATCTCAGAAACTACAAGTGCTAGGAGTTTCAAATTTTGCATGCGGATTCTTTTTAGGACGTAGGTGCTCACTAAGACGGGATTTTATGAAACTCAACCCTTAAGGGGTTTTTTGGGGTTGATAGTTTGTATGAAGCTTTGTTACTGCGAGTGCTAAAAGTTTAAAAATTGCATGGGGGTTCTTTTTTGGACCTATGTTGAGTACATAGGTCCTAAGACAGGATTTTGTGAAATTCAACCCCTAGGTAGGGTTGTTTTTGGGATTGATAATGAAACCTCCAAGACCAAGCGTACGAAGACGCTGGCGGGTCAGCTAGTAATTAATATATACCTTACAGACTAACATAAATATTTATATTTTATATTTCGGGATTTTGTTGCTGTCTGGCTTCTCTGTAGCGTCTATACACAACTCCTTCCGGCCAAAAGTCTGGAACGAGGAAAATCCTTGTGCTTCGCAGAAGTACATACGATTTGAAGTTCTTCGTTCTACTGGATTCCAGCAGGTCTAAGGTAAACTTGTTTCTCCGATACGTCTCTCATATCTCTCTTTAACGTATTGAATGACGTCAATCCCCGATGTAGTTGGGTCCAGCCGGGAGATATATAAAAGAATGGTCGGTTCGACTGCTTGTAGTCTTGTATATTCCGCTGTCGGAGGGGCGGTACCACGTTTATTACGTGTCTGTCGAGGCTTCCTTTTCTGCACGAGGGTGAAACCTTCCCTATCAATAATCTTTATTTTAGAAGCGGTTCTCGCTACTTCATCCTTCGGAATAGGGATGATTTGATCCGCAGGCTCTTTGAATTAAAGTAATTGACTTTCAAGTATTATTATTACGAGTCGATTGTATGGGAGTATAGAAAACTGTTGTTTTTAGACCTTTTCAGGCAAATTTTCTTTTTTTTTTCTTTTTAAGTCTTGTAGTTCAAGGAATAATTTAAAAAAAAATATAGTAAAACCGGTTTAGCTGCTCTCGAGATTTGCGCTTAGCAACACATTCAGCGTTTCATTTTTATAATAGAGATGTTTTCGATTTATTATACTTTCAAATTGCAGTCAAATGACTGCTCCCGTCTTTCTAGTGTTAAGCGACGAGACGGGCTAGTCGTGCGTCTGATGGTAATCTTATATTTGCCCATGATAGTTGCAGTGCCACCCAGAGCTTAGAATTAAACGGAACCATTGGTTTTTGAGTTTCTTCCCTTCACAGTAATGTTTGCGCACAATGCTTCGCGGTAGAATATTTGGAACTGCGGTGGTAGCCACCAAGACGGCCTCTTGCACAAGATGCCTACTTTTGTAAGTTACTTTCCTTTGCTCTTACTGTTCGCAAATCGATGGCGGAGCGAATATTCTTTAACTCTATCTCCTCACAGAATAAACGATACTGCGTTGGTAGGTGCCAAGACTGTTGCTTGCAGAAGTTTCCTACCACCTGGTCACGTGATTGGTATCCCCGGGGACAGGGAATCGCTAGATGTCTGAAAAGATAACCATCGTTGTGGGGTTACAGGGAACTAACATTTAGATGTTTGTATGACATCCCAATCCATATTATCAAGAGTCAAAAAGTCAAAAAGTCAAAATCATTTATTCAATTTAGGCATCAAAGACGCACTTATGAACGTCAATTTTTCATTATAATGTACTTTAAAGACTACCGCCGCGTTCCAAAATATATAGAGCCTACCGAGAAGAAGCGGCAAGAAACTCGGGGCCATTCTTTTTATATAGATGTTTTTCAATATTTTTACTTAGGTACTACAAATATTAGCTCCAGTGTGTTGCCTTACAAAAGAGAACATAATAATGGTATCAGTAGGGCAAGACACGCTACACTTTGACATCTTAGTACACGAGTAGATAGATCCTGGAGTGATCAGTCCCAAGCTGTTTTATCCTCCAAGTAATCCGAAATTTTGTAATAACCTTTTTGACAGAGTTTAGTTTTAATAGTAATTTTAAACTTATTAATAGGCAAATCTCGGATAACATTGGGAACTTTATTATATCAGCCGTGCGATTCTCAAATTCGTCGACGAGCTCACCGATATCAAATACTTTATGTGATATCGCCCTTGTACACAAGGTTGTTTTTCCAACGTTTCTGGTCATCTCTTCATTTGTTCACGGATGTTGTCAAAGATGCAACGATGTTTGCTCTTAGAGAATCGCACGGCTGTCCGTCACGCAACTGTCAAGTGTGAATTTCGACTCGATAAAAAAACAGAAGGCGGTAAAAAAAACCCACAATGGCTATCGTAGATTTAGTATTTATTCCTTAATTTGTGTTTCTTCGTTTAACGTCTAATTGTGATGGATAATGAACCGTTAGGGGTTCGTTATCAAGAGACAAAAATCATGAAACGTTTGTGTGTTTTCTACCGATTTCCAAAAAGGAGGAGGTACTTAATACGTCTGTTTTTTTCAATGTTTGTTACCTCGTGACTTCTGACTGGGTGAACTGATTCTCAAAACTCCTTTTTTGTTCGCAAGCTGGTGCTTCCCGCGTGGTCCCATTTAAATTTCGTCAAATTCGGTTCATTTGCTTTTGAGTTACACTGACTGAATAGAATGGAAGTCGGTATTCAAAATTTTCAAATTGTACTTGTCTTCGTCATCTCCACCTCGTTACTAAAACGGGACTTAGACTCGACAGTGACTTCACCGCGGTCGACCGCAGAATATCTTCAATGTACCTCAACGTTGCACGCACCACAGCGTGAAGTCAAACTCCGCTCGTTCGTGCTCCCAACCATCTCAATGCCATTCTTGTCGCCAACACTGATTGCGATTTAATGACTGATGACTTAAACAATGTCATGCCGGTCATACTTGCCTATTGTGAGAGCCATGTTGACCAATGGGACAGATGTGCCAACCCTAACAGCTTGTCGGATCTCCGTGATTTTGACTGCGAGTATTCTTAAGTTTAAGATAACAATGATTAAATAAGGATGACATATTAGAATGTTAAATTGAATTCTATTTGACCTTATCTGTTTATTGTAATATTTAAATAATATTTTAATACTAATGAATGATTGATTGATGACCATGCATGTTTTTTTTTAAATATATAATTATACACATTTTACCTAAACGTGCAATAAATTACCATATTAAATAATATATATGCAGTTAATAATATATATGGAATGTTTTTGATATAAATGATAATAATAATAAATAATAAATTGTTTATTGAGATAAAAACGTCACAAAAAACTAATGACATTTATCTCACAAAATTATTTAAATCAACAGTACCCACTTAATAAGTTTAATTTCATGTCACAAACATATTCCAATTGCATATTTTATTTTATATTATTTTATTATTAATTCGTAATTATCGACATACTGTCGATAATTTGACGATCGTATAAGTCGTCAATATGACTTCCATACCTGCTAGGACCCGATACGATTCTTTAAATTTGTCGATCTTAGTGATTCACAATTTTAACGACTATTACGGTACTCGCACTGTAGATTGTATTAAAAAGCGTTTTTATTATTATTTAGGGGCGTAAACGAGGATGACTCAGCCTCCATACATTACATACCTCTGACTCCAAATTGGCTGATTTCAAATCCACTAAAACGTTGAATATAACACGCGCTGATCGAGCACATTATTTTCTATACCGACTTCTTTTTGTTCACTTGAAGATAATGCAGGTGTTTTATATAAATGTAGGTCACGTCCTAACTATTGCGCAGGTGTTTTTGTGTCAAGTTTAAGACAAGTTGTAATTAAAAATGTTGTACAGACTTTTTTATATTCTAGCATTTTTATCACAGTATATAGTTGGTTACGAAATAGATGAATATGAGGTGGTAATACCGGAAACTCTTAGTTCTTCGGATGAGAATCAAGATGATGTGTTATGGGTGAGTCGCCCTGTTCTGTAATTTCTTCATGATTATTGATTAACTAGCTGACCCGGCGAACTTCGTAGCGCCTAACAGTCTATTCTATATTTTTTTTTATACTTCTGCTATTCGGGACGTTGGGTCAGATAGTAAGATAAAATGAAAGTTATTAAGTCAACAATTACATTCACAAAATAATCTAGGTATATGATACTAACGTCACTCAATTGTTTTGCCTCCCCGGAACCACTCCACTAACACTTAAACTTTATGGTATGGTATTAAAGTTCAAGTTAGAAAAGTGTTGTTTTTGGACCTTTTCAGGCAATTTCAATTTTTTTCTCTCCGTAAGAACCATCCTCGTACTTCAAGGAATATTCTAAAACAAGAATTAGCAAATTCGGTTCAGCTGCTCTCGAGATTTGCTCTTAGCAACACATTCAGTGATTCATTTTTATAATAAAGATAAATAATTAAACACAAAAACTCGGTGTAAAATATATATTTCTTGTTTATTTTTATACTACTTATTACAAAAAAACATAACAATCGCAGAATGAAACGCAGTGTGATGATGATGATGAAAGATCGAATATGTGTGGTTTTGAGGATATCAGGTTCGTCTTCAGAACGAGGGCGTAGCGGCGTCTGCGAGCGGCACTGTTTATATTCTGTTATTTTTGAACACTTCTAGGGACATCGGGATTAATCAAACATTCATTCAAGATTTTGGGATTAATCAAACGTATAACTTTATAGTCCTTTTTCTAGACTAGGAGACCAGGGAATAAGATGTGCGTTATAGAATTATGAAAATGCTTTATATCTACCGCCTATGATACATCATCGAGTCGTTGCTGACTGTTGTGTGGATAACAGTCGTTCACGGTGTCTATAGGTCTTGCAGTATACTGGCCTTGGGATTTCATAAGCTACATAACTGGATCCAAAACAGTTCGATTAACAATGTCATTACCATTTCTAGACCAAGCTGTATTCATCAATTCATCGTCATCCTTTTATCAGTATCACCGGCCTTTTAATGCTATCTGCTAAGGATTGTATCTCTTTTCTATCACTTTCTCCTATCCTCATCAACTGTATCCATGCGTCTCACGTTGTTCTCTGTACATCCTTAGTTCAAGACGTTTACAATACTTAACTGTCTACTATATTACTTGATGGTCAGTCATGATGTGGTTAAATCCACCAAACCTACCTACCTAAACCAGATCTAGAACGGCGACTTGTTCTCAAGGACAGCTGTCGGAATACACCGTTTAGTACTTAGCAACATGTTTTGACTCTTGAAGGTGGTAGCTGGTAAGACGTGGGCACCAGAGAGTGCTCTACGAACACCATGGTACGGTTTTTATCAAGTGGATCTTTTAATTAACACTTGCTGCGGTCAGGACTTGGATGGGTGACCGCTAGTGGCATTATTAACTGAGCGCTTCCGTGCTTCAGAGGGCATGTTAAACCGTCGGTCCCTGTTGTTTGTCTTAGGACAACGGTCGTTAGGCTATGTCGAAGGCCTTCGGGCGGTCTGAAAAATTGGACATGGGTTGGCCACTAGCCTATCCACCAAGCTGCACGGGACCCGTGAGGTGGATCATGGGCAAACTAATCTCTCTGAGAGGAAGGCTCAAGCCCCAGTAGTGGAAAAATAATGGGGTAACTATGATGATGATAGGAGAGATTCGTTTGTTTTGATGGTAACTTACCAACAGTGAGGGTAGGACGTCAACCAGTCCAGGCAGTCCCTACGTTAATCGATTCGAATTCTTAACCTTGAGCTTTCAATGAAGATGCTGATGTGAGGCAACACACAGAATGTTGTTAGTGTGTCTGCTGGTGGCTGCCTGCTATAAGCCACCCTGACGAATAAAAAGGGGTTGCTAACGGTGTATTTTGGTAGTTGTTTTCAGGAGTTAGTTGTCATTATGTGTCATCTTTTACCGCTTTATTACTTTCTTTGTTCCTTGTTTATCTGCGATCAGTCTTTCAAATTTGAGCAGATGATGTTGGTAAGTAGTCGTGTAGCACTAGTACTTCAACGAGTGTCTCTCTTTTTCCTCAATTTCGATTGCTTTTTGATATATCCATGATGTGTCGTGTTTTAGCCTCTTAGGAAAATTTGTAATATTCTATTTTGACGCCAGGTCCTTGAGGTGTATAGTTAATAAGTAAAATCTAATACTTTGTTGAATCATTTTTGATTTCGTCATTCGTCATCGTCCTCTTCATTATTGACCATCTAGACAAAAAAACCTTTTTAACCAATTTATTTATTGATTTACAGGTAATGGAACTCTCCGATACAAACCAGGACTTTATGGAGTATGAGGAGCTTGTTGATAATGAAGATTCTTTCAAGGAAATTCCTACTGACGCTGGCATCAGCTTTATAGGTCCAGTAAAAGCTAAAGGTTCCGTTTCCATGGCTGCTACTTTTGGATATGATTGTGAGTATATGAAGTCACAAACCGGCCACAACGGAAGACCAGCGCTAGATTATAGAGCAAAAGAGTTGAAAAATGATAGAATGAATATAGAAACTGACCTTAATTACGCTTCAGCTCTAGATGATCCATACATCCATAGGGCATAAATCAGTTGACGTTGACGGATGGACGTTCATCATTTACTCAGACATTTACTCAGATCTGTATTAGTCAAGTCTGGATTTAAAAGGGTACTAAAACTAAACTAAGCGCACTTATAAAATACGACCCTAAGACACGTACATAAGAGTTTTCTTGGTTATTAAATATCAGTAGATTATATAAACGACTCAAATTTGACTAAAAACATAACTTGTCTACCTCGAAATATGCATAAAAAGGACTTCTAATGAAAAGCGCAGAACGGTACCGAGCATTAAATGATTCTAATCATAACATTAGATGAGTGCCTTCTACGTCTCATTAGTTCATGATAAACAAATGTATAATAAACTATACGTTGATGATGAGGATAAAAATACAGACGACGTTTGTAGGTCAGGCATCAAAGCGTCTTGCTAGCAGATATCGTGCTTATTGATTTTGCAAGTGCAAATAATGTGAATACGCGCTGGCAACAATAAAGCATTATTATGAGTCATCTGTAACACAATGGCGCCTGCCAAATTCTGTCAACTTCACCTTTAATTATCAGTCGAACACCTGTACAATGATATTTCTAGGGTTCTCTACAAAACTAAACGGACCAAAGTCAAAGTCAAAATCATTTATTCAATTTAGGCATCAAAGACGCAGTTATGGACGTCAATTTTTCATGTACTTTAAAGACTCTACCGCCGTGTTCCAAAATATATAGAGCCTAACGAGAAGAAGCGGCAAGAAACTCGACCTTATTTCTAAGCCCACGCTGTCCGCCTGTCAGTATATCAGACTGTCTGTTTTACGAATAGGTATGTGTCGTTATCGTAGATTTTGCAACGATAATAAATTACAGTTACTTTGCTTAATTATTCACTGCTCCACATTTTAACCCATTTTAAAATTTCAGAAAATATTTTTTCCAAAAAATAGAACCGACTTCATTACTACAAAGTGTACAATAGTTATTGTACACGTTGTAGTAATGAAGTCGGTTCTATTTTTTGGAAAAAAATATTATTGTACACTTTGTAGTAATGAAGTCGGTTCTATTTTTTGGAAAAAATATTTTCTGAAATTTTAAAATTTGTTGAAGTCAGTGTACCATATAGTTCAAAAGTACGTAAGTAAGTCTCGATTTCGACAAGTAATTACACACTTTTTGGTGATGAAGTCGATTCCATTGTTTGGTAAAAAAAACATCCTTTAGTGACCCTTGCTACTTACGGGATCGATGTCATTCACCTTGAATGATGATATCATCAAAATAGGCTAAAAACTTTTCAGTTATTGGAGTGTAACTCAAAGACTACTTGACCGAATTTGATATTTTTAAATAGTATCTCCTCGAAAATATACTCTACCAAAATAAGAATCATCAAATTTGGTTCATAAACGATGAAGTTATCCGCGAACACACGTAAACAAATACATACGCTCGAATTGAGAAACCTCTTTTTCAAGTCGGTTAAAACAATTTTGCTTATTCGGCAACATTTTGTTTGGGGGGTATGTTATTTTTTAATTGTTCATATATTGTTTAATAAAAAGTGGTCATTTTTGGCACCTGCCCCCCATCTTTTATAGTTTCCGAGAGCCGTTCGCCTGTTCCATCAGATTTCCACATTCAGCACTTTCAGGATTTTTCCCACACTCGACTTGAGCCCCCTACACTTTTCCCCTATATCTTCTATACCCCCCATGTTCTATGAGAACAAAGAGGTCAATGAGTCAGTCAGTCAGTCAGTCAGTGGTAATCCAGCTTTATATTATAGTGACAGCAACAGGAGCTTTCTGTAGTCGTGGGTTCAAATTCATATCTAATTAGACTGCATTTTTTGCCATAATTGTTACTTACGTTCTTGCTCTAAATGCCTTAACCCGTTGACTTATTGTTGCCATATTTAGCCAATAATACAATAGATTTTGGAGAAATCAACCTACTTTTCCAGGAACTGCAACGTGTGTGGTTACAGCACTAATAAAATTATATATTTAGTAAAGCCAAAGCAGCTAGATTGCTTTGTCGATCCGTATACAGAATCGCGGCTGACATAGTCGTTGGTCGACTATAATTTAAAAATAATAAAATAAATAACATAATTATAAAATAGTGAAACAAACCATACATATTTCTACACCGAAGCGGTAATGTTTGCATGACTGTTCGCAGTACTATGTTATATTAGAAGGGTATAGGTTCCGGTGAAATAACAGGCGCATGAAGTTACTATTGCATACCTGCATGTAAAAAATATTGTTTGGAATTACAGAAGTACAGAACCCACGGTTCGCCAGTCCGGCTCATGCTTGGTCAGTTTTTTAATAGTTTATGCATATAAAATGCATGTGACGGAGGCCCTGGGCCGGGTGGAGAAAGCCGACTTATATAAAAACTAGTTATAAAAAACAAAAAAAAAATTTGAAAAGCTTTTGTATTATGTATGCGTGTATACCTTGAGCATTCACGCTCACTAAAAGGCTTCTTCTCGCGGCGGCGTCGTGTGGCGGGTCGTCCTCTTCCCTCAAATATGGTTGAGGAGGGCGATGGCTGGCACACGTGTCAAGATCGTGAACGGGCGCTGCTTGCGGGAGCCGGTATGCTCTCGGTGTGTACGATATTTAGAAATTAGTTAAAAGTCTATCTGTGTACAAAAAAATAAAAAACTCGTACTAGCTGCTCTCCGCGGTTTCACCGTCGTGGTGATGGATGATGATAATGACTCAAAATATATAGCCTATGTTCATCAGGGGTAATGTAGGATTCTAATGATGAAAGAATTTTGCAAATTGGTCCTGTAGTTTTGGAGTCTATCGAATTGAAAAAAAAAGACATATCTTTCATATTTACGAGTATAATAAGATTAAAGTAGTTTTTATTTTATATTGGCTACTATTCGCGGCTTCGGTCTGCGTGAATATCCACCATAGATTTCACCCTAATCCATTCAGCTGTTTTGTTACGGGATTGATCATACTTTCACATTTATAATAGTACTAGAAACGCCCCGCAGTTTCGCCAGGGTGGTGATGTTTATACTGTCGATATTTTTTCTCAAACTTCCTAATTTTCTTTGCAAGTTTTTTTGCATAATAACCTTCTACAAAGTGTTAGAAAGATGGATGAAATCGGTAAAGTCAATCTCATGTTATGGCGTGACCATAGGAACTAGGGATAATTTTTATAATATATATAAAAGTGATAACCTTAACGAACTATGTAGGTATTACGGTTGTTAACATTTATATAGATAAATACTTTCATGTAATTTAATGTAATCACTTTAAAGTATTTATTTCATTTTTAATAAGAGCACCAATAGCCTTTAACGACTTTGTTGAGCACGACCATCCCATCGACCTTTATTCTAGCAGGTTATGTAACATTAACCAGGCTTATGTTACTGATATGCAATAAATTATCTAAACATTTTTTTAATCGAGCGACTATGTATGCTTTTCGTCTACTTTTCTATTTAATTAAATTCATTAATTTGTTAACTTTATAGCATAGTTATTTGTTAAATCTAGCATCTACATATGTTATAGTATTTCTTAATTATCTGTGGAGGCTTGTTATTGGCTTATATTAAGCAACTTCTTAACCTTATACTGTAATTATAGCTTTATTTTATTTGTTTTATTTGGGGGGCCCAAATAAAATAAAATATATAAGCTGTCATTAATTAAATATCCTATTCCCAGATTATAGTGTGTATGAATTTTGGATGTTGTTTTCGTTTTTAGATAAGTTTAGCAGTGTGATAAGTATACGATTCTATAATAAAGTTCCCAATGTTATCCGAGATTTGCCTATTAATAAGTTTAAAATTACTATTAAAACTAAACTCTGTCAAAAAGGTTATTACAAAATTTCGGATTACTTGGAGGATAAAACAGCTTGGGACTGATCACTCCAGGATCTATCTACTCGTGTACTAAGATGTCAAAGTGTAGCGTGTCTTGCCCTACTGATACCATTATTATGTTCTCTTTTGTAAGGCAACACACTGGAGCTAATATTTGTAGTACCTAAGTAAAAACATTGTAAAAAAATCTATATAAAAAGAATGGCCCCGAGTTTCTTGCCGCTTCTTCTCATTGGCTCTATGTATTTTGGAACGCGGCGGTAGGCTTTAAAGTACATTATAATGAAAAATTGACGTTCATAAGTGCTTCTTTGATGCCTAAATTGAATAAATGATTTTGAGTTTGAGTTTTGAGTTTGATTATAAAGGCTGATGACAAAACAATTATTACACTTAATTTTTGTTCCAGCTGCCCCACACACGAGCTATCCTCCTGGTTTTAGCTTCAGCTCATCTTGGTTCCCACCACCTATCAACCCACAACAATTCTTCGCACCATCACCTCTATTTACTCCAATACCATTCGCATTCTCTCATATTCCATTACTGTCAATGTTCCTGCCAGAAATGGGAAACATAGCATTTATAGACGAAATAGATGAAAATTTGCTAAGGGAGAAATTTGATACGAAGATAGACAGTAAAGAAATATTCCTTAAAATAACACCGTTGATAAATGAAGATAGTGGCAGTTCGGGAAACACTGTTGAGTTACTATCTTCTGAAGAAGCGCCGGCGCCAGTGGTGTTTTTGGACGAAGACTTTCCAGATTATGAAGCAGTAGATCAGGATGTAGAGGATATGGAGGATATACCATTCAATGATGACCCAGCAGTAAAAGAAACTGCTGGTGGGGCAGTATTTGGAGGTTTCGTGCCAGCCAAGGGATCAGTCAAGATAGCGGCCAGATTTTAAAGTAAACAGTGTTAGATAATCATTGTACATAAATTATTATATTCAAATAAAGTTATTTTCTTCAAAATATGCTGACCATTATTTCAAGCCTATGTAAGTGCAAATTTTGGATGTACTAGTACCATGGCTCTTGGTGATGACAACCTAGAGGTTGTTATCACCAAGAGCTTGGTGTGGTAACAATCTGCCTTAAACAGTAGTGAAGCTTATGTATGTTTGCACTACATACGTAATAGAGCTTACCTTTTCATTCGCTACTCTTTGTTAAGCAAACCTTGTTTCACGACTCGGAAGGGTAACTGATTAACATGTACAACAGAATAGACGTCGTCTTAGAACAAAGGTCCTTAGGTCATGGCCAAAACGTTTGTGTCCCGATACGGTTCTAAAAGGCTGGCCACTAGCTTTTATCCACCAACCCACAATGAGCATGTGTGTTGAATTATGCTCACAGGTACTCTTCTCACTAAAAGAAAAACCCAAGTCCTAGGACTAAAATCATTATGAGGAGTTTATGCTTAATCCAAATATACATACGAGTACATACAAGAAACTATAAGGCGGTAGGATTCTAGCGTATATAAGATATATAAGAAAATGGTGTGGAAATATTCCATTGAAAACTAAAGTAACGTGGTTGGAAGATAGACTTAGGTCTTAAGACAAAGAGAAACAAAGACTTAAAACTTTCTAATACTTGCTTAACTAGGTTACCGTCAGTTTCGTCATTGAGGATCCCCCAATGAATCCCTATACGAAATGTTCACTGGGTGGAGCCTATCAGGTCACATACTATGTGGCTCTTCTGCAAGTGTATCGGTATAGATTTCGGTTCCCTAATGATTCACCAAACTACTTACTTATGACAAAATTATTTATTATTACATTACAACAAACGTTTTGTATACAATTCATTTCTAAAGCATGTTATTTCAAAAATGGTTTATTTTACAATGGTGGGGGGAAAAGTGGCCAAAACGCTGGCGGCATTGCCACGCTGGATGGCAATGCTAAGTTTTTGCCCAAAATAGGCGCCAGCATTTCGGTCACCCGACGCATCAACCAAACGTTTCGCCAGATCCCTAAACAAGTTGAGAGCGGACGGCCCCCATGGGCCTAAAGTTTCGACCCCAAACGGCACAAACATGTACATTCTGTCTTAATACACATATTTATGACGTTTGAGGTCTTCCGCTTTAGACGCGGCAACGCCAGCCCGATCAATCGTCCCAGGGAGATGAGACGGCGCCAGTGTGTCTACACATGTAGCATCCCAAACCAGGGGCTGTACCATCTTCCACGGGACGATAGTCATCCCATCTGGTCTCTTGCCGTCATCCCGCATCAATCCGTTTGGTTCCAAAACTGACGGGACTCCAGCACTGACAAATGCCCGACGGATGATATCGTTCAAGCTGGCGTGCCGCGGTATGCGCCCCGCGCTCTTTACGCATGAGAGTGCGTGGTGGCCGAATCGATCCACCATTTCACCGCAGACACAACGGTGAGGGACCTGGCAAGGGGCACCTACTCGTAGGGATACGGCTATTCGGAAAGTATTGTTGTCCAAAAGATTTCCAACATTTTTAGACGGCAAAGCATGTAGCCAAAGCCCCGACTCCCATCGAGTAACAGCTAACAGGCGAGCACGTTCTGCGGAAGAACTAGTTGAATTGATCAGGTTTTCAAGTTCTAACTCACAGAGCGGCCCGTCCCACTGCCTCTGAGAAGCAGGAGCTTTAGGCAGGGACTGACTTGGACAAGCTATTTTCCAGTTTCCTAAAGCCTCAGTCATATAACTAATTTGAATAGAAGGCGATAAAATTGCCTTTGCTAACTTTTGAGTACTGAAAATTGATGAAAGGAAAGCGGGTAATGCTACACTAGAAATTTTGCGAATACCGAGACCTCCACACCTAATAGGTAGTGAGGCCTGGCGCCAAGTGCGATCGTCAAAATGTGTGTTAAGTACGGTAAGTCTCCTACAAGTACTTAGAGAAAAGAGATTGATCTATCTAGCTTGACTGATTTTAATAGTTATCGACATTTGAAAATACTAAATTACAGGTGTTAAAAAAAGATACCGATATCTCAAAACGATCTTCATTGTAATGAAAAATCGAATGTATATTCAGCAGTTTAACAGAATAAACCGATGGCAATACCTTGTAAGAGTGTATTTATTACATAACAAAGATAACTAAAAAAGTATTTATCTTATCATCAAAGATCTACTAGTGAGTTTCACAACGCCATCACGTAAATTAGCTAACTTCTGAAGTTGATAAAATATTAAGATATGCATATAAAAAGAAAATAGCAATAAAAGCATCAGCTGTTTCCCACTCTTGAAGCTAAGAGATGGACTTTTTTGTTTGTTTATATTACTTTGCATTTGCACAGGTATTGCTTTTTTATAAACTGCATATTTATTGTGACGCATATTGTGTCGGGATTAGGTTTAAGAGCATATTATACTCAATGCATAGTGGACTACTAGGTAGAAGACTAATATACAACTGACCGTATACTGCAGAAAGCAAAAAAAAAAAAAAGACTTATGGTGCAAGAAACCGTCTCTGGTTCCAACGTATTCATAACAGTTATGTGGACTGCTATGTGAAGGTGGAAACCCACGGCAGCAAAATACTTAGTAGTTTAATTACTTCGCGCCATAGACTAATAAATACAATGTGATGGGGGACGAACGTAGTGCAACACTAAGAAAAAATTAAACTTGTTTGTCACTTTAGACTGCAGAGCAGATATATTGTTTTGTAATCGATCAATATTTAATTCTTACCTCCGTATGCTATGTACAATTTTAATAACAACCAAACCAGTCCAAACTTAACAGTAAACAGTCTAAACACAACAATAAATATTAAAAAACAAAACAACAACAAAGCGAAAATATCAAAATTATCGGGACGTGTATCGGCAACGAAGATGCTAACCGTACTGTCGCACCGGGGAGTGCGCGGAGAGGTGACAGGGGAAGCGGGAGAGGCGCCGCATTCCAGCGAGGTGCACAGATATTCTGACGGGGTTGTAGTTGTTCACTGTAATATCGAATCCTATAGGAATCCTATAGGATCTATTATATTTAATTATAATAGATGAAATACTTATTCAGAAGGCTCACGCAACTTTGAAATAGCGGCCCGCATGAGCCATGGATCAATAAATTTCGGAGAAACCGTGCCATAGAAATTATGTGGCATTTTATCAGTGTTTAAACTAAACATTTACCAATTATTTTCCCAGATCACCGTTGGACAAGTAACATCTTACATAGGACCAAATGCTATCAATACAGGACAGAGACAATTGCCATTACAAAACACAAACGGCAGGGGATTGTTGGCAAATGGAGTACCAGTGGCCAATCAACTTGCGAGAAATGACAATGGAAAAGTTCTGACAAATGATTTAAACACGAATTTAATTAACGCTAATGCAAACATAGCTAGCGGTAATCTGGCAAATTCAAATCTAAACTACAACCTTGTCAACCCAAACTTAGCTAACTCTAATTATTATGCTAATCCTTTGTACACCAGCTATGCTAATCAATATTTAGACAACAATATCGCTAGCAGTGCTTTAGGACTGCGAAATGCACCAGCAAATACAGGTTTGTATACCAACTATGCTAATCATAATTTAGCTAACAATATGGCTGGCAGTAATATAGGACGGGGCAATGCACAAGCATATCCGAACGTGTATACCAACTATGCTTATTCAAATTTAGCTAATAATATGGCTGGGGGTATTTTGAAACAGGGAAATGTACAAGGAAATCAAAATTTGCACACCAACTATGCTAATCTAAATTTAGCTAACAATTTGGCTGCCACTAGTTTAGGGCAGGGAATTGCACAAGCAAATCCGAGTTTGAACACCAACTATGCCAATCAAAATTTGGTAAATAATGTGGCTAGCAGTATCTTAGGACAGGGAAATTCACAAGCAATTCCAAATTTGTACACCAACTATGCTAATTCAAATTTAGCAAACAATATGGCTGTCAGTAATTCTGGACAGGGAAGTGTACAAGGAAATGAACATTTGTACACCAACTATGCTAATCTAAATTTAGCTAATAATTTAGCTGCCAGTAGTTTAGTACAGGAAAATGCAAAAGCTAATTCAAATTTATACACAAACTATGGCAATCTAAATTTGATGAACAATGGGGCTAGCAATACTTTAGGACAGGGAAATGCACAAGCAAATCCAATATTGTATGCCAACTATGCTAATCCTAATATAGCGATCAATATGGGTAGCAGTTCTATAGCACAGGGAAATGCACAAGCAAATCCGAATTTGTACACTAACTGTGCCAATCAAAATATTGCCAACGATATAGTTGGCAGCCCAGATATGGGACATGGAAATGCACAAGCAAGCTATGCTAATTTAGGTAGTATCGACCCAGCCATAAATCATCTTGTGAACAATAATTTAATTAATTCTAATTTAGCTAACGCTGAATTTGTGAACCCAGTGCACCCAACAAATTCAGCAAGTGAGCGATCAAGTTTTGATGCTGGCTATCTTTATGGAAATAATAACTTTCCCAATGGCTTACAAGGTACAAATATAGACGTGGCGCTTAGTGGAAACGTAGATAATGGTAATATTGCCAGTGCGATAGACGCTGGCAACCGTGGAAGCAGGTGGGAATTGAACGCGGCCCCTTTTAAATTAGCTAATGGGGGACATGCTTTACAAATCTTAAGTGGACATGACAGCCAGCCGTTTGGTATCCATATCACTGCTGATGCCTTACAAATAGGCGGAACAGTATCTGTCAGTGGTAAGATGCCAATCTATGGCACGGTGTCATTGAGTGGTAACTTGCCTACAGATGGTGCAGCCAGTGTCAACTATGCGTGCACGCAAAGTGCTGCTATAGTTGATACTTGCCGCACCTAATGAGTGAGGTGCTTTAGTAATAAGTTTATTTATTGTAGACTTAGTAATTTATTGTAAATTATTTGGCGTATTCAAATAAAAATTGTAAAACGTGTGTGTAATGATTTATTTGCAAAAATATTTTGTGACTATTAATAATAAGCTGACATTATATAAGTACTCACATATCACTGTCGTGCATAAACAACCATACCTACACTTTGAATTACTTTCTCACACTTAGACAAAATACGGATAATGGATCTAAGACACTTGAGTTAGACTCGTTATTACTTCGTAACAAATGCATTGAGCCCCTGTTACCAGATGCGGCATGCAGTACTGTATCTGTCACATTACTTCTAGAGTACATAGAAAGGAACTTTTTCCAGTAAGAATTCTTATATGTCATATCAGAGGACTTACTGGAAACTTTTGCAAAATTATCTAAGACGAATCGTACGCAAACTGTACAAAGATCTGTTATAACTGACGATATATATATTAATAATATCGGAGTGCCTCCATAAAATCTGTGCCAGCTGAAATCAGCAAATAAAAAAATTAGAGTCGCAGATGATACTGCGAATTTGGAGGAAAGAGAAAACTGGGACGCTGCTCGTATAAATGCTGACAAAATACCTTATCATGTCCCGGCTAAACTTAAACGTTTTGACATTCAACGTCTAAAAATCTTAATTTCTCACTTTCTCTGTGTTATTTCATGACAACCAGGTCCGTCATACGCACTAATGTCCTTTGTCATCTTTACTTTCGAGTAGTTAAGAGAGTTTTTGTATTTAGTGTGATGGGACGATCAAGTGGTGCGCCTGATCTTGCCATGACAGTTGCAGTGCCGTCTAAACCTTAGAACTGTAGTTTTGAATGGCACTGCGCTGGGCACCCCATTATATTGGTTTTTGAGTTTCTTTCTCAGTCCAGTCATTTCACTTACGCATCACACCCTAACACAGTAATGCTTGTACACTATAGCTTCGCAGCAGAATATTTGACACTGCTGTGGTAGCGATACGGTCTCTTGTATAAGCCACCTACGAAGTTGGGTTTTCTCACTTCTTACGATATGCATCATATGGCGCAGGGAATGTTCCACAGGTAAAACACACATGATGCAAAACACAAGAACAACCAGGCTTGTTAGGTGATATATCAGGGCAAAATGTTACTTTACGGAGGAGGCAGTTTGCTCGCCTCCTCCCTCCTCCGTAGTGGGGTCACTGGTGAAGACTCGGGGGACTCTTCGTCGGCTTGCACGACACGTCTGAGGAGTGCCCTTGGTGAGCAAGGGCACCCCTACCGCTGGGGCGAGATTGTGAATGCCAGCGCAACCCAATCTCGCACCATCTGGCGGAGGACTGCTCACGGGGGGGTTTTAATGGGTCTGAGCCCCACATACCCCCTTCCGTCTACCCCCGTAGCGGAAGGGAAGTGGACAGCATTTCCCCCCCCTCAAAAAAAAAAGGGTAAAATGTTACTCGGCTTGCCTTATACACTGATGAAACTGGTCACCAATCAAATATTTAAATAAATTGAAGTAACGGTACCATAGTGCGAACCATACGCAAATATGAATACGTTAAACAACTTTATGGTAATTTTAGTAAAATTATTGACGATGTCACGTTAAAGAATTATGATTATAATATTAGGTCCTTACATATATAATTAAGAGAAACGCTCGTAGCGGAGCTCGACTTGGCGATCTTAAGTGTTCAACAAGTAAAGCAACACTTGCTGCGGTTAGGACTTGAATGGTTGACCGCTAGTTGCATTATTTCCTTTTTTCCGCTTCCGTGTTTCGGAGGGCACGTTAAGCCGTCGGTCCCGGTTGTTTGTCTTAGTACAACAGTCGTAAGGCTATGTCGAAGGCCTTCGGGCGGCTGAAAACTTGGACATGGGTTGGCCACTAACTTATCCACCACTCCGCACTGGGCCCGCACGGTGGATTATGGCCAAAATCCTCTCTCTGAAAGAAAGGCTCCAGCCCCAGCAGTGGGAACAAAATGGGCTGATTATGATACAAAATTGGCATTTAATATGAAAGTCATTTCATTAATTCAATAGCTGAAAAATTTGAGGGAGCAAGAATCAATATATTTTTTGAAGACGGTTTGGACAGCCCCATCAGCATAGATTTTTTGTTGCAAGAAATTACATCCAAATTGCGAAAAAAGTGGTTATCTATGCCCTTGCATAATTGTTCCAACAGATAACACATACTGAGGAGTATGGCGAGTGGCGAAGACAAACTAATAACAGCTCTTCTAAATTGGCGACCATCTGCCGTGCAGTGTGAGGTTCTTTTAGAGCAGTGTGGGCTAGAGCAAATCACCAGTCTCGGTTCTTGAAAAGCGAGGAGTTTTTCCTAAAGAATTTGCCCCAATACTATGGCTTTGCCATCATGGTTTGCAATTGTTGAGAATACAGATCTGCTGTAATCGTCTGGCCAGATCTTAAGAAGCTGTGATGTATGATACAAGCATTGGTCCACCAAACGTTTACCAGTTTCAACAAACGTCAATTTTCACAAACGCCAATTTCAATTTCACAATGACCTTAGGTGAGGACCTATTATCAATTTCGGTGATTAAATCATCAGTTATTAGTCATTATAATAATTCCATCCAAATTGTTTCATTATCTCTTTTTTGATACATCTTCAATAATAATGTTAGGGTAGTAAAGACATTAATACTTTATTTTATGGGCTACTTCATAAATGTGTCTTTCCGTGAACATCTTTCAGGTTTTTTCCAAAAAACTGAAGTATTGTTTCTGTCGTGTCAGCTACTCGGTAATAAATGAAACTTAAAACGCTGATAGTTGATAAATATATAAGCACGTCTGGATTGAGAGAGATAATATCGCATTTCAAATGTTTATAATGGAATAGAGTTTATAACCAAAATAAAAATAAAATAGAGAGATTTGGCGAGAACATTAGAGAATCCGGGGAAAAATCTACTGATGAATATATTCAATTCACCTAAGTGAATTATCGTTTTGCTAAATGACTACCTGCTCTAGACTATATACAGACGTTGTTGCCCGTCTCAGGTCAGCTAGTAAAACCATTCTAATGTTATAAAAACTATAATGAATTTTGTCAAGATGATAGAATATATCCAGGGGATGATATAGGCTACTTTTTATCATCATCATCATCAGCAATCATTACCACTTGAGTGAAACCCCGGGCACAGCTCGTTGTAAATAAAAAATAAACACTGTTCGTTAGTAAGCGCATAAGGGCAGCGGGACCGATTTTTTTTCTCGTAATAATTTTAAGGGAAAGAATAATGGGAAAAATCGATCCTTTCTATGGCACAATTATCGGTGTTTATCGTGTCTGCAAGTTTCGTCTAAATTACTTTTACCTTTCTGCTTCAAGCTAATCAATGGGACGCTACATCCTGCCACATAATTGCCAAATAGAGGTCCAGCTAAAAACAGCCATAGTTAAATACTTCAGACCAGTGAGGAGCAGCAGCATAATTGATAACAAGAGTTGCGTCTCTCTAAAAATTAAACTAAAAGCTCTAAAAATTCAGTGGTAAATGCCCAGCAATGGGCTGATGGTGTAGACCAATATATTGCCATGGTTTTACGTTTTGCTATTCTCTAATGATTAGGTATAAAGATAATCATAAACACTTTGATAGCTTAACAATATTTATTCCTAAACTAAAACTTAAAATAGTAACTAATAAATGCCATTGTTGCAGCCGCAGTTGTTAGCCACTGAGACAACACCGCCAGCTGGTATAATGCCTTCAAAGGTAACGTATCCAATAACTGGGACCTGGCCAGCGACGGCTGTGGTGCCGCCAACTGGCAACTCTCCAGCAACGGCTACGTCTCCATAGCCGATGGGAGCGAAGCCATTGCCGATCAGATTAGGGCCCAAGCAGTTGGGGCCTGCTGGTATGAACCCAGTTGGTACAAAGCCGTTGGGAAGGCCAGCTATGTTGTTGCACCCGATCCCATTGCCAATGACTTGGCAGAAGGTGTTCTGGAATTAAAACAAAACATCAATCAAAAGAATCTTATTGTTAACTATTATAGGATTCAATGACGTAACGGAGAAAGTCGTTTGGCAAGTGTCTGGCCATCAGAAATGCAGCGACACCCAAATGAATAGAACTGTAAAGTTGTGTATATCACATTATTCTTCATCCCATGATTTTTAATCCCGTGGTTTGTGTGGCAATCATTCTTGTTGCCATTTCTAAGCTAAAGTTTTGTATTTAGAAGTTTTTTTGTTATACATTATCATAATAATAATACTATCACTATTTTAGAAGTGCAAATTTTAGAAAGCAAAACTTAGTCCACTTGCGGGTTTTGAACCGGATAAGATTTATTAGTTAATATTTTCTGGTAGCAGAATTGTTTGTTTTCCCATGCTAATGAACTTAAGTTCTTCGCCTTGCTTTCGTTAAATCTTTTGAAACAAATTCGTAAGTTGTTTTATTAGATATATTATAGACTTACCTGAATAATACCCAAAGCAATTAGTAAGACCAAATTTGTAGACATTTTTGCGCCCAAAAATACCAAGCAATGAACGCGTTTCCTATCAGTAAATTATTATATACCATACGTTTCACAAGTGTTGTTGCAATTGATAAATTAATATAATCAGCAAAGTGTACACTTTATGTGATAAAAATCATTTTAGATTTGAAAAATGTCACGAACTTGGTCTTTATATTAGTTTGTTATTGGTACATAGGTATGTCACTACATAATATTAAGTAAACCTAAATGATAAACGGCCGTTAAAATAATTTACCTTATTTCAAAAAAATAACAATAATTATAATACTAACTTACTTACTTAATTGTAGTCTTACATTTTAATTTATTAATGTAATCATAATTACAACTGTAGACATTTTATCATATAAATATTACGAACGCAAAAATTGTGAAACATTTACTTCTTTATACGACTCATTGAGTGCAATTCGGAATGTAGACAGCCTACAGATAAAGGTTAATGCGAACCCTTAGGAATTAATCAAATTAAAATTAGCTTCTGTTACACCAGTGTTATAACAAAGGGTTTCTGAGCAGCGGTGATGGGGTAAAACTAGGCCTCGGAACAGGTCCCTGTGAACGATGTCCGAGCTGACCCGCTCCAGCGCAGGCGGACGGATAAGCAGTCAAAATCATTTATTCAATTTAGGCATCAAAGATGCACTTATGAACATCAATTTTTCATTATAATGTACTTTAGGGACTCTATCACCGCGTTCCAAAATATATAGAGCCTACCAAGAAGAAGCGGCAAGAAACTCGGGGCCATTCTTTACCATATAGATGTTAACAATGTTTCTCTTAGGTACTACAAATATTACATTTTATGGGTGGCAGAGTGACAGCTTGCCAGAAGTGGAGTATTCCAAGCATCTTTATCTTCTATATAATGATGGACTTTATTATAAGCTTTTTTATTAAAACGTGTTTTACAGTCAACTTGAATTTGCTCTCTGTGCGCTCAGTTATGTGTTTTGGGATTTTATTGTAAAAACGCACACAATTTTCTAGGAATGACTTATAAGGTCTTCGCAAGTCTAAAACTAGGTACAGCTATCCTATTTATATTTCGAGTATCAAAAATGTGGTGATCACTATTTAACTTATGTTTATGTAAATTTTTACGCATATACATTATACACTATTACATTGTCTATTAAATACAATTTATTGCATTAACCTAGCATTTTTAGTTTCCGAGATTTTTAGGATTCTTTAAGTGACCCGGATTCATTGCTCTCGAGTGTATTTTCAAATACATATAAGGAAGGCAACGTTGATATATTTAGTACTGGTGAGGGGTTAAATAAATCTCTCAAAGATTCACGGGTACCCATTTCGTATATAGCTCGAATAGCACGTTTCTGTAGGACAAAGATGGTCTCTATATCAGCTGCTGAGACCCAGTAGAGGCGGTTCGCACACCTCCTCCCTACACTGTAGTTGGTCCACTGGCAAAGAGTGTCAATAAATGTTTGATTGCAACTGATATACGTAATTGCCCTGCTGATATCGACGTTTTCGCCCGTCATCACTCAGATTACAACTTATCAAAGCTTGCTTTGACTCACACAAGTGACTTAACGATTTAGAATTAGTAAAGTAACGTGTGTCAAAGTAAATTATGTATTAATTGTCTTTACCGATTCGAATTTTATATAATTTTACCTGTATATGTTAAGACTTGTAAACATTGAGATAAGTGTACTAAACGCACCATTTGACCCAATGCTTGTAAATGACTAATTTCTTACAATGTGTAGCTATGTATCTTACTTAAGCTATGCAGACGATAGTCCCCCTAAAGCAGTGGTTCCTAACCTTTTTGTCTGGCTACCCCTATGACCTATCAGGAAAACTGGTTTGACCCTCGAAGAAAACAACACCTGCATACTTATAAATGGCTTTTAGTAATCAAATAATAATTTTCTATGTAAGTCTATGGATATGTAAGTACACTTACATACAAATTGTGATTAGTCTTGTAATATTATTACATAATTATATTGGGTAAGGTTGGCTTGAGCTTAGGCCTTACTCGTGTCATTCGAATATTGCACACTTGCGTTTCACAAAAATTTCTAATACCATCTAAAAATTGCAGCATGATTACCCCTGCATAATAGCTGTTTTACCCCCGAAGGGGTAATTACCCACAGGTTAGGAACCAATGCCCTAAAGCATGATAAATCATTAAATAGATAATTTTGATTATGATAGCTGCGGCTCTACTCTGCCTATCAAAGAACTGCACATGGTCTCCAAATGACTTAATTACGACCTTGTGAGTGAGACGGACGCAATGACGAGCGCATCGCACTCAAGGTCCTGAAAAAGCCGTAATCTTCCGAAACATGAGTCTATCGTGATATCGACAATGCATATAAAATATCTCACGTTAATTAATGTTTAACCAACTTCAAAAAGGAGGAGGTTCTATGATCAACTGTATGTATTTCTTTTATGTATGTTCACCGATTTCTCTCTCATTTATGGACTGATTTCTCATAATCGTTTTTTTTAAAGTGTACTTTCGAGGTAGTCCCATTTAAATTTCAATAAAACCAGTTAAGCTGTTTTTGAGTTACACTCCAATAACTGAAAAGTGTTTTACATATCTTGATGATATACTATTGACGGTGAATGACAATCCATCCCTTAAGTAGCGAGGGTTATTAAAAAGGGTGATTTTTAAAATAATAATGGTTCCGACTTCTCCTTCTTTTTTTTAAGTCGGTTAAATAGTAGGAAATAACTTGTCGAAGTCGCGCACAATATTGTGATAATAGGACTTTTGAACTAATTTCACACTTTTAAGTGTTGACGTCGGTTCCATTTTTTGCTATTTTTTTAGAGAGAGATTATAATGAACGCTAGTTTTCATACCATGAGCATTATAATTAGTACTCACGGGATGTACACCACTATTAGGCGGGTTGTCGAGACTTACAATCGAGTGCGAGGGCCAGTGGTATCCGCAGTAAAAGAGTGAGAAAGAGGGTAGACCGTTTTGTCTGCTCTTAAAACTTCGATCTTTTTTCACATCCACCCGCATCTTCAGTCTACCCGTGAACGTGGTGCATGTAACAGCGCCGAAATATCGGGGACTCCAAAACCCGCCTAATCGTGGTGTACATCCCGCGAGTACTAATTATGAAGTAGTTAACAACCATTGTTACCATGAGCATTATCTAAGTTCTTAATAATGTTTTTACAACATTTAGAATATCGATACTTTTCAAACATTTATACTAAATAGTGTTAAGTATTGGCTGAAACCCATTAGTACCTAGTAGTTTGAAACTGTTCATTTATAACAAAACAAACAGAAATAAAAAGAGATTGGTGAATAGCTCAAAAACTACACTTTACGCAAAATCAAGTTACGCCATGCAATTAAAATTTTTAATAAGCTACCTCAACATTCTAAATTAATGTCTGTACTTTTATTTTTAAAAATGCTGTAGATGTGGTTACTGGAGACCAGTGTTTTTATTATCTAAAGGATTATTTAGAATACGACAAGCGTTATCATCATTTTTGTGTTTTTTGTGTCTCTAATGTATGAAGCATGATAAAAATAACTAGTTTCTATTAGGTTTTTTTGACGGTGAATGACAATCGATCCCGTAAGTAGCTATATAGGGTCACTGAAAAGGACGTAAATATTATTTTAACGATAAATGGAACCGACTTCGACACTAAAAAGTGTGAAATAACTGGACGAAGTCGGTACAATGTGCATAATATTGTGATAAAAGGTACTTTTGAACTATCATGGTACCGGCTTCAACAAGTTATTTCACACTTTTTAGTGTTGAAGTCGGTACCATTTTATGGTATTTTTTATATAAGTACGTACAAATGCAATAACAGCTTATTTAGCAGTTTAGCGTAATAAACAAAATGTTTTGGATGTTTAGTATATTTGCGTTTTCTACCAATGTGAGATTTTTTTGTAAAAATGTAGATAAATTATAATTAATTATAATTTAAACTCAAAATGTTACTCTATTTTTTTTATTCTTGCATCTATAATTTTATTACAGCCTGAATTGACGAATCACTATATTACATTAATATTATGCGTATTAAAAAATAGAAGTGTATAATTATGTTAAATAAAGCAGATTTCTAAGCCCCTATGTGGGACGGAATGTGGCCAGAATGCAGAATGAACCAGCATTAACACGCTAGATGGCAATGCTATCTTTAAGACCAAAAGCAGAGCATTTTGGTCACCCGTAGCCTCAACCAAACTTTTGACCTAATCCTTATATAATATATTGTTTTATATAATACTCATAATTGTAATACTTTTAATTTTCTCTGTAAATTCTACCGAAATGTGAAACTAAGAAACACACCAGTTGAACTGGATTAAATCACGTTAGTATATTTTATAATTTTAACATTTATTTTAAATCATTACAAACTGCCATTTTCTTATTTAGTTCACCTGAATTAAATAGTTTGCTTGCATAAAATGTAATGTTGTTTTAAGTTGTGTTAATCATCTTTCAATCAAAATACAGAAATAACAATAAAACATAACATAAACAAAGCTTTTTTTTAACATAACACGAAAAATAACTCGCTGATCTATTACACCACCTACACCATAGCTACGCCACTTACAGACTTGTACAGAAGTATTTCAATTACAGTGGTATCTATATAAAGTTTTGCTAAATACTTAGTAGATCGTCTTGGTAGGTACTACCACAGTTCCAGATATTATGCCGCGAAGAATCAGTGTGCCAACGTCACTGAGTCTGCTGAAGGGTGCTGTAAGAGCGCTGTAACAAGTGATGTTACGTGGCATATGACAGTCTAAAACCAATGTCTTGGTAGATGCACAATGCACAATACGGAGAAGCTCTGGATCACAATGCAACTGGCCTGGCTTGACTGTATATTTCTTTTAAGTCCCCTTTCCCCGTGCGTGATATGCATTTGATTCTAGATTCATGGTTGAGTAACAAAGCAGTTTCAGTATATTTAATTTCTTTATTATAACCTATATTAAATGCGACATTTAAATTAATACCAATAAACTTACATAAATAGCTTAAACTTAAAGTGCGCAGTTACCGGCTCCAAGACCGAATCTGCCAAGCCCATTGAGACCTAATCCACCGAGACCGTTGTAACCAAGGCCAGCCAGACCACCGGGACCTGCTAAGCCGGCAGGACCAGCGGGACCGACGGGGCCTGCTGGGGGGTAAGATCCAGGGCCAACGATACCAGTAGCAATGGGGGCTTCAGAGGTGATGCCAATGGCTCCATCGCCGCAGCCGTAAGAAACAGCTCCAGCACCGGCAGTGGGAACAGTTCCTTCCAAAGCCACAGTGCCTAGGAAAGGCAAGTTGCCACCGACCGCAAGAGGACCTTCGTAGGCGTTTTCAGAAACGACAGACACCCCAGTGGGAGCGATAGGTGAGCCACTGGTAACAGGTAAACCACCGCCAGTTGAAGCAACACCAGCGCCGCAGCCTGCTCCGTAAGGACCATTGAAACCAGCTAGTCCGTTGGCAGCTAAAGCGTTATTAGCGAAACCGTTGCCTGCTAGGGCATTAGCAGCAAAACCGTTGGCTGCGAGACCGTTACCGGCGAAACCGTTAGCTCCGAGACCGTTAGCGGCGAAACCGTTGGTCCCGAGTCCGTTGAAACCGTTGGCTGCGAGGCCAAAGGCTGAGTTGAAAGGACTTCCAATGCATTGGGCGGTGATGGTCTGCAAGAAACAATAATGAATTTTAAACGACTTTAAGACAACTAATGGCAATTTCAATATTATGCTATAAAATAGTTTAAATATTTTTCAAATACTCTCTGTTATTCATAGATCATGATATTTATTGAAATGTAGTAAATATTTAAATAAATACCTGGAGGAAGGCAAAGGCGCAGGCGAGGGCAACTGTGTATGCCATTATTTTTTTCTTATTTGCTTCTTCTTCGAAACAAGTTTGTGTTGATACTGACTTTCCAGTTAGTAGTTTCACATTTTATACAATATATTTTCGAAACTAAATTACGTTTTTATAATCATTAAACAATCGCATCGTTATCATATTAGAAAGAGTTAGAAATTATCTTTGATTGTATATGATTTCTAAACAATGTCCTTTTGAAATGTCATAAACATAGATAAGTTAGCGATAAGTTAGTTTGATTAGTTATCTTGACCCGAGGAAATAAAAACTATAATCATGCTTTTCTTGATTCGTTTCACGTGTTGACGAAAGCAACACAAATGTGCGCTTATACCCTTAACTGACAATATACAGGGTGTTTGGTAGAGGGACCGACAAACCAAATGAGCGTGTTCGGGGGCCCACTTGGAGAATACAAGTTGGCCAAAAAAATCTCCGACCCCCCCAATTTTTTTACCTTTTTTTTCTAAAAAAGCTTGCTAGTGGTGGCACTCTATGAGTTCTAAATCAGTTAGCTCTGTTTTGTATCCAATTTTGCTTTGCGTGGCCTGAAGGTGTATTAGAGACCAAATTCAACTAAAAAAATCCGGTCTAAAACAGATTTTACAAATGTTATGGTGGTAAATAGGTACAATTTCAGAGGGAAAGGAAAAATTCACAAAAAAATGTTAAAAAAATTGGGGGATTTTTTGGCCAACTTGTATTCTCCAAGTGGTCCCCCGAACACGCTCATTTGGTTTGTCGGACCCTCTACCAAACACCCTGTATATTCTTTTAATTAAGTGTCGCACTAAAAAAAAACTAGTCTTGTTTCGCGTCTTATTCTTATTACCCGATTGCGGCGAAGCCCAAATGGGGGGGTTATGTGTTAGACCTGTATGTATATGTCGGTTACCATATCCGCTCGTAACTATTCAAATATATTTATTTCAGGCATAAAACCCATAAAGCGTACAAATAATAATACAATAAAATATATCTTGAGTAAAGTCCAATAAATACAAAAATGGCGAATAAATTTTGTGCACAATAAATTACAATATTCCAATACTTATAAAATAAAAATTAAATGTCAATAATACAATAGTAATGTCTAAATTATATAAAATTATGTCCAAATAGAAATACAATATGTCAGATAAATAAGTTTCTATTAAAGTAAACTATTAAAGGCGTGCTCGTACCCTGATTAAAGAAAAATCAGAATTTTTAAACACCTAGTGTAACGAAACAGATCTATAGTATATTATGAAAAAAATACAAAGGTTAAAAAAGGAATAGAAAAAGAGTAATAACCGAATAGAATTCATAAATATAACTCGCTTTCAGCAGAAAAAAATCGTGAGTTATGGACATAAAAATAAACTTTCACGTCCAAACACTCAGAATTTTCAGCGATAACACTATATTTTTTTAGGTAATACATAGCCAACATGTACTAAAGTAATAACCAGCAGTTTTTTCAATTGTGTTAGTATATATCGAAAAATATAAAGAAAACGTACAAAATTAACGCATTACATCGTCCAATCTAACAAGCGATTTTCAACCTTACGTAGAGCATCGTAAATTATTTTATAATTGGGGTTGGACCGCGTCTTAACAGCTAAACTGATTTTGAAATAATCCACCATTAGACTCACCTTGGCGTGAAAGTCAATGGATACTAAAAAACAAAATGGCGAATTTTATGCATTTTAGTTTGCGAGTATTTTCCCGACTAAGGAAATAATAATTATTTTCTTAGTCAGGTTATTATAGTTTTAGTCTGCTTTCTTGTTTTGCTTTGTTGTTGTTTGTCTGTTTTGACAGTCTTTTTTTATGTGGATATTATTAAGACAATAAAGTCTAAGATACAACTATCTTCTCTCGCGGAAAACTAGTTCTTGGCTTAATCCAGGGTATACGCTCTGCATTCTAACTTTCTTAAAAGTAAATGTATATGTAGTATATTTATAAGTTATCAAGTTCATCATCATCATCATCTCAGCCGTAGGACGTCCACTGCTGAACATATGCCTCCCCATGATTTTCCAAAAGGACCAATTGGAAGCGGCCTGCATCCAACGTCGTCCTGCGACCTTAATCAGGTCGTCTGTCCACCGTGTCGGTAGACGACCTACGCTGCGCTTGCCGGTCCGTGGTCTGCACTCCAGAACCTTTCGGCCCCATCGGCCATCTGTTCTGCGTGCTATGTGCCCTGCCCACTGCCACTTCAACTGGCTAATCTTCTGAGCTATGTCGGTGACTTTCGTTCTTCTACGGATCTCCTCATTTCTGATTCGATCACGTAGAGAAACCCCGAGCATAGCCCTCTCCATAGCTCGTTGTGCTACTTTGAGCTAAGTTATCAAGTTACCATAGTACAAACTCTGCCTAGTCTGGGGCCTGAAGACCTTGTGCAGATGTAGTCCCGTATTATATTAAACTAGCTGACCCACCAGCGGCTTCGTACGCGTGGCGTCGGTTTATTACAGTTATTTAACTATCCCACAGGAACTATCTAATTTACCGGGATCAAAATTATTCTATATGTTGACCAGAGATATAAGCTACCATCATACAAAATTTCATTTAAATCGGTCCAGTCGTTTCGGAGATTAGCCTGTACAAACAGACAGACAAACAGAGAAAGAAAAGAATTAAATTGGTTCTATACCACTCCTTACATCCCCCTGACTCTGTTTTTATCATTTTTTTCAGTGTACAGAAATTTGATCTCTACAGTTTTATTATATGTATGTATGTATAGATAATATTATATTGTGCATTCATGTACTTATCCTTACTAACGGCAGAGGCACGCCAGCCGTGCGGTTATATATGATGTGCTAAGAGCAAACATGGTTTCATCTTTGACAACATCTGTGAAACAAATGACGAGATTACAAGAAACGTTGGAAAAACAACCTTATGTACAAGGGCGATATCTTATAAAGTATTTGACATCGATGAGCTCGTCGACGAATCATCACAGAATTCTATCGAGGTCACACGTGACTGAATTTGCAATTACTTAGTTATTAAAAAAGCGTTTGTCAGCGGTCTGAGAGACTGGCGGTGATTGTGTGACTTTTTCAGTTAATTATTTTTCCTGTTACAAGGAAGTGTTGAGTTATAGACATAGGAACAAGTACAATTTGAAAAATTTAATACCGACCTCCATTCTATTCAGTTATTGGAGTGTATCTCAAAAACTACTGGACCGAGTTTGATGAAATTTAAATGAGACCACACGGGAAGCACCAGCTTCCAAACAAGAAAAGAATTTTGAGAATTTATTCAGTCGAAAGTTATGAGGTAACATAAAAAAAAAACTTTCGAATTGAGTATCTCTTCCTTTTTTTTGAAGTCGGTAGAAAAATAGGACGTAAGACTTGGTCTGTTGATGAACCTAAAAATGCAAAACTCAATACTTGTGTGAAGAATGCAGACTCTGCCACCAAAACTATAATTTCATAATTTGAAACGAGACAACTGAACGTATTAAATCGCTGATATTTTTCTACCGACTTCCAAAAAGGAGGAGGTACTCAATTCGACTGTTTTTTTTTCAATATTTCTTACCTCATAACTTTCGATAAGATAAACCGATTCTAAAAACTCTTTTTTTGTTTGAAAGCTGGTGCTTTCCGTCCCATTTTTATCAAATACCGTTTAGTAGTTTTTGAGTTACACTCCAATAACTGAATAGAATGGAAGTCGGTATTAAAGTTTTCAAATTGTACTTGTAAATTATTTAATCCTGACGTTTCGAAGATTTGTCAGTGAGCCTATCACGGGTAGACTAGAAATGGCAGTGGTTCGTTATTGGCTTCAGCACAATAAACGCGGGACGGGCGCGGTTGTTTGTCGACGGGCCCTCGCGTGTCGTATTACTTCAAAATAAGGACATAAGGACGTAAAGATACCGATACCATTACCGATGTATCAACTGATATAATCGGCAGGCCGATATATCAGCATCGCCGATTATAATACAACCGATATCCATCAGTTCGAAAAGCGCGCAAAACGAACGACGCGCACGCGGCGACGTTGCCATCTCAACGGGCGAGTGAAATGACAACGTTGCTGTTTGCTTAGCTTTGTTTGAGATATGTAATGTTTCGCACCTGTTTTACGTTATTCGTGATATTATCTTTGAATTTTGATTGATTTTGAATATCATCATAGTAGTGTATGCAACTGTCATATAATAGAGGGTATTAAAACATGAGTGCAGTTTTTTGAAACGAGCCGCAGGCGAGTTTCAAAATAAGATTACACGAGTGTTTTAATACCTAATTAAATGCAGTTGCATACACTACTTTATTTAATCTCATGAAATTTTTGCTACTAAAGTTTCATCCAACAAAATATTACTCAAATTCGTATGTACGAAATAGCGCCAAAATGGAAAAAGCATGTTTTAAGGCACGGTCGTACCCTGATAATAGTAAAAAGCAGAATCTTTAAACATCGAGTGTAACGAAACAGTTCATTAATAATCTATGAAAAAAATAACTTAGGTTAGAACAGGAACAGGCAAAGAGTAATAACCGAACAGAATTCATAAATATTACTCGCTCTCTGCAGAACTAAATCCTAAATAGGTGCATAAAAATAAACTTTCACGTCCAAACTCTCAGAATTTTCAGCGATAACACTATATTATTTTTAGGTAATACATAGCCAACATATAGTACTAAAGTAGTAACCAGCAGTTTTTTCAATTGTGTTAGTATATATCGAAAGATATAAAGAAAACGTACAAAATTAACGCATTTTCGCATTACATCGTCCAATCTAACAAGCGATTTGCAACCTAACGTAAAGCATCGTAAATTATTTTAAAATTGGGGTTGGACCGCGTCTTAAAGCATTGTTTATATGTAATAATGCTTTAATTTATTTTTATAATTTTCTTAAAGAATATGTAAATAAAATATGCGAATAACAGTCTGTATTTCATTTCATAATTAGAATATTACCGAATGAGATTTTATAAAATTATTTTTAATACATCTCATGTGTCGACCTCAGACATAAGTAACTTTTATGCAGTAATGGCATATAAGATATATAATTCATTATTTATTTGATTAATTATCTACTAAGCCCTCGATATCGGCATCGGTATTGGTATCGCCGATTATTTCCTACAAAAATCGGTATCGGTATCGTAGCGGCGAAATTATGTATCGTTACATTCCTACTTCAAAACGTATCAAACTCGGCACATTATATAGGATTTAAAAATTATTTAAACTATCATCTGTTATATTTTCTACCGACTTTCAAAAAGGAGGAAGTACTCAATTCGACTGTATGTTTTTTACATTTTTTTTATGTATTTTACCTCATAACTTTCGATAGGGTAAACCGATTCTCAAATTTTTTGTTTGAATGCTGGTTATTTCCGTGTGGTCTCATTCAAATTTCATTAAATTCGGTTTAGTAGTTTTTGAGTTGGAACTGTGGAACTTACTGCCGATGTCTCTGTTTCCTGATAAATATAATCTACGAGTCTTTAAGTCGAGAGTGAATCGGTAACTTCTAGGTAAGCGCGCTCCATCGTAGATCACAACTACGCTTAACATCAGGCGAGTTGTGGTCAAGCGCTAACCTATTGTACATAAAAAAAAAAAAAAAAAAAAAAAAAAAAGAGTTACACTCCAATAAAGTAAGTGAATAGAACGTCTAGAATGGAAGTCGGTATTATTTTTTTTAAATTGTACTAGTAATAAAAACGTTCCCGATGCACGTAGTAGTCACTTACTTGTATTAATAAGCAAGTAATTACTTGCTGCTAAGTAATTTTTCAATGAAGTAATTACTTGACTATAGAATACTTCAACATAAAATCTTATTCTATAGTTGAGCAATGAATGTCACTTATGGAGGATCCCAATAATCTATCTATCCACGGTTTTCCTTACTACCGATAGAAATTTGACATAACGTCCATACAAATAGTGTCAAATATCTACCTCTAGTAAGGTAAACCGGCGATAGATAGATTATTGGGACCGGCCGTTACTAGTAAATGGTTATGTAAGAAATGACATAACCCTATCAAAACTAAGCTGGATCTATATTTTGCCCCAGGGGCCTTACTATGAGCTCTTAAAGCAGGACTTCTAGACAACTGCCCGGTTTATCCGTACCATGATAACTTTAAAGCAGGCCTGCCTAGGCCTACTATTCAAGAACCGCAGAAAAACCGTTCACCTGTTTTTTTTGTATGAACTTTCGCTAACATGTCGCTAAAATCCACTCATTTTATTAGCTTACAAACGTCTAGGCGTCTGCAATGTTGGTTATAGTAAATTGTTAGAATGCCAGAGACAATATTATCCGTTCACCTTTGAGAAAACAATATTCAAACAGTTCACCTAAATGAGCGTCATGGTATGATTTCATTCAAAACTGTTTATGTTAGGTTTAAGAACTGCACGGAACTTGCATGGTTTTTATTAAGCTGATAGTAAGGCCCCTGTTAGGTTGTTGTCATGGGATTTTAGTTTTTACATCCTAATAGATCCTTCACAGCCGTGCGATTCTCTAATGATTCGTCGATGCGCTCGTGGACGAGCTCACCGATGTCAAATACTTTATGAGATTTCGCCCTTGTACATACGGTTAATTTTCCAATGTTTCTTGTCATCACGTCATTTGTTTCACGGATGTTGTCAAAGATGCAACGATGTTTGCTCATAGAGAATCGCACGGCAGTTCAGCCGTTCAAATGACGGGATGAAAAGAAAAGTTAGAAAAACAACCTTATGTACAAGGGCGATATCTCATAAAGTATTTGACATCGGTGAGCTCGTCGACGAATCATTAGAGATTGACACGGCTGACTTGTGTGCTAATGTATTTTTATACAACATTGACGTGTTCGCATTGCTTAAGTAAAAGAAATGGTGACTATTACGCGGCTAAGAAGTCTCTAGCCTTTTAAATATATATATATAGAATTAATATCACTACATAAGTAATTATTTTTGCTGAAGTACATTAAGAACTTTTACTTCTTAATGTATTAGATTCTCCTACATTATTATCAGAAATTAAATTATTAGTTCCATTTAGATCGGTAAGTCGTAGAAATTATTTACAAATATATACACCTCCCTATAATTCAAACTATCGTCGTAGTTCTTTCTTGCCGCGAACTATCGACGTTTTCAAAATATGTTGACTTCTTTTCAATGAAGCGAAATTCATTTAAGCATTTAGCTAACAAATACTTTTTGGGTAATAATAAAATTTAAGTTTTTTTTTTCTTCGCAACTTTTTAATGTTATATGGCTTATAATACTGTAAACTTATACTGAATGTTATAGTTATTATAGGTTTTTTTTAGTTAGTTTAGAAAGTGAATGTTATTATAATTTTAACACAATGTGGTAATATCGATAGTACGATTTTATTTGTTATTGTAAGTATTTATTATTTATCTATGTTTATTAAGTATCTATGGTTATAACTGTACGTTAAACGCAAACCATGTTTATTGTTCTATTGGTGAAAACTACTAGGCTTAAATGTATTTAGACTCTTGAATTATATTTTTTCTTAAGAAGCTGTTTGTTTTCCTAACAAAATAAATAAAATAAATAAAATGAATAAAATAAATAAAATAAAATAACACGGCAGTTAGTGCCTCATTTCTAGAACACAATTTTATTTCTGAATGTCAATAACATTACGATGTACAAGTGCATTAAAGAAAATAAAAAAGATAAGAGTCTTACGACGGGATTTCAATTGCTGTTGATAACGATAACCTATTGCCTAATAAGTTTAGTAAATCAGTGTTTCTAAATACTGTCAATAGATGGCGTTAACTACACTGGATACATAACTGGATTTATCCCCTTTATATCTGTAGCAGCAATGGATAGTACCTGAAGCATGAATGAGATGGCTTAGAGGAAAGTTTGTGAAGTGATGGAACAGTATTCTTGAAATATCTGGTTATTTCAACTAGTAGATACTACTGCTTTGTCTTAGTCCCCGTTAAACGTGCTCAATATATTACCATAAAGATATATAAAGCTTTTATTGAGCCGTAAGTCATGGCCTACGTTATAAAGTTAAGAAAAGAGAGTTTATGTTGTTGTCTAAAGGTAGTAAGGGACCTAATTATGTACCACCATTGTTACTTACTCAAAGGAGTTCATAAATGTAGGTATTTGGGTCACATTGTCTGCGAGGACTTGTGTGGTGGGGCAGATATTGACCGGGAACGTAGAGCGTTGACAGTGAGGGCGAATATGCTGTCCAGAAGATTCGCTTGTTCTAATGATGCAAAAATAACATTATTTTAATACATAAACGGCCTTATTAATAAACTTGGCTTACACCCGGAGTAGTTAGAACATCTATGTGTAAATTTTTCGCTTGCAGTAAATGTCACGCGTGAAAGCAAAACAAAGCACGTTACGCCTAATATAGGTTTACGCAACGTTTATTAATAAAGGCCTTAATAATTTATATATTTTAATTTAATATTCAACTTTTTTTTTACTTTATCTTAATCTAAAATAAATAATTAATCATAATTTGGATCTTATCGACACTGAAATAAAAAATATATTTGAATTTGATTTAAACATTCCTTAGTGTTCATACCTACTTGTCACATAATATACAAATTATATTCATAAAACCCATATATATTTTTTTTAAGCGAAAAATTTTTTTCGCTTTCAAATTCTCGTGAGTTTCACACTTATAAAACTATTATTATTAATTGGAAGAACGCTCAAGTTAGGGATCGAACTTACTACTAGTAACACGGATAACGAATCAATACTTCAACCTTGGTTTCTCGAAAGTGAGGTGAGCTTAATTTTTTCTCGATATTTTTTGATCATGTATACAGATATGTTTTACTTTCCAATCGCGTTTTGATATAGAGATCATTTGTATCAAGGATAATATTAAAAACACAAATCAATAAGCATAATAATCTAAAGTTTATTCATAACAACATTGTTTGCTTCGGTTGTCTAGTAGATAGCTCCACATCCGCATCCACAGCCCAGTCCACCGAAACCGTACCCGCCGTATCCGGCGATCCCTCCGAGACCGTATCCAGCGACGCCTCCCAGACCGTATCCGGCAATACCAGGAGCGGCGAGACCGGCGGCGGGAGCGAAAGCTTCAGCAGCAAGAATACCGGTAGCGATGGGGCCCTCGCTGACCATACCGACGGCACCATTGCCGCAGCCGTAAGAGACAGCACCAGCACCAGCAGTGGGGAGCACGCCTTCCAAAGCAACAGTTCCCAAGAACGGCAGGTTACCGCCTGCGGCTAGAGCTCCTTCATAAGCGTTCTCAGAAACGACGGAGACGCCAATGGGAGCAATAGGGGAGGCGCTGGTGACGGGGAGACCACCACCGGTAGAGGCAACGCCACCACAGCCGCAGCCGGCGCCGTAAGCGCCAGCAAGACCAGCTCCGTAAGCCAGACCAGGGCCAGCCAGGCCGTTCCAGCCAGCGGGACCGGCTAGACCCCAGGGACCAGCAAGACCAGCAGCGCACTGGCTGAAGGCGGACTGAAACCGAACAATTGAATTAGACACTTTGCGATGCATGGGATCCTATATCAATTGTTTTAATTACATGATCTCATAAATACAAGTGTACATTTTGGTAGATACCAACGAAGTGCCAGTCATATTTAAAATTATTGTGATCATGTAAATCTTAATTTAATGGCACTGTAGGAAGTGAAATAATCAAGCGGAAAAGGACTACATACACTGCTGGTTGATGGGCACAGTGAAATGCCGCGCAGAAGTTTGAAATTGTAAGATCTGCATGGCTGTGTGCAGGCGTTACGCTTGTCAACAGTGAAACAATTTACCCATCACGCCACATAGAAAGAAGTTTGGGATCTCTTTACTATTTACCTGGACGAAAAGCGCAGAAGCGCAGACTGCGAGAAGAGCTTTGAATGCCATCGTTGTTTGTTCAGAAGTAAACAGTTACAATGATGTAGAGTAGTATGCTGCCCTTTTTATACTAGATAAAAAATAAGGAGTCGCAGCCTGATGTAAGCCTCATACTGGAAAACGTGATGTAATTTGTACGTGACTTCTTTGCATAATGGTAACACTTTTTACCCACTGACATAATTATGAACGTACTAGTGTTGAAAAAAATAGATCATTTCATCATGTGAAATGCTTGAAAGAAATGTGTCTCTTATTTCCCAATAGTTTTCATATAAATTAGGTACCAGGATCCCAATCGTACATTCTGGATTCAAGTACTGAATACAAAACTCTGACCATGTCTACCTTCGCATTCTTGCTGCTCTGTGCTCAGGCTTGCCTGATCCAAGTAAGTTATCAAACAGTCACCATAACTTGTGTTTAGTGAGAGACACCATAGAGATTGACTTGGTATCTTTCGATTACCACACATCTTTGCTATTTCTTTGGCTTTTATTAGCCCTATTTGAGAAAAACGAGATTTGGTAGTATATACCAATAGGAGTTAGTTTCACTTTACTCCGTACAAGCCCTGTTTTGCTACTGATGTACATAATCACCCTATTGCAAATCAATTGGAGTAAAGGCATGCTGCTCATTTAGCGTGTTTTACACTCGCCTATTACGATCATCTAATAGGAAGATATGAGGAAGAAAACGGAAGATAGTGGTAGCATTGCGGGTTCCATAAACCATGAACTGTATGTACTAGGAGGATTTATTTGCTTATAAATTTTTCAGAACGTGTACAGCCAGTGTGTCGGCGCTGGTCCCTATGGCTGGGGCGCTGGACTCGCTGCCCCGGCACTTGCCGCTCCCGCTTTAGGACTGGCTGGTCCCTACGGCTATGGCGCTGGTCTGGCTGGTCCCTACGGTGTCGCCGGTTGCGCCGGTCCCGCTTACGGCGGCGCTGGTGTCGGTAACGTGGCCGTCGCCGGAGAGCTCCCTGTGGGCGGCGCTACCGCCGTCGCCGGACAGGTCCCCATCATCGGTGCCGTGGAGTACGCCGGCCCCGTGTGCGCTGCTGGCGGTGTCACCATCTCTGGCTCCTGCGCTTGTGGATGCGGTTCTCCCTACATCTACTGATTCCGTTTTTGGAAATCCAAAGAACTTATAGAGAATAAACATTTTAAGACAAGCTACAATTTTCAATAGATGATTAACAAAGAGTTGAATTACTTAACCAGGAGTCATTTAAACAGCGTTTCTTTATAGCTATACTCCCTCCTAGCGTCGTTTTCCTCATTGCTGAGGGTCGTGACCCCTTCCACGGATCACCTTCTGTCGAACGAAGTCTTTCCACCTTGACCTATCTTCAGCAGCGTGTACTATACTACCGCACTAATATTATAAATGTGAAAGTTTGGATGGATGGATGTTTTTAATGGATGTTTGTTACTCATACCGGCATAACGGCTGAACGAATCTGGTTGAAATTTGGCACATACATCTAGATTATAGTCTGGAATAGCACACAGGCTACTTTTCAACATCATTATCATCTATCACCACGCGGGTGAAACAGCCTAATATTCTTGGGTACAACATAGACAAAATAACGAGATCTCCGCCGACGTTAAGATCGTAATGATGACTTACTTTCTGTCAATAGAGTTCTGTCAAAGATGTGTCAGTTTCTGATAGCTTATAGTGCGTTCGAACAGCCCCAAGTTGGCGAAAATAACGCTAAAAACGCTCACAAGGGTAGTCACAAGGTAGGTAGTCTATACTATGGTAACTTCATGACTAAAATACATATTAATATACATATACACACTCAGACACAGGTCAATGAGATGTGTTAACAGACGCATGCGCTGAAATGTTTAAACAGTCCGGGGATCAAGCCCGGGACCAGCAGCCAGTTCTCAATATCAATCAATATACACTTTCAGTACATATCAGTGATCAATAATATACTAGTAGTTCTGCGAACTGTAGATCGCCTCACGAGCCATTGTCTTATTAGCGGAAACTTTACGCAATAGTTCACAAGCTATTATCTCGGAAACCACTTGTAGTAGTAGAACATGCATACCAAGTATCGTCAAGTTTGGTTGAAAAATGCGACCTGTACATGAAGATACACGAACAACCTAACAAATATACGTACGAGTATAAGTGAAAGTCAATTTGGCCACTTAATGCTAAGATGCTTCGCTCGCTCGTTCAATTATAATATGAATACATGTTTGTAGGCTAGTCGTTTCTCAGGTTAGATTTTGATAAATACGGAAAGGGAATAGCCTTGAAATAGCCCAAAAAAGGATAGAGTATTTAATGGGTAAGTATGTTCGATTCTTAAAATACATATGGACAAAAGAAGTATAAACTTATGACATACCATTTATTTCGTATATAATACATATTATAATATTATACCTTTGATCGAAATTCAATACACATAACAACAAAAGAAAACCATTCATAAACTACGCATCCATGTGATATACTTAGCAAATGAAATAACTATCATAAAAAATAAAATCACTGCACATACTTCTTATTTAGTCGAATTTTAATAAACATATATAATGAAACATCGAAACCTATTCATATATAAATCATATAATAATGCCTGTTTAAGATTGATAACCTAATTCTGGCGCTTCGCCGGCCGCAGCCTCGGCACGCTCGCTGCGCTCGCTCGGCTCGCGCGTTACGTGGTCACTATTCAACCTTACATTCTTCCTCGCTTCGCTCGTCGTCGCACATATCGTGACTTTGCCTTAAACTAGTCATCAAAACTCAAATATTATGTCAAATCATTGTTATATCGAAAAAAAATATGATAGGTACTTGAAGAGTATGTAATATTAGTAGTATATAAAATTATTGTATTATAGTTGATCGATATATCAAGTGCTGGTATAGATTCTAAATTATATAACAACTATAACGTATATCAAATTAAATTATATAAACTGCCCGTTACGTCAAAAGTCTTTTATATCCAGTGAAGGGTATTCAAATAAAAATCTGTAAAATGAATTTCGAACAACAGTCACGCACCCGAATTAAATAGGATAATCTTGGTATCGAAAAAATATCCTATGGTTGATGGTTCGAACGTTCATCCATGTTTAACCGCGCCCTTTTCTCTTCACTTGCCTGGATGAATGTACACGGGTACAGGCATGTGGGAGTAGTACGACGAAGGGGACCGAGAGAGGTAGAGGCGGTGGGCACGTGGTATATAAGAGATGAAATATGCATTGAATAGTTTTAAGGTCAACGTGGTATTTTATTTAACCCGTAGACTCGCTATTCGCCATATTTGGCCAATAATACAATAGATTTCGCAGAAATTAACCTACTTTTCTAGGAACTGCAACGTGTGTGGTTATGTGTAAGTAAACATTAATTGGTGACAACTTCTAATGAATTAGAAGGAACACTGTACTATGTCACCTGACAAGGTTCTTTATTTGCTTTTCTTTTATTTATAAAGTTTATTGTTTATGATTTGTAACACATACATAGTGCAGAATCCGACTGCAGCTTGTTGTTGAAAAGATGTGAATATAATTCCTATTTACCTGTAAAGTCAAAGTCAAAGTCAAAGTCAAAGTCAAAGTCAAAGTCAAAGTCAAAGTCAAAGTCAAAGTCAAAGTCAAAGTCAAAGTCAAAATCATTTATTCAATTTAAGCATCAAAGACGCACTTATGATCGTCAACTTTTCATTATAATGTACTTTAAAGACTCTACCGCCGCGTTCCAAAATATATAGAGCCCGCCGAGAAGAAGCGGCAAGAAACTCGGGGCCATTCTTTTTATATAGATGTTTACAATGTTTCTACTTAGGTACTACAAATATTACATTTTATGGGTGGCAGAGAGACAGCTTGCCAGAAGTGGAGTATTCCGAGCATCTTTTTCTTCTATATAATGTCGAACTTTATAGTAAGCTTTTTTTATTAAAACGTTTTTTACAGTCAACTTGAATTTGCCCTCTGTGAGCTCAGTTATGTGCTTTGGGATTTTATTGTAAAAACGTACACAATTTCCTAGGAATGACTTATTAGTATTCGCAAGTCTAAAACTAGGTACAGCTATCCTATTTGTATTTCTGGTATTAAAAGTAAAACAAAGTATCATATATGTATGTACTGAACAGCTTTTATTACTAAATATAGTATATGTAACCCGCAACTCTAAAAGCACTCGAACAACATCTTACTTTGAGAAAAGAAGTATGCTGAAAATCAGCCTTGCATAGGCTTAAGTGTCTACGCAGCTATGCGCTGATCATACCCCTTATTGCTCTATTGTTTCAAATATTACATTGTTTGTTATTATTGTATCTTGTATGGCAATAAAAAGTTTTTCTTTCTAAATAAATAATAACAGCTAAAACAATAAAATAAAAAGTGCAATTTGATAAATTTAATACATTCTATTTGGTAAAAATCAGTTATTGGAGTGTAACCCAAAAACTACTTGACCGAATTTGATGACATTTAAATGGGACTACATGGGAAGCACCAGCTTTTAAACTAAAAAGAATTTAAGAATCGGTCCTCCCAATCGAAAGTTACGAGGTTACAAACATAAAAAAAAGGTAATAAAGGAGATGAAAAAGAGAAAAGATAAAATACAAAATGCAACAATCCTTGACACGGCAAGTATTCTTCAGGAGGTTCCTCAGTCTGCAGCACTAACCACAGATAGTTCAGAACATGGCCCGCTGCCGATGGTACTATAGTATAGGATTAAGTTTTTTAGATAGATACTTAAAAAGAAACTTATATTATTAAATAACTCTGATTATGTACTTTAAATAGCTATTTCTCATGTAAGTAAATTGTAAAATTGTAATTTATATATATTTACATAATATTATATGTTACTGAACTCATTGACTCTTTGACTGAATCATAAGCCCTTCAGGCTTCCGCAGTTTTTAATGTTAAGTACAATATTTTTTTTGTAAAATATTTGGACAATAAATAAATGAAAAAAAGGTAATTTTTCGTTTTATAGTAAAACATTTATATCACGAATGTTATTAAAAAAATATGAAATTAAATTTAAATTTATGTGGAGCAAGTAAGCAACCTGTAAATTTTTTGTATTTTCTACCGACTTCCAAAAAGGAGGAGGTACTCAATTCGACTGTTTTTGTGTGTGTTTGTTACCTCATTACTTTCGGAAGGATGAACCAATTCTAAAAATTATTTTTTATGTTTGAAGTCTGGTGCTTCCCGTGTAGTCCCTTTTAAATTTCATCAAATTCGGTCTTCTACTTTTTGAGTTACACTCCAATAACTGAATTGAGAGGAAGTCGGTATTAATTTTTTTTTGGTAATTCAGTACTACTGAATTACAATTTTTTTTTTCTATTTGTATCCTCATAACTTTCGATAGAGTGAACCGATTCTCAAAATTCTTTTTTTATTTGAAAGATGGTGCTTCCCATTTGGTCCCATTTAAGTTTTATCAAATTCGGTATAGTAGTTTTTGAGTTACACTCCAATAACTGAATTTTACTAAAGTAATAGGAAGTCGGTATTAAATTTTTCAAATTCCACTTGTGTTATATTTGGTTTGCCATTTTACCCAGTTTTATACGAGAAACTGATTCCATAAATAAGTTTCTCGTTCCGTCTGATAAGTTCAATGTTTTGGCTGTACTTTAACAAATTTGCATTATTGCAAATTTTTTATCCAAAGCAAAGAATTTGCAAGGTAGCCAACTCCGTTGATAAGGCGACGACACTGTCTGGAGTGTTCATTTTGTTGCGTCATCAGAAGGTCATTGTAGTATCGTAATTCTTGTAACTCGTGGATCAGCTGGAGCACTATCATGTTACACTGCTTGCCATTCATTGCAGTTCATGTTTTGTTTAGGTATTACTTTATTAAGCGCGTGTTCTTCTTCCCAATAGGAAACATGTTATAGAAAACAATGAGAGTCAATTTGTCTTTGATCAAGCTGTGTCGTAATATAAGGTCGAAATATATCAGACAGGTGCATTTGGTAGCCCCCCTGCCTTCTGAGCTGCTGGTCACGGGTTCGATCCCCGGACAGGTCAAACATTTGTGTTCATGAACATGTCTGTTTGATCTGTCTCTGGGTGTGTATAAGTATGTATATCAGTCTCCAGGTTACCATAGTACAGGCTCTGCCTAGTTTGGACCTTATATTATTATTATTGTCGTTTTTGAGCTCAGTGATGCTTTAAGCATTGCTTCCACTACCGCACAAGCTATACAAATGTCAGCGCCATGAATAGATAATGACATCCCTCTACGTGTTTTTTTGTTGGTTTGGGTACTTTATCAGGTTTTCAATTTTGATCATCGAGGTCTATTTACGTAGAAAAATGAATTTGCTGGGAGCTTTCGATTGGTAATAAAAGAGCTTAACTACTAACCTTTTTAAGATGTAATTTTTTGTTTTAAATGAAACTACCCTCTCATAGTAATAGTTAACTTTAGAAATGGGATATTTATCATGTATTCTACGAGTATTTATTTTAAACTCTCGATGTAACGGCACAGTTGCATGCGAACCGTTGCATGTCGGATTAAGGAGTACGTAAGGGCCGTAAAGAACAATGACTCTCAAAGTCGGCCATTACCCAACACGTTTTGGATTCAGAATCGAATTACTGGATTCAGTTACATAACTCGCAGCTAATCTCAATAAAACGCCACTATATATCTATATTGAGTTACCAAATATAGCAATTATAGGTATAAAAACTTATAAAAATATAAAAGAATGGGCTTCAACTGTCGAAAACCTAGAGTCCAGTGGTCAGGGCTCCAGTGGTCAACAAATTGAAATACAAATTAAAAATACTGTTTCGCAAGTAATTAAAATACAAAATACAAAACATCTTGAAGTAAGGTATTTGAAATATAAAATACAAAGTACAGTACTTTAGTTATTTTTTTAATTGAAATACGAAATACAAATTACAAAATAAGTAATCCAGACCAGTACGGGCTGAAAAGTTGAGGAAAACACGATTTATTAATCAGTAAAACCAGAGTTTCCTTTCATGAATACAAAATTTTTAATTTACTGTCAGTCAAACAGCCTCTTGTTGGAGAGTAAATAAAATCTGGAAAAGAAAACAATCTTTCTACAGGTCCTGATGAGCACAAACTTGTGTTAAATTGTATGAACACATTATTTATATTTGGATAGCGCTGAAGAATTAAAAGCTCTTTGCTTACCATTATTACACTCTCGCCTCGCACTCACATTCACGATCACTAAGTGAAGGTTAAGTGTATGTTAAAATGTTTTTACGTCTCTCATATTCAGTAAGTAGGTCCTTATTACCCCCAAATGGGGCCTGTAGATGACCAATTAGCGCTCTAGGGTAATAATGTAGCTAGAAAAGCGCTAGGGCGATAAGTAATTTAAAAAAACCACTTCACTCTTTCTAAAAGTTCGCGTACATCTAACCATCATACTGGCAATAGACATCATGCATTCTGCCCAATGACAAAAGAGGTCGCTTCGCTATTCAGCCTTGTCTTCGTATGAGTATAATAGTCATCGATTTTATTTTTGTAATGCCGGTTTTTTTCTACTTACCTCACACTCGAGATGTAAAGCAAAGTAGTTAGCTCGGGTGTAGGTAAGCATCAAATGCACCCTCGAACTATAAATATCTCGGGCTGCAATTGATGCCTTACAGCCCTTGGCTACTAATCTAGTATCAGAAGCCTCAAGCATTTGATATACTAATTACAGAATACCTCGGCGTCAGGTATTTGAAATACGAATTACAAATTACATTTTAAGGAAGTTATTGATATACAAATACTAAATACGTATTTGTATTTCAATTACGTATTTTAATTACAATTAATTCAAATACTTTTCAACCCTGTTAGTGGTCCATCTTTGCAAAAACCGTACAGGATCTGAAAAACGAGCGAATACCATGAGTAATGTGTGTCGAGTACCAGATCAAGTACCAAGTGCCTGTTGTGCCAGTAGTAACAAAACATAACGCAAGAAACGTGAAAGGAAGAGGGTAGACCGTTTCGTTTATACATAACACCTACCCGCAGATATTTCAGTTTACTCTTGAACATAACACATGCAACTGTGCCGAAATATCGAGAGCTCACAATAAATACAATACGTGGTAAATATACCGTTTCTAAAGTTAATTCTTGCATTAACCATGGCAGTTTAAAAACTTATATCTCCCTCACATAGCCATTCCTGTGAGGATGCGAATTTACCACTCTACCCATGACCCACTGTTAAGCTGAAATGTTATCTTGATGCACGACTTCCATGTCTCCTACGCTCAGGTGTAACCACTTTCCTCCTCCTTATAATTTACTTAAATTATCTTTGCATTAGTGCCGCATATGTCCAAAAATATTGTTTGTCAACTGCGCTCTTGTTCTCGCATCTCCATTTATTTAAATAACGATACGGAAGACCGACTCTCCCTGAGAGGAAGTAACTGCCGATAAATAATCCATATTTTCAATATTTTCCGCTTTGGAGTTGTTTTACGTTTAGAACACCTGGCGATAGTTTAAGTCATTCTAACATTTTAATGCTCTCCAGGAGGATTGAACTTCTTGTAATTTACACATATTTCAGTTTATTTCTGTGGCTAAGCAAACGGGACATTCTCAATATAAAATAATAGTTACCAGCGGCCTTACTTATGAACGCTGCTTAACTTTAAATGACGTTATTAAGTACTGTGATCCGAAAAAATTATGTAAGTACGCAGAACAGAATGACATTATTTAAAATGTAACAGCGACTATAAGTAAGGATGCAATGAGTAAGCATAGGATAATACAGCTAAGCGCTGCTCTCCGAAACTACTTTGATGAAGTTAAACAAGGAATATAGGTAAATTCCAAATACCACAAAAAAATGCTATTACTGCCTTGCCCCTAAATAGCAGTACAGTAGGTAGCATATCGTATTGATAAAAACAAACCTCTAGCACACTTTCCGAAATTAATTATAAATACGTAAACCATATAATAGACATAGATAAGAACTCAATACGTTTATTTCACAAAAATAATTAGGCAATTTAGTAGAGGTAGGGAGAACCGCATCCGCAAGCGCAAGAACCAGAGATGGTGACAGCACCAGAAGCGCACACGGGGCCAGCGTACTCCACGGCACCAATGATGGGGACCTGTCCGGCGACGGCGGTAGCGCCGCCTACGGGGAGCTCTCCGGCGACGGCCACGTTACCGACACCAGCGCCGCCGTACTCAGCGATACCACAAGGAGCAGCCAGACCAGCGACACCGTAGGGACCAGCAAGACCGGCGGCGCCATAGCCGTAGGGACCAGCCAATCCTAGGGCTGGGGCGGCAAGACCGGGACCGGCAAGACCAGCGCCCCAGCCATAGGGACCAGCACCGATGCACTGGCTGTACACATTCTGTAAAAAGAAACTTGGTAAGTACCAACGCAACTTAGCTAATTTTAGGCCTGTTTTATAAAATCCATCTAAGATCCTTATCTAGATATCTTATATACCATATATATCATATAGAATAGCAACGCTCGCTAATTATCTTTGCGGTTTCGCCCACGTGGTTATGGATGATGATGATAATGATGAATCAAAATATATAGCTTATGGTTAATGTACACACATCAAAAAAGTTTGCAATCCCTTGGAAACATCGTGTCTTGTAAAAATGTCTTGTAGGTGTTTTTAAGGAAGTTTTCAGACCATAGCCAAAGCGCTGGCCCATCAAGCTCAACGAGTTCTGCTCTCCGAGAATACAACATCACAAGGTTAGACTGGCCTGCCGCCTCGCTTGACTAAACCCCAATAGAGCACGCGTGGGATGTTCTTAAGCGAGCTGTTTGGAACCGTCAGCCACGTCTCCAGACAGTGCGGTGACAAGTTACTCCAAGAAATGCTGGATAACTTGATTCTCAGCATGCCCAGGAGGATCACCGCATGTGTTTGAGCCAAGGAAAGAGTTATATATTTATATTGAATATAAATCTTTTATCAATAAATTGTTGATTAAGTTCAATTTAAAAAAAATAGTGATCACAAACTTTTTGAATGTGTGTATGTCCATCGGGTTTCTAATGGTGAAAAAGCTTTTTAAATCAGTTCATTAGTTTCGGTGCCTATCTAATTCAAACAAACAAACAAATATTTCCTCTTTATAATATTAGTATAGAAGTATATAATATAAATAATATTAGTGATATACGCCCTATAAGAATTTCTCTATTTATTTACCTGGATCAGGCAAGCCTGCACGCACAGCAACAATAAAGCAAAGGTGGACATGGTAAGGATGCGGTATCAAAACTGAATCTAGTTGGTAGGATTCTGTGTGTCTTATATATAAAAGTAAAACGTTTAATTAGGTAAGTTTGTATATTACAAGCATTAACAAACACGATAAGAACAATATCGTTATTGCGCTGGACCGAATTGTGTTATTGGATCAGAATCGATGTAACAAACAAATAAAATAAAAATATTGCTGTAATTTACGCAACACTGTTTTCCAAATTCTTGTCTTATAAAAATGATAGTGTCACAACTTGATTAGTTTATCAATAACATAGTATATATAAGACATCAATGCAGTAGACATCATCATAAAAAAATATAACCAAAGAAACAACAATGGCATTCAAAGCTTTCCTCGCAGTCTGCGCTTCTGCGCTCTTCGTCCAGGTAAGTTTTGAAAATGGTTGACGCTGAATTATTTTTTATACATATCAATGTTAAATTTTTACTAAGAGTGTTAATTTTGTTTTAGTCCGCAGTCAGCCAGTGCGCTGCTGGTCTCGCTGGTCCCTGGGGTCTAGCTGGTCCCGCCGGCTGGAATGGCCTGGCTGGCCCTGGTCTAGCTGGAGCTTACGGTGCTTGTGGCTGCGGCGGTGTGGCCTCTACCGGTGGTGGCCTTCCAGTCTCCAGTGCTTCCCCCATCGCTCCCGTCGGTGTATCCGTGTTGTCTGAGAACGCTTATGAAGGTGTCTTGGCTGCAGGCGGCAACTTACCGTTCTTAGGAACTGTTGCTTTGGAAGGCGTGCTCCCCACTGCTGGTGCTGGTGCTGTCTCGTATGGCTGCGGCAATGGTGCTGTCGGTATGGTCAGCGAGGGCCCCATCGCCACCGGTATCCTTACTGCTGAAGCTTTTGCTCCCGCTGCCGGTCTTGCTGCTCTTGGTATTGCCGGATACGGTCTTGGAGGCGTCGCTGGATACGGTCTCGGCGGTATCGCCGGATACGGCGGGTACGGTCTCGGTGGACTGGGCTGTGGATGCGGTATCTACTAAGAGTGTACAAAACAGAATAACATATTATTAATAAATAAATATTATAACTCGCTAAAACTAAATATTTAATTTGTTACAACAATTATTTACTGTTACCATATCTGTGAGACAGATAGATAGAGAGAGCTTGACAATATCATATAATTTTGATACCTATGCTTTCGGTATCTGAATGAATAGGTCAGGTTTTACTATGAGTATATAGTAATATAGAATAGCAAAGGGTTTCTACTGATAGGTCCACGATCGGTTGAACAATAAATAAATAAAATAAATAAATAAATATTCCACAACTATCACTCAACGCCATCTAGTCCCAAGCTAAGCAGAGCTTGTGTTATGGGTACTAGACAACTGATAAACATACTTATATATTTCTAAATACATAAATATTATAGATAAATTACACCCAGACACAGAACAAATGGTCGTGCTCATTACACAAACATTTGTCCTGGGTGGGAATCGAACCCACGACCTCCGGCATAGCAGTCAGGGTCACTAACCACTAGACCAACAGGCCTGTCAAACAATAAGCCCGGAGTTTTGGTTTAGTACCCAGCCAATAATCCGGATGGTTGTAGGCTCTTGTTAATTTAAGCGAACGGGTGCAGTGTGCAATATGTGGGTTGATTGAAGTTGGATACCAATTGTTTGTGTGGTTAATCATCCCACTAATATTATAAATGTGAAAGTTTAGATGGATGGATGGATGGATAAATTATATACTATGTTTGTTACTCTTTCACGCAAAAACTACTGAATGGATTTTAATGAAATTTGGTAGGTATATAGATGAGACGCTGAAATAACATATAAGATACTTTTTCATCATCATCATTCATCACCACGCGGGTGAAACTGCGTGGCGCAGCTAGTTATTGTATATAATGTCATAAGGAACGCGAACACCGAAAACATATTTATCTACTTCATACCACACACACTCAGAAAGTGTATCGTTACTCGTTAATAAACGGGTTAGAAAGTTCGTCATTTCTCCCTTATAAATGTGCGGCGGGAATAGTTGTATGGAATTTTATTTCTGCCCTCCGTAGCAGGACAGAAATCTTGGACGAAAATCAATTTCTGCCCTGCTAGCGTTCTTTTGTTTTTAGCAGCGAACATAAAACGAATACAAACATAAAATCTCAAAAAAGGTTTTATATCCATTAATTATAAACAATGGGAATTGTTTTTTCTGCATTACTAAAAAAAACCTGGCTGCCATTATTTATGTAGATAAATAATGGCAGCTGTGTGTGTTACATTTGTTTTTTTGCTCAATTGATAATTTAAGAGTACGCTTTTAATTATTCAAATTAATTTTACAAATGTCATCTAAAAGTGGTCATCTGATTTAATAATGTAGAAGCCACCACAAAAAAAATGTCTTTGATTTCTTACAAAATGCTCCAGACACAAATTATTTGCTAATGGAGGTTACTAAATTATTTTCCTCGTAGGTGTAGTATAAAGCACTATGTATCAGTCGGGAGAAAGTTCTATTTATAATTTATTGATTCAGGCGTTACTTTGCGGAAATCCATTATCAAAAAACGATATTAAAAAATATTTTGTGACACTTCCGCTGAAAAAAAAACAATGATTTTGGCTTATTTGTGGGTGTGCACCACCCTCCCTCCCGCACAAACTGCTAATAGGAAGAATACAAAATAAAATACCCAAGAAAACCCAAATAAACCAAAAACGATTCGACACGTGATTCGCCTCTACACGAGGCATCCTCAGGAGATGTTGACTCGTCGAGCGCTAGACCGACTAAGCCAAAATCATTGTTTTTTTTCAGTGGAAGTGTCACTAAATATTTTTTAATATCGTTTTTTTTAGTTCTATTTATGTTCTCGAGTTTCCTGTTGTTGTTGTTTAAGCCCTCCGGTGCGTGTCGGGCTTAAACCTACTCTCGAATAGAAATAGATCGTTTTCTCTCCTCGGTGTACAATGTACTATTGTTGTACTCGATTTTCAATGAAACGAGGCGAGCAATCTTTTTCTGCACTACGAAAAAAGACATGGCGGCCATTTGTTTTTTAGAAAAGTAAGTGTAGAAAAAGGTTGCTAGCCTCCTTTCATTTAAAATCGAGTACAATAAAATAATTCCCCAAAGTTATATGAAATTTCATTTCTGCCCTCTATAACAGGGTAGAAATAACGAACTTTGTAACCCATTCATGAACGAGTAGTGATACACTTTCTGAGTGGGTGTGGTACAAAGTGTTAATATGTGTTCGGTGTTTGCGTCGCTTATGACAATATATTAACCAGATAAACAATTGGTAACCAACTTCAATCAACACACATATTCTGCACCGCACCCGTTCGCTTAAGTTACCGAAAGCCTGCAACCATCCGTAATACTGCTGGCTATAGGCTGGCTACTAAACTAAACCTTCGAGCTTATTGTTCACATGATCGTGGCCCTATCAGAAGGCTCCTTTACGATTCCATATTACTATACAGCGTGAAGCAAAAAGTCCTTGTAATACTGTATGCATTTTATGTACCTAAACAGAATTCACATAACAAAATAGCGCTTCAAAGCTTAACATTTTTTCATTCAAAAAATATTACCCGAATTTTATTTAGACAGTCCTATTAGACATGCCTAGTCTTGGAGTTCGTTGGGGTCAATGCACTCTGCATTCCCACGCCACCTATTTATTTACCACTCTCCCGTACTCTGTATGCACCTATACCCCACGCCGCACCCCAGCCCAGGCCCCGTTGTTTACCTAGTCTACGTTCTGGTCATTACCATCTTTGACCTAGTTTTTCAGGCATGAACCTGCTTGAAAATGCAAAAAACTTTGGTTCCTCATACCTCTAAATTTTATTACTATCCGGGACGCAGTAGTTAGGTCCCAATTATATGCAAACATCTGCATGTGTAGTCTAGTATTACTAAACACTTGTTACACGCTGTATAATCATAACAAGACTTGATTTGTTAATACAGATGTAACCTGTTGCATCTGCATGGTAATCCAATTTTTATTATATTACTAATCTATCTCTCCGTTTCAAAAATACGAATAGGTAAATATTGATGTAATTTTTGTATGTAATGAACAATATATATCATTTTAGGGTTTTATTATTTATTTATTAACGTGATATAATGTTATTATGTTTTGTACACTCTTAGTAGATACCGCATCCACAGCCCAGTCCACCGAGACCGTACCCGCCGTATCCGGCGATACCGCCGAGACCGTATCCAGCGACGCCTCCAAGACCGTATCCGGCAATACCAGGAGCAGCGAGACCGGCAGCGGGAGCAAAAGCTTCAGCAGTAAGGATACCGGTGGCGATGGGGCCTTCGCTGACCATACCGACAGCACCATTACCGCAGCCGTAAGAGACAGCACCAGCACCAGCAGTGGGGAGCACGCCTTCCAAAGCAACAGTTCCCAAGAAAGGCAGGTTGCCGCCTGCGGCTAGAGCTCCTTCGTAAGCGTTCTCAGAAACGACGGAAACGCCAATGGGAGCAATAGGAGAGGCGCTGGTGACGGGGAGACCACCACCGGTAGAGGCAACGCCACCACAGCCGCAGCCGGCACCGTAAGCGCCAGCCAGACCAGCTCCATAAGCCAGACCAGGGCCAGCCAGGCCATTCCAGCCAGCGGGACCGGCTAGACCCCAGGGACCAGCAAGACCAGCAGCGCACTGGCTGAAGGCAGACTAAAAAAGAACATATAGTTGTTACATTTACGCTTTAGTAAAAGCAAACATTTGCAATAAATACTTTTATAGCACACTTTATTCTGATGTTTTATTATTCTGCTAAGTTTACCTGGACAAAGAGCGCGGAGGCGCACACAACGAGAAGAGCTTTGAATGCCATTGTAGTTCGTTTAATATGAAACTGTTATGATGATGCCTACTCCGGTACCCTAGTTTTTATACTCAACATTCAATACTGATAACTATTTACGACACTCTGGTAACACTTTCATCGAACAAATATGAAAATTATGTTATGTAAAATATGAATTAATAATCATGTAATACAAAACGTGACCTTTTTTATATGTTTAAATATTAAAGAAAACGTCGTTAAATTTGGTCTAGTACACGATACCCCGACCTTATCATGTTTCCAAATATTTGTAAGCTTAATGCCTTTCGAATGAAACATTTTTATATAAATAAGAGTCACAGAATCCTAGTAAATCATTGTCTATTCCATTTTGAATACGTCTTCATTATGTCCACCCTCGCTTTCTTGTTGCTCTGCGCGCAGGCTTGCCTGATTCAGGTATAAAAATCTTGTATTATTTTTACATGATTTTTAAAGCACTAAAGTCTTCTTAGCGAGACTATTCCTTAGTATTTCTTTTATAAAAAGTTTTATAATGTATTTACTCAGTCAGGTTTTTTTCATAAAATTTTATTACATAACTTTTACTTTTTCTTTCAGAACGTGTACAGCCAGTGTGTCGGCGCTGGTCCCTATGGCTGGGGCGCTGGACTCGCAGCCCCGGCTTTAGCTGCTCCCGCTTTAGGACTGGCTGGTCCCTACGGTTGGGGCGCCGCTGACTTGGCTGGAGGCTACGGCTGGGGTGCCGGTCTGGCTGGTCCCTACGGTGTCGCCGGTTGCGCTGGTCCCGCTTACGGCGGCGCTGGAGTCGGTAACGTGGCCGTCGCCGGAGAACTCCCCGTGGGCGGTGCTACCGCCGTCGCCGGACAGGTCCCCATCATCGGTGCCGTAGAGTACGCCGGCCCCGTGTGCGCTGCTGGTGGTGTCACCATCTCTGGCTCTTGCGCTTGCGGATGCGGTTCTCCCTACCTCTACTAAATTGTACTCCAATATTTTTTTATGAAATAAACTCTTGATTTGACTATAATTTATTATTATTACTAATCTAATGTTATTTTGCATATATTTTATGTACGTAAAAACGTATATTTTTTTTTCGTTTAAAAGATTCGCGACACGCTTTGAGTTATTAGGTATGTGTTGTTAATATATTTGGTCAAACGTAATATATTTTAAGGAATTCAGTTGTTTCAATATACGTGGAAAATATCACCCGAGTGACAGTTTTGGTGCGAAATATCAAAAGCAAATATCTTAGATTTAGGTGTAGGGTAAAAAAATAATACAACAGAATACATACTACGGCTTTTACAATTGGGGTTCTTGTAAATGGCTTTACAAATGCAGGTATGTATCCATATAGTTGTATTGCATTGATGTATAGAGTTTTAATGATTATTTTCACGTGTCCAAATATATAGGAATACATTAGGAAAATAATTCACGTGGCCACGCCTAGCCCTGGTAATTTAATGCGGGATTAGAAAGTCATACAGACATAAAATATAAATAAGTTCAAAGCGCCTTGCAGTTTACATACTTAATTTTTTTAATGTTTGGGCAATGATGCGGCCCAAAGTGGTAGCTTCGTAAACCTAAAACATAAAGTGGCTACTAAGAACGGAACTATTGAACTCTCCGTTTCATGCTTAGGAACAGATTTTCAACTAAGCGAGTGGTAGTTAACCTGGCGGGCTATGAGTTTCTTAAATAGGTTACTTTAACCGAAAATTCATCTCTCTTCAGTCGTTCCCTCATGGCTGAGCGGCCATCATCACGGCAGCATTTTGGACCTGACGAACTTTTTCCATCGGCTCCGGCATATGGCCATCTCCACCGCGACGTAAAAGCGGGACGTTGGTGTATCTTTCAGTTTGTCAGACCACCTGATCGGAGACCGGCCTCGTGAACGTTTTCCTTCCACGTTTCCCACCACAATGAGGTTGACGACATGACATAAGGTAGATAATCGGTCATTAATTTTCAATTGCGACAGAATAGAGAACTTTATGCGTTTGTCTCTCTACGCTATTCGCAGCATCATTCTCCAGCAACACATCTCAAAAGTGTCTATTCACTGCCTTTCTCCGTAAAGGAAAATAGGGAAGACCAACCTTACGACAGCACATCATGGTATTGTTTGTGATGCCTTGGTTTCGCCAGATATTTCGGAGATGAGACATTGGGTCCTTTGCTATTGCAAATCTTGTCCTTATCTCCGGCACACAACTTCTGCCATTGTAGATAAAAGATTCGAGGCAGTTAAATTGCTCGACACCTTCTATGCTAAGAATTATGCTCGTATGTGAAAGGTGTCCAACTCTGTACACTATCATTAGTTTGGTTTTACTCCTGATCCCACTTTTTGTAATAGTTATTGCATTTCTTTCACAAAAGTAGCTAGGAGCGTTGTGTCGTCAGCATATCTAAAGTTGCATAGTTTCCTCCCATAGCAAAAGTTCTTTGGTTTGGACAACCTCACACTAAATTTCCGATTCAATTTTTTTATATGCTGTAGAGTCACTTACTGAGCATAAAACCACAAAATGCTGACAGATACAGGCGGAGACTTAAGCCCCATCTTAAAAAAATGTTTTGACCTATATCTCGGAGCCTGAGAGAAAAGAATTTCGCATGTTTTATTTCCTGTAATCGTTTTTAAAAAAGAAATCGTAAATTTAGAGCGAGGTTAAACTCTATTTTTACTGACCTACTTGTCATAGACTCAATTTCGTACGAAACCATTTTAAACTTAATGTTTGTTTTTGTTTCGTTATAAATGCAAGTAGGCGAATAAATAGGTTCTGATTCAGCTGTAGTCAAAACAGCAAATAATGTGTGTCAAGTTCAATGTTGCTTCGTAACCGCTGTCGCCGCTGCGTATGTCGCTGTGAGCACGTATGTATATCTAGAGATTTTATAATTTACATGTTCTGTTTGCAATAGCATCGCACGGAAATTGTTAATATTGCAAATTCTTCTTTTTTCTAATAAGGTACACATTATGCAATAAGCGATATAAATTTGGAATAGATGAGTTCAAAATTTCATTACTATAATTTTTTTTGTGGTCACAACTCACTCCCTTACAAAATTACAGATTAATAATACTTAAGAGGGTATGTCGGAGGCATACATAGGAGGTTATGGCCTCGCTAGCCTAGTTACCTTGCTTTCGAAGCGTGGGCCCCAGGTTTAAACCCTGGCTGTGGTCAAACACTTATATAGACAAACGCCGCTTGCTTTTACAATGTGCTTTTAGAAGTTCTGCGTTTCCTGGAATATGAGACGTTATATTTTTATTTATTTATTTATTTTTGAATAAGTCATGTCTGTTTCTGAGTGTAACCTGTGACACCACGGACCAACGGACACGGACAAGGTGGACAGGCTATCTGATAAAGGTCGCAGGACGAACTTGGATGCAGGCCACTTCCAACCGGTCCTTTTGGAAAAATATGGGGAAGGCATATATGTTCAGCAATGGACGTCCGAGATGATCATGATGATGATGTCTGTTTCGATTGAAACTGACTAATTTGAGACAAACAAAAAGTCCCTTTTAAAGTTTATACTAATCGCTAACGCCACGTGTGGTCTCAGGATAAACACTGGGTTTAGTTAGACCTGGAAGAATTGCAAATGGCATTTCCAGAAACATCTTCTCTAACAACAAGATTCTGGAACGGGCCTCCATATGGGCAGGCTTCTATGGCATACTAAAAATATATGCGATAAAATAATGGCCACATAATATATCAATTTATTTTTATTGTATCACTGAATTGCAACTTACAAACAATTTAATCAAATGCTTTATATAAAAGTGATCCATTCTATTGTATAAATTCTATTACGGTACATACATAAAAATCTCATTTTTTGTATGTCTATTTGTTCCGGCTTATCTCTGAAACGGCTGGACTGATTTAAACAGTACTTTCACAGGCAGATAGCTGATGTTATAAGAAGTAATCAAGACTTAGGACGTCCACTGCTGAACATATGCCTCCCCCATAATTTTCCAAAAGGACCGATTGGAAGCGGTCTGCATCTAAGGTCATCCTGCGACCTTTATCAGGTCGTCTGACCTACGCTGCGCTTGCCGGTCCGTGGTCTCCATTCCAGAACCTTCCGGCCCCCCCGGCCATGTGTTCTGCGTGCTATGTGCCCTGCCCACTGCCACTTTCACTGGGTAGTCTTCTGGGCTATGTTGGTGACTGTCTCTCTGTCTGTTTGTTATATTTTCATAATCATCATCATCCATCACCACACGGGTGATAACGCGGGACCTAGCTAGTTCATAATATGATAGTAACAATAAATATTACTAACATAATATGTTTATACAAAGCGTCACTCGTTTACTCTCTCACTTTTGTCGTGTGGTGTTGCAACAAAGAGTTGTATCGATATATATGTCTATTAGTTCGACAAGGTAAGTTACAGTACGAACGCTTAATTGAGACTCATAATCCGCACATTACGTTCGCACTGCTAAGACTTGAGCCTACCTCTCAGAGACAAGACAGGCCATCCATCACGCGAGCCCAATGCGGCTCGGTGGATAAGTTGCCAACCCATGTCGAAGCTTTTAGGCCGCCCGAATGCCTTCGACGTAGCCTAACGACTGTTGTCCTAAAACAAACATCCAGGACAAAAGTATTAAATAAATTATTAGTATATAAAGCATACTATGATATTGACGAATTTTTAAAGGATTAATTAAAAATCAGATTGGTAGTATTGCATTTAAAAAAATAGGTTTTATTAACATTATCAATTTTGTAAGTAATCTTCTGACATTTGTAATTGACAATATTCGAAATTGGAAGTTAAAAAGTTTGACTTATCTTGTTATTAATAAAACTTTCGATTCTAAATTTGATAATGATGGACGCCATTTATATGTTATTTTATTTAAACCTTATATTTTAATTTACTTTTCTCATTTAAGTAATTATTATTTATGGAGTTGTGTGATGAAATAGTTAAACGGTAGTATCATTATATTTTTTTATTGTAATTTAATTTTCTTATGTCCATTTGCACACCGTTTCGTATGGTAGAACGAAGCACGGAAGCGCTCAGTTGCACAATGTCACTAGCGCACACCCATCCAAGTCCTGACCGCAGCAAGCGTTGCTTAACTTGTTGATCAGTTACGATCGCCAAGTCGAGCTCCGCTGCGAGCGCTTCATTATTGAGATTCAGTTTGACTTAATCAGTGTAGTGTCAAAACTTTAGCATAAAGCTCTGGGTATCACTGTTACTAGTATAGGTGTATTATGTGTGTGCACACTTAGCCACAAATAGTTGCCTCGGTCAAGGATCGAACCTTAGACTCTTGCTTCAAAAGGTCCACTACCAATAGAGCTAGCGGCAGTGCAAGTACCGTAATAGTCGCTATAGTTGTCGAATAGCTAAGATCGATAAATTTAAAGAATCGTATCGGGCCCTAGCAAGTTTGGAAGTCATATCGACGACATATCGTTGAATGGCCGACAGTATGTCGATTCTATCATTTGAAGATTTCTACGAGCATTTGACTCTTCTACGATCAAAAATATGGCCGCAGTTATTTATATATAGTATTATTTATAATATAGTTATTACTAATTTTTTTTATTAAATACTAGTTGCGCCCCGCGGTTACACCCGCATGGTGATGGATAAGGACGATATTGATGAAAATTATCCTATGTGTTAATTCAGCGCCCCGTCAACCTCCATGCCAAATTTCATCAAAATTGGGCCAGCCGTTTGAGAGTAAGAGAATAAAAAACATCTATTCATCATCAAATACAAACTTTCGCGTATATAATATTAGTAAGATAAAACACAACTAAACAATATCCCATTTCCGTCGCCTGTCGATAAGCTATATCGAGGTCGTTTTCAAAGCTGACAAAACAATCGTTAAAATCGATTAAATATCGATCTTACCGACGATCTCAAACGTAATTTTACAGTTCCATGCTAGGGTTACCGTTATAATCCTAAAAACTAATGGAATTTGTCTACCGATCGCTTAATTTTGAAACTTACTTGCAATGATTGACAAAAGATCGATTTTGACAAATTTATCGATCGGTAAGTTCGGTACTTGCACTGCGGGGTCGTTAATTATGTCGATAAAGCCATTTTTATTTTTATTGTGTGCTGTAACTAAAAATAACAAAATTCAATCGATTCAATTGAAATTCCTAAAAGATCACGATTATCTTATTGTTTTTTCGCGGGAAATTAGAAGAAAATTAAAAATCCTTGAAATTTCTAACATTTAAAAATTTACTTTTCGGTATCAATGTAACAATTATTCTGTTACAATAGAATTTTGATAAGTAGAGCAAGCCGATAACATCGATAGAAAACAAAGAAAGTCACGTCGTTGATAAGCTTTATCACATTTACCCAATTTCGAGGTACACTTACAATACAGACCTACAAGTCACATTTCCTAATAGGTCACTATAAAACCACACGCTTTCAATCAACCCACATCACTTTTTGGTTGTACACAAAAATAACAATGGCCTACAAATTTGTCTTCGTTCTCTGCGCTACCGCGCTCTTCATCCAGGTATTTTATTAACTAACTAAGTACATATTATTCATCCATGTGCCAGCGTCGCGGTTTTATCACCGCACTAGCCGCCTTCGCTAAAGGTCAACCACAATATAATCAACCTGTGGAATTCACAGGCTGTGCCATTTTCACGATCTTTTTTGCCTCTCACCAGCAAAATATGGAATAAGCTTTCTCCTTCTGTATTTCCGGGAGGCTACAATATGGTGCTCTTCAAAAGGCAAGTCAACAGACTCTTTAAAAATCAGCAACGCATTTGTGGTGCCCCGAGTGCTTCACATATCCACAGACCCTGGTGATTGCTTCCCATCAGACGGCCCGTCTGCCAGTTCGGCAACTGTGGCACAAAAAAACATGCTTACATATTTCACTGTACTGTATTTAACTCCTAGGAAAGAACCCCCCTCCCCCTGCCCATCTGCATTCGGCTCGTAACAGGCGAGCTAAACCTGACTTACTAACAGCCGATTTCTTAATTCTATCTATCTTCAGTTTCCTCTATTACAAATATAAACCTGTCCCAAGCACTGCCTAATATGTTCAGTAGGGGAGACCAGCTGAAAGTGGTAACATCAGATACATCCTGAATTAGTCCTAGGTCTCTCCCAATTCGCCCCACTAATCAGGGTCTTGGGCTCTGCTCATCAGGCCACTGTTGACCGCCAGATGTTTTTGGGCAGATCCTCGCTCTATCTGGCTGAAGAGTGTCCAACATTACGCTTGCCGACACATGGTCTCCAATCGGAACCAGTCTATTCGCTCGGTTATCGGTTCTACGTCTAATGCGACAGCCCATAGGTGGTAGACTTCATGTAAACATGTAAACATCATGTCGGTTGGTGACACCGCGGTGCCAGATATTTTGCTGCGAAGACAAAGTTCGCAATCATAACTGTTTTAAAGTTTGAACGATACTGTAGTGACTGAAGTAACTGGGTGAATGAGACTCAAAAACTGGGGTGCATGGCCACGAAAAACTTTAGTTTGGAGCACTGTACTGGCAGGCATACGCTTATCATACGGTGCCAAAATTTTCCATCTCATAATTTGATATAATCGACAGTATTTAATTTTTCGTAACATAGTAAAGAATATGCATAGTATAATGGCACGTACACATTTCACCAGCTCATGATCTCTTATAACAATTGATGTCACGTCACGTAAATACGTTGTTATTTTTATTTATTCGAACATTTGAGTGACCTTCATTTAAGTAAAGGATATAAAATAATATAACGATATGTTTTTTTTATTTTCAGTCTACTGTAAGCCAGTGCGCTGCTGGTCTTGCTGGTCCCTGGGGCCTGGCTGGTCCCGCTGGCTGGAACGGCCTCGCAGGCCCTGGTTGGAACGGTCTGGCTGGCGCTGGATTAGCTGCTCCTGCTCTTGCTGGTGCTTACGGTGCCGGCTGCGGTTGCGGCGGTGTTGCCTCTACCGGTGGTGGTCTCCCTGTTACCAGCGCTTCTCCTATCGCCCCTGTTGGCGTCTCCGTGGTATCTGAGAACGCTTACGAAGGTGTCCTTGCCGCGGGCGGTAACCTGCCATTCCTTGGTACTGTTGCTCTGGAAGGCGTTCTGCCCACTGCTGGTGCTGGCGCTGTCTCCTACGGTTGCGGAAACGGTGCTGTCGGCATCACTGTTGAGGAGGGCCCCATTGCCACCGGTATCGTCCCAAGCGCAGGCATTGCCGCTCCTGGCTACGCTGGTTTTGCTGCTCCCGGTCTCGGATACAACGGCCTTGGCTACAACGGTCTGGCTGGATACGGTTACGGCCCTGCTGGATGCGGATGTGGCGCTATCTATTAAGTAAAATAAAAAATAATTGAATTTGTTATTGAAAATGCTAATAAACTTGTTTTTATGGTGGATACTATTTTAAATTACATGAGATGAAACCTGCCGAAAGGTAGAAGAAATTAATTCATGTCACGTCTTCATGCGGGAGGTCATATAACTTCAACTGTAGCTTTTGAATTTTCTGGATTGGCCATCATAATATCGCCACTTTCAGCAGTGTAGAGGTTCATTTAATACTTCTTATTATTGATGGTATAAAAACAAAAGAGGGAAATCAATATTTAATGTGACGGAATTTCAGTTAACCTAATATTTAGCTTGTTAACTTTCTAGTCTTAAAGACTTAAGATTATATCACATCGAACACAGACTCAGGTAATCAACTTAATTTCTTAGCAGTACACATTATTAAAGTGGAAGTAATACCTAATCTTGTTTGTTTTATGGGATAGGTTGGCAAACGAGCAAGCGGCTCAATGGTAAGAGATACCGTCGCCCGCGGACATCCGCAATACCAGAGGTCTCGAGGATGCGTTGCCGACCTTTGAGGAAGGATGATAGGAAGGGAGAGATAGAAGGAATGAGGGTGGAAGGGGAGGAAGGATAGGGAGAACGGGGAAGGCGAGAATCGGGCCTCCCACAAACCTACGAAACGCAATAGCAAGCTATGTTACTTCACGTCGGTTTTATGTGGGTGTGTGGTACTTCTCCGGTCGTGCCGGCCCATTCGGCTGTGGGGTTGCAGCGGCCAAAACCACAAAATAACTGGAGTAAAGGTGGTATCACAGTTATATAACGATGGCACATTGCCGTACGTCTGGCCATTTGATTATAAAATAGGAACGATGGAATAAAAAATGTGATTTTGTTAAATTTATTACACTCGGTGAATTAATGTACTTGTTCGATAGAAACCCAATAGACAAATATTGCTGGTATTAAAGGCTTTGTAGCATAGTTTCAAGCCAGTAAAGTTGCTGACGTTTAAACCTACATGCATTTCAAATAATTTCTTAGCTACTAGTTAGTACTTGCCAGAGCCATCCCAGAGATGAACAATACTCCTAGCAGGACTTGTGCTTGAGAAAGGTTCCAAAAACTGCCCTTTCGAAGTACTGAAGTACTGAATCAACTAAGCGAAGGCTAATATATCGACGTTTATACGAGTACAAAACTATTTAAAGGCATACTTTAGATAACCCGCAATAATTTTTAAACTATGGTTATCTTATAATTTATGACATAAATTTTTATTACTTATATCTTAAATATGAGATATAATTAAATTTAAATATATCATTATAAGATTTTCACCAACTTATACAAGAAGAATGTATATGATATTTTCCAATATTACATCTAATACTACTATTGAGTACTCAATAAAAGTGGGGTACTGTATTATACCAAATCGTAATCTTTTTTTTTATTATCCTTATACACTACAGACTCTTTGGTCCGTACCTTTTTTAGATTTGTTTTTTTTTTTATATAACATTTTTATGGAGATTCGTTCTCCAAACATCACAATAAACATTTTTAAGCTCAATGGTGGAAATTGCTTAAAAACTAAAGTGTGTCATTTTTTTTTTAAGTGACATAAATCTATTGCTAGTGAACAATATTTCCTAATTTTATACTCATGTGTACGCTATTGGCCAGAAGTACTAGCCTCAGGTTAACGCCTTTGCCGTATCATTTTTAACATAAGTCAAAGTCAAAACCATTTATTCAATTTAGGCATCTAAGACGCACTTATAAACTTCATCTCTTCATTATAATGTACTTTAAAGACTCTACCGCAGCGTTCCAAAATATATAGAGCCCACCGAGAAGAAGCGGCAAGAAACTCGGGGCCATTCTTTTTATATAGATGTTTACAATGTTTCTACTACAAATATTACATTTTATGGGTGGCAGAGAGACATCTTGCCAGAAGTGGAGTATTCCAAGCATCTTTATCTTCTATACAATGTCGAACTTTATAGTAAGCTTTTTTTATTAAAACGTTTTTTACAGTCAACTTAAATTTGCCCTCTGTGAGCTCAGTTATGTGTTTTGGGATTTTATTGTAAAAACGCACACAATTTCCTAGGAATGACTTATTAGTCTTCGCAAGTCTAAATTTAGGTACAGCTATACTATTTGTATTTCTAGTATTAAAAGTGTGGTGATCACTATTTAACTTATATTTATGTAAATTTTTCGAACATACTCGTACATTATATTTTCAAATACATATAAGGAAGGCAACGTTAATATATTGATTTCTTTAAATAAATCTCTCAAAGATTCTCTCATAGCCCGATCTCTTCATTTCGGTCTTTTATCGCCATTTTGAGATTATACCCTATGATTCGATATTCGGATGCTTTAATCGTCCGCCTGACGAAATCGCCAATCGCGTCCGAGCTGTCGTCGGCAAAATACGTGCAGCTGCCTGAGTGTCGTGACACTGCCACCACTGCATGAGAGACGCTGTCTCGGAGTTAAGTGACTCGCTCCTCATCAATCAAATCGTAATCTTAGTACCTGGTCCATATTAGTAACTAGCTGACCCGCCAGCGGCTTCACTCGCTTAGTCTTGATATAGAGGTAAAAGTGCCGTTTTGGTACCTCGAGGTCCTGGGTGGATCCCCGGGTTGGACAGTTACTGGCTTTTTCTGCCTAATAAATTTTGAAAGAGTGCCCCGTAGTTTGCAATAGACTCGCCTCTTAGGTCCAAAAAACAACCCCCAGGCAAAATTTTAAACTTTTAGAACTCGCAGTAACGAAGTTACATACAAACTATCAACCCCAAAAAAACCCTTAGGGGTTGAATTTCATAAAATCCCGTCTTAGTGTGCACCTACGTCCTAGAAAGAACCCCCATGCAAAATTAAAAACTTTTAGCACTCGCTCTAACGAAGTTTTATACAAATTATCAACCCCAAAAAATCCCTTAGGGGTTGAATTTCATAAAGTCCTGTCTTAGTAAGCATCTTCGTCTAACCACTAAAGGAACCCGCATGCAAAATTAGAAACTCCTAGCACTTGTAGATTCTGAGATTTCGTGATGAGTGACCTTTCGCTGTTATATATATAAATTTATGAGGAACAAACAGTCCATTGCTTAATTAAATATCTGATTGTTATAGAATAGACAAAGAAATTCTTTTAAGTAATATATACACAAAACTTTATTTCACCACGAAATGGAACCGATATCAATACCAGAAAGTGTGAAATAACTCGTTGAAGTCGGTACCATGATAGTTCAAAAGTATCACAATATTGCAGACATTTTTATTAAATCATTTTAGTGACCCTTGCTACTTACGGAATCGATTGACATTCACCGTCAATACTGATATCAAGATAGGCGTAACAGTTTTCGGTTATTGGAGTGTAACTCAAAGACTGCTGGACTGAATTTGATGAAACTTAAATGGGACCACCGCGGAAGTATACTCTACCAAACAAAAAATAATTTTGAGAATCGGTCCACAAATGGGGGAGAAATTGGTGAACATACACAAAAAATAAAAATACATACAATCGAACGTATTACCTCCTCCTTTTTTGTAGTCGGATAGAAATATAATTTTTAGTACACATACTGTAAGACAGTAAATCAAAAAATAATGATGGCTGGTTCAAGTGGTAGGATTTTTACAGGGTCCGCCTGGAGAAGTACCACACTATTGCTACCCTATGGTAGCAATAGTGTGGTACTTCACTACACACTGCTTCTCGATTCAATAACTATTTATTGAATCGAGAAGCAGTGGTGTGCAAACATTACTGTGTTTCGTTGAATATAAATGTTTTTCATTGAATGATTTAATGCCAATGTTTTCATTTAAATTACAGAGCAAAAGATTTTACACCTTATTGCTCAGGGTCACGTTTACAGCCGTGCGATTCTCTAATGATTCGTCGGCGAGCTCGTCGACCAGCTTACCGATGTCAAATAATTTATGAGATATCGCGCTTGTACATAAGGTTGTTTTTCCAACGTTTCTTGTCATCTCGTCATTTGTTTTACGGATGTTGTCAAAGATGCAACAATGTTTGCTCTTAGAGAATCGCACGGCTGGTGCGCCTAAAATACAAAATGTGTAGTACAATTGGTGTAGCCTTTCTTCTCTATATATAAGTCTCTATTCCATGAAGTAAAACTTAATCTGTATTGAACTTAGTTTGGCTAGAATTTATTGGTAGTACCTATTACTCTTTAGCCGTACATGTTATAAAGGACGAACACAACGCTAAGTACGCAAATTTGTGTTTTGGGCATGTAGCAATATTGCATTTCCATAATTATGTTTTGCTGTTCCTAAATGTTGTAGAGAGAATGAATAACTATTCTACATTTTCTATTTCCAAATCTAAAACACTTTTTCTCCACCTTAAATGTATAGGTACAGTAAGAGATCCATAATATAGCAATATTATGGCAATGGTCAAGGTTTTAAGGTGTTAACTTTCATATCTTCGTCCCGAGGTTTCACCCACGTGATGTTTGAAACCTGAAAACCGATGGAAGTTTCATCGAAATCGGTCTCGCTGTTTCAGCCAAATCAAATAAAGATTCAATTAGAAATGTTACCTATTCAAATATACAATAGATTTCAGCCAAAGTAATTTTTTTTTTGTTGCTGTAAAGGACGGATTTTTTTGTACATAACATATTATCATTTGAAAATCGGTAATATAAACAAAAAAGCGACTTAATAGTCACTTGTTTTTCTAATTTGTAATTGTGCAAGTACGTGTTTGCTAGTGTATCATTTAGTACAAAGTAGTCGTATTATTGCCATTTCGAGTAAAAAATCTAAGAAAGTATTATGATCCTGCTAAAATATGTTTTGTTATAGACAGCGGCCATTTTGATTTTATTACAAGTGTGAGCACGATTATGACCTTTAATTGTTACAGAATAAGGTTCATACTTATATGAGAATTAATACTACTTTTTTTTGAAAAAAATTCGATAATTTTCAAAGTTGGAAATATGGCTGAAATTATAAATTTAATAAATTATGCTTATTTTACTTGTACTCTAGAGATTTTTATAGTCTGTGTCGAATTATTTACTTTATTTTTTATTTTTATCCTATGTTGTGTTATCCGGTTGACTTTACCACTATGGTTTGACTCATAGTTTAACTAAAAGGAAACAGATGACGTCTTGTTCTGACAATCAAAGAGGGTGTACTGGATACTTAGTGTTACTTTATGCCGTTTACAGACACAAAACATCTTCAATAGATATTTTACTACAACTAAATTACCGCGCGCATGTTTTAAATGGCGGATTTACGCGGGGTTTTTGCGAACACTGGGTCACATAAAGCCTCAAGAGTTAAAATTTATGTAATTTTATAAATAATAATTTACAAACAAAACATGATTGAATATTAATTATTAGTGATGCATCCACTGCTATACTAGAACGTGACTCGGGCACGACACTGATTGATTTATTTATGTAACTATGTCGCACGGCGCTGGATCGCGCCCACTTGCTATGTGTCAGGGTGCACACAAATTCGAACATTACAATAAAATACCGTCCTGGATTGCAACCGCTTTCCCACGTCTCCTGCCTTTGTGGGTATTGAGCTTAAATGTTTACATAATTTACTTGAAGAATGGCTAATGTATACATGTACTTTTTTAACAGTACGAAGCCACTTATAAAGGAATAAAAAAGCATAAAATTACTAATCATAAAAACATTTATTTTAATATATTTAGGACGAGTATTGGTTGAAATTTACTTAATAGATAGCGCCACATCCGCATCCAGCAGGACCGTAACCGTAACCAGCCAGACCGTTGTAGCCAAGACCGTTGTATCCGAGACCGGCGAGACCGGGAGCAGCAAAACCGGCGTAGCCAGGAGTGGCAATGCCTGCGCTGGGGGCGATACCGGTAGCAATGGGGCCCTCCTCAACAGTGATGCCGACAGCACCGTTGCCGCAGCCGTAGGAGACAGCGCCAGCACCAGCAGTGGGCAGAACGCCTTCGAGAGCAACAGTACCAAGGAATGGCAGGTTACCGCCCGCGGCGAGGACACCTTCGTAAGCGTTCTCAGACAGCACGGAGACGCCGACGGGAGCGATGGGTGAAGCGCTGGAGACTGGGAGACCACCGCCGGTAGAGGCGACACCACCGCAACCGCAGCCGGCGCCATAAGCACCAGCCAGACCGGGTGCGCCCAGACCTGGACCAGCCAGACCGTTCCAGCCAGCGGGACCGGCTAGACCCCAGGGACCAGCAAGACCAGCAGCGCACTGGCTGAAGGCACCCTGAAATAATGATTTAGTAAGTAAAATCTAATAATGTATATGAGACAAAGAACAGACCAGATTTTATTTAATGTATAATATGCAAGCATAAATGGGAGATCTACGAATCATAATAATAATGTTGCGATTGTGTATTATCGTTAGTGGTAACATAAGAGGCGAGTGGCACAAAAGTATTGCCATATGAATGTTGAGAGGTTTATTTAGAATAAAAAATACAGGAATCAGTACATTAGAGGAAATTTTGAATTAATACCAGTGACAGGCAATTTGGTGATAAGCAAACATACAAAAGGTGAAAAGTGTTGAATTTCATATTAATGAGTAGGCAGACTAAGGACGAAAAAGGATAGTCTTTATGACGAATATTTGTATGTAAGTTTTGTGTACTGAACTGTCTGGTGAAAAAGCAATATTATGCTTCACGTGGGATAAAAACTAATAGACAACTTTGTAAGAATAAATTATTACCTGGACCAAAAGCGCAGAAGCGCAGATAGCTACAATAGCTTTGAATGCCATTTTAATTGATGAAGATTTGGACGTTTGAATGATGCCTTCTAAATTGTACTTCGCGCTTATATACGTTCCTTAATTATGTCACCTGATTACAAAGCCCATGGCAACATTAAATAGAAAATCAGACACATAATTAAAACATACGTGACTTTTCCATATATTCACCAATTATGAAATTTGAACTTGATCAATATAGTGCCATATTGATTAATAACGTATAAAGTGACGTTAAGATTTTTGATATGAAGGTATTCATTTCGATTTCATTTCAGGTCAGTCGTATATATATAAAGATAGCCTTATAGTATCTTATCATTCGAATTTAGCCTTTTGTTGAACATCAGGAACCAAACATGTCTACCTTTGCTTTCTTGGTTCTCTGTGCCCAGGTTTGCCTGATCCAAGTAAGTGTTCCAGATTTATTTCTCTGTCATAAGTACTCAACGTTTAAGGTTTATTTTTCTACCGACTTCCAAAAAACGAGGAGGTACTCAATTTGACTGTACTTTTTATGGTTGTTACCTCATAACTTTCGATTATTATTAATTAAAAATACGGGATTACTCACGTAATATTTATCGGATAGGTCCGACTATAGTTTCGACCACATTCGGTGGCCTTTTTCAAGGAGTGTTCGGAACTTTCGATTAGGTGAACCGATTCTCCCGTGTGGTCCCATTTAAATTTCATCGCTTCAGTAGTTTTTGAGTCACACTCCAATAACTGATTTTTACCGAAGTAATAGAATGGAAGTCGGTATTTTTTTTTCTAATTGCACTTGTTAAGGATTCAGTTAATAGCTTTTTAAAAATAAAGATATCACACATATGAATTTAACCTGATATTTACCGGACTTCAAAAAATGTTATATTTTTTTTTATTTTTTTTTATTTTTATTTTACTAGGAAAACAAACGGCTGCTTAGATTATAATAATGTAAACAATGAAGTAAACAATGAATGGATACGCAAAAGCCTAACAGTTTCCGCTTATGGGAACAGTTAAAATGTCATAGGTGAATAAAACCTAACTTAAAGTAACATTATTTATGCGCTAACTTAAAAATAATAATAATAAGAGTTTAAATGTGTATACAAAAGATTAATTCGAAGATAATAAATTGCTACAAGCCATGTAAAATAAAACAATGACATATAAATAATTTAGTCTGCATAGAATTGTTCGTTGATTATAAGTTTAAAAGTATTTTGCTTCATCGAAAAGAGATCAACATATTTTGAGTATTTCGAATTGAAAATATTGACAGTTCGCGGGAAGAAAGAATTTTGACGATAATTAGAGATGAAGGGAGGAGTATACAACTGTAAATAATTCCTACGACTGAGTGATCTGTAGGGTGCTTTTAGTTTAACCTCCGACAGTAATGTCGACGAATCAATTATATTAAGGGTTATATTATGAAGTAAAGTCAGATCTGCTGCTTCTCTTCTTACGGAGAGAGGCAGCAAGTGGTGGCGTCTACAGCTGTCCACATATCCAGGGCTTATAATCTTGAACTTGAAATTTATAAAGCGCAAAAATGTTTTTTGTATTTTTTCAAGCATATCTATGTATTTAGCGTAACATGGATTCCAAACTTGTGAGCTATACTCAAGTTGACTTCGTACTAGGGAACAGTATAAGATTTTAAATGTTTTGGTTGATTTAAAATCTTTTGTGACTCTAAATAGAAAACCCAATGTTTTCAATGCTTTACTAGTTATGTTCTCTATATGCTTGTCAAATAAAAGTTTTGAATCCAGAGTAATGCCTAGATCGACAACAATGTCCGACCTCTTAAGAGATTCCCTATTTATTTTGTAATCAAACAGCAAAGTTTTTTTGGAACGGCTAAAAGTAATACAGAAGCATTTAGCAACGTTAAGGTCGAGTTTATTTTTTGAACAGTAATTGTGAAGGCTATCTAGATCCAGTTGCAACAAATCCAGATCACGACTAGTTTCAATCACTTTATAGATCTTCATATCATCGGCGAACAAAAGAAAGTTAGAGTGTTCAAAGCATGAGTGGATGTCATTGATGAAAAGGATAAAGAGGAGAGGTCCAAGGATCGATCCCTGAGGGATTCCGGATGGGATCGGTGACGAAGCCGAAGCATATCCATTTAGAACTACAGTTTGGCATCGATCGTTAACATATGAAGTAAACCATCGTAGAAGATCGCCACGTATGCCCGCATCTTGAAGTTTGGCAAGAAGAATAATATGATCAATACGATCGAATGCCTTGCTGTAGTCCGTATATACAGCATCAACTTGACCACCCGAGTCCATGCCAGTAGTGACCGAGTCGATAAACACTATGAGATTTGTTGAAGTCGACCTACCCCGAAGAAATCCATGCTGCTGTGGTATAAGCGTGTGGATTAGAGCATCGTATAATTGATCATGTACAATTTTTTCGAAAATTTTGGCCAGCACACATAATTTGGAGATTGGTCTGTAATTATGGATATCACGCTTGGATCCTTTTTTGTGTATTGGCGTTACAATGGCCGTTTTCCAGATTTTAGGCACCACACCTACGTCAATAGACCTTTTGAATAGGAGAGCAACGGGATAAACTAGTTCTTCAGCACAATTTTTTAGTAGACATGGGTGAAGACCATCAGGCCCAGCAGACTTTTTACAATCTAGAGATTTGAGTAGTTGAAGTATACGATCGTTCCTAATTTCAATGGTGTGTATATCTGCTGCAGGAGAGATTGATAAATTGTTAATTGTAGAAGAAGAAGATGGAGACTGTGAAGGTATATTTTGCAAATAGTTAGAGTTAAAAAAGTCTGCGAAAGCACTACAAATGCCAAGACCAGTAGTGATATTAGAATTCATATAAGTCATTGTAGACGGATATGAGTTGTGTTTTTTGTTGGATTTTATGTAGGACCAGAACGCATTAGGGTTATCGCGGATAGACATTTCGATTCTAGAAATATAGTTTAGATAACATTCATGTTCCACCTTCTTCGCTCGGTCCCTTAGAATTTTGAAAGAATTTTTGTCCGCTATATTATGATATATTTTAAATTTACTATGGAACTTCTTTTTTTCATTTAGAATTTTTACCAAAGCAGGCGAGTACCATAACGGGTACTGGCTAGGCCGTATGTACTTAAATGGAATATATTTATCTCTAAGTTCTAATAATATTTTAGTAAATATATGAACAGCTTCATTTAAACTATCACAACAGAGAAGTGAAGACCAGTCTTGATCACTCAAGTTCTTACGAATAGACTGGTAGTCTCCTTTAGCATAGAAAACTTTTAGTCTGGGACAGGGTACAAGAACACTGTGGTTTAAAAACAAAGGTCTACAGACTAAGGTCGGGTGATACAATGATGAAATACATATATGATAGGTGATACAAGGTGATACAATAGAAAATATGATGAGGTTGTATGTTTGTGTGCTTGTATTTTTCTACCGACTTCAAAAAGGAGGAGGTACTCAATTCGACTGTTTTTGTTATGTTTGTTACCTCATAACTTTCGATGGGATGAACCGATTCTCAAAATTATTTTTTTGTTTGAAAGCTGGTGCTTCCCGTGTGGTCCCATTTTTTCCAACCAAATTTAATGAAATTCGGTCTAGTCGTTTTTGAGATACCTATTATCACTCTAGAATTCCATACATTATTTAATACCATAAAACAGTTTTTTGATAACCACAGACTTAGCTTTTTTCCTATAAACTAAAATCAGAATATATATAGGTAATATAATAATAATAATATATTAGTAATTATTTTTTGTTTTGTTTTTAACTATATTAATGTTATATTTTTAGAACGTGTACAGCCAGTGCCTTGGACCTGTTGGATACGGACCTGGCCTGGCCGCCCCATACGGAGCCCCTGGTCTTGCCGGTTGGGGTGCCCCTGGTCTAGCTGCCCCATGGGGCGCGCCTGGGTGTGCTGGCACTTACGGCGGCGCTGGTGCTGGTAACGTAGCTGTTGCCGGTGAAATCCCTGTGGGTGGTGCTACCTCTGTCGCTGGACAGGTCCCCATCATTGGTGGTGTTGAGTTCGGTGGTGCAGTGCCCGCTGTTGGTGCTGTCACCATCTCTGGCTCCTGTGCTTGCGGTTGTGGTGCTCCTTATGGTTTTCCTTACTAGCTTTTAAGTAACAATAGGTATCTTCAAATTAAAATATAATATTAATTATAGAAAACGATGTATATTTATTTTATTTCATGCTAACTGCGACCCGCGGTTTCACCCAGTGATGATAATGACAATGAAAATAATTCTTTGTCGTTCCCTGAGATATAATATGTCTTTTCACCATATTCGATTGCGATCCGTTCAGACGTATGGGTATGATAATTTAACAAACTGACAGACAGGAAATATGCAGCTCTTGGTGAGGGTTATATATTCCTTCTGTTTGGCGTAGAAACCAATGGTCGCTGGAGTTCAATGCACGACGTTTTGTTAAAGAGTTCTCCAGAGTTTATCGATATAAGTTGGTACCACAAGTGAAGAAAGAACTGGCAATTATCTCAGTTAACGATTAGTTTTGACTGGCCTGTTGGTCTAGTGGTTAGTGGCCCTGACTGCTATGCCGGAGGTCGTGGGTTCGATTCCCACCCAGGACAAATGTGTGAATTGAGCACGATCATTTGTTCTGTGTCTGGGTGTAATTAATCTATAATATTTATGTATTTAGAAATATATAAGTATGTTTATCAGTTGTCTAGTACCTATAACACAAGTTCTGCTTAGCTTGGGACTAGATGGCGTTGTGTGATAGTTGTGGAATATTTATTTATTTATTATTATTTATTAAGTTGGGTTATACAACGAGGTAATGTTGCCGGCTTTTTACAAAACCCTTACTACGTACAGAAAATCTAAACTCAGTTTGTTTTGAGTTCAATTTTTCTATCTAATTATCTATTAATTAAAGTTTTTCTTATATGAAGGGTACACGAAAAGAAAGGGTTCATCGACATTTTTGCATAAATCAAACTAAGTTTACCATTAGATTCGTTGTTAATGGGTCTTTCGTATGATGTATTCAAAAAACTATAGAAGGGGCTCATTTCAATAATAATCCACATTAATAAAAACCTATCCATGACTAACAGGAGCCCATTGCAGCTCAAACCTGAATAAAAGGTGCACATTGCATGCGAAACCGGTAAGGAAGGTTCTCATTGTCTATGCTCAATACACAATAGCGTCGTACGCGCGTAGGAGTTACATTGGTGAAATTAGTATAAGTTCATAGTTATTGATTTAACTGATTCAAAACTTATATTTTCAGTCATACAGGTTATGTAAGGTATTAAACATACAATTCATTAGTATTAACCATGTTGTTGCGTCATCATATAATCACAACATATGGGGATGGAATTTTACGAACTCCAAAGCGATTACAGAGCATCTGTTTGTTTATATAGTGTAAACTAAACAATATTAGCAGACTTACCTAAAAGATGTCCACACTGCTCTCATCAGCTCCAGCTGACGCTTGGAATACCAACATAACCCTTCACCCCAGTACTTATTGCATTTATTTTCCGTTTGAGAATAGTAGCACATCCGCCATTTGCAATTTGGTTGTTCTACTTGAGCTGCGCGGACGCACGTCACACAATGACGCGTGCACCCGAAAGACTGACGGCGTCACCGAGCGTAGTCGATTACCGATCCGAACCGCCCCACTTGCGCTTTTCATCGCGATTTTTTGTCTTTACATAATATACAAAGTGCTTCGCAAACGCAATGAAATCGTATTGAAAACGTTTTACTAACTAACTATGAATTGATGACGATACACATGTCTATTTAAGTAATCATATACATTTCAAAGTTTAATTGGCAATTATCTCTGGTTGTTAGTTTTGTTGATGAACCCCTTCTTTTCGTGTACCCTTCATATGACTTTAAACACAATAATAACATTTTTATACTTATAAAATTATTTTTATAAGGTACGTGAGGTATACTGAATGTTTCTGGAATTGGACCCTCATACGACAGTAAAATAAAAGCAGTTACGGAATTCAAAAATGGAACTCTCTAGGAACATGTACATTTTTAATTGGGTAGACTGTCGTTTGTTTTTTCATTGTGACGTCCTTTAGAAAAATATGTGTCACAATCACTACTAACTAAAGTAACTCGTGAAGATGTTTGCTCAATCTCTTTTTACAAATCAGCTGTGGCTTAAGTCCACAAGAGAGTTGCCAGAGAATTGGCATTTGGTGATGAAGCCCCATGTCGCAGTTCAGCGTATTCGTGGTTCTGAGTTATACGTGGAGATCTCCATGACGATGTACGTGAAGGTCAGCCGGTGACTGCGGTTACATAATCCGTTATTGATACGATAACTGGTTGAAAGTAACTAAAAATGACTTGTCAGCAAATTCGTACTGCATTAGGCATTGGAGCGAAGCGAGAAACATTTTGGATGTGCATCTGAAGGTTCGGGAAGCTTTGCACTCGGTGGTTACCACGTGATTTATCGGAAGGCCAGAAATCACTGCGTTTCGAGTGCAGTAAAATGATAAAATAGTTTAATGGATGACAGTTGTCTATAATATACAAGTGAAGAAACTTAGATTTACTGCTTTGAACCGGATAGAAAAAGCCAAAGTTTAGAAAATTGAAATTTTTTTAAGAAAATGGTTGCGTCTATTTTTGGCAAATCATTACATTACACAACATTACTGCTTGAAGGGATAAAGGACAGTGACCGCAGATTGTTAATTCAACAGTTGCTTGTCCAGAGCTTTAGAAAAAGCAATGTTGTCCTTCACTACGACAACGCGGCCTCACATTCGGAAACGTATTTGAAAGTTTCAAATTTAGAATTGATGATTCATCCGCCATACAGCAGTGCGATTCTCTAAGAGCAAACATCGTTGGATCTTTGACAACATCCGTAAAACAAATGAAAAGATGACAAGAAACGTTGGAAAAGCAACCTTATGTACAAGGACCAAGTATTTGACGTTGGTTAGCTCGTCCACGAATCATTACAAAATCGCACGGCTGACCTCGCACCTTGAGACTTCTTTTTGTGTCCTAAAACAAAAGACAAACTTAGAGAACGCGTTTCATGAATCCATTGAAGAGGTCCCTATGCAAAATGCATGAATTTGGATATACTTAAAACAATAAAAGTTAAGTCTTATGTCATGTATTACTTATCAGAATCCAGAACCTGTCAGTATGACAGTATGAGCTCCTTGAACAAATATAAACTTAATACTTGTTCAATGACATTTTCAACACATAAACTCAATATATATTATTTCAAAATTACAATGAATACGTTAGACATAGTAGGCATATTCTCACAGAAATCCGAAGTCTGTCCTAGGACTATCTGTTTTGTGCATATTGTAATATAATTTCATATCATTCATTTCATTTAATGCTTATATCGAAATTTATTTCGATACTGCTGTGCAAGTACCATAATAATCGTTAAATTTGTCGAGTCGCTAAAAAATCGTATCGCCTCGAGCAAGTATGGAAGTCATATCGACGTCTTATACGATCATACGAATTGTTTGCATTCCAGAATGCGTCCTTCTATCATTTGAAGATTTCCACAAGCATTTCGCTCTCTTAGGATTAAAAGAAGGCAGAAGTCTATTTTTTATTGAATACTAGCTGCGCCCCGCGGTTACACCCGCATGGTGATGGATGATGACGATGTTGTTGAAAATTATCCTATGTTAATGTTAATTCAGCGCCCCATCTATCTCCATGTCAAATTTTATTTAAATTGGGCAAGCCGTTTGACCGTAAGAGAATAACAAACATCCATTCATTCATAAATACAAACTTTCGCGTTTATAATATTAGTAAGATCAAACGCAACTAAACAATATCCCCATTCCCGTCGCCTGTCGATAAGCCATATCGAGGTCATTTTCAAAGCTGACAAAATAATCTTGAAAATCGTTTAAATAGACGATCTCAAACGTAATTTAACAGTTCCATGTTAGTTGTAGTCCAAGTTATCATTATAATCGTAAAAGCTTATCGAATTTGTCTACCGATCGCTTAATTTTGTTACTTACTTGCAATGAACGACAGAAGATCGATATAGCCAGTTTTTTCGAAGTATGACGAATTCATGACTCAAATTTATCGATCAGTTAGTTCGGGACTTGCACTGTTGACCAAATATAATAAAATGATGTAATGACACAGAAGAGGACAAGGAAAAGTTAATTTTGGACGGGACAGGTTCCGACAAAGAAAAAAGAAGGAACTAAGAGGGAAGTCAAGAGAATGGAAACGAAAAAGCGTGGATTCCGATTTCAGATCTAGCGGAGAAAAAATTTCTGTTTGGAGTGTCAAGTGCAGGATGGTGAAATTTGATAAAATATAGAATAGTGATTTTGACCTCAGGAATCGCCCACCAACTTATCTTCATTACATCCCTGAAGTATGACCCAGGATATGATGTTTACATTTATGTAATTTGCTAGAAAATCGAGGGTATTGGTTTATCGACTATTCTCGCCCTGACGACGCAATCAATCCTTTATCATCATTCAATGTCTTGTTGAAGCCTCCTTCAAAGCAAGAAGTTGAAGTCCCTTTGAACCTTTGTGTAACGTGCTGAACGAACTGACCATTCAGGACTTTCAGTGGAATGTGATTCGGCCAGGTCATGTATTTTTTATTATTATATTCATATTTCTAATATTCCTTTTTATTTACTCTTAGCTAGCTAGGCCTACTAGGGATAAGCTCTATTCTTTTTAGTGTAGGCAATTCTAGTGTATAAATTACATTACAATATTGAAAAGATTTTTATAAATGTTTGTTCTGTCTTCTGTTACAGCATCTTATTGTTCGTGTTTTAACGACGTCGAATCTTAAATCATATAATTTAATAGCCATGTTCTCCTGGAACTGACACAAGGTTTATATGAGAATAAATGTATTTGAATACTGTATACGCGAGTTATAGGTAAGGAATTCAAAGTAGGACGTACCAGTGTTATCCAGTCGCGGGTGAGGCGGTCGGGCATTCCTCCACAAATTCGGGCCGGGAATAGATCACTCGGGATTTTCAACACACAACAGTTATAGGAAGATTATCCCATGTCATGCACTGAGCCGTAGGCACATATAGTATATCACAGGTTGAGACCGCGGGAAAGATTTCACGTCGCGAGCACACCGTTGTCGGTTCGACGTACGCGCAGAGACTCCAATGGTACTAGGGTAGGGGGGTAGGAAAAAGTAATAGGTGGGAGCGGGACAAAACATAGGTCAAAGACAAGGAAACTACACAAATATACAAATAGTTCGCTAAGCTCGATTTTGTCCTGAACAAATACTTAATATAAAAATATGGTCATATTCTTGTAATTAACAGTCTAACATCTACACTAGTTAAATCATTCGTTTAATTTAAATTTACGGCGTGTATAGCATTTCTTTCTGCAAAGAATCTTTCCGTTGGGGGTTCGTTTTGCGAAATGCTAAGGACTTCCAAAATCCTCAGGTTATTGTCACTTTATATAACGCCTTAGTCAACATTGACACCAATCGACGCTCGCTATCGACTGCTGCGAAAAAAATGTATGAAATAATTAACAGTGCCACCTTGCGGTCAATTGTAGAACTTAAATTGACAGCGAGTACGCCAATCACAAGCTTAATAGGTAGGCTAGATCGAGTATCGACTATAGATGACATTTATGTTGCCAACTCATGGTAGAGGTACAGGTAACTTATACAGGGATACTTGAGAAGGTCCATAAAACCTTCTTATTAGAGGTGCAGTAGACTGCATTCAGCTTCTTAGTCTTTTGTGTACGTTGTTTGTGCCTTCTATGTACCGGCGACACGAGCTGTTTTATGTCCCTCGGGGTAACACAGTGTCGCGCTCTCAGTCTCCGGTGATTCGTATTAGACGCCACTGCAATGCCTTGACGCCAACGCAGAAATTGACTTAATGTGTTACATATGGAATGTTATTGTGTGTGTACTGTTAAGATATTGTGAGACGCTTAAAGACCAGTGGGATACACCCTGGAGTTGACATTTGTAACAATATATTCTAAGATCTATTGTTGATTACTATTATTGTTATTTTGCCATCAATTGATAATTCTGACATACAATTTTAAAATATTTTGACATAATTGGTATATTTTTTTAGATTTTATTACTTACATGATTTTATTTGGTTCATTGGTTGTTATAATATGTATAATGATAAATGTTGTGTGATAATATGTAATTTAAGACGTTTATTACTCGTATTGCAATAAATTAATTTGAATTTGAATTTAAATTATATTTGAAGTAACAATCGCAAGGTCCAATCCCTTGTTGGGGCAAATATTCGTATTATGACCATTTATGTATGTTGTCGGGTTCTACGAATAATCGTAGCAAGTGCTACGAAATTTTCTACCGATCATCCGTGCGATTCTCTAGGAGCAAACATCGTTTCATCTTTGACAGGATCCGTAAAAACAGCTTTATTTTTAGGACACCTGTGGTTAGTTGTCTGTTTTACTAAAATAACTAATCGATGTAGATTAGCTTTATTGTAAGTATAAACAAATCTGAATATAAATGTACATATCGTTTATTGTCATATCATGATTTGGGAATCAGTAAATAGCTCCACATCCACAGCCAGGTGCGCCATAACCGTATCCGAGCCCAAAACCATTATAGCCGGCAAGGCCAGGAGCATATGCTCCATAGGGGGCGTAGGGGGCAGGAGCATGGGGTGCAATGCCAGTAGCGATAGCGCCCTCTTCTACAGCAATACCGACTGGACAGCCGCAGCCATACGACACAGCACCAGCACCGGCAGTTGGCAGGACTCCTTCTAGAGCCACGGTGCCCAGGAACGGCAGGTTGCCACCAGCAGCCAGAACACCTTCGTACACGTTCTCAGACAATACGGAGACGCCGACAGGTGGGATCGGAGAAGCACTGGCGCAAGGCAAACCGCCGCCGGTAGATGCGACTCCGCAGCCACAGCCGAATCCATCATAAGCCAGGGCAGGACCGGCGAAACCATCGTACGCCAGGGCAGAGCCAGCGAAACCGTTGTAGCCGTAGCCAGGCCCAGCAAGACCATAAGGGCCAGCAAAGCCTCCCAAGTAAGCACTGTATGCTGACTGAAATAAAATATTAAAACATGTTACGCTGAAATTCCTTATGTATGTTTTTTTGTACAATAAATTAACAATTGTTTTTCATACCTGAATTAAAACAGCTGAAGCGCACAAAACAAAGATGGTTTTAGCTGCCATTTTAGGTGTTGTCTCGGTAAATACTGATACTAGAATGATTTGAAAATATATTCGGTCATTTTATACCTGCTTTAATTTCAAATGAAACTTTAAACTCGCCTATCTTGTTATGCAAACGTCGACGTGACTTTAGCAAAAAAATATTAGCAATTTCATGTGAAAACTGATAAGTATGTGTTGAAAATTAGATTTCTGGAGCAATTTTCTTAAATATTAATATTATAATTTGTAACATAACCTTTAACTATTGTATTATTTTTTATGTTAAAAAGATTTACGTGAATATTATGAAATCGAATGAATTTGAATAGGAAGTCTAGTATATAAACTAAAGTAGATGTTTAGGTAATTCATTCTAAGCTTTGAATATCAACAACCATGTCTACCTTCTCTTTCCTCGTCTTCTGCGTTCAGGCTTGCCTGATTTTTGTAAGTATATCATGTTTTGTTTTCTTCAGTCAGATCAACTCTGACAAAGCATACGTGTTAGGTTTGAAGTGATACATTAGGCTCTCTTATTTGTGGTTATACAATTTTTGTTTGAATATTTCTAGAACGTGTTTAACACCTGCCAAGCTGCTATTGTACCCGGTGCTTATGCCCCGGCCTACGCTGGACCTCTCGGTTGCGGTTGCGGCGCTGGGCTAGCCGCCCCCTGCGGTTTTGGCGCCGGATTGGCTGGCCCCTACGGTTACGGTGCTGGATTGGCTGGCCCGTACGGTTTGGGTGCTCCTTTTGCTGGTCCCTACCTATACTGATTAACAATGACTTACTGAAATTGATAAAATGATTAAATAAAAAAATGTGGCAACAAACCAAAGTTTTTGTTAGTGTGTGGACAAGTTTAAGAGATGTTTTTTTCCTATTTTTCAAGATCTTTTATTGCAGTATGTAAGTTAAAATACAAATAATATAGGTATAGTACATATTCCTATCCATCAGTAGGGCTCTGCTTATTTTTTGTTAAAAATACTAATGTGTTTTCATCCTTGCACAGTAATATGAATAAATAGTATCTGTCTAAGGGGCATGTGTTCTGAGCTATGCTCAACTCCTACAGTTATTTTAGAACTTTTTCTTTAACTGTTTCATGACTGCGTGTTTTCCGGGCCAAGCTTAACCTCTATTTATTTATTTATTTATTTATTCAAGTCAATCGATGCGGCTAACAGAATTATTCCAAAACACCACATATCATACATCATCATAATTATGTAAGTAGGTACATTTTTATAAAACATCAAGTAGGTAAGTTACTTAGAAGGTAAAATAAAATTATATAGCAGAAGTCAGAATTAGTGATGTCAACATAATAAACAATACAAAATTAGAATAACAACAATAAAATAATATAAATCAAAGTCAAAGAACAAATACAACATATTAAAAATTAATATTATTTAATAAAATTATGTCAATTAAGTTAAAGTTTAAAATAAATGTTCAAATATATATAGGCATGTTTAACTAACATACCTAGTCCGTCGGCAAATCAACATGTTCGATCCGAACGAGCATGTCACCGAGCACCTTTCGGGCTCGAGCGGTGGGCGCGTTACGGCCGCGGTAGGTACGCGTGAGCGGCCGCGGTAGGTACGCGTGAGCGGCCGCGTTAACAGCCGAGGCGCACAGCGCGGCGCAACTGTCGCACCACGACGCGGCACTTGCAATTCCATCTGATTTAAAACAGTCAGATTGTCCACCCTATTGTGAAGTATAGAAATATAATGCACTAGAAGCAGCAATTTCCGCCTCAGTACTAGTGTGTCGAAGCCGACCATACCCGACACGAAAATGGATGGATATAAAAAGGGATAATATCCATAGGCTCGTTTGTACAGCCACCGCATAAACTTACAGTGGATCTTTTCGATCATGAGGGAGTATTTGGTCTCGTAAGGATCCCAGACGACAGCACCGAACTCAAGAGTGCTACGGACGTACGAGTTATATAAAACTGTAGCTACTCTCGCTTCGCTAAACTGAGAAGCCAGCCTCATAACGAAACCAAGTGTTTTGTTAGCCTTTTTGCAAATATTCCTTATGTGTATTCCTAACAAATTTCATTAACTCTATCCAGGGGAGCGTCGGGTAAATAGTATACAGAACATAGAGGAAAACGCAATCGGGAAAAGGTAATCGCCTTACATTTAGATGTATTGAAAGGTAGTCTATTCGTTTTGCTCCAGTTGACCACGGAGTCGATATCCATCTGCAGAGCTGCAGTATCGGCTACGCTGCTCACAGTTAGACACAACTTTAAGTCATCCGCAAACATTAGGCATTTTGCAGTGCTAACAGCCCTGGGCAAGTCGTTAATCATTAATAAAAAATGTGTTGGGCCCAAAGTACTTCCTTGACTGACTCCTGACCGGGTATAATAGTCGTCGGACTCATAACCAGCCACTCGGACAAACTGACTGGGGTTACTTAGATAACTTGAGAAGAAATGTAGGAGCTTAGGAGTAAATCCAAATATTGCCAATTTCTGAAGTAAGATATCGTTATCAACCAAATCAAATGCATTTTTGAAGTCTAAGTACGTCGCGTCGACCTGCCGACCTGCATCCATTTCAGCAGCGACATAATCAATAAGGTTTATGTGGTTAGTTGTGGTTGATCGAGCCACACGGAACCCATGCTGGCTGTCGTCCAGAGCAGGACCGATCTGCTGGTTAATATGACGACCAAGAATGGACTCAAAGACCTTACCGAAGACCGATAACATAGCAATAGGCCTGTAAGTGGACACGTCTGAACTGGAGCCAGCCTTAGGGACGGGTGTAACTCTAGAAGTCTTCCATTGCTGAGGGTAGGTAGATTCGTCAAGACACAAATTATATATAAACAATAGTGGCGACGCAAGTAAAGCTAAGCAGTCCTTTAAAAGATAGCCAGGAATGCCAGCTGCGGACCGTGGTTTCAGGCGCTTCACTGCAGCACGAAAGTCAGCCGCGTCTATTGTGTCGATTGCAACCCGCGCGGAATCACGGTAAGTGCAATAGCGCGCCGCCGCCTCCGCCTCCAGCTTCGGCACCTCGCGGTGGAATACAGAGCTGAAGTAGTACGCAAATGCGGCAGCGGCATCGGCACCCTCCACCTCAGCACCGTTGCATGTGAACCGCTTACAGAGCTTTCTGTCTTTGCGCTTATCTTTTATATATTTCCAAAACTTAGAAGGCTCATCAATGATCTGTACCTGTGTCGTTTGAATGTACTGCCGATAAGCATTGGTAATCAGATACTTTGTGTGCATCCTATAATATTTATAAATTTCCGCGTTAAATTCTTTACCCTTTATATTTTTAATAATTTCCTGCGTGTACCACCGCGGATATATATAACGACTTGAATTTTGAGAACGTTTCTGGAGTGGGACGTACGTGGTTATGCATTCGTACAGTTTCTGATAAAACAAATCAGTTGCGGTATCGACCTTTTTAGTGACGAACAAGTCTGACCAATCGAGTGCGGCTATTGCTGCATATAGCTCACTAAAGTTTGCTTTACTAAAATTCCAATCGGGGGGTGCCGAAGGGCGCTCAGTAGGAGGTGGCAGTGGAGGTGAAGGGCATTGCGTACCCCCACGGCAAGCACACGCGAACTGATAGCGGCGGATGATATGCATCCGATATGCCGGAACGAGCGCATCCTCATCCTCACCAATACACACCTTCACATGCTCGCTCGCTAAAACGAGATCTAAGAGACCGCCATGCTTGTTTGTTACATTATTATATTGAACTAATTTACAAAAGTCAGTAAACATTGAAAATTGTATTTTGAAGTAGCATTGCATGAGTTCAGATTAAAATCTCCTAGTATTATTATTTCCATGCCAGAATACTTGCAAATAGCATTTTCAATACATGCTAAGACATTTAAATATTGTTCCTCATTGTAGTTAGGTGGCAAGTAAACAACACAACACAGAAATTTAACATTTTTCCGAGAAATAATAGCAAATAAAACCTCTTTATCAGGGGTAAGTGAGTCTACGTCAGTATGTAATGTGTAGCACTCGCGGACAGCGAGCAGCACGCCGCCCCAGCCCACGTCGCCAGCGCGGTCGCGGCGAACGACATGCCACCCGCGCGGAAACAGCTCCCCGTCACACACCGAGCTTGTCAGGAACGTTTCTGTTAATGCTATTATGTCGTAGCTACATGACATAATACTATTTAGAAAACATTCACATTTTGTTCGTAGTCCACGCACATTTTGATACAAAACGTGTACGTTCCTACAGCGATTCAAATTTACGCTTTGCACGAAAGTTCTGCCGCCAGGACTTCACGCAAATGCCATTAGACCAATTCGCCGGCGCCATAATAAGCCTAGCCAATTTAGAGGGTATCCCTATCTTGAACGATGCATAACGTCCTCTCGCCTTCAGTGCCTCGACGGTATAGTCATGTACGCCGCAGATAGTGGTCAACTGCGCGAGCACCTCGGCTTCCGTAGTGCCCTCCTGAACGTAATATAGATGCAGGTATTGCCGGCGTTCAGCTGCACGCAGCAGCTTAGAGCCTGGGGCTGCCGTGCCGCGCAGCACGCCGCGTGCTTCAATCTGGGAAGTGTGGGGGCCACGCCGCGCGCTCTTCACCTCAGTCCAGCGTTCAGACGCGTCAGAGTCTCCAGATCCGCTTGCAGTATTAATGACTACAGGAGCAGGTAGGGATGAAGCGAGGGGCGATGCCTCTGCAAGCATTGTGGGCACAGAGGGTACAATAAACGCAGTTTGCGAGATTGCAGTTTGCAAGTTTTGTCTGCTCTGCTGACTTCTTGTCTGTTTAACTTCTTTATGTGGTCGTGGTGCATTCGTTATTTTCCTGCCGCTTTTTTTATTTCCTTGTATAATACCTTCTCTGTGCAATGCAGCAGTAGTGCCTGATGGTACTAATTCTTCGCTTTCGACTGTTGATCGCTGAGCTTGTGTTTTTTCTAAGACTGCTACAATATCACTCAACTTCTTTGTAGCATTCTGCGCTATGGTGCAAATACTACCCATTTCCTGCACTACACGATCGGATACTGAACTAATTAGAGATCCTGTCAGTATTGCTTGCAGCTCTTCCCTTATGACGGCCCGAATGCTATTTAAATTGCCACACGAACATGTACATTTGCATGACCCCGACGCGTCCATCTGTATCTGTTGTTTCCCTGCTTTATACATTCCACCACGACGAATAGTGACGTTATCAGTTTCCACCTCAGATTTATCCTCAGCATCAAAATTTGTTTTCCTGTTAGTGCTATCAATTGTGGTCAGTCAAAAAAGTCGTCAATCGCGCTGAGATATTTATTCTAGCAATTGGCTAGATAACTTACTACTGCGGCATGAGACGTAGGTCCCGTTTTGTACGGAGTCAGGTGTTGCGGCTTCTAATTTACTCCCAGTTAGACCATCACACGAAAGATCATGCAGATCATTACATTTAGTGCACGTCATATCAGCACTCAGTTCCATTCCTTGGTTACATCCAGAACAAGTAGTAGTCATTGTAGGTAAATAACAGTAAAAACTGTACACGTTAATAGGTAATGTATTGAAATAAAGTGTATGTTCAACGGCAGGACTACAAAGTCAACAAAATGTCCGAGGTTGCAGTCCAAGATAACGAAATTAACTACAGGCTGTAGGCCAACCTCGTTCACAATAGGAAGTATTTTTTGATGTCAAGCTGGTTTCCATGGCAACTGCCCATGATACCTACTGTACTTGTCAAGAATACTGGTCCATTACTATAACGTCTTATTCTACAAATAAAATGATTAAATTAAGAATTTTGTCTATTCACCGCGTACAAAAAATGCGTACGACTTCTTACGTCTTCCTAAGATTATTAGATTAAAGAATGAGGTGCAAGCAATGCATTTATTTGTACTCAGGGTAAGCCAACAACACCGCATGGCGTGGCATGGCGCTAACAAAGTGCCCAAGGATTTTTGTGATATTTGACGCCATGGGCCGTCCTTATATACATTTTATTTATATAAAAATGAATCTATATTTCCCTTTGTCATAGCATAACTCCTAAACGGGTGGACATATTTTGCTTATTCTTTTTTTTTGTTTCTTTTTGTTGTGTTAACTATTGTTATGAAAGAAAACCAAAACAATATGGAAGGTCAGTGCGAGGCCGAAAGGACGAGCTTTATTATGAGAACGAAGTCGCGGGCGGTCGCTATTTAAATGTAAACATTGTAACAACATCAATTCTGAATAATTTATTCAATTTAGGCATTAACCCGTTGACTCGCGATTTGCCAAATTTGGCCAATAATACTATAGATTTCGCAGAAATCAACGTACTTTTCTAGAAACTGCAACGTGTGTGGTTAAGGGTGCAGTTTTATTTTACAACATCCATGCAAGGTCTTCAGGTCCCAAAGTAAGCAGAGCATGTACTTGATGACTGATATACATATAAACGTATACACACCCAGATACACAGGTTAAACAGATCTATTCATGCACAATAATGTTTGACCTGCCCGGGGATCGAATATATATACTAGCGGCTCAGAAGGCAGGATTAGTACCAACTTCGCCAGCCAGCCAATCAATATGAATGTCAATTATTCATTAGTTTACTTTTAAATATTGTACTGCTAAATCCCATCATTTTTTGATATTTCCTAAAAGTAGATAGTGAATCATATCAGTTTAACCAAGCTATCACAATGCTACGCTTTCTGTAATCATAAAATAGGATTAAAGTGAGACTAACGTAAGTCTCATGTTAATCCCGTTTTAATAATACAAACTTATAAAGAGCGTAAGTTTTAAAAACATTGCTATACATACATAAATTTATTTCTTTTCAAATATTTGCTCGGGTGTTTGACCGCGTAGAATAAGGTAGTCGTGATCCTTCGGGAATTACCAGTTGCATCAGAATAAAACCAATTATATGTTTTAGTGCCAAGATCAAATCATCTCCAATCCAAATTTTGAAATCAGTTTACCCGTTTTTCGTCGTGGGGTACCTAACATCCAAACATACAAAGTTTTGTATTTACTGCGCGTAATAACTATTAACAATTAATTACAAATTCCAATTTTATAGAGAAAATTTACATCCTCTGACGCCATAACCACTAGGTCATCGAGTCTTACCGCTCAAGCATCGAATTTTAAATCTGTATGATTTAAATCATCGTACGGGGACGGAATTAATTAATTAATCTTTCTCATATTCTATAAACTCTGCCAGGATATAAAAAAAAAAACAATTTTTTGAAAATCTATTCTATTGTTATGTTATAAAGTGCGTTATTGGGTAAACTTGACCAAATTATTCTTATGCGTTGGCACCCTAAACTTATAAATCTGCGTCGCCTAGTACTTACTGCGTCTTTTAAATTTCATGTCGTGTTGCGTTTAACAAAATTAACTTTTCAATTACACATTGTAGTAGGTACATTATTCTATAATATATGTTTATATAGAGACGCCAATGTTGTCATGTAGGTAAATTAATTTATTAAATATTTTAATAACTGCTAAAATTTTCGTACGGATCAGATATCTATTTAGCGCAATGTTATGAAGTGGAGTTTTACTTGAGTGTGTTTACGATATTACAACAATCTTAAACTTTTCAAGTATAGAAAGAACTCCTTAGACTATCTCTGGCGTTGCAAGATACACTTAGACTACATTAAGTATAACTTGATTGAAACTTTCGTAAATATAAAACATTTTTAAAATAAATTTGGTTGAGATACTTGACCCATACCTGCCGCGTAAGTTAAACCGTCAAAATAATGCTTAAAAGACATTAAAGTATCTTTTATAAAGATGCAAGAGTACACCAAATCATCTAGTTTGTTAGTTATCAATATTTTCAAACCCACTACAAAATATCGGAAATAAAAACGAATCATTAACAATATTGGTGATTATCTTCTTAATTGCAGACAAAGTATATTGTACAACGAGTACCGCAAACTATTTATCCGAGACAACGTCCGAGATTAGGTAACAGCCCGTGTTTTGGCACGGGTATACATTGAGGTTGAGAATAAAGTTTTTATGTATCAGTTATAGACGCGGCTTCTATTGCGCTATTATTTTATTTACTCGTATTAAACTCTCGAAGTTCCACTACACACTCATTCCTTCGAACTCATACATTTTCCTAAATTCTGCAGCAATATCTGCTGAAAAACTTTGTATAATTTTTCTTCCAATAATGTGTAAGGAGTACATTCTATATCATCTTCACCTGATAGCATAATTACTTAAATTTGAATACTGCTAATAAAACACAAGCTCCTTTCCCACCAATATATTTTATATATTTATGCCGTGATATATTTTAAAGATTTTAGGTCCCAATGTAAGTTATACCAATAATAAAAATTCACCAAAACTTATGTTTAAACTCCTGCATGGAATCTTCATGAATAAATGCCTATTTCTTGTAGTTACACTTAAGAACGACTTTACGAATTTCAAAGAAATTGTCTTTTCATCATACATCACGGCGCAGGTGAAACCGCGGGGCGCAGCTGTTTTAAAATAAATCACTTCAAACTTTCTAAAAAAAATAGATAAAGAATAAGAAAAGAATAAATATTTTATGCCTTAGGGCATAAAAGTAGACTTATATGCATTAGAACATAAAATGGTTTAAAAAATATGATGCCTTCCATACTGTTATAATTTCAATGGCAAATAGCAACTATAAATAAAATGAGCAGGTACCTACGTGATAATATGTTCTACGACATGACTTATTTCGAAGTATTGTCTTTAAAAAGTTGATTTAAGTAAATTTGAATTAAATAAATCTTTTACTTTGTGTCTTTGCAATAACTTTAAACCATTATCTATTATTTAAATCATTATCCACTTCTGACAAAAAATGATTTTAGGAGTGCACTAGCTATTATAATATATAGAAATGTCATAATGTCCATCGGCCTTATTGGCATAAACTGAGTTAGGTAATTTTAATTGCCCTCATTTAGTAATAATTTTAATTAAATGTTAAGCTTTTAAGTAAACAATTGTATGTTAGGTATTAAAATTATGATATTGTTAGAATAATTCCTCCATGGTACCCGGTAGAAAATGCTTCCTTAATTGATTCTTACAACATAAAATGCCGAAATTTCACGTTTATATCAACAGCGCTTTAGCCTCTTCTTTTGTTATATTAAGTAGTCAGTCAGGACAAGTAAATACTTAAGAAACATTATATAGATATAGTTACAACACAAGTAGAATTTAAAAAATTAAACCGAATTCCATTCTATTCAGTTATTGGAGTGTAACTCAAAAACTATTAAACTGAATTTGATAAAATTTAAATGGGACCACACGGAAAGCACCAGCTTTTAACCCTTTGCGTCCCAGAGACAAAAATATATAGAGAGTACATATAAGTCGGTTTCATTCATAAATACTTTGTATTAATTATCACAGTATAGGAAGGTATAAACAAAAAAAATTGAGAATAGGTTTACCCAGTCGAAAGTTAACAAACATAAAAAATACTTTTGAATTGAGTAGGTATCTCCTTTTTTAAACCGGTAGAAAAGAAAGCAAACCATTTGCATTATTGTGAAACGTGGAAATGAGGAAATAAACGTCACACATTACAAAAAGATACATTTGTTGTCAATTTTTTTTATTAATCAAATCATAGTATCAGTTTTCAATAAGTAACCGTTGATCAGTATAAGTAGGGACCAGCGAAAGGGGCACCTAAACCGTAGGGGCCAGCCAATTTAGCACCGTAACCGTAGGGGCCAGCCAATCCGGCGCCGTAACCGCAGGGGGCCGCTAGCCCAGCACCGCAACCGCAACCGAGAGGTCCAGTGTATGCCGGGGCATAAGCACCGGGTACAATAGCAGCTTGGGAAGTGTTGAAAACGTTCTAGAAATAAACAAAAAATAATTTTGTAACAATCATAAGAGCTTAACTTATCACTTAAAACCTAACACGTATGCTTTGTCGGAGTTGATCTGACTGAATAAAACAAAACAAGGTATACTTACAAAAATCAGGCAAGCCTGAATGCAGAAGACGAGGAAAGAGAAGGTAGACATGGTTGTTGATATTCAAAGCTTAGAATGAATTACCTAAACAGCTTCTTTCCTTATATACTGTAGTGCCTATTAAAATTTCGTCACTTTCAGGTAGCATGTTTTACTTTGCCAGATATTTTTGCCCGAATATTTTAGCGGTTGAAGAACACTGCGACAAATAAATTGACTGGGTTAATGGAGTAGCCAAATATGTTTTGGAGTGACGAGTGCAGTCAAGTGCCACGTTAAATAATTTATTGATTCAGGCGTTACTTTGCGGAAATCCATTATCAAAAAAACGATATTAAAAAATATTTAGTGACACTTCAAAGTTTGTCGCAGTGTTCTTCAACCGCTAAAATATTCGGGCAAAAATATCTGGCAAAGTAAAACATGCTACCTGAAAGTGACGAAATTTTAATAGGCACTACAGTATATAAGGAAAGTAGCTGTTTAGGTAATTCATTCTAAGCTTTGAATATCAACAACCATGTCTACCTTCTCTTTCCTCGTCTTCTGCATTCAGGCTTGCCTGATTTTTGTAAGTATACCTTGTTTTGTTTTATTCAGTCAGATCAACTCCGACAAAGCATACGTGTTAGGTTTTAAGTGATAAGTTAAGCTCTTATGATTGTTACAAAATTATTTTTTGTTTATTTCTAGAACGTTTTCAACACTTCCCAAGCTGCTATTGTACCCGGTGCTTATGCCCCGGCATACACTGGACCTCTCGGTTGCGGTTGCGGTGCTGGGCTAGCGGCCCCCTGCGGTTACGGCGCCGGATTGGCTGGCCCCTACGGTTACGGTGCTAAATTGGCTGGCCCCTACGGTTTAGGTGCCCCTTTCGCTGGTCCCTACTTATACTGATCAACGGTTACTTATTGAAAACTGATACTATGATTTGATTAATAAAAAAAATTGACAACAAATGTATCTTTTTGTAATGTGTGACGTTTATTTCCTCATTTCCACGTTTCACAATAATGCAAATGGTTTGCTTTCTTTTCTACCGGTTTAAAAAAGGAGATACCTACTCAATTCATAGATAGATCCTGGAGTGATCAGTCCCAAGCTGTTTTATCCTCCAAGTAATCCGAAATTTTTTAATAACCTTTTTGACAGAGTTTAGTTTTAATAGTAATTTTAAACTTATTAATAGGCAAATCTTGGATAACATTGGGAACTTTATTATAGAATCGTATACATTGTCCCATAAAAGAATGACTTATTCTGTGGAGACGCGTTACATGTACGGATAACTTGTGCTTATTTCGCGTGTTGATGGAATGAGCATCACTCCTTTTATCAAAACTGCTAATGTTTTTCTTTAAGCACATTCATAGATAAACTGAGAAACAACAGTTAGAATGTTTATGTCTTTAAACTTCTGTCTAAGGGAAACTCTCGGAGCTAAACTGTAGATCGCTCGTATAGCCCTTTTTTGCAGTATAAAAATAGAATAAATATCTGCAGAACATCCGCAGAGCAGTATGCCATAAGTCATAACGCTATGGAAATAACTAAAATAAACTATTCTAGCTGTGTCTACATCAGTTAATAGGCTAATTTTTTTAACAGCATAAGCCGCTGAACTAAGTTTACTAGACAATTTTTGAATGTGGGGACCCCATTGCAATTTAGCATCTATAGTAATTCCTAAAAAGGCCGTTGACTCTACAAGGTCAAACCCTGTTCCATTCAATTGTATATTGGATTCTATTTGTCTCACATTTGGAGACGAGAACTATATACAATTAGTTTTCTTCTCATTGAAGAGAAGATTATTTGTATTGAACCAATTCATAACTTTAGCTAATGCGTTATTAACATCGTCATAGTTTAATAACTGCCTTTTAGTTATAAATAACAGTGAAGTGTCATCTATAAACAATACAATATCATGATTCTTCTCTACATAATAAGGTAAGTCATTAATATAGGTTAAAAACAAGAACGGCCCTAGTATTGAACCTTGTGGAACGCCCATTGAAATTATAAAGCCGGGCGATTTTTTACCATTCGAGACCTCTGGTATTGCGGATGTCCGTGGGCGACGGTGATAACTTACTATCGGATGAGCCGCTTGCTCGTTTGCCAACCTATCTCATAAAAAAAGACCGGGGCGAGGGCTTTATTACAAATCATCACAGTGGTAGAATTAAACTTAACATTTGACTTTGATAATAGAAAATAATTTTCCAGAGCATATTTTTAGTGACTTCTAAAGAGGAGAAAGTTCTGCAGTAAACGAGCAATATTTTCTGTGAATGACGCTGTACATTCTTTTATGAATCATCTGATTTCTATGAATTTTTTATGGGCTTCAAGTTGGTCCCATTCGTCGGATAATAAGCTTTTCAGGCTACTTCTTAATAATAAATTAAATGTTTTGCAATTACAGTTCCAAGGGAAGATATTAAGTAGCACATACTTGCATTTCATACTTTAGTTATTGGCAGATATTTTCGTCTTCTTTTTAATAATTCTTTACTAGTAAGTGGCAAGATGGGTATTTGATTGATAGTAAGAATATATTATGGCTGTCTGGAAGAGATCACTCTGAGCGATAAAACCGTCCATTGTGACAATTTAGTTTTAGTTTTTCATTTGTTTTTTGTACTTTATGCTGTAGTGTTGCGATAAAGAGTTTATCTATATATCTATCTAAGAATACTGTACAAATATAAAAAAAACTTTTTTATTATATTTTTGTGATGAGTTTTGAACGTTGCACACCTCTATAGGGGTAAGTTGTAAGGAACATTTGTAATTATACCTACTTGTAATACCTTTACCTACCTACAACTGGCAATAAATAATTTTGAATTTGAATTTGAATTTGAATATCTATGGGCTGATATATAAATAATTATAGGAAAACTAAACAAATCTTTAAAAGCTATTACTTTTTGATACAAGCCACTGGCCATTGGCATAAAACTTTATTTCCGATATTGTATTTTAAAAGTACAGGCCCTAATAAATGTTGAACTAGAAAATTACCTACGTTAATATTATGTTAAAACTACGATCATTTAATTAAGATGATTGTAAGCTTGAGATTGCTTATCAGCAGACACTGAAAAGCTCGAGTCTTCAAATGAAAATGAACACCCGAAGATGATACTATAATATGGACTACAAACATCAAAAAAGTTTGCGATCACTTTGAAAATCGTTATTTTTTGTTGAGGTAGTTTATAATATGATTTCTTCGTATTTTTAGTTGCTTTTGATGGAATTGTCGGACCATTCCGAGTAAACCATGGGCAGCAATTTGTACTGGTCGATGATAATACGCCCGCCCATCGAGATCAACGACTCAATGCTGGCCTGCCGGTTCGCCTAAGTTAAGCCCAATAGAGCACGCGTGGGATGCTCTTAAGTGAGCTGTTTGGAACCGTTAGCCACGTCCCCAGATAGTGCCAGACCTCAGATTCAACAATGAGACATGTTACCCCAAGAAAGAATGGATAACTTGATTCTCAGCATGACCAATAGGATAACCGCATGTGTTCGAGCCGGGGGAGTAGTTATATTATATTGCTATAAACCTTTCATTAATACATTGTTGATAAAGTTCAATTTAGTAAATTATATCAGCTTGTGCTAGTGATCACAAACTTTTTTGATGTGTTGTTCACAAATTTGTTGACAAAGTTATATGGAACTTCATATCTGCCCTGGTAGCGTTCTTTTGTTTTTTCCATTTCTTCCCTGGTAGCGTTTTTTGGTTTTTCCATTTCTTCCCTGATAGCGTTCTTTTATTTATAGCAGAGAACATAAAAAGAATACAAAGGTCAAATCTGAAAAAAAGTTTTATGTGCAATAATGAGGAGAAAGAGGTGGGAATTACTTTATTGTTCTTGATTTTCAATGAAAGGAGGCTAGCAACCTATTTCTGAACTACGGAAAAAAATATGGAAGCTATTTGTTATATATTATTAAATTAAGTATTTTTTTTTTATACCGAACTGGGTAGCACTTGACCACTATCTCACCTGATGCTAAGTGATGATGCGATCGATGATGGAGCGCGCTTACCCAGAAGATACCTATGCACTCGTGTTTTGAAGACCCCCATATCGTACTTAACCGGAAACACCGACTCAGGGAGGGTGTTCCATTCCCTAGCGGTTCGTATGATAAACGAAGAAGTAAATCGCTTCGTCCGGGTAAATGGAATATCCACCATAAAGCGGTGGCGCTTCTGAGTATCTCTGGATGTCCGATTATAGAATGGGGATGGCGGAATCAAATTGTGAAGTTCCATTGCACACTCACCGAAATGTATCCGATAAAAAACCGATAAACAAGCGACTTTGCGGCGATGCTCGAGATTTTAACTAATATTTGATGTTTGTAACTTTTAATTATTGTATATAATTTTTCAAAATGTTATCTGATAGTGTAAACGACGTTTTTATAATGATGAAGCCACCAGAGAAATGATGTCTTTGAATTCTTGTGAAATGCTCCATACAATAATTATTTACTAATGAAGGTAATTATTTTATTTTCCACGTGTGGTAAAAATCACTATGTATCACTCTGGAGAAAGTTCTATTTCTGTTCTCGAGTTTAAACATACTCTCGAACATAAATAGATAATTTTCTCCCCTCGATGTACAATGTACTATTTCATCATCATCATCGATCACCATGCGGGTGAAACCACGGGGCGTAGCTAGTAATTAGTGTTTATGATAGTGACAAGACGGGCACGTCGTGATTTTATTATAAAAATAAATCAAAATACCTAAACAGTTCTTTGCGGTATGAACGTATATTGAAAAGTATCTTAACAGACAAAAATTTATAACTAAATACATTATGACAAAACTTGGATGTTAAAAAAGTTTAACCCTTCTTATACCTTATATAATTAAATTAGATAATTAAAAAAAAATTATGAATAAAGCGCACGTAAATTTACGTCAATGGTACGCAAAGGGTTAAACAGAACAGAAGAAGTCATCTTCAACTATAAAGCGCTTGCAATGGAGTTCTCTTCCATACTTCCATGCTTTGTAGGGTTCATCAAGCCGCCGGTCCAACCGTGTGTTTCTCTAAGAGAAAACATCGTTGCATCTTTGACAACATCCGTGAAACAAATGACAAGATGACAAGAAACGTTGGAAAATCAACTTTGCGTACAAGGGCGATATCTTAAAGTATTTGACATCGGTGAGCATTTTGTAATGATTCGTCGACGAGCTCGTCGACGAATCATTACAAAATCGTACGGGCGCAGAAGTTGTCAACTATAAAGCGCTTGCAATGGAGTTCTTATCAACAACAATCTTGGCAAAGATGTGGTCATGATTAAGGTGGATTTTTTGAAATTTTCAACTGAATATTTCCGTGCTTTGCAGGATTCACCAACCGCCGGTCTAGGTTGTTTGTTTTATGACAACAGTCGTTAGGACATTTTTGAAACCTTTGGCCACTGGGGCGGAAGTCTCTACAGGTATGCATGAGGTAGCTACCGTAACAACAGTCTTTTAAGTCGCAAAGCAGACGTTAGTGGTTTAAAAATACATATTAAAAATAATGTCAGCGTAGGCGTTCAAATAGTTTTTATTTCAAACTTTCGTCTAGGATACAAAATTTCTCAGGGTCGTCTTCTTTTTGACAGCTTCATTGCATGTCCATCCAATTATGCTTGTATTAATACTAGCTATCCCGAGAGACTTTGACCTGACCCCTAGAAATAAACAGCTTTCAGTTTTGCCCAAAGATTGCAACCATTCAGGCATTTCATAATTTTGCAGAGCTTTTTAAAACAGAAACTGAGTAACGTGCTTACATTCCCAATACATATAATGTTCACCATCCTCTTTGGAGAGAGACTAAAGAATCAACAACAATTTTATGATCATCGATATCATCATCTACTTCAACTTCAGGGTAATTTTTACTTAATTGGAAAATGCTACTCGCGTAGCAGTATCAGTATTCAAGGAAATACAGAAACAAATGCATCGTATTATGATCTTGCTTTTAATTCTTTTAAGGTAATTGCCATATTCATTTACAACAGTATTCGTTCGTTTAATAGATAGCTCCACATCCACAGCCAGTGCCGTAGCCAAAAGCACCGTAACCGTAACCTAGGCCTCCGAAGGCATTGTAACCAGCTGGACCATATGCTCCGTAGGGGCCGTAGGGCGCTGGAACATGGGGAGCGATTCCAGTCGCGATATAGCCCTCTTCTACAGCAATACCAACTGGATCGCCGCAGCCATACGACACAGCACCAGCCCCAGCAGTAGGGAGTATGCCCTCTACAGCAACAGTACCCAGGAATGGCAGGTTGCCGCCCGCAGCCAGAACACCTTCGTACACGTTCTCAGACAACACGGAGACGCCGACAGGTGGGATAGGAGAAGCACTGGCGCAAGGCAAGCCGCCGCCGGTAGAAGCAACTCCGCAGCCACAACCGTATCCCTCGTAAGCTAGGCTAGGAGCAGCGAAACCGTAAGGGCTGGTGAAGCCTCCCAAGTAAGCGCTGCACGCCGACTGAAAGAAACATTTTATCATACATACGACCATTTTATTGTCTGATTTTAAGAAATACTATAATAACATCTGGGGATCGGGCTCAACGGCTTACAAACGCGCGGCACGTTCCCAACGGCAGAGGTAACTGCAGCTGTCGATACGCGTCGATGGCAGTCGTCGTCACGTCGACGGCAGTTGTTTTCGCTTTGGCGGCAACCATCGACTTTCTAACTTTGAAGATCAGCGGCGGCCATGGTCAGCACGCTATAACTTCAAGTGTCGCAGTAAGTCGACGGCTGCCGTCAACCCGCGTCGTCGGCAGCAGTTACCTCTGCCTTTTGCAACATGCCGCTCGTGTGTAAGAGCCCTAAAATAGAGGGTTGCTACCCACTGCGCTAACTGGCCACGAGTGCAGATTGAGTTTTGTATGAGCGTATAATTCAATATTAAGCTATCTATAAGTAAGTGTTCATTTATATCTCTACTAGCTAACTCACCAGCGACTTCGCTCATTTCATCCTTGGGCAAAGTAAGTATATATCTATAAATACAACCTCTTCCCTACCAGTGTTGATTCACGCAGGTTTAGCGAGAGACGCGTGTAGGGATGTCAACGTCGCAATCTACGAACAAATCTTCGATTGATCTTATTTGTTGGTTGCCTATATACACAACAGAAAGCAATGACTATTAATAATAAATTTGACATTTGATTTCCAGCGCGTGAATTGCATGACGTGCCAACCCCGATTGCTCTGCCGCTCACACATCTCTATCGATCTCGATCTGTAGGTAATGATCTCCGGACAAGCGTCCTCCGCCCCACCGCATCCCCACTTCCCACTTTCATCGCGATGACGTTCTAATTATTCGGGGCCGCGTGCTCTGACTACTATGCCTTGGGGGTAAGGGTCGTAAAATCGTTAGGATTAAATCTCTTAAAATCCTTCCTTAGTGGATTCTTACAACATTAAAGGCATCTAGTGAAAAAAATCAAGTTTGTAGCCTCAGCAAAAGCTCTGCGTTGATGAGTAAGCCAGTCAGCACAAGACCAGTTATATAAATATATGAATATGTATATCGGATGTCCCGAAACTTAATTATGAACTGGTACCGGGTGAGGGGCCAAGGTATACCAGTTATGAAAAAAAAGAAAAAAATCCATGTCACTTAGCCAAACGATAATAGATATTTTTCGAAAAAGTAGTAATTTTTATTTAGATTTTAACACTTAATGTACCTAATATATTCACAGCTAAATTAATCGCAACCACAAATAAAAGTAATAAAAATTGCTAACTAAGTAAAATAAATTATGTTTTGACGAGTTACGGTTTACAAAATTACGGACACTCTAAGTTGGAAAAAGTTTTAAATTATTTTTCATAACTGGTATACTTTGGCCTCTCGCCTAGTACTACGTTATCGTTGAGTTTCGGGGCTCTCCGTATATATCTATATTTATATAAAAGCGAAAGGTCACTCACTCATCACGAAATCTCAGAAACTACAAGTGCTAGGAGTTTCAAATTTTCCATGCGGGTTCTTTTTAGGACTTAAATGCTCACTAAGACGGGATTTTATGACTATTCATTCCCTAAGGGGTTTTTTGGGGTTGATATTTTGTATGAAACTTCGTTACTGCGAGTGCTAAAAGTTTAAAATTTTGCATGCGGGTTCTTTTTAGGACGTAGGTCTCACTAAGAAGGGATTTTATGAAATTCAACACCTATGGGTTTTTTTGGGGGTTGATAGTTTGTATGAAACTTCGTTACTGCGAGTGCTAAAAGTTTAAAATTTTGCATGGGGTTCTTTTTTGGACCCAAGCGAGTCTATTGCAAACTACGGGGCACTCCTTCAAAATTTATTGGGCAGAAAAAGCTAGTAACAGTCCAACCCGGGGATCCATCCAGGACCTCGAGGTTCCAAAACGGCACTTATACCTCTATATCAAGACCAAGCGAGTGAAGCCGCTGGCGGATCAGCTAGTATATATATAAATATCATTATAAATTAACTATTATAATAAGACTAGACTTCGGCTCGTCCATTAAGCTTTAGTTCCCTCATTATACAGCAATGATAAAATAACTCTGAAACTATTTGTCCAAACTACTATACTAGCAACACTTTCAAATAATACACTCTCTTTTTTTACTTTTTATTTGGACATTAGAAGATGTTACTTTACTAGTATCATGTTTGGCTGAACTTTGGGCCTCTAAGGTCGTTATCTTATTAGAACCCCAATAGGCAAAGCAAAAGCTCAGCCTATGGCCTCGCCAAGATGATGCCTTTGGTCTAACCCTAAATAGCTCAGCCTACGGTCTGACAATCCCAAATATATGACAAACTATAACGTTTTGGCAAATACAAGAAGAGGATGGGTCGCCTTCAAACAATGAGAAGGAGTGAGAAATTTACGGTATAGGGTCGAATAACCATCATGATGGGAAATGTACCTGGGAAGCGTAAATCGGGTAGATAAAAGATGTATTGGCTCCGTAATTTCAGGGGGTGGTCAGGGATTAAGACCGTGGAGCAATTGTTCAGATTGGCGATTGACAAGAATTTAAGAAGCTCTCTGCCTCGCAGAGTAATGGAGAGGCACTTAAAGAAGAAGAAGGTCGAATTAATGTAATATGAATTAATCAAAAACTATACCTGCACGAAAAGCGCAGAGGCGCAAATCAAAATAGCCTTAGCCACCATTGTTTTTACGAGTTACTATTTGACCAGAATCAAAATCTGTAATAGTAATGGACTACAACCATTTGCATGTTTTATACTCTTTATTACGTATAAACTTCGATCCGATAACTAGACAAATTTAATTAACCTACTCAAAACGTGACTTTTACAAGCGTTTGCTTTTTGCTTAGAAACCGCCCTAAATTATGAAACGAAAGCCAATTATTATCATAGATTGAATTAATGAAACGGTACATGTTTATGGTTATATGGCGTTGCCTGATAAAACATAACTTATGAAGATTTAAAACTTTTTTCAGATCAACTTTATTATTTATTATATTGAATATAGTGCATTTATAGACTGAAGAAATAAATACCCTTCTAAAAATACATTTTGTAGTAACTTGTTTACCTCTGTGTAGTGAGTGATATATAAACATACATAACACATTTCTGACAAACAAATAACAATAACAATAAACACACGCTCAGGGTTAGAATCTGGGACATCGCGGTTTGAAGAAAAAATCAGTGTCATGATTTTATCGCATTTTATAATTTTACTTTTAAAACATTTTGTATAGCTGTTTTATTCGTATATATATATATATATATATATATATATATATATATATTACTGGCTGCGCCTCGCAGTGTTACCCGCGCATAAATAGTATGTCCGTTTCCTCTATGTCCTTTTATGTTCCTAAGTTTCCTCCTTCCTAAGGCCCTAAGTTTCTCCTCGGACAACTAGGTTATAACTCTTTGGAAGTTAGAAGGTAGGTTGATCAGCTTTCCACTTGCTGCAAAATTTTAAGAGGCAACCTGGACTGCCCTACCCTTCACAATCTCCTGTGTTACAAACAATTGTAACGCTTTCACGCCCTAACGCCTTATAATAATATTAATTTCTTCGTTTGTTTGTACAAACGAAGAAACAAACAAAATATATTATTTAATTAACAAATAAACTCTAGGTGACCTGCCAGCGGCTTCGCTCGCTTGGTCTTGGGTAGTGGTGGAAGTGCCGTTTTGGAACCTCGTGGTCCTGTGTTCGATCCCTGGATTGAAAAGTTAAAACAAATCTGAAAAAATAAAGAAGTTCTCAATAGTCCAGGTCTTGAACAGTGCCTCGTCAGGTAAAGATATGTAGGACTACAGAAAACAAATGTGTTACCAACCATGTATGCGTGTATGTACCTATACTATCTACTCATGTTTTTGGCAAATAAATTAATCTATATCTTTATCTTTATAGATGGCAATAGGATCGCCCCCTATAACATGATACCAAAAACATATCTGGTGAAACGTAGGTGTATAAAACACCGCTGTTTATTCATTCACATTCACCCATTCATAATCATTTGAGGATATATAGGCGCAAGTATCAATTCAGACCGCTAGACTGATGTTACCGCCCCGCAGTTTCACCTCCGTGGTGATGCGTAATGATGATGTAAAGTATCCTATTAAATGCTGCCTGCTTACCCCTTCGAGTATTTAATATAGGCGAAACGATTTGTTATGTTGTATTTAAAAACAATATTTAAATATTGCATGCAATTCACTCATGACCGCTATACTGATGCTTCACCTCCGTGGTGATGGATGATGATGAAAAGTATGCACATATATATTAAAACACCGCTGCTTACCCTTTTGATGATATATAGGCGCAATTATTTGTTATGTTGTCTTTAAAAACAACATGTAAGTATTGCAAGCGATTCACTCATGACCGCTAGACTGATGCTTCACCTCCGTGGTGATGGATGATGATGACGATGAAAAGTATGCACATATATAATAAAACACCGCTGCTTACCCTTTTGATGATATATAGGCGCAATTATTTGTTTTGTTGTCTTTAAAAACAACATGTAAGTATTGCAAGCGATTCACTCATGACCGCTAGACTGATGCATCACCTCCGTGGTGATGGATAATGATGACGATGAAAAGTATGCACATATATAATAAAACACCGCTGCTTACCCTTTTGATGATATATAGGCGCAATTATTTGATATGTTGTCTTTAAAAACAACATGTAAGTATTGCAGGCGATTCACTCATGACCGCTATACTGATGCTTCACCTCCGTGGTGATGGATGATGATGACGATGAAAAGTATGCACATATATATTAAAACACCGCTGCTTACCCTTTTGATGATGTATAGGAGAAACTATTTGTTATGTTGTCTTTAACTCGTCCGCATCAGGACAAAAAATAACAATGGATTTATGAATGAACCTTGCTTCTAAAGAGGGTTGCTGATCCCAACAGATTAAAAACAACATGTAAGTATTGCAGGCGATTCACTCATGACCGCTATACTGATGATTCACCTCAGTGGTGATGGATTATGATGATTCCGATAAAATCTGTCTCCTTGCTCAATTTTATCGAAATCGGTAAAGCCGTTCTTGAGTTATAAATGGCCGGTAAAATACAGTACCTACGTACATGAAAATATAAAACTAATCACCATGGAAAAAACTGTTATTACATTTCATCACTCTTGACTGTATGTATGCTATTACACTTTCGTAAAAAACCCGAAATCGAATCGAATCGAAATTGTCCTGGCTCCGCAACATCAGACAATGGACCGGGATAAGAAGGGCTGAAGGTCTGTTCAGGCTTGCCCTGAACAAAGAGGAGTTTAGAAGGATGACGGCCAACCTCCAGTAGTGGAGAGGCACCCAAAGAAGAAGAAAAAACCCGAGATTCGTAAAACCAAGGCTTTCAGTGTACCTACTTCTCTGTCGGTGGGGTTGGAATCTCTCGACTACAGCCGGCTGAACAAGAAAAATGGATGACATGCTGAATCTATCGCCGAGCATGTCTAGTCGAGTAATATTGAGCTGTCTAATTCATAGCGTGCTTTTGACTAAGCTATCAAAACTGACATCTTTGACAGAAATATATTAAGAAATAAAATATATTTCTATAAATAAAATAAATAAATATATATATATTAAATATATATAAGTCATTATTACGACCTTGACGTAGGCCGAGAGATATTTAATATTATGTTAATAATAAAATATGCTTTGCTGTGCCCAAAAATATTAACCTTTTTCACCCGCGTGGTGATGGATGATGAAAAGTATCCTATGTGTTAATCCACACTTTAATTAAAATTGCCCCCAAGTGTGAGCGTGAAAGAGCAACAAACATCCATCCATAATCTATCTACACTTTCATATATAATATTAGTGGAATTAGTAGAATTAGTGGGATTTCTGTAGTCAGCTTTCAACTTTAAGCTTGTTTTCTTATTGCTTCTACGGTTTTATTAGTTTTACAGTTTAGTTGTGTAAGGTACTAGCTGCGCCCCGCGGTTTCACCCGCGTGGTGATGGATGATGATGATGAATATGTATTCTATATTCAGCGCCTCATCTATCTACATACCAAATTTCATCAAAATCCATTCAGTAGTTTTTGCATGAAAGAGTAACAAACATTCATGTATCCATCCATCTTTCTAACTAAACTTTAACATTTACAATATTAGTAAGAAAGTATGTTACAAAAAATGTTTAAAAAGAATGCTTATTAATTAGAATCAGAACAATGTGCGTGCCTATCAACAATTGAAGCATGCTCACAATTCTACAAGTATGCAAAAAGAAAAAAGTGGCTGATACGACTGAAAACCTTGAACTTTAACTAAATGTGCACGTATTGCTGTAAAATAATCTTCTATGAATATATTTTCAGAATCTGTCGTAATTATTTAAGATACTTCTTTTCCTCGTATGTTACGTAGCCCGTGGCTTTATCAAATGGAACACTGCCTATAAATAAAGATCCCAGTAGTACTGAAAGTATTACCGATTTATTATCCTTCGGAAAACATCGACCATGTCTGCTCTTACTTGCCTTTTGCTTTGCGTCCAGGCTTGTCTCATTCAGGTAAAAATATTTGATTTGATACTAAGTTAATAAACTTTTGATATAACTAAGACTATACTAAGAACGTAAAATTGAAATGCCTAAAAATATACTTAAGGCGCGGTCGTACCCTGATAAAAAAGCAGAATCTTTAAACATCGAGTGAAACGAAACAGTTCGATAATAATCTATGAAAAAAAAACTTAGGTTAGAAAAGGAACAGGCAAAAAGTAAGAACCCAACAGAATTCATAAATATTACTCGCTATCTGCAGAAAAAAATCCTAAATAGGTGCATAAAAATAAACTTTCACGTCCAAACTCTCAGAATTTTCTGCGATAACACTATATTATTTTTAGGTAATACATAGCCAACATATTGTACTAAAGTAGTAACCAGCAGTTTTTTCAATTGTGTTGGTATATATCGAAAAATATAAAGAAAACGTACAAAATTAACGCATTTTCGCATTACATCGTCCAATCTAACAAGCGATTTTCAACCTTACGTAAAGCATCGTAAATTATTTTAAAATTGGGGTTGGACCGCGTCTTAAGCACAATTCAGTAAATAATAAAGACATCACCCTAAACTCTAAGGAAAAATAAACCTAGCTATGCCTATTACAATTAAAACTAAGAACTAAAACAACCCAAAAGACATTGTAACATAAATAACACAAACAGACATATTTTATAAGCTAGCTGACCCGCCAGTGGCTTCGCTCGTTTGGTATATGGGATGTGAAGCTACCAACATATATAAATTGAGTTCCAAGGCATAAGGGTGAAATGTTCAAAACCCTTTCTTAGTGGATGCTTACACAATAAAATGCATCAACTGCCAACATATTGTAGGCCCCAGCTCTCTGCGTTGATACTGACAAATATAGATTTGACAAAGATCAATATTATGATGTTTAAATAAGTTTACCCTTGGACAAGTTTTCGAAATAGGTTATCTGAACAGTTGGTAATAGTTACAGAGGTCGTATATCAACTGTACTGATAAAAGTCGAATCAATAATCATTTTATTTGCAGAATGCATTCGGTGCTTATGGATGGGGACTTTCAGGACTCGCTGGGCCCTATGGCGTTGCAGCTCCCTTTGCTGGTCCAGGGCTCGTTGAGCCTTTCGGATACGCGGGTTACGCTGACTACGGACTAGCTTCTCCTTGTGGTTGTACACCGTATGGTGGGGCTGGTGTTGGTAACGTGGCCGTCGCCGGTGAGCTGCCTGTAGGTGGTGCCACCGCCGTCGCCGGACAGGTCCCCATCATCGGTGCCGTGGAGTACGCCGGCCCCGTGTGCGCTGCTGGTGGTGTCACCATCTCTGGCTCCTGCGCTTGCGGCTGCGGCGCCCCCGGATACGGTTACGGTTACGGAATCTACTAGAGACCAATGGCTATCAAAAATATACTTGCTCTTAATAAAACCATGAATCAACATTATTTTGTATATTTTATTGACGTACTTCTCATGGTTGAAAACAAAATCGTGGAATATTTTATGATTTAATTTCACTAGATGATTCACGCCCGTGACCTTCGTACTATTTATTTTTAATAGGATAAATAGGCAGACAGGCATGCGGCCCACCTGATGAAAAGTGGTCACCATCGCCTAATAGATGTTTGCAACACCAGGGGCATTGCAAACGCGCTGCCGACCTCTAAGAACTTTACTAAAACATTATATTACAACTATCTGTTCCTCTTTGCAATGGAATTGCCTTCGAACTTTTGCTCCTGTACTTGGACTGATATGTTGGCGTTTTTTTACAAACACTTCAATATACCGATAGTCAATAAGGCACCGCTGGAGAGACTCAACACTGCCCACGTCTCGAACGAATCAAAGGGCATCTCATAGTCTACAAACGCTAAACAAAGAGGCAAGTTATACTCTTCGGTCTTCTGTACAACTTGCCGTAGCGTGTGGATGTGGTCTATGGTACTATAGCCTTTTCGGAAACCATCTTGTCTTGCAATTCATCAAACATGCGACTGAGACGGTTAGTAATGACCTTCGAAAACAGCTTATGAACATGGCACAAAAGCGAGATGGGTCTGTGTAATTTTTAAGTAAAGTGTTGTCACCTTCCTCGAAGAACAGCACCACTATGCTTTTGTTCCATGCTTTTGCTGTTGAACCTTCGATTAAGACGGTATTAATGAGCTTCTGAAGGACTTTAAGTACCGGTGTTCCACCCTTCAGAAGCTCAGATGTGATACCATCCTCACCCGGCGCCTTGTTGTTCTTAAGATGTTTCAAGGCCATTCTAATCTTGTACAGGCTGATGTCCGGGATATCTTCGGTATAATATCGGGTCAGCTTGGCTTTTGGGTCTTTGGCCGAGCTGCTAACAGTGTCGCGGAGGGTAAAACAATCCGCGAAAACCTGTTTTGTACATAACTTACGACTAGTATACAGTATGGTAAACACACACAATAATTGCACAGTACATAAATACACAAGAATAGATTAATTTCGATGGTAACTGCAAATAAAAGGAAGGTGAGAATTTAAGGTTAGAATAGACATGGCGTCATTAACGCCATGTCGAACACATTAGGAACACACACAGCCACGAGTGTCTTCATACACCCGGCTTTCCATTACTGCTAAGTTTAAGGCATTGCGCCTATCTGATATACATAAACCACGGGTGTCTGCGCCCGGCTATCTGTATTGAGGGCTGTTCCCTTGGATCTGCATCCAGCTGTGGGTGTTGAGGGCTGTTCCCTCGGACCTGCACCCAGCTGTATGTGTTGAGGTCTGTTCCCTCGGATCTATACCCAGCTGTCTGTAATTGAGGGCTGTTCCCTCGGACTTGCGCCCAGCTGTATGTGTTGAGGGCTGTTCCCTCGGAATGAGATATCGGGGATTTCCCCCGCGTGGCCTCCAACCTCCCCTACAGCCACCCATACTGAACCGCTATATCTGATACATAATGTAGCCAACAAATTTAATAGCACTGGATTTAGGTAGAATGTAAATTTACTGATTTACTCTGAGCCACATGCAAGCTGTAATAATGCAATTACTCACTCACAATACCGCCATTACGATTTGCGTACCCACTGCACTGAAGTCACAACGTAAAGTCTGTCGCCTCCAGCGCTCAGTCACGAACTCCCTTAGCACAAACTCTCTCTCCCGCTCGGTTATCCCACCCGCCTTGTTAGGAATATTCAAGTGGGCGGAGCCGACCAATCGGAGGTTAGCATAGTATTTCATCAATAGACTTACTCATAATACCGGATACATTTATAGATATAAGCTAAACCAGGATGATAATATCAGATAAATTCATTTTAATTAAATGTGTCAATTTATACATACGTAACAATATATTAAACTATTAAATATCTGCCTGCAAGTATTTTCTATCTAAACATTCGCGACATTCGCGACAAACAGGTTTAGCGACCGAAGAGTTTAACTGTCCGTAGAATCATCTGTTCTTAGTAGTCTATCAGTAAATCGATCCGTAAAAACTAATAATAAAATAAAATACGTACATACAAATATACATTTAATCACCATGGAAAAAAGCTGACATTACATTTCATCACCCTTGTCTTTATTAGTGCTTTTTACTTTCGCAGACAAGACAATGGTTTGTAGCTATACGTAACTATAGTCCTATTACTATCACACAATGCTTGATAAAATAGTACACGTAGTTTAGTTTTTTAATAGAGTTTACGTTTTATATTTCAGGTGCACTAAATCAAAGTGCTATGTATATAAAAGGCTATTAAAATATAACTAGATAATTACCACCATGTAACCACCATTCATAAAAGTGTTTTGTTATTTTCGTTTGAAAAGATATATAGATATAAGATAAGACGTCACAAAATGATGTAGGTAGGGAGTAATCTGCTAGGCATTTAGGCATATCTCATCTGTCACATTAGTTAGTAGTTGTTCTATATATTACACTAGCTTCATCGTAGCGAAGCAGCAGAATATACATATTATATATCTCGTTTTCACTAGCACTTTAGTTCAACTAGCTGATCTGGCTCTCTCGCTTTCTCCAAGTTTTTTTACTTTTGAGTGGACTTCTAAGAACCTCAGCAAAATACGTACAACTGAGAGCTGGGACAACATTGCATTAGGTTGGGTTAAAATAAGATTTTTGGTTTCAATTGTCAACACAATAAAACAAAGTGATTTTATTCACTTTGAACACAAGCCTGTCACAATGTCAGTAAAAAACTAAATTTGACATTTGTAATAGATCAGCCACATCAACGAGAGACGACGTTGATTATCGCGATGTTGAATGATAACCGTAGAGGTAGGTAGCCACCACTTATCGCGGTAATTGGGCAACGGCATTGACTTTTGACACATCGAAGAGATTTAACGCGAGAATTATTGTGTTGTGGTATCAACGGCAACGTTTATCATTGTTCACTGTGATGGCGAAAAGATCGCACGTGTTTGTACAAAGGCAATTATAGAATGGATGACTGAAAAATTCAAATTCTAGGAAATCTCGAACTTTGTATGTATGAATGTCAGTTACTCAATAACTCAAAACGGCTTTATAGATTTAAATGAAATTTGGTAAGTAGATAGGTGAGGCACTGGTTTACACATGGAGTGCTTTTCACTATCATCATCATCCATCATCACGCGGGTGAAACTGAGGTGCGTGCCTAGTACATTCATATAATACAAATTAATACTTTGAATATATATGTATAATGAAATCGTTAAATATGGGAACGTTCCCATATAGAAAGTACTCTTATTTATTCTGTGACTCAATAGCAAATTTTGTCGGCAATGATATGGGCGTAGACGTTCACGGTTCTAGTGTGGCTGCTCAATTTATCGCGATAACTATCGATATAATTAGCGACGATGATGGGCGTTGACGTTGAACCTTCATGTGGCCGATCCATAAAATCAGTTTCGTCTCACTTCAAGGTAGATATTATTGTCAATATCGTCAATATTGATAAATATACATATGAAAAAATAATAATTATGCGTAGAAAGATGATTAGTTAAATTATGCTTAAGAGGCTTTTGCTATGCGCCCCGTGCTCTTTACCCATGAGAGTGTGTGGTGGCCGAACCGATCTACCATTTCACTGCAGACACAATGCTGAGGGACCTCTGGCAAGGGTCATCAACTCGTAGGGATACGGCTATTCTGAGAGTTTTGTTGTCCAAAAGATACCCAACATTTTTAGACAGCAAAGCATGTAGCCAAGGCCCCGACTCCCATCGAGTAACAGCTAGCAGGCGTGCATGCTCTGCGGAAGAACTAGATGAATTGATCAGGTTTTGAAGTTATGATTTACAGAGCAGCCTGCCTCTGAGAAGCAGGAGCTTTGGTTTTAGAATGTATACTTGTACTTGTTATTTGATATACAAACACAAGAAAATCACAGATTGCTAAATGAAATCCGAAATGAACTAATTTTGTTTCAATTATATGAGTTACGAGCTAACCCCCTCCCCCACCCGTGGCTTCACTCGCTTGATCTACGGGATACGAAGCCAAGGAAATAAATATCTTCCTTACTAATATTAAATGCTTTTTACTCATCACGCAAAAACGGCTGAACAGATTTCAATGAAAGGTGATGACCCAAACCTGCCCCATACGTTTTATGTATCAATATTGAAATAGCCCCAAAGACCTAAGCAAAGTGCACTTTAAACAACAAACACATGACAAACACACAAAAAATACACCGTACGCAAAATCTAGTTACGCTACGTTAATAAAAATTTGTAATAAGTTACCTCATCATTTGAAATTAATATCTTTATTAAACCTTTGTTTAAAAAAGCGCTGAAGGTGTGGTTGCTGGATCAGTGTTCTTATTCTCTAAAGGATTATTAAGAATAAGTGTTCTTCATTATGTTTATATTTTTTATTTTAATGTGCCTAATGTATGCAATAATAACTAGATAGTATTAGGTGCCTATATTGTTTTAAGTTTAAGTTTTCGCATGCTACGAGTATTTAATTAGCAAAGTGTCTTATTATGAATGATTAAATCCACCTAAATTGTACTCACATTTTACGCAAATAAATGTTATTCAATTCTAAAGTTCTGACATAAAAGTACATATATTTAATCAGTCTAAGCGCTGTTTTTCATTACTCTGTGTCTAGCAGGTATCATAACCTATTTTTATGTATTAGTATTTCCGCACTTAATTCTCTGTCTTCCCGGAACGTATTTACCTAATTAATTTGTATGTTATTCACCCAGCCCTAATCTTTAAAAACTCTACTGATAATTGTACGCATACTGCTAAGACACAAAATATCTGATTTTACGGTTATAAAGGAATAAAGAAGAAGTAGTGTTTACAAGTTCTAACATAAAAACGTGTAACTCTGTAATAAAACTAATTAATTCATCATCATCATGGAGGCTTCCTCGTGTTCCATTCTTGGATGTAGGCCTCTTCCCTTTTTCTCCATTCCTGGTGATCTTGTGCCCGGTGCATCCAGTCCCTGCCTCGTATTGCCTGATGTCGTCACCCCAGCGCTGCGGTGGGCGGCCTTACCCTCTTGTGTCGGCCTTGGGTCTCCACTCAAGAACTCGCCCCACCCATCGCCTCGCATCCATTATCGCAATGTGTCCTGCCCATATCCACTTTTTCTTCGCTATCGCGACCTTTATGTCACCCACTCTAGCCTTGCTTCTATTCTAATCCTCATTTGATTTCCGGTCGCGCAAGGTGATACCGAGCATAGCTCTCTTCATTCCTCTCTGCACGACCCTGAACTTCTCAGCTGATTTCTTAGTGAGTGACATGGTTTCTGTACCATATTTGACATTTAATTACATATAAGCATATATGAAAAATGTTAAACTTGTACAAATACTACCTTAAAACAAAATCATACCTACTTTTACACCTCTGTTCTCGATTACGGAAAAATGTAATAAAAAGTTATAACTTGTTTTGCAATAATTTATTTCATGTTTTTCCAGATCATTCTGCAGGGTATTCCATATTACATAAATGAGTATTATGATTTTTTTATGTTATTTTAGCTGCATATAATAAGTAAATAATAGTTTATTTTTATGTTAATCCTTACGAATCCGTTGACGTATGTTTCTTTTGACATTTTGTTTGAAGTGGAAACAAGATATGTGTTATTAAACATACTTAACAAATAGTATTTAGTAAAAGATGGGTTACTGTGACGGAAAAATGCGGGATATACAATATAGAATATTGCTGCAGTTTAAACATTGTCATTATTCTTTGTGTTAGTATAAGAGACCACCGTAGCCAGCAAATCCACGGCCGTAGCCGTAGGGGCCAGCCAATCCTGCGCCGTAGCCGTAGGGGCCAGCTAATCCTGCGCCGTATCCCAAGGGGCCAGCGAAAGCGGCTCCATATCCCAAAGGTGCGATTGCAGCTCCCAGGCAGTTCTAGGAAAAGACAAGGTTAATTTATAATATTATTAAGTTATCAAATGTCAGGAATGATGAATAATACGCACTTTTTTACTTTTGTTAGGGTAGTGTTTGACCACTATCTGACTTTTTGCTCAGTGATGATGCAGTGGAAGTTGGTATCACACTAGACCTAAATGAGTGACTGGCTCCCAAAAACAGCTGCCGGAACACACTGTTAGTTGCTTAGCGACAGTTTTGCAAACTTGAGGGTGGTAGCTAACGAAGTGGACACCAGAAGTTCTGTGGTTTTCATCACTATATTACTTGACGTGGCCGTTTAATTGACAGCTAACACTCGTTTCCCCCGGACTCCCCGGATCCCCTCAGCTGTCGTTATTAGAACCAGGATAACAATAAATTTTCTATTGTGTCTAGTTACTAATACAGTTGAAGGTTTAAACCTTCAACTGTATTTAGCTAGTTTTTTTAGTAGCTAGTACTAGTAGTTTAGTAGCTTGATTATGTAGGAACTTACCAAAACCAGGCAAGCCTGTACGAAGAAAAAGATAATGGCAAAAGTAGACATGTTTGATAGGTGTGTATTCAACAGAAAGGTTCACTTGAATAATTTGAATACTCAAGTACGACCTATTTATACTAAATTATGGATTAATACAGAATCATTTATACAGAAATCCTTGAATTGATACAAGAATATTGCTCAGTATGTTAAGAATTGTAGTGAAACATTTATTTGTTTAATTCCATTAACCTACCCTTTGATATCCTTTTTAGGGTTCCGCACCTCAAAAGGAAAAAGGAACCCTTATTGGATAACTTTGTCGTCCATCTGTCTTCCTGTCTGTCAAGACCCTTTTTACCAGGAACGCGTCAAGGTATAAAGTTGAAGCTTATATCAAATACTCGGGCGTAAAGTCTCTTTCAGCTGTGAAAAAATCAAACTTGTAACTCAACGCGATCAAAAGATTATGATGGTTTATGTCGCATAATTTGCGATTCTACAAGGGAATCAAAACCTGTAGGGTAAACCGTTGACCTAGAATCATGAAATTTGGTAAAAAGCAATGTCTTTCAACACATGTAAAGAAAAAATCGATAATTGTACATATGTAGTTCCATAAACGAAAATACCGAATTTACTATTCTTCTTCTTCTTCGTTGCGCTCTTGACAGAGCGGTCGTCATCGTCATGTAGTAGTGTTCGTGGGGCCAGAAGTTATACGCCTCACGATGTCACGCCATTTTTGCCTGTTAGCGGTCATTCTGGTGCACTCATGCAAGGAACCACCGACCGCACTCTTGATTTGGGCGGTCCATCGCATCGGTGACCTATTGCGCGGTCCTTCCACTCTGCCTTGGACGACCTAGGTGCTCTATGGAGTCGTTGTCTCGCCTGGAAATGTGTCCAAAGAAAGATAGTATACGAGATTGGACAGTGGCCGATAGACGATGCTTAATACCGAGTTCATGAAGTATTGACACTATTTGAATTTACTAGTACAAACATATTATTTGCGGTTCGTGCATCGTGCCTACGGATCGAACGGCAAAGTTAAGTTTGTCCTTTAACTAACTTTCTTTGAGTCTGTCTATTAAGTTAGAAGCAATAATGTTAGATGCTTTGTAAGGAACCCTCGGTGCGCAAGTCCAACTCGCACTTGGCCGTTTTTTCATATTGTTATACCTACTAATGGTTCAATGTTGCAATATACATTGGTGTATAAATATTATATGTTTGCCCTGTTAACCCATATAACATGTAAATGTATAAGTTTTACTGTGTATGCGTTGCATAATCTAGATTGTCGCAAATCATTTCACTTTTGCTGAAGACACGTCTTTTAATTTGTTTCATATAAAATCAAAATTATCAACCTTTTTAATGGAATTATATTACGTCATATAGTATTGAGCAGCAGTGAAGATAACTTTTTGGGTACTTTTAGAAAGCATCTTTCTCATGGCTAGCATAGGCGCTGTCTTGTAAAAATGTCTCAAATTGTTCTTTTTAGTAATATGGCAACTAATCTTAAAGTCCATTCGAATTCGCTCAAAAAAGAGGTAAACCCGAAAAGAATTATACGTAGCAATTTTTCTTCGAAATTCGTTCGGGAAAGTCACCAGCAGACCTCAGAAACATCTTTTGCTAGGCCTGTAGGTGTTAATCCTTATCTACTTAAATAATAAACAGGAAAGATTTGATAGTTTGTTTGTAACAGATAAACGCAAAAAGCACATAAACGGTTCAAAAAACTCTTAGGAAATTAATTATAATCGTAACTGTAGGAAATTTAATTATTATCAACTTTTGATAAAATCATTTTTCGTGTGAATTTGAAAATAAACGAGTTATTCAATAAACAAAAATATAGCCTTAAAATTAAAATGGCGGATGAGGCAACGGATTGATTACCATGCAAAACAAAATTTGAACTGTCAGTGACCTTCCCCAACGAATTCCGTAGGAAAATTGCTACTTATATTTTATTCCGGGTCAAATTTTTATTCGACTGGGCTATTACTGATATACGTGCTGACCTACGAAGAAATTATAGTCAGGAACTGTAACTGCGTTAAAAAAATGACCCAACAAAAGTCGTGTTCAAGTAGGCGGGGCTTAAAAGTCGTGTTCAGTACGTCATCAGTCGGACATTTTTCTTGCAAGCGAGCACACTTCAAATCTTCGCGTACATTTTAATTTTTATCATTGTGAACTTCAGTTGTGGATCATCATGCCAGCATTCGTTGTGAAGTGGTGCAGGAGCATTACACGATTAAAATGTCCAGGGATCACTTTTAATAGTAAATCATAGCAAAATTATAATTATTCAAAGATGTTCAAATACGTTAACAAATCGAGATGGTCAATACTATGCAAGATAGTCAGTCAATTTTTATTTAATTTAGGATGTATTTTTTTCTTTAGGACTAAATATTGAAATGTATGTAATGTGCAATGGTTTTGCTTGTTATGTTTTATTCTCGCTTGCTTGCCGATTCAATACGGCAAAATAAGTGCCTAGCTGCACTTAAGTAAGAAAAACAAGAGTATGACTGCCTGTGAAAACCAGCATAGTTATACTACGTTAATTTTGACTGAAAACAATACAATTATAGATAATAAAAAAAATATGGACTGCAGTACTTACTTACCAATTGGTACAGTAAGTACCTACTGTTTTTTTTTAAATTATGTTATATAAAATATCATATTTATCTTTTTATGCTGATGATTTGTCCCGAATAAACATTAACATCTTTAAGTGCCTTTATTTTGCGCAGCGCTGCGCGAGTATAGGTATTTTACATAAGCGAGTTACTTACTAGCGCGCCCTGCGGCAGTGGCCTTACTGCTTGAGCAAAATAGTGCGCATTCATATTTAGACCTTTTTTTTATCTACTTTGGTTTTTATGTCACAAATAGACGTAGGTGAACTAAAATATCACGCAGGACACATTTTATTTTTAATATCGACATTAATTAACATAATATGATAATTATTAATCAAGTACATGTTATCTACAAGAGCATAGACTAGAAAAAAGTAAGATTTAACTCATGTACCTACCAAAAAGAGATGAAAATAGCAAATAAAATAACCATCAAATAGTTCCTGCTACCAGGTTCTGGATCCAGCATCAGGTCCTGGTCACCAGCTAGAAAAAATATCGTATCGCGGTATCGCGAAGACGATTCATACGATACCAAACACGGTGTGTCTACTATTAACCATCAAATAGTTCCTGCTATCAGTTTCCGGCTCCAGCATGAATTCCTGGATACCAAGTATAAGCATAAGAAATTTGGTTATGCATGCATTATGCTTATTATTAAAAAAAACTAAATTAAAATACTAGTATTTTGCTATTAACCAAATTTCTTATGCTTCTGTCTAATGCATCGACCCTTGAGGGGCTAGCCCTAGGCTAGTCGATGTCATTATAACAATGAAATTTCTATTGTGTCTGACCTTTGATGCACTAGATGTCATATAAAATTATTTGTTAGAATCCCACTTAGAAATGTTACCTGAATAAGTATCAGGAAGTTTTGAGCGCACTAATATTTAGTTGTGTAAGTGCGGGCGTCAGAGCGATACGTCCTCTGACCTCTCTCTAAGAGGCCTCAGCCGCGTCTGACGATTCGTGACGGGCGCGACCGGTTTAATGATTGATTTTAAAAACGTCTGTGTGTAGAAACCGCTCGGCAATAACCAATTTCTACTAATAAACAATTTCTAAATGTAGTCTATGGAACTTGAACTTGTTAATAAAATAATGTTCTATTACATCAGGTTCTACATCATCTATTACATCACTAAATCAATCAATATTATGTGACCCTTCAAACACACAGCAAAACCGCGAATTCGCGCTTCCAAAGCGTTTACGCTCTAAAGAGATACTACAGACAATGAACAATAAACGATTACCTACAGTTGGTATGTAATATAGGTAACTATATAGCAAAAACAGTTCATTGTTTGGTCAAATTAAAGCACGTTTAATTTTTCAAGCTAATGAAAATTCACCCTCTGCAAATTTTAAAGTGGTTTAGCTGAGTTGCTAATTAATTTGTAATATCAACACAGTGCTTTTCTTAAGTAATTCTATAAATTGATTGATTTTTTTAAATTGATAATGAAGGTATTCTTGTGACCACTGAAAAACATCCAGCTGGCAAATAACGACTTATTTACTTTTTAATGTCTTCTAGACAAAAACTTAGTAAATTAATCATATTTTGCGAGACATACGAGATTTACGATTGGTTTATTATTAAATTGGTCCAGTCCACTTGTTGCATAACATCGTCCACGCCGCTATGACTCTGCTGTCATTGTAGACGTTGCAGCACGCGCGTAAACCAATCCCTGCTTTCCTTCTGAATTTAAACAAATCACCGAACATGTCTATTTGTAACCTCGGAAGTAATTTGTATTTGGAATCATACGTTGTTTTGATTTGAAGGGCCACTTCTTGTATGGAATTTGTTCTGAATTATGCTTCCTGACTATTATTTCTTCGTAGGTGCTGACCTATCTTTGTCCGCGACTATCCTCTAGAATAAAACTAGATAAGATAAGATAATAATTTATTTGAAAAACATGAACGTATTATACTGGGCATGCATTAATAATATGTTGTAATATAACATTAATTGTTACTTTTTTTTAATAGTATTACTTTTTAAAGCACTAACGCCTGCTTTAGCGATCTCAAACATTTTTCTCTCTATAAATTTCAAAATTAATTGTTACATTTGTTGTTACATTGTTACTAAAGCTTTTCATATTTTATCTCTGTAAGCGCACAAATATTCGAGAGATGACTAGTAGAATATCAAAGATAAATAAAAGCAAATCAATAGTAAAATTGAGAATACTACTACGTAAATTATAGGATAGTCACTGAGTAGGCTACTGAAATTAATATCAGTTGAAATAATGCAGTCGTGTGAAATTGTGTTAAAAAAATGTTACCAATAAAATCATTTGAAAACATTTATCTTAAATATCTCTAGATATAAAAAATTAACCCTTATTTTTCCTGGTCATGCTGTACCTTGAGAACGGCTTTAGTGGTTTCGATCATATTTTCTTTATATGTTTTCTAATACTTCGTAGAAGGTTCTAAAAACAGGATAATAATAAAACTAATTCACAGATAGGAGTTAAAGATTAACTCTGCCATGCGATTCTCTTATGATTCGTCGACGAGCTCACCGATGTCAAATACTTTATGAGATATCACCCTTGTACATAAAGTTGTTTTTCCAACGTTTCTTGTCATTTGTTTCACGGATGTTGTCAAAGATGCAACGATGTTTGCTCAGACAATCGCACGGCAGTTCTCTATTAGTCAAAATTCGCTAACGTTGTAATAACATTTTGTGAGTAATATTTTCTCAAGTTCTACTTTAAATGTGGTCCTTTAAAAACTCGGAATTTTATTATAAATTTTCGGTCTCATACAGAAAATGTTCTTACTCATCAGCGCCTTTCTTGCTGCGTGCATACAAGCTGTCAAATTCTCTGGCACTTCCAGCTGGTAGTGCACTGTTGAATAAAATACCCATCTGCAGTACCAGGATACTGCAAACTCAACATTTAAGGAATTCAACTTTGTGCAAACTTAACATTTTAGCATTCAATTTATTGCAAATTCAACTTATTGCAAATTCAACTTATTGCAAATTCAACTTATTGTAAATTCAACTTATTGCAAATCCAACTTATTGGAAATTCAACTTATTGCAAATTCAACTTATTGCATTTTCACCTTATTGCAAATTCAACTTATTGCAAATTTAACTTATTGCAAATTGAACTTATTGTTCCTAAACGATATTTCTCACGTCGGTTACGTTCCACATTCTATGATAAAATCAGAAAGAAATGTTGCCACAAACAAAAATGCGGCCATTTTGAAAATATAGAGTGATGGAGGCTGACTTATTCCTTATAACATCAGCTATCTGCCAGTAAAAGTCTCGTTCAAATCAGTCTGGCCATTTCGGAGATTAACCAGAACAAACAGGCAGTCAGAAAAATATGTTTTTTTTGCTACTAGTACCAGGCCGGCCCAGTGTAGCTTTGTAAATAGGCTATTGGTCAACCCATGTCATGTTTTCAGGCCGCCCGACGACCTTCGACATAGCCTACACGACTGTTGTCCTAAGACAAGCAACCGGGACCGACGGCTTAGCGTGTCCTCCGAAGCACGGCAGCGCCCAGTTGAATAATGCCATTAGCACACACCCATCCAACTCCTGACCGCAGTAAGTGTTGTTTAGCTTATTGATCGGCAAGCTCCGCTACGAGAGCTTCCATGCGTCTATTAGACACTTTTATTTGAATTTTTTTTAATTTAATTTTTCATTTGTACTGATTTACCATTTATTCATTTGTACCTAGTTAGTTCTCGGTGCGATTAGTGTTATATATTTTTGCGTTTCAATGTCTCAATGTCAGAAATCACTCTTTTTAACGGACTTCCAAAATGGAGAAGATTCTCTATTTTACTTTTTTTATGTGTGTTACCTCTCTCTCTCTCTCTTTGTGAATTAACCAATTTTAATGCTTTTATTACATTTGGAAGTTTCTTATGTGGTCCCATTTAAATTTTGTCAAGATCTGACTAGTAGATTTTTATAATATCATCAACTTCGGGTGTAATATGAAAATAATATCTTTATTTTATCGTTTTTTAATTCACTACATAAGTAGTAGTAGTTCTTGAATTCATAACTATACTAGATAACTACTGATACTCAACTTAACTAATTAAAATAGGAAACAGATGAACTCGAATATGAAATTTGTTTTATATACTTACCTATACTTACGAGTACACTTAATTCACGAACGGTGAATGTCTAAGATATACATTACGTGAAAAATTACCTAACTGTCGGTGTAAACCATATAAAATTTAGTTTCGTGGCTAAGGAGGAGTAAACACACAGACAAACGGACACGTAAAGTGACTTTATTTTATACAATGATAGGATTTAGAAAAATGGATACCTATAGTATGTAGCATAGTCAGCAAAATAGTGTACAACCCGGTCAGAATATCTGTGCACCTCGCTGGAATGCGGCGCCTCTCCCGCTTCCCCTGTCACCTCTCCGCGCACTCCCCGGTGCGACAGTACGGCACATACGGTAATTAGCATCTTCGTTGCCGATACACGTCCCGATAATTTTGATATTTTCGTTTTGTTGTTGTTTTATTTTTGAATATTTATTGTTAAGTTTAGACTGTTTACTGTTAAGTTTGGACTAGTTTGGTTGTTATTAAAATTGTTGCAGCTGTTAAACTGAAGTCATGGGAAAAACAATACACAGCGAATCAAGAAATTTAATCTTGAAAGTGCTCAAGTTTTTTGAATCGGAGAAAGCAAATAAACAGTACACCATACTTGTAGACCAAGTGGTGAAACGAACCTGTGCTGCAACTGGGATATCAAAGAGTCACAATGTACAATGTACAATGTCAGGCATAGAGTCAATAATTTATTGTGACTGAGTTTAATAATAAATGTTTTTGTAATCAAAATTATTGTTTTTTAATAACAAACCCTTCATCAATAATAAATTGATTTGAAAAGGTTAGTAAATTTATTTTTTCTTCAACATTTCTCGAAAAAACTTTTTTTCACACCGTACCCAGACCGCCGATATGACGTCACGAGGTCAGGTGCACAGATATTGTGACCGGGTTGTAGGACTCAATCACTGACTTATTTAACAAGATACTTTATTGCAATTTATTTAAAGAGAAAAATGCACATCCTCGGACGGGATTTGAACCCGCGTTTTCCAACAATCAGTGTCAAACGCCATGAACAAAAAGGCCACCAATGATAGAGGTCCGAGCATAGAATTTTAACTGTATCTGATTTTAGCCGTCGTATGGGGACGGAAAACAAATTGCAATGTTTGGTATCGCTAAGCATGCGTTAGTGCTTTAAATATATACCATAAAAGATACGTATATGTTTATTTGTAAGATTATATTGATTTCAAGGCACCCAGTGGTACTGCGATGCGAAAAATGTCTATACCATACGTTTTTTTTTTACTGTAAAAGTAGCTTGTATTATATACTTCGGGTCACCTATGTATTAAAATAAATTGTATAAAATACAATTTATTTGACTATAGTTTAGTAGTTTGGCATAAAGTTTCATACACTACTATTTATTTATCCATACTTAATAACCATCACACCTGCGATATCATATTAAATCGCATTAATAATATTATTTGTATAGGATAAGTTTTTATTTGATACTTGCGACTGCCCGCGACTTCGGCTTGGCCTTGCGCTTCGCCATAAATTCCCACCTTTTCTTATTTTCTTCCGACTTCCAAAAAAAGGAGGAGGTACTCAATTTGAATGTACGTTTATTATGTTTGTTACCTCATAACTGTCGACTGGGTGAACCGATTTTCAAAACTCTTTTTTTTTGTTTGAAAGCTGGTGCTTCCCGTGTGGTCCCATTTAAATTTCATCAAATACGGTCTAGTAGTTTTTGAGATACACTCCAATAACTGAATTGAATGGAAGTCGGTATAAAATTTTTCGATTTGTACTTGTTTAATGTAAGAACCTTCTACAAAGTATAAGAATACATTTAAAAAAAGATGAATAAAATCGGTAAAGCCTTTCTAAAGTTATAGCGTGACCAGGACAAATAGGGTTTCATTTTTATATATATACATAATGTGTGATGATAAACAGTCAAATGAAGAAAATAAAAATTTCAACGAATTATATATGCAATTGATTTATTGGTTTAAACCGGTCTAATACATGTAAGGTCCACCGCATCCACACGCGCATGAGCCAGAGATGGTGACAGCACCAGCCGCGGGTACTGCGCCACCAAACTCAACACCACCGATGATGGGTACCTGTCCGGCAACAGCAGTGGCACCACCAACTGGCAGCTCACCGGCCACGGCAACGTTACCGACTCCAGCGCCACCATACGCTGCGCACCCACAAGGAGCAGCTCCGAAAGGTTCAACGATCCCTGGACCATAAGGACCAGCAAATGGGGCTCCGATGCCGTAGGGTCCTGCTAAGCCAGCGCCCCAGCCATAGGGTCCAGCTAGTCCTGATCCCCAACCATAGGGACCTACAGGACCGGCACCACAGCAAGCGCTGAATACATTCTGTGAACAACATTTTCAATATGTAGGTGTGTACTCGTATATTTTCAATACACAAAACGAATACAACGAGTTTTAAGCTATTGCATAGTTTCTATTGCTATATATATCCTTGAGCGTTGAGACCTAATCCAGAAATTCCGTAACGAAAATAACCTAACACCCCCCACTCCGACTCCATCTATCGATGAATAGCAGGACTTTTAATGACTTTTTGAAATATCACGCTTGTCTCTTTAGTTCAGCAACTCGCCTCTAGATGGCATTGGTTAAATAATTATAATTGCATAAGTTGATTTGGCATCTATCGATGAATAGCAGAACTTTAAATGACTTTTTGAAATATCACGCTTGTCTCTTTAGTTCAGCAACTCGCCTCTAGATGGCATTGGTTAAATAATTATAATTGCATAAGTTGATAAAAACAGCTATGCAATAGCTTTACCGCGGCAGTCTCCGAGTGCCACACGTCTTTTTATTATGAAGATTGATAAGCTACTTACATCAAGAGCTAATATGTTTTCTTGTACCTGAGCAAGCTCTGGGTTATAGGTTTGTAAAATAAGAGAATTGACTATGTCTCCGAATAACGGTGCGTGGGTACTTTCATATTACTATGTTTATAATCATCAAGCGAAGATTTAGTGGCAGTTTTCGGCGTTTGTATGTTTACTTGTTGGACAATAACTAGAGAGCTGTTTCTACAAAAAACGATGATTAGATTACCAGATCATCATCATGCTCATGGATCTAACGATAGACTTATCGAATCGTTAAACTGACTCAGTGATCTTACCTTGTTCGGATCTTGTTGCGATATTTATATCGCGGGCTATCTTTTACCGATAAATTTATCCTATCAACATCCAGCTCGCACCAGTAATCTTAAATTTTGGAGGCTCGTATTTCAAATAAATATTTTGTAATTTTGCAAAACCAAATCGTTTGTAGAGTATTTGCGAGATTGAGTTTGGGACCTACTACTTTAACATCATCTCTGTTACTCTCCTTTCTCATGTTGTATCATAATCATAAACCATAATCAGCTCATTTTGTTCCTGTTGGCACTCGAGACTTCCACTCACAGAGAATAAGTCCATATTGGGCCATAACCCACTACGCGGTTGGTGGATAGATTAGTGGCCAACCCATGTTGAAATTTTCAGGCCGCCCAAAGGCCCTCGACATAGCCTAACGACTGTTGTCCTAAGACAAACAACCGGGACTGACGGCTTGACGTACCCTCCGAAGCACGGAAGCGCTCAGATGAGCAATGCCACTAGCACACAACCAACCAACTCCTGACCACAGCAAGCGTTGCTTAACTTGTTACGATCGGCAAGTCAAGATCTGCTACGAGCGCTTCAGCCCCGCTATGAGCGCTTTATCATTCATCAGCGCTCATGCTGTATAAATAATTATAAAAATGCCTAAGACAATACAAAAATACCGCATGCGGGATGTTAGTGCAGGACTTATTAAAAAAAAGGCCCTAAATAGAACAAAGGCTTTCAGAATAGGAATAATTCCTGAACCTCATCACATACTTTTTTATACATTTTAATTGCTATCATTGATTTTTGAAATTATGATTGAAAATTAAGATTTATAATTTTTTTCCCAAATTAATATTTAATGATAAGTACCTGAATCAGGCAAGCCTGGACGCAAAGCAACAGACACGTGAGGGCAGACATGGTAAGCGATATTTTCCGAAAAAAGAAATATCAATAATACTTTCTATTCCCCTAGAATTTACATTTATACAGTGTTCCGTTTGATAAATGCCAGGGACTACGCAAGAAATGTAGAAAATGTGTATACCTCAACAATTTGCTAAGAATTTTGAGTATTTCTTCAACGGCGATTAGAATATCAGTATTATAAAGCAGCACGTGCGGAATTAGTTCAAGAGTTCAAGGTTCATTTCGTCCACCTTTTTGCATACTATGTGTTCTTAACAATTATGATTCAATTGCTGATTAGGCACGTTCGGAGTGTCTTGACCATGCTCTACTGGTACACTTAGCACTATTGTGACAGGGGACTATGATTTACGGTAGCAATTTATTTTAATATACTAATTGACAAGATGGGCAAGTCTTTCCCCAGATGGTTCGCATCACGCCTGTCCATGACATCTTTGCTTTATGTAGAGAAAATGTCAATGTCATATTCATCATAATCCGCCCATTTTGTTCCCACTGCTGGAACTCGAGCCTTCCTCTCAGAGAGAGGAGTTGGGCCATAATCCACCACGCGGGCCCAGTGCGGCTTGGTGGATAGATTAGTGACCAACCCATGTCGAAGTTTTCAGGCCGACAAAACCTAACTGCCAAACAAAGCCTGTTGTACTAAGATAAATAACCGGGACCGACGGCCCTCCGAAGCACGGAAGCGTTCAGTTGAATAATGTCACTAGTGGTCACCCATCCAAGTCTTGACCGCAAGTGTTGCTTAACTTGTTAATGGTCCGCTACGAAGGCTTCCGAGGAGATGTAGATGTATTTATCGAAAGTTTCATGCTCTGACGTTTTTAACTATAACCTACTTATATAAGCGCGAGTTTTTATGTATGGGTGTTTTTTAATCTTTCACGACAAAAATTTAATTTGGTATGTGGAGAGATGAGGCCCTGGAATAACATACAGGATACGTTTTCATCATTATCATCATCATCATAATCCATCACCACGCGGTCCTAACCGCGGGGTACCACTAGTATAATTAATAATTACATAAAAGGCATTCTTTTTTTCTTTTTTATTTATTTAATAACAAAATCCACACCTCTTGTATGTAAACAATATTTCTTAAATTTTAAACTTAAAGCCAATAACGGATTAACATTAAACGATCCTATATTATTAATCGACGACAGTCATGAAGCAGGATGTAGTACTATTTAATATTAATTTGAATGATTTCAGTTTCTCTAATAATGATTACATTTAAAGTTGAAGAGCACTTGGATCATAATCAAGTTTCATGAAAATCCGTGCGATAAGTTCCCGGCCTCTTTTGTCAGTGTTGAGAGAGATCTAGAAATTGCAAAAAAAATAAAATAGATTAAATGTAAGTCACACAGAATAAGAATAACATCTAAAAATGTTCATTAAATTAACCTAAACAATACTTAAAAACATAGTTTTACAAGTAAAAAAGTTAATTAAAAGTTAGCATTTTTACTAAACACTTACTTTCCTTCAAATTAAAGTAAGGAAAAATAAAGTTTAATTATCATGCAACTGTAGAAGTTATAAAGCTGTAAAGAATATAGACGGTATAGAAATATATAGATGGACAGATGGAGTACCACCAGCCTGGTGGTACTCAGAAAGAAGGTAGTGACCTTAGAACTATATTTATTTTTGTAAACATAACGCTTTAGTTATATAGTAAATAACTCGCGAATTGATTATAGAGCCTTATTTATGATTCAAACCACAGATTCACGATCTTATATCACTGGGATAAAGGTAGGGAAATGGGGATGTTTTTAATAGAACAGGTAAGGAAACACCTACTCCCTAAAATTACCGAAGACAATAAAAAATTTGAATAGACATGCATAGCAAGTTTCGTCAAGATTGGTTGAAAATCCACCTATACAGGAGGTCCAAGATACAACCTAACAAACATAGTGCCAGATGAAAGTCAATTTGGCCAGTTAAAGCAGATTCATAATTATATTTAATTAGGTAACATTAAAACTTTTAGTTTCAATAAATTAATAATAAGTTAGCAATCATACATTTATCATATGTAAGGTATTACAGTCTAAGTCATTACTTCACAATTATAATAAATAAATGCAATTATATTACATTAAGACGCGGTCCAACCCCAATTTTAAAATAATTTACGATGCTTTACGTAAGGTTGAAAATCGCTTGTTAGATTAGACGATGTAATGCGAAAATGCGTTAATTTTGTACGTTTTCTTTATATTTTTCGATATATACTAACACAATTGAAAAAACTGCTGGTTACTACTTTAGTACTATATGTTGGCTATGTATTACCTAAAAAATAATATAGTGTTATCGCTGAAAATTCTGAGAGTTTGGACGTGAAAATTTATTTGAATGGACCTATTTAGGATTTTTTCTGCAGAGTGCGAGTAATATTAATGAATTCTGTTCGGTTTTTACTCTTTGCCTTTTTCTTTTCTGCTCTTAGTGTTTTTTTTTCATAGATTATTATCTATCTGTTTCGTTACACTAGATGTTTAAAGATTTTGCTTTTTACTATTATCAGGATACGACCGCGCCTTTTAAATCATAATTCATCAATTACATTACAAATTAATATTAAGTAATTAAATAAGTTAACATAAAAAATAATTAGAATTTTGCATTGAAATATTAAGTAAGATTATAAAAACAGCCACAAAATAATAATTTATGTAGCTCACGTTTAAAGGAAGGCAGTGAGAGATTTTTATAATTGAGGGTAGTTTATTATAGATCTTGATACACATTGGGAAACAACTACGTTGGTATGGTTGTGTTCTGATTTGCAATATGTTGTTGAGAAAAATAACAATAAACAAAACTTCCGAATAATCTACTAACCTATTTAAAGGTAGTATGGTTATTATATATAAATAAACTAATTGAATTAATAAACAAACTAATATTATACATGAATAAGCTAATTGAATTGAATTAAGATTTTTGTATGACTCTTTCCCTGATCCCTTCTTTAAACAATTAGAAACTGACAATATTATACAAAAACAACTGGACTAAACAACTTAAAATGGGTCAAATTATTATAGAATATATTTTAATGCCTTAACGCTTGCTCAGTAGGACCAAGCTATACAATTTTAGAGAGGAAGATACACATCCTCGGACGGGGCCGATTCGTAGCCGCGTCTACCGTCTATTTTCCTGTAATAATATATGTGATTTGTGTAATGTAAGAATGTGATTTGAACATCATGTAATAAAATTATGCAGGATTGTCACATCAATGCAAAAGTGTTTGAAAAACTCTTTCGGTTGAATAATTCAATTCAAGCATTTATTCAAGATGTGCAATAGATGTCCGCTCCGCCCCATACGTCGTTTAAATTAAATAAGGAGTTAAAATTCAATGCTCGGACAGTATGCCTCGATGGCCTAGTGGTCATGGCATCTGACACGATTCTCAGAAGAAGTGGGTTCGAAATCTGTATTTTTCTTTCTAAAATTGCAAAATAGGTCGATAGTTTAAAATCTACTCGGCAAATGACTACATGATATTTATCGCCAATTATAGAAAACTAGAACGTATACAGTAGGTATCTTATATTTTTAATTGTTTACTAAGCATAAAGAGTATTGGTTTGTCTAGTCGTTGATTATTATACATATACTTACAAGAATCAGGCAAGCCTGAACGAGGTGAGCGAGAAAAGCAAAAGTCGTCATTTTTTGGTTAAGTAGGTAGTTCGTCAGTAAGCTGAATTCTGAATGATGCCTCAAAAGTAATGAAATCGTTTATATACACACATCAACATGGTCTAGGGATATTTCAATTGAACCTAAATAACTAAAATTCTATTAACTTTTTGTTAAGACACCTACACATTAAAATAAACCTTGTTTAATAGCCTCTCTAATCTGATAATAAACTTTAAGATAAAATAAATGTAAAAAACTTAGAAGAGGAAAAACTCAGACAAAATTTCAATCTTAACTTTATTTTTGAAACATCAAAACCTAAACAAAATAACATTTTTTTTTTTATAAAAATTGTTGAAAACTTAAAATTAATAATCCGTGGATCCACCCAAGACTCTCCTGACACATCTGCAGCGGTTATGCATACTCAAAACAAGGGTGTCAATATCCTGTTGTGGAATACTGTCCCAAGTCCTGCTAAGATGCAAGAAAAGCTGGTTTTCATGCACTACATCTTCAGGGAAATTCTTAAGAGCTCTTCTCTGAAGCATATCCCAGGCATGCTCAACAGGATTTAAGTCAGGCGATTGTGCAGGCCAGTGTAGAGCTTGGATATTATGCTATTGTAACTAACTTGTAACGATACGCGCCGTATGTGGACGGGCATTGTCGTGCATTACCTGGAAATTTTGTCCCATCTGCTGTCTGGGGGCAAGATTACAGGCTCTAGCACCACATCTCGGTATTTTAGAGCAGTCATATTGCCTTGTATCCAAACGAGCTCCGTTCTACCGCCGAGACGAATTCCTGCCCAAACCATAATCGTGCCACCTTGATATGCATGAATTTGTTGTGGTGATTCCAACGTCCAGGTTCTCTCCAAATGCGTACTCTTCGCGAATCAGGATGAAATCCAAACCTGGATTCATCAGTGAAAAGCACAAGTGACCATTGAGAATGGTTCTAGTTTTCGTGTGCAATAGCTCATTGTAATTAATCTTCTTCCTCGATTGCCTCTCCTTAGCGCTGGTACCCGAAGTGGCCTACGAGCACGTAGGTTGACTTCATGCAGTTGTCTTCTCAAAGCTTGACCGCTTACCAGCAAACCATACTCTCTCTGTAGCCTTTGAACCAATCTCATCGCCGTTACATTTGGTGGACTTCGTGCAGCATTTACTATGAATCGGTCAAGTAGACGTGTTGTAATGCGTTGAGGTCCTCTGTGCCGTTCCACAATTTCCGCCGTGACACGATAACGTGACCAAAGCCTGGATATTGTGCATGAAAACCAGCTTTTCTTGCATCTTAGCAGGACTTGGGACAGTATTCCACAACAGAATATTGACACCCTTGTTTTGAGTATGCAGAACCACTGCAGATGTGTCAGGAGAGTCTTAGGTGGATCCACGGATTATTAATTTTAAGTTTTCAACCATTTTTATAAAAATATTTTGTTTTGTTTAGGTTTTGATGTTTCAAAAATAAAGTTAAGATTGAAGTTTTGTCTGAGTTTTTCCTCTTCTTCTAAGTTTTTTAAATTTAAATTTATCTAAAAGTTTATTATCAGATTAGATAGGCTATTAAGCAAGGTTTATTTTAATGTGTAGGTGTCTTAACAAAAAGTTAATAGAATTTTAGTTATTTAGGTTTAATTGAAATATCCCTAGACCATGTTGATGTGTTTTTATTTACATGAGAATAACTAAAAAATACTCCATACAACATAAGTCAATTTTGAAAAAAAATGTACTAGTAAAAGCACACAATATGGTCAACAATGGATTTTTTAAATTTTAAGTCATAATTTAATAGGCACATAAATATATTTTTTAATCCATTTAGTGTTAATATTGATAATAATTGTCACAGTTTCATAACTTAGAGCAACTTGCAAACTTGCCAAAGTCACGTTTTAGGTGACTCAAACTTTTATCGGACCGAAAATTATACGTAAGAAAATGTATAAAAAATGATTGTATTTGAGTCGTCGATCATTACATATTTTGATTCAGGTCAAACAGTAACATCCAAAGACAATGGCAGCCAAAGCTATTTTGATTTGCGCTTCCGCATTATTGGTCCAGGTAGCGTTATTTTTGTGTATTTTTTAAGTACCTATATACAGCTTAACCCTTGAAGCAGCTTAAAAATAAAAATATTATGGCGCCAAATCGAACGGAAAAAGCGCGCGAAAAATCACTATTTAAAAACAAGCGCGCGCCGCGAGTGTTTGCAGGAATAAAATCATAGTAAAACAGCTATTTGTTCTATTTTACATCTGTAAACGGCGTAAATTTACACTGGTTACCCAGTACATCTTACTTTATTCTGTTAATATGTTTTCTGTCTCTTTTTAGTCAAATTATAGAGGTAAAGTCAACCAAAAAAATACAAAAAACTTAAACCGCAACAAAAAAATAACAAATGTAATAAATTCTTCAAAGACGAATTTTATCTCTCAAGCAGGTGTAAAAGGAGTATACATACAATCACAACGGTATAATAGACTTTGAAAACCTATACTACCTATTTATAAATTATCCATAATAAATCCACAAATTGTCATACAAACATATACTTTAACGCTAACCAAATAGATCTCAAAATCGTAGTCCTAATCGTTATCGAAACAATATGGCGGCTGCCTTTATCAAATTACGGAAATTGCTCACAAAACCATAACATAAGAGGATTATAAGCTTTTTCTTAGGTTATTACCTCGCAATGGTACTTATTCACGAAAACAATACACTAGCACGCGCACACCTGCGAAAGTTCAAGAGATATGGTATCGACGCCCATTGTTTTTTTACTAGCCTACTGATAACCAAAAAAAATTATATTTCTATGTAAAAATGATTTCTAGGTGCTTATTAGTATTAAAAAAATATCTAATAAACCGAAATGTATTCTATATTTGAACAGTTAACATTTATGTTCAGTCCTGATATGGGTTTTGACTGCGGTACACCGGTGTACCAGCGCCGCTTTGTGCAATGTATAGATTTGGTCACCGGTGCTCCGGCGCGTGTTTATAGGTTAAATTTGTAAGGTGCACAGAACGCAAGCGGCCTGCCTGTAGGGTTGTTCATTAGGTTTTTGTATGGAAATCGTAAAATAATTGAAAAATGACGGTTAACACTCTTTTTTTTTTTTTGACGTGGGGAAATGCTGTTACGCATTGCCGTATGCGGGGGGGCATACGGGGTATGACGGACTCGGCTAAATGCGCCCATACCGTCTAAATACCCCACGGTGTTCCAGCGTCTTCGACTGATGACGGGGGGCGTGGGACCGAATTATTCTACCACAGCCCCCGTCGACGCCGCTGCCCGCTGTAAAGTGGCGGGTCCTCCTTGGTAAGGGGTGTCAATGGGAACACCCCTCCACCTCGTGTGATGCCCCCCGAACACGGAGGGGGCATCAACATCGCGAAAGGACCTATCTCTGAAGGGTGCCGGATGCCCCCGCATCCGACGGCCCAGGCCCTCTCAGCGGAGACGGAGTGCGGGCTCGGTTAGCCCGCACCCGTGTCCGCGCTCTCCGGGACGGTTAACACTCTATTACAAGTGGTCACAGCGCAGTCACAATACATACTGTACTGGTTAAGTACAGGGTGGGCATACTGAATCACATATTTTATTTGCTTGGTTATACATTTTTACCACGATCCTTGTCTACCTTTGCTCACCCTACCCGTCAGTGCAGTGGTTAGCGTAGGCATATTAGCGTATACCTTTGAAGCGTTCTCGTTGCCCCGACATTAGGGCGTCCGGAAAACACCGTGTGGTAGTTTAGTCGGTATGGTCTGCTTTCTGCTATGGGTGCAGTTGGCGCGTAAGGACGAGTCCGACATACCCCGTCAAATTCACCGGGTTCGGCGGGGATGTGTAAATGCATTCCCCATATGTTAATTAAAAAAAGGCAGTCACCTTCGAGTCCAGCTCTTTAAGTGGAATATTGAAAAATACTCTACGTCCTGTTGTCTCTACATTATCTACGTCTGTAGCCTGGCTACTAACGTGCACAGTTTAGTCTGATTCGCTATACTTCTCTCATCTGACGGCATTGCAAGGTTGAAAGTCGGCCTGTGAGCTTGCAGGAGATCTTCAGCTTTCATCACTATACCACTAATATACGCAATCTGCTATATAACTTTTATGAATTCATATATATGAATCTTCTCGATCCTCAATGTAAAAATTTACTTAATTTCTACAACCTTCTTCAATATATTTTTTTTATAATTTTCAGACAGCGTACGGTGCTCTCTTGGGAGGCTTCGCTAGCCCTTACGGTTTCCCTGGAACCGGATATGGTTACAACGGTTTCGCCGGCCCCGCCCTGGCGTACGATGGTTTCGCTGCTCCTGGCCTAGCTTACGAAGGATACGGCTGTGGCTGCGGAGTCGCTTCTACAGGCGGCGGCTTGCCTTGCGCCAGTGCTTCTCCGATCCCACCTGTCGGCGTCTCCGTGTTGTCTGAGAACGTGTACGAAGGTGTTCTAGCTGCGGGCGGCAACCTGCCATTCCTTGGCACTGTTGCTGTGGAGGGCGTGCTCCCTACTGCTGGGGCTGGTGCTGTATCGTATGGCTGTGGCGATCCAGTTGGTATTGCTGTAGAAGAGGGTTATATCGCGACTGGAATCGCTCCCCATGCCCCAGGCCCCTACGGCCCCTATGGAGCCTATGCTCCCGGACTGGCTCCAGCTGGCTACAGTGCCTTCGGAGGTCTTGGTTACGGTTACGGCTATGGTGCTGGCTGTGGGTGTGGAGCGATCTACTAATTAAACGACCAGCCCCGTATACTGATGATTCCCAATACAAATTAAAACGAGATTACAATGAATTCAAATTTGTTTTTTTACCTACCTGATTCGTTAAAATCATTTGTAGTCATACGTGTACCGACCTGTTCATAGAGATAAGCCAATTTTAAACGTATATTAAGAGAAGTACACTACTTATGTTTACTAATTCCTACCTTTATAAACAGCTTTCCCCGAAAAATAGTGAATGACACAAACGGTATACTGGTATGTCTTGTCAGTCTGGTTTGTCAGGTTTGTCAAGTGTATCTCGTCACGTCTATCGGGACTGTTTGGCCAATCTGGTCTGCCTGGTATTCTACCCGAAAGAGCTTATGAACAATAAACTTACAGAAAAAAATACTTAAGCCTTCAGCTGTTGGGCTGTGATTACGTCATACTAATTTGTAGAGTAAAAATGTATGGATCTAAATGTGTAATACTTAGTGATTGTATTATAACAATGCCTGATTTTTAAAATTAGCTTCCCGAAGTATCAAAAGATGGCGTTGCGACTTCTAAAAACACGCAAGCGATATTCCAAATATCACTGTTACATCGGCTTTAAATTTAATTTAAACTTAATAATATTTCTCTACGATTAGTATCTCTAACAAACTTGACTGCAGGGCTGACGGTCTTGGTAGAAAGTAAGAGATTTTTTTCCAAAGCACCAGAAATAATATTTTAAAATGTTTTAGCAGCTTTCATAATCACATAAACAGTCCGTTATTTTTATAACGTTGCAAAAATACCTTCATTGCTAATTGTTTATATTATCTGAATGAGAAAAAAAACAGAAAAGTAAATTTAACATCTGCTTTTTTGTTCGGTATTCTAAGTAATTGCTAACTCTTAACTAAATAATTATAAATCTGGAGTAATATATTTAAATATTTTTTTTACTAGGTAGCCAAACACTGTAAAGAATTCTTGAAATGCACCAATTCCAAACATTTTCAGCCAAAAAACAAGGCCAGAGACATCAAGTTTTCACTTAATACCTATACGCGTTGAGGTGACGCTTCTAGCAGAACTCTTGAAGGTCTGCTAGTGTCCAGGAAAAACTTAACCAGATTTCAGTGAAAAAATAATCAAATTGTAGAATTTTAACTTCATTTATTAACGTGCTGGACTGATCTTTTTAGACTAGAGCCCATGAGGGCCTGCTGATGGGCAGGGAAGTAAAGTTCTCAGGACGACTGTTTTTTTGACGTAACATACTATATTATATTATTATTTCTAAAAATAAACATTAAGTGGTCTACGGATGTTTTGAAAATCATCAACATCATCATCACTTCCGTCGTCAGTTAAGACACACGGTCGAATGGAAAATATGCAGTGTACATATCTTATTTCAGAAATAAGAAGTATATCCATACACTATTTATAGCGATTTCGAATTTAGAATCTAACGTAAACTAGCTTGCTTTACAATATGTAATTTTTTAACCTATGTATACTGAAGTTATTGTAAAACAATTAGAAAATTATGCCACACCAGTTTCTCGACATATGATTTCTAATGACATTTGGTGACAAAAAGGCTGGTTGAAAGCGGCCTGCATCCAGCGTCATTCTTCAACCGGTAGCAGGTCGTCTCGTCATTTCACCTAGTAAGTAGACGAACTATGCTGTGCTTGCCGGTCCGTGGTCTTCACTTCAGAACATTCGCACCAAAGCTTTGAAAACACATCGTAAAAATTGTTCATAAGCCAAAGCCCACATCACCAAGTGATCATTTTTATAGTCATGTAGTCATTGCAAATTTTATTTATTAGTTTTTTCATGGTTTTTTGATTAGTATGAAAAAATATTGAAAAAAACCAATGAAGTCGGAGCCATGTTAAGTTTATGTTACGTTCTCAATAAACGCTTAGATTTCATTTGTTTCTGTAGGTGTCCTCTGCGTTAGAACTTCCTCTATTGCCAGATAATCTGGCTCAAAGATCTTCAGGCTCAAAGGCTTCACTTACTAGTTTACCTGCGAAAATATGTCTAATACTACGCTTCTACAACTATCAAGACAATATTTTTATTGAGCCTAACAACAAAACTGTTTTTTTTCTCCTGTACATGTCACAACCGTTTAATCGTTCAACTTGGGTTCCATGACACCTCAACATCCCCGTAAGCCTCAAGAACTTAAAATATAAGTCACTTCAAAGTGACAAAAATATATATAACACACCCAGCCTTGCCACGGGTTGCGTTGCCTGATGCACACAACATTAAGAATAATACTAAAATCAAATCATGATCAGGTGTAAGTGATTTAAAAGTATCCATTAAAAATACTTAACTCATATACATTATTTAATTTCACATTATCAGCTAATTCGGAATGTCATTCCGTATGGCATATCTACGATCATTTTATTTTCGAAAATCTGTGGTAATATGTATATTATAAGCATATAGTAGATAAATGCTGTGACAGATAAATCGTAGAAATACCAAACAGAATAACATTTCAGTTCATGTGGTCATCGTTTCTAGTATTAGTAGAGGAGGCCACGGTAGCCAGCACGTCCATAACCGTAAGCGCCAGCTAATCCAGCGCCGTACCCGTAGGGACCAGCTAATCCAGCGCCATAACCGTAGGGGCCAGCTAATCCAGCTCCATAACCGTAGGGGCCAGCCAAACCGGCTCCATAGCCGAACGGAGCGATGGCAGCTAGGCAGTTCTAACAAAGGAAAAGATTAATTTTTAACATTAAGTCGTACTATGTAGCTATAAGGATAGGAAACTTGATAATTAAAAATAATAATAGTAATATTATACCGCAGGGGCGGCTTTGTGGCGAGCCATCGGTGAGTGGCAACATCGTGAAACCTGATTCTCCCTGGGGCTAAATGAGACTCCTGACCCCCGGCTTGCCCTATTGGCCGTCTGGGGGTGGAGACGCAAGAGCAAGAAACAAAAAGTACCAAGCGTGGAAATGTTAAAGGGCATAACGCCGGTAGTAGCGCTCTAGTGAAACCGCAGCACACCTCTCAACACCTTTCAGCCATCCACACCAACGTTGCCCCTTTTATCACCATTGATGGTGGCTCTTATGAGGGGCCCGTTTAGTGGGTGGCAAGTCACCACCTGCCTAAATATTTTAAGATGAGACTGAAACTGGCAGGTGCCGTAGTCTCGTCCATAGCCCACTATCTCCCGTACTACTAATAAGTACATATCAATAGCCATGCCATTTTACCCATTTTTGTAATAAATATACCATGTAACCATCCATCCAAAATGTTTCTGTTTTTATACAACATTGTATTTTTAGGCCTCAAGTTTTGGCCACAGCTCCACTTATGCCTTTGCAAAGGACCGGACGTAATCCGTGAAATAAATGGTATACGATAGTAATAATAATAAAAGGGTCTATCTTGATTACAAAGACACTTACAAGGATCAGGCAAGCCTGCACAATGAAGAGGACGATGGCAAAAGTCGACATTTTGGTATATGTGTATTCAACAAAATGCTGACACTTAAATAATTTGTTTAGTTCAATACGCTCTATTTATACTAAATATTTGTTTTACAATTACTACATAGGCACTACATAATTATCACTCAGAAAAACCTTGGAATAACACAATAAAATAATAATAATAAATACATGTTTAGTACGTAAATAAATATTTATAATTATTTACGTACGTTGAGAAATAGAGTCAGTTGAAGTTATTTGCACTGGTGGCCCAATTATAATATCTGAAAATTGAAAATTTAGGAGTGTATCTACATTACAGTGTTAACCTTGCACGCTTGTAACTAGATATTTTGTTTATGTGTTATAGCTTTGGTTAGCAAAAAAAATGGCATGGATAACGTACAAACACCTGAAGTGCTAAGTATTTTAATAACATAAAAATGTTATTTAACCTTTACTGACAGAATGATTAAATATATTATCTCTATTAAAGTCTGTTAAAGTTCAGGATATTTATCTATTTGCCTGATTGTTTGCTACTGCATCTACTCTATAACCTACGATTTCATCTAAACTTTCTAAGGCACAAATTTTACATGAAGCTTTGTTTGACTTCTATAATATAATGTATTGAACGATGTTGTATTGCGTTAAGCGTTTTCTAGCAAGCGAAATACATTTATCTCATTTTGAACCGTTTTTCTATTAACGACACTGTTTACCCTCTTTTCACTTACAATAAAACACAAAACATCGCATATACAAGCCACCGTTAAGTATCTTATTGTCACTTGTTATAACTTTAATAAAGAATTGTATTGTTATTCCTTGGTAGGTTATTTTATTTGAAACCATTAAACTTATCCCGTCTAAGTGAACAGATGACCACCATAACGGCTTGTTCATTCTATTAAACGCAACTACGAGTAGACAAGGTGTTGAGTAACATTCATGTTAGGTACAAACCGCTAAACATCCAACCATTTAGATAAGTATAGCAAAATATTACAGCAATACCTAAACTGACTCACTTTCGAAATATTACATCTCTATCAAACGTTACTAAGAAGACACGTTGTAAAATATCCTACATAATTATCAAACAAGGACGATTTAATAATTATTTAGGTACATTATTTCAAGGCTGTTTTCTTAGTAATAATTATATGTTAGATATGTAATTTAAATCCAATTCTTTAGTATAAATAAAGCGTACTGGACTACTAAAATTATTCAAGCTTCAGCTTTCTGTTGAACACAAACCAAAAAAACATGTCTTCTTTTGCCATTATCTTCTTCATCGTTCAGGCTTGCCTGGTCCTTGTAAGTATCGATAAAATAATACTGTATATATTGTAATTTTTTTATAATTTTCAGTGTTAACCTAACATTTAAGAACAATTTGATATTAAAATTTATCGTCGTCATCTCCTAGAACTCCCTGGGAGCTGCCATCGGACCTTTGGGATATGGCGCCGCTTTCGCTGGCCCCTTGGGATACGGCGCAGGATTAGCTGGCCCCTACGGCTACGGCGCAGGATGGGCTGGCCCCTACGGTTACGGCCGTGGATTTGCTGGCTACGGTGGCCTCCTATACTGATAATAAAATATAATGTCAGCTCTAATCATGCTGGTAGTTTGTACGGTGAGTTTTCGTTTTTTTTTTTCATATATTCATTACCTCCGCATATGTTTGGGAAGATGATAACATAAATACACATAATTGTGTCCCAATTGAAAGTCTATAAAAAATCGAATAAATACCATACGAAATATTCTACCGAATGATTTGAAGACGACATTAAATAAATGAATGATTAAATTTACTTGTTTTTTTTACAAATTTACGACAGAGTAACAATATTGCAAGATATTTGCGTTGGTAGGTATTTAATCGTTGTAATCGTGTTACGGCAGGCCTGCCCAGGTAGGCCAACAGCTCGCTGATGCCGGTGCAGGCCTCCTGGACGGTCCTCGGTGATCCAAGGTACTCTGCCCGTTGTCACACCACGCTGCTGCACTCCAGGATGACGTGCGCGGCCGTTTCGTCTGCCTCCATGCACCCTCGGCACAGGGGGATGTCTGTAACACCTAACATAAACAGGTGTTTGTTTAATGAGCACGTCCCCTGCAACAAGACGAGTCCGACAAAGCGTCGTCGTCACGCTGCTTTCTTTGCCCTCTGTGGCTAACGTAGCAGGCGGTGGAGGTACGTATCCGACCCACTGCAAGGCGACTACGGGCGTCCAGAAATATCTGGCATCGAGGCGGTTGCGGCGCGCCATGTGTTCTGGCGTGCCGCAAAGAGAGGGGTCTGGCAACGTACAGCCGCAGCGAGTTAGCGGTCTTGTGCGAAAGCTGTCCCGCGTTCCCGCCAAAAGCGGCAGTGACAAAACACCCCGGGGTTTTGGTGGGTATACGGTATACCACCTACTTGCCAGTGGTATGTGGTATCCATAAAAGGGGACACGGACAAAAAAAAAGACCTGCTCATTTAGACAAAAGGACTTTTGGTAACAGGAGGAGTGAAAACTAAAATTTATACTTTTTGTGTAATTCTTTAGATATGTTTGGTCAATGCTGGCGCTGGCTTAGATAAATTTAAAAAAAAAGCTGTCCCGCCTGCGGCTTTGTTCGTTGTCTATGGAATACAAGGCTACAAAAATAAATTGAATTCAGCCCTTAATCAAGGCACTTATCGCTGATATACTATGATTTATTCTGTGCCTTAGAGTCAAAATTAAACGTGCAAATCGCGCGTTCGTGATTTTTTTTAAATACCAAAAATGAAACTGTCTTGGATACCAAAGACTGTGAACCAACTTGTTGAACTCGGTACCTTGATAGACGATTCAACCACACCACACCACGATATCACAATATTGTGCGCGTGGTACCGACTTCGACAAATTATTTCACACTTTTTGGTATTTCAATACCGACTTCAGTCGGTTCCATTTTTTTATAAAAAATTAAGTAAATTCCATGCTTGACAAGATCAACAAGACAAGACCATTTCATACATTGCCATTCACAATGTATGAAATTTATATGGTCCCATTAAAATTTTATTTCCACATTTCGAAAGTATACTCAGCCAAACTAAAAAAGATTTTTTAGAGTCGGTCTACAAATGGGGAAGAAATCGGTCAACATACACAAAAAATACATATTATCGAACATACAACCTCCTCTTTTTTTGATGTCGGTTAAAATACGAGATTCATAGGAAATATTTAAATAGGTTTCATAACTCTTAGAGACAACAACCGTAAATTTATCTAGTTCGAAAAAAAATTATATTATTTGACTCAACGAATCTATATATTTTTTTGTACATTTAGCATAAAGCTGCAACATAAAGTAATTCATATCTTATACTAACGACTGCCCGCGACTTCGGTTGTGTAGTAGGCTCGGCCTTCGGCCTCGACATTTTTTCTTGGTTTTTCTTTCATAAGAACTTTCTTCTGACAATTATTTTTAATTAAATTAATTTATTATCAGGTACCAAAAACCCATAGACACTAAGATTTACACATACACACAAACATAAACTAAAAATTAAATAAAACACAAAAAAAATCTGTGTTTTATTTAATTGTATTTAGACAGAATGTACATGTTTGTGCCGTTTGGGGTCGAAACTTTAGGCCCATGGGGGCCGTCCGCTCTCAACTTGTTTAGGGATCTGGCGAAACGTTTGGTTGAGGCGTCGGGTGACCGAAATGCTGGCGCCTATTTTGGCCAAAAACTTAGCATTACCATCCAGCGTGGCAATGCCGCCAGCGTTTTGGCCACTTTTCCCCCCACCATGGGGCTTATAGATTAGATAGTTATTATTATTATTTTTTTATTTAATTTTTAATTACTAACAATGTAATGTTTAAATGAAAATACCTACCTATTTATAGTTAAAATCTCACATTAAAATTAGCGCTTTACTGTATATAAATACTATAATTGATACAATAAATTGATTTATTATTATTATTATTCCTTTTATTCAAAATAAATCACGGATTTCAATTTTAAGTCTCATTTTAAATATTTTGGGCAGGTGGTGACTTGCCACCCACTAAACGGGCCCCCCATAAAGGCCACCATGAATGGTGACAGAAAGGGCAACGTTGGTGTGACTGGCTAAAGGGTGTCGAGAGGTGTGCTGCGGTTTCACTGAAGCGCTACTACCGGCGTTATGCCCTTTAACACTTCCACCCTTGGAGCTTTTTGTTACTTGCTCTTGCGTCTCCACCCCCAGACGGCCAATTAAGGCAAGCCGGGGGTCAGGGGTCTCATTTAGCCTCAGGGAGAATCAGAGTCCACGGTGTCGCCACTCACTGACGGCTCGCCACAAAGCCGCCCCTGCGGTTTTTAGCCCCAGGGAGAATCAGAGTCCACGGTGTCGCCACTCACCGACGGCTTGCCACAAAGCCGCCCCTGCGGTTATTATTATTATTCACATTATTTATTTCCTTTTCTTAAAATTACATTTTTTACAATATTTCTATATACAATAAAAAATAATAAATAAAAAACATTGTAAAAAACCTAATCCTAGATTGCCATCGGCAGCGGGGCATGACCCAAACTACCAGTGGTTAGGGCTGCAGACTGAGGAACCTCCTGACAATACGTGCCGTGTCAAGAAGTACTGCCTTCTGTATCTGTCCCTTGATCCAACCGTCTAGCGAAAGCCTCTTAAGATGTTATTATTATTATTATTATAATTATAATATAAAAAAAAAACTAAAATCTATTCGACATTGCCGTGACATGTCTGTCGCAGCAATAATTAACACAACAACAAAATAATTAGTGAGTTTGTTCCATCATTCCATCATCATGTTTCAAGTTTTAGATTTAGTACACAAATTGGGTAATTTTTGTAAATTACCTACAAAGAATTCGTATTCAAAGTCAAAGTCAAAGTCAATTATGTTGTACAAATTATGTTGAAATTCGTATGTAGATAGATGAGACGCTGGAATAACATATAGGTATCTAATTATGATACTTTTTCATTATCATCATCATCATCCACCACCTCGCGGGTGTGACCACGGGATGCAGCTATTGTGTTATAACTGAGGCAGTATTAAAAGCTTTTACTTGCTTTTCTACCTACTTCCAAAAAAGAAGGAGGTACTCAATTCGACTGTAGTTTTTTTTTATGTTTGTTACCTCATTACTTTCGTTTGGGCGAACTGATTCTCAAAATTATTTGAAAGTTGATGCTTCCCGTGTAGTCCCATTTAAATTTCATCAAATTCGGTCCAGTAGTTTTTGAGATACACTCCAATAACTGAATAGAATGGAAGTCGGTATTAATTTTTCAAAATGTACTTGTTATAAAATTAATAATTATAAGTAATTCAATCAATGAATTCATCATCATCATCATCAATCATCACAGCAGTTAACCATTATTTTTCTATTTTATTGTATCATTGACACACATTTTGCCCTATATGAGTAGGTCCAAAGAAATATTAAACAAGAAATCATAATTGTACATTTTTATAATTACATTATGCATATTATAAACACAACGATGTCATACATAACAACCTAAAATTATTTAAAAAAAACAATCACATTTTAGTAGCCATATGGTACACCACATCCGCAAGCGCATGAACCAGAGATGGTGACAGCACCAGCCGCGGGTACAAGCCCACCGAACTCAACACCACCAATGATGGGGACCTGTCCGGCGACAGAGGTAGCACCACCCACAGGGATTTCACCAGCAACAGCTACGTTACCAGCTCCAGCGCCGCCGTAAGTGCCAGCACAACCAGGCGCGCCCCATGGGGCAGCTAGACCAGGGGCACCCCAACCGGCAAGACCGGGGGCACCGTACGGCCCGGCAAGACCGGGGGCACCGTATGGCGCGCCAGGTCCGTATCCAAGAGGGCCGATACACTGGCTGTATGCGTTCTATAAACATAATAACTTGGTTATATTTCAATTTCAACATATTCTTCAAAAATGAAATTATTATAGGATAAATTATCTCTCCTGACCATCAAGTTGGATGGTAGCTTATTCAATGAGTAAAATTTAATAATATTGTAAGGTTGTTTCCTCGTTCGTCTCCTATTGTTTTTTCTATTCTTTTTGGTTTGTTGAATTCATGTGTGTTCATTTGGGAATAATTCTGAGAAAAAAATGTTTGTCTGCTTTGTGTACATGTTGGTACCTACTTATAAAGAACAAGGGGCATTGCAACACATACTGGTTATAGATGGTCATGTATGTGAAACTTGTGGTTAGTAATTTACTAATAGCTTGGTGATTGTGGTTTATCAAATTCTGTGCAAAACAATGTACATATTGAAGACAGACTGATGCATAACTTAAATTACATAACGGAATAGCAAGTTGAATTAGAAGTAGGGAAGACAAATCGGAAACAAACCGGATGGCCTAGCATAATGGTAAATAAAAGTCCAAAATGTTCTAGAGTGGAAACCTTGGATTGTTGACCAACAAGTTCGACAGACGACCTAATAAGATATCAGGACGTTATACTACTCACAGTCCTCTTCCAGTCGGTCTTTTTAAAAACCCATGGGGAAGAATTTATGCCTATGTAACTGACTATGAATATCTTGATAAACAAAAAGGACAGATGTGCTGTGATGACGCGAGCGGGTGGCAACTAACTATATCTACTTGTTAATGAAAGTGATTCATTACATGTCTGTGTACTTACGTGGATAAGGTAAACTTGAGCACAGATAACCAAGAAAGCAAAAGTAGACATGGTGAAAAGTGTGTATTCAACGGGTAGCCGAATCTACAATGATTAGGTATCACAACGATGGTAACTTTTATAATAAATACTGTGGGCAATCCAGTATGTTTGTAATACTTGAACACTTTGAAATTTCATTCGGAATGTCACATCTAATCTGACGTCATTTAGTATCCAAGTATTTGTATGCCAATATTCAGTAGGGCACTAGACGTTGTGATGGTGTTAATTACATAAATTGTGATATGTAATCTATGTTACACAGAAAAGTCACGTATCGTTATTTATGTAACAGATGTTAGTATAATTGCCTATTATCGTTATTACTAATTATCTGTCATAATATCCATGTATAAAAGCAATAGGTACCCAAACTTGATATCATTCAAACATTCAAAAGCTTCTGTATACAATAAAATGGCATTCAAAGCTATCGTTGCTATTTGCGCTTCTGCGCTCCTTGTTCAGGTAATTTATTTTATCATATTTATGAATATTTGAAATTGCTAAAGGACCGGCCAAGTGAGAATCGGGCATATTTTCATTAGAATTGCGCGTTAATTTTCGGTCTTGGGAACATACAAACAAGTACAATTTGATAAATTTAATACCGACTTCCATTCTATTGCTTTAGTAAAAATCAGTTATTGGAGTGCAACTCAAAAACTACTGGACCGAATTTGATTAAATTTAAATGAGAAGCACCAGCTTTCAAACAAAAAATATTTTGAGAATCGGTCCACCCAATCGAAAGTTATGAGATAACTAACATAAAATAAAATCTCTACTTATTTTGTTTATTATACAACCAATGAATCTTAAAATTCATATTGGTTTTGTTCACAGCTAATGCATTGCATAAAAACCGCAGTTATTAATATTTTCTACTTATTATACTTGATATAAGCTTAGAAATATACAGGAACTCAATATTACTACACCATAACCATTTCTTGAGTTTGAGTTTTTTGAAAATAAAACGAATTGGCGCTAGAACAATTAATGCGCAAATTATAATTTACTCAACATAACTCTCAATAGCTCCCGCATTTCTTGCTTAAAAGCTGCTTCTCATGTACGGAACACCCCTAAAATAATGTTAGAAAGTTTCTAATTCGGTATACTGTTGGGGCTATATTTATTATTCAGTATTCAAATTTCAGGTATGTAACACATTCCGTATATGAGTTAGGGGCCCGTTACGTTGAGATGGACAGACATCAGAGTGACATCAATAAGACACTTTTTTGATTCATGGGTAGGGACCCGTAAAATGACTCAGGCTCGTTTTCCCAACATTTAAGGTAAAACCTAACTTAGGTGACATTTTTTTACTACTAAGCTACTAGCTGGATTAGGTGTCATTTAAAATAGTGGTAATAATAGGCGTTAGTCCTATATCGACGTCGAGGGTACACGCTAGGATACTGTGCTTCACTCATTAAAGATCGTACAACAAAAAGCATGAAAAATTGATAAATCATCTGAAAAATCGTGAAAAATCATGAAATCTTGAGGTCATAAAACAACAGCCCAAGTAATATTGAGTGACTTGCGGAAAACCATCACCATTCCAATAATCTACGCTGTATATTACAGTTACCCAAAACACTGCACTGGATCTTAGAATAAAATATTTAATCCAAATTTCAGGGTGCCTTCAGTCAGTGCGCTGCTGGTCTTGCTGGTCCCTGGGGTCTGGCCGGTCCCACTGGCTGGAACGGTCTGGCTGGTCCAGGTCTGGGCGCGCCCACTCTGGCTGGTGCTTATGGCGCCGGCTGTGGTTGCGGTGGTGTCGCCTCTACCGGCGGTGGTCTCCCAGTCTCCAGCGCTTCTCCCATCGCTCCCGTCGGCGTGTCCGTGCTGTCTGAGAACGCTTACGAAGGTGTCCTCGCCGCAGGCGGCAACCTTCCGTTCCTGGGTACCGTTGCTCTAGAGGGCGTGCTTCCAACTGCTGGTGCCGGCGCTGTCTCCTACGGCTGCGGAAACGGTGCTGTCGGTATCACTGTCGAGGAAGGTCCTATCGCGACCGGTATCGCTGCCAGCGCAGGTATTGCTGGTATCGCTGCCCCCGGTCTTGCAGGTCTTGGATACAACGGTCTTGGCTACAACGGTTTTGGCGGCATCGGCTATGGTCCAGCTGGATGCGGATACGGATACGGCGCTATCTTGTAAATATTTCTAGTCATATCAATTTATAAATAAATAATAAAACTAATATTTTGAGTTCATATTTTTTCTTACTTTTCTCGTTGCTTACTTTTTGCGGGCCGATTTGTGTGTGTGTCTGTGTTTTTCCAACTGAAACAGCAAAACGTTTTCATTCAATAAAATATGGAAGATATTTTTCCTGCAATAAGTAATTGATGACCTTTTATAAACCTTACACCTTAAATTGTTTACCAGTAATTAAAATAACTGTTGGTAGAGTTATTACAGCATTGGTCATTCAGTGCTCCTACTTGGCACTCCACGCTAATTGAACTACAACATCACATTTCATAATTTATACATATTTATACTTACTATTCTCATTGAAAATGCATACATGTTTGTTGAAACGTGCATGGAATACAGCCTTATTCTCGTTTTCACCAACAACCCGTCAGGCTCTCCCCAACGAATTTCAATTTCGCCAATTTAGGGAATAGCTTCATACGGGACACTTAACTTAAGTGACAGCCTTGGTTTATAATTTTTTTGGGCAATATGAAAATTAGTAAACGTGTTACTATAATCGAAGAAGCTTATGTCAAAAGAGACCACGTAATCTATATAATATAAAAGCGAAAGGTCACTCACTCATCACGAAATCTCAGAAACTACAAGTGCTAGGAGTTTTTTAGTAAGTTTTTCTCAGAAACTACAAGTATTATTTATTAGGAATAACTTAAATCTATTTACATTTTTAAAAAGCAAACGTTATAATAGTAAAGTTTGTGTACAAAAACATAAAACTGCACTATTCAATAAGAGTGTCTTTGGTATGGCCCCAAAACTGTATAATCATGTACCCAAATACATATTAGACTCAGATTGCGTTCATATAATATATAAGAAAAGACTTCACGAATTATTCATCAATAAGGGATATTATTCTATTAATGAATATCTTAGCGATAAGTTTATGTGAATGAAATTGTATAGTGTATTAAATTGGTTAGTTAATAATTATTTGCATTATTTTTAGTTAAGTATTTATTTTGTAGCAATTTTAGCATGCCTGAAAAGGTAAAACATAGAGGACTAACATTTTTTTCTAACTCTTATTGTACCTGTGTTTAAGCTAATAAATGAATTTGAATTTGAATTTGAATTACAAATTTTGCATGCTTTTTAGGACGTAGGTGCTCACTAAGAAGGAATTTTATGAAATTCAACCTCTATGGGGGTTTTTTTTCGGGTTGATAGTTTGTATGAAACTTCGTTACTGCGAGTGCTAAAAGTTTAAAATTTTGCATGGGGTTCTTTTTAGGATGTAGGTGCTCACTAAGACGGGATTTTATGAACTTCAACCCCTAAGGGTTTTTTTGGGGTTGATATTTTGTATGAAACTTCGTTACTGGGAGTTCTAAAAGTTTAAAATTTTGCATGGGTGTTCTTTTTTTGATCTATGTACTCACTAAGACGGGATTGTATGAAATTCGACCCCTAATTGGAATCTGACCCGTTGAAATCTGTTATTACCGGGATACGTGCGTACGTGTTTCGAAATACTCTGTATCGACACACGCTGTTGCGATTTTTTTTTCCACTGCCTCATAGTTTCGAAAGCTTATGGACTCGAATGATGTTGTCGCGAACGACACTGTTTTGCAAAACATTTTCACTGCCTCACATCGTCGTAGCGTTATCCATCATTTACCGGATTCCCTGCACATATATACACAAGATGTCAAAGCAGACATACAGATCGATCCCGTTACAAACAGGGTCAATTGAGACAAATACCCTTAACCTTTACGCATACATAGGCGTTAGTCGCTTTCATATCTGTTGTTCTAAGCGTAAACAGGTTGCCGTGTTATAAAAACCAGTTTTTATTATATGTCTCGAGTCTACCACATCTCTTCGACCACAGATGTACGAAGCAGTCAACTAGTCAATAAATAATGTAAAATAAATTACCTAAAAATGGAACCGACTTCAATACCAAAAAGTGTGAAATAAAGTCAAAGTCAAAGTTATTTATTGGTAAATATTCATTTACAAGTCAAATAAAACCAGACGTATACAATAGTATACTTATAAAATTAAATATAAAGACATTCATTACAATAAAATTATTATTGAAATGTCAAAACAATATACAATTTTAATAACATTAAATTCTAATAATTAATATTATGTCAGTACTTATATGTCAACAATGGTAAAAGTTATTTTATCCTCAGTTTGCAATTACCATTCATGAACTCATTGAAATCATAAAACGTTTGATCGATAAGCCAGCGCTTCAGTCTGCTTTTAAAGCAACTTAAGCTCGGAGCGTTTGTTACTATATCCGGTAACTTTTTGTATACTTCCGGCCCCATAACGTGAGTCAGCTTACCCGACTTCACAAGAGAGCGCGAGATACTAACCAGCTTGTCCGCGTTGCGGATGTTGTAAGTGTGCTTCTCTCCACGCCTCTTATATGAGTCGAGGTTATTCCGTACGTATATTGCCACCTGGAAAATCAGGATGGCAGGTAATGTAAGTGTTCCGAGCTCCTTGAAATGTGGTCTGACGGATGTGCATCGCGATATGCCTACGATTGCATGTACGGCACGTTTTTGCGCTCGGAATGCTCGCTCCCAGTCGGCAGCGCGCGCGTACAGCTCTGCACCATACTGCAGCCTGGAGTGCACCGTGGCAAAGTAGCAAGCGCGAGACACATCCGCCGACACCACTCGGGACACCCGCCTGAGCGCGAAGCACGCTCTGCTCACCTTGCCGCACAGCTTGTCGATAGGGCGGTCCCACGTCATGCTGCGATCGATCTCGAACCCTAGGAAGGTGGTACTCTGGACTTGTTCAATCAAGACGCCATCTATATGTACTTTTATAGGCTTCGTAGAATGACCTGAGAGACAAAAGTGAATAAAATGTGTCTTTTTTGAGTAACTAAATAACTTGCAAAGTAAGTAAATAACTTGTTGAAGTCGGTACCGTGATAGTTCAAAAGTAGGTACCTTTATCACAATATTGTGCGCATGGTACCGACTTCGACAAGTTATTTCACACTTTGTGGTATTGAAGTCGGTTAAATTTTTAGGTTATATTTTTTTCACCATTTTTAGTGACTCTTGCTACTCTCGGAATCGATTGTCATTTACGTCATTTACCGCCAATGATGATATCATCAAGATAGGCGCAGCAATTTTCAGTTTTCGGAGTGTAACTCAAAAACTGCTTGACCAAATTTTATCAAATTTAAACGGGACTACCTCGGAAGTATATTCTACCAAAAAAAAAATATATTGAATCAGTCCACAAATGGAAGAGATATCGATTAACACACACAATACACACGAACATGTAAGCGAGCGAACATATAAATAATTCTCCTTGTTTGAAGTCGGTTAAAAACTTATAGAAATACCTACACATAACCGCTGATATCACAGTTTTGTGGCCTCAATATTCCGCCTCGTAGCAATAACAAGACGGATTTTCTTATACTCTTAAAAACACGTTTGCTTTTATATTTATCAAGTAAATAGATTATGTACCTACTGCAAATACAAAAAACATTACTTCATAACTATTTCTTCATTATTCATTTACATTTTTCATAGGTAATATCAAGAGCTTATTTCTTCTTAAAAATCTATGACCAGCGACATGCTTATTAAAATATTTACTTCCTTCCAGAATATTAAAAAGAGGAAACATTCAAAATAAACTTCTTAAACTATTGCTTATCAAATTCGTTTTTTGAAAGAATATTGGGGCTTTTAGGAATCTAAGGACTAACCTCAACGTTTCGATCGAGTTGCATCGACCGTGGTCAAAAGTACATCAAATCAAATCAAATCATTTATTCTATATATGCCTACCAGGACACTTTCAAATTGTTATTTTACATTTTTTTGTATTTACAACCGTATCGGTACGCGACTACGACTAAGAAGATCCGGCAAGAAACTCAACGGGTCTGTCTTTTGACATTTTTTAGAGTCTTAATACATACGAGCAACAACAGTCTGTTGCTTGTATCAACTTGTTTTGGGGCTATATGAGATCCAAGGTCCTCGGTATGCCTTAACTGGTCATTCAGGAGTGGAGACGCAATAGCAACTACCAATAAACTTCTATGGTAGAAGTGTTAAAGAGCATAACACCGCGACTAGCACGCTAGTGTAACCGCAACTCCCTCTTCAACCTTCTACATCAACGTTACCGCTTTTATCATCAATAAGGGCAGTGTTTTTATGGGTTCATTTAGTGGGTGGCAAGTAACCACTGGTCGTTCAGGGGTGGAGACGCGATAGCAACTACCAAAAAACTTCTATGGTAGAAGTGTTAAATAGCATAACACCGCGACTAGCACGCTAGTGTAACCGCAAGTCCCTCTTCAACCATCTACATCAACGTTACCGCTTTTGTCATCAATAAGGGCAGTGCTTTTATGAGTTCGTTTAGTGGGTGGCAAGTAACCACTGGTCGTTCAGGGGTGGAGACGCGATAGCAACTACCAAAAAACTTCTATGGTAGAAGTGTTAAAGAGCATAACACCGCGACTAGCACGCTAGTGTAACCGCAACTCCCTCTTCAACCATCTACATCAACGTTACCGCTTTTGTCATCAATAAGGGCAGTGTTTTTATGGGTTCATTTAGTGGGTGGCAAGTAACCACTGGTCGTTCAGGGGTGGAGACGCGATAGCAACTACCAAAAAACTTCTATGGTAGAAGTGTTAAAGAGCATAACACCGCGACTAGCACGCTAGTGTAACCGCAACTCCCTCTTCAACCATCTACATCAACGTTACCGCTTTTGTCATCAATAAGGGCAGTGTTTTTATGGGTTCATTTAGTGGGTGGCAAGTAACCACTGGTCGTTCAGGGGTGGAGACGCGATAGCAACTACCAAAAAACTTCTATGGTAGAAGTGTTAAAGAGCATAACACCGCGACTAGCACGCTAGTGTAACCGCAACTCCCTCTTCAACCATCTACATCAACGTTACCGCTTTTGTCATCAATAAGGGCAGTGTTTTTATGGGTTCATTTAGTGGGTGGCAAGTAACCACTGGTCGTTCAGGGGTGGAGACGCGATAGCAACTACCAAAAAACTTCTATGGTAGAAGTGTTAAAGAGCATAACACCGCGACTAGCACGCTAGTGTAACCGCAACTCCCTCTTCAACCATCTACATCAACGTTACCGCTTTTGTCATCAATAAGGGCAGTGTTTTTATGGGTTCATTTAGTGGGTGGCAAGTAACCACTGGTCGTTCAGGGGTGGAGACGCGATAGCAACTACCAAAAAACTTCTATGGTAGAAGTGTTAAATAGCATAACACCGCGACCAGCACGCTAGTGTAACCGCAAGTCCCTCTTCAACCATCTACATCAACGTTACCGCTTTTGTCATCAATAAGGGCAGTGCTTTTATGAGTTCGTTTAGTGGGTGGCAAGTAACCACTGGTCGTTCAGGGGTGGAGACGCGATAGCAACTACCAAAAAACTTCTATGGTGTTAAAGAACATAACACCGCGACTAGCACGCTAGTGTAACCGCAACTCCCTCTTCAACCATCTACATCAACGTTACTGCTTTTGTCATCAATAAGGGCAGTGTTTTTATGGGTTCATTTAGTGGGTGGCAAGTAACCACTGGTCGATCAGGCGTGGAGACGCGATAGCAACTACGAAAAAACTTCTATGGTGGAAGTGTTAAAGAGGTTAACACCGCGACTAGCGCGCTAGTGTAACCGCAACTCCCTCTTCAACCATCTACATCAACGTTACCGCTTTTGTCATCAATAAGGGCAGTGTTTTTATGGGTTCATTTAGTGGGTGGCAAGTAACCACTGGTCGTTCAGGGGTGGAGACGCGATAGCAACTACCAAAAAACTTCTATGGTAGAAGTGTTAAAGAGCATAACACCGCGACTAGCACGCTAGTGTAACCGCAACTCCCTCTTCAACCATCTACATCAACGTTACCGCTTTTGTCATCAATAAGGGCAGTGTTTTTATGGGTTCATTTAGTGGGTGGCAAGTAACCACTGGTCGTTCAGGGGTGGAGACGCGATAGCAACTACCAAAAAACTTCTATGGTAGAAGTGTTAAATAGCATAACACCGCGACCAGCACGCTAGTGTAACCGCAAGTCCCTCTTCAACCATCTACATCAACGTTACCGCTTTTGTCATCAATAAGGGCAGTGCTTTTATGAGTTCGTTTAGTGGGTGGCAAGTAACCACTGGTCGTTCAGGGGTGGAGACGCGATAGCAACTACCAAAAAACTTCTATGGTGTTAAAGAACATAACACCGCGACTAGCGCGCTAGTGCAACCGCAACTCCCTCTTCAACCATCTACATCAACGTTACCGCTTTTGTCATCAATAAAGGCAGTGTTTTTATGGGTTCATTTAGTGGGTGGCAAGTAACCACTGGTCGTTCAGGGGTGGAGACGCGATAGCAACTACCAAAAAACTTCTATGGTAGAAGTGTTAAAGAGCATAACACCGCGACTAGCACGCTAGTGCAACCGCAACTCCCTCTTCAACCATCTACATCAACGTTACCGCTTTATCATCAATAAGGGCAGTGCTTTTATGGGTTCATTTAGTGGGTGGCAAGTAACCACTGGTCGTTCAGGGGTGGAGACGCGATAGCAACTACCAATAAACTTCTATGGTAGAAGTGTTAAAGAGCATAACACCGCGACTAGCACGCTAGTGTAACCGCAACTCCCTCTTCAACCATCTACATCAACGTTACCGCTTTTGTCATCAATAAAGGCAGTGTTTTTATGGGTTCATTTAGTGGGTGGCAAGTAACCACTGGTCGTTCAGGGGTGGAGACGCGATAGCAACTACCAAAAAACTTCTATGGTAGAAGTGTTAAAGAGCATAACACCGCGACTAGCACGCTAGTGCAACCGCAACTCCCTCTTCAACCATCTACATCAACGTTACCGCTTTATCATCAATAAGGGCAGTGCTTTTATGGGTTCATTTAGTGGGTGGCAAGTAACCACTGGTCGATCAGGCGTGGAGACGCGATAGCAACTACGAAAAAACTTCTATGGTGGAAGTGTTAAAGAGGTTAACACCGCGACTAGCGCGCTAGTGCAACCGCAACTCCCTCTTCAACCATCTACATCAACGTTACCGCTTTATCATCAATAAGGGCAGTGCTTTTATGGGTTCATTTAGTGGGTGGCAAGTAACCACTGGTCGATCAGGCGTGGAGACGCGATAGCAACTACCAAAAAACTTCTATGGTAGAAGTGTTAAAGAGCATAACACCGCGACTAGCACGCTAGTGCAACCGCAACTCCCTCTTCAACCATCTACATCAACGTTACCGCTTTTGTCATCAATAAAGGCAGTGTTTTTATGGGTTCATTTAGTGGGTGGCAAGTAACCACTGGTCGTTCAGGGGTGGAGACGCGATAGCAACTACCAAAAAACTTCTATGGTAGAAGTGTTAAAGAGCATAACACCGCGACTAGCACGCTAGTGCAACCGCAACTCCCTCTTCAACCATCTACATCAACGTTACCGCTTTTGTCATCAATAAGGGCAGTGCTTTTATAGGTTCGTTTAGTGGGTGGCAAGTAACCACTGGTCGTTCAGGGGTGGAGACGCAATAGCAACTACCAATAAACTTCTATGGCGGAAGTGTTAAAGAGCATAACACCGCGACTAGCGCGCTAGTGAAACCGCAGCACCCCCTTTAGCCATCTATATCAACGTTACTGCTTTTGTCATCAATAAGGGCAGTGCTTTTATAGGTTCGTTTAGTGGGTGGCAAGTAACCACTGGTCGTTCAGGGGTGGAGACGCAATAGCAACTACCAATAAACTTCTATGGCGGAAGTATTAAAGATTATAACACCGCGACTAGCGCGCTAGTGCAACCGCAACACCCTCTTCAACCATCTACATCAACGTTAACGCTTTTGTCATCAATAAGGGCAGTGCTTTTATGGGTTCATTTAGTGGGTGGCAAGTAACCACTGGTCGTTCAGGGGTGGAGACGCGATAGCAACTACCAAAAAACTTCTATGGTAGAAGTGTTAAAGAGCATAACACCGCGACTAGCACGCTAGTGTAACCGCAACTCCCTCTTCAACCATCTACATCAACGTTACCGCTTTTGTCATCAATAAGGGCAGTGCTTTTATGGGTTCGTTTAGGGGGTGGCAAGTAACCACTGGTCGTTCAGGTTCAGTCATTATCACAAAGGCGCCAGGTACAGAAGCAGCTTAAAGCAGTCAGCATGGACTGCTTCTGCACAGTGACTGTGTCTGCACAGTGAACTACAGTCTACGTATACACATACACGAAATCGCTCGAGCAGTTGCAACAGCTTTGGATGGTTGGCGATCAAGCTGTCAACTGCTCTCGCGCAGTAACCTCCGCCCGCGCTCTTCATTCCACGTCGCGCGCGCTTCTCGTCCCGGATTTGAAATTGTCACTTGTTGAGCAGTTTATACCAACTCGAGCAGTTATCAATGGCAGCTTTAAACTGTTGACTATGACTGCAAAAGCGGTCCGCGTTTGTTAATCACTGGCTAACTGCTCGAGCAATTCGTGTACATCGGCTCTAACCGTTCTAATATCCCTATCATATTCCTCATTTTCATGATACATCTAAGATGTTTATGCCTACAAATCGGTATTTAAATCAAGGATCAAGCACATATAGGTACCTTTATCAGTTCGTTAAATGAAGGTATTTGTTTTATTGTGATATCGGCAAACAACCTGATAGCCCACTCGAAGCAAAATATGTAGGCATGATACGTATTAGATATAGTGGAATTCTTTTCACATCTAAGTAGGCAATAGCCTACTATTCGCGTAAGTTTGATACTGTACTTAAAGTAATAAATAAATGTTAACACTTACGGAATAATAAATAACGGAAAACTTCGACATGGGTTGGCCACTAGCCTGTCCACCAAGCCGAACTGGTCTACTATGTTTATGAGAGGAAGGCTCGAGCCCCAACAGTGGGAACATTCTGGGCTCATTATGTACTGAATGAGTTGAAACTAACTTATCGCTTATCAAGCTAACCGTCATAAAGTAAAAGTAGCCTATATTTTACCCTGAGTACAACCTATATACATTCTAAATATCATCCACATCCCTTTAGCCGTTTCAGTCTTAAGAAGTAACAAACGTAAACGCTCACTTACATCTTCCCTTGCATATTCTCATATATTCATGTCCGAAATTTCGACGCAAAGCCTTGAGGGGAGGTAACCCCTTTCCACATTTCTAAGATAAGTAAGCTTAGCTTATGGCTTGGGATTACTAGTTAACTTGAAAGTTCTATTTTTTGCAAATTTCCCAATATTAGGTAATTACTCGTTTGTAATATTCAAACTGATCATAAGCCGGTGGCAAAAAAAAAAGTTTCTGTCCTAGTAAACAGAGAGAGATATATATACAGAGAGCGGTCAACGCGTTCACGCGGTCAGTTTTGCATTCGCTGTGTTGTATTACGTTACATACATATACCCACAGTTTACCCACAGTTGACCGACGCGGTCAGAACACCTCCTGTTTGGGTATATCAATGTAAATCAAACGCAATACAACACAACGAACGCAAAACTGACCGCGTGAACGCGTGACCGCTCTCTGTCTGATAACACCCTTAGCTTAATGTGTAATCATTTGATAAACACCAATACGATATTTACACTTATTTATTGATTATCAAAAACGATATTAGAAGTAATATTTTGAGATACTTCCGCAAAAACAATGCTTATGGCCGAGTTGCGGTGTGCACCACCCTCCCTCCCGCACAAACTGCAAACAGGAAGTATACAGAATAAACCCAATCAACCAAACAACCTGATAAACCAGAAACGATTCGACACGTGTTTCGCCTCTACACGAGGCATCCTCAGGACGATGTTGACTCGTCGAGCGCTAGACGGCAGACTGTGATGTGTGACTGTCGGTCTAGCGCTTGACTGACTAAACAAGACATGTTGAAGAATAAATTATTTAAGATTTGTTACAAAATAAAAACAATAATTATGTCAAAGCGTTTAAAACAGAATAGTAGACTGACACATTCAAACACTTAAACAACAACATAACATAACATTTGTAGTCTATTGAAATGTTTTTTTTGTGATTAGCGTGCATTTGTCAGAGGACACAATTTCATTTTTTTATATCAGAAAATTAATCTGTTTAAAGTTAAATCTAAGTTTGTGGGGTTGGAACCCAAGTCCCAAGGCTGCCATCTTGAAAAATGGGGTTCAAATGGTTTTTATGCTTAATTTGACCAACTATAGGTCTAGGAATATCTATTTCTATTCAAAAATTTTTTTTGTAAAATTATTAGAAAATAAGTTATATCTACCATTAGATTTTTTTTTCTATAATTTTCATAGATTTTCGCTTATAATTTATTTATTTATGGTTCTATGACTAAAAGTTACTTGGAAAAATTTGTAGATAATCTTATTTGCAACAAAAAAAAATTAACTATTTTTTGCGTTTGTTGGTGGCAGTGCCACGCTCTAACCGTATGGGTTACGCCGAATGGGCCGGCACGACTGGGGACATACCACACTCCCACATAACATCGACGTAAGCAATAGCTTACGTTTCAGGCGTTTCAGTCAGTATGTGGGAGGTTCTGGTGCACCCGATCCCCCCTTCCACTCTTCTTCCCTCTCTCCATTCCAGTCCACCCTCACCCCTTCTATTTCTTCCTCAAAGGCCGGCCTCGAGACCTCAGGTATTGCGGATGTCCGTGAGAAACGGTATCACTTACCATCAGGTGATCCACTTGCTCGTTTGCCAACCTATCCCATAAAAAACTGACCCCGTTTGAATAAAAAAAATGCATCCTCTGACAAATGAAACCCCAAATGTAACGTTTCAATGGACTGATCTATAAAAATATAATATAAAAATGAACCCCTATTTCTCCTGATCACGCTAAAACTTACATATACGTGTTTTTATTATTAGCGTGATTTGTTTATGCCAAATAAATGCGATGTTATGTACCATAACGATATGCATATTTTATGCAACGACCATATGCTGTTGCTTGATGCATTGGATGAAATAAATATTTTCGACATTACTATTAACAATTGATATTATTATCGACTGACACAATGATTGTTCGACTTACATAACTATGGCACTGTTGGGTAGATAATTATTAATACATAAGGCTCTTAGTTCGAAAAACATTAAAATCGTATGTTAAAAAAGGTAAAATCGTAAAGCGACTTGTTATATTGGGCTTAAATGTGTTATTTTTATGGTCTATCATTTTAAACTATTTTATTGTCCGTATTATTGTACCATAGGAACTTTGGATAAAAGCTCTAAATAAGTCTTACGGGCGTTTCCAGTTACATCTAATTGTTTCTACAATTTAACGCCGTCTTAAAAAAATATATCTGACGGACGTAAACCTATGGCAATGTTCAAATTTCGTGTAGTCATATTATTGGTATTTACTTAATTGTTAATTAGACAAGTGCAATTTGAAAAATTTAATACCGACTTTCATTCTATTACTTTGGTAAAAATCAGTTATTGGAGTGTAACTCAAAACTACAGAACCGAATTTGATGAATTTTAAATGGGACTTTTACATGGAAAGCACCAGCTTTCAAACATAAAAAAATTGAGAATCGGTCCACCCAATCGAAAATTATGAGGTAACAAACATTAAAAAAACAGTCGAATTGAGTACCTCCTCCTTTTTGGAAGCCGGTAGATAAAAATATAATATAATAAATGAATACACATACATATATAAAATGACTGAATATTAACGGCATTGATTTGATATTTTGCATTAACGTCCATAAATTGGTTGGCAATATCATTCGCCTTTATGCACTGTTATTTCGTACTTTAGAACAAAAATATTACCTACTTACCGATAGCACAAACCTTATCAGGTTTTTTTAATACTTATCACCTATGTCAATTTTACTAGATATGTTTAGATTTAATCGAATATTACAAAATTACGCTTTTGTCATAAGTTAATAAGTTATTGTAACAAATCCAATATAAAACGACGAATTATTTTTGCTTCCTCATTCTTTATTCAACTCTCAAACACATACAAATTATAATTATGAGTTCATTTGGATTGTTATTTATCTGCGTACAAGCTTGCTTATTCCACGTAAGTAGATTTATTCAAAAACAATCATTTCTAAATTTTAGAGTTCCGAGATTCCGGAATACTATCAATCTACGCTTTTTTTAATAAATTCTGTAATGAGACGAGCAATATGCTCGCCTGAAATTATCACGGTTCCCCATAACAGATCAGTGCCATTGAGAATTTTAAACTACAGCAGTTCAAAACCCTGCGATCGTCGCTCTGAGCTTTAAGATGTCAAATCTCTTGCCCTGTAATTTTACAGGAAACATTGCCCTTCAAACCGAAACACACTAAAGTTTGCACACTACTGCTTCACGATATCACTGGCAAAAGTGTGGTACTTCCCCAGTGGACTCTTTAAATGTCTTAACACAACGCTATCCGAACTATAAAAGGCTGTATCTTCTGAACTATAACAGAAAATTAGTTAACATTTTCATAGGAATGTGTGATTGTGGCAAAAAATTAAAAAGAACGTCCAGGTGGTCTGACCAACTGAAAGAAATACCAACGTCCCGCTTTTACACCGCGGTGGAGATGGCCACAGACCGGAGCCAATGGAGACAGTTCGTCTGATCCAAAGTGCTGCCGTGATGTCCACGATCCTCAGCCATGAGGGAACGACCGAAGAGAGATTTGTATAAGTACAATACAATTACTATACAAGAATAGTGGCAATTCTGAAGCAAAAAATATAAAGCTTTATATATTTATATATATTTTAGTAGGGACTACTTTATGCCACGCAAAATTTAAACATGCCAAGTCCTATAACAGCTGTATTAACAAATCAGTGGAAATCTAAATTACTAAAACTCATATTTTTGTGATAATAAGAGACGGTACAAGCACGAGGCCCATCATATTTGATACCGTTGCAAATTTTTTGACACACCCTAATATTCTGACTCTAATAGACAGAAGACTAAGGCGAGAGTTAAAAGCAAAGAACTCAAGCCTTGACTAGTTAGATATTTTATTTGTGAAGAATCTCCAGTCCAAGTAGCTGAAGATCATTTACAGAATTTCAAGAGGGCATCCTTTAACAACCTTCCGTGCTTCGGAGGACACATCAAGCTGTCAGTCCTGGTGGTTCGTCTGAGGACAACAGACGTTAGGCTGTGGAGGAAGTCTTGAGTCCCAGCAGTGGCAATATAATGAGCTGATTATGTTATCCTTTAAGAACACGAATTTCTAACTTACGATGTTATGTAACAATCAATAATCAGCTAGCCTCATGGTTTTTATTGTCTCTTATTTCAGAATGTCTTCAGCCAGTGCCTCGCTGGACCTGGTGTTGGATACGGTCCAGGTTATGGACCAAACTACGCACCAGGATACGGCGCTGCTCCTGGTTTAGTTGGTCCTTACGGTGCTATTGCACCTGGATACCCTGGGTATGGTCCTGCTAGCCCCGGTCCAGCTGTTGGAACGTATGGTGGTGCTGGCTCTGGTGATGTAACAGTGATCGGAGAACTGCCAGTGGCTGGTACAACATTCGTTACTGGTCAAGTGCCGATCCTTGGTGCCGTCCAGTTTGGGGGTCCCGTGGTGGCTGCCGGTGCTGTCACCATCTCTGGCTTCTGCAATTGTGGATGCGGATATCCCTATTAGATGTTAATTATTATTTTAAGTCAATAAATACGTGCTGTGATACCGAATTACGTTTTTTTCTGATCTTTTGATTTATCAGAATTCATTATAGCATGTAATATGACTAACATAAGACTAGATAATAGTCTAGACTAACAAGTTTATGGAATGTAGGGAGGAAGACAACAGCTATTTAAGATGTCTAAGTTTATCCATTTTGATCCATGATCCATGAGAGAGGTTGGCAAACTATCAGGAAATTTACCTGATGGTAGGTGATCACGGTCGCCCACGGACATCCGCAATACCAGAGGTCACGAGGACGCGCTGCCGGCCTTTGAGACCTCTCCGAAAGTCCGGGACTTGCCCACCAAACAGTCAAACTCATCTTTCTATGAGTAATCTTTTGTTAGCATACTGATTAGGTACTGTAATCGGGTCCACCCGCTGAGACAAACGCATACGGTTGTCGTACTAATGAAATGAAATAATAAATGTAATATGACAATTTGTAAGTTATATAGTAGGTCTATACAGAATAAACCATTTCATTTCACAGGATCTAGTTTTTTTCGCAGGTTCATTGGATTTATAGTGGGTTCTATACCCCTGTTAGCGAAAATAACGCTAAAAATGCTCACAAGAGCGTTCGAATTGTGAATCTGTGGGTGAAAATGTAATTTATGTCTCATTTTGTTCAACGTTCGGAAAGCGTGAAAAAAAAATGAGTGATTTTTGCCACCAAGAAGTTCAATTTTTGACCAACGTCCGGAGCATGGTTGTTTGTTTTATCGTTTTTTGACACCTATGTGTTTAACAGCATAATCATGCGATTTAAGGTCTTATGATCGGTGGGGCGTTCGAGTAGGGTGTGGAAATGCAAAAGTGGCGAAATTAGCAAAAATAACGTTTTAGAGCTTTACGAACGCTTTAACAAAAGAGCCATCAATGACAACGCCCCAATACCTTCAAAGCTAAGAGAACGCACCTTTAAGTTAAGTGTCCACCTTTCGGCATAGTCCGCATCGGATGCATCGCATCAAACGGATAAACTTTTTAATAATTTAAATTTAATTAAAAAAAAATGGCAGCGTACGGATTACCGACGGTGAGTACCATCATACGGATTTACGATGCCAGTTCATTCGGATTTTCGTAGTGAGCGCACGTGTGGACTCTGTGAGAATGGAGGAAAGCGATGAAAAACAATTTGTTCTAGTAGCTTGTTTGTTAGCAGAAGAGGAAGAATTGGAAAAAAAGGGAAAAAAGAAAACATAGTATCTGGATACACAACATCATATTCAGAAGAGATCGGAACATGGAGAATATCACACTTTACTTCCTGATTTGTTAAATGATGACACAAAGTTCTTTCAACATTTTCGTATGTCGCAAGATTAATTCAATTATCTTGTTGACATCCTGAAACCACATTTACTGAGACAGAATACTACATACAGGGAGGCAATAGGGCCAGAAGAAAGACTAGCTGGGTATTTATTGGAATTAAACATCGAATGCATTACTTCTAGTCTTGACGCGTCCATGCTGCAAAAACAACGCGTTTTAAGATGTTTTAAGACGACAAATGCCAAAAAGCAAATGGCCGACGATGCAGAATGCAGAGCGAGCGCGCGGGGTGCGTCCACTGATCGGCATTCCGTATGACGTCATCGGCACGCATCGCAAAAGGTGCCTCTCGGAGCAACGGTGTCGGCATTGCCGATGTACGATGCGGACAGGTGGAAGCACTTATATGAGTTTCTATACAAAGAATACTACGATCCGTTGCGTGCGATGCGTCGGATGCGTACGATTCCGACAAGTGGACGCTTACCATTAGTATTCCCTCGATTCTATGTCGATACAGTCATGCTATGCATGCTTCCACGTTCGTGTTGTTTGCGCAGCGGTATTTCCACGTAGGAACTCATATTCGAAAATTGTACGTATTTCCAGATTATCCATGGCGCCATAAACACCACAACTACCACGATTTCTCAGAAACAAAATAATATCTAAAAATCAATGACTAAAATTTAAATTAGAATAACGTGGCATCCTAATAAAAATTACATTTATTTAAATTGCGCACCAATCCACTGATAGTTAAGTCTTAAAAAGCTGGTTATCACAGTCTCTCTCCTTTACCAAAAATTACCAATTACACAGGGAAATACCTATTATATTAAAGCGCGTTCAGTTATTAAACGGTTAGAAACAAAACAATACGTGCTGTTACTTCAGATAAAATAAAAAAGCCATGACAAAATGTTGTGAACAGGGATTTGAGGCAGGTTTTCTAAACTTGTAGTGCGTGCATCGGTGCTGCCATGATAATTGAAATCGAATTAAAATAATACAATTTATTTAATAATTTACAAATTTAAATTAAACGATAATTCAAATTTTACGTGTTATTTTCACGCGCCGTGATATTTCGACTGACGAGTCAAGGCGTAGTTTCGTTGTACGTATTGAGTGTAATTATATATCAACACAGTAAGGCGTAGTATTACTGGCCTCACTTCTCTATTTACAACATTCTGTATAAGGCTGTAATGTGCCTATTTAGCGTTTTACAATCTTAAATTATTTCCAATAGTACAGAGTATATATACAATCTGAACAGGGTCTTGTTAAAATAGCTGATTGGCTTAGAGAAAATTTACTCACACTTAATGCTCGTAAAACACCTATACCTGTTACTATTTACAATATAGAGGTTAATAGAGGTTAAATAGGACCGAAGAAGTCTAATAAAGTTTATGTCGTTAAGAGTTTCATCATCATCATCAGCCTGTAGCAGTCCACTGCTGGACACAGGCCTCTCCAATTGCACGCCACTTAGGTCTATCTTGGGCTTCTCGCATCCAGTTTTTGCCAGCCGTCTTGCGCAGATCGTCACTCCACCGTGCCTCAGGACGTCCTACACTACGTTTGCCGAGACGCGGTCTCCACTCTAGAACTCGTTTACCCCAACGGTTGTCGGTTCTACGGCTAATATGGCCAGCCCACTGCCACTTCAGCTTGCTGATCCGGTGGGCTAAGTCGATGACCTTGGTTCTCTGACGGATCACTTCATTTCTGATGCGATCCCTCAGAGAAACTTGGCTTACACCCGGAGTAGTTGAAACATGTATCTGTCAATTTTTCGCTTGCAGTAAATGTCACGCGTGAAAGCAAGACAAAGCATGTTACGTCTAATATAGGTTTACGCAACGTTTATTAATAAAGTCCTTTATGTATGCAATATTAAAATACATTTTTAGTTCCACATATTGCACATAACTTATATTTTCACATGTGATACACTCCCACACAACCTCACACACAAACGCACACCCCTCACACACCACGCACACACCTGGACGTAGATGAAACTTATTGTACTTTAGAAACATATTATGTATAATTACTACGTACCTGACTGTTACCATATGAAAGAGCGGGGTCTTCTGACATAGGTTTTTTTACACCTCCAAGGTCCCAACCTGCCAGAAGTTGAATAAAATTTTGGCTACGGAATTAAAACATTTTGCATTTTCAATTATTAATTTTTATGTTATTTATTTATGTGCTTTTGGATTCCGTAGACCATGCGAGTGCAGACGCGGTCAGATTAGTCGTCATCTCAGCCGTAGGACGTCCACTACTCATACATGCCTTCCCCATAAGTTTCCAAAAGATTGGAAGCGGCCTGCATACAATTTCGTTCTGCGAACATCAAGACATCTGTCCACATTGTCGATGGACTACGCTGCGCTTGCCGGTCCGTGGTCTCCACTCCAGAACCTTCCTAACCCATCGGCCTTTATAATATGTTCTTTTATCAAAACGTTTTAACAGTCAACTTGTATTTGCCCTCTGTGAGTTCAGTTGTGTTTTGGGATTTTATAGTAAAAAACGCTCACTATTTCTATTCGTATTTCGTATTCATAGTATTGATATGGTGGTGATCACTATTTAACTTATATTGATGTATTTTTTTACAAACATACAAATTTGCAAATACAACAAAGGCAAAGCTAATATATTGATTTCTTAAAATAAATCTCTCAGTGATTCACGGGACCCATAGCTCGAATAGCACGATTTTGTAGGATAAATATGGTCTCTAAATCAACCGCTGAACCCCATAGCAATAGTCCGTATGACATTACTTACACTGTGGAAATATGCAAAATACACAAACCGCGCTGTAGAAACGTCTGTTAGTTATCTAATTTAACGTACCGCATGTGTAGCAGAACTGAGTCTCCCAGATATAGTATTTATATGAGGAGCCCATTGTAATTTTGGATCAATTTTAAAATCCAGGAAGACTGTTGCCTTGTCTATTTCAAGTTTTACACCATCAAGCATAACGTTGAACGCCACATATGGAATAACAGGCAAAGAAAACTTCTAACATTTTGTCTTTCTTGAATTCAGAAGTAAATTAATAGTTGAGAACCATTTAGAGATACTAGATAGATACAGCGTTGTTTACTTGAAGTAGTGTGCTTTCTTTTTTATCTACTTTGAAAATCAGCGTCCGCGATCCGCAAATAAAACAATATCACAAAGATCCTTGGCCATAAGTGGCAAGTCGTTAATAACTAAGAACAAAAAAGGCCAATTAACCGTTGTGGAACTTCCATTCTAATTATTGATCCCGAAGATGTTCAACCATTTATGCCAACCTTTTGCATTCAAAAGTTATGTAAATTTATACGAACATACATTATATTAGCAAATACATATAGGGTGTTTTTTATCAGGTGTTTTTTTGATTACCGTGCAATTAACTTGACGCAGGTTGCGAGTGCGTCAAATGATAACGGTCCGAGGTTCGATTCCATATTGTCATGATTATCCTTTTTGCTTATTAAACTTGTAGTTTGTTTTTATATTCAAATATGAGCACCTAAAATTTTTATACCCGTAAATATTTAGTTTGTAAAAAAATAACCTATATATCTTATATCATTTGGAGTTAATAACAGGAATTTATGCGCAATAAAGGTGATAGGCGCGCAATCCAAATACGTAGGTATAACCTGTACACTTAAGACAATGTGCTCAGTATAGGCTTCAATGTTCAGTCTTTGCCTATTTAAGAACCCATGTCGGTTGTAAAAAAGTCGCCATCTACTCGTATGTAGAGACTTCCACCCTAGAGAGGCATCATCCAAAGACAACTATGTAGGGATTTCTATATGAGTACGCTACTACGGAAGTTGATCATTTGACTAAAACCTAAAACCAGTCACTAGCATAGATTATGATTATTGTGATAACCGTCAGATCAGGATAAAAACCTGTGATATTTATTTGTGCCTCTCAAAATTTTTAACTAACCTTCAGTTGTACAACCAGGGGCCTTACTATGAGCTCTTAAAGCAGGACTTCTAGACAACTGCCCGGTTTATTCGTACCATGACAACTTTAAAGCAGGCCTGCCCAAGCCTACTATTCAAGAACCGCAGAAAACCCGTTCACCTGTTTTTTTTTGTATGGTTTCTCATTAACATGTCGCTCTAAATCCACTCAGTTTATTAGCTTACAAACGTCTAGGCGTCTGCAATGTTGGTTATAGTAAATTGTTAGAATGCCAGTGACAATATTATCCGGTCACCTTTGACAAAACAATATTTAAACAGTTCACCTAAATGAGCGTCATGGTATGATTTCATTCTAAATTGTTTATTCAAAAGGTTTAAGAACTGCACGGAACTTGCATGGTTTTTTCGAAGCTGATAGTAAGGCCCCAGTTCTGTGTCTTAAATTATAGCTATCTGTTAATTTCCAGAAAATTGTTAAATCAAAATAAGTTACGTTCATTCTAAAAATCGCCTTAATCTGCTCAGCCATTGTATAACGAATATACAACATGAATACACACTTCACTTACAAACTTTTTCATCTGCTATAGAGATGAATACATTCATTCTGCCAAAAGTGGTCCTCGCGAGCACTGCCTTTGGGGGTAATATTCCTTTAATGCAAGAAACTCCGATTATCAAAGAATTCAACTGAATAGTAAAACCTGTATATAAACTTGCGTAAAGATTAGTTGAAAAATACGACCTGTACTTGAGTACCAACATCCGGACGGATGGAAGAAAATTTGTTGAGTTGTTGCGGAGACTTCGTTCACTTCGCTCATTCGGTCAAATGTGTAAGTATGTATGTCAAAAAACAGTGTTTTAGTATAATATGAAAGTATAATATAAATGATACGTACAACTAACAAACAAGAATTTTCTTATATGAATAACTTGAAATAACCCAAAATAAGCATAGAATTTAAAACTTTTTTTTTACTTACCTGCTTTTTTCAGTCAGTGTTATTAATAGCGGATTATAGCGGATCAGCCCATAACAAAAAGTTTGACTAATTTAAAAGTTTGACTCTTTTACCGAAATGTATGAAAATAGGTTTTCGCGAGTTCTGATATTTCTAGTACTCAAACTACAGTTGGTCCAGTAGAGACTTTTGAACCTTCTAAGAAACAGGATCGATTCGCATCAAAAAAGTTTTGTGTGAAATGATAATTTTCTTGCTGACTGTAATTTTTTCCAAAATCTATAGATGCAGTTCAGAATATCTTAAAAATTTATAGATCGTCATGAAAACGGCGGGCATTTTGAGCAATTTTTTTCGTAGATCTTCTATAATCATGATTTATTTTATAATTATTTGTTTTGGTTATAATGTTGCAGAGGATTATAGATGCAACTATTATGATTTTCTACTTAGCGCTTTTGCTTCTAGGTACAGTTAGTCTCGAGGCCAGTTTGACAATAAATTTAATTATCTTATGTATGTATTTCCGTACAAATGTATGGAAAAAGATTTTCGCGATATCTGACATTTCTAGAACTCAAATCCAAGTCGGTCAGTAATTTGAAAGAACTTTGATTTATAAGATACAGGATCGATTGGCATCAAAAAAGTGTTTGTGTTACATGACAATTTTCTTGCTTGTGCACGTTTTGTACAAAATCTGTAAATGCAGTTCAGAATACCTTAAAAATGTATGGATAGTCTCCTAAAAACGTTTTCCTGTAACTATAACGGTTAAGGTATCTGCCCTTACTGTCCCGGCTCAAAAATTCACTCTGTATAACAAAAACTAATTTGTTTTTTTTCTGTCTGTCTGTTTTTTGGCTAATCTCCGAAATGGCTGGACCGTTTAGATGTTATCAGGAGCAATTTTTAGTACTTTTATTATCAGGTTTAGTCATCAGGCGGGTGAAACCACGGAGGACAGCTAGATAATATTATATGGGATAACGATGTGTTAAGTAAGGTTATGATTTCAAACTTTATGATACAATATAACTGACTTTTAACATAATTACAAACTAAGTGTAACGAATTATGCAAATCGTTATCAATAAAGTTATTTCCGTCCTGTCATTTTGCTTTTGAAATTAAACATGATAAAAATCAGTTTCCTACTCAAAAGTCGATAATAAGACTGCCAACACTTGAAATAACAATATCTGGAGCAATATGTTATTGTAAAATAAAATCTGTCAGCTTTATATAAAAGACAATATTTTATGTATGGTAAACCATTCCATACTTGGTTGTACTACAACATCCAAGAATTTTTCTTAAACTTCGTAATTCTAAAAATCAAAATGGCATCCAAATTTTTCCTCGTTGTTTGCGCCCAAGTTCTTCTTATCCAGGTTAGTTTTTATGTGTTTTTCATGTCTCAGTAACCATTGCTTCAAAGAACTGCGATCTTCTCAGGCCTGAATTGCAGCAATACGCTCCGCTTTAAACGTCGACTTTAGTAGGTTTAATAGTAAAATGACATACAACATTTACGCAAATCTGCACTCAAGTTAGTAACCTACCTTCCGGCCTTCTGACTCGGCAATTAATAATAATAATAACTGCACTCCGTGCTTTCGCCGGCATTGTGATGGATGATGAAGATGATGATGAAAGAATATTTCAAATGGGTCCAGTAGTTTCAGGGCCTATTTAATTCAAACAAAGAAATCTTTCCTCCTAATAATATTATTATAATAAAATAGAAATAGGTACGGATAATTGAACATTTTTCAAGTATATCAACGGATGCCTAGATCTGTCTAAATACAACTAATTATAGGTCACTTTTTTATAAAAATAAAGGGAAAAGGCCAAAATTGTTCCTTATGATTTGAGTGTATATTGGCAATAATTGTCTAAGAAGATAAGAAGAACAAAAATGAAGACGAAATAATATGTTAATATATAGGTATATATATAAATAATGATTAACCTTTTACCGCCGAGCTTTTTTCCTTTAATTATTAATTATATATCATGTTAAACTAAATTTAATTCATTACGGCTGCTCTTTATATCCCGGTATCCACACGTTTTTTTTCTGTGCGATTTTGGTCTCTTAGCAAATTTATGAAAAACAAAGACATGCAAAGATAAAATCTAATTGTCAATTTTGAACTTAAAATAATGTATGTACCTCATGCCCATACTGTTGATACGGTACGGATTTCAATATTGTTTACATTAGTGAGAACTTGTTTATGGCTATTGTATACCCATCAAATGTTTCGTAGTAATTTTTAGCTGTTAGTTTTCCGTAAATATAAAATAAAAATAAAATAAAATAAAATATAAGTTTATAACATGTGCATTTTGCCATGCTTAACATACGGCTGTCAAACATGGGCATTAACAGAGAAACTAGCTAACAAAATAAATTTATGTCAAAATGGAATAGAGAGAAGCGTAATAGGAGTAAAAAGAAAAGATAAAGGAAGATTGAACAAAATTAAAAATGTAACTAAATTTAAAAATGTCCATAAAGTATGCAAAACACTTAAATTGAAATAGGCAGGCCATATAAGAGAGAAAAATGAGAAATAGACTAAAATTATACCTGAGTGGTATACCCCAGAGATGGTAAAAGATGCAAAGGTCGACAAACGAAACGTTGGGAAGATGATCTCAAAAGAGCTGCTGGTCCAGAATGAGTCAGAATTGCACGCGACAGAGATAGGTGGAAATCTTTGGAGGAGGCCTTTGTCGAAGGGCAAGCTGTTGTTGAAAAACCGATCGTCAGCATTACCATTAACATATTAATATATGTTGTGTGTATTAAACTATTGTAAAACAGCAATAAAGGCTTATTTTATTTATTTATTTTTATCCACACCTGCTGTATGAACCGGTAAAAGTATCATCAAAGAATAATAAATAAAAATATTTACTTTGGTTAAAATCATAGTTAGTTAGTAGCATGTTTACTTTAACTAGGTACATATAAGTGATTTATAGACGAATGTGCTTTAAGACCTGCCTGTAACTGTCTGAATAGGCAGCATTCGTCTGAATACATAACTAACTTCAATCTTCCAGCATTGCCTAAGCATTGATCTACATCAAGCCATGAATATTTACCGTGTGCTGTCCTTATGTAATTTCTACTTTGTTTCAGTGTGCTCTCAGTCAGGGTATTGGACGTGGCCCATATGGCTTGGGATTCGATGGTTTGATGTTTGGTGCTGGCCCTCCAGCTGCCCCCTATGGCTTAGGATATGACGGTCCAATATACGGCGCTGGCTGCGGCTGTGGCGGTGTAGCTTCTTCCGGTGGAGGATTCCCAGTGACCAGTGTCTCTCCTATCGCTCCCACTGGCCTGACTATTGTCTCCGAGAACGCGTACGAAGGTGTTCTGGCCGTTGGCGGGGAATTACCTTTCCTCGGCTCTGTGGCTTTCGAAGGCCAGCTGCCAACTGCTGGCGCAGGTGTAGTTTCTTACGGCTGCGGCAATGGTGAAGTAGTTATTACATCCGAAGCTCCCGTTGCCACTGGCATAGTAGGATCTGCTTCCGCTTACGGACCTACTTTGGCTGCTGCTCCTGGTTACGGCCCTGGTCTGGCCTATGGCCCTGGATTGGCTGTACCAGGATCCCTGTACGGTCCCGGATTAGCTCCTGGATTCAATGGGCTTGGAGGTTACGGTTGCGGTTGCGGCTATTAATTTAAGTTATAATGTAATATTTATATTATAATAGGGTGTAAATAAATTAAATGATGAAATTGTTTTTGTTTAAGTTTTAATATACCCTGCATCCCGCTTGTGCATTTCCGATGGAGGCAAAGATTAGTTCAGAATCACCTGACAAAATACTATGTTCTGCCGTGCGATTCTCTAAGAGCAAACATCGTTGCATCCTTGACAACATCCGTGAAACAAATTAAATGACGCGATGACAAGAAAAGTTGGAAAAACAACCTTATGTACAAGGACGATATCTTATAAAGTATTAGCATCGGTGAGCTCGTCGACGAATCATTAGAGAATTGCACGGCTGTTTTCACTCACATTTCGTAATTCCACTAAGAACCGAAATACTTAATAAGCAATAACGCAGCAACTCAGATCTCATTGTTGAAATTTCTTAAAACTAAAACATGCAACTACCTACGTAAAGTTACTCACAGCGCACTTTTTAATGCGATGATTATATTATTCTAGCAAAAATGCAGTAATAGTACATACTGCGTTCTTTTAAATCGTATTTAGTAAAAAAACAACCTATATGACAAATACGATGCATGCTTAGTTTCATGATTCATAATCAGCCTATTTTTTCCCACTGCTGGGACTGGAGCCTTACTCTCAGAGAGAGGAGTTGGGACATAAAACACCACGCAGGCCTAGTGCGTATTGGTAGATAGGTTAGTGGAGAATCCATGCTAAAGTTTTTAGGCCGCCCGAAGGCCTTCGACATAGCCTAACGACTGTTGTCCTAAGACAAACCGGGACCGACGGCTTAACGTGCCCTTCGAAGCACGTAAGCGCTCAGTTGAATAATGCCTAGTGGTCACCCAACCAAGTCCTGACCGCAGCAAGTGTTGCTGTGCTCTTTCGCTATGATCGGTTAAATCGCCAAGTCGAGCTCCGCTACGAGCGCTACTGCATGTATTCTAAGTTAATTTTGAGTTAAGACTTAATCAAAATAATCATAGATGCAATATCTATTAAATGCTGCTGTTAAGGTTTGTACATTTAGAACAATGAGACTGAGATTCAACAAGGTTTTAGTATACAGCACATAATACGAAACCCTACCCGAGAGTGTATTTAAAAGATATGATGGTGTCTGGAACAGATCGCTTTGATCGATAAGACATTAACACTTAATTTTAAGTTTTTCATTTGTTTGGAGTATTTTATAATATGGTGATGCAATAAATAGTTTATGTCGTACCCATCTATGGTGATAAAATTTATTCAAGGTGTCATGATTTGGAATAACATGAACTGAACTTTCTTCAGCTCAGGGCAAAATTGAAAAAGTCTACCAACTAAAACAACACCGCGAGGAGTCACTTTTTAACCCAAGGCAAAAATTATCTCAAAACTGGTGCTGTCGTCAGCTCACATAGTATAGGAGTCGGTTGCAGAATGGATTCCCCGAAGAAACGAAGAGAAGGAATTCGGACAAGAAAGAGGAAGAAGGAAGAGGAAGGGATCTGGGATGAAGTAAATAAAGACATCATCATCATCATCTTAGCCGTAGGACGTCCACTACTAAACATATGCCTCCCCATGATTTTCCAAAAGGACCGATTGGAAGCGGCCTGCATCCAACGTCGTCCTGCGACCTTCATCAGGTTGTCTGTCCACCGTGTCGGTGGACGACCTACGCTGCGCTTGCCGGTCCGTGGTCTCCACTCCAGAACCTTTCGGCCCATGTAAAGATATACATAATTTAGAATATTACTTTAATGAGGTACTTTAATAATTTGCCATATTTTTTTATTTAACATACAAAGCTTGCAGTTTGAAATAAAAAGCAAGAAACTTACTACCTATAGGAACAATATAATTACTAACAGTATATATAACTATACTCAGAAATCATTTTTACAAATTTCCCTAAGATCTCTCGTAGTATCCCTAAGAGAAGCCATTATAATTAGTATATCAAGAGCATTGCTACTGAGTAAGTCTCACGGTGATCCCGCTTTACAAAGTTATTATTATTTTATGAATGTGAGTTTCAATACCATTACAGTGAGTAAGTTCAAAAATGCTAGAGCTGAATTGTATGACTTTATAATTATAATTTTTTTTAGGTACTAAATTTTTAATTTTATTTCTGTATAAGTACAAAGTTACTGATATAAAATAAATCTACATATTACAATAAAACTAATTCACTAAAATATTTCTAAATTATATATATATTACAGATAAAAAACAGCATTTAAGTCCCTGTCTACGGGTAGAGTGCCCAAAAAGCTGGCCATGTTACCTCGTTGAATTAATGTATTAATTAATAATTTAATACTGAAATTGAAAGTATTTATAGGTACTAATTTGATTACGCTTTGTTTAAAACAAGGCGTGCTAGGTTGTTCAAAATATGATTTGTATAATAAATATAATTATAAATTATAATAAAAATAATATAAAGATATAAATACCGAGTTATATGAAGAGCAGAGCTATAACAAACCAATGTTAATGTCTCTTATCTGTACACTTAAAATCATGACTGGAAATTTACAGTTGCTAAGTGATTTTAAAATTTTGCTGATATAAAAGAAGAAATATATTGGTACCACAACTACACAGAAAGTGTCTCTTAAAGGCCTATTCAAACCTGGGCGTTATTCGCTACCGCGAGCGAGAAATCCGAAAGGGTATGCGTTAATTTTACTATTCACACCAAAGTAGATATCGCTACCACGCGCGGTAGAGATATTCCTTGGCAACGGTTAGCGGGGCGGCGGAACTAGTTTCGCCAAACAATAGAATACCGCTTCACTAGGCGGTACAAGTTTCGCTGCAGTTATGGAACTTTATACTATTTACCCATCGAGTTCCGCGTGGTATTTTTCGCTACCCACAGCGGTAGCGAATAACGCTCAGGTCTGAATAGGCCTTTACGCGTTCATAAACGGGTTACAAAGTTTGTCATTTCTCCCTAATAAATGTGTGGCGGAAAAATGATATGGAATTTCATTTCTGCCCTCTGTAGCAGGGTAGGAATGATGTATGAAAATCCATACCTGACCTGGTAGCGTTCTTTTGTTTTCAGAAGTGAATATAAAAATAGTAAATACGTCAAATCTCTTATAGGGTTTATATCCATCAATAATTAGAAAAAGGATGTGGAAATTATTTTATTTTACACGATTTTGAATGAAAGAAAGCTAGCAAACTTTTTCTACACTAAGAAAAAAACATGGCGGCCATTTGTAATATATCGTTAAATTTTGTTTTTTACTAAATTGATAATTTAACAGTACGCTTTAAATTATTCTAAATAATTTTCCAAAATGTCATCTGATAGTGACGATTTTATAATGATGAAGACACCAGAAAAAAGATGTCTTGGATTTGTTACAAAAGGCTCCAGACAACAAATTCACTAATGAAGGTAACTACTTTATTTTCCCCTAGGTGTAGTATAAAGCACTGTGTATCACTCACGAGAAAGTTCTGTTTCTGAATAGATCATTTTCTCCTCACAGTATACCATGTACTATTTTAGATGAATATTATTATGTTTGAAGATTTATGACTACAACACTAACAATAATTACTTTTTAAAATTATTAGAAAGGTACGCAATAAGTTAAAAAATTGGTTCAACCATTGATCTCTATTAGTAATCTTAATAACCTATTAGTAACCTTAATAACCTATTAATAACCTCTATTAGTCCTTATATGTATTTAAAAATATAATGTATGTTCGTAAAAATTTACATAAATATAAGTTAAATAGTGATCACCATACTTTTAATACCAGAAATACAAATAAGATAGCTGTACCTAGTTTTAGACTTGCGAAGACTAATAAGTCATTCCTAGGAAATCGTGTGCGTTTTTACAATAAAACCCCAAAGCATATAACTGAGCTCACACAGGGCACATTCAAGTTGACTGTAAAAAACGTTTGAATAAAAAAAGCTTACTATAAAGTTCGACATTATATAGAAGATAAAGAGGCTTGGAATACTCCCCTTCTGGCAAGCTGTCTCTCTGCCACCCATAAAATGTAATATTTGTAGTACCTAAGTAGAAACATTGTAAACATCCATATAGAAAGAATGGCCCTGAGTTTCTTGCCGCTTCTTCTCGGTGGGTTCTATATATTTTGGAACGCGGCGGTAGAGTCTTTAAAGTACATTATAATGAAAAGTTGACGTTTATAAGTGCGTCTTTGATGCCTAAATTGAATAAATGTTTTTGACATTGACTTTGACTAACCACTAAGAAAAAAATACTAAATCGATTTTAAATATTATGCCTACAATAATTAAAGACAAATATGAAAAGATGAAGCATGTAGGTAGTAATTTCATTAAGGTGTAAACGTTAGTTTTGTTATATAACAATATTATACTCGTGCATATGCAACGAAATATAGACCAAGTTACGTAAAGTTCTAAAACCAAGGTAACAACAAACAAAATATCTCAAAAATATCTTAGCCAAAGTAGTTGGTTTATTTTCTTGATTCATTTCCAGTAGTAGTTCAGTTAGATAAGAAAATAAACCAACTACTTTGGCTTAGTTCATTAGTAGTATTATAAGTAGGCTTAGGCTTAGTTAGGTTCCAACCTAACTAAAATTTGCAAAGCAAATTGATGTTAGTTCCAACTAAATTTGCAAAAGCTTTACATGTTACATTTATTCAAAACAGCTTTCATATTATAATAAAGTTTTAGCCAATACAGCCAAATCTGCAGATCACAGATTGAAATGACGTGAATTTTTAATCAAAAGTGATTTGGTATGTCATATTTTATGGCAACAACTTTTGGAATACTTATAAGTTCTGACTTTAGGTACGTATGACGATGCCCCGGTCAGAAGTACATGGAGCTTAGCTATTTACAAGCGTGGATCCACCGTTGTGGGCACGATGGGCATGCCCACAACCTTTTTAGTGGCTGGATCCGCGCCTGGTTGTTTATAGGATTAAAATCTCTAGTTGGACCTGAAAGTGTAATCTGTAAAAAAGCGTGGGTACCCTTAAGCACAGGTTCATGTCATGATAACTTACTAATCCGCCAGCGGCTTCACTCACTTAATCTCTTTAGGAGTGACAATTACAAAAATCCTTGCTTAGCTGATGCTTACAAAATAAGTCAACTGCCAAAAAAATTAAAATTATAGCTCCAGCCAGCCAGAAGAAATAATGATCTATATATAGATAGATCTCCATCTTATCCTATCGGGATGCGAAATTACGAGGTAAGGAAACGCTTACCAGGTTTCTTGTACATGAGGCCGTCTTAGGAAACCGAACTTTCCAAGTTTCTTGTACCGTAGGTCGTCTTAGGGAACTGAACTTACCAAGTTTCTTGTACATGAGGCCGTCTCAGGAAACCGAACTTGCCAAGTATCTTTCATGAAGCCGACTTAGCTGATACAGTCTTAACGGCAATCAAGCATTATCGTGTTAGTGTGTGAAGCTCTGTAGCAAGTGAAATTATTTGACGAAACAGTTTTAAAAAATCAATGTTTCAGGATGTAGGAGCACAATTTCAGAATTAAAATTCAACAGTGCTCGCGGCATATAACTTAGTCCATAAAATAACTATTAATATAGACAAAAAATACCTAGTAGCGTTATTTTCTTCGATTTGACGCGCTCTATTGATTTTATCTCGCATGATATTTTAATTGGTAAGCTAGAAAATCTTGGAATTAGAGGACCAGCACTAAATTGGTTAGCTCCTTACATACAAAATAGGAATCAACATGTAGAAATAACTAGTAAAAAGAAGTTTGGTAACAAATTATAAATCTGACGTTAGAGTAATTGCTTGTGGCGTACCCCAAGGTAGCGTTTTAGGCCCTTTACTTTTTTTACTCTACGTTAACAGACAATACAAAAAATAAATGCACTCTGTTTGCTGATGACATTTCAATAATAGTAATTAAATTTTGTGACAATATAAATAATTATGAGAATGAATTTAATAATACAGTTAACAATGTCACATCTTGATTAAGCAATCATAATTTAAATGTGAATTTGACCAAAACTTACTTTATACAATTTCAAAACTATGGTAGCAAACCGTTGAATCTTTACAAAAACCACAATAATACCGCAATTAGCAAAGTGCAAGAAACTAAATTCCTGGGGATTATTATAGTTAAAATTTGAACTGGAAGTCCCATGTGGACTATATACGAGTATGTAAGAAATTGAATAGTTACGTTTATGTCCTCACCAGGTTGAGACAGACGTCAGCACAGAGTACAATGCTTGCAGCCTATCATGGGTACATATCATCTGTTCTGAGGTACTTATGGTTGGTTTAGAGAAATTCGACCTATATTAACAAAGCATTCATTACTCAAAACGCATAGGTACGTGCAATGTGCGGAGTGCTGTCATACGAATCTTGTGTACCACTTTTTTGAAAGCTCAATATTATTCCCCTTTCATATGATCTTGCAATATTCGTAAAAGCAAATCCTAATTATTTCAAGACAGTACGTGAGATTTTTCCTCGATGTACACGCAATTTCAGACAGACCGGTCTTTGATGTTCACCCCAGGACTACTCTGTATCTCAAACAAAGTCAAGCAATGACCGTCAGGGTTTATAATACTATTCCTGATCATATAAAAGCTCTTAATATAAAAATGTTCAAAATAGAGTTACTTGGTTAAGGACAAAAAATCTTTTATTCTGTTCAAGAGTTTTTGTCATCAAAATAGTTTAATTAAATAGCAAACTACCTAATAATAATTCAGAATTGTGTGTCATTTAATAATTGTATATACTATGTATGACATCATAAATGTCTGCATGCTTTACTTAAGGCTAAATGCGAATAAGAGCTTATATTATTATTATTTAAGACCTCAAACTGTACCACATTAACAGCAAATAAACCAATTTAATTTCAATGCAGCGCCACGCAACCCACGCAACAACACTCCAAGCACTGGTATTTTTTAGGCTGCCTGTATTCTCTGCCTGTATGGCATCATATGAACTTTATTCTAGAATAAAATAGCCTACGAATAAGTCTATTATGATGTTGTGATGCATGGTTTAAAATTCAACCGAAAGTGACGAAAAAAACTTTTCGCAAACTTAAAGTTGATTTTCATAAATTAGTCCACACCTGATTGTAAACCGTCATTTAAAATAATTACAAAACAGTAATTCCGATTAAAATTCAGGTTAGCATTTCCATTCCTTATCAAGTTGATGCAAACAATTACACAATTGCATTATACTGATAACTTTTCCAGCAATCAGTTTCTAAATCAATTACTTTACTAACCTAAAATCTAATAGATAAAGCTTCTAAGTATAAAACAGGACAATTTTGTCAAAAAAATCATTTACAAGTTCGCGTTTCTTCGAAGCAGACGGTAGTAAAGATGGCGTTCAAAGCTGTTCTTGCTATGTGTTGTTTAGTTCTGGTTGACTCTGGTTTAAGCCAATGTCTTGGTGGCAGAGCTCCCTTTGGTCTGGCTGGACCTGTGGCACCACCAGTAACTCCTTACGGCCCAGCTTGCGGGGCCACTGCATCTACAGGGGGAGGATTTCCTGTTACCAGTGCCTCTCCCATCGCCCCTACTGGTGTTTCGGTAGTATCTGAGAATGCCATAGAAGGTGCTTTGGCTGTAGGTGGTAACCTGCCAATGTTGGGCTCAGTGGGTGTAGAAGGCGCTTTCCCAACTGCTGGTGCTGGTGCTGTTTCATACGGTTGTGGAGATGGTGTGGTAGGCATCGCTACAGAAGGCCCCATCGCCACTGGAATCCTAGGTACTGGGCCCGCCGGACCTGTTCCAGCTCTGACTGCGGGTCCTCTCGGCGCTGGGTTAGGTTTTGGCCCCGGTCTCAATGGACTTGGCCGCAATGGCCTTGGTTTTGGAATCGGGGGTCCCTGTGGAGCTATTTTATAAGATCATATTTATTTTTAAGTTTATTTTAGCTGTATTTTAAATAAAACTGTTGTATAAATGTTAATATTTTGCATTTTCCTTTTACTTCGTCTCTAATTCGCGTATCTAATCGTCTCTAATCAGCTACTATTGTGGCATTCATTATCATATGAAGAACTACCTATGACTGGTGGTCACTTCTTCTATTAATATAACGCAGGAACAATTAATCAGTTAAAAAATAGCTTTTCGTATATATAACTTTCGTACTGAATAATTTTACCTGGATCCTGACCATCACCTTTTGCGTTATTTCCAAGTCATGATAGTATTTACACAATAATCTTTATAAGCCTTAGAGTTGCGTCATCAATACGAAAGTTAACAGTTTGTAAAAACTTTTATAACGGTCGATTAAAGCTTTTTATTCAATTCAATAGGTGGCGTTCCGTCTCCATACGATAGATAAAAGAACTGGAGAGATAAAATGATCCTTGGACTGATGCATCGTTGTCCCAACAGTCACAGCGTTGGAAATGGTTAGTCAGGATATGCGGGTTCTAATTTCGTCCTAGTATAATTTATCCTCTGAAGTACTAAAGTTATCATTATCATTATCATTATGTTGAAAAATCTATTAAATCATAACGAAGTTTTGGCATAGAAAAATAATAAACGTCCATCCATCAAAACAGACCTTCGCTTTTATATTACCCATACATACTTTGTTTGAAAAATTGTGTGCTAGCAGTACTTATTTGTTTACGCTATAGTGTCTAACTATTGTCAATTGGGACACAGTATATCCTAGCTAAAATCATGTATAGGATGGAAACTTGAATTGAAGGACAGCCGTTGGATCACACCATTAGATATAACACTAGAAAGGCGCAGGCGCTGAGTGCTATTCCACGGCGACTGGGCAAGTCATCGAAGCTGGTGCACGTGATGGCTCCAACTGTCTACAATAAACTGCCAAACGATATTAAAAATGCCGCCTCTATGCAATCCTATAAAAATAAACTAAAGAAGTGGTTAGTTGAGCAAACACCCTATGATTTTGAGTTATTTACTTTAGGTAAATGTATTTATATTATTTAGTTAATAATTTAAAGCACATACCTATAATTAAGTATACTTGACATTTTTAAACACTTATATTAAATATATATTTTTTGACATGTAATCTGTATTATGAATAAATTAATATGAAAAATGAAATATGAGATAGCTGCTAATGGTATATTCCAATAGCATCATAAAACGCCTTGCCGCTGGTCATCATAAATTATGCTGTGGATTTCATCACGAGGTCACCTTCATTGATACTTCATTGACTTCAAGATAAAGATGCTTGGAATACTCTATTTCTGGCAAGCTGTCACTCTGCCACCCATAAAATGTAATATTTGTAGTACCTAAGTAGAAACATTGTAAACATCTATATAAAAAGAATGGCCCCGAGTTTCTTGCCGCTTCTTCTCGGTAGGCTCTATATATTTTGGAACGCGGCGCTAGAGACTTTAAAGTACATTATAATGAAAAATTGACATTCATAAGTGCGTGTTTGATGCCTAAATTGAATAAATGATTTTGACTTTGACTTTGATTGAAATCTTAAGCTCCAGGTCCAGCGGGTTTTGGATTGGGGACCGACTCTTTTTATGCCTGTGCTTACCGTGCAGGAACCCGCAACACGAATGGATTACACATGATTAAGCATAATAATTAAGACTTCGAAGATCTTAGTTTAGGCAAACACCACACAAGAATTATCTTGTATGGTATTTGTTTTGTTTGTATTAACAAAATATTCCATTGCACACCAGTCAACATAAAACATTGAAAGTTGAGTCATGTCGCTAAACAAATCACATGGTTTTTTATAACAGTTCATCAGTGATTCCCTCCCGTCTGTTGAAAGTGGAGATGGAATCAAGAATCGATGACTATTAGTGCAGCAATAAACTGCGTTAATCACCACCAATATGATGACCTGAGAGATGATTTTACACGCCCCGCTTGAAAGACCCAGGGTCATAGCTGCAGGGAAATACGTACGCCGGCAGAGCACGTTACAATTTACGTGTAAAAGACATAGGTAGGAACTGCCAAACTTATTTAGGGGTCTAAAGATGGTTAGTCTTGATGCTAAAAACGATCTTTTATAAACAATCGTTGGAGGGAAACAATGTATTAGCTGTAAGCTGCGTTAATCGCCACCAATATGATGACCTGAGAGATGATTTTACACGCCCCGCTTGAAAGACCCAGGGTCATAGCTGCAAGGAAAACGTACGCCGGCAGAGCACGTTACAATTTACGTGTAAAAGACATAGGTAGGAACTGCCAAAATTATTCAGGGGGTCTAAAGATGGTTAGTCTTGATGATAAAAACGATATTTTACAAACAATCGTTGGAGGGAACTAATGTATTTCGAGTATGGAAGATTGGTGATGAATTTGTTAGTGCCCCCGTAGGCCTATACAGAATAAATTATTTGATTTTGAAACAAGGAAACAAACAAGCTAGAGTGAGCACAACAAAAACAAGAGAACATCAATAATAAACACGTTTCTTAGTATTGTATGACGATCAAACTGTAAACATGGCAAACATTATTGTTTATGAAAAAATGCATGTACGAGTAACTATGTACTCTTGCAATTCTGCTGATCATAATTTCATTCCTAATCGTATGCTTCTTGTATGAGGAAGTAATTAATGCACATTAAACATGTATGTTTTTATGTCATACAGTATATTTATTCTAATACTAGCGACTGCCCGCGACTTCGTTCGCGTAGTAGGATCAGCCTTCGGCCTCGCCATAACCTGCCATCTTTTCTTGGGTTTTCTTTGTTAAGAACCTTCTCTTGGCAATAATTAGAACAACAAAAAAGAATTAGCGAGATTGTTCCACCCGTTCTCAAGTTATAGCGTTTTTGTATGTTAGCCGATTCCTCCCCTATTTGTGGACTGACTCTCAAAATTAATTTTTGTTAGGTAGAGTATACTTCATAGGTGGTCCCATTTAAATTTCATTAAATTCTGTCAAGCAGTTATTGAGTTGAATGAACGGTGAATGACATCACCTCTTGATCCTGTATGTAGCAAAAGTCACAAAAAATTGTGAAATAATTTTTGTCCAAAAAATTGAACCGACTTTAATGCCAAAATTGTGTAAAATTAGCCGAAGTCGGTACCATGCGCACAATATTGTTATAATAGGTACTTATAGGTATGGGGAGGCCTATGCTCAGCAGTGGACGTCCTATGGCTGAGATGATGAGGTACCTACTTTTGAACTAGTATAGTACTGACTACAACAAATTATTTCACACTTTTTGGCATTGAAGTGGGTAAAATTTTTTAGTAATGTTTTTTTTATTATAGATTATTGTGATGATTATTGATATTTGGTTGTGCTGTGAATGAATAAAAACTGACAGTTTTGGCAGTGCGTTCTCGGCATAGGATATAGGACCGTTCCGTATTTCCTGTGGATTCCATAGAAGTCTGCTAAGAAATCAATAAACAGTTCACTATACTTTCCCATGTCCCTAATTGCCGCTGATTCGACAGTTTTGACCACACACCAGTCGAAGTAGTACTTACCACTAAGCGGACTAGGCATATTCAAGGGCCTGATGAACTGAATAGTCAAACTGTGCTATCACCATCCCATACAGCGCCATAATCACTCACGAGCGTTCGTATGGAAAATATGACAAGTTAACCGTTCTTAAGATCGCATATGTGATTTATCCAGTTGTATTGTATTTACAGATATTAGCAAGAATACTCGTATTAGCAAGAATAACTGTCTAAAAAGTATCCGTATTTTAAATGTTAAGGAAATCTGTAGCTGACGAAGGTGGAGATCTCCTGGGAGTGATACGAAACTTGGAATTGTTAAATTTCCGTTTATATGTAACTAGCTGACTCGCCAGCGGCTTCGCTCGATTGGTCTGTAGTGGTGGAAGACGTTTGGGAACCTCGAGATCATGGGTTCGATCCTCGGGTTGGACAGTTGTTGGGTTTTTCTGAGAAAGAAAGATACTCTCAATAACAGTTCGGAGACTGGAACAGTACCCTATAGATGGCGATAGGCTCGCCCCCTATAACATGATCACATGACCAAAAAGGTATATGGTGAAACGTAGGCGATGGAAATACCGCTGCTTAACCATTCGAGGATATACCCCATAGGCAAAAGAATCGATTTACTCAATATGTTACCACCCCGCGGTTACACCTTTGGTGATGGATGGATGAGGAAAAATATCATTTTAAAATACCGCTGTATATCCCTTCGAGGATATATTTATTATTTATAGGCAAGTGTTGCTCCACATGCCGACACATATGGCAAGCCCGTCCAGTGTATCGAGCTGTCACTCAAACTGACACATCTTTGTCAGAACTCTATTGACAGAAACTAAGTCATCATTATGATCTTGGCATAGGCGGAGATCTTGTTAATTTTGTCTATGCTATGCCCAATGATATTAGGCTTTTTCACCCGCGTGGTGATAGATGATGATGATGATGAAAAGTAGCCTATGTGCTAGTCCAGACTATAATCTGTCACTGTGCCAAATTTCAACCAGATCCGTTCAGCCATTCTGCCGTGGTTCAGTAACAAACATCCATCCATGCATTTACCCATCCATTAGTGAGATTTCCTTAAGAGTTATAAATAATTTTCTTTAGAGCCCCTTATATTGTATGTAATAGCGGGCGGACGGAAGAAGAAAAAAATATACCCAAAAACTATAGGTAACGCTACTGCGGTGGTGTACCTACTAATCAACACGGCCTCATTCACAAGAGACTTACCTACTATCTAGTAAAGGTTTCCTCGCCTCTTGATTACCTTCTTTCTCTTACCTCTTGCCTTCTCCTCTTGAAAATGAACCTGATGGTATAAACGGCTCCATTAGCTCAGTTGATAAAATGTCTGTCTTCGAAGAAAGGGCTCCCAGGTTCGACACCTGGCTGCTACAAATAATTGTGTGATGAGCAGAATATTTGTTCTCGGATCTTGGATGTCGTGATGTCCCTGTTCCCGCGACATTAGGGAAACTTAGTGCGGAGGAAGCCTATACGTGTGTAACTTTACCATCAATAATATCAATAATTATCATTAATATAAACACAACACAGGTACAAAAATAACATCCTTAAACAATTATCAAAAGTCCCTGAAAACCTAAAAAAGGGCAATTGAAAGGGAGGAATCCTTACTCATGGAGCCAGCTACAAACAAGCACCCGAATCAGCTTGCGGGACAGTTTACTATTCCTGAAGCAGACATATGTGGACATCTTCGATCAAGATGACTTAGACTTAGACTTAGTAAGAAAGGGGCTGACTCCACTGGAAGAAGCACCCTCTACTCCAAAAAGCCTTCACCAGATCTGCTTATAGTCAAAATGACTGATGAAAAGTTAAAAGCATATAAAAAAATCATATAAGATGTATCAGTGACACTCAGCTGAATACCCAGAAAATGATGTAGCAATATCAACCCCCAAAATAATTACTTGCCCTTGTTTTATATTTTACATACTGCAATCGTCGAAATGATTTATGACACTATTTCTTTATCACTTTAAAGAACCAGACGTTATCTATTTTGTAAGTTTTAAATTACGTTTTTGTGATATACTTTACTAAAATTCACCGTCGTAACTGACCTGCCTATTACTTGTTATCTGTATGACTTAGGAAACTATGGCATCAGTTATGACGTTTGGAACTGAAATCATAATCACAATTGCATTATAATTGAGTATATAATCGTCAACAGTGACAGTGGAAAATCATTCTCAAAACACTTCTTTCATTGTAACAATTAACAAACAAAAACAACAACAAAATGGCCGCCAAATTCGTCCTTGCTTTCTGCGCTCAGGCTCTTCTTATTCAGGTAAATTTTGTCTTTTCAATTACTACCATATGATTGTTCCTATTAGTAGAAAAGGATTCACTTTTAAATATATATGTATCATTAAATTCAACTATCATTCCTTATAGCCAAACTATTTCAACCTTTTAGCAGAAAGTACACATAGAAAAATATATTTCATAATAGGAACATTTGTACGAGTACCTTTCATGCCTGCTAAACAGCAATATTTTGAAGCAATGATAGGACAGGGATAACAAGAATCTGCCGTCGTTTAGATGGCCACGAAATTAATCCCCACTTAGGACTTGATCTTTCGACGAAGGTGACATCGTGATGAAATCCACAGCTTGGTGGTAAGGCACTTCTGGTGTCCATCAGGCTAGCCATCACCCTCAAGTTTGTACATTTGTCGCTGCACACCTAACAGTATGTTCCGGCAGCTGTCCTTGAGAGCCACGAGCTATTCTAGCTCTAGTGTGGTACCACCTTGGACCGTATCATCACTGATCTAGTGAGAATATAGTCTATCACTAGCCTTTCAAGTATTTAAACAATATTACAGATACTCGAATGATGCCTTCTCTTTCCATGCTAATAATATACTTTACTTTACAGTCTGCCTTCAGTCAGTGCGCTGCCGGCCCATGGGGTCTAGCTGGGCCTGCAGGCTGGAACGGCTTGGGAGCTCCCGGCCTAGGAGCACCTGGAATTGCTCCTTATGGAGCACCCGGCTGCGGTTGCGGTGGTGTAGCCTCCACTGGTGGCGGCTTCCCAGTCACAAGCGTCTCTCCTATCGCCCCCACCGGCATCACCATCTTCTCTGAGAACGCGATAGAAGGTCCTTTGGCTGTTGGAGGCAACCTGCCATTCCTGGGTACTGTTGCTTTGGAAGGCGTGCTCCCCACTGCTGGTGCCGGTGCTGTCTCTTACGGCTGCGGCAATGGCGAAGTAGGCATCGTCAGCGAAGGTCCTATTGCCACCGGAATTGTTGGCCCAGCTAACTACGCTCCCGCCGGCCCAGGAGCATACGGCCCTGCTGGTCCAGCTTACGGTCCCGCTGGCGCCGCTTACGGCCCCTACTATAACGGGCTTCCCGGATACGGCTGTGGTTGCGGTGGTATCTACTAATTAGGGTTGTTGTATTTTATTGTTGAATAGTAATAAAGTTGCCATTTTTTATTAAATAATACTTTTAATTACAATCTTCGATTAAACGCCATACGAATCGCCAGGACGAATCTTATAGTGCGTTTCTGTATTTCTGTAGCAGTAAGATCAGAAACATAGGTCTAATAAGGTTATTAATTAGCGTATACAGTATTATAGTATAGTAGTCGAGTAGTATAAGTATTAAGAAGATGTGCAGGCATGACAACATAGAGAATACCAACCCCGAGAGATGAATTGCTGGTTCAAGCCATTCCGAAAGTATGTTATGATTTTGCACAACCATACAACCAAAGAGCATGAGCACACCGACGCAGTTTCGACCAGAAGCCACTCGTACATATTATCTGTAAATAGGTAATAAGAAAGAAGAAACATCGATTTTCTGTTTCATAATAATTACTTCCTGCTCCATCAAGTGGTGTGGGAAAATAGTAGAAGCTCCAGTTGTAAAACAAATGGAATTAGCTTTCACCAGTAAGGAAAAATACCAATTTTCTTGAAATTCATAACAGATCAAAATAAACTTGACAACTGAGATGCATATTATGTCTCTTTAAAATTACATTATAGTGAGTTAATTTCCATCTCACTCCCACTTACTGAATTTTCTATTCACTTTCTAGTTCTTATAGTCTCCGCCTGTTTTTATTGGTCTTCAAATATCTATATTTGTAAAAACTTGGCTTGTTTGGTCAGTAGTCATATTTTTTTCCTTAGGCTTATCAATTACAAAAAAATAACTACTAAACTATTTTTATTTACACTAGGTATTAGAACAAGTACAATTTGAAAAATTTAATACCGACTTCCATTCTATTCAGTTATAGTTTATAATATACATAATGTAATTATAAAAATGTACAATTATGATTTCTTGTTTAATATTTCTTTGGACCTACTCATATAGGGCAAAATGTGTGTCAATGAAATAGAAAAAAAATGGTTTATCTGCTGTGATGAATCTATAAATTAATTTTATAACAAGTACATTTTGAAAAATTAATACTGATATCCATTCTATTCAGTTATAGGAGTGTAACTCAAAAACTACTGGACCAAATTAGATAAAATTTAAATCAGATCATCACCAAAGGAAATCACCAGCCTTCAAATAAAAAAAGAATTTTGAGAATCGGTTCACCCTATCGAAAGTTATGAGGTAACAAACATTTGAAAAAAAACAGACGAATTGAGTATAGCTTCCTTAAATATCCAGACCTAAAACCAAAACGGAAAAAAGGCAAAATTAGTTTCATTTTCGAAAATTGGTGAATTTGATTCTTCATCATCATACATCACCATAACAAATAAATTCAAAGACTACTGAGCAGTGTTCAAAAATAATTTCACAATTAGAATGCTACATTATCTCTCAGTAACATAGGCATATTTTGATTCATCATCATCATTCATCACCACGCGGGTGAAACCGCGGAGATTAGCTAGTATAAAAAATAAGAAGAAGCTATAGTGATAGTCCCCTTGGTCTAGTTGGTAGTGAGCCTGCCTTCGAAACGCGTAGTTTCAGACACGATCCCTGCCGGGGCGAATATTAGTATGATGAATAGAAAATCTCTGGCCTTGGATATTTGTGATGATGAACACCTCCCGCGAAACTGATAACCAGCGAGTGGTAGTTGATATAATTATGGTGATGTAGCAAAAAATAAAAATCTAAGCGTGGAAAAGTTTAAGACAGAGATAGGACAGAATAACCATAGTTTATACATCCAAAACTTACAATACTTGCAAAATAGGAGGTCACATACAAAACCGCAATAGTCTTCTTACTCGATACTCAATAATTTATTTCAACATATATATGTTTACATGCAGGTCTTGTTAACATGTTTCAGGATGACAACATAATATGACCATGTAAGGGTATGGCAATAGTTTGCTTGTGCGGAACGATTTAATTCCAAAAAAAATATTGTTGAAAAAACCATCTAATGAATAGTAATATTTTTCACTAGCATGCTATTAAGATTTGCAACAAAGTGAACATCATTTTCCTATATATATATATATATTTCCTATTTTCCATTACCTACTCCAATATCAGTTGGGAACTCAGTTCTCGAAGTTGTGGACGAGTACATCTACCTGGGACAGACAGTCAAACTAGGCAGGTCCAACTTCGAAAAAGAGGTCAATCGTCGAATCCAACTCGGCTGAGCAGCGTTCCGGAAACTTCGCGAAGTCTTCTCGTCAAAAATACCTCAGTACCTCAAGACAAGAGTCTTCGACCAATGTGTGTTACCAGTGATGACTTATGGCACTGAAACGTGGTCTCTTACCTCATAGATAAGCTCAGTCGCACAACGAGCTATGGAGAGGGCTATGCTCGGGGTTTCTCTACGTGATCGAATCAGAAATGAGGAGATCCGTAGAAGAACGAAAGTCACCGACATAGCCCAGAAGATTAGCCAGTTGAAGTGGCAGTGGGCAGGGCACATAGCACGCAGAACAGATGGCCGATGGGGCCGAAAGGTTCTGGAGTGGAGACCACGGACTGGCAAGCGCAGCGTAGGTCGTCCACCGACACGGTGGACAGACGACCTGATGAAGGTCGCAGGACGACGTTGGATGCAGGCCACTTCCAACCGGTCTTTTTGGGGGAGGCCTATGTTCAGCAGTGGACGTCCTACGGCTGAGATGATGATATATAGTGTATGTTTTGTTTAAGATATATTATAGTGTGTATTATTTATATAGTATAATCATAATCTATATGTAGGTATTTTTAAAACAGTCCTTTGCTTTCTTTTCCTTTTTGATGCACGCCCGACTCCCCTTGTTTTGACAATGTGTAGGATGACTGGTAGAAATTGCTTTAGCATTAAGTCCTCTATTTGTACTTTATTTTAGGGCAATAAAGAATTAAATAAATAAATAAGTGCCAAAATTATGAAATAAATTATTATTATTCTTTTATTTAAACTTTTTCACGGCTTTGTTAAAGGTCCTTTACAAAGGCATAAGTGGGGCCACAGCCAACACTTAGAGGCCTGTTTGGTATAAAATATTAAAAAGTATTAAAAACAGAATTTGGGATGACGGTAACATAGATTATCTATTATAAAAATGGGTAAAATGACGGAGCCATTGTTGTGAACTTATAAATGATAAGGGAGATATAAGTCTACGGCACCTGTCAATTTCAGTCTCATCTTAAAAGATTTAGGCAGGTGGTGACTTGCCACCCACTAAATGGGCCTCCCATAAGAGCCACCATCAAAAAGGACAAAAGGGGCAACGTTGGTATGGATGGCTGAAGGGTATTGAGAGATGTGCTGCGGTTTCACAAGAGCCCTGCTACCGGCGTTATGCCCTTTAACACTTCCAGCCTTGGAGCTTTTTGTTTCTTGCTCTTGCGTCTCCACCCCAAGATGGCCAATTAAGGCAAGCCGAGGAATCAGGGGTCTCATTTAGCCCCAGGGAGAATCAGGGTCCACGGTTTCGCCACTCATCGACGGCTCGCCACAAATCTGCCCCTGCGGTATTATTATTATTTAAAACAAAATCAAGGATTTCATCCGGTCCTTTACAAAGGCATAATTGTGGCTGTAGCCAACACTTAGAGGCCTGTTTGGTATATAAAATACAAAGTAGTATAAAAAACAGATACTTTTGGATGGATGGTGACATGGTATATCTATTATAAAATTGGGTAAAATGACAAGGCTATTGAAATGATTTTATTAGTGATAAAAAGATAGTGGGCTATGGAAGAGACTACGGCACCTGCCAAATTCAGTCTCGTTTTTACATTTTTGGGCAGGTGGTGACTTGCTACCCACTAAATGGGACCCCCATAAAGGCCACCATACATGGTGACAGAAGGGGCAACGTTGGCATGGATGGCTAAAGGGTGTCAAGAGGTGTGCTGCGGTTTCACTAAAGCGCTACTACCGGCGTTATTCCCTTTAACACTTCCACCCTTGAAGGTTTTCGTTACTTACTCTTGCGTCTCCACCCCCAGACGGCCAATTAAGGCAAGCCGGGGTCAGGGGTCTCATTTAGCCCCAGGGAATTTTTATGATTATTTTTATTATATATTTTCTTTTTTTTAATTTAAGTACATTTTTATAATATTTTTGAAAAATAACTATCGGAACCTATCGGGCCTCTTGTACACGATTACCAACATCCATTTTTAAGCAATACTGTGATGCTTTGATGATGAAGGGGTTAAACTGGCATCTTCTTTCTACCTGGCCCCAAATGACACTCATATCAAATCGCAACTATATCTTTAACTACATATCTCCGTCACCCCGTGTATGTCCTGAAACTCATAATACACACACCCAGGGACTCTCCCACACACACACCATCATATTAACGTGCGTGCACACGAGACACAGTTTTGGATTATAAATGTTATCACTACACACAAATCCACGTTATAACTTTAATACTGTTTTTTTCTATTGATTGTTTTTAATAGGTTAATGAAGAAGAATTCACCATCATACTCCACAGTAATATTAAACCTTGAAAGAAACAAACGCCAACGACACAAGATTTATTCGTAGTATGGGCATTGAAAGTAATATTTTTCTTTGTTAATCATATTGTCATACATTTATTAAGTAGTGTTTATATATGGAAATTAATTGTTTATTGCTCATGTGCTAGGATGTCAGCTGTTGAATACAGGTCTCCTCCAAAAACTTTTAAAAATACCAGTTGGAAGCAGCATGCATGCAACGTCGTCCTCTTACGACGTGCTCCTGGAGGACCTACGCTGCGCTTGCCGGACCATGGTCTCCACTCCAGATCCTTCCAGCCCCATTGGCCATCTGTTCTGTTTGCTATGTGCCTTACCCACTGTTACTTTTAGCTAGTTAAAGTGGCTTAAGATAACCCAGTTTCAAAGAAATAAATTTATCAAGGTAGACGATGGAATCCCTGTATTTTCAAGAATTTGTTACGTTACGATTACGTATAACAATTTCATTTATAAACTGCCGGAAGTGTGGTACAGATTATAATTACTCCAAGGCCACGTGCTATTGTCTGACATACATTCTTGAAAATAATGTTGACACTCGTATTGACCCGGATTGTGTTGCCCCACTGACTGAATGAATTTATCAGCGTTAGCATTTTCTTGCTGACATTACGCACGTATTAGCTGACTGTGAAGTGCAAGGTCATCGGGTATGAGTACAGTATAATAAAAACTGCTTATAGGCTTGTGACCAGTACTTCGTCTTGTATACCATACGTGATCTATCAAGTATTGAAGATTTACGCAATACTAATATATCTAGGGCAAGTATATTGTAGCATTTTTCTTTGCATGTGAGTATTGTAATGTTTTCAATTGGCGATTTGATTTGACCTTATATATGTAATCTTCATTCATTATTAATCGACAAAAGTTAGTGAAGTCAAGTCAAGTCAAGTCAAAATCATTTATTCAATTTAGGCATCAAAGACGCACTTATGAGCGTCAATCTTTCATTATAATGTACTTTAAAGACTACCGCCACGTTCCAAAATATATAGAGCCTACCGAGAAAAAGCGGCAAGAAAAACGGGGCCATTCTTTTTATATAGATGTTTTTACAATGTTTTACTTAGGTACTACAAATATTAGCTCCAGTATGTTGCCTTTAGTGATAAAGTATGCATAAAGCTCATATATATTATAATGATTATGAAGCATTTGTAACTCAAGAGAAAGAGGATCGGCTCCAGGACAGACGACCTCTGGTTTAACACTTACATTTTTGTCGTTGAGGGTTGAGCTTCAGTAGAACTAAAGTCATGAGGATACCGACAGCATGATAGTAGGAACTTTGTAGTTCTTGTCTGCGTAGCTTTTATTTTGTATGTTTTTAATTATGAGGGACAACCCTCATAATTGAAAAACTGTAGTTGACCATTTAACATTGTTTTGTGGCAGCTGTCCTTGAGTTGGAGTTCTAAGTTCTAGGGTCTATAGAGTGCTACCATATTCAACCACTAAACACTAACCCTCAAGTCAGATTTCATGGAGAGAGGTTAATTCAAATGCCATTCTATCCATCAGAAATAAAACTGTTATTGCTAAAGCATCAGCAAATTTATAGAAGTATTTTAAAAATTACTCACAAAATCTTCAAGCCCCAGTTCTACATTACCCATGAGTTCTCAAGACGCACAGAAAACAGGAGTTATTGATCTGAAATTGGGAACTTTTTCATTCTTTTATAGGGAATGAAAAAGTCGATGATAGTGTACAAACTTGGTCTTTGATTAATATCTAAAAGTGTCATGGCTTCCAAAGGGCAACACCTTGCTTTTAGATCATCATGAAGACATACTACAGCATCACGCCTTCTATATTTCGCATTATCAAACGAAAATAATTCTACAAAGATATATAAACTGTAAAATTTATAAAAAAAACATTTATACAGAGGCGAACAGGTGTATAAGGGCCAACATTTCACCCGTTGTGTTCTAAGTTCCATTACAGAAGATGAAAATAACTATATCGTGTAAATAGAGGCAAAAATATTGTCTTGTTCTTTCTAAGTCAACTTTTAGGACATACATCTGAGGAGTTACACAATGGTATATTTCTTAACACTTGCGTTATGACCAAATACATAAACTACTCACTAAAGTAAAACTGAAAGCCGCTTAGTCAAAAAAGGGCTGGGCTAGTCATGATAGCTAAATCTCTAAAAATTACTGAGATATTATAATAGTAGAAGAAAATGACGGCAGAACGTGAAAGAGATGATAAGACGAGATTGTTTCTTTGAGAAAAATTGGCAAGCATCAACTCAATAAAGCATTCTGAGAAACCGCTGAGAGAATGCCTTTTCCCTGGAGTAGAAGACCACAGGATAAAAAAAAGGCTGATAATATGAATGACCTCTATTATTTTATCGAAAAAACTACGTTGTTCAGTCTTTGATGATTATGGAATAGGAGTAAAACTACTTCGTATATTGCAATCACGTTGTTGTTTACTTTTGTCTGGAAAATATTGGCATGAAAGGTTTCGTTTAGTAGAGAGCACCACAGCCGCAGCCGCAGCCAAGTCCTCCGAGACCGTATCCGGCGTAACCACCAAGACCGTATCCGGCGTAACCACCAAGACCGTATCCGTTGATGCCTCCAAGACCGTATCCAGCAATACCAGCTGCAGGGGGGTAAGCACCGGGAGCGACGATGCCGGTAGCGATGGGAGCCTCGCTGCCGATACCAACAGCTCCGTTGCCGCAGCCGTACGAGACAGCACCAGCACCAGCAGTGGGGAGCACACCCTCGATACCGACGGTACCCAGGAACGGCAGGTTGCCACCAGCGGCGAGGACACCTTCGTAAGCGTTCTCAGACAGCACGGAGACACCGACGGGAGCGATGGGGGAAGCACTGGCGACAGGGAGACCACCGCCGGTAGAGGCGACACCACCGCAGCCGCAGCCGGCACCGTAAGCTCCAGCCAAACCATAACCGGCACCAGCTAGACCCCAGGGAGCACCGAGGCCTCCGAGACACTGGCTGAAGGCGGTCTGAAAAATAAAAGTTATTTGTTAATCTTCTTTATTGTGTCAGCAGACTACATTACTTCTTAAAATTTTTACTTATTTGAATGAATTTACTCAATTTTCATACCTGGACCAAAAGGGCCTGAGCGCAGACGACGAGAACAGTTTTAGCCAACATGTTTTTTGTTTGGTAAGAAAGTGACAGTATTAGACATACGCTCTGTATTTATACCTTTAAGTTCCAGCCCTATCTGCCAATTTCAGAAATAGGTCAGTGGCTGAGGCAACAAAGGACGATAACAAGTTTTTATTGTTAGCAGCGCACGTGTGAAATAATCTCCTGTATTGCAACATGTCCTAGCTTTTGTCATAGTTTTTGGTCCGAATATAAAAGGTTTTGATGAGTACACTCAGTTATTGTTCGGCTGTTCGTTGAATTCAAAAATTATGACTCCCACATTAGCTTTCTTACTCGTCTGCATTCAGGCTTGCTTGATCCAGGTAAAAACTAAAAACACGAAAGCTAGCTGATTTGCATTATTTTTGAGTTACATCTCCAAATAATTGCAGTATTAAATTCCTAACTACTAATAGTAAACTCACTAGTGCAACTCAGCTCTGCATGTTTCCGTTGCCATATGGTGCGACAGTTCGGTGGCTTTCTCAAATCCAGTCCATTCTCTGATGTTCGCAACCACGATTGCTTTTTGTGACCAGATGTTGTGTGATCATAGCTATTCCCAACTACACTCATTGTTTCGTACGTTACAGAACGTCTACAGCCAGTGCCTTGGAGCTCCTGCTGTAGGCTACGGTTATGGTGCTGCCGGTTGCGCAGGTCCTGCTTATGGCGGTGCTGGAGTCGGTAACGTTGCCGTAGCTGGTGAGCTTCCAGTTGCTGGCACTACTCGCCTTGCCGGACAAGTGCCCATCATTGGTGCCGTGAGTTTCGGAGGATCTGTCCCTGCCGCTGGTGCAGTGACCATCGCTGGCTCCTGCGCTTGTGGCTGTGGTGCCCCTGGTCCTTATGGCATCTACTAAACAAACCCTTTTCTAACCTTAAATTAAATCATATGTACAGCAATAACTTATTTTGTGGTTTATTTGTTTGTTTAAATATAGACTTGAGGATGTTATCCCAGGTGAAAATGTAAAGTTTGATTAATATCCTGAACATTTATTTTACTGATTTTCTTTTTCTAAGCGTAAGACATAATTTAACTTTTTCTGTGAGATAATAATATGAATATCTCATTAGATTTACTCCTGCATTGGGCATTCTCTCGGTCAGTTACCCAGCTGTATCGATAACTTAGGCATTGTCTCTTCACTGGCACCCTCAAAAATGAGGATTGAAAAATAATAGGCATATCTTGATAATGATAACAAGTTTCTATCTCAGACTGGTGATGGTGCCTTTAAGCAAGAATCCCAAGTTTTGATCCCCTGCAGGGGAAACTATCTGTGTGATGAGACAGAGACATGAGACATATTTATTCCCAAGTCTTAGATGTTTTTTGTGTATTTATGTGTGTATCAATGCCTCCCACACTGGTAACCCCAAGACGTTGGTGTGAATCAATAATCCTTATTTATTTTAATAAGTTATCCCTTTAAAATGGTTTCTATAAACGATCTATACCTTTTTCTAGTTTTCAGATCGGTAAACATAAATTTGATGCAAGCTTAAAAAGCCAGTAATGTCTATTTTATTTATTATCATCATCATCATCATCATCTCAGTCTTAGGACGTCCACTGCTGGAAATTTGCCTCCCCCATAGTTTTCGAAAATAACCGGTTGGAAGCAGCCTGCATTCAAAGTCGTCCTGCGACCTTAATCAGGTCGTCTTTCCACCGTGTCGGTGTATGACTTATACGCTGGGCTTGCCGGTCCGTGGTCTCTGTTTCAGAGTCTTCCGGCCCCATCGGCCATCTGTTCTGCGTGCTACGTGCCCTGCCCATTGCCACTTTGACTGGCTAATTTTCTGGGCTATGTCGGTGACTTTGGTTCTTCTACGGATCTCGACTTTAAGCTTTTTTATAGATTTAATAATATTAAAATGAAAGTTGGTCAGTGTGTTTGTATGTTTTTATTACTTCTTCAAGCTAAACTGGCAGGACCAATTTTGATGAAATTTGGTATGGAGGTAGATGAGACGCTGGATTCTTTTCATCATCATCATCCATCATCACGCGGCTGTAACCGTGGGGTGCAGCTAGTATTTTATAATGCATTATTTTAATACAATTAATGATGCCCATGCCAAACTTGTTTTGTTCTACTCTTCTGATACGGGCACCCAAAGGCTGAAACTCTTATATCATTATGACATTTTAAAGACTTACAGAATATACCATGAACTATTTAAAGACTTACAGAGTGAACCAAGAACTATTAAAGACTTACAGAGTGAACCAGGAACTATTTAAAGACTTACAGAGTAAACCAAGAACTATTTTGAAGATGTACAGAGTGAATTAGATACTATTTTAAAGACTTACAGAGTGAATCAGGAACTATTTTCAAGACTTATACAATTAACCATGTACTATTAAAAACACTTACAGAGTAAACCCCAAAACAATTTTAAAATTAGTAGAGTGAACCAGGTAATATTTTAAGACTTACAGAATAGGCTATGATTTCCGTTATATTCAGTTTTCGGCAAGTATCACGCGAGTCCTGGATGGTTCTCAAAGAGTAATAATTATGAAAAAAGTCTAAATAATTTTCCAACACAAATAATCAAAGTAACTACCTTGTTCCATCTTTAAGTCTTCAATGGTTATTGTTACAATAACACTTTTCACAATCAAATCACAAGTCAGGAAGTCACAGGTACTATACGAAGGTTCTTGAGGATATCAACAGAATAGTGGTAAGACAATAAAAATTTGAGTCCCCATCTGACTAAGTTTCCAGCGTCAAGCTAGATGTAAAGTGCTTATCGACTTCAGCCGCTTGGTCGTTGACCTTCAATAGTAAATACTGTTGCTTATCAAATAAATGCATGTAATAGCACGTATTTTTTACCTACATGTGTCTTCCTTATTAACCAACAGCGATATCATTGCGATGATTATTTTTCCTGCACTCGCAATATGACTTGCGAGCTTGTTAGTAATTTATTTACAATATTTAAAGGCTTTGTAAAACAGCGAGCGTGGAAGGGTGCGACGTTTTCTATTACTATTATTGTTATTACTTACTTTGTCTGAAGTTTTGATTCTATAAATGCTTCAAAGTCAAAGTCAAAATCATTTATTCAATTTAGGCATCAAAGACGCACTTATGAACGTCAACTTTTCATTACTTTAAAGACTACCGCCGCGTTCCAAAATATATAGAGCCCACCAAGAAGAAGCGGCAAGAAACTCGGGGCCATTCTTTTTATATAGATGTTTACAGTGTTTCTACTTAGGTACTACAAATATTACATTTTATGGGTGGCAGAGTGACAGCTTGCCAGAAGTGTAGTACTCGTATTCCAAGCATCTTTATCTTTTATATAATGTCGAACTTTATAGTAAGCTTTTTTTATTATAACGTTTTTTATAGTCAACTTGAATTTGCCCTCTGTGAGCTCAGTTATGTGTTTTGGGATTTTATTGTAAAAAACGCACACAATTTCCTAGGAACGACGTATTAGTCTTCGCAAGTCTAAAACTAGGTACAGCTATCCTATTTGTATTTCTGGTATTAAAAGTGTGGTGATCACTATTTAACTTATATTTATGTATTTTTTTACGAACATACATTATATATTCAAATACATATAAGAAAGGTAACGTTAATATATTGATTTCTTTAAATAAATAATTTTATCCATCTTTCGCTGGCAAATTGCAATTTATCTTCTTGTTTTCTCCTGCGGACATGCCTGGCAACCATACACGAGTATTATGTTAAGCACGTTAATAGTTGACATATGGTGCTGCAGGCTTTTTTGTAGTTATTAATGTGTCTTAATACCTACATCACTTTGCTCTGTTATCAATAATTTTCGCAACGTATGCGATTTAAGGATTTTTCGGTTATACAAGTGCATATGTCAACACGAAAAAGGATTTATTTTGACATAACATTAAAATTCAGACATATAGTATTGGTGACATTTTTGTAGACATTGACGTCTTCTAAAAAGGTACTACATCACTTTGCTCTGTCAATAGTTTTCGTAGCGTATGCGATTTAAGGATTTTTTGGTTATACAAGTGCATATGTCAACACGAAAAAGGATTTATTTTGACATAACATTAAAATTAAGACATATGGTATTGGTGACATTTTTGTAGACATTGACGTCTTCTAAAAAGGTACTACATCACTTTGCTCTGTCAAAAGTTTTCGTAGACGCGATATAAGGATTTTTTTCACACCTTGTGTTACATTATCGAAGTTTTCATACGTTTCTCTGAATTTGTGCAAATCTCCTATGTCCTATGGCCATCAGGGATAATGTAGGATTCTAATGTTGTTATAGCGTTACTTATTAAAGCACTATATAACGCCTGCTTAGCGATACGAAATATTGTAACTTTTTTAAAACTAGTTTCTACTATTCACATCCTCGGACGGGATTCGAACCCGCGTCTTCCGACGATCTGTGTCGGGCGCCATGACCAACTAGGTCACCAAGGGTCGAGGTCCGAGCACCGAATTTCAACTCTATCTGATTTTAATCTTCGTATGGGGACGGAGCGACATCTATTGAACAAAAAGCAAATTGCAACATTACAGTTATGTCACAACCACTACTTTTTACGTTTAAATATGCAATAGTAACGCCAGTACAAGCTAAGGCACATTATTCGTATCTTGGTATTCAATCCTAATAAAAAAGAAAGATTATTATTTTTTGTTTGTTTGTAATGGAAACGCAAAAACCACCAAGCCGATTCAAAAATTGTTTCAGCTGTAGAAAGCTACATTATGCCTGAGTAACATACGCTATATTTGACTCATCATTATCATTATTCATCACCACGCGGGCGAAACCACGGAGCGCTTCTAGTTGTTTAATAAATAAAATAACAACTTACGCTGTCTGTATTCTTACAACCATTAATATGAGTTCAGTAAAAAGGAGTTTAGCGTAAAAGAGATAAGTTCCCATGGCAATGAGTATTTGGATTTGTGCATAAAATCCTACCTAAACGTAAATAAATATTACTATTGGCCTAAACAATACCTAAGTTTATGATTATCAGTAATCACTAGATATATATGGCATATGTTTTTAATGAAAATAATAATTCATAAAATTGTATGTTAACAGAAATGTATCTCTAAAATCTTCTTGTATAACTTTAAAACTTTAGTAAATATAAGTACCTATAGTTAATTAATAGTTGTATAACTTTTTGGTTTAATTAAGATAAGGCTGATTTGTTATTTACTGCTATATACTTTTGCTAGAAATAAAAAAAAAATAAAAAAAAATACATATAATTTGCCTCATATGGATCCCAGATTATAACGTTATATTTAAGCTTACTTCTAACATAAACTGTGTAAAGTGATGTTGCTGCGTTTACATTACTAAATTTATAAGAAATACGCATAGGTATAAGATGTACGCAAGCCTAACATTATGTATGTATATCTGTAACAGGGCACTCTACAATGTATATAGGAGTTAAAAGTGAATCTAAGACCTGCAGGGCTATTATGTATCTCAGTTGCTAACAAAAGTTGATTGAAATCTTGAAAAATGGCCGCGCTATGTCAGTTTTATCAATTCTAGTAAGCAAAATGTTAGGAAGTTGATGACTGGAGCTGACAAAAGTGACATAGAGCCGCCATTTTTTTCGATTTCAATCAACATTTGTTAGCAACTGAGATACATAATAGCCCTACTGGTTTTTCAATCAGATAAAAATAACAAACTGTTATAGCGTTAACCGACCAAATTTAAAACAAGTGAACGTTTCTTTTCAAACACCTACATTCTACCTTTTTATATTGGTTGTGTATTCATGGGAATAAAGACTAACTATAAAATAATAAAATTGAAAAATCGGGCGCTATCCAATTTATCAACTCTGTCAATAGACATAGTTTCAGATAGCCGATGTTCATATAAGATGTATGGGGGAGGCGTGTTCAGCAGTGGACGTCTTCCGGCTGATAATGATGATGATGATGATAATGATACAGACAAACATTAGAGCTACTCCTTTTTTGAAATTGGTTTTTGTAAAGAAAATGTAATGCTAGGACTTTATATACTTACCCAGCAGGGGCAAAAGAATAAAATGATCGTGCATCAAAAGGGATGGTAGGTTTGAGGACCGTAATCGTTATAAACACATTGATAAGAAATATTCACCATTTTTTTTAAATAAAAACAGCAGTAAATTGCTTATTATAATAAAATACTTACTATAAATTGCATTCCAGTAATATAATATAAATACTTTCGTTTCTATTAACATTGAAATTATTACCAATTTTTGCTATTTCAAAGTGTATTTAGAAATTACCTTAAAAGTGTATGTCTGTCAATAACATTTCATAAGCAAAAACCAATTTCTCAATGTCACATAGTTTTTAATCTAATCACTCGTAAACATTATAATCCCTTCGTGTCGTTCAGCAAGGGTAAAACAAACAAAACAATTGTAAAAGTGGAAATATATTTCCGAAATAAAAACGCCAATGTAGTCAAGCCGATGTCTCAGTATAATGCCCCACAGCCACAGCCAGCGCCGTAGCCTAGTCCGTAAAAACCGTGACCGTAGCCGTAACCTAGACCGTAGCCGAGACCGAGACCGTAGCCGAACGGCGAACCGAGACCGTAGCCCGCGACGAATCCGTAGCCGGGAGCGGCAAATGCGGGAGCTACGATACCGGTCGCGACGGGACCTTCTTCTGCTACGATACCGACGTCACCATCACCACAACCGTACGATACGGCACCAGCACCAGCGGTCGGGAACGCGCCTTCTAGTCCGACGGAACCCAGAAGCGGCAGGTTGCCACCGATAGCCAGCGCTCCTTCATAAACATTCTCAGACACGACGGTAACGCCGATGGGAGCAATGGGAGAAGCGCTGGTGACGACGAAAGAGCCGCCAGCAGATGCGGTCGGGGAGAATGCTCCACATCCGCCTAGACCGAAACCGTCATAACCGAAGGCAGGTGTCAGTCCAGCTCCATATGGGCCAATGCATTGGCTGAGCACAGACTGAAAATATTAAAAAATGTTATTTTAAATTGGTTTGTTTAAGTATTACCATACTTTAATGGTTTAAACAGATAAGAAAAGATATAAAATTTTCTACGAAGGTCAAGGGAATATGTAAACCTTGTAAGGGGATAAGGTGTTGAAAATGAGATTAAGCAAAAAGAGCATCTCACCTGCACTAATAGAGCACAAAATACGAAGATAGCCTTGGCTGACATTTTACGTAACTAACTGTTCGAGCATTCAGTTAGAAATGGTAATTCTATCAGACAGTATTGTTTTTATAGAGGGCTCATATCAAGGACCAGTTTTTCATTTGAGAATTCTGAACGGCGAATGGAATATATTGTCTATGCGCTTGGTATTAAGCAACACATTCAATATTGTTGTAATTTCGTGACCTTAAGCTCCTAGCAACTTATGCAAGGGCATATTTGAACTGCTTTACGGATGAAGAAATGCTTAGTCTTTTATACCTGATCTAAGACCGTATGATTTTTTCTTTTACCTACTCTCACTTACAAAACCTATCCATTGATCCTACAAAAAAGTAGTAATAGAAAACTGGTAATACACTAAAACTAGCTATCACATTTTTTGTGTTTGAAAAGCATTCCATGTGGTATAATTATCGTTAACAGTGTCATTTCATCATTTTTTCTGATACCACTTGACCGTTTGGCCCAGTGGAATAAGTGACTGACTATAATCATACAAATTCAGTGTTATTCTGTAACTTTCTATGGCGTCCATATAATATTTGGGTCACGTCTACCTGTGATTGCGTTTTATGTAGGCGTGATTAAGCCCCATGTATGATGAAACACATTGCTACATCGTAATAATTAGGTCACTATCACACGTCCACGAGCCCATAAAACATTTATATTTGTATATTTTAAACCAGATAATTGCATAATTCAACATTTTTTTTAGTATAAATGCCTTGGACTGAACATCGTTCAACATTCTGGTTCCAACGTCCCGGTAAAGAAACAAACATGAACACCTTCGCCATTCTCCTCCTCTGCGCTCAGGCTTGCCTGATCCAGGTAAGATTTGATTCACCATAAGATACAGAGTTATTAAATATAAATGATTATTAAATAGATACTTGATTTATATTTCGAATCGAAATATTAAATATTTATTACTGGCATTTGTTTCACAGAACGCCTTCGGCGCTATCGCTGGTTACGGCGGTCTCGGCTACGGCTGCGGTTGCGGCGGCATCGCTGGTCCCGCTCTAGCCGCTCCCGCCCTCGGATTGGCTGGTCCCTACGGTTGGGGCGCCGCTGACTTGGCTGGAGGCTACGGTTACGGTGCCGGTCTGGCCGGTCCCTACGGCTATGGCGCCGGTTGCGCCGGTCCCGCTTACGGCGGCGCTGGTGTCGGTAACGTGGCCGTCGCCGGAGAACTCCCCGTGGGCGGCGCTACCGCCGTCGCCGGACAGGTCCCCATCATCGGTGCCGTGGAGTACGCCGGCCCCGTGTGCGCCGCCGGTACCGTCTCCATCGCCGGTAACTGCGCTTGCGGCTGCGGCGCTCCCGGTTACGGATATGGATACGGCCTTTACTAAATTGCGAAAAATACCAAACTTACAAACGTTTTCTGAAAGAAATATATGAATGACAAAAGCTATTTAACTGACTGTTACTTAATCACACATTGTTTTCTGATAATAAAAATAAGGATTCTAATGGTGTTGACCCTTTACGGGGCCCCATCTGGGCGCATGCCCTGACGGAGTCAATCTTCGCCCTGCTGTATGCAGTATGTGTATATAGCATGTATGTACGAGTGGCGAGCGCAGCACCGATTTCGAGGGGATTCTCCCGGTTAGAAAAGTGCAAGCGTGGAAGAACCGCGCTCGACGGTCCCTTATTAGGTGGAGGGAGCGGCTGGCCGGACCAGGGCTGGCCACTGTACTGTTGAAGCTATCCGACGCATCCTTCAGGACTGGATAGGGAGAATGAGTCGCTAACCTTCCGGTTGTTGCAGATCCTTACGGGCCACGAGTGCTTTGGGAAGTACCTGTGTCGAATCACTGGATGAGAACCGACAACGGAGTGTCACTATTGTGGCTGTAATGAAGATACGGCGCAGCATGAAAAGCGAGTGCAGTGAACTTGTCGCAGTAGTGGGGAAGAACATCTCGATGTCGTCATTGGCCCAGGCCATGGTGAAAAGCGAAAAGTAATGGAACGCGGGGCTAGACTTCTGCGAACGGGTCGTGTCGCAAAAGTGAGAGAAAGATCACCTCTACTCTTCCTATCCGCACCCGGAGATCCGGGAGGAGAAGGAATTCATCCACTTCCCATGAAGAATATGTAATTTAATTAAATTTTCATATTAAACTTTAATTTTTCATAGAATCAAGTCATGCTTGATGTTATCAAAACAACAGATTTCTTAGAAACATGACAAAATACCTATTTTACTTATATTTAGCGTGTTATGTGTACCTATACAGTTTTATATACATAAGCCTAATTGTCAGCCCCTTCAGGTAGTGGAATAGTCCTCAGGCCGGTATTCCAAATATAGACGCTCAGTTAAGAATTTTGATTTGGAAGATTTGCTAGTAAATGCAACAAAATTTACTCAGATCAGCCGTGCGATTCTGTAAGAGCAACATCGTTGCATCTTTGACAACATCCGTGAAATAAATGACGAGATGACAGGAAACGTTGGAAAAACAACCTTGTGTACAAGGGGGATATCTCATAAAGTATTTGACGTAGCTCGTCGATGAATCATTAGAGAATTGCACGGCTGTACTTAGGCCTAGATTATGAACGTAGGTACTTCTAGATTACGGCCCTATGTTCGGATGTGTACACGGGTTAGCCGAATCAAAATGTACCTTCTATTCCTACTACTGCCACAGTAAAACTAATAGTAGACTTCTGTTCTTGGTTTCACTGTAGCACATTTTTTTTTGGATATAAAACTGTATAAACTTATTGCAGAAGGTTGTTTAGGAATTTTTCATTATAATGTACTTTGAAGACTCTACCGACGCGTGCCTTTTTATTGTTCTACCCGGCTATTCAGTTTTAGTTCTCGAATCAACCCTATGTGGGTTGGTTCGGCGGTAAAGTATTTAACGATTACTTTGCCTGCGCCACAAAACTGCAAGGATTTTTGAGGTCCAAAGTGTCGGCGCAAAAATTGTTGCGAGTAAGTGTCACGCGCGTTTTACTTTTGTTTATTTTTTAAAGACATCCCAATGTTTAACCATAGAGTCTTTTTTCTCTAATTCTTTAGCGTAATATATTTTCTTTCAATGGCAACACTACACACAGACATGTTCTATCTGTGAACTTTAAAAAAAATACATAGTTAATGTTTATATTTTCATCTGTGTTTGGCGGTGAAGTTATGTTTTGTGTTATGTTCTATAGGTATGGCACAAGAGCCATTAAGAGCCATTATAATGAAAAATTTCATAAGTGCGTGTTTGATACCTAAATTGAATAAATGATTTTGACTTTGAGGTGAAAAATAATGATGGGTTGAAAAATCTGGGTTTAAATCAAAAAGCTTTTATTCATGTTGGCAGCGCATTTACGCCCTTGGTGTTGCAAACGTCTGTAGACGACGGTGACCACTTTCCATCACGTGGGCTGCCTGCTTGTCTGCCTACTTGAGGCAATGAAAAAAACATCAATGAGTACTCGTAGCTGTGTAAATAAATGATACTTAAAATATATTTTCTCAAATACAAAAAGTTACAAACAAGTAGGTACTTAACTGTCACAAACTATTAACCTGTATTGTGTGAAACTGGTGTCAGAGATTTTTAGAGAAACCCTGTGATGCAGAGGCCTTAACGCGAATCTATACTAATATTAGAAAGAGGAAAGATTTGTATGTATGTTTGTAACAAATTGGCTCAAAAAGTACTGGACCGATTACAAAAAATCTTTCACCATTGGAAAGCTACATTCACCATGAGTAACATAGGCTATATAAGCTTCATCATCATCATCATCATCCATCACCGCGCGGGTGAAACCGCGGAGAGCAGCTAGTGATTTATAAAAAAGAAACCGTATCGTAAACGTAAACATTTAAAGACGTCGCTCGACTTCGCTGAGTTGTCTGTGCCAGAGTTTTACGTCAACGATACGATAACGTTACCTTACTGAGTTGGTTCTCAGTGGGCTTATCACGATTAACTGCATAAGTGTAACGTAACGTGTCGTTCACGTGAAACAGCACAAACTGTCATTTATCTAGGGCAACTGTGGCACTATTAACACGTTGTTTGTATGCCGAAGCGTGACGCATCGACGTTTGCGATACGAATACTTTTTAGTGAATGTTTTGTGCTAAGGCCTCCGATCACCTCTTAAATTAATATGTAAATAATCATTACCTATCATAGCACTTATCTACCAATATGGATGTACGGATGGGTTAGTTCCAAGCATATTAATTGGATTTGGACGAATTGATTCCGTCCTATATATGATTTCATTTAATTCGGCATCCATGGTGTGGATATAGGAAGATAATATAATAAAATTATTGTTATTACTTTTAGCCAACTTTGAAATATACGGCAGGTTCAGCTGCAGTTAACATGGTAGTCCTTCTCATAATATTCCACGATTTAGTCGAAGATTAGACATATTAATTGTGAGTATTCTTCCTTCGGACCTTCGACATCAGCGACATATAATATTATATCCCTAGAGTATATAATATTATTCTCATTTGTAACATGTGAAATAAACATCAGTTTATTTAAAATTATGTGTGAACACCAGAGCTATTATGTGTATCAGTTGCTAACAAATGTTGATTGAAATCTTGAACAATGGTGGCTCTATGTCAGTTTTGACAATTACAGTAAGCAAAAATGTTAGTAAGTTGATGACTGGAGCTGACAAAAGTGACATAGAGCCGCCATTTTCTTCGATATCAATCAAAATTTGTTAGCAACTGATACATAACAGCCTTGTACTGTTAAAACCTCTGATAATAACTAAATTAATATAACAAATATGGGACAACATCCATACAAGGTCTTCCGGTCCCAATCTAAAATAATATTAATATGTCATTTATATTAAGCTCATGAGAAATAAGGTAATGATAATAAATAAATAAGTTCTTTGGCAAAAATAGATTAAAACTACTTTATTGTAATAAATTAAGTCTAATAGAAGGCACGTCCACACCCACATCCACGTCCGGGGATGATTCCCGCTCGAGATCCAAATCGTCCAGGGCCCAGAGCAGATCCAGCCAAAGCAGGTCCGGCTAGAGCTGCTCCAAAGGCAGGGGCAGGGCCAACGGGACCAGGGGTCAGGATGCCAGTGCCAATAGGAGCTTCTGCAGTGATGATAACTTCGCCAGAGCCGCAGCCATATGAGACAGCACCTGCGCCAGCTGTCGCGAATGCACCTTCCACAGCGACAGAACCCAACAACGGTAGGTTACCTCCCACAGCCAGAGCACCTTCAATCTGGTTCTCAGACACAACAGTAACACCAGTAGGAGCAATGGGTGAGGCGCTGGTAACGGGGAAGCCACCACCTGTGGATGCAACGCCGCCGCAACCATCGTATGCTAAAGCAGGTGCTGCCAGTGCAGGGACTGGCAAAGCAGGAACTAATGGGCTGGCCAAGGGACCAGCTAAAGGAGCTCCAAAACGACCGCCGAAAGGAGCTGCCAGAGGACCGGCAAATGGAGCTGGCCCACCACCAATTCGTCCGAAGCATTGGCCATATGCGAGCTGGAAAAGAAAAAGTTACGTTAATTCAGATTGTTAAACCTATTTAAAATTAGCTTATACAGTATAATATTGACCGAGTGCGCGAACGAAGTCTCCGCTACGACTCGCCAAATTTGCTTTCATCCCTCCGGATCTTGGTACTCGTACAGCTCATCTTTTTCAACTAATCTTGATGAAATTTGGTATACAGGTTCTACAGTTCAATTGTTTTTTTGAGTGATAGGCGTTTTTTTATTAAAGGGGTATTTTCTCTAAAGCTTGTTCTCGCGAGGTCTACCACCAGAACTACTGTAGTTTAATAGCTAAAAATAAATAATCAATAATGTTCATTAATCAATTTATTAGTAAAAAATCACTTACACGTTGAAATTTAAATATATGACAACCCGATAAAGAGTTGATTCAACAACAATACAGCGATTAAAAAAAAGAAATACAATAATTATGTCAACCGAACAACAGAAAGTAAATCAATTTACGATAAAAATATAGAAAACTAGCTGACCCGCCAGCGGCTTCACTCGCTTTGTCTTGGTATAGAGGTAAAAGTGTCGTTTTGGAACCTCGAGGTCCTGGGTGGATCCCCGGGTTGGACAGTTACTGGCTTTTTCTGCCCAATAAATTTTGAAGGAGTGCCCCTATAGTATGCAATAAACTCGCCTCTTAGGTCCAAAAAAGAACTCCCATGCAAAATTTTAAACTTTAGGACTCGCAGTAACGAAGTTTCATACAAACTATCAACCTCAAAAAAACCCTTAGGGGTTGAATTTCATAAAATCCCGTCTTAGTGAGCACCTACGTCCTAAAATTAACCCTTATGCAAAATTTTAAACTCCTAGCACTTGTAGTTTCTGAGATTTCGTGATGAGTGAGTGACCTTTCGCTTCTTTTTTTATATTGAAGAATGTTGTTTTAACAACATTCATGTTTTAACATGATATGCAGGCGTTCAGTAGTAATTACTAGTGTAATGACGGTAGAGTGAAAAGATGATGACGATTAGATAATGAGGGTTTAACCAATTCAACCAATCCTAAGGCCGCTGAATCGATTCCTACTTCGGGCTTTACTTTTGGTGAAGGTTACGTTGGTAGGGAACTTACTGGGCCCACCTGGCTAGTCACAACCCTCAATATTGAAATCCTGTCGCTAAGCAGCTGTATCTGCAGTTGTCCTTGAAAACCAGATATTCTAGATCTATCATGATCACCCCTTGACCGTAAATTGCGTGACACAACACTTATATGTTATAAGTTAATCTTTTATTAATTGAATTTATAATTATTGTTTGTAATGGTATTTATGTGAATAATTTAATAATGTCTATCTGAACTAAATTAAAAATGCTGATTATTTTAACTAACTTAGATGTAAGACTATGTGTATGTACCTTTACTAATGATATGGACAGATATTAGTCTCAAATAAATATCATGATCACACCTTGACCGCATTACTGACCTTGACGGTCAGTAATGCGGTCAGTAGTGAGATACAATTTAAAGACTAGTCTATCATTTATCAAGTATAAATAAAAGAAACTATGTACCCTCAAGAAAAGGCATTTGCTTATATCGATAATAGTATCTTATTAACTTAATTATTAAATATTAGCGACAGCCCGCGACATTGTTCGCGTAGTTTTTTTTTTGTTTTTTTTATATGTTATTGTCCAAAGTTATTACAAAAAAAACCAATTGTACTTAACATTAAAGACTGCGGAAGCCTGAAGGGCTTATGAGGAGTCAATGAGTTCGGTAACATATCATATTATGTATCTATATATAAATTATATTATAACAATTAACTTACATTAGAAATAACTATTTAATCACATTCACAGTACATAATCAGAGTTATTAGGCAAGTTTTAGTGTGACCAGAAGAAATAAGGATTCATTTATATATATATAGACTAGCGATTGCCCGCGACTTTGTTCGCGTAGTAGGCTCGGTCGTCGTCCTCACCATAACCTACCATTTTTTTAAATCTAAGAACCTTCTACGAAGTGTTAGAAAACATTTAAAACAAATGAATTAAATTGGTATTTGACCAGACTAGTAGTGACCAGAAGAAATAGGGGTTTATTTATATATATATATATATATATATATATATACACTAACGATTGCCTGCCACTTCGTTCGCGTAGTAGGCTCGGCCTCGCCATAACCTACCAACAACGCCTACCATCTTTCTTGGTTTTACTTTCATTCCTTCGCCTGACAATAACTAACACAACAAAAAAGAAGAACTAGCGAGATTTTTCCATCCGTTCTCAAGTTATAGCGTGAACAGGCGTGCGATGCTGTCATAATTCGTCGACAAGCTCGTCGACGAGCTCACAGACGTCAAATACTTTATGAGATATCTCCCTTGTACATATGGTTGTTTTTCCAACGTTTCTTGTCATCTCTTCATTTGTTTCACGGATGTTTTCAAAGATGTAACGATGTTTGCTCTTAGAGAATCGCACGGCAGGAGAAATAGGGGTTCATTTGTTTATATAGATAGAAGATAATATATAGTTAGGAACATCAACGCGAGACTCGAGAAATGAGTTCGCGTTAAGCCTGTCTATTACGATAAAGACATGTGTTATTGGAAAGTTTATAGGAAGTATAGTTTAGCGATATCATTATTTTTGCTTTCAACACTCTATTGGTGTACTATTGATGTACCTATAGAACAATCTACAGGTATATTAAATCTGTTACAATGAAGTATAAAGTGTTAGTATTAAATATGCCGTGTTCACGCGTAAACTAAGAAAATGTAGGTACTAGTCTAATAATAATAATTTACCGCAGGGGCGGCTTTGTGGCGAGCCGTCGGTGAGTGGCGACACCGTGGACCCTGATTCTCCCTGAGGCTAAATAAGACCCCTGACCCCCGGTTTGCCTTAATTGGCCGTCTGGAGATGGAGACGCAAGAGCAAGAAACAAAAAGCTCCAAGGGTGGAAGTGTTAAAGGGCATAACGCCGGTAGTAGCGCTTTAATGAAAACGCAGATCACCTCTCAACACCCTTCAGCCATCCACACCAACGTTGCCCTTTTGTCACCATTGATGGTGGCTCTTATGGGGGGCCCATTAAGTGGGTGGCAAGTCACCACCTGCCTAAATAATTTAAGATGAGACTTAAATTAGCAGGTGCCGTAGTCTCGTCCATAGCCCACTATCTCCCGTACCACTAATAAGTACATATCAATAGCCATGCCGTTTTACCAATTTTTGTAATAGATATACCATGTAACCATGCATCCAAAATGTTTCTGTTTTTATACTACATTATATTTTTATACCAAATGGGCCTCTAAGTGTTGGCTACAGCCCCACTTATGCCTACGTAAAGGACCGGGTGAAACCCGTGAAATTGTTTGAATAAATAATAATAATAATGTTTTATTTCAGGTAATAAATTCCCATAATGTAGATTACAATAAAACTAAATACAAATGATAATAAAACAAAATACATGAAGCAGATATGTATAAGGTACCTACTTCAGTCAAGGTAGTGATTTATTTGTACATTGATGTTGTAAAAACAAACTAACGGATAAAATAGTTATAAGCTCTCTTTCTATTACACGAAACCTATAACGTACTTCGTAAAATGTGCTAATCTTTGCCGAAGTTTTTGGTAAATATGTATGTGTTTTTCTATATCTTGGTTTGAAGACTATGTACTATGTCTCTGTACATAGTTGTTCGGAAGAGATCGTTCTGAGCGATAAAACCGCCCATTATGACACTTAATTTTAAGTTTTTCGTTTGTTTGTTGTACTTTATAATGTGGTGTTGCAATAAAGAGTTTATCTATCTATCTACTATTAAAAAGTTATACTTACTATGTTAAAGATTGTTAAGCATATATTATAATAACATACCTGCATAAGGAAAGCCTGAGCACAGATAAAGAAGAGAGTTTTGGCCGCCATCTTGCGTTACTGAAACGATTGTCCCCTTTGTTTATAAACTTCCACTGGCTTTATACAAAAAGTGCTATCGCTCCGACACGAATTGGGTGAAACAATCTATTTGTAAACCTTTCATTTTGTAAGTATGTTTAGTAATAATAAAATTATTATGATTATGAGGCATGCCTTTGAGCAACCTCGATTCTGAAATTCAACCTAGAAAAATAGAAATACTTAATACAATCAATCCTGGTCATTTTGAAAATATATAAATACTGTAGCGACTGGAGAATAGTCGTTACTCTATGATTATTATATAATATATTATAAAATATTATGATAGTGGTATTCGATTGGTATACGTATAACTTCTGGGTTACCTATAGGTTAAGGTAGCATTATTAGTTTGTATGGGTCTTTTTAGGGAGAAACCCGCGCCTCTGGGCTGATTATTTAATGAGTAAGCATTTAGATTTATTAACTGATTCTATGCGTACTATCATTCAAACCCCACGATACAGATATACCACAGAAACTCTCAAACCATACCCTCAACCTCATGGCTGTACAACGCTCGTTAAAACTGCAATCTTCCGATGATGCTGACGCATATAGGCTGCTCAATAGACAAAAATAATATAAAGCTATTATTTGTGGAAGTTGACGCCTTGGCCCTGCAGTTAGCTTCCTATCTAAACTGCAAAGATATACATAATTTTACAATGTTTTGCTAAAACAATCTGATGATTTTAAGAAAATTTTAGTTTTCATGTCTGTGATGTATTTCAGAACGTATACATTTATTCATATAACAGGGAAACCACAAAAACATAACTGATCAAAATCTTTTGGCAATTACACAACCACGACTTTTGAGTCGTTAAGAAAAACCTCTCACATTTGATCTTCAAGGCGGTTTGATACAATATTCAGATAAGCTTCTGGTGTAAAAGTTATTTCACATACCACTAACTGCAGTGTAAGACAGTAACACTATACGACTACCACCTATAGAATACTGGTAATAACGCAGGAATCCAGGCATTTAATTACATTTACATACTTTATGTTTCTAATTTTCAATATTTCGTAATTTTTTCCATGAGTGAACCTGCGGTAAAATCAACCTAATGTCACCTTTCCAAGCCGTGCGATTCTCTAATGATTCGTCGTTGCGCTCGTCGACGAGCTCACCAATGTCAAATACTTTACGAAATATAGCCCTTGTATATAAGGTTGTTTTTCCGAAGTTTCTTGTCATCTCGTCATTTGTTTCACGGTGGATGTCAAAGATGCAACGATGTTTGCTCTTAGGGAATTGCACGGCAGACGAATCATTACAGCCGTGCGATTCTAAAAGAGCAAACATCGTTGGATCTTTGACAACATCCGTGAAACAAATGACGACATTACAAGGAACGTTAGTACAGCAAACGATTTACATCTACTAGCAGGATGAAACAAAACTTACGCTAAGGAAAATTAAACTGCCATCGTAGTTCTATGTAATACAAATACTATTTTATCAACCTCAAACGCAATCAGGCAAAAGCAGGTAAATTTAAAAATACACGACCCAATTTCGATAAGTCACTTGTGAAATTTTCTGTTACAAAACTGTATTTTCTTCATCGCAGTTTCTTCGATAAACTGTTATAATCAGAGCCATGTTTCGTTACAAAAAATTATGTATTTCACAAATTATGAGATTTATTTTAACTATTTGAGTATAAAACGTAGTGCACTAATGGTACATATCATTCTTTAACCAACTGTTGAAGGCATATTTATTGTAAAACATGAACGCTTTTGCTTTCCTCGTCATCTGCGCTCAGGCTTGCCTGATCCAAGTAAGTTTAATTAAATGGAATCAATATCAACAAAGGTTAAATGTTATGAAATGACATCGGCCAGAAGAATCCCTTTACTGAACATAACGTCCCTTCCCCTGCATAACCCTTCAAAACGTGATTTCAATGGACAGATGCCTAAACTTTACAACTGTTTGAAACAATGATGGCCTAGAAGTAAATCCGGTGGTTAGATTGATCTCTTTACCCCGGGCTTGAGTTTTCGGTGAAGATAACATCGTGATGAAATCTCCAGCATGGTGTCAAGGAACTTTATGGTGTCAACCTGTACTTCCTACCCTTATATGCTCTTAGCTCTCAAACATCAATATTGAAAAATGGACATTAAGGAACGCATTGCAATGGCTACTGAGGGAAGCTAGATTAGTCTGCAAGATTTATCCAGTTTGATATCAACTTCAAACGCATCTTCACTGAATATAACATGGCTGGACATATTTTTGCGAATCTTTAAACGATAGCATCAGGATAATCAGGATCCAATTATTATGAGGGGAATTTTATTGCGGTTTTTTCAACTTGTATTTACTATTGAGTTTTGTTTACAGAATGTGTACAGCCAGTGCATCGGAGCTGGTCCCTATGGCTGGGGCGCTGGTCTCGCCGGTCCCGGTCTTGCCGCCCCAGCCCTAGGATTAGCTGGTCCCTACGGCTATGGTGCCGCTGGTCTTGCTGGTCCCTACGGAGTCGCTGGTCTGGCTGCTCCCTGTGGTATCGCTGAGTACGGCGGCGCTGGTGTCGGTAACGTGGCCGTCGCCGGAGAGCTCCCCGTGGGCGGCGCTACCGCCGTCGCTGGACAGGTCCCCATCATCGGTGCCGTGGAGTACGCCGGTCCCGTGTGCGCTTCTGGTGCTGTCACCATCTCCGGTTCTTGCGCTTGCGGCTGCGGCGCCCCGGGAATTGGTCCTTACGGAATCTACTAAGTGTATTCATATGATTTATAAAATGGTTGATGTATAAATAAAAAACGAAAAGGTTATACAGTGTTGTATCTTTCAGCCAAGTATTGGTACTTAGTGTGGTGTTTTGTCATAGACGTATAATTATATTGACATCTTTATGTACTACAATTCTGTTGCTTAGGTATTTTAATGGAACAGGCTTTGGGTGATGGTTCCGTCACGATTCACATATATAGACAGAGTACCTGGATGATCGGCCATTGACTCGTAAGTAAACAATTGATTTTCTTGGTCTAACCTGAAACCAAACACTCATTGGCTAAGTGTTGCTTAAGAACGCCATCTATTGTCAAGAATAAGAATAATGTATTTGCTCAAAATACGAGTATACATTTAACACAATGATATATATATGCAGATTGTAGATCAGGTGAATATAATATAAATGAACTTTGATCGTATTTTGCCCACAGGCGTGCAAACTAGTCGAGCGACGGTATGCATAAAAGGAACATTAAATTTATAATCAAATGAAATATAAACTTAACACACTGTGTCAGTATAACAATAATAATTTGAATATCTATCTATTAAGTTAATGTATAATTAAACAATAAATTTGAAGCGATGTCATTAAATAATAATAACAATAATGCGCCAACTTAAACTACAAGTAAAGTCAAAAGCAAAAAAGTCATTGATTTTATAATAACACTTCTCAATTATAATTTTTTTTGAGCTTTTTTGAACACATTAATTCGTAAGTCTCTTATTTCTTTTAGCAACTTCTTATATACAAGAGTTTAATAAAAAACACACTGAACTATTATTCATAAGAGCTGTCTTTGACAGCTCTTATGTTGAGCTCTATATTTACTGCATTTATTTTGGTCTCACCTTTTTACATAATCTGAGAGTGGTGGAGATCGTTCAGGATTACATTTAACTAATAGTGCGACTTCAAATATGGACAATGACGGAAGTGTAAGAATTTTGTATTTTTTGAAATAAGGTATCATTTAGCAGTCTGTTTTAACCTAAACATCGCTCTGATGCAACGTTTTTGCCTCTTAAAGGTTATCTTATTATTGGTAGAGTTACCCCAAAATATGATCCCGTATCTTAAAATGAATTCAGCCAGTCCATAGTAAGCGGAAAGAAATGTATCAGTGTTCAGAGTAGCTGAAAGTTTACTCAAAGCATATGCAGTGCTATTTAATATTTTTGACAGACTCTCTATCTGAGGCTTCCAGTTTAGTTTTTTATCTATTACTAACCCTAAAAATGTTGCCTTATCTACTTCGTTAATAATGTTACCATCATATTTTACTGTAAAGTCGAATTTTTGTGGGTCTCTTTGCTTGAAATGTATTATATTTGTTTTACTAATGTTAATTTTTAAGATATTATTATAAAGCCATGCAATTACAGAACTCAAAGAGTTATTAATGTAAGTTTAATAGGAGTCAATATTGTTTTGCGGCATCGTTATTGTGCTATCATCTGCAAAGAATGACATTTGTTGGGTTGTAGCATTAGGTAAAACATTAATGTAAATTGTAAATAAAAGTGGACCCAGGATGCTGCCTTGTGGCACCCCGTAAGTTACAATTCGTATATCTAATCGAGGTACCACTTCACATAATGTTTTAAAATTTATTCTATTTATTTCAGTGATTTGTTTTTATTAGATAAGTAGGACGTTATTAAATCTAAAATATTGCTACGATTCCAATTTATTTTTCAAAATATTATGATCAACGTAGTCAAAGGCTTGCGTCATATCACATAGAATCGTGCATACTGGTGAAGTTTTATCGACGCATTCTAAGACTGGTTTTATAAAATCATAGATGGCCATATTGATGGTTTTATTTTTACGAAATATTTTTGCTCATGACAAAATACGTTGTTGATCTCTAAACATGTATTGAGTTCGTTGTAAATATACTTTTCAAATGTTTTTGAAAGTATTGAAGTAAGTGCGATTGGTCTGTAACACTCCAGTCGATCCTTGCTTCTCTTTTCAAACAATGGTTTAATAACAAAAAAATTAAGAGATTCAGGAAATGTGCCTGTAGTAATACACAGGTTGATTATGTAGCTTAAAGGTGTACAAAGATGTTCTTTTACAGCCTTTATTACTTTGGTTGATACCTCGTCATAACCTTCACTATTCGTGTTTTTTAAGTTTTCTATATTTTTTTCAATATCTAATGGTATACTTGGAGCCATGAACATTGAATTTTTGTGAGTTCTAATATTTGAAGTTATGCGATGTCCATAATTTGCAATCGGTTTGATTTTGTCTATATATTAGTTATTAAATAAGTTTGCTATTTGTAAAGGATTGGTCACATATTTATCACCAATATTAATTCGAGAGATAGGTTCTTCTAATAAATGTAATCTTATTGTATTGATAATTTGCCATGCTGCTTTGCATTTATTGACTGAAGTTTGTTTATTAAAGTTGTTCTGTGCTCTTTGTGCAAAGGCTTTAGTGTTGCTGTGTCGGTAAAACAGTTAAGTTGTTGTTTAAGTTGATTGTCCTAGTTGCCATAATGATATTATAGCAGATTTTTATTGCCTGAAAGCATGGATAAAACGACGTTTTCTGAAAATTAGATAGCTTGATAGCTTTAGCGGCCCCGAAACTCCCTACATACTAAAATTCAAGAAAATCGTTGGAGCTGTTTTCGAGATACAGATTATATATAAATATATATACAAGAAATGCTCGATTAAATGTTATATTTATTTTACTATTATTGGTATTAGATATATTTTACTTAGTTTGAACAAATAGCGATGAAATTTTGTGGATCTAAAGTTGAAGATAGTGTCTATGCATAAGAATGAGATCATGATTCTATATAGGACAATTGAATTAACAAACACAGTGAGTTTTGACTTGTGGGTCAGTTGATTACCAAGAAAATTTGAACTGGATCTTAGTAATAAATTGTAGTACTTACGTTTTATCTTCGTGTCCAATGTTTAGACTTACTAATAATAATAACTCACTAGACAGAATAGAATAACAACTCACTAGTCACTAGACAGAAGATATTAGTAGATACTGACAGAGAAAGAGGGTAGACATATATGTCGGTTAATCATCCACCCACCCGCATTCTCTAGTCGTCCCGCGATCATTGCGCTTGCACCAGTGTCGAAATATGGGGAGCTCATTACAAATAAATACCACGGTTTTCATCCCGTAAGTAACAATATTTTTATTAGTAGATACTATTTTCTGCTATTATTGAAGAAAATTGTTTGTCTACTTTTTGACACCCTTTCAAGATTGAAGTTGTCCACTTTCAAAACTTGTTATGTTTTGCCTCTTCTATACAGATTCTATGATAATAAAAATAGATTTTACTGCCAGTATCAAAATTATTTTAAATTTTGATTTTGGAAAACTGAAATGATATTTATGCCATACATTTCGCGATATTCTTCCTTGGGATTTCAAAGAAAATCTTTATCGTAATTATTATATATCTTTGTCATAATTATCGTAATCTCCTATTATTTGGACCAGACCTTGGATAACTGTACTCCCTGTTCTAGGTCTATTCTTAAAAGTGCTTGTCGCGCGCAGCGCGAGTTTCCGTTAACGAATTGCTGAGTGTAACTGTATCCTTATTGTGAATCTATTTTTGCACTATGGCAACTCTGCCTTTTGTAAGTGATTTGACGCAGGTACTCTGTGGCACAGACGAGCAGATGCTAACGCATCTCTGGGGCGGAAGAGGAATGGCGTGCCGGCAGGAAGGTGGGTACGGAGAAAAATGGCGGTTGGGTAAGCACGTGTGAGGCACTGGCTGAGGTCTCGATGGAAAACAACCAGCAGAGGTCCTGGTAAGTGCTTTTAGCTCATGATTCCTAGTTCTACAAGAACCGTGTGATGTGATAATGAGACGACCGTTAACGAGTCACGTTTTACGGTTAGGCATAGTCCAATGATTGCGTACAATGTACATTAACTGGTAGTAAAGGAAATTGAACTGAAGAGCTAGCGAATGCACCCCCTGAGCATCCATATCCGGGTGTAACCAACGGGGGATAGCAAAATGATCGGCTATGTTGTTGGAGCATATTGGGCAGGACTATGGGGATGGTGGAGGTCCTCGTGGGGAACACCCCATGTCCAGCTGGTGTCATTCCTGGGGTAAACTGTACTGACCAGGAACCCAATGAGAGAGATAACTTGTATAAATATACGCAATATCTCAGTAAAGGGAAGACCCGGGCGCAGTAAACACGGTACTGCGCTCTGACTGGAGCCATAGTCGATCAGAGAGTAACTGAACGGACCCTTGTATGAGGCAAAGCCTCCTAGCACCAAATGTTGCCTAAATTGCGTGCGTTGGTGGTCGACTCATTGTTTCATCCACGTGTTCTTTATATTCTTTGTAGTGTGTTTATTTTAGTATGATTATTTACCGGGCACACACAGTCATCTTTCTATGACAGGAAGCGCGACAAAATGGTGGAGATGCTGGGATCTGATTTTGAAATCAGTAATAATATATATTTTGTTGTGACGGAACGCCAGATTCGTTCAGGCTTTTCCGAGTAAAATAAAATAAATTAACAAAAAATGTATTGAATACCAGATTCAGTCTGGCCTTTCCAGTAAAGAAGGCAATAAACATAATTATTTCATGTACTTAACCATTATGGTTTATTCATAATGTCTATTACATTAGAAAACATTTTACCCATAAGATATTGTAAGGTTTACCTTTTAATCGGAACATTGCTTGTCAACATTTTAAGATATACATATATCGTACAAGTTTATTGTCTATTTACATATAGTGTGAACCACTGGCTTCGTGCAAACGATGTTCTCGTTAATTTAAGTACGTGAGCATAATATGGTACACTTCGGTTGTGTATTACGTACGAGTAACATAATGTACTGTACTCAATGTACCTATTTCAATTTTCCCGCTGTTTTCGAAAGTTACCGGGTTTATTTTGTAACACGTGTGTACATCATTTAATTTAAACAATGCATACATAGCATCTTATAAACATGTATACTAATAATACGGTAAATACTAGCTGTTATGTAATGCGGAGAGGAACGAAGAAAAATAGACATGTTGATAAAAAAAAAAAATTCATATGTGCTGCTGATGTGCAAAGTCTAGGACGGCGCTGCGTGTGAGATGTGAAAATAAGAATACTCTGTTATGTTGTGTGCACCCCTTTCCTTTGTTGCCGGCTGGCGTTTCCCACTGTGTCTTTCGATTTGTTTCATGGTTAGTGTGAAGTAATATTTACTTATTAGCAGTCTATAACTGTGTATGTAGATGGAATACGTGCTTGGTAATAATGGTATAGAGTGTGTAATTAGCGTCTTTGCAAAAGTCAATTAATGAAAGGAAAGCAAGAATATAATTGAAGATGTGCTATTTCTGGCGCGTTTCAGACAGCGTCCCAAAAACGAATCATATATATTGCAAAAGCGGCTCTTGTTTTTTGCTATATAAATAATCGAAGACGACCTTATTTAGTTTAATTAGGTACTATTGTATTATCTGTTTACAACAACCAACTGAAAAAACCAATCCGATGAAATAATTAACTAGTTCTACTAAATATTTCATGAATTTTTCAGCCAAAAACATCATGTAAACAGACTTAACCCTTTGCGTACCATTGACGTAAATTTGCGCGCGTGTCATTCATAAATCTTTTGTTTCAATTATCACGGTATAGGAAGGGTTAACGTGTACTAAAGTGAATTCCTCACATACAACCAGTTGCAGAAAGTTCTTCACTATCAGTTCATTAGTTAATCCAGCTTGAGTGATAATAAAATCATTATTTTAGTAACGTTGCACAAAAGTCGATTATTTTATAAGTTGACATCATAATGATCCTTTAGCTAAAGCCGGCATTTAAACAACATTGCGTAAAATATTTTAAAAGAGAATGAACGATAAACAGATACAACCTTCTTGGGACTGAACATTTGGCGTTTTTTTTTATTTTGCTATTTATTAAACAAATATTTTTTGAATTATAAAAAAAAAAACGCAAACAGCGTTTAGCTTGTCATTATCAAATAGGTGTCAAAAAGGGAATGTTTTTTTCTTTGTACTTGGACTCGTTGACATGACTATAGTTTTGTATGTGGAAAAAAAAATATATACAAAACAAAATAATTAAAATATTGTTAAATAAAACGAAAACGAGAAGCAAGTAAAACATATACGATACATTACTATAATTATTAATTATATTAGATATAATGTAAATAGGGCGAATTCTGTGACACTACTAAACTTTCAATGAAATTTAAACATTTTACTGAACTTATGTAAATGCTATATTGACAAGGTCTGATCGCACAGAGTATTAGAAACATTATGCAGCACTATAACCTAAAAACGGTTGGTGTTTTGTTTCAATAAAAAACTTGATATTTTTCGTAATTTTTCCCTGTTTTCTGACATGGGTTATGTAGACATGGCTTCACTTTGCCAGTTCGTGACTTACTTTCTGTACAATTGTAGAAACTGTTGATGGAAAGATCGCGTCGCGAAGTATAAGGTATATGACGCTCAGACAGATCAATAACTGTGTGTTTATTAATCATCAATGACTTTATTTCTTTTGGTCGTTGGTTCCAAAACAATAATATATATGATTTGCAGAACTACACCTTTGGAAATCTGCTACTATACACGAAACTCTTCACTGTTGTTAGTTAAATAAAATGTACTTTACTTTGTCCGAGATTTGGCGGCGGGAACGTAATCTTCTGCATGAGACAATGAAAAAAAAAAAAAAAAATCGTAAATTCTACTAAAGTCGGTATAATGGATTATTGTTGACTAATTAAGTTTTAATTCCTGATCTGTCAATTTAACGTCTCAATAGTGTTTATTGAGACGTTAAATTGACAGATTATGTTGTAAAGGCGCTTTGTGCAACGCAAAATACACGATTAATGACATATTGACGTTCCATTAGATACATTTAATGGAACTTTAAAATCTGATGAAATTTTCGTATGTGCAACGACTTAATGTCAAATTAAGATTCAATTACGTCTATAAAAGTTAAAGATCATTTCTGCAACTGTCTGATAGATGAGAAAATATCTGTTAACAAAAACCACTTTTAAATTGAGGTAAATTATTTATACTTATTTTGTTCATTATTGTTTGAAAGGGGACACATTGGGTTTGGTTTCAAAACTTTTATTGGTATGAATTAAAGCAATATCTGCTAAACCACATACGAGTTTGAACAAATCTCATTATGGAGTCAATCTTTAAAAGATTTTAATTACGGCATCAAAGGCTAAACTAAGCCTTTAAGTAACCGAGCTTCCTTATAAATATCGAGTCGGAGCATTCGAAGAATATTTTACTTTATGTCATGTGAAACCTAAACAAAGAAATGAAGTCTTTTGAGGAGGAGCTATACCAGTTTCTTATCTACATCTATATTATGCAGTCAAAGTAAAGGTCTAGACCTCATGACGCAAGACCAGTTGAAGATCTTTTAACAGAGTTGGAAGCTACAATAACCCTATCTAGGCTGACACAGACAACAACAACTAAACTCCCAAAGCTCACTATACCAACATATAGTGAAGACAAACTTAAATGAAAGAAGTTTTGAGATAGTTTTAAGGCGAATATTCACCATCATTCTACAGCAGAGGTGGACAAGATGAGCGATGTGGCCTTGGATACCGTATCTGACCTTTTAACAACGGATTCAAAGTACAGTAGAAGCGTAAAGAAAAGATTTGGTTGCAAGGATTCAGTAGTTGATGCACACTACACTGCGTTAAATGCCATGCCCACTGATACTGCAAATTAAACTTCTTTTTAACTATTTGCAAAGAGATGTTAAAGTGCAATGTTGCCAAGGAATTTCTTGGATCACTAAATTCAATTCTAAATAAATTAACAGCTGTGACCAAGATAGAACTACCTAGATATATGGGAACTAACATGACAAATGTTGATTTGCATTAATCCTATAAGCTTCATACAGAGATTACTTAAATACTGACTTAGCCTCCGTTGTACATATGAGAACAGGAGGAGACAAGGAAACATTAGTATTCTTAGTGATGACAAAATCTCGTGTATCGCTGATCCAAGACAAAGACGACTTTAACATACCGAAACTAGAACTACTGGGGTTTCTGATAGGAAACAGACTTCTGAAATATGTCAAAGTTAACTTAGACCTGCCTGTACAAAAGGAACACATTTGAACGGACAGCCTAGTTATTATCGGATGGATGAGATCAAACTGTTATCACTATTTGTAGCAAACATAGTTAATGTGATCAAACGAGACCATCCAAATACTGAATTTTTTTTACATCAATACAATGTCGAATCCAGCAGACATCGCCACGAGACCTGAACCTGAACTCGGGAATCACAGGAAAGAACTTTGGTACAATGGCCCAGCATTCTTGAAAGAAGAAGAGTCATACTGGCCTGTGAGTCGCCATTATGAGACACAGAAGACTTTCCTTTCAGTTGGGGAGCCCCCGGGCCCCGAGGCCCAGGAGAGCCGACAGAAACTTGTGAATCCTCAGAGGAAATGGAAGTACCATATAATGGTCTAAATTAACCAATGGACCTCTCTGAGTTTACTGACTTTCTGAGCCAACATTGGTCAGATAGGAGAGAGCCATAAAGCGAAATTGTTACTCAAACCAGTTGCCACAGGAGAGTAAATTACAACGAGCCGTATAGATTCACTGGTGCGTACTTCTTTGGGCCACTATATGTATGCACAGCTACAGGAAAGGAGAAGAGATGGGTAGACTTATTTACATGTTTGACTGTAAGGGCAGTACATCTAGACATAGTAAAGGACATATCGGTTGAAGAAAGTCTTCTGGTTAGAGTGGCTTATGGAGATTTGAAGCAACAAGAGGCACCCGCAAAGGTTTTAATTCTAATAATGTAAATAATTTCACATTACTAGCGGAACTACTTAAAAACCCGTACTGTATCAAAAAGAAAATCTAAGTTAGCTAAGAATTGCCTCAGTAGAACCTAGAGGAAACATCTAGTAATCCACGAGTATAAATTGCTGACGGTGATAAAGTAAGTAGAAGCAATACTTAATTCAACACTTTTAGCAAGAGTTGGCATAGAACTTGAACATGTCTTAAGACCAGCAGACTTTCTTAGCGCAGATAGCAAATGCAGAGTTGCGAAAGTCAAAGTCGACGACTCCCTGTTCACGCGTTCTATAGGACATCTATACCCTCTTGCAGACGATGTCGATGACACTCTGCCTGTGATGAACAGAGGATTGAGAAGTAACAATACTCCAGTGGAGTAGGAGTGGGCACATCGCTTCTGGATATAGAAGCTTTATCCGCAGAACATATCACGGATAGTGAGGTACAACCACAAATCGACACGAGCACCTGTTTGCCTGAAAACACATGCTCAATGGAGATAGAGTCTGGCTATAACAGACTTGAGTGGGAAAAAAGCGGTGATGAAGTAACTGTAACTGAGCATGATATATCCGCTAGCGCATCGGCACCATGTATGGGAACTGCAAGTGAAAATAATCTGCAGCACAGCGATGTAAGGACCAGGAGCAAAAGACGTCTCTTTTGCTAAGTGCTAAGTAAGCTGTCATTCGGGACAGTAGAAAATCCTTGTGTGGACTTGTCAACTGCTAGCCCTCTTGAAGTAGACCTCTCTGCCGTTGTGAGTGTCGCGCGCAGCGCGAGTTTCCGTTAACGAATTGCTGAGTGTAACTGTATCCTTATTGTGAATCTATTTTTGCACTATGGCAACTCTGCCTTTTGTAAGTGATTTGACGCAGGTACTCTGTGGCACAGACGAGCAGATGCTAACGCATCTCTGGGGCGGAAGAGGAATGGCGTGCCGGCAGGAAGGCGGGTACGGAGAAAAATGGCGGATGGGTAAGCACGTGTGAGGCACTGGCTGAGGTCTCGATGGAAAACAACCAGCAGAGGTCCTGGTAAGTGCTTTTAGCTCATGATTCCTAGTTCTACAAGAACCGTGTGATGTGATAATGAGACGACCGTTAACGAGTCACGTTTTACGGTTAGGCATAGTCCAATGATTGCGTACAATGTACATTAACTGGTAGTAAAGGAAATTGGACTGAAGAGCTAGCGAATGCACCCCCTGAGCATCCATATCCGGGTGTAACCAACGGGGGATAGCAAAATGATCGGCTATGTTGTTGGAGCATATTGGGCAGGACTATGGGGATGGTGGAGGTCCTCGTGGGGAACACCCCATGTCCAGCTGGTGTCATTCCTGGGGTAAACTGTACTGACCAGGAACCCAATGAGAGAGATAACTTGTATAAGTCCGCGCCGCGCACCCCTGCTGTGAGCACGTTTTCTGCGCCTACGCATAGTACTGTGAAACTCTCAGTGTAAATAGTTTTCGCGGCACGGTCTAAGCGTATTCTATAAATTATGTTTGCGTGTACAGTTTGTTGTTCTGACTATTCTGATGGAGTGAGATGCTCCAAGTGTGCACTGATGTACTGTTTTTCGTGTGCTAACACAACAGAAAGTAACTACCGTAAACTCGGTTCGGCGCGTCAAGCTGCCTTAGTATGTGGCAGCTGCAAGGCACAAAGCAAGGCCTGTAATGCATCTCCAAGTGTACAGCCTGGCAAACCAGAGCCGTGCCCTGCCACGTTGGACCTCGTCTTACAAGAGTTGCGCAACGGTATTGCCGGAATCAACGTACGCCTCGAACAATTACCACCCATTGTGCAAGAGTTACAAAATATGAAAGACAGCATAAATAAGTTCGATGAATCACTACGTAATATAAAAAAGGAAGTTAATCAAAATAGCGGAAAAATTTTGGAAGTGGAGAAGAGAGTTGAGATGTTAGAAAATCACTCAGTGGATGCAGGTTACCCTCATATACAAAATATAATTCAGAAATTATCATGTGAGCTTGCAGATAAGGATCGGATATTAAGAATAAATAATATTGAAATCAAAGGAGTACCATTCAATAAAAATGAAAATTTATTTACATTGGTAAGCAAAATTGGCAGCCTGATAGGCCAACCTATACAAAAATCAGATATCAATTTCGTTACGAGGGCGCGGTCATACTCACAATCGAAGCCGATCATCGTCGGCTTTCTTAGCAGATATTTGAAGGAAAATATTGTTGCATCAGCCAGATCGCATAAGTTGACCCTGACCGCCGAGGAATTGGGCTTTACTGCGAACTCAGGAAAGATTTTTATAAATGACCACCTCACCAGAGATATGAAGCAACTACTCACAAAAACTAAAAAAACTGCTGCGGAGAAGAATCATAACTACGTTTGGGTTCAAAATAGCAAAATACTTACCAGAAAAAATGACACATCTCCGATCATCGCAGTGACATCTGATAGTGACCTTTTAAAAATTAAATGACTATATTTTCTGTTTATTCATATTTTCTGTGAATTTTTATTTGCATTGTACTTTATTATTATAATAATATACTTGTCACCCGTATATAAGCCATATAACTTGTTTGCCACATTAAGTTTTGATAACCTACTCAACCTTTTTCACTATTACCAATATATTTTAACATTAACTATGAAACGTACTTGTTCCATTCACTGTCTGTGCTTCGAACTAACTCTGCTTGTTATTATTCTCCTAAGTGTTTACCTGTTATGCACTCTAAAAAATCTCAACTATAAAATTGAAATAGATAAATTCGCTATTATGCTATTTTATGCTATATGCTACATTATGCTATATTATATATTGAATAGCTATATGAACAGCTACTATTTACAAGTAAAGATGTCAAAATTATTTATAATTTTTATTGAGTCGCGTTATATATTACATATATATAATATGTACTTACCGTTAATTAAATTTGTCATACCAAAATCGCTGTTACATAGTGTAAGTACAGTAAATTATGTCATTATATTGCTATCGTCATACATTGTCGCTGCTAATTATATCCTTCAGAGTTATATTTACCAACAAGAAGTCATAAGTACACAATATTTTGAGCACGTTTTGTGCCCACTCATTATATTATTTTTTAACTGGAGTTATGTCTTGTCACACAAGCGTATGAAATACCTTGCAGCTTGCTGTCTTCTTCGCAAACACCTAGCATTATTAGTATTGAATGTAACTTATATTACACTGAAGCACTTTCCAGCCAAGAACCTAAGTTCTTGGCTGGACTGTGGTAATGGTGTTTAATGTATATTATCAGAATGTTAGGGGTTTGCGAACGAAGACAGTACAGTTTAAAAGAAATATTCAACAAAATAATTATGATGTTGTTGTGTTGACAGAGACGTGGCTTCTTGATGGTATACTGAGTGAGGAATTGTTTAGCGACGTGTATTGCGTATGGCGGCGCGACCGCGAGTATGAGCGGCTCGGGCAGGCTCGTGGGGGTGGAGTCCTTATCGCCGTACGCCGTGAGCTCACTACACAAGCGCGCCCTCACTGGCATTCCACAGCGGAGGACCTTTGGGTCACCATAACATTTAAAACGCGTAGAAATGAACCACCTTTGAACCTTCATTTAGGAACTGTATACATGTGCGCGCAGAATCAAGGGCTGTCATTTTCTTCACAACTTTCGAGCTTCTGTGAGAAAGTTCTATGTATTTCTACCGACAACCCGGATGATAAGATTCTTATTATGGGGGATTTCAATATGAGTGATATATCGTGGTCATCTTCTCCCGACTGTACATTCATGACGCCTTCATATAATAAGAATAATGGTGATCATGCTGAACTGATTAACCTTTTACATCTCACTAATTTAAACCAATATAATTACGTATTTAATCAAGAAAACAGAATACTTGACTTAATATTGTGTAATAATGACGTATCGATATTTCGCTGCTTGGATCCTATGACGCGGGAAGATACAATTTTCCATCCGACACTAGTTTGTAGGCCTCTCTTTATAAACTACAGTGATCTTGCTTCTTGTCCGAGGAAATTTTACTTCTATGCTAAAGGAGATTACCAGTCAATGAGTAGCGAACTTAGTGTACAGGACTGGATTTCACTCTTAAGCTGTGTTAGTTTAGACGAAGCAGTGGAACAATTTATAAATATATTATGTCGACTCAGAGATAAATATGTTCCGTTTAAATATGTACGTCCTAGTACTTATCCAGTATGGTATTCATCCGCTTTAGTTAAAATCCTAAAAGAGAAAAATAAACATCATAAAAAAATAAAATTATATAATAATAAATACGACAGTAATTCATTTATAATATTACGGGAACGCGCTAAGAGGGTGGAGCATGAATGTTACCTGAATTATATTTCCAAGATAGAAAATTCTATTCGAGCCGATCCTAATACATTTTGGTCTTATATTAAGTCCAACAAGAAGCATAATTCATACCCGTCTACCATGAAATATGTGGATTCCAATATTACTACTGGAGCAGATATTTGCAATGCTTTTGCAAATTTTTTTAATTCTAATTATTTACAGACTGCTAACTATTCGGCCCGTCCACCAGTTGATAGTAATTTAGTCTCATCAGCTGACATATGTACTATCGAGATAAATAACTCCCGTGTACTGAATTTGCTGAAAACACTTGATTGTAAAAAATCAGCTGGTCCTGATGACATACACCCATGTATTTTAAAAAATTGTGCTGAGTATGTAGTCCAACCCATTGCTCTATTATTTAAAAGGTCTATCGATGAAGGTGTGGTGCCTAAAGTATGGAAGACTGTAACAATAACCCCAATACATAAGAAAGGCTCTAAAAATGATGTTACTAATTACAGGCCCATCTCTAAGTTATGCGCTCTAGCAAAAGTTATTGAGAAAATTATACACGACCAACTGTATTCTACTCTGAAGCATTCGTTTATACCACAACAGCACGGGTTTCTTAGAGGTAGGTCGACTACAACGAACTTAGTAGAGTTTATCGATACAGTTACTGCTGGCATGGACTCAGGTGGCCAAGTGGATGCTGTTTACACGGACTACAGCAAGGCTTTCGATCGAATTGACCACAATATTCTACTCGACAAGCTGCAATCAGCAGGAATACGAGGAGATCTTCTTAGATGGTTTGCATCTTATGTCAAAGATCGATGTCAAACTGTAGTCTTAGGTGGATATGCATCTGCGCCATCACCCATCCCATCCGGCGTCCCTCAAGGATCGATTCTGGGTCCTCTGCTTTTTACCATTTTCATCAATGATATCTATGCGTGCTTTAAAAACTCTAATTTCCTTTTATTTGCTGATGATATGAAGATTTTTAAAGTTATCAAAAATATTCGTGATCAGTTTATGTTGCAAAGGGATCTAGATAGACTTCATGATTACTGTATCTTAAATAACCTTGACCTCAATGTGACTAAGTGCTGCTATATTACATTTAGTCGATCCAAAAAAATGTTAACCTTTGACTACAATATTAGTGGCCAGTCTCTAATGAGAGCAGATACTGTGGTAGATCTTGGCATAACCCTGGACTCCAAACTTCTATTTGACAAGCACATAGATAACATAACTGCAAAGGCTATGAAATCACTAGGTTTTCTATTTAGAGTCACAAAGGATTTCAAAACACTTAAAACACTAAAAATTTTGTATTGTTCATTGGTTAGAAGCCAACTTGAATATGCTTCGCAAGTTTGGAATCCGATGTATGATAAATATATCGATATGTTAGAAAAGCCACAAAAAAAATTCTTACGTTTTATCAATTATAAGTACAAAATTAAAACTTTTGATTATATTGACAGCTGTCGTCGACAAAACATCTTGCCTCTTTCTGAAAGAAGAGAAGCAGCGGATCTTACCTTTCTGCATAATATATTTCTTAATGTATTAGATTCTCCTACATTATTATCAGAAATTAAATTATTAGTTCCATTTAGATCGGTAAGTCGTAGAAATTATTTACAAATATATACACCTCCCTATAATTCAAACTATCGTCGTAATTCTTTCTTGCCGCGAACTATCGACGTTTTCAACACGAAGTATTCAAAATATGTTGACTTCTTTTCAATGAAGCGAAATTCATTTAAGCATTTAGCTAACGAATACTTTTTTGGGTAATAATTAAATTTTAGTTTTTATTCTTTTTATTTTTAATTTTATTTTTCTTTGCAACTTTTTAATGTTATATGGCTTATAATACTGTAAACTTATACTGAATGTTGTTGTTATTATAGTTTTTTTAGTTAGTTTAGAAAGTTAATGTTATTATAATTTTAACGCAATATGGTAATATCGATAGTACGATTTTATTTGTTATTGTAAGTATTTATTATTATTTATCTATGTTTATTAAGTATCTATGGTTATAACTGTACGTTAAACGCAAACCATGTTTATTGTTCTATTAGTGAAAACTACTAGGCTTAAATGTATTTAGACTCTTAAGTTATATTTTTTCTTTAGAAGCTGTTTGTTTTCCTAACAAAATAAAATAAAATAAAATAAATATACGCAATATCTCAGTAAAGGGAAGACCCGGGCGCAGTAAACACGGTACTGCGCTCTGACTGGAGCCATAGTCGATCAGAGGGTAACTGAACGGACCCTTGTATGAGGCAAAGCCTCCTAGCACCAAATGTTGCCTAAATTGCGTGCGTTGGTGGTCGACTCATTGTTTCATCCACGTGTTCTTTATATTCTTTGTCGTGTGTTTATTTTAGTATGATTATTTACCGGGCACCCACAGTCATCTTTCTATGACAGGAAGCGCGACAGTGCTTTCCGATTTCTCAATTAAAATCCTCTAAGTGGAAGATTTGTGGTCCTCATCCGAGGCCTTGGCATTTTCTGTGGATGGCTATGGAAAGGGCGAAGGATCACGCACCCTTACCATTCCCGAGGCGCAGGGATTGACGTACGAGTCAGTCGCGGTAATAAAAACGAAAGGCAACATGAAGCTGCACGAGAAGTCAGTCATCGCGGTTCCCCGGCACGCGAGGACCTTTGTCTACTACGCCGACGACGAGGATGATGCCATCGGACGGTTTGTGAGCCAAGCGAAGGTTGCGAGCGAACGAACCATCTATAGCTACAACCTGAAGATGGCAATCAGGGATCGAAACAGCATGGTGATGGAGGCCCTGCTTTAGCGCAAAGTGGGCAATGTGGGCTCACAATAACCTGTAACTAGCGTTAAGTTCTCATATAAGTGGTGTAAAAATTGTAACTGACAAAGAGATGGTGTGGGCATTCAGAGCAGACATGCTCACGGAAATGTGTTGGCAAGCGGTGGCGTGTGTGGCGGGTCGCCATCTTCCCTCAGAAATGGTTGAGGAAGGCGATGGCTGGCACATGCGTCAACTCGTGAACGGGTGCTGTTTGCGGACACTGGTCTGCTGTGAATGCTTTACACCAACTCAGAATTATCTTAATTGTGTTATATGTAGTAGTTAATAAATTTAGTATATAATATAGTAAATAGTTAGTTTAATATGTTGTAACATGTTTGTATATTTGTTGAATTAATTAAACGTAAGTAGTGAAAATCCCAAAAGTTGAAAAAAGACTCTGGAGTATGTGGAGAGTAGTTTAAAAAAAAACATTTTCTGTAACGAGCCGACCTCCCTGATGGGGACTTGAGGAGGCTGGTGGTCCTCGTCTTCAACCTTATTATGAGCTGAGATTGACTGACTTCGGTCATCGGCATGAAGTGAAGAAGGCCTATATTTCATGCCCATGACCTAAAGTTACGTGTTGTTTTCTTTGTCCCCTCCTTTCAGAGCTTGTGTATTATTTATATGCATATTGTATGTTACACCCTCATTATAAAGAAGAATAGGTTCTCCTTTTTCCTGAATTTAGGTGATAAATTTAACTTTTCACTACCTTAGGTACCACTAACTTAATTTATTGTCTGTGAATCCCTTCGCCTACGTAACATGACAGAATTCAAACAAACGTATTGTCATATTAGGTACTCCTACTCGGAGATCATAGCTGTTTGTGTAGAATACTGTTAGCATTTTCAAAATCTTTTGTAATGATACCTATGTGCTAATACAAAAAGTTAGCAGTTATATTATAATACATGTCAGCTAATGACAACAATACGACTTAAATATTTTTTTATAATTACATATACGTACTGTACTAAAACAGGTCAAGTTCTTGAGGTAGCTAGCTAAGTTTAACTTGCTTATATTTTCCTGTCGGGCAATGTTTAATGGGTTACTTAAACTCTTACCTTTTTTCTTTCCTTAGACTTATCGTGACAATATTACCTAAAAAGTAATAGTCAGTATAACATATTTTTTATTTTTTTTTATTTTTTTTGTTTTAAAGCCGTATCTGTCCTACCAGCTTTCAATAAAATTTTAAAAAAATTATCCTCAAGCTACTTTTGTTCTATTTTAATTATCAATTATTTTAATTATTTAATTATCACAAACTAATGCTCTACAATTAGTTTGGCTTTACACAAGACACAGATTCGAAAGCTTTCCCATTTCGATATTTGTGGACTGACTCTTGACCTTATCATGCCCGATACATGGCTAAAAAAATCAATTTTTAACGCGTTTGTAAAATGAAGCGAAGCGTTCTGACCGTGTTGTCATCCATGAGCTACTCGTGTTTGTGCAGCAGAAACTGGACGTGATAGGTGAGCTCAGTCTTGAGCAGATCTGCACGTCCAGCTACTCAGAAGATGACATCGTCGCAGCCAAGAAGACGCTTGCTGACACCGCCATCTCATCACAAGACAAAGGAACGGGCGTGGTAAGAAGGACCTGCAGGACATCTTTCGGGTGTTCAAGGAGACTGAGCTTGATGACATCCCAACATTCTTGGTGCATGATCTGCATCGCTTGCCTTGCGTCACCTTTGATCACGTTGACATAAGCAAGCTATTGAAGGATATCATGCTTCTCAGGACTAGTACCGACGTCGCGGAAATACGCTCCAAATTGAACATCTCGGAGCAAACCGTCGAAAAACTCAAAGTAGAGTTAACTGAATTGCGCAATAAAATCGCTGCGCTGACAATTTCTCCGCTGTCCGCACAAAACATATTGCTATGCGTCGACGCGGCGAAAATCCTAATTGCAAAATCAGCGTGTTAGCGACACTGACACCTGACCCCGATACACCCCCGCAGGTTGATGACCGTGGTATTTCTGCGGTCGAAGCCAGCCCTAATAAGTCCTGGACATCAGTGCTTAATCCTGCTAAGGCAGGAGGTAAGGATTCACCCGCCTGCTGGTGCTAGAAAACTTTCGCGCAAGTAGCGCGGCAGTCAGATGCGTCGTTCACTGAACGGAATCCCATGTGTGAACATACAACCGCAATAAGCACAAAAACGGTGAATAAGGAAGGCTTCATCCTTGTCAAGAAGAAACGGCAAGCTCGACCAGCCCGAAACCTCCGCAGCACTACTCCTGCTGCAGCCATGACCATCCGTGTTGTTGAGGCTGTGTCAGCTGTATAGCTCTCCCGATTTCACAAAAACACGTCGGGAGATGAGATTGTGCATTACATCAGAAAGAAATGGAATGACCGTAATATCCAGACTCAAGCCTTACCCGAGGTTACATTAATGCGCCTGGATTCGAAAAGAGAAACGAACTTCAAGCCGTACGTGCTCCGGTTTCCAGCAAAGTTTAAAGAGACGTTTCTGGCATTGGACTTCTGGCCTGAAGGGATCATTTTTCGACGGTACAGGGAGCCTAGACTGAATAAAATAAATCCAGAAAAGACTGTACGCTAGTTAAGAAACCCTATAATATATGTTAGTCGATAAGGTATAATGTTTTGTATATGCGCCGCTGGTATTTTATGCTGTGACTCTTGCCTGAAATAAAGATTATTATTCCCATTATTTAATTTTTATCACGGATTTCATCCGGTCCTTTACAAAGGCATAAGTGGGGCTGTAGCCAACACTAAGCGGCCTGTTTGGTAAAAAAATACAAAGTAGTATAAAAAACAGAATTTAAGATGACTGTGACATGGATTATTATTATTATATTAAATAAAGGGTTAAATAACAATGCTATTGATATGAACTTATACATGTAAGGAAAATAGATAGGCTATGGGATGAGACTACAGCACCTGCCAATTTCAGTCTCATTTCAAAATATTTAAGCAGGTGGTGACTTGCCACCCACTAAACGGACCCCCATAAGGACCACCATCAATGGTGACAAAAGAGGCAACGTTGGTGTGAATGTCTGAAGGGTGTTGAGAGGTGTGCTGCGGTTTCACTAGAGTGCTACTACCGGCGTTATGCCCTTTAACACTTCCACCGTTGGAGCTTTTTGTTTCTTGCTCTTGCATCTCCACACCCAGACGGCCAATTAAGGCAAGCCGGGGGTCAGGGCTGTCATTTAGCCCCAGGGAAAATCAGGGTCCACGGTGTCGCCACTCACCGAAGGCTCGCCACAAAGCCGCCCCTGCGGTTTTATTATTATTATTAAACTGCAGCTTCCATATACATGTTAATATTTGAAAATATAATGAGAGTTCAACAGTGATCATCAAAATAAAATAGAAAAATACGACTAGGATGTCTAGTTCCAGTCTAGCGAAGACCAATAAGTCTTTCTTAAAGAACAGAGCTAACGGAAAGAACATTCTAATTAGCAGTAAAAAATTATTTAAGGTAAATCATACTATAAAGTATGGCAAAATTATAAAAATGTATGCTTTCAGCGTTCCTCTTCTATGATGACATTTGCCATCCCCTTTAACCCTTCAAGGGTCGATGTCATTATAACAATGAAATTTCTATTGTGTCTGGCCGTGCGCATTTTCACCTTTGATGCATTAATTAATATCTATGTTAAAAAATATACTTTTCAAAAATAATTTAAAAATAATAACCTCGAGTGTCTTCCCACTCCTTCTCTGAATCTATATTATATTAAAATAACGCAGTCTCATTTTAAAAGCATAATAATTATTAATTAATTATTTCATCACGTGTCTTTGATTCTTAAAGAACATCGACGAAATATTATTATCGGCGTCTATAGTAGATGTCATGCTTGAGAACTTTTTTCCGCCATCTACTTGCCAATTGTAAGATTCGAAGAAACCCAAGTTAGTATGGGGGAGACCTCTTGTGCAACAGGCTGTCTTGGTTAGTACCACCGCAGAGCCAGAAGCGAGTAACCGGTCCAAGTGGCGTTCTATGGGGGAGGCATATATTCAGCAATGGACGTCTTTCGGCTAATAATAATAATGTTGATGATGATAATGATGATGGTGATGACGATGATGATGATGATGATGAGAGCCAGGATTCTGCCACGAAGCAATATTACTGTGTTAAGCTGCAACGGCATTGCAGCAACTGGTCTGGTCGAAAGAGACTTAAAAAAAAAAGGGCGGGGTGACGAGTGTAGTATAAGTAAAACTACAGTCTTAAAGCTTTGAATGACACTGCAACTGTCATTGGCTAGCGTAGTGCTTAACATCAGGTGCACATCTTGTCCATCTCTTTCGTTTCATCATCATCATCTCAGCCTTAGGACGTCCACTGCTGAGCATGCGCCTCCCCCACAAATTTCCAAAAGAACCGGTTGGAAGCGGCCTCCATCCAACGTTGTCCTGCTACCTTTATCAGGTCGTCAGTCCACCTTGTCGGTGGACGACTCCCATCAGCCACCTGTTCTGCTTGCTTGGATTATCGTCTGGGCTATGTCGGTTGACTTTAGTTCGTCTAATTTCGTTCGTTTTTTTTAAATACGTGTCAAAAAGTAGGCAACGATGGGCAATGATAAGAACGTACTGATAACTAGGTATCTGTGTTAATATAATAAATTTGTAAGTAAAAACTGTATTTTGACATAAATTAATGTAATAATATTTCTAATAAGATTACAATAGGTTAGGTAAATTATCTATTACATGATTTATTGATAATGAGACTTTGTATTTGATATAAAAGTGTAACAGAAATACTTAAAATCACTGTTAAGACGGACACCGTTAAAGCAACTTTAAAAATGTCAGCTAAAGCTTTCCTCATTTTGTGCGCTCAGGCCCTATTGGTCAAGGTAAGAACCTTTTTTTTTTAAATATTATATTTCTAAAAACTCTAAGCTAGCGTAAATATATATTTAAAACCAGTTGCGAGCCGTTATTATAATCTTAGTAGGATATAATAATAGAAATCTGTCAAAAATCAAAAATACTTTGATGATTCACCAAAAGTTTTTATTATGTTATTTTGGGATACAAGTAATAACAATAGATGAACTGCACTGCGCCATGAGACATTAAGTAGTTTAGGCAAAATGAGTAAAGGTTACGAACAAAATTCCTTGTTCCGACTACGCGAAAACATAGTTTTTTGACGCTTAAACCGAATAACCGCAGTTCGAAAAAAGTAGTGTAAATTGAATATACGTTCTTATGAAGTATGGGAGCCAATACACGATTGATCCAACTTAGCTCAATAGAATCGGCACCATTCCCTAAATTTTGCAATTTTACTTACGTGTTTTGTGGGAAAACACTTTTATTCAACTATGGGCAAATATATTTTAATTAATGTATCATATTCGAATTCCCAATGAAATTTACTGGTAAACTATGAACAGTAGGTATAATATCACGTATTTAATTGCATTTTCGCATTACATCGTCTAATCTGGTAAGCAATTTTCAACCCTAGCGAGTAGTTTGCCCGCGCCACCAAACTGCATGGATTTCTGAGGTCCAAAGTGTCGGCGCAACAATTGTTGCAAGTAAGTGTCACGCGCGTTTTTCTTTTGTTTATTTTTTAAAGTCATCGCAATGTTTAACCATAGAGTTTAATTCTTTAGCCTAATATATTTTCTTTCTATGGCAACACTACAGACGGACATGTTCTATCTGTGAACTTTAAAAAAAAATATAATCAATGTTTATTATTTTCATCTGTGTTTGGCAGTGAGGTTATGTTTTGTGCTATAGTTTTTAGTGAATTAATCGGGTTAAACTCATGATTTTGATACAAATTAAACATGAATATGATCGTGAATGTGTAAGAAATACTGTAAATAGTGATTTAAGTTCTGACATCAAAATTTACATGATATAAATTTGTCAAGAATCGACAACACTCGGTAAGCTAATTTCTCATTGTTATGATTGGTTATAATTTGCTTTATTTTGAATAGATTATACTTTTACATTGTAAAATATCACAGAAATAATGTTGTCAAGTAATTACACCCACTCAGAATATGATAAATACGCCATATCATGTCAGGATCGATAAAATACCAAAGTCATGTGACAGTTAAATTCGCTTGTACTAAAAATTCAAAATTTGTAATTTTTTTTTAATATTTCTGATATATAATTATTCTTTGAAACCTAGTTTGGTTTGTAGAATTTCTAATAAGAATTCCAATAAAATAAAAAAACTAACAAGAAAATTTATATTTCATAAAAAAAAATTTTTTTGGAAATCACCATGTCTAAGTCTAGAAAATGGGCCCCCAAGTTGAAAAAAAAATCATTATTGGCCGAAATTTCAAAGTAGCTCTTATTTTTTATGTAATTATTAATAACCTAAGCATATATTACTAGGTAAAATAATATTTCTGTTCTAGACATTCATAATATTTATAAATATCAAATCAAAATCCTGTCTTGGAAAGCATTATTTATTGATAAAACTTAATTTTTGTGGTCAGATTGCAAGTTTTTTTTATGATATTATTTCTTCTACAAATTCAAATATTTGAATGTAATTAGATAGACATGTATTTTTACTATTTAATTACCGCAAAAAACCTATAGGTATTAATGTAAAATTTTTAAATTACATTTTTTTTCCACATCAATTCTGATTTTTTCGGCTACGTCAAGTTTGTCCTCGTGTAACATAACATTTTACTAATACATTTGACATTAATATTTATGTATCAGATTTCTTGGTTATTCAACTATCTCTGACAAAAATTTCGTCTCTTAACTCGCTATAGGTATGGCACAAGAGCCATTTATTCCCAACTCAGCGCAAACTTTTGACGCGGGCGCAGGTCGTAACACTCGGGAGCAATCACGAGGGCGCCACAGGGCTCCTTAGGCAAGCTAGTCGCTAGGTAAAGATCGTAAATTGTTTTATAATTAGGATTGGACGGCGCCTAAGTCTAAATTGCCTGTAAATTTGCCGGCAGCCATACCGTTCCAACCAGTATTGCGGACATTACTGCTTTGCGTTAAAAAAAACACGGTGGCAGTATCTCGCCAGACGAACTCATGCACAAACAGTCCTTCTGCTACGAAATTTAATGTAGTTTTTGCTAGAATATCCAATTAAATATCTGGATTCGGGGGTTAAATGGCGAAATTCATATTGTTATGATATTAAAAGGCAATAATCGGTGACACTTCTGGATAAAATTATGCCAGAGATGCAGAGTTCACCGCACTCCCTCCCTTATAACTGCATGATAACATGCTGGAAGCATACAGAATAAGCAATACATCTGCAACTCACTCAAATAAACACTCTTCAACACGTGGATTGCTTTCTGTACACGTCTTCCTGAAACTAGCATCTACCGTTGCTTACTAATCTTAAATAATTGATTCTATTTGATTTTTGTAAAACCAATTTTTAGCTCACTAAATCTCATTGTTATTGTCTTCTCTTATTTTAGTCCGCCTTCAGTCAGTGCGCAGCTGGTCTCGCAGGACCCTGGGGACTGGCTGGCCCCGCAGGACCCTGGGGATTAGCTGGCCCCGCCGGCTGGAACGGCTTGGCTGCCCCTGGTCTGGCTGCACCAGCTCTCGCTGGAGCTTACGGTGCTGGCTGCGGCTGTGGTGGTGTTGCCTCTACTGGTGGTGGCTTCCCTGTCACCAGCGTTTCTCCAATCGCACCTACTGGCGTCTCTGTAGTGTCTGAGAATGCCTACGAAGGTGCTCTAGCCGCTGGTGGCAACCTTCCATTCCTGGGAACTGTTGCTCTGGAAGGCGTACTCCCCACTGCTGGTGCTGGTGCTATTTCGTACGGTTGCGGCAACAACGCTGTCGGAATTGTCAGCGAAGGCCCCATCTCCACTGGCATCCTTACTTCTGAAGCTTTCGCTCCCGCTGCAGGTCTTGCTGCATCTGGCATTGCTGGTTACGGTCTTGGAGGTATCGCTGGATATGGCTACGATGGTTTAGCTGGATACGGTCCTGGTATTGGACTGGGATGTGGTTGCGGTGGTTTGGTCTACTGAAGAAAATCTTAGAACTTATTAATAAATATAGCTGACTAAAACAAAAGAAAATATTATTTACCTCAAATGAAAATAACAAAAACTTAATTATTTTCTTCTGGTAGAATGTTTTGGCGATGCCGTTGTTTTGAGCACTGCTAAGAGTATCTTCAAGTCTATTTCAAAATAATCTACGAGTAGTAGTAGCCCATTCATTTTTGTCGAATATAGGGAGATGGGAAGATTTATGCAAAGCGGCAAGGTGACACTAGCCCGTTTCAAACTATTTCAGTTAGGTAATAGTTTTGTCTAAGATTAAGTGTGACAACTTTTTTACCACTTTTTTCTGGTTTTTATGGAGAAAACCTCCAAAATTTTACAGTTAATTACTAATTACGGCCAGTTTCATAAGCTAGTGAAGGCTTTAATACTACTTTTGACAAAAACTAAGCATGTTTTTTTATGCAAACCGTTTCGAAAACATAGTTAGCTATTTCTATCTCTTCAGAGAGCTCATTTACGTGGATTCTCATAAAAATCTAAATAAAGGAGTATTTTAAATTTTTAGGCAGATTCATTAAAACAGCATTTGATTTGTAATAACTTATTATTGATGTTTAAAATGAATACCGCGATTTACAAGAATGGTCTTCTGTAGTTGCAACATAATCTCCAACTTCATATCAACTTCTTTCATTGAAGCAAGCAACTTTGAAAGCAATAATTTAGTTTATTTTCTCCCTGTATGTCGCTATCGTCACGGCTATCCCAGTTGCACCCTTGAGGCCTTTCGAGTCCAGAAAATGTGCATAGTGCAAGAGTGCGTTTTAGAATTGGAATGTTATTACTTATTAAAAATTATATATATATTTATATATTTCTTTGTAAATTAAATTAACATAAGGCATTGTTAAAACCTAAAATGCTATGTAAATATGAATCGTTATTACCTTAAATGTCAAGTGTATGTATATATACTCGTATTAGTGAAAGCGGTATTTATGCCCAATCAAAAAACATATATATTTACATGCGAATTCATCTCCAAATCATACGATAACCATTACTTAAACTACAGAGCCGTTAATTTATAAGTGGTAGATAATACAGCAAAGCTAAAATAAATTACAAAAATAATGTTTTACCTAATTATACACGTAATTTGTATAATTACCAAAAAAATAATGGGCGGTACAAAAGTGTTAATACATTGTAGATATGTAGTCAAAATTTTTTATTACTTCACAGTGAAATAATTATTAATTGTTAAAGTTTTCGAAAATTCCATCTAAAAGTATGGACACCATCTTAACAAAAATACTACATGCCTATGTACAACTTATTAATAAAAACACATGATTCGCATCAGTGAAAAAATATCTCTCTTACTCTTTCTTACACCCCCCACCCGAGCGTTCGGTGTGAAAGAGATTGTCGAGGTCTTGCGAGAATGCCCGAGCGCACAGAATGAATAATAATATGTACTAACGAGCTAGGACGCGAGTTTGCCGAATGTTATGATTATGAATGATACATTTCTATGTAGGGGTGTTAAGTTTCATGCATAAACCGCGCGCATGTAGTATATCTTAATGAATAGTGGAAATGCCTAGAATAAAATTTGTAGGTGTGAATCAATCTAGACGTTTGACCAAATATTGATGATTATGTGGGATTTTTTTTTAAAGTAGTTTTAAATATTCTTCCCATGTATGTATTAAGTACCAGCAGCATATAGTGCTGTTTTTTTTTGGTAATTATACATATTACGTGTATATATCACTAAAGAACTAATAATCCTAAGGTACGATTTATATCTCAAATTTGTTAAAACGTATGTTATTAAAATCATAACGAAAGCTGTCAGAAGTCTTGAGTCCATAAAATAGAGATATGAAATTGCCTTTACGTACTGAAAAATTTAACTTTTTTGTAGGTATTTATTTCATCAAAGTATGTAACCTTGTTATCTGTACATTTCTGCCATCTAATCTAACGACCATTCATATTTTTGCAACAGAACTCTGGTCTGAGGACCTGAACTCCACAAACTGTGTGAACGCATTTTGTACTGCGCCCTGGGAAGAATACGTTTTCCTTGCAAAAAAAAATTCTAATTCCAGTCATACTAATCGTCCTAATTTTGTGTTATAGTCGTCCAACCATATTTTTAATAATGAAACTATAACAACAACCAGTCCAGGTCTTCAGCTACCAAACTAAGCAGAGTCTGTACTATGGTAACCCTATTGATGAATGATATATATAGATACTTTGTAATATTTCATTTGGCCAATAAAAGCCTTTTTGTAATACCTTTCTGCATTTTCGTATTAAACCTCATTTTATTTGTCCAGAGGATGTGTAAAATGTGAAAATAATAAAATAATTATTAACGGACTAAAGCAAGGAACTAAAACGAATAAGCGTGGATTCCGATTTTGGATCTAGCGGAGCGAGTTCCGATTTGAATATCGAGGAAGGATGGCTAAAAGAAGAATATATAAGGATAAAAGGATGGAATAGTGAATTTGGACCCGAAAAATCGCCCGCTAAACTTATCAGCAATTATACTCCTGAAGCCATGACCCAAGATATTTTTTATTATCTTTATTTGTTTCGAGGCTTTTGTACATTTAGCACATGTGAGCCACATCGTATTTTCTAACACTAAGCAACAATACAACATTTAATTAAAATAAATACTTAGTATTATGCTAAGTATTTATTAACTAAACATTAAATCTAACACCTACTTATGTAACTTATAATTTAGAACAATTATTTTGCTGCGTCAGACGCTGGGTTAGCCAACATTTTATGGTATCTGCCTAGATCATACCTATTTATGTCGTAGATGCTTTCAAACCCCTGTCGTTCACTTTGCCACCGGGCACGCTCCACCATCACGTGATGCACATCTTCTACAGTCCCGCAAGTTAAGCAGTTAGGGGTGTCACTCTTCCGCATCAAGTAACAAATCTTGTTCAGAGGCATGTGTCCAGATCTTAGTCTATGACCTATGACAAATAGTTTTCTAGGGAGCAATCTTCCACAGCACCAAGGTACATGTGGAGGCTCACTTTGTATGGTCTTGTACCAAATACAATTTTCTGGAGATCTCACATTAAAATATTCTTTCCAAAGATTATAACAATGTAACTTAAATATACTTAGGTAGCAATTCTGCATAGTTAGGTAAAATGTTAAATTATGTACCCTCTGATATACCTGTCTTAGCTAACCTATCTGCAACCTTATTACCTTGTAGCCCAATATGCGATGGAACCCACTGCAACTTCATATTTTGACCCCTACGGACCCAGGATATGATGGGTAAACTGGAAAGTCATAAATTAGTACGAAACCGAGGGTATGGCTTTGTCGAGTACACTCGCCCTGACGACGCAATCAAAGCGCGTAGAAATTCAATGGACTCTTAATGCAGAACATGATACTGAAGGTATCCCACGCGCTCTTAACCCAGAGCTGAAGCCTTCCTCGAAGTCATAAGATGACTGGAACCTCTACGTGTGGAACCTACTGAACGAACTGACCTTTCAGGACTTGTCCTCGTTGAATTGGACTGTGAAGTGTGAATTCCCGAGGTTATGCATTTTGTTTATATGTATATTACTATATGTATTTCTAAAGTTCCTTTTTAATTATTTTAGTTAGTATAGGCACTATTCTTGATAGGTTAGAAATGCAGTGTAGGTCAGCACGGTAACACTCCAACTTATATACTTATAATATATACACACAGAGACACAGCTCAAACAGACATGTTCATACACCCAAATATTGACCATTCCGAAAATTGAACTCAGGACCAGCAGCTCAGAAGGAATTTGCGCCAACCAGCCTGTTTAATATTGCAATAACCAATAAGAGACAAAAAATATTTCATGAAATTTAGACTATTACTTATGCAACCCCTTTAAGAATGTAAAGGCAAGATAGCATGTGTTTTTAATGTTAGAGTACAAGTTATTAAGTGTGTATCTATAATATGATACGAGTAGGAGTAATACGATATGTACCAGTACTTTAATAGGCATCCACTCTGAATAGGTACTAGAGCATCAACTTGTATAAATACGAAAATTTATTTTAAACTTTTATTTACTCGTAATTCCATATATAAGACTACAAGTCCAGTTGTCGTTAACCAAACTAAAATTAGTAGATTCCGTATCCGTATCCGTAACCGGGAGCGCCGCAGCCGCAAGCGCAGTTACCGGCGATGGAGACGGTACCGGCGGCGCACACGGGGCCGGCGTACTCCACGGCACCGATGATGGGGACCTGTCCGGCGACGGCGGTAGCGCCGCCCACGGGGAGCTCTCCGGCGACGGCCACGTTACCGACACCAGCGCCGCCGTAAGCGGGACCGGCGCAACCGGCGCCATAGCCGTAGGGACCAGCCAGACCGGCACCCCAGCCGTAGCCTCCTGCCAAGTCAGCGGCGCCCCAACCGTAGGGACCAGCCAATCCGAGGGCGGGAGCAGCGCAAGCCCCGAAGGCATTCTGTGAAATAAAAAAAATAAGATATAATAGATATTTACGGAATTTTGATAGAAAATGGAGGAATCCCATCCGAAAAATCTTTTTAATAAAATTGCAAAAGTATGGTTTGTACGCAGATGTTATTGCTTCAAAAATGGTACAGCAACAATATTTATATCACTGTAATTGTAGTGTTGCTGTTTAACTGATTAAATAAAGTATTTTATTATTAATGAGTTTATGTATAAGTATGTATTACAGTAATTAATGAGAGTTACTGAGACATGAAATAATCCCGTAGGACTACTTAGATGATGTCGTTATATTTAGGAACAAATAGTACCTAAGTTATCTTAAACATAATACTAAAAATACTGTTTGCAATACCGAGATACATTAACTTATTAGTACCTCAAACGGAATCGGAAAATGGTGCAAAAATGTAAATTTTAATATATATTCGACTTCAAATTAATAAGCATTATAATCCCACCCTTAGTGAGGGTCTTCATCTCTGAGGGAGAAAGAAAGAAAGAGAGATAGAAGGAGTATAATAATAATAATATATAATTATCCACTAAGCATGCTAATTGTATGTGTCCAGCTCGAAAAAAAATAACTTAGCTTTGATTCTAATATGATACAATCTTCGTTTTTTTATGATTATCAGTGGTGACACTAGCAAGTCACAAGATACGCATATCCATAGCAGTTCCGTAACATTTAGTATTTTAAACTATAACAGTTCCAAATTCTGCATGCTTAATGAAATATATGTAATATATTTTTTATTAAGCACAGGTTTCCCTACGTGATCGAATCAGAAATGAGGAGATCCGTAGAAGAACGAAAGTCAGTTAAAGTGGCAGTGGGCAGGGCACATAGCACGCAGAACAGATGGCCGATGGGGCCGAAAGGTTCTGGAGTGGAGACCACGGATCAGCAAGCCCAGCGTAGGTCGTCCACCGACACGGTGGACGTCTGTCCACCGTGTCCTCCGTGTGGACGTCCTACTGCTGAGATGATGATGATGAAGCACAGTAGAATACTTTAAAATAAAATCACGTTACAACCTAACATCCATTTTATTTGACTTCTCAGAAAACACAATGGTTTCTAGGATACAAACCCCTAGAGTAACCAAGTACCGTGTAGGTAGATTACCAACCTCCAACAATGCTAATGCAGCTATGGTTATCAATATAAGATGTTAAATCTCTTGCCCTGTAATTTGTCTGGACATATTGCCCTTCGAAGCCGAAACACAGTAATGTTTGCACACTACTGCTCCACGGTTGAACAAAGATGTAGTACTTCCCCAGGAAGACTGCAAATGGCCTACCACTTCAAAAATAAGTCAAAAATAAAATACCTGAATCAAGCAAGCTTGAATGCACAAAACAAGAACGACGATGGGCGACATGTTTGTTGTAGTCTGGATACTTCGTTCAGATTAATAAATCCATGTGCATATTGTAGTATTTATACATTTTTAACATATTTCTTAATTTCATTGAAGTTCAAATTCAAAGAATCAAATTAAAAGAAAGTGATAATATGAAAGCATAGAAAGTACGTGTACGTTTTGTTGATAGTTTTGTAACATTACGATTAATATAACCTGAAATAGTATTGGGTCATAACTATGTCGATTACATGTGGTAATAAATAATAATGATCTATATAAAAGTACCATGGGTTAGTAAAATAATCATTCACAACAATGGCAGCTAAAGCAATCCTCGTCTTCTGTGCTCAGGCACTTCTGGCCCAGGTAAAATAAATTTGAACTTCAATCACTGCCTCCTCAAACTTTAATTTATTCATAAAGTTTCAACATTTTTTAAAACATATTATACTAAAATAAAACTGAATACTTCATGTAAAAATCAGGTTAAATTATTGTGATAAGGTAAACAGCTACATTGTCTTTTTTTCATCAGACCGCCTTCAGCGCGTGCCTGAACGGCCTCGCAGCCCCCGGTTACGGTTTAGCTGGAGCTTACGGTGCTGGTTTGGGTGGAGCCTGGGGCGCCGGCTGCGGTTGCGGTGGTGTCGCCTCTACCGGTGGTGGCCTCCCTGTCGCTAGCGCTTCCCCCATCGCTCCCGTCGGTGTCTCCGTGCTGTCTGAGAACGCTTACGAGGGTGTCCTCGCCGCTGGTGGCAACCTGCCGTTCCTGGGTACCGTTGCTATCGAGGGTGTGCTCCCCACTGCTGGTGCTGGTGCTGTCTCTTACGGCTGCGGAAACGGCGCTATCGGCATCGCTAGCGAGGGTCCCATTGCTACCGGAATCCTTGCTCCTGAAGCCTTCGCTCCCGCTGCAGGTCTGGCTGCTCCTGGTATCGGATACGGTCTCGGAGGCATCAACGGATACGGTCTCGGTGGTTACGCCGGATACGGTCTGGGAGGTATCGGTGGCTACGGACTCGGATGCGGATGCGGCGCTCTCTACTAAACTGTACTTTCTAATGTACTTTTACTAGTAACAAAATAAAATTTAATAAACTGCATAACAAACAATTATTTCATTGTTATCCGTAAGTTATATCAATATCTGTTTACGATTCACCTACTATCTTCCTGGTATAGTCAACTAGAATTTCTGAATAGCACTGTGACCCACCAGGCAAACGACTCAACTCGTTGTGCCATTTGTTTAATCTGCTTTTTGTGGAACCAAGCAGTGCCTCGTATTGGCGTTTGGTAGTAGTATAAAAAACGACATAAACTTCACTAAGCATGTTCAGTTGTAACATTTGCCAAAGGTACTACTGTGGGCCTGAATTAGTAGCGGCTGAAGAATTTTCAATAATTGACTCAGAATATTTTACGTATTTTTATTATGTAATTGTTGATGCACTGCCGCCTGCTTAGCAAATAAAACAAGTTTTTGTAATATGACAAGGAAAAAATCACCTGTAAAAAATATAACTTACACCAAGTGCCACTTAGTATACATTTTTAAGTTTCCTAGTATATATTTTGATCTATAATCTTGAGCATACTATAGAGAAAAGAAGAAAAATATTTAATGACCAAATAGCGCCATCTTTTCACAACGACAATAATGGATGTTCAAAGCCTTGTCAACACCGATTCAGTTTGGTTTGACAATTCTCCCGGTATCGGAGAAACTCGAGGAAATTTAAAAAAGTACACTTTTACATATTCAGCGTCCACAAATATTATCCTCATAGTAAATAATACCAAAGCTGTCCCGAAAATCTCCATTGCATTGTTGCTCTTGGTTTATTTCTCATAACTTCTTTTCGGACAAACCGATTTCGAAAAAAACAAGAACATATAGGTAAACCTCTACGGGATTCCAGGGTTTATATTTCAGTTAACGGTAATACCATCTATTCAGTACTTTTTACGTGATGCAAATAGCTATCACCTAAGCTGTCCCCAAAAACTTCTCCATTGCGTTTTTGCTCTAGATTTATTCATCTTAACATTTTTCGGACAGAATCAAAGTCAAAGTCATAATAATTTATTCAACTTACGCATCAACGACGCACTTATGAATGTCAATTATTCATTTTAATGTACTTTAAAGACTACCGCCGCAATCCAAAACTGACTGACGAAATAACAAAAACTTTAACCTCCGCAGGACTCCAGGGAATATATTTCAGTAAATGGTATCAACATGTACTTATTAAATACTTTTTACGTGATTAATTTTTTGAATTTGTATATTAAATTCCTAGAGTTTCTCCGATACCGAGAGAATTGTTAACCCAAACTGATTAGGTGTTGACAGGGCTTTGAACATCCATCATTTTCGTTGTAAAAAGATGGCATTGTTGAGTGGGCAAAAAAATATCCTTTTCTCAAAAGTATGCTTGAGAGTTTACTAAGTGGTACTTGAGGTAAGTTAAATATCTTGAAGGTGAAATTATTCTTGGTAAAATAACAAACACTCGGTTTTTTGCAAAGCAGGCGGTGTATCAACAATTATACAATAAACAAATATGTGAGTATCACTCGCGTAATTAAAAATTCTTTGGCTGTTACATATGCAGGCCCACAATCATAAAACACATAACTGAAGTTAATTAATTGAGTTTTTTTGGCGTGTTTTTTCTATCGTTTTATATCATATTGAATGCCAAGACGAAGCACCTCGGTTCTCCAAAAAGATGATTAATCAAGTGGCACAGAGAGTGGAGCCGTTCACCTGATGGTGAGTAACAGGCACACTCAGAACAATTATAGTGTCATCCAGAACTTCTAGTTGACTTCTGACTTCGTCTGAAGATAAGACAGGTGAATATTGTGATTTGATTTGATTAATTGTGAAGATACGACAGGTCAATCGTAAATAGACTTTAATATAACTTACGGATGACAAGAAAATATTGTTTGTTATGCAGTCAATTCAATTTTATTTCGTTACTAGTAAAAGTACATTAGGAAAGTACAGTTTAGTAGAGAGCGCCGCATCCGCATCCGAGTCCGTAGCCACCGATACCTCCCAGACCGTATCCGGCGTAACCACCGAGACCGTATCCGTTGATGCCTCCGAGACCGTATCCGATACCAGGAGCAGCCAGACCTGCAGCGGGAGCGAAGGCTTCAGGAGCAAGGATTCCGGTAGCGATGGGACCCTCGCTAGCGATGCCGATAGCGCCGTTTCCGCAGCCGTACGAGACAGCACCAGCACCAGCAGTGGGGAGCACACCCTCGATAGCAACGGTGCCCAAGAAAGGCAGGTTACCGCCTGCAGCAAGACGACCTTCGTAAGCGTTCTCAGACAGCACGGAGACACCGACGGGAGCAATGGGGGAAGCGCTGGAGACAGGGAGACCACCACCGGTAGATGCGACACCACCGCAACCGCAGCCGGCGCCCCAGGCTCCACCCAAACCAGCACCGTAAGCTCCAGCCAAACCGTAACCGGCACCACCTAGACCCCAGCCGGGGGCACCGAGGCCGTTCAGGCACGCGCTGAAGGCAGTCTGAAAATTTATTCATCAATCGTTTAACACAATTATATAAAAAGCTTTATAGAAACGTATCTGTCGTCAAATTATAGTAAGATTGGGCTAAACTTCCACGTACTACAGCTATTTAAAGCTCTGGGAGGCTTGATGTAATTGACAGTTATCTGGTTGATAATGACACTTCAAAGGATTTGGTGGGGATATATTTGCGTGAAGAGGGGAGAAATGTTTTACTAAGGTCTTGGATGTTCGTGATGTGTGTGTCTACAACTCCCATGATACAGGGAATCCTAGTGTGAGTCAGTAAACTTAATCAATTATCATTGAAAGTTTTTTTGCAGCCACCGATTGGACTAGAATGATTGAATTT